>OX411714.1:21289028-26089028 GCA_948252095.1 Dicycla oo
GCCAAATGCTTCATCACCAACAAATGTATAGTTCAATGGTGGTCGATTACCGACCTGTCGTGGTGAGGGGATATTCAGTCAGTCAGTAAATATGTTCAGTATAAATAAAACCCTTTAATTCATATGTTATTTTAATTCCTGTAGTCAACATTTTACAGTAAACAATATTTTCCCATTATTTTTCCATATTTTTATTTTTATGAAAAATAAACGATATTTCCAAGCTTTGAAAAATTTCCGAAAATTACCCATCACTAGTTCTGTGGTCTGTGGCACAGAGTACTTCTGTACAAAATACGTTGGGTCTGTGGCTTGAGAGGATGAATCTGGATGAATGGATGATGATCTGTGCTAGAGGCGACAAGTGCAAAAAGGAAAACATTATTGGAATTTTGGAATTATTTGGCTAAAATGAAGTAAAATGGCACAACAAAGTGAAAATTTGGATTTTTCTGGTTTATTTAAATTAGATGTTTTAGTACATCTAGATATTACTGCGTACAGTTTTTATGAAGTGGGGCATAAAAAGTTATTTGCCTTTACTAGTGATAAAGAATTAATTTTCATATACATTGATCCTCAGTCAGAACGATTTGAGAAAAATTATGATTGGGATTTTCTAGATAATCCAATTTATTGTATGTGTTTCGAACCAAGTGGAACATGGGCCATCATTGTTAGTGAACAGAAGGTTCTGTTGGTGCCATTTCTTCCGCTGTTCATCCCTCAGAGTATGTTTGATTACAAATGGTCACTCTCAAGAGTTACTGTTTTGCCACTGGGAAATATATTAAAACCAACATCTCTAGTTTGTTGGCTAACTAAAGAATCTGAGAATATACTAATTATTGGATCAAAGGTATTGTTATGTTTGTTTTATTATGAAGTAATGGCGCCGATTCCCTTGTTCACAAACTAAACTAAGTTCATTTCATCTTTTTCTTTCTGTTTCACTAAGAAAACGACAGAAGATGGGTAAATATTAGTTTAGTCCTGCCAAATTAGTCAGCGCCTGACGTAAATTGACGTATTTTTAGTAGCCAATTTTTTAATCACTTCTAAACTTGTTTAGGGAGTATCGGACTAAACTAATATTGATCGTCTGTCCTTTTCTTAATGAAATAGAAAGAAAAAGGTACACTGAACTGAAATTTAGTTTAGTTTGTGAACATGGGAATTGGCGCTAATATGTCTAAAACTAATTCTTCCCCCCTAGAGTCTTGTAATAAATGATACATAAATTACAGCCTGCGGCACGTAAGTTGGCAAGAGTCGTTAGATGTGCAGAAGTCATTTTTTAGATCTCTTTGGTCGCGAGCGGGACGCGGGGAATGAGGTAGCATCGTTCCGAGCGCGCGATTGGTTGGTCAGTCGACCCTTGTCTCTCGCGTCGTGTCCACGTTCCATTCGCTCCCGAGTACACTTGCGTGCACTAAAATTGTAACATTTGTTCTTGTTGAGCTTTTGTTACAAGTTCTTGTTATTGTTTTGTTTGAATTTTTAAATTTAGATAATGCCACAAACAAATACCATTTTACGTAGACATGCCAGAAAAATGGTTTATGATGTGTACTGTTACATAGAAAAAGAAGCGAAAACTGAGAAAGGGACTCCTCAGACAGTGGGAGTGAGGAGAGTAATATTGAGGATGGGGAGCCAACTCCTTCCACCAGCTCATCTACTGCTAACATTGATTTTATGCTAGGGGTAACACTTTTACAAAGTGATAGTGACGACGACGGCATATGATTGTTAACGATATTACAATATTTTGTTTTTATAAATTTTTTAATCTATAATTACTATATAAAACACCAACAACCTCTTAAGGGGTCATTGTACTCATCATTATGAACAACTTTTACCAAACCTGAAATCGCCAAAAAAAAATCAGCTGTTCAGTACATTTTGTCGAATTTTGCGAACATAAATGTACTGAACAGCTGATTTTTTTTGGCGATTTCAGGTTTGGTCCCACAGTAAAAGTTGTTCATAATGATGAGTACAATGCCCTCTTAAGAGGATGTTGGTGTTTTACAAATAACCCTGTATATTTTATTTATTACTCCTAATATACTTCACAAATTCTTCTCCTTTCTTTAACTTTCTTCTAAATAGTTATGTTTAAAAATAAATTATGGTAATAACCACAGAATAATGACAAGCAATAAAAGTGACCATTTTTTTGTTGCAATAAGTGTAGCATGCGCAAACTTACCCCCACTACGCCAAAACCTTGCCAACTTACGTGCCGCGGGCTGTACTATGATACAATATCTACATTCTATTGGGTTCCCCGTTCAATGCTTTTATTATGTGTGTAGGATATGTTACTAATGCAAGTAAAAAAATAAGTCAAAGGTCTTGTGGGGCTGTATCGTCATCATCTGCCTAGTATGTTTGGGTCAGCTTCCAGTCTAGCCAGTTCAGCTGAATACCAGTATTTTACATTAAGCAAGTACCTCTCTGAGCTGCCTGCCTAGCTGTATATTATGTATTAAAAAAAGGCACAATGAAATAAATTAACAACATTTGAGACTAAATAAATAAAACAAGAAAAGTTGGACGGTCAAAATGTTACTTTTTTATCTAACTTCAAAATAAGGAGGAGGTTTTCAATTCGTTTGTATTTTTAATGTCTGTTACCTCAGAACTTTGTCATTTAAGAACTGATTTAATAATTATTCTTTTTTGTCCTGAGGGTGGTCTCATATAGGTCAAGCTTTCATGAGTGCATTTCGAGTTAGTGTCAATAATACATATTTTTCCACTCAGCTTATGTTGATGTTGTTATAATAACATCCTGTTACTGTTATTTTTTTAGTGGTATAGGAATATGTGTGGTAACTAAAAAGTGAAAAATAAAAACTTTTTTACAAAAATAACTGACTTCCAAATAAAACAGTACAAAGTGAAAAATAAACATCAATTTTGGAAGTTGGTGGCAAAAAATCAAAATACAAATCCAAAGACACCAACTTCTGAAATTAAAGTTATTTTTCATTTGGTAGTGTTTTTTTTTCAGTCCTAGCTCTCATTCGCCAGGTGTGCAGAGTATAATGTGTGATAATGAATATTTTTATCAACTGCACATTTTATTTACGTAGGGTAGAAAAATGATCTACTTACATTGCATAGAAAAGTATCACAGATTCTTATTATTTCAGACAGGGACAATAACATTTTATTCCCTGGAATCACAAAGCATTGTGGGAGAGTGTAAAGTACCAGGAGAAATTACAGATTTACAAATCTGTTTAGATGATTCACTGGATTTATTAACACTTCTGGTAAGTGTTTAAAACATGTGTTACTTGTGGAAAGATGACTGTATTGAACTTGGCGGCTTAGTCATAAGTATAATTGCATGCATATTTACAGTGAAATAATGTCTTCAAAGAGGTCAAACTCTTGTGTAACAACATAATATATTAAATACCATATTTCATTTGAGTAAATAAATATGAATGACTGAAAAAAAAAAAAAACATAATAAATAATCCAAGTTGAATACTATGCGAACCAACTAAGAATAGGATCGCGCTTGCTGCCAACTTCAGACGATAGCTGTCAAATTAGTACTGCTAAGAAAAAAAAGAAACTGAAAAAGAAATGTTATATATTTTTATTCATAGATTTCATTATTATTTATATTCATTTTTATAAAATGTTATTTCTTGAATTCCATAAATAGATAATTTTGGATAAATAAATAATATTAGGTTGGGGGAAAAAGTCTTTTCGCATTAATATGTATGAACTTGTAATAAAATCTCTTTGGCTATACTATTTGTATCTGGCTGGTTTTGGTATCATTGAAAGTTTAAATTTTAAAGAACATAATTCCAAATTCAAATTAGGAAAATGTGTGATTTTCATTTGTTTTTCGTACCGTCAAGATGAGTGAATCTAATGAAGAAATTCGATACATTTTAAAATTTTACTACAAAAAAGGTAAAAATGCAACGCAAGCCGCGAAAAAAATTTGCGATGTTTATGGACCTAGTGTAGTGTCTGTGAGAGTTGCACAAATTTGGTTTAAGCGTTTTCAATCCGGAAATTTTGATGTCAAAGATGCACGTCGCTCTGGTCGCCCTATTACGGATAAAATGGATACCATTTTTGAAAAAGTGGAGCAAGATCGGCATATCAGTAGTTACGACGTAGGTGAAGAACTGGAAATTGACCACAAAACAGTTTTGGCGCATTTGAAAAAAACTGGGTACACAAAAAAGCTCGACGTTTGTGTACCTCACCAGCTCACTGAAAGAAACCTAATGAACCGTGTACTCATTTGTGATTCTTTATTACGACGTAATGAAACCGAACCATTTTTGAAGAAGCTGATAACTGGTGATGAAAAGTGGATCACGTATGACAAGAACGTGCGAAAAAGGTCGTGGTCAAAGGCCGGTCAGGCTTCACAGACTGTGGCGAAACCCGGGTTAACTCGCAACAAGGTGATGCTGTGTGTGTGGTGGGATTGGAAGGGCATTATTCATTATGAGCTGTTACCACCAGGCAGGACCATCGATTCTGAACTCTACTACGAACAACTGATGAGATTAAAGCAAGAAGTTGAGAGAAAGCGGCCGGAATTAATCAACAGAAGGGGTGTGGTTTTTCATCATGATAACGCTAGACCTCGCACATGTTTAGCCACTCAGCAAAAATTAAGAGAGTTTGGCTGGGAGGTGTTAATGCATCCGCCGTATAGTCCTGACCTTGCACCTTCAGATTTCCACCTGTTTCGGTCTCTTCAGAATTCTTTAGGTAGTGTCAGGTTAACATCACGAGAGGACTGCCAAAACCACTTGTCGCGGTATTTTGACCAGAAGTCCCAAAATTTTTATAGCAATGGGATCATGTCCCTACCTACAAGATGGCAAAAAGTTATCGAACAAAATGGTACCTACATACTTTAGTTAAATGTAAATAAAGTATATTAAAAAATGTTTTGTATTAAAAAATGTTTTGAATTTTCTGAAAAAATGCGAAGAAACTTTTTCCCCAACCTGTTATATGGAAACAGTATTCATTAAAAAATTAATCAACTTCACAAAATGCTACGGTCACCCTAATATGTCGCCATTTTGCTACGCAACTAAGAATCTACCAGTGTGCCTAAAACGTTGAATATGACAACAATTTTACAAAGGCTTAGTTGTACCAACTTATAAAAAAAACATAAGCCTCCTAAAAATTATGCAGTTGACAACTTGTTTGCCAGCCACGGCCATGAAACTTTACACTTGCCATGAAGTTTTATGCTTGTTTCACGCTTTTACTCATGTATAATTAATTTGGCGCAAAATTGATTAAAAATACCAAAAAAGTGAACAAAAAATAATTAAACTGAATATAATTTTTCTTTATTTATTTTTTTCACACCTTACCCTTTATTATTGCGGAACAAAATGGCGTCTTGACAGTACTATCACGGTACAAATATCTACCAGTAGTGCGACTCGGCCCCTGGCCTTAAAATAATGTAGTACCAGAAAACTGACCATGCTGGGTTGGAGGCGCGCAAGTTTGCTATAACGCTTGATCTAACCTAGATGATGAATGTGGCAACGCGGGTACCAAATGTTGACGGCCATACACCCAATTGCTTGGACCTTCTGCTGGCATCCGATCCGGACAGTCATTCAGTATCGGTCTCGGCCCCGCTGGGAACGTCTGACCACTGTCTGGTGAAATCCATATCGACTTGCTCTCCTCCAGATGAGAGTCCTAGAGGCGAGTATGGCGATACAAGTCAGCAGACTGGGCGGCACTTTATTGCTTCTTATCCATGGTGGCAAGTGTGCTTTTCCTGGGGTGACCCCTCGTGCTGTGCTGACGTGGTTGCGGACGTGATTCGGCAGGGGATGGGGTATTTTAACACATTATTTGCTTAATTCTTTATGCAAACGCTTCTTTATGCTACACCCTTACCGACCCTTATTTTACGATGTTTTCGAAACAATAGAGATGCACGACGAATGCACAGGTGCGGCGCGCCGCACTCGAAGAAAGTTATGTAAATTGTACGCGCCGTCAAGCACCTGGTGAACATCCGAAAACGCGCATGTGCGTCTACCGCGCCTAATGAATTAATCCATTCTCCGACATCCCGCCCGTATAACGCTGAATGCGCCCACGCTGAGGCCCGAAAAGAGTCTGCCTACCAAGCCTGGGTCATGGCCCGCAACCGCAAAGTTAGAGCGCGTAGGGTCTCGCGACAAGCGGGTTTCACGTAGGGCACGTTTTGACCATGTCGGACGTATTGGGGCCAGGCTGGCTTCGCACCCTCCGGGTAGTAAATAGTTCCGGTCCCTGTCTAAAGCGGCTGAAACGAATTTCTGTCCTCCCACTTTACCTCCAATGATGAAACCTGATGGGTCGCTGACTCTGCAATTGAGAAAGCAAAGGACAATGCTCATGGATGTATGGAATCCCGTACCAAGCTGCATCAAAATCAAAATGTGTTTTTATAGAGTACACTTATCATATTAACTCCTACAAAAGTTCTTTTTTCTAAAACATTCGGGTTTCGGAGTTGTTTTATAAAATCGAAATTACCTAAGACTAATAAGTATATTTTGTTCGACGCTATCGATGATGTATTTTATATATACACATCACACACTAACGAACACATTATTATGCTCTAAAAACAGCGTAATCCGCTAATATTAGTACGAATTACGATATTCGGATATAAAAAATGAACAATTGATTCATCGGTTTTGCCAGGTGACTCACGGCGTCAATCGGTCGACCCCACAACTAGACTGAATTGCACCACAATGAAATACACAGAAATAAGTTCACAAAATACAAACAAGTTCTACTTCTCAACACACAATACAATAATCAATAATAATCTCAACTCTCAAAAACGCAGACGGACGCTAGCGCTAACCATAGATAATACATGATCTCTTTGGATTTAAGGACGTAATCGATAATAAATCTTTAGTAAGAAAAACGATTTAGTTTTAATTAGTAACTTTACTGATTTTACTTAATTGTTTATTTATTTATTTATTTTATTAATTAACACATACATTTGTTGTAACAGGTAATACCCAAGCTAACAAAAGTAGTCATGATTGCTCAGATTAGAAGCACAAGTTACACAGCGGACAACATACTAAGTGTCACCCTCTGGAATTCCGCCAAAGAGCAAGAAAATATGTCCAAACGCCGAGAGACACCATTAAGGATTCTTATTGCACGAATTACCGGTGCAAACTTTAATAAGTTTGTACGGGTTGCCGGAACCCTAAAAAGTGCCTCCCTCGGTCCCAACCGTAACCTCCTGTCTGGAACGAGCAATCCCAACGATTCCAAAATTTGTGGATTATTCAGTATCCCACGAAAAACCATGAACACATATTTTGCTAGAGCGAGGTTGCGCCTTACTTCCAACTTATAGTACCCAACCATGCCTATAACAAAGAGAGTTGGGTACATAAGTGGGTAGAAAGGGTAGACACCAAACTGTTTTAAGTAAAGGTATCGGGTAAATTTATTCTGCATCTTTTCCAGCATCTGAGAATACTTCACTTCATAAGGATTCCAGATGATAGCACTAGTTTCCAAGTTGCTTCGCACCAATCCATTATAAAGTGCTTTCACTGCTGCCATATTAGTGAAGTCACGTGTTTCACGCATGACAAAACCAAGATTTTTAAATGCTTTCTTGCACACCTGCACCACATGAGCACGAAACGAAAGATCCGTAGAGAAAGTAACCCCAAGATCGCGCACTACCCCCACCCGCGGTATGACGTGACCACCCATGCAATAATCATGGCGTCGGGGTACCACTGCCCGCGTGAAGGACATTACGCTACACTTCGTCACATTGAAGAATAGTTTATTCTCTTCACTCCACGCTACCACTCGATCGATGTCTTGCTGGAGCTTTCCACAGTGTGACTCGTCTGTGATCCGCAAGAATAGCTTGAGATCGTCAGCGAATAAGAGACAACTAGCGTCTATAATGACTTCTGGAAGATCATTAATCATAATTATAAATTCTAAAGGTCCTAAATTGGTCCCCTGACTTACCCCCGTAAGGGTGAAATATTGGTCCGAGATGTAACCTGCATATTCTACCATTTGTTTGCGTTTGCCCAAGTAGCTAGCAAAGAACTTTAGGAGGGCTGGGGTAAAACCAACCCTCGCAAATTTATTTAAAAGTAAATCATTATCCACACTGTCAAATGCCTTCCTGAAGTCAAAGTAAGCGACGTCTAGTTGGGCACCAGTCTCCGAGTCCAGCACTGTGGTGGCATGATTCAAAAAACACATTAAATTAGAATTCGTGCTACGGCCTACACGGAAACCATGTTGTGCGTCGTTGAGCTGTGAGGCTACTTGCGAGTGGATAGTTGAACACAACGCGGACTCGAAGACTTTAGCAAATGTTGACAGAACAGCTACTGGTCTATATCCGCTAACATCCGAGCTTGGAGCCCCTTTCGGTACCGGAGTAACCCGAGTTAATTTCCAGCCGTCCGGATACGAGCCTTCTCTTAAAAAACTATTAAATAAATGCATGAGCGGCCGGGCCAGTACTGCCCTACAATCCCTAACGATGAAGGGTGGCACCCCGTCTGGCCCAACCGAACGCTTGGGCTTAAGACGCGCGAGCGCGGCACCCACCTCATCGAGGGACAGCTGCCCCACGTGAACGCGGGCACCCCGCTCGGGCGCCACCCGCCCAGCGGCAGCCGCATCCAACCTCGGTGCCACCGCCCCATAAACCGAATGAAAATAGTCAGCAAACGCCTGAGCACACTCATGCTCTGGCAACAGCTCACCATTCCTAGTTATCTTCGGTCTACTCCGTTTCGAGCGCTTGCCCCCAATGAAACCCCAAAAAGACTTCGGATCCTTCACAAATTGCTGCTCCGTACGCCTTTGATAATCGCGGTATGCGGTACTGATTTTGTCTTTGACGATAGAACGGCAGTGAGAAAATTTAACATAGTCGCTGACTGAACCAGTCTTCTTAAAAGATGTGTGCCAGAAAGCCTTCTTCTTAATATGACCTATTATGTCAGCAGTGAACCATTCAGGGTAGTGATAACGAAAGCCAACATCCTTGGAGCTTTTTCTTGGAGTGCTATCATCCAAAATCCTGTAAAATATTTCATAAAATATCCTATATGCTTCATCGGCACTACTCGTTTCATACAGGGCGCTCCAGTCTACCCCTGCAAGTCCCAAGTACAAAGAATGAAAGTCCGCCTTGCTATAATTCCATCGTGGTAGGGAGGTGGAAGTCTGCGGCACAGGGTAACCAGGCCTAGAAGTCGCCCGCTCACGACTTATACTTACTCGCAGCGGCGGATGCTGTGGGTCTATGCATGACAAACACTCCTCACGTTCCTCATTTACGACAATATCACCTATGGGCAAAGTAGTTAAGACTACATCAAGCGTGCGATTGTTGCAATTAAGAATATTGTTACTTTGGCGAAACCCACAGAAGGTGACAAAGTATTCATAATAACATTGTATATCTTGGTTTGTTGAATACATATTTAAATCAGCTACTAAAACAACTTTGTCATAGCTAACACATAACTGCTCCAACAAATGGAACATAAACATATATTCCCTTTCAATAGTCTTAGGTGGAATATACGCAACACAACACATAAACAAAAAAATATTTTGACGGTATACCGTCGCACATACGATTTCGAACGGGTGGTGGTTCAAGCTAGCGTTGTTGGGTAACGGTACTCTGCGTAAGTCGAGATCGCCGCGCGGTGTGGCGATCAGCATGACCCCCCCGTGTTTGCGGCCATCCGTGCGGTCACATCTAATTATCGTGTATCCGCTTGGAGCCAGTTCACCATCATGTATCGAGTCATTAATTCCAGTCTCAGTTATAGCTACCAAATCAAACATAGACCCTAAAATATTATTGTAAAACGATTTTAACTTCGTACGTAAGCCTCTAACATTTTGGTATAATAGATCTAACGAGCACTTGGGTTTCTTGCCACTAGCTTGGACCACTTTCACACCATTCGAGCACACCTTTCCTAACGTTTGCGATTGGGAACTATTTAAACAACTAGTATTAGCATACCGACACTTTAAATCATTCCTATTTCGTCGTTCACTACGGCGTTCACTGAGACTGTTACTTGTTACTGTTATTCAACAAAAAGAAAGCAAAGTTAACAGTAAAAGTTATTTATTTTATAAGAGAAACACCACTCAAACACTGGTGACAGCGCACAGACGGTGGCGCCACCCCTTCGCCTCGCCTTATTTCCGTAGAAATTAAACCGCCGTAAGGAAAAAGGACGTATCTACAGAAATACCGAAATGGAGAAAAAATAATATTTTGTCCTGTTTACTACAACTATAACATACAAAGGCAGATGCGTCTTTTAATAGTAAGAATTATTAGGTTTTCGTTAAGTTTACGTCAATTTAAAAATACTGGTTGAAGCGTCATTTTGTGCTGATTCCGAATGTGTAAATAACTCTATTTCGAAAAAAATGTCTCTATTATCCATATACAGCAAGTGTAGGAAAAATATTCGACATTGATTTAGTTTAATTTCGGGTACCACGCCGTGCCTCCAGGAAACACCTATTTTTGAGGGGCTTGAAATTACAGGTTAGTGGATTCATCAAAAATCGATTTTCTTGCATTCTACATCTCTATGACCGGCTGTGAACGGCCACTTAACCATAGATAAAAAAATGATAATCTTTTATATGGAGTAAAACATTATCAATACTTTTTTACTTTAAATTAAATTCCCTATTCAAAAACCAAATCCCCGACGGGTAATGTCATAAAAAATTGTGAAAATAATTACTATAAATATTTTATCTTGATGCGTGAGACTTTTTGGTACCACTTTTGGTCATTCTCCTTTATTTGCATCTCTCTTTGCAAGTAATTCACGTCTGGTCGCTGGCTCCAAGCAACCACCTACTGTACCTCATTGTGAATCTTCGATGCCGGAGATCGCAGTTCGCATTAAAGAGGTCTGAAGAGTATTGTGCAGTCTAGACGTGAACAAGGGCAGCGGGCCTGACGGCATTCCAGCGAGAGTGTTGAGGCAGTGTGCGCCTGCGCCTGAACTGTCACCTGTCACACGTTTGTTCCGCCTCTCTCTTGAAAAAAGATCGGTGTCGAAATCCTGGAAGCTAGCAAATGTACACCAGTGCCCAAAAAGGGCGACCGTGCAGACCCTGCCTATTACCGTCCGATCGCAATTACCACAATGCTATGCAAGGTTATGGAAAGGGTACTGAACAATATGTAAGTTGCTGACCTACCTTGAAGACAATGATCTCCTTAGTGACCGTCAATATGGCTTTCGCCGGGAACGGTCAACTGGCGATCTTTTTGTGTATGTCGCACTGCTGTGGCGAAGCCATCGAGAAACACTTGCTGTTTCGCTTGACATCTCGAAGGACTTTGACAGGGCCTGGCACGCTGCTCTGCTCAGTAAGCTTCCTGCTTATGGCATCCCAGCTGATTTTTGTAGCTGGATATCAGACTTCCTTAGTGAACGGTCGATCAGAGTAGTCGTTGATGGCTGCTCCTCTGACCTTATGGCTATTGATGATTTCCTTAGGGGTCTGTTCTCTCTGCAACTCTTTTCCTGCTGCACATCAGTGACCTGTTTCAGTCTGGTATTGTTGGGTATGCAGATGACAGTACAGTTTCAGTGAGATACATGTCCAGCGCAAAAACCAGCGGGGCCGAAGTTCGATCCTTGAGAGAGGCCATGGTAGAGCGGACAGATTTGACCTTAAGCCTTGTCTCCCAGTGGGGTGATGATAAACTGGTCTCTTTTAACGCCACCAAAACAAAGGCGTGTCTTTTTACCGCTAAAAGGAGTCGTTTCGCTTGAACTCCGACTTTTCGGGGTACATCTGTTCCTGTAACTGATCGGCTTGAGCTCCTAGGCATGGAGTTGACATCTGGTCTCAACTTCGGCGCTACCATCGAGTACAAAGCCCAAACTGCAGCCAAGAAACTGGGCATCCTAAATAGGGTGAAGCGATACTTTACGCCTGGACAGCTTTTAACTCTTTACAAAGCGCAGGTCTGCATGGAATGTAGTATTGCAACCATCTTTCGGATGGATCAGCTAAGTACCAACTAGCCGCGCTTGACTCGGTGGAACGCAGAGCTAAGAGGCTCATTGGCGACGTAAAACTGGTGGATGCCAAGCTTCATACCTTGGCTCATCGCCGCAAGGTGGCCTGCTTGACGGTCTTCTACAGACTGTACTTCGGTAAGTGTGCTCAAGAACTCCACGACCTCATTCCACCGGCCCCCTTCTACCATCGGACATCTAGACGTACTGCCAGTTACCATCCCTACCTTGTTGCTATTCCACCGATTTGCACTAAGCGCTTCCAAATGACTTTTATAATGCGCACAGCAAAAAAGTGGAACTCACTACCAGCGTCTGTGTTTCCCAGCGCATACAACCCTAATCTCTTCAAAGTGAGAGTGAACAGGCTTCTTCTGGGTAAGCTCACTATTTTAATTTCATCCTACCTACCACCATCACCTACTTGAGTTTCTTTCTAGTTTTGTGATTGTAAATATTATATATTTTATTTTAAAAAACAAACTGCTGACATCAAAAGTTACCAAACTCCAATCCTTACAAACTTCAACACCTACCTACTCAACCCAAATGCAAGAAACAGCTGACGAGTAATTATAATATCTTTTTCAGCTTATTAACGTCCCCATTACCTACAGCACGGAGCAACTCGAAATAACAATTCTTTTGGTCACCCATCCGATGTCAAACCGCTCTGCAAACGTTACTTAATTAAATCTAAATTTGAAATTCAGTGCATCTTTTTCTTTCTATTTAATTAAGAAAAGGACAGACGATAA
The DNA here is from genome assembly GCA_948252095.1 of Dicycla oo. NCBI lineage: Eukaryota > Metazoa > Arthropoda > Insecta > Lepidoptera > Noctuidae > Dicycla > Dicycla oo. The sequence continues at coordinate 21,301,930 of OX411714.1, forward strand.
ATATTAGTTTATAGTTATATAGTTCCTATCATATTAAGATACTCTATAGACAAGTTTAGACGTGATTAAAAACTTGGCTACTAAAAATACGTTAATTTACGTCAGGCGCTGACTAATTTGACAGGACTAAACTAATATTTACCTTCAGTCCTTTTTTTAATGAAATTGAAAGAAAAAGATGCACTGAACTTAAAATTAGTTTAATTTGTGAGCAAGGGAATCGGCGCCGTTATCAACCATCTCATCGCGTACTACAAAAAATCTTACTTATAAAGTAAATTATAATGTACTTAAATCTTACTACGTAGGTACCGACCATTTATTACTCTTATAATCATTTGTAACGATATTTCGTTTAACTAAATAATATATGTAAGCAGCTAAGTCCATAAGTAAGTAGATAGCCTAGCCTAGGAAACTACCTACTAGTTTTTTTGACGTGAGCGTAGGTAGGTAACTCGAGTGTAATTTTCTTTTCACACTATCCACTTATTTATTAATCTAGGTATTTTACTCGGTGGAAAAAGCGAAATACCTATTTATTTAAAAAGAAACAAATTACGTGCGTAGTAGGTATAAGTATAAAAACTTGTTTATAGTTCTTACCTTTCGGAGTTTCCAGCTAATATAACACTTGTTTTCTCTGGGTCAAGCAACCAAAAACAACACTACATAGTCTATTATAGCTCTTTGCCATATTAAGGTAAGTACTTGTACTTATTTCAATGAATATTTGTCACAAATCGCACGCTTACTGCTTACAAAACCATCACACCGTAAGTTCGTCACTGCGGCGCATTTGCGACTGTTTGCCGAATTAGTGCAGACCAAACTCGAGGCGCGTAGGTATGACTCGCGTTCCGATCGTTTCTATGAGGATAAAATACTGTACATGTTTGTACCGTGGTACTATTCTTATTTGGCTCGCATAGTATGGAGAAGATTTGAGTAAAATTTATACCTAAACTAGCTTTTGCCCGCGGCTTAGCCCGCGTGGTGTTCGGAAACGACATCTAACCCTTCCTCATGAATCACTCCGTCCATTGGTGAAAACCGTATGAAAATCCGTTTGGTAGGTAGTTTTTGAGTTTATCGTGTTCAGACAGACAGACGCGGCGGGGAGCTTCGTTTCATAATTTGTAGTGATAATGTAAAAGGGGATTGTATGTTATGTAATGTATTAATATTTGCTATTTTTGTGATAAGTAGGTATAGAACGCGTTACGTTAGTTTGCCGCTCTAAAGTAGGCTACAAATGGCTGCGCAGTAGTCATTGGTGCCGATTCTCTTGTTCAATAACTAAACTAAAATGAGAGAATCGCTATCTTTTACTAACAGGCAGCGCAAGAAAAGGACGGCTATAACTATGAACTAAGTTAGAGATGTTAAACCAGTTAATGCCTTGCACTTCACCGTGTTTTTAACGATTTTAAAAAAAGGAGCTATCAATTCGACATGTATGTACATATGTAATATTATTGGAACTGCAATATATTTACATATGATAAACTATTAGGGCTTCCAAGCAAATATACAAAATTTTATAGTTGTTTGTATGTATGTATGTCCACGCATTTCTCCGAAACTATTAATCGGATCATGACCATTCTTTTTTGTTGGCTTACATTTACTGCAATTACGGCACTGTGAAAGTTTCATCAAAATCGGTCCAGTAGTTTTCAAAATAATGGACTACGTGTAAGTGTGACGGCCTTTTTTTTTTTTTTTTTTTTCCCGTGGAGAAATGCTCGTGCATACTGCACTACCACGGGGAGATAGTGCAGTTATGTGGGACTCCAACCCTTCTAAAACTCCACGGTGTCCTCCTCTGCCGCTTGTGGCGGGAACACGGGCACGCGTTAGCACTCACCGCGAACCCGCCGTGACTGTCCGTCACCGGACCCTCCTCTGGGGAGCACCCCCCATCACCGGCGCACAAGAACACATTGTGCACCGTGACCACCCCATGGACCAAACCAGCACATGGGCACCAGACGACCCCGTGTCTAGTCACCCTTGGTCCCCCTGCGACCGGTCAGGTCAGTGGCCCGGCCGCCTACCACTTTTCGGCCGCAGAGGATAGGGAGAGCGGCCAACGAAATACCGACACTCCTCCTCCCCTGCGGCCCCACCGCGTCCGCCATCAGACGGTGGCGACCCCGTCAAGGCCGCGGAAGGTAGGGAGAGCGGCGCACCGCAATACCGGCACTCCTCTCCCGCCGCGGCCTCCAACCCTCAGCCGCGATGCCTCCCATACGACATCGCGGCCCGCTTCAGTTGCGATGTCGCCCAAGCGGCACCGCAACCTACCTGTTGGCCGCTACGTCGTCGACTTCCTGGAAAAAGCCCTGACGAGCGGCCCCTCCTCGGGTTCCTCTTCGCTTCACCGTGGGTGACCAAGCCACGGTTACTGAGCCCCCCCGCCTCGACAATGCGGGAACCCCCGGGGGGGGAAGTGTGACGGCCTGGCTTATTGATACGAGCTACACAGGTGTGGTGTCAAAGGGAAAACATGTCAAAGCCTTGGTCAAATTCTTGTGTAATATTTACCTATTAACTACTTATTACAAACAAATATTCCAGTTTTTACTAAAAACTACGAAATAAGAAAATAAATCGACTTCAAAAAGAAATTAACTCAAAATTATTAAATAACTTTAATTTCAGAAGTCGGTGGCAAAAAAAAAGTATAATACAGATCCCAAGACACCGACTTCCGAAACTAAAGTTATTTCATAATTTTGAGTTAATTTCTTTTTGAAGTCGATTTTTTTTTAACTATTTTTTATTAGTTGACATGTTTTTCCCTTTGATGTGACGTGTCGTCTGAATTTGTATGGAAATGTTCTAACTAAATTTGACAGTTCTAATTTACGTCCGTCTCATTCTGGTTTTATTAGAGAGAAAAAGTTAGCAATAGCCTAAATTAAGTTTAGTTTGTCTACAACAGAATCGGCACCAATACTAAAACACAGTGGTCTCGAACGTCACAAGGCCAAATCGGTAGAGTTACCCACAAATATCGGTAGATTCGTACCCAAAATCAGTAGGTAAAAAAAAAAAGGGATATTTTTTGGTCTCGACCCAGGCGATTTTTCGGTAGGTTCGTTCGAGACCACTGCTAAAACAGCAGCGCGCCATGCCTTGCGCATCGGAAAGCCTGATTTCAGAGCGGTAATCTTACGTGACGCGAACTTTATTATTTATTATGATTTTGTTTATAGAATTAGGACACAATCATGTAGGTATTAACAGAATACAAGTGCAATAATGTTGACCTGGTTTGAGGTGGCGCGGGAAAACAATGCTTGGGAGGAATTGGGGGAGGCCTTTGCCCAGCAGAGGAACAGAATAGGCTAAGAAAAAAAAGTGTATTAATAATGTAACTGTCTGTGATTCTAAGATAAATAATACATATAAATGGGGGTAGGCAGAAACTACAGAACACCACCTGCTACGATCCTTACACACTCCTTAATACATTAGGCGCGGCAGACGCACATGCGCGTTTACATAACTTTCTTCGAGTGCGGCGCGCCGCACCTGTGCGTTCGTTGTGCATCTCTATTGTTTCGAAAACATCGTAAAAAAAGGGTCGGTAAGGGTGTAGCATAAAGAAGCGTTTGCATAAAGAATTAAGCAGAGAATGTGTTAATAAGATAAATATGTTTCCAGATATCTGTGAGCCAGGCACAACAATGTAAGTTAGTGCTCGAACACAGATCTTTTGGATACAACTGGCTGCAACAAACAAGAGCACAAAATGATAAAGATAAGAGGGACAGCTTTATGTCATACATCAAACAGCTGTCCAAAGATAAAATTACTTTCTTTATACAAGGGGGTTCTAAAGGTAAGGAATATAATATTATTTTGCTTTTCTTCACCTCGAGCTCCAGAAAAAATCTTATATAAGGTGTCCATTAAATAACGCACAACCTCCTAAGGGGTCATTGTACTCATCATTATGAACATTTTTTACTATGGGACCAAACCAGAAATCTCGAAAAAATATTCAGCAGCTCCCTACTTTGCCGTGATTTTTTTCAGGATTTCAGGTTTGGTCCCATAGTAAAAGTTATTCATAATGATGAGTACAATGACCCCTTAGGAGGTTGTGCGTTATTTAATAGACACCTTGCAGTATTTTGTATATTATTTCTCTCAATTATTTGTAAAACTTATATCTATCTATCAATATTATCATCCAAATCTGTTGCAACTTGTTCAGTAATGTATTTGGAAAAGCTGGTCGATTCTGTAAATATCTCACCATGAAAACTTGCGTGGAGTGAGCTGTCAGTGTTTCCCACTGATGCTAGTGATTGACCAAGCATTTCATTTACAATCATAAATAAGATTTTAATTAATTAATTGCTAATTCTATTGATAATTTTATATTATTTCAAAGCCAGTATTTAAGTGTTTACACATTACTATTTAATGTTTCTTTTTTTTTTGTATAAAATAGCAAAACAGAAATGCGCGTGGACATTGTTTGTAATTAATATTATGAAACCATTGTTAACCAATAAATAACCAATCGCGATTAGTTTTGAAGTAGCGATTATTATCGATCGATTCGAGTAGACTGCGCGACGTTGTACAGCTTTCTTATTAACCAAACAAATGTACTCAAACGAAGAAGAGAGTGCTACTAAAAATGGCCTGACCATAGAATTTAGCCCCACAAAAGCTATGTAGGAACTAAACGATGTGTTAGATAGATTCTACAAAAGTTTCTAAAAAATATTTGGTACGTATTAGCCGCACGTCTTTTTATTTAAATGACCTACCTAACTAACCCAGTCGTCGCCAATAATAAAATATTATTTATCAAATCATCATCATTACACTATTACAAAATTCAACAGTTTAACTGTCACTCATTCATTGTGCTCACTGCCTCACTTCACCTAGCCGACTGACTTTGGCGCGGGTGGTTGCTATGGCTACGAGAATCGGGTGAAGTGATAAGATCACGCCGCGCTTGCATATTCGGGTGAAGTGATACGATCACGACACTTGCGCATCGCACACACCAACTCACTTCACCTAACTGAATCACTTCGGTGCGGTTGGTTGCTATGGCTACGAGAATCGGGTGAAGTGATAAGATCACGCCACGCTTGCGCGTTACGTCATTAACACATTGTCTGCTTAATTCTTTATGCAAACGCTTCTTTATGCTACACCCTTACCGACCCTTATTTTACGATGTTTTCGAAACAATAGAGATGCACAACGAACGCACAGGTGCGGCGCGCCGCACTCGAAGAAAGTTATGTAAATTGTATGGACGCGCATACGCGCCGTCAAGCACCTGGTGAACGTCCGAAAACGCGCATGTGCGTCTGCCGCGCCTAATGTATTAATATAATATTCAGTTTTTTTATTGTATTTTACTGGAAATATTCAAATGCGCGTCTAACAAATTTTTGAGCTTCAAACGATGAAAACCTTTTTTAATTAATGTGCCTCTTTTTAATTTTTGGTCTTTTAAATAACTATCTGAACATTTAATGGTGGTCAGCGGAAAATTCACATTGTGAGCTTTTTATTACGAAGTGCTGTCTTTCCGATTTACAATAATTGGTATTCTAATTAACTGTGTATGCTTCTTTTTAATTTTTTTTTTTAATTCAAATCCAAAATGGCGGCTGTGAAAATTTTAAATTATTCGTCATGGGTGTTGTTTTCATGGCTTTCTAGGATGCTTAAGCCGATAGTGAGAATAAGATGGCGGCTGCGAAAAAGATACATGACGAATAATTTAAAAAATTTTGCAGCTGCCATCTTGTGTTGTCATTTTGACCTCACCATCGACTGGATACCTTAAATAATAGCTTTGAAATAATATAAAATAATCAATAGAGAAATAGAGAAAATAAAAGATAGTATTAAAATCTCGATTATGATTGTATAAATGTGCTTGGTCCATCCCTAGCATCAGGTAGGATGACATTGAAAGCTAACTCCACGCTCACTTCACTTAAATTTTCGCGGTGAGATGGTTACATAATAGCATAGCTGGTTTGGACTCGTTTTTCAAAATGAGATATAATTAATCTTTTTCAGATGACAATAAACCACAAACAGTGGAGTATGTTTTAAAGCCTACAGAGTATTTACCAATATTTCGCAAGGGCTCCAACAACTGGGCATTGTCAGCACAGTATGTGAATGGCAGACATTTCCTCACAGCATTCGAATTAAATGAAGGAACTCTCATTGTAAGTTAATGACCTCAGATGTAGTTGACCTGCTTATCAAATTTTTGTGTTAAACATTTTTTAATAAACTGCACTGTTTTTCGCTAAATACGCAGATATTTAGAATTTTCCTTCAAATAATTACCTACTTTTATAAACTTTTATTATGGTGTAAGTAGCAGATTTGAAAAAATTAAAACTTATCTTGATTATGACCTTTCAGTTAGAAAGTCCGGAAGAAGATACTCCATCAAGAACTCTTAGGCCTCATATTAAGAAAGATGGTCAATACATCCAAGGGTTATGGTCCCAGAGACTTGTTTACCTTTTGAGGAAGAAGGAACTGGAAGTGCATTCTGCAAGCTTTTCTGTCATTCAGGTATTTATCATACGAGGAGATAAAAAACGTCCTTGAGGAATGTCTGTTGAAAAATTACACCAATTCGAAGCAGTCTCTAGAATCCATTTAGTATATCCTCTTTTTGTAGCTCTTTTGAAGCTTCACTTGTTGACCTAAAAAGTTGTCGTTTTTAGTTAATGCCACATGGCATTTAATGGATGATGTGAATTATTGATTTAAAAAATCTATTGGCGCGACTTGGGGGTAAGGCCGACTCGTATGCCGTGACGGGGTGTGTGGCGTGCGGTCACGGAGCGTAATCCCCTCCCCTTTCCCCTTCCGCGGGAGCTATACCGTGGCCCGTAAATACGAGCCCTTCCTTTTGATCGCCACTGGCGAATAGATGGTTGAGCGTGTGGCATTTAGACACACCCATGTGAATGGTTTCTGTTATGTGTCTGTAGGCACGCCACGACACGCTAATGCACAACGCCGCTTTCTTCACCGCATTCCCGGCGGTCCACCCCCACCAAGTGAGACCCTCATCTATATGAGGAAAGCCCAGCGAGTAGCGACCAGCGGCATTAATGCTGACTCGACGTTCCATGACGGCAAACGTTAGTCGCCTTTCGTACATAAATAAACAAAATTCTTTGTAAATACTACAGGGTGAGGCCTTACTAGGCGCTAAAAGGGAGTCCTCAGAACTATGGCGCGCGGAGCTAATCGGTGATGTGAGGCGAGCGCACTTGATGGCGGCGCGTGAACCTCCCGGCATGGCGGGCGGGTGGCGCGAACCAACCTTCATGTGCGACCTGCAGCTACCGCGGTTCAGTCTCGAGTCCTGTCTGGTGGTCACCAACAAGGGAGCTTACATTCTTAATACTGTGTAAGTGTATCTTCTACTTGATACAAATCTTAAATTAATTCATTCACTGACATACAATGCACAGACTAACCCGCTGGGTCTAGAAGCATACAATGTTGCACAACAGATTCTTATAAAACGAAGGTGATCACTTGGGAAGGACTTTTCAAAATTCATCCCTTAAAGGGATTAAATGCGCAATGAAAATTTGTATGGAAGTTCATCATTTTTGCCGATGCCGATCAAATCGGACACACGGGTTGTTTATTTATAATTTTTACTTATACAAGAATTTAGTCATTTCCAAAATCTTTTGTTATATGTGATCATATCAGTGCATTAAGCACCAGTAACCTTGAGCACACATATGAACGTATTCAGAGCGGCCATCATTTTGAGCGAGAACAAACTCGGAAGTGAACTACAAGGGCGCATGCAAACGGTCTGCATTCAGACTGCAAGCTATGTACCATCGACAAACGTTAGGCCTTGCCAATTTTGAAACAATTTTGCTTAAAAGCTGCAATTGTACTTATGACAACGTAAAACAAAGGACCATAGGGGCAGGAATTTTTCAATGAATCAGTGTATACAAAAAGCAACTTTAAGGTGTAAAGGCGTCAGTTTTGTCGTTAGTATATTGCAAGTGGGATGCAGTCTGACATAACACCGTTGAAACTGTCAATAACTAGCAGTATTCAGTTATCGTTATATCTGTACGCCAATTACAATTGTCAGCTGCCCAGAACTGCAGTTGTCTTGCAATGTAAACACTAATCGTCTTATTACAAAACGATTTCTTACTTTAGTCCAAGCTTAGACCTTCGAGCCAGTTTTTGTATTTCGAATCTTATTCTAATTGTATTAAAGTTCTTTATACAAAATTGATCTTCTTCTAAATTGTTCGTTCTTAAATTGATCTTGTCGATATATCTGCTTGCACCACAAATAACTAACCAAGGTATTTGAAGAAGTTCAGAGAAATATTATGCGGTAGTTAGTAGAAATTTATAAATTATGATTGCTTTTTTAAAGACGAATTTACGAGTGTCAAATAATTACTTTTTTAAACAAAAGTATATTTATTAAATAAAATGCTTTGCATTCTTAAAATGTTTTTTCTACGAATTGTAGGTAGATATGTGAGGTACGATATACGAACCGAAGTGAAATGTTTTACTTCAGTTCATTTATTGAGAAACTGGACCTATCTAAAATTATATTTATTGTTCAGAATCGTACCTTGCACATTTACCTACAATTCGTATATATAAAAAAAAAAACATTTTAAGAATGTAACGGAATTCATTTAATAAACTAAAGTAAGTACTTTTGTTTTAAAAGGTGATTATTTGACTACCCACTTGTAAATATTTTATTTCTTTGCTACAGAAGTACCACTATTTGGTTGCTATGAACGTAGCACATCTTGTGTACGATATCATTGGTTAAAGTTAAGAGCGGGCCTAATGGCAGGATAAATTCTGATACCCCCCGCGCGTCTCGCCACACCCGCATTAGTGCGGATAACAAACACGGGTGGCGCCACGACGCGCGGAACCAAAATCGCGTACTCGACGTCATTGAGCGGTCAAGTACGTAGCGGGCAGTGCGTAGTATATGTAACACAGTTAGATAAAAACACTTTTTTTACTTGCATAAAACAGTACTTTTTATAAGGATATTATTATGCGCGCATGCTATCGATTTCACAGAATCATCAATTCGCAAAATATACTTTTATTAAGTGTACCTACTTATTGTGTTATATTATGAGTGATGATATAGGTGATATAAAGTCCAAAACGTATAAAAATTTCATAAATTATGACATTATGTAATATGGACACACTGATCTTTTACTGGTTTTACTATTTAATTCAAGTACAGTAGAGTCTCACTAATTCGGCACTATTAAAACCTAGGGGGTGCTGGATCATTGGAATGTTTGGATTATTGGAAAAAAAAAACTTTTTCCAAAAAACACAACCGACTTCCAAAGTAACACTTCATAGTGAATAATAACTTTAATTTCGGAAATCGGTGTCTTTGGATCTTTATTCTAGTTTTTGCCACCAACTTCCGAAATTAAAGTTATTATTCACTTTGAAGTATTATTTTGAATGTCAGTTGTGTTTTTTGGAAAAAGTTTTTTATTTTTCACTTTTTAGTGGGTCAGTTTGTAATTTATCTAAGTTGCAATATTCTAATGTCAACTGCTCATCGCCTTTTATAAAATATGTATTGCTTTTTCCAATGCAGGGATGTTAATTGTTAAGGAGTTCTACTGGTAAGTAGGTACCAGAAGAACTCCACATCACCATAAGCATTGTGACGAGCATAAATTACTTAGCAACCATTAATAAAGTATCTAATCCCAAACCGTGAAATACTTATTATTTATTGAGTAGTTCTGGTGGCCAAGGCCATCTGTGATCGTCAGTTCTACTTGACCAAATGGTGCTTTCCAAGAACAAATGTACGAGTTACTATAAAAAAGTACCCAAATCGCTATAGGTGTGCCTATAATATTTGAAGAGTTCCGTCGATTTCTCCCATCATCACCAACCAACTAACTAGAAACCAAGGGACCAACTAGAAAGATTTTCAACTAGAAAGCTTTCAAAAAAAAAATAAAAAAATTCAAATCAGTTCAGCCGTCTTCGAATAATCGGGAAAAATACATTAACCCTAGACTACTACTCTACGTCGCAGAGGCGCCTGCGTTTTTGATATATTGCTCTCTTTTTTTATCCTTCGCGCGTTATACAAACAACAATTATAATTAATAATTAATATTTAATTATATAAACAGTCAAAACATATCAATCATACTTATAGGTTTTGAATAAAATCATTAGACAATATGATGCGCCTCGCCGGCGTATGAGTAGTTTGTTTGTACGTCGCAACATGAGTAGTAATGTCGGGTTAAAAAAAAAGATTCCGACGAACTGAGAACCTCCTCCTTGTTTTGATGTCGGTTAAAAATAATGCATTTTATAAAAGGAAAGAAGAACAGGGGTGAGTGACGCGTGAGCGGAGAGTGCTTACTGAGAGGATTACTGAAATGCCGGATTCGTGAGACTACTGTATTTTGCTACAAATAAAACACGATGGTGAGAAATATCTTATAATAATCAAAATAATCACAATATTTGTTTAATTCATTTTATTCAAAAACACATCTAATTATTCATCATCAGTACTCGGCAATTGATAAAACATGTTCTTCATTTGATGGTCCAGGAGTAACAAACTCTCTAAAATGAACTATTTCATGACAGAATTGCTTGCATTTTGAGGGTCCAGCATCAGTTGGATCTTTGAGCTGACGTTTTTTGGGAATTGTTGGTTGCCTCAAAGGCATGTTCCTTGTTTGGCGTGGGTCAACTAATTCAGGCAATATGTGCTCCATATAAAATTCGGTAAGCTTGCCAATCATTTTCTTTTCCCAAAAGTCGTCATCGCGAAATATTGTTTCAACAATCATTCTTTGATTTTCACCAGACCACACTGCAAAAAGACACTTCTTTCTGTTGCTTATGTGTCCTTGGACTTGGTAAAACCAAGGGTGGCTCTTGTTAATAATATTTTTTTTATCGTTTATGGTCCAAAATTTTTTTTTTTTCTTTTTTATGGCCTCTTCTATTGGCATTTTGAAAGCAGAAAGTGGGCATTTAACCTCTACAATTGTGTCGTTCCCGACTAAGCCATCTGGGGTAGCTGCCAAAAATGGTATCTTATCGTCTAAAAATAGTCCACAGTATTATTTTTGTGATGTTGAACAAATGATATAGATATGATATGAATGATAGCTGAACAAATAACTTTTCTGATGGCAAGAATTCTTTGGGTGGATAGCATTTTTCTCATACATAGTGGATATTTTGTATCTTTACTGATGGAAACTAATTTGTTGCACATATTACGCAAGATGTGATTTCTACATTCAATTTTCTCTACGGTAATATCTTTATAAGGTCTTTCTTCCAGGATCTTTGCGTAAGTGCTCGAATCACCATCCGCTATAACTCGCCCATATATAATGTTATACATTTCTACGGAATTCTTAAATCCCTCTACTATGATTTCTGCCTGTATATATACTAGGTATGTGAGATTTGGGTAGTAGGAAAGGATAAACATACTTCTCTGGTGGCAAATGCTGGTCATCATTCAAATTGTTTTCAACCTCGATGGTACTACCGATAGAACCTTCAACAAACTCGATCACTTGATTAATATCCTTTTCAGGGAACTGATACCTAAAACAAAAAAATAAATGACACGTCGTTCATCGAAATATAGCCCTTTAAGTTTTAACTAGCATAATTTTATTAATTTATAATATACCTACATATACATAATTATATAATATAATTATAATAAATTCGCACGAAAATAATACACGATCGCAGCGGTCAAATCAATCCATCTGTTTATTTTGCGTATACTACACGTCTATGCAGACACGCGCGATAAAAAAAAAAGTTTACTTCTGTCAAAAAACAATAATAAAGAACCTACTATTGTACTTCATAATGTGGGGTAATGTTTAGCAAAAGAATAAGGGTAAATTTTATGAATACCGTTTAATTTCACATTCATACAATTTTATACTTTAGGCTATGGTAATACGGTCCTTTTATAATGGAGCCAGTAAATTGCGCGAGGATTTTTCCGTTCTGTCTGAACTGACTTTTGGTTACCTACCATTTAATGTCAGTTGCAAAATATATTATTATAATAATTTAGATTTTATTTGTTTATAAAATCTACTTTGAATCGACCTTGATATAAATACAAAAAAATAAAAAATACATACCTTCGACTTCGGCAATCAGCAATCATTTGAGTCTTCAACTGTTTTAGTTCTCGCTTTTTCATTGTATTTTTTTTTGTTTCCCATATTACTCAACAAATATGTAGAAATCTAATGATAATAATGGCGGCTAGGCGCGGAGCAAACTGACGTGGACTACCCGTCTCAACAGAGCGAGGGCAACTGATCGGTGAAACAAACTGATGTCTCAAGCTCATGTCACGCGAGACGGAAGACAGCGTATTTCGCGGATTAAAAATGTAGTAAGCGCCAAATGCTTTTTATTATGTTATCTATTAAAATAGACAATATTTTTAAAAATCGCTAGGGACAGCTCTAGATTATACATGAGTGATAATATTTATCTAATTCATGGTTCAGTAATATGCACCAAAATAGAATGCAAACCAAAAATGTTGAAAATTAGAGGTAACTTTGTGATGGTTTTCTATCGAGAAAATTTTATCCAACTATGTTTTTCGTCCGGGCCGACCTTTACATTTATTATGAAGTTTCCTGACATATACTTTTTTTCCAATTTGCACATGATTTACTACTGTGAAAATCTAATCAAAGATTGAAGATTTTGCTTTAGGCCCAATCTTAAGAATTGTTCCTCACCTTTTTATGTCATGCAAGCCGCTTCTGCCAGTAAACATCCTGTGTACCCTAGTCTTTAGTGGCAGCGCTAAAAAAAATAATCTTAACAGCATCATATTAGAAAGCCTCAATTAAGTTTCCACGTTTCACCACCTCTCAAGATATTATTACGGTTACAGAGTAGTTGTAGATCTTTATGACATCTATACTAATACTGATAGTGGAGCTGAAGAGTTTGTATTTTTGTTTGTTTGTTTGGGCGCGCTGGTCTCTGGAGCTGCCGGTCGGATTTGGGGAGTTATTTTTGCAATTGATGGCTCCTTTATTTTGGGGGGGGGGGGGGGGGGGATGTGATGCGCCGTGGTGCGTCGGGAGAGCAGGGGTTACGCAGGGGTGGCCCGCGGGCATAGGCTAGTTCATAATAGACTCAAAGATGGACTGGGAATTAGCCAGACTCATGTATCAAATGGTGATCGTACCTTGTATGACACACGGTTTGAAAGTAACGGCACTCACAAGCTAACAGATCAAGACTGAGAATATCTTCTCAGTCTTGATCTGTTAGCTTGTGAGTGATAATTAGAGATAATTATCATGAGAGATTTGATTAACCACGCAAGGAATAAGCCAAGACAAAAGAAAATGCATGTTATTCCAGACGGAAAAACCGTAACAACGTATCAAGAACCACAGGATGTGCTATCTCGCACATGTCCGCAGGCGTCGCGAGCCGCACCTGTTGCGTGCAGCAATGCACCTACAGGGCCAAATCCGGAAGGGATTGGCCGCCTTATTTACACATGGAGCGACGGCCTGAAGCATGATTTGCTTCGACAATGAAATCAACGTTTGGGTGGACACGGCTGAAGAAAGAAATAAGATCGTGAAAGCTGCTAACGAGATTTGCAAGACGCCTGAAACGGATGGCAATGAGTCCGCAAATGAAGATTTTGGAAACTAGCGACGTGTAACACAGCATAGCAGTGACATAAATAGAGTAATGACATAGATCGTGAATGCAGTCTAATCCCGCCAAAAGATTCACCGCTGAAGCTGGACTTGAAACAACCTGTTAAGACTTGCCAACTGTGTACCGCGTCCATGCCGCAGGTGTACCACACCTTTGCCCGTCAGTAATGCGTCCTTGCCCCCGTGGCATCGTGTACCGCAGTAATTCGTTATACATACCTATCTCATGTAATGCTGCCATTTGATTTTAAGAAACGAACAATGTTTTAATTATGAGTTCGTGAGTGTGCGTGTAAGGACATGAAAGGCGGGGCAAACTAAGCCCCTAAAGTGCACTCCTGAACTCAGGCGAGCAAACCAGTGCCTACGAGGGACTTACTGTGTTTGTTGGGGTCTGGTTTTATTAATTATCTGTGCTGAATAGTGTGCATAACGTTTAACTGTAGAACTATAACATCTGCAATCGCGTCAACCTAAGGTATACAGGTCGAACTTTGAATAAAATAAAAAAATACGATATTGGAAGTCGCGAGCTGGAAATAAACAACGAGGAGCGGCCCGGCCGCGTCCTGGACATTCTGCTGCTGACAACTCATCACAACGAAGAAGAAAAGAGTTGAGATAGCAGTTTAACACCGATAAAAAGATTCACCGGTGAAACTGGACCATCCATTGATAAATGTCACCCGTCTCTCCACAATTCCAATGCTTGCTATAGGGTGCATACTCGGTAGGCTCTTTATCCCCTCCATATCCTAAGGGCACGTCCTCCCTACCATTATCGCGCCCCCCCGGTCTACTCCTTGATATGCAATGGTTTCTGTTGCAACATGAGGCAACAGGGGCTAGTGTGAATCTTTGGGTTCATTCGAGTAATCGAGTCTGGTTAAACCACACTGGGGTCGGTGCATTTCATTCATTCATTCACTCATTGCTACGGAAGTACCACTATTTATATCACAACAAACAATAATTAAAAAAAAATCAACAAAGAAAACGTAAATTCATAATAGGTACCTTTCCTCCTCATTAGATAATTTAAAAAGATAAACTTTTGTTGGTTGTTCTATTTTGACAGCCGTCGACATTGCAATATGCAGATTTAGCCATTGTTAAAGGCGCGGGTGCGGTGTGTAATTCAAGAGAGCGCGTGCCAACCGACTGGGTTTTACTTGTTTGAGGGATCGCGAGCCGTAGGTAATTAACGCGTGACCTTGAACGAGTGACGCAGGCCTACCAAAACATAGACACACTAACTTACTACGTCGCTTACCTTCATTCTATGCAAATAAACATTTTCTATTCTATGCAGGAGTGAAGCATGCGAATGGTTGGTGGGCGTGATAATGCGCGGCGGCGTGGGCGCAGAACAGTCGTGTGCGGCGCTGGGCGCACCTCTCCCCGCGCTGCTGCGAGCCGCCGCGGATATGCTGCTGTCTCGCGGCAAGATGGCGCCGGCGCATTACTTGTACTCGTTGTCACAGGTGCGTCTAAGTGTTCTTACACACGAGCGACACGCGTCTATGACAGAGGCAAATGCAGGCGTCGACGGCGGTCGTAGATGCGCCGACGACGCCTGCAGTTGTAGCGTCAAGTCGGCGGCTGCCGCCGACATGTCGACTTGTCTCTGTCATTGACGCGTGTCGCTAGTGTGTAACAACACTTAGCCAAATGAGGCCATTATCAAGACAGTAATGATGCGAGTAGCAGACTAAAATGACCCTAATAAACGAACATATTTTGACTGTGACTACTCGTACACAGACAATTTCGACACATGTATTCAAAGTTTTTTTTTTTTCAAAGTCGTTCAGTATAGTTGAGGGCTAGATACATCACTTTAAAAATTGAAAGCAACTTAATCGACAGCCTATAGATACCTTATTTGCATAACTGAAGCCACATTATGAAATACGATAACAAGACTTCTTTTAATTACCTGTACAAATTTAATATTGCAGAGTCCGCCTGACGGGTGGGTGGCACGTCTGGGCGTGTTCGGTAAACTTAGCGAGTTGTCATCGTATAAACAAACCGGCAACACTGGCAGCCTGGGCGATGCCGCTATTTCTGTTAAACTTCTGGCTACAGTACTCAACATGAGCATTGGTACTGAAGATACGTTTGAACCGTAAGTTTGAATCTTGGTATATTGTTTAACGAATAAGAGATTTTTCTTATGACAATGAAAAACATACTTTATTGTCAGAATCATAAAGTGCAAAGTCGCACGAGCTTAGTTAACATACGGCTTTATGAAGTATGTTCCAGCGCAGTCGCGCGGTCACGCTTGCACTTTAAAACATTGGTTATTAAGTTTATTATTCAATGCTTTAGTTAAAACCTCTTTTTTGAGCTTCCCTTTGAATTTTAGAAGTAAAGCTCGAATGTTTCAATTTTAGCGACGCCAAGTTAACACTATTGAAACCAGCTGAATTACTGGAGTTGTCATCTTTTGCCGCAGCAGTGGGTCTTTGGGATCTAGTACCTATGTTCAGTATCCATCGAGGCCACCCCCACTTGATGCTGTCTGCATTGAAATCCCGAAGTGAGATATGTCGTGGTGCTATCGATTGCCTGCTGGGACAAAGGTGTTTAGTACCTCTCTTATTGGAAGAAAATGGACAGTGGTTGTTTGACTACATCATCGAAAAGTGCCATAAATTCGATACTACGGCTTTGAAGGTAATGTAGTATCCAACCCATACAGAATAATTTTTGCGAAATACACAAGGTGTAATTTAAATAAGTGACAACCTCTTAAGGGGTTATTGTTCTCATCATTATGAACAACTTTTACTATGGGACCAAACCTGATGTCGCGAAAAAAATCAGCTGGTCCCTACATTTATGTCCGCATAACTCGTCAAAATGTAGGGAACAGCTGATTTTTTTTGCGCGATTTCAGGTTTGGCCTCATAGTAAAAAATGTTCATAATGATGAGTACAATGACCCCTTAAGAGGTCGTTACTTATTTAAATTACACTTAGTATATGGTCTAACTAATGAGTGATTTTATGTTACAGTGCTTATGTTTATGGTTGAACCCATTGCAAGACCAATTACGTCCAGTAATGCGCGATTTGAAGCAAGGGATAACTTCGGTTTATGTGAGTAAATACTGATTATATAGTGGTCGAGCGCGTGTCAGTCATTGTAATTCAAACCTTATGTCAATATGCATAAAAGTAACATGACGCGCGCTTGTGTTTTGGTCCAAATATACCAAATTACTTGAATGCGAAAACGACAGGGTAGCCCAATCTTGTTCAATCTTGTTTCAGACGACTAGGCTACAGCAACTAATAGCGACATTTATACACATTGCATGTGTCATAGACGCCAGAGATCCATGTCCAGAGATACACCTAGAAGTGACACAGAGTCCTGAGACTTGGAAAAATCAGTTCACGCCCAAGAGGACAATTAGCTGTGGACTCGCACATTGGGGGGTCGTTGACGAAGGAAACGCGAAGATAAAAATGACGACTACGCCGATTAACAGTGAGCTCATCGGGAGAGTGATCGATATAGCGTGTGGAAGACACCACACGCTGGTGTTGACTGAGAATGGGGTATGTCTCGTTTTTGTCATTATTTATTAGCCTCACAAAGTGTGAGACCAAGTCGTAGTACAACGTAGTTTTATATGTTGTTTTGATAAAATTGGATTAAGTCGGTTTTTCCTAGATCTTTTTCGCCTGATATTGCGCTCGTGCTTGTAGGTATCTTTGTTCAGTTTTTCATGGACTTTTCAATGATACAATACATACTTTACGTTGTTCTTTACTTTCTACAAAAAAAAAAACAAAATCAAAATACTAAATTGTGTGCGCACTTTGCGGCAGTCGTGCCATATCTACTTCTGCTTATAAGTGTCTGTCCTTGTCGCGGCGTGCAACTTTTCGTCTGCACGCCGTATCTTTGTTGCGGGGCCCCAGCGATCTTATTCAAAGAATTATTTGCTATGGGCTTTTATATATATTTTTTTGTACTGGATAGATCTACGCGACGGGCGACAACTCGTTCGGCCAGCTTGGTGTAGGATGTTCATGGGTGGGCGGCGTGGGCGAGGGCGCGGTATCGGCCGGCTCACTGCGATATGTGGCTGGCCACTTCACCGCGCCACTCGCTGCGATATACGCGGGCCACTACCACTCCGCCGTCGTTGATGTTGGCGGACGACTGTACACGTGGGGGTGAGTGAAGAATAATTACAAACAGCTTTCTAAAGAAACCTATGCGCTTCGAGAATCATCGCCTATCGTCGGAAATACGAACGCGTGATTATAATATCTAATATAGAGCTGTTACAACCTCGGAAGTACTTGTCTATTCTGTATTACCATGTTCACAAAATTATAGATTAACAACTCTATGCAATTCCAAAAAAAACTTTTCAAAACTGGAATGACAAATGACAATCTCACACTGGAGTAGATAACCCGACAGAGAGAAAACTTCATATAAACGCACAATGATAGGTACACTATACATATCGTCGTAGTCGTAGTATCGTTGTATGTACTACGATTAATACTGTATTCTGCTACACCACCTGCGGCTTATTAGCGCTGGTGTCGAAAAAAATGTAGGTAAACTGCGTTCGCGATTTAGGATAATAATATAGAATAAAGTTTCTTGTAATGTTTTTTTTTTAGCTTATGATGTATTTAATAACCGGTAATGTGACTATGTATTGTATGTATGTACTATATTATTTAGTAATAGTTAACTCAAGTAGAATCGATTTCCGAATGGAAGCCGGTAGGAATGGGTTATATGAACCCGTCGCCCCTGGTCCCTATATCGGGAAAAGCAATATTTTGTAAAAAGGTGATGAGCAGTTGACATTAGGCTATTGTAACTTACATAAATTACAAACTGACCCACTAAAAATGAAAAATAAAAAAGTTTTTTTACAAAAAAAAAAAAAAACACTACAAAGTGAAAAATAACTTTAATTTCAGAAGTCGGTGGCGAAAAACTAAAATACAGATCCCAAGACACCGACTTCTGAAATTAAAGCTATTTTTCACTTTGTAGTGTTTTTTCTTGGAAGTCGGTGGTTTTTTTTTTGTAAGAAAGTTTTTTATTAGAGGGTGTAAGTACTGTAAGGTGCCTACAGTTGACATACCATAAGCAAATAAGATAATAATAATAACCCCACCGCTGTATCTCTACGTTGACGTTGTGGTGGAGCTTGCGCGCTTCAAAGGTTAGGTCTGTGCCGGTAGAGTTTACTTTGCCGGAACGGGTCTAGGATGAGGAGCCAGACCAAGAGAGATACAGAAACCCGCAGGGCAGCATGTGGCGAGCTGTTGGGGAGTAGCGACCCCACGGACCCTATCTCCCGAGAGAAATCTTGTCCTCATCTCCGGCTTGCCTTTATTGGCCGGCTGGAGTGAACACTGACGAGGAACAGAGCTCCCACCTCTTTCTTGCCTTTATTGGCCGGCTTAAGTGGAGATTTGCAAGAGCAAACGTGCTCCGAGGAAGGAAGTATTCCAGTAAGGTGCTGGTAGGGATCTTGACCGTACTTCCGGGATTGTCCTGATTGCCGCGGAATACCTCTCCACTCCTCAAGCATCTCAGGAAGTGTTGCCCCCTTGTCGCTACGTCACTATGTGCTAGCGGCCGTTTCCGGGGGCCCATTATTGAGTGTGCAAGTCACCCCCTGCCATTTTATCCGTGTATAATACATAACATTGGTCAGGCAGAGAACATAGTTCTTCAATAGTTCAATTAACCCAATCTACTTTAGCCACCCAGACCCATAGCCCAATATGTTTTGTTTCCACGCACAACAATAGTGCTGCACCAACCGGGGGTTGTCCTTGGTTGCACTTGCATAGTGCATACAGGGATAATCGTCAGTTGGTGCCTACTTATCTTTTAAAATTATTTCAATTTCTTTAATTCAGACTAAATGTGTCCATATAGTGTTAGTAAACGTGTAGTTACGGAACGGTGCGCGACGGTTAAACGTGTGTCGAACCGTCGTCATTGTTTTTTAAATCATAAAAATACGCAAATCGTGAAAAACAATATAGTGTAATATACTGTGATGTACTGTTAGGAACGTACTATAAAGTGGTGAAATCAGAAATTAAAAATCTTACGTGATTTCCGTGCTGTGGACATAATAATATTAAAAATTTAAATAACGAACTATTAAGAAAAAACACAGTGTCGTCTAGTTGGAAAGTATCGGGATCTGTGTCGTTCCGTGTCATTTCTCATCAGTGACTCAACAGCGACGACCGACGACGCCCCGCCTCTCGCACTGTGCTACACAGTGCAGGCTGTTGGAAAGCGTCGAGATCTGTGCCGAACTGTGTCCCTGCGCCTTTGTTTAATTACATCTACCGCCATCGTAAACCGCACAGAATTTTTTTTTCACGATGGAAAATAAATGCAAAAAATGCAATTGCGACATTGTTTTAGACCGAGAATACTTAATATGTTCTGGTTGTAATTATTACTTCCATATGGATTGTGAACATACTGCTAATCAATCTTTCTGTAGTATGTCACCATCGAAGAAAAGCACTTGGAAATGCACTACTTGTCCGGCAAATCTACCGTTATTAAATGACTCGGCATAGTCAATAGAACATATTGATAATGTGACCGTGAGAAAACATTACAAACTGAACGTAAACATTAAAAACTCTTTTGAATCCTTGTCAATAAACGACGACAGTGAAGATGACGAATATTCATCCTTCACATCAAACAGTAAGCATAACAGAAGTTGTCCGGATCTACATTTGAATGAAAAGGTGAGATTGGAAGAGTTGGATGCACTAGTGACAGTTCTGCAGCAAAAATTAGCCTCTGCTGAAAATGAAATTGAAAACATACTTTCTGAGAACAGTTCACTGAAAAAAATCATTAGTAACAATGAGAAAATGATAAACAATTTAAAGAAAATATGCCACACAACCCCAACAAATAAAAAGGTTAATACGCGAAAATCTATACCAAAAACTAGATTAAGTTACTGTTACGAAAACAAGAAACTGGAGCAAATAAACAAAGATCATACCATAACGGAACCGAACCCCGAGCACATCAACCGTACCTCAATTGCCTCTCTATCCGGAACAGAAGAGATGA
This sequence comes from Dicycla oo, assembly GCA_948252095.1. Classification (NCBI taxonomy): domain Eukaryota; kingdom Metazoa; phylum Arthropoda; class Insecta; order Lepidoptera; family Noctuidae; genus Dicycla; species Dicycla oo. Next base: position 21,322,867 of record OX411714.1, read on the forward strand.
CAATTACGACTCCAATCAGTACAACAGATAGTTGTATACCCTCAAATAGCAGAAAAACAAGCGACGTACAACTATTTATGGACAAAGTTGTTAAATCACAATTGAACCAAGATCAAACTAGTATGCCGACCCCTCAAAACAGCAAGATATCGCCACATAAACTCATGATTATTGGAGGGAGCCAATGTAAAGGTCTAGCATCTGAATTAATTAAATCTAGAAGCAGCAGTAATTATGATAAATATGATATACAGGGATTAATCTACCGCGAAGCACCAATAGAAGTTTTAACTGAAGCATGCGACGCCCTTCATCTTAATCAACATGACAAGCTTGTGTTATGTGTAGGTGAAGAAGAAAAGGATCCACAAAAAGTATCACATGAATTGTACCAAATCTTAAAACATACAAAGGCACCTGTAATCCTACTCACGGTTTGTAAAAATCGTCATCTTAGTGAAAAACATTTAAATAACCTCATTCGTTTAGTATCAAATAAGTTTGAACATTGTCATTTTATAAAATCTGTAGCTTATTACGATGACCATGAATACATTAGAAACATATGTTCTAAAATAAATTTAGTCGTAGATACAATTGATTACAATAACAAATTTATCCCTCGAAGACATTCAATTCATCACAGAATAAATACAAATCAACAAATAATTAGTGACAAACACATTAAAGTCATAACAAGACAGAAAAAAATTACGGAATACTTCCATGTTAAAACAGGAGGAGTAAGTCTGCCACATATAACTCACAGTAGTCCCGTAAATGATGACTTCATCCGACAATCAAACGAAACATTTTTTCGTGTATAACCATTTAAATATTATGCACCAAAATATAGCTGGGTTAATAAATAAATCAGATATGTTGACTGTACAATTAGAAGAACTAACCAAATCAAATGACGCAATCGATGTATTGTGTATTACTGAGCATAATATGATAGTGGGTGACGGAAAAGTGCTTACGTTACCCAACTACAAATTAGGTGACAGCTTCTACCGAGAAAAAAGAAAGGGCGGAGCGTGTATAATGGTCAGAAATATTCATGAATTTCAGGTAATACATAAAGCAAAAAGTCTATCTAAAACTAATATAGTTGAATGCTGTGCAATAGAGCTCACACAACATAACGTTATCGTCATTTGCATGTATAGAGTTCCCAAAAATACTAACATAAAGATTCAACTGGAAATATTTTTCGAAATATTAGAGAACCTACTTTACCATATTACGCAAGGGAAAAAGAATAAAACCATAGTCTTGTGTGGGGACTTCAACATAAACATTCTTAAAAATGACCAAGTAACCAAAAGACTTTTAAATACAATTTTAGGGTTTAATCTCAAAGTACTCACTAAGCAACCTACTCGTTTGTCTAGCGGTACATGTATAGACAACATTTTCCATAATGCTCGCGGTAATAACGGAGAAGTGATTGAGACTGCGCTCTCAGACCACACTGCGCAGATATTAAAATGTAATGTAAAAAAGACATGCGCAATACATTCTTGGAAGGTGCAGATTCGAGACTTCTCCACTGAGAATGTAGAAAAGTTTATAGAGTGTATTTCAGCCTTGAGTTTTGGTGAAGTTTATGAATTTGATGACCCAAATCTAGCATATGACACATTTTTAACGACATTTAAAGATTTTTATGACCTGTGTTTTCCTATAAAAACTGTAACCAAAACTATTAACAGAAAACAAAAATGGTTATCAAAAGGCATTAAAACGTGTAGCAAAATTAAGCGTAATCTACTGTGGAAATATCGTAAAACTAAAACGGAATATAATAAAAATATATATACTTCTTATGCAGCTCGATATAAAAAAATTATTAAACTCACAAAGTATGTACAAAATAATCATTATATTAATACATCTAATAATAAAAGTAAAGCAACTTGGAAAATAATAAATGACAATAAAGTTGACCTCCCTCGCGAACCAATAACTAACATTGTTCACAACGATATGGAAATAACAAGTACTCGAGACATTTGTAATGCATTTAACGACTATTTCATTGACATTGAGCAAATTACTCCAACTTGCAGTAATCAACCGCTTAAAATAGACAGAGTCCATGATTCAATTTTCTTATATCCAACTACACCAATAGAGGTATTAAAAACTATTCAATCTCTCAAGGATTGTAAAAGTACAGGAAATGATAACCTCACAACAAATGTTATCAAAAAAGTCCATCACATCATTTGTCGCCCACTGTCTTACATCATAAACTTATGTTTTGAAAAAGGAATTTTCCCAAATAAACTTAAAGTATCAATTATTAAGCCATTGTTTAAAAAAGGGGATAAGACCTCAATGAAAAACTATCGCCCCATAGCTTTAATCCCGATATTTTCAAAAGTCATCGAAAAAACCATCTATTACAGGTTATACAGCTTTCTTGAGTGTAAGAATGTTTTAGTTGACGAACAGAATGGCTTCAGGAAAAACAAGTCAATTAATCTTGCAGTATTCGACTTCCTGAAGAAAATAATGTCTGTCGTAGACAACGCAAAACCCATATGCGCCATTTACATGGATATGACTAAAGCCTTCGATTACGTTGACCATGCTAAACTTATTGACAAACTAGAGAGATACGGAATACGCGGTAAGGGACTTGATCTTATGAAATCATACTTAAGCAATCGACAACAATACACGGAAATAACTAATATTAACGTTAAAACCAAATGCGAAGCTACTCACCGTTCAAAATATAGAATGTTGAAGTTTGGTGTACCTCAAGGGACTGTACTGGGGCCCCTATTATTTCTAGTTTATATAAATGATCTCCCAAAAAATGTAAAACACCCGATAGTACTGTTCGCTGATGATAGCACAATAGTAATTAAAGCAGATGAATCTTATAGTTATGAACAAGAAATTAATGATACGTTAAGTCAAATGATTGAATGGCTAGAGGCGAACAATTTACAAATTAACTTAGAAAAGACTAATATTATGCATTTTAACCAACGACAACAACGACAGCATCCTTTGAATATTAATTATAAAGGTATGCCAGTTACCACAACCTCCAGCACAAAATTTTTAGGATTGATGATAGACAGCAAACTCACGTGGAAATTACAGGTTGAAGAAATATGTAAAAAAATTAATACTTTCTCTTTTGCTCTTTATAAGCTAGCCAAATTTGCTAATCGTCAGGCCGTACTTACTGCCTACCATAGTTATGTAGAATCTGTTCTGAGGTACGGAGTAATTTTCTGGGGAAACTCCACCGACAAAAATGATGTGTTCATTGCACAGAAAAAATGTATACGCGCAATATGCAACTTGCGCTCAAGGGACAGTTGTAAGCCATATTTTAAATCATTAAATCTTTTAACATTTCCGTCAATGTACATTTACGAAATGGTAGTATTTGTTAAGACAAACCCACAGCTTTTTGAGATTAGGCCCACCGCAAACTCACGTTTGAGAAAAAGGGAATCTAACATTCTCAGTGTTGGCCGCAGTCGAACAGCTCTTTTCCGCAAAAGTATTTATCAAATGGCTCCAGTATTATACAATAAAATTCCCCGCGAAATAAAGAATCTAAATTTAGTTATTTTTAAAAAACGACTGAAACAATTTTTAATTAATAAATGTTATTACTCAATCACTGAATTTATGGAGGATTACTGTTGACAATGATATTTTAAATTTTGACAAAATTGTATTTGTATTTATTTTATGATTTGACATTTTAATTATACCTACCGACATTTACAGAATTCTATAATATTATATTTCATTGTTCCTGTGTGTAATATTTGTATGCTTGCGAGTAGAATGCAGCGCGCTAACAATATCATTATAGACCTAATATAAACTTTGTACCTGCATTGTGACAAATAAAATTATTTGATTTGATTTGATTTGATTTGTTAAATACATGTAAAAGAACTTAAAAATAAATGTTAGTACATATACAAAAGGAAATTATCTAACGTGGATGTGTATCCACTGCCTCCATAGAGGACTATCTACCCTCTCAGCAATGACCCTCAGGTAGCCGTTGGAACTGTCCCTCACCCTGCGCATCAGCGATGCCGCTCGCTTACGGATTATGGCATGGAAGCCATCCACTTGTAAGTCAGCAAACATCGCCGATGCGCTGCAATATCTAGGCAGTCCCATCAGCAACCTGAAAGCATTGTACTGGACCCGCAGGGCGCTGACGGCCCGCTGTGTGTAACTGACCCACAGGCTACAGGTATAGTAGGATTGGCAGTAGGCCCTAAATAACGTCTTTTTTACCTCCCTACTACACCTTTAAAACCTGCGGGCCAGCATGTTACACCTAACCGCCAGCCCCCTGCGTTCCCGTTCTACATCCGGATCGTCCACCAGGTCCTCATTTACCACATGACCAAGGTACACAAACTGGCTGACCCTATTTAACGCCACCCCTCCCAGCGTCACGGGCGGTACACACGAAGGCGTCATGCGCCCCGCCCGAAACACCAGCAGCTCGCTCTTCTTGACATTATATGTCAATCCGTGCGTCTTAGCATATTCCTCACAGATGCCCAGCAGTCTCCGCAGGGCGCTGATCGATGGGCTCAACAGCACCATGTCGTCAGCGTAACTAATGTTATTCACAATCTGACCATCAATAGAGCATCCTACCCTGGTGCCATTGAGCTCACGTACCAGCTCCCTTACGTAAATGTTAAAAAGCGTAGGGGAGCTTACTCCCCCCTGCCTCACACCACACTCCAACTGATAGGCATCTGAAAAGGAACCAGCCCACCTCACATAATTCGTCTGATGGCGGTACCAGTACTTAAATATATTAGTAACACCCTCAGGCACTTTGTTCTCCCTAAGTTTATCCCACAGTCTATCATAATTTACATGATCAAAAGCCTTAGAGAGGTCCAAAAAGGCAGCATATACTGGCGTCCCACGGTCAGTGTAGTACCTGACGGTATGCTTCAGGACTAATATAGCACTCTCAGTAGAGAGGCCAGGCCTAAACCCAAATTGGGCGTCTTCAAGTACTACAGACTGAGAAAGATGACCATTCAGCACACCGTCAAGCACCTTGGCAGCTGTAGTAGCCAAAGTAATAGGCCTGTAATTGTGTTTGTCACTGACATCCCCTGTTTTATTTTTCACAATGGGTACTACAACCGCCTTCATAATATCCTCAGGCAAATAAGCATGATGTATTTAAGGGGCCTCTGCGAGTTGGCTTCGGCTCCTCGTACGTCTTCCAAAGGTCCGGGAACCGAGGGTCCCGAGAAATATAATAATAATAATAATAATAAATTTATTTGCTAGAATATTGTTGTTACATAGGTGTTACACATAATATGATGTCCATAATATTCTGCTGTTTCCAGCGTGCAAATATTTCAAAGAATAAAAATGAATAATAAACCATACAATGTCTAGAATAAGGTAAAAGTTAACTACTATGAAATACAATGTCAGGGATTATTTTATAATGTAAATAATTATTGAATACAATGTCGATGTCGGGATTATTAATTATAATGTCAAGAATGAATGCATACAATTCCAAGGGTTATTAATTATATTGTCAAGAATGATTAAATACAATAAAGAGAGAAAAATGTCATAGAAATGAAATTCCATTCAATTATTAAGAGGTAAGTCGTCGTTTAATTTAAATTTTGAATTAAATTTTTCATTTAAAAATCATTCATTGAGTAGTAACACTTTTGCAATAGAAAGTTAAATAATTTTTTTTTAAATGTCATGTGGTTAAGAATTTTAAAAACATTAGGTTTAAAAATTAAAAATTTATAATATAATTTATATTATAAATTTGAATTGCCATACAGTAAATATTATTCGAAAATAGTTTAATTCTTTGTTGGGGTCCACATAATTTGTGGATATTTCGACTTTTCCTTATTACAACATCATTGTGTAATTGAAATAAAGCTAAGTTTTACGTACAAAGATACAGAGTTCGAATATATATAAAGAAGGGAGTGATAATATTTTTATTTTTTTAAAGATTGGGACACAGCTTTGTAGTGGATGGGCTTTAGTCATTGATCGAATACATTTTCGCCCGTGTTTTGTTCTAGACGCGGCTTCTATGCGTTATTATTCTAAGCAAATAAGACGATTTCTTTGTTATTAGTCACTCCTAGCTGCGCCCCGCGGTTTCACCCGCATCAATCTCGATCCCGTGGGAATATCAGGATAAAAAGTATTATATGCCTAACCCAGGTCATGGTCTCCCCATATGCCAAATTTCATCCAAATCCGTTCAGCCGCTTTAGTGTGAAAGCGTAACAAACAAACTCACTTTCGCATTTATAATATTAGTTGGAATTCTGAAGGCTCATCAAGCATAGTAAAAGCTAGGCGTACACGCAGGATACATTTATTTATTACATCATGCATGTTTTATTGCATCCAAGTATCCAGCATAGTCTTGATATCAACTTACTGTCATCTTATTTCGTTTTAGATGGGGCGTCCATGGTCAGCTCTGTCACGGCACCATAGAGGATGAGTGCTCACCAAAGTTGGTTACCAAATTTCAAGGCAGAAAGGTGAGGGTGCTATTTTTTTTTGTTCTGTTTTTAGGGTCCCGTACCCTAAGGGTGCCAAACAGAACCCTATTACTAAGCCTCTGCTGTCCGTCCGCCTGTCTCTCAGTGGGCTGTATCTCATGAACAATTATCAAAAATCGTTCAAATAAGATTTTTTTACAGATTTCAGATTCACTTCATAAGTATTGATTAAAAAATAAATAGTTATAATATTTGGGTTGATTTCATTGATCTGATTTGAAGAGCTTGTGGCTAAGTAATAACAGCCCCACGGGTCGATCGATTAGGTTAAGATACGCCTGGCGCGGTTGATCCGTTGATGAGTGACCATCTTTACATAGCAAGATTCCTCCGTGCCTCGGAAAGCACGTTAAGAGCGCTTATCCCGCGCGGGCTGGTAACGTCGCATTTCTACAGGTTTTTTTTAAATTATTTTAATACATTTAAATCTAATTACTATTTTTTTTTAAATAGACTAACCGTTGATATTTATAAGTATGTATGCTATTTTTTTGGCATTTACTCATAAAAAGGAGAATGACCAAAAGTGGTACCAAAAAGTCACATGCATTAAGATAAACATTTTATAGTAATTATTTTCATAATTTTTACGACATTACCCGTCAGGGATTTCAGTCGCTCCATGTAAAATACTGGTATTCAGCTGCATCCGGTTAGACTGGAAGCCGACCCCAACATAGTTGGGAAAAGGCTAGGCAGATTGATTGACCCGTCAGGGATTTGGTTTTTGAATAGGGAATTTAATTTAAAGTAATATAGTATTGATAATGTTTTACTCCCTATAAAAGATTATAATTTTTTATCTATGGTTAATTGGTCGTTCACAGTCGGTCATGGAGATGTAGAATGCAATAGAATCGATTTTTGATGAATCGACTAACCTGTAATTTTCAAGCCCTTCAAAAACGGGTGTTGCCCAGAGACGCCGCGTGGTGCCACCCGAATATTAGCCTAGAGGCGTAGAAGTTAAACTAAATCAATGCCGATAATTTTTCCTACACTGGCAATAATATTTGTAAACCATTGCCAGTGTAGAATAAATATTCGGCATTGATCTAGTTTAATTTCTACGCAAAAAGGGGTGGCGCCACCGTCACCCCGTGAGCTGTCACCTATTGGTGCCACCAGTGCTTGAGTGGTGTTTCTTTTGTATAATAAATAAATGCGACGTTGCCAGCCCACGCGGGATTAACGCTATTAAGCCGCTGATCTCGGCTATCATTCGCTACGGGTTGTTAGAAGCCCGAAAGTCTGACAACCAGTCTTATCGAATTACCCAGTTATTGGGTTGTGGAGATCAGGTGACAGCCGCTACATGTAAAATACTGGTATCCAGCTGCATCCGGTTAGAGTGGAAGCCGACCCCAACATGGTTGAGAAAAGGCTCGGTAGATGATGATTTCATTGATCTGATTTCTCTCTGAACCTTTCAACTGTCGCTGCTGTTTATGATCGGAGCGGGAGTTTCACTTTTTCTGTGGTTTGGGTCATTTTGTTTGATACAATACCTAAAAAAAAAAAACCTTTTTTACCAGGTGTTGAGTGTAGGCCTTGGCGCCTGTCATACGGTAGTGCTAATGAAGAACGGCGAGGTTTGGGCGAGCGGGGCGGGCGTGTTTGGCCAGTTGGCGAGCGGAGCGCGACACAAGAGTTCGGTGCCTGTGCGCGTGCGCCTGCAGGACCCCGTCAAAGCCATCGCCGTCGGATACTTCCACAATGTGAGACCATAATTTATAACTAAAGTCTTCAAATCCCTGTTCCTAATTTATGTTATTTCTACTTACTGTACTATTGAGAAAGTATTAAAATTATTGGAACTGCTAGGGCAAACTGAACTTTATGTGTGGGTATTAAAGTTATTTTTCAAAAACGCAGATTGGTTTACATGTTTGGAATCTAAATCGCGAACGCCTATTACGTCAATAATGTTAGGCCTTTTTGTTGTAATGGTATACCAAATTACAGAATTTTTTCATTATTTGCATCAATGAGCCAGTTATTGTAATTTGAACATTATTCGAACACAGGTTTTCAGATTTTAAAACCGAGAGTGAAAAAGTGTCTTCAAAACCGACTCGATTTTGTATTAAGAACACCAGTTGGATTAAAGATTAAAATACAAAAACAAATCGAATGTTTAAACTTAGATCTTGTTTTTAATCTTGCTTAGGTTTAAGCTTGAAATGAAGTAAGAACTCGTTTTTTAATAAGACGGTAAGAGTTTTCCGCTTTTTTATGAGCATGGCCTATGGAGTCATACTTCCTGTTTTCTTCTTTTTTATCTTTTCTTTTTGCACGAAAAGCTGTTGCGCCTGATCTCTCCCTGGTCGGACTATGAGAGTAAAGGAACAGAAAGTTCACCTGTGTTTGCGCAAACACTTGTACACTATAATATCTCCTGCGTACCTGGCTAATCTCCGTTGAGATTGGCCGCCGTAACCAAAATTCAGTCGGGAGGATATTATTATGGAGTCACTCTTTGTTACGCCTGAAGTACTGACATGACAGGTGTCATTTACAGTTGGCACTAACAAGCAAAGGCGACGTATGGCAATGGGGGGCGAGTCCGCAGCAGGTCCGCGCGGCGACGGCGCGGCGCGCTGCTGACACGCCGCCTGACGCACCCGAACCCGCCACGCCCGACCCGCACCTGCTGCCGCAGCGCGTGGACACGCAGCATGTGCGCGGGGAGATCGTGCAGGTAACATAATGTGTACAGTAAAGGTGCGGCGCGCGGCCTACACGCCGCACTATAACAATATTAATCGACTTGAAGGTAAAGAAGGGCGATTTTTGAGGTACACTCAATATCGCTCAAATACCTATCTCCGGATATCGTTTACACATTGTACTAGATATTGAAATGAAAAAATAAAATAAAATGTTGTTAACGCCGATCTTGGTACTGTTCTGGAGTCTCAGCAGCACGTTGAGATGTCAGTACACAGCGTGTTGTTGACGCTGAAATCTTGGGATTTTTATTGCGTTGATTTAGAAAGTTGATTTTTTAGAACTCATTTCAATTTGATACCTCCACGGGTTCCTGAGAAAAAGGGCCTTGACATACGAATAAATAATAAGTCAGGAAATGTAACTGCGTTAAAAATATGACCCAACAAAAGTCGTGTCCAAGTAGGCGGGGCTTAAAAGTAGTTTCCAGCGGGTGATCAGTTGGACATTCTTCTTGCAAGAGAACACACGTCAAGTCTTTGCATACGTTTTAGTTTTTATCATTGTGAAATAAAGCTGTGAATCATCATGCCAGCATGTGTTGTGAAGTGGTGCAGGAGCCATACAAGATTACAATGTCCAGGGATCACTTTTCACTAGTAAGTAGCAAAATTATCATAATATTCAAAGATGTTCAAATACGTTATCAAACCGAGATGGTCAATACTACGCAAAATGAAGTCGATCAGTTTTTGACCTAATTCAGAAGATATTTAATGTATTTTGCTTATTTTGTTTTCTTTTAGTTTCCCTGCCAATCCGCTTCGGCAAAATAAGTGGATAGCTGCAGTTAAGCTAGAAAAACAAGAGTATGACTGGATGCCTGTGAAATCCATCAGAGTATGCTTCGTTCATTATGACAGAAAAAAAACATTAAAAGGATACACCATGTTACACAAAACTGCAGTACCAGTTTGTATTGTAAACAGTAGGTCTGTTTTATTATTAAAATAATTATGGTTATTATATCAAATATAAAATACAGCTGTTTTTTTACGCAGATGAGTCGTCCCGAAGACACATCAACATCTTTAAGAGATACTATAGAAAATGAAAAAATAAACAATATTGAATGATTACAGTTGGTATGTAATGTAGGGTTGGCTTTTTCGACTCGTGGGAATAATTACTTATAGCATTAAAAAAAAAACCAATTCATTGTTTGGTCGAATTAACACATTATCTGCTTAACACGTTATGTGCGGCCAACGCGCATGCGCGATTTTCGAACGTTCACCATGTGTTGGTGGCGCTTAGGCGCGTCCATACAATTTATATAACTTCCTTCGAGTGCGGCGCGCCGCACCTGTGGGATTTTTGTGCATCTCTATTGTTATTGGCGTAATTGTTTTATGACTCATAAAATTCGAAAATTTTCAAACACACATAAGCGTCTCGCCGCACTTGGGACAAGTTTGTATCATAAAGCAGCATTTGGAACAAATTCGCAAATAATTCAGCAGTTAATGTGTTAATTCTTTATGCAAACGCTTCTTTATGTAACACCCTTACCGACCCTTATTTTACGATGTTTTCGAAACAATAGAGATGCACAACGAACGCACAGGTGCGGCGCGCCGCACTCGAAGAAAGTTATGTAAATTGTACGCGCCGTCAAGCACCTGGTGAACGTCCGAAAACGCGCATGTGCGTCTGCCGCGCCTAATGTATTAAAGCACGTTTAATTTTTCAGGGTAATGAAAATTCACCCTCTGCAAATTTTGAAGTGTGTAATTTACCTGAATTGCTCAATAAAACAAATACTGCAGACCCTCAAACGCATAAGGCACAAAATCGTAAATTGGTAAGATTTGACTATTATTTTATGCACTTAATCTTTAGGTTCGATATTTTTGATTCAGCTGTATATACGTATATATTACAAATAGAGAGTATCTTTCATAGATTTGAAACTGATCTTCAATGTTATTTTCAGGAGAATAATATCAACACTGAATGTAATGGCGGTGTTGAAGAAGAACCAACAAAAAAAAAAAAAAATCTTGTTTCAACCGAAGTCCATAGTATTGAAGAGAGAGGATCATGCGTTATGCCAATAAACATACCATCATCATATATTGAATCTGCTCTGAATCCACCTAAAACACACATGTTAAAAAACTAAGAAATAAATCTATTTTGGCAGTAAAACGACTATCACAGATCAGAAATCTAATACGCAAAAATAAAAGATTAAGAATATTTCGCTTAAAAATATTTTATCCCAATTGAAGAAAAATGGATTTGGCGATACTACAGAAAATACTGCATTGAATGAATTTTCTGATGATATAGTTCTAGCCCTTAAAAGGAAAAATTCAAAAGAAGGACGAAGTATCATAAAGTTCACGCCAACGATCAAAAAGTTCGCTTTAAATGGTATCAAGCCATAGATGGAAAGCCAGGCTTTACTGAAGAAGCATTCACAGCTTTAAGGTTAACACATTCTCTGCTGAATTCTTTATGCAAACGCTTCTTTATGCTACACCCTTACCGACCCTTTTTTTTACGATGTTTTCGAAATAATAGAGATGCACAACGAACACACATGTGCGCCGCGCCGCACTCGAAGAAAGTTATGAAAACGCGCATGTGTGTCTGCCGCACCGAATGTGTTAAAATATTCTAACAATGACAAAAGGCTTGCCGGTCTAGTTGTGGACAAAATGGCTATAAGGCATCAAAAGATATTCAATGGACAAACTGTAGATGGGCTTGTTACATTCGGTCCATCTGATGAAATGGCTACACAAGTTTATGTGCTAATGCTGGTAGCTCTAAATGATGCATTCAAATTATCACTTGGCTATTTTTTTGTAAATGGCCTTTCCGCCGAAGAAAGGGCTAATATTCTCAAAATGTGTCTTGATAAATGTCATGGTGTGGGAGCCGAGGTTGTAACTTTGACCTTTGATGGCTATGCATCTAACATCGCGACGGCTAAGATGTTGGGTTGCAATTTTGAAGACACAAACAATTTAAAAACTTTTTTTGACCACCCATCTACCGGAGACCCAGTAGTTGTGATATTGGATCTATGTCATATGGTGAAACTTGTGCGTAAAACATTAGAGGCGAAAAGACATTGATAGAAGAAAACGAAATAAATCGAGTGGGCACATATGCAGAAACTGAAAAATGTTCAAGATAACTTGAGATGATGACCCTATTTAGTATATGTCGTAATAAAGTCGACTGTATTGATCTAGTGAACAGTTTGTGCTACCTGATCCCTCGTACCGTACATGGTCGAGAAGTTCGCTCGAGACACTTGTTTGCTACTACTTTTTGTAGAACCAACTCAGGCGTACGCTCACCGCTGCGTCGATTGGTTGACACCTATAATAGGCAGTTTGGCTCATCTGATATTATGTTTCTCAGCAAGGCTTTAGAAAAGAAATTGTTACTATATTAAGTGATCAGAACCCTACTAATTAAGTAATGTTTACTTTTATTCTGTTTATTTTGATATCGTTCATTCTAACAACTAGTACCTAGATCTGTTTAGTAATATGTGGATAACGTTGTGAGTAGTGTATTTGTTACCTCTATTATTAAGCTCTAACCTAGGTATGTTTACTTAGTATTATACTGCTGTTTGTTGTCCCTAAATAAATAAATAAATAAATAAATAAATAACATCGGATTGCATTTCGGGAATAAGTCGTCAAATCGGCATATAGAGTTCCGAAATAATATCATGAACGTTAAACTAGCAACTCAAACCTGAAGTCAAAGTGTAGCTGATGCGCTTAAGTTTTGTTCGCAACAGTCAAAGAGAATTAAACCACTTGAGAGTTGATAGACCGATTTCGTCTAGGCACACGACTCACCACTGCGGGCCGGGGTACGAATAAAATACAGCAGTTGTGATTGGCCGATGCAACTATGTCAGTCACAAGTCAGTTTTACAACAATAATATCGATATCGATAAAATCGATGTCTATTAATTCAATTTTTTTTATTATATTAATAGGGTGTTTACTGGGAGCAAATAAAACACTGACGTAACACTTCAAATTTAACTTTATTCCATTAAATCAATCGGCTAATTTAATCGACTGAAAGTATGTCTAATAAAAATAATACTAATGTTCCTGTCGGAAAGAACAATAAATTCGCGGAAACCAATTATCCCTGTAAACTGCATTAATCCACTTTTCTTTCAGTTCCGGAATATTTGGAAATTTAAAATGTAAACATTAAGTAATATTACTTTTTTACCATTAGGAAACATCGATAATTATTTTTATCGTCAATCGTCAATATCGACTTTGTTTTGAAGTTGTCATAACACTACAGCATTACTACAGATAGAAACGGACAGACGTATTGACAATACCCTAGTGAGAGAAAAGGACTTTTCAAAAAGACATCAACGCGGTATACATTTTTGTGCCAGTTTACGTAGACGACCAGTTTTGCTTGATCCCTGCAATTATTCGTAATATTATTAAATTATAAATGTATTTTACTTACCGGTGAAAACTTATGCCATCTTTTTTATAGGTGGATGTTCTAGTCGATTTTCTACAACATTTAATTAAACAGGAACTCATAATTGTTTTTATTTATGCAGAAATGTTTTAAAAGGTACCAAAATAACCGCGTGTGCAGAGATCCAATAACTGGTCAAAACTAAAATTGCCTTTCATATTGTCATCTAATATAAGTGCAATTTCATTTATGTACTGTGAGCCTGAGTCCACTGTCTCGAACGTCACAAGGCCAAATCGGTAGAGTTGCCCACAAATATTGTAGATATAGATTTGTACCCAAAACAGGTAGGTAAAAAAAAATCCCAAAAATTATCCCATATCGTTCTACCGATATGGTCTATTTTTGGGATAATTTTTTGGTAGAACCTACCGAAAAATCGGTAGGTTCGAGACCATTGGCCTGAGTCGCCCGTATGAGCAGTCAAGAGGCTATTTAGTCATTGGCAGCAGTTAAACATGCGTGATTTTCAAGACACAGATGCAACTGTTAGCTTTTTAGATACGTTTAACAACCTTTTTACATACTAAATTCAAGATCACTTTCTGGATACGGGGTTTAAGCACCCTTTTTCGGTGGAACAAAAAGAAAAACTAAGATGTTTTGGATCAAATCGAAAAATATATTAAAGGTCTCCAAATCAATATGCTGTCAAAAAAAAAAAAAAAAAACTAACAGTAAATGGACAAAGAATAACGGAATATATTAACTCCTTGAAACCAGTGACCAAAACTCAGCCCAAACCTGGATTTCTAGGATTCCTAATATTTATTTCAAGTTTTAAATTTCTTTTTGCACGGCTAGTAGAAGCACAAATATTGAAATTTATTTTAACGTATAAAAGCCAAGATCATATTGAGTTGTTTTTTGGAGTGATCCGCAACCACGGCCGTTACAACAATAACCCAAACGCCCGACAGAGAACCTCAGCTCTAAATTCACAGGCAACAGCATACCATTGGAGGACATTCCAATAGGTACTCAATTGCTGTTCGGTAATCAATAAAACCACTTCTGGCTTCAGAAATAATACAGACAGCGACAATTACTCTACTGCAGCAGCTGACACTAAAACAGAAGAGGAGAATTGCATGGTGTTATCAACATCTTGGATGGTAGCCTTCAACTGCCAGAAACCGTGGAACAAATTGTAGGCTATATAGCCGGCTTTATAACCCGGAAATTACAAGCAAAAATCAACTGTCCAGAATGCTTACCGTTGCTCCCTGCAAATAAAAAAATGTATTTTCACAAGCTGATTAGTTTGAAAGATTTCGGTGGATTCTCGTGTCCATCTGTGGTTTTATATAAAACATGCACACGCACAGAGACATTACTAAGACAGATAATAAAGATATTCTGCGCCCACTGAAAAACAGTCACCAGGCAAATATCGACCATTAATTTTTTTTTGATAAAATGTATAATCGTTGAATATAGAGTTCATTGAATTGTAAAACGTAAATAAATAAAAACAAAAATATTTAATAAAAAAATATTGTACAATTATATTGTTTTATTCTTGACTTGGTCTGGTTCACTTATTGCATAACATCGTCCAATATGACTCGGACTCAGCTGTCATAGCAGACATTGCAGCACGCATGCGAACCAATCCCTGCTTTCGTTCTGAGTTTAAACCAATCACCAAACATGTCTTTTTGTAACCTCGGAGTCGGAAGTGATTCGTATTTTGAATCATACGTCGCGTCGTTTTGGTTTGAAGTAGGGCCACTTTTTGTGTGGAATTTCTTCTGAATAAGTAGGCCTTGGCAGACTGACAGACAGAAGGACAACGAAGTGATCTTATAGGGGTTCCGATTTTTCCTATTGAGGCTCGGAACCCTAAAAAACTAAAAAAAAACAAACAATTCTAATATCTAATTAAAATAGTAATAGTAATAGTAATTTTATTTCTCTCAAAAAGGTACAATTTTGGTACATAGTTTCAAAGTTACATGCAGAATCAAACCTTAGTGAGAGAAAAAATAATAATAATAAAACGAATCTATTAGGTTGGGGAAAAAGTCTTTTCGCATTATAGTATGTATGAACTTGTAATAAAATCTCTTTGGCTATACTATTTTTATCTGGCTGGTTTTGGTATCATTGAAAGTTTAAATTTTAAAGAACATAATTCCAAATTCAAATTAGGAAAATGTGTGATTTTCATTTGTTTTTCGTACCGTCAAGATGAGTGAATCTAATGAAGAAATTCGATACATTTTAAAATTTTACTACAAAAAAGGTAAAAATGCAACGCAAGCCGCGAAAAAAAATTGCGATGTTTATGGACCTAGTGTAGTGTCTGTGAGAGTAGCACAAATTTGGTTTAAGCGTTTTCAATCTGGAAATTTTGATGTCAAAGATGCACGTCGCTCTGGTCGCCCTATTACGGATAAAATGGATGCCATTTTTGAAAAAGTGGAGCAAGATAGGCATATCAGTAGTTACGACGTAGCTGAAGAACTGGAAATTGACCACAAAACAGTTTTGGCGCATTTGAAAAAAACTGGGTACACAAAAAAGCTCGACATTTGGGTACCTCACGAGCTCACTGAAAGAAACCTAATGTACCGTGTACTCATTTGTGATTCTTTATTACGACGTAATGAAACCGAACCATTTTTGAAGAAGCTGATAACTGGTGATGAAAAGTGGATCACGTATGACAAGAACGTGCGAAAAAGGTCGTGGTCAAAGGCCGGTCAGGCTTCACAGACTGTGGCGAAACCCGGGTTAACTCGCAACAAGGTGATGCTGTGTGTGTGGTGGGATTGGAAGGGCATTATTAATTATGAGCTGTTACCACCAGGCAGGACCATCGATTATGAACTCTACTGCGAACAACTGATGAGATTAAAGCAAGAAGTTGAGAGAAAGCGGCCGGAATTAATCAACAGAAGGGGTGTGGTTTTTCATCATGATAACGCTAGACCTCACACATCTTTAGCCACTCAGCAAAAATTAAGAGAGTTTGGCTGGGAGGTGTTAATGCATCCGCCGTAAAGTCCTGACCTTGCACCTTCAGATTTCCACCTGTTTCGGTCTCTTCAGAATTCTTTAGGCAGTGTCAGGTTAACATCACGAGAGGACTGCCAAAACCACTTGTCGCGGTATTTTGACCAGAAGTCCCAAAATTTCTATAGCAATGGGATCATGTCCCTACCTACAAGATGGCAAAAAGTTATCGAACAAAATGGTACCTACATACTTTAGTTAAATGTAAATAAACTATATTAAAAAATGTTTTGAATTTTCTTAAAAAATGCGAAGAAACTTTTTCCCCAACCTATTATATTCCTACTTAAAATATATTATTACTTTTGTTTTCAGACCAGAGTCCATATAGACTGTCTGAAAACAATAATAATAGAAAATAATAATAATCTGATGTCGTGGTTGTCGACATCTTATTCAACACCCTTCCTCTGATCAGTAGTTCATCAGAATATGAAACAAAATTAAATGATTAATACTTCATGCCCTGCTGATCTCATAATAGTAACGTAGTGGCATAGTAAACTTTCAGTTTCACAATGTTCGTTAACAATGAGAATTAGATATTTTTTAAAGAAAAAGTTTCCACATACCTACTAATATTAAAAAGTTTACAATTATCATACTGTCACTAAAAACATCCAAACCTCTTTTCATTCAATTTAAAGCTTTAATGGAAAACTTTTTATAAAATATCTATTGGTTTTTGTGGATATTCTTAAATTGTTAACTTTCGGACTGAAGTTTTTAATTTTCTAACAGATACACTCATTTTTTTTCTTGTGTGGTTCCTACATTATATAAAGCACCTTGGTCTCGGTAATGCGATGTTAAGAAATCCATCATTTTCGTATTTTCTTTCACTGCAATAAATCCCAACTTGCGCATTATGACTTAGTGTACGGCCCGAGTGAAAAAGCGTCCAGTGGGGCGTTCAGCGTTGCGTGCAAGCGGCGTAGAGCGTTCACCGAGCGCCGCTCGGCCGTCACTCAGAACACTTGCGAGTGTTTGCATGTGTTTAACACGAACGTCGCACGCCCCGCCCCGCCGGACGCTCGAGTCGAGCGTGCACACACACACACACACACACACACTAACTATCATAGTATCGAAAAATTTCATACTAAGATTATCTTCATAATTTCGATCATAAGCAATGTTATTTTTATTAGGTTCCACATCGTGATCATGCTCATTCTGATACACTGAAACATTGTTGGATATAATAAATGGATTGGACAGACCCGAATATTCCACTACTTCCTGGTGTTCATCTTGAACACCTCGTCTGTCTCCTTATCAATCTTGATCGAATTGCTCTCTAGGCAGATGCGCTTGACAAAGACGACATCACTGCCCGCTTGGCAGCATTCCTCAACCACTTTCTGGTCACTTTTTCCCTGATATCGAATCAGAATAACATATTGGAGACACTAAATCGAGTAATTTTTTTCGGTCACTAGTATTGTGTTATTATAATAATTTATACATTATTATACGGCATTTTTATCGCTTTATAGGGTAATCTACAAGTTTAAAACCATAACGCTATATATTTTTATTCATTGCAATTTTTTCGTCCCCTGGGTCGATAGGAGACAAATAATTTATATGAGCAGCTTTATTTATTAGCCCAAGCTGCGGCCAAGAAACTGGGCATCCTAAATAGGGTGAAGCGATACTTTACGCCTGGACAGCTTTTAACTCTTTACAAAGCGCAAGTCCGATCCTGCATGGAGTATTGCAGCCACGTTTGGGATGGACCAGCTAAGTACCAACTAGCCGCTACTAACTAAAACTGGTGGATGCCAAGCTTCATAGCTTGGCTCATCGCCGCAAGGTTGCCTGCTTGTCGGTATTCTACAGAGTGTACTTCGGTGAATGTGCTCAAGAACACCACGACCAAATTCCGCCGGCCCTCTTATACCTTCGGACATCTAGACGCACTGCCAGTTACCATCCCTACCTAGTTGCTATTCCACCAATTCGCACTAAGCGTTTCCAAATGTCTTTTATAATGCGCACAGCAAAACAGTGGAATTCACTACCTGTGTCTGTGTTTCCGAATGCATACAACCCTAATCTCTTCAAAGTGAGAGTGAACAGGCTTCTTCTGGGTAAGCTCACTCCATCGTCGACTTTGTCTCTGTCGCCTCCGACCTAGACTAGAGTCGAGAGCAAACCCATCTTAAATAAAAAAATAAAATTTGTCGTTTCAATTTTTTTTAAGTCGATATCATTCGAATATTCTGGTAATTTCTACATTATTCTAAGCATATTATCAATATATTCTAACATAATATATACTATTACACATACTATTACAGCATGGAATTCCTAGCACATTTCTTCATTCCTACATTTTTTTTTATCCATATATTAGTAGGATTCTGAATTATATTTAGTTAACAAGTCACACCTTTATTTCGAAACCGTTACTAAACGAAATTTTCATCATAAATTGTAATTATAGAAAATATTAAATTATATGACCACACACCTTAAAATGAAACCACCTTAAAATGATTTCTTTTAATAATTCAAATAAGTTTTTTACGTGAAACTATAGCAAAAGCAATAGTAATCCAGTATTAAGGCAATAATTATAATAAATGCGGAAAAAATCTTAAAAGTCCTCTCCTGTAACATTTAAAAATGAGCTGTTGTGAGTAGTTATGAGTTCATCACTTTTTTATTAGGAAATAAATAATAATGCAAAAATCGTAAATTAATTCTCGTAATCGTAAAAAATTTAGTTTTTTTTTTTTGTTTGGTAACAGTAACGAAATGAAGGTGCGAAGTAATGGAGAAGTTTGGATAGTTATCGACATCATCGTGTTATACGATTAGTAATTAGTCATGCAGCCGTAGAAATATTAGGGAATGTGTTTTTCTGCTTTCTTGGTAGCCTGCGCTGTACCACTCCAGGGCAAAGGAAATTGCAAATACTTGATCATATTTTTCAATTTGGTTCTGCCGTGTCTACTACTATATTATTTACAGTTGTTGATTGTTGACTTATTTGATTGACAGTTGTCGGCGGGTTGGCACCACTCATTCATACTCAATAACGCTGGCACCCTCTACGGTTGGGGCCTCAACTTCGATGGGCAAATAGGTCAGTAGAATTATGAAAAGTGAACTTGTATATTACCAACGAAAATGTATTTTTATATGCAATTGTTGATACTTATTACAGGAAGTGGAGATCGGAAGCTGATTTCAATTCCAACTGAAATAAAAATACCCACCGTTTCTCAGACGGACATTGTTAAAACCAGTACCTCTAAAACGCCAGAAATTGAAACAAAAGACCTTACAACAAATGCTATTGTAGAATGTGGCGGAGACTTCACAGTTTATATCGATAACGACGGGAGAGTATATGTGTCGGGCAACATACATCTACAGGTAAATTACTGCAATCCTGTTTTTTTTATGATACATACGAGTTATTTATGCACTCAGGTTCAATAATAGTAATCTAATATATTTTTTAGTTCCTCACTGAAAAGGACAGAGGCGTCAGCCGCGTTATTATGATGAAGACAACAAAGCGCGTTATTAAAATACCAGCAAATCGGAGCAGCAACAAATTCCAATTTCAACAAGTAGATAGAATTGATATCATGTTTCCTTTTGATGTTGACGACTTGCAAAGGAAACCAATCGAAGCTCGATTAAACCCATTGGCTTCTGTAAATGATTTTAAAAAGAAATCGTGGGCTGATGACATGATCCTGATACTAAAACCATGGCTAAACGAGGAAAACTTTAAAGGAAATTGCAACTTGGCTGCTAAGTTTGCGTACCATAACAAAATATATTCAGAGTGTTTGAGATTGTTATTAGACAATTTAAAATATGAATTACAAAGTGACCCCATTTACATGACGCACACTACAGTAGAAGATGGAGATTTAAATAATGAAACAAAACCTTTCCCAAAGAAAGAAGAACTAAAATTGATAATTAAAAACATTATGTCAAAGCGCATCAAAGAGGTGTCTTTGTCTATTCTCAATGAAGAATCATATCCTGTAATAGATCCATCTATCTACAATGCTCTGCCATGTTGCTGCGATGAGCTAAAATATCGCAAAACGGCGGGAGTATCTTCAAACACGACCGTAAACACTGTTGAGTGTGACGTTTCTATAAAAGCAGCTCAAATAATAGACAAATGTATGAGTATTTTCCCTGTAGATACAGAGTTGTGGGAATTATGTTTCCGACTTTCTAAGAATTTCTTCATAGAAAATCATTTGTCTATATCAAAGTTGGAAGTAGTGTTGCGTAAGTATATGGAGTCTGACGCCACAACGATGGCTGCGGCCATTATGTATTCCAATGATTGTGCACAATACAGTAAAATATTGTCGCCTAAATTTTACTTGAATATGTGCAGTCAGGTGTTGGACACTTGGGGTTGATTCTCTTGAATATTTTGACTTAGGTGCTTTCAATATAGTGAGACCGCTTGTACACGCTAAAAAAATTCACTGTGACTGCTGCAGACAGGAACAATTCATCATGTACCAACACGACAACAATTTTGTCCGACCTAGGCTCGAAAACTTGTCGTGTCTGCTGCAGACAAGACAAATGTGAATGTGTACACGACAACATTGTTTTCGGGCAGTCGTACGGTAACGGTGGGCTGCACTAGTCATGTCTGTTATTAATTTTCGATTGTTTGCGAGTGAAGAAAAGAATCATGTACACTAACAACTGGACCACCTCACCTACCCCGCCTGTCCCTGTACTGCAGCACCGTGGCAGTGTACACAGTTCGTGTTTGTAGCAACGACACGAAATCTTGCGTAGGCCCGGTGACTTTTCTCATCGTGTACATTGTGTACAAGTGGCCTTATGGCTGTTCAATACGGTATGGTGACGGTAATTGGATGTGACTAAATTGAACGAGTGTCGCCTAATTGTAAACTTCGATTCCAGCGTCGCAAAGCTTTCTCCTTATTACCGTGCCGCATTGTAAAGGCCACTGAAAGGTCCTAAATTGAAAGCACCCATAAGTTTCTGCAAATAGAATTTTTTATTTTTACTTAATTGGCTTTAGTGTATCAATGATAAATTATACATACTCATTAGAATATTTTTATATACTACTTGTATGTGGTAGTCGTCGTAGGAAATTGTAGTCTTATGTACAGCGATTTAGGCTGTTGTTATTTTTTTTGCACAGCTTTGAATCTCTGTTATAATAATAATTCACTCATGTAATCCCAAGATACAGTTACAAAAGTTTATTTGCTAGAAAATTAGAAATACATTGTTAGTCCAGGATCGCACGGGCGATATTTGCCGCGGCGATTCTTTATTGCACACTGGATTTTCAACGCTCTGCTTTATGCCGAGAGTTGAAAATCCAGTGCACGATGTAATTCGCCGCGATATTTTTACGTCCGTGTGAACGTGGTCTTACACACACAGGGTTACAGGTCACTGTCAGCCTGCAGTTTCCCACTGCTGGGCAAAGGCCTTCCTTATGAATTCCAGTCATTTCGTTCCAGGACGAATGTAGACAATTGCTTGTTGGTTTTGACCAGTCCGTCAGAATTTACTTAATATTTGGGTTGTGTACTTTTGTTCAATGCCCATGCACGTTGTGAGTATCTATACCGTTGTGGGTACCTATCGTAGAGTTCGAAGCACGAGTTTTAAACAAGTTCGGCTTTGAAAAAGTTCGTTTTTAGGGTTCCGTACCAAAATGGTAAAAAGGAACCCTTATGGTGGACTCGAGTCTGTCTGTCTGTTACAGCTGGATAAATGTAAAAAAAAAATACTGTTGGGGCGCCTTATCTCCGAAGTTTGCATTGAGAAAAATCTGAAATTATTCTGTGTGATAGAAGTATATGTAAAGATTACAGGAAAAATAAAACGATGTCTCTAAATAGCACACTTTTTATATATGATACTACGGGACCCTCGGTGCGCGAGACCGACTCGCTCTTGGCCGGTTTTATTTTAATCCCAGATAGTAATTTGACATTTCAAATGTTCCATGTACCATTTTTTTTCATTTCAAAGTTTGACATTTGCACCTGTAAAATTACTATTCTGGGATTAAACGAACGTGAGCGTCGTCTGTCACTCATATCTGTGTGACAATCCTTTTCTAAAGCTCAATGTGTCATATTTAACGCCCGGGTACTGCATGGGCTCTTTACTTATACATCATAACACTTTTTAATATAAATGTTTATTTATTATACTCGTTTTGTTTGTTTACTAATGGTAATGTAGGATCACATAATGTCTTTTTTATCCACAATGATTCTTATGATTCAATAATTAATGATAGACTGTTAATTTTCTCTTGAGCTCGAATTTATGTACAAGACTATACCGTCCCCTGACAGCGAAAAGTTCCAAAATTCTCATAGTACGTGATCATTAACAAGGCAAATGCAGTTTTAGAGTTCTGCTTTTTCTAGCGTTGCTGTCATACATAAGTGTTACAGTTTCTGTTTATGCTCGCCCGCTTACTTTAATTGTTTTCTTATCATCACCGTAGTAATAATAATAGCATTTATTTGTTTAAAAAAAACATGGTCTAAAAGATGGTAATGTTAATAATGTGAAATAACATATTTTGCTTAATAGATAAAAGCGTGCAAAAGGGTTTAAACCTCTTAGGCCTCGTCCCGGTTCGCCATTTTGATTATTATTCAAAATGGCGACGCACGATAATACCTATTATATGGTTGGGGGGCATATAGACAAACAAAAAATGTATGTGATATGATGTCTTAATTACCTAGATAATTAAAGTTAAAAATGGGCATGATGAGCGCAAATATTTTCGTTTCATTCGTATCAAAAGCGGGCAATTTAACCTATAAAGCGATAATAAAATGAAAATATTTGGACTCATTAAAGCTATCTCTAACTCTATTTATTTAAATATCTGATTGCTCTATTTTGATCAGTAACTTTCTATTAATTTCTGCATAATATCCAAGATTCTGGATTCAACTACGCAACTACGAGTAGAAATATCAAAACGTAAATTGACTTTTGTAACTTTTCGCTCATTTTATCCTTGTGACAATAATTTGTTGTATTTATCTAGTCATTACTTTAATTTTTGAACTGTTTATAATTTTAACGTAGGAATCTGATTTTATTATATACAAATTACTTTTAGTACAATGATATCGAATTATGTATAATCTGAGATTGTTTGTGTTTTATTATATAATACTGTTTTACACAATACCTCGGCTACGTTCGGGTGCGAGCCGCCTGTTATTATTTGTTGTGTTGCGCGCTATCTGTTTTATCTCCTGAATATTTTAATTACATTTTGTAAATGTTAGTGTGTTTAGATTAAATGCCTAATAAATAAATCATTTATTTTATTAACGTCGTTTCATTTTAGGGTTCACGCAGTCGGAGTAGCAAGACGCTAGTTTTCATTGATTAATTGAAAATGAATTTAAATGTAACTGAAACAGAGTTGAAAATGCAAGATACGTATAATTATAATTAATAATTCCGTGCGGCACGTTCCTCGCAGCCACGAGCACGCTCGAGCTTGCTCGCATTGACGTTTGCGAACAGTAGCCGCCACAGCACATGAGCAAATACAGAGACACAGTACACTTAGAAGGGTTTTCAATTGGTTCAATATTGATTACTTATTGTTAGTTCAACTCTTCACAGCACTGTATAGCCACAAGCGCTTTTGCATACAACCTTCGTGGGTTCAAGATTAGATTATGAGACAAACATTGAAAGGAGAATAATAATGATATAAGTGGAGACCTAAGCTAGTCGGCTGACGAGCCAAATAGCTAAACAAAGATAGCTAGACCTCCCTAGAATAAATAATGTTCCTTGAGCTAGACATAAAAAGACGTTTTCCTATATATATTATGTTAAAAATATATTAGATTTAAACCTAACTCGCGTATTATTTGAAGATCCCAAGGAAGTGAAGGTCCTTCAGACCCTTTACAATTGGTGGAGGGCGCCATTGCGCCGTCACGTCGTAGATTTTAGTCTGTTTCAGATATAACAGTTGGGCGAAGAAACTATACCGCCAGACGTTCATATAGATATAATCTCGCATGACAAGCAGAGCATAGAGGAGCTGTGGAGTACCCCCCATAAAAAACATACTAAGTGGTTATAAATACTTTATTAAATGGCTCAAATGTTCCGATATTTCTCTGCAACAATGTCAGATGTCTTGAATAATTATCAGCCGCAACCTAAATGGTTGGCGTGAAAGCGATTGGGCGCTGATATTGCGCGTTTCTTGAAGGTGCTGCAATGTATTTTTGCAATTATACCTACTACGAAGGTATGAGTTTCGAATTTCTATGTTGTATCTGACGCGTTGAGAACAGTTTCCGTGCAAGTGTCACAAAACAAAGAGTCCTAGTAGTGTGCAATAGGAAATAATATTGCACAAAAACTGTCAGAAGAAGATGGACAAGAAAATGTGGTATTGGTAGATGATAATACCGATTTAATTTCTGGCGAAAGAGTGGATGACCCGATTGACGTGCGAAGCTGCCAAGCAGGCAGTAACGATGTTGATGTCATTGTCGAGCACAGCTGCTCAGAGAGCAGCCCTATCAATAATGAAGAGACAGATGAGGTGTTCAAAATGGAACACCAGGAAGTAGTGGAGTATTCGGGTCTGTACAGTTCTTTTATTACATCCAGCAGTATTTCAGAGCATCAGGATCAACATGTGGAATTTAGTAAAATAACATAGCTTATGAACAAAATGAAGAACAACCATCCATTCCATTTATTTCGAATCGAATTGTTGAGTTTTGAAAAAAAAATGCGATCCTTAAAAGGAATGTATTTAATGATGTATTTATACGAATCTTTTAATTCACATAAAGTGCCGTACTTCGGTTAATACTGATATCGATATTGAAAGATCCCGTCACTAATAAATAAACCACAACGAAACTATTAAATATACGTGCCTCGTGCGCCATTGGTATGTATAGAAGGCAACCCGTGACGTCACAGATGTAAGTGCCTCAAGGTCAGTGTGAGATAGTGCAGCTCTGCATGTGGATTGTGTTTATTGTTATAAAAAATAGTAAAAAAATTGTGAAGGTAATGAATTATGTTCTGAAGAACTTATAAAATTAGAAACTTAGAAAAAAATTCAGATGTTCAGTAGGTACATTTACGTTCGCATAATTCGTCAAAATGTACTGAACAGCTGATTTTTTTTCGCGATTTCAGGTTTGGTCCCATAGTGTAAGTTGTTCATATTGATGAGTACAATATCCCCTTAAGAGGTTGTTGGTGTTTTACCAATAACCCTGCATACTTCGCGGCTGTCGCGAGTACTCAAGTTTTCTACTATCTTTAGCATGGCGATTACAATGTTTTCACTACCTTAGACAATTACCTATCAGTTTTTGACAATCTGGGATAGAAAACTTTCTTCCGAAATAGTCTACATAAAAAAGGACCTAGACAATTATCGCTAGAAACGAAAGGCAAAATGACAATTGTAGAACACGGTACGATGTCAAACACGGAGAACGAAATGTCACTTTGTGTAGAAAAGAGATGCGAGACTGTTTCTAGAACAACGACCCGTGTCGCCACAGCTTCTCGAAGGACGCCGCGCGAACGCCGCGCGCCGCTGAATGTTCTAGAGGGAAGACCAGCTACTCCGCGTTTTCTCGAAGCGCCGCGCACGCGATCGCGCATGCGCGGAGAACAATATATAAGGCGATGTATGTTACTCAATAAAAGGATAATAATAATAATAATAATAATAATATTCCACAACTATCACACAACGCCGTCTAGCCTCAAGCTAAGCAGAGCTTGTGTTATGAGTACTAGACAACTGATAAACATACTTATATATTTCTAAATACATAGGATAGTTCATCTTAAGCCGTTCACTATGTAGGACACGTCTTTTATTTATAAGTACCTCATAGCACGTATAGCTGCCGCAATACCTAACGTACATAGATGCTACAATTGATGACCCCGAAAACCCCGAGTTTTTAAAACGGAACATTTTAAGATTTTTTTTTTTTTGTGTCGAGCAAGATATCATGTCTGAAGAGCAGCAACCGGAGATCCAGACCGAGATGAATTACGACGTGAGCGCAGTATCCGTGCAGTCGCGCCTCTTACCTTTTTGGAGAGAAATACCCCGTGCCTGGTTCATCCAATTTGAAGCCGTGATTGACCCATTGAAGACCACAGACGACCAGAAGTTCCGGTATCTACTGCAGCAGCTGCAAGCGGTCGACTTACAGCATTTGACCGATATACTTTACAATCCGCCTGCAACTGGGAAATACGAAAAAGTAAAACAACGCCTACTCGAAGCTTACGACAAATCGGATGTTAGGAATTTTCAAAAACTTATCAGCGGACTAGAGCTATTATGGGGTGGTTTTGGGATCTACCTCCTAGTGGTCCACCCCGGGCAACGGCACCACAGGCTTGCCTGTGGTACGGCTGAACGATCCCACTTAGCGGTGGTAGGCTCCGCAAGGGGCCGCCTGGCTCGCGACCACCATCCCACCGGAGTCTGGCGCCAAGCAGCTTGCTGTGTTCCGTCGGTGTGTGGGAGTGCCAGTGCCTTTGGGGGAGAAGGAGATTGTCAGTTGCGCTGTTTGGCACCGGTTGTGGTCTCTGAGTCAGCTAGCCGGGTAACTCATTTTGGAGGGTAGCGGGATCCGAAGCACGGTGCCAGCCGTTGGCCGAGCGCAGTCAGTAGGGGGCCCAAGTAGCACGCCAGCCACGTGCCAAAGGCTGCCCCGCCAACTCGCGAAAAATCCCGGTATGCTCCACCGTGCCAGCCGGCGACTGGATGGGAGGACCCGGTGGCCATATCCGGGGGGGTTCGGGCGTCCCCGCAGTCTCCAGATGAGTTCCCCGTAGGTTTGGTTGGCTCTAGTGTTCCACTTGGATCACTGAGCGGCGCCTCGACAAGTCGACTTTTTCCCCCAACAACTCCACTCAATATGACACACAAAGCGAAGAAAAATAGGGTAAAACAACGGCTGCACTTCCTCCCACTAAAAGTGCACCTCACTAATATCAGGGGGTTGCACTCCAATCTCGATTCGGTCCATCACCACCTTGAGACCGAGAAGCCGCACCTGTTTTTCCTAACGGAGACGAAGATAACAACCCCGTCGGACGTGGCGTACCTCAACTACCCGGGGTACTCTCTTGAACACAAGTTCAAGAAGCAAGCTGGGGTCTGTGTGTACGTCCGCGATGACATTTGTTGTCGTCGTCTCCGTTGCTTTGAGAAATCGGGTTTCTCTGCCATATGGCTACTTGTGGATACTGGCGTGGAGAAATCTCTCTACATCGGCATCTACCGATCGCATAGCGGTGATCAGGAGACAACAGCGCTCTTTAATTTCCTCGTGGAGTAGACTGACGTAGCCCAGCAACGGTACCCAACGGAGAAGCTCATTTTTCTGGGGGACTTCAACGCTCATCATAAAGAATGGTTGTTCCCATACCAGAAAACTGACCATGCTGGGTTGGAGGCGCGCAATTTTGCTTTAACGCTAGATCTAACCCAGATGGTGAATGTGGCAACGCGGGTACCGGATGTTGACGGCCATACACCCAATTGCTTGGACCTTCTGCTGGCATCTGATCCGGACAGTCATTCAGTATCGGTCTCAGCCCCGCTGGGAACGTCTGACCACTGTCTGGTGAAATCCATATCAACCTGCTCTCCTCCAGATGAGAGCCCTAGAGGCACGAGGCGAGTATGGCGATACGGGTCAGCAGACTGGGATGAGATGCGGCACTTTTTTGCGTCTTATTCATGGCGGCAAGTGTGCTTTTCCTCGGGTGACCCCTCGCGCTGTGCTGACGCGGTTGCGGACGTGATTCGGCAGGGGATGGAATATTTTATTCCATTCTCCGACATCCCGCTCGGTCACAAATCCCGGCCTTGGTTTAATGCAGAATGTGCCCACGCTGAGGCCCGAAAAGAGACTGCCTACCAAGCCTGGGTCAAGGCCCGCGACCGCAAAGTTAGGGCGCGCAGGGTTCGCGCGAAGAAGAGAGCCTTTAATTCTGCCGCCAAGTTCTGCAAGCGGGTTTTGCGTAGGGCACGTTTTGACCATGTCGGACATATCGGGGCCAGGCTGGCTTCGCACCCTCCGGGTAGTAAACAGTTCTGGTCCCTGTCTAAAGCGGTTGAAATGAATTTCTGTCGTCCCACTTTACCTCCTATGATGAAACCTGATGAGTCGCTGGCTCACTCTGCAACTGAGAAGGCAAATTTATTTGCATCTCTCTTCGCAAGCAATTCACGTCTGGACGCTGGCTCAAAGCAACCACCTACTGTACCTCATTGTGACTCCTCGATGCCGGAGATCGCAGTACACATTAAAGAGGTCCGAAGAGTATTGTGCAGTCTAGACGTGAACAAGGCCAGCGGGCCTGACGGCATTCCAGCGAGAGTGTTGAGGCAGTGTGCGCCTGAACTGTCTCCTGTATTGACACGTTTGTTCCGCCTCTCTCTTGAAAAAAGAACGGTGCCGAAATCCTGGAAGCTTGCAAATGTACAACCAGTGCCCAAAAAAGGCGACCGTGCAGACCCTGCCCATTACCGTCCGATCGCCATTACCTCCATTCTGTGCAAAGTTTTGGAAAGGGTACTGAACAATAAGTTGCTGAACTACCTTGAAGACAATGATCTCCTCAGTGACCGTCAATATGGCTTTCGCCGGGGACGGTCAACTGGCGATCTTCTTGTGTATGTCACGCACTGCTTTGGCGAAGCCATCGAGAAACACGGCGAAGCACTGGCTGTATCGCTTGACATCTCGAAGGCCTTTGACAGGGTCTGGCACGCTACTCTGCTCAGCAAGATTTCCGGCTTATGGCATCCCAGCTGATTTTTGTAGCTGGATATCAGATTTCCTTAGTGAACGGTCGATTAGAGTAGTTGTTGATGGCTGCTCTTCTGACCTTATGGCTATTGATGCCGGAGTTCCTCAGGGGTCTGTTCTCTCTGCAACTCTTTTCCTGCTGCACATCAATGACCTGCTTCGGCCTGGTATTGTTGGGTACGCAGATGACAGTACAGTTTCAGAGAGATACTTGTCCAGCGCAAAAACCAGCGGGGCTGAAGTTCGTTCCTTGAGAGAGGCCATGGTAGAGCGGACAGATTTGACCTTAAGCTTTGTCTCCCAGTGGGGTGATGATAATCTGGTCTCTTTTAACGCCACCAAAACGCAGGCGTGTCTTTTTACCGCTAAAAAGAGTCGTTTCGCCCAAACTCCTACTTTTCGGGGTACATCTGTTCCTGTAACTGATCGACTTGAGCTCCTAGGCATGGAGTTGACATCTGGTCTCAACTTCGGCGCCACCATCGAGTACAAGGCCCAAACTGCGGCCAAGAAACTGGGCATCCTAAATAGGGTGAAGCGATACTTTACGCCTGGACAGCTTTTAACCCTTTACAAAGCGCAAGTCCGATCCTGCATGGAGTATTGCAGTCACCTTTGGGATGGATCAGCTAAGTACCAACTAGCCGCGCTTGACTCGGTGGAACGCAGAGCTAAGAGGCTCATTGGCGACGTAAAACTGGTGGATGCCAAGCTTCATTGCTTGGCTCATCGCCGCAAGGTTGCCTGCTTGTCGGTCTTCTACAGATTGTACTTCGGAGAGTGTGCCCGAGAACTCCACGACCTCATTCCACCGGCCCCCTTCTACCACCGGACATCTAGACGCACTGCCAGTTACCATCCCTACCTGGTTGCTATTCCACCAATTCGCACTAAGCGCTTCCAAATGTCTTTTATAATGCGCACAGCAAAAGAGTGGAACTCACTACCTGCGTCTGTGTTTCCGAACGTATACAACCCTAATCTCTTCAAAGTGAGAGTGAACAGGCTTCTTCTGGGTAAGCTCACTCCATCGTCGACTTTGTCTCTGTCACCTCTGACCTAGACTAGAGTCAAGAGCAAACCCATCACAAATAAAAAAAAAATAAAAAAAAAGAGCTGGGAGATCAGAAGCCCTCCCAGCTGTTAAGGAAGATGCGAGAACTCGCAAGCGGCATGATTACAGAAGAAGGTCTCAGAATAGAATGGCTAAATCACCTACCCGCACAAATTCGAGTCGTATTGTCCGTAAACAAGGAGTCATCTTTAGACACCTTAGCTGCGATGGCAGACAAAATGGTGGAGTATGCAGAGAGTCCCAGCGTCGCCGCAGTCACAGCACCAGCACCATCCTCGTCGTCTATTGCATCCACGACGCCACTAGAAACTCTGGTAAAGCAGATGGAGAAGCTCACGCTAGAGATCGCTGAGCTACGTCGAGGACGGCCACCACACAGACACCGTCGCCGCTCGTATAATCCTCGTTTTCGATCCCGTTCATGCTCGCAGTCAACGCAACGTGGAGCTGCACCAAAACCTGTAGACGCCAACTGGGAATGCCACTACCATTATCGTTTCGGAGACAAGGCAAAGCGCTGTGAATCGCCATGTTGTAGAAGGAAGAAGACGTCGGGAAACTAGAGCCGACACCGACCGTGGCGGACGTCGGTGTCCCGTACATCAGTAATCGCCTTTGTGTACACGACCGCAACACTAACGAACGTTTCCTCGTGGACACAGGCGCAGACATCTCCGTTTTGACCGCCAATCACAAAAATAAGAAATTTGCAAGTGCCTACAATTTATACGCGGCAAACAATACGCCGATCAAGACCTACGGACAGAAAACTATCAGGCTAAATTTAGGATTACGACGAGACTTTGTTTGGTCGTTCGTGGTTGCGGACGTCAAAACCTCTATATTGGGAGCAGATTTTCTTCGTCACTTTAAACTGCTGGTGGACCTGGACAAGAGAAAGTTAGTTGACAAGGTTACCGAACTATCTGTCGACGCATTAGAAGTTTCAACAAACACCGAATCAGTTCACATCATAAGCAACAATCAAGTATACTACGACATTTTGAAGCAATATCCTGATGTCCTACGTCCCATGTCGCTGAAGCAACCACCAAGACATGACGTTGTCCACCATATCGAAACTACCGGCCCCCCACTCTACGCTCGCCCCCGCCCGCTGCCCCCGGCCAAGTATAAGGCAGCCAAGGAAGAGTTTGACCGCATGTTGGAAATGGGAATCTGTAAGCCATCAAAAAGCCCATGGGCCAGCCCTCTCCATGTGGTGAAGAAAAAAGATGGAGGACTACGCGTGTGTGGCGACTATAGACGTCTAAACTCAGTTACTCAACCAGATCGCTATCCCGTACCGCGCATTCCAGATTTTACGTACCACCTACATAACAAGAAAATATTCTCAAAACTTGATTTAAAAATGGCGTACTATTGGATACCGATTGCCAAGGACGACGCACAGAAAACAGCGATCACAACCCCTTTTGGAATGCTCGAATTCAATTGTATGACTTTCGGACTACGCAACGGCAGTCAAACATTTCAAAGGTTCATGCACGAAGTACTGAGAGGCATAGACAACTGCTTCTGTTTTATCGACGATGTCTTACTCTTCGAAGAAAACGAAGAAAAACACAAGCAGCTTCTTCATCAAGCTCTGCAACGGTTGGACAAATATGGTCTGACGCTGAACATAGAAAAATGCGAGTTCGGTAAAGAAACAATAGATTTTCTCCGCTATGAAGTATCGGCGACCGGCATAAAACCTACAACGGAACGAGTTCAAGCTATATCTACCTACCCGAAACCAAAAACCATTCTCGAACTTCGACGTTTCCTAGGTATGATCAACTTTTACCGAGACTGTCTCCCCCGACAAGCACAACTACAGAACGAACTTAACAAGTACCTACATAACAGTAAGCGAAAAGACAACACGCCAATCGAGTGGACAACGGACGCATAGCAAGCTTTTGAGAAGTGCCGCCAAAGCATCAGAGGCCACCATGCTCTCACATCCAATTCAAGGAAGTACCCTCGCCATCATGACAGACGCTTCAGATCACAGCCTTGGTGCTGTTCTCCAACAAAAAGTGGATACAGTTTGGAAACCACTAGCATTTTATTCAAAAGCAATGAGCGAAACACAACGCCGGTACAGTGTCTACGACCGCGAACTGTTAGCTATATATACAGCTGTTAAGCACTTTCGCCGGTTAATAGAAGGTTGCGACGTCGAAGTGTATACAGACCACAAACCACTTACTTACGCGCTTACGAGATCAGCGAGTACAACCGACACACCGAGACGAGAGAGACAACTGCATTTTATAAGTCAATTTTGTACGGGCATTAAGTACATAAAGGGGGAACAAAACACAGTCGCCGACGCTTTATCAAGGCTCGAAGAGATTATTTGTCCATCAACTATCGATTATAATCAACTAAGCATCGATCAACAACAAGAACTCGAAGAACTAAAAAAACAAGGAAACCTGGTATTCAAAGAATTAACTGTACCCGGATGTAACCGACCAATCACATGTGAGCTATCAACTTCAATACCACGACCGTATCTACCCGCAAGACACCGTTACGCAGCTTTCGAAGCGCTACATGGGTTATGTCACCCGGGCGTACGGAACACAAGACAACTGATGACAAGAAAAGTATTTTGGCCATCTATGAATAAAGAGGTGGCACAGTGGACGCGAGCCTGCATAAGCTGCCAGCGAGCAAAGATACATCGGCACGTCACTACGCCATTAGTACAATTCCCGCCGTCACAACGCTTCGAACACGTACATATAGATATCGTTGGCCCGCTGCGTCTTTCTAATGACTATCGCTACTGCATCACTATGATTGACTGATGCACCAAATGACCCGAGGCAATTCCAGTTCGTGACATCACCGCGGAGGTTGTCGCACGAGTACTATACGAAACGTGGATAGTAAGATTCGGCTGTCCGCTACGCATCACGACAGATCAAGGACGCCAGTTCGAATCTTCACTATTCAACGCGTTAGTGAAGAGAATGGGAATCAACAGAATTCGTACTACGGCGTATCACCCACAATCAAATGGACAAGTGGAGCGTTTCCACAAGACAGTGAAGACGGCGATTATGGCTCGCGGGGCAACAACGACATGGACAGAGGAACTTCCAACCGTATTATTGGGATTACGCACTGCCCTGCGACAAGACAACGACCTCAGTCCAGCTATAATGACGTATGGTACCACACTTCGTATACCATCCGATTTCCTTGAGCCGCAAAGATCAAGAATCGACGATGCCGAGCTAGTACGATGTCTTACTCGCACGATGACGTCACTCACACCGGTCCCGCACCGCTCACAATCAGCTGATAAGCCTTTTGTTTACAAGGACTTAGCGACGTGTACGCATGTTTTCGTTCGCAACGATACCGCCAGAGCGCCACTCACTGGTGTGAGTGGCGCTCTGGCGGTACGATGGTCCCTATGAAGTACTAGAGCGTCATGACAAGTACTACAAAATACAGTTACCATTACGGACTACAGTTGTGTCACTCGATCGACTTAAACCTGCCTACATCGTGAGCGAAACTGAAACAGGTTTAACGAACAACCCGACGTCGGTAACAACAAACGCAGCAAGCACGCCGAGCATCGTGAATCCTGTACCTTCACACCAACCATACATCACCAGGACCGGCAGAGTATG
The DNA here is from genome assembly GCA_948252095.1 of Dicycla oo. Classification (NCBI taxonomy): domain Eukaryota; kingdom Metazoa; phylum Arthropoda; class Insecta; order Lepidoptera; family Noctuidae; genus Dicycla; species Dicycla oo. The sequence continues at coordinate 21,357,330 of OX411714.1, forward strand.
CAAGCCAAACGTACGCTTCGCTTGAGGGGAGTACTGTAACGACATACCTACATACAGCGCGTCTCACATCCGACTACCGTCGCACGTTGGTGCGCGCGCACTGGCAGCCGCCGCGGAGCGTGTCCGGCGCGACCAGCGAGACTGTTTCTAGAACAACGACCCGTGTCGCCACAGCTTCTCGAAGGAAGCCGCGCGCCGCTGAATGTTCTAGAGGGAAGACCAGCTACTCCGCGTTTTCTCGAAGCGCCGCGCACGCGCTCGCGCATGCGCAATATATAAGGCGATGTATGTTACTCAATAAAAGGATAGTTCATCTTAAGCCGTTCACTATGTAGGACACGTCTTTTATTTATAAGTACCTCATAGCACGTATAGCTGCCGCAATACTTAACGTACATAGATGCTACAGATGTCTACTCTTCGAAGAGAGAGGCAAGTGGTCATGCTATTGTCATGCATTACTAAGCCCACTGGTATATTACCTACATAAAAAAAAAACATGTAAGTAACATTTTATCGATAATACAATTACCCTCATCACTATTGTTTACTATAGATCCTAACTTAATATTATACAATAAATGCGAAAGTAAGTTTGTTTGTTACCTTTACACGTCTAAACCACTGAACCAATCATCCTGAAATTTTGCATATACGTTGTTACGTGTGCAGAAACAGACACCATATGTAATAAGAAACCTTTCATCCAGAAAAAAGTACTGTTCCCGACCGAGGAAAACAACAATAACATTCTTATGAATAGAGGGCGCCACGCGCCTTTCAAATAATGACTGAATTATATTGTTATAGAAACCACTGAACGGATCTGGATGAAATTCAGCACATGGGTAGACTATGACCTGAGTTAGGACATAAGGAACTTTTGATCCCGGTAGAGCGTTCCCGTGGGATAATTTCCGACAAACACGTGGGCGAAGCCGCGGGCAAAAGCTAGTACGTTATACATTTATAGCTTGGCGCTGGAGGACAAATCGCGTTAGGTACCGCTTGGCGCTCAAAAGGTTAATAAACTCAACGTATTAACGTATTTCTTTCTATTTCGATAGCATTTACTTAACCATCTAAGCGGAGCATGTCCTGACTTGATTGCAAGTATTATTTTATTTTTGATAAGACACGGCCATAAGCTACATTTTCTAGTAAATTTTGAGGCCACATTATGAGCTAATATTTTCATATCATAAGAAATAAAAAAAAGGGAAATTAATGTTACATCTTATGGTTTACGAAACAGCGATAAAAAAAAAATCAATTTTTTACATTAGTTCCACTGGGCAGAGGCATCTTCTCATACAGAGAAGACACGAGCATTGATCAACACGCTTTCTCATGACGAGTTGTCGACTTCAGGCTTATATTAAGTATTAAAACAAAAACATAATTTTTAGAAGAACGTATATTTTTGTAAACCTATATTTACAAAATAAACAAATATACAAGGTTCATACAAATTATTTACCAAATCAAATGCAGGAGTACGTCAAAGTAATCATCACTAAATAGAAATAAATTAAAATCGGAATGAATTACAATAAAATAAAAAATAAATAGTTCAAAAATTAATAGAAGAGGCATGTAAACGAATTGTATAAATAATATTTAATACGTGCGACTCGTTCTTTAAAACACTGCACTAAGTGACGATTACAGGACGAACGGGATAGAATCAATGGTATACATAAAGTCAATACCCTAAGTACATACGAATCAGATTTATACACGATTGCTTATAGCGAATCTATAATAACTAGAGACCGGATAACATGCAACTTCTTGTTCTTCATGTTCTTTCTTTCGTTTGGTCATTTTAAACATATCTACATATAACACAGATTATTTGCTTTCACACATCTGCAGTCAAAATTAAGAAATGAATTGGAATACAAACTTTTTAACTTTAGCCAATGTACATCGTTTTTACAGTTAACTACAGTAAATGGATTTAATTTATTCTTGTACTCACTTTTTATAACAAAATCATTTCCTTCAATTTCAATTCTATCATACATCTATTTTCTGTTCACTCTGCATTCGTGTCCACCCTTGCCAGAAATTCACTTAGTGCATGGAAAGTGACATCCTGGGCAGGTTTCATCTAAACAAATCTTTTCCACGTCGATTGTATATATTTTTGTTTTTGCGGTTCATAAAATAACAGAAGATACAGTTGAGTTATGTTTGTGATAAGTATAACTGGTACGTCTCTATGCTTTTCTGTTGACGACGATTTTGCGTGCCCAGTGTTGCACAGATTCGCTAATGCCAAGTACCTAGACACTGCCCTAAATGAGAAGTGTCGGATAATATCGGGCTGCTTAAAACCGATCCCACTCTATAAGCTAGCAGGTATAGCAACACCTGCCGTACGAAGGGATGTCGCATGTGCGCTGGAAAAAATGAACCAAGCATCCGATTCCCGACATCCCCTCTACGACTACATGAGTAATCCGGGGAGGTTAAAAAGTCGCAAGAGCTTCTTACGCTCCACGCAGGCAATCCATGCCAGGCCATCTAAACAGCGAAGGCAATTGTGGGAAGAGAGGTATCGCCTACCCCAAGACTTCGTAAAGCCTCAAGAACACTTGGCTCCCGGACGTGAACCCAAGTATGCTGCTGCATACATAATTTGGCGAAATGAGCATTATAAATAATGGGCATTATAGATTCATCCAACATCCAGTGCGAGTGCGGTGCTTCTGAACAGACTATGCCCCATCTGCTAGTGTCCCAAATGTCTGTTCACCTGCACCCTTGACGATTTTAACAACGCCTCTGTTGCCGCAATAAATGTGGCCGCCTACTTAGCCCAAACAATATAAGAAATTTTAAAGATTTACCGTCGAAACGAAAAGAATATAAGTATAGCCATCTTCGGAGAATATGTAAAAACAATAACTCGTGAAGTTAATTATAGACAAGTAGCCCAAATATGCATAATCAGTAGATTTTAGGTATTATGCAGTAACATGAAAAAATTACTAAAATATGCAAAACCTTATGCAAACACACGTTTGTATAAAATCCGGTCTTAAATCCGATCTCTAAATAATAACGTAACTTATTCCAAGCCCTGATGTTGTGGGGGGATTAACATATTATAAATACATCCAAGTCCAGATCTAGAATTAGAAGTTGATGGGTTTTCCACAGTATGCCGCCATGTTTGCTTCACGTAGAGCTTCCGAGCAAGTCTAAAACAAAGAAGGTTAGTGTTATGAAATATTTACATACAATCATACTTATGATATGGATTTTTTTACACATACATACATAAATTCACGCCTTCTTCTCATGAGGTAGGCAGAAACTACAGAACGCCTCCTGCTACGATCCTTACGTACTCCTTTTGCCTCGTTTACGTTCATACATCTGGTCATACACACCCGCCGATTGCGAGTACAACGCACCTGCCTTTCTGAAGAACATCACCAATATGTCTTCCTATCCTAAGCCCTCACGCGTTTCCACTCACATCAGCCTTGTAAATACCTTTTGTTAGTCGCCTTTCATTCATCCTCACAAAATGACCAACCATCTAAGCATACTCTTTTCAATTTTTGTAATTCATCTTCTTTGAATAAAGCTCATAATAGTTGCCTTAAGTATCACATCATTCATAATCATAATCATAATCATTCATTTATTGCATTTCATGTTGTTTACAGGTTGTTACATTATGATAGTTCCAAACAATGAACCCTGCTAGGGCACAGCAATGTATAGGCGATAGGTTTTAATTAATTTAACATGCTATCATTATTCATATAATTTGTTAATATAGATTAATTTAAAAATTATTAATTATTATTATACATTATGTCATTCTTATAAACTAAATAAAATAAATAAATTATCATTTTCACATTATAATCTTATACTTACTACAATTTATGTCATTTGCAATGAGCCTAAATGTCATTATTATTTCAGTTAATGTAATGTCAATAGATTAGTTTTACATTATAATATGTCACATTTTCAGATAAAATAAAATAGAAAGTAATCACTAAAAAATACAGGAATGAGGTAGTAGCGGACTGGTGTTTTATAGAGTACCTAATTATGTATGTGTAATGTGTTCAAGTCGATATTAATTTATTTATTTCTCGGTTAAAAATTCTTTTAGGCTATAATATGATTTTAAGTTTAAGTGGTTTTGTAGGTCATTTTTAAATTTGTTGTCATATTCTGTATCCTTAATTGAATTCGGGAGTTTATTATAGATTTTAACGCACATGGCCAGAGGCCCAGAATGAAACATAGCTAGTTTTGAGGTTGGTACCGCTAATTCGTTTAGATATCGGTTTCTAAGACTGCGTTGCTGTGGGCGTTGCTGTTTTGCTAGCGGAAAAAGCGATGGGTATTTTCTCACAAATTTACTAGCTTCTAGGATATAAATACCTGATAGCGTAAGTATTTTATGTTCTATTCCGCAGCTTATCATTCATAGTCACACCACACATGCTTCACATGGAACGCATTTCCACAGCGTTTATTTTACTTTCATGTTCCTTTTGCCACACCTAACATTCACTTCCATACATAAGCGTAGGTACCAGCACACCATTGTGAACAGCCAGTCGATCCTTTTTGGACATCAACTGGCTAGTCACAATCGAATGTATAGCACCAATCAATTTATTTCCCTCATTCTCTTTTCCACATCTTCATCAATTTTTCCATCCGTTGTTAACTGACTCCCCAAATATACAACGTCACTTACTTGCTGGCACACTCTTATCATTTATTTTCACATTACACACCAATACATCCTCTTCTCTTTCAAACACGATGACCTTCGTCCTTATTTACATTTATATTCATCCCTTTCATCTTATATGCTTTATATATCAGTCACCATGTCTTGCATCTTTTTTTATGTATTCAAGCAAACTTACGGGATGGGCATGGCACACTCTGGCGACGTCTTCAGCGGCCGCTCCGTATTCTTGCGCCAACACAGCCTCGTTGATCAGCTCACCGCCTCCCTGTGGTTTTATTATTATTTTAGTTTTTCAGGTCAAATCGCTAAGTAAGGAGTACAATACAAGGTAAATAAGGATGTACGATCCTAGCCGATTGGTTAATATTTTTACCACGGCATTCGTCTAGCTCGCGTTTATTGTAATGACTTTAGACAACCTTGACATAAGTCATATACTAGTATTACTAATGACCAGCCAGCCCCTGCTGGGCACAGTTTTTACGACTTGTCAAAACATAGAGATTTCTTTATTAAGTGCAGGTACATTTAAAATTAATGTATGAGACACATAGACCTTCCGGAATTAATTCTGTAAATAATGGTTAAAACCGCATCAAAATCCGTTGCGAAGTTTAAAAGAACGCGGTCACACAGATAGATTAAAAAAGCGACCTTAATTATTTATACAGGGTGTAAGTGTAAACAGTGGCAATCTTTTAAGGGGTCATTGTACTCATCATTACTGCTGTTCAGTACATTTATGTTCGCTTAATTCGTCAAAATGTCGGGAAAAGCAGATTTTTTTTCGCGGTATTAGGTTTGGTCCTCTAGTAAAAGTTGTTAATAATGATGAGTACAATGCCCCCTTAAAAAAGGTGACACTGGTTATACTTACATCTGTATATGTCGTAGGATGATTTGATAATCGTCGTAAGTCGCTCAAGTAACATTGATTATCCTTAACTCTGGATTGGCTAGATTTTTGCTTACTGACCATATCTTATTCTGATTGGTTCCTAGTTTTACCCATCGATCTCTAATAAACAACTAGATACACAATCAGCGGCAAAAAATGTCCTCACCGAAAGTCCACCAAATTTAACATTTGGTGTACTTTTACTCTAGTAGCATTTGAACGCTCCGACAGTAAGTAAAACTCAGTGCTCGTTTAAAAAGTGCGAAAATCACACTTCCAGGACGCAAAAACTTTTTTTTGCGTCCTGGAAGTGTGATTTTAATAATGCCCTTCCAATCCCACCACACACACAGCATCACCTTGTTGCGAGTTAACCCGGGTTTCGCCACAGTCTGTGAAGCCTGACCGGCCTTTGACCGCGACCTTTTTCGCACGTTCTTGTCATACGTGATCCACTTTTCATCACCAGTTATCAGCTTCTTCAAAAATGGTTCGGTTTCATTACGTCGTAATAAAGAATCACAAATGAGTACACGGTTCATTAGGTTTCTTTCAGTGAGCTCGTGAGGTACCCAAATGTCGAGCTTTTTTGTGTACCCAGTTTTTTTCAAATGCGCCAAAACTGTTTTGTGGTCAATTTCCAGTTCTTCAGCTACGTCGTAACTACTGATATGCCGATCTTGCTCCACTTTTTCAAAAATGGCATCCATTTTATCCGTAATAGGGCGACCAGAGCGACGTGCATCTTTGACATCAAAATTTCCGGATTGAAAACGCTTAAACCAAATTTGTGCTACTCTCACAGACACTACACTAGGTCCATAAACATCGCAAATTTTTTTGCGGCTTGCTTTGCATTTTTACCTTTTTTGTAGTAAAATTTTAAAATGTATCGAATTTCTTCATTAGATTCACTCATCTTGACGGTACGAAAAACTAATGAAAATCACACATTTTCCTAATTTGAATTTGGAATTATGTTCTTTAAAATTTAAACTTTCAATGATACCAAAACCAGCCAGATACAAATAGTATAGCCAAAGAGATTTTATTACAAGTTCATACATGCTATAATGCGAAAAGACTTTTTCCCCAACCTAATACGTTAATGTAATTCAAACGTACCCGTCCAAGTGGGCATTCATTCGGTAAGGACCTTTTTTGCGCTGATTGTATATCTAGTTCTTTATTAGTGATCGATCCATTCAGGTAAATTATAATATAATGATTACACATATACACCAAAGAAGAGAATAAAATGTGTTTTATTACGTACACTTTTTTTAATACATTAAGCTTAAAGCTTTAAAAAAATACCTTTATAATAATATATAAACAAAAAAATATTGGACAATTCGACTCTACTCATTCCTGTGTCCTAGCGGTGAGCCTCGGTCGTAAAATCTATTGTTTTTTTTTTCGCACTGTAAATCTGATTTTAAAACATTGTAAGTAAGGTTGAATTTGTTTTGATGTATGTTGACTAGCAAGCACCGGTCATAACGGCTTTGTGAATACAACTTTAAACATTGCACTTATGGTTGAATTTACATTAACGTATATTTATTTCAACTAGAAGTAGGTAAAGACAATTGGCGACCGTTTTAAGAGAATTTTTGTATGGCATTGTGCATCTAGTTGTTTATTAGTGATCAATGGTTTTACCCTGTGAGTTTTGAAGTATTATATCGTAGAGTTATGAAGGGTTAGAAATACCTAGGTACCTATATCCATTTATAGGAAGTTTACTTTTTATTGAACATTTTATTTACTTAGCCTCATTTTCACCACACATCACTAGACGTGATTTACGTTAAACGAGTTTAAAATATCATTGTCTCTGTCATTAACAAACGATTGAAAGAAACAGAGAGGTTTTAAACTCGTTTAGTGATGTGTGGTGAAAATGAGCCTTAGTCTATTTTGCCTATTTTGTAGGTATATTAGATAAATAGAGGAAACATGATTATCACGTTGGTGCTCAACTTATTGTTAACAAAACTACTGCTACTTATTAAGAGGGCTGTTTCATTTTGTCACCTCTCTCGCTCACACGAGACCAAATTTTAAAGATGATTAAATGAAAAGATGTCTTTTTGAAAAATGTAATCAATTAGCGAACTAGTAAATAATATTATTTTAATAAAGTAAATATTAAAAACTTTTGTGTTATTAAATCTGCTCAAAAAGTACTATGATCTGATTTTGATGTAATATAAATGACACTATACAAAAGTGTTTTTAATGATTACCTATTAAATGAATATTATTTACTAGTTCGCCAATTGATTACATTTTTCATAATCATTTAACATTCTTAAAAATTTGGTCACGGGTGAGCGAGAGAGGTGACAAAACGAAACAGCCCTCTTAAACTTGCAAGTAGCATTTAAAACGTCAACCAATTAGAGGCACTGCAGACCCACCGTACCCCTGCCCGTACCCCTGGTGGTACGGTGGGTATTTTAAAGTTAAACGATACCACCAGGTAATAGTGTTGTAACACTATTTACAACCACTTCTACAATTTTATTTAATCATTTTATTCATAAATTTTCACAGAACACATCTTAAATACAATATACCTTTAATCTAAATAGTTAAAATTAACCAACTCTATAAACTTAAAACATGCATTCTAATACATAAAATAATAACGCAAGACACACATTCGCAACTTTAAAAAGAAAACTTACACATATAACGCAAGACGACGAGACAAAATTGAATTAAGAAAACCTAGAACTAACTATGGTAGGAAAAATATACGTTATGAGGGAGCAAAACTTTATACCTAATGAAATACCTGATGATGTGTTATACAGTAACAGATGGTATACATTTAAAAAAGCCCAAAGAGGAATACGTTAGAACTAGGTCCTACCACCAAATGTCACCTAACTTTTTAATTATGGTGTTTTGCAGGTATAACGGTATGTGATCACAGAGACTGTATCTCTATGTAAGCAATTTTTCTAATGCGTGACCATGAAATTCCTTTATTTATAATTTGTAACTGTACGTCTGTGATGAAGTCATCATTGATGATTTGATCCTTTCTTCTCTTTATTTGAATCATCTACAATGTATGGATATGCTCCATTAATTTGAGTAATCGCATCAAATGTATTCTTGTTGACACGTTTATTAATTTTGGAGTGAAACGTTTCTAAAATGTTGGTCGTTCTATGGTGTTCCCCTAATACGCTTATTACATTAAATTAATGTGTCTTAAACCAATATTGTCCGCAGTACTGTATAAATCTTTCCATTTGTACTATCCCAGAGGACTCAGATTTACACATAATCAAAGCCATGTTGAATCTCGCAGTCAGGAAGAAGTAGCAAGGCACTTGCCAGGGCAACTATTCTTCATCCTGGTTTATTTTTCGTACATCCAAAAGACTTCCCTTTCTTCCACATGTTACGTGTCCAATGGTAATAGCACCCTCGCAATGTGATATTTGGGAATACTTTCAAAATAGTGTTCATCGCTGCTCTTTCGTAGTATGTGTGAACTTTACGTGGGTTCCACTCGGGTATTTGAGACAAGAGTTAGACAAGATGACAAGAGTGAGACAAAAGTTATATTATTTTGTTTAACATGATAAATTATGTTAAACAAAATAATATAACTTATTTCTTTTCTGTCCGACATATGTGCGAATATTAAGGGTTCGCTTTAGTAGTTTTAACATCACTTCCCGTGTCACCATGAATATTATACAGGGTGATTTTTAAAACATGCGACAAAATTTAAGGGGGTGTTCTACCCATCAATATGAACAACTTTTACTATGGGACCAACTCGGAATTCGCAAAAAAATTTCGACATTTTTATATAAAATGGTCCAATCGGGTATGTGCTTTTACATGGGAAGGTATTTTTTTTTTTGCGTATTCTTAGTTGGTCCCATAGTAAAAGTTGTTCTTATTGATGGGTAGAACACCACCTTAAATTTTGTCGCATGTTTTAAAAATCACCCTGTATAATTGTGAAAATGGTTTTGGGCAACTATAAAAAGTACCGTCTACAAAATATTCCACAATATTTGGAATTACCTGAAGCGATACCTTAGAGCAAAAAACTATGATACGGTTTTGCTTGTCTGACTCGTCACAGTAATAATCTGCCAAAACGAAATTATGACTGGAACTTCAATTTCTCTTAAATCGTGGGATACACTTTTACACGCTTGTGCAGATTTATTTCTAGTATTCTGAAGAAAGTGCTTCAGGCTTTCATACCGAGGATATTTTTTCCCTATAGCAAAATTCATTCCCATGTCTTTGAAATCGCTCTTTTTCCGGTCATATAATTGTTCGATTGGTGCATCAGATGAAACCACTATTACTCGCAATTTGCACTTTTCCTTTAACAATTCGTTAGCAGATGGATCTACTACACAGCTATGATCTGTATTTTTAACACATTCGGTGCGGCAGACACACATGCGCGTTTTCATAACTTTCTTCGAGTGCGGCGCGGCGCACATGTGTGTTCGTTGTGCATCTCTATTGTTTCGAAAACATCGTAAAAAAAAGGGTCGGTAAGGGTGTAGCATAAAGAAGCGTTTGCATAAAGAATTCAGCAGAGAATGTGTTAATAAATTTACTATCCTAAAAAAACATACATCAGTGTTTTTATTAGATAATATTATTGTAACAAAATGACAAAAAAACAAAATAAAATATGAATTAAAAACTACCTTCCCAATCGTTACAGTGCCACAACATTTACTCATACTGTAAGATGAACACCGCCATTACATGGAGCCGTTTGTATAGGTTTTGTGGCGATGGTAGCGGTATTTACCACAAAGAAGGGCGGTTCCGCCATTTATTTGGATGAAATTTATTTCACTATCGTATGTACAGACGCCAGCACATCAAGTTACTACAATCTGTCAAATTTCTTTAATCGATTTTCAACTTTATCGCTACAGCATTAGGTTCAAGGTTGATTGGGAAAATTTGACAGTTTCGGGTAGCTTGACCTGCTGGCGTCTGTACCTACCTAACTAATGAATGAGTCATTAATATGCGAGATTTATAGTCATATATAAATATATATAGATATATATATTTATAGTTTATTATTTTCTGTCCGTACTAGACGGACAGAAAATAATAAACAGTTATCTACATCAGCACAGCACTACGTTCACTTCATACAGTGGTATCGTTTAACTTTAAAAAACCCACCGTACCACCAGGGGTATGGCCAGGGTTACGGTGGGTCTGCAGTGATTAGAGGAGGTCTCGTTTTGGACGCTCCGATCGGCCAATCAGCGGTCTTATTTCATAATAGCTAACGATTCGTTTCGCAATATTACTAGAGCGACTCGTGTTTTTGCAAAAACCCTATCTTTTTCCAGTAAGATTGAGAAATATTTGTCTTATTATCAGTGTTTTCGGAATATGTCTAGGGTTTTCGCGAAAATTCGAATTATCAAACCATCCAGCGACATATACATAGATGGTATGAAATAAAAACTCACGGGTCCAATGATGTGGGTGCCGAGGATGACGTCAGTCGCTTTGTCAGATAAAACTTTGACGAAGCCATCTGGCTCGCCGTTTGTTTTCGCTCTTGAGTTAGCCAAGAATGGGAACTTGCCCACTTTGTATGCTTTACCCTGTAAATTACAAATGAATTATTCATATATTTATAATTTACTGCCTGCGACTTCGCGTAAAATTTCTTGCTCATACATAAAATAGGTATATTCCATTTTTGTAATCGGATCAATACTCCAGAGATTTCCATTTACAAACATAGAAACAAACAATATTTTTCTCTTCGTAACACGAGTTTAGATTTTTAACATTCAGATTCAGTTTTCTTTTCGGTTTAAACAATAATAACATACCTCTTTCTTGAGATCTTCCTCCGATTTGCCGACCCAACCGACTTCGGGTGACGTGTAAATTACAGATGGGATTGCGTCGTAGTTGAAGTGTGTGTTCATGCCCTGAAAATAGGAATTTACATAAAGTAATCAATTGCCGTATTTGTGTACGCGCATCACTTCAGAACGGTTGCACCTATTTGGCTAATTGCTTTTTGTAATGTTTGTAATTGTCAAGACAAGTTTTGTATGACAGATATATTTTGGAAAACTTATCGGGAAAAGTCGAAAATCTAACTGGTATTTTTGTATGATAAATTGAAAACAGACAACACACAGCCTAAACCACTGGAGATAGACATTAAATTCACCCGGGGCGACGCCGAGCACGAACAGCCAGTATATTATACTTTCAACCAGTCTTACCAAGCGGTATTGTATTACCCAGTAACTGGGTTGTGGATGTCAGATAGGCAGTCGTTTCATGTAAAATACTGGTATTCAGCTGCATCCGGTTAAACTGGAAGCTGACCCCAACAAAGTTGGAAAAGGCTAAGCAGATAGATATTTATACATTACACGTTCATGGTTCTTTCTATATATATATATATATAATGCTTTATCAGCAGTAAACTCCAAAACTGTTGCATAAACAAGAAATGCGCCGCGAAAGTCAAAAGATTGTCGCGATGAAAAGATTTGGAGAAGAGTACTTAGCAGATTACTTAGCTCAGAATACTGAACAAACAAGAAAGTGTGTTCAATCACTTTTGTACGCAGCGCATTGTGTCCAATATAACTCCCCGCCCTCGCCTCACCAACCTGCGTAGTGTTACCAGCGTACCATGACATTACCGCTTTTGGGGTAAGATGAAAATTTTATGTAGGTATGACTAGTAGGTAAATTAAAATTTTATGTAAGTCATTTGATACAATTTGTTTAGAAATTCTAATAGACTAACATAGTACCTATTATGACTGTTATGCAAATTCCAACAATATCATACACATACATACGGGTCGCATTGGTAACCTTTTTTTTTCAAAGTTGGTTAAAACATTTTTTTTAAGTAGTTACACTACTACAACGAATTAAAGCCCTCGTACGTAATAAAAAGAAGGGAAAATCAAAACTCTTATATTGGCAACACTAACAAGATGGACGCACGTTCTCTATGACAATTACAAACTGAACAATTTATTCGGTAATTAAATAAAAGGAACGACATAAGACGGCATAATTTAACTAAATTGGACACCGGTAAAACATGTTACGCGACACGACGTTCACAGAGTAACTGATCGGATGCGCGTCAAACTACTCTATATAAGAGTAGATTTTGTCGCTTCAGTATTAGGCGCACTCACGGCTTCTGGTTTGTTCAGTATTCTGAGTTACTTAGTTATATCACTCATATCATATTCGTGCATATGCACATACCTTTATATTTTCCACACATACGATTCCTTCATCTTCAGCCTTGTGAGCCAACATTGGTCCATGAATGACATCACCAATAGCGTAAATTCTGCAAAAGATAAATTACATGAATTATCCTAAATTTAAGCGGGAGAATGGAAGAGGAAAACATTTTGCGCCGTACCCAAGTATAGCATCTTCTGCCGGCTCTTGCATATCAAGAGCAGGCAGAAGATGCTGAATTTGACTATGAGCTTTTGACTCATAAGCTGTTTATATTGCAATAATACTAACCCAGGAACACTTGTGGCGAACTTGTGGTTAACAGGGATTCTGCCTTTATCGTCTAGGGCAATATTAACGTTCTTAACACCGAGATCCGCGGTGTAAGGGCGACGGCCAATCGAAATCAACACGACATCACAATCCAACTAAAAATAAAACATCATCACAGTTTTATGAAATCAATTCCACAAGTCACAAGGAATTTGTTCTTTATTTCAAAGATTGCGTGACCCATACTTATGTAGATAAGGCTCGGCAAAGAATGTCAAATGCGTAACTTATGGACAGGACGAAGTTATATGGGGTCAGTTTATGCCAATTGGCTATGGAGCCCAAAACAGCACTGCAATGTTTTGAATTTCGATTTGGAATTCATATCTTATATTATAAAGTGAGTAACAAAATAATAAAACTGTAAATAAGTTACGGTCTCTTTGGTGCCGCCCTTGGCTGGTTCCACTTCAACTTTGACTTTACTGCCTTCCTTCTTAACTGCAGTTACTTTCGTATTTAGTTTAAAGTTCATTCCCTGTTTGGCAAGGATCTTCTGCAACGTTTTAGCTACTTCGCCATCAATGCCAATACCTAAAATTAATAACAATATTGTAATGTCTCATTTTTAATAACTCAGTGTTATCACGTTATGTGTCCCTTAACGTGATAACAATAAAACTTATATTAAGTATGTCTCTTTTAGTGTAGTGTTTCTTACCTCCAATACTTCCAAGGAATTCAATGGCTGTGACGTCAGCTCCGAGCCTTTGGTACACGGATCCAAGTTCCAAGCCAATGACTCCTGCACCAATGACTAACATTTTTTTGGGAACAGCGCTAAGAGAAAGAGCTCCTGTAGATGTAATGATCTGTTTCTCGTCGAACTGGCAACACAATAAACAAAACGCAATTAATGTACTACGAGTATACTGACAACAGCTTTTTACGAAAATTTTTGCAGTAATTTTTTTTACTAACCTCAACACCTGGGAAGGGCGTAACCTCGGACCCAGTAGCAATTAAAATGTTCTTAGTGTTAATTGTTTCTACACCATTCGCTGTCTTTACTTGCACCTTCTTTGGGTCAATAATTGTTCCCACTCCACGGACAAGTTGTACCTAAAAGGAGGTCTTTTTGTAAGATCTCTGCATACAATTATAAGTTATTTAAAAAAAAAATTAGCTTGTTGAGTTACACACGATGACAAGCTAACGTCGCATTGTATGGGCTTTCCATACGATGAGAGGTCAGCTAATACAGGACATGTATAGCTTGATATGCCGTTGTGCCTACATACAAGTTATCAGTTAATAGCATGGGCAGTCATACAAAAGAATCAACAGCAAGTTAAATAATTATATTATACAAACTTAACCAGGTTAATTTTATTCAACGGAAAAAAACAGTCCTAAAAAGTAGAAAAGAATGGAACAATACTAAACAGTTAAAAATCTACCGGTACACTAGTGAGAACAAATATTTTAATGAAAGTTCAAATTCATACCTTATTTTTTTGGAAAAGCATGGCTATTCCACCAGTTAGGGCCTTCACAGCATTGACTTTGTATTCCATCAATTTGGGAAAGTTGCAGCTAACAGGGCCTGTTTCAATGCCTCTGTTTTTGAAGTCATGTTTAGCTAAATGGTATAAGTGAGTGTTGTGAAGCAGCGCCTTGGACGGAATACAACCAACATTTAAGCATGTTCCACCAAGAGTTGGATCCTTTTCCACAGACACTGTCTAGAAAACCATAAAAAAGTGAATGATAATTTATATTTATTTCTGCAGGTTTATACAAAAGCTTTTACATGTCAATAATATATTTAAAACTAGATGAGGTTGGTATTTGAATTTGCTATCCAAATACTCTGAAAAGGAATACCAAGACAAACTCAGCGGTGACAGTCTCTTTTCTGGTCCAGGCATATTCTTGGTCAGATCATGTGAGAATGATGTAGATTAGTGGCTGAAATAGTATGTTGAGTAGATTGCAGTCTTAGATTAACCTTCAAAGACCTTTTTTTTTAAATCAATGTACTTACCTAATATGAATGTTTTTTTTTTTTTTACATTACCTTGAAACCTAATTGTGCAGCTTTGATGGCAGCAACATAGCCGCCAGGGCCCGAACCAATCACTACTAGGTCTGCTTCATGTGTGGTTGCGTAGTTTCTTGTTGCGTTCCGTACAGGGCCGCCTTTCTATAATGGACCATTTTTTTTTGTTAATAAGAAAATTAGATTCATGTTAGCGTTAAGCGAATTCATTCCATGTTAAATGGCGTTGTGGTGGAGCAGCCAGTGCTGCGCCTGCCACTATAGGTAGAAGGTGATTCATTTTCAGCCTTTTTACCAACACAACTGGCTGCAAGGCTGCCAGGAGAGCAGCATGGCGGAAATGAGACAAACAATGAAGCAGCAAGAGTCAGGAAGATCCTAATCAGGACCGAACTCTTGCCGCGCTGAAAAAGCCTGACAACTCTTACACACTGACCGTCCATGAAATCAGTAAGGTCCTTGTCGAAACTCACTTTCCAGACTGCAAACTCTTAGAGGACAGGACGTACGAAGTTAAACCGGAATGGACTCCAACGGACCAAGACTGGTCCAGAGCCCACATTATAGTAATAGAAGACCGGATAAAATGGGCTATCAATACCTTTCAGCCATATAAGTCCACAGGACTGGAAGGTATCTTCCCAGCCCTACTACAGTGGGCGTAGAACATCCGACACCGTGGCTGGTAGAGATCTATCGAGCCATTACAGCACTAAAATACATACCTCTCGCATGGCGCGAAGTGAAAGTTATTTTCATACCTAAACCTGGCAAAACTGATTATACACAACCTAAGGCCTACAGACCGATTAGCCTCACGTCCTTTCTACTGAAAACGCTACAGACTTTTTGACATTTTTCATCAACACTCAAAAAGTATGCGGTCTAAAAAAAGGAAAAATGTTTGAGAATGTGCAAACAGCGCTCTTTCATATGATACCCCACTTGCCCTAGTAGCCCCACTTCGAATTTTTAAGACCCCTTTCAGTCCCTGTTGCAAAATATGTACACAGTCTGGCGATAAATACTGTTACAATTAAAAATAAGAAAGATATTACATTTGAATTTGGAATCTGTCATTTTTATTGTGTTTTCTAATTTTGGCGCCAATACATTGTACAATATTTTGCGATATTAAAATGGAGTGGGGGTGATAAAGAGATACCAACTTTGTGTAATGCAATCACAGCGATTCGGTTAATCGCTGTGATTGCATTACACAAAGTTGGTATGGAGCCAAATGCAATTTTTAAAACTCTCCATACGCTTGGTATTAGTCAAATGTTTGTGTACCGGGCTATTAATAGGTACAATGAGACCTCCTCTGTTTGTGACAGAAAAAAATCTGGCCGTCCACGTAGCGTTCGTACGAAAAAGGTGGTCAAAGCAGTAAGGGAAAGAATTCGAAGAAATCCTGTCCGAAAGTAAAAGATTTTATCTCGGGAGATGAAGAACCAGAACCATGTCGCGTATTTTAAAAGATGACTTAGGACTTGCAGCCTATAAGAGACGCACTGGTCATTTTTTAACTGATAATTTAAATATTTATAATTTAATAGGCTGGTAAACACCGACTCAACTACTGAAGCGGTACGCAAAGGGAGGTGACAGAAAAATTTTGTTTACGGATGAGAAAATCTTTACAATTGAGCAACATTTTAACAAACAAAAAGACTGTATTTATGCTCAAAGCTCCAAGGAAGATTCCCAATTAGTCGACAGATCGCAACGTGGGCATTATCCGACTTCAGTGATGGTTTGGTAGGGTGTTAGCTATGAAGGAGTGACTGAGCCATATTTTTGTGAAAAAGGTATCAAAACATCGGCACAAGTGTATCAAGAAACTATTCTTGAGAAGGTAGTTAAGCCCCTTAACCACACCATGTTCAATAACCAAGTATGGTCCTTCCAACAAGACTCGGCGCCGGGTCATAAAGCTCGGTCCACGCAGTTTTGGTTGGAAGTGAACGTTTCGGACTTCATCAGAGCTGAAGACTGGCCGTCGTCTAGTCCCGATCTTAATCCGCTGGATTATGATTTATGGTCAGTTTTAGAGAGTACGGCTTGCTCTAAACGCCATGATAATTTGGAGTCCCTAAAACAATCCATACGATTGGCAGTGAAGAATTTTCCCATGGAAAGAGTGCGTGCTTCTATTGATAGAAAAAAAATCTTATTAATTCTTATTTATTAATTGTGACAGTATTTATGGCCAGACTGTGTACATATTTTATTTCTTTCTTATTTGCATAATAGTTGGACAAACGTCATCTAAAACTATTCCAAATTTCAAGTTGATAGCATTAGTGGTTCTTGAGATATCCAGCTGTGACAGACAGACAGACAGAGTCGCACCATAAGGATTCACTTTTACCATTTTGGTACGGAACCCTAAAAAGAAGACATTGACAACACCAACTAACACGATTCTATGGAACTACCCTAAGCCTATCAACCGAGATCAAATACCTGGGCATATTTTTGGACAAACAGCTTAATTGGGCAAAACATACCAATTACATCACCACAAAAGTCAGCATATCCCTGTGGCAGTGTAAACGACTATTCAGCAGGAATTGGGTGATTACCCCCAAGATCATCCACTGGGTATACACCACAGTCATCCGACCAATTATTACATACGGCTCGCTAGTCTGGTGGTCCAGGACAGACCTGATCACAGCCCAAAGGGATCTCAAAAAACTGCAACAATTCGCTTGTGTAGAAATCACTAGCGGTATGAGAATTACACCCAATGCCACCCTACAGGCAATGCTAGGACTGCCACCTCTACAACTCATGCATCGTGAGAGGAGGCGACCCTGGCTGCCTTTAGGCTCCATTTATTAGGAACATTGAACAAAGACTCCAGAGTCAAGCACACACACATAAATGATGATGCGATCAAACGACAACCAATGATGCCATCACCCTGCGACAAAGCCCCGAAACTACACTTCTTTCAAAAGCACTACAATATAATACTGTACTGTATAATAGAAGAACAGTGACTACTCAGGCCCGAAGGAGATGAGAGTGTACACTGACGGGTCAAAAACCAACTCCGAAACTGGAGTCGGGAGTCTTCTCACACAACTTAATATAAATATATCCAGCCCGCTGGGAATGTTTAACGCCGTCTGCCAGGCGGAGCGTGTGGGCATTATACTAGCGGGTCACGCCACAGAAGCCAGGAAAGTTATGGACACTCATACACGTATACTCTCTGACAGCGCCTCGAACGCTGAGAGTATACATATATGAGTCTCCAATCCTTAGGGACGAAATATGTCACTAACCTACCTCGAGGCTAACACTAGAATGTCACAGCGGATCACTAAGTAACGACGCAACTGATGAATTAGCAAGAAGAGCATCCAGCACGTCAGTCTGTGGTCCCGAAACTATCGTGCCCATTTCCTTCAATCAACTACGTAGATGGCTACAGGAGTTTACCACACAGGCGGATAGCAGGTGGACTTCGACACCAGGCTGCAGGCAGTCCAAGGAAGCCAAACCATCCTTAGATGGACGGCTAACTAGACGCTTACGCACTAGACGGAGAACTAATTTGCTTACAGTCCGACAACCAATTGCAAATAGAATTAAAAAAAAAAAAATGTTTGCATTGACAATGTAATTTTAGTGCAGTAGTAGCAATAAATTAGACAAAAATATTGATCATGTGATATTATTATTGTTTCAGTTTTGTAATGACATTAGCCAATATAGCTTTAGCAAAGTTAGATAATATTGTGAAGTGAATTACGTTTCAGCAGTGTCTTTCATGTCTAACTTGAGTCTAATTGGCTATGCGTTGCCATTTCTTTGAATGATGCATGATTGGCAAAAATGCAATAAATACAAATTTCTTTAGACTTGGACAACATTAGTAGCTAAGTAATTTGTAAGGAGGGTAAAGGTACAAGGCCACACAAAAGGGTTGCAACTTAAAACTTTTACCAGTCAATTTGCAATTTTATTGAAGGAATTTCAGATTTTTTGTTATTAAAATAGCATTTGATAAAGAGACCCAAGTTCTCCAGATGTATGTTAATTTAATTCAGACACCATGATTCTTTTTTTGATAAGTATGATATTTATACACTTATGTCAATCTGCCTAGCCTTCTCCCAACTATGTTGGGGTCGACTTCCATTAGGGATGCCTGATTTTTTTTGCTGTGAATCGATCTTCTGGATCGTAACCTTGTGAATCGATTCACACTCTTAGGGCTGGTTTTTTTATTCGTAGTTAACTCAACCAATGGTTAAACATAGTAACTAATGGTTGAATTTTGGTTAAATGGTGTTTGTCAAAATGCCATTAGTTACTATTTTTTAACATGAATGTATTCATCTTAACTACACGAATACATTCATGTTAAAAAAATATGTTTAGCCTATCACATTTAGCCAAAATTCAATCATTACTTAATATGTTTAACCATTGGTTGAGTTAACTATGGATCGAAAAACCGGCCCTTAATTGTATTGTACTGAATCGATCTTACTTAATCTCGGAGAAACGTACCGTAATTTTATATTTTATCTTGCCATCAAACTGGAAAGTTTGGCGAGTAAAATTGTAAAAACCAAAAAAAAAATGTATGTTGGACAATAATCAAAAAAAAAAAATAAATAAATAAAAATGATGAAAAGGTGCTTTTCATTATTTTTATAATGAAAAGTGATGACGTCATCGTCAGAGACGATTTTTTTTAAATTGGTAGTATTTCCTTTCGTTTTAATAATCTGTTTACACAATTTACATTGTCCATCCGTGTCACATTTAATAAGAAAGTCTAAAGGTTTAAATTTGTTGGTAGGGCCATATTAAAAAATATTTTAAAATAATAGGATACTGAACAATAAAATAAATAAATATTATCATCACCTACCCTCATATTTCATACAATACTGCTTTTGAATAATGTAACTCGAAACAATCGGAACAAATCTCATTTAATGTTTATTATTTTGTAGGTAATCTTACTTCCTTCTAGTTCATATGGTACATTTCGGTTGACGACGTTGATGATTTTGGTTAATACGATTTTTTTATACGATCTTGGCGCATACAATTTGATATGGGCGAAGATCGCATCCTGTTGAATCAATTAAAAAAATCAGTAGATTGTTTGGCCATGAATTGAGACATACCTAGCTTTCATCTAACCAGATGCTGCTGAATACCACTATTTTACATGGAGTAACTGCCTATCTGACCTCCACAATTCACCCCTTGCTAAGACTAGTTGTCAGACTTTTGGGCTTGAGACAACCTGTAATGACTGCTAAAGATCCACAAATGCCAGCCAGTACCAATGGATTAATGTGCTTTCCGAGGCATGGATGGGTCTCAGTATGTAAAGACGATCACCCATCCACGAACCAACCGCGGCAAGCATAGCTTAACCTGATCAATTGACCCGAGTGGTTGTTATTACTTAGCCACGAGCCATACACTTATGTAAAGGTTGAAAATCTTTTTTTTTTTTTTTTTTATTTGTGATGGGTTTGCTCTTGACTCTAGTCTAGGTCAGAGGTGACAGAGACAAAATCGACGATGGAGTGAGCTTACCCAGAAGAAGCCTGTTCACTCTCACTTTGAAGAGATTAGGATTGTATACGTTCGGAAACACAGACGCAGGTAGTGAGTTCCACTCTTTTGCTGTGCGCATTATAAAAGACATTTGGAAGCGCTTAGAGCGAATTGGTGGAATAGCAACCAGGTAGGGATGGTAACTGGCAGTGCGTCTAGATGTCCGGTGGTAGAAGGGGGCCGGTGGAATGAGGTCGTGGAGTTCTCGGGCACACTCTCCGAAGTACAATCTGTAGAAGACCGACAAGCAGGCAACCTTGCGGCGATGAGCCAAGCAATGAAGCTTGGCATCCACCAGTTTTACGTCGCCAATGAGCCTCTTAGCTCTGCGTGCCACCGAGTCAAGCGCGGCTAGTTGGTACTTAGCTGATCCATCCCAAAGGTGACTGCAATACTCCATGCAGGATCGGACTTGCGCTTTGTAAAGGGTTAAAAGCTGTCCAGGCGTAAAGTATCGCTTCACCCTATTTAGGATGCCCAGTTTCTTGGCCGCAGTTTGGGCCTTGTACTCGATGGTGGCGCCGAAGTTGAGACCAGATGTAAACTCCATGCCTAGGAGCTCAAGTCGATCAGTTACCGGAACAGATGTACCCCGAAAAGTAGGAGTTTGGGCGAAACGACTCTTTTTAGCGGTAAAAAGACACGCCTGCGTTTTGGTGGCGTTAAAAGAGACCAGATTATCATCACCCCACTGGGAGACAAAGCTTAAGGTCAAATCTGTCCGCTCTACCATGGCCTCTCTCAAGGAACGAACTTCAGCCCCGCTGGTTTTTGCGCTGGACAAGTATCTCTCTGAAACTGTACTGTCATCTGCGTACCCAACAATACCAGGCCGAAGCAGGTCATTGATGTGCAGCAGGAAAAGAGTTGCAGAGAGAACAGACCCCTGAGGAACTCCGGCATCAATAGCCATAAGGTCAGAAGAGCAGCCATCAACAACTACTCTAATCGCCCGTTCACTAAGGAAATCTGATATCCAGCTACAAAAATCAGCTGGGATGCCATAAGCAGGAAGCTTGCTGAGCAGAGCAGCGTGCCAGACCCTGTCAAAGGCCTTCGAGATGTCAAGCGATACAGCCAGTGCTTCGCCGTGTTTCTCGATGGCTTCGCCAAAGCAGTGCGTGACATACACAAGAAGATCGCCAGTTGACCGTCCCCGGCGAAAGCCATATTGACGGTCACTGAGAAGATCATTGTCTTCAAGGTAGTTCAGCAACTTATTGTTCAGTACCCTTTCCAAAACTTTGCACAGAATGGAGGTAATGGCGATCGGACGGTAATGGGCAGGGTCTGCACGGTCGCCTTTTTTGGGCACTGGTTGTACATTTGCAAGCTTCCAGGATTTCGGCACCGTTCTTTTTTCAAGAGAGAGGCGGAACAAACGTGTCAATACAGGAGACAGTTCAGGCGCACACTGCCTCAACACTCTCGCTGGAATGCCGTCAGGCCCGCTGGCCTTGTTCACGTCTAGACTGCACAATATCTATTTGACTTCAAGTGAAGCTAGGTACCAAGCTATGACAAGACTATAAAGTCTTGTTTAGTTTAGTGACCACCTTCACCAGAAGCTCAGCTTCAATACTAACCACATAAAATAAGTAAGCTAAATTAGCACATTTTATCCAGGGAAAAAGCCATGGAAATGTAGGTACTGTTTCAATAAACCAATATAGCCGTTTTATTGCAAGACTAAAAGTTTGATAAGATATCAATAAATCAGTCTATACAGCCTTTAAGTATAAGCTTTAAATTATAATATTCATTCAGATAACATTACAAATCAAAGTCAACCAAGAAATCTTCGATTTGTATAATCGAAGATTTCTTGTTTTTCTAATTGATAAGAAAATATTGATGTGACAATCGGTCACATGTTGAAGGTCAGTGCAGGTTATTTAGGGCCAAAAAATATTTCACAGTATTGTAGTCTTATGTTTTTAGTAAGTGTAGTTAATGCATAAAATATTGATGTCGGCATCGCATAGTAGAACCCCTGTCTAAATCGTGATATGAACCATTGCATAACTAAGGCAGCTTTTTGAAAATTTCATAATTGTACAATTAAAGTAAAAATAATAAAGCTTACCCTGTAGGCCGATGAGGCAATTTTAAGAAATGTGTAGCCCATTATTATAAGGGAATAATACCCTAATTTTTAATAGGATTGATTGTTTAAAAAAAAATCGGAACCCTGGCGACGGATAGAACGAACAAACGTCAAACGGTCAGACGTCATAAAATGAAGTATCTTTGATCAGTCACTTTTTTTAGATCTAAACGAATTACGCTTCCATAAATTCGTATTATAAAGTGCAAGGTCTTGCTTACTCGCACAACAAATTCCTCTTCGAGAAAACGAAATGATATGTTCGGAGTATGCTAAACATCAAGGTATTTAAAATTTATTATTTGAAACGCACCTAAAAAATAGGTTATATTTTCTTTTCAGTTCTAGATGATAAAAACTTTTGATTTATACATACTTAAAAAATCTTTAATTTATACAAAACTACTTGGAATGTTTTTGGTATTTAAATATTTTATTTGCTTAATCTTTGCAGTTTGCGAGAGTGTTAATTTAATATTACCTTGTCGGAAAGATCACACAAAATATAAGTATTTTGGAAGGAATACGAAGATGAACTACATAATTGAAGAAAGAGAATAATATAATCAATAAAAAATCAAAATAGCGAATAGCTCTTTGAAATGGTCCAACTTTAGTATTGCTAGTTTCGAAAATTGTTGAGCTGCTCAACAGTTTTCGAGAATAGCAATACCAAAATGCGCGCGTTGCCGAGTTTGTTTATCAATCAAATCAAGCGAAGGACGGTGTCTGGTAGTGCCTCTAAACGTGCGAGCGTTTCTTACGTAAATCGATTGCAGAATAGGTTTGCTATCAAATTATAATACTTTTTGTAACCAATTAATCCGTGAACAAGAAAAATATTAGTGTTGTGCTATTTTTACCCAAGGTAAGATATTTTTTTTGCTCAATTTTAATTTCGCACGACGCGTACATAACTGCATACGTTTTCAGTTTGTAACCACAAAATCCTTTAACCCATTCATTGCCACTTATATTTTAAAAACATCACCTGGGTGCCACTTAATATTTTTAATGATTACAATAGAGAATACGAAATTTAATGTGTTTTTCAATTTAAAAAAAAACCCTAAATAAAAAAAACCCACCCAAAAATGGTAACTTCTTAGAGTACACTCAACGCATATGGTACGTTGGTGGCATGACGTAGAAATCTCGATCAACGCAAATGGTGCGTTGGTAGCAACGAATGGGTTAATCTATATTTTAAATACTATTTCTTTTTACTGTAGAATCAATAAATAATAGTTTAGTTAAACTAAGTACTTACCTAATTAAATTTTATGCGCCTGTTTTTTTATCCAAAACATGATTTTGATGAATTGATTTAAAAAAAAAAATTGTAGAGTCAAAGAAATAGATTCAGTACGTTACCTAGGGTTACTGAACGTCCTAGACTCTTAAGGTGCTCTTACACGACACGAGCCACAAAAATTGCGCAATTCTTGGCAATTTCTTTACAATTTTGGAATTGCTGTAAATTGCTTGGTGTTGCCGACACGATGTAATTGACCAAAAATTGGGCAATTAATTGCCCGTAAAAGAAGCGCGCCTTCAGCTACCTAAATATATTACCTAATATATTTTAGATGACTGGTTTGGATTAAAAACCTCAATATAGGTATACATTATTCTACAGAAAAGGCGGCCAAATAATCTTCTCGTTATAATATATGATTTTTTAATTATCTCGCATGGGGCACATTATTATTCCAGGAAAGCGTAGATATTGTTATCAATAATATCCAAGCTATCCTTGAGCTATCATGATTTTTAAACTGTCAGATCCATGTTTTCTGGGGCTTTAGGTACTGAAACACGACGGACGTTTTAATTTTTATCAAATTGTTCAGTTTCAGCGCGAAACGAATCTACAATCCGGAAATAGGCAATCGTCTGTAGTTTCTTAGTTTCAGGCCTGAAATGATATTTTTTCTTACGTAGATTTGCTGCTATTCTAACTTCGCACTTTGCTTGGTGCCTACCGCCAGAATCCAAGACTAGTATGTAGCTTCACCCAGTTACTGCAACGAAAATCAACGACGCGCCAAACTGATCTGAACTGAAGTGATCTGATTGACTGTTGATAATTCAGTCAACCAACCAGCAGCTGGCATTTGGTAATTTATTAGATAGGTAAATGATTTTATTTCTGTAAGGGTTTGTACAAACACTTTTACACGTCAATCATGTTTTTAAAAACAAAATGAGGTCGGCGTTTTCTATCTGAATACTCTGAGAAAAATGGACGAAAGAAACTCGGAGGTCACAGTTTTAAAGTCCAGACATAATCTTGGTCAGAGGTAGATGTGAAAAGGGTCTTTTGAGGAAAGAACCACACAGATTGAGAGGACCAGTCCAGTCAGTGCACGCATTACGCAGTTGTCAGTAGATAGGTAATCGCGAAGCTCAAAGACATTTTGTCATTATTCGTTCGATATGTTTTGTGTTGATTTTTATACATGCAGAAAAGGGTCTTTTCAGGAAGAACCATACAGATTGAGAGGACCTGTCCAGTCAGTGCACGCATTACGCATTTGTCAGTAGATAGGTAATCGCGAAGCTCAAAGATTATATTTTGTCATTATTCATTCGATATTTTTTGTGTTGATTTTTATACAGAAATGGGTGTTAATGGACCATTACCTACCTCGCGAGAAGTAAAATTAACTTAGATGACTATAAAAGTATCCACCTACCAATAATTTCTTAAATCCATACCTAGGTACCTGCCAACCTCGCACCTAGGAATCGTTACTTTTGACCAGACTACGTATATTTGGACAAATATACGTAGTCTGGTCATAAGTTTTGTCACATATGGAAAGTTAAATAACTGACATAATGAGTTACGCACTACAACCATTTATACATCAAATGAAAGGGTATAAAATACAGATTTACACCACATTAAAATTATTCGAAATGTCATCCTCTTGCTTCGATACAAGCCTTCAATCTGCAAGGCCAATCATCAATCGAAGCACGCACGAGGTTCATGTCAATATCGGCGACTGCTTTAATCAGGGATGCTTTGAGTGACTCCAAGTTGCGATGGGGCTTAGCGCAGACCTTCTCCTCTAAGTGCTGCCGTATTTTGTAATCCAAAAGATTTAAGTCTGGACTGGACGAGGGCCAATCCTTATGCCTGATAAACTTGATTACACGGGTCGTGAGCCAGTTTTGGGTACGTTTCGCAGGCTCATAAGCCGGCGCAGAATCCTGCTGGAATACCCAGTGCTTGTTTTTGAACATTATTTGTGAAAGAGGTTTCACAATGTTTGTTAGGACTGTGTTTTGATATACAAGGGCATTGGTTTTCACTCCTTTTTCACAAAAAAACATCACCGTTGGACCCAAATAGGATACCCCAAGCCAAACCATGAATGCCGAAGGGTGATGACCACGATGAACACGTGGCACACGTCTGCTCGCTTCTTCACTAGAGTGTGCATTTTGTTTGTTGAAACTCTCCTCAATATTAAATTTTTTTTCGTCTGAAAAAGTAATTCGCGGTATTTTTTCCCCTTAACAAAACCTGGCTTCTTTCGAGTCTGATTTTCTTCAGTCGTGCGTTATGAAGATGTACTGTTTTTTTTCTATAAGCACGCAGTCCTAGGTCTTCATTTAACACACTTTTAACAGTAGTTCTGCTTAGTCCCATCTGCAGATCCAAGATTTTTTGCTTGCGTACAGGATTTCGTTGGATTCGCGCCTTCACTGCTTTGATGACCGCTGGAGTGCGAACAGTATGAGGTCGACCGCTCCTTTGTTTATCTTCTAATCTTGAATCTTCTCTGAATCGTTTGATAGTACGATAAATAAATCTCAGTGGAATTTTAAAATTTTTCAGCAGTTTGAAAATCTCAGTTGGCGCGTGACCGCAACGATTCAATCTGCGACTCTGTCTTCTTTGCGCGTCCACCCCATTTTAGAAAATGAACAAAATTCTAGAAACCCTTTGTTTTTATTTTCTTTAAATATTCAAATTTCGAATGCCCATAATATTTTCCTCGGCTTGCATTCTAAATTCGAAATTTTACCTATGTGACAGAACGTATGGCCCGACTACGTGATATAGTCTATGGTAGGTACTGTCTACTACCTCTACTGGTAGATATTACCCTGAAGGTACTCACCAAGGCACCATTCTCACATTTCTTACCCACGTTATTCACTGAGCAAAAAGGCTCAGGTTACCTAACTAACGAATAGTAAACCTGTAGCACGAAAGTAGATCATGAAATGTATCACAAGATACGATATATAGGTACAGGTACCTTAGTACAGGTAATTTAGAAACATGAGGCGTAAACACTACGATGTGAAACAAGACAAATATTCGCCCCAGAGACAACGTAGTGTGACGTGTCACAAAAGCTAAAGTTCAAGCACAAATTACTAGTTCAAGCTAGGTATTACGTTTTACAATATACGACTAGGTGTGGAATAGGTTGGAAGTACTGATTACTCACTTCGTTAAGCTTCTTAGT
Organism: Dicycla oo; assembly: GCA_948252095.1. Classification (NCBI taxonomy): domain Eukaryota; kingdom Metazoa; phylum Arthropoda; class Insecta; order Lepidoptera; family Noctuidae; genus Dicycla; species Dicycla oo. The sequence goes on from OX411714.1 coordinate 21,384,786, forward strand.
GAATGGAATGAACCTAATAATTCCGCTTTTGAATAAACTCCGACGGAGACGAATCCAGCTTAAAATCCAGTGGAAATAGCTGATACCCAAACCTAGTATTTACATATTATTATATGCAGTAAGTAATTAAATTATTTTACATTAGATATTTTTGGAGGAGCTTTGAGGAGCTCGGGACTAAGTAATAACAGCCGCACGGGTAGATCGATCAGGTTAAGCTACGCTTGCCGCGGTTGGTCCGTGGATGGATGACCATATCGCTTCCCGGCAAAAAAAGTGTCAGAATAAAAAAATAGCTGTTTCGAGAAAATGGTAACTTTAATAGTTTTTTGTACATCTAGACGTCAATAATTTAGCAATAGCATATTTCAGCAATCTGATTATTATAGTTTTTAAATTATTGACGTCTAGATGAACAAAAAACTATTAAAGTTACCATTTTCTCGAAACAGCTATTTTTGTATTCTGACACTTTTTTTGCTGGGAAGCGATATATACATAGCAAGACTCCTCCGTGGCTCGAAAGGCCGTTAGTCCCGGCTGTCATTCGTGAATCTTTGACAATCGTTACGTTTCGTCGGACGCCCGAAAGTCTGACAACCAGTCTTACCAAGGGGTATCGTATTACCCAATTACTGGGTTGTGGAAGTCAGATTGGCAGTCGCTCCATGTAAAATACTGGTATTCAGCTGCATCCGGTCAGACTGGAAGCCATTCCCAACATAGTTGGGAAAAGGCTAGGCAGATTGATTTAATTAATATTTTATAATACAAAAATAAACAATTAATGTGAAAAAGCAACAAAATCCGTTGTTTTACTAGCCCTAACTACTACATAATCTTGTTTAAATGTAAACGATGCTCGGCCTGTTCAAAATCAAACCAATAGTCATAAGCCGGTTAAGTTATAACATACTGTGGACTTGTGGTTAGTACGAGTATTTCAGTTCGTTTTACCTGCGTAGTAGTAGGGCAGGTAAGTTAATCCAGTTAGGTGGCCGTGACACGTTGCCCGGCTTCTGTATTGAGGCATTTAGTCGTCGCAGCTCGGCCCGCATCCGTCCTCGCAATGTGCGACACCAGACCACGTAAAACTGCACCTGCCATACAAGAGAAACTCGCCATTTATGAAAACGGTATTCGTATCATATCCATATCTCATCGTAGGCTCCCGATTAGGCTAGCCTTACAATTTACGATCGAAAGTATCATACATATATAACCCTGTCCTGTTGTTACTATGTCGTTACATTCATTTGGAGAAGGTAGTGTTTCACCACGGCTAGTTGTTATTTGGCACACGTACTAATATGCGCGCTCTAAACAAAAGCACATGTCCAGCGCTTTCACGCCGCCTGGTTGTGATATCTGACCACGGTTGACGCTGACATACTGCACCAGTGCTCGGTCACCTAATACCTTTTGTTCTGTCCATCTTTTCATTAGTTAATTTTTACAACATCTAGTGCAATCATACTAGGCACCTATATGGAGACGCAGTTAGCATTTTTTACATAATAATAAACACTGAACTCATTATTCCTTAATAAAATCAATTCGTCACATTTTTTACTGTGATAAAAGTTTAATCTCGTGCAGTTATTAGAGAGTTTGTGTTGTGTTTTACTGATTAAACGGGAAATGAAATAGTGTTCTTTGTGGTTCTTATCGCTTCCAAAACTCTGCAACCATAGTCGGCACTGTGTCATGAATTCATGATCCTCAGCTTTATATGCCGTCAGTCATGCAGAGTACAATAACACTTTGTTAACACGTCCTCACATGAATATGAACCAGAGATTAGCTTCGCTTTGATAAAGTAACTTCAGAGGTGACCGACTGTTTTATCTTGTAACCGTTTATCATTCAAAGAACGCACGTGTTCGAGATACTTGACTATTATGACGATGCACCATACATTTCCATAAGTAGTAAAGACTTCCATAACACATAAGTTTTGTTTTGCGTGGAATGATGTCATGACGCGAAGATTTAACGTGTAACGATTTGAGCCACATGTGAAAAGTTGTAAAGGACGTTTGAATGTTTGAATACTCGTAGATAGAGCCAATTACTCGAACATTTGGTAACGATTTAGCAAATATCGCGGGAGCAGCAGAACTGCCTACTTACATATCGTACACTTTGTGATAAAACTTGCATAATGCTCGATGAAAGATAATAAAGGCACCCATGAAATTCGTACGTGTTGTGGTGGTGATATGGAATGCGGATAGTATGAACACAGTTAGATTTTGTGCATCGCATGTTCAAGTAGGTAGGTGTGTATTGTGGGCGGTTGCATTAACATTATGTATGCAGCAAGCGTGAGACATTTGGCACGGGAGCAGGATAAGGGGGACTGGGAATTCTGGATAAGGATCCAACGCAGTGGGTGGCTTCTGTACTGCCTTCCTTATTGAACTAGATTATAAAATGCCACCAGTTTTATTATGTAAGTCTGTAATAAATAGCGGAGTGCGATCATATTTCTTGTAGTTCCTGCTACAAGTAGGTACCTACATACCTCTAATAATTGGAAGACTGGTTATAAGTTATTATAATAGAATGAAACTGCGTAATAAAATACATGCCATTCTAAAAAATGTGAATGAATAAGGCATTGACATTTTATTAAGTAATTACAATATTTATGAATCTAAGGTTAAACCTATTCATATGAGCATCAAGAGTCGAGACGCATCTGACCGATATTGATGAGATTAGTATTTACATAAGCGCATAACTTTTCTGATGGTAGTCATGCCGTGTTACTAGTGACTGTATTATTAGGTTGGGGAAAAAATCTTTTCGCATTATAGTATGTATGAAATTGTAATAAAATCTCTTTGGCTATACTATTTGTATCTGGCTGGTTTTGGTATCATTGAAAGTTTAAATTTTAAAGAACATAATTCCAAATTCAAATTAGGAAAATGTGTGATTTTCATTTGTTTTTCGTACCGTCAAGATGTGTGAATCTAATGAAGAAATTCGATACATTTTAAAATTTTACTACAAAAAAGGTAAAAATGCAACGCAAGCCGCGAAAAAATTTTGCGATGTTTATGGACCTAGTGTAGTGTCTGTGAGAGTAGCACAAATTTGGTTTAAGCGTTTTCAATCCGGAAATTTTGATGTCAAAGATGCACGTCGCTCTGGTCGCCCTATTACGGATAAAATGGATGCCATTTTTGAAAAAGTGGAGCAAGATCGGCATATCAGTAGTTACGACGTAGCTGAAGAACTGGAAATTGACCACAAAACAGTTTTGGCGCATTTGAAAAAAACTGGGTACACAAAAAAGCTCGACATTTGGGTACCTCACGAGCTCACTGAAAGAAACCTAATGAACCGTGTACTCATTTGTGATTCTTTATTACGACGTAATGAAACCGAACCATTTTTGAAGAAGCTGATAACTGGTGATGAAAAGTGGATCACGTATGACAAGAACGTGCGAAAAAGGTCGTGGTCAAAGGCCGGTCAGGCTTCACAGACTGTGGCGAAACCCGGGTTAACTCGCAACAAGGTGATGCTGTGTGTGTGGTGGGATTGGAAGGGCATTATTCATTATGAGCTGTTACCACCAGGCAGGACCATCGATTCTGAACTCTACTGCGAACAACTGATGAGATCAAAGCAAGAAGTTGAGAGAAAGCGGCCGGAATTAATCAACAGAAGGGGTGTGGTTTTTCATCATGATAACGCTAGACCTCACACATCTTTAGCCACTCAGCAAAAATTAAGAGAGTTTGGCTGGGAGGTGTTAATGCATCCGCCGTATAGTCCTGACCTTGCACCTTCAGATTTCCACCTGTTTCGGTCTCTTCAGAATTCTTTAGGCAGTGTCAGGTTAACATCACGAGAGGACTGCCAAAACCACTTGTCGCGGTATTTTGACCAGAAGTCCCAAAATTTCTATAGCAATGGGATCATGTCCCTACCTACAAGATGGCAAAAAGTTATCGAACAAAATGGTACCTACATACTTTAGTTAAATGTAAATAAAATATATTAAAAAATGTTTTGAATTTTCTTAAAAAATGCGAAGGAACTTTTTCCCCAACCTATTATTATTTAAAAAAATAATAATACACAAGTCTGAAATGGTTCTATTTGTGGATTGAAAATCCTTCGAGAGCAAGCGTGTGCGCTGAATCAATCGATTGTGTCCAGTGTGATTTCAACCCAATTAAACTAGTTTATGTTCGTAGACAATTTTGTTTACATCTTCTACCCCCAGACGTAAGTGAACGAAGAACTACTTGTTCATACAAAAATAATCTCTAGATATATGCAATTGTTCGAATGCCATATGTATCGAAATAATAAACAAACATATTCGAACAATGAAAGAGTTGAATGTTGAAATAAATAAACTATCGCGTGATATCAATGTTTCAGTAACATGAATAGGCGTACCATTGGAATTGGCGAGAGTTGTATTTATGCTAATTAATTTTATCTGTTTCCTATTTTCTCCGAGTGGGACTAATAAAGTAATAATGGCAGTGCATAGTGGGAGATCTGTTAAATATTCAACACTGTTTGCTTGCTTACCCCAGTAAACAGCGATCTTTATACTCGTACATAACAAACTTGCTGATAGCCATAATAAGCCATTTTCTCCAAGATAATTATGCCGCCCAAACTTATGGATACATTTTATGTTCAGTTATACTTCCTTCTTTAAGGAGAACATGAAAATCTATGTATTTTTTTACATTAGATTTGTGGGTAAAGGAGAAACACTTAAATAATATCTACTAGTTTACAATCCAAGGATCCATTCCCATCTAGCAGTAGCTATCGTTGAAGAGCTAGATGAGATATTTGAAAGTTAACTGCATTATATTTGTAATAGGAGACAATATCCGCAAATAGCATCTTCGTCTTCATATGAAAGTGACGGAGTTGTCGACTTACGACACGGCCATTACGCATTTGTCGTAATTTCTTACGAGAGCGGAGCGAACCCACTATTCGAGGTAAACGCATTTTTCACTTGTTTTATACTTTTATGTTGCATATGACGTTAAGTCGTTAACTTATGCAAGTAATTACATTTCGTGTTTATAGAAATAGGTAGCTGTTCCACTTTGAGAAATATTTGATTGCATACGAGTGGAAATTCAGTTGATATGTAATATCCTCATACACATTTAGTACGCGAGTCACCAACTTAAGTTTCATTAACAAATTAGACATCCATTTGGTAATTAAAGTCAGTTAGCATTTGCATGAAACATTCCCAACTGTCGGTTAAAAGATGTAGTAAAATGTATCAGGTAGTGTAAAACTAGAAATATTGGCACTGGCAGCGAACAGTTGGTCGCTGCCTGGTCGATGCATGAAAGCGAAAGTGCAATCAAGTGCGGCGCTTGCCGTGCCGGTGACTCCGACTAGTGCATCACACTGCCTACGCTTAAAAGGACAAAGGAAGTCCGACGCTGCCTCTGTTTTACAGTAACAATGGAATTGGAGCCTTATAACAATGACTCTATTATTGTGATGCGAGGTCGGTTCCGATAGGATTTTGATTTAAAGATGAGTTAATTACGTGTAATAATGAATAATAGATATAAACAAGACGTAATTAATTAAAACCAAAATCCTTTATTCTCGGACAGCGATAATATGCTTGGCTCATTGTTATTTTTTGTCTCCACTTCAAAATATTCTCATAAGCATTTTTTTGTCATTTACAAGTGGGTGTAACAACACTCAAATTCAAGTGTGTATTGTGCCGGTCCTTGAGCACGATTTTTATGGCAGTTCTTTACCACAAAAGAAGCCAAAAAATATTTACATATAGAATATGATTTCTATGGCGTAATAGTGAAATTTTCTTGAAAAAACTCGCGCCTACGTATGGGATTGTGTTGGGCGGGCGGGCAAGTAGGGCGAGACGCGAAAAGCTCCGTCTGCTTCCAGGGGTCAACGCCCTCCGAGCCCTGCCCATGAACGCAAACGCGAGGGATGCACTATTGTTATCGATACTGTTTGCCGACTACAAATTTATAATTTTATAATAACTTTGAATTAAAGCTCGTAGGTCATTTATCTATCTATTAAAATGCGACCTTACATTTGAAGAGTTGAGGGCCTGTTCATACTTGCTCTTACTTTGAATTTTGTTTTCTAAAAAGTTTTCAATGTGCTCATTTTAATTGGTTTTTAGAAGAGATCAAAGAAATTGAAATGAATACCACTTAATTGTCTTCTGAGAGCTTTTGATGCTTCAATTTCTTAGTATTTCTACTACTTTGCAGTAATAGAGCGGCCTCTAACGCGACATCGCAGTGTGCAAAGTAGGAGCGAATGAATGGATGTACTCACAGTTAGTTTCTCAACTACTGAAGCTTGTAGGTTATGCAGTCTGAAAAGTAGAAGACAAAATACTATCCCCATAAAGCAACGACTTTTTACTTTGTGCCATCACCTGCTTTTTCAGTTTAATTTGCAAAGTGCTTTGAAGGCTAGCGGTTATGGCTATTTTACTTATATTCGGTAATAACTCAATGGTTCCTATAAAATCTCAAGTGTTTTCGTGTCAGAACGAAGGTCTTGATAAATAATGGTAAGGGAGCGGTCAAGGTAACTGCTTGGCGTGATAAATGCTCCGAACGGTGCTATGGGTGTACTGATAACGCGCTTATCATGGCGTGGCCGACATAGATTTACAAGGCAGGTACTTCACTTCTCGTCATAAGTAGCTCTTTTATGGGGTTATATGTGTACTTTACACTAATTTATTTGATATTTTAATTCACAAATAAACATGCTGATATGATTGTAGTTTAAATTTTTCTTGTTTATAAAAGTTTCAAGTGACGAAATGTTAGCATTTTTCTCAACATTGCTATATGAAATCGTTAACAAGAATATTTTGATGAATGATTCACATTGATTGTAATAATATTTAACACCCCAGTGCAAACTTTGAATGCTAATAAAATTACAAAGAAGGCATTTGAGTTGTCGATAACAGGTAAGACAATTTTCAGGAAATTATGACTTTATGAGAGCAGTCAGAAAGTCAAGACCACCAAGGGAAGATGTATTAACATATATGTAGGTACCTAAGTATGTTAATGTCTTTCTATTTTCCTTGGTGGTAACGATCAGTTTCAATGGTGGTGGTGGTCTTGGTGGTCAATGTGTGTTCGAATGTCAACTGAACCTCATAGGTAACTACTGTAAGCCCGCGGTCGCCATTGAATGATGTTATTCTACGTATATATTATATCCTACTAATATTATAAATGTGAAAGTTTGTATGTTTGGATGTTTGTTACTCAATCACGCAAAAACTTTGGTATACAGATAGTTTATAACCTGGATTAAGACATAGGATACTTTTGATCCCGGTAGTAGGTTCCCGTGGGATAATTTCACGCGGGCGAAGCCGCGGGCAACAGCTAGTGGACTTCGAGAGCTTTTTCTTATGAACTGATGTGGTATCGTGCGACACTCAAGGGAAGGACATTTACTGTTAGACTTTATAAATATAAGGTCATTTTCTTGTGAGAGTCTTGCAGTGTATGTCCTCGTTCAATTTTTTTTTTTTTTTCATTTATGTCTGTGAATTTCTAAAACTCGGACGCGTATTTTAAAATTAAGCGGCATCATGTGTGGTATATCGTTATTATTCAGTATTGACTAAATAGTGTCCTTGCGATCAAACAAGGGGTCGTCCCCTAAATTGCTGTGAACCCTTTACTAGTCACACCCTACTTATTTAAAACGAACGTTAATCTGTAATGACAGGCCATCATTTGTAGCGACAAAATGGTCAGTCGTGTTATTTGCATCATGTAAAGGATATACGCTCCTTAAAATATTAAGCCGAATTTATTAGGCAACTTTCTATTCTTTCTAAAGTCTCCTAAAATAGTTTCAAGTCGTCACCTATTAAAACAACGAAGTTCTATTAGTTTATTGGACTTATTAAGAGAATGAGCACATGTGTGCTGCATCTTCTTTGGTCGAATCAGTTAACCTCTCCAATTGAGGCACACGGGAAAATTTTGTATCGTAGTTATAACTGTCATCAACTGTAGTAACCGATTCGTGTGCGCCCGCATGAGGAAGTGGCTTATTGATCGTGTCACGGAGGGATCATTCATTCGTTGTTGATTGGTTTAAGTACGTCATAGCGACAGTTAAGACTTTTAAATACTTTACGTCAGCGGACCACGTTGGTCTGCATCATATTTGTTTGTGATAGGTCAAAGTAAATCAACGCGGTGAACTGTTTATTTTTACTCACCTTTGTTACTTCGACCTGACGCGATGACGCGGGCGTCAGAGCAGTGGCAGTTTTATGGATGTTTATTTAGATAGAGAGCTTGTGTATTTGATGGATCAAACATATTTAGGCTATCTTATTTATTTCATGTATTTCACCTTGATCGGTGCGTGTTCAATATAAATAGTTTAAACTAAACATTTTTAATGCTTACCTAAAATGTGCTAGCACTTGCCGTTATAGTTTATGGGTTGTAAACACGCCGGCCCACTAGTGCACGTGTCTTGGGAATCATATCTGAAGCAATAACATCTTCCGTACCATTACCGATGGCGAAAATAACCCTAGTGCTTTATTGTCTAATGGTCACGCCTGTTTCATAATGATTGCCCAAATCATAAACTAGATACAAGAATTCCCATTTAAAACGACGCAATAAAACGTTGCACTATGCTATGCGATTGAAGTTTGACCTCTTTCTGGATACATTTGAATTTTTGCCAGATTCGATGTAGTAACGGTGAAGGCAATAAGAGCATTTGCTTGCATATTAATTCAACGATGTCTGATGTTGATGAGTAATTCTTCGCAAGAAATAGGTAAGAATTTGTTCTTGCAAAAGCAAATTAGTTTAAGATTTTAGCTTGCTTTTGGAAATTGGTGACTTTGTACTATTTATAATACAAAATAAGCTTACAGTATATTTAAAGTTACGAAGTATGGGAAAAAATATGTCGTTTTGAAGAGAACAATAAATAAAATATGCTTTTTGTAGAAGAAATATATGCCTGTTCTGTTTAAAAATCTAAGAGAACATAGATGCAGAAATACCGACATCCATTTTGATTGAAATCCAAATTTTTGAATTTTGTTATTTACTTTACTAAACTTGTCTATAAGGAGAGTATTTCCCAAATACTCTCCTTAAAGACAAGTTTTAGGCTCATTTGATAGACTATTTTGTAATGGGTTAAAAAAAATAAAGTTGGGAAAGTGAAATACGACCTTTTGAACAGATGCTCCTTAAATTAAACAGAAAGAAAAAGTTACATATTAAAATAAGTTTTAAAAAATTGTCATGTAGTAAGGGTGACTTCCATAATATTTCTAAAATTCCAATGGTAACATTATATTTTATGAAATGTACAAACCTAGGTAATTATAGTTAGTTTAGTTGGTTCAAGTTACGTTATCTACCTGCACTTACGAGTAACTGCGTTGTAGTTACACTACACCGATTCTATTGACACAGTTAGAATGTATGCTGTGCCTACATATATGGGTAACATAACATTCATTAGATGGTCCGTCCGACACAAATGCGTCATGCTCATTATTGGAAATCTATTAACATCCATTAAGTATTAATTATATAGATTGCTATGGAACGTCTAAAGACAATTTGAAGAAAATACCTATAAACACATATAAATTAATATTTTAACGTTAGAATGCATTCAAAATATTGAACGTAGCTCGGTTATTTGTGTAACGAGGTAAAATTTTTGCTACGTCAGTTTTGCTAATTTGTTGGTTACTGTAATTGCTATTAGTTAACAGTCAGTTAACTTCGCTTGACTCGGAAACGTGCCCCGGCAGGATTGCAATTTCATTAATTCGCTCTGAAATTGTATCGAAATTGGAATACGTTTAAAAAAAAAAAACTGCTCCAAAGTCCTAAAACGTAGCTAGTACTTAATGCGTAGATACCTAACTGTAAATGCTGTACCTATGTATTAGATATATTTATGACAAAGTGCAACTTGACCTAAAAGGACGACCATATTAACGCCTGTAAGACATCATGATTGATTTTGATGAATCAATAGTACCTACATGCGTTATGTTTGACATCAATTCTTTTTCTATTGAGAAGTTTAATTGTAACTAGACACGTCATTCTTGCATCGAGTTTCTTAAATTGATTGATTGGGTATTATTCTTTTGTAAATGTGTGAAATGTTCTGTCAGATAAAGCCAAGTAAAAGAACATATAGCATAATGTAATAATGAATGACATGATACACATACCTAAGCCTATTATTGTTTACTGTCATCATTATCTCATCAATGACTGCACTCAAGTGTTCTCTAAAATATCGGTAAAAGTTAGATGTTAAAACTACATTATTCAGATTATCAATAATCATCTAAAGAATCGTCGAATCTTATGACAAGTTTAATTCAATTCATAAACCTGATTTTATACCTACTTCCCAAAATTATAATGTGGGAATCGAAATTGCATTAATACTCGTATGTGAGTTACCTATTATACATCTAAGTATTAAAAACCAGGTCCTTAGGTACCTACTGTGATTTTGACATACATTTTTAATAATATCGAATACCTTTAAAGAAATTCATAATTTATAGCTGATATATGATAATTAAGTGTCCATTTAATTCCAACACTATAATTGAGATGGCCCAAGATTGAGGAATAACTCTGTGAGCTAAAAAGCTCGGGGGAAGCGAAATAAAAACTGCAAAATGTAAGAAAGAACGCGACGCAGTCAAAGGCATTTTTCATAGATGAAGAACGCTGAGCATTCTAATGAAAACGTTTTCAACAACATTGCACATACAATAGCCTTCAGCTAGTCTATCTACACATTTTAAGTAATTAATTAGTCTCAAACAGCGTAGTTTCCGCGAATGTCGTATATTTATCTGTTTAACGAAGTAGAATGAACAATGTGGTAGCCTTCAGACGTAGTGACTTCATTGTTTCAGCAAATGAGTGCTGAAACAACCTTGTAGCAGCGTATGGCTAGATGGAACTGATGGAAGGCTAAAATAACCATAGGTCAGGGGTCAGTCAATGATGTGCGAGTGACCTTTAAGGTGAACGATATTGCTAACAAAATATGGATTTATGCGGATACATTTCAGATTATCAGATAGCGCCTTGACCTTGCGTAACAGCTCTAAATTAATGTTGATTAAAGAAGCTGTTAGTATTCATGGACACAGCGCAACATGTATTTATCATTTGTTTTAATTTGTACGATACACATTAAAATAAAAAATAAACTCTGTTACTAAGTGGCTATTACCACAGAACCTCTCTTATCTTCTATGATATTTGACGGGTTAATCCCATTTCAAAACAGTTAATCTAATTATCTTTCAAATATTTAAGATAACGGATCACGCGCTTCATTAGGAGTTTCAAAGGAGATTTTGTTCAGTTTCATGAATAACCTTGAAACAGTCCCTGCGTGTAGCTTCGGCCTTCATAGACGGCTGGTTCGATACGCGAACACGGGCACCGACTTTAGTCCGCAGTAGATATCCTTTTCAAGGGCACTCCCTGTGGGTGGTTTATTGGTACACATACCGAATATATTTAAACGTCTAACGTCCAAAACTTGAAAGCTACTATCCCGGCACCTCTATAGTAGGTAGTAATTATAGGCTCTGCCTACAAAGAGCCAATATCCAATCTAAAGCCAGTTTGTTTACATTTAGTTCGTGCTGCGCTGCGGTTTGTGGTAGCTAAGATGTGTACAAAGTGAAAATACTTTTATTGCTGTAAATATTTAGCTTTATTGCGCTCTATGGACGTACTTAGTGTAATTAATTTGTTATTTCGTATATCCGCCGACATCCGGGTCCGCGTGGTATGACATTTCCCGGATTACCGCGTTGCGCTGCGTGCTAACGACTTCTACTTACTTTATAATGGTAATGCAACACACTAGTTAATGAAGTGTTAAATTATAACAGAGTGAAAGTATGTTATTGCGTGCATTACTTTTTGAATAACTATCATCGCTTAACCCCATTACAACTTTAATAGAGCTTCCGTTACTGTCGATTCGATGTTATTTATGTATGTAGTCGGTTGATGTTTATTGCCAAGCAAAATCTAAAGCCGATTTATCGCAGAATCAGTTATTATGACACCTGCTGTGACAAAGACACGCATAGGTACACCTCGGTTGCGCACTCGAAACAAGTGGTACCTACCCATATACCTGCCACTGCCAGTAAACTTTAAGGGCTCGTGTAGACGGCACCGCCACCGCGCCGCCGCCGCACCTCTGAGCTGTGTACACGAGTCGCGGCCGCACCGCCGCCGCGCCGAAACATTCATAAGTTTAGTAGAGGACAGAGAAGTGCTATGGGACAAAAATTTGGAAATATATAAAGACAGCACTAACTTCTTTTTTTCATTAAACTGGGCATGTCAATGCGACACGTGTGATCGTCGTGGGTAGCAATCTATTACTAACAACCGTATCCGTACCGGTGAAATCAAGCGGTGTCGGGTCGGCGCGGTGGCGGTGCGGTTTACACGAGCCCTAAAAGATGTAAGGCCTCGTTTACGAAGACGCGGGGCGTCGTGCGTCGCTTTGGGCGGCATGGCCAGCACTAGACTCAAACATATGTCGTTAGATGAGAGCGAGAGAGACGCGAGACGCCACTCAGCACGCGACGCGCGACGCCCCGCGTCTCCGTAAACGAGGCCTTAAACAGTCGCGAGTCGACCCGCGATCTTTCCATTGATGTTTACGAAATTCGAATGATTTATTGCTATAATGTGTAGCTACATATATTATCTACTTTGTTTGGGTCATTGTTTAAAAACATAGAAAGTTGAATACTGACTGCCTTACCTACGGTTGCTCTGCTCTACATTTTATAGATCTTAGAGGATTAAGGTGCGCGATATGTTAACCTCTGAATACAATGCGACTAGGGCATCCAATCTCGGTATACCGAGATCTCGAAATACCGGGATTCCGCATGATTGCCTACTCCCGCAAGGAGCGAGATTATGTGTGCGGGACTTGCGGGATTTGCGGGATTGGGGGGCAGCATAAAGACGTCCTTCCTTAGGCGCTAGCAAATGAGGAGTACTGAGCTGAACTCGAAACTCAAACTCAGATCTGAGGTCGCGCTAGCGTTTGTTCGACCGGCCGCGCGGGAGTCAGGGTACCTTCCGGCTGCCATTGTGTGAAGTTGCATGTTTCTAAATACCTATGCTCGCGAATACTCGGGCAAGTATTTAACATTCGCATTTAATACCCTCAAGTGTATTCCGCTCACTAGCGCAGCTGAAAGGGTGTTTACCTGCTGCCAGCTATTTAGCATCCCATACTTATTAGATACACTCTGGCAGACGAAACCATAGACATGTTATGTGTTCTCCGAAAATATTTTCAGCAGAACATGGCTTAATGTTACTAAAATTTAGTATTTTCTGATAAATAAAAGTAATAAATTATAGATTTTCACTTTTAAAACACACTCATCTGTTTTTTTAATATATTTCTACTAGCTTTTGCACGCGGCTTCGCTCGCGTGGATGTCGGAAAACTATACGTACAAACCATCCTCTTGATGAAAATCTATTGATGAAAATTGCATTAAAAACCTTTCAGTCGTTTTTGAGATCATCGCGAACATAAAGACAGACGCGGCGGGGACTTTGTTTTATAATATGTAGTGATGCTCATATCACATAGAGTTACATATATTAGTGTGTTTTAAAGACTGCCTACATAGGCAGTCACACAGCAGAGCATGCGGTATTCATATGTAGATGCGGGATCTCGCAAATACAGAGATCTCGCGAGATCAAAAATCATCGATCCTGCAAATTCCGAGATTACAAAACACCTGCGGGATTGGAAACCCTAAATGCGACGGTATGATAATTAATTATATTATCTGCTGGGTTACAGGGTATAGGCCTCTTCTCCTTTGTGCAAATGCTCTTTTTCTCTTATAATCATCTGTCTAACCTTTTCCCAACGATGTTGGAGTCGGCTTCCAGTCTAACCGGATGCAGCTGAATACCAGTAATTTACATGGAGCGACTGCCTATCTGACCTCCACAACCCAGTTATTTGGTAATAGAATACCCCTTGGTGTTTAAATTTATTTATTCATTAAATATAAGCTTACAGTTTACACCAAATCGCTTATATATATGCTAATTATAATATAAATTACACATACATTACAATGTTAATTAATTAAAAAACTTAGACTAACAAAAAACGAAGTAAGAAAAAAATTTGCAAACAGAAACAACCTTACATCAAGTTAGGAACTATGCAGTTACTTTTTCACATTTAAATAAATATAGACATGTTTTGTGATTGTACATACTTTGCGACTATACCTACTGTGGAATACATTTAAGGCACTCATTGCTCTAGCAGTGGGGCTGTTGCCAGCTCAGGGAGAGCGCCACATAGGCGGGCAGCACAGGAGTCTATGCTGTCGCCTCCCAACCGATCGCCTTGGATATATTGGTCGGGAACATAGAAATGTATTGATTCCCGTAAGTACATCAGGGCTATCTATCTTATCCATTATTATATCTATATGATTATATAGTAAGACGGTTGTCAGACTTTCGGGCTTCTGACTAACCATAACGACTGTCAAAGATCCACGAATTACAACCACTTTCCGAGGTCACCCATCCACGGACTAACCGCGGCAAGCGTAGCTTAACCGGATCGAACGACCTGCGCGGCTGTAATATAAAAATAATTTAACTATAAAAAAAACACGAAATAAGTAATAAGCAACAAGATAAAAATTAAATTCATTGACTACACTGTCACGTGATGGATAAAAGTTGAGCAATAAATTCATGGTCTCAACGATCTAAACTTATGTCACGGCTTTCTTTAACGTTTAGAAGTCAATGGCGCACCTTCTGGTCTGGCTAGATATTTAGACATACAAACTGAGTTACTTACTACATGTACTTACGTATGTAGCTTGTGCTAACTAGAACCAGTTTCTTCATACACATTCATTGTTCCGTCGCAATAAGGAAGGAGATAAAGCAATAAACGCAAAATTACCGCACATGTCAATATGTTATCAAATTAAGGGGGAAGCTACAGGCGGAGAGACCACCAGAAATAAAAAAAAAAAAACTGTTTTGTATGTTCATCATACATCATTATATTTACAAATGTTTTAGGGCCGGTTTTTTGATTCGTAGTTAACTCAACCATTGGTTAAACTTTAACAAAATTCAACCACTAATGGTTGAATTTTGGCTAAATGTGTTTACCAAAATGTACCTAGTTACTATTTTTTAACATGAATGAGCTAACAAATACATTCATAACCATAATTCAACCATTAGTTACTATGTATGTTTAACCATTGGTTGAGTTAACTACGGATAACAAAACCGGCCCTTACTTGAAATTACTAACGTATATCTTAAAATGCTAAAACTAATAAGTTTTGTAATTTTTGCAAACCTATTTAGTAACTTTTACGTCATCATTTCTGAAATTGCTATTGAACTTTTAGAATTACAAAACAATGAGTATTTGTCTATGAAGTCATCATTTCGTTTATACTAAAACTAAAATATTTACTAACTGTATTTACAAAAATCGATAAGCAATATTACAGCACATTTGTTGTCCTCGGATTTATGAATATTATAAAGATTTTTGAATATAATATTATAAAATAATGTAATTTTGGCTCAGGGCCAGGGCTATGATTAGTGATTACAGAAGGATTTCATATTTACTCGATATTGTGCTTGATTAGTAATTGCTACATATACAGACACAGTTTGAAGTCCGCATGTGCAATTATGCAAAATATTTTGCCTGTAAAACTTTATACTTTTTTTTACTTCGGTAAAACTTTTGCATTCTGATATTCTCTTCACTTGCACGAGTTGTAGCTGATTCGATAACGGTTATCTGTAAGTGGCTAACGTTCTTCTTTATTGCCTCACAGTTTCCACAATTTCGACAAAAAGTAATAATTACTTACTGTATTGTGCAATTGAACGCTTTTGCACTACTTATATTTATTGAGAGTTATTGTTTTATGCGATGAATCAATCTGTTTTTGTTAGGTATTTACATAATGTACTAATAAGCAGTCATAGTTAATTAATGGATGTGTAAGTGTTCGTCTATAGGGTAATAGGATTAGTAGCCTAGGATTACCGTTTGAAGGCGAAACAGGCAACTTAATAAATACAGCTTACCTACTTAGATCCAAGTTAAGACATCCTATTATTTTTTTCTACTCGCTTTATTTCTTTGCAAATAAACCCACTAATTTTAAAATACATACTTATAAAAAGATTAATCTACTAAATGATTTACACCACGTCCAGTGTGCCATTATCGGGCAATCATTGCACTGATCTTACGCAGCAGATTTCTTCAATGTCACATGATTTCATTATCATTTTAAATATTTAAATTGTCAGTCAGTTCGTTGTTTTTCTGATGATAGGTGTTTGTTATTTATATGGTTATTTGTATCACCTTGCTTGAACTTCCTACCCAGTCGGGTCCATTGTCTGTGTGATCTTTCATAATCAGTCAATTGAATATCATAATCATTCTACTATTGCAGACTTGATTGGGAAATTTATGTACATAAATGTCTACGCGTTTGTTACAATAATACCTAAACTGAAGCCGAAACCGGAAATTATTTTTGAAAACATTTTTATATTTAACCCGACAAACGTTGTCCTGTAAAAATTTCAATAATTCACACAAAATTCCCATAGAAAATGCACTTTCAGTTTTCCCGAATTTTCCAATTTTCCCGGCAACTTTTCAAACATTTTCTTGCATACAAACCTTGTCCGGACAAATTATAAATACAGCAAAAAAAGAATTATCCAAATAGGTGCAACCGTTCTGAAGTGACACGCGTACATACATTCTGCAATTGATTTTTATTTATATAGATGAGTAATTTTTAACGTTATACCCATTTTTTTTTTATTGATGTATATTATACAATCGTAACCTATTCTGTAATAAAACGAACTCAATCGTATAAAAAATCATTATATCTGTTACTACTATGACCAAACCATTATTATAATATAGTTTTAAGTAATATTATATAAATAACAAATGCTTCCTCTCTCCAAACTCACTTATTTTGCTATGCCCGACAGGGTCCACACGATCTAATTATAAGTGTACCACCTAAGACTACCTACATGTGGAATGCAATATTGAACCATACCAGAGCAACAATATTTTTCATGAGTTGGCACTGCACCGATTCTATATACGACAAATCTCTTTTCATGTCCCTAACCTACCAATGAATCAATACGACAATATACATACATTATACATACTTATGAATACTTCACTGATAATATGGTAAACCACATCAGTGGTACCTATTTCATTCATCAGCATAAAATATTTCTTAAATAGTCATCCTGATGTTTAGGGTTTAAGAAATATTTTATATAACAATGGATTTTTTTTTTATTAAAAAGAAAAGATTATATCCAGCTCAAAGTTTATTACCCCGGCGAAGATAACAATGAAGACAATTACGTGTTTTTTTCTAGCTAGACTAAGGGCTGATTTTTCAATCGTCAGATAAGTTCTATCGGAGGAATAAATATGGCAGTTTGACAGCTTTTGCATCGAAAATTTATGTCAAACCGCAGTTTTTGTTCTACAGATAAAAGTTAACAGGCGATTGAAAAATCGGCTCTTAGACAATAATATTTTTATTATTATTGTCTAAGTCTAGCTAGAATTGTCTTCATTGTTATCTTCGCAGGGGTAATAGCTAGCTTTGAGCTGAGTATAACCTTTTTTTTTGTATTTCTTGCCCGCATAACTTATTTATCACTTATTATGATTAAATAATTTTTGATTTATAAGACGTAGATTAGCTTAGTGTATTGGAGCGGATATTCTAAAATTTTTCTTTGACATGAATATACGTAGATATATATTGACTCTATACATCAGAAATTTTGAACTTCTGCCCTGAAAAGCATTCTCGAACCAAATCATACTCGTAAATCTAAACAGACTAGCAATTAACTGGTAGGCGTGTATTTTCAGTTATATTCAATATTATTTGAGAGAAAACCGGCTCCGATAAATATATCCAGGTCTTTGGAACACAAACATGCGCCCAATAACTCGACAAGTGTTCTATTTTGAATCGCGTCGTTAGAGAACGGAGGTATTTGCTTTGTAACACAATGTTTTGCTAGTAACAAGGCGTGCCTTTCAGCTTTTAATCTGAATTGAATTAAAAACCTTGCAGAATTATAAAGCGGTCGAATATATGAACTCATAAAGATACTACTACTAACTACATATATATATATATATAGTTTCCGTTTGTCTAAAGTGCCTGAAATGAGGCCGTGGCGTGAGATAACGAGCAGGAACGAGAGTTGAAACGTTTTAAAAAGTCGAGTTGGGATTGCGTTCCCGCAGAAATATTCATCATGTAATGCTCTGTTATTTCCCCGGGAAGGAAGTGACGCCTCGGCACTCGGATCTCTTATTAACCTGAGTTCAGAGATCGCAGTCATGCCTCAGACGGATTCACGACTTAAACCAGGTCACAACCATGAAACAATACTGCTTCAGATCGTAAAATTTTAACAACACATGTATCGCTACGGCAAGAAAATTGTTATTTTCTTGCCGTAACGATACATGTATGCCAAGCTAAGGTGCATTGACATTGAAGACACCAACTTCAGAATCTGTTAAGTTTTTTTATGAAAGTTATTTTATTCGTTTTAGGTTTTTGAAGTCGGTTTTTAGTTTTTTAAAGTAGGTAAATTTATTTTTCCATTTTTAGTTGAATATACAATTGAATATGCAATTTCGAAAAGGGCACATCTCGCATATTTTGACAAATACGTTTTTTTTTTCAAATCAATTAATTCTAAATGCATCCCTCGTCATATTTTATACGAAAAGAGAACATCAATGTACAATGTATGAAAAGGTCACAACTCTAAAGAGATGTGCCCTTTTCGAATTTATTTATTTCTGCACCAAGAAATCTAACGTTGAAAAAGTAAATATAGAAACTATTATCGATTTCAAGTTAAATTTTAAATCTAAACCTTTATCAGTAAGAAGTTACGGAAAAGGTGTATCTAAAAATTAAAAACTTAATTTTCAAGTATCGGCTTATTATGAGTTTGTTTTTGATCCTAAAAACCTGATAAAGTAATCGCAAACAATTATATAGATAGTGTCTGAGGAAATTTTCGTTCTTTCTAGAGTAAAAGACATTTGCAGTAACTTACCAAGCCAAGAATATCGAGCTTATAATGGCAAAGTACCTATTAATAAAGAAAATATTGCAGATATTGCAAAAGTGAAACAATTTAATTACCAGGAGAATTTACAAAATTTTATGATGAAATATTGCAATGGCTAACTACAAACGGAAGTCTCCAGAAGAAGATTAAAAAAGAAGTATTAATTGTCTTTAATTAAAAATATCGAAATTTTTATTTTAGGTATCTAAAATTAAACATAATAGGTACATGTTTAATTCTATATACCTAAAATAAAATTTTCGCCTTTATATGGTTTTTTTCTTTAAATTATGGGAATTCGATATCATAAATTTCGAAAAGGGCACATATCACAACTTTTAACTATCTAAAATATACTATTTAGTAACGTTAACATCAAAATATTTATGTAACTTCGATTGCAAATTGGTTCCAGAATGTAACTCAAAAATATATTTTTATATTCATTATACTTCTTTAAAAAATATTAGTATTTTTTTCATTTCCTTAAAGTTTAAATATACAGACATGTGCCCTTTTCGAAATTGCATATTCAATTACATAAGCCCAAGACGAACGAAAAGAAGAATAATCAAAATCCGCTTAGAAATGCCGGAGATACAGTACATTTATGTATATAACTTTGTACATAAGTTTAATTACCTAACGTATGATATACTAAAATCTTCCTGAAAGTGTGTAGATCACGTTAGAGAAAGAATCATCGGAATTGGTTCGTTAGTTTTTGAGAAAATCGTGGACATACAAACTTACATACATACATACGGGTCGAATAGAGAACCTACTTTTTTGAAGTCGGTTAGTAAAAATACACACAGGGGTCAAATGTGAAATCAGATGCTTGATTATGAAGATGACTTTAGTTTTTTTTTTTATTTCAGTTAAATAGATGGATCCGCTCACATTAAAAGTTCTTACTTTTGCAATACCGCAGGAAACTTGAATTTTAATTATTTGTTTTACAACACGAATCCTTTCAAAAGCTAATTAACGACTTTTCGGAATATGCATAAGTAATGGATTATCTCGCAATGTGTGATGGAATGTTTGCCAAACTCAAAGTTTAACTCCTTTGTGAATGTGACCGGTTTCCCAACTAGAAATACTTATGAAAAATGTGTTATTCTTGCTGACTTCATAACGCATAAATTATAAAAGAACGGCTTTTGAACTCTGGTAATATAGAGACACTCATAAACACTGAGCTAC
Source organism: Dicycla oo (assembly GCA_948252095.1). Lineage (NCBI taxonomy): Eukaryota > Metazoa > Arthropoda > Insecta > Lepidoptera > Noctuidae > Dicycla > Dicycla oo. Next base: position 21,405,332 of record OX411714.1, read on the forward strand.
GTGCATCCGTGTAATATCTATTATTAGGCAATGTAAAACAATCATGTGGACGCGGTATGCTAATAATTTTTTAACAAATTGCGCTTATGGTTACTTTTTTTGTATTAGTATGCTTAGTATGTAATACTTGAATATGATGATATCATCAGTGATTCATGAGATTTGTATAGCGTGCCCGACACCCGGTATGTGTTCTTGACTGTTGGCTGTTTGTTATCTCGTGGAAAAACACGTTAACCGCTAGAAATAAAAAAGATCGGCTAAGTGCGAGACGGACTCGCATACGAAGGGATTTTTTTACACAACACAGAAAAAATATTTAACACAACAAATTAAAAAATAAACTTCAATTTAAAAAAACAAGTTTCTTGTATGGCGACTCCCTGTAATTTTTAAGTTTATCGTATTTTTATGAAAATACTAAATGAAGAATAATATTATGTTTCATCTTAAATTTTAACAATCGCAAAGATAACTTTTTATTTCAATGAATTACAAAGTATTTTTTTCCTGTTGCAGAAAATCATATAACCCTGTATGATTTTCTGGTAATTAGAGACTGATACTTAAACATATGATTGTACTCAGGATAACAAACATCGTTTATTATGGGACCAAACCTGAAATCGCGAAAAAAAATCAGCTGCTCCATAGGGAGCAGCTGATTTTTTTTACCTACATTTACATTTTTTTTACCTGTTACCTACATTTATACCTTTATACATTTTTACATTTATTTATTTATACATTTTTTTTTTACCTACATTTACATTTTTTTTACCTGTTACCTACATTTATGTCAGCATAACTCGTCAAAACATAGGTTTTGACGAGTTATGCTGACATAAATGTAGGTAACAGCCATTGAAATACTATGTACCTACTAGTACGTTTACGTTAGTACATAGTATCTTAATGGGAACAGCAGATTTTTTTTCGTGATTTTAGGTTGGGTCCTATAAGTAATGTGTTTTAGTATTGGTCACTAATTACCAGAGATCCAAGTAGGTAGATTGAATTAGGGTCATTGATCCGAAATGTATATAACTGCTGCGGAATTTCGGAATTGGTTGATTATTATTAGATTACCAGGATGCTAACTTATGTAAGATTAAAAATATGAATTTTATTTTTGATAAATATTGATGTAAAATGTACATATTTAACAATAAACACTATTGATTTTTATTCCTTACTGTTATTAATTCCACCCTTAATGCCAATGATCATGACCACTATGAAAACATTGAAAGGACATTGCTTGTCGTCCATACATAGCTCGCCTAAGATCCAACAGGGAGGTGTATTTACTTTTTGGGTTTTAGATAATGTATATCTTCGATTGAACCTAAATTAAAACAACGGACACGTTTGAGAATCCGGAAAAAATCAAATCACTTTCGGATTTTGAGGTTATAATCACGTCAATAAAAATCCAATTATAAGCCAGGTCGTTGTTCTAAGTAGGTCCGTATCAGTAAAACTCAGCCAGAGGTCGATATTTCAAGAGAAAATCACAGTCCTTTGTTCACGCCAAGTTGTTAGATAAAATCGGAAAAGTAACAAAATGCAATCGAATTCAGTACGCAACCAACGCAAACGCAGATCGAGCACAGAATGCGCTTGCCAAGTGACATTACTACCAAATGTCAAATGTTGTCATCTGTCAATTCATCAACTGTCAGTGTCGATATTATTGCTCGTTTCAAACAACGCTTTCAATCGAGTTTTTTGATAAGCCGTATTATGGTTCCGCGACATCATAGCGGACTGTTTGTAACTAAAAATCATTATCGTATATCAAGTGTGGAGAATACTGACGCTTGGCTGTGTCAAACTCTTATTAAGAGTGCTGTTACAAAGACTTGGCTGTATGATCTATAATACCTTTGCCTATTAAAAACCTCAAATTGAACCAAAAAATAATAACACCGAGGATTATGACGGAAGTGAATAATTTTTAAAATGTTTTCGAAATTAAAAAGTGTCCGTTCTATTGAAATATTTGTAATGAACTAGTAATTATAGTAAGTGTTTCATGCGTGTTGGTTCATAGGCCATTTTTTTCAATGTCCTTTAACTGCAACAATTTATAAAAAGTTGTGGCCATAATTAAAGGCTAAAAATAAAATATTAAAAATGTATATAATAATAAATTAATTTAGTTTTGGTGCCTTCCTTAAAATTTTGAATTGAGTAGTAATAACATCATCGGATCCAATTAAATAATGTTAATGTTGATTAACAATATTTAATTGGATCCGGAAATACCGGAATTACTTTCCGGGAAAATGGGTTATCCATGTTATTCTTTCTGTGGGCATTTATGATAAAAGTACTTACCCAAAATTAACCTACCTACTCCGATCACTGCTAATTACCAGTCACCCTATATACATATTTAAATAAAATACCTTATGAATCGGTGTTTCCAGAATTTGTTGATTAAATACAGTATTATGGTACATGAACATGATATACAGAAGTTTCAATTTCCTAACTTGTTTACATATTGCGATAGAGCTCGTAAAAAATGGTCTAAAACTGTCAATGTAAAACTGACAATTTATGCGGCAATCTATTTCTTAATTTTTGAAGATAAAAATGAATATACTTGATTTGTACTCTACTCGACGAGTTCTAAGACAATGACACCCCAAATGCCAGGGTAAAAAAAATATTTCAAAATCAAAAGTTTATTGAGTTTATTGTATGGGGACCTCCTTTAATTTTTAACTTTATTTTATTTTTATTATTTGTTTTTATAGCGGCAATAGAAATACACAGTCTGTGAAAATTTCAACAGTCTACCTATTATGGTTCATGAGATACAGCTCGCTGACAGACAGACGGATGGACAGCGGGGTAGGCTGAGGGTACAGAACCCTAAAAAACTATCTGCATGGGTTATTATTATAAATTATAGATCCAGTAGAGGCATAAATATTTCTAAAAGGACACGAAGTACCTGCCTACGCGTGATTCATGAGCTATTTGTGCTATTCCTTTTTAATAACTCGACCTTGTTATTGTCGGGAGCACGTGGTGGCAACAAAGAATAAGGATAATGATGACGTATTTGTAAACAGTGAACATCCTTGTTATCAAGTGGTCCAGATATCAGGTGGTCCAAGCACAGCTTCTGAACGCTGCGTTCTGGGTTAGATTTCCAAGTCGGGCAAGTACAAAATTGTGTTCGGAGTGTCCGCTTAGTGCTCTGTGTTTTATGGCTCAAATGGAGTATGCTAGTCACACAAAACCCCAAAGTAGGGTTACCGAAATTGGAAAGTCCTGACAAAAAACCGGATATTTGCAAAAAAGTCCGGACATTGTACTTTTTAACATTTCTTTTGTCTTAAATAATTAAATTTAACATTATTTATTATTTTAAATCCCCTTTTTTCGAAAAGTCCGGATAAGTGACAAGGCTGGGCAAAGTCCGAACGGGGGCCAAAAATTCGGACATGTCCGGACTAATCCGGACGGATGGGGCCTAAAGCACCTTCATCATAGGCGTAACGTTATGTTAGGTAGGTAGATAATACGGGTTGGGCGTGGGCAAGCGCCAATGCCAAGCGTCAATGCGCGTATATTGATGATTTTTTTGATGTTATGTTATGATGCTGACGTATTGGTAAACAGTGTTTCGTTTATTTGCAGTGTTATCGGCGAGCGCGTTGAGCGCGGGCGGCAGCGTGGGCCCGGTCCCCACGCTGGTGTCGCAGTCTACGCTGGGTGCGGACGTGGACATGGTGCAGGAAGGCGACGGTGCGGTGGGGGAGGGACATGGCCTCATCGCGCCGCGCCGTGTGCCTAACCCCTGCCTGGAGAGCCCGCAACGAATGGACCTGCATAGGGAACTGCTCTTCAATCAAAAGATGTAAGTTTTTTTTATTCATTTATTTATCCCCATTTTATGATACTCTTCGTGGCCTTGCCCACGCGAAATTTCGATTATCAGCAATATACCTATAGAGTATGACAAAAGCCAGTAGATCCTTCCACATTACATTAGTCAGCGCGCCATCTTCGACGCGTAGGCAGTCGTAGAGGCTGCGTTGGAGATGCGTAGCGGGTGCGTAGCAGTGGCGTAGCAGAGGCGCTGCGTAGTATATTTGTAGCGGAAGCGTAGCGTTATCGTACCATGCGTGGCGGAGTTGTAACATTCGCATAGGATTAATCAATCAATCAATAATTAATCTTTATTGCAATTGGAAATTAGATTTGCCATAGCCCAGGCGTTGTGTAGACCCTGCGTCTACGTTCCGTAAGGCTCTGCATAGTGACGACAAGTAATCGCCATGATTCCGTCGAGGAAATATTACTGCTAGTTTTGTATCTAAAACAAAATTTACTACGAATACGAAAGAGATACAAAATAAAGAAATGATTTTTACGGTGACATCGACGCTGCGCATTATGCTTATTATATGGTCTATCTATATCTGTGACCATACCTAATAGCCGACAATAGCCATCTTGATTTTATGTTTATTTACGTAAGCGATCGGATTCTTTGTTCACTTCCCAAAAATGTTTTCATCGGATCTGACTCAGATGTTTTTAGTAAGTTGGCTCAAAGGAAGTGTGACGCGTAAGCAACGAATCAATATTATAAACTGGAGTATTTCATAATTTTAAGTGAGTCAAGAAACACCGTCGTAGAGTACTCCTTGCTTTAAGCTCAGAGCTTGCTATCGCATCACATCGGCTTTCTTCAACCTTTGTCCGTTGTTATAATAGCGAACGCTCTCAAAAGCACTTTGTGGAAGCGACAAGTGTCTCTTCCGATAAGGATGCCAGACAAATGTTGGCCACGACCTTTTCTGTTTTTTCCTATTCTGGTTCTAATGTATTCCTCCATCAAAGGAAAAACAATAAACCCTTTTTTGTTAAAATTTTCTAAGTACTTTAACGTTATCATATCAGCTTATCCTTGACCATTGAAGGCATGTTAATTTGTAATCTACAACATTAGACAAGGTAATTCAATTACCTGTATAGATAAGCTATCTGGTATAGGAAAGACATTCCAATGGGTATCTAGGTATGTACAGATGTGTAATTTTCTTATAAATAGAAGACGTCACTACGTCGTTCTTATTCACGAGCAGACAATGTCCAACAACTGGGTTTAGATGAAATTCAAATTTTCTTAGGTTTTTTTTGCATTAGGTTGTACGTTCATCAAAATGTGATTCGCGACCGTAAGAAGTATGTATTTACAGAATTATAATCATTAAATTCATCAATAGAACTATTTACGACCAGTTCATCCTAATGATTCACTATTTCATGAAATCTTGACATTTGAGGATTATACTAACCTTAGGAGTTGTATTACTGATTCTAATGATTATAATTATGTAAATACATATTTTTTATGGTCGCGAATTATACTTTATTCAACATACAACCTAATACTGACTTGGAAATTGCAAAAAAACCTAAATTTGAATTTCGCGGGCTACCTTGTCATAAAGTAACGGATGGTGCGCGGAACGCGGCGAGTTTAGTTTTTGCTAAGTCTAAGTTTGGTTCGTCTCCAGCGCACAGGTGCACCGCATCCTGTGCCGAGTGCGCACCCGCTATAATTATTGAACATCTGTCGCCCGAACTGCGCCGATCGCATTGTATAAAGACGCTCAAACCATCTTTGTGAAATCAACAAATGTGGAACGTCGAAGGCATTATATTGAACAGAATAGCTTCACAGCTGTTAAGACCTGTTGATTCAGTCCATTTCCCCGTCAATGCGATTGTCGGAGCAGCCTCGTCCTGTTATTTCCGTGCACGGCAGCAAGTGCCGTCCGACGGAAGGAAGCAATTCCCAGCTCGCTAACTGGAATTTTATGTGCTCGTGTCTATTAACTACAATGTATAAATACAAATAGAATAAATATTTACTTACCAAGTCACAAAATCAGTTTCATAAATTAAAATAAATACTGTAAAATGAGGTACATGAAACGGCGATTGTTATCAAACGTGATTTATTCCGCATAATACCTATTGAAGAAATTTCACAGCGATATCGTTTAATATGTAAATACAATAAACATGGCATTTACCAACTGATATAGATCTGAATCAAGATGCAATTCTGAACGCCAAACCACTCCATTGCATTCCATTTACCTACTGGAGCATTTGGTCACAGTAGAGTTCAAGATAAGAATGTTTCTCATTTTATTTTGATATCTGATTTAATTTAAAATTGGTCAAAGATTAGTTGGTCTGAATTTTTAATAATATCGAACACCCATATTTATAAACAAGTAAAAGTCATTACTTCAGAAAAAGTAAGTTTTATTCTATAGTTTGTTTAGGAATTGTTGGAAGCTAGAACTGTCAAAGGTTTTTAGCCTTTCTTAGCCAACTAATAGTCACCATTTTATTTACTTATGAATTGAGAACTCGACCATTTTGCGTTTGATTTTGCAATGGAACGTTGATTCTTACTCAAGCATTTACTCAAGTAAGTTACGTACATTACGAATATGATATCGATGATAATGAATAAGTTTTTATAATGAACAATTCTATTCTCAAGTAATGACTTCACTAAGAAATTACTTAGCAGCAAGTAATTGCTTGTTTATAAATACGGATGTTAGACTAGTTTCTTCTCTAAATCTCTACTTTATGTTGTCAACGAGATTGCGCGGCAATATCCTATGACGGCGACGGCAGTAATTAGTTGGGATTAAATCATGCTGACGATCTCCTGGCAACGGCAACTTGATGTAAACTCCTCGCGACTCGCCTGGAAACTAATCCAAAATATTAATGCTCTAACTCGATGATTGCAAATGTGTTTACATTTTGCGCATAGACTTAAGTAATGTATGTTGAAATATATTTCAAAATGTTAGATATCTGCATTAGCTATTTTATATCTAAAACTGCAATTGATTTTAATTAAAATAAAAACCGGCCAAGTGAGTGTCGGACCACGCACAATGAAGCGTTCCGTAGTTGGGATGAGTTTATCCCAAAAACAAACGTTGAAAAATATGTTCTTCCATACATCGATATACGTCACGGTCAATTTTCCAACTGAATATGTATGTGTTTTAACACACTTCCCGTTGACCTAGAATCATGAAATTTGGCAAGAAGCAAGGTCTCACAGCACAAGTAAAGGAAACGTCCAAAAATCATTAGATTTTATTTAATGATTTGACGTTTCCTTTATTTGCGAGTACAAAATATGTCGCATAAATGGCCGTATTTTTTATTGCGTCGACTCAGAAGCTTGAATTTTTTAGAGCTCCAAGGGACTATTAATTTCAACTTGATACCTCCACGCGTTCCTGAGAAAAAGGGTCTTGATAGACAGACAGACAGACAGACAGACGGACAATGAAGTGTACCCTAAAAAAAGGATTTACAAAATTGAATTGGTAAATATGATCAAGATACCAGAACCAGAATCTAAGACGAGACAAAATACAGCCGATATAATACATTCAACACAGATGTGCAGAAAAACAAATAAAACAGTGCAGTAACTTGTGACGTCATACGGACAAAATAGTCCACACATGCAGGTATTGTGCGTGGGAAAGCCGCAAGGGAATGTCTTATTAAACAACAGAAGGTATTTAGTGCTTTACATTGTCTATTATTTTACTATGTAACGTACATACATACCTAGTTGTAGAATTTCTGTTGAAATTGCAGTCAAGGATATTTCAACATTCTCAATTTTGTTAATGTGCAATACAAATTGCATTAATTTTCGACATTTATATTTAGTTTTGATTTGATTTTTACGTTTTACTTACATCATAGTGCGTTTTGTTGGAAATAATAATATTGCAGGATTGAGGTCCTCTCAGAATAGTTTGAAAAGTACGTGTTGGGAACTTGTGTCATGTATTTTATTTATATTTAATATTAAAACGGCGACAATTTTATTTTTATGAGGAAAACTATTGTTGAATAATCCTTATCGTCTGTTCGTAGGTATTATGGTAGATAGTGAAACGTTAAACTCTGCTATTGTTTATAGTCGAAGTCTTATCAATTTTTATACGTAACATGCATATCGCCAATGATATTCCGCCTACCGAATACATTACCATATTTGGTCATGAATGCTTTTTGTCATTCATGATAAGATTTCGCTATCTTATATGTACTTACGTTCCATTTATCTTATCAAACTACGCTACGCTGAATTCTTTGTCAGGCAGGCGACTATTGCAAATGTTTATAATTATGTAATTTCCGGCTTTAACCTGCACTTTTAAATTAAAATAAAACATTTGTTTACTAGTTTGTTTTGACTAATGGATTATTTTTTTCTGTTTCAGAGGTAAAAATGTCCTGAACCAAAAAAGTGAACTAGAAAAGGCCCTGTCGAAACACAAAGAGAAGCAAATAATGAACCAAGTAAAGGAACACAAGGAAACACCAGGTAAATTAATTACAGAAGAGCAGTTGTTCCTTTCATCGTTCAAACACATCCCTTTCCTAAAAAAAGTTTATTGAGAGGCCTTGTCGCAAGTGTGCCGAATGTGTGACGATGCACGATTTGGTTATTAATATCACAATCAGTTAGAATTCTGATACATGATAATATTTATTGATTAACAGGTGTAATATTAATCTCCGAAGTATTAAAAGAGCTAAAAGTAAAACAAGTTTTACGCGTTTACTCGACTATAGTTAGCCCAGTTTATAACAATAGTTCAAAGCTCCTGGACCTTTGTGATAACAGTGCTTATCAGAAACATCCGGCGAATGTTTGCTAATTAATAACCAATAATTCAATATGTATAGTTCGCGTTCACTAGGGGGATTAGTGACCGCAGGCAATTATGAAGGCAACGGTGTCAGTCGGTCAGAATACAAAAGCGCGTAGTTTTACTTATTACATCAGAGCAGCATTATCACGTATTTGATATATTAGATAACTGAATCATTAAACTGATCGGTAAACACGTGCTGCATCCGGTGCTGTGGCGTATGGTTACGTAGCTTGATCGTTTTAATCAAATCTTACTACCTTCCTAGTGCCTTTAGATAGATGGACATTGCCTATTATGGACCATTATGCGGTGTGGATCATTGAAGATAATAAAATATAACGTGCATTATTTGCTGAGACTACTTTTACTCTTAAAAATATTCGTCGACGATTAAATCGAGATTCCACAAAACTGGTAAGGCGTTTTTTTGCTCACATATTTGGACGCGGGCTCTTTATCCGGTGCAGTTCGATATGAGGCGCAGGTGCACTCAGCGGCCGTTCACCCCGAAGGCCAATAATTGTGGACACATTCCTTGTAAGCACAATGTAAATGAATTCTAACTCAATGGCATCGGTTTTGTGCATACTTGTGTGCATTTATAACTATTTTCCTAATTGGTTTTGTGCGGATGTCGATGACCAAGGTTGGATGAAAGTGAAACTGCATCTGTTTATTTCCCGTCCGTCCGAACTCCGATTGGTCGAACGTGGGAGAAATTACTGCAATAGATACACTTACAAGTTTCGCGGTGATTTCCTTATAGACTCATTAAGTATCGTCGTTTGTGTTGCATTTAATTAAATGTGTCATTAAGTGTGTGTGTTTGTGTCCAGCAAACTCGGAAATTGCTATTGCGTTAGCGTACCTAATAGCCGCAGGGTAGGTTCGGTTAGCTCACTCGGGAAGCTTTTGTTTTGTACACTGTACACTACACTATACAACACACACAGCTCCATTAGATATAATCCAGTTATAAAGAACATCAGTTTCACTGATCTGAGGAATAAGACGCGGATGACAGAACGTTGTACTTTCTAGTTTACAAGAATCGGTAATGATTCTAGAAATCGGTTTGAGTTAGAGAGCATCAATGTTGAATTTTCCTGTTAACTAGTGCTGGCGGCCTTTACCTATTAGAACCCTACGTACCTGTTTGCAAAGACCGGTTCACCTTAACTTGCGCTTTCAATAAAATTGATGACAACATTTTTTTCATAAATACTTACTTTCATAATCAGCCTAGAGGATTTTTACCGATTATACTCTGTCTACTAGGGTATTCACTTTTTGACACCTGTCAGTTTCGTACTAACGAATATGTGTTTTTGCGAATTTGATCCTTATTACAACTAGAAATTGTCCAACTGACAGGTATCAAAAAGTGAATAACCTAGTAGACAGAGTATAAAGCCACACGGTGGTCATCCTCAGCAATAACGAAGTGTCTTCGGTTTCTTCAGTGTAACGAGCCGGAGCCACTCCTGTGTTGCGCCACTGATGGCTAAAAGACAAAAGCAGTAATAAAGATTTCAGAGTAATAAACTGCGGTTTTAAATAGTTACTTGGCCTACACAATAGACAATACTAGGGTATAGTTGCCCTTGCCAAGAAGAACGGGCATGAAACTCCATGGTCACTGGTTACCTTCATGATGCTTAGATTAATTACTCTTCTAAGTTCTACAGCTCATCCTTTATGAAGGGGAACCTATTAACAGATCCTTGTTTACATTCCAGAGCTCGAGCGTGCGATAGCAGAGCGGGCTCGTCGTCTGGAACAAGCGGAGCAAGTGCCAGAGGAACCAGAGACTGGAGCCAACCCAACGCTGCAACAGATCCGCGCGCGTCTGCGACATGCCGCGCCCGCGCCCGCCGCCTCCGCGCACTGAACGTAACCCCATCCTCTACCAAACGTACCTTTACCACGATCAAAATTAGAACAAGATTGACGTTAACGCCACATTGTGATGTTTCAACTGTCAAAATAACGTCAGTTGCGCCACATGTACAGCGAGGGAAATGTGTTGTTTAGCAGGTTGACACACTACGTAATTTTACCGTGTTATTGTTTATGATACGACTGATGATGACAGTTATAATTTGAATGCACGGATAATTTAAATTGATAATCAATTTGCTAAACAATCTATTTCCCTGATTGTAGATGAGGAGTACGTCCTCGTTCAAGGCCAGTTCTATTCTTATTTTGATCGCATAGTCCCGCATCACCTCACCCAACTGAATCCTTTTTTTTTGTTGATCCGCTCCTCCACAAACCTCATAGTTCTGCTGATGGGACATCGGCACACACCCAACCTTTAAGAATGGCTGGTTTTGTGCAAGAGCTATTACTGAATTGATATTCTCTAAACCCCTTTGGTACTCGAACCTGCAATAAAATAAAATATCAAGTAAATTATTGTTAGATCGAGTAGTCGCACATCATGAATGTTGTCTGTGATTAGCGCCATCTTTGTGTATAGTACGTAATTCTTATTAACATAGTCACACTAGGTGATGGAAACATTGAGGAACTTGGTCTGGGGCCTAGGTGGAACTATATTGAAGTGAAACATTTCAAGGGTTAAAAAAATAATGATATAAAATACGGGATTGAGGAATCGGAAGTGCACTGTATTTATAAGCATTGAGCGAGTGTTGCTGATGGTGTGAGTGATAGATACGCTTTGATTGCCAAAGCTTGATTGATTATAATAATTGGTTATTTTATTAAATAAGTCGAACAGCTATGCTTTAATCTTTTTTTTCAACGAAAAAGGTCACTTAAAGTGTCACAAAATTATAAACAGTAGCGATTTATTTGTTATTTACTATTATTAACAGCCTGTACTGTTACTAACCGCTCATGGTATTGATTCGAACATTATTATTTTTATTTATGCACACAATTATTTAATATTACTAATACGTAATATATCGAACAACTATATGACTGAGGAATCGACTGCGTGTGTTGTAATTATAAATAGGGGTATATGTCGACTTCAAACAAAAGATTACAAATATTTTTCTAAACTTTTTGACGTCACAAATCTTAACATTCGTAGCGTTCATTCGTAAGCATTTACTGTTCTTGTTGTACTCTTTAATACTTATCTTTCGCTATATTATGATTTAGAGATAACTGTCAAAGTAATAATTGTAATAACTATTTTATGACATTAATTATTATAGAGAGTAGATAGATGTTTGCAATTTACAGATGTATGGATTTATAAATATTGAAATATAATACATACATATTTTATTGTCAAAGTAGAAATCTTATGAAAAGTAGAGTGGATCCTAAATAGATATTACCCGTACCTAAATAATATTAAAGTTGAAAAATATATTCAGATACATTACAAGCCTAATCAATAATAATTGTGAATTTAAAAACTAGCTTTATGGGCACATAATATTATATAAAATATCTAATTTTCTACAGACCCTTGCACCTCATCGGCCTTTCATATTAATGACTCCAATCAATAGATGACCAGTGTATTAGAATTTGAAGTGTTCATGAAAGTGATAGAAAAGTATTTTTATATATTTGAGATGCCTGGAGGTGACTGCAGGTTTTCAAAGTTTAATCGATATTCGTAGTAAACCCCAAGATACATTTAAATAATCACTATACCTAATAGATGTTAAACAATTACAATAATAATAACATTTACTTCGTAGGTATATAAGATAGAGTTATTTCAAATGCCTAGAAGTTATAGTGATTCAGTCGCCATCTGCCGAATGATTTGAAGCTTGCCTTTTATACATTTCAATGAATCTCTGAGTAATGTTCGACCTACTGTTTATGTTTATTGCAATTATCGTATATATCCACCAGACATTTTATAATTTTCTATATAAACTAACTTCATTTAATATAATATATGTACTTATTATGTAGTGTGCCTATTTATATAAACTTGTTATTTACTTTCAGAGTGTTAATTATTTATCGTTATAAGTTAGATTGTAGTAGGATGACGATTCTCACAAAGATACCAAAATTACAAAAAAAGAAAAAAAAATGTAGTTAACTATCATTCCACTTGTTATTCTTTCACTTGCTATGATTTTCTTTGTCAAAACGTTTTTCTTTCTGTAAGTTTATTGTTAAGTTATTGTAACTTAGTACAAAGTGGCTCCTTCATGAATGAAGGCGAGTTAAAGGCTTCGGAAGCTGCATCGTGGCCATCTAAAGTGCGACATTATTGACGAAAGTAGTGTATAAGTTAACTTCTTTGTATTGATAGTATATGACATGGAACCTGTATGAAAATGATTTGCATAGTCAAATAAAAATGTTTTAGAATATTTCCTTGCTTTTAATTAAACCCGTAAAACCAACCGCTTACCTCGCCGAGAACTATACGTACTTGTGGTTATTCCCAAGTTTGGAGCACTTGGGAGCCCTTGGAACCGAATCCTCAAACCGAGATTGCTTACCGAATAGCAATACACTCTTAGGCGGAATTGCCTTATTAATCTAGCTTGGTAAGTTGGTTGAAGAATTTATGAGCGCAGATGGTTCTTGGCAGGATATGGTGGAATGCTGCTTCACACTGTTACACCCTCTAACTAGCCTTCACCTCGTCTCACGGCATAAAATCTTTCTAACAATTTATTTTACTTTAGCGTCCATGAAGTAAGTACCTATTGCATTTTTTCGTCTATGGTTGCTTGTCAACAAATAATTTAAGGAATTTCCCGCCCGTGTTTTAAGAGCAGGTGGTGGGCCAGTGGTAACGGCCCCGACTTACGAGTCGTGGTTTCGATTCCAGGCGGGCACTTTTTTTATGTTGCCTACATTGCGGAGCAAAGGCCTCCCCCAAATCCTTCCAAGCATCCTTTTCCAGGGCCAGCTCGATCCATCCCTTGCGGTACGTGTCTAGGTCGTCTAGCCACCTCTTCCTGGGCCGGCCTCCTCGGCAGCGGCAGCCATCCTCTGGCACCCACCGTGTGGAGACTTGCCGAGCGGTCGCTAAGCATGCGGCTGACATAACCCGCCCAATCCCATTTTAGCATTTTAGATTTGCCTACGTCTAGAATCCCTGTTTTGGAGCGCAGTGTGGTGTTTCGTATTCTGTCAGTTCGTTTCACGCTCAGAATGCTGCGCTCCATTGCTCTTCGGCAAACCTCAAGGCGGAACTTTTGCGACTCGGTGAGCGACCAGGTCTGAGCACCGTAGGTTGGGACGGGCAGAATACACATAGGCAGGCGCTTCACTTTGTGTAAATAATTTCATCACCACTGCTCCAAATCATCGTGAGCAAACCGGCATGTCATAGAACCAAAAATTCGAAGATAAGTGACATCTACCAACCCGCACTGGGCCTGCGTGGTGGATTACAGCCCACTCCCTCTCGAAGAGAGGAGGCCTGTGTCCTAGCAGTGGGAACATTACAGGCTGATTATGTATAGCGTTCATGAATATATTTTCGTCTATGGTTGCCTGAATAGTCAAGGAACTTCATGGGCGTGCTTATGTCAAAAGTTAAATAAATGGTTGGAAAGCATTGACTTATTTATATTAGGTCTTTATCTATGAAATTGCCGTTTAGTATGCAGAAAGTTGAAGTCATTTTTATATAAATATTTTTTATTTCTATCAATCAAAATATGCACCCATGCTAACGATGCATCTCTGCCAGCGCAGTGCTAATTTTTCAATGCCCTTCTTGAAGAAGTCCGGTGTACAGGAGCCAACAAACTCTTCAAAGGCATTTTGTACTGCCTCCCGGGTATTGAACTTTTTCCCTGCCAAGGAGTTGTCCAAATTTTGGAAAAGTAGAAGTCTGTCGGCGTAAGGTCTGGTGAGTACGGTGGACGACGCAAAACTTCCACTCTTGTAGCTTAAAGACCGTCTGTTGTGCCATATGAGGTCGAGCGTTGTCGTGTAGGAGCAGCGGGGACGAGCGATTAACCATGGCTGGTCGGAGATTTGCTAGCTTCTCCATCATTGTGTCCAGTTCCTCACAGTACACATCCGCAGTAATGCTGGTACCATTTGGTAAGAAGCTGTGATGAATTACACCAGCACTAGACCGCCAAACAGTGACCATGACTTTTTTAGGGGTAAGTTTTCGTTTGGGGCATGCCTAGGCGCTGAACCAGGGCAACCAACATGATGACCGCTTACGATTCTCAAAAAGAATCCATTTTTCATCGCAAGTGACAATGCACTTCAAAATCCCTTCGTTTCTGTCTCTGTTATATGCATACCTCAACGCGTTCGTCGCATTGGCGATCGTTTTTTTTTGCCAAAATGACCAATATTGTTTTGATGCTAACGTTGAAAGCTGCTGCTAACTCAGCCGTAGATTGAGTATCGTCAGCTTCCACTATCGCCTTTAATTCGTCGTTGCTGACTTAAGTTTTCGGGTAAACACGGGGTTCTTTTTTTTAGATCAAAATTTCCATGTCGGAAGTAGGGCATACTATCCGGATATCCAAATTATCCGGATATCCGCGATATAAATTATTCGGATATCAACTGCATTATTATTCGAATAATAAGAATAAAACGGATAATTTTTTATATATTATTTTAACGTATTTGAACATAAAATATTTTTTTAAACAACTATTCGGGTATTTTCGCAAATGGAAACACTGAACTGAACCCCGCTGCCATGTTGTGACGCTTCGTCCGCCTTTAGTTGCGGCTCTGAGTGAAATTTGTACGGACGTGTTCGTTTGTGTAGTGTTATGGTACTATACAAAAAGGATAGCAGTGAGACACGTCCATCTGCAAGTTCTGCAACGATCCAACCAGCAGATCCCGCTCATCACATTAGTGATGATTCGGATAGTGAAAACGAATACGAAGAAGGGTTTATTATGCTCCCAGAAAATACTATGAACGTTCCGCTGATTGTCTACAAAGATTTAATACACAAAGTCAGGCAAATTGTAAAGTACTTCAAGAATTCACTTACTAGAACGAATCTTTTAACACTCAGACAATGACAACAAGAACTTGCAAGTCATTTTGGGCTGTAAAACTCGCTGGAGAAGCGTCGCGGACATAAAAACAAGATTTTTTCGATTGAAAGATGGAATAATGAAAACACTGATCGACTTAATAAACGACTAAGTTTTCTAGCTCTGAAATAGAAATATTAAAAGATCTGTCTATTTCTTTGAATATTATAAAAGGAACCGTAGAATCAATCTGCAGAGAGGATGCTGATTTGCTTACTGCCGAGACTGTCCTGAAATTTATGATTTCAAAACTTGAATTGATTCCTTGTGGAACTATTAAGAAAATAATTATTTATACTACGACGGATAATGATGATGACCTCGCACTTATAACATTTACAACAGCAAACATCTGAGGAATCTTAGTAAATTAAAGAAAAAATAAGCAAAGAGATCGAAAAATCCTTATCAAGCATACTATCAACATCCACTGCAATTGCCACAGAACAGATGAAAGAAGGTTAGAAGGGCCTTGTGGGCGGGGCACGCGCGCCGCGGTTATGAGCAAATGCTCAATATCAACCGAAGTTTACTTTACCGGCCAGCAATCACGCTCTTGTTTTGACAGCGTACGTAAGCTCCGCAAAAATATTAAATTATGCCGTCTTGCGCTATTATAACGTGTCGGAAAAGAAGCCAGGTGTGTAGTGTAGCACGAGGAGGGATTTCTTTCCACCGGTAAGTCCAAAAACCTTAAAATACAAGTGATATTTTTTTGTAATTATTACAATAGTATTATGTAGTTTGTAGACAAAAACGATACAATCGCAAACTGATGCAAAATTATACATTGCTTGCAATACATGGGTACCATCTTGTACTACGTAACCAATCGCGCAATGTATTGCGTTCACTGCGATGTCACGTGCGCCGAGCCAAAGCTTGAATTCAGTGAAATCCATGCGTATCGATAGTGTTGTACCAAGTTGTAAACAATGTCGATATTAAAAGTAAGTATGCGTACAAATGATTATTATCAGTAATCGCTGATGTATAAAAAAGGGAAGATTCGGTACGCGTGTATTATAATTAAAATAGCTTTGTTTATTATCATCAATTATTGTTTATTGTAGGTTATCAATTTAGTTTCTGAGTGGGTTTTTTTGTCTCAATTTTTTTTAGATGTTAGTTATAATGAAAACATGCATTTTAAATTTTATTTTTAGATTTGCAACAGATCCAGATACAAGAAAACTGTTATTGTTATATACATAAAACTGTGATTGAAGCAACTAGTACAATTGAATGGATACCTACTAAATTTGTTCTCAAAATTTTGCAGAAAATGATTACACAACAAAAAAGTCAGGGAAAAGATACTTAAAATCAGGCCCTACTCCGCACAAAAATATCGTTTTGCGCCTTTCAGTAAGTAGTATATAATTTATATTTTATAAAACTTTATTGGTGGTTTTGCGTAGCGTACCTAATTATTACCTTAAAATGTTGTCACTTAGATAATCTTTTGTGGATATTATTATATAAAGCCGTGTATATTGGGTTTATACAGCCGTAAAGCTGAAAATCCATGTTTGAAATCTATACAGGAGAAGTTTTTATTCACTGCGCAAATTTTCACAGGGTGTTCTACTCATGAATATGAACAACGTTATCTATGGCACCAACTCTGAAATAAAAAAAAAAATCAACTGTTTCATACATTTTGGTTGAGTAGGTATTGAACCTTGGTATGGAACAACAGATTTTTTCTTTCGTGATTTCATAGTTGGTCCCATAGTAAAAGTTGTTCATATTCATGGGTAGAATTTGATATATCGCACAGTACAGTTTGCAAATATATATTTTTTATTTTCTTATTTGCCCCCCAAAATTGACCCCCATATTCAAAATTCATTAATTAAATGATAAATGATTTCTGTAAGTAGGTTTGTATAAACACTTTTACAAGTCAATCATGTTTTTTTTTTTAACTAGATGAGGTCAGCGTTTCCTATCTGACTACTCTGAGAAGAAAGGCCGAAACAAACTCAGAGGTCACAGTCTCTTATAAAGTCCAGACATAATCTTGGTCACTTCATGTGAAGACCATATAGATTGGTGTCTGAAATGGTCTTTTGAGAAAAGAACCACACAGATTGAGGGGACCTGTCCAGTCTGTGCACGCATTTGTCAGTAATCGCGCAGCTCAACTAAGAACTTAGGAGCTCAACGATTCGACAAAGAACGATTCGATAAAGAACGTCCAAAGAAAGGACATTTGGGTAGGCCGTATAAATTACTCAGGCTGCCAGACCATGATTAAAAATAATTGAGAGAAAAAATAAAACAAACAAAAAAGCAATTTACATTACACGTCCGTGTTTGGGTCACAGAAATACATACGTGTAACAAATTTCAACTAAATCGGTCCATTAGATTCGGAGCAAATTGGCTGTGATAGATGGACAGACAGGCAGACAGACACATGAGTGATCTTATAAGGGTTCCGTTTTGTCCTTTTGAGGTACGGAACCCTAAAAATGAAAGAAAATTTGAATTTTGCGGCTACATTTGATATTCCCCTTAATTTGACATTATTATTTATATGTATTTAGGAAGTCCACACTATTCGTATCCCGTCTCTTCCGAAATTAAAGCGAAAAATTGTAAAACTTAAAGTAACAAAATTACAATAATTTTATCGATACAAATATCGATAAAATTATCGACCTTTTGGTCGCCGTAACATGTATGAGAAATAAATTGCTTTTTCACGTGTGTGAGTGTACGTCAAGCGCAGTGTTTGCGTTAGTGTGACTACCAATAGCAAAATCGCGATTTAAGTGCGTGTGGCTTATTTGTGTGCGTAATGCACGTACGTATTGGTCTCTTGCTTGTAGTGGAGTTAAAGAGTGGGAGATAACTGGCGACACGCGTTCTAATACAAATCAGGAACTATTTCCTTTCTAATCTCTTTTATCTGTTCTGTGGCAATTGCAAAGCAAAAGGTCCAAGAAGCCATCATCTTAGTCAAATATATCACTTTCTTATGACCATTCCTCCAACCAGCCTGGAATCTGAAAGGGCGTTTTCATTAACGGGCTACCTGTGCAATAAATTGAGGACATCTGTAAACGACTCGACATTAGATAGTTTTTTATAGGTATGACTTTATTTTCTTATATACCATTCGTATTTCATTTTTATTTATAACTAAGTTTAAGATAGACCATGCACTTCACGTCAAAAATAAGGTTACTCTATTTGGTGACCTTAAAATATTACTTTTAAACACTTAGGTAGAGGTTACAGATTTTACAGAGAATTATAGATTTAATCTCGTTACGACGATAGTCATTTAATATTGCATAGTTCTGATTTTATGATTTTTTACTAATGTAAGTACTTAAAATTTATAAAAATTGTTACAAGATGTTACTTATGTGTGCAATTTTGACTTGTTTTGTTGCTTACTTAGGTTTGATTATTTTAGTTTTGCCATGGTTCGTTATACTGATTATTGAATATAAGTGATTGATGACATTGTGGTTAATGATGAGAAGGGACGAAACGCATGTGACTCAAAGAGTGATGAATATACATGTTGATGGATGGAGAGGGAGAGGAAGGCCGAAGAAAAGATGGATGGAATGTGTAAAGAATGATATGAAAGAGAAGGGAGTGAATGATAGTGTGACGGTTGACAGGGGAGAATGGAAGAAGAAAACGTGTTGCGCCGACCCCAAGTAACATGGGATAAGGGCAGGAAGATGATGATGATGACATTGTGGTTAAATTTTATTTTTATCACTCCTATCCAAATTATCCATATTATCCAAGTATCCGAATTATCCGAATACTTTAGTGAGTGGATAATTGCATGCCCTAGTCGGAAGCGTTCAAACCAATAACGAGTAGTGCGCTCGTTTGTAGTGTTCATTCCGTACATTTAATTAATGTTGCGAGCCGTT
This sequence comes from Dicycla oo, assembly GCA_948252095.1. Taxonomy (NCBI): domain Eukaryota; kingdom Metazoa; phylum Arthropoda; class Insecta; order Lepidoptera; family Noctuidae; genus Dicycla; species Dicycla oo. The sequence continues at coordinate 21,425,000 of OX411714.1, forward strand.
TGTGCGGCATTGCTACCGCGACGGAACTCGTATTCCATAATTATTCGTATTTTTATCGTGTCCATATTAACGAAAATGATAGAAATATAGTGAAAACAAAACACTAGTTAATAAAAAAGTGACTAAATTTGAAAATAGAATTCCATATTTTTAAAATAAAATTAATTTGAATTTAGAATTTATTGCCAGCCATAGGTACATAAATTACGTTTCAAATGGCCAGTATTGTCAAACGGCAGCTTCATAGGTGAATCTATTATATTACTTTTGGAAAGCATTGACTTACGAGTATATAGGGTAACTGGTAATTAGTGACCGATACTTAACACATGAAGTCATGATAACAAACAACTTTTACTATGGGACCAAAACTGAAATCGCGAAAAAAAATTAGCTGCTCCTTACATTTTGACAAGTTATGCGAACATGAATGTATGGGACATGTGATTATTTTTTTCGCGAATTCAGCTTTGGTCCGATAGTAAAAGTTGTTTGTTATCATGAGTACAATCATGTGTGTCACTAATTATCAGTCACCCTATGGAAAGAGTATAGGGATGGCCTGATTCGACATAGCCGAGCGCAAAACATAATTCGATTTTGCCGCCCGAATCGAACCTACCTGACCAAATGTGTAGCACTCCATTAGATATCTCTGACTCCATATCCTTTTGCATGGAAGTAGCAAGTATACACACATTCGCAATGAAAAAGTGACAAATCCAAATCGATTGGCTTCCCGTTGTAATGAAATGAGGCGCCAATAGCGTGCAAAGTTATTGTGCCATCGAACAAAGCTTAACTAACATTATTTACGTCATTATACAGGGTTATTGGTAAAACACCAGCAACCTATTAAGGGGTCATTGTACTCATCATTATGAACAACTTTTACTATGGGACCAAACCTGAAATCGCGAAAAAAATCAGCTGTTCAATACATTTATGTTCGCATAATTCGTCAAAATGTACTACTGAACAGCTGATTTTTTTTTTGCGATTTCAGATTTGGTCCCATAGTAAAAGTTGTTCATAATTATGAGCACAATGACCCCTTAAAAGGTTGCTGGTGTTTTACCAATAACCCTATATAGTTTATCATAAGCTGCGGTCACATGGGCAATAAAATTGTGATATGGTATGGACGAGTGCATTTCTAAGTCCCTAGGACTACGTTTCAGTTAGGTACAGATTCAACCACTTGTTATTCGGTAGTCAGTCGAAGCGTAGTTTTCACAGATTAATTGTGGCATCATAATATCATTGTTCGCACGTTAAATTGCCATCAGTATCAAAATAAAGGTAAAAAATAATTTCTTCAATCCATGGTGCAATCACCTATTCTGAAAGCTAGTATGCTCCTTTTCTTTCTTAATAGTAACGGTTCTATGCAGAAGTACTCGTACTTATAAAAGGAATCGCATAAGCATGACACAAGTATAAAAAAAGATAAAATCGGTCTGCCCAGCCTTTTTCCAGCTACATATATTGGGGTCGGCTTCCAGTCTAACCGGATGCAGCTGAATACCAGTATCTTACATGGAGCGACGGCCTATCATTCTGACCTCCACAACCTAGTTACTGGGTAACAATGATTCCCCTTGGTAAGACTGGTTGTCAGACTTTTGGGCTTCTGACGGCCCGTACGTAACATCTCTGATGAGATATTATTATAGTATCTCTATTTAGAATGACAGCCGGGACCAATGGCTTAACGTGCTGTCAGAGGCACGGAGGGGTCTCGATATGTAATGGATGGTCATCCATCCACGAACTGATCGCTGTAAGCGTAGCTTAACATTCAATCAACCTGTGCGGCTGTTATCATTTAGTCACGAGCCTCTCAAATTTAAAAAGTTAGAAATTTTGTACTATTGGCAATGTAGCGGTCTTTATTAATTCAATTTCAGCTCTAATATTATCAACTGTAACCATTACCTATACTTGAAAAGTCGGGCAATAACAAACCACGTTTAACGTACGAGTATGAATTTTCAAAATTCAATGTATAGAATGCAGGTACCTACATCCTTACATGATATTTACTTAGCAGTATCGGGAGCTAAATACAACATAATTATCTGTTTGGCCCTAGGCTAATGGCAACGACATTTGTTTAAAGAATATACGCTTTGTTTGTTACCAGTTAACAGTTTCGAAAACTTGTGGAGAAAATGCAACTAGTCCATAGAAACCTATGGCATGTGACACATTGAGAATGTCAATATCGTTCGAGGTCTATATTGACCATTTATACGGTTTTTGGATCAAGCGTACAAGATGGTTCACGTTTGTGAGTTAATTATATATAAATGATTGATGTGGATTTGGTGTTGATATTTTCCTCCCTTTATGTAACGTAACAGTCGTTATATAAATGCCACCATAGCCATGCTTGTTCGTCACTCTTTCACGAAGACAGGCATACTGAAACGATTTTCATCGTTGAATCCTGGTGATTGTACGATAACATGATTTATGATGCCGTTAATGTGTATGCAGCTTTAAAAAATATTGTTACCTACTATGACGGAAAACGACTTTTCAAATGTCACGAGCAGCCAATTACCTGTGTTGCATTAATATCATCAGCTACCTATTAGCTATTATTGAATGCATCGAACGTATTATTAGCGAATAATTAGTTGGGGAAATTCGTAGAGTTGTTGAAGCGTAAAACGCTTTCGTTTTCTTAGGACACGGGAGACACGTCCACCGGCGGTCAGCGAGGAGACTCCACCCGGTGCTCGCGGCTTCATGAGCGTGCCATAGCGTGCCCTCGTTCAGTCGACAATCGAACTCCTTTCGTGTCTCACGTTCACGTACAATGTAAATAGTGCGTAGCAAGTCGTTACCCGTAACAGTGATTAAACAAATATGTTTAATAAGAAACTTTATTTTACGTTAATAGCATTATTAGTTATTAGTAATGTTGTCTGCGGGAAGAAAACTAAAAAAATTAAACGGCCTAAGGATCAAGACGATACAACCACCATACAACCTAATGTGGTCGCATATTCAACTTTCGGATTTAACGATGTTGGTCCCTTTGATGGGTTTGTACCGACTTCGCCGGATTATGCCACCTTCTTGAGTGGTGCCAATCAGAATCAAGAATCAACAACAAGATTATACGCTCCAGCATTTCCCAGTTCCTCGGATTCATCAGGATTTGGTGGGAATTATGGTCCTCAGACGTTTGACGGTCACTCCTTCGGCGGAAACGAAGACAACATGGGGCAACCCGGTATGTTACAGTATTCATCTAGTTCAATGAACTTTTTTAATAATCCCAATTTTGGTACAACTGGCGAACAAAATAAAAACATTGATTCTGAAGACACAAATGGGCAAAATCCAGAAGACTCTGATGCACCAGTGTACGGCACTAAAATAAATTCAAGACATAAGTATAGAGCCATCAATCCTTTTAATAATACTGAATTCAATGTGTTTAATAATGGTTATTCAAATTTGGCGGATGAGAAGTATTTAAACTTTCCTGATGTAGAGGAAAGTCATGAAAATAAACCTGCATATAGTGAGTCTAGTGGTCATTATCAAAATGCCAATAACAATGTTCAAAATTATGATCAGTCAGAAAATGAGGACCTAGGACAACCAGCTTCTTCTAGTGTATATAATAACATACTAAAGTTTCCAAGAGTAGTGGATTTTACAAATTTAAATCCATACTATCAGACCGATTTAGATACCAGTAAGTTTTTCTCAGGAAACAATCAACCACTAAGTCCACAAAATTCCATGAAAAACAATCAAATGGAAAATGCATTTTCTAACACCTTTAATTATAATAACAACAATAATAAGTTTACAGATTCCTCACCAAAATTAGCAGATCATTACAATATTAAAAATAACGAAGAATCTAGTGATAAGTCTGTTACCAAATCAAATTCATTTTTTAATCAAGACATAACTTACAACCATGTTAACACACGCCATAAAAATAATGCAAATACTAATAAACCTTCTGAACAAAAAAAGAAAATCAAGCATAAGCCATGGTCTTCAGGAAATTACAGTAATGACTTTACAAATTGGAAAGATTCCTCTATAAAAGGCTACGGATATTCCACAAATTATAGTAATATGAATTTCAAATATGATGTCAGTGAACCAAAGAAACCTTTTAATCCTGATGAAATAGTACCAGCAAGTAGCAATGTAGTAGATTTGACAAATTATCAATATCCAGAAACTGATTATTCGAAATTCAAGAAATTGCCTGAATTTAATGAAGATGACGATTACAGTAGCGTATCATTCAAAGATAAAACAAAAGCAAGTGAATATTTGAACCAATTTAAGAATTCCTTTAGCACTGTCCCTACGACGTCTACGACATCATATTGGGGGACGGGTTTCAAATCTACAGATTATTCCTCCTTTAGAGACCATCCAAAAAAGACCCATTACGGCGAAATTAGCAGTGATACCGTGGTTAATATTCCAAAGAGGCCGCATAAATTAAGCTACCCAAAAGCTACAGAAAACAAATTGTCTGACTGGCCGCACGAGCATCACAGCAGACCTCACAAACTAAACAAACCAACGAACGATTGGACCAAAGATTTGTTCGACACAAGATACAAATCTGAAGAGGATTTGCTGGGTCTTAGAACTCACGATACGTCACACCCAACATACTTACCAACATTCAAGCCCAGTAATAATGTTTTTGACAATGATAATGAATTCAAAAGTCTAGTGGAAAAATGGAGACAGTCTTACTTGAAGACGAAATACAAAGATGTACCAGTCCGAGATTATGAAAGTTACGGGTCTGAAATGAAACCCATGCATGTGCCGATACCGAAACCGTACCCGGTAAGTGAATTTTTTTTAATGTTTCTAATAATTGATGTAAATGGTCATGTTGTTAACAATTTCTGTTTAGCTATTTATGTAATTGAGCAAAAACCTATGATATGATGGAATGCGGATCGGAAAAGCAGACAACTCACGTCGCGCACTAATTTCCTCGGCCAGTAAAATGATGTGCGCTCGTGCGCCCAGGAGAAATCATGTATTCGTATTAACACTTGTTCGGGATTATAAACCATACATGTAACAGAAGTAGGATTTTGTGTACAGGTTGAAATATAATGCACTTGGAAAGTGACGCAAAAAGAAATCAAATTATGGAAATTGTGTAAGTGCACCTAGATCGATGGTTTAACGAGTAGTTGGGCGTCGACAATGAGCTCGACGACCTCCCTGGAGTCACGCTACATTAGCTGCTATTGTAAGTAGTGAAAGCAATAACTGGTCAGCTTATGATCTGTTCAATAAAGATAGGGCTTATACGCAGTTTAAATCGGATCTTAAATCGCTCATAGGAAAACCGTGGGAGACTTCCAGACCAAACAGAGACAACAGGTTTTATCCCGATGAAAACATTGAATATGCCTATGATCATACAAAATTAGGAATACATACAGAGATAAACATGAAATATTGTTTATTCCAAGGCGAGGTGCTAACGTGTAAGTAATCGTAACGAAGCTCACATTAATGTCAAAACATTAGCTGTTATTCTGCGTACACGCTGCGCTGAACTTGTTAATGAAAAGGCAGGCAAGCGCGAAGCACACTGCTGCCGAGGGTTTCCTAGATAGGTACATACCTATTAGTAAAACTATAAAGAAAAACTACTAGGTGCTTAGGAGCTGAATATTTTAACAGCTTAGTGGTTTTTATGCTTGGAAGTTCGTGAGATATTGTTGAGGACTGACTAGTTTTAGATCTATCTATGTATTTGTGGAATTTAACACACCATTCTCAATTTATGTAACTCTAATGAAATTGTAAACACCACAGCATGCGGTCTTTCACCAAAACAACGTACTTTACCTTGTAGCTGCATGGCATGCATTATGCGTAGTACCTACTCACAATTTCACTTTTTACCATTCCTTCGATTTCGGTGCAAGTAGAGCAGTAATAGATAGTTTGTATGCATTGTTAGAAGGACAGAAGAAAGTGTTAGCGTTCGTGATAAATAAAATATCCTGTTACTTTTACTAGGCAATAAGCACTAGCATAATAAATCTAAAGAATCACTTATTAGATTGGTGAACTGATAACATTGTTTTGCAGACGGACTAGGAAAATATTTTTAATTGGAAATGATTTAAGTGTTCGCGTGTTGTTTTACTTTCTACTTGATCACCAAATGTCTTGTAGGCATTCAGCCATTGACTCTGCAACAAGGTAAATAGATTAAGCCCCAAATTTAATTTCATAAATTAATTATGTTACCACATGCCCCATTCGAATACAATCATTGTTCATTGCGGATATTGACAAAACCGAGATTCGGATTTTCTATCTGATGATGAATATTAATCCACTAGAATCTAGATATTAAATTTTAATAAAGTACTTATAATAGTAATAAGCGGGTTGTGTAGAGCGAACATCAACTTGCAGATAGAAGTCCCTCACCCGGTAATCGTTCCGGTGCCGCGTCCGTTCCCGGTGCGGGTGCCGGTGTCTAGACCGGTCGCGGTGCCCGTGCTGCGCGAGATCACCGTGCCTATCGTCAAGCCGGTGCCCTACCCCGTCTACAAAAAGGTTCCCTACCCGGTAGAGAAGCTAGTCCCTGTGCCTGTTGAAAAGGAGGTTAGTGTCCTCGATGTTACAGGGCAGTGATGCGTACGTGTCAATGAAATATAGTGCTTCAGTTTACGCAACGGTATCGCAACGATTTCACGGTCGACAACGTTTACTTAGCATTTAGATGCAGAACTGACTACGTGGATGTCAAAGTAGGTGGAAGTACATTTCACAGTTGTTTATGAGTCAGGGTACCTCAAAGTACGTACTTATATTAACTTTGCATGTTGTGCATCCATCGATCTAAAGATCTTTCACGGCAACCTATGAAAATTATTCCTTTACACGGTTAATGATTTAATTTTTCCCCACATTTAGCTAGTTGCATGAAGACTATAATTATTTCCTTCATAATAGGTAGCGTAAAGCATGTAAATTACATGGCATTACAGAAGCAAATTGAAATGTTTGGCACCTTGAACCGGAGTGCGTGTGACTGTCCAACAATTGTTTTTGTGTCTAGAATGTTATTGTTCTTGTAATGTGTGGTTCAGGTGGCAGTTCCGGTGGAGAAGCCCTATCCAGTACATATTCCCTACGTGAGGCCTGTGTTCCATCACACGAAGCCAGTGCATGAGGACCCAGAGAACATAGAAGAGGATGACTATATGCGCCGGCCTGAAATAAAGAAACCTGCCCAGTATAAGAAAAGACCCTACGGGTAATTTGACCATATTTTGAACAACTTTCAAATTTAATCATCTTCTATAACAACAGTTTGTTACTTCATAATCCTGGAAGAAAAACAAAAAAAAAATCGTTATTTTTATCACAAGAATGCCGAGAATGTTGCATTCTGTGACTTAGACTCTGACCAGTTACGTTTCAGGGTTTTCAGGCAATAATCTTAGTGGTCCGAGCCCCATTGATGTGGTATCTAACTTTTTCGATTTTGCGCGTGTGATCAACCGATTTGGGCGGCAATTTCTACAATACCAGCATACCTTTATCGTTTGTCAAATAATGTTGTGTAAATTAACATGCGTAAAGATTAAATCATGTTTTACATAATTATGCAAACTTGTAAGCAGTTACGCGTGTCGGTAACGCACGATAGTTTCGACTAAAGTTCGTAGACTTCTTTAATACCATCATACATGTAATTTTCAAAGAGACATGCACACGATTCTTTATTTCCTATGTGGCTGTCGTGTCTTTTTGTACAGAGGTCGGATACAGTAGTATATAGATCAATAGTAGACTGAGAAAAACTATTTAATATGCTATGTATTGAATTTCAATTTAATTGAGACTATTTTTGGTTACTCCTCTATTGCCTCAACCTGATACAGTCCATTATTTTTCATAACTATATTTGGCCACAATCAGAGACGACGGTGTCGTGCCAGGTCCTGATGAGAAAGTTCTTTAAGCCGGAGAAATGTTAAATGGAAATCGTTGTGTGTTGCAGTACCCGAAATAGATCCCGAAGGCCTTCTCGGGCGAGTTACCAGGACCGCAACAGGAGGCGGTGGCCTGACCGCCGCCGACCTTCGCCCCCCCACAACACGGAGTACAGACATCACTCCAGACCCACGGAGTTCCACTCTCCGCCAAACAGGCATCGCGACTACGAACACGACGAAGATGAAGATAACAGTGATTATGCTCTGTACTGTAGGAGAACAGGGAACTGCTGATCATTCAAAAACCCTCCCTAACACAGTGATGAAAGACTGCTTTAACCCAAATTATTTTAATTAAGGACTAACCATTGCATTTTTAGAATGTTTCTTATATTTTGCGTTTTATGTTCCATATTTTAGGGAACTTATAAAGTGTCAAAGTATTTAATTTGAGCATGTGTATACTTGTACTTAATATCAGTTAACTCTGTGTTAGATATTCGTAGAGTAAGTTTTTCGATTGGTGTTGAAAGCCACTGTGCCAAATAATCTTTAATGCATGTTCTTTATGTATGTACCTTTTTCTTGTTTCATATGTTTGTACTTAGTTTAAGTCCATTGCTAACTCGTCTTATTTTGTATAGTAATTGTAAGTAATTATTTATCGATTAGCCATTAAATTGATTTTGAAACAACTCTTTGTTTTTATAGGTGTGTTGACAATTACGCAAATACCATCTTCGTCAAGATAACTACGGTTACGGATACTTCATATAATTATAGTTTCAAGAGACAGTACTTTCAATGTGGAATACGTGTTTAGTTGAGGAGATCAGTCAGTTTCGCATGGGCGCCCGCTTTTACCAACGCTTCGATAAGCAGAATGCGCCTTACGCGCTAACAGAGATAAGTAATGCGACGACGCTAGACGCTCCCGACACACAGTTTATTGTCCGCGCATATCAGATATTTACTACTACTATCACAAGTCGTTTACGTAGTAAGATGAATAATCTGCTCACGTATACTTAATTTACTGAAGACTTTCTCGCAGCATAACATCAATCATCGTCGTCATCCTAGTTCCAATTAAGCATTTAGGTGGTGCTACTGCAACCACAGGCAGACTGGTCTCTATTTCATTATGTGACGAACTGTCACTTAAGGCTATACAGCTATCGATCTGTGCGGTATCCATCCATAGGTATCAGAAACTGCATACAATTTTATAATGCGAAAGTAGCTACATATTTGATACATTTTCACGGTAAAACCCAGTGCCGGATTTACCAGCAGGCTGAGTAGACTGGAGCCTAGGGCGGCAGATTTTAGGAGCGGCAAATTTGACCCAAATTTTGTTTTTGTCTTACGTAAATAAAAAAAAAAAACATTATTAAATACCTAAATGTTATTAGGTTACAACGTGTGATATGTTTCACCAATTTTTTTTTGTACTACCTACGCAGGTATTTGCGTACCTAGACGTAGCAGTCGTAGTCGCTTTTGACGTGCCATGTTCTGACCATTCTTTGAATTTAGTGGCAACTGCGGCTGCTGAATCGTGTAGGTACAGAAGTTTGTCGCTTTTTCATAATGCTACAGGAAATTTACGTTTTTTTTTTGTAAGCTCAACACAACGTTGGCAAAAATTAATGAGTGAAATCGGGAAAGACAAAAACCTGAAGAGAGTGAATCTGACACGTTGGTCAGCTAGAGAGGACGCGTGTACAAGTTTGAGAGATTCTTGACACGAAGTTCTTAAAACTTTGGAATCAATGAAAGATGTTTGTATGTACACAAACGCCTGTAACCACAGATTAATATAATAGGTTGGGGAAAAAGTTTCTTCGCATTTTTTAAGAAAATTCAAAACATTTTTTAATATAGTTTATTTACATTTAACTAAAGTATGTAGGTACCATTTTGTTCGATAACTTTTTGCCATCTTGTAGGTAGGGACATGATCCCATTGCTATAGAAATTTTGGGACTTCTGGTCAAAATACCGTGACAAGTGGTTTTGGCAGTCCTCTCGTGATGTTAACCTGACACTGCCTAAAGAATTCTGAAGAGACCGAAACAGGTGGATATCTGAAGGTGCAAGGTCAGGACTATACGACGGATGCATTAACACCTTCCAGCCAAACTCTCTTAATTTTTGCTGAGTGACTAAAAATGTGTGAGGTCTAGCGTTATCGTGATGAAAAACCACACCCCTTCTGTTGATTAATTCCGGCCGCTTTCTCTCAACTTCTTGCTTTAATCTCATCAGTTGTTCGCAGTAGAGTTCAGAATCGATGGTCCTGCCTGGTGGTAACAGCTCATAATGAATAATGCCCTTCCAATCCCACCACACACACAGCATCACCTTGTTGCGAGTTAACCCGGGTTTCGCCACAGCCTGTGAAACCTGACCGGCCTTTGACCATGACCTTTTTCGCACGTTCTTGTCATACGTGATCCACTTTTCATCACCAGTTATCAGCATCTTCAAAAATGGTTCGGTTTCATTACGTCGTTATAAAGAATCACAAATGAGTACACGGTTCATTAGGTTTCTTTCGGTGAGCTCGTGAGGTACCCAAATGTCGAGCTTTTTTGAATACCCAGTTTTTTTCAAATGCGCCAAAACTGTTTTGTGGTCAATTTCCAGTTCTTCAGCTACGTCGTAACTACTGATATCGATCTTGCTCCACTTTTTCAAAAATGGCATCCATTTCATCCGTAATAGGGCGACCAGAGCGACGTGCATCTTTGACATCATTTCCGGATTGAAAACGCTTAAACCAAATTTGTGCTACTCTCACAGACATTACACTAGGTCCATAAACATCGCAAATTTTTTTCGCGGCTTGCGTTGCATTTTACCTTTTTTGTAGTAAAATTTTAAAATGTATCGAATTTCTTCATTAGATTCACTCATCTTGACGGTACGAAAAACAAATGAAAATCACACATTTTCCTAATTTGAATTTGGAATTATGTTCTTTAAAATTTAAACTTTCAATGATACCAAAACCAGTCAGATACAAATAGTATAGCCAAAGAGATTTTATTACAAGTTCATACATACTATAATGCGAAAAGACTTTTTCCCCAACCCAATAGATGGAAGATTCCACAAAATCTTTTAAATAAAAAGCGACTCTTGTTACGACACAATAAAGTGCAATTCAGGTCGCACAACGCTTATTTATAACCTACAGTTATATTCTACAAGTTGCCTCTCTTTCTAACGCTTAACTCTTATACCTTCTGAAGGCGGCAGTCCTACTGACTTGGCCCAGTGAAATTGGTCCGCCGCGTACTTGTAGCTTCATACCTAAACTGCGGAGTTTCCCATCTGTATTAATCTGTGCTGTAAAGCGAAACGAAGCAGCGGGAATACTTTTAAATTTGGAAAAATTGGAAACGACGATAATGGTTGTTGTTTGGAATGTTTTTTGGAAAGAATAAACAAAGTGAATATTTAAATTCCGGCTTCTATCGTAGATTTGATCACTGTTGCCAATCTTTATGAATCACTCTGTAAGTTTTCGTAGCTAAACGAGATAATTTCAAGTATTTCGAAGAAAAGGCGATGGAATTAAGCGTATTGCAGAAATATACAAAAGATATGGGCAAAAGACAACCGAAAAGAAAAATGATTTGATGAAACACCCGATGAAGAAATTAGAATGACTGCTAGTGACACTTTCAGGGTCAACACACTTCTCGTCCTCATAGATAGACTCATGTCCTATTTATAAAAACAGCAGGAGGCCTACAGCAGATTTAACGAGATGTTTTTATTTCTGACAAAAATGAGTGAGTTCTCACCATAGATAAGAAAAATTTCCATGGTTGTCACCATTGACCCTGACAGAAAAAGCCATTTTCTTGGAACAAATGTATCGTAATGATTTAGAAACTGATTTAGATCAGGAATGCGTACACTTTCAATGCCACCATTCTGAAAGAATTTTGATAAAACCAGATTCTGGATCATCAAAAAGTCTGTTTTGTTCCTGCGCAAACAGAATTTGGAAAACATTTATCCAAACTTGGATATGACAGTTCGCATGGCTCACACCAGCGACAAATTGTTCAGGTGAGAAGCTTTTCTTGATCAAACCGGGTGAAAAATATCTAAAGAAAAGCTAAACGCCTTAGCTCTTTTGTGCATAGTCTGAACGAACGAACAAGATTTCATACAACGATACAGTAATGAGTTTGCGGATACAAAATGACGGTAATGTAAAACTTTCATAACTTAATTGATTTCATTGTCATCATCAACCGGCTGTTAACAGATAATTTAATGCCGCCATAAGGAAAAAACGTACCTATCTACAGAAATATTGAAATGGAAAAAAAATATTTTCTCCTGTTTAAACTATAAAATACAAAGGCAGATGAGTCTTTTAATAGCAAGAATTATTAGGTTTTCGTCAAGTTTAAGCTAATTTAAAAATACTGGTAGATGCGTATTTTTTCTCTATCTCTATTTCGAAAAAAAATCAGTTACGCCTTTTTTCCTTTTGACGGCAGTATTGATCGTATTATTTTTAAACTGTAAGTGCACTAAAAAATATTTAACAATGTACATTATTTTGTGTCAGCTGTGTTCATATTGTGTAAGCACTCGCCTTATAAGTAGAACATGATTGAGCTTTTCTTAGCTCAGAAATATACCCAAAAACTATTTCATGTGTAATCTTCACTAAATCGTTCACAAAACAATCATACTAATATCGGGAAAAAGCTGGCGGCAAATGTGTAAATCCGCCACTGCTGCTAAAACCGCTGAAAGTATTCACGAAGTAGGAACCTTTATAGATGTATAAATAACTCGAAGACTGCGGAAGAACACAGCATAAAACAAAGTGAAATTAGATGTTACATGAAGTTTGGCTGGGAAAACCGAAACTCACGAGGAGGAAGTTGTTGTATTTTTTTAGCTTAGGTATGTAATTGTTGTACATTTTTTTAGGATGGATTTCCCCTTTATTGTGGGAGTATGAGTAATGTAAAGCTCTTAAGGCGACTATAACCGACTTTTAATGATTTTAAACTGAAGATCACGTCTAAACGAGTAGTGTAAATGATTTGGAAAAAACTAATTTAAATAGAGCATTTTCTTAATAATTTAATATGTGAATATTTTAGATTATGTTTATATTACGTAAGTACCTATATAGTGTAATTAATTTGTAAAGTTATGTCAAATGCATATTAAAACTGAGAATCACGCAAAAACTATCAAGCGCATGTTTATGACACCTACACCATTTTAAAGATATATTAATTATTTATCTTTTAGTATACCTGTTTTAATATAATACCTTTTGTTTTATGTGTAATAAATTAATAATGCGTCTAATTTGGGACAGCGCTCCTTGATGTGCGAGTCCTATTACTGGGTGGACGTACGACGCGTTGCGTGAACTCAGCACAGAACACGCAAGCTAACCACTCAAGGCCGTTATCTGCGTCTTAAGGACTTAAAACGTTGTGTAAGTATCACTACTTGTTACCTTGAACAGAATGCGCTGCTGTGGCGCTGCTCAATGTTCATTGTCGATTTATTTAGTGTCTAATGTCATGAAGAGAAGAAGACCAATGACGCGGTGCGGAGCATCTTAGTACTGGGACAGATCATATAATACTACGTAGTACTGGGCTATGTCTAGCTGTGAGCTATGTAAAGGCTTCCACAGACAGGCCCGACGCGACTCGGCTAGAGCAAATTCCATTCCATTCAAGGAATTTGTTCTACCGAGGTCGCGACGCGCCTGTTTCCGGGGGCCTTTAGACAGATCTATTTAATGTTTTGGTAACGACTACCTACCACCTCAATTATAAGCTCAAACATTATTAAAAATAGAAAATCGTTATGGATACGTGGGATCAGGTTACGTCTTTTTAATAAAAAAATATTAAAAGTCACTGACAGACAACGGACAACCTAGAATCTAGATCGTTGGGTCTAGAAGCATGAACAAGAGTTCCATTATGTTATAACATAAAACATCAGCTGTCCCATACATTCATGTTTGCAGCAGCAGCAGACTTTTTTTCGCGAGTTCAGGTTTGGTCGCATAGTACGAGTAAAAGTTGTTTGTTATCATGAGTACAATCATGTGTTTAAGTATCGGTCTCTAATCAGTCTAATCACCAGTCACCCATTCATCAATAAACGCGCAAATCTGGGTCGATTTTTGAATTCATACAAAACATAATTCCCTTTTGTCTTGTCGAATTTTATTTTTGTCATTGAAATGTGATGTGAAATAAAACCTGTTGATATATGCAAATTGTAATCACAAAATTATAAAAGAATATTAATAAAGGTGCCTAATGTCAAATGTGTCATGTGGCTAAAAAAAAAAAAAACAAAAAAAGGAAGCCAAATGTAAAAGGTTGTGTCTTCCTGCCTTTACGTACTGTACCTACAAATAAATATCTACCTACAGAGGTAAAAAAAATTCGTAAATCTTTGTGAGACAGGGAGGGTTGACCTCTCCTGCGCTCTTCAACCTCTATGTGAATGCCCTGATCGTTGGGCTCAGCAGCCTGCATGTTGGGTGCCAAGTGGATGGAGTATGCGTCAATAATTAAATGGGTTGGCTAATAAGTAATGAGCGACATACAACTATTTTATTTGTATTTATTTATTAAATGAATAATTGTTAATCAGTAATAATATATTCACCGTCGTTTTCTACTACCATTCGCCATCGATCTGGCAAAGAGTGAATGGCGTCCGCATAGAAGCATCGTCAAAGCTTTTTTCCCAAAATTAAGGTTACTAAGTGATCGGAACAAGCTGAAATCAGTTGGTGCTAAGTCCGGCGAATATGGAGGGTGGGGTATTATTTCCCAATTAAGCTCCAATAGTTTTAGCCTGGTACTCTTAGCAATATGCGTTTGGGCATTGTCGTGCAGGAAAAATATTTTGTCGTGTTGTGGACGTTTGAAATAGATGTCAAGCTTCAGTTTTTCGAGTTGATCACAATGTACTGTTGCTGTAATCGTAGTATTATTAGAAAGGAATTCCCAGCTTATTACTCCATGTATATCCCACCAGACAGAAAAAAAATACCTTGCGAGGATGAAGATCACCTTTTGACGTAGGTTTTCCCTGTTCTTTACATCCCAGCCACGGGCGCTTGCGTGTGTGATTAACATAGAGAACCCACTTTTCATATCCAGTGACAAGATGATCTAACCAATTAAATGTGCGGCGGAAAGATAAAAGTTGTACACAAATCTCAGCTCGGTAGGTCAGCTGATCTTTACTTAATTGATGGGGTACTCAAACACTATATTTGTAAGTCTTTCCCAAACCATGTAAATGATTTTCTATGGTGCCATGAGAGCACTCGAGCTGAACAGCCAAATCGCGTGTAGTTCTTCGAGGATCTTCTTCGATTAATAGTGTTATTTTATCGATATCTATTTCCACGGGGCGCCCAGACCTTGGTTGATCGGTTAAGGAAAAATCGTTATTGCGGAACCGTTGGAACCAGCGCTTTGCTGTTGCTTCGGAGACTGCATCGTGAGCTATCCTTTGACATATATTACGTGTAGCTTCTGCAGCAGAATGCCCAGATTGAAACTCATATAATAAACAATGTCGTACGTGGGTTTTAATATCACTCATTTCTTTGTGAACTTTAACGCACTAACAGCCAAACTATCAATAACGCGCATGAGCGCGACTCGCTCTTTATATACCCTCTGCTACAGAACGTTCTCGAACCTTTCCGAAAATTCTAGAAATTATAAACTAAAACGCTCATTACTTATTAGCCAACCCGATAGAACAATGCGGTCACACAGACAGACACGAAAAGTTTAATCTATACATATCTTATACAAATTTACTTAACATATTAAAACCGACTTCAAAAACCTAAAGCGATTAAAAAAATACCTTTCATACAAAAACTTAACAGCTTCTGAAGTCGGTGCCTTCAATACTTCACTGCACCTGAGCTTGACACCGACTTCAGAAGCTGTTAAGTTTTTAAGAAAGTTTTTTTATTCGTTTTAGGTTTTTAAAGTCGGTGTTTACTTTTATTATTAGTTGGATATACAATTACAAAAGAATCATCAAAACCCGCTTAGAAATGCCGGAGATATAGTACATTTATGCATATAACTTCGTACATAAAAATAAGTACCTAATATATTATATATTGAAACCTTCCTGAATGTATGTAGATTACGTTAGTGAAAGAATAATCAAAATTGGTGCATTAGTTTTTGAGAAAATCGCGGAAAAACATACATACATACATACTGGTCAAATAGAGAACCTCCTTTTTGAAATCAGTTAAAAAGAAGTTTATTACCTCCTGGAACCGAATCCGTCGAAAAACAAAGACGTTCATGAAGTAAATTATGATAAATTTAAAAAAGTAAAAGCGGACTTCAAAAACCTACAACGAATAAAATAACTTTGATAAAAATTTAAAAGCTACTGAAGTCGGTGTCTTCAATTCTACAATGTCAATGCACCTTACCTTGGCACCGACTTCAGAAGCTATTAAGTTTTTATTTTTCTTTGTCTTTTTGTCGGTTGGTCTGTTTGTCTGTGCGTTTGACCGCGCTAATTTCAGAAAGGGCTTAACCGATTTGGGTGCGGTTTTCACTAATGTTTTGTGTTCATTTAACATTGAGTGTTTGTTTTATTTCAATCGTGTCATAAATAGGAAAGTTAAGTTTGGGAAAATGGAAAAACAATGCTATAAAATACCTAGCAAATTGGAAAGAAATACCTCTGTAACCTAACAAAAAGCACTAGGCTTGCATGAATTAACGATGATAATTGAATCATTAGTTTTATGCTTCTATATGATTAGGATGAAATTTCGCACACAGATTATAACATGGATCAACACATAAGATACTTATCCCGGTAGATAGTACGTTTCCGTGAGTTAATTTTCACCCTCCTGGCGGGCGAAGCCGCTGGCAAAAGCTATTTTATAATATGTATAAATACCTATATAACTTCAGGTCTGTGGATGAGGATAGGAACATGGAACATGAAATAGGTAGTTATCTATATCCCTTCATCATAAAATAAAATCAGGATTGATCGTTTGTGTGACATTCGAGGTGTGAATCTCATGTGAAAAGTTCAGAAATACGAACCAAGTCTAAGTCCCTGAAAAAGTAGTACCTTTCAGCTGCTGCAGCTTGCTGTATATGTATGATCATACCTATAATATTCACACAATGTGTAATAACTTCATAAGACTACTTAGAACTCACTGGGCTCAAAGTCTGGTCATAAGTTTTGTCACATATGAAAAGTTAAATAACTGACACAATGAGTTACGCACTACAACCATTTATACATCAAATGAAAGAGTATAAAATACAGATTTACACCTCGTTAAAATTATTCGAAATGTCCTCCTCTTGCTTCGATACAAGCCTTCAATCTGCAAAGCCAGTCATCAATCGAAGCACGCACGACGTTCATGTCAATATCGGCGACTGCTTTAATCAGGGATGCTTTAAGTGACTCCATGTTGCGATGGGGTTTAGCGCAGTCTTTCTCTTCTAAGTGCTGCCATATTTTGTAATCCAAGGGATTCAAGTCTGGACTGGTTGAGGGCCAATCCTCATGCCTGATAAAGTCGATTCCACGGGTCGTGAGCCAGTTTTGGGGACTTTTCGCCTTATGAGCCGGCGCAGAATCCTGCTACAATACCCAGTGCTGTTTTCGAACATTGTTTGTGAAAGAGGTTCCACAATGTTTGTTAGGACTGTGTTTTGATATACAAGGGCACTGGTTTTCACTCCTTTTTCACAAAAAAACCCGTCTGTTGGACCCAAATAGGACACCCCAAGCCAAACCATGAATGCCGAAGGGTGATGACCGCGCTGAACACGTGGCATACGTCTGCGCGCTTCTTCACTAGAGTGTGCATACACTTTATCATTTTGTTTGTCCTCTCCTCAACATTAAAATTTTTTTAGTCTGAAAAAAGTATTTCGCGGTATTTTTTACCGGCGTACCGCCATAACAAAATCCGGCTTCTTTCGAGTCTGATTTTCTTCAGCCGTGCGTTAAGAAGATGTGCTGTTTTTTTTTCTACAAGCACGCAGTATTAGGTCTTCATTTAACACCCTTTTAACACTAGTTCTGCAGAGCCAACATTTTTTGCTTGCGGACAGGATTTCGTTGGAATCGCGCCTTCACTGCTTTGATGACAGCTGAAGTCCGAACAGTACGAGGTCAACCGCTCTTTTTTTATTTTCTAATCTTGAATCTTCCCGGAATCGTTTGATAGTACGATAAATAAATGTCAGAGGAATTTCCAAATTTTTCAGCAGTTTCAAAATCTTAGTTGGTGCGTGACCGCAACAACAAATTACTGCGACTCTGTCTTCTTTCCGCGTCCACTCCATTTTAGAAAATGAACAAAATTCCAGAAACCCTATGTTTTTATTTTCTTTAAATATTCAAATTTCGAATGCCCATAATATTTTCCTCGGCTTGCATTCTAAATTCGAAATTTTACCTATGTGACAGAACTTATGGCCCGACTACGTAGATGGGCTGGCTTTGGTTCGCTTTGGCTTTGTGTTTTCTATATTTACCTATTGCCGCTATCATGTTGTATGAGTTTTGGCATAGGTGTGGTGTGGTGGTGGACTTTTGCATGATAATGATAATCTTTATTGCATAAATGAGACAACCATACATAGTAACTTAGTAATAAACAAGATAGACAGAATTCGTATAAAGCTATTATGACAATAAAATTTACGCAGGTCAACAGTTGGAGAATGTGAAGTGGTATAATAATATGGTTTGGTTGTCTAAAGACTGATTCGCCCTATCACCTCGTACTAGTATAAAACTGTATCACGAGCGGATAGTCTTCTTCAACCCTAGAATCAACAGATTCACACAAGTTCCAGTTACAGGTAACATAGTCAGATTAGTACAGTTATAGATTAGTACAGTTATAACAATTAAATTATATGATTGTTGCATTGTTTGTATTGCTTTGTATATGGGTATGGGTATAGGGTATATATTTTATGTCTGTTTATGAATGTGTACAGTTATGAGTGCTTTGTTATTTATGTGCCTTGTTTATACTAATTTTGTTATAAGATTTTCAGGATGTGGCGGCAATTTGTGGCCGAAGCAAGTAAAGTAAAACTTTTGGTAAACTTTGGGTTTTCATCCAAGTACTTACTTCTTGAAGAATTTTTACAGGTAAGGTATGTAACACAACTCAAAATGAACCATATATTTAAAAAGGACGACAAAGATTTACTAGAGGAGTGCTACTCGTGGGAAAATTTGTTAACGCCGCTGCCAATTTGTTTCTGCCAATAGTTACGGCGCGAAGGTGTAATTGCTCTCATAATTACGGCAGGGGGTGACGTAAAGTGCGCTTGATTTGGACAAAGTGAGTAATTTAATAACACTCAACACCGCACTATTCAGGGACAGCGGTTGGTGGTCACGACTAAACTAAAATGGTAGCGATCTTAGTTTACAATGCTTTTATTTTAAGGATGCACTTTTCTATGAAGCTTCTCCGGAGCGGTAGGCAACAATGGTAGGTATAAAATTGCATTTAATTATGTTTGAACTTTGACTTCGATTTGCAACCAGCAACTTATTGTTTACTTGTAAAAGCAAATAACAAAACGTTTTGTACTAACTAAACAAAGGAATAAGGACTGCAATGCGACAAGCGATGTGATAAGATGTCCAGCTGATGGGACAGGGGCTGATAGGATAGGATAGGATAGGGTGTGGTAAGTGGAGAGAACTTTATTATTATTATTATTATTTTTTTAAATTCATAACGCAGAGAATAACTCGGTATACAGATGTGGACTATGGTAAACTGAGGTATCAGAAGCCTCTACTCATAGCTTTTTTAAAGCTTCCTTTCCTCTGTTGCTCGCGTTTTTATTTTAACTACCAATCTGCCGAGCCTTTTGCCAACTATGTTGGGGTTGGCTTCCATTCTAACGGATGCAGCTGAATACCTACCAGTATTTTACATGGAGCGACTGCCTATCTGACCTCCACAACTCAGTTACTGGGTAATACGATACCCTTGGTAAGACTGGTTGTCGGACTTTCAGGCTTCTGACGAGCCGTAACGACTGTCAAAGTTCCACGAATGACAGCTGGGGCCGTGTTTTCCAAGGCACAAAGGAGTCTCGGTATGTAAAGATGATCACTCATCCACGGACCAACCGCCGCAAGTGTAGCTTAACCGGACGGATCGACCCGTGTGACAGTTATTGGTTAGCCACGGGTTACTTTTATTTTAACTATCTGTAACTATAAATAAATAAATACAAATCGCCAAAAAAAAATCATCTTATCCCTACATTTATGTTTGCATAACTCGTCAAAATGAAGGCAACAGCTTTTTTTCGCGATTTAAGGTTTGGTCCTATAGTAAAAGTGGTTCATAATGATGAGTACAATGACTCCTTAAGAGATTTCGTGTATAGACCTTATACAAGGCAAAACTGTAATTTAAAAGCTTTAATGTAAAGGTAGATACATAAATAACACTAGGTTTATTATAAGCGAAACATAATAATATACGCTACCAAATAACAGCCGCTGCAAGTAGTGATGCGTGATCATTCTCTTGCCCTTTACCCAATTTATTTGAGGTCGGTGCAACGTATCATCGTCTTCCATACTTCTCTTTTAGTCGACATCTCAGAAGTCTTAACCCTTTCTAACCATATCATCTTTCACACAGTCTGTCCATCATTATTCTTTGATATTCCCCTAGATACACTTACAGTCATCCGTATTCACACTTAAATAAAACTTTCCTTACATTTTCCTCATTCCTCCGCATCACATGCCCATACCATGACAACCGATTTCCACACAACTTTTCAGTCACCGCTACACCGGTATCACTCATTTCTTATTCCATCCATTCTCATAACACCACTCATATCTACCCTCTTAGCATTCTCATCTCAGATGCTAAACTATCAATTAATACAATAATCAATATCTAATTGGCAATCATTAGTTAAAGAAAATAAATGGCAATTAGCAAGATAAATTTTATGAAAACAACAACGATTAACCCATGTATGTTAGATTTAAAAAAAAATGCAAAATTATAAGTGTCCGAAGTTATTTTATTACGTTTATTAAGAGTAATTTGGAATCAATAGTCGAAGTTAAGCATTTCCTTTTTTTAAATTATAGGTATTAATAATTCCTGAGCAGTAATTGTAAGATATGAAGGATGGAGGAAAAGGAAGGGGGAAGTATTATTACTACATCGATAGACTATCTATTTATCTTCGTGGCCGATCCGGTAACGGAGCGTTCTAAAACCGTCTTTTGCTTTGCGGATTCTAGAGAGCAAATAGGCTATAAGATGCCATAGCTACGTGAAGCCTGTACGTATTGGTATTTTTATACTTTAACTATGAATAGGGACTGATTACTACAAGCTTTTATTTAACTTGCAATGTTCGTATGAATGTTCGTATATATGTAAGTTGTCTTTTTCAAAAATTGCAAGTTAAATTTGACCCACTTCCCGGTGTTCGTTTGAGCAGAAATTTGGCACATGTATGTAAAATCGGTGACAATGCAATACATCGAGCTGATCTGGAGATGGAGCCGGAAGGTGGCCACATGAACTCAGTAATAAAATAATGCAACCGAGTTTGGGCTCGTTTGATTCGTCTTGACAAGGACTCTGTCCCTAGATGATATCTACAATTATAAAAGCTTGTTTAAAAAAATACACTTATTATGATTATGAGGGATACCTAAACGCTGTTATTATGCTGTCAAGCGGTGTCATAACCATACGTGTAATAATATAAATCTGAGTAGGTTTCAATTCAGTGTGGCATTTTGGTCTTTTCGCAAATTTGCGCAGCTGTGTCACTCAGTCGTGGGTAAAAATATAATTGGTTTGTCTGAATAGTCAGCGGATGTGCTGGTCACGGGGATGGGCCTTGAATTACCTATCCGAGTCGAATTCACAACATTGCGCTCGCGCAATCGTTGAGTGTTTAAACATGACATAGTGATAGGTGCTGTATATAGCAATCGGCAAAGCGTAAACACGCGTTTAATTTTTTTTTTTGGTTGAAAGTTTACCACGATGTGGCCAAATTATTTTCAATCATAAGCTTCAAAGCTATTACTTAAGTCTAGATCTGCAGCATTGTTAAAATCAAAATGTTTTATGAATGAATATAAGCCATTGTATCGAGAAGTTGTTATGAATATATAAAGGCTTGCGAGACCTCGAACTGTTTAGTCTGTCTACGCGGTCCCGTTGAACCGGTCGCGGCCTGATTGACCCCCACTACCTTCGGCCGCTTTACTTCACTACTTCAACTTTATCACACGTAAGTTTATCAACATTATAAGTAATCTATTTAGTGCATGCTCCAGATTTCTTATACCCAAGTGTTCTTATAAATATCCGTTTGCTAAAAGCTTGCAGATTCTCACACATTTTTGTTGAGAACATTTTCTTTCTTTGTATTTTTTTTATCGATGATAAACTTCTAATTTTTTAATTAAAACTATAACAGATGCTTTTTGAAACTAAGCCGAACTAGGTATACAAAAAGGGGCTTACCGACGGTTTGTTTGTGTTCTATATCTTGTGCATTTGATCTGGATTTCTTTATTGTACCTACTAAAATAACCAGTTTTCTACCAACAAAAAAAAAACATCAGCTTTGTTACCTTTCGTGGGCAAAATGTTACACAACCTGTAGGTAGGTATGCAAATCTGTGCCTCATCACATCATTTAAGGAAAATAAAACAAAAATGTTTGTTTATATTAGGTATTTTATACTTATTTTCACCACACTTTCCGTTGGAATTCAGTCTAGATAAACCTAAAAAAATATATAAATGTTTATGTTTAGATTTCATGTGACTTAGTTTTCCACTCTATCACAATCAAGCTGAAAGGGGTGTTATAAGTTTTAACAGACATTGCATAAGGGCGAATTCTATCAAACTTGTATACACAACTAGCTGACCCGCTGACAAACGTTGTCCTGTCAAAATTTCAATAATTCATACAAAATTCCCATAGAAAATGCATTTTCAATTTCCTGATTTTTCCAATTTTCCCGGCAACTTTTCACATTTTCTTTCATACAAACCTTGTCCGACAATTACAAACACAACAAACAAAGAATTAGCTAAATAGGTGCAACCGTTCTGAAGTGATGCGCGTACTTACATTCGGCAATTGATTTTTATTTATATATAGAAGATAAGTCTATTGGTCTAATGCAGCGAATAAAATTTTAATTTTTGACAGTTTTCCCTTAAAAAAAACTGTCAGACGTCCATTTTATTTCATAGATAAAATATATCTGATATATCACCTTATTTTCTTCAAATACAGTATTTTTCCAAGATTATATTGTTTTTTGCAAGATTTTGTCTAGGGTTATGCTTTAGAAATCAGTAGCTTTCATTATAATATACATAGAATTAACGAAAGTAGGTTCATATAATTTTTTACTTATCGATATGTAAAAATGTCAAACGTTCGTTATGTTTGACATTTTATCTAGTTGGTGGTACAGTTACCTAACTAAATAAACCTGCTTCAGACTTGACGTAGATCATACATAGGTAATAACTATAAGTAATAACAAGCCGTATTTATTTACCCCTTATTCTTCGTAAAATTGACGTGACACTTAAGTTTGCGGTTTTATTAACTTACGGTTATTTCGGAGAATTTTAACGAATAGGTACGTATATGTAGGTGTGTAAAATATCTGAGAAAATTACCTATACTTAAACAGGTATTTCCCGTTCTTAAATTGAGATAAACGTTGGTAACGGTGGCTCTACATGCATCTATGTTTATTTGATAGGGATTAGGGTGGTAGATTGTGTTTTATTTATTAATTTTAAACATACCCGTAGCTCTTTCGTCCAAGACCTACCTATACGTGTCGAAGTTACGAAAGGCTAAACCTTTTCCAAATAAAGCTCTATATGGGAAAGCTCCATAAGTGTATCTTTTAACGATTACTTTCTTATATCTGGATGAGGAAGGCGGAGACAGGGTGTTGTGGCGTAGCCTGGGAGAGGCCTGTATCCAGCAGTGCACTGATAGGCTGAGTTGAGTGACCCAGTATGTAATGAAGCAGTATTTTAAGTGCTGCAGCTTGAACTAAAAATACAGTTCTTCTCAATTCAATTTTAACACCATTGTACAGGAAATGTCTCACAACAATGGAAAATAAAGTAAACTTCGTTTCTAGGCATTTAGCGTCTAGGTATCAAGATAGATTACACTTTGCGCAATTATACAGGTATCATTAAATAAAATCACAAAATTGTTTACATTTGATGATCCTTTTAATGTGGTTTCTTACGATCGTGAATAGCATTACAGCTACTGGAGAGCCTTGAGCGAGCAGTCGCAAAAACTAGTGACTCGCCACATTCTCTTATGACTTGTTCCTGTACGAGTACGTGTCTCTGTATCGGAAGTGAACAATGTACGTACATTCTATGGTATATTATATGTACGTGAGTGTTCACACTCGACAAAACCACCGGTACAACTTTGTATAGCTTTGTTAACAACGCGAAGTTCCTTTTATTTAGTTTTACGTAACAACGTCACAGTTCCCAAGCTATCAGAATACATAACACGCTCGATCTACTCGATAAGGAAGAATACAGCTTGTCGTTTCTCAATAATAAGATCAAGTCATCTGCAAAAACGTGAGCCAACAGTTATGATGGAGTTTGAGAGATGCTCCGCTTCACAATGCAGTCATTACCAAGTTACAACATCACGCTGCGATGAATACCATTGTCACCATTCAAAAATACCAGACGCGAGATTTAATTACGAAAACCTCACTCTATGACATTAATTATGTAATTTTGCAAATTGTTCACCTATAATTGGCTGATTTATGAACGCCAAAGGGAAGTTTTGACATTTTATTACAACTTTCACAAATACTTAATCATTTATGCTTCAATCAAACAGTTTACCTACCTAATTAGCTGCAGTTAAAACGGTTGCAACTCTTGCAAGAGCTAAATAATAAATCACAATTATTTTAATTGTCCGTCATGAATTTAAACGAGCAATGTGTAACCGGAAATCCTCGTATACATAGAACTTGCATTACATTCTGCATGTCATTTAAAAGCTGTATTTTTTTTTCAGATCAAATATGAGGATAATCGGGTTCGTCGTAGCCCTTGCGGTTATGACGGTGTGCCAAGCCGCAACACCACAACTGCGGTTTGCATGGAAACAGATGGATTATACTTGGGAGACGCCCGAAAGCAGAGAAAACGCTATCAAGGAAAAAATGTTTATACCTGAGAATAACCTCCCATTAGGATTAGCACGTTGGAAAAACAAAATGTTCGTTACTATTCCAAGATGGAAGGCGGGTGTCGCTTCTACATTGAATTACGTTGACCTGGATGGGCCACAAGATCAACTACTAAAGCCATATCCATCTTTCAAAGACAACTTTGTACCTGATACAGCAAAGGAGCTACCTTCAAACAGCTCATTGATCTCGGTGTTCCGAGTGTTTGTTGACGAATGCGACCGGCTTTGGGTCATTGATTCGGGAATGGCTGACATTTTTGGTAAGTTCTTTACATAAATAATTCACAATGTTGAAAAGGTTACCTGTGATTTTTTTTTAATTGTGCGAGCACTTCTATAGATATTGACACAATGGATATTTAGATAACAAGTGCGTCTGAGTTTGCATAAAAGTTCACATTGCACTATCTAGTCATAATTAATCTAAGTAGGTTGTTTCTTTGTTTTAACACGTAGGTGATATGCATCAATCAAGTATTTTTTGCTTTTAATACTTCGCCAGTACCAAGTTGATACAGATTTAAACGCATTAATGTGCTTTATCCTTGCTTTTGCCTTGGATAGCGTAAAAGTAACAAATCTAAAAAAAATTGTAAAACCAATAGACCAAAAGAGACCGACATAATATGTACAGTATTTGAAATTAATATTACACAAGGATCTAATGCATGAAATGCAATGAAAGTGAACCTTAATTCTGATGCAGTCACAGAAATAATAACTATCTTGTCTCTATATTTAATGCAGAGTGAAGACAGATTTCAATAAAAGAGCACATGTTTTTGTTGTTGTAAAAATAAAATTATGAGCTAATGTTAAATTTTCAATTTTTACAACAATAATTCATTTAAGATGTTGACATTATAGTTAGGCAACAAAGGTAATGTAGATACTCGTAGTTCCTGCCTGCTCAACGGTGAGGTTAGGGTTACACTATAGTACTAATATGTCGATGTCGTTGTGGCTCTATAAGTAGTCAGGGTACATACCAACGCAAAAGCCGTTGACATTCAAAATTTATGTTTTTTTTCTTCAAAAAACGAGCTGTTCGAGCAATTTACCAGCTAGGTGCCACAGTTTACTCTGAGAGATTTTTTTGGTATTCTCACGGTGGCAAATTCATCTTCGCCAACATCTTATATATTAAATAAAATATACATTTGTACACTAAAAACAGTGATATTCACAATGTTAACACCTGAAATAAGGACAAATTACGTGCTCCATTTCTCCGGTTTCATAAGGTTGCATAACTCATTAGTTGAGCTTGGTATATCCTTTTATGACCCTCTTCTTTGCTAGATTTGCCCTTCAATGCGTTTAAAACTAAAGTAAAATCTAACCTTTGTTCAAAGGAATACTATTCTATCAACGACTACTTAAACGATAAGAATAGTTGGTCGCTGTGATTAACTCAAGACAATGTTTATGTTCTTTCTCCAGAATTAGCTTATCTTCTGACAAGTTATATGAGTTCATATAATTATTTATTTTCTGTGACTGTAAAAATAAATTTATTTTAATTTTATTTTTATTTATCATTGACATAATCTACTCATTACAATGTTTTTTTTATGAGTGGTATTGCAATATGTGGTTAGCTAGCGATATCGAGAATTGATCATATTATTCTTGCCTGAGCAACCGGCAGCAAGTTCGTCATGCTCCCCTAGATGTCACTGCTTACGGTAGCGTCAGCAGTCGGGTTACCTTCTTCCCTCAAATTGGTGAGGGGGGTAATGGCTGATCTATGCGTTATGCTCGTGAACGCGTACTGCTTGCTGACCTTGGTTTTGTTTTTAGTAATTAACTCTTTATTTATTTTACTTCGATGGTCTCTGTTTATCATTTGTGACTTTGAGTTACGGTTACATATACAAGAGGGCACGCCCGCACGTAGAATTAAAAACTAGATATAGCATTATGTATTGGGAAAAAAGTTACGACTATAATATAAAACGAGCTTTTGTGTTAGAAAATCGCGCGATCTGCACATTACTCCGTATCCTGCAGAGAGTTGCCGCGAACATTTTATAAATCTGAATATACTTACAGTGCCGAGCACTTATGTATTTATACTTCTAAGTAACATGGCCAAATATATTCATGAATATGAGACAGCAGAAGAACGACAGATTAGAGAGGGCACACGTAGACAAGACATTATACGTTACAGGGTACAGCCTAATTTGAATATGGTGAAGCACAGTCTCAGATATCAATCGGTTATATGATATAATAAGTTGCCTCTAGATATAAAATGCGCTATCTACTCAAACTGTTTTAAAAAGCAACTTTAAAGTTTCCTGTTGAATAAGTGTCTTTATGCTGATGAAGATCTATAATGAAATCCCTATATAATAATATGTTGTATTTATGCATTTTTGTAAAATTTAACGAGTTTTGTTTCCTTATGTAATTTAATTTTCTTTTTATACCATGTATCATAATTTCAGATACAATTTATTGTTCATGAATATGACTTATGACGCCCTTTATGCCTGGAGGCTTTTATTTAGGTAAAAAGTTCTGTTTACGTTTTTAGTTTTGTATTTTTATTTCTGCTTGAGTATAGTTTTCGAGATTTTTTTTGTTGTTGGTGTATTGGAGTGTGCTAGCTGACTTATAGCAAATAATTTAATTTCATTTAATGTTTTATGTTGCGTGATTATTTTGCGTACTATTGTATTATGCTGGTGAGTTTGTTGCGCCACTTCTTCTTCTCAACTAAAGTACTAGGAAGTCGTGAAGGGCGGGGCGTTTTGGGGAACTATCTTATGTAATTTTGACATTCGAAAAGTGCTGATTCTCAGCCTAGTTTGAATAAATGACTTTTGATTTTGATTCATAATTTATACTTATGTCAACTGACTGCACAGAATACATCGGACTTGATTAATAAAATGGGCAATTAATGAATTACCATAGACTTAGGATAAATAACGTAAACTTAAAGAATTGCTATACATTACGTTTTTTTGTTATGGTAATTTATTACTCAATACTTTAATGCATGTTGTAATGTTAAAACATCGAATCAATTAAATAATTACAGTTTTGTGGTAGCCCCAACGTTAAAGAGCTACTTGTAATTTAAATTACTTAAAGATTATTTAGTAACAACTGTCTAGAATGAATAAAAAATAAAACCGTTTCTTATCCTGATAATTCGTACTTTAGCCTCAATGCCAGACTGAAGAGCTATGACAATTTCAGTTAAGTACTTGCCTTACTTTTTTTAGCAACAACATCAAAAGCATAAAGCACTTTAATGCATCTAAATATTAAAAAAATAAAACCGTTTTTGTAATTAAACTGCAAAAACGAAATAATTATACGAATACTTGACAGTAGTAAGTATTTTTTCTGTGGTTTTGAACTGAGTAAATAATTATAATTAAGTACTTAGACAGTTTATTTACAATATATTATATAAAATAATGTTTTATTTATAATCAAGCGAATATTTACCGTTACCGATTCATAAAATAAACTAATAATAAACGAATTATACAATAATCTAGATCAAGTCGTGATCGCCTACCGTGGTTACAAAACAACATTCAATTTTCTACATAATATTAATAACGTTACATAAATATTGATTAAACAGGCAAATAAATATATTCCACTTATTACCACTTACCAGTTAACTAACTGGTAAGTGCCGTAACTAGGGTGGTGCCAGCGGTGCCCAGGCACAGGGGGCAAACCCTGAAGGGACGCAGAAATGACCAAATTTTGGGTCATGCATGGTAGTTAGAAGCAACAGCTATTGTTTATCGCGTAATACGGGTGTAGACGCGCCCTACTGTAAGCAGTATACACAGACATACCTGATATAATATATTCTTCTTACAAGCAAGACGAGATCGTACATGCACACATTACCAATCGAGAGTCAGGCCTGGGTCTTCTTAAAACTATAATAGACCTGGCCAACGTAGTAGTCGCTATAAAGATATTTTTAACAACGCACGATTTCAGTGAGTGCACTGGCGCACCAAGAGCTTGTCCGCCCCGGGCGGGCCCTGAGGAGCTCCAAATCTCGAGAACTTAAAAAAAAAACTATATAAAGCTAAAATATGTTCAGTAAGTAAAAAGGC
Organism: Dicycla oo; assembly: GCA_948252095.1. NCBI lineage: Eukaryota > Metazoa > Arthropoda > Insecta > Lepidoptera > Noctuidae > Dicycla > Dicycla oo. The sequence goes on from OX411714.1 coordinate 21,454,481, forward strand.
AGTTTGCAGTTGGTCCCCTAGGTATGCAAAATATAAACGTAGGGCGCCACAATTTTCGAGCTCGCTCCTGTAACCTACGGTCTCTTGTTTCTTCGACTTTTCTGCGTAAGTCGATAAAGTAACTCCTATTTCTACACATATATTAAAGGTCAAAAGAAAACCTTTCCTATTAGAGGCGCCGTGCTAAAGTTATACACATTGGCACATCTGCAAAAAATTAAAGTGGGTTTATACAGTATACGTGTTCAAAAGTGCATAATCTATAATATGTTTTTTTTTGCATAACTCGACAAAATATATCCTATTTCTTTTAATAATGGTCAAAAGAAAACCGAACATTTCCGAGGCGGAGTTGTAAAATCTTCGAACTTGCTTGCATCCTGCATTTCCATTTTCTTGCATAAGTTGACAAAGTATCTCTTATTTCTGTGTGAACGATCAAAGACAAAGTTTAAGAGAAAGTTGCATAACTAAACGGAAGCTACGATATCGCTACTACAAAAATAAAAATGTAGATAATAAAACAAAATATAATAATTACTCTAGTCTGCTAAAGAAGTGTAACTATAACTATAACTATAACTATAACTCCAAAAAGAATGCAAATATAAAATATATACATACCCAAGATAACAAGTGTAAAGCCACATGGACTGTTATTAAAAATGAAATAAATAATAGCACACACACAAGTCAACTTAGAATGTATAAAATTAAATGATTCTTTTATTACAGACCCTACAAATGGCCACAATATTCAATGACCATTATGTTAATGTAATGCATACACAAGGGCGTAAAAGCGCACGTCAAAATCCATGCAAAAATGCATGTGCCAACTCAATGTTCCTTCGACCAATGCTGGTAAACGAGGTACGACAGGAAATAATGTCTCTGTCTAACACCAGGTCGGAGGATTATGACGAAATGAATACCAAAATCATAAAAGCTTGTTGTAATGAACTAACTAGTATTCTCACTCATTTAATAAATATTATATCTCTTTTTCCCATGGAACTTTTCCTGACAAATTAAAACTTTCCATAGCCTTTATTCAAGAAAGGAGACAAATGTGACATCAATTATTACCAACCTATTAGGTACTTTAATACTCATCTTGTCTAAAATTTATGAAAAATGTATGTATAAAAGATTAATGAATTTCTGTTGTAAATTTCAAATTATTAGTGACAAGCAGTTTGGATTCCAAAAGAACAAATCCACATCATTAGCTATTTATTCTCAAATGCAAGCAATATTGTCAAATATTAATAATAATTTTCTGACTACCGGTCTTTTCTTTGATCTATCGAAAGCATTCGATCTAGTTGCACACGACATTCTGCTGCAAAAACTAGAAGCTAATGCGATTAGAGGACTGACACTCCAGTGGTTATCGTCCTATTTAAGTGATAGAAAGCAATGTGTCATTATCAATAAAAAAAATGTAAATAATGACATAATATCCTACTCATTAGAGTATAGGTATAACAAATATGGCGTTCTACAAGGAAGCGTCGTGGGCCCAATATTATTCCTCATTTATATAAATGACATCATAGAAATAACTTATCACAAATGCATATTTTTTGCCGATGACATCTCTATTATAGTGACATCTGATAAAAAATATAATACAATTTTGGGTCATGAGCTTGACATTAATAATACAATTGACAAATTGCTGCATTGGCTTGGCATTAACCATTTAAGAATGAATTTAGGCAAATCAGTTTACATTCAATTTAATCAATCAAATAATCATAATAATGACATCAAACTCAATATTAATAAAATCAAACAAGTAACGCATACAAGATTTTTCGGTGTAGTTATAGATAAAGATATTAACTGGAAAGAACACATAGACAATGTTAGTACTAAAATCAATAAATTTGTATATGCACTTAAACAAGTAAAAAATGTAACTAACGTAAAAACTGCTGTAATATCATACCATGCATATGTTGAATCACTACTACGTTATGGGCTTGTAATATGGGGTAATAGCACCGACTTCCAGAGAGCATTTATCGCTCAAAAATGTGTATGAGATCAATTTGTGGACTCAAACCTGATGACTCATGCCAACCCATATATACACTATATATTTACGAAATATGTATATTTGTAATAAAAAATAAACAATTATTTAAGACTGCAAATGATGTTAACCTTCGAAACAGACGAGATCCATACAAGCTAGTGCTGAATGATTTGCCTCGATTAGCTAAATATAATAATAATAACTGCCTAGCAATGTGTGTGCGAATTTATAATAAAATATCGAGGCATTTTAAAACATTAAATTCTAACTTATTTAAAACTAAATTTCATAAATGGTTGCTTGAACATAGTTTTTATAGTTTAAAGGAATTCATAGACAAAAAGTTTTAATGTTTCAAATTGTTCGTTGTTAACGTCTCCTTATCTGCTTGCCTACCTTTGAAAATTTGCATGCTTTGTCATAACCTAGCTAAATATGTTTGTGCTATATAGTATTTAACACCTTTTTATACCATGTTTTATGCAAATAAATATATTATTATTGTTATCTTTATTCAACTTTTTTACATATAAGTTATATTTTTAAATATTAGAATTAAAAAAAACATTTAAAAATATAAAAAATAGAAATCCACCGGCATGGGGAACAGGGTCCTAGCTACCGGTGGTTAGGGTCCCAGAGACAGGAACCTCCTCACGATACGCGCCGTATCAAGAAGGACTGCCTTCTGAATCAGGCCCTTCACCCAGCCACCCAACGAGAGCCTCTTGAGATGTTGGTCGAGGCTCTTAGCGATAAGGCCATTGACCGTAACGACTATCGGCACAATGATTGCCGAGTCCACATTCCACATAGCGACAACCTCGTGGGCTAAGTCGAGATACTTCAATTGTTTCTCCTTCTCAGCCTTCACGAGGTTCTCGTCATGCGGGATAGTGACATCGATTATCATTGTGCGGCGCACTGATCGATCTATTACCACTATATCAGGCTTATTGGCTACAATAGTCCTGTCAGTGATAATAGATCGATCCCAGTATAACGTGACATGGTCATTCTCGAGAACTGGGTCGGGCAGATACCTGTAATACGGTACCTTAGAGTCCACAAGGCCGTATTTCAGAGCAAGTTGCTGGTGGATAATCCTGGCCACTTGGTTATGCCTGTGCAAATACTCGCCGTTAGCTAAACGAGAACACCCAGAAGTAATATGTCTGATAGACTCACCGGGACAATGGCATGCCCGACATATGTCGATCGTCCCGTCTTTCATTATATAATTCCGGTAGTTATTCGTTAGCATAACTTCATCCATAATCGCACAGACTGAACCTTCGGTTTCCCCAAAGAGGTCACCGAAGCGTAAAAAAATTTACGTCGGGCCCATGAAGGGCACGGAAAAAGCGTCCGTGAAGCTCCTTGCTTTGCCATACTTCCTTGCGGTCGTTGGTACTAAGCACCACAGGTTTGCGCCAGTTCTCTTTAGCCAAGGACAACGGGGTGAGTCCCTTGTCCACTGCAACCACATCTCGGTGCATACCCACGTCAGCCTTGAGAAAATATTCTCTGAGACTGCACACCTCGCGGTTGTGGAGGGTCTTAGCATTTAAAAAACCTCGACCCCCGCACTTCCGCGGAATGTACAGCCTCATGACAGACGAACGTGGGTGATGCATCCGGTTTGCAGTCAGCAGTGACCGGACTCTCCTATCCAGGGCGAGTTCCGTCTGGGTCCACTTTAGTATGCCAAAGGAGTACATCAGGACCGGCATGACCCAACCGTTAAAGGCGCGCACCTTGTTGCCGCCTGACAAAGAACTATTAAGTACCTTTTTCAGGCGACCGAAGAAGTGCTCCTGCAACGATTGTTTCATGTCAGGCCCGTTAATGCCCGGGTGGCTGGTGCAGGAGGGGCCGGATTTGGCGGAGAGCCAGTTTGGTTTCCGCAGGGGGCGCTCTACGGTAGACGCCATCATGCGCGTGCGAGCCCTCACGACGGGGGATGCTGTTGCCCGGGGTGGGGTCGTCTTGGCGGTGTCTCTAGACATCGCCAACGCCTTCAATACCCTGCCCTGGAGTTGCATCAGGGAGGCACTCCGGTATCACCGGATGCCGACCTACCTCCGTCGAGTGGTTGAGGCCTATTTGACTGATAGGGCCGTCATCTACCCCGGTCATCAGGAAGAGTGGAACCAGCGAGAGATGTCGTGCGGTGTCCCACAGGGATCGGTCCTGGGGCCGCATTTGTGGGACATCGGGAACGACTGGGTGCTGCGCGCCGACCTCCCTAGCGGCGTCAGCGTGGTATGTTACGCTGACGACACGCTGGTCCTGGCGCAGGGGAGGTCGCACCAGGCGGCGGCTGAATTAGCGACACGCGGGGTTGCGATAGTCGTTGAGAGGATCCGGCAGTTGCGACTCGTGGTGGCCCTGCACAAGTCCGAGGCCATGTGTTTTCATGGTCCTCGGAATGCGCCACCGTCGGGATCGCAAATAACGGTAGGAGGGGTTCGCATCGGAGTCGAGTTGACGATGAAGTACCTGGGACTCGTCCTCGACAGCCGGTGGAACTTCGTGGAGCATTTCCGACGTTTGGCTCCCAGACTGGAGCGGGCTGGGGCTGCCTTGAAGCGGCTCCTGCCCAATCTAGGTGGTCCAAACGCCTCCTGCTTTACGCGGGGGTCGTGCGGTCCATGGCCCTTTACGGGGCACCGGTGTGGGCGCGTTCCCTGAGGCTGCGGCCAGTCCGCCGGTTGAACGCGTCCCAGAGGGTCATGGCCATTCGGCTAGTCCGGGGTTACCGCACGGTCTCCGGCGAGGCGGCGAGCCTCCTTGCCGGATTGCCGCCGTGGGATCTGGAGGCGAAAGTCCTCGCGCACGTGTGGGAGTGGCGCGAGGAGGCGAAACGCCGGGGCGTAACTCCGCTGCCGCGAGAAATCACGGTACAGCGGACAGAGCTCCGGCGGGATCTCATGGCGACATGGAGAGTGCGACTGTCGCAGCCCAGCGCTGGGCACGCCACAATTGCGGCGATAAGTCCCCTCTTTGAGGAGTGGCTAGAGAGGCGCCACGGCGTCCTCACCTTCCGCCTGACGCAGGTCCTCACCGGACACGGTTGTTTCGGGAGGTTCCTGTTTCGCATAAGGCGGGAGGAAACGCCCGGGTGTCACCATTGTGTGGATCGCCCAGAGGACACGGTGGAGCATACAGTGGAGGTCTGCCCGGCTTGGGCAGAGCACCGCCGTGTTCTCACGGAGGCGATCGGCGGCGGCGATCTCTCGCGTCCGAGCTTGGTCCAGGCCATGGTGCGGAGCGAGAGTGCATGGGAGGCCGTCACCTCCTTCTGCGAAGCGGTAATGCTCGCAAAGGAGGAGGCGGAACGCGTGAGGGAGAGGCAACCTCACGCCCTCAGTCGCCGCAGGAGACGCCCTGGGCGGCGGGAATCGATAGCCGATTCCCGGCCACCGTAGGCGCGGGCTTGCGGACGGTGAGTAGTGGGTAGCTCGCCGTCCGGTGAGGACCAGGCCCGGGTCGACGGCGCGTTGTGTTCCACGCGCGCCTCAAAGAGATGTCAGCAAGAGATGGGGTCCAATAGGGCCGATGCCGCTGGGGTCGCGGGTTGTTTGAAAAAGATACCGTAGCCCTGGCATAGGCAACTGAAGGAACACGGGTGGGTTTTAGTCAGTAAAAGTCTGACACGCCCTTCCGCTCCACCCAGAGCGGGAGAAGTTATTTGATGATTTCCCATCCACAAAAAAAAAAAGGCTGGTTAATGCCTAACCCCTCTGACATACCCAGGTATTTGTAGATATCAGTTGCGGAGAGTAATCTCAGGTTTATAGAATCTGAGAGTTGTATTGTAGTCCCTCAGATTCCACAATCCCGCCCCGCTTTACATGCATGACTGCACATTTATCTACACCGAATTCCATCCTGATGGAAACACTAAAAGTTTTAGTTACTTTTAGTGACTCCAGCAGTTGCAATTTGTTGTTGGCAAACCGTTTCAAATCATCCATATAAAGCAGGTGGGATATTACCTGACCCCCTCTCCGCAAAGGACAGCCCAGCCCTGTACCCTCCAGCAGAGTAAACAAAACCAAAGTGGACTCAGACTGTCGCCCTGGAATATTCCCCGCTTAATCCTAATAGGTTCGTTGCTCCCCCGAATTTGTCGGCATCCTGGATAGCGAAGAACCGTCCTCCACTGCCCCATACACGTCGTTAGGAAGGTTGTATGTAAGGCTCAGAGTTGTATCAATTTTGTACAACTCTAACACCCTCAAGAGCCATGTATGGGGCACCAAATCAAAGGCCTTCTTATAGTCTATCCAACATGTCGACAAATCCTTTCGGGATCGACGGACCTGTTGGCTTATGGCCATGTCAATGAGGAGGAGCTCCTTGGTGCCGCGGGACCCATTCCTACATCCATTTTGAGAGGCAGACATAATAGAATTCTTTTCTAAATGAGAATTAATTTTCTCTCTCAAAATGGATGTAGGTAAGTAGTTTATAGACCGTCGGCAAACACGTGATCGGCCTATAATTTTTGGGTTCCGTGGCATCACCTGACTTATGGAGCAGGTGGGTAACTCCTGTTGTAAAGAGCTGTGGCAGTGACCCAGACTCTAATGCCAACTGGAATTGCGATGCTAAGCACGCGTGTGAACTTTGCAGTCATTTAAGCCAAAAATTGTGCAGTCCATCCGGTCCCGGAGCTTTCCAGTTCGGAATCGGGCGGGCTGCACTGGCTACATCGGAGGAAGTAATTATTACTTCCTCCATCTCCGGTATGGCGTCACACACGCGCTCAACATCGCGCATCCATTCAGCCTCAGTATGGCAGACGGGCACCGACCAGATGTTGCGCGAGAATATGCTAGTGGTATCATCATCCGGACGGCATACGTCTGTCACATTTTGCTCAGGTCGCGCCCATGCTCTATACACCCACCTTTGATCACGCTGGAATATGCGATTCTGGGTATACCGCTCAACCCGTCGCTTATACCTACGGACACGGCTTGCCCATGCACAGACCTTCTGCTTCAAGAAGTCAATGCGCTCTGTGACACGGGACATATATTATATTCTTGAGGACTGATTCCAGTCCCCGAGAGCGCCCGCCTCACAAAGCGCATCAATCTAGGGCGAGTATTGCCCTCCCTGAAGCAGTATAGTTTGCCGATGAGCACCCTGGTCCCCTCGATACGCCGCTCGATCCTGCACTGCCAGGCTGGAACAGCGGGTTTAGGTCATGTAGCTATGTCACAATTGAGGAGCGTTTTCACAAAGCAATACGAGTACATCAATCAAAATCTCAAAATTGTTTTTTTTGTCGTTTCGTACTCAATCTCTATAGGGCTACACGATGGTTTCTACGAATTTTCTGTAAACGATACATAAATCATTCTAAAAGTACAGCGAAGTGCATTAGTTTTTTGAAAGTGATACATCTACATCGATCGAATTTTTTCAAAACGATACATCAAACGTCTATTTCGCTGTTATTGTGGTTGTCTCGTTCTTACAAAACTAAATAATTATTGCATCATCTTTCACATTCACATTAGTTTGATTGTTTACGTTATAGAAAGGGCACGCGCTTTTTCTTTGAATTTATAAATATTGTATGCAATAATGGATAACGGAGAATATAACACGCCAGATATTGAAGTTGAAAGAGGACGCAAGTCTAGACGTTGTCGCAGTACTCCGAAGACGTCCAAATACACTGCCAAGCCTGGTTATATAATCTTTGCATAATGCAACATAAACCTAATATGAAACAAAACAAAGACGATATTGAGTTTTGTTTGGTTAGAAAATCAAAGTGGGCGGGGTGTTAATGAGATAGCGTCGACACTTCAGCATTATTTGAAAAAAAAATGGAAGAAAAATGCCTTATGGAAGGAAAGAAGAATATGAAACTTGAACTGTACTCCGATTCTTGCAGTAGTCAAAATAAAAACTTCATTATGTTAGCCATGCTGGCAAATTTCATGGCTACTAGTAAAGTTTTTTGTAAGCTGTCCCATTTTTTCCCCATTCGAGGCCATAGTTTTATGCCTCCTGATAGTGTTTGGAAGGGTTGAAAAGGATTACCGCCGACGTGAAGTTATTGTATCGCCAAATGAATACTATTCCATTCAAAATAAACATGGCCACGTCAACGAATGGGGTAAAGATTGGTTTAGTTATGACATGAAAGCTAAGGCCAAAGATATAATAAAGGCAAACCTTTCATTTAAAATAAGCCAAACTCGAATACTACATTATATTGTAGTTGGATCCCGCGCTTTAAAAAATATTGAAATTAGTGTTCAGGAAGTTTATTCTGCTGCGCCAGTGATAGTTGATGTTAAGAAGAAAAACGTCAAATCTTTTTTACGATTCGACTGTGCTCAGTTGCCTAAAACCAACATGGTTTCTTCAAAAAAGAAAGCAGATGTTGAAAATTTACTAAAATTCTGTGATATAGCTGATGATCCTGATGCTCAGGCATTTTATGCAGATGTTCTCCAGGGTTCAGCTGTCGACGATGACAATGTACGACGAAACTATGACAATGAAGAACCCGTAATATAATCCACTAATATTATAAAGGTGAAATCCCGTATCCGTGCAGCAAATTCGGACTAAATGTATCGGGTTTTTATCAAAACGTGACATCAACAGTAGATGTATCAAAGTTGAAAAACTCGATGTTTTTGATGTCATTTTGTTGGTATGTTTATGTGTTCCTTTTTTTATTGTGTACGTACGTAAAAAGTATCTCATTAAACTAATTAATAAATTAATAAGCAATTTCATTTAATATACTTTATAGAAACCCTTGTAATTAAATAAATCACGTTACTGAAAAAAAAACCATATTACGATGTATCGTTTTGAAAAAACGCTCCTCAATTTGGAAATGTGATATTGGCTACACGACACGCCGCAATAGCCGCGCAATACAGGATCGAGTGCGTATCTACGAGATCTTCGCTGCTTTCAAAATAAAAACCAAGCAGCGAATCCAAGGCACACACCATCGCCCTATTCGTTCTGTGCATTTATTATTATTATTATTAAAAGAAAAAAAAAAGAAAATATGATTTCCGAGGCCCCCGTGCTAACATTTTTGAGCTCGCTTCGCTAGCTATATCATCCTTTAAACATACATCTGATACTACAAATTTTTTGCACATGTCGACGAAATATATCCTTTAATCGTCAGAAGAAAACTTAATCTTTCTGAAGAGGAGGTGCTAAAGCGTTCGAGCTCGCGTCGCTCGCTCTTGCATCCTTTATTCTCCCACTTCTCAAGCTTTTGTGAATATCGGGGTTGGCCCCCATTTAGTTTGACCCGCCCCGGGCCTAAAACAGGCCTAGTCCGCCACTGCGTATCTCCAAGAGATCATTCAGTAAGCTCAAATTGACAATTTAATTCGACAGGTTGTTATTCTTTGGCCTTTAGTGTTAGGTATCTCAACAAACGAGTGTCATTTGTGTAGGTATTGTATTATTGTGTATTTTGTTTATGTATTTTCTAATAAACGTTTTTTACCTAATTTATACCTACATAATCAAAACTATACCAAGTACTTATTGTTAAACAAGAATTTAGTTTTTGGATGACAAATAGATCTTGCCCATTTTATTGTTAGAGCCGGGGAAGATTACAGCATTTTTCTAGGGTGCAGTTATAGAAGCTTGCAGGAGCGCGTAGCTAAGTAATAATAGCTGCATCCGGTTAGACCGGAAGCCGACCCCAACATAGCTGGAAAAAGGCTTGGCAGATTGAGTTATAGATGTTCGCACCGGGCGCATAGAAGGCCAGTTACGGCACTGAATGTACTTTTCCTGACATTTTATATAATCTAACGTTAAACCAACGCCTACTAAGACTATCACTATCTCCCCTACCTTACAGATTAATTTTTAATTAAGAAATTTCCATATACAGAGTGTACAAAATGTGTAGTTTGAGAATATCCTAATATTTTGAGAACATCGTTTTTGGGAACTACATATTATGGGAACAAAGGAACAGTGTACCGAGTTCATTTGTTCATTAAAATTTCATTGTTGCAGGAGCTGGCAATCAAGTCAATGGGCCTTCGATTGTGATTTTCGACTTGAAGACTGATCAGCTGATCCATCGCTACCAATGCAAGGCTGGCGATATGAAGGAAGACTCTTTCTTCGCGAACATTGTAAGTTAACAAATATCTTGTCCGTCGGTTTACCAATTTTTTTTAGAACGACAAACCGACATGACCGCAGTCTGCAGATGCTTTGATACAACCCTTGCAGTATTATCGGTATTATCTCTGATCATACCAGTTTAACTAGGTTCTAGGAAGGATATAACTTATTGTTTTGCGGTCTCGATATTTCATTAAATTTTTTGTACCCATTTCAGATCGTTGACGTAAACAAAGATACTTGTGATGACGCATACGCGTATATTCCTGATTTGGGTGGCTATGGAGTGGTGGTATACAGTCTCAAACAAGACGACTCTTGGAGAATTTCCCACCATTACTTCCACTTTGAACCTCTTGCTGGTTCTTACAATGTTAGCGGTATCGAGTTCCAATGGACCGATGGTGTGTTTGGATTGGCACTTTCGGAACCTAGAGAGGATGGGTAAGTCACTTTCATGATACATTTGGGATGTGAGATATCTATCCATATGAGTAGGTACATGCAATTGCCAATTTATAGCGGGGTGGTTTTAAGATTTTCGTAGCGGCGGCGGCGGCGGCGGCGGCGTAGGGTTGTCCCTCTACGAAAAGTAAGGACACTTGAGCAAAAGTCACTGAACTATTTTGAAAGTTGAGAGAACTTAATTAATTACCAGTAATTTTTATATTCCCATGTTATCCTTATTGTGTTGTGTAATGTATTCACCAAATTGGAAATCCATCGAAATTACATATATCTAATAAAATAATGCATTTTGCTACATTACTTAAAAAATGTAGTATCTGCTAAATTGTGGATAATTATCATAAATCATAATTATCATTAAAAAAAAGTAGTGCCAATAACATTAGTAACAAACACAATATGAGTAGTTCGACACTGACCCCAAAATAAATAAAAGCTTTTGCATCCAAGGTCGAGAGACGGTACTTGTTAATTCATCTAGTGCCTAATTATGATTTTTAGCATTGTGTGTCGAAGTTGCGGAATTTTGTTCACAATATTGTTTTAATTACAGGTATAGGACAATGTTTTTCCACGCATTCTCGAGCACCAAGGAGTTCTGTGTATCCACGGAGTTGCTACGCAATTACAAGAGTATCGACAAGATCGAAGCGTTCCACGACTTCAAGGTTTGAATGCTAACTGTTATTACTATGCGTCCCACGCTTACGTTGAATTATTTATTAGAAACAAATGAAGCAATTGAATCACGTGCGTTGTATCTACTGTTATTGTACGAGAGTATCATCATAGAAAGTTTGTTCACATCTTGCATTGTTTTGGATCTAGATTTTCTATATAATATTCCAGCCTATCCATGCAACCTATGTTATTTAAAAATCTTTAATAGATTTAGGTACCTATGTTTTAAATCTTTCACCGAAAGTAACTGTCGGCTCTTCTAATCCTTCCATATACTTTTTTTTTTGGGATTGGAAAACATCAAATAACTTCCCCCTCTCTGGGCGGAGCGGGAGGGCGTGTCAGACTTTTACTGACTAAAACCCACCCGTGTTCCTTCAGTTACCTGTGCCAGGGCCACGGTAACTCTTTCAAACAACCCGCAGTCCTGGCGGGCATCGGCCCTAGCGGACCCCTTAGCTAGTGCTAACATCTCTTTGAGGCGCGCGTGGAATACAACACGCCGTCTACCTGGGCCTGGTCCTTACCGGACGGCCAGGTACCATTGCTCGTCATCCGCAAGCCCGCGCCTACGGTAGTCGGGAGTCGGCTATCAATTCCCCACGCCCAGGGCGTTTCCTGAGGCGACTAGGGGCGTGAGGGCGCAAAGATCTCGTCTCTCCCTGACGCGTTCCGCCTATCCTTCCATATCCTAAGAGCACGTCTTCCCTACCACTATCGCACGCCCCGGTCTACTCCTTGATATGCAATGGTCTCTGTAGCCCCATGAAACATGAGGCTCCAGCCAGGGGCTACTGTGAATCTTTGGGTTCGTTGGAGTAATCGAGTCTGGTTCTCTGGTCAAACTACGCTGGGGTTGACGCATTTTATTAATTCATTCATTTAACCAAAGATCCGATTCAACCCTTTTCATTTGGCTTTTACAGCTCTTGGGTGATAGAGGTGAACGTACACAATCGGCTGCCAGTGCCTACGATCCCAAGACACATGTGCTGTTCTATACACAGGTAAATAAACATTTTTATTAACAAAACAGGTAAGCGCCTTTTATATATGTACCTATCAACAAATTTTAACACTGACAATTAAAGGCATTGAAGTGGACGTAGGAATTCGTTTGCATATGCGAGGATTACACGCCGCTTACTACCGCAATAATCGAATTCAATAATAACCTTCGATTTAACAATAATATCGAATGGAGAACCTTCACCACGGTTGACATTCTTTCTATATTTACTTTATCTTGCTATACAATAAGGCACGCAGCCCACAACCTTCGCCAAACGTAGTAACGTACACAACAACAATGGAATCTATTGATAAAAAGTTCTATAGAAAAACGAAGTTTATAAGTTTAAATAAGGATTTTTTATTCTTATTAAGCATTCATCTATATAAAATATGTGTTTAAAAGACAGTGACACTATTTAAAAGATGTGCTTATCAGCCTCCACGGCACGATTCGCGATACCTGGCCCGGCACGGCGCTCCTAGGTCAGTAAGATCAAATCAGCTGCCTTGCTAACTAGCTAATATTATTACCACGGCATGAATTATGACGCAGATAAATGATTTTTGTGACTTTTAAATCCGTTATTACGCTTTCAAATAATGCAAGTAAGTTATGCAAAAAAATAATTCTTTATGTGAATATAGTATTGTGCCGCTTAGAGAAGGTCTATAAAGTTCCTGAGACACCCCATTTAAAAAGGGAGAATCTTTCACACAGGCCTGGTGATTTTTTCTAGTAAGAAGCTGCCAAAAAACTTGTGTTATTTAGGAAAATGCTTCTCTATGTACAATGTTAGCGGTGGAACCACCAGAAGCGTACACAAAAAGGTTACTAGGGTTGCTCACACGCGAAACAGCTACATAAAGTTGGCCGTGGGAAAAGCAACCAATACTAAGATCCGCAACGGACAATGTCTGGTCCTGAGCTTTGTCATGGCGTAACATAGGCTGACGGAGAATTGCACACGTTTAAAATTAAACGGGAAATTATTAGGAATGAGGGGAATTCTGGGAATAAAAACAACATCACCGGTGCCGCAACCTGTTGAGATTTCGGCTTCGATGACGTTGTGTTGGAGATTGGTGACTATGAGCCGAGTGCCGCTGCAAAGTTTAGGAGGACTTAAATTTCTGAGAAGAATAATTGGCACACCGACTTTCAAACAAATTTTGTGTGCTGGAAGACCGGGTGTGTTAAGAGATTCTAAGACCTCTACTGGATAGTGTGTGGCATCTTCTTCTTCCGCAACAGTGTTTATCGAAGTATATTGTTTACTTTCCCCAGAAACATGTGCCAATATTTGTGTATTTATTGCTGCCACTTGGTCGTTGCGGGGATCAAAATAGCTCGTTGGCACAGCCAAGTGGCAGCGTGGTTCCCGATCTGTGGGATTCCCATACACAGATTAAATGAGTTCCAGCTGTGAAGCAACGGGGCAACATAGGTTCTCCACCAAAATTACTTTACCATCTTGTGTGGGATATGTGCCGTCACCAATTTGAAGATTTAAATTTGAGAACTCTTGCGCGTTTGGGTTCCCTCCCAGATGTGCTCGCATATTTACACTCAAATGAGTTGATATGAATTTGCGCCATAGAATCGAACTTTAGGCGAGCACTAATTTTATCGGCTCTCGTTCTTCGTGGTATTATCGGGAGTGTCTGCCTAAAATCACCACAAAAAGTACCGTAATGCCTCCCATCCGCCGGTCATTTTGCATTATTTCGGTCTACTGCTTCCACAGCCTTGCGGTTTGCCATCGTGCACTCGTCCCAAATTATCATGACACAATCGCGTAAAACCCGAGCTGTATCGCTATTGCGTGAAACTTTGCAAACCGGGCTTTCTGTTCGTTCCAAGTCGATGGGGATTTTGAACATTGTATGTGCGGTTTTTCCTCCGGGCAACAATGTGGCTGCTATTCCTGCTCAAAAAATCTTCAGCATACTTCCGCATCCGCTAATTCACAAAAGGTCAGTAAGATGGCAAACAGATGACTCAAACGATATGGACTATCGCTGACGCATTCTTCGGCTAAAGTATCATTCCAAAACTGATCTCCATCTAATAAATGACGTGCGCGGCAAGCAGCCTGATATGTGGGATATTTAATATCATCCACTTTATGGAGCTCAATAAAAGAAGTAGGTCCTCGTACTACGTGTAGAAGGAGACGTAAATATGTAGTAACACTCTGAAATATTCGGGTGCACAGTGTACACTCGTCCAATCACGTGTTTCTTGAAAACTCCAGGCTCACCTTCCAGAGCAGTACCACGTCTTCTACAGTTAAAAACACCTTGCTGCTTGTTGTACGTGTAATAAGATGGAACATCGTTCTATAGAAGGGATTTCGCATAATTATCTGTTTGGCAGAGGCGAAAGAATGCCATCAAGGAGGTTTGTCTCGGATTGTCCAACCTTTCTGTGACATTTTCAGATTGAAAATACACACGTTGCCCGCCCTCAATGTCTACATCGAGATGGATGACTGGTGGATGTCTCTCATGATTTGGGAAACTTAAAATACGCCAAACTGCCTCCGAGGAGCTTATATATCGGCCAGATTGATATTTCGTGATTTCATCATATTCATTGCGATTTCTCAGCGCGATCATAGCATGGTCACTACCTTTAACAACGAATTGAAAACCTTTAATTAGCCTAACTTTTTATTGGATCATTGGGAGTTATATTCCCAATGTATCGCCACGTATCGCGTTAAGTTTGCGCGCGAAGTATGCGAAAATAACCACACTTAAACAACATACGATCTCAAAAACTTTACGTTAGTATCATTTCGGGTCAATAGATGTCGTTACATGTATCAACGTTACGTAATGAAAAGTTCTTGTTGAACACCATAGATTGGTTAATATCTTTTGATAGAGTGAAGCGATTGCGATGAATCAAAAACTAAACGTTACTCCGAGTTATACAATATTTGAGTATAAAAGTTAATCCTATTGGATTCGTACTTTTTACGAGATACTGTAACAAAAAATCTGTCACAGACAAATAGACAAACATTCTAAAAATGATAGAAATGTCATCAGTTAGTTATTCTTTAACACCACAACTATTATTTTTTTATTATTTTCAATGTACAGAAACGCCTCGTCTACAGATTTATTATATGTATAGATTGTAGTAGTACTTTATGAAATTCATGATTTTCGTTTTGTATGAACAGTCTATTTCATTATCTATAATTATCTGTTTTTTTTTTTTCAAAAAATCGTATTTTCTTTGCAAATAAATATTTCTTCTGAAGCCGAACGGAACGGCATGCGGCGAAAACCACCACACTTACCAGCACTTATTGTGCTGACACGACAGAAGAAGAAGACTATTCCATTATTGAATTTATGGAGTGCACTATAAAAATCTTTAACGTTTCTTCCTTCAGGTGAATCGCAACGGAGTGGCGTGCTGGAACTCAAACAAGCCCTACACCCCTGACAACAACCCGCTAATAGTTAGCGACCCAGAACTGTTCGAGTTCCCCAACGACATGAAGGTAAGATGAACACCCTTAAGTCGTAGAAGATTTACATTATTTTATGTGGAAGGGAAGATGGTGAAGTCTGACAACTAGTCGTAACATGGGGTATGGTGTTAGCCAGTAACTGGGTTGTGGAGGTCAGGTAGACAGTCGCTCAATGTAAGATAGGTATGAAGGTGGATAGGTGGGAAGACAGGGAACTGTTATCATACAAAATAGTGTATGTATATTTACTGGGAAGTTTAGGAAGTTTAGGAAGCTTTAGGTGATTGAAGTTCTACGGATTTATCACTTTACCTTATTGAGACAGGTCTCGTTGTGCATTTGGGTCCCCAGAAACTTGCTTCTAATATTATGCGGTCTAATATTATGTTGGATACATAATACGAAGGGCTTGTATACGTCCTAGTTATTCTATAAACTAACTTCACGTTTCCTCATTTGAATTTCAGGTGGATGACGAAGGCATCCTGTGGGTGCTGACAGACAAACTGGCGCGCTTCCTCTACAGAACGATGGACCCCAATGTGATCAACTACAGGATATTCAGCCTCGACACTGCGCAGGCTATTGAAGGAACTACTTGTCAATAACTTTAACTGACCTTCGCAATATTGTTTCCAAAACATGTTTCTTTGGTTCGGTATTTACCTACATGTCCTAAATTATTTAATTATGTAGGTATGTATGGGAAACAGTATATAGAGCTTATTTATTTTTACATGTATTATGATAATGCTTTATATCGTTTTCTAGATATGCTTAGCGTAGGTACCTACCCCCAAAATTTATCTCACAGAGTATACTTATTGTTGTTCTATGTCTACGAAGAAGGAAGGGAGTCGACAATGACTTTGCATTTTCTCACGATTTTTCTAACATATTCGTAAAGTTGACATTATATTTTTTTTAATGTGATTATCATTCCACAAGTAAAATTAGTATAGTTATATTTCCTTAAAATAGATTGTTTGTGATTGTTTTCGCATTGTGGTAGTATTTAATATTGTATTTACCTACCGCAACGTACTTCATAATATGTTACTAAGTTCTACATCGTTTGTTTATAATGTTACTGATAATTTAGATAATATTGTAAATGTTCAAGCAACAATTTGTGAGATCGATAAACACTTTATTTGGTAAGTATAGTTATGATGATGCAATAACGATAACATAAATTAAGAGACTGCAAGCTTTGCTGACTCCATACAGTTTATTTTTTATTTGCACCAGGACAGAATCGATCAACATGTTGGTTTTAAAAGACAGGAAATGTTTTGTAGGTACCTACTTGTTATTAATTTTTTTGTACAGTCACGAGCACAAATATAAATCTTTTTTCTCGTGTAATAACGATTGCAAATTTGAGGTAAGACCTATTTCATAATAGTATGGGCTCCAAAATGTTATGCTAGTAACAACATGAAATTTCAATCAATACAGTAGGAGAAAATCAATTTGAAAAGTTGCTCAGTGTATACATATTAGTGCTCATGACTGTACCTATACTTACCTAAATATTGGTGTAAGTTCTTTATTAAGCGTATCTCCTGTTTGATCTCCACTAATAAAAGTGAAAAATAATAACGATCGATTTTGCTGTGTTTAACTGTAACTTTATTGATGCCAATTAGAAACTGGCCTCAGTGTTAAGATCACGAGATAATTGTGTCGTATTTAGTGCTACATCAATAAAGTTACAAGGTGTTATATTTTAAGCCAAGCAAGATTTATAATTCTTAAAATAATCTAAAACGTAAAACGGATAAACAAAGGTATCCTTAAATCCTTTTCATATTAAATACAAGAAAATGATTTGTACTTTTTTATTCTAGAATGTAGCTACATTGTTATAGAGTAATATTTTGTCAAGGCTCCCTTGCGTTTAAATTGAACAACCTGTATCTGATATGTATTATCGAAAGTTTGGTACTGTTTTTATTAGTTATAGTACGATAAGAGTACAAATTATGTAACTCCTAAGGTCATTAGCAATAAAGTAATTAAATCTTTAAATTATGAACGAGTCTTATTTAATAATAATGAGTGTTGATTTGCCTTTTCAGATAGAATGAAGAGCAGTTACCACTGGTCCACCCTTTGGCAACGGCCCTGACTTACGTGTTGTAGGTCGTGGGTTCGAACCCAGGCAGGTGCTTTACTTTGTGTAAATAATTTCATGACCACTGCTCTCAAAACGGTGAAGGAAACCATTGTGAGGAAACCGACATGTCCTAGAAAGAAAAATTCGAAGACATGTGACATCTACCAACGCGCACTGGGACCGCGTGGTTGATTACAGCCCACACCCTCTCGAAGAGAGGAGGCCTGTGTCCTAGCATTGGAAACAATATAGGCTAGTTATGAGCAAAAATAATAATAATATTATTATGTTTCACGTAATTCAACCGTCGTCGGCCTGTGTGGATGTAATTAATCGTAGTTATTGTGATTAACTACATCAAATCCAAACAATTACTATGATCACATTGGAATTACTGCTTTTTTGGGTTGAGTTTTCTGATTTATCGCTGAAACTAGCATGATTTGTCCACAAATCTAAACGAGTACCTACCTACTTCGCTTCCCTCGAGAGTTGAGATGTCCGAGCCCCGCAAAATCTATATATATAAAAATCAATTGTCGAATGTATATAATAAATGTCATCACTTCAGAACGGTTGCACCTATTTGGCTAATTCTTTTTTTTTTGTTGTGTTTGTGATTGTCAGGACAAGGTTGGTATGGAAGAAAATGTTTTAAAACTTGCCGGGTTAATTGGAAAATTCGGGAAAACTGAAAGTGCATTTTCTATGGGAATTTTGTATGAATTAGGTATTGAAATTTTGACAGAACAACGTTTGTCGAGCCAGCTAGTATATAAATAAAAATCAATTGCCTAATGTATGTACGCGCATCACTTAAGAACGGTTGCACCTATCTGTCTAATTATTTTTTGTTGTGTTTGTAATTGTCAGGATAAGGTTTGTATGAAACAAAATGTTTGAAAAGTTTCCGGGAAAATTGGAAAATTCGGGAAAACTGAAAGGGCATTTTCTATGAGAATTTTGTATGAATTATTGAAATTTTGACAAGATAACGTCTGTCGGGCCAGGTAGAGAAAAGATAATTACAGAAAGCAAATTGCTTTAATATTAGAAATCAAAAACAATTGAAGCTGTTGTGCCTCGCTGAATTGATGCAATCAATGTTCAATGGTTCTTCATTACACCCGTGGATATATGTATTAACCGATAAAGCATTGAATATCTGTTAGTTATTGTTGAAGAATTTGAGTTTGAATCTTGTTCACACCGAACGACTAGCATAAGATATGCCAAATTGAAAGATAAAATAATAAAAAATTAATCAAATATACAGATTGAAAGATAAAATTGAAACAAATCTTCTCGCCGCCGACGACACCACCACCAGTACGTCGACGCAGAAGAGGCCGACCACCGGCCAGCTTAGGACTCCGAGGCCCACAAGCCTCTGATAAGGTCCCCGCTCCTGGTGGAAGCCACAAACCATCAACGAAAATGTCATGCACGCATGCTTTGGGCTACAGAGGGGGGAAGTAACCTTACAGCGTACCGAGGACGGATGCTCTTTTTGTTTCAATCAGCTGTTCCCTACATTTTAACGAATTCTGCGAACATAAATGTACTGAACACCACTTTTTTTTCGCGATTTCTGGTTTGGTCCCCTAGTAAAAGTTGTACATAATGATGAGTACAATGACCCCTTAAAAGGTTCCCACTGTTTACACTTACGCCATGTATACTGTACTTACTATGGTATTATACTGCCGTCATAAGGAAAAAAGACGTATTTGACATTTTTTTCGAAATAGAGTTAGGTATTTACATATGCGGAATCAGCAAAAAAAAAAAAAGCGCATCTGCCAGTATTTTTAAATTGGCGTAAACTTAATGAAAACCTAATAATTATTACTATTAATAGACGTATCTGCCTTTGTACCTTATGGTCTAAACAGGCCAAAATATTTTTTTTTCTCCATTTCAATATTTCTGTAGATACGTCCTTTTTCCTTATGGCGTCGGTATAGGTAGGTACGTATGATAAAATATGCAGATGGTTGTGTATCATCGAACTGAGTTCAATGAGGACATTAACGCCTCGCTTTTACTCATCAATGCAAATGACATTATACATACCTAAAACAATATAAAAACATAAAACACGATAATGGTTTTCTGTATACCTAATTATGTATTACTAACTAATTATATTATAATAATTGATTGAAAAATGTTTTGAGACTTTTTTCTAAGACCTCGTAGTTTTCCTCATAAAGAGAAGGAAAGAGTCCTGCAGGTAGGTACTGCACATTAAGTGTCTTGAAATGTTTGCGAAGATGTATGTATTGAGTATCTCGTATTATTTGTTTATCAATTTGTTTCAGGTTTTTGTCTTATATCTGAATGTATTTAGAGAAAAAACCGGCAAAATTAAAGTGATCTTAAAGTCACCACGCCTACTGATTAAATAGGGTTGTCAGAAACATTGAACTAAAAAGATAAATTATAAGTTTCTTTTATCTAACTTGTCCAGCTTCTAAAATAATATTATTTTATAAGAAGAGCCTGATTGGAGCATGTGCACCAGCGGGCCACATACTCCTCATAGTTACGTCAGTTGGCGTAAAGCTCAGTGGTATTCGCGTTAAAGTAATAAAATGCCATAACAGTACCTAATATTATTTGTATTTATTAATGTTTATAAGAAGACTTGCCCGTTAGTGTTCTTTATGCATTCTTCTTGTGACGCGAAAAATGGAGAGTCAACCTTGTAGTAGCGGAGATAACTAGTTTATTTAGCTGTGGTGGTTTTAAGCCCCGCGCGTCGCTCGTCTGTGTCATTCACTAGTCGTGTATCGGTCGTGTTGCAACAAT
Source organism: Dicycla oo (assembly GCA_948252095.1). NCBI lineage: Eukaryota > Metazoa > Arthropoda > Insecta > Lepidoptera > Noctuidae > Dicycla > Dicycla oo. Next base: position 21,475,275 of record OX411714.1, read on the forward strand.
ACCACAGCGCTATGGCCTCCGTCAAAACTGAAAAAGTCGGCATTGTTGGCAGGTAATTATTAATCAATCACTTTGCATTCTTTACGATGTTTTGATCTAAATATTTTTCTTTTTACGTTATGTTTAGATTTCGTGCAAGTAGTCTTAATTAAACATGCCTTATTACTATTGAATAAAATACTCCTGTTTATTTTAATAAGCTAGAATAATAATTTAAAATCAATGAGATCTTAAACCGAATTAAAATAATAAGCTCATTACTAAAGGATAATTGGATCACACAAATCCTTAATTAAAATAAGTTAGGTAATAATATACCTGGAAGTTATGAGATCAATCCAAAGTACAAATATTTTTGAATCTCAAAGCTAATTTTATAAAGATGTGGGAAAACACACTCAATGTTATATCTGACAAACTTAAAATTCCATTGAAACCGAAATTTATTTAATCAAATGTTAATTTCGTAGTCCTTATAAAATTAATTAAAACTTGAATGGTTCTCAAGTATAGTAAAATAAACTGAGATAGGTACAAGTGACAATAACCATTCACTTTCATTTTATACATTTATATTGTACTTCTGACTTCAGATTTTAGCTGAATTCCACTAACGTTACTTATTAGACACTTATTTAAATGCAGCCCAGCTTATCCCACCCTATTCTTATTTGTTATGTACCTTAATTTCTAAAAAGGAACGTATAAATTGTGAATTACAAGCAAACCTACCAAGTTAGATCACATGACAATGTCCTATAGAATTACTCAACAACATCAAGTCGCTATTTTGTTTGTTATTACGGTATCATTACGCTATTCGATATTATTGAATGGTCTGTAATTTTTGCAAGCCGTTTTAGAATTCTTGATTTTTCGGTACAACCAGTGGAGGCATAACGAGTTTGTAACTTGTTTTGGATAAACTTAAAAGTATTTAATATTAGAAAAAAACACTTTTGTAGATATATGTACTTCAAATCATATGCAATCAACGAATTGAATAGATTTATTCAGAAAATCCAGTGTCAGCTCAGTTGTTCTTTGAAGATTATAATATGCTATGATAAATAGTCAGTAGGAACTATCGACGTACAAACATACGTAGGTACCACAAGCGTCAAAGATTCTGAATCACGATAGGTTTATTATTGAAAAAGATAAGGAACGCTATCATATAGTTCACAAGGGTTAATTATTGCTTTAGATAAATTATTACAGTTATTTTCATAAATAAAACCTTGATGTGTGTTTTTGTTAGGAAAAATAAAGAAATTCTTGATAAAATTACTTAGGTACTGCAATGTTGAGAGATATGATAATGAGCGTCTAATTAAATGTTGGTTGTGCATGCAACTTATTTATATATTTTTTACTTTTTTTTGTACTGTTTCAAACCATTGGCATGCTTTCAAAATGATCCATTGTTTATTCTCTCACACATATGTATAGTCTATGTAAACTGGAAGAGCGGAACCTAATACAAGCAAATATTTGCTTAAAAGTTGACTCCAAACATTACAATGTAATTTACATAAGTTGATGAAATACCTAAATATTTTTCTATTATTTAAACTTGAAAATCGGAAGTTAAGGCTGCAGTCTTGCAAAATTCACTCGTGGCGAATTATTTGTAGACCTACAAATAATTCACCGCGAGTGAATTTTGATACTATTTGAGATTATTACTATTATTACAGTAGGTAAGGTGATTTATGTGCTATTTTTTAGTATTTGCTTTATTAAACTCTTGGAATTGAAATAATATATAATTATTACATAGGTACATAAGATGTATTGTTATTACGAAACAAACGGTTTATTAAGAGATAAAAACTAAGAACTTTGATGACATTGTGACCTCCGATTGAAGAAACTGAAAAATAATTAGAAAAAACTAATCAGCGCATTTTGAAGACGAGAATGTTGAGCTTATTATGAGCTAAACAAATTTTGTAAATTAATTCTTTATTGTCATAAAGTAAGCACACAAACATAACTCGAAATTTTGTTGGGCGCGAAAGAACTGTAATTAACGCTTGATTTACCTAACATAATCCACCTAGATGAACTTAAAAATAATAACTAGCTATTCCTTATAATATGTTTATTTATGTGCAATAATAATATTACCAAATTACATTACGATAAATAAAATGTGTTAAGGCGACGATAACCGAGTTTTAATGATTTTAAGCTGAAGATCACGTCTAAACAAGTCGTGTTCATGATTTGGAAAAAATATATCGCTCTGATAGTACAATACTGCTGTAACTTAAAGTATGTCAAATTTTGGGATAGTCATTAATCCAAACGTAAAATTTACTTCCTACGCGTCAATAATACCGTTAAAAAAACCGTACCGTACCGCTTTAATAAACTTAATAAAGTATTCATTTTTTTATAATCTTTATCAGGAACTGAATAATCAATTTTTCGTCGATTCTGAAAAAAGTCACAGTTTGAGTTACAACAATATTGCGATCAGTGCGATATGTTAAATTAGGGCATTTTCTTATATTTTTGATTATATTTGTATTACATAGCCGCGCTTGACTCGGTGGAACGCAGAGCTAAGAGGCTCATTGGCGACGTAAAACTGGTGGATGCCAAGCTTCATAGCTTGGCTCATCGCCGCAAGGTTGCCTGCTTGTCGGTCTTCTACAGATTGTACTTCGGAGAGTGTGCCCGAGAACTCCACGACCTCATTCCACCGGCCCCCTTCTACCATCGGACATCTAGACGCACTGCCAGTTACCATCTCTACCTGGTTGCTATTCCACCAATTCGCACTAAGCGCTTCCGTCTTTTATAATGCGCACAGCAAAGGAGTGGAACTCACTACCAGCGTCTATGTTTCCGAACGCATACAAACCTAATCTCTTCAAAGTGAGAGTGAACAGGCTTCTTCTGGGTAAGCTCACTCCATCGTCGACTTTGTCTCTGTCACCTCTGACCTAGACTAGAGTCAAGAGCAAACCCATCACAAATAAAAAAATAAAACATAGTGTAATTAATTTTTTTTTCATCGATTATTTCGGGACATCGCCAATCAGTTGTTATTGCCATCCAACGTGGCAATGTTGCCAGCCTTTTGGGCACTTTCCATTGACAGCGATGCGGACGAATTTTTTGATGCCCTATGAGCTCTTCACCTTTTTATTTTTATGATTTTTATATACTTGTATATAATATATATATCTTTTAGTGTTAGCTTGTACATATAGTCTAGTTTCTATCAAAAATATTTTCAGCCATAGTTTTCAATTACCTAATTTTGAATGCAATTTGTAAAGTTATGTCTAACGCGGATAAAATAAATGAGAATCACGCAAAAACTATCACGCGAAATTTTATGAAACTTTCATCATTGTAAAGATTATTTATTTATGTAACTTTTAGTATACATGGTTTAATACCTATTGTTTTATGTATAAGTAATAAATTAATAATTCGTTTAATTTGGGACATCGTTCCTTGATGGGCGAGTCCTCTTACTGACTGGACGTACGACGCGTTGCGTGAGCTCAGCACAGAACACGCAAGTTCAAGGCCATTGGCGTATATCTGCGTCTTATGTACCAAATTGTTTACATCGATTCGATACCGATTTACTATCGACGAGTACCTACCTACTTACCTAACAACACACTTGTCGACATTGAAAGTTTTGATTGCAAAATATTTCGCAGCAGCTCTCGTACATGTTAATCTACCTTAGATCACAAATGTTACGTGTTGGCCTACATGCACAGTCACGAACCGGGGTTGTTGAGGCACTAGCTTATCATCTTAACTCGGTTGTGTTACACGAATGCCGCCCGTTTTTCGTTATTGAAATGTCACATATCAAAATTCACGTATATTATTTTGTCCTAATTCGAGTAATTTCTTACTTTCCAGCGGCCTCATTGGGCGATCATGGGCCATGCTGTTCGCTTCTGTGGGCTACCAAGTGACGGTGTTCGATATCGTCCCACAGCAGGTCACAGATGCCCTGGCCGACATTAAGGTGCAGCTAAACAACCTCGAGAAAGATGGTCTACTGCGTGGCAAGCTGAATGCTGAACAGCAAATCAAGTGCATCAAGGGTCAGTTCTGCTTTTGATAACTATTTTATCAGCGCATAAAAAGGCTAGGCAGATGAATAGAATCCGCGGGAATCGCGCAGCGCCTTTTGAAGGTTCTTGTATGCAAAAAAGAAAGGCATTGTTTATGAGTGAAATAGGCACCTATCTCTTCTAAAGTGCGTAGTTCAAATTAAGTCCTAGCCTACTGCCGTTAATTCTTTTTTTTTGATGGCATCCAATAGACAGAGCTATTGATAACATTGGTCCAACATTTAGTTCACATTTTAATTGAGCTAGACTTTTTTGTCCATTCACAGTGGTGTTATGGTGTTTCGAAATATTGGATTTTTGATTCCAAACCAAGGAAAATATTACTAATACTTAATTGGCTGTATACCCATCGAAATAAGCGGTAAAAACAAGAAAAAAAAATTAACTGAAACACACACACACAAACACAAATAAAAACTTATCTACCATTGAAAAAACAAATATTTAAACGAACATTTTCGGTAGGTAGGTTTCTTTGCTCTTGGTTACTGAAATTTTACCAAAAAGACATAAAAGAAAAATATAAAGAAAATCATTGTCATTATAGTCTTGTATCATTATTATAAAGCCATACAGGTAATGTTAGTGCAATACAATACAATATAAGATACTACCTACTTAGTAACAATAACACTTATAAGTTTAAATATGAGTTAAGATAAAAAATAATGTTTTGTTTTATTTTTACGAGTGACATGTCTTGTTATGTAATGTTTGATTTTAATTAGCAAATGAAGTAGGTATTCTTATCAACGATATGTATAATTATGTGTTCGTTATGTAGGTAACCTACCCTAACACTTACAAGCGCTATCATGTTTTCTGTGATCTCAAATATCTACCTATATCATAATAAGTTGTATGTGAGGCGTTTACACTGGGTATGCGCTTCCGCAGTGTTAGCTATGCAGCGCCTACGCAGCATTTGCTATGCGACACTTGCTACACTGCGTCTTCCACGTTGCGCCTACGCGACGTCTCCTACACAGCTTCTACGCGGGGTCTGCTACGACGCAGCGTCTACGCGTCTTCTGGCTTTGTAACGCCGACGTCTTTATCAGACGTCGGCGTTACAAAGCATGTGCAGTGTGCGAAGACACTCTATCTTAAGTTCCTATCAACTAGGCAAACAACTAAATATTTATTTTGTATCAATCCACTGTTACTTCAGCAGACAACACACTTTACAGATACGCCATTAAATTATGTAATCAACTCTTGATAACACCTATTTAAGAGCTTTGTTATAAAAATATGGGACTCTCTGTGTTACATTAGTACCAGGAAATAATCATATTATCCTAATGAAGACAATCGATAGTAATGAGTATTGTACTATTTGTTCGATTATCTTTTCCTGTTCCATGTGTCATGCTGGAGTGCCTGATAACGAAACAAGGGAACGATTATCGATTCCAGAATGCTTGCAATTATCATTTTGGTTCGTATTGCTTATCATAATGATAGGGACGTTATTATAGTATGTACCTACTTGAATATTTCAAGAGGCTGTACTCTTTAGACAGGTTAAGTGGTTTCAACAAAATAATTGATCGCAATACAACCATATGTATCCAATGCAATTATTTTAGTGCACGTTTACAGGATTTTGAGTAATAAATAAAGTCATGGCTAATGTAGCCATAAGCTTCTCATAGACTTTATTTATTACTCAAAATCCTGTAAACGTGCACTAAAATAATTGCATTTGATACATAAAGGAGTTTTAGCCGTTGTATTCATTTGATAATATGCTATTAATTCGAAATATTGACACATTGCGTTTCTGAACACTTCGTGAAGGAAGAAATTCAGCTGTAATATAGTCACCGCGAATTTTCTGAAGTCCTCAGAAAAATTAATGGACTGTGGCTTATCAAAATTAATTTACCTATCTACATTCGTTTAAATATATATATTTTTTTTTCATTTCAGGAACCTCGGATTTGGCAACTGTAGTAAAAGGCGCCATTTTCGTACAAGAGTGTATTCCGGAAAGCCTTGAATTGAAAAAGAAGGTTTACTCAGACCTCGACAAAGTGGTCGACGACAAAACTATTCTATCAAGTTCTACGAGCACCACTTTGCCATCATTGTTCTCCGAGCAAATGAAGCACAAGGCACAGGTAATTGAACTTTCGTACTCGTTATAATCCTACTAATATTATAAATGCGAAAGTTTGTGAGGATGGATGGATGTTTGGTACTCTTTCACGCAAAAACTACTGAACGGATTTTGATGAAATTTGGCACCCAGATAGTTTTTAACCTGGATTAGCAGATAGGATACTTTTTATCCCCATATTTTTACGGATTCGAAACTTATGCGGGTGAATGAAACCGCGGGGTGCTGCTAGTAATCTTATACTTATTTGTATACTTACAGAGTTATAATCATTAGAATATACAAGCTACCAGTAAAATATATGCATTATGTACAAGTAATAATATATGTATAATATTATGAATGTGAAAGTTTGTGAAGATGTTTGGATGTTTGTTACTCAATCACGCCAGAACGGCTGAACGGATCTGGATGAAATTTAGCACGAAAACGAGATAGATTATAGATCTGGAATAGCAACTAGGATACTATTTATCCCGAAAAATGTACAGTTCCCGTGGGATAATTGCCACACGGGAGAAGCCACTGGAAAAAGCAAGTAGCAAATAAAAATAAAAAGGGGAAACGCTAATTGGGCATAAAAAAATTCGTCCGCATCGTATTAATGGGAAAAGTGACCAAAAGGCTGGCAGCATTGCCACGTTGGATGGCAATGCTGATTCTTTAGGCTAAAAGTAGGCCAGCCCTTGGGTCCCGTGAAGAGTCGACCAACCGCTTGCTGATGTCTCGAAATACTCGATGAGCATTGGGACCCCAAGGCCGTAGTGTTTCAACCCCAAACGGCTCAAACATATAACTCCCAATAAAGTATTTGACATTGTGCAGTTTGAGGTTTTCTACTCCAGCAGCACAGCCCGCCGTGCTAGGAAGATGGGATGGTGCGAGGGTGTCGACACAGGTTACATCCCACACCAAAAGCCTACCCAACTTCCTAGGCATTATGTTCATTCTTTTTTTTCCAATTCAATTTAATTTATTTGTGAGCATAGGTTACAATAGGTGTTACAGTCATATTATGGTCTCTATGTACCTACTTGATGGTGTACAAATAATAATATAATAATAAAATAATAATAATAATATCAATAATTAATCAGATTACAATTAAAATAGCAGGAAATGTCAGATAAAAGCATTAGATTACATAATGAGAATATTAGTCAACATATATAAAATTTATATAGTACATCACAACCATACTAAAACTAAAATATTAAATTCGGTCATTAAGGAATTCCTCAACAGAGTACGTAATATGTCTTCTCAATCAGAAATAGAAATAACCTCTTTTTAAATTCATTAATTAAGGGGGAAGCGTGAGGGTAGCCCGCGAAATTATAATTTTCTTACGTTTTTTTGCAATTTGCAAGTCTGTATTAAGTTGTATGTTAAATAAAGTATGATTCGCGGTCGTCAAAAATTTGTATTTACAGAATTATAATCATTAAAATCAGTAATACAACACCTTAAGTTTGTATAATTCACAAATGTCATGATTTTATAAAATAGTCATTCATTAGGATTACCTGGTCTTAAAGAGTTATATTGATCACTTTAATTATTATTATTATGTAAATACATACTCGTACTTGTTACAACCGCGAATTACATTTTGATCAACATACAACCTAATACCGACTTGTAAATTGCAAAAAACGTAAGAAAATTTGAATTTCGCGGGCTACCCTGACGCTTTCGCCATAATATTATCTGGTAATTTGATACACTTTGGTAATTTAGTATAAACCTTTGGAGCCATTGCAAATATGTTTATCTGAAACAATGCAGTTTTGTGTGGAACCAATTGTAGCATACCGGCTCTGCGCAGACTACTTACTAGTGAAAACTTAGACAGGTTGCGTCTGACAAAAAGGGCAGTTTCGTAAATGTACATGGCAAAGTTATTTTTTTTTTAAGTTTTTAAAATTACAACTGTCGGTCTTTTGCAGATTACAGACGGCTCGGATACTGTTTTTGTGCGATAAATGAAGTTTCATTTCCAGTTGCAAACCTTATTCCTACATTACCCCAAAAAATTATGCCATATCTTAAACATGATGCAACTAGCCCATGATACGCGGTTAGTAATGTTGATTCACCTACAGTTCTCCTTAACATGTTTAATGCATATGAATATTGGTTCAGCTTACTACATATTTTCTCGATTTGAACGTCCCAAATCAATGTAACTATATGTATTCCTAGAAATTTTGTGGTGTTTGTTTCATTGATACTTACACCATTATGATTAATATTAAGGTTCAATTTGTTATTTGCCTAAATTTCATAATTACGGTTTTACTTAAATTAATTTTCAAATTATTATACTCTAACCAATTAATTATTGATTCAATATTATTGTTTATGTCAGATTTTAGTTTATCAGGATTATTACTGTCAAAAATTACAGTACTATCATCTGCAAACATTGTCATGGGGTAATTAGTTGCTGTAGGCAAGTCGTTAACATAAATAATGAATAATAGAGGTCCAAGGACACTCCCTTGTGTCCTTGGACCTCTATATCCCTTGAAAGTGGGAAGAGGCCAGACAGAATGGAGTGCTCCATTCTGTCTGGCCTCTTCCCACTTTCGCGTGCCAAGCCATTGGGTTCAAAATCAGCTGGCACCCCGTTGGTGACAAGACCCCGACAGATGATGTCGTTAATGCTGCTGTGCTGTATCCGACCAGCGCTATTGCTGCAGGATAGGCCATGGTGTCCGAGGCAGTCGACGCCTTCACCGCATTGACAGCGATTTGTAGAGCCGCAAGGTGTATCCAGACGCAACCATGTAAAAAAAATTAAATGAAAATTGAGATGAAAAGTGTTTATTCGGGGAGACATCCTAATTATTACAAAATAATTACTTCTGCCAAACTACAAAGCAGTTTGTTGGCAGATGTAGCTCGTTTAAACAATTTTATGTTTTATCTTGTAATCTTGTAGGTACTTTTCCATCAATAACAAGATTACATTTACCGCTAAACATTACCTATAACTAAACCAGAATGCCAGAAAGTGAGAGAATTATCAGAATGTGGTGTTACCCAGCATAGTGCCTATGTTGGATGACGGCAGCGCCTGAAGCCAGAGGCCTGACTCCCATTCACCCACAGCCAGAAGACAGGTTCTCGGGCTGAACCGTATCCGGCCAAGCCACTTTCCAGGCGTTCACCGCATCGGTCAAACACGGCACTTCAGAGTCAACCTGAGAAGGAGCTAAGATTTTGGTGGTTAACTTTTTGGTACTGGACCTGGACCGAGGACAGGGTCGTCCAATACCACATTTAAAAACGATGTTAGGGTATTTCGAAGAATATGATCGATTTTGCCTAAATGGTGTGGCTGCGATAAAATAGCGGAGGAAATACATAAAATTTGAACCGAAACAGCAATATCGCATAAGGGTGAATGCCGAATGTAAATTAATTTCAGAAAGTGTATCCGCAATATCGATAAAATGTTTAGTTTTATTGTCGACGAATGGTGAAAAACTATCTCCTAAAATTGGGGAATCTAGGAGGTGCAGTGAACTTTTTTATCTTTGATATCTGGGGCTATGGAATTGAATTTCTGTATTGTCTGTCGGTATTGTCACAAAGGTAAATTTCGCATTTGGAGTTGTTGAGGTCAAGGCCCATCGGCCTTGACCTCAACAACTCCAAATGCTGCTTTAGGAATTGAAAATCTTTTCGAACGGTGTCTACGTCAGCTCTATAGTGTTCCATGATCTAAATAACACACATTAAGTTTTGAATTCAGTTGTTGTATATAAGGGGTTAATACCCCTAAAACTGAAAATTGCTGCCCGCAGAGGATCACCTTGTTGACATCCGACTGCAGATTCCAAAACGTTGTTTTTATAATAGGTTGGGGAAAAAGTTTCTTCGCATTTTTTAAGAAAATTCAAAACATTTTTTAATATAGTTTATTTACATTTAACTAAAGTGTGTAGGTACCATTTTGTTCGATAACTTTTTGCCAACTTGTAGGTAGGGACATGATCCCATCGCTATAGAAATTTTGGGACTTCTGGTCAAAATACCGCGACAAGTGGTTTTGGCAGTCCTCTCGTGATGTTAACCTGACACTGCCTAAAGAATTCTGAAGAGACCGAAACAGGTGGAAATCTGAAGGTGCAAGGTCAGGACTATACGGCGGATGCATTACCACCTCCCAGCCAAACTCTCTTAATTTTTGCTGAGTGGCTAAAGGTGTGTGAGGTCTTTTTTTTTTTTTTTTTTGTGGATGGGAAATCATCAAATAACTTCTCCCGCTCTGGGCGGAGCGGGAGGGCGTGTCAGACTTCTACTGACTAAAACCCACCCGTGTTCCTTCAGTTGCCTGTGCCAGGGCCACGGTAACTCTTTCGAACAACCCGCAACCCTGGCGGCCATCGGCCCTAGCGGACCCCTTCAGCTAGTGCTGACATCTCTTTGAGGCGCGCGTGGAACACAACGCGCCGTCGACCCGAGCCTAGTCCTTACCGGACGGCGAGCTACCCGTTGCTCGCCATCCGCAAGCCCGCGCCTACGGTGGCCGGGAATCGGCTATTGATTCCCGACGCCCAGGGCGTCTCCTACGGCGACTAGGGGCGTGAGGGCGCAAAGATTGCCTCTCCCTCACGCGTTCAGCCTCCTCCTTCGCGAGCATTACAGCTTCGCAGAAGGAGGTGACGGCTTCCCATGCACTCTCGCTCCGTACCATGGCCTGTACCAGGGCCGGACGCGAGAGATCGCCGCCGCCGATCGCCTCCGCGAGGACGCGGCGGTGCTCTGCCCAAGCCGGGCAGTCCTCCACCGTATGCTTCACCGTGTCCTCCGGGCGATCCACACAGTGGTAACACCCGGGCGTTTCCTCCCGCCTTATCCGGAACAGGAACCTCCCGAAGCAACCGTGTCCGGTGAGGACCTGCGTCAGGCGGAAGGTGAGGGTGCCATGACGCCTCTCCAACCACTCCTCAAAGAGGGGACTTATCGCCGCAATTGTGGCGTGCCCATGTGTGAGGTCTAGCGTTATCATGATGAAAAACCACACCCCTTCTGTTGATTAATTCCGGCCGCTTTCTCTCAACTTCTTGCTTTAATCTCATCAGTTGTTCGCAGTAGAGTTCAGAATCGATGGTCCTGCCTGGTAGTAACAACTCATAATGAATAATGCCCTTCCAATCCCACCACACACACAGCATCACCTTGTTGCGAGTTAACCCGGGTTTCGCCACAGTCTGTGAAGCCTGACCGGCCTTTGACCACGACTTTTTTCGCACGTTCTTGTCATACGTGATCCACTTTTCATCACCAGTTATCAGCTTCTTCAAAAATGGTTCGGTTTCATTACGTCGTAATAAAGAATCACAAATGAGTACACGGTTCATTAGGTTTCTTTCAGTGAGCTCGTGAGGTACCCAAATGTCGAGATTTTTTGTGTACCCAGTTTTTTTCAAATGCGCCAAAACTGTTTTGTGGTCAATTTCCAGTTCTTCAGCTACGTCGTAACTACTGATATGCCGATCTTGCTCCACTTTTTCAAAAATGGCATCTTTGACATCAAAATTTCCGGATTGAAAACGCTTAAACCAAATTTGTGCTACTCTCACAGACACTACACTAGGTCCATAAACATCGCAAATTTTTTTCGCGGCTTGCGTTGCATTTTTACCTTTTTTGTAGTAAAATTTTAAAATGTATCGAATTTCTTCATTAGATTCACTCATCTTGACGGTAAGAAAAACAAATGAAAATCACACATTTTCCTAATTTGAATTAGGAATTATGTTCTTTAAAATTTAAACTTTCAATGATACCAAAACCAGGCAGATACAAATAGTATAGCCAAAGAGATTTTATTACAAGTTCATACATACTATAATGCGAAAAGACTTTTTCCCCAACCTAATATAATAATTTTGATGGGGGCCTGTAGCACTGCCACATGAAACCATACATTTCTGGTGACTCCTTTTTTACTTCAGCCAATAAAGTGCCCCTGTTAACGGAGTTGAAGGCGTTCTTAACGTCAACCTTGAGGATGACCTCACCTTTATTGACATTTAAAAAACGGAAAGGGCATGTACGTCAGCCTTGCTGCGCCCTTTTGATCCAAAGTCAAGTTGTAGGGGCTACAACTTGTTGGTCAAAATTTCACCGTACAATTTGCAGCATATTTTGGCTGCCGTACGGCTTTAAGTGCATACAACTGCAATAGGACGAACGCCGCCATCTCTCTTGCATCATTCACACCGCCACCGTTGAGCATCAGGCATAATCTAGATCATTTTTCAGGTAATCGTCTCCCACCCAGTCAACCCCCCGTACTACGTGCCTCTCGTGGAGATTGTCCCCGCTCCCTGGACCAGGAAGAACGTGTGTGAGAAGACGAGGGAGATCATGTTGGAGATCGGACAGGAGCCAGTCTCACTGAGCCGCGAGATCGAAGGATTTGTGCTCAATCGTATTCAGTGAGTATTATAGCATTAAACATTTTGCTCTGTCTATGATTATACGGCCATTTATGTTGTATTAAGTCAATGAATTCGATGATTAGACACTTACATTAAAGGTACGAGTAGGATAATATAATTGCCTGGGACTAATGCGTGTAGTCAAAAGTTCAAAACAATGTGTCAGACAGGCACAGTTGAGTTGTTAGTAGCTACTTACATAAAAAAATATGAAATTATTAAGAACACTGCGTGCGTGCGATTGGAGAGGCGGCATGCCTCTCAGGAGTGAACTCCTATAGATCGATGATAATAAAAAGCCAATGTCAAAGTATGTAGCTTATTTAGCTTTTTTTTAGATTTAATATCTACCTATAATTTCTACCTTTTGTATTCTTAGGTACGCGATTCTGGATGAAGTTTGGCGCCTGGTCGACAACAAAATCGTAAATGTAGAAGACATCGACAAAGTCATCTCAGAAGGTCTCGGAATGAGATACGCTTTTCTAGGATCGCTGGAAACTGCACACTTGAATGCCGAAGGCATGAAGTCTTATATCGAAAGGTTAGTAAAAAGTAAATACCTAAAGTTAAAAGTTGTAAACTCGCGTCACAAGAGTGAAACAAATGAACAGTGATTTACTCTGCATGGTCATCAATTCATCATATTCATAATTCATATCTTAATCATGATTTTTTCTATGCGATGCCTTAGCATGAGGCTCCAGTATTTAGAAATTTATCCTGTTTGGCAGTCAGAAAGTCATTTTAATTTATTTTAGATACGGAGAGACCATCTACAACGTCAGCAACACGATGGGAGACATTCCACGAATGACCACAAGCAGGAGTGCTGACACGATCTGCGCACAACTGAACAAGATGGTGCCTTTGGACAAACTGCTGGAAAGACGCGCCTGGCGTGACGCCTGCCTCACTCGCCTCGCTCTTCTCAAGAAAGAGATGAATGAACAAAAAGTTAAATACTAGAACTGAAATATGATCATTGATCAATGATAAAAATAATCATGCAATTTACCTAAAATTTCCAATGTCTATTATATAGGAGTGCATGAAATGCATCCGATCATGTTATGCCTAAGGACTTTATATATTTGTTATTTATTCTGTACCAAATAATAATTATATTCTTGGATGTGATTACACTATTTACCTACCCAAAATGTGTTTTCATTTATTTTTGTATCTGAAAATCTAAATATTACTGCAACATCTTCTTAAAACATTTCACGAAATCCAGCAAATGCTGACGAGAATAACCCCAACATATTTTGTATAATTACTTAATGTTGTATACTAAAACCTTTTTGAAAGTATGAAGATTACGTTAATGAAGTAATCATCAAAATTGGTTTATTCGTTTTTGAGAAAATCGTGGACATACAGACATACATTAATACGGGTCGAATAGAGAACCTTCTATTTTGAAGTCGTTTAATAATTAAGTCGGTTAAAAACAAAGCGATTTGAAGTCACCGGCATGTTACCGCGCGCCGCGCCGCGACTATGTAGTAGGTAGCTATATTTTTCCGGAAATGGACACATGAGGTTAGGTTGACGCCCAGGATTTTGATCATCCATTTTTTATATTTTGGTTAAAATTAATTTTATTTATTTATGATTATAAAATGTGGAATCTTGTCTAGGTAGAAGTTAGAATTCGATAAAAATCTTTGTGAATGTTTGTAAGTTACAAAAGATGTAAATGTTTGTATGATTCATAGATTTAGTAGATAATTATATATTAGACTAAATCTGTGGTATGGTGGTGCTGATTCATACGACGTTTCGTGATCTGGCGCGCGCCGCGCCGCCCGCGCCTCGCCTTCAGTACAGTATCGACCACAGGTTCATAGGAATATACGTGATATCTCTATGTAGTCTGTGATAGGGAGCTATTACGCTTTGAAATTGACAATTTCTTCTTTCGGTCCTTGACAATTCAAATGCCTGTCATTGGTTTATCAACTTACATTAGATCAGGTGTCATTATTATGATGTATTTAATGCCACCATATTTCCAGTGTGAGAGTGAGAAGGCCGATAGCACCGTCCCTTTTAGGCAATGGAAACATGATGGTTTTAATACTTCATAATATAGACCCAGGGGTCTAAACTTTGAAGCCTTAGGGCCATAATGATTTTTTCAGTATGTTCTAAGGGCCAAAACAGTTTTAATTTTTCTGCCCTTAACTATATTTCTAGACTAGTCGCAAAGTGCGCGACCTAAGCAAACATACGCTTTTTGGCATTTCAATTACTATTGCTGTTTTTTATGTTCCGTGTACTATTGTGTATTGTGACACTTAACGACATCTAGTGGCGAGTAGTGATACTATGTATTGTACTATGTACTATCTATTTCAGCAACCCACTAACAGGTTCCATTAGATGTAATTAAATATTTGGGAATTTCCACGTTGGTTCGAGAAAATTCTGGTTCTGGCTAGTGTATTCCGATCACTTCGAGATGGCAGTAATTGCGTATAAAAGGCTAACGGCGCAACCGCGAGTCAGCGCATCTATACAGCGTGCATTTGCCCAATCATGACCTATGCGGGTTCAGTTTTTGCGCACGCAAAACCCCACCATATCCATAGGATGCAGGCCCTACAAAACCGTTTCCTCCGATAGGCAACGGGATCCCCTTGGTTCGTTCGGAACGAAATTCTCCTAGACCTTAATATTCCCACCATCTGTCAGTTCTTGAAACGCAAGTCCAAGCGTTTCTTCGATTCAGCCACCGATCATCACAACCCTCTGGTTGTCGAGGCGGCTAGTTATACAGGGTTATTGGTAAAACACCAAGAACATTTTAAGGGGTCATTGTACTCATCATTATGAACAACTTTTACTATGGGAGCAAGCCTGAAATCGCGAAAAAAAATCAGCTGTTCAGTACATTTTGACGAATTATGCTAACATAAATGTACTGAAAAGCTAATTTTTTTTTCGCGATTTCAGGTTTGGTCCCATAGTAAAAGTTGTTCATAATGATGAGTACAATGACCCCTTAAGAGTTTGTTGAGGTTGTTGGTATAATAACCCTGTATATTAATAATTGGCCGACCTCGTTATCTTCGGGGCATAAAGAAATCATAGACTAATTAAACCGAACGTGTCAATCAAACATATCAGACTTTCCGATATGTACTAGTTTTTACCTACATGATCATTGCCTACACAATAAAAATAATGAACCAATGAACCAATTCCCATGTTGTTTTATTAATAAGTAGATAAGTGTACCTACTTATAACAACTAGTCGGACATGTCTTCCAATGAGCTGTCGCCACCGTAGGAATCCTTTTGTGGTCTTCAGACTATATGATAGTGTACATATGACATTTCGTAGTGCAAGGGCGGATCCAGCTTTGTCGCCAGGAGGGGGTCACATAGTCGTGGTCAAGTCAAGAACTTATAATTTAATTTTGATAACAATAGATACAAGTAAAAAGTAGGTATTTTATTAATGTACGTAAGTACTGTACTTAAAAATATTTATTCTTTATTGTACACTTGAAACACTTAACACATAATAACTTGTACATATACACGTACATATTGCCATCTTCTCTTGAAGACATCCAGAGAAGCACTATCACGCACGTTTTTTTTTTTTTTTGTGAATGGCATCTCGTAGTTGGCGTAGAGAGGCCGTGACTACTTAACCGGACTATCCTGTGGCTGCCTTAAGTGAACTCAAAGCCTCCAGCCAGGGGCATAAACTTACAGACTAAACGACTACACGCTAAGGGCTCCCCTGTGGGGAATGGGCCTCGGCTTAGGGCGTCGCTGGGGGGAGGACAGCAAGATGGGACAGGCTGGATCAAATTTAAATAAATTTGAATTATCACGCACGGAATGAGGCAGCCTATATATATTCCATAACCGTGGTGAATGATTTGTCATAACAGCTAGAGGTATGTCGAGAGGTATGACGCAAAACTCCGCAAAAGAGAAGAGGTGGTACGACAAGGGTTTCCAACAAACAAAATATAATAGAAACAGACAAAATACATATATTTAAATAACAAAATCAATTTTTCTTTTACGTCTGCTCCCGAAACGCGTTATTACGTCATCTACTTCAATGGGTACCTACGTTTTTATGAACGTGGAGAAGTGCCAGTCCGGTTAGGCGATCTTCAACCATTGAAGATCTTAGCCACGATTTAATTCTGCGCAACGTAAAGAAAGACCTTTCTGCTGTCGCTACACTGACAGGTAGTGTAGCCACAATACATATCGATGTCACAATTTAAAATAAGATCAGAAATCGACTGCGGTATATCCTGGCTCCGCTGCCACGCCTGACACAAAAAAAAAAATACATATTTGAATGGGTACCATTAAAAATGATGTTGTAGCTGGCACTTCAATTAAGCTATGGACATAATTAAAACTACCTACTTAATTTAACAAAATAATTAAAATAATGAGCGATATAAGAATAATATCTTAACAATATTTTCATTTTACGCTTCAAAAATGTTGTCTCGTCACAAAATTTCTGTGACATTAATCGTACAAATAACTAAAACAACTTGCCTATTCTGTAAGCTTTCCAAAAAGGTATAAAAGTCAATTTTAAAATACATAATTCGTGGCATGGCATGTGTTTGAATCGGCGCGGGGAGAGAAAGGGTCATTTGTATTTGTACGAGTATGAAATAAAATGCATTAAAAAATTTACGTCAAATTTTATAAAAAAATTTACACATCTTGTTCAAAATGAGCCCCTCCTCGATTACGAATGCAGGTTCGAATTCTCTTCCTAACTTCGGTTTTCGTCACTCTTGATGTGAACGTTGTTCTCATCTGTTGCGCCGCGTTTATTATTCGCTGTCGAAGTTCTTCGACTGAATTTATTGGGGTCACATAAACTAATTCCTTCATATGACCCCAAACCTAAAAATCAAGTGGTGTGATATCAGGGCTTCGTGCTTGCCACGGAATTGGCCCTTCCCTCCCAATCCATCGGTTTGGATATCTCTCGTCTAGCCACTGTCGGACAGTAATCCGGTAATGTGCTGGGCAACCATCATGTTGAAACATGAGGTTGTTTTTTATTTCTTCGGGAACATCCGCCAACAAATCGTCTAGGTTGTTTCTTAACAACTTCTCGTAATTTTCGCCGTTCAAATTTTGGGGCAAGAAATGAGGGCCCAGCAAATAATTATCAAGGACACCCATCCATACGTTCAGGGAAAATTTCATTTGCGTCGCAGTTTCTTTTAGTTTTTTTTTGGATTCCTGCCTACTTTAGGTGCCCAAAAATGTAAGTTATGGTAATTCGTTATACCATCCCGGTCAAACTTTGACTCGTCAGTCCACAAAATATTTCTTAGGAAATGTTCCTGGTCAGCGTCAGCGTTTAACATAAACCGAGAAAATTCGAGTCGCCTGGCAGGATCTCCCTCGTGCAATGTTTGGACAGGTTGATAATGGTATGGGTGTCTACCTGATAGATGTACTACCAACCACACTTTCCACTGGGACATACCGAGCTGTCTTGCAACGATGTTCGTTGAGATGTTTGGGTCATCAATAAAACACTGAAGAATGGTGTCCTCTTCGTCAGCCGTGTACCGTCGAGGTCTGCCAGCGTTGACTTGTGCTCTCTGAACACTGCCAGTTTCAGACAATCGTCGATAGGTGCTCCCGAAAACAGTAACGTGGGGAAGTCGACGATCGGGAAAGCGGCGTTGGTATTCTCGCCGAGCCGCAGCCGCGTTTCCATCGGCAACACCATAACAAAACATTATTTCTGCGTATTCGTTATTAGAATACGAAGTCATGTTATCCGAAATAACAATGATAACAAAAAGAATAACAAGAGAAACAAGAATTAACAATAATGATCGATAACAAAGTAACGCGATGAGAGATTGGTTAATAGCAAGATAACAACACATGTGCTTGCGGGGCGTAGAGTCGAAACTTACTAAGGAAGGCGACGCAAGCGCAGCAGACACCGTGTACTCCCCCGCCCGCACACCCCGCCCCATCATCGCCAGTAAAATCGTTTGTTTTAGCGAGGATCATAAACTAAAGTACTGAGAACTAAGTATTCTTGGGCTTAACTTTGGATGCTAAGCTTCAGTGGGGCCCACATATAGATAAATTGTCAAAAAAGCTAAGCTCCGCAGCATACGCTGTTAGGAAAATTCGTAATTTAACTAACATAGAGACAGCCCGTTTAGTGTACTTTAGCTATTTTCATAGTGTAATGTCGTACGGTATTCTGTTGTGGGGAAATGCAGCCGACATTCAGACTATCTTTGTTTTGCAGAAAAGCGCTGTTCGATGCATTTATAAATTAAGTCCGAGACAATCTCTCAGAGAGAAATTTAAGGAGATTAATATAATGACTTTGCCTTCTCAGTACATTTTTGAAAATCTTTTATATGCCCATAAAAACATTAAATTGTTTAAAAAATACAGTGATATCCACAATATAAATACTAGGAACAAACACAAATTTGTTGTACCTCCAACAAGGCTCAAGAAAATAGGTGGGTCATTCAGGTGTCAATGTATACGCTTTTATAATAAACTTCCAAGCCACGTTCAAGATCTAAGCCTTAATAAATTCAAATCATTCATTAAACGCAAGTTGTGTCAGAAAGCTTATTATACCGTTAAAGATTATATTGAGGACAAAAAGGCTTGGGATTGAACTGCTCCAAATTTTATTTAATTTTTTTATTTTTGCATACTGAATGTTGACATGACTATTTACTTTGTAAAGTATTATATTATTTTAATTTATTGTGAATGTGAAGACTATGTAGGTCATTGCTTTTTTTGTTTGTTTTATTTTTTCTCTCAGTTATTTTTAATCATCGTCTGGCAGTTTGAGTAATTTATGCGGCCTACCCCAATGTCCTTTCTTTGGTATTGTTCGTCGAATCGTTGAGCTCCTTAAGTTCTGAGTTGAGCTGCGCAATTACTGACAAATGCGTGCACTGACTGGACAGGTCCTCTCAATCTGTGTAGTTCTTTCCTCAAAAGACCATTTCAGACACCAATCTACATGGTCTTCACATGAAGTGACCAAGATTATGTCTGGACTTTATAAGAGACTGTGACCTCTGAGTTTGTTTCGGCCTTTCTTCTCAGAGTAGTCAGATAGGAAACGCCGACCTCATGTAGTTAAAAAAAAAACATGGTTGACTTCTAAAAGTGTTTGTACAAACCTACTTACAGAAATAAAAATCATTTATCATTTAAAAACAGAGATGATTTCTCTCCCCGCACCGCGCGCCGCCGGCGCCGCGCCGTTTCAAACACATGCCATGCCACGAATTACTCGTATGTATTTTAAAATTGACTTTTATACCTTTTTGGAAAGCTTACAGAATAGGCAAGTTGTTTTAGTTATTTGTACGATTAATGTCATAGTAATTTTTGTAACGAGACAACATTTTTGAAGCGTAAAATGAAAATATTAATAAGATATTATTCTTAAATCGCTCATTATTTTAATTATTTTGCAAAATTAAGTAGTTTTAATCATGTCAATAGCTTAATTAAAGTGCCAGCTACAACATCATTTTTAATGGTACCCATTCAAATATAATATGTATTTTTTTTTTTAATTTGGAATTAAATGTCAAATTTTGGGTAAATATCGAAAAACTTCAAATATCTCGAAAACTATTGAATTTCGGCCATACATATGGGGGATTCAATTTGTTGCATTTTGGCCCCCTTATCAGCCCCTGACGGATATACGTCGAATTACTAGTAACCTTGTAGGTAGAAAGAAATTTTAGTTTTTTAACTTAGAACTATGTTATGATATGTTGAAGTTTAGTCGTTCCGATTCCGATTGAGGTTAGGTCTAGCTAGACGTTACGTAGTCGACAAGCGCGCGCAAGTTGGCGCGGTAAAATTCAAATTTTCGATGCGTTCGTTCCCAAACGTTTGCCATCATACAAAGTTATTATATTATATTAAATTAATTAAATATTGAAGGTATGTAGTTACATAAAATCTGTATGGTGACAAAATATATAAATAAAAACATTATGTTCAATTAGTGGTCCACCTAAGTCCTGGAACCAGCTCAGGGGGGGTCATGACCCCCATGACCCCCCCCCCCCTGGATCCGCCGTAGTCGTAGTGTTCCAATTCAAAACAGGCAACTGTCACATGTTTCTATGTCAAAAATGTAAATAAAGTTTTTATTTCTTATGTTCTTATAGCACGTCTCTGGGAGTGTATAATTTGATAGGTATTAAGCTTGAAAATAGCTGTATGTGTCACGTATTCTTTGTTTTGCCCCGACGATAACGAGGTCTGATAATTGGTACCTACAAGTAAAATTGTTCCACAACTACAAACTATTGTCGGTGGAAAATCACAATTACATAAATCACATTAGTGTTTTTTTGTTTTACGTGATTAGTGGGATTCATTTCAATTTTTTGTTAGTTATTAATATGCTTAAGCTGAGATACTTAAGTTCTCTGCGTCATCATTTCTTATCACAGCAATAGTAACAACAATAAGACATTGGCTGTTGCGGGCCAGATTGATGACACTAGTCTCGGGCCGGATTTGGCCCGCGGGCCGTAGTTTGGAGACTCCTGCATTAGATAAATTAATGTGTCGTTAGTTATAAATAAACGAATTTTATAAGAAATGCATTAAACTAATAGACAAAAACATTAAAATTATCTTATTCATAATTATTAAGATTTAATGAATTATCATGAAACAAATTATGTGTAAATGGCACAATACTCAAAAAAGAATGTATAAGTATTTCTCCCATGCAGCTTATGCATTGAAAAAGAGAACCGGCCAAGTGCGTGTCGGACTACACACAATTCCGTTGGTTCCGTAGTTGGGTTGCATTTATCCCAAGAACAAACTTAACATTGTAGTTGAAAATCATTCCAACGGCAAATGTAAGTTTGTACGGCACAATATTGAGAGATTTACCATGTTATTTTAAGACCATAGACTTCTTATAGGCTTCCATGTAATCTATAGGTATAGAACAATTCTCTGTATTTTTTGAAAATTTTGGGCTCAGTAATTTCGGAGATAAGGGAAATGGTCAATTTTCGAGTGCGTTACCCGGGCAAAATGTCTGAAAACGTTGTGCTTGAGAGAGGTGAGGCTGTACGCTCGTGCATGTCGTGAACCAACTCGCACTGTGGCATTGAAATTCTATATCTAGGTACCTCTTAAGGAAAATTGTACAAATGTGAATGAATCAACTTTGCATTTTAAGTTTTAAGCATTGGTACTCACAGAAAAATATATTTATCCAAATATTAAAGTTAGGCAAGTATTCAATTTATCTGTGATTATTCCCTAAATATGTTAATGCTAAGGCAAAGCAATACGTATAATTTGTACGAGACTAATTTTTAAATAAAAATAATGAATCTCATGATTCATTATTTTTATTAAAAAACTTGTCTATTATTTTTTATTACCTGACCAGCAAAGTTTTGTATGCAACTGTACTAACAAAATATCCATATTATCCCGTTCATTTGAGATGATTGTGCTTATATATAGTGCGGTCGCTTTTACGTGACCTCTTCAATTTGGTCAGCTTATTAGAGAATTGCTGACATATTCTTGCTTTTGATTTATTCTTGCTTTTCATTAAAGCCGTAATTGAATGCTGAAATTTACAGGAACGAATGTTCATGAATCATTTTAATTTGTTTAAAGTAAAACATGTTTCTTAATATTTTGGGATCTGCGTATTTCGTCGCTAAAGTGGGATCAGTCTAAAATTAATCAAATTTGTTTTTATTTTCTTATTGCGTAAAGTTATAAAATCTTAAATTCCTGACGTTATAATTGTCTAACACGGGTATTTTTTATAGTTCTTTATTTGGTTATAAATGTATTGGTTTACTTGCAAATCCGTTTTTTCTGATTTTTGAAAGCATTTAATTAAATTGGTTTAGGTACGTCAACCAAATCAAAAAGTAATGTTTAAACAAATTGAAACAAATTAAGGTCTCTTACGAGTATTGGTATTTTTTTCAAACTTCTGCGTTGAGGCGTTTCCGAGATCTGGGAAATTACAAAACGTTACCGCAACAAAATCTTAAATAACTTAAGAACCATAACACACACAAATTTTGCTATTTGCTAACATTTACTACTCAACAAAAGCTATCTATTCAAGTATTTGGTTCCGGGCTGAAACGAATTTTTGAAAAATGATTTTGCCCGGGTAACGTTTCAAACGTTACTGCATCTGTTTTTCTCAAATAACTTTATAAATACAATTCAAACAAATTTTGCTATTATTAAACAAATTGCTACTCATGATACACTAATTATTTGTTATAGTCTCACCTCTCTAAAGCACAACTTTTTCATATATTTTGCCCGGGTAACTTACTCTCAATTTTCGAATATTTTCTTAAATAACATACTTAAACATACTTAAAAACAATATATTTTTAAAAATTATAAAAAAGAATCTATTTGTGACCCTCACAGTCAGCTCTTTCATTTGATATGTCACACGGTACAGTTTGCAAAACTTTTTTTTTTATTATTGGCCCCCAAAAGTGACGCCCATATTCAAAATTCCTTTATTTATGTTACACGTCCATTTTTCGGTCACAGAAATTCTGTGCACCAAATTTCAACTTAATCAGTCCATTAGATTCTGAGAAAATTGGCTGTGACAGAGGACAGACAGATAGACAGACACGAGTGATCCTATACGGGTTCCGTTTTTTCCTTTTGAGGTACCGAACCCTAAAAACTAAATAAATTATTGATCTGTGAATTCAAAATGTTAGTATTGATCTTTTACTATCAGCCGAATACGCAAACAATTATGTTTGAAGTTGCCGTTAAGTCTAATGCTGTCCAATTTAACGTCCAATTTCACCAAATCGTTATAATTTATTAGGTAAATATCATGTAAAGCATTTTGACATACTGTTTCATATGCAGAAAGCCCATGGTGACATTGACGATGTTGTTGCACAAAAAATGTGGCAATCTTGTCAAATTCCAGTTCTGATTTCCTATCATCGGGCCAGATAAACAAAGTACCTGCACTAATTTATGCCCAAAAATTACAGACAAACTGGCCCTAATACTTATTGTTGGTACAGAAATAATTTCAAAACAGAAAATATCAATTGAGTATTCTGGGGGAATTCAAATAAAAAATTTGGCTTCAAGAATTTGCGCTCACCAAGCAACCGCAAACTGTTGAAATCATGGTGTGGGTACCTATACTAAAGCTTACCTACATGCATAATGACTATGAGTATTTGAAAATCTAGTTGATATTTCTCTTGTTGTGCACATATTAAAAAATAAGGCATGTAACATAACATCATCATCTGTCTAGCCTTTTCCCAACTATGTTGGGGTTGGCTTCCAGTCTAACCGGATGCAGCTGAATACCAGTATTTTAAGTTATAGTAACAACTATGTTTCTCGATTGACACAACCTTAACAATGGCAGCCATTTTATGAGACATTATGAATTAATTGCAGGGTTGTATGCACCTTTTTGTAGGTATTTCCAGTCCATATTATGTCTATGATATGAGTATCTATTCTATCTATCTGTATGTTTTTTTTTCAGAACTGATGTTCCTTGAGACGAAAGCTAAAACTGGAGACATGTAAAAGAAACATTCTTAACCTTTTCGCCGCCAACGTACACAAAACGCAATGCCTCGCCGAGCGCCAAGCTATAAATGTATAACTAAATATACAGTAATCAGTAGTGATGGGGATATCGTCATATCGATGAATAAGATTTGTACACGTAAAGTTAAGATTTAAAGTTGATTTTACGAATATAAATAAAAACTGATTAAATATTTCCAGATTTGTTTTATTTCACAGTATCCTTAATAAGAAAAAACAGTATAATTTACGAGTATCAAAGAAACTAATACATAACTCAATTAGAACTATAAGGAATGGGGTACATCTCTATTTGTTTCATGATCTCATTCTTTAACTTCATATCAAGTTATTGGCACTGAGGGCACGTTGAATTCGATTCTGATCAGGGATGGGGTCTATGGTCTTTCTTTGTTCTATTTTTGTTTATTCCTGTGTTTTTTTAATATCTACAATATAACGTTACGTTTCATCCATTTAGATGATTTTTATACGAATTGCAATTAGGTTTCCTTTTTTTTTCTTTGAAAAGAATTTCTAAAAAAGTTAAAATTACAGTGCTTTCATACACTGTATTTACCATAATAGTGTATAGAGTACAAAAACAGTACCTAAATCTACTGTAATTACAGTGCATCTGGAGATACTGGGTTCACCGAACATTTTACATACTTATTGAATTCCTACTCTTTGATGAATAAACATTATTATTATCATCCAGTTAGACATACCTCAGAATTATCTTCTGGTTCAATATTCTCCACAAAATACTCCGAGTCCGATTCCACACCTTGCAAAATTTTCAGAAGTTCGTCCGAATCAAGTTCTGCACTCATTTTTCTATTTGCAAGTGAAAGAAAGAAAGATGCGTGCGCGCGAATCCGATTTTGTGCTGCACTATGCCAAAGTGACCTTGACAGCCGCACGCCTATGACGTCACTGACCAACTTCTATAGTAGTTCGTGGCACTCGGTGGCGCACAGGGGCATAGACGACCAATTGTTTTGTAGAGATGGGAAAATAACTATCGACAAGAATTAGTAACAACTTTATAATTACGTATCGGCATCTACCTGAAGGTCGAAATTCATCTACTATCCTTTGTAATGAAGTAGATAACTAAGTTCATATTTTATTGACCTCAAAATGTTTTCGATATTCGTAACTTTCTGTATTTATAAATATTTCATTGGTGAAATCAACCTTTCACGGCACATCACTGGCCAACTTGATATGAAGTGATTGGCGTTCTGAGGAAAGTAACAAAATTCGGAGTTTCTGTTTTTGCCGATTTTAGGACAAACTAGGGCTTATTTTGTGTAGAAAAATAAAAAACAGGGTAGTAGACAGCGCTATCTTAAATAATAAAATGAAACAAAGCTTTTAATCACAGTAAATTTATTTTAATAAGATAGTTAAAATGAACAACTTCTATAGAAGTTGTGGCGCTGGTGGCACGAAAATCCCGAACTTCTATAGAAGTGCTTGGCGGTGAAAAGGTTAAAATGTTCCAAAACCATTTTGGCTAAAATTGAAACAGGATAATTAGACCCGGAGAGGATAGGTTCAGGCATTCAATATGGTAGGTACTGATACTTCAAAAAGACTGCGCGCCTAAGAAACCTGCAAGAAGTCCTGATTGTGTATGTCATGTTTATACAGGGTGTCCCTGGAAGTATGGATCAAATCGAATAGGGGCGTGGGCAAGGTCATTTCCAAACTTTTTAACCCTGAGAATGTTGGTGCAATTTTTTACGGTTCAAAAGTTATGACCAATTTTTGTTTTTTCAATCACTTCGCATAGTACTCAATGAAAAAAATCATAAAAAAAATAGCAAAGCTATCAATTACTTTTTTTTTTCAGAACTTTGTAGAAAAGTGGGCCTTTCCTGTGGTAATACTTTTACGCAGCTAGAAAACATACGTTCAATAAGAAAAAACATTTACAGCAAAGGCTTACAGGAAAAAGTTACACTAGCGAAAGTTGACCACGTATTACAAAAACTGGTCCAAGTCTTAGAGATTCTTTGGAGGTATGAATCACTGGGATATTCTTAATAGTTTAAAAGTTAGAGAATTTTATTAACAAGTAGGTCGTATTTTTCAAATTTTCTAACTACGTGGCAAAATAAAATAAAACAATGAAATTAATATATAAATGTATTATTAAATTGAAATTACAATAGATGTTCAAAATTCCTTCCTCTTACTCTCAAACACAACTGGCATCGCCAAATGAAATTAGGTATTACTCGTCTAAATGCACGGGAATTATTTTTTATGTATATGGTTGCAGATGTGATTTTCTGACGGAGTTGATCCTTGGTTCCGCTCTCTGTCTCGTACACCATCTCTTTGTAATAACCCCATAGAAAGAAATCTATGGGGTTCAGGTCAGGGGAACGTGCTGGCCATCGAATGAGCCCCCCTCTTCCGATCCAACGACTAGGGAAAGTTAAGTCTAGATGGTCTCTTACCGACTCTTGCGTAATGTGGGGGAGCGCCGTCTTGCTGCAACCACATGTCTTGACGGGTTTCAAGTGATACTTCCCCAAGTAAACCATTTACGTCATTCTGTAAAAATCTCAAGTATGAGGGGCCATCGAGTCTGGCAGGTAACTCATGAGGACCTATTAGCTGTCCTTCTACTATTCCAGCCCACATGTTTACTCCGAACTGATGCTGGAAATGGTCACTTCGTACAATGTGTCGGTTAATGCGCGCATAAAAATGCAGATTATGCATGTTAAATATCCCCACCCTTCGGAAACTTGTTTTATCGCTCCATAAAATGTTCTTTAAAAATTGAGAATCTTCACGATGGCGACGTAACATTTCCCTACAAAAAGCCCTTCTCGGGCCATGATCACTCGGTAAAAGGGCTTGCATACGTTGAACGTGAAAGGGATGAATTATGTGTCGTCTCACAGTACGATGTACCACAGATCTCGGAATCCCTGATATTCTTGACATGCGACGAATACTTGTCATTGGATTCTCACGTAGCATCTGAAGCACCACATCTTCGACTCCAAGGTCTGGAACGCTACGTCGACCTTCCCTAGCTCCTGGTGTCCAAATCACAGGCAAAAACAAAGTCCAAGTTACATAGTCCAAATAACGTTAAAGAATAATTATTGATGAACACCGAGTTAAGTCACAAGCTGGTAGCGAGTTACTAAAACATCTACCTGAGTGCGAACGTGCGCCGGCGCTGGTTCTTTTGTTTCCCTTCCCCCGCACATTCCTAGCACCTCGTTGGAATGCAATGCCCCTCGCACTTCCTCTTTCACCTCGCCGCGCTCGCCCCGTCGCCATACATGTTGTACCAGAGCGCCGATATGACGTCATTGACAGCAGGTGCACGGTTTTTTCCGGGTTGTAGGCTAGGGCCTAGGGCAAATAACATGACTCATGAGATAACAAAAAGTTTACCGAAATTATTTTTATTTTTTATTTAAACCTTAACCACATCAAACAGTAGTGTTCAGATAGGTAACAAATGCCTAGGGACTGAAATTAAATCGTTAGTTAAGCTGAAAAAAATGAAAACTTGAAACGTAGAAAATTGTAAAAATACGACCTCCTTGTTAATAAAAATCTCTAACTTTTAACCTATTAAGAATATTCCAGTGATTCATACCTCCAAAGAATCTCAATGACTTGGACCAGTTTTTGTAATACGTGGTCAACTTTCGCTAGTGTGACTTTTTCCCATAAAAATCGCTCGAAAATTGAGTAAAACTTCTGCCAGACCGAAGACTTTGCAGTAACTGTTTTTTATTATTGAACACATGTTTTCTAGATGCGTATAAGTATTACCAAAAGAAAGGCCCACTTTTCTACAACGTTTTGAAAAAAAATAATAATAATAGCCCTGATAGTTTTTTATGATTTTTTTTCATTGAGCACTATGTGAAGTGATTGAAAAAAAAAAACAAAAATTGGTCATTACTTTTGAACCGTCAAAAAATTGCACCAACATTCTCAGGGTTAAAAAGTTCGGAAATGACCTTGCCTACACTCCTATTCGATTTGATCCACACTTCCAGGGACACCCTGTATAACTTATTGTTGGTTACTGATGAAGTGATGATCCACAAGTTTTGGTAAGTTCATTGAAGTAGGTATTGGAAAGTTCAATAAACAATCTTTTACAGCATGGCAAAAAAAGTCTAGAAGCGGAACTATTTTTTTTTGTCTAATGGGGACATTCAAAATTACATACTCTTTGATAATGACATTTCTCAATAAACAAAGTTCACGACTTCGTAGAATTTGTATTTTACCATCAAACGGTGATTAAATTACGTAAAAATTGAAAAATAATGAATAAAACCATTCGAAGTGCTTAGCAGGGAGATTATCTATAAGGTGTATAGGGCTACAGGCGATGTCTGGCGGAACATGAGGCCCCAAACTATTCTTTCCGGTCTTGACAATGTTTACCAAAGAACCGCAGATATCACAGGTACCTGTGTAAGAGTTTTTTTCGTTGTTTTATTTGAATCAAGTGTTAATTGATGAACTAAAAACAGTTTTGAATTGCTTGCCTAACGAATAAGTGGAATTTGGAACAATAAACATCAAGCACATAGGTTATGTTTACATTTTATCTGCATTACTCTGGTATAGCGTGCCTAAATTAATTGATACTTGAGTGACTTGATCTTTAAGTAAATGTAAACTACTTACTTAACTTTAACGTTGAGTGTGATTACAAGGTAATAATGTATTTGTTGTAGCATTTTCATTAGAAATGTAACAGAAATCAGGTACCTATAATGAAATATTTTGTCTTTACAGGAAGCAGCTGAACGTGCATTCCAAGCTTTTACCGAGGAGGTTTGGAAGAATTCATGCCAGCACGTAATAAAAATAGAGGAGTACTCTGAGAGGGAACTAACTCTGTACGAGAAAATAGAGCGATTAGTCATAAATCTTGAAGATGATAGCAGCAGTCCCTCTGAATCTGAGCACGACTCTGATGAGTTTGCGGCCAGCTCTAGCCAATACATGAATGTGGTGGAGCCCGTGGGGGTGGAATATTTAGAGGAAGATTTATTGGAATAAAACAGAATAAATGTTATATAACATAATGTCTTTTAATAATTCCTAAAAAAATGTAAACACAGGAGTACTTTCCTAAATATTTATTTTTGGGTAGGTACTTAGTAATCAGTTGCATGACGAAAACACGCCCTTGTTCAATTAAACAATACTTACTGATTTGAATAATCGTACCTACATAATAAAGTGGACATCAATTTATGTCTAACAAAAATACAGCTAATTATCAAGACCAGGTTGGTAGATACCTACACTATTCCATTCCCGACTGTGTGTGTAATTTTTTTCTGTCAGGGTTGGTCTGTTCCCATTTCTCTGCCTAAAGCACTCGGTTGCAGTGGGCTGCCATACGAACAGCACAGTGGCGCCCTTATTATTTTCTACTCTTTTTTGCCAAGCTGTAATTATTAGGTACAATAAAGTAGTTTTTTATTCGGATAGCATCTTTGAAGCTGTATAAATCCTGAATGATGTGTACAGTAGTAATTGGAGTGCAGTATTAAAAATGTAAAAGTACGTAACCTTTTTATAAATCCCAACCCAACTTTGGTAAGATTATTTAGCTACCGTGACAATATGGTCATGGAAGGTGAGCTTTCGATCGAATGTGACTCCCAGATCTTTCATAGCCGATGTTTTCATTGTTATTTAAATTAAAAGTTAACTGGGTGCCGCATTCGACCGAATGTCATAGCGAAGCCTTTATGGGAATTAATTGCATCTTATTGTCTATTCTTCTCCACTTGTATATCGCATCTATATTTTGCTGCAGTGCCAAACAGTCACGGTCGGAGTTTATTTCAAGGTACAACTTCAAGTAATCAGCATACAACAGACATTTTGCAATGACGGTAAACTTAGGGGAGATCGTTTATAATGATAGAGATCCCAAAATTGAGCCCTGACTAACTCCGGAACGCGTGTGGTAGGTGCCCAATTCGTACATTCCCAACCTGCTGCGTACATTGCGAACTGCTGGCGATCGTGTAGATAGTCTGCGAAGAAATGTAGTTGAGATGGTGCGAAATCTATTTTGGTAAGTTTCTTCAGCAGCGTGTCGTTCGAACGCTTTCCGAAAGTCAAAATAAAGTAGGTACGTCTTCCTGACGCCCGCGGTCCAAGCTAGAGGAGATATATAATCAACTAGTATCCGAAGATTCGTGTCAACTGACCGATTTCTTCTAAAACCGTGCTGCTCATTACATAAATATTTGTTAACTTGCTCGTATATATGGCATTATGGCACTTTCGTGATAGGGTGATAATCTTCAACGGAACTTTTGTTTTGGGTTTTAGGAATAGGATTTGGGTTCTAGATACCTACTTTCCACTGAGAAATGAGATATGTGCCAACCTGCAAAGCTAAATTGAAAATGTGACAAAGTGCATCACTGAAAATATGTTTTAAGCATTTAATGATGGAGGGAGAATGTTATCGGGACCAATAGATCTGTTTGTTTTCAGTTTATTAATGCCTTTTACAATATCTATAGGGCACAAGGGCAGCATTTATGTAATTGCTGTCACTGGTAGAGGCAGCCGTACTAACATGATCAGCATTAAAGCCCACTTTCCACTATGGGATATAATATATATCATATTTCGAGATATATATTATATCCCGAGATATATATTATATCCCGCGATTGGCCTTCACACTGTGAGATATATATCTTTCTCCAGTTTGCGTTCGTCATCGGAGCACGCCGCACGCGTCGTTCATAAACAAAATCGATCTTCAAACAAAATGGATAAGTAGGCATCGTTTTGCTAGATAGCCTCGACAGTACAAATAAATACAATAGGTTTGCGAATGAGCATACGGACAAGGTCACTCGGTGATGATAGACACGAACTGAGGTTAGCGACAGCGCGCGGCGCGGAATGGTGTGCGTGGGGACAGGAGGTGAAATATAATATGAAAGTATCGCTCGGTCGGTCGAAAAAAATTTGTATACTTTGAGATGTAACGGTTCCATTTAAAAGTACGGTAAACGATACTAATCTATATCTCGAGATGTAATATAAGTTACATTATATCCCATAGTGGAAAGTGGGCTTAAGCCGTGGGACATAAGACAGAAAGACATTTGAGACAAAAATAGCGAAGGCCCCTGCTGTTTTAGTTCCTGAATACCCCTATGAGTAATGTTAGGATCTAATCCACCTTTGGACCGTAGGCCGGAAATGTGTGACCAGAATTCACGGAGGGTAACTTAGATTTTATTCTCATTATGTCTCATGTAGGAACATGTACGAGGAATACGCATCTGCAATATGGATCTTTAAACTTACCCTGTGTTCAGTAAATATCAAATGCGTGCTATCGCAGTTAGCAGTAGGTACGTCACCAGTTTTTAGTGGTGACATATTAGGTACTTAATGAAATACTACGTCAATGTTCATGTTTGTATTTAAAGTTGTCATGTTTACTTACATATTTGCTTAAATTGTTTAATAACTATTTATTAACTTTTATGTAAGTTGACCTGTAATTATTATGTAGATGTGTGTTTTCATTGTTTGTTATCATTTTTTTCAACACCATCTGAAAAATAAAAACAAAAAAAAAGTAAGTATAAGAAAGAAATAAAAATCCCAAATATCAGGAGCTTTTTATCACTTAATGCACGCCTACCTTTCTTATCTTGTATTTTACACTTGGGCAGAAGCTGTTGAATTATTAGCTTACATTCATCTAAATTTTCAACACTCTCCAATTGAAACAACAATAGGGATTCAAGATTATCGAGATCTTTCAGTTCTTTTAATCCAGGATCTGTGACATTGACACACTTGGACACTTGAAGATGCGTTATGGTTCCACGTCCATGGGAGAGTCCCTTTAGAGCCCTGTTATCAATGTAGCTAGCGTTGTGAAGGATAACTTTGCTCAACTTTGTGCACCCAACTGAAAATAAAACATTAATTTAGTGGAAAACTGGCCATAAAACATTGGCAGTCTTAGTACAAAAGACGCGTGTCTTACGTCAGACTCACAATGAAGGGTTCCGTAGTTGGGATGAATCTCAAGAACCAACTTAACATTGTAGTTGAAACACATGTTCTCCTATACATTCCAACTGCCAATGTAAGTTTGTATGCACAATATTGAGAGATTTACCATGTTGTTTTAAGACCATAGACTTCTTATAGGTTTTCCTATAATCTATAGGTATACTATTTTTTGTATTTTCTTCAAAATTTTAGGCTCAGTACTTTCGGAGATAAGGGGGAAAGGTCAATTTGCCTATATTTTCTTAAATAACTTTAAAATTATTTATTTTAAAATTATAAAAAAAATATATATATTTGAGACCCTCACAGTAACCCCTTTCATTTGATATGTCACACGGCACAGTATGCAGAACGTTTTTTTATTTTCTTATTTGCCCCTCAAAATTGACCCCCATATTCAAAATTCATTTATTTACGTTACAGTTCCGTGTTTTGGTCACAGAAATACATACGTGTACCAAATTTCAACTTAATCGATCCATTAGATTCGGAGCAAACTGTCTGTGACAGACGGACAGACAGACAGACACACGAGTGATCCTATAAGGGTTCCGTTTTTCCTTTTGAGGTACGGAACCCTGAAAACGCGTTGAACATGATTGTATTAAGACAGTAGATGTTTATTTTGCCATTGCCTACTTTTGTTATTTTTGTTTTGTTTTTCTTTATTTTCAAATAGGTACCTAAATTATTTATTTGAAAAGAATTACAGCCTTACATTGGTAAGGCTCTAATTCTTTTTCACCCGAGTTATAACACTTTTGGCCCTTTTAAAAAGCGTTATAAATCCGGTATAAGTCGAGTGTAAATCTTTATTAGTGTTTGGATGTGTGCCCTTGTGTGTTTTGGGTGCTGCTTTCGGGTTCTTCAATGACTTACGAGTTTCAAGTTGAAAACTGTTTATTGTAACGGGATAACGAATATTACAAATTTTACAATGGAAAAAATGGTAGTTGTGTTCTGATTCGAATTATGGTCGTGAATTGAATATATAATCAAGGAACCGAGAGTGAGTAGACGCGAAGACCGCGAAGACCCATTCGAGAGCCGCTCCGTCGCTCGCGCACGGTGATTGGTCGTCTCCGTCGTTCGCGCAGTGATTGGTTGTCTCCGTCGTTCGCGCATTGTGATTGGTTATCGCCGCGCCGCGGATATAAGTTCATTCGCGACGCAACGATTGGTTGCCGATTCGAGGCGATAGATGGCGGTGCACGTCAAACATGCCGGCCGCCTTGGAAGAACCATCTTCTTCCAACAGAGAGATAATACGATTCAGTTGGTGTCTTCAGGAAGAGGGCATATCTTTGAGCAGGCTCGTTGTATGATGCCTGATGCAGTGCGGATTTCGGCCACACGTGATATTCCGTCTTTCCCTGTGAACAGTCGAACTATTCTTCCCATTCTCCACTTCAGCGGCGGGAGATTATCTTCCTTTATTAGTACAAGACTGTTGAAGGCAATGTAGTCCTTGTTGGCCACCCACTTGGTGCGACGTTGAAGCTCCGACACGTATTCCTTAGACCAGCGCTTCCAGAAATGTTGCCGTACTGCTCCAGTCGCTTGTAGCGATCTAAACGCGTTGTTGTAATCAGATTGAGGTCATCACAGGCTGGTGCAGTCAACGGCCGGCCAATGAGGAAATGAGCTGGTGTAAGCGGGAGGTAGTCATTGGGATCAGTGGACAGAGGTGACATGGGTCGGGAATTCAGGACAGCTTCGATCTGTGTTAATACCGTGCTGAACTCCTCAAACGATAATTTAGCATTGCCTACGACACGTCTTAAATGGTATTTGCACGACTTAACGCCCGCCTCCCACAAACCACCAAAATGAGGAGCGCAAGGCGGGATGAAATTGAACTTAATATTTTGACTACTAGCAAAGTCCAAAACGTCTTTAGTATTTTGAAATATAGCCGAAAGTTCTCTTTCAGCGCCAACAAAATTCTTGCCATTATCTGAGAATATTTGATTAGGCTTACCGCGACGCGATATAAACCGTTTGAGTGCCAATATATAGTCCTGTGTGGACAATGAACTGACCAACTCCAAATGCACGGCTCGGGTAGTGAAGCAGACAAATAAACAAATGTATGCCTTAATTAAACGTGAACCTCTGCCTTTACGGTTTAAAATAAGTATGGGTCCGGCATAATCCACACCACATTTCATAAAAGGATAAGTGGGTTCTAGACGTTCTGACGGCAGGTTACCCATTAGTGGAGTTAGCGTCTTCCCCTTAATACGTGTGCAAGTGACGCACTGATGTACTACTTGCTTCGCTAAATTTCGTGCGCCTAACACCCACCAGGTGTCACGCATACTGGACACTAGGAGTTGAGGTCCAGCATGGAGTAACCTGTTATGCTCGTGCGTACACAAAAGTCGTGTAAACCGATGTTTGTGACATAATGTAATGGGATGTTTTTTGTCATAACTAAACTGTGAATTGAGCAATCTGCCGCCTACCCGAATTATTTTATTTGAATCTAAAAATACATTTAACCCTGATATTTTATTAAAACGTTTACCAGATTTTTCTTTGACAGGCAAAGTTATGTATAAGGTTACGATATTCATTATAGAACGATTGTTGTTGAACTAAACGTAAACGTAACGATTTAAGTGTTAAAAATTATACTCTCATTGATAACAAGAAATTTCCAGTCATTTATGCTAATGACATACTAAAAATATGAATATTATCCATAGAAAAGCCAATGACTGTAGGTGCCCGTTATTTTTGCAAAGGAGTGTATTTAAGTTTTTTTCTAAAAGATGGGAAATGGCTCACTGAGTCCACCTCGTGGGACACAGACCCGGGGGCTAGGTCAACAGTGATCCAATACGTACGCAGTAAATAATCCTATTTATTTTACAGTAAATTATGACTTTATGACTATTTATGCTACAACAATAAAGGTAAAGTAATAAAACGTCTTGTATGTTACCAAGTAATCTTTATTAAACCTAAATGTTTTTAAAAATGTATATAAAATATTTATGAAATAAAATAAAAAAGATTCCACATATCTCCGTACAGTTGGGTAGGGTAATCCGCATTATTTTGCTGCCTTCGAATGGATTATCGATTTTTTACAAACAAGATAGCCTGCAACATTTCTTCTTTCGTATGACCTATAATTTTCTTTGCGCTGTTATTCGCCCTATACTGAAACAATAACATTATGATACAAATTAATGTTTCAACTCAATATAAATTATGTATAAAATTCAGAACCTACCCACATAAAGTAGCAACATAGAGGTGGTACACAGTGAACAGTCCAACTACGTTCGTGGTTCATTGTGTACTACACCCACCCTGGTTATGTCAAAAACAGACGAAAAGAGGTACCGTAGTACCTTCAGTTTTATAATAAGCAATTATATTATACGTCTTTTCACATATCTTTTTAAAATTTTACATATGATATTATCATTGATAATAAATAATACATGTCACACAGAAAAAACTATACATAATAGAAGTAGGTAATAAGAAAAGATAGTACTTACGTTATAATTCGTTTTTTCGCCGAAAATTATAATACGGGCCGCCACACGGGCGTCATTGACGCTAGCTCGCTCGCGACTGGGGAACGGGCGGCGCGGTAAAAACTGAGTACTTTCGTGTCCACGGCATGGTTTAGCAATATCGCGTTTACAAAGTAAGAAGGGTGGCGCAATATGTACCGCTGGTTCACTGTTGTCATCTCACCCTAATCAACATACAACCTTATACCGACTTGCAAATTGCAAAAAACTATTAGAGTAAGTAATACATCTCCGTAAGCTAAATAATCCTCAAACGTCAAGATTTCGTGATTTTAATATAATATTATTAAAATAACATAATCTTGATGTTCTGTTAAGTCACACAAACCGTGTGAAGCAGGTGCGTGTCGCTAGTATACATTAATAAAAGAGGAAACTATAGAACCAGTTGAAAAAAATAATAATTCGCCACCTCAACCGTTATACACGCTGATTCAGTTGGTTGTCAAAAACAGAATTAAGGCGACAGTTTCAGCAAAAAGCTCTGCTTTCTCTTGGCATCTAGCGTAGGCCTTTGTGCACTTAAGAAAAGATCCGATGAAACAACAAATATATTTAGGATATCTTGATAAGAATCCTGCCTGCTTCTTTTCCGCGAATGATGTTATCCTAAAATCCTAAAATCTTTGTTTCGAGACTCTGAGGCTTCTTCCGAGAGAGTCCCAATCGGCACAATATCATTTTTCTCGATTATATCAGCAACATGTATTAAGAATTTATGTACCGTTGACTACATGTAGTACCAGTCGTATAATTCCACGTACTTTTTTGCTGTTTTACGGGCAAAATCTTTAAATTTGATTATGTCAATCTTCTCGTTAGACGTTATTGCTTGCGAAATCACAGCAAATCTTTTAATAAACTCTTCATCCAACCTGGTTATAGCTGCAGTTTTATTGGGAAACTCGAAAAACTTTCTTGCGGTATTCCCGTCATTGGTAGTTCCCGAGCCTTGTTTCACTATATCAATCAGCAGATTGAGCTCATCTTTGAATTTATTTTGAATACATTTGTTTCTTATCTGCATCATTTTTTTGTTCTCATTACTTCTCGCTGCCCACCGTTTGAAGTCGAGCCTATACGCAATGTGTAGCAGACATTCCATGCAATTTATACGGGCGTGTATGGATCACAAGCCAAATTCGTACATGTCGTCAGAACAGTCTTTGATGTTACAGCATCTAAGCAGTTCATTTCTGTAGGTTTTGCTAAGCACAGGTAGCACGATGCATTTGATCTGGCTTCAGAAAGGTAAGTGCAGACTTTAGCGTCGATCATTGTCAACATTAGTCTATGAGTCACGCTGTTACTATTACTGCACTCTGTGGGGATAAGGGCCTTAATTTCATTATTCATTTGTATTTTGAGTTCAATGACAACTGCTTCGCTCTCCTTTACAAAAGTCGACAATACAATACTGAGCACGGTTTTGGGTTTGTCCATAGTGTTAGCTCCATCGGTCAGTTTTAGTGGCACCAAGGAGGTCATAAAAATGCTTGAATCATCTTGCTCACCCTCCATTTTCTGCTTGTATTAGATTTGGTTGGGAGCACAATCAAATCCCCACTTGAATATCAGCTTTAGCTGTTTATTTTGAACATTGTCAGAAAGACTTTGAAGGATCCTCGTCACCGTGATGTCAAGTAAAGCTTGAAGTGTAATCTTAGCCGATGAATCCGTAACTGACACTGATTGCTTCGGAGGGTAGCAATCAAGCTTAGTTTGTTACACTTTACTAGTAGGATGGATAAATATTCTGCAGCCTCTCGCAACGTAATATATTGCCACTTTGACAGCTTTAATGAAAGAAGCAATCCAAGTGCTTTCTCTGGTGTAACTATGACAGTTTTCACTGGTTTCTCAAGCGTTTCATTAATTTTAACGGCTGCTTCAGGTTTTTTCGTCATATATTCGATCACAGATGCGATATCCTCATGCCTTCTTCTTTTAAACGTGCTGCAGCTGCATATGCCAATTCACTGGAATCTTCGCCTGTATGATCATCAGATCTTCTCTTTTCCTGTTTGCTTCCCAGGTCTACGTATGGTTTTCGGGACCTTTTTGTCATTGTTGCAACGGACGATGATGTCGACGGTTCTTGAGAGACTGAGTGTGCTCTTGGTATCTCATCAACAGTTGGTTCTTGATTAACTAAAGTTTGCACACAACTTGGCCAATCAATATTTGCTTGCAGCCTATTTCCGTACAGTCTTCTGAAATTATCAAGGAATCGGTTGGATTTCTGCCACCTCTGTAAAGCAGCTCGTGTGAATCTTCAACAAAATTCTTTGGGGGGTTCCTCGATCTTCGGCAGAAAGGCAATCGCTTAGGCGGGATACAACTGCACCAAACAATACTTCATGATTAAATGAAGTACTCTCACTTTTTAGAAGAACAAACAAGTCTAAATTGGTGATTAAACTTTCCACCCAGAGCAAAGATTTAGTGATAGCAGTTACACAGTTGTGAACAATCTAAATTATAAAGCAAAATTTTAACCCTTTTATTGCAAAACGACCTTTATTAGAGTTTTACAAGATGTGCTAATGACAATTTATAATCGTCAAAAACATTTCTTATAACTCATAGCACAACTAATCAACAAATTAGCTTACCTACTTATCAAAAAAAGGTGAATGTAGTCCATAGTTGGCATTGTTCGCGATATTGCAAATCATTTAATCACCTATTCAGACTTATTAGAAGACTAAATCATTGGAATTACTTTCACTTGTTTTCAGACTCAGAAGATAAACAATTTATTATTTGGTATTTTGGTTGTATGTAAAGTTTTAAAACTCATTTTGTGTTGATAAATATCTAGCTCAAACATAGTTGTCTTAGCGTGGGAGTACTATAAACCTCTGCCTACTCCTTCGGGGATATAAGGGTGATGCTATTTTATGTTACGTATTGTTAAAAGTCTGTGTTCCTCAACTAAAAC
Source organism: Dicycla oo (assembly GCA_948252095.1). Taxonomy (NCBI): domain Eukaryota; kingdom Metazoa; phylum Arthropoda; class Insecta; order Lepidoptera; family Noctuidae; genus Dicycla; species Dicycla oo. The sequence goes on from OX411714.1 coordinate 21,514,218, forward strand.
ACTAATAGGAACAGTTTCAAACGTAAAAATAAATAAAAATAATTTGACGATTTTTAAAAACAAATGGCTTAATATTATTCGGCGAATCGGCGACAAATAATCATAAATAATTAGTACTATAACCATCTATCTGTAAGGGTATTACGGTTTTCCTATCCGCTTAAGGAGATAATTCGATTTTTCATACTAGGCTTCATACAAATTTTTCATAAAAATGTATAATTCCTTCATTTTTGAGCAGAATTAACTCAGGTGTCATTTTTGTATATAGTAATAACTAAAAATCAAATTACTTGCAAATTAAAATCCCTAAGTCTATAAAAGCCGCCCACCGTGCGCCGCACAGTGTGAATTATCATATGTCGTATCTAGCGTCACTTTATTCAATACATTACCTATATTTATTTTTCTATCTCGTAGCATAGTTAATATATTAAACTGAAACTTTTTTGGACACACTGAAGGGAAGGGAAGGGAAGCTAAGCACGTGTATACTGTATAAAAATACTTTTTTTTTTTTTATAAAGAATATTATACTAATTTATGTTCTACCGTTAATTGCGTAAGAAAAACCGTAATAACTGTAGAAAATAAAAATAAAGAATAATATTAGTTGATTGTATACACGTATAATTATTTGAAAATGTTTTTTTAGAAACTATCATGATTTGAGTCAATTCTATTTTCTTCTTCCACCGAGTAGCTGAGATCTTCTTCTTCATCCGAGTTCTCTAGTCTGGCAACTTCTGGAGCCTTTATGAGTGTTATTGTTTCCTGTTTCCTGAGTAAGTATTAAGCCAAACTTCAAAAACTATGTATGACATGGGCAAATATATTCCTATAAAGCACGAACAGGAAGAAGAAAAAAAGTTACAGCTTGGATACACGTGGATACATTTTCTAACTTCTTAACATATATGCATAATTAAAAATATAAACAAAAGAAAATCAAACATGTATAAGTAATACATGTCTAACTTACCTTCTAAGACATCTAAGACACTGTAGGTGATAATATAACTGCACATCTGTACCTATGCCTATCTAAAATTTCACCCGTGAAACACCTTTAATAAATCCGTTGATTACAAAATCCACATCACAAGTGTCATTTTTCGATGTTAAAGTATGAAAAATATCGACAGCAACCCGCAAATTATTATCAAATCATACAGTTGACTTATCTAGCTATCGTGTAAAAATATCGTATCGTTGAATATTGCATGTATCAAATTTTGGATAAAATGACGGATAGGATTATTTCTCAGTGTGCGCCGCCGGCGCCGACCGAACGCGTCGGTTTTATTTTATTTTTGATTTTTAAGGCATCAAAATTAAATCGTAACACTAACAATTTTTGTGTGTACGGATGTTATAATAAATAGAAGGACTGAAAGTTATCTTCTTTTTTTTAGGTTACCAAACAATTGCGAAATGTAAGCACAGAATATAATTATACTAACGTACAGAAGTTGCACTCCTTTGATTTTGAAAAAAAAAAACTGCTTCGAAAATAGCCTAGAAAATCACTTACTCCCCATGTGCAAGCAAGTGCACTCGATCGCCGCGCTTAAGGAGGAAGCGTCAGGGTAGCCCGCGAAATTCAAATTTTCTTACGTTTTTTGCAATTTGCAAGTCAGTATAAGTTGCATGTTAAATAAAGTATGATTTGCGGCCGTAATAAATATGTTTTTACAGAATTATATACAATAGAATTAGTAATACAACTCCTTAAGTTAGTAAAATCCTAAAATGTCAAGATTTCATGAAATAGTCATTTTTTGGGATTACCTGGTCTTAAAGAGTTGTATTGATCACTTTAATGATTCTAATTATGTAAATAGATACTTGTTACGGCCGCAAATTATAATTTGATCAACGTACAATATAATACCGACTTGTAAGTTGCAAAAAACGTAAGAAAATTTGAATTTCGCGGGCTACCTTGACGCTTGCCCCTTAAGAGTTGTTATTACTTTGTGTCCTTTCTCGTCGTAAAATACCTACGCCGCTTGACCGAATACTAGGGCTGTCCGGAATTGCCAGAGTCGCGGGTTGTTTGAAAGAGTTACCGTGGCCCTGGCACAGGCAATTGAAGGAACACGGGTGGGTTTTAGTCAGTAAAAGTCTGACACGCCCTCCCGCTCCACCCAGAGCGGGAGGAATATTTGATGTTTTCCCACCCAAAAAAAAAGGCTGTCCAGAAAGAAAAATAAAATACGGTACATATCTTTTTATACGGCAGGCGACAGCTGACACGCGGCACTTGTTCGCAAGGTTCGTAAGCTTTATTATCTTAAGGCTTATTATCGAGTGTCTGTCGCCTGCCACCGAGAATAAAAGTGTACCTATTCGATTCTCAACATTACTGCATTACACCAATGACGAAGTACACAGAAAAATAAGACTGGCAGAGAGTGACAAAAAATTACTTTAGCGGGCGAAAAATGTAGGTTTGTGCGATCGTACGATCACAAGTACAGTTGCCGGCATTTATCTTGAGCTCTGATCCTCAATTACTTTAAGCCATTTTGGACCATACTCCTGAGTCCTGAGACAATACGACGCACATACAAACCCCCTGCCTCCACCGAGAGCTCAAGTTAAATGCCGGCAACTATAGTAGGTATCTAGCAACACGACTCGATATTTCATAATGGATTTCGTCTTAAAAAAGTAACTATATCAGTAATATATGTATTTAGTATAGTTATAATATGAATAGTGTAGGTACTGTACATTTAAAATTAAAGATTTCATTTTTTCATGATTGTCATAGTCACATAAATAAAACGTCTAGATTATTATACCTACTATTTTATTACTCATGTCATACTCACAAACTCCCTACATTACATACCTAGTGTTAACAATAACGCAAAAAAGCCTAAAGACATCTGGAGACACCTCAAAAGCACATCTACATTCAGCGACCCTTGTAAACTGTCAATCCCAGATAATATGAACAATCCTGATGACATAAATAACTTTTTATTAGATGTACCGGGGAAACGCAGATCCTGATTTAGAAAATGTGAATTATAAAAAAGCGGGTATTAGCCAAAATCAATTGGAACTCAAAAAAAACAACGGATAATGAAGTTATCGAAATTTTAAATAGGATAAAGGCCAAGGCTTACGGACATAACCTCATCAACATTGATATGATCCAGCTTACCCTTCCTAATACGCTGCACACAATTACGGATATTATTAATAAACCCATAGAAACGAAAGTATTCCCGATTCATGGAAATAGTTTTAGTAAAACCCAAAATCTAAAAATATGAATGAACTTAGACTTGCGACCAAGAAATATTCTTCCTGTTCTTTCAAAGGTTATCGAGAGAGTGGTTGAAAAGCAACTCAAAGTATATCTCGAGGATAATTACGTTCTTTCCCAATACCAATCGGGTTTCCGTCCAGGTCATGGTACAGCGACGACCTTGGCGCATGTCACCGATGATATATTGTCCGAGTCAGATGCTGGTAATTGCTCAATGCTTGTTTTATTAGATTTTTCGAGGTCCTGTGATTGTTTGAATCGAGAACTACTACTCGCCAAACTTATTCATTACGGAATTTCGATAGCTAGCTGCAAATGATTCAAATCTTTCCTTACGAATCGGCACCTGTAAGTCATTATAGATGACGACAAAAGAAAGGCTGCTCGTTGAAAGAGGTGTCCCGGAGCGCTCTATTTTGAGTCTTATTTTATTTATTAGTTTCACGGCTGATCTTCCAGGCATTCTCAAACACTGTAAGGTTCACCTGTATGCGGACGACACTCATAAGTCATTTAACCAGACTGAAACCAATCAGGCAATGGACAGTATATCAAAGGACATTGCGCTAATCCTCGACTGGTCTCAAAAAAATACGTGCTTATCGCATCTAAAACAATATTGGGCACCAAATACCAGATTAAAACTGTTGACAATTTATACGAGCCAATGATTGTTAACGGAGAACTATTGGAAAGGGTGAGAGTTGTAAGAAACTTGGGGCTTGTCGTGGACGATGAGCTTAGATTTGTAGAGCACATTAATAGCCAGATCCAGAATGCCTTTTATACATCTCCGATGATATTAGGAAACTACTTTCAGATCTGTTAATACATTCACCATTTAACTATTGTGATGTCGTGCATGGATCCTACTCTTTCAAAAGACCAAACGATGCATACAGAGGGTCCAGAACGCACGCATACGCTTCTGTATAAAGTTCCAAAAAGATCGCACTTCTCCCTTATTATAACCGAGAAGGGACAACTCAACATAGAATCGCGACGCAATCTGCATTAGTTGTATTTCACACACAGGATTATTGCAGGTAAAAGTCCTTTCTATCTGTATAATAAATTATCTTGTTGCAAGGACGCGACTGCTTGTATAAGTACCAGATCAAAAGTGAATGGATCGCTAATTGTACCGAGACAGAACTAAAGGATACAAGGGCAGCTTCAAATATGCAGCAAGCATCAAAGATCTGGAATAATATACCTACCACCTCCCTTTCGAAGCATTAAAAACACAATCACTTTCAAACAAAAATGTAAAATTTTAGTCCTTGACTATCAAAAAAATAACACCAAAATATTATAAAAAGATGCCTTCCTCGCTCAGTGAGTCTGGTTCTATCCGCAGAATACTATTACTCCTAGGTTTTAGCTATTTCTTTTTTCTTTTTCGTTTTTATGGATCATAAGAGTCACTCGTGTCCACAAACTTAAAAACTCGTTTTTTTATTATTGAAAAATAAATATAATATTAATGTATGATCAAATATAGTTTATCATTTCTACAGTAATCCGTTGTTGCTCTCTTTTTATTGCACCTCTTTTTATTTTATCTTTTGTAAACAAGAGTCAAGGGTTTAGGCTGAAAACCAGCGCTTAGCAACCCGCTAGGGGACCGAAACATAACGCTGACGCCTTGCTTCCGGTATTATAGTTTTGTGTATGTACCGCTACTGCTAGCTATAATACTGGAAACAATAAACATTTATTATATTCTATTCTAATACTATTATCAGAACTTAAAACGGGATATTTACCATGTATATATATGTTCTAATGTTGAGAAGCAGTATAAAAAGGTATGTACCGTCGTTTATTTTTCTTTCCGGACAGCCCTAGTACTCGGTAAAGCAACGTAGATATTTTACGAGAAAGGACAGAAAGTAATAACAACTCTAAAGCGCGGCGATACAGTGCAATTTAGCTTGCGCGTGGGGAGTAAGTGATTTTGTAAGCTATTATAAAAGCGGCTTTCTTCAAGATCAAAGGACTTCTGTAACTTCTGTGTGTTAGTCCTAACTCCTACTACTTATTTTGCAACGGCACAAAAAACAGGAGTAAACTCCAGTCGTGCGTCGGAGCCAGAGCTGACACCTACACACTTTTTTTTAAATTATAACGACCACGCTATGACGCACCATTATAATAAGTTATAACGCTCCTGATTTCTAATTAGAATTATCTAATCATTTTGAAGCTTATTTCATAACGATTCCAACGACATAAGTTTTATAAACGACTGCTATACAAATTAGATATAATATTGTTATTTTAATCACATGTGCCGAATTGCCGATAGTTCGCGAGGTAACCTATAATAGTCGACAGATGCGCTAATTCGCGCAAAATGGCCGCGACAGCTGAAGAGCTACAAATACAATTATACTTAAACCGACGGAGTATAGCACATAATGATAAGATAATAGTACCTAAATTATTAATACCTATCTAATACAAATAGATATTATGAATCAAAAGAATGTTCAAAGAAATGTTGAAGATTAGACACATACCTAATGCCACAAAACATTTCCATTTTACACACAACATTACATACATAAATGAGAGAAGCCATAATGTGAAATAGAAGAATCTGTGCCATCAATTTCAATTAATTTTGGAACTGGTTGTTTTTCTGGCGGTAACATGTTGTAATCAGCCAATTTTCTTCCACCGTCCCAGACTACCTTGCCACCGTTTCGCAGCACCCATTCAGCACATGTACGATCTGGGCCAAATTGTTTAATACGGTCGATGTCTGGCGTATTAAAACTCATATTTACATACTCCCAAAACGTTCTGACTTGGTTGTCTCTTGGTACAAATATCCTAGGAGCAACCGCTCCTAGAACTTTCTGAAAGTAAATAATAAAGTAAGTCGTAGCTAAGTATATTATCAAATAAACATAAATTAGTATTTTAAAACACCACAACGAAGGCAACTTACATTACGCAAAGAACACAGCATTTTACGGTGATATTGATTTGCACTTAAGAAATACGAGTAAAAAAGGATTTTTCAGTATATTTTTGTACAGACGAAGATGAGCAATCGCTTAACAAAAAGTACTCTGTGTACTCAACATAAACTAATACTCACTAATACTATAGTAGTATAGTATTTATTTAGTCTTTGGTACTCAATGTGCTCGTGCGTTGTGTTTAAATTTGTGTTGTGTTGCCAACTCCAAAAGTTCAAATTATCGAATTTCCACGTGGAAATAATCGTATCGACGACAAAATCATCGTACATCGTACAGGATACAATAAATAAATTTTCCCGTATTAATATTGTATTAATATTTTTGTCTTTTTTAAATTTTTGTTTAACCCGCTGCAACTGTTCTTGATTTTATACCAGAATGATACCAAATGACAATGACTTAAATTACAGTCAATAGAAGTGGCACCAGCAGCCAGCACAAACTGTATGCAATGTTTTCTCATAGCTTTGAGTAGTCGCGATTTTCTTATGTTTTGTGAATATATGACTTTGACTTTCTAGCTTTTCCCACTGTTTTTTGATGAATGAAAAAGATAAAAAAAATAGAAATAATTAGAATAATAAATCCAGTACTTACATTTTCCCTATTTGGCCATGTTCATTATGATTCGTGTCGTTCTATTCAATGAGGAGCTACACTCAAAGCTAGATGTCGCTGTAGTCGACTGTATTGTACCTAATTTACCTTTCGTGACAGTAGTGTGAGTGCTATTTATGAGATTTTAAAGTGTGATTCGACTATCAATGCCAGTTTTAGCACTACCGGCGTAATGCTTTGCTCGCTCTTGCTATCTACGAGTATATTCTCTTATTTCTCATCTCATTTTCTCAGTTTTAGTTTTTATATAAATGACCAAAACAAAAAACTTATTTTCGAGCTCGCATCGCTCGTTCTGACATCCTACAATTTGTGAATTCTCAAACTTAGTCAACTAAGTAACCCTTATTCTGTAAGAGTGGCCAAAAGAAAACCTAAGCTAAACGGGATGCAAAAATTTTCGAGATCACTTTTCTCGCTCTTGTATCCTGCGTTTTCCTAATTATCTAACGTACAAAAGAAAAATTTTACATATCCGAGGACGGGTCCAACATTTTTCGAGCTCGCTTCGCTCGGCCGTACATCCTTTTCTGCCTAAGTTGACAAAGATCTCTTATTAAACTATAACCTATATATCAATAACTTGCACATGGTGTTCATTGATCTGGAAAAGGCGTATGATAGGGTATCTTGGGATGTCTTGTGGTGGGCGTTGAAAGAGAAAGGTTTGCCCGGGAAGTATGTAGAGTTAATTCGTGCTATGTACAGTCAATCTTGTATCTACGTCCAGTCGGCTGTTGGCAACACCGACGAGTTCAGTGTGGCGGTAGTCTTGCACCAGGGGTCGGCTTTAAGCCCTTACACCTTCCAGTTGATTATGGACGTTCTGACGGCGGACATACAGGAAGAGGCACCCTGGTGCATGCTATTTGCCGACGACATCGTTCTTGTCGGTGAAGATGGACCTGAGATCCAGAGTAGATTGGAAAAATGGCAACGGAAACTGGAGAATGTCGGCTTGAAAATCAGCAGAACCAAGACCGAGTATATGTCCGAGTATGTGTATAAAACAACGCTTAGAATGTTGGGCCATAAAAAGAATGAATGAAAGGCAACTGTATGCAGCCGAAATGAGAATGCTAAGAGGGATGTGTGGTGTTACGCGAATGGACAGAATAAGAAATGAGTATGTAAGAGGAAGTCTGAAGTTGACACCGGTGACTGAAAAGTTGTGTGGAAATCGGTTATCATGGTATGGGCATGTGATGCGGAGGAATGAGGAAAATGTCGACTCAACACTGGAAAGTGTTGAGTAATAATAATAATAATAATAATAACGCTAAGACCCTCCATAGTCGCGAAATATGCAGTCTCAGGGATTATTTCCTAGAAGCCGACGTGGGGATGCATCGAGACGCGGTCGCGGTGGACAAAGGCCTCATCCCACTCTCCTTAGCTAACGCGAACTGGCGCAAACCTGTAGTGCTTGACACTAACGATCGCAGGGAGGTATGGCAGAGTAAGGAGCTTCACGGACGCTTTTTCCGGGCCCTACATGGACCTGATGTAGATCTGCTAGCGTCCGTATCCTGGTTGCGTTCCGGTGACCTCTTTGGGGAAACCGAAGGTTTTGTCTGTGCAATTATGGACGAAGTTATTATGACGAATAATTACCGGAGATTTATTGTGAAGGACGGAACGGTTGACATTTGTTGGGCATGCCACCGTCCAGGAGAATCAATCCGACACATTATCTCCGGGTGTGCTCGTCTAGCTAACGAAGAATACTTGCATAGACACAACCTTGTAGCCAGGATTATCCATCAGCAACTTGCTCTGAAATACAGCCTTGTAGAATCGGAAGTACAGTACTACAGGTATGTGCCGGACCCAGTTTTCGAAAATGGAAATATCACATTGTACTGGGATCGATCCATCATCACTGACAGGACTATTGTTGCCAACAAGCCTGATATAGTGGTGGTGGATCGAATATAGCGGCGCGCAATGATTATTGACATAACGGTCCCGCATGACGAGAACCTCGTGAAAGCCGAGAAAGATAAACAAATCAAGTATCTTGACTTGGCTCACGAGGTTGTCGACATGTGGGATGTGGACTCAGCAATCATTGTGCGTATCAGCCAATGGCTTAATTGCCAAGAGCCTCGACCAACACCTAAGCAGGCTCTCGTTGAGCAGCTGGATCAAGGGCTTGATGCAGAAAGCGGTACTTCTGGACACGGCTCGCATTGTTAGGAGGTTCCTCTCTCTGGAGCCCTGACTGCCGGTAGCTTGGACCCTGTTCCCGATACCGGTGGGCTACTATTTTTTTATATTTTTAAATGTTTTTATATATTTTTATTGTAATATTTAAAAATATAATTTATATATGTATAAAAAAGAAATAAAAGATAATAATAATAACTTCCGGGATTATCCTGATAGCCGTGGGATACCTCTCCACTCCTCACGCACCTCAGGAAGTGGTGCTCCCTTGTCGCTACGTCACTATGTGCTAGCGGCCGTTTCCGGGGACCCATTATTGAGTGGGCAAGTCACCCCCTGTCATTTTATCCGTGAATAATTATGTAACATTGATCAGGCAGGGGATATAGTTCTTCCATAGTTTAAGCTACCCAATCCACTTTAGCCACCTAAACCCATAGCCCAATATGTTTTGTTTCCACGTACAGCAATAGTCCTGCACCAACCGGGGTTGTCCTTGGGTGCATTTGCATAGCGCATATAGGGATAATCGTCGGTAGGTGCCTCCTCATCATTTAAAATTGTGTGATGGGCCTCTGCGAGTTGGCGTCAGCTCCTCGTACGCCTTCCAAAGGTCCGTGACCCCAGGGACCCGAGAATTAAAAAAAAAACTAATAAAAATAACGTACAACAATAGTCCTGCACCAACCGAGGGTTGTCCTTGGGTGCACTTGCATAGTGCATACAGGGATAATCGTCGGTTGGTGCCTCCTCATCATTTAAAATTATTTAACGGTCCTCTGCGAGGTAGCTTCAGCTCCTCGTACGCCTTCCAAAAGTCCGGGACCCCAGGGTCCCGAGATATGTTAGAAAAAATAAATAATAATAATATAAAGAAAGACTCGATTTACATTACACTTCAAAAAGCCGCAATCTTAAACACCTGCAGAATAGTGAGAAAGTTCATGCAAATTGAAGAAAACGAAATCTCTCCTCATTCTTAGTAATATTATTAAAAATTCACCACACACGATACATTGACTTGGCTTGAGCCCGTTAATGTAGCTTAAACTAGCCAAAGAGCTAAGAAACAAAACTTGTTTACCAAAATAATAATAATATATTTATTTGCTAAAAACACGGTTTATGAAGATGTTAAACAAGTTTTAGATCAACATGTTTTGCTTAGAATAACGAACGTTATAAATTAGACAATGAACAAACAACAAAAACAAAAAAATAACTAAAGTTTATGTTCCAAAAATTGCTTAATACTGTAGAAATTATTTTCAGTCAACCATTTATACCGTTTATCTTTAAACAGCCTACAGTTTAACATTTTTAAGGTATTTGGTAATTTATTAAATATACGTACACACATAATGTATGAATGTGAATGGCTATACGAGTAAGAGAAGACCAAATAAACGATGGATAGACTGTGTGAAAGATGATATGGCCAGAAAGGGAGTGAACTACTGAGATGACGACTAATAGAGAAGTATGGAAGAAAAAGACATGTTGCGCTGACCCCAAATAGATTGGGACAAGGGCAGAAGAATCATGATGAACCTATATGCGTATATATCATAAACTATATATATATCAATGCACAGGAGCCATAGCATAGACTAAACACTTTAGCCTTTCTATTCTTCAAGAGTATTGTAAGGGTGCCACAGAAATCTCGCTCCAGGGCGCGCGTGTGGGGTATTCTAACAGCTTTACATTGTTTGTCCACCGCACCGAGAACGGTACGTCAACGAGAAAACAGATGACGGTGCCGAAGTAGCGACATTACATTTACTATAGCCGAATAATCTCGTTTCTCATTGACGTCCTGACAAACAGTCTTAGGAGACAATGCAGTTGAGACGGATGAGTCGGGAAACCGGCACCCCCTTCACGCCTGGCGCCCTGGGCGGTCACCCAACTGCGTCCTACCCTAACGCCGCTACTGTCGATTATTATATGTATGCGTTTATGACTGTGCCTCTACTAAGGCCGCTTTCACATATAGGCGACTTTAGCAGCGCGACAGCCGCGCGGCTGACGCGCGACTGTCGCGCTGTCAAAATTTCATAGTTTAAACAGAAGCGCGACGGTCGCGCGCTACCGCCGCGGCCGCCGCGTGCGCTCAGTCGGCGATGAGCCAGTGTTGCAAACGTACGTACTTATAGACTACACAATGAGCGAGTTTGATACCGAACGATTTATTTTTGAAATTCAAATGCGTCCTGTTTTGTGGGACTCAAGAAGCAACAATTACAACAACAGGACCCTAAAAAAGAATAACTGGCAAGAATTATGTGCATTGTTTATTCCTGATTTCGAAAATAAAAGTGGGTCCGAAAAAAATGCAGCAGGTAGGTTTTATTATTTTATTTATATCATGTTATTCTGCCACGGTACTTCACCTTCGGGTGATACAAAATAGTCGGCGAAAAGGTTTCGAGTTGTAACTCCTCCAACGGCAACGTTGTGAACATCAGTTGGACTAGACGGTATAATATTTTCATCGTCCTCTGCGAACACGTATGATAACGTGTGATTATAATTAAATCCATCTCGCTGTCGTACAAAATTGTGTAGAACACAACAGGCCCTTATTATTTCTTCAGCAAAATCAGTTGATACGTTCAACGGGCGGTGGAATATTCTCCATTTATTACTTAGTATACCAAACGTGCATTCTATATAGCGACGTGCTCTTGACAATCTGTAGTTGTAAATTCTCTGCTTCACAGTTAAATTGTTTCCACCGTACGGACGTTGCATATGATCAGTGAGTGCAAACGCCTCATCACCAATGAAAGTGTAGTTAAGATGTGGTCCATCACTACAAAGAGGTTCAGGACTAGGTAGTTGTAGTCTATTTTCTGTGATTGCTTTAGATATTGAACTGTTTTTAAATATTTGAGAATCAGCACTCTTTCCAAATGATCCCACATCTATATAAGTAAAATTATAATTTGCATCACATATAGCTAGCAATACAATTGAAAAATATTTTTTGTAGTTAAAGTACAGTGAGCCACTGTGTTCTGTTTTTATCACTCGGATGTGTTTACCGTCAATTGCTCCTAGATAATTTGGAAAGTTTGCATTTATTTTAAATCCTTGTGCTATATTTTTCCAGTCCGCTACTGATTTCGACGTAATAGTATTTTCTTTCAAGATACCATATATATGTTTGCAGGTGTCCCTTACTATATAACTAATTGTTGAAACTCCGCACTTGAATGAGTATTGAAGGTCTGATAACGTACATCCAGTGCCCAAATATCTGAAAAAGATTTTTTTTATTTCAGCAAGCGATTTACAAAAAAGATGGAAAAGTATTAGGGACTGCTATTCGCGAGAATTGAAAAAAAAAAAACGAAAAGTGGTGCAGCTGCTGAATCACGGCGAGAGTATGTACATTTTAAACAGCTTCAATTTTTATCGCCTCTTTTTACGACAAAACGATCACAAGAGAATGAATCCACTGAAATTACTAACTCTTCCACATCGATTGCACCACCATCAAGGCCAGCCACGCCATCGGCATCTGATCTTTCTAAATCTACAGCTAAGCGAGGCAAGGTAGATGATACTACCGTGATGGCACTTATTGCAGATAAAATTCAAAATATTAATAGCCAACCTACACATGATTCCGATATGCATTTCATATTATCATTATATGATGATTTTCGGAAGATACCCTCAGAAAAAAAGATGGATGCGAAAATGGAGTTGATTACCGTAATAGAAAGATATAACAATCCAATGTACAATAATTATCAATATGGGTACTACACAGAAAATCAACAATTTAATACTTCGTCTTCTAATAATCATTATGAAGCTCCACTATCAGCTCAGTCAAATTACTCAAATGTAACGTCAGACGAATTTAATATTGACACACATTTGTTTGAGGATAGTCCGGAGCCATAACAAATTAATGTTTGATTTTCCATTATAAAGTTGATTTCATAAATATAAGGTTTTTTATTTACCTGGTAAGTATGTAAATGACTTACCTCAGTGTTATAAGAAGTCTTTCCTCTGCTGAAATGCTATTGCGGAATCTAGTGTCACGACGTTGAATACTACTCTCAAGAAGACTTAATAATTCGTAGAAACTCGGTTTTGACATTCGAACATAATTTAAAAAAAAAATATTATTATTTTTAACTACATTAAATACTGTTATATAATCACTATGCACATGACGATTTCGAAACAAAGGATTAATCCAGTGCCGTCTTTTTCGTTTTTTTACGCGACACCGATGGCGCCGAATGAGTACTATCAAAAGCAGGAGCAACAATGTTTCACCGTCGGAATCCATTTTAGAAATGAAGTGCGCCACACTGAACTTAACTGCGGCGCGGCAGCGGCGCTGCTAACGCGCGGCTGTTCTTATAATGTGAAGGAATGCGCTTCTGCCGCGCTACTGTCGCGCTGCTAACGTCCTAATGTGAAAGAGCACTAAAAGTTGAGCTCCGTAAAAGGAACTCAAAAACTGCCGGCAAAAAGGCCGGTTTGATTAAGAGATAACACTTAAAATATTTGAGGTTGTGATTGTTTGTGAGCCTTTTTCTATAAGCCACGGACTAACATTCCTATTGTTTTATATATATTACATTCGTATGATCGAAACCAAAACTTTGGTGCTGACTGCGACATCCAAAACGATACCGCATACCTTTGTCCACCTTCTTATATATTCAGACCCATAAATGCAGATACTCCTTCACCAATGATTAACAGACAGACAATACAGGATTTTTTTGAAAAGTAAGTTCCAATATTGATTGAATAAACCTTCAGGAGACTTCTATATCACACAGATTAGCTAATATAGTATATTTTATGACACATTTATTTTGATGACAATAATTTTATTTTATGAGATAATAATCTTGATTCTTTTGTTTTATGGATATAGTACCCAGCCTAAAGGACAGCTTCTTTACAAATCTCCCATGATTAGAATTTCCCATTATAAAAATGAAATGGGAAATGCGAAGCACTCAATCGTGCGGTACTACTTGCCTTAAAGTTTTTAATACGTAACGCCAATTGCCATTGTTTTCTGCGCTTACTTTCTTTAGGGAGCAAATGTACTCCTCTGTTTTTACAATTTAACAGGGCATTTTGGACAAAATTACGGAAAATAGGAAAGCTAAATCAATATACTATATAATGCAAACTGTGTGTGTACGTATGTCTAGGGTCTTCTCTATCACTGCCAACTGGAATTACTCCCCGTTGTGATGGTAGGTACTCCTTGGTCTCCTACTGTGAGTTTGGATGGAATTGGTGGAAGTGGGTGGTTGTGGGTGGAAAAAGTTTTGAAATCTATATGTCGGACATAAAAGACTTTTCTAAAGATTCTAGATTTTGCCAAAATGTTCTATAATTTTCTAGAACGATCCAATATTCTAAATTGTTAAAATGATATGAGGTGATCTATCTATCTAGAATGTTCTTTAACATTCTGGAATGATCTAAAATAATCAAATTTAATCTAAATACTTTAAAATGATTTAGAATAGTCGGTCATCATGTAGAATGCTCCTAAACGTTCTATAATGTTCATAATGAAATGTAATGTTCATTCTGGAATCATCAAGAATAATCAACTTTAAATTGCTTTAGAATTGTCAGTTATCATCCAGAATGCTCCTAAACGTTCTAGAATGTTCTTTAACATTCTGGAATGATCTAGAATAATCAAATTAAATTCAATGATTCTAAAATGATTCAGAATGGTCGATCATCATCCGGAATGCTCCCAAACGTTTTAGAATGTTCTTATACAAAAATCGATAAATATTTCATTTGAATAAGTTTTTTTTCCATTTCTAATTATTTTAATTAACTAATTAATTCATTGTATTTATGTGCTATATATACACCGTATATTTAATGGTAAATAGATCTATCTCATGCCATTAAACATACGATGTATCCTACCCGGGAAAAGCCAGGTTTCGCTGCTATTTTAATCTAAATAAATAAAAATCAATTGCCGAATGTATGTAAGCGCAACACTTCAGAACGGTTGCAACTATTTGGCTATATTTTTTTGTTGTTTGTAATTGTCAAGGCAAGGTTTTTGTGACTTTTTTTTTGAAAATTCATCGGAAAAGTCGGAAATTTGGATGTTATTTTTTTTATGTGAAAACAGACAACACACAGCGTAAACCACTGGAGATAGAGACATGAAATTCGCCCGGGTGACCCCGAGCACGAGAAGCTAGTTTAGTAGATTACAAAAATCAAAAATCCATACGATTTGATATACATATATATCAAAACAAGCTAAGAAAACAAGGTACAGTCGTGCGCGCCATCTATCGTGATAAAAAGGTAGTTTCCCTCCCCATTCGTAAAAAAAGTCTTAGTCGATTTGTGAAATGGTGGCAACACCCAAAATGAACATCAAACTCCATAAACAATTTTGTACAACATTTTTTTTTTTTTGTAATCTGTGGTTCGTGTTTAATGGATCATTTGCGCGATCGTTCATAATTTTATTTACCATTGTAATACAATACAAACAAAAAGAGTATAATTTTTATATGGATATTTGTCCACATCAATGGTGGAAATTTTGAGTTATGTGTAATTTAAATAAGTAAATTTATTTTGATATAGCCTTCATGATCTCATGACAAAAGGCCTTGCAGTACGCATAGATTTACAAATGTGTTGTTTTGATAGATAATGGATCCAAGAATGTGTAGAAAAATCAGTAGTAGTGAAAGTCTTCCAGATGCAGACAATGTGGAATATGAGGTATCAAGCATCATTGCACCGCAGGAGAGTGACGATAATTTCATGTTGGACGGTAGTCCCGAGCCGCACTCCGTGACATGGCTAGACAACGATCAAATAGATGAATTAGATCTTAATTTAGACCAAACTAATCTATGTTTTCATAGAGTCGACAGCGCAGATATAATTTATAGAAGCAAGAAGAAAAAATGCAAAATGGTAGGAAAGTATGTGATGGGAGATGTTCTGGGGGAGGGCTCGTATGGTAAAGTTAAAGAGATGCTGGACTCCGAGTCGCTGTGCAGAAGAGCTGTGAAAATATTGAAAAAGAGAAAACTAAGAAGAATACCGAATGGTGAACAGAATGTACAGAGGGAGATCCAATTGCTGCGAATTCTTAGACACAAAAATGTGATAGAACTAGTCGATGTTATGTATAATGATGAGAAACAGAAGATGTACCTTGTGATGGAGTTCTGTGTTGGTGTGCTCCAGGTATGTGTTACATCTACTAAAACATTTAACTGCTATATTATTTTCAGTATGCTTCACATTTTTTTGTTTTCATGGTTTCTTGACTTACTGTTACCTCAATCCAAATAAATCACATTGAAAAAGACATTCAAGGTTGGTAAGGTAAGGTAAATGATGTGCAAAGGGCATGCATGCTCATGAGCTAGAGCACTCAAGACAGATAAGCATAATTCAGACAACATAGTAGTATAGCACTAAGTTTTTATGTTAATTTTATTTGACAGTAATCTTTAGTGGGGTAGTTAATTTTGCGAGATTACTGCATGACCTTTCAAGGTCTAGAGTAGTTGCTTATAATAGGTTACAAGGAGGAATATTGTAGTAAAAAATAAAAGTGGAATGCACAAAAATGTTTGGGCAAAAACCCAGAGTCAAGTCGATAGACAACAACATAAGTGGGGTAAAAGGGCATTAATTGTAGATAACAAATATGAAATTACTTTCTTTAAAAATGATCCCCATGGTTGGCTATATATTTTTTATTTTTAATAATAGGTAAGTAGTGATTTTCTAGCTTTCATGTAAATAAATAAAGTTGGTTAGCAGTGGTGTTGGCAAAAAGTTAATCCTGATTATGATTAAAAATTTATAGTTAAAAAGTTAATAGTGATTAACAATTGATGATTAATACTTTCAATTGTTAATCCTCGATTAAAAATTAATTTAATCTAAACACAATAAAAAAAATCAGCTGTTCAGTACATTTTGACGAATTATGCGAACATAAATGTACTGAACAGCTGATTTTTTTTTTCGCGATTTCTGGTTTGTTCCCATAGTAAAAGTGGTTCATAATGATGAGTACAATGACCCCTTAAGAGGTTGCTGGTGTTTTACAAATAACCCTGTATATGTTTTTTTTATTTATTTATTTAATTTTATAGAAGGCTTAGAGACTAACAAACCAATGACATAAAGAATGTAATATTAACAAATAGCTAATTACAAGCCTCCACATATAGTTAAAAAAAAAAATGTTATTATTATGCCTAAATATTTTATGAAAAAGTGAAGCTCTCATTTATTGTTAACCATTTAATATTACATATTTGTTGTTAATTTAATTTGTATTTTAATTTAATTTAATTTGATTTTATTTGTAAATTAATTTAATTTGATTTTATCTGTAATTTATTTTAATTAAATAAATTTCTATTTGCATGCCGCTGTGTCGGCGAGACATGATGATCCTTAACTACTTTATTACATCTTTGTTTGTACCGTGTTTCTGGCAAATAAACGAATTATTATTATTTTTAAAAAAATCGATAAAAAAGAAAGTACATACAAGTTAATAATAAGTTATTTAGTAAAGAGAGTAGCAGACAAGTTAACTATCCTTGAAAAATAACTGTGCCAAAAGCCGTCTTAAGGTCGCCACACTGGTGCAGAACAAGTCGACATTAAGGTCCTTAGGAAGCCCATTGAAACTAAGTGCACTTCTTATTGAAAAAACATTACGTGTATAATTAGTCATTGCGAAAGGAACATTTAATATTGGTCGCCGACGTAATCCCATCAGAATGGCATTCTTTATTCTGTAAATTAAACAATCAAATTGAGCAAAATTTCTGTATTAAATAACATGGAATTACTCTGCACCTGCTATTATATTTATTCAGTTTCAGCAGACTCATAATTCTTTATTAATAATTATCCTAATATTGTCTAGGACATGTTAGAAGGGAGTCCTGGCAAGAAGTTTCCTCTGCGGCAAGCACATGACTACTTCACGCAACTCCTGGATGGGCTAGAGTACTTGCATGGCCAGGGTGTGGTACACAAGGATATCAAGCCGGGGAATTTGTTGCTGACACTTGATCAGACCCTGAAAATCACAGATTTTGGTGTTGCTGAGGTAATTAATCTAAATTTACTTAGAGACTTGTAAGCATATTTATAATTTTAATGTTAGACTGTAAATTTCAAAACATAATGTGCTTTTACATTATCTTCAACCTAATTAAAACAGCCTATACCAAATTGCATTACACTTGAACATCTAATTAGCTCAGTTTCCTGTTAATATAGCTAGTTAATTGAATTTAAGTGACAGCACTACATGCTTATAAATGAATTGAAAAATCCTTAACTAACTAACTGAAAAGAAAAGTATGAAAGAATCCAACCAGGCAGTCATTACTTACAGAAAATAATTTAAAATATATCTCCATTTTTGTTTTAAACAAAAACAAATTCTAACATAAAACATAACAATCAACTATAAACTAGCCTTGCAGACAGCTTTGCTATTCCTAAACTAATTAATTTTGTCTTACTCAATATTACTACACTTTATAATGTCAGCCTTGATTAGTTTTATTTTATTTACTCAAGGCTAACTTTTTTTGTTTCTTTTATGATAAATTCGATTTGAAATCGGTCGTCGGACCATAAGCGAATTGTGTGTAAAGAAGGTGGTTCCTCTTCAGCCTTTGTACCACCGCTGTCGGGTTTAACAGTTCAGAAACCAGTGGGTTTGGATGCAAGATTAGGCGTGCCTTGTGTTGTCTTTGTACCGCTCGATTTCAGAGTTTATTGATGGCATTTGTTGTTAGTTATGGATTTTGTTGTTCCTGGCAAACCATAGTGCATTTGCTATTAATTTTAGGACACCATTTTGGACTCTATGCAGGCAGAGTATGTTGGTTTTGCTGGCAACGCCCTATAATAAATAAATAATTGGATCCCGTAGGTCCATATTTGCGTTAGGACCGAGTTGTAGATAGGGAATGCAATCTCTCGAGAATTTGGCGAAGCCGTGATCTCGCCATTTACGAGATTTCAGCGAAATTGGTGGATCTGTTTGTTATATTTTTTAATAATCATTTATTTATAATAGCTTGTATTAATCAAATCATCAGTCCACTTTTTGTATGAAAATGAAACAATTAAATAATTTAAGATAATAAAAATTAGTTCTCGAAATTAAAATTCGAAGTAGCTTCGTAAAAAGCATAATGTATAATAATTATAATGTGTCGTCCGACAGACGGATTCTAATTTTGCAGGTTAAATAACCAGCTGCAGAAAACGCTCTTTCAGCATACACTACATTGCGCAAACATTTATCTGCCAACTAGAGTTCTTCCTTAGACTCCCGAAAAACACATTATCTGCTTGGAAAAACACTTGTATTTGTTATGGCTAAAACCCGAGGTGCGGCTACACCTAGTTTTAGCCGGCTAGAACTGGGTGTTGGTTGGTTAAACTTAGGTGTAGGCTGAATGGTAGGTTAGGTTAAAAAGGCCGAGAGAGCGAAGCGAGCGGTTCCGCGACAGCGGCCGGCGAGTGCCAGGGTCCGAATGCAATCGGTTACCAACACCAAGTTCTAGCCGGCTAAAACTAGGTGTAGCCGTACTTCGGGTTTTAGCCGTAACATATTCATGTAACTATGCTCCTCTGCAATCTTGTTAGTTTCGCGAGATCTCGTGCGATTTTCGGCCTAAACCCCCGAAAAACACATCCTGTGCAATCTCGTTAATCTCGCGAGATTTCGTTTGATTTCCGGTCGCGATTAATCTCGGTAAATATGGCTGAGATCTCGTAAACGAGATTGCATTCCCTAGTTGTAGATGAGGAGTTTGTTGTCTACAGAGGCCAGAGTTTCTTCCCATGAACCAATACAAGTTGCGGAACTTGTGGTTTATTTCGCCCCTTTTATTTTTAATGTGATGCTTCCATGTTAGGTTATAAGTGGAAGCCAAGATACTTTACACAATCTGTGTGTGGTATCAGGACAGGACCAAGTCTAACAGGAGTGTTTCCGTGCCTGAGCGTA
The DNA here is from genome assembly GCA_948252095.1 of Dicycla oo. Classification (NCBI taxonomy): domain Eukaryota; kingdom Metazoa; phylum Arthropoda; class Insecta; order Lepidoptera; family Noctuidae; genus Dicycla; species Dicycla oo. The sequence continues at coordinate 21,534,355 of OX411714.1, forward strand.
AAGGTGATATGGTTAGACTTAGTTGCACTGGCACATATCCGCCATTTACAGAGCCATTTATGTGTTGCGTCTAGCTGTTATTGGAGTCTATTGCTGGCCATTTCTGGCTTGTCATCTGCTGATAAATAGGCTATGTCGTTGGCTTATGTTGTTATTGTTATGCCATCCAAAGTGGGTAGGTCTGATATAAATATACAGCACTGGACCAAGAACAGATCCATGTGGTTCTCCAGCGTTCAGTTCAAACAATCTTGATCTTGCTTTGCCCTGTTCCACTTGAAAGCAGCGGTCGGATTAATACAATTGGATGAGCAGGAACATTGAGTGCGGAAGTGTTTCCTTCACTTTAGCCAGCAATCCTATGTGCCAGACACGGCCATAAGCTTGATAAACGTCAAGAAATGCCGCTGAGCATTACTATTTACATTCAAAAGCCCGGCTTACTGTTTGGAAAACTCGGTGAACCTGTTCTATTGTTGAGTGAGATTTCCGAAAGCCAAACTGGTGAGACGGAACAACATCATTGGCTTCCATGCACGGTTTTGGTCGGTGAAGGAATATCCTCTCTCACAGGTTGGAGAGTACAGGCATTAAACTTATCGGTCGATAAGACGAGACTTCATATTCAGGTTTACCTAATTTGTGGATCATGACAGCTTCGGAGATTATCCACAGGTCAGGAAAGTGAGATGTTCGAATGATTGCGTTGTACAGACTAGCTAGGAAAGTAATGCATTATTAACTGACTTCAAAAAAAAAAAGGAGGCGGTTCTCAGTACGTAGGAATCTTTTTTTTTTTACGTATGTTCCCCGATTACTCAAAGACGGCTGGACCGATTTGGACAATTCTTTTTTGTTTAAAAGGGTATACTTTCTAGTTGGGCCCATTGTCAATCTGGTGATGGGATCCTGGAGAAATCGACGGAAGTCTTCAAATATTATAGGCACACCTATAGTGATTTGGGTATTTTTTATAGTAACTCTTGCACTTGCCCTTGGAAAGCACCATTTGGTGAAGTGGAACTGATGATGAAGATCACAGATGGCCTCCGGAACTACTTAATAATAAGTATTTTACTGGTTGCGATTCGATTAGGTAGTTTAATAATGTTTGCTAAGCAATTTATGCTCGTCACAATGCATATGGCGAAGTGGAGCTGATAGCTCCAGTTCTCCTGGTCCTGGTACCAGGAGAACTCCTCAACAATTAACGTTTTTGCATCGGGGAAAGCAATATTTTGTAAAAGGTGGTGAGCGGTTGACATTTGGTTATTGTAACTTAGATAAATTACAATCCGGCCCACTAAAACGTGAAAAAATAAAAAAATAAACTTTTTTCCAAAAAAGTAACCGACTTCCAAAAAGAAAAACACTACAAAGCGATAAATAACTTTAATTTTGGAAGTCGGTGGCATGAAACTAAAATACAGATCCAAAGACACCGACTACCGAAATTAAAGTTATTTATCGCTTTGTAGTGTTTTTTTTGGAAGTCGGTTGCTTTCTTTGGAAAAAAGTTTTTTAAGTATGGAAGTGGGGCTTTTCTCGAGTTCAGCAGTCTGACTTCCTGAAGGCTAAGATTATGAAACATTATTTATTCCGCCTATCATGTCACAGGTCGTGGGTTCGATTCCCATCCAGGACAAACATTTGTGTGCATGAACATGTCTGTTTGTCCTGAGTCTGGGTGTAATTATCTATATAAGTATGTATTTACAAAAAAAAAAGTAGTATATATGTAGTATATCAGTTATCTGATTTCCATAGTACAAGCTCTGCTTAGTTTGGGATCAGATGACCGTGTGTGAAATGTCCCAGGATATTATTATTATATTATTATTATTATTAATTTGGCAACTCAAGCCTCGTTTTTTTTAAGTAGTTTTAAATGCCCCACTTCTGGGCAAAGGCCAACCCCAAATCATTCCAAAGAACACAAGGACTTTATACAACAATGTGTTAATAATTTTTATTTTCAGGCTTTAGACATGTTTTCCCCTGAAGACACATGCTACACAGGGCAGGGTTCTCCAGCGTTTCAGCCGCCAGAGATCGCAAATGGTGCTGAACAGTTCTCTGGCGTCAAAGTCGATATCTGGAGCAGCGGAGTCACTTTGTAAGTGAACGAAAATAGAACATTACCCACTAACACTGACCTTTGTTATAGCATTGTTTCCTTCACAAAAGGCGCCTTTATCTTTGTGACTGTAGATTTGGGATTGTTTATTTGTCGTTTTGTTTTATGTTCAAAAGTAATTTGTATTGCACATGAATTTTTTGTTTGGCAATATTTTTTAAAGCTGCATTCTCGGCTTTCTGACCACAAAGTAGTGGTCAGTATGCCATCAATGCAGTGTCTAATAGACAACTTATATCAGACTTTAACAATATGCAATCACGGCTGCGCATCAGGCTTTAAATTCCAATCTTCCTTTTACTTCAATATCGACACAGACAGGCCATGATGTTAAAGAAAATTTCCTTATCACTGTTCAGAGTTCAATTACACACCTATTGCACATTACTTTGTTAGTAAACATTGTGATTCATGATTAATTAAATACTATTAATCATCAACGCCCCACTATCCATGACTTACTTGTTTGTCACTTTGCATACATATAAAACTAACATAAATAAGCATATCATTGTAAAACAGTGTAGCATTTGCTTCCAATTTATTTACATTGTGGTTAAGTAAGATAAAATTACCCAGATTTACCTGTTTTACCAGCATAATAAATTGTTTTGTTATTTAAAAGGCTTATTTATTAATATTTAATAATTTGTTGTAAACTGGATTGCACTAAACTAGGTTTATTGAACTGCACAGTTCACTAATGGTAATATAGTGTCAGTGTTTGAAATATTTAAAAAAACAAACTTAATAGCAATCGCATGAATAGCTGAGAAGATTGAGAGATTAAGACACCTTAAATTCTGGCGCACATTACAGCCGAAGCAAGCCGCAGCGCATTCTAATACAAAAAAGCGTGGTTTGCGATAGGCCTCCCATGTGGTGTGCGATAGGCCTCCCATGTGGTGTGCGATAGTTCATACAACATTGTTCTCAGATACAACATGACGACGGGTCGTTACCCGTTCGAAGGCGACAACGTGTACCGACTGCTGGAGTCGATCGGTCGCGGCGAGCCGGCGCCGCCGCCGCCCTCTCTGGGGCCCACGCTTGGCCTGCTGCTCACCAACATGCTGAAGCGTGACCCCGACCTCAGGCCCACCGTGCACGAGATTAGGAGACACTCGTATGTATTATACTTACATTTTTTGAAACACGGACCACCATTGAACACTACGCCGCGGGCAGTGGCGTGCCTAGGGTCAAAATTAGGACAAGCCGGCAGATTAAAAAAAAAAATAACAGCCATCTGAGGGATATTCTTATGTAGGCAGTTCATGGTTGATTACTATTATTATACACCATTATTATAATTTTGGTTAGAAAACCTTTAGGCTTCGTATTGAAGCCAACTCTAATATTCATTTCAAAAGACCTATGAAGAACTGTTCGATACGAAGATTATTGTTTCGTTATCTCAATAAAATAGTAATAATAATTTATTTTTATTTCAAAAAAGTTGTAATGAGTACAGTCTGTTAGATAAATACAGGGTGTCCCTGGAAGTATGGATCAAATCGAATAGGGGCGTGGGCAAGGTCATTTCCAAACTCCCGCACTAATAATAAAAGAAGAGAAAAATAACATATTTTTTTCTGTTGAGAGATGTAATAGTAATAGGTTGGGGAAAAAGTTTCTTCGCATTTTTTAAGAAAATTTAAAACATTTTTTAATATAGTTTATTTACATTTAACTAAAGTATGTAGGTACCATTTTGTTCGATAACTTTTTGCCATCTTGTAGGTAGGGAAATGATCCCATTGCTATAGAAATTTTGGGACTTCTGGTCAAAATACCGCGACAAGTGGTTTTGGCATTCCTCTCGTGATGTTAACCTGACACTGCCTAAAGAATTCTGAAGAGACCGAAACAGGTGGAAGTCTGAAGGTGCAAGGTCAGGACTAAACGGCGGATGCATTAACACCTCCCAGCCAAACTCTCTTAATTTTTGCTGAGTGGCTAAATATGTGTGAGGTCTAGCGTTATCATGATGAAAAACCACACCCCTTCTGTTGATTAATTCCGGCCGCTTTCTCTCAATTTCTTGCTTTAATCTCATCAGTTGTTCGCAGTAGAGTTCAGAATCGATGGTCCTGCCTGGTGGTAACAGCTCATAATGAATAATGCCCTTCCAATCCCACCACACACACAGCATCACCTTGTTGCGAGTTAACCCGGGTTTCGCCACAGTCTGAAGCCTGACCGGCCTTTGACCACGACCTTTTTCGCACGTTCTTGTCATACGTGATCCACTTTTCATCACCAGTTATCAGCTTCTTCAAAAATGGTTCGGTTTCATTACGTCGTAATAAAGAATCACAAATGAGTACACGGTTCATTAGGTTTCTTTCAGTGAGCTCGTGAGGTACCCAAATGTCGAGCTTTTTTGTGTATCCATTTTTTTTTTCAAATGCGCCAAAACTGTTTTGTGGTCAATTTCCAGTTCTTCAGCTACGTCGTAACTACTGATATGCCGATCTTGCTCCACTTTTTAAAAAATGGCATCCATTTTATCCGTAATAGGGCGACCAGAGCGACGTGCATCTTTGACATCAAAATTTCCGGATTGAAAACGCTTAAACCAAATTTGTGCTACTCTCACAGACACTACACTAGGTCCATAAACATCGCAAATTTTTTCGCGGCTTGCGTTGCATTTTTACCTTTTTTGTAGTAAAATTTTAAAATGTATCGAATTTCGTCATTAGATTCACTCATCTTGACGGTACGAAAAACAAATGAAAATCACACTTTTTCCTAATTTGAATTTGGAATTATGTTCTTTAAAATTTAAACTTTCAATGTTACCAAAACCAGCCAGATACAAATAGTATAGCCAAAGAGATTTTATTCCTAGTTCATACATACTATAATGCGAAAAGACTTTTTCCCCAACCTAATATATAGAAGTCATAACTATATACTATTACATCTCTCAACAGATACCTGTTTATATATAAAACTCTGAGAATGTTGCTACAATTTTTTACGGTTCAAAAGTTATGACCAATTTTTGTTTTTTTTCAAGCACTTCGCATAGTGCTCAATGAAAAAAATCATAAAAAATTTATAATACCTACCTGTATAATTTTGCAATTTCGAAGAGATTAATTATACTTTACAGTATATAATAGTATTTTCTAGGTAATGAATTAGTATGATATTTAATGATGTGATAGTTTCACATCATTAAATATCATACTAATTCATAACCTCAGCACTTAGGAAATACTGTTTTCAAAATATACAAAATTTCAAAACAATACCTAACATATTGAGTCGCGTCGTATCATCGCGGGCTATCGCCCTTCTCAACTCAATTTACGCGGGTAAACTTTGATAGTGCAATGGCGCGCAAAAGCCGGGCTTTTGATTTCATAGAAATCTGCGTATAAGTACTTACCAATATCAAGAAATATAAATGTTTCTATAGCAATTTGTAGGCGAAAATTGCGAGACAGAGTAAGGTGTAAAAACCCCGATAAGAAGCCGAGGAGTGTGAGCGAGATTGCCTACAAAGAAAGCTTGGAATTTCAATTTCATTCTTATTATGGTTACCTATGAATGAGTGCGTAGATCTGGCAACCTACGAGCGCGCGGCAGATTACGCGGAATTCGAAATTTGATTATTCCTATGACATGAATGTTTGAGTTCGGGTTCATTGACTGGTGTTTTTTTTATTATTTTTTATTATAGGGTTACGTTCGTTGTTGTGAGTTATGATTTTATTAGAGCAAATTGGGCTTTTTGGCTTCTATGAACGTACCGCCACTGGCCGCGGGAGATCAAGGAGAAGATGGCGGGAAGAACTGGTCCGCATTGGCAAAGAACAGACGTGTATGTGCCACAGGATAATTGGAAAAATCGAATCCGGATTGTATTATTGGAAACTAAGAAAGATTTTCAATCAATTTGCCTAGCCTTTTCCCAACTATGTTGGGGTCGGCTTCCAGTCTAACCGGATGCAGCTGAATACCAGTATTTTACATGGAGCGACTGCCTATCTGACCTCCACAACCCAGTTACTGGGTAATACGAAACCCCTTGGTAAGACTGGTTGTCAGAGTTTCGGGCTTCTGACGACCCGTAACGACTGTCAAAGATCCACGAATGACAGCCGGGAACAACGGCTTAACGTGATTTCCGAGGCACGGAGGAGTCTCGGTATGAAAAGATGGTCACCCATGCTCGTGGCTAAGTAATAACAGCTGCACGGGTCGATCCATCAGGTTAAGCTACGCTTGCCGGGGTTGGTCTGTGGATGGGTGACCATCTTTTCATACCGAGACTCCTCCGTGCCTCAAAGATTTTCATATTCATAAAAGTTGCAAATGTCCTGATCCTGCTTGTATTATTACGGAAACCTTTCTTATTTTTCCAATTAGCCTGCTGTATATGCAAAATGGCCTCTCCATTTGGTGGGACAATACAGACTAGTTAGATATTGTTGAAAACTGACATTCTTTAAATTTTTTAAAGGTCAAGTGTGTTATCGGCCTATGAAAACCTTGACCATACTTAGAACCGTGTCAAATACAATGCAAATGTTATCGGTAAAAATGACACATCAACGACGTTGCACAAGATTTTAAAACGGTTACAACTATCGACAAGAGAATGTGACAAAGTCCAAAAGTGATTAACGTTTTTGTAAGGTACTCGCAAGGTCGCAACCAGCGCGCCTTTATAACGCGATGTATGAACGTGGAAGAAGCGAAAACTGGATGTAATGATCGTAGTACATTCTATAGTTGGTGCCTGTCCCCATTAGAATCGGCTTATATACGATTGATATCAAATTGAAAAGCTAATAACTATAACAATTATCAGGGTGGCGACAGCGGAATGTGTACGTTATCACTAAAGAGGCACTGGCTGTAGAGCGTGCAAGGCTCTTGTAGTTCTGTAAGTTCTATAACTAGTATAAATTAAAGTCAATTCTCAATTCTTTATTGCTTACCATAATGTATTTCGTAGGGAAATAATTATATTAGTCACAATTATGGGCCCTGTCGGATACAGCATAGATCATGTAGGAGTTAAGTCGTTTTTCGTGTCTGTTTGTGTGACCCTTTTGTTCATCGAAACTCGGCAACGGATTATGACGCGGTTTTCAGCATCATTTAAAGAATATTCCGGATTTATATGTATAATAAATTTATGTGAAACTTAATTATATAAATAGCTTTTGCCCGTGGCTTCGCCCGCGTGTATGTCGGAAAATATCCCACGGGAAAGTACTACCGGCGTTAAAGTATCCTGTGTATTCAGGTTATAAACTATCTGTTTGCCAAATTTGATCCAAATCCGTTCAGCCGTTTTTGCGCCAATCCGGAATATACATCCAGACTAACGGACAAAAATTTAAAATAGTATATTTTTGGCATCAGACTCCCTCCCACACCTCGTAGCAATTACTTTTTATTTTTCAAAAATATTCAATGTACAATTTTGACTTCGTTATTATTTTTTTATACTAGCGGACCTGGCAGACGTTGGTCTGCCCGAACAGCGCCAACTGCCAGGTCCAATTGTGGTTTTAAACCATCCCGGGACCCCACTTCAAATACACAAAAAAAATCATCAAAATCGGTCTAGCCGTTTAGGAGGAGTTCAGTGAAGTACATAAGTATAACATAATTATGATGTATAGATAAAGAAACCTGGATGTTTTGTCAAATCTTAAAACCCGTGCGAAGCAGGGGCGGGTCTCTAGTAACTTATAATCCGGTTTACTCATTAGCGTTCGTTCTACGCAAGCGAGTAAACAAACCCGAACTAAAATTGAATTTCGAACGTTCTAGAAAAATCTTACGACAATTTTACCTGACCTTATGATAAAATATAAACGCTTTACAATAAAAAGAAAAACATTGTTGCAGTGGGTCGACTTTATTGCACCATTTGGGCGGTGCAAAAAGTATTGGCACAAAATACAGTGATTAAACGAATTAATTGCTACAACAGACTGCAGTAGAGTTTCCATTCATTTTATACAATTAAATGCAAGTTATTTCTAACTAACTTTTGCCCGCGGCATCGCCCGCGTGGATGGCGGAAAATCCCACGGGAACGTACACCGGGGTTAAAAGTACCCTATGTATTAATTCATTAGGCGCGGTAGACGCGCATCCGCGTTTTCGGACGTTCACCATGTGCTTGCGGCGCGTATGCGCGTCCATACAATTTACATAACTTTCTTGCGTGCGGCGCGCCGCATCTGTGCGTTCGTTGTGCATCTCTATTGTTTCGAAAACATCACATAAAATAAGGGTCGGTAAGGGTGTCTACACCCAAGATATTTCTTGCACGCACCCGAGCGTTTGCCACACAGGATTAGTGTAGCATAAAGTAGCGTTTGCATACATTTAGCTAATAATTAAGCAGTTAATGTGTTAATCCAGGAATGTATTAATTCCGTAATACATTGTTTTCATATACCTAAAATAACTCTATTGATTGACGCGGCGCACGCCAGTGAAGCACGATTTTTTCGACATCTTCAACAATCATGTCATAGTTCAGGCAATTTACACAAAACCTTAATGAATTCATCTAAACCTTCCTCATAAATCACTCTGTCCATTGGTGAAAACCTTATGAAAACGTGTTCGGTAGTTTTTGAGTTTATCGCGTTCAGACAGACAGACAAACTGTAACGTAACGAATAGTCGGGGCTATTAGTTAGTCACATGATACAATTATAGAGTAGAAAATACAGGGGATCAGTAAGAAACACAAAGAGAAGTAATAGCATTTATTGGCATGTCAGAAGTACTGTGAGAGGAATTTATGAAAGTGTTGTTAGACGATTTTATATTTTCTCTTTTATGTGATGTGTATATACAAACTGTGTGTTTATTTTTTGTAATTGGTTTTAAACCGTCTTAATTAAATACATAAATTATCAATCAAATAAATACATAGCTTCCGTTTTCGATGACAGGAACCAGGCCTGAAGCGCGTGACGCGCGCAGTAACAGGATCAGGGTGAATATTTGACCTTTAAACCGCCGTCATTACCTTCCGCCAAAAGTTGATGAAGGAGAATATCGTTAATGAAATATTTCATCAATTCCCAGAATCTGCTTAAGGACCAGAATCAGGAATTGCTGAAATATTTCATTAAATATATTCTCTTTCATCAACTTTTGGCGGAAGGTAATGACGGCGGTTTAAAGGTCAAATATTCACCCATCAGCAAATATGACCCCAACATCCGTTGACGACGGCTAAGTCACTCCGTTAGATCAACTTTAGAGGTCCCTCTGTCCGAGGAGGTTCAGTTCTTAAAGACTTTCCGATTTATCTAAAGTATTACGCGTACTTGGACTGTTAGTCGGAGTCCACCGGATAGGAATACTTCTTGAGGGTTCCTTAAGTTACTTGGGATGTTCTCCGGAACCCACTGGATAGAAAATACTTCTGAGGTTACATTATTTATTGTTGGAGATACTGCTAGGAATAGACTGCTGAAGATTGACCTTTGACATTGAGTGACGGCACTTTTTATAGGCCCCTGTCAAATATTCTAGAAATACAAATATTAAACATTTTAATGATACGTCAGATTAGAGGTCGGCCAACAGGCTTAGCATGAGAACCGTAGAGAAGCGCCTTGTCGACGGAAGAGTAGACAAAAATGACGTTTCCGTGTAGACAGTACGATGGCAACAAAGTAGAAAGAGTCAACTGCACTTCTACGATATTCACTTTTTTACATAATTCGACTCAGAATTCTGCTTTTTCATAGGATTTTTTGTTCTGTTTAATTCTCAATTTTTACAAATATTAAACTCGCCACAAAATAATAGGTTCGTTTTGACATGAGGGTGTCCCTCTTTGTCCCGCTATGTTTGTCTCTCTTTGGCATATGAAACGATATGGGCTGTCAAAACGGACCTATTATTTTGTGGCGAGTTTAATCATAATCATTTAGTTATTTAATTTTTTTTTTGTTTTTTAAGTCACACAACAAATACAACTGCGGAGTCGGGGCCGTAGCGCCGGTGTTTTATATGGAAATTTTCACTTTTTTATGGAAAATATGAAAAATTATTACTTACATATACATGTAAGTAATAATTTTTCATATTTTCCATAAAAAAGTGATTTTATGAGTGATTTTTTAAGTGAGTGTAAAAAGTGGTTTTATGGGGTTATGAGTTTTATAAAGGGGGGCAAAATTTTCATTATTTTTGCGGTAGGACACACCGTTTTCGAGATATAAGCAAAAAGAAAAAAAATGATTTTGTAGATAACCGTATATACTTTGCGGCCGTCGAGTAGAATGTTTTCTACTGTCTTTAGCATGGCCCAAATTGTCTTCACTACTCTAGACAATTATCAGTGGTCACTGTGATTTTGACAGTTGGGAAAGAAAACTTTCTTCAGAAATAGTCTACAGAAAAAAGGGTCTAGACATTGATCGCTAGAAACGAAAGACAAAATGACAAATTGTAGAAGGATTTTAGAGAAGCGAAATGTCACTTTGTATAGAAAAAGATGTCTACTCTTCGTAGAGATAGACAAGCGGTGAGCTAAGCCCACAGGAGTAATAGATGGCCAGTGACATCGAAAATGACTACAATGAGGACTTGGCTATAGCTTGCTTACAAAAGAATAAAATCTGACAAATGACATTAGACAACGTTAAAATATTCAAAGGTTCTTACAAAATGAGAAATTGAATGTAAACGGCATGCAATATCAATGAAACGGTGTGGTTTCTATTGGAAATAATGTTTCAGAAATGTAGGAGTATGTAAAATGTAAGTATAGTGAAAGTTATATGAGCTGAGCGTAGATTTAGTATGAACCCCCAGCTCGTTCAATGTAAACAGACTAAAACATGTGGTTTAAAAAGCGAAATACCACAAAACGCGGCGGCGGCGGCGCCGCGGCGGGGGTGTTTTGTTTTATAATAAGTAGGTAGTGACAGTAACTACATGGTGTTCACCAAATAATAACATTAGAATTTTATGTCTTCATAAATACCTGTTTTATCGGGAGGTTACGTTAGAGGTGAACATTTTAATAGGACTTCACTTAGTAATTGTCGAGATTATGTTGTTTACGCATAAATACCCATTCTATATTTATTCGACTTTGCACTTGGTGAAGAAAATTTTTACACCTAGGTTTAGTTAACGAAACTGTAAATAATATTTATTTTCAACCAAGTGTACAGGTACTTGTTTTAATGGGTCATTGAAGTTTGTACCTACAACCAAGAAAGTACTGTTAGCTCCTTTTATTTATTTATCTTTATAAATGATAAATGATTTTTATTTTTGTAAGTAGGCTTGTACAAACACTTTTACAAGTCAATCAATTTTTGTTTTAAACTCGATGAGGTCGGCGTTTCCTCTCTGACTACTCTGAGAGAAAGACATAATCTTGGTCACTTCATGTGAAGACCATGTAGATTGGTGTCTGAAATGTTCTTTTGACGAAAGAACCACACAGATTGAGAGGACCTGTCCAGTCAGTGCACGCATTTGTCAATAATTGCGCAGCTCAACTCAGAAATTAAGGAGCTCAACGATTCGACGAACAATACCAAAGAAAGGAGATTGGGGTAGGCCGCATAAATTACTGAAACTGCCAGACCATGATTAAAAATAACTGAGAGCAAAAATAAAACAAACAAAGAAAGCAATGACCTACATAGTCTTCACATTCACAATAATTAAAATAATATAATACTTTACAAAGTAAATATTCATGTCAACATTCAGTACTTATGCAAAAATAAATTTAATTCAATACAGTTCAACCCAAGCCTTTTTGTCCTCAATATAATCTTTAACGGTATAAAAATCTTTCTGACACAACTTGCGTTTAATGAATGATTTGAATTTATTAAGGCTTAGATCTTGAACGTGGCTTGGAAGTTTATTATAAAAGCGTATACTTTGACACCTGAATGAGCCACCTATTTTCTTGAGCCTTGTTGGAGGTACAACAAATTTGTGTTTGTTCCTAGTATTTATATTGTGGATGTCACTGTATTTTTTAAACAATTTAATTTTTTTATGGGCATATAAAAGATTTTCAAAAATGCACTGAGAAGGCAAAATCATTATAATAATCTCCTTAAATTTCTCTCTGAGAGATTGTCTCGGACTTAATTTATAAATGCATCGAACAGCTCTTTTCTGCAAAACAAAGATAGTCTGAATGTCGGCTGCATTTCCCCACAACAGAATACCGTACGACATTACACTATGAAAATAGCTAAAGTACACTAAACGGGCTGTCTCTATGTTAGTTAAATTACGAATTTTCCTAACAGCGTATGCTGCGGAGCTTAGCGTTTTTGACAATTTATCTATATGTGGGCCCTAAGCTTCAGCTTAGCATCCAAAGTTAAGCCCAAGAATACTGTGCTACCTTCAGGAAACAATTCTTCGCCCTTTATCAACACGTTAGTTTTCACCTGCCCAACGTGAGGTAGCGTAAACTTAATGCATTTGGTTTTTTTTTCATTAAGATGTAAATTATTAACATTGAACCAACTACTTCTGAGATCGCTCTGTTTACATCGTCAGTAACCAGCTGCTGACATTCAAGTTTAAACAAAAGTAAAGTATCATCCGCAAACAAAACTATATCATGATTATCCTTTATGAGGTTTTTGTTTCATTACTTTACCTTTACTAAGATAGGTTCACTTATCAATCAGTCAGCCATTAGCAATCAAATTGTTAGCCTCGTTATGTGGTTTCCAAACCACAACTATTTATATACTTGCCCTATCCCGATGATTAAGAGATCGGAATAGGTAGAGTATATATATCTAAACTTCGAGGAATGAAGTAACGTGAGTTAGTAATACGTTCTATAAAATCCCGGAATGATAAACATGACGAATATATTTCGGGATTTTAAGAATATGCGAATTATTTATTATTTACTATAAATATTTAATTTGTTACGAATGTATCCAAAGTGTAATAAATAATTCGCAATTTCTTATTTCCCGGGAAATTCACACGATTTAGAAATTGCGAATTATTTATTATTTTAAGAAGTATAAATATTTAATTTGTTACGAATGTATGCAAAGTACAATAAATAATTCACAATTTCTTAAATCCCGAGATTTAATCGTCATGTTGTATTCATGTTGTATTCCGGAATTGTTTATACAATTCCGGAATAATACAATTCCGAATAATACAAAATGACGATTAAATCTCGGGGTTTAAGAAATTGAATCGGGATTGAAGTAGTAACAAGAGTGGATAATAATACCTCTTATGAGGTATTATTATCCACTCTTGTTACTTCTTTCCTCGAAGTTTAGGTAGGTATTTATACTGCCGTCATAAGGAAAAAGACGTATCTGACATTTTTTTCGAAATAGAGTTATTTACATATTCGGAATCAGTAAAAAAGACGCATCTACCAGTATTTTTATGTTGGCGTAAACTTAACGAAAACCTAATAATTCTTACTATTAAAAGTCGCATCTGCCTTAGTATTTCTGTATTTTTAACAGGACAAAATATTTTTTTTCTTTATTTCAATATTTTTGTAGAAACGTCCTTTTACCTTACGGCGCCAGTATATTCTACCTATTCCGATCTCTGTTAACCTTCCTCTACTCGCGCCAATTTTTGATACACCTATACTCGCGCACGGTGTCACAGACCGATAGATTCATACCCCTACAATATTTTTTTTTAAATATTTTAATTATTTTAAAGTTTAGGATATAATGAAACAAAATAGTATGCATAGTACTTAATTTATTAATTATTTTATTGACTTTCAGTCTATCACAAATCAATCTTCAAATTTGAGATATTTTTCTTAAGTAATAGGAAAACGAAAATAAAACCTGAACTTCTTCTTAAAAATAAAATAAACTTCTAAATAATAATAAAAAACATATCAAAGGACATATTTATCTATGTTTGGCTTAGTTTTGAGCTTCACCATAACAATCAGGGCAAACATTATTACTTACACTAAAAGTTGCACCTATACTCGCGTCGGTCTCACGGACCGATTGGCGCCAAATGCTACCACACGTACGCTTCGCACGAACGCACGGCGTGCACTAAAATGAAGTAAGCCACAAATCCGGCAGCTAGCAAAGAACTCGACTTCTCAGGATTTTCGTGCATAAAAATAATTACGAAAATGTGTTTCGTCGGTCTCAGAGACCAACGCGCGAGTATAGGAAGGTTAATTAATACTGTCGTTTATTATGCCTAACCCTGTGACGCATTAAAATTAAATCCAGCCTAATACTAGTATGCAACAGGAAAATGGCCTTGTACACATGTTGTTACTAACAAAGGAAATTATTAAGTACTTTGTTTATTCAATAATATGTATAATGAGTTGCTGACAGCCTTGTTATCATCTGAATGTTTATTTATAACTAACAAATACTACTCACGTCTGTAGTTTTGAAGAGCAGGCATGTGTACACCCACTTTTCGCCAGTAAAAAAATATTTCTGCCTGGTTGCTGTTACTGTTTATCATCCACAATCCCCAAGAAAACTCAATTGATGTTGCGAGAAAGAAGGCATTCATGAAACATGTTTTGTCGATCCAACGGGGACTGATCTTTAATTTTGTCTGTAAGGGTGTTATTTCCTCGTGTCCTTTAGTTTTCTTAGGAAGTTATTGCAAAAATTACGATAACGTGAATAAGAAGTTTTGAGTAGTCTTCAGAATAATATTATCTGGTGATTTTTTAGATTCTACGTGCATTTTATCTCTATTTTTTATACATTTTAAAGGACCAGGGGTTATTGAAGATAATATGTTACTCTTTGAAGTTCTTACTATCTAAGAGCTGTGCCTGATACAGGTTTCATTTTGCATAAGACTTTGTTTTATAATATGTCAT
Source organism: Dicycla oo (assembly GCA_948252095.1). Lineage (NCBI taxonomy): Eukaryota > Metazoa > Arthropoda > Insecta > Lepidoptera > Noctuidae > Dicycla > Dicycla oo. The sequence goes on from OX411714.1 coordinate 21,549,366, forward strand.
GATTATGAAATACATTATAATATAAAACATACTTAAAATACCTACCTCAAATAGCTACATAACTAATAATTCTACCTTTTTTAATACAACCAAAAAATCAGGTGACATTAAAAATACGTACTTAATAATTTTGCGCTCGACGGTACCCGACTCGAAAATGTATGTATACATGGAAGTTTAACATACTTCTACATAGTAAACCAGGTCGAAATTATCATGGTTGGAGACGACTATGTCTTGACTATTTTTTGACACCAAATTCAAATGAAAAAACTTAAGCGTTCTGCGGTAATCAGGTGAGGATTGTGGCAAGAAAGGCTCGCCACGTAATCCTCACCAAGACACCTTTATATCTCTGGAATACCTTAGTAACTATTTTCGAGATTTGGCATAGCGTTACGACTAATTTTTGACTATTTTTTTGGAATTGAAACCAAGTCGATACTCCCAGCCGTTGGCTTGCACTGAGGTGAGGATGGTGTGGAGTCGTTCATCCCACAATCCTCATCAACATATAGCTATAACTTCGGAATCATAATGCTACAATTTTTTTAACTTTGGTGACTATATAATATGACAAATTTTTGGGGTACTCAAAATTGATTTTCATGAAGTTTTCAAAGATGAGGATTGTGTGGTGAAGGACACCTTTCCTCCGCGGATTGGCACGAGCACTACCAAACTAAAGAATGTTTGTTTTGTTTTGCTGAAACGTCACTACCAACACATCGAATAGACGTAAGCAGTACAACTATTTTCTTAATGGTCCTCTGCAATCATCGTATTTCCGAATACAAACGAATGCTAATTTCTATGTCCATCAGTTATTAGATTTATTCGGTTTATTTTTGTTTTGTTTTGAACAACAATAAAGTACTTAGTTCTGAAACATGTGTTTGTATTCGGAAACGCGATGATTGCCGAGGGACATTAAAACATAGTTGTACTGTACAACGGTACAGTACGGTCAGAGTTATATTACCGCCGAAAGCAGCAATCCAACATCAACCTTATTGTAACCAAGCTAAAGATCACTTTGATTTTGACAGACTTCTCAGTGGCAGCAATCCAACAGCAACCTTATTGAAATGAAAATAAAGATCACTGTAATTTTGATAGTGATGCAAGATCAGAGGTGAAATAAATGTGAAAGGACTTGTATATGATTTTTTTGGCTCGTGGCCAAAATTGGAACTAACGCACGCCGCCATCTTGTTTTTTTTAAATAAAATTTGTGTGTCAGTTTCATAAATAAATAATGTTTACCAGCAACGCGCCCTTGTCAATATCATTCAGGCGCTAAAAGTACCTTGTAGTACTCTGATTAAATTAGACTGAGATTGAACCCTTCGAATCTCAATAGTTGCAAAACATAGCTCCATAAAAACGCTTACCACAGGACACAGTGATTTTTAATTATTTTTTCAAAACTACTGTTTCCTCTTACAGTTGGGTCCAAGCCCGGCCGCCGCTTGAAGCCGGTGAGCGCATGGTGACGCCGCGCTCGCGTCGCTCGGACGAACTGCACACTTCCACCGTAATCCCGTACTTAGTGGAGCGACACTACCCTTCGGCGCAGGAGTACTTCACCGAGAGAGACTACAGGCACGGTCAGTCTGATACTGATGATGAACTTTTTTATGATGTTACTGACTTCGCATATAGGCAGTGAAGTTTTAGTGTTCAGTCGCAGAATGAAAAGGATAAACACCCTTCTTTTCGTATTGTCAACATTATGAATGAAAATGACACTTCGAAACGAATAGGTTACATGTGCCAAGCCATACGAAAGGAATATATTGGAAATTGCTTGGCCTCTTCACTTAGTGAGTGTACATAAACGCTCAACGAATCTCTATTAGTGTACGGCCCGAGTGCACGCTCGACTCGAGCGTCCGGCGTGGCGGGACGTGTGACGTTCGGTTTAAACACATGCAAAGTGGCGCTCGGTGAACTTGCACGCAACGCTGAACGCTCCGCTGGACGCTTTTTCACACGGGTCGTACACTAAGTGTGCGTGCAAGTTCACCGAGCGCCGCTCGGCCGTCACTCAGGACACTCGCGAGTGTTTACATGTGTTTAACACGAACGTCGCACTCCCCGCCACGTCGGACGCTCGAGTCGAGCGTGCACTCAGGTCGTACACTAATAGAGATTCGTTGGAGACATCGGGCAGCCGTCATGTTGGATTATTTCTATCTGTCACCTTGCTTTGTCCCCTGAGGGACAGATAGGAAAAATAACTTTGATCTGTCCCCCTGTTGGCAACGAGGGGGCAGTTCGAACTTTCACTCCTATCTGGGACAGATCAAACTTTTTTCCGATCTGTCCCCCTAAGAGGACAGAACAGGGTGACAGATCGGAATAATCCGTCATGTTGACGACTGCTTCTAATAAAGAGTAAAATCGTCCGATTTTTGGTGAGCACGTAACTGCACTCCTGTGAAGCCACGGTTCAATTCGCACTGTGCGTACGTAGTATTTGGACTATTGAACTTGTGGCAAGGCTGTTAGTGTTAGGGTAATATTATGTGATTTTAATTTGTTAATATTTGGATTTGTATGCAATTACGTGACTCTACCACATGCACTTTCATAAAGTCATTTGCCACTTCATATCTTTGAATGACCGTCTTAGTGATATCAGTAGTTACATAATTATATTATAATTTTCATAGTCATACTGCATTGTAACTTCACATGATTTTTGTTGCTATGCTGAATTTAACGGAATTCCTTTTGAACATTTTCTGAGGTTTTGTTTCACTGACTCTTGTAGCGTCTAAACGAATCCTATGTTAATTGACATAAGCCTTTTATCTATGTAAATATACAAGAGGTAAATAGAGTCGTACAATTTTCAGAGCCTGAAGAAGTGCGCGTAGCCGGTCTCGTGCGCGCTCGCGTTTGTTCCTTGAGTTAGGTTCGTTGCATGCGAGTGACAGAGTCCCAATCTAGCTTACAGGCTTTTATACCACCGACCTTATATCTATATGAACAGCCATATACCTACATATACCCGCTATAACATTATCAGGCTTATAATAATTTATTAAGACTAATTTGTGCCCCAAAATAAAACGTATTTATGATGCGAGTAAATACAGTGTGTATCAGAAAGGTGTGGGCTTAAGGGTATGCTTCAGACCATCAAACTGAACAACTTGCTCCATGAGACCTACATCGTAATCGAGATAAAATTATCAATTGTCCCATACAAAACTTCAATGTCTACTCGACCCAAATGTATGGGACGCCTGATAATTTTTTGCTCGATTACGATATTGGTCCCATGGAGAAAGTTGTTCAGTTTGATGGTCTGTACCACACCCTTAGGTTTGACCACACCTATTTAATACACCCTGTATAAGATATTTAACCGATTAGTAAGTGCAGTAAAATATATTTTTAAATATACGTACTGTATGTTTGCGTGTATACTTCACTAATAACGTAGTTTTCTACTGAATGATATTGATATTGCATAATGAGAATGACTACTTTGTAGCGATACGTAGATAACATACTATACAGATACTTGACTTTACTCATTGGTCGCTCGGCTCTCCAATATTGATAAAGGTGCAAGCGCAATCTTGATTGTTGGCCTGCATTCGAGCACCCGAATGAGTTTACCGAAATTGGACATCCCAATGCGAGTGTACAACCAAGTTGAATTAATTGCGGCGTAACGCTTCTAAATGTAAAGTCCCCCGAACTTCACTGATAGCCAAATTGATTATCATCTTTATCCGTTTTAATTCAAAACTGTCATTCTCAACCGTATGGAAATAGCTAAATACGTCAAATTGACGTAGTGTGTTAATTTGTTCAACAATTGCCCTCATCGTTTGTTTGGTTATTTATTTTATTTTAGAATGAAAATGCAGAAAATAAGCACGTTAAGTTGTGCTCCACAAGAACGTTATTGTTATTACGTACAGTAGTTTTCTATTGCTAACTTTTATTGTAATCCTTGAAAACGGAAAAAAATGATAACGTATAGTCTTGTGGAGCACAACTTAACGTGCCTGTTTTCTGTATTTTCATTCTAAAATAAAATAAATAACCAAACAAACGATGAGGGCGCCACTGCGCGCTCGGTACCCTCTTAAGTTGCCTGACTGTACATTCAGAATTTCGTAAAACTACTTTTGAAAATTATGTCTTATAGAATAGAAGTATCTGAATAGTATGTCCTGTAATCCTGGGTCGCTCAATGTGACGTATAAGTTGGCATGCGTGTTGCAGAGCTGGGCGACGGCGGGTCGCGCACGCTGTCGACGGCGGAGCTGTCGGATGCGGAGTCCCGGCGCAAGCGGCGCTGGCACTCATCGTGCGGCCGCCTGCCCTCCTGCCGCCTCACGTGATGCCACCCGAGCGTCTGATGATCATCAGCTCATCACTGCTATACATGTTCCAATTCCCTGTTACTTGTTTCTCCACTTAGTAGTTAACTTTGCCACCACTGTTGTTTGCCGGATGCCTAAAACTCCTCGTCTTACTCGTTTTGTCGCTAAATTAAATAGCACCTAGACCTCGTTTTCGTTCGATGTTTGATCAGCATTCGCTATGAACAAAATCGGCTTTGGTATACTTAATGTTGCTATTTATTTGTTTGTGTATGGTTGTTACATGTAGTTTTCTGTATATTCCTCTAAATAGTAAAGCAATTTATAGCTTCAACAGAAATATGTGTCTGAATTGATTATTGAGAGACCAATTATTTAGTAAATTTTCCGATATGACATTAAATCACATAAGTCTGTTAAAGCTAATATTACCATAGACGTGTATGTATATTTAATTAGATATCAAGGAGTTTATGCAATGACAAAAAGTATAATAAATGTAAAATAGTACCTGTTTTATTTGTCTTTCAAGATGTATGATATAAAGTGAACATGTATTTAGTGGAAATTATTAGTAGATCTCAAATTTGACGTGGCAATAAAAAGATAATATTTTTATAAAAATGTCGCTATAAAACCAAATTATAATAGAGTTCTTGCCAAGAGGGAAGCACCGACTATATTATCAATCATTTTGGTTTTTGCATTGTGGTCCATGTTAGGTCGATCAGAAGATATGTTTTTGTCACCTGGATGATTGAATCCCATTCTTTCTTACCAGTTGATTGACGGACGATGTGTTGCTGCTTATGACTCAGCACGAAATGTTTGTTGGAATGGTTTTGGGTATGATTGATTTTCTTATTTTTGTTGTTAGATGTAAAGTACAAGTTATAATGGCGATTATTATACATAAAATTGTTTGTGTAATATCGTTAAATGTCATCGATTGGATTTTATTAAAAAAAGAATGTTATACGATGCGAACAAATTATTGCATGGTTTGGATATTCTAAAAGGACACGCGGCTGCCCCATTTCAAAACCTAGTAAGGACTTAAAACGAAATTTTACAGGAGAGCGCAAAATCGTAAATAGGGTCAGCCTTTGCAGCAAGATTATGCAATAATACGATTTTTGTAAAAAAGTGTCCCTTACTAGGTTTTGAAATGGGGCAGCCGCACGGCTTGTACACATTTCAGCATTATGTGTACCTGTTTCCTAATAATCTCTTTTCCCATCTCAACACCTCTGACGGACCTCACTTTTTATAACTTATTTATATTGAAATAAAATTACGTTAATTTAATATTTAGGCATAATTAGGTAAACAACGTATGATTTTTTTGTATTTTCTATATGGATTGTTGTTGCTGTGTAATTTGTATTGCTGGACCGACGAACAATGTTACGTTAGGTCTAATACAAGCCTTCTGCGCTAAATTATTTGTTCACATAATTATAATGTTACTTAGTTGTTGCAATAACTGTTATAACTAGATGAAATGCTGTTCTAGTGCGTAGTTTAGGTTAAAGATTACTTCAGCCATATTTTAATGAGATTATTGCGCAGGTGATCTCTTCACGCCAAAGGCGGTTTTTCTAAAAGTATTTAATTTGACTGTAATGGTTTGTGTCTACTTATGGTTGCACTTGTATTTGAAAAGTGAGGTCTAACATATAACTGTTAAAATGTGTGTTTACGCTTAAATAAAATGAAAGGATGTATGTTTAGTGCCTGAAATGAAAAAATAACGTAAAATACTGAAAAAAATAAATAAAGAGAATATTAATATATTGTAAATAAAAAGTCAAAGTAATGTGCATTATGTTTTTTTATTTAAACAGAACACCACAAGCCCACACTCATAGTGCATAGTGTCCCCTTTTTAATAACTACAGAAACAATAGTTCAAAACACTCGTTTAACACGTCTTGGCTTTACGAAGTGAATGATAATGCTCTACCAAAACTCCAAATTGAAATACACCAGGCTGTTAGAGTTAGAGCTGGCTGACGAATACAATCTCGCGATTTCTCGCATAGATGACGCCACCTATCCCCGGGTTACCCGGATAGGTATCAACTCAGCCTACCGCATCTCACTGCTGGACATAGGCCGGGTATATACTTGAAAATTCAAAATATTTCACCTACATCGGGACTTACGAAACGTCAGAAGCTAGGTGGGCCGATTCCTATGGAGAAGAGCCGGCAAGAAACTCCACGGTTAATACATTAGGCGCGGCAGACGCACATGCGCGTTTTCGGACGTTCACCAGGTGCTTGACGGCGCGTATGGCGCGTCCATACAATTTACATAACTTTCCTCGAGTGCGGCGCGCCGCACCTGTGCGTTCGTTGTGCATCTCTATTGTTTCGAAAACATCGTAAAATAAGGGTCGGTAAGGGTGTAGCATAAAGAAGCGTTTGCATAAAGAATTAAGCAGATAATGTGTTAATCTAAAAATAATTGTTTTTTACAATGCTTTCAGAGTAGGTACACTGTTAATATGAATGGGAGCCTAGGACTGTGTAGGCCTGTCAACAAGTACCAAGTCCTTAACAAAATAGTACTTAATACTATACAGTCGAACAAGCCATTTGGTATACCGACCAAAAAAATATTCACCTATCCAATACAGTTCCAGTATTATTTTATTTTTAGCCTGTGTTGTATGGGAAGCCTTTTGCCCTTTCGAATGGGAGGCCTTTGACCTGCAGGGGCAGGGCAAAGGCCTCCCATTCTCCTTTGCACTCCTCTCTGTCTTGAGCTAGTGTGGACCAATCCTGTCAGTAGACGTCAAGCTCGTCTCGCCATCTTCTCTGGGTCTGCCTCGATGTCGAAGGACGTTTTCTGGGACTTACATGGTGGTCGATTTGGCCCATGATTTGTTCGACGTACGGTAAATGTATCCGGCCCAGTCCCATTTCAGCTTTGCTGTTTTTTGGGTGACGTCGGCGATTTGTCTATTGGAGCGCAGCACTATGTTTGTACCACAGTCCGTCAATTTGACTGCAAGAATGCTGCGCTCCATTGCTCGCTGGCTCTGGCTTCAAGCTTGAACCTCTGCTGAGCCGCCAAAGACCAGGTTTGAGCGCCGTATGTGAGGACAGGGAGTATGCACATGTCCATTAATTTGCGTTTATGGCAAATTGGTAGGTTCATGAGGTTTTCTCATCGACCAATAGCTCTTCCCGGCGTTTTCGGTGCGTCTAGCAACTTCTTTTTCGTGTCTCGCCTGGAATGAGACTATTTGCCCGAGGTAGGTGTATTCTGGAACATATGGATATGCAACCTCCACATACAGTTGACGTTGGACGCTGTTTGTTATGAGTTTGGTCTTTGTCATGTTCATTCGAAGTTCAATCTTGAGGCTCGCCTTATGTAGGTCACTTAGCCTTTCGCTTAAATCACCTGCCGAAGAAAAGAAGAAAATAGCACGATATTGGCGCCGATTCCCTTGTTCACAAATGAATTGTTTATTGGAGGATATACGGAAATCTATTACGTTTTTCTTTACTCCATCGGAAGAGAACCAACGAAGAAGAAAGTCCAACGGCTGAGATTTTTTGTAAAAGTATTAATGGGTTTTCGGTTGCCCGAAGGCAAATTGCAATATACGCTCGCTGGCCCTAAAATGCTTTTGTTATCGCTGTTCTCCACTACCCAGTTTGGCACTAAAGTCTCCTAGGATCATGGTCCAAGTTCCTCGATTGTCATCACATGCTTTATTCAGGAGGTCATAAAACTCTTCCACTTCCTCGTCTGGGTGTGCTAACGTGGGAGCATAAACTTGCACCTACGATGGTCAGAGTTTTCTTGTCCGGAACTTTTTCATTCATTTTTACTATGCGTAATAACTTCTAAACATAAAGAGAGTGATGTACAAGAATTGCTCCTACCTACCAAGCACACTCAAAATTGTTTAACAGTAGTTGGAGCCGTCTGTAGGTAGATACCTACCTATACCAAACAGTTTATTCAACTGGACAATAAAGGCAGACCCTGGGATGGCGTTTTATGTCTGTATGGCAATATTTAAAGTCGAAACACGACATTTTCCATCGTAATAAGTATATTACCTAGGTAGGTAAACAAAATGTGAACTAATTAGTTTTACAGTGTAATCACCGAAGCGAATGTGGGCGTTTAAATTACCAACATATCTATTACACATTAATTCTGTTCACATGGGAACCTATCAGACTAATCTGTTACTTATTATTATCGTGTAAATTATCCTACTTATTCATTCAAGCTTGATGATATTCGCTAATAAAGCTTTTTTGACAGAAGTTTGCGCAGTACGAAATTATTTGCGGATAAGCAAAGCTAATCAGCTTGTGACTCCTTTACACCCATAGATCTTAAAACCGGCCAAGTGCGAGTCGGAGTCGCGCGGGAACGGTTCCGTACCATTATCTATAAAAACGGCAAAACAATCAGTGTTGGGCAAAATTTAGTTTGATTGATGATTGATAACTATGATTAAATTATTTAATCATGACTAATGAGTAATGACTAAAAAAATTCAATCATGTATGATGATTGAAGATTGATTAGTGTTAGTTTTAGTTATTTAATCATGACTAAATTTCTCATGACTAATTTAATATCTAAAATTACACCGTTGCCAAGTTAAAGGCGCGGGCCCACCGCGGTGCACGGAGAGGCTACGCACGTGTATTAAGCTTCGCTTTGTAAGAAAATGTATGTGGTTGTGTCCACTGCAACCCACGGAGAGGCTACGCATGAATTGACGTCATTGAAACACGCGTGGCTTGCTCGAATAGGCGGTTACATAGCTCAACGCTGTCAACGTGGGTCTACGTTTCCACTGGAGTACACGAATAAGACCCACGACTATGTACAGCTCGGTTATCGCAGAGCAGTTTTCAGTCATACACGTTGTGGAACGGACGCGTTTCGTGTTTCTCGTATATATCGTATCGAGGTACTCATAGAATGGCATTGGTATTGACTTTGCTAGACAGTTCTTCTGACGATGAATCCGAAAGTGAGATTGATGATCTAATCTTGGGTGAATTGCAAAAGAAAAGAAAACACCGGTTCTGGATTGAAAATCATATTAAATTCAGAAATAAACATGGAGAATACAAAACATTATTTATGACATTAAGTGATGAAAAATTTGAAAATTACTATCGACTATCACATTCCCTCGCAATCTTTTCCCAAGCCAAATCCTTTTTACCGATGTCTCTGTACGATATATCGCTCATTTTCCATAAACAGGGGTGTAGCTTGACTTTTTCAATAAATAACTCCATAATTAAACCAAATATTATTGACTAAATAAAAATAAAGCCGCCTGTCGTGGTCATCAAATGCACGCGTGCGCCACGAAACCTAGCAATTGACAAAATGGTGCAGGCGTCGCTCGCTTGCTTCCCCGCCCGTCCCACCTCCCGCAGTGCCCCACGGCGGTGCACGGAGAGGCTACGCATGTGTACTAAACTTCGCTTTGTAAGAAAATGTATGTAGTTGTTTCCACTGCAACCCACGAAGAGGCTACGCATGAATTGACGTCATTGACACACGCATAGCTTGCTCGAATAAGCGGTTACGTAGCTCAACGCTGTCAGCGTGGGTCTACCCGTGCGCCGTGCCACGCTACACATAGTCGTGGGTCATATTCGTGTACTTCAGTGGAAACGTAGACCCACGTTGTCAAACAAATGAAAACACGCAGCTAAAATGCGCCGCGTGTCCGTGCACAGCGTGCACTGCGGTGGAGCCGCGCCTTAACACTCACAGAATGTTGATTCGTTATTCACAAGTTTTAATAAAAGCTTTTGTCATAATAAAATAAAACACAAGCTTTACAACAGAATCAGTTTAATTTTTTAATTAACATGTAGGCAGTAGTACGTTATAGGTACAATTACAACAACAAACTACGGGTTAATTATGTTTAAAATAATTTAAATTGGTTTTCATAACCACACGGTTTTCAAATTGTTCATCAGACGATCTATGTGATTTTGGTAGACTGGTCATTGTTGCATATGAAAACATCCTTTCTACAGATCCAGAAGATGGCATTGGTGTATTGTACTCCAAAAATATTTTTATTATTAATGGGTAACGGTGTAAAAGGTCTACATCTTTACTTTCTTCCGAAAAGAAATTCGTCATTAAAATATCAGCTTTTCTTCTTTGGTGACTGGCTAGTATTATCATTATTTTCACTCCCAGAGACTGAATTAAAATCAAAAAACTCGTCATTTTGATGTTGTGTGTGTGTAAAAAAAATAATCATGTACAAATACAAAAATGGAAAATGCTATCAATCAACTTATGTGATGAACAATTTAAATAGCGCGATAGATGTCTCTAATGAAACAAAAAATGGAGTTAGCCAGCTTAGCATTCTTAGTTTAGTCATCAATCAAAAATAATGATTGAATGACTAATGACTAATTTATTTAGTTATGATTAACTATTTTAGTCATGATTAAATCAATCATGACTAAATTAGTCATGACTAATCAATTGATTGAAAAAATTAGTTGATTGACCCAACACTGAAAACAATCATGTCTGTTGAATGGGACCCCTTAAATATTTATTTTATTCTGTTTTTTTAGTATTTTTTTGTTATAGCGGCAACAGAAATACATCATCTCGGAAAATTTCAACTGTCACGGTTCATGAGATACAGCCTGGTGACAGACGGACAGCGGAGTCTTAGTAATAGGGTCCTGTTTTACCCTTTGGGTACGGAACCCTAAAAACAGATTCATCGCGTAGCTAATTACCTACCTACTTAGAAATAAATAAGAAACTAGCTTGACACTTACGGTGCAACTAAGGTAAGGTGACTGACTACCTACAGTAGCTACTAAGCTACAACTACATTGCCTACCGTTGTTTGTCTGTGGTTGGGGTGGTGACCGCAGAGCTGGCTTAAATTAGAAGGTAGAAAGCCACGACCTGCTGCTACTAACTGCTGAGCTGTTGACTGCTACTAATTTCGTGAAATTAAAATGTATCTGGGAAGATGGACGTCTTCTCTTACCCAGAGGTATGATATGCGGGGGTAAAACTACCGAAGAAACGGTTAAATACCACGGTACGGTTAATACGGCCCATACCTATTATATAATATACCATGACTGGCGAAATGTGGGCGTATCTACTAGATACCTATTGTATAGGTACACCTGTTGCCTACCCTCCAGGGTTCCAGGCGTGATGTTATATTATGTATGAAACGGTTTAGGCAATGATTCGTAAATAATGATGAGGTTCTAGACATTGTCTCAACTCCCGTCCTAAGGCAGGACGACACTCACTGCACTCTGAGCAATCTCTGTGCTACCACTGAAAACGTAATATCAAAAACGAAGAACGAAGCGTGTATTAATGACTAGGCACATAAATACCAGGCGCAATCCCGGAGAGGGAGGGGGTTCATGAGGTCATGACCCCCAAAATCATTCAAACTGTCGAGAGCCTGAATGATTTACGTATCTTACTAACTAAAAACTGTTCTTGAGCCACAGAGACCCCGCTAAACAAAAATATTAGGTGAGAAAAAAGCCTGTTATAAAAGAGAGGATTTATGACGCAAGACCGAGCGAAGTAGGCTCTGGAATTTGGGCACAATTAATTACCTATGCACAATCGCTTGTGTTAAGGCCGGATTTCAAAACCTCAACTGCTGTAAAATGAGTTTAAGTTTTTTTTTTCATAATTTGACAAAGTAAGTTCTATTGATGTATAATGGTAAAAAAAAGCAGAAACTATTCAAGGCGGGGTGCTAAATATTGCAAGGCTCGCTTCGCTCGCTCTTGCATTCTACATTCTCTTGATTCTTGCGCTTATTCATAACAAGTAATTCTTAGTTCTTTTGGAATGATCAAAACAGATTCTAACCTATGAGTGTGCAAAATTTTTGAGCTCGCTTCGCTCGCTCTTGTATTCTACAATACATTCTCATAGTTCCTTGGCCTTTCCTTCATAAGTCGTCAATATAACTCCCATTTCTGTTTGAAAATGTAAATAAAATCCTAACCTATCTGAGACGGTGTGTTAAAATTTTCGAGTTAGCTTCGATCACTCTTCCTTCTCACCCTACAATCTACCCTATAATCTACTGTTCTTTTGCCTACTATGTATCAAAAAGCTGGCGACCAGCCGCATCATAAAATACCCCCGCTCCCCTTGTAAAAACTATAGCTGTGACCCTGAATAGCATAGCTTGACATTAAGCTGGAGATGTGTCTCCCTAAAAAACTATTATTCCTATTTTGGGGTCCTAAAAATAATAAATATCCAAGTAACTGCGATCAACTTGGATGTAGTGCTCGTCGGCCGCTACCGCAGTACCGCTCGCTTCGCTCACTCGTCTGGCGCACGGTTTGTCCGTTTTAACCTAACCTAACCCGTTACCTTAGTTATTGCGACCAACTGTAAGAAAAGATCAGAAAGTTAAAAAGCTGTTCATGTATTTAAAAAAGTGTGCATCATTAGAAGGCAAATTTTAGAGGATCAGGCATCCATGGTGACCCCTTCCCCCGAAATCTTGGGCTGTGACCGCGCCTGATAAATGCTCTGATTAAAGCGGGACGTGCCGCAGCGCAGCGCATTGCGAAAATCCTCCTTCATTACTTTGGTACATTTTCTATGAACCAATTTATTGCACACGAAGACTACAGAAGGGCTGCACCGCCCTTTTTTGTATGAAAATGCGTTGCACTGTGGCACGTTGCGGCTTTATAATGTGCGCTTTGGTAAATGCTTTGAAACGAATTATACCATAGACGTCACTTAACTAGGCATCTACCTACTGTCAAGCATTTACCGCTCCAAGACCTGCTCACGCATGGGTAGTGCGTTACTTGCATGGTGTGAATAGCTATGTCGTAAGCAGGGGACCACGCGCCCACGCCAGCTTGCGACCCGATTGTTTGCCACAATGCGCGGAAGTGCCCGGTGCGTTGCCACAACGCCGCACCGCCTTCCGCCATATCAGGTCCTGATATAATTATAGCACTGGGCTACGCTAAATATGTTGAACAGGTAGCTTATAGTTATCTAATAGAATGCATCGGTTGACCGTAACATTATTTCTAGCGAGTAGGTAGGTGCCTAAACTGTTACACTACGTAGGATTGCCATCGCTTTTGTTTCATCGTATGGATTCGGTTCCTGGTTCAGGAGATACGGCAGGCCGCATGATAGTGGTAACAAAATCTCTATTACAAGTTTTTTTTTTACTTTTACCTTTCCCGGTGTCTGTAACCTAATCTTGCAAGATAAATTTGACCCACTTCCCGGTTTCCGATTGAGCTGAAATTTTGCATGCGTTTGTAAATCGGATGACAATGCAATATTATTGTGATATGGAGCTGATCTGATGATGGAGCCGGAAGGTGGCCATGAGAACTCTGTAATAAAACGACGCAACCCTATCGAGTTTGGGCTCGTTTGATTCATCTTGACAAGGACTCTGGTCCTAGATAATATCCGGGTCTGACGATGGAGTAAGAAGGTGGCACCCTGAAAGGCGGCTTTAGGAACTTTGTAATAAAACGACGCAACCCCATCGAGTTCGGGCTCGTTTGATTCGTCTTGACAAGTACTCTGGTTTAGGGTCTGAAAATTAAGTTGGTCGACTATCATATAAAATAAAATACATATCTCTAGCTTTTTAACATTAGATAGTTTACTAAAATATATCGCACCCTTAAAACATAAGTGGCACTATACAAAATAGACATTTTTTAGTTAAGTTTAGTGTCAAAATGCTTAAGACGAAACGCGCCCACTGGATACTGAAACAGCGTTCGTTAAACTGTTATTTTAAGCCAATCACAAAGCTTTATGTATATTTTTTTAGTTCCATATCACCGATACAATACTTAAAAAAACTTAAAATGGCAATACCGTAAAATGAACATTTTCGTATAGTGCCATTTATGTTCTAAGGGTGCGATATGTAGGTAGGTATAGATAAACCATTCTAAGAATGAACGCCCCTCCACAATACTAATGTGTGACAGGAAATATTTATTCCAACACTTCACTTGTTTGCGTGCGGCGATTTTACTGTAAACACGGACTTAGAGGTCAACTAATCGTGCTATCAGGTACCTGTATTATATGGCGGGGAGCGTGTGCTTGGTATGGCACGACACGTTCGCTCTGTTGCGCGTTCGTTTCATTTATACACTAGTTGGCCAACAGATCCGGCTGTTCGGCGTTTGGTCAGTCGGTAGGTACCGTTTGCATAAAAAAATCTGTGTTATTGTTTAAATTTTTATGTAGCTATGTTTGTAAGGTAATATGGGTCATTTCATTTACTGTATATCTACTGCATATATTATGTGAATTCTTGCCTTAAAATAAATGATGAAATTATTATTATTTCAAGCATTTATTGACTTATTACTAATATTATAATGCAATCCGTAATAAAACAGTATGCAATACAAACAAATGTTATGAAATACAGTATTAATTAACCAATTATTAATTTATCAATACCTATACCTAATCACTTTCATCAGAACCAGACTCAACATTAATAATGAATTCAAAATCCATGTCAAAGTTTTTCGATATCACTAACATGTCTACATGTATTTTCCCACATACTCGTAGTACAATCAATCATTTCAATTCATTCCTTTATTAAGGCCATTAAAGACAAGTTTTGTTCAACATTTTGTAGCCACGTAGTTTTTGCGTTGACATGTTGACCGTACTTTTGCGGCAAAATCGACGCGTGGTCCCACTTTCATGTCTCGCCGGTGACTGAGCAACCTGCGGGATGTCGCTACGCCCCTGTAAGGGGGCGCGGCGTGCGGTGTCGGGGCCTAGCCCCCCGACCGCGGAAGCAACACGGTGGCCCGTAACCACGGGCCCCTCATTTTTTGTCGCCGCTGGCGGATGGATGGTTGGGCGTGCGGCATACACGCCCATGTTAAGAGGTGTCTGAAATTTGTGTCTGTAGGCACGCCACGACGTTGATGCCCAACGCCGCTTGTTTCACCGTAACTCGGCGGACAACTCCTACCGGGTGAGACCCCCACCTACATGGAGGAAGCCCAGCAGATGGCATCCAGCGACAGAGTTACGGACTCGACGTTCCTACAGAAGGGGTGTATGGCCCCCCTCACCTCCCCGTTTTCAGGTCGAGCCGAGCCCGGGTGGTGAGAAGGGACCGTGTTCTGAGTGTGTGGGCGGTATTGTGCTGTGTAACACCGCCCGGTGTATACGCGAGTCGCCCGCCCGCATAAAAAGAGCCGCGACTTCGCGTGTGAGTTGGGTGCCTGTATAGATGTGAATGTCTGTTGTTTGCTACGTGACACGCCTATATTAACCTAGCACGCGCCACGCAACAGATGCATGTATTTGTATGGAGTCAGTGTCACAAGTGAGCCGCGTGTACCAAAAATAAAAGAATAAAATAAAATTTGGAGCAGTTCAATCCCAAGCCTTTTTGTCCTCAATAAAATCTTTAACGGTATAATAAGCTTTCTGACACAACTTGCGTTTAATGAATGATTTGAATTTATTAAGGCTCAGATCTTGAACGTGTCTTGGAAGTTTATTATAAAAGCGTGTACATTGACACCTGAATGAGCGACCTATTTTCTTGAGCCTTGTTGGAGGTACAACAAATTTGTGTTTGTTCCTAGTATTTATATTGTGGATATCACATGTGGATATGTTGTTAAAAAAAATACAGTATGCAATTTTTTTTTAAATTCTTATTTACCCCCCAAAATTGACACCCATATTTAAAATTCATTTATTTACGTTATACGTCCATATTTAGGCCACAGAAATTCATATATGTACCAAATTTTAACTAAATCGGTCCATAACATTCGGAGCAAATTGGGTGTGACAGACAGACAGACAGACACACGATACACAGATAGACAGACAGACACTTACATACATTCGGCAATTGATTTTTATTTATTTAGATTAAAATAGCAGCGAAACCCGGCTTTGTCCGGGTAGAATACATTGTATGTTTAATGGCATGAGAGATATCTATTTACCATTAAATATACGGTGTATATATAGCACACAAATACAATTAATTAATTAGTTAATTAAAATAATTAGAAATGGAAAAAATCTTATTCGAATGAAATATTTATCGATTTTTGTATAAGAACATTCTAAAACGTTTGGGAGCATTCCGGATGATGACGATTCTGAATCATTTTAGAGTCTTTGAATTTAATTTGGTTATTCTAGATCATTCCAGAATGTTAAAGAACATTCTAGAACGTTTAGAAGCATTCTGGATGACAACTGACAATTCTAAAGCATTTTAAAGTCTTGCAATTAAATTTGATTATTCTAGACTAGATGATTCCAGAATGTTAAAGAACATTATAGAACGTTTAGGAGCATTCTGCATGATTGCCGACTATTCTAAATAATTTTAAAGTATTTGGATTAAATTTGATTATTGTAGATCATTCCAGAATGTTAAAGAACATTCTAGAACGTTTAGAAGCATTCTGGATGATAACTGACAATTCTAAAGCATTTTAAAGTCTTGCAATTAAATTTGATTATTCTAAATGATTCCAGAATATTAAAGAACATTATAGAACGTTTAGGAGCATTCTGCATGATGACCGACTATTCTAAATCATTTTAAAGTATTTGGATTAAATTTGATTATTGTAGATCATTCCAGAATGTTAAGGAACATTCTAGATGATGATAGATCATCTCATATCATTTTAACAATTTAGAATATTAGATCGTTCTAGAAAATTATACACAGTCTGGCCATAAATACTGTTATCTGTCATTTTTATACGATTGTTCATTGAGTTTTCTAATTTTGGCGCCAATACATTGTACAATATTTTGCCATATTAAAATGGAGTGGGGTGATAAAGAGAACCGAATCGCTGTGATTGCATTACAGAAAGTTGGTATGGAGCCAAATGCAATGTTTAAAACTCTCCATACGCTTGGTATTAGTCAAATGTTTGTGTACCGGGCTATTAATAGGTACAATGAGACCTCCTCTGTATGTGACAGAAAAAGATCTGGCCGTCCACGTAGTGTTCGTACGAAAAAGGTGGTCAAAGCAGTAAGGGAAAGAATTCGAAGAAATCCTGTCCGAAAGCAAAAGATTTTATCTCGGGAGATGAAAATAGCACCCAGAACCATGTCGCGTATTTTAAAAGATGACTTAGGACTTGCAGCCTATAAGAGATACACTGGTCATTTTTTAACTGATAATTTAAAAAAATAATAGGGTGGTAAAATCGAAACAACTACTGAAGCGGTACGCAAAGGGAGGTCATAGAAAAATTTTGTTTACGGATGAGAAAGAAAATCTTTACAATTGAGCAACATTTTAACAAACAAAATGACCATATTTATGCTCAAAGCTCTAAAGAAGCTTCCCAATTAGTCGACAGAGTGCAACGTAGGCATTATCCGACTTCAGTGATGGTTTGGTGGCAGTGAAGAATTTTCCCATGGAAAGAGTGCGTGCTTCTATTAATAACTGGCCTCAACGTTTAAAGGACTGTATTGCAGCCAATGGAGACCACTTCGAATAAGCTTTTTATATTTTAAATTGTTTTATATTTATGTATTAAACTAACACACTGTAAAAGTAATAAATATTATTTGCAATATTTTTTTTTTCTTCGTGACAATATTTATGGCAAGACTAGGTATAGGTATATACTCGTATATTTTATAATTTTGAAATAAATAGTTTTAAAGTTATTTAAGAAAATAGACGTAAATTGACAATTCCCCCTTATCTCCGCAACTACTGAGTCAAAAATTTTGAAAAAAATACAGAAAATAATTCTTTAGCTATCTATAGCTAAAGAATTATTTTCTGTACAGGAAAACTTATAAGAAGTCTATGAAGTAAAAAAGTAAAATAACATGGTAAATCTCTCAATATTGTGCATACAAACTTATATTTACAGTTGGAATGTATGGGAGAACATCTTTTTCAACTACAATGTTAAGTTTGTTCTTGGGGTAATTTCAACCCATCTACGGTTAACCCTTCATTGTGCGTAGCCAGAACACGCACATGGCAGATTTTTTAAAACCACCTGGATCAATAAATTCATGTCAATAACTGCACTTTTGTTTGCTGCCCTTACTTGTTGATAGTTCGAGGAATAACAATTTGGTTTTTATTAGGACGATCCCTAGTCCCTACCTAGGTACCTAATTATTTCGTTTCTCAAAGTATTATTTCCTTTCTAAACTTTTGCAAAGGAATTTTAAGTAACACTCTATACGGTAGTTTAATCGGGTTACGAGAAGAGGCTTGCAAATACTTAAGGCGAAAGCTCCAGGTAGCCCGCAAAATTCAAAATTTCTTACGTTTTTTTCAATTTGCTGGTCAGCATCAGGTTGTATGTTGATCTGAATACGATTCGCGACTGTAACAAGTATGTATTTATAGAATTATAATCATTAAAGTCATCAATACAACTGTCTAAGTTCATATAATCCTAATGAATGACTATTTCATGAAATCTTGATATTTAGGATTACAGCTTAAGGAATAATAAGGAACAGGAAAGGAAACTAGTGATTTTAATGATTATAATTTTGTAAATAATAATTTTGTACATGTTATGTATTTATGTTATGGTCGCGAATCATACTTTAATCAACATAGAACCTAATACGTTATCTGGAGCTTCCCCCTTAAGTAGGAGTAATCGATGACTGCAGACTACCAAGGTAGATAAATCGTTGAGTCTAGTTATTTCCCAAGTGTTGTCTAAGCTCGCTCGTAAAATGATAAAACAGCACTTCTAAAATAAATACATCCCATGCCGATTTCGGCTACGGTGACTATTTCTTCCGTGGTTAACTCAACCAATGGTTAAACATAGTAACTAATGGTTGAATTTTGGCTAAATGTGGAAGGCTAAACATGAATGAGTTGAAAACATTAATGTATTCATGTTAACTTATTCATGTTAAAAATTGTAACTAATGGCATTTTGGGTAACACATTTAGCCAAAATTCAACCATTAGTTACTATGTTTAACCAATGGTTAGACATATTAACTAATGGTTACCTCAACCAATTCAACAACCCCTACCCCTAGGTAAGGGTTGTTGAATAAAATTCCTTTAGACAAGCACTTACTAATTTTTTCAATTAAAATATATGTACGAGTATGAAGTTACAAGATTCTCTGGACCCGTTACAATCATATTCGTCGACCGGTCGCGGATGGCGCGTGAAGTCAAGTCGACCATAATCTCACGTGAGATTTTTCACTATGCGTATTTTTAGTGTAGGTTAATCTGTGCTTGATTGCGTTGGATTTATCAAAAAAAAAAAAAAAACTTAATTTGCTTAATTATGTTTCATAATATGTACTTATATTTTATAATAATTACCCAGTTTTCTCACAATTTTACACTGTTTCTTGCGAAAAAAATAATAATACGTGATATTTGCTGACACTCCCTCTCCCCACTTGAAATTGGGTGAGATTCGGCTCGACTCCCTCCCCCCTAAATGCCTCACATAGTTATTGAACGCCCCCCTTACCCACTCGGCAATTATATTTTTGAATAACTTTAGATTGTAACGTAGGCCAGTAAGGGCAGTATTTTACAACGGGTCAAACAACAACGTCGTAGGTAGATAATCGTTGCGTACAGAGGAATGGTGTCATCAACACTTCATTACACGCGAAGTGAAGGGTTGCCGAAGATGGTCATTATCGTTTTTCTCATTGTCAGTGCATAAAGTTCAAGGTGCATTTTTTGTAGGTTAATCGAATCAGACTTCCTAACAACATAGTCTTAACATGTTTCACAGTTGGTTGCTGATAGATCGATGAGTTAGCTATTTTGCATTTACGTACAAAACTGCTTACTTTAAAATAAGCCTTATAAAAGACTACAATCTAAAGACTTTTGGTTAATAAAAACTAAGACATATCTGAAAGACTTTGAACTCTGTTGGAAAATCTTCTTATGTAGAAAGGGAGCTCTAATAAGCTTAGATGGCTTTTCAGCTGTTTGACAGACTCAGATGTAAAGGCCTGGAAGACCTCTACTTATTTCGGGATCTAGACTGATAAATAATAAACTGTCTTTTCAATATATCTTTTAAACTATTCTAACGCGTTCGCCGGGGCCCTACGCTCTGACAACTCCCTAGAACTAAAACTAGAAACCACAGAACATTAATACTCATTAGAAGAAACGCCTTTTATGAAAATTGACTGTTCGAATGTCAAAGATATTGCCAGCCTATTCTAAATAGATTGGGGCCCTTGAATGAAAGCTCTACAGTACCTAAGTAGTACTAGTAATTACCCGTCTGCCCTTTATACAATGAGATACAGTCTACGGTAGTCGACTGACTATATATATTAGGCACCTTATTATAAGCACACGATGTTGAATGCAATCAAACACAGCTCCAGCAAGAATCTTTTGTATTAAATAAAATAGCTGTGAGGTGAGTTGGCAATCGGAGGTTTAAGCGCCCATTCATAATTGCCTTATTGTAGGTCGTGAAAGGATGTGCCGAGGATGCCAGCTCGCTGTAGTCCTTGGAATATTGTACAGACATTGTCATATGACTATTACTATTAGTGAGTAAATATTATAATAGGTATAAGGTACAAATGTTTCGCGCACTTAGGCTGTTCAAGAACGATGTAAAGTTTACACACAAATTATGACCAAGCGAGCTAGAATATATACCTACGGGCGTTGGGAACGTCGCAAATATTACTAAGTACCTAAATTAAATTATGTAATATCCCTCTGTGTTGTGTCTACTACATTATTGATTAAGAATTGTAATAACTAATATCGGACACTGAAAAATTAATTTAATGTGTAAAGATATAAACCTTCCAAATTCATTTTTATACCTAAAAATATTACAAAACCTAATTAATAATCAAGTTTTGCAATTTGAAATCAATATATTAGTGCAACACAGAGTGATATTTTATAATTTCATTTAGTAATATTTATTAATTCATCAAAACAGCAAAATATTTTACAGGTATTTGCGAGGTGGCCAACTTGAAAAACTGACCAAGTGCTTGTCGGACCACGCACAATGAAGGGTTCCGTAGTTGGGTAGAATTTATCCCAAGGACAAACATAACATTGTAGTTGAATAACATGTTCTCGCATACATTCCAACTGCAAACGTAAGTTTGTACGCACAATATTGACAGATTTATCGTGTTATTTTAAGACCACAGATTTCTTATAGGTTTTCCTGTAATCTATAGGCTTAGAACTATTTTCTGTATTTTTTTTTCAAAATTTTAGGCTCAGTAGTTTTGGAGATAAAGGGGGGAATGGTAAATTTTCGTCTATTTTCTTAAATAACTTTAAAACAATTTATTTTAAAATAATAGAAAAAATATATATTTGAGACCCTCACAGTAAGTCCTTTCATTTGATATGCTTATCATTTGATACAGGGTACAGTTTGAAAAACTATTTTTTGTGTTATTTGCCCCCCAAAATTGACCTCTATATTCAAAATTCATTAATTTTCGTTACACGTCCGTGTTTGGGTCACAGAAATTCATATGTGTACCAAATTTCAACTTAATCGGTCCAGTAGATACGGAGCAAATTGGCTGTGACAGACGGACAGACAGACAGACGAGTGATCCTATAAGGGTTTCGTTTTTTTCCTTTTGAGGTATGGAACCCTAAAAATGTACTCTCTTAAAGCGCAGGCCAGGAACGAAGCTATGTTCGTTTACCTTCGCTCATGTAGCTGCCGCGTGTTTGCATACTTCGGATCACACCACATCACACATCACACCACCACCACTTCGCCCTTTAATATGACTCTATTCTAGAACATTGTTTAATCCTTGTGTACTTAAGTATGTTATTCTAGGTGTACAAATAAACTTTTTTTTTGACATATCTTGGGACTCTGGGGTCCCGGTCCTTTCGAAGGCGTACGAGAGGCCGAAGCCAAATCGCAGAGGCCCCTTAGAAAATTTTAAATGATGAGGCACCAACCGACGATTATCCCTATGCAACTATCATGCACTATGCAAGTGCACCCAAGGACAACCCCCGGTTGGTGCAGGACTATTGCTGATCGTGGAAACTAAACATATTGGACTATGGGTTTGGGTGGCTAAAGTGGATTAGTTAACTTGAACTATGGAAGAACTATGTTCCCTGCCTGATCAATGTTATATACGTTGTTATACACGGATAAAATAGCAGGAGGTGAATAATGGGCCCCCGGAAAAAGTCGCTAGCATATAGTGACGTAGCGACAAATGGGGCAACACTTCTCGTGGTGCTTGAGGAGTGGAGAGGTATTCCACGGCTATTAGGACAATCCCGAAAGTACGGTCAAGATCCCTACCAGCACCTTACTGGAATACTTCCTTCCTCCAAGCACGTTTACTCTTGCGGATCTCCACTCAAGCCGGCCAATAAAGGCAAAAAAGTGGTGGGAGCTCTGTTCCACGTCAGTGTTTACTCCAGCCGGCCAATAAAGGCAAACCAGGGATGAAGAACATCGGCGGCAATAATACTCGCGAAGGAGGAGGCGGAACGCGTGAGGGAGAGGCAATCTTTGCGCCCTCACGGCACTAGTCACCGCAGGAGACGCCCTGGGCGCCGGAAATCGAGAGCCGATTCCCGGCCACCGTAGGCGCGGGCTTGCGGACGGCGAGCAATGGGTAGCTCGCCGTCCGGAAGGACCAGGCCCGGGTTGACGGTGCGATGTCAGTACTAACTGATGGGGCTCGCTAGGGCCGATGCCTGCCAGGGTTGCGGGTTGTTTGAAAGAGTTACCGTGGCCCTGGCACAGGCAACTGAAGGAAAACGGGGGTTTTAGTCAGTAGAAGTCTGACACGCCCTTCCGCTCCGCCCAGACCGGGAGAGGTTATTTGATAATCTCACACCCAAAAAAAAAAAGAGATGAAGAACACGACTTCTCCCGGGAGATAGGGTCCGTAGGTTCGCTACTGCCCAACAGCTCGCCACATGCTGCCCTGCGGGTTTATGTATCTCTCTTGGTCTGGCTCCTCATCCTAGACCTATTTCGGCAAAGTAAACTCTAGTTCAGGAGCGTGCAAGCCCCACCATGACGCCAACGTAGAGATACGGCGCGGTGGCGGTAGGGTTATTAATATTATTATAACTAATTATAAAAAAAAAAAAAATTAGGTTATCCAGTTAAATTTAAAAAATGCTCGAGCATCCGCAGGGGTTTTTGTAAGATCTGTGGTTTTTCTGTTTGGTGGAAACTGACCCTAACACAATGTGAGCTACTTTTGGGATAGGTACTGATATTTAACATTGACACTATTTTCACATCACATTTAAGACGATAATCATTTGCGTTGCTGACCTTCTATGCAATAAACACGGGAAAATGCGAGTACATTCAGAAACAATTTAAAAGAATAACAGAGCAGTCTCATAGTCTTATTTCGGACCTTGTCCTTAATAGAGTAATTGTTTTTATTTAGATTAGTTTTTAAATAAACTTGCTGAAAGTTTGCCAAATATTTTTGAATAAATAGAAATAGACATTACGTTACAAAGTTAACAAACTAAATGATAACAGCCGCATAGGTCAATAGGAGGTTAAGCTACGCTTGCCACGGCTGGTTCGTGGATGAGTGACCATCTAATACATATCGAGACCCTCCGTGTCTCGGAACACGTTAAGCCGTTGATCCAGGCTCTCATTCGTAGATCTTTGACAGTCGTTACGGGAAGTCGGAAACCCAAAAGTCTGACAACCAGTCTCACCAAGGAGTATCGTGTTACCCAGTTACTTGGTTGTGGAGGTCAGATAGGTAGTCGCTCCATGTAAAATACTGGTATTCAGCTGCATCTGGTTAGACTGGAAATCAACCCCAACACTGTTGGCAAAAGGCCGTTACAACGTTACAGTGACATGAATATTTCCGGTTTAATAGGGAATTAAAAATATAAATGGCATTGTTTTTCTCTCACGTTTTTAACGTATTAAACAAATAAATGGATATTAATTATTAAAAAAAAAATACCCATGCCATATTTATGTAAATAACCTTTGGTAATTATGACAAAAATCGCTTGGTAAACTCTTAAAGTGGCAAGTAACTTCTTACCATTGAATGTTTTGGTATAAAGTACAACCTGTTGCTTGTAGCAGGTATCCATAGGATTGTGTCATCTTTCAAATGGTACTTACTTCCCAGCAGACTGCAGAGGTCAGATAAATGCCAGCGGCAAAGCATGCGGAACTTGCTGCGGTACAATAATAGGAAAATTGAATTCATGACAGTTTCTTTGAGGGTAATAAATTGAAAAGCATAGTTAGTATAAAGTATACGTAGATACGTTTAAGTAAGTACCCATACGAGTGTATGGGTACTTACTTAAACGTATCTATGTCGTAGCTTGAAGTTATTTGGTTCAATTTGTCATAGTCACATATAACCTATATCACATCTTTTTCTTTCTATTTCATTAAGAAAAGGACAGACGATAAATATTAGTTTAGTCCCGTCAAATTAATATACTTCTTATACAAGTTATTGTGATTATATAATACTATAATGCGAAAAGACTTTTTCCCCAACCTAATATATTAGTTTTATTGTATATTAGTGATTAAAAAATTGGCTACTAAAAATACTTCAACTTACGTCAGGCGCCTGAAAATTACTTACTTCTATACTTTTGCGCTATAATCTGTCCTTTTCTTAATGAAATAGAAAGAAAAAGATGCACTGAACTTAAATTTAGTTTACTTTGTGAACAAGGGAATCCGTGCCAATGTGTAGGATCTTAATTTTAGCATCGCGATCCATAAAAACCAGTCAATAAGATAAATTGGACTGGGATCCACGGTCTCCCCCCCAGCCAGTGGTGATGTACTACATAGTCATGTGATGTCATTCCATTAGATGTACCCACCATATCGACTGACAGTTCAATAGGATATGAGAAAATCAGTTCATCCGCTTTATTCATGAGGTTCAATAAAATACGTAGTTTCGTTGTACCACTGTACCTCTCCACACTGTGGTTCATCAACAATACCAGTCTCGCACGGTTAAATTGATGGGGTCAAAATCACAGACAAATGACGATCAAGAGGTGAGGAGGCGCGGGCGCAGTGAAAGTGCTCGCGCAATTCTATTGTGACTCTGATTGATTTGCAAGATAGACGATAAGTTGCGCTATCATAGATGCGCTATTGTTCTTCCGACTTTAGCAATTAAATACCATAAAATAACGCTTGAAGATAGCAATCAAAGTTGAACCTGTTACTTTTAAAGCTCTAGTGATAATGGTTCGTGAAACATTGTTAAAATTGTTTTCTCTCTGTAGCGCTCATATTTCCATGGTACTTTTATAAAAAGAATTGTTTTTGGAATCAGTAAAATATGGATGAGTTATGAGGATCTTTCTAAGGTACCGTAAGGGCGGGTTACTTTGACTCTAGGGCATGGGTTACTTTGACTCTAGGGCATGGGTTACTTTGACTCTAGGGCTTATGCCCTAGAGTCAAAGTAACCCGCCCTTACGGTAGGTTATCCTAGGCCCCAATCGAGACAACTGTTTAAACTGCCCGAAGTGACGCGACCACACAATGTCCTGCGGTAACTAATAGATGGTGATATAGACGCGTACTTGCGGAACTTTATGTGGATTTAAGGACGCTAAACATCTGTCTCGAAAGTTATACCCTAGAGTCAAAGTAACCCGCCCTTGTGTAATGTAAAAATAAATAAATAAATATTATAGCTCCTAGTATACCTAATGCATATAATAATTAATGCAAAGAGCAAGCAATACTGATGGAAAACTCAACATATCCTACGTAACATCACATTTGTTAATTAGCGCCTAAGTACTGTGGGTGGAGATTGAGTAAGCCAATCAACATGTATGACCCTTTGGGTGCCATCTTAAGACCGTTTTCACATTTTGTTTGGGTCAGTAGTCAAATCCATAAAGTTTATGGTAAGTAGCTAACTATTGCATGCACAGAGGGAATGTATCATCATAAAGTAACATATTCAGCTAAATATTATCATTTGTGAGCTTTGCTTACCTATGGGGTTACCGTCGTACTATATTTATCGTTGTTTGCTTTACAAGGATATTTTGGAGCTCGAAATTAATGGATCTCACTCACCTGCCTTTAAGTTAACACCGTCTCCGCGTCACATCCTAGACACGACTTCATGAGTAACGAACCAAAGTATGACGCTCTATCTACTTTATTAAGTTAAAGTATCCATTCACATTCGATGCTCATTACGCAAGCACCATTTATAAGCCAACAGAGTCATCATAAGTCTGTGAGAATGTAGTGCTTCGTGTTCAATCGGTATCGAACGTTACACTAACATATTATTGGTTCGCTTTACCATTGCAATCGGTTTTTAATGTTTGTGTAATAAATAGGCACAGTCAACTGCACGTCTGTGGTAAAATTTTAAAATTTGAACGTGGCTTTTGTTCTTAAGGGCGATTTTCGTTGTTCAAGTGTTAATATTGCCGTAAACTGTACCACCCGATTCCGAGATATCCGATGGTCCAGATTCCGTCACTTGATTGATTCAGTTCTTGTAAATATGGATGTAACGGAAACGCAGAGCTATGTTCGGATAGCCGTAAATAATTGGGTGTTTAGGTTATTGGCGTTACTCAATCTGTGGATGTTGCCAAATGGTGCAGCTTCAATTTCATACCCTAAATTGTATATGGGCATCATAAAAGTTAATGGTGGTCAGTTGAGTCATGGTGTTGAAGTTAAGAACAATAACTTATCATTTGACTCAAGATTTTGGAAAATCGTGTATGAAAACATCTTCATTAACGAGTTGAATAAACCAAGACAAATTGTAAAAAAAATGCCAGTCAAATGCGGTGAATGGGAATTATAACTTTGGCCCAAATCGAGAAAGACGTTTTACGTCCTTAAATCCACATAAATTACCCAATCCGTTCAACCATGTGGTGAGTGCTTTGCCTTTGTTATTCTTGTACTAACTTTTGCTCGCACCTTCGCCCGCGATCCAATCCAATCTGCCTAGCCTTTTCCCAACTATGTTGGGGTCGGCTTCCAGTCTAACCGGATGCAGCTGAATACCGGTATTTTACATGGAGCGACTGCCTATCTGACCTCCACAACCTAGTTATTGGGTAATACGATACTCCTTGGTAAGACTGGTTGTCAGACTTTCGGGCTTCTGACGACCCGTAACGACAGCCAAAGATCCACGAATGACAGCCGGGACCGGGGGTGTTTTCCGAAGCACGGAGGAGTCTCGCTTCGCCCGCGATGAGGTCGGAAATTATCCCACGGGAATCTACTACCGGGATAAAAAGTATCTTATGTCGTTCGTTCCAGTAGTGCTACTCTGTAAAAATCTCACCGTGAATATTTAGGTGAAGTGAGCTAAAGCTCACTGAGTGAGCTGCCATTCCAACCGATGTTAGGCATTGACACTATTGATAGCTCACTCCACGCTCACCTCACCTATGTTTTCACGGTGAGATTTGTACAGAATAGCACTGCATGTCATGGTTTACCCATGTGCCAAATTTCATCCAAATCCGTTCAACCGTTTTAGCGTCAAAGAATAACTAACAAACAAACACACTTTCGCATTTATAATATTAAGTAGCTAGGAAGTTAGGATGACCACGTGGGGGCTAAAGACTATAAAATGAACAAATTATTATAAACGTAAGAGATACGTACATTCGATTCAATCAACCTAACAGGAAATAACATTCAATAAACCACGACAAAAGTATTAAGAAAGCGCATTTTTTTCTACATTTAACTTCAGAAGTAATGAGTGTCTCATTACTTCTGTAGCGGCACAGCTCGTTTTATGTGAATCCTAATTAGCATTTACTTACGTACGACGCTGCATGAATTAATGCGAATAACCATAAGTACTTAAACTGATATCTATTGATTGGATAAGTAGGTACCTACTTCTTATTACACTCAAGATACACCCAAGAAATGTGCACATCTTTGAAGTGAACAGGGAAGTCGTCTTTAGTGGGTAATGTAATACATACCAATCTAGCGTGCGTGTTATTAACACAATAGCACGCTTATAAGTCCCCGTTGCAACTCGAAGAAATGTTATCTTTTTATCATCGCAGGAAATTGAAGACACTTCACACTGTGGAATGTGTTTTTGTATGTATGCAGTTTGCAGACTTGGTATAAAATTTAATGATTTTGTACTGAAGGCCAGTGAGGTTATTCAATTCGATAGTAGATGGTGTCCAATTAGGTACTGCTGCTATATCGATGAATGATTCATTCATTTAAATCTTTGAATCCATCTAGGAGTATGAAACAGAACTACCTATCAGAGGTGGTTCTGTTCTAGACTTAAGAGTGCTTTAATTTATTTTAAGTGAAACTCGTTATTGCCAATTAGATAGCGCCTGCTCTGTCACTTGCACTTATAATTTGCAGCTTAGCTCCGTAACCTTAATTAACGACAGTTGAAGTTTCTCGATAGTGTCACAGACGCTAATGTTTCACACGCCACGTTTGCCGTCGAAGTCTCATATCGCTTCATTGCGTTGCACCAATAAAAATGTCGACCTCAATTGGAGGTACATACACGAGCGAAGACTATTACCACATTGTTGGAATTGAACGCATTTTCGACATTATTTGCATGTCGAGTACTTCGTTTGACATTTTGAGAGATAGCATCTTCAACCTATTGACCTCCAATATCGAAATTACTTTTAGGATGATCGGATCTTGTTGGTAAACCTCTACCATGACATGGGCAGGTTTTTATACTTTCAGCTTCTTCTCTGATAAAGTATTAAGTTCTTTGAGCTTTCTCTGTACTAGAACTCTGTTTAGAAGATTTCAATCGAAATATTGGAAGTATGTTTGCGCCACTTGTAGGTTGAATTCTATTGTATATTCAAACAGTTCGTCGATAGAGACCTCAAAGCCGCAGATGTCTCTAAATGGAAATGTCGGGTACACAATTCTCCATTTGGGTTGCCCTTTCTGTCATCGTCTCATCACCATAGCAATATAAGCCTTCGGTGACTTTATTTGATACTAAATCTTCATTAGAAATTCTATTTTGACAACTTCTCACAAATTAGCGATTCCTTTTGAGTACTAAAGCTAACTCATACTTCGAAACTCCCTCGGAGTTATAAAATAGGTACCTAATGAAGAAACCTCGCAGGCATTTTGGAACATTTAAAGTTGTGACATTTAAACATTAATGCATTTAAACATTAAAATCGATTTGTAAATAATATGTCGCTTGAGCTTTCTACATGATCTTGCATTTAAAATGTTAATTTTTATCTTGATCAAAATTGCAAAATGCTGCATTACAGTGATTTCATTTAAAATAATGTGCTTGGACTTATCGAAGATGAAATGGAACTTAAGGAAATTGAATTAGGTAACATTCTCTTGATATATATTACTTACCTAAGGAAGGTAGGGTTGAAACAGGAACAAGAACTTTTCTGAATTGTCCTGAAGTGCACTAAGAAACTGTCTAACTAAAAAGCTGTGTCAGAACTCTTATTACCTCTTATTTAAACGTGATAGGGCAATGTGTGAAGCGCTTGAAATTAGGTAACATTGTTTTAAGTGGCTGTGATGCAATATTTTAAAACTTATTGCAACTAACGAAAGAGATGCGTCCGCTGTCTAATTTGATTATCTTCCGGTCAATGAATATTGGAACGGAGCTTTTCTATTCCTGGCAGCCCTATCAGGAGGTCAGGTGCGGGTCGCGATGCGCCCTCGTAGCTCGAGGTCTGAGGCTCACGGAAGCGGGCGACACGGTGGAAGGCGAGAGAGGAGGGGGGGAGGTCGCTGCCTCGTGATATACCGTAGGTGAAAGCGCAGAACACAGCGCTCGGTTATCTAACTTCTCCTTAAGGGTCCACTGGGAAAATTTCTGGTAGGTACATTGCAGATTAGTTTAACCTTTGTTTGTTCTTAAATATGTATCGTACATAGGCAGCACTTACTGTAGCTAGGTAACATTAATGCAGATGTCTCGCCACTTTGTAACCCATGTTGTGAACTGACAGCCTTGATTTTATATAGGTATTCATGTTCTAATTCATTAAACTTACAAAATATATTTTTTGGTGATATAAATGTAGGCAAGTATTGTGTAACCTATGAACCCAAGCTAAAACAATGCAATTAGAAAGCAATACCAAGTAACAAAGCTCAATTAGAAATCCTTACATATCAGTAGCTAATAGCGTATCAATCAATCAATCAAACTCTAATTATCTTTCACAGATGATCACAATATTGACAACATTGAATGGAACCAATCAGCAGCTGTAATTAATACTAATCGACGTCAGTTGTTCGAGTCAAATGGACTGCTGCAATACTCTACGAGGATATTAGATAAGGAGGTAATTAAGGCCTCTCCTACATGGTAATATTATAAATATGGGTTATATAATGATGAGCAATATTAGATTAGTTTATTGGTACAAACGTGTCGTGGAAAATTATTTGCGTATTTAATATTGTTATGGATTATCGTGAGATTACAGTATCTATTGACCACTGTCTGAGTGGTTGTTTTACGAATACTGTATTGCGATGGCCTTTTGTAGATACGTTTTTCATCGAAAATGATTAGTATTAATTAACATCGTACCTGGGACATCCTAGGACATTTTTTACACACAGTCATCTGATCCCAAACTAAGCAGAGCTTGTACTATGGACAACAGATAACTGATATACTAAATTATACACTATTTTTTTTTAATACATACTTTTATAGATGATTACACCCAGACTCAGAACAAACAGACATGTTCATGCACACAAATGTTTGTCCTGGATGGGAATCGAACCCACGACTTGCGGCATGATAGGTGGTATCTTAACCAACCACGCCATCTGGCCTGTTATACCTAAGAAGTTTTCTTACCTCTTTTAGGACATATTTCTGCTGTATACTATGAGGACATTAAAGTGTTGGGGCGTGACGTGCGTGGTTCATTTAATTGCATTTAAAAGTACCTATTTAGTTAGATAGTCCATCTACACCGCAATAAGTAACTCCTAAGCCCACCATTACCGACACGATACCGAGCAATTTTTCAAACAAGCTGTTAGTTCACACTACAACATTCTGAGTTGTTAGATATTTGAGCTCGTGGCTAAGTAATTACAGCCGCACGGGTCGATCTATCAGGTTGCTGGGTTTGATCCGGATGAGTGAACATCTTTACACTCTGAAACTCCTCCGTGCCTCGGAAAGCACGTTAAGCCGTTGGTCCCGGCTATCACTCGTGGGTTGTTGAATGTCGTTACGGGTCGTCAGAAGCCCGAAAGTCTGCAAACCAGTCTTAGGCAAGCATTACCCAGTAACTGAGTTGTGGAGGTCAGATAGGCAGTCGCTCCATGTAAAATACTGGTATTCAGCTGTAACCGGTTAGACTGGAAGCCGACCCCAACATAGTTGGTAAACGGCTAGGTTGATTGATTCAGTTGTTATATTTGTTTTGTCGAGAAATATCTAAATCGACGATTTAAGTATGATACCTGGAAAGAGACTGGTGGACACCGCCAGGTGGAGTCTGGTTAGAACCTTTGTTTGTCAAAGTGAAAAATCAGACAAATCAGAGTTTGGGGCCACTTGGAAGAGGCCTATGTCTACTTCTGGACTGCGATAGGCTGCCTTGATTAATACTCAAATGATTTAGGCCTGAATAACAAAAAAAAAACCAAAATTATCGTTTTTAAATCTACTTCCATATTCTATGATGTACCTTTTTAACTTGCAGAATATATTGGCAAACACGAAGTATTACGGTGATCTAACAGGAAGTGATTATTAGTTAAGAAATCTAGGAGGACATTCCTCGCGATTGACCGCATGCCATCACATGTTGACACGTATGAGTTTACGCTAGAATTTCAGCAATTTTTCGTCTAGGTGCTTGCACAGCCAACGAACAAGTTTGCAAAAGTTTCGAAAGGGATTAATGTACGGTACATGACTAATCGATTCGTCATGAGTTTACACTTTACATTCTGGGTAAATGTAACGAATTGGTCATACC
This sequence comes from Dicycla oo, assembly GCA_948252095.1. Taxonomy (NCBI): domain Eukaryota; kingdom Metazoa; phylum Arthropoda; class Insecta; order Lepidoptera; family Noctuidae; genus Dicycla; species Dicycla oo. The sequence goes on from OX411714.1 coordinate 21,581,835, forward strand.
GAGAATGTTTACACTGTGGCCTATCGTTTAGGGGCACACATCGGAGCGCTAAAAATTATGAAATCAAAAATAATTTAAAGCGTGTTGTAAGAACGGAGTTATCCGCGACCTTCGGCACCCGTGAGAAGCATCGGCGCAGTGCGCGTGCGACTCGGCATTCTTTCTTGTTAAATAATCGACAACAACCGCCGCGTGTTGCAACTGACACTAACAATCATAGTTTTTGATAGTCGCGTGCATCAATACGTCGTAAATATAACAAAAACATTTATATCCGCTGCCAAAAAACTTGGGAAGGAAACCTATAGGCCAGTTGGTTAAAGTTAGGTAAGAGTAACTTCAGCAAGTAAACGTGTTGTCGATTCTACGCACCTTGTATGACTGTACCAAGAAATACGTAGGTGATATTCCAAACCAATTATATTCAATGTGTGTGAGCCACTAAAACAGAACAGTTATTTATCTCGGCGATCGAATGGAGCAAATTGTGGGAAATCTCTAAGAATAGACGAGCGGAACGAAAGTAAGATGGCTGTCGGTCCTCGCCTCCGGGCTCCGGGTGCAATCGCAGAGACGTAATACTGTGCGACGACTTATTTGCATTCAATTAGCGATTGTTCAACCAATTATTAGCTTCATTAGTTGCAAATTTGCGATTCGAGAGAAAGATTCCGCTGATTCGATTTCTTTTCTTGTCTTGTACTTTAATTTTATAAGGCATGATTCACGAACGGTGGCTTTGATTACTGGAAAGCTTTGATATGACTGCAAGCTTCGCATATGCACTGAAACTGGATATTTTAATCGAATTCAATTATAAACTTGGTGGTATCGTTTTTCAGTTAATTAAACATTCACACTGTGCGCTAGTACCTATTTCACCTTCAAAACATTGATGAGAATTGTCGAAAATGCGGAACACTTTAGACTTATTTTTAACGTGTGGAATAATAACTTTAATAACGAGATCCTGTACGATTAAAATCTCTGAGCAACTCTAGTTCCGTGTAAAGGTCGTCAGTACAATAAGGATGCTTCTTCAACAATAACTTCCTTAGCATTACCTAACCACTAAATTGTCCGTTTATTTATAAATTATTGCTGAGTCATAACAATTTGGAGCAATACAATACAAAAGATGCACCTCAAGGATACGATGTCATGGTTAAAACAAATACGTGATAGATCGTTTATTGGTAATTTGAATAAATGTTGCAATTAAGCTTCTCGGTACTGTAATTTAAAATCGTTCACGTTTTATTTCTTCGTCAGTCACAAATCGCCGAATACATATTGTAATAAAACATTTTTTTATATAGCTAGTGGCAATGTTCTAGATTACAGGCTTGGTTAATTAATGGCGGTCATGAATGATATATGACTGATCTCCGGTCGTAGTTCTCACGCTTGTTATCGGCCGCGCATCAGTCGCGGGCGCAGGATCCGGTGCGCACCCCACTAAGCAACCAAGGTGAGTTCACAACGAATGCTTCAAACGTCTAAGAACATCTCTTGACAATACAATTCTATTGTTATCTGATGAAGTTGTCTGAATTCTGGTTGCCATTGACAATTTGCAATTGAAAACTACATTCATGCGGCTTTATCTTTCAGTATAATATTTTTAAACATGCTAAAGTTAATGAAAATAAAAAATCTATATTTCGAAATACCGATTCAAATGCTGATCGTTATGGTAATGAAGGAAATTTATTGTAATTATAATAAATCTTGTAATAAGGTACTTCGTACGGCGGAATTGACATAGATTTTTATCCAACCACTTCCGAATGTGTTTACGGCTGTAGTTAGGCACCATTATGCCGCATGTTTATTGTGTGATGATCATTATCCAGCCTACTCGCGATGCTCGCAACATCTGCTTATGTAAGTAAAGTGCAATAGACTCAGAAAGCGGTAGACGGAGGAATCCTTAATTGTAGAGTATGTAAGTATGGTCATTTCCTACAGTTTAGACGTGCAATACTCGATTAGAGACAGTTATACTTGTGAATGTAAAGGCAACGGAGCTGCTGCTTAGTTTATTGCAAAACAAATGAGGTTTTACACAAGTGCAGTGCATATTCATTTTAAAACAATGCGTGTTATGGGAACCTTTGGAAGACAACAATCATTTTGTCGCAGTTGTTAATCTAAATTGTAATTTCGCAACCATGTGTGTATAGATAGATAAGCATTGTAATATTTTATATGTGCTCAACACTAAAGTCAACACAAAGCTTTGAAGACGTATTAGATTCTGCTTAAATGTTACTGTTGATCTGAGTCGCGTATTTGTGGGATACCTACTTTGCATTCCCGCATGGCTTAGGCGGCCTCACTCTATAGAATTCGAATTCAATAGGATAGGACGCTTAGATCCAATATAGGTGCTGTCTCTCTTCACATTTAAGCATAACCCTATCCGGCCACCGTTTCAAATACCTAATTATCTCCATGTTCTGTCGCTAACAAAGATTTTTTTTGATAATTTCGTGTGCTTTTTTATACTTTTGTATGTTCGTTACCTTTATAATTCGTGTTACCTTATTTTTATTAAGTTTCTACGTGTTTAAAGTGGTAGATTTGGATTTTCTTTTTTTTCCAATACTACAAAATAAATGGCCAGATGTATCGCAATAATATGGGTCGTGAACTTTACATCTCTAAAACAAAAGTCGATACGTGTGTCGTAACTAACGAAAAAATAACAATAGATCATCAAAGATTCCTCAACAGGTTGCTTCAGTTCGCCATGGTCTGTTCGGCAGTGGGCAGTGGTGGCGATCCTCGGTCACACAGCGTGAAGAACATTTGGTTCACGGCCACTAACAAGCGGCGCTGTGGTGGAACCCTCCCTGTTCGTAACACTCGTACGTGAGTGAGGGGCGATCGCTTCCACTGCGCTACGACTTTGTTACAAAATAATGAGTTTTGCAAATCCTATAATACCTGTACTTATGCAGATTAAATGAAAGTATCGGTGTTGTAATTCGAAGAAATATGTTGTAAATAATTTTGAACTTATTTTACGTGCTGATTATCGCCTAGTGCTCTGCAATTAGATAGCTATAATTGGCACAACCTTATCTAATCTATAATTTTTGGCAGTACGTTTTATTGATGCTGAGACGATCCATTTTAAGATCTCCTGTTATATTTGGAATCAAACAACGCTATCAAACATAAGTTAAAAATTAAACGAGTCAAACCCCAAAAGCTAGTTTAGCAAGAATAATTGGACCTAGTTATGCAGAAAGCAGCCATATGGCACTTATTCCAAAAATGAGTTATAAACATTTTGACATACTTATAAGATTTTTTGCAAAAATTACCATGTCGGTATCTCTATTTACAACGGAGATATGAGCCGTAAAATGCAGCCATGTCCATGCATCCATGATGCAACCATCGATAGAAAAATGCTTACGACTCTGTTTGTACTTTTCCCGACATGGCTGCCTTCTGCATAACACGGCCCAATTTCTTCATCTAATTACAAAGTTTTCTCACAGTATAGTAGTCTTCGAACACTTCGAAACGAATATCCAGCCTGTATCACAAGTGCCAAACAAACAAAATGTTGCAATCTGAATGCAGCACGCGACTTCGCGTTTTCATAATACCCATTACCTGCAATGCATTGTTTCACAAGCCTTCAACTTTTGCCCAAAATTCGGCGTGACCTTTGACATGAGCTGAGCATACCGACCTTCTGTGACCAACTACAGGGGAGGATCTTCTAAACATGGCCACTAATCAACCGAGGTTAGATATGCGTCGCTAAAGACGCCATTTTTGGCTAAATTATTGGTATTAAGATGTGTGATTAGATGCCGTTTTGTTTAGAAGGGCAAGTATTCGAATGTTGCTGTTGTGAGTTACATCGTTTAATTACTATAGGAGTATGGGTCAGGCCTTCAGACCGTAGGGTTTCCTTGAAAAAGGGTTATGCCCGTTTTCACCAACCCTAAGTGACACTTAAATGAATCCCTTAACAGCGAACAATTTTCAACTAACAGCGCTTAACAGCGCTGGGAGTTGAAAATCCAACAGTGCATTTCGGGATTCGTTTATGTGTCTCATAGGGTTGGTGAAAACGGGCACAAGTGTCCGTAATCAGCTAAACTATAACCAGATAACCAGAATGGTGACTAGAGACTACAACGAGATAAACTACCTAAATTAAAAGTACAGCTTAATTTTCCCTCTCTGGATTTTCTATTAGTTTAACATCCAATCTATAAAAGTACTGCTTAATTTTCCCTCTCTGGATTTTCTATTAGTTTAAAATACAATGAATTTCAATGTAAATAATATAATATGTTCAGTACAACTATTTTCTTAATGTCCCTCGGCAATCATCGCATTTCCGAATACAAACGAAAGCTAATTTCCATGTCCATCAATTATTAGATTTATCGTGTTTAATAATTTGAATTCAGAACTAAGTAGGTACTTTATCAAAACAAAACAACAATAAAGTACTTAGTTCTGAATTTAAATTATTAAACACGTTAAATCTAATAATTGATGGACATGGAAATTAGCATTCGTTTGTATTTGGAAATACGATGATTGCCGAGGGATATTAAGAAAATAATTGTACTGTACGTTCATGTCACCGATCTACAATCTACGTAACGTAGTAATCTTGAAACAGACAAACTTATCAGTTCATCTAAAACATGTACCGTACCTCCAAAGTAAGTAGTACTGCTGCCACTGATAGGAAGTATAAATGAACGGAAGGAAGCCAACGGTTCTGCTAGAGTAATTTAATATCAACTATTGAACATACAGTATCTGGAGTGGAACATTATTGGGTGTATAATATAACTGAGCTGCCCATAACTGTTCGTGTGCGTAATTGAAGTTTAATTATTTGGATTGTAATGGCTCTGTTACACGATCTGGCTGTTTATGAGAACGAAATAAAACTAAACTAACACTCGTTTGTTTTAAAGGTGAAATGATCACTTCGTTTAATACTATAGCGAAAATAGGTACCAACATAATTTTCTGGTTATTATTATTGGGAGCGGAAACTCTTTGTCCATATGTAGGCCTAATTATAAAAGCGTAAGACCTAATTATAAAAGTTATCACTTCAGCGGTAAAATTAAAACTACATGATGCCATCTTGTACAGTGTGCAATCGTAAATCTTACCTTGAGAGACAGGACTTTCAGGCGATATTTTTATTTTGAAAAGATAATTTTAAGACACTGATTCTGAAACAACCATGGTAATTCGGACATTGGTTACCTAAAGATATAAATATTGGGCGCGTAGTTGACATTGAAGTTGTTACTCGACTTAGCAGAAAACTGAATCACCACTGAATGTTACATAAATATGATTTTTAAAAAGACATAGACAGCTCGATGACGTAAATGTTCGGTCAATTTGTAAGGCATAAGGTCATTTTTACGCATCATCCTATTTATGTCAGAGATCACATTGTATGATTGCTTACCTGACACTACGAGGTCATCGGTAATGTTTTTGATGTTTTTCCTTTTTGCTCATCGCGTACACATGTATATTTTTGAATGTAGGTACGCATGAATAGGGCTGCTGCTGTAGCCTACATTCTATCTTATGCTCAAAACAATTTGATTGTTGAAATAGTAAAAAATAAACCTTTTAACTACATCTAAACGATTAAGATCAGAAAATAAGTTAACATCCCAATTCCCACATGACCTGTGACCGTATGCTATGTATGTACCTACTTATTTTCACAGACATTTGACTTTTAAATGTTGATGCCCATTGGCCCCTTCTCACCGCTATAAACATTAGTGGTTTTTATTATTACTTCCGGTGCTATAAATACTTTGGTCGTGCCAAAGGTAATCATCAGTGATTCTGCCTGATGTGTAAAGAGATTAAAATACTTTTTCACCTCACAACCTCGGAAATATTATATTTCATTTGAAATCTGAATGCGAAATTGCATTTTGTCCGCAAGCGTGGAAATATTTTTAAAAATCGAACCTTTCTATTCAATAATTTTCTATACCGCCAGTCCACTGAGAGGGACCAAATTTTTAAAAATGTGAAATGAAAAGATGTTTTTTTGAAAAAATGTAATCAATTAGCGATTTTACAAATTTTACTATAATATTAATTTAAAAGGTAATTTGTAAAAACATATTTTTATTGTGTCATTTATTTCGAAAACATCAAAAACAGACCATAATACTTTTTGAGCTGATTTCATTAGATAACACAATAGAAATGTGTTTTTAATAATTATCTATTAAATTAATATTATTTACTAGTTTGCTAATTGATTACATTTTTAAAAAAGGCATCCTTTCATTTAATAATCTTAAATATTTGGTCCCGTGTGAGCGAGAGACGTGACAAAATGAAACAGCCCTCTTAATCAGTGCGCCAACCTTATTTTTAGAATAACCGCACAGGTCAGCACGACGACAGCATGAAAAAAGAAATTACACAAATTTAATATCTATATTATTCGAGCTCTTTTTCGTGTACCTAGCATTTTCCTCGCTGTAGTGAGGTGAAAAGTTGTGAGTTTCGCTCGGCAGTTAAGTTATTCTGCGTCTTTTTCTTTTTTTTTAAATCAAATTGAAAGGGCTTTGTCGCACATGCGATTATGCCGCCCTGGTTATTCTGCGTCTTGTACCTTTGAAACCCTCGCTACGCGCCAAAAAAACAGCATTACATGACAAATAAGCATTTATTGTTATTACCTTCTAAGAATATTAGTGATTGTGCACCATATCTGATTCGGATATAAGAAAATAGAAATGTCTAAAATGAGTTCGTTATCATGGTTTACGCACATACGCCGAGTTCTCTCGGGCTTGCAATCAAACGCAGTGCGTATTTAAGATGCACCTAGAAGCTACCTACACAGGTTAAATAAGTTTCCCAATACACCTAGCCATGGCTTTAATATGCAGTTATTTGCGGCACAGGTATTACAGTATTACCTACATATAGGTACTATTTTAAGACTACCTTGGAAAATATGCCTTCGACTAATAGGCAATACTTTGATGGAAGTACATTAGGTTACGTGTTTATTTGTAATTTGAATACCTGCGACCTTTACAGAGGAAATATTGGTGTAAATTTATACATGTCGGCGCCAGGCCAGGGCGCGGGCCACCGTAGCCTAAACAACGCCTGCTATTCATTTTTTGAAGCATGATTATTACTCTCATGCTATATAATTTGTAAAATTCACCAATATTAGATAGAGAGAGAGAGAGTAAACATCAATCAATCTGCCCAGCCTTTCGCCAACTATGTTGGGGTCGGCTTCCAGTCTAACCGGATGCAGCTGAATACCAGTATTTTACATGGAGTGACTGCCTATCTGACATTCACAACCCCGTTACTGGGTAATACGATGCCCCTTGGTAAGACTGGTTGTCAGACTTTCAGGCTTCTGACGACCCGTAATGACTATCAAAGATCCACGAATGACAGCCGGGACCACAGGCTTAACGTGCTTTTCGAGGCAGGGTATGTAAAGATGGTCACCCATCCACGGACCAACCCCGGCAAGTGTAGCTTAACCTGATGGATTGACCCGTGTGGCTTTTATTACTTTGCCACGAGTTCCAGAGAGAGTACACATGCCATCATAAATTTCATAACATTACCTTGGTTAAGTGAAACGATAAATTAGTTCCTTTCCCACAGCACTTCATAAACCAGCCATAAATCTAACATCTCATACTAAAAGGTTACTACCTACCTAATAAGGTTTACCTATTCTTAATTTAATTTTGAATGTATGTAATTGTTTCAGGAAGTCGGAACACTTTTGTTTCTTTCAAGGTTTATTTCGGAAGCTCAATTAAAAAAAAAAATCTTAAAGCAATCGTTATTTAATAAAATCTTTTAACTAACCGTATCGAAACATTAAAACTGTAGTATTAACCGCAATATTCCGTATTCTGCATTTAAAAATTACTTTACCTATATTCTTTATTTAAAATTGGTCGATGAAGTAGGTACGGGCTAGCTAAGAAGAATCAATGCAAATTATAATCGACAATGAATCATCAGAAGATACGTACCTATGTCGAATCAATGTTGAACATCGGCGGCGAGAAGACACGCCTGTTTGAATTAGTCAATTCTATGGGCGGGAAGTTGCACGCTTTACATTTGCATACAATCTGCTCTTTTATCTAATACGGCTTTGCAAAAAATCTTCGAAGCACAATAGCGTGATTCCTAAGATCTTTAAATGTTATTGGAAGCTCGAAGTTCGGTGTTCTTTTGAGATTTTTAGGGTTCCGTACCTCAAAAGGAAATAGGATCACTCGTGTGTTTGTCTGTCTGTCCGTCTGTCACTACCAATTTGCTCCGAATTTAATGAACCGATTAAGTTGAAATTTGGTACACGTATGAATTTCTGTGAACCAAACACGGTCGTGTAACGTAAATAAATAAATTTTGAATCCATTTTGGGGGCAAATAAGAAAATAAAAAAAAGTTTTGTAAACTGTACCGTATATCAAATGAAAGGACTTACTGTGAGGGTCTCAAATATATTTTATTTATAATTTTAAAATAAATTATTTTATAGTTATTTAATAAAATAGGCGAAAATTTACCATTCCCCCTTGTCTCCGAAACTGCTCAGCCTAAATTTTGAAAAAAAAAACCGAAAATAGTTCTATATCTATAGAATACAGGAAAACTTATAAAAAGTCTATGGTCTTAAAATAACATGGCAAATCTCTCAATATTGTGCGTACAAACTTACATTTGCAGTTGGAATGACAGAGCACGTTTTTCAACTCCAATGTTAAGTTTGTTCTTGGGATAAATTATCCCAACTACGGAACTTTTCATTGTGCGTGGCCCGACACGCCCTTAGCCAGTTTTTTTTGTGTGTTCGCCGAAGGCATTGTAGTTTCCACTATTTTCATTGCTGTTAGCATCTTTTTAGCTTGTATTTTTCTACTTCACACATTAAAACAGGTATATTCACGATTATCCCATCTTTGTCAATCGCACCTCTTGTGTACATAGTAACAAAGCGCATTGTTTTAGCAATTAAAGAATAACCCGCTAGATAATATTAAATACTTTTTGTTTAATGACCTCACAATGCCTCACAATGGATGTGTTTGATTACAAATACAGAGACTACTGTTATAACGAATAAACACTCAATAAACAGTCCCATTCAGTTACATGCGTGGCCTTACACATATAATTAATTTTGGTAGCGATGCAACCGCTATATTGCTATTGGTAACTTAGTAATTATAGATTATAGTCTCAATTGATTTAAGTTTGTCTGTACGTTTCTTGAATTTTCAGGGAAATATTATAATTTCTTTCATTTGTACTTTGAAGGTGTTATTTTTATTTCTCATACGATGAGGAGTCCGACCTTTTGGAATTTTTAATTTCAAAAGCACAGGTGAACCACGCAGATTAGGTACCTACCTGTTTTATTATTATCGCACTGCTTTACCAAACATTTGATAATCCGCGCATAATTTTGCACTGCATTAACGCTCATTACGATTCATCTATGAATATCAAACGAACTAAGGAGCAGCGAGCAAAACCGTACGAAATTGATGGTGAACATAAATTCGGTTGTAGTACATCCCTAGACACAACAATAGTGAGCGGAGGCTAGAGCCTTGCGCGGACGCATCACGACGCGACGCTGTGAACGTCCGGATGCTGCGATTAATTCCCGAAGAGCGTGATTAATGATGGCTGCTAATTATCTGCTCGTCCGTGGGGGCGTGAGAATTAATGTTGCACCACATACGAGGTAAACCTTTTTCATGTGGAACTGTAATTACTTCGTTATCTAGTTAGCATTTATGGTGATTTAAGACTTGAGTCGTTTCAAGTTGGATTTTAGCTTTTGAAATCAGTATTTTAACGCGAGTCTAAATAGTCTATATACTTAATAAGATATGACGACCTTGAACTTACTTTCTTGCGTTATTCGGAACCGCAAGAGATTATGCCATTAATAGGTTGGAGGATACATACATTGGTCTATTTAAACCTAAGTGTACTTATTATATAGTAGGGATATTTAATAGAAATGTTAACGCAGACTTTAGTGATGCTCTTATGAATGTAGTCATGTCTTCATCGTCACTGCTCTCATAACGGTGAAGGAAAACATCGTGAGGAAACCGGCATGTCCTAGAACCAACAATTCGAAGACATGTGACATCTACCATCCCGCACTGGGCCCGCGTGGTGGATTACGGCCCACACCCTCTCACAGAGAGGAGGCCTGTGAGAAACAACAGTGAGAACATTATAGGTTGTTTATATTATATTATTAAACTATGCTTATGTGACTAATTCAATTAATTTTGTGGTCAAGCTAACCGCAAGTTTAACATCAAAGGTTAAAAGTATTCTAGTTTATGAGAAAAGCAACTTTTGTTATCTACTGTTAGTACTACAACAAAGACAATACGAGATGCAATATTTTATAAACAAAAATAAAAATTGACACAAATCGATAATAACTTTTGTTTCTCAATTCACGTATATAACATAGTATCGTTACATATTTATATATTTTTTTTAAATAAAGAACGTAACAATGGCTAAGTTTCTACATAAATATACCCTTTGAAGCGTTTGTTGGGTCGGAATGTGAGCATCCTCTAAGCTAAAGGTCATCGCGAGGTCACAGCTCGTAATGAATATACTGGAACGTACTTTAAACTGAGCACAATAGGAACGTTACAATTTAGTAGAAGGTGAACCACGGAATTTAACTAAATTATTTTAATTTGATCCAATTTTACAATTATTAGTAAACAGGTAATGATGTTGGTACATTGTACAATTACATATATTACAGATAACGTCATAATCAGCCTATAAACTTAGTACTGCTGGAACTGAGGCCTCTTTTATCAATTACTAGCGTTTGCCCGCGTGAAGATTGGAAATTATCCCACGGGAACGTACTGCCCGGGATAAAAAGTATCCTATGTCCTAATCCAGGTCATGGTCTACCCATTTTCCAAATTTCATCCAAATTCGTTCAGCTGTTTTAGCGTGAAAGCTTAATAAACATACTTTCACATTCGCAATATTAGTTAGGATTTGGATTTCAATTTCACACTTTATCACTACTAAAAGCAAAACGGATAAAAAAAATCGAATAGATATTATGGTACTTAAAGAAACTGCTTAGATATAAAAATACCTATTCATCTGGATTGCTGTCGACTGGTAACCTGACGAAAAGCTGGCAGCACTACGACGTAGTCAGATCGCAATGTTGAATCTTTGCCCAAAGAACCGGCCAATATAATTGAGACAAATAATTTCAAACAATAATTTCTCACGTTTTCATCCCAATAATCTGCAAGTAATGCGACGGAGACATAAAATATTCTAAATGCATTTCAAATTTCGAAATAACTGGGACCAATTTAACTCATCTGGATGTACTAGGTTCTGCCTCTTACTTGATAATTTACAAAACGAGTCGGCCTCGAAAATAGTTTAAATAAAGGATATTTGTAAACATGCGATGTGGGGGGGAATCCGAGGATTGTCGTTGAGTTGGAAACTAGACACACGGTACATGCAGGTACGACTTTCCTGTGTGGTCACGATTAGTATCAACATATCATGTTACATGGATGAAGTAAGAGATGACTACAGCATTACACCATAGGGTCACCATAAACATAAATCCTGATTGCTCATTTGTACCGCGTAGGTATATGGCAATACCATGGAATTTGGAAAGCCAATTTTCATTCAAAGCAAACATGAAGAAACATCTAAAAGCTCGCATATCATCAACTTTAGTATCCCGATTGACATTTTATTTAGAAACATTTGTCAAAATCGAAATTCAATGAAACCGGACCTTACTGATGCCCCTAACGTTCTAGAGATCTATAAAGGTTATAACTACACCATTTATCTTAAGCACACAGTCATAGTTACAGTCGCTTGAATTAAAAGTGTGTCAAACTTAGGCATACATTCCGTGATATAACTACCGAATAAAATCAAATAAATGTTAATAGCACCTTAAGATGTTGTCACAAAACATTAAATTACTTAAGTACTTACTGTTTGGCATTCCTCACTAATGGCTCGTACAATAAAAAACGTTACAACCGTAAGGTTATCTTGATAAAGCGTGTGTCGCACATTCCGCTATCATCGCGACCTCGGGTTGATGGTGCGGTGCGGCGGTAGATCGCGGACGCTCGTGAGATGACCCCAGGCGCTGCCCGCGGCTATCTGATGCAACCATAATGTCATAAGGCCCATCTTTGTTAGAAGAACTCGCAGTAAGGCAAGAGTGTTGACCACTTGTACTTTCTCTCTCATATAGAATGCAATTGTTCTTAAAACATGTTTGTTAAATTCTAGTCGATGTTAAGGTGCAAAGACTAGATTGCCGCTGATATCAATAAATGACTGGGTATGTGGTACATAGCAATCAAATTATTTTTTTTGTTGCAAACAATATCGTTATGTTATCAATTCATGATACCACATTCATAATACCTTTTGTTTATGTTTGTAAATATTTTTTTACATAAGTATTCACAATAATTAGTGAAGGTGAGGTATGAGCCTCGAAACTGGCGTGTTTGCGTGAAGAATTATATGGAAGAGGAAGTGTGGAGATTGCAGCCATTGGCACTCGGCTTTCTGCTGTATTTACTAGCATTCAACGATTCAACGGATAATTAAAAATCTACCCATCATACTCGAATATAATTGCTGTTCTAGTGAAAGTACTCGTATTTATTACTTGGTTCAACTTACTTAGCGTCTTCGTTCAGTATTTCTGTATGTTTTTGTATGGGAAAAAAGGGATATTAAACCCTGTGTCACTAGGTGAAGCGAATGTTTCACATTGTCCTATTGCAGCGACGGTCATGTCCTACGTGACATTTAATTGCGTACTGCTGACGGTCTGTAAAAATCTCACCGTGAAAACGTAGGTGAAGTGAGCTGTCATTTCAACTGATGATAGGGATTGACACTATAAACAGCTCACTCCACGCTCACCTCACCTAAGTTTTCACGGTGAGATTTGTACAGAATAGCACTGCTGTTCTTAGGGCATTGCATATATTAGAATTTATTATGAAAATTATTATCAGTGAATGTAATCCGCGACTGCAGCCGTGTCATACCCTCAGCATCTAATTAAGTAAATATGATGCTCTTACAATTGCAAACAAACAAACAAAAAGGTTTTGTTAAAATAATCGAAACGCAATGTTTTCACCGGTCAGTTCAAGTAAGTCAGTAAGTTTTCGTAAGTAGTTAATACGGTAATATGTTTATAATTATATTTAATACAGACTTACATGCACACACCCATACATAGGTACCTAGGTAGTAAATAGGCTACACCATAGTTGTGCTATCTAGGAATTATATTTTATTATAATTTAATAATGATATACTGTGCTCGTGTTACAAGTACTATTAGATAAAGAAATTAAATGTTAGCTTGGGCGCGAGAGTTCATCGAAGACACTCTTTTTCCCTAGCTGTAAAGTTCCATAGGGTTTATCAATTGAAGATAATAAAACATATTTTATTTTATTTATTTATCAAACAAACATTGAAATTATAAAACATTAAATTTTGAAATGCTGTCAGTATAGAAATATGTATAAAATTTAGGCTAGACATGCTGTATTGAAATAATTTAAATGTTTATAAACTTTTCCGTGACACTAAGTTTATTTTTTAAATACTGATCAATTTCTTAAGATAGTATCAAGTCCTCGGTTCTTACCGCGAGCACACACGCGTCGGCCATCGTGGTCATCTCTCGTGAATTAATTGGCCGGTTCTTATCCGCACCGCACCGCCCCGGCCCGCACCGGCCCGCACCGGCCCGCATTCTACGCACGTTTCACAACTACGCGTTTAGTGTAATAGCCCCTTTACGAACGTGTGGCTCGTTTTATTACTCCCATATTGTACAATAATTATTCAAGAATATCTGTTGCTTCAAACAACAATTATTCAGATGTATGACACAGATCATTTGAATTCAATTTTGTTGATATTCAGTTTTAAAGGGCCTGCTGATTACAAAATTATTTTATTGACTATTTTAATATGCACGTTGATATGTTAGTTAGAAGTATGGAAGATTGCATAGTAATATCGGTGCTTTTAATTTAGTCAAACTATTAATAAAATGCTATTAATGAACTATTAACAAACTATTTAATTCCGTTGTTTTAATGTTTTTATAATAACATTTTAATTATCATGATAACTGCGATGATTAAAAGTTCAGTAGAGTGATAAAAACAACACTTTACATACGTACGTGGGAAAAGTAATTAAAGATGAGTGAATGGTTAATAAAGTAACGACCTTCGATTGTTTGACAAATAATGATTGTAATAAAAATAAAATAATACTTTTTATCCACACCGGATGGGTGTGGATAAAAAGTATTATTTTATAAATCCACTATAAAAGTTTCTGAAACAGTTAGCTTATTGCCAACATTAAAACAACCGGTGTCATAGTAACCATATCTTCCAAACGAGTGTTATAATGTTGTACTAAATTTAATTATGCAACTCCCACAGAGTACTCTTTTGTATATAGGGTGGCTGGATTTTAGGTTTGGTCCCATAGTAAAAGTTGTTTGTTATCATGAGTACTATCACGTGTTTAAGAATCGGTCACTAACTACCAGTCACCCTATATAGGCAACTCCTTTGCTTTTTCGATCCCTTTCTTACTCAACAAACAGCCGCATTCTCACTACTCGATTCGTGGTATCTTTATGAATTTCAAAAAAGAACATTGTCATGTACGCGCGTTTCACTACTACCACAGCGCCGTAATTGAAAAAAAAACTTATACATAATTTGTTTGTATTAAATACTCAGCGATTAAACTTTCCATGAATTTACATAGAGTTCTTACAACACTGCACCCTATGCTTTCAGATTTTTTTATAGAGGTTTCATATCATGGGTGTAGATTAAGTATTGTATGCAACTGTACATAATTAGGTATTAAAACACTCATGTGATATTATTATTATATTAAACCCGTGTTTTAATACCCCTTGTTATACAACAGTTGCGTAAATAACTATTTTCAAATATAAGCAAAGTAGGTTTACCTAAACCTACTTCGCTTTTATTTGACGGTATTATTTTTTTCATTCCCTTTAGAATTAGAGTTGTTTGTTTTTTTTTTAAATTTTAGAATAAAATAAAACCTATTCAATACTTTTTTTATAACTTTTAATTTTCATTAGTCTAAAAAAGCTCCAAAATTCTGTAAGTACTTATAGCACTGGTGGCTCCAATAGGTGCCGGGCGCATACTAAATCAATGCCGAATATTTTTCCTACACTGGCAATGGTTTACAAAATTAATATTATATTCGTCTCATATCTGGGAAACTTCGTTTTCTTTATTTTCACTTGAGCAGAGCTCGGTCGACCAGTTACTAATATAGAAAATTATAACGGTGAACCACTCAAATAATAACATTATTCTAAAAATAAGTTTTTGGCTACGACAAAACCGTAGCTCTATGAAAAGACATCAACGCGCGTAACACATGCGATAACCCCATAGCTGCGGCAATACGATAATATATATTTATATTCAATCAATCATGTCAAACTCATGGTGAATGATATTCAGTTGATTGATATCAATAATTAAAACAGGTACCTAACAATTACAATCTTGGCCTTTACATAATATTAGAAGGTTCGAACTGGTACTGCTCGTAAATAAGGCAATATTGTTAAGTGCACGTTTACTTAAGAAAACGAAAGTTGGCAGCTGATCCTGGGGCAAACACGTATATGTGCACAGCCTCTTCGTATGCAGGTCGTCTAACCGAGCTATGGAAATGTAATACGGGTCAGACGCTCAGCAGTTTGCGACATTAGGCGGCTCACGATTGCGTCCTTAAAAGATGCTTAAACCCGTTTGATGCACGCCTATCCGCCGCGTAGGCATAACATTCTTTGATCTTGCTAGAATCCGATTATTTATTACGTTCATTATACAACTAGGTCAAAAGAGCTTCCATGTTGTTAAATTTTTTAATTAGTCCCTATAAAAAGGTTAATTAAGTTATGGTTATATATGTGCATATTTAAAGATGAACTGTTCCTGATGTTAGCACACATCACACGTGGTTATGAAATTATTAGATATTAGTTCGTAACTGTGGTAATATTTCACATCTGCATGTTAAATTAGTTAGTTACAGATGAAAGTGATAGTTTGAAATGTAAGTACGCGTAAGTATAACAGGAACATTTCTCTTCAGAGATTTCTCTCGCGAAATGTTATGAATATGCAAAAATAAACATTAATTTGTTGTCTCGTGTTCATTTCGCGGTTTATCTCGTTTTGTTTAACACGAAGTTACAGATAACTTGACGAGCGAACTGAGATAACTATCGCTAAGTTTTTAATTTCCTTGTGCAAGATCTTGGAAACGTGTCTTCTCATAACCACTACTTGCGAAGGCCACAGCCACTTATTTTCCTAGTTATGTACAGGCTACAAATGTCACACTTCTACATACATTTTGAGTAAACTTGTAGAGAAGGACTCATAAAGCTAGGCTGTTAATGCAACAATCACTGCAAAGGTCAAATAAATCTTCTAAAACGTAAAATATAACTTCATAAAACAAATCGATGGCTCCTAAGTATTCGCTCTTTTTATCGCCTTCCTTTAAAGTTATTAGAAGTACAGTTGCCTCAGTATACTTAGGAGCCATCGAAATGAACTCTGAACGAAGCAGCTAAACCTATCACACATGTACCTTTTCGTACCTTACAGACTAGAAGTTATTTCTGTTTGCCTCATCTCCTCACTCCATTGTCTTGATTGTTATAACCCCAGACGGCCGGCCAGTGCAAGACAATACACGCTCATGAAGCAATCTGGTGACAATTTCAAGCTCTTATTACAATGACATAGAGTTCAATATGTATTAATGACTTTTCAGTCATCAGCAGTCGGTGAACAAAAGACGGTGTAGTGATAAATGAGCAGTAATCATGACCGATGGAGTGTTGACGCTTGAAAGTTGACCTCTGAGCTTTGAGCTTCATTGTTGTTTTAAGATGGACGGTGTCTAATATGTATCCGGTTAAGGAAAAAAAAAAAGGAATTCATGGAAAATAATGCAATTTTTTAGGTAAAATTATGTTTATTGATCTCCACAAATTACTTTCCTAGAATATTAGTTAAGTTGACAGGTATTTCAAAATACAAAATTGAATTTGTGGGAGATCTGGAGTATAAACTAAGCCTAGGTCTGTATTTTAGAACTCCAGATCCCCTTTTGCAAACAATCTTAAAAATATGTATCAAATCAAGATGCTGGAATGCAAATTAAATTTCAAATTGCATTGCAATCGCATTTACATCTTGAGGTAATGACCGATTCTTTAATTTAAATATCTTCAGCGAACATTTTGGTATATTTTATTTCTCTCTGGTATATTTTACTTCATGTGACATAGCGAATCTAAATTAACACATATTTTATATTTCTTTGACTACAGTAAATGTTATAACTTTCTTTAAAACACATCCAGGAACTACCATTCAGACAAAAGAGTAAATTTCCTCGTAAATGTCTTGCGTGAAAATATAAACAACGTCCATTGCATCGGCTAAACAAAGAGGTATTAAAAGTATTATTGATGTCATCGTTAAAGCTACGACGCTGAATAGAATAGAAACATAAAGTTTTATATTTCCGTACTTAATATTACTTGGGTACTATGTTAGGGTTCAATAAAAAAAAAGTTATGAGAGAAATCCTCTATGATGAAACTGCAGACCGTATTTTTTCCTTATTATCTGATATTATATAAGATGTTAAATGTATATAATATGTGTACTAGCTGACTCAGCGAACTTCGTACCGCCTTAGCAGTGCCACCTACCGAGTCTAATTGTGTTTTCAAACCATCCAGAAACCCATTAAAATATACACACAAAATTTCATCCTAATCAGTCCAGCCATTTAGGAGGAGTTAGGTGACAAACACACGTACAGAAGAATTATACATATTAAATAATAATAGCAGCTTATTATTGTCCCACTGCAGGAAAAAGACCTCTTCTCATATAGAGAAGGCACGAGCATTGACCTTCACGCTTGCTCAAGACGGGTTGGCGATTTCAGAGTTATATTAACTACAAGTACAGGTTGCCTCACGATGTTTTCCTTCACCGACGTCAGTAATGTCTAAGATAAACTTAGAAAGTACATATGAATTGAAAAAGTCACATTGGTACTTGCCCGGATTTGAACCCACAACCTCGTGTATGGGAGGCGAGTCCTTCACCACTGGGCCATCACGATATGTAAGATAAAAATTAGACATACATGGTTTAGTTTAGTGTGTTCGCAAGAGTCATTGCTGAGCGTGGGACCCTAGATTTGATTGGGAATCAATATAGTATGGACAAAATAGTATAGAGTTTTTCCTGCAGGAATTTCTCAATAGCATATAGAGTCTGAATCAGTTCCCGATTAATGACAATAGGCTTGCCCTTCCATTACAAGGACATAGACACTGCAGGCGAAATGTGGGTGTACTAAAACCACCTCTATCTAATCCTTCGGAAAATACAGAGGCGTGATGTTTAAATGTCTGATAGACCCTTGTATGGATTATGTAGTACTAACCATAATTTGAGTTCAATATAGGCGAATATAAGTGAGGTAATTAGAATTTAGAAACGACTTGCGACAGTTTATCAGAAGCAGGGCGTTGCGTCGCGTCGTGGCGTCGTGTCGTATCGTGGTGGGTGCCTCGTTACCATGGGAACCGTCCTCAATCTCGACTTAGCACATCGGTCTTCTGTTAACCTTTTATGTAATGAACTGGGTTTACTTAGGGTTCATGATACTAGGAAATATGTATTTGCTGCAAGGTAATCGTTTTGAAAATTTGGTTCAGGAAGGATAACAAACTCGAAGATTGCTGTTAAATTGCAGAATTATTTCCGCTTTTCCAGCTTGTGTAATTTTATATATCTATATATATTATATATATATATATATATTATTTATTATATTATACCTACCAACCAATTACTGAAAAAAAGATTAGTAAGAAACAGTTAATTTTCAGAAATCCGAATATCAATACTGAAAGTATAATAATGCAGCTTAGTTACCCGATCACTATATCAAGGCAAACCACTTGAATAATCACCCAATTGAAAGAGGAACGACTACATTACCGTCTCGATGAGTGAGTGCACGATGGTAGGTGCCTCGCGTGAACACGGAACGAGGCACAAGTGAGGCAACTCGGGACACCTCATGGGAATCTTTCACGACTTAGCGCCGCGCCACGTCGGCTCGTGCTACTATCAAATGTGCACTCTGATTTATGCGTGCACTGACTTATGCAATCATTTCTATTTATTTTCATCTCTTCGATGCCGGAACGTAAACCTACGCGAGACACAATGGTGTTTTTGTTATGTCTATTGGTAAAGTACAAAAAATTAAATTGCCTGAATTTTTACCAAATACTTATAGATAAAGAAAATCAAATCAAAATCATAAGGCTGAGAATCAGCACTTTTCGAACGTCAAAATTACATAAGACAGTCCCCCAAAACGCCCGCCCTTCATCAATTCCTAGTGTTGTAGCTGGGGAGAAGAAGTGGCGCAACAAACTCTAGATACTATACAATATAACTATAGATAAAAAAAACATACATACGAGATTTTTCACAAGAAATCTGAGACGTTTTATCGAAATATAAAGGGTCGCTACGCCCTACGTCTGTTTGTAAGACGCTTTTAATTAACCATTAAATATTTTAACAATAAGCATTGTAGGTACAGTACGAACAAAGTTATGTAGGAAGGTATAATTACGTAATTAAGGTCTAATAACGTTCAGATGTTAGCAGATAATCAGCATCCTTGTGACCATCTAAATACTTATTGTGTTCCTAAACCATACGCCTTCTTAGATAAATCACTGTAGCGATGTTTGTTTATCTCAATGGCAACTTTTAGCCGTGAATCATCAAAACAATATATTGTTTAATTACATCTGTTTGTATCTAAGCAGTGGGCTGTAAGGAATTAAGTGTAGGCGCAATTGGTATGGTGTCCCACGCCGCTGATATGCATCTCTAGGCTTTGTGTGTATTAGGAAAACAATTAAAATAAAATACTGTGTTACATATTAGCATACATTGTATGTAATATAAATAACGGTGCACGGTGCTTGAACTGAATTTCACACAAGCACACACTTAGGTACTCGTCGAAGCTCTTTTAATACTCCTCATAAGGTATTGTTATTTCTTTGACATTATTTTATTATTTTATTTCATTTGGTGCAAAAGGCACCTAACTTTGAATGATAGAAATTTCTCTCGCTACAACAGGTTCCGCTTCTTAGTATTTCCACGACTCGCGTATAAACATTGCTTAATCGTTCGTCCGCCTCTTCACAAATTGCTTCACTCACATGCTTTGGAGCTAACAGGAAGCACCTGCTGCCTGACCCACATGACCCATTAACACCAAATTTTCAAGCATATGTAGAAATAGTGCTTATGCTTTTAATTAGTACCTATAAACAAGACGATAAAAGTTATTTAAGATCATTAAGTAACTTACAAAATACAAACAGATCATATCTGATTTATTGTATTTTATAAGCCGCCGATCGCCACTGGAATGTTTTGAATAATTTTCATCCAAATACGGAAGAAAAGCAAGAAATATTACATTCAAACAAACTACAAAGTCATCTTCTCCACAAATAAAGTCACTGCATTTCTGTTAGCTAACTTATACCATTCAATAACTTCCAATTCAATAAACTCGTTCAATTGTCCGGTTCATACAAATAGGCACTTCCTTCTTGCAACGCTGTATGGAGATAAAGAAGTGAACAGTAATCACACTGTTATGTCTTTATTATAGGTGCTTTATTTACATAATGTCAAGTTACGAGCGCGTGAGTGCGTCCGTATCATAATCATTCCATATATAATACGCGTGTGGTGTGACAGATGCTGGTTTTTTTTCTGAGACACTATATGAAAGTAAAAGTAACATTATGGACAAGTAAATTCCTGGTGGGGGCTACCACGGGATAATACTCTATTGTCGTGTTACATTCTTCTTTCGATATTCAAAAGTTACATCAATCATTTATTGCATTTTTATTTATTTTTTTGTTTGAAAGGGTATACTTCCGAGGTGGTCCCATATAAATTTTATTAACTTTGCTTGGGTAGTTTTTGAGTTAGCTTCCATAATGCGTATATTTCCTACTTATTTTATGTAGATGATGTGATGATGTTTTAATAACTTCCTATCACTGTTATTTACACGGCTATATCTACAATTATTGTGCTCAATTATGTATTCGAATTTGTGTGGGGTAGGTTCCACAACTAAAAAGTGAAAAATAAAAACTTTTTAGCAAAAAATAAAACCGACTTCCAAAACAAAACACTACATAGTGAAAAATAACTTTAAAAAGTTTTTGAACACTACTTTCATCGTTGTAATGGAGTCTGTCTCAACTACTCAAGCATTTTGAGTATGTAAAAAGCGCTTTATTGCTACATTCACTTCATTGATTATATCAAAACACTAAACAAATGACAGTATCAAATCGTTCCAGAAATAAAAAATTAAATATCTCACGCCTATTATGTGCTATATGGGCGTTATTTAATCAGTTTCATGCAAGTGTATACTTGCATAAAACTGTTTGATGACTGAATAACGCAAATATGAGATATTGTATAATATAAAATGGTAGGCAATTAGGGACTCTCAGTGGAGTCACATATTTGATGATTTTCTCAATAGATCGGCACGCCGGTGTAATCGATTCGGTTGTGTTGGTGCTCCGTCGTGACGTAATGCAATAAAACTTATAATGAGCTAACAAAACAATAGTTTGTCGAGATAGACATCGCTTATGTTTAATAAATCACGCGTCTGTTCCACTGGCGAGCGCCACAGTGCAAAAAAGTCGAAAGTGATAATTTATGAACATATGTAGGTAATGTACTGATTATATTCATCATTCGCATTTTATACATTATATTTCATTGTTTTTTATTAGTATTGCAATCTGCTGTGTATATTTTTTGTTTGCTTTTTAGTCTGTGCTAAATAAATGTATTTACTTTATTTTTTCTTTCTTTTATATTTTTCCGTGAAAAATCTTTTGCATTTTTATTAGAATATATAAATCAAGATTAATTAAATTATGTATCAACCAATACAGATGTTGAATAGATAATTGCGTCAATACTTAATCATTATTGCATTCCGATCTAAAAATATTGTTATCTTGATCACAAAATATGTGCAAAAACTAAGAATAAAACTTACGCTATCAGAAAAACATGATTTCCTATTTCTAAGAACTGTAAATCCATATTGTTATTTTTCATAAACCTCGGGACTTTGAACGACGTCCGCCTGTCCGCTAGGTATTGATTAACATTAAAAAAACATTAAATTTATCAACATCAACAAACTTTGAATTGATAAACTGCTATTGTACTACACTGTGCCAACGTAGAGCCCGGCTACGGGGCGGGCGGGCGAGCTTTCAGATCTCCCCTCCTTTAGCCGGGCGGGCGGCGCACGCGCAGCCACCGCCAGTCCCTTCGCGACGCACCACGCGACAACATGTCCCCTCTGTGGATCTTGCTTACATTGCTCCCCGTCCTGGGTAAGTCGACCACACCGCGTGTGCACCTGCTACCAAACAAATACACTGTGACATATCGGAAGTGACCGGATTTTTTCCCGTGTAAATTTTCTTTTGAGGTGTCTCAATTTGGTAATGTTGAATAACAATTACGCGATTTTCTTTACAGTCAATTGTGTGATGTTCTTTACAGTTTGTTGTTTGATGTGTTTTGATGCTGCGTTTGAGTAGTGAGGAAATAATGGTGTTACTGCAGCTCGGTGCGCGTGCGCATCTCTGTGAAAGTATTTGCTATTCGTGTGCTCCTAATGTGCGGGACGTCCGGTCGCGTGGGAAACTTACATTACCGGTGTCTTATTGGAAATACTATTTGATAGTATTGATTGCACTGAAACCAAAGCATTGTGCTGAAATTAATAAGTTGCAAGCCTAATGAAACAATAAGAACTAGGCCCAACTTATGTGAAAAAGGTTATAATTTTGGCAACATCTTCTATGTTTTACATAATAATAAAATGCTCTAAAGTTTTATTAATAATCATATAAGTAGCCATACAATGGGTTAACGTACATGCGTTAACCTAAATTGAAAACATTCGCACATACACTTTATGACAGCAGTAAACTCGATATTTTGTAACACCTCACTGTACAAACAGCAGGTTGCACATTAGAGATGTTCCCCGTGCGACGGTGAAGTATGAGCGCATGCACGTCATTGCGCAACCGATGCACTTTCCATTCGCGCAGCGCCTGCGCCGATCGCGCATCGCTACGATAATCGATTCCCCGGATTTGCATAAGTGATTTTCCCACGCTCCGCTCTCCGTTAGAACTAGGGCGGCGTGACGGCCGGCGAACGGATGGGTAGCCTCAAGGTTCATGTGTTTGGGCATTTACCTGTCTGTACACTGCCTTAGCTTATGTGTATTGTGGTTGAAGGGTCGCTTGCAGTTCACCTACAAACGCAGTTAGGCAATCTCTGACCAGAATTGTGGTTAGACATTTGCGTATGACATATAATCCCTTCCTTTCGAGAACGTAAAACCAGGCTTATAATTTAGTAACTAGGAGTTGATATTTCGTGCACAGAGCGTCCTTAAGGCACTTCACACGACGTCGCATTTACGAAAATTCATACCTAATTAAAATGAAATTCTTTACATATTTATGTTTTGGTAACTGCACATTTCTTGTAGATTCCATGGTTATTAACGCATTTAATACTAACGTTGCTAGAATATTTTGTAATAATGTGAACCAATAACATTTTTGCCACATAACCTTATTATTGTGTGGAAAACCTAATCTGTATTGAACAGTAACAATCAAAGCGTGAGAAAAATAACGTTTAACTTGCGTTACTAAGAATGAAAGCGAAAGTAAATGCATGTATCGGCATTATTTGTGTGTTCGGTGCATAGTTCATTGAGCGGTAATGAATGGGCGTTCACCTGTTGATATTTCACTGACTCATCACTTGAAAACAGATTGCAATTGTTAGAAAATAAACAACTGACTTTCCGGTGTTGTAATGTTTTTGCATAATATTGTGACATTGATAGCATCTGCTGTAGCAATAAAAGTTGATACGTAATTACGCCACTTAATTTCACGGTAAATCAAATAACAGCCTATGTATGTTTTCGAAATTTAAAAAGATTTGTGATCTCGCTGTTGTTAGCCTCTATCCAAATTATTTTCATATTAAGTTAACTAGGACCAGAGGGTCCTAGTTAACTTACAAAACAACAGATTAACAGATTGCGATCAGATTGGGTGATTTTACAGAGGTAAAATCACCCAATCTGATCGCAATCTGCCTAATTAATTCGTTAGTTAACGGGGAAGAAAGTAAGATTTCCTCAGGCATTGGTTCATTGTCACGTTTTTTTTTTAACAATAGTTAGTCTATGGTTGTCTACTAAACATAAACTGAGCGTTCCTAATGCGAATTCAACACATTGCTATTATAAAATGTCGCATTAAGAACTTCAATCAATGATTTCAGGCATTGGGCTCTCATCTAATTCCAAAATTAAGAAAGAGGCAGTATCACAAAGATATAATAATTCAATACAGCATAATGAAAATGCATAATTATGACCTTTTGATCCAATAGAAAAAAAACCGGCCAAGTGCGTATCGGACCACGCACAAGGAATGGTTCCGTAGTGGGCATGAATTAATCCCAAGGACAAACTTAACATTGTAGTTGAAAATGTTGTTATGAAAATGTTCTCCCATACATTCCAACTGCAAATGTAAGTTTGTACGCACAACATTGAGAGATTTACCATGTTATTTTAAGACCATGGACGACTTATAAGTTTTTTTTTTCAAAATTTTAGGCTCAGTAGTTTCGGAGATTAGGCCCCGGTCAATTAAAACAATTTATATTAAAATTATAAATATTTATATATATATATATATTTGAGACCGTCACAGTAAACCCTTTCATTTGTTTCGGTACAGTTTGCAAAGCTTTTTTTTTTTCATTTTGTTATTTACTCCTCAAAATTGTCCCCATATTCAAAATTCATTTATTTACATTACACTTCCATGTTTGGGTCCCAGAAATCATACGTGTATCAAATTTCAACCTAATCGGTCCATTAGATTCGGAGCAAATTGGCTGTGACAGACGGACAGGCAGACAGAGACACGAGTGATCCTATAAGGGGTCCGAATTTTCCTTTTGATGTACAAATTGTACTTTTGATGTCCCTTAAAAGATCAAAATTTGATATTGAGCATCCCTATTGTCAAATAATAACGCATTAATAATGTCAATTAATGATTTCAGACTCATGTAATTTCAGAATAAAGAAAGAGGTAGTAAAGCAAAGAGATAATAATTCACGTACACGACAACATAATGACAACCCAAACGACCTTTTGATTGTTCAAAAGAAAAAAAATCTAAATTTGATAGTGAGCGTCCCTTAGTGAGAAGTTATTACGATTGAATTCAATCCTATTATCAAATAATAACGCATTAGGAACTTCAATTACTGATTTCAGGCATTGGACTCTCATCTAATTCCAATTCCTATTAAGAAAGAGCCTAGGTAGTGATCCAAAGAAATAATAATTCACGTACACGCAACCTAATGACAACCCATACGACCTTTTGACTGCTCAAAAGAAAAAAGATCAAAATTTGATAGTAAGCGTACCTCAGTTAGAAGTTATTACACTTACATAAGGTACGCTGTGACCTTTCGCGGAGGATGCTATGGCACCTCACAGCGCGCGCGGTTGCGCAGACGCTTGCGATCTAATCGCTCACCCCGCTGCCCTCCCGCGGCTTGCACATACACCGCACGCATGGGAATCTAGCGTTGTTATATGATCTTTACCGGACTGTAGCAGCTTAACACTAATTTAATGTAAGCGGTCGTGAAAAATCGAGTTAAAAAAAATGTTCAACTTTTAGAGCGTCGCCTCTATCAAAAATACCTGTGTATCTCTTGCTAAAAGCCTTTAATGTGAACGCCCAGGTACGTTATGTATTTCAATGTAGAGTTTAAGTAGTGTAAGGAAACTCTTTTAAAGGATAACTTACAGGGATGTGTTACCATATTTAAAAAAAAATATATATTTATGATGGGTTTGCTCTTGACTCTAGTCTAGGTCAGAGGTGACAAAGACAAAGTCGACGATGGAGTGAGCTTACCCAGAGGAAGCCTGTTCACTCTCACTTTGAAGAGATTAGGGTTGTATGCGTTCGGAAACACAGACGCAGGTAGAGAGTTCCACTCCTTTGCTGTGCGCATTATAAAAGATATTTGGAAGCGCTTAGTGCGAATTGGTGGAATAGCAACCAGGTAGGGATGGTAACTGGCAGTGCGTCTAGATGTCCGATGGTAGAAGGGTGCCGGTGAAATGAGGTCGTGGAGTTCTCGGGCACACTCTCCGAAGTACAATCTGTAGAAGACCGACAAGCAGGCAACCTTGCGGCGATGAGCCAAGCTATGAAGCTTGGCATCCACCAGTTTTACGTCGCCAATGAGCCTCTTAGCTTTGTCAGTTGATTAGAATATTAGAGTATTATTAGTTGATTTGTAATGAGAATCACATTTTATTTCCTTTTAGCCGTATTTTACGATATTGAGGATTATGCTTAGCGGAATCATCTATAACTTCTGGTTTTTGACCTTTATTTATTAGGTTAATATCCACATATTATGGCAAAGAAGTGCCTTATTAGTCGAAAGTACCTCGACTTCCGACTAGGACATTGTAATTTAGTTTGGTATATCCCTAAGTAGGTGCAGTTGTACAAATCTGTATATCGTATTACACGCGTATTATTTGGTCATCTTAGAACGCACATGCATTCGAGATTATTGTCTATTACGAATCGGTTGAAACTCGTTTTACTTAAAGCGAGGTTCAAGACAATGTGCCGGAACCTTATTATCCCCAATTCGTAGAACAAAGCTAAGGCCCTAACAACAGCGGATACACGTGAAGCGAGATCTACGCCGTAGACAACGATTAAACTATTCTTACGTGAAACGCCTGCGCCTGTAATCTGTGAAAGGTTTGAAATATTAGAGAGTGAAACTAAGGAAAATCATCAATCAATCTCACTAATCGGTCTAACTAATCGTTCGGAAGCGTGACTGTTCAACTTCCTGTATTTTAAATTCTTATGTTGGGCAATGCAACGATTTTCTGAAGTATTTTTTTTCTGAAAATTTTCAGGTACAGACGCCAGCACATCAAGCTACTACAATCTGTCTAATTTCTTTAATAGATTTTCAACTTTATTGCTAAAGCATTAGGTTCAATGTTGTTTAGGAAAATTTGACCTGGTGGCGTCTGTACATTCAGGGATATTAATTGATAAACAAATTGGGTTCCAACTTTTTTTATTTATTTATCATATAAACTAAATAATACAGGATTACTTATTACATAGCAACCAAAAACCACTAAGGTTTAAACTTGTGCTATCATGAGAGAGATGAGATCTCAATATCAAACTTAACAATCTTGAATTTTATAAGTACCTATGCGTTATTGTCGATACAATGAATAACATCTTTAGGTAGGTATTTACATAGTTACAGTCATTCCTAAATAATACTTAAATAATATTGCTTAAGTTTACATTTGATATTTTTATGTGTAATACTTTTGTTTATTTCTGAGGGTAGACTATTAATAAGTCTCGGTACAATATAGCCGGTAGTTCGTTCGCCATACGTATTGTTGGCGGCAATTAATATTCATTTGTAGTGTTCACTCCGTACTACGGAGTGAACACTACAAATAAACGCACGACTCGTTATTGGTTTGAACGCTTCCGACATGGAAATTTTGATCTAAAAATTAACCCTGTGGTCACTCGAAAACTAAAGTCAGCAACTACGAATTAAAGGCGATAGTGGAAGCTGATGATACTCAATCTAAGGCTGAGTTAGCAGCAGTTTTCAAAGTTAGCATCAAAACAATATTGGTCCATTTGCGTCAAATTAGCAAGGTAAAAAAACTTGATAAGTGGGTGCCGCACTAACTGAATGATCGACTACGCTACGAAGGGATTTTGAACCGCATTGTCACTTGCGATGAAAAATGGATTCTTTTTGATGTTGGTTTGACCCTGGTTTAGCGCCTAGGCAAGGCCCCAAACGAAAACTTACCCCTAAAAAGTCATGGTCACTGTTTGGCGGTCTAGTGCTGTTTTAATTCATCACAGCTTCTTACCAATTGGCACCAGTATTACTGCGGGTGTGTATTTTGAGGAACTGGAGTCAATCATGAAGAAGCACGCAAATCTCCGGTCAGCCTTGATTAATCACTCGTGCCCGCTACTCCTACACGACATCGCTCGACCTCATAAGCCACAACAGACGGTCTCTAAGCTACAAGAGCTAGGGTTGGAAGTTTTGCATCATCCACCGTACTCACCAGACCTTGCGCCGGCAGACTTCTACTTTTTCCAAAATTTGCACAACTTCTTGGCAGGGAAAAAAGTAGTACAAAATGCCTTTGAAGAGTTTGTTGCCTCCCATACACCTGACTTCTTCAAGAAGGGCATTGAAAAATTGCCACTGCACTGGCAGTGATGCATCGATAGCATGGGTGCATATTTAGATTGATAGAAATAAAAAATATTTATATAAAATGACTTTAAGTTTCTGCATACTAAACGGCAACTTCAAAGACCTTTACTGCTTGAGCAATTTAATTTAATTTATATAGTAATTCCTTTTTAAATTAAATTATAGTACATACATGCTTTGAAAATAAAACTATTTATCAATTAAGGACTGCTTCACAAATAAAGGCCTCCGCCAAAATAATGAAATAAAATATGTAGCTGTAACACGGCAAATTGCCATAGAATCAATTTGCTTAACAATTAAACCTGAATATTTCCCGAAATACCTGCTTTGGAAAATCGTTATTTTGCCCAACATAAGAATTTAAAATAGAGGAAGAAATAGAAATAGAGGAAGTGGAACAGTCACGCTTCCGAAGATTAGTAAGATCGATTAATTAATCGACTAGACGATTTTTTCAACCTACATATTTATCACCCGCTCATCGATCACTATCCGTAACACATTTCATATTTTACTTCGTCTTTCGAAACTAAATAATAAAACGGATTGATTCATTGACACATGAAGACTTTATGCTGTTGTAATCGACGGATGTTAATGTAATTTAATTACAACGAATAACATTTTATTAGAACTTTTATGGTGCAGTCAATGCAGTTTAGGTCACCGCTCTTTCAATCAAAATAAAAAGTCATTTATTCAAACTAGGCCGAGAATCAGCACTTTTCGAACGTCAAAATTACATAAGACCGTCCCCCAAACGTCCGCCCTTCATCAATTCCTAGTGCTTTAGCAGAGGAGAAGAAGTGGCGCAACAAACTCCCCAGCAGCACAGCTGTCTGTTCGGTTAAAAAAATTGATTCTATACAACACTGCGCAAAATAATATAAGTATACATTACGCAACACAAAACATTAAATTAAATTATTTGCTATAAGTCAGCGAGCACACGCCAATATACCAAAAAAAAAAAATAATCGAAAACTATACTGAAGCAGAAATAAAAAATAAAAAAACCAAACTAAAAACGTAAGCACAACTTTATAGCTACCTAAATAAAAGCCTCCAGTAATAAAGGGTGTGCCCACTTACATAATTATAGCCGTTTCGCAGATCTAAAGCGGCAACATTCAACAGTCGCCGGGATTAGCGTGCTTGGAGTTGCCATGTCGCAATATACTCGTCTCATTAGGCATGTTTACCTCTCCACCTAGTTATTGCACGTTTTAC
Source organism: Dicycla oo (assembly GCA_948252095.1). Taxonomy (NCBI): domain Eukaryota; kingdom Metazoa; phylum Arthropoda; class Insecta; order Lepidoptera; family Noctuidae; genus Dicycla; species Dicycla oo. The sequence goes on from OX411714.1 coordinate 21,611,883, forward strand.
TTCAAGTTTCGCTCTTAGTACAATCGTCGCCTTGGACAGTGAGAAATCTCTATCATTGACATCAAACGTCAACCAAAGTCTTGACACGGCAACTCATTGTTATCAGAAATCTGGCTGATGAATAAACACTGTGGTTTTAGGTTTTAAAAACTTGACTACCTATTACTCAAACGAAATCACATTTCTGAAACCGCATACCTAATTTACGACCGTTAGGCAATAAGTAGAGACGAAATGGTGAAATAATGGCCATTTATAGCAATAATAATACAAGTAAGATTTAAACTTACATGTACGTAACGTTTGACCAGTGAAACTCATTAAACATATCAGACTTTTTCTCGATGACGTAAATCATAGGTAATTAGAAATTAGTAGTGTTTTGAGGAAGCTAGAGTAATTATTTTACATTAAAACCGTGTCAGTTATTACACTTGCATAGTTGAATAAATAAGTAATATGGCAATCAAGCCAATTAAAGATGCAAGATTTATAACCCAAAGGCCGTAAGTAGTTGTTTAGTTCTAGTTAGTTTGTAACTCTTTTGCGACTTCAAAAAAGGAGGTTCTCTATTCGACGCGTATGCGTGTCCGCGATTTTCTCTAAAACTAATGAGCCCATTTTAACGGTTCTAAAAATGGAAAAATAAATTTACTATAAAAAAAGTAAAAACCGATTTCAAAAACCTAAAAGGAATAAAATAACTTTCATATAAAACTTAACAGCTGCTGCCTTCAATTCTTCAATGCCCCTTAGCTTGGCACCGCTTCAAAAGCTGTTAAGTTTTTTTATGAAAGTTATTTTATTCCTTTTAGGTATATGAAGTCGGTTTTTACTTTTTTCGGGAAAATTTATTTACATTGTGATTAAATATCACAATGTTAAAAAGAGTTACAAACTTGAACTTCGTTCACGTGTTTTTAGGGTTCCGTACCTCAAAAGGAAAAACAGAACCCTTATAGCTCGTATGTCTGTCTGTCCGTCTGTCACCGCCAATTTGCTCCGAATCTAATAGACCGATAAAGTTTAAATTTGGTACACATATGAATTTTGCTGACCCAAACACGGATGTGTAACGTAAATAAATAAATTTTGAATATGGGGGTCACCTTTGGGGGGTAAATAAGAAAATAAAATAAAAATGTTTCGCAAACTGTACCGTTTGACATATAAAATGAAAGGGCTTACTGTGTTAATCCCAAATATATTTTTTGTATGATTTTAAGATAAATTGTTTTAAAGTTATTTAAGAAAATATACTAAAATTGACCATTCGCCCCCCCTACCTCCGAAACTTCTGAGTCTAAAATTTAAAAAAATACAGATAATAGTTCTATACCTATAAATTACAGGAAAACTTATAAGAAGTCTGTGGTCATAAAATACCATGGTAAAACTCTCAATATTGTACGTACAAACTTTCATTTGCAGTTGGAATTAATGGTAGAACATGTTTTTCAACGTTAAGTTTGTTCTTGGGATAAATTCATCCCAACTACGGAACCCTTCATTGCGCGTGGCCCAATACGCACTTGGCGGGTTTTTTTCTGTCTACTGATGTCCAACGCTAAAATGTATGAAGGTTCAGAGAACAATTTTCTGTAAGGGTAAGTCGGTAGCCAGCGGGCTATGTTCAATAACAAGACCAAATTATCCGTAATTAATTTCCTCACGTGGAAAGTACTATCTCTAAATCGGTCCGCTTACAACGATGCTCGTCAATTAGGTTAAGTCCGTACACTGAAGGCCGAAAAATAATCAACCAAGTTGACCTGAGATATGAAAATACTCAAAATAGCTTGGCTAGGCTTTCAGTATGTGGAGGAGGGCTGTATTATACTAAAACATTCTAACTTTATTCCACACAGGGAGCGCCGAAAGGTTCAACTGTAAAAGTCGCATCTTAGGCGCATACTACGCCGACGCGAAGTCAGGATGCAAGGCGTTCCACGTGTGCGTGAGGGTCGCAGGTGGAGGCGTACGAGACTTCAGGTTCTTCTGTCCCCCTGGCACGCTGTTCCACCAGGAGGCACAGACCTGCACGGACTGGGGAGACGACGACCCCCTCGCCTGCCCCGCAGATATCTACGACGGTCAGTTTGATCTCTACAGGATTGGATCCGGTGAGCCAGCTTTGCAACTAACAAAACGCTCACAAGTATCTTATTATAACTTACTAAAGACTTGAACTATGAAGAATGTGATGTTTTAGGAAGGATTGTTTCCAGAAGCACTAAACACTAGATGCCAGGACGGGGTCGGGCATGACTATTAGAAAAGCTTCGGGTCTGTCTGGGCTTCTATATGTTCAGCGCTCAATATTTGATTTTGTACTCTGTTCCTGAGACGTAAATCAAGGCACAGACATGCAATCCGTACATGGCTGTTTTCTGATTTCAGAAATGAATAAACAAAATCAATATTGTTCAAATCGATTATGTAGAGATGAACGAAATTTGTGAGTGCTGCTAGATAATTAATTAGAGCTATATAACTTACATGTAATTAAAATACGCTTAGGGCATCAATCTTTGATTAGAAGTAGGCAGTAGTTAATGTATGGATGTAATTTGAAAGGCGATTTTATCTCATCAAATAGTTTGTATAGATAAACAATTTGTGTACCAGGCCGTGGATGGTTATCAGTTATAATAACTAATGTTATTAATATTTGCGCAACTCCTTTGGAAATTACAGTAGAAGTTATAAGCTATACAAGGTCAACATTCAGTGATGAGTAATTATATCATACCTAATGAGAAAGATTGGTATAATAAAGTACCTGTGATCGATATGCAGGTACTTACCTACATGATTGCGACTCCTGCAGTTGGAGTAAATTGGTAATGAATTGCAAAACATTAAGCTTCAGCCGAACGCTTGCATTTTAAAGCTTTTACATACGTAGATATCTTGTTTTACAAGGCAATGCAAATTAAATAACGCCTGTTTCAGAAAATATTGTGCAAGCTGGAGCTTCATAATCCACTGTAAGCGTAGTTTTTCTACCGAGAACATAGTAAATACAATGTTAAAATATGTTTGCCCTTCCACAACAGGATTTGATACAAAGAAGTTGTCGTCTTATGGAAATCGCGATGATGAAGCTGAATTCGGTCTCCAGCGCGCTGAGACCGGCGACCGACGGCTAACGCAGAACAACGTCACCCCCAATCGACCTGACTCCGACCTCCGTGCAGCACACTCGTCTGACTTCTTCAGTGGACAGCGAGACCGTGGCCGTGATGAGCAGTCCCCTCCCGCCTCCTCTCCATCCCCTGTCTCCTCTCAACAGCCTTATCAACGACAATCCTTCCGTAGAGCTTCTACCCAACGCCCTTACCCTACTACCCAACGCACATACCCTACCACCCAACGCACATTCCCCACAACACAGTACACTACACCCGCCCCACCCCCGAACACTCAGCCTCCCGTCCCACAACAACAGTATGACGCTCCCTCTAAACGCAAGCTGGTTAGAAAACGTCCCATATATGTGTCTACGAAAGCACCTCCCACCACTTTTCAACCCAACACTCAGACCCAACAACAATATTCTGAGCCCCCTCAGCAAAACTTTAACCGTCGCTTCAACGTTCAAAATAAACAATCTTTCTCTCCATCTCCTAACGTACCTCCTCAATACAAACAATACAAGGATGAATATGTTGAAGTTGCCCGAGTCACTCCCAAACAGAACAATAGGTTCTACCCCAGCAGCGCACCTTCCACTTTCCCCCAGTCCCAGTCGACTGCGGCCCCACGGTTCAATAAAAAGGATGGTCTCGTGGAGTTGTACAATTATGATGCACAGTCAACTCCAGGACTTAATGTACAGAATGATAATCTACCCTTCAAAGTTAGAAATAGTTTCAATGTAGCTGACGTTCCTAGAGACCCTGAATTCGTGCGTGCCAAGAACTTCAATAATTACAACAAAAGAGTGGAGAATAACAATAGAGAGAATTTCAGAGACACTCCAACAACTATCGACTACAGCGTTTCCGCGAGAACTTTCCCCACTACAACGCCCGCATATAAAAATTTCAATAGTGTCTCGTATGAACCGGAAAAGAACAATTTTGTACCTTACTCGAAACAAGCTTATTATAACAATCCTACGACCACTATCGCTCCGACCAGTACGATCTACTCGACATCGCGCCCTGAACCTCCGCTCAACTTAAACACGGTAGCGTATAACACTAACCTCGCCTTTAATACTCAATCTGAAAACTTTGCTGAAGACAATGACGAAGATGACGGCCAATATCATCCTCCCCAGGGCGAAGACGATGGACAGTACCGCCCCGACTTATACGGTGACCGCGAACTGCTGGCCGGCGCACATTCTCTCAATATAGCTGCTAGCGGCAACAGGCTGCCAGAAGACCGCAAGAAATATGCAAAAACACAACCTCCTCCTAAGCCTTCGGGTCAAACTTCAGCTCCGAGGCCATTCAGACCTGCACCCTCACCGACTGTACCTCCAACCACGAGAGCTCCGGAAACAACTTATACGACGACGCCTCAGCCACAGACAGTAAATACGCAGCGCACTTTTGATTATTTTCAAACTTACACGACAACATCGAGGCCTGTTGAGTTCCAAGCAATAAATCAGAGCTTCCAACCTGCTAATGACGCACCCGCTGCACCGACGACGACAGTTGCTCCCAGAGTTCCAGAGACTCGGCCGCCGCGCCCGCCGAGCCGCGTGCCCGAGCCGCCGAGCCCGCCGACGCCACCGCCGACTCCTGCGGTGCGACCCACCACTCGTCCCCCGCACTTCGCGAACCCTCCCCACAACAAAGAAGACAACAGTTACGACTACGCGTACTATGACTCCGACCCAGGGTTTGCAGAGTATGACCATATAGAAGAATTTGGTAGAACTAAAAAAAGAGCGTAATTATTACTGTGTAAATGTTAAATCACTGCCATTAAATTAGTCGCCTCTTTAGAAGAAGTATCTAACTAATTGAACAGTAGCCTTGCGATGTTGGATTTGTTTGACTACCTGATTGGCACTAAGACTTACCTTATTTCGTCTAGTTTATACGCAGGGATATAGTTTTAAGACTGTTAATTCTTAATGCTTCAAGACAATGGAAAAATGTTTAAGATCAGCAAAAATACTTAATGATGACCATCAAAGTACAACTTTTGTAAATAAAACTTGAAGATATTTATTAGAAGAGTCCCTGATTCTTCAGATTGAATGTAACAATACCAGTTATATTTATATCTAAAGAGGCTTATCCGTAGTTACCCTAAATTATTTGTGATATTATTATTGATTTTTCTATTGGTACATGTCGTTTGTTACTGTGTAAGAATTTACAAACAATCGATTACGAATTTGTGCAAGTAGAAGTTGTACTCTCACTTGCAGACTTTTTTGTTTACCGATATAGATGTATGTATTATCTATGTACAATAGAAAGTAAGTTATGAGGATAGATTGTAAAATATTTCATTGTAAATAAAGTTTTCTTGATAAACAATGGCTTGTGCAATTTGTGTCACTTCTCAAAGCGCGTGAGAACCAGTGAACAATTCAGACGTTTAGGCGAGCACTGCACATATGCAGACAAACAAAAGGACGTTTTCGACACTATGCTGTGATGTGACGCAGATAACTATCTGCATACTTGCCGGTGTTAAGTCACTTTATATTAAAACAACTACCTATTTAAAGAGTTACTAAATGTGAAATGTGCGAAAATGCTTCTCCAGAAGAAAAGTGTTAGCGTAACCTATAAAAAAGCAATATTTCATGGGTAGAATTAATTACTTTCTTGTCTTCGCATAAAGTGGCGTGGAATGGTAGCTTGGTCAAATTATTATGAGCCAATAACCCAGCACTGACTTCCTCGGTGAATAATCCTCCAAAATGGTACACGTGCTTAGTTCATATCAAACAGTTTAATCAAACCAATGTAAAACTCAATGAAGCTCAAAAACAGATTGAATTCTTGAATTTCGAAGGTCAATTTGGTTCTCCAAAGTAGGTACTTAGGTATGCCCTTGGTAAAACATCCCGTCCCAATGCTATAACACCCGTGAACTTCTGAGATCTTCTATCTACCTACAAACAAATTTTACAGGAGGAACATAAAAGTAATTTATTAATTTTTCGTGGAGAATTTTGGTAAACCAAAAAGTAGTTGGTTAGTATTTATGTCTTTTATGAAATCATAATTAAATGCAGTTAGTATTGTGTTGTTTTTATTTTAATCGTAATTAGGAGTTGGCATTATAAAAAAAGTTTTGCGCAAAAATACTAGTTAGGAGGTATCAGAAGGTCACGGGCGATAAGTTATTATGCCATTAGAAAAACAAAACTTGAAAAACTGAAAGAAGGAACATGCAAAAGTAATGATAGGAGTAACTTCTTCCTAAAATTGGCTCTGTATTCAAGTTCATAATATTACAGGATATTAACTATTACTTACATGGTTCTATCTAGTTCACTGGTTCTATCCTAAGTGTGCTACAACCACAACACCTGGTACTCCGTCTTCCGCATCATGTTTAACGAGACGTTTTCTTCAAGGTCGCGGATTCATCGGAGCATGTCATGGTAAACCTATGTACAAAATTCTGTTTCTATCAAGATTATAGCAAAGACCTCCTGCTTATAATTCTACTAGATTATCGCATTAATCACGTACCTATCACAATGTCACGCGTGATCACCAATGATCGGATAATCGGGCGCTTATATACCTAAACTTCTTCCCACGAAAGAATAATATGGACATTCCTTTCTGAATAAATAATATGTAGGTAATTCAGGGTTCCCAGGATTGAACGATTTTGTAAAACCATAACAAACAAAATTAAATTATAACAGTGGTTATTTTGATTTAGTATCTCTATTTTATTCAAAACAGATGGAATATCAATAAAAAATGATAATGTGCACAATGTGGTCAAGTAGTAGAAATTGATTTATCTATTTAACAGATTAGTGATCAAATCGACTAATTTATTGTATTTTATACGAACGGAAGGGATTCTGAAAGGCAAGTCCATATTATTCTTTCGTGGGAATAAAAGTAAAGTTTAGGTATATTAGCGCCCGTTTATCCGATCACTGGTGATCACACATTCCATAACCATTGTTTTCATTGGGAGACTCATGTTTGACAGAGAACATTCACGAGGTTACAACCTTTAGTGATGCTGGATTTGAACTTTACCTATAATATTTTTGAAGCACCCATGTAAGTAAATAGAAACTAACCACTAAGAATATATTTTGCTACATGTTATTCTAAAGGAGCTTAAAGTATGCTAGTACCTACCCTACCTATTAGAGTAGGTAGGTAGATGCCCAGAATCTGTGAACGAAAAAGGTAAGGCAACGCCACCTACCATATTAAACGTAGACTGCCCAGCGAAGTCTCGATAACAAACCGGGCTGAAGGCTTTTAAGGCCTATTCAAACCTAAGCGGTATTCGCTGCCGCTATGGGTAGAGGTACATACCGCGCGGGTTTCGCTTAGGTATTTAGTATTATGTTTCGCGGCAAGAGCGGTACAGATGAATGAACAGTAATATTACCGCATACCCACTCGGTTTTCTCTACCGCAGACGGTAGCGAATACCGCTTAGGTTTGAATAGGCCTTTAAAGATTTTCTCATCGGATTGCTGTACTATGTTTTAATTATTTGCGAACACTGCCATCTGTTAACGAGTAGCTGAAGCAAGAACAAAATATATTTTTCCTCAACAAATAGAAAACTGCTGTACAATGTTTTAATTATTTGCGAACATTGCCATCTGTTAACGAGTAGCTCAAGCAAGAACAAAATATATTTTTCCTCAACAAATAGAAAATGTTGTTGAAATAAATAATTATCAATCTATTCGGTAGCCAACATTGGATAAAATCAAACTGACCAGTAGTTTATTTTTCTTACCTAAACGAAGGAAAATAATTGCAATTTGTTCATATGTCCAAACTACAGATGTCGCTAGTAGTCTCTTGTGTCGCTCATTCCGAACGAACAAAAATGATTACTCATTAGGATTGGAAAGTCGTAATGGCACACAATAAAAAAATGCATATTAAGGAATTAGCCGCGTGCAGAGATTTCTCAAAGGTGTTATTTTATATGTTATTTTAAGACCATAGACTTCTAATAGGTTTTCCTGTATTCTATAGGTATACAACTATTTTCTGTATTTTTTCAAAATTTTAGGCTCAGTAGTTTCGGAGAAATGGGGAAATGGTCAATATTTGTCTATTTTCTTAAATAACTTAAAAAAAACTATTTCAAAATTATAAAAAAATATATTTGAGACCCTCACAGTAAGCCCTTTCATTTAATATGTTGTCACATGGTACAGTTTGCAATACTTTAATTTTATTTTCTTATTTGCACCCCAAAATTGACCCCTATATTAAAAATTCATTTATTTACGTTACACGTCCATGTTTGGGTCACAGAAATTCATACGTGTACCAAATTTCAACTCAGTCGGTCTATTAGATTCGGATCAAATTGGATGTGACAGACGGACAGACAGACAGACAGACAGACACACGAATGATCCTATTTGGTTTCCGTTTTTTCCTTTTGAGGTACGGAACCCGAAAAATACATTTTGGAGATGTATCATGGATAATTTCAACGCTATCCAACGTACCAAAATAATAGAATCTTTTTTGAACATCATCTGTCGATTATTCAAACCCAGCGAGCATATCGCCGCCATTTCCATGTGCGTAACTCTCCCTCAGAACCCATGATTCGACGGTTGGTGGCACGTTTTCAGCAGAGAGGTTTAGTATACACCCTGTCAAGTATACAGTCTGGTGCGCAGTTACATCACAAAGGATTATTGCGCCCTATTTTTTTTAAAGACGACGAAGGCAATGCAGTAACTGAGGATGGCTATACACATAGATATCGGAATTTAATTGAAAAAATGTTAACGCCAGTACTTGTCGACAGACCAGAGATGTGGTTTCAACAAGATGGAGCCACAGCGCATAAGCTCGAGCCACAACAACTGTCTTAAGGCCAGTCTTAAGGCATTGCTGCAAGGTTGCCTGCTTGTCGGTCTTCTACAGATTGTACTTCGGTGAGTGTGCCCAAGAACTCCACGGCCTCATTCCACCGGCCCCCTTCTACCATCGGACATCTAGACGCACACACACACCATCTTTACCTAGTTGCAATTCCACCAATTCGCACTAAGCGCTTCCAAATGTCTTTTATAATGCGCACAGCAAAAGAGTGGAACTCACTACCTGCGTCTGTGTTTCCGAGCGCATACAACCCTAATCTCTTCAAAGTGAGAGTGAGCAGGCTTCTTCTGGGTAACCTCACTCCATCGTTGACTTTGTCTCTGTCAACCTAGACTAAAGTCAAGAGCAAACACATCTCAAATAAAAAAAATAAATAAAAAAAAGACTTTCGGCGAACGTTTAATCTCGAGATTTTCTCGTGGCCCGCACGTTCCGCGGATTTAACAGCGCCAGATAATTTCTCAGAGGTTATTTAAAATGCAAGGTGTACATTAATACATCCAGGGCAATCGAGCAGCTGATGGCGAACATCCGAGTTGAAATACGTTTGCTAACTCCTCATGTTCTGAGGAAAGTAATGAGAGTGTTCTCGAAAGAGTCCGTCTTTGTGAGGCTGTAAATGTTAGTCATTTCGTGACGTAATATTTAAAACCTAACTCGAAAATATCTCTGTGAGTTGTATTTTATTGTCAGAACTAACATTAGTAAACTAAAACAAACAAAATTATAAGCAGTTTCGACCTCTTCCTGACTTATGTGCCACCCTGTACCTTCATAATAAGTACATGTTTTTTTTATTTTTATTTAATACATATTACAAGTAGGTACATGCTTGACAGATGTATCTACGTCGCTATTGATTGAAAATGATTTGCGTTTTCGAAAAGGACAAGTCATTTGCGGAAAATCTACTACAATATAATTTTTCTTCCAAGTGTTTGATCTGTTCATACATACGTATATAAACAACATAATTATGCATACATACTCGTATAAAACCTCATATCCTATAATTTATATGCGGTAAAAGCCCAATCATTTTTAGTGCACGCAGAAAGAAAATGCCGTCAGTTCGATGATAACGTGATTAACATTTAGGCATTTTTGAGACCATTTAGAATTTAGATTGTTAGTCGTCCACGAGAAAACTGCAGTTGGCATAAGCATTAGTTGAAACCTGCACGCGATGCAGGTACATTCAGCGTACATCTGAGATACCCTTACCCTTATTTTATATTTTGTTGTTATTTGTTTGCGTCATGTTTACCGCAAATAAACGTATTTTCTTTCTTTCTTTACCCTTGCTACACATGTGCACAGATTAATACAGATGGGACACTCCGCAGTTTAGGTATGTAGCTACAAGTACGCGCCGAGCCTATCTCACTGGGCCAAGAATATAACTGTAGGTAATAAGCGTTGTGCGACCTGAATTGCACTTTATTGTGTCGCAGCAAGAGTCGCTTTTTATTTAAATGATTTTGCGGAGTGTCCGGTCTGTATTAATCTGTGACATGTGTACCACTAGACGTTGAAACTAATATACCTACTTATTACTCTAAGGGATGATTTTTCAATAATCAGATAACTTTTATCTGAAGAATAAATATGACACACACAGTTTGACATATACGTAGTTTCTATACAAAAGCTGTCAAACCGCCATATTTATTCCATAATGTTATCTGACGATTGAAAAATTATCCCTTAATGTATTTATCAGTACCTCAGTACCTACTATTTATCCAATTGAACAGTTTTTGACTAGATTATCGAAATCTTGATCACAATGATCACTCAATCTAAAAATGATCGGTCAAAATGTTTATTGTATTGCTTGAGATGTTTGGTGTGATAGTCACCTTTTTTTGCATATTTCTTCAAAAGTACTGAGGTACATTGAACAAGAAACAGGTACGTACATATTATTATACTCCTAGAGGCGAGTACATTGCATTGGTGCACTATTTAGGGGATTAAATATAATGATCACCATAAAATACTTTGATACCCTAAGCTTTTTGCACTTCAAATTGTATTCAAACACCAAATGTAGTAAATGATCACCAAATCTAGTAAATGATCACCAAATCTTAACGAGCGAATTATTGCGTTAGGTTAGGTTAGGTTTTTTTTATATTTGTTTGATTTGCTTTTAATGTTCTTTCTAGGTTAGGTTAGGTTAGGTTAATAATGATTAGTTTGTAGTCTAGGATAGCAAGATGTTAAACATTTTGTTTATAATTTCACAATAAAATGGAGTTTTAACTTTGGTGATCATTTACTATTTTTGGCAGTATTTTACTTTATCTGGTGGTAAGTTAAACATAAGCCACTATTTAGGCTCTTTCTAAAACGTGGTAACATATAACTTTGAGCATATTTTGACCATTCTCCTTCTATTGTTCAAACTAAATTGACAAACTACACCTGGACGCACATGTTGATAAACTCACAAGTCAGGCTTATCGTATGTATGGATTTGTAATAAGATCAGCCACGGAATTCGTCAACCCGAGCACATAATATTTGTATTTGTATCGATCATTAATCCGGTCTCAACTAGAATATGCGGTGCCGGTGTGGAGTCCCTATTATAATAAATATACTGACTGCATCGAGCGTATACAACGTAAGTTCTTGAAAACGATGCATTACCGTTGTTCTAAAAGTCGTATTTACGAGTACCACCCCTATAGCGACTTATTGAAAAAATACAACTTGCTCTCTTTGAAGTCTAGACGTACCTTTCTAGAAACTATGTTTCTATACGATCTGTGTAACAACTCATATGATTGTGTGGATATTTGTAACAAGTTATGCTATGTTGTCCCTGCACGACCTGTTTTCGCCATCACTCGTAGTCATACGAATGCAGGCTTGCGGGCACCTCTACGTCGCCTCACAGACAATTTCAATAAGTTTTTCTCTAACTTGGATTTATTTGCTTTATCCGTTGGAAAATTTAGAAACATGTTGCTTGACACAATCAAAAATGTATGTGAATAATATCAAATCTCTCTAGTGTTCCTTACTGCTGTAATTTATATGTATTTTATGCCTTGCACCTATTTTTTACTTTATCAATATTGTCTTTGTCTTTTTGTGTATCTGTGGAGAACGTTGTTGGTTGCACATTTGTATAACTCCTTATGTTCTATCTATTTGTAATATATAATGTGTAATGATAAAGTAAAAAATAGGGGCACTTATGAAACGTCAGAAGCGGTTGTGTTTGGTCGTTTCCTATGGAGAAGAGCCGGCAAGAACCTCTACGGTTACTTTTTTTTAATAATTATTGTTTTAAAATTGCAGAGTTAATAGGTGTGGAGGGACAGTGTAGGCCTACAACAACAAGTACCAGGTACTTAATAACAAAATAGAAAATGGTCTTATGTTGTAGTTTTGTCAGCTGAAATCTCCTGTAACAACTGAATTACATCTAGCTAGAGCAAATGTTACACATGAATATAGGTAATGCGGCTCGAGGTCAAAATACGAGAGTAAAAAAACAAGCATATTATATTAAACTCATTTTTATTAACTTAAGTATCACAAAGTATAAATTTACGATAACCCTTTAACATATTTACAGAATGTCGTTGTTAGTTACCTACATAACGTGAAAAGCCTTGATTCCTGAATACTTCGCAATACCTAAAACTTGAAAATCATCAAACGTGTTGGTCAAACGACTTGAAACTGATAGAGTCAAATATTTATTTGACAGACATTTGAGATATTTTGTGAAGTAAACTATAAGTTCTTGCTTTTGTTGTACAATAAAGAATGGGAAGAAAAAGAAAGCTTGACAAAGATGGTTGATGATTTGCAAGGAACTTTGCAAGTAAACACACATAAAACAGACTTCGTTTCCGCTCAGTGTATAGTTGAATAAAACTCAACTCTAGACCTGAAACTATTGCATTAAGTCATGCATTGCCTTACATTTTTTACTAAGATTTTCTTTTGACTTTACAGGGCTATGAAAATAGAGCCTCTATAAATACCTACTTGGATATTGAGCAAACAAATAAACTCATAGAACTGGTACCTAATTTTATGAAGAGAACATCGATTTTCAATTCACAGAGGTATTAATCGTCTAGTATATATATAAGGTATCCGTATATATACCTAGTGTATATATAAGGTCTATCTATTCATGCACGAAATCACTTAAGGGGTCATTGTACTCATCATTATGAACAACTTTTACTTAGGGGCCAAACCAGAAAACATGAAAAAAATCTGCCGTTCCTACATTTTGTTGAGTTATGCGAACATAAATGTAGGGAACAGCTGATTTTTTTTCGCGATTTCAACTTTGGTCCCATAGTAAAAGTTGTTCATAATGATGAGTACAATGTCCCCTTAAGTGATTTCGTGTATGAATAGATAGACCTTATATATACTCATTAACACCATTTCATGACAGATCGCTCCAATACGTCTCAGTTCTTACACCTACTAGTTTTATGGCGTAACCTAAGGAAAAGTACCATCAGCGTATTTATCTATTAAGTTAGTCCGCTGTGTACTTGATCTTATATACTCAATTGATTTGGATGAAATGTTCAAATACATATAGGTTACCATGGCCATATTAGTCCTACGATATCCACGCCCGAATATAGTCAAGAATCAATATTGTTACGAATCATACACACGGTCGGACGGTATTCAGTTTGAATAAATTAAAACTACTATCACTAAGTACTGAGCTACGTATACAATTAACTTAAAAATAATTGAGCTTATAGTCTCTTCGAGAAACGCGGCTGCGTGAGGGCATTTTTTGAGCTTCCCGTTTTGTACTTTAACCAATTTATTGACACTCCTATTGATATCCCAATTTATTGATATTCTCAAGGATGATACTAACAATTATTATGAGTGACACGACAGTATATATCGCGCATAATAACTGACTCACTGACAGTATCTATAATGACAAGTAATTTATGATCAATATATTGTACGTTGCGTACCAACTGCAATTTGTGAGGGCTTTGTGGCAGAATTGACGTATCACCCGTAACAAGGTTAGTCTGTACTCTGTAATTAAAGGTATTTATGTGCGTACACATAGACTATCCAGTTGGTGCTATGCGATTCTTTATTCTAAGGGTAAGGAGTAGGCGATCACTGCGAGGCGACGGCGCCCGCCATCCTTTGCCGAACATCGCCGAGCGCGGATCCGTTCCCAAACCCGTTCAGCAGCGGCAGCATCCTCTCTTTCGTCTCCGATTCCTTCATCTCTGAGTCTTTCAGCTCCTTCAAGGCCTCTGCCTCCACCGTCACTTTGGCTTTTTCTCTCTGCAAGTAAAGAATTCGTTATAGTGCATTAGAGTTGATGGGAGGATTATGTAAATTGATTATATACGTATAGGCTGCCGTTAAGAATTTATTAATCATTGTGAAACATGGGACGTGATAATTGATTGAGAAAATGTAATGTCTAGTTGTTTTACTTGTTTAGAGCGATAAAGTATACTTTGTAATTTTACAAAGGCCTACTAGTTCTCGGTTTGAAAATCTTGTATTTATTTTGGCTATATAAACGAGTGGTGAAGAATATATAGCAGTTTTGGTATACAAAATAAGTTGGGATGATGAAAGTGTCAAAACTTACTCTGGCGGCTTTCTTGCGGTAGGCCTGTTTGTAGAAGTCTGAGAACAGATAGTAGAAGAGCACGGCGTGCATGCCGATCCACCAGACGAAGGCGCGCGGGTAGTCGCACTCGATGAACAACAGCTGGAACGCGTGCAGGAACACCAGCACGAACTGAACCTGTCGATATATTACCTCACATTACATACTATTCAGTAGACTAGCTGTGAAAATGGTATGTCACCTGTAATCTTATATGCTAGTGAGAGTCTATTTCTAGGCGTTGCTTAACATAACCCTTCTAAGTTTCAACTTCTGTCCATCTAGCGAGTATGGCCTCTTTAAAAAACGCTTACGGATCTGTTATCTGTATCCTACGTCACCAACAGGAAGAGAAGGGTGAACTTTATGTCCTATTCATTGGACCTGCTTGGAACGTGTGACGTCATGTAATGGCCCATCCGTGCCGACGGCGTTCAAGGATAGGCGCTCGCCCAGTTTAACCGATTGCAAAACATTGGCATTGGAGCACAACTTAATATCATGCCTAAGGCTATTCGACCATCACTGACTTGTCAAAATTGTATTATAATTTATAAATCAACATTTATTAGGTATTATCTAATTTATGTAAGGCGGCTATAAACTTATAATTATAATGTCAAGGAGAATCTGTCTCTTGCTTAATTTCCGAATTTATATAGAGATACGCAGCTTTTACAAATTCCAATGAAATTGCCAGAACAAGGGTAGAATTACGTTTGAATGATTCATTGGGAATTGTGTTTAATTGCTTTAAAACTCAATTTAAGCTAATATAGTTTTTGGCGTGTCCTTCTATAACGAGTTAGTGCCATGACCCACGACTCTTACAACATCTTGAACCTGGTTGGTATTCTTTTACCGAGGTGTCAAATCTTATACATTTTAATCCAAACAGTTTTATTCCAAAATAAAACTTACCATCTGTAGCGCTGTGAGGTATTTCTTCCACCAGAGGTACCTCTGGACCTTAGGGCCAAGGGCAGCCAGCAAGTAGTATGAGTACATCACTATGTGTACGAAGGTATTCAACATTCCGAAGAAAGTTGAGTGGCCACCTGTGAAGAAATAAACACAAACATCAAGTTTTTATAGGTACTGAAACAGATACCTATCTATTACACCTATTTGGTATTGGACCAATCTTTAAAACTCGAATCAGATTATCAGTAGTAAAAGTCGGTTAATAAATAGGCTGCATCTTATTACACCGAAAGCTATCTTTATGACAGTAAGCGTACGGCCTGAGTGCACGCTCGACTCGAGCGTCCGGCGGGGCAGGGTGTGCGACGTTCGTGTTAAACACATGCAAACACTCGCGAGTGTCCTGAGTGACGGCCGAGCGGCGCTCGGTGAACTTGCACGCAAAGCTGAACGAAGCAGTAAGGCAGCAATTTGAAAAGGAGAGGTTTTGTTTATAAACTTTTTTCAGCCATTCCTTAAAACTATAAAGTTTTTGTATATACAAAAAAAAAAAATCTTTTTGTAATCCTTTTTATTTCGAAAATATATCTTGTGTACCTACCTACTTCAAAAGTTATTGTAATTTTAAAAGTGTGGTACTAAGGTTTGAAGGCCAGTGTAGTTTGCTTACGTTATTGTCGCTCAATAAGCTGTCTGATCTTGTTGCTTACACAGACGGTCGACATGTGTGATCAAACAAAATCGAGCACGATTTTGTTTGACCACACAGTCATGTCGATCGTCATAAATCGAACAAAAAAGACATTCTGTAGTTCTAAAAAAATCGTAGTTACGGATTTGACAGACGAACAAACACTCTTTGTGCGAGTTGAGCATACTTGTCATTTTATTGCTTTTCAAATATTGTTTTATTTTCATGGAACGCAATTTTTATAGATATTTTGTTCGAGAAGTTGATACTAGCTTTGTATTAATGTGTGCGAAATTACGTACGCATGAGAAAAAAAATTGTGTGATCACCAGTGATCGGAATAGAAAGAGCAAATTTTTTATACTTGTGATACGTTGTCTTAATATGGACACTCCCGGAATCCCGGGATTTGAAATATATGAGGTAAAATTTTAGTAAGTGCAAATATTTAAACAGAACATCTAACTATACGATAAAAATACGGCCCCAGCATTTTTTTTTCAAATATTCAGGCTAGTTTTTTTCAGTTTTTCTAACACAAAAATAACAATATTTTTAAAAGCAACCTGTATACCGACTCATTGTCCTACGTTAGGGCGGCCACAGATCCCGCACTCCGCAAAACCATTTAAATAACAAGCGACTCTTGCTACGACACATTAAAGTGCAATTCAGGTCATACAACGCTTACTACCTACAAGTTATATTCACCTACAAGTTGCCTCTCTTTCTATCGCGTAACTCTTATTCCTTCTGACCACGTTAGGGCAGATAGGGCGTTTGTGCACTACAAGGAATTTTACTGTCCGGACCGTAAAAAATCGAACTGCCGGACAGTAAATAAGTAGCTGTCTGCAAAGGGTGCACAAAATCAAAAATAAAATAAAAACAACGCGTTCGTCTCGTTGAGCGCGTATAGACCCTAGTCAATACTGTGTAGTCGCGAGCTGTCTGTACTTATCTCGAGCGGAATGTACCAGTGCAATGGCACTGGCGCAGCAAAAGAAATCCACGGTGCGTTTATCATGCTAGTACGTCATCGCTCGGACTCGCCGACCGGTTTGCACGTGTTTCAAACGAACGTTATTTATGACTTACTGTCTGTGAGTATTTTACTCTTTACACTCTTCCCCGCTTCATTCATGTTTCGAATAAGGCGGCCGCGCCGCTCTCGTCTCTCAGCGCTACACATTAGGATCTAATCTCCACCCTAAGCTAAGCTACCCAAAGCTATCATACATAAGTATATACGCGTTGTTTTCTCTGCATCACCCTAAGGTTGACTGGTAGAAAATGCCTCAGGCATTAAGTCCGCCTTTGTACGGTATTTGTTTTTACTTGTGCATAAAGTTTTAATAAATAAATAAATACATAAGTAGTGTAGATTAGTGTAGACTGTGACACATGTTAATATTTAAACACTGACATTCACATTATTTGCGACTAATATTGACTTTCCATCACATTTTTGAAGCTTTGGACTGACAAGTTACTTATTACAACTCGCTATTTTTTTTCATTTACCTAGTATTGAATTAATGTAAAAATGTTAACAACTTAGCTAACGTTTTGCATTAACTTGGCGTGTTTAAAAGTCAACATTCATTAACAGATTTACATTTATTTACACTGCTGTTCACAGTTTACTGGATATCACGTCAAATGCACTCTCAGCCAATACATAAGACAAGCTTTCTTTTATCATTGTTAATAAAAAATCTATTTATTTTTTCGCATCCCGGAGTTTCAGTTAGAAACCCGGGGAATGTCCATATTAACATCAATGTTTGCGATCATTGAACCAAAATAACTTTACCTATTCAGCACCCTAATTGCGCAACACACTATCGATCGGAATCGGTCTCATTTTGACAGTTCAACAACATTCATTGCGTTATTTACGTTGTTGAGCAGACAAATTTTTCGAACATATAAGTATGAAGCAATAGATTAGCAATTTGCTTCAAAATGATTCTGATTGCGATTGATAGTGAGTTACGCAATTAGCGTGCCGATCACAAGTGATCACATTCATGTTGTGTTTAAATATTCGATTAGCAGAATGTTAATATGTAAAACTACTTACGTGCTAAACATTTTAACGAAGATATAATAAAATGTATAATCTGTTGTAATTGGAAAACAACGCATAACAATTAGCTTTTCCTCTACCTAACAGGTGACAATTCTTATTGAATGAATCAGTATGTTGTAATCACGTCATGTGTTTCCGTTCGCCTTTGTCTTTGGTATACATTTTATGGGATTTCGTGTCGCGAAAACGAAATTTTTCAGGAAGCATTTTGAGAAATTCAAAATGTGATGCTAGAAAGCTCCTTCTGCGAAAGGTAATTCGATTTTAAATTCCCTTGTGTTCGTGTTCCAAGACCTATGTAAATTAACTTATGATACATAACAACAGTAACGGAAAATATGCATGTCTTGATAATTTCCCACATTAGTCTACTGCGATAAAAACTCATATCTCGTACATTTACAGTTTTTTTTCCGACGGATCATGTGAACATTTGTAACAAATAATCAACTATTACTATAGTAAAAAAATAATCACTACTTAGGCGGATCTAGTCAGTCATTACTGCTAGCCGTACTGGTATTCCCAACAACAATATTTGCAAACTTCGTAACAAACACACCTGCTATTTCCCAGATATAAAATGATCTACGTAATTTTTCGTCTCAGAGGTGTCATTTAGTGAAATCTGATACATATACGGTATATCCCATTATACATTATATATATAACCATTATATTTGTAACCATTCATTGAAGAAGTTTTATCTGAAAGATAAAGTTTTTATACCGCCTCACGTTTTTATAACTTTTTGCGTGATCAAAAAATCCATAAACGGATGTATTAAATTGACTTACATACAAATATATTTAAACAGTAAAGGGAAATATCGTGAAAACCTTTCCCAGTACCAAAAATTCGAAGACATTGATATCCACCAACCCGCGCAGGGTTGGTGGATATCAATGTCTGTGGTCATGCATACTGCACTACCACGGGGACATAGTGCAGTTATGTGGGACTCCAACCCACTTAAATTCCACGGTGTCCTCCTCTGCCGCTTGTGGCGGGAACACGGGCACGCGTTAGCACTCACCGCGAACCCGCCGCGGCTGTCCGTCACCGGACCCTCCTCTGGGGAGCACCCCCCATCACCGGCGCACAAGAACATATTGTGCACCGTGACCACCCCATGGACCAAACCAGTACATGGGCGCCAGACGACCCCGTGTCTAGTCACCCTTGGTGCCCCTGCGACCGGTCAGGTCAGTGGCCCGGCCGCGTACCACTTTTCGGCCGCAGAGGATAGGGAGAGCGGCCAACGAAATACCGACACTCCTCCTCCCCTGCGGCCCCACCGCGTCCGCCATCAGACGGTGGCGACCTCGTCAGGGCTGCGGAAGGTAGGGAGACCGGCGCACTGCAATACCGGCACTCCTCTCCCGCCGCGGCCTCCAACCCTCAGTTGCGATATCGCCCAAGCGGCACCGCAACCTACCTGTTGGCCGCTACGTCGTCGACTTCCTGGAAAAAGCCCTGACGAGCGGCCCCTCCTCGGGTTCCTCTTCGCTTCGCCGTGGGTGACCAAGCCACAGCTACTGAGCCCCCCCGCCTCGACAATGCGGGAACCCCCCGGGGGGGAACCCGCGCAGGTTCTGCGGGGTGGAATTTGGCACACAAGAGAGGAGAGCTCAATGTGTCAATGGCCATAAGCCGTATTATTTGACAACTATAAAGTGCGACAGCAAGCAGAAATATATGAAATTTGTTTTCAACGAGTTTGGAAACAATGAAACAAAAAGTCAAGTGACGAACTTTTAAAAGCTAAAGTTGAATAGTAAGTTCCAACATATTGTGTGAATCTGAGCGATCCAATCATATTAATTATAATTACCTAATAGTTGCTTGCCTTGACATTTTTAGAACAGCTTATAATATTAAACTAACGTATTTAAAATGCATATCTAAATTATTTTTTATAACTCAAACATTATAATGCCTATGCAGTTTAATAATTCAAGCAATACCTCAGAGCTGAGGACTTTGAATATTGCCTTACCGTTTAATAAGAACTTTGAATTTAGTATGATTGTTAGTCGAACAAATATTACGATAGTAGTAGGTAATTTGAATGTGCTGACCTGGTGTGAACTTGACTCCGAACCACACTGACATGGGCATGATGCCGTGGTGGATGACATGCAGCTTCGACACGTGGTCAAACTTCTTACGCATCACGAAGAAGATCTGGAAAAAAAAGTATAGTTATGTTATTGATAAGTAGGCATTTGCCATAGACATAGAGAATTGGATTGAGCGTTAGCCTCACAAAAGTGATCACTCTCTAGAAAGAGACAAAGCGAATTTACGGCTAAAACCTGTACTTACTACTTAATAGAAAACTACTGGCCGCTAATTCGCTTTGTCTCTCTCGTACTTTTCGGTCTGTATTCACTGCACAACTGAATACGGAACGTTCAGTCCATTCCCTGTCTATGGTATTCGCACTGCTGACAGATGAATGAGAAATGACTGATGAGACTTTCAGCTTAAACCAAGGACTAATTCTCAAAGATAAAAGTCTATAAACTAATTTTACTTAAGGACAATTCTGACGAGACCGTGGTCAAAATTACTTACGATTCAATAGGATAAAAGTATAATTTCTACCTATAGGTACCCTAAATATTTTCACTAGAAACGACATATTATATTAAAAATTCCATAAGCCGCCTATAAGTAAATTGTAAAATTGGAAATAAAGTTAATAGTGTTATGTCTTTGACCTATCTCGGCACCCTAGCATCCCGGACCTTTGGAATGCGTACGAGGGACCGAAGCCAACTTGCAGAGGCCCGTTACACGCTTGAAATGTTGGTGCCTTTTTTTTCGTGGAGAAATGCTCATGCATACCTCACTACCACGGGGAGATAGTGCAGTTATGTGGGACTCCAACCCACTAAAATACCGCTGTGTCCTCCTCTGCCGCTTGTGGCGGGAACACGGGCACGCGTTACCACTCACCGAGAACCCGCCGCGGCTATCCGTCACAGGACCCTCCTCTGGGGAGTACCCCCGTTAACCGGCGCACCAGAACACATTTCACGCCGTGACCACTCCAGAGACCAAACTAGCACATGGGCGCTAGACGACCCCGTGTCTAGGCACCCTTGGTCTCCCTGCGACCGGTCAGGTCAGTGTCCCGGCCGCCTACCATTTTTCGGCCGCAGAGGATAGGGAGAGCGGCCAACGAAATACAGACACTTCTCTTCCCCTGTGGTCCCACCGTGTCCGCCATCAGACGGTGGTGACCCCGTCAAGGCCGCGGAAGGTAGGGAGAGCAGCGCACTTCAATACCGTCACTGCTCTCCCGCCGCAGCCTCCAACCCTCAGCCGCGATGCCTCCCATACAACATCGCGGCCCGCCTCAATTGCGATGTCGCCCAAGCGGCACTGCAAACTACTTGTTAGCTGCGGTGCCTACCAACAGACGATTATTATCCAGGAAGTACGGTCAAGATCCCTACCAGCATCTTACTGGAAAACTTCCTTCTTCCGAGCTCGTTTTTCTTGCGAATCACCTTTCAAGCCGGCCAAAAAAGGCAAGAAAGAAGTGGGTCCTCCGTTCCTCGTCATTGTTCATATTATTATTATTATCATCGCGAACACCCTGTCAATATTTTTCTGAGAATAAGAATGTGATTTGGATCGTTGTAATGAGCGAGATCTAGGATCTGGAATCGGTTTTATACACTAAAGTTTCAAACAAGCAATTTTAGTTTCATAGAATTATTTTATTAAATTGACTTGTAATACTATTATATACAGACAGATACCATATTTCAAATGATAGATTGAAAATGATATGTCACATAACGAAATATGTAGTTGAATAAAACTAATCGTTAGCTAGATTTCCTTGAAACCACGAAGATAAGAGCTGTCTCAGGTATTCATTCTAGATCATTGAAGTGGTTTTAGAAATATTTGTTTGATTTCTTTTTCGCAGATGTTCAAACTCAACAGCTAACTTATAACATGTGTTTAGTCATCATTAAAAATAACTGATGAATGATGATAATAACATTTTTTAAATAATGAAATTTGCTAATGTTTATATAATTTGGCATTGAAAACCTCTAATAATGATAATTTTGAAATTATATTCATGGACTTACCAAGTTTTCTTTAGAAGTTTATAAACTATATTAAGTTACTAAATAATGGATTTTTTATGGATTTCTTTTTTCTGCTTAACATAAACCGTCCATAAAATTTTAAAACCTGTTTCTTTTTGGCTAAAAACAGGATCATCAGATCTAGATCCAGTTGGGAACCTAAATTATTCGATACCCATCTTCCTCTAGTATAAATTGCGTTACGAACAAATATTCACGAAATTGATTTTCAAAAGGCGTGGTTCTAGCAAAAAATCTGTGAGACTAGCCATTATGAATATTAAGTGGCTTAGTGATATAGGTATATACGTATCTATTCAAATATGTACATATAGCCTAATACGCCTTCTGTGCAGATTTCACCACACATCACTAAGTGCGTTTAACGCTAAACGAGCTTAAAACATCGCTCCGTTTCTTTCAATCGTTTGAAGATTACAGAGACCGAATGATGTTTTAAACTCGTTTAGCGTTAAACGCGTTTAGTGATGTGTGGTGAAAATGAGCTAAGTGCAAATTACACCTACGAAACTGACCACGGTCAGCATATAAACCACGTTTAAGAATGTCTGTGTCATTATTTTCTTTGGGATGTTGACACTGACAGCTCTTGAACTCGGTATAAATGTGCTGATCGCGTTAAGTTTCATTGGTGAAATTCGCACTTAGAAGGCCTATTAGGCCATATATACATATTTGAGTAGATACGTACCTATATTATAGGTATTCCAATATATTCACGTACAAATCAAACTTATAACCACTTCAAGGTTCAACCTACGCCAAGATCGAGAAACTTCCCAAAATAGACGTCAACCATACTTTATTAAGCACCTATTAGAAGCAAACAAATAAATCTAATATTAGAATAGATTAAATACACGTAGACGTTGCGTAAAGACGTCGGCCAGTTCGTACCAGCTCCGGAAGTTAACCGCGCTTACAAGTGTCCAGCCAGCCGTCAGCCGTGGCCTTGACAGTGAGGAATTAATGAAATAATACTAGTTAGTTGCTCAAGTGGTTAAGTTGGCTAAGGAAGGCTAGTATTGGAGCTAAGGCTTTTTTACTTTTTTAATAATGTAGGTACCCAAGATTTTGTACTTATTATTATCTTGATTTAAAAGAGTGTCCTTGGAGTTTCTTGCCCGTTCTTCTCCATAGAGATCTAGGTTTTGGAATGGGCAACTAACTTCAGCTTTCTAACTGACCGGCTTTTTGAAATAAATGCAGTAAGTTTCAGTTTGAGTGCCCATGACTTTTAGAGCGGGCTAAGATTTTGAAATCATGACTTGGTGCACTAGTTTATGCAAAAAGAATTTTTAAAATATAGATTTTTATTTAATGGACATTGAAAACACGCTTCAACCTTTATACAACGTGTTTTTTTTTTATATACCATAACTCTAGGGTATTAATGAGACCATCATTTTGAACAACTTTTAATAGAGGACCAAACCTGAAATCGCGAAAAAAAATCAGCTATCACATACTTTTTTGTTCGCAAAACTCGTCACAATGTAGGGAACTGTTGTTTTTTTTTCGCGATTTCAGGTTTGGTCCCATAGTAAAAGTTGTTCAAAATGATAGTCTCATTAATACCTTAGAGTTATGGTATATAAAAAAACCCCGTTGTATAAATTGTAGTATTCGACTAGGTAATCAAATTCATTCAAATGAATCCTTTCTACGTAAAGAATACAAAATATGTATTAAAACAAAGAAAAACTAGGTACATGATAATTATTTGATTTAAAATTATAAAATTTAATAAATAAATAATAATAATATTCTGGGACATTATTCACACATGGTCATCTGATCCCAAACTAAGCAGAAATTTCCTTTAAATATATGATTTGGAATTTCAAGTTTTAGCGAAACCAAGAAATAAATGACTTCAAAAGATAACAAGTTTCTTCAATTTTAAAAATGAATAACTTAATTAAATTCATTCTTTCGGTATTAATAAAAACTAATGATTGACAAATTATATTATTGTGAGCATCGTTTAAAAATGTAGTTTGGATTGTTAAGCCTGCTATCCACGTATAGAATGCGATGAATTAGGGAAATCATATCAACTGACCGTATCGAAGAATTCTGTAAATTTCGAGAAATAGTACCACCAGCAGCCATGTACCGTCTGTAAAAGAATAAAAACATATTTATAAACAAAATTCAAATTATAATAATGCAGTTTAGATAACAATTCTTACTGAAATAAAAAGAAATACATGTTTCTTGTCTGATTCTAGGAACTGAAGACATGTTTCAGCTAAAAAGGTCTATTATTTGAAAAAAAAGAGAAGTTCAGTTTAATCCTATTTATCTATATATATATATATATATATATAAACTTAAAGCATAAATAACGCAGCCTGTGTGTGGTCATATGTTGACGCATTCGACATAATAAAACACAAGAGAATACCAATCACGTAGTTATAACGTAATAAGGAATACTACGGTTTTATTAGCAATCATTTAGCTTAATTTATTTGTTTCTTATAGCGAATTTATTGTATTGAACCTAATAAAGTAGTAAATAAAGTATTACTGTTGATTTGCTTTTTACTTTAATTGTCTTATTTGGTTAATAGGTTAACAAATGTGGCGTATTTGTGTATGCCTGTGTATTTGTTTGGATTTCCAGAAAACTTATGTTTTACAATGGTACGTCGAATCAGACTTTTAATGTAATTCATACGGTCATATCGTATGTGTTTCTTACAAAAATCTAAACGTTCGCACCGAACTTAAACTGTTGGATGCATGATGATGATGAACTGTTTGATGTTTGATTTGTTTACCGAATAAGACATGTACGGAAAAATAAACTGTAGATAGATAAAATATCTGCTTTAGTTCCTCTAAAACGATTATGTTGATGTACATAAGCTCTCATTATTTTATTATAATATATGATTACACATACAAATTGCTGGCGGTACCAAACAGTACGGTAATTACATGCCCATGCGAATGAATTTGTATGCAAACAACCTCGGCTCACCTAACACATGTAAGATCTATGAACGCAAGTAGGTACAGTCACCAAAATAGTTTGGTTTAGACGAAATGTAAAAAAAAAAAACTTTTATATCGCTTTTTGCTTAGATATTTAAACAATATATCTGCCTGCTTACATACGCTTATATACACTGTTGTTGACTGTACCTAAAGAAGCAATGCAATTCTTCCGTTCGATGTCATTATCGGGTTCATTATTGCAAATGAGTTGCAAGAAAAATATTCCATATAAATTAATGGCATGAGGTAAACGAGCCTTAACTACCTCCCCTGACAAAGTAAAGCTAGTGTAATCACATGAATATTCAAATCGACTGATTAGAACAAAGCATTAATGATTTATACGATGTAATGTCCATTTAAATTGCATATAATCACCATATTATTGCTATACATTATTTCACAGCCTTAATCGGTTGATTCCCTCCTTGTGACGTCTCGTTTAGACACAAATGCGATAATGAAACAGATTCTTTAAATGGTTCGGAATTATAAACATTTAGTATCAACAAGTTTTAAACTCTAATAGAGACTGATTGGTGAAGAGGTCGTACGGCTAGATAAATCTTGTTTAGTAATTAACTAAACAATCTGTAATTAATTGCCGGAACTACGGGCCACATAATTATTATTCGTTTTTGATTAACGTAGCTTTTACACTTCATTTAAAACGTGTGCGCATATAAAGTAGTTTACAAGTGAAGATCAGGTGCATAGACCGTCCAAGGACACAAACTGGTTTAGGAATGTATGAAGGTTCTCTTACCCGTATTGCGTCAGGAGAATTGGAGTAGTCGACGGGTTGGCAACGAAAACTGTATGTTGTGAACCAACCGCTCTTCAAACTCTAGAAATAAAGACGTAAATTTACATTAGAAATCACAAAAGCAAAGTTGTTATTCTTTGAAGAATTTTGAGAAATATTTAAATCCATTACCTCATGGAACAGCCAGATACTGAATAAAACTTGGAATAAGTTGTAGAATATCAATATTCTTTTCAGCTCGAACGGTTTTCTGTTTTCCATAAACTTCGGCCCCAACACCTACCAAAAAAAAAAAAAAGATTGATTGCAGTGAAACAACAAAAAACACAAAATTTCAAAAAAAAAAATTACTTTGCAGTACATTCAAAATGTCATGTTCTTTAATTGGACGATAATTTATTACAAAACTGCCTACTAATAATAACGGCGGAAAGATCTAGTGGAGAACATTCCTAATGACATTTAGGTATATTGTTTGACGTGATATCAAATTGTTAATCGATTCCAGTAACGTTAAATCATTAAACTGACGTACCACTGGGTAGTTACTTACTTTGACTGTGAAGACATATGTGAGACATATCACCAGAGTGGGGAAAGGTGACGACATCAGGAGCCAGTCTTTCACCCTCTGGTCACTTTTATTGTCCATCAGATCATGGTAGCCCTCGACGAGCCTACTCAGCGCCTCCATTTTCACTGCAACAATCACAACAACTTTATATTAAAACATGCACCAATTAAACACGATCACTTTTTACATTTGTTTGTATTACATTAATTTTAAAGGTGTGAGCACACCGTATCGCGATTGCAGAATGAGCGGTTTTGGGTGTAATAGTAGCTTTAGCCGCTTACAGTTGAGCGTCAAGTTTATCGAATGTCAGGGTGGACCGGGTGCGGGGCCGATTCGCCAATCGTCTCAGCCACGCACGTCGGGCCTGAGTTAAATTGAAATATAATTAGTAATTGGCACTAATCAAATGGGCTAGTATTAACCGTTACTGTGTATCGGAATGCTAGTCAATAACCAGTAATGAGTGACCCTCAATTTGTTCATAATAATTAATGGCTCATTTGATTATTAACATACCGCATAGGCCGACGGGTTGTGAAATAATGTTGGAGAGAAGGCAGGCGTTTTCCGGATATTACTTGAATGATCTGATTGCTAGGCATAGGAAGTTCTACAGAGTGGC
This sequence comes from Dicycla oo, assembly GCA_948252095.1. Lineage (NCBI taxonomy): Eukaryota > Metazoa > Arthropoda > Insecta > Lepidoptera > Noctuidae > Dicycla > Dicycla oo. The sequence goes on from OX411714.1 coordinate 21,639,413, forward strand.
GATTAGGTTATCACATTAATTGAAACTACATATTCAGGACATGACTGTGGTCCCCTGCGTTGAAATTTTTTGCACGTTATTATAAAAAAAATGCTATTCCATACATTTTGACCACGTACGTATTGCACTTTTGTAGGAAACAACAGTTTTATTTTATAATAACCAACGAAAAATTTCAACGCAGTGGGTTCCAGAATCATGTACTGAATACGTGGTTTCAATCAATGTGATAACCTAATCGCCACCTTGTATAATTTTGACGGTCACTGTCTAAGTACCAAGTAGGTCCCTAGTACACTACAACTGTTAAGTTCTGAAGTTTTCTTTTTTTTTCTTTTTCACAGACAGAGAGTGAGAGAGACAAAATATCATTATGTAGTCAATATCGTACTCCATTTTGCTTAATATTTTATGTTTTCATTTGTTTTTCTAAAAGGAACCCAATCAATCTGCCTAGAATTTTCCCAACTATATTGGGGTCGGCTTCCATTCTAACCGGATGCAGCTGAATACCAATATTTTACATGGAGCGACTGCCTATCTGACCTCCACAACCCAGTGACTGGGTAATACGACACCCCTTGGTTGGTTGTCAGACTTTCGGGCTTCTGACGACCCGTAACGACTATCAAAGATCCACGAATGACAGCTGGGACCAAGAGCTTAACGTGCTTTCCGAGGCACGGAGGAGTCTCCGTATGTGAAGATCACCCATCCACGGACCAACCCCGGCAAGCGTAGCTTGACCTGATGGATTGACTCGGGCGGCTTTTATTACTTAGCCACGAGCTGCTCGTGGCTAATTAAAAGGACATCACCTGCTAAAAAGACAGCAGTTGTTTATAATAAAAATTGGCAAATTATTATAATTTTTAAAAACCGTGACCATTTTTCAAAAACCACAACGTATCTAAATATCAAGGCTTAAATATTTTGAAAGGCGGTTTACGCGTACAGTCGTAGCTAAATTAAATATTTTTATGATGACATACATAGGTATGTATAAAGTTCGTCAGATTCAATTCTAACCGTTCCTACTCTAATTCTACTACAACTTATACTATATTCGTTTTGCAATATCTTAATTTAATCTCGTCAGAACACGTTGCTCCACTATACAGTAGGTATCCTTCAAAACGCCGGAGAAAAGTTGACAGTATTTGTTGTGAAATTAAATGGCATTTTATTTACTTACTTATACTTAAGGGGGAAGCTCCAGGTAGCCCGCGAAATTAAAATTTTCTTACGTTTTTTACAATTTGCAAGTATGTATTAGGTTATTCATTTATTTATTTAGGAAAACAAACAGTTACACAAAAGTTTCTTAATTAAAAATCCTTAGTATCTAAAGTTAATAGTGTATGTGTAGCTCACAACGTTATCCACATGTTACCCTTTCAAATTTTATGTCGATTATTGTTTATGTTATATGTCGATTAAAGTATGATTCGCGACCGTAACATAATTATATATGTATTTACAAAATTATAATCATTAGAATCAGTAATACAACTTCTTATGTCAGTATAATCCTAAATATCAAGATGTCATGAAATAGTCATTCATTAGGATTATAAATGAACTTAGAGAGTTGTATTGATGATTTTAATGATTGTCGTACTATAAATAATATTATAAAATAATGTGAATATTTGTGAAGATGTTTGGATGGTTGTTACTCAATCACGCCAGAACGGTTGAACAGATCTAGATGAAATTTAGCAGAGAGATAGATTATAGTCTGGAATAGCACGTAGGATACTTTTTAATCCGGAAAAATGTACGGTTCCCGTGGGATAATTTTCAACATCCATGCGGGCGAAGCCGCTGGCAAAAGCTAGTAGTTCTATAAATACAGATTTGTCACGGTCGCAAATCATATTCAGATCAACATACATCCTGATACTGACCTGCAAAAAACTTAAGAACATTTGAATTTCGTGTGCTATCTGGAGCTTTCGCCTTAATTATGCTGATAGTAATGGCATGTGCACAGCTTACATGTGTAGCTGTGTACTCGACAAGGTCGATAATGACATTAATAACATAATGTAAATCAAATGAAAGAAGAATTAGGTACTACAATAAAGGTTCAAGTGAACTAAAAAATGTTAATTCAAATGGAATCGTGATTTAGGCTGTAACACATTAATTAAAGCTCTTTTCAAAAATAGTGAAATGTTGTAATCATCTATAGCAATCATCTATAATAATGATCACTACAACTTAGGTACTTGGACGAAAATATAAATTGTACTTAATCAATTATAAACATAAATCTACAATATTGGTATTTCTATTACCTAAATATTAAAATTCTGCGTTAGTAAATTGTTTTAAACAAAAACATGTTTCAAAAATAATTTTGACTTAATGTGTGGTGACCTGACCTTTTCTACTTACTTATTCATCACTAATTCTAAAAATGTGAGATTTCCTAATAAACCAATTAATCTTCGCGCGGATACGTACAAAATTGATTAGTTATAGGGGAAATTAAATTATAGACGCATTATGCAAAAGAATAGGATAATGTTTATAATTAATTTAAAGTTTGATTTTAAATGTCACATATGGAATTAAATAAATTATTTATCATAATCCTTTCGTTCACATCTTTGGCGACGACCTTAACATGCTTTGGAATAAAAACAATCTCGGTTGCATTTGTATAAACTCGCATTTAAACAAATGATCAGAGACATGGCGTCTCAATATTGATAAGTTCAAATAATGAGCCTATTCTATATTGAAACAACCTTTTTTTTTTTTTTTTTGTGGATGGGAAATCATCAAATAACTTCTCCCGCTCTGGGTGGAGCGGAAGGGCGTGTCAGACTTTTACTGACTAAAACCCACCCGTGTTCCTTCAGTTGCCTATGCCAGGGCCACGATATCTTTTTCAAACAACCCGCGACCCCAGCGGCATCGGCCCTATTGGACCCCATCTTTTGCTGACATATTGAAACAACCTACCTACATATATCACAACTAGAGTTTGTTTGACAAAAATATTGCTTATTCATTCTTTATGATTAAGACGGTCATCTATGTACATAATATCTTGAACTCGGCTAACTAAGCATTACATTATTGGTACTTACTTAAGTATTGTAACTTAAAAATATGACGTAAATGTCAAAAAGTTTACATATTCAAATGTTTATCGACAAAGAATCAAAACATTTCATCTCAATTGTTTGTCGATTTATGAACATCTGAAAACCCATTCACACGAGCAATCCAAGGCTAACTGCTTGTACGTGGATTCACTTATAAAAATGCCGTATTTTATGCGTGCGTCGTGGCCTTGATAACAAACAATATGCGGCTTTTTTAGGACATAAATAAAGAAATATTTTCATCTTAACCATTACCTACTTGTTAAACTCGTTGAAAAATCAATGCGTACAACGTAACTAAACGAAATTTGCAAGGTTTACAATTTCACTGAGTCTTAAAAGGGAGTCAGGGTAACTGAAGTTCGGGAATTCAGTGCCGATTCCCGGCCACCTGCATCGTAGGCGCGGGCTTGCGGACGGCGAGCAATGGGTAGCTCGCCATCGCACAGTGGGACGAAAATCGAGTTTCATAGACATAGACCACTTACAATTTTTTTTGACGTTTCCTTGCTGGAAACCAATGCAGACCAGTTAAAGAAGCCCCAAAATTATCATATTGTTGTACGTCAGGTGATTCTGACGCGAAAATATTTTTTTTAATAAAAAATGTATGGAGGAAAACAGAAAAATCCATTTCAATCGAGACTCGTGAGAGTGCCCGTTATATCCTGTGATATGATTTTTGTCCTTATTTTTTACTATTTTTTGACATATAGCACGCCCCTCGCACTGGATGGACTTTAGGTGAAAAAAAATTAAACGTATTTTTTATTATTATTTCCTCATATCTATGAAACTCGATTTTCGTCCCACTGTGCGTCGGTCGAAATTTTCATTATTTTTTGCGATAGGACACACCATTTTCGAGATATAAGCAAAAGAAGAGGGAAAAAGAAAATGATTTTGTAGATAACCGTATACAGTGTGATTCAAAATACCCCTGTTATACCGAAAACAGTGTATTGTTTAATACACTATTAGTTATTCTGGAAGGTCGCCATGGTCATATCTCAACTTTAAATAATTTCGGTTTTCTCTTACAAAATACAAATAATATTTTAATTTTGCTATGTCGTAGCAACCCTAGATAGGCGGAGCCAAATAAATCAATGACCTCAGGCCGTAGGTATGTAGGTATTGTCGCGTCCTTTGACCTGGCAAGCTGTTGCCTCATCGCGCGAGTGAAATGATCAGTACGGTAATTATTAAGTTTGTACATATCATTTTCCTTTTCAAATCCTGCGCAGCTTTACATACGTAGGTACACGTAAGTACACTCATAGTTTTAGCACATGAACATATTATTCACAATAAGGACAACAAACACAAAAGGTACACAGAACTTAGACAGTTGTCTTGCTGCTGCAAGATTACCGTCAGTCGCACCTACACACATTATCATGTCATAATATTCATTGTTCGCATATTCGGTCATGATTCCTCGCAAAATTCACTGCAATCCAACGCGAAACTAGACGACATGCATCCAGCTCGAAAGAATGAAGTGAACTAGCGAAATAAATGCCTAATTACTTAACTAGCCTACAATAATAAAAATGTACACAATTTTAGGGATCAATAAGATATTAAGTGAATTCCGATAATAAATAGGTACTATTTTTAAAATAAAATATTGTATCTAGTGATAGCAGTGCACCTACATTTTGCTTACGGTATTTCTGTCCCATGATGTGATAAGCGGCCAGTTAAAATTGTATTATCGAGGTTGACTAGTATTTGTAGCATTAATTACAAATCTTAGTGGTTTACCTATTTTCTGTATTTTTTAAATGATAAAGAAATAAAATACATTGCCATAATTATGAAACAAATCTAATTCCAAAATAATCGAATACAGTATCCAAAAACCCCAAAAAGAATGCCCGGTCTTAGAATAGAATCGCGTTATTATTACACATGTACGGAATCTTTTAGTGATTTTCTTTCCGAGGTGGCGGCGAACTCAAAGGCCGCGCGCGGCGGCACGGCGGCACGCCAAAAGATTTTTGTAAGCTGAAATGATTTTGAATCATATTTTTATGATTAAATAACATTCAAAATCATTTCACTTTAAAAAATCTTTCGGATTTGAAGCATTCTTCAACCGATGCCGATATCCAATAAGAAAGCCGGAAGCAATGGGCGTGCAGTATAGTGTAGGAAATTGCAAGATATTGGTGGCATTTCTACCAATCGGAGGATTAAAACTGCAATTAATTCTTATAAAAATGTATTTCACCAAAGAGTAACGAAAACAGTTAGGTCGTTCGATATCTTACTTTTGAGGATAGATACCTGTTAAACAAATGGAATTAATTTTCATAGGGAGCTAATATTTTTTTTATTAAACTTTTTACTAGGTATTTGTATTTTATAAAAACCTTGTAGTTGGGTTTAAACTGCAGTTTTATGCAGATGTATGTAGCTACGTCTACTTCTACTCTGCGTAGGTATTTCGCATATCATACTGGTATTCAAGACTTAATTCAATCTTGAAAAAAAAAATCAACTTGCCTCTCTGATGCAAGAAAATTATAGGCTTTTTACTATTATGTGTTAAGTGTCTTATCTGACGCATTCATCCCTATATCAAAGAAGAGAGAATAGAGGTCAACCAAATTTAGGGTTGACTCCATCAAAAATATGAAGAAAACTTTCACATGTCGAAAGCATTCAAAAACTTTAATGAACATTGTTGGGGACTTCATCTAATGATTAATAATGCACAACAGAATATGGGGCCGCTGGATCAAAAGAGGTCTTCTGAGTCACCCTGTATATTACGTTGGGGAAAAAGTCTTTTCGCATTATAGTATGTATGAACTTGTAATAAAATATCTTTGCATCTGGCTGGTTTTGGTATCATTGAAAGTTTAAATTTTAAAGAACATAATTCCAAATTCAAATTAGGAAAATGTGTGATTTTCATTTGTTTTTCGTACCGTCAAGATGAGTGAATCTAATGAAGAAATTCGATACATTTTAAAATTTTACTACAAAAAAGGTAAAAATGCAACGCAAGCCGCGAAAAAAAATTGCGATGTTTATGGACCTAGTGTAGTGTCTGTGAGAGTAGCACAAATTTGGTTTAAGCGTTTTCAATCCGGAAATTTTGATGTCAAAGATGCACGTGGCTCTGGTCGCCCTATTACGGATAAAATGGATGCCATTTTTGAAAAAGTGGAGCAAGATCGGCATATCAGTAGTTACGACTTAGCTGAAGAACTGGAAATTGACCACAAAACAGTTTTCGGCGCATTTGAAAAAAACTGGGTACACAAAAAAGCTCGACATTTGGGTACCTCACGAGCTCACTGAAAGGAACCTAATGAACCGTGTACTCATTTGTGATTCTTTATTACGACGTAATGAAACCGAACCATTTTTGAAGAAGCTGATAACTGGTGATGAAAAGTGGATCACGTATGACAAGAACGTGCGAAAAAGGTCGTGGTCAAAGGCCGGTCAGGCTTCACAGACTGTGGCGAAACCCGGGTTAACTCTCAACAAGGTGATGCTGTGTGTGTGGTGGGATTGGAAGGGCATTATTCATTATGAGCTGTTACCACCAGGCAGGACTCTACTGCGAACAACTGATGAGATTAAAGCAAGAAGTTGAGAGAAAGCGGCCGGAATTAATCAACAGAAGGGGTGTGGTTTTTCATCATGATACTCGTAACGCTAGACCTCACACATCTTTAGCCACTCAGCAAAAATTAAGAGAGTTTGGCTGGGAGGTGTTCATGCATCCGCCGTATAGTCCTGACCTTGCACCTTCAGATTTCCACCTGTTTCGGTGTCTTCAGAATTCTTTAGGCAGTGTCAGGTTAACATCACGAGAGGACTGCCAAAACCACTTGTCGCGGTATTTTAACCAGAAGTCCCAAAATTTCTATAGCAATGGGATCATGTCCCTACCTACAAGATGGCAAAAAGTTATCGAACAAAATGGTACCTACATACTTTAGTTAAATGTAAATAAACTATATTAAAAAATGTTTTGAATTTTCTTAAAAAATGCGAAGAAACTTTTTCCCCCACCCATTACAATATCAAAAATAAAACATATTCACATTACACAGACACACGCGAATTAGGAATTTTTGTTATTGCTATATGTCACTATAGCAAAGCTAGCTTACTCTCGAGTGGTTCTACGATGCTTATCAAATTCCGACAGTGGGCGAGTTAGATGACTTAAGAAGATAAATTATTAAAATTATAAATATAGTAGGTAACATATTGTTAGGTAGGTAGGCATACTATATCTAGGTATGTAGAAAGTATCAATCAATCTACCTAGCCTATTCTCTTGGGGTCGGCAACCAGTCTAACTGGATGCAGCTGAATACCTACCAGTATTTTACACGTAACGACTGTCAAAGATCCACGAATGACAGTCGGAACCAACGGCTTAACGTGCTTTCCAAGGCACGGAGGAGTCTCCGTATGTAAAGATGGCCACCCATCCACGGACTGATGGATCGACCCGTGCGGCTGTTATTACTTAATCACGAGCTCCTCTAAGTAGAAAGTATACGGGGTCAAATTAAATTAGCTAGCGAAACTCCGCAGACGTGATGGGTATCGATATCAGAACACGGTAAAATAAAAAAAATGAGATTTTTTGGGGCCAACGACCTCTAGTGGTATTTTTACTTGAAGCATGAGTTCAGAAATTCACGTCTGTGAAGTTTACATAAAGAAAACTGATTTTTAAACTGATATTTCAAATGAAAAAAAAAAACTCATCAAATTAATTTCTTTTTTATTTGATCATGTTTAGATATCGACGCCCATCACGTCTGCGGAGTTTCGCTAGCTAATTCAATTTGACCCTGTATAGTGAAGAACTACATGGGTAAAGAGAATTAAGATTTAATTTTAGACATCAACCAGTCATACAAAAAGATAGGCACTCCATGTAAAAAAAGTATTCAGCTACTTTCGGTTACACTGTAAACCAAACCGATCCCTATGTACTCGTAGATGGGAAAAAGGCAAGGTATGATGATGATTTAATTTCAGACGTTTATGGCATTCCATTTCAGGCAATAATTTAACAGTGTATTAATGTATTCAGTATCATCCAGTACTTAGTAATAGTGTCCATGGTAACAAAAACAGTAGGTACCTATTAGCAAATCCGCTTCGAAATACAGCGCACCACTTTTATTCAACCAATAAACCCTCCGGAATAAACTCTCTAAATATTAGTGAAAACTGTATTATTATGTATTATATTTATTTAATCCTATTTTAGCAATGAGAGAGCAATGAACTGTTAGTCAATAATTATGTACCTACATAATTATTGGCTAAGGAGCTTGTGGCTAAGTAATAACAGCCGCACGGGTCGATCCGTCAGGTTAAGGTACGCTTGCCGGGGTTGTTCCGTAGATGGGTGACCATCTTTACATACCGAGGCACGGAGGAGCGTGCCTCGGAAAGCTCGTTAAGCCGTTGGTCCCGGCTGTCATTCGTGGATCTTTAACAGTCGTTACGGGTCGTCAGAAGCCCGAAAGTCTGACAATCAGTCTTACCAAGGGGTACCGTAATACCCAATAACTGGGTTGTGGAGGTCAGATAAGCAGTCGCTCCATGTAATTATTTTATTAATTGTATTCAGCTGCATCTTGTTAGACTGGAAGCCGACCCAAACATAGTTGGGAAAAGGCTAGGCAGATTCATAGTTATTGACTAACAGTTCATTGCTCTCTCATACATCTGATGTCATACAGATGATGAGATTATTTGAGTAGATACCTACCTAGGCATCTACTCAAATAATAGCATCAGCTGTATGACGTAGAGCTATTCTAATCTTCGGTTGCACTCTGAGACTAATACGGGAGTGCTACATATAATTTGTTTTTTTTTTTTTTTTTAATAAGGCACTATGTCCTAAAAACTCATCACAAATACGTAAAATTCATTCAGTTACATTCAGTTATTTTGCGATTTTAATGTATTTTATTATAATCATAATAAAATACATTAAAATCGCAAAATAACTACATTTTGTTTTGCTAGCCTATTTTAACCGACTTCCAAACGGAGGAGGTTCTCAATTCGTCTGTATTTTTTTTTTGTATGTTCGTTACGCGATTACTCAAAGACGGATGGACCGATTTGGAAAATTCTTTTTTTTGTTTGAAAGGGTATACTTCCGAGGTGGTCCCATATCAATTTTATTAACTTTCCTTGGGGAGTTTCTGAGTTAGCTTCAATAATGCGTATATTTCCCACTTATTTTATATGGATGATGTGATGATGTTTTAATAACTTCCTATCACTGTTATTCACATGGCTATATCTACAATTATTGTGCTCAAATTTGTGTGGGGTAGGTTGCACTACTAAAAAGTGAAAAATAAAAACATTTTAGTAAAAAATAAAACCGACTTCTAAAACAAAACACTACAAAGTGAAAAATAACTTTAATTTCGGAAGTCGGTGGCAAAAAACGAAAATACAAAACCAAAGAGACCGACTTCCGAAATTAAAGTTATTTTTCACTTTGTAGTGTTTTGTTTTAGAAGTCGGTTTTATTTTTTGCTAAAAAGTTTTTTGTGTCCCACTGTTGGGCAAAGTGAATAGTCAATAAAATTAAATCTCATCCCCTCAACTGTCTTTAAATTTTTTTATAATATGTATATAAGCGAATAAAACTATCATCCAATGGCGACCGCGGGCTTACAGTAGTTGTGAACCTATGGGGTTCGGTTGACATTCGAGCACATATTGACATGAACCTATGGGATTATTCAGACAGTTCAGGGGTTAAATGATCACTACCAAAAACTAAAAATATATACAGAGTGGCGACTAGGTTATCACATTTAAGTGAAACCAAGTATTCAGTACATTATTCTGGACCTGCGTTGATATTTTTGGTTATTAAAAAAAAAAAACAGCTGTTTCATACATTTTGACCGCGTAGGTATAGCGCTTTTGTGGGGAAAAACAGATTTTTTTTTAGTAACCGACGAAAAATTTCAACTCAGTGGGGTCCAAAATCATGTATTGAATACGTGGTTTCAATTAATGTGATAACCTAATCACCACTCTGTATTTTTTTTTTCATTCTGCCTAGCCTTTTCCCAACTATGTTGGGGTCGGCTTCCAGTCTAACCGGATGCAGCTGAATACCAGTATTTTACATGGAGCGACTGCCTATCTGACCTCCACAACCCAGTTACTGGGTAATACGATACCCCTTGGTAAGACTGGTTGTCAGACTTTCGGGCTTCTGAAGACCCGTAACGACTGTCAAAGATCCTCGAATGACAGCCGGGACCAGCGGCTTAACGTGCTTTCCGAGGCACGAAGGAGTCTCGGTATGTAAAGATGGTCACCCATCCACAGACCAACCCCGGCAAGCGTAGCTTAACCTGATGGATCGATCCGTGCGGCTGTTATTACTTAGCCACGAGCTCCACCGAACATGACGTGTGTAGCACTTCTAATTCACGAAACGCAATAACTACACTTATTTAGCTCCATTCAACTCAATTCAGCTTTGGTCTATAAAAAAACAGTTTTGTATGGAGATGCGAACATTGACAGTGTTGATAAATATGGAATGGGCTTTTGTTTCGAAAAAATCCCAGAATTCCGGGATCGACCAATTTAGAGTTCTGATTATAGAATCGAATCTTATGTATATTTAGGTACTTGCGTTCAGGTGTTAGCTAATTTGGATTGTACTTTTGTATCAAAGCAATCCCGGGATTCCGGGATCGACAAATTTAGAGTTCTGATTATAGAATCGAATGTATATTTATCGTTCGTTCAGGTGTTGACTAATATGGAATGCACTTTTGTATCGATGGTAAAAATCTCGCGATTCCGGAATTGATAAATTTAGTATGTTTTGACTATGGAATCGAATGCAATGCATAGCAAGCAAGGATAAGTAATGTTAAAAAATGTATTTCAATTAAACAAGCATACAAATAGTTATGTGATCCCGGTGACCCGGTATTTTTAAAATAAATAATACCACTCATATAAGAAGTCATTTTCATACCATGTATTCGATTAGTTGTGGGTTCCCGTATTTTCTGGAATCCAGGGATTTATATTAAGAAAAAAAAAATTAAGAAGCCGCTTCCATAGTTTCATAGCCAAAAATTAACTGTAGGTAAATATGCATCCGATTATCCGATCTCTTCTTATGACATTGAATAATTGCATTTGCAGTAATCCAGGATTTATCTATACAATACCTAATAAATCACAGACAATCGGAAAGTTCATTTCATTTTTCATTTCATTTATTTATTTATTTTGTGAACATAGGTGAATACAGGTGTTTTTCAATATAAATGTCTATTGTACAAACCATGTCCTGCCGATAGGCATACAAAATCAGATAAAATTAATAAAATGAGTGTAAAAAAACTTCGCAGTACAAATAAAAGGAATAACAATGTCAAAGATATGCAAGCATGTCAAATTATAAAATTGTCATAATAAAATAGGGAATATGTCATGAAAATAGAAAAAAAAAATACATAATGTCAAAAGATTGCAAAAACACAAACAAAAAAAAAATACAATTACAAATATAAATTACAAAAATTGAATCAAAATTTGTCATCCAGAAACTCCTTGACTGAATAATATACCTTGTAATTTAGTACCTTAAAGAGATTACTTTTGAATTCATTATTATTCTTACTATTTCTAATACGAGTATGACAAAGTAATTTTTTATACAATTTTGGTGCCATTGCATAGACACTTTTATAAGCAAAAGCGATTATTGTTTTTAATTTATCTGAGCGAGTGTGCAGTGCAAGTGTATATTAGTTTTTACAAACATCAAAACCTCATAGATATACAGCGATGGTACTGTCAGAATATTTAAATCCCTAAAGTGTGGCTTACATGTATTTGTTTTTCTTAATTTGCAGATGTTTACTGTAACTAATCTTAGAAAAAAAAGCAATAAACTATTATTAGAAAAAAATAATTAATGCATACTATTAATAGCCAGATTGCGTAAGTTGTGTTGTTTAATAGCTACTTAATAAATAAATTGAGTACAACCTTGTATTGGTGGAAAAATACGCCAACCGGAATGCTAGTCTACTATAAAAACAATGCAATAATATATTCCTCCATGCTAGAATATAAATGTATTCATATATTAAATACTTGTGAGATAAAAGATCAATACGTATGTACTTAGTTGCCTACATACGAATAATTTCCACCGTACTGTGGAAAACGGTTGGAGGAGCTCGAGGCTAAAGCAATAACAGCCGCACGGGTCGATCCACCTGGTTAGCCAGATAGATCGACCCGGGCGGCTGTTATTACGCTACGCTTGCCGGGGTACATACCGAGGCTCCTCCATGCCTCGGAAAGCACGTTAAGCCGTTGGTCCCGACTGTCATTCGTGGATCTTTGACAGACTAACAACCAGTCTTACCAAGGGGTATCGTGTTACTCAGTAACTGAGTTGTAAAGGTCTCCATGTAAAATACTGGTATTCAGCTGCATCCGGTTAGACTAGAAGCCGACCCCAACTTAGTTGTGAAAAGGCTAGGCAGATTGATTGATACTTTCTACATACCTAGATATAATACCTATATCTGCCATGATGACAGTAAAAAATAATTCAATGTGTAAAAGATCAATGAGTCTAGGAAAAATCAATCATAACTCGGTATGATTACGAATAAAAAACATGGTATTTTTATGATCAACCAAAATTCGTTGTACAGACGCCAGCAGGTCAAGCTACCCGAAACTGTCAAATTTTCCCAATCAACCTTGAACCTAATGCTTTAGCGAAAAAGTTGAAAATCTATTAAAGAAATTTGATAGATTGTAGTAGCTTGATGTGCTGGCGTATGCACCTAACAATGTAGACAGGACGCGGTTTGGTCGACCCTCGATGTAGCAAACAAAAATTCTAATCATATCAGCTCATCGCTGAAGCTGGCTATATACAATAGTTTGTTATGCATTAAATACCTAAAACTATTACTCGAATCATAATATTTTCCGTTAGCTTTTGTTTACGAAACCATCAATGATAGATTAAATAATTATAGCATAGATGAGTAAGCCCAAAAAAGAGGCCAGAGCATCAGACTAAAATCTAAAGTTTGAAATAAACAAATAGACCAACACTGACCGATGACCACTCCAGTCACTCCAGTACTGATTTACGTAGACTTTGACTGTTTAATACGTCTACCGTATTCTAAACAACTTATAATAAAAAGTTACAAAGTTTCCATTCCGTTCCGATTAAAACGTCAGGAACAAAAAAGAATGTGATCATTAAATTATAATAACCAACGAATATTTCCATCTTCCTTCCAGTATTTATTAAATCGCTGTTGAATTAAAATACTGCAACTTTACAATCACATTCAAATTATATTTCCGTAAATACATTTGTGAAGTATATAATTCCTACTTGCATAAAAACACGAGGCATTACTGAGTCAGTGTGTACATTCCGAAAATTGAAATAACGGGTCGTTAAGATTTCTTATTCTTTGAAGCGAAACATTACGAATGTATGATTGTTTTGTATATTTATGAAATTATCTCTTTTTACAGTGAATTCAGTCACTGGCCGGAAATCTCCTTTAAATTAAAATTGAAACCTGTACCGCCTTCATTTTATGTAGGATTCATATTCGCATAAATTAATTAAGTAAGTATTAAATGTCACCAACTCCATAAAAAATAGGGCAGTATCAGGAAACAAAATGCAAAATAGATTGTGGTCTGTTTTTTTTTTAATATCGGAGACTAAATTGACTATGATAATGACCTTTATGATAATGTTTGACATTTGCACTTATCAGTTTAGTGCGAATTTCACCAATTGAAACTGAACGCGATCAGCACGTAAACCACGTTTAAAAGCTCACTGTCATTATTTTCTTCGGAATACTGACACTGATAGCTCTTGAACTCGGCTTAGAAGTGCTGATCGCGTTCAGTTTCATTGGTAAAATCCGCACTTAGTCCCGAGATTAAAAAAAAATCACCATAGTAATGGATTGGCTACAAAATAAAATGGAACCAGTTACGAGCAACGTCATCTGCATAGTAAGAAGAGATAAGTTTCCATACATACATACATTTTAACCGACTTCAAAAGGAAGAGGTTCTCAATTCGTCTGTATGTTTTTTTTTTGTATGTTTGTTACGCGATTACTCAAAGACGGATGGACCGATTTAGAAAATTCTTTTTTGTTTGAAAGGGTATACTTTCCAAGGTGGTCCCATAATTTTTATTAACTTTGCTGGGGTAGTTTTTGAGTTAGCTTCAATAATGCGTATTTTTCCCGCTTAGTTTATATGGATGATGTTTTAACAACTTGTTATCACTGTTATTTACACAGCAGGTAGTGGTATTCGAATTTGTGTGGGGTAGGTACCACAACTAAAAAATGAAAAATAAAAATTTATTTTTTGCTAAAAAGTTTTCGTACACAAATTGCCTGAATTGTTTTAGAATAACAATCAGCATCTCAAATAGATGTTCATAATCTGAAACTACGTGTACGTAGGTAACTTTACGTGTAGTTGCGAACTGTGAAGTGTTTACGAGGTGCTAGGACGGCGCATGCCACGGCCGTTAACGCGCACCGACTTTATTACGCATTGACAAAAGCCTCGGCGCGGGCGCAGCATACACATGACGTCGTTGACGCGCCGCCACCAACAATCCGCAAAGGCCTGCTCGCATTATTTACAAACCTTGACGTGATGGTATTTCCAATGCAATAATGCCAGTTATATTAAAAAAAATATCGTAACTGCTGAGAAATGCTTATTAATTGTTTGGTGTCTCCACTTTTTCCTATAGACTTAGAATTCTGTGCAGTAGAATACAATTTTTGCGAGCTACATGTCCACTTTATATAAAGTTTGTGAAGTAGACATTCTCTGATACTACTCGTACTAGCCCGTGAAAAATAAAACAAATGGCAGCATGAGGGACTGCCTACAGAAGTGGAAACATAAACTTAAAACTGTGCATAGCATGTCGAGGTGTCACAGTGACGCGGTGACGCAAACCCGTAAGATTTCCCCTACCAAAAAACGTTCAACGCGCCTAAAGTAACTTCAAGAAAAGACATTTTCGGCACTCCTGCATTCGCCGTACACTGTTGGACCCCAAACAAACGCTCTAATTATTGTTTTGACCGTGACATTATCCAAAGCAAGCCTACCGACGTAAAAATATTTGCGCAATTTCCACGCAACTAACAAAGAACTACGGTTAAGGTTAGCCATCTTGTTTCTATTGAAGATGACTAACATCATTGATTCCTAGTACATCAAAGATTAATTGCTTCAATGACAAAACAAAAGACTGCGAAACAATAACGGCAACACGGGATTTACAATTACCGTTGAACAATTACTATGGATACAGAGTACTAAGTAATTGTACCTAGTTGTCAGTACTTCTGAAGTACCCATCCCTGCTGTATCAAATGGTTTATTTCCTTGCATCCTCTCGTCCATCTTAATTCAATACCACCTAAATGGGAATACGTAATTGCATCGTTACCTGAAGTAGTCGGACTGAGTTAAATGGAAGTGCATTACGAAATGCGTGTAAGTAAGTAATCTGTCGATCGTTTCTTATATTGTATCAAGCAAGTGTTACGATACTCCATGTGTTCGCATTACATTATGTGCGTGATTTATATAGATAAACAATGTGTATTTCTTTGCTTCATTCATATTTATTGTATTGTACTAGGTTCTGCCCGCGACGTCGTCCGCGTGATATTGGCGCCGATTCCTTTGTACACAAACTAAACTAAATTTAAGTTCAGTGCATCTTTTTCTGTCTATTTCATTACGGAAAGGACAGAAGATAAGTATTAGTTTACTCCTGTCAAATTAAGATACTCCATAGACAAGTTTAGACGTGATTTAAAAATTGGCTACTTTTTTTTTTTGCGTGGAGAAATGCTCATGCATACTGCACTACCACAGGCAGATAGTGCAGTTATGTGGGACTCGAACCCACTAAAACTCCACGGTGTCCTCCTCTGCAGCTTGTGGCGGGAACACGGGCACGCTTTAGCACTCACCGCGAACCCGCCGCGGCTGTCCGTCACCGGATCCTACTCTGGGGAGCACCCCCCATGACCGGGGCACAAGTACACATTGCGCGCCGTAACCACCCCTGGGACCAAACCAGCACATGGGCGCTAGACGACCCCGTGTCCCCCTGCGACCAGTCAGGTCAGTGGCCCGGCCGCCTACCACTTTTCGGCCGCCGAGGATAGGGAGAGCGGCCAACAAAATACCGACACTCCTCCTCCCCTGTGGCCCCACCGCGTTCGCCATCAGACGGTGGCGACCTCGTCCAGGCCGCTGAAGGTAGGGAGAGCGGCGCACCATAATGCCGTCACTCCTCTCCCGCCGCGTCCTCCAACCCTCAGCCGCGATGCATCCCATACGACATCGCGGCCCGCCTCAGTTGCGATGTCGCCCAAGCGGCACCGCAACCTACCTGTTGGCCGCTACGTAGTCGACATCCTGGGAAAAGCCCTGACGAGCGGCTCCTCATCGGGTTCCTCTTCGTTTCATCGTGGGTGACCAAGCCACGGCTACTGAGCCCTAACCCGCCTCGACAATGCGGGAACCTCCCGGGGGAAAAAACCCCCCGGGGTGGAAAAATTGGCTACTATAAATACGTCAATTTACGTCAGGCGCTGACTAATTTGACAGGACCTAACTAATATTTATCTTCTGTCCTTCTCTTAGTGAAATAAAAAGAAAAAGATGCAGTGAACTTAAATTTAGTTTAGTTTGTGAACAATCGGCGCCATTATCGCCTGCCCGCGCTACTACTTCGTTTTCGTTTAGCGTTCTTTCTGATTTTTATTTCTTTTTGCTCCTCTCCTCTTAAGGATCGTAGCGAGATGATAAATAGCCTATAACTATCCTCAAAAATTGCAAGAAGAATTTTTCAAATCCGACGGGTAGTTCCAGAGATTCAAAAAAATCTTTATTATAACAGCTTTATTATATTATATATATATAGATTTCTCTATATAAATAATGTACCACATGATCATTTATTAAGCACTGGCTTTTGCCCGCGGCATCGCTCGCGTAATTTAGAATAGCGGTTTAGGGCGTGAAAAGGTATCAAGCAAACAAACTTACTTTCGCATCTATAATATTATAGTTAGGAGGATGAAAAACCGGTGTATCGACACTCTACGACTCACAAAATGTATTAGGTACTTTTAAAAAAAACCCTTAACACACTAATTAAGTTTCTGCAATAATATAATTCGATCATGATTCGAAAGACACGTGGCGCCATCTATGATAATAATAACGTTATTGTTGTTTTCCCCGGAAACAGTACTTTTTTTTCGGGATGAAAGGTACCCTATGTCCGTTTCTGTACACCTGACAACGTAGATGCAAAATGTCAGGATGCTCGGTTCAGTGGTTTAGGCGTGAAAAGGTAACAAACAAACAAACTTAGTTCCGCATTTATAATATTAAGTTAGGATAATCATAATTTTAATCTCTTTAAATTCTACGCGATCTAATTTTCACTCAGAAAGTGAACTTGCATAGAGCTGTTAATACGATAGAAATCTTGATTACATTAACCAATATGGCATGGAGAGTGAAGAAACATCTATTTGTGGATTTAAGTATTTACTCTAGACGAGCGAGATCACAGACAAAAACGTCAAGATCGTTCTCTGATATGAGACGAGCCCTTGCACTCACGAGTGGTATATCCCAAGGCTACTTCTCCCGTATTATTTATACTCTTTGGGCTACATCGTATCGGCCAGTGACGATCTTGATACTTTCCATTTTTGAAAATCTGGGAACGACTGCACAATAGTTTCACCTTGATTGTTTTTAAAAATGGATCGCGGAAACAAGCATTTATGGATTTATGAAGCAAAACCTGTTTTTCAATAAACAGTTTTTCTTTCTTTCTTCTTTCTTAAACTTGAAACTCCTCTAATGCGGTTTCAGCGCATCTGTCACCTTCGTTATGTGTGGGACGTAGGTAGATGTCGCTATAGCTATTTAGCACCTTCTCACGATTTAATACTGATAAAAAAAGCATTCAACATAATTGAGGAATCATGACTGGTTTCTAAAAACTAGTCGTTTATTTTAGAATCATATGACATTTTGCGCGATGAATGAATTGACGTAATTTTTTAGCTAATGGAGTAGGTAAATAAACTTTAAATAGCTTAGGTATAGCAGCAATCTATTATCATAAGAAAAGATTTTTGAATCCGTGTTAAAAAATGTCGTTTGTATTATCAAGGTTTCATCATTCTTTGTTTCTGTAAATAATAAATGAATGAAATGATCTTCATGTACTAATTAAAATGAATGATTTCAATTTATATTATAACCACGTACTTATGGTATGCATGAGTCTCAGCCTATTGATGTTCTATTGTGCATCTGGTATTGTAGGTTGGAAACCAATAAAAATACCTTCGAAGAAAATAAGGTGGAAAAATCGTTTATATATTAATACTTTAAAAGCTATTTAAACATGTTAAAAAAATACAGATTGTGAAATATCTATGTGCAGTCTAACTGACAGGCCAGGTGGCATGGTGGGTAAGATAACACATATTATGCCGCAGATCGTGGGTTCAATTCCCATCCAGGACAAACATTTATGTGCACATGTGTGTTTGTCCTGAGTCTGAGTGTAATTATCTATACAGAGTTATTGGTAAAACACCAACAACCTCTTAAGGGGTCATGGCACTCATCATTATTAACAACTTGTACTATGGGACCAAACCTGAAAACGCGAAAAAATCAGCTGTTCAGTACATTTTGACGAATCATGCTAACATAAATGTACTGAACAGCGATTTCAGGTTTGGTCCCATAGTAAAAGTTGTTCATAATGATGAGTACAATGACCCCTTAAGAGGTTGTTGGTGTTTTACCAATAACCCTGTATAAGTATGTATTTACAAAAAATAAAAAGTAGTATATGTAGAATATCAGTTATCTGGTTTCCATAGTACAAGCTCTGCTTAGCTTGGGATTAGATGACCGTGTGTGAATAATGTCCCGGGATATTATATTATATTATTATTTTAACTATTATTAATCAAATTAAGTTAAATGGCATTAAGACAAGATCCTATAAAAAAGTCAAACAAAATTATGCTTGAGATAAAATAGGCAACAGGCTATCAACTTCAACCAACCAGACACCACCCAACTTGCAAAATTAAAAAAAAGTTTAATATCGGAACTAGTTTCATATACCCAATAGAACATGAAAACTTAAACGTTCAGAAATTGTAAAATACACATACTTACATGAAATTGTAGAAATGTTAACAAATTCCAATTCATCAAAACAATATGAATTAAACAATAAAATCGCTTCAAACTTAGATAGAAAAGCCGCAGTGATTTAATACAACAAAAGCTTCTGATTTTGTAGACCAACGATTTTTTCTTACAAAACTAAATTAGTAAAGCAGTTGAAGTTTTTGAAGGTGAATAAGTTTCAAAATACTAATCGTAATGAAAATATATCTAACTAGCTGACCGAACAAACGTTGTCCTGTCAAAATTTCAACAATTCATACAAAAATTCAGGAAAACTGAAAGTGCATTTTCTATAAAATGCACTTTCAGTTTTCCCGAATTTTCTAAATTTCCCGGCAACTTTTCAAACATTTTCTTTCATACAAACCTTGTCCGACAATTACAAACACAACAAACAAAGAATTTGCCAAATAGGTGCGACCGTTCTGAAGTGATGCGCGTACGTACATTCGGCAATTGATTTTTATTTATACCAAAACAAAAAAAAAACTTTCTATCGAAAAAATTACAAAAAGTATGGGTACCATAGGGGCAAACGCTGAGCCTATTGTTACCCACTACGACATGTATCGATTTGCTGTAGCTACTTGCTGCAAACAACAAAAAACTCAGTGATGAAATTCCTTCCTGAAGGGATGATTAACACGATGAGATTAGAAGAGGAAAAGCACATAGATTGAACGACAAACGCAGTCTGACAACTTTAAAAGAATAGATCAATCGTCGCGACAGAAAAAAATAAACATAACGTCTTATTTGTTGGAGCACAAAGGTATGGAGAACGGACCTTCTAAGCTATGACTGAATGATGCAAGAATCGTACTCGACCCGTAGCTCTGAAAAGCAAATACAACCCGTACCAGTCAAACTGTCAAAATATGAATGGTATAATTGTGTATACGTTAGCAGTAATACCTCTCCTAAATACGCTAAACTAATGTTGAGTGTATATGCTGTTGGTGTTCTTTAATAAATAAATAAATGATATAATTTTCTTAGATTTCAGAGCGTAATCTTTGCATAAAATAACTACTGCTCCTACCATCGCGTAATGTCTTTGAGTCATTGTCCCTATATTTTTAGAACCATAGACACGCGGAATATAAAGCACGCTTAATGCGCCGCCCGGTCTTTGTTGTTTACTGTGAATATCAACTTCATGTTTGGTTACATTTTTTATTATGCTGTAATAATTAACGAAAATTATGTTTCATTTCTGAGTACTCGAAATATAAGAAGGTTGATGTTAACATTGCAAATATACCAATGTACGAAGAAGTTTTTTTGGACTAAAGGTAAAAGGTAAATCCTCTTCTCTCATATCGGCACGTTGGTGCCGATATGAGAGAAGAGGATTAAAATAAATAGTTAGCTAGTTAAATACTGCGAAAACAATATGATATTGATGATATTTGAGACTGGATTAAATTTAACGAACTATTTCTCATTCTCATAAGTAGGTAGTTGTACCTACTTATGAGAAATAGTTCGTTAAATTTAATTCAGTCTCAAATATCATCAATATCATATTGTGTTCGCAGTATTTATATATGTTCACTACAAAACGGCGACAAAATACGAAGACGCTATCCAATTTTCAGAACGTAAATGCGCAGTCATGCAATATAACCTCTTAATTAATTAACAATCCAATTGCACTTTTAGTGAACGAACAATTTGCACTCGCAATTTCACTTATCCGTGAGAACTAAAAATGTATCTCCGGATCACGGTGTGAGGGGTGCGCGGGCGGCTTCCAGTTGCAACAGCGGTAATAGCTGTGCCCGCGCGGTTGCGTTGCGAGACGCGAGGACTTGTCGGCGCTTGCGACACTTCCACGGCACTTGACACAGACTGGCGCGCATTCAGCCTGCTCCCGTCACCTGCGACAAGTTCAATATCGCCACAACCAATAGTCATTATACCTTCATCAAGCTGATTACTAAGCACTGTGTCTATCTGCTGTGAACTGGATTGGCAATCAAGAGTAATTCGGTTTAAAAACAGCGAAGTTCTTTGTTAAACCTTCAAAAAACTTCGCTGAAATTTTCCTCTGCAAGCACGATCATCTATCATTTGATATGGTCATTAGGTAAAGCTAGAGAAGCTAGTTAAAGATTCGGACAAAACATAGCAACATTAGCAAATATATTTTAGAAACAACAGGTACTTAAATAGCTATAAAATACTGCAACCACATACAGCAGCAGCCGTTTGTAAATCAGGAGATACGAGCAGATGGCTCACCTTCTAAACCTTCACGTTTTATCTATCAATCAGCTCCGCGTAACTAACTGTAGTACCGGCAAATACGCCACGGACTATTATCTACCGTGACGCAATATTTACATCTTCCAGGATGTTTCTGAGCTAATTTACTATCTTGTTGTTGATTTTAAACCGTTCTAAGGCAGTTGCCCCACCGCCGGCGAGGAAACGACTAACTATCGGCTATTTTCTCGCTCAAGAAACGTACAATAGATATACATTCCGTGTAAACAAAAGAGATGCATATATTAATAGTTGATCGCTGACTGTTCACACCGCGCGCGAGTACTCGTTTGTCGCAGCGACAAGAGCTATCAAAGAGAGTACTCGCTCAGCGACGCTCGCTTGACTCACGCTTAGTACATACGCATACCAGCGAGTAATCGCTTGTCGCCGTCGTTCACTCGTTGCTCGCCAACTTGTTTCTAGTTGCCAGCTCTACTCGCTTCTCGCTCTTCGTGGCGGTGGGACAAGTGCCTAAAACCATCTATTTTCAAAAAGAATCGCAAACACTTACGTGTTGGTATAATAGTTCAGCTAACAACATAAGCACGCAAGTTCATTGTAATCATAATTTATGTGTCCTATGTCAATATAACCTTCGGACTTGGAAAATGTTTTCCTCAAGTTTCCGTACGTTCGTCATACAACCACATAATAATTTCCGTCAGTAATTATATATATATATCTTTAGCATTGCATTAAATCCATTAAAAACTAGCAAGTTCTAGAATTCTAGATTGTTCATTCAATCTTGTTAATAGTTCAATTAAGTTCAATCAAACGAATCAAATCAACACTCACACCTTTAAAACCACAAATTAACAATAATTTGTGGTTCTCATAATAATTATTATTATTTTTTGTTTTATCACGAAGCTGGTTGTTTAATATTTTGATCGACAAAAGCACAATTAGTAAAATAAAATGATAGGGAATCCCCTATTTCAGCCCCTTAGGGGATGATTTTTCAAAAGCGCTAAGCCACATAATTCCTTATTTCCTACAAAAAGCATTATTTTGAAATTTCGTTTACCTAACTTAAGAAATGCTGGTGTTTCCCATACAAACTTTCATCCCCTATATCACCCCCTGTAGGTTTATTTTTGAGACAAAAAGTAGCCTATGTCCTTCCTCAGGATGCCTTGCCTTTTGTCGAAATCCGTTCAGTGGTTTAGGCGAGAAAAGGTAACATCCAGACAGATAGGCAGACAGACAGACTTACTTTCGAATTTATAATAATTATTAGTATGGATGTGCTAATTGGACCTTATCATTAGATACTAAACGTACGTATTATTAGTATTTTGTCTGTCTGTGAGTACACCTGCACGCGTAGCATAACCACTTGTATCTCTACGAAGAATAGACACTTCTTTTTCTATACAAAGCGACATTTCGTTTCTCCATTTTTGCCATCACAACATAGAAATCCTTCTACAATCTGTCATTTTGTCTTTCGTTTCTAACGATCTTTGTCTGGGTCCTTATGGGTTCGGAAGAAATTTTTCTATCCTAAACTGTCAAAATCACACTGACAATTGTCTAGGGTAGTGAAGTCAATTTCATTTTGTAATCGCCATGCTAAAGACAGTAGTTTTAAAACTTTCTAATAGTAAAAGCTGTTAATAATGATGAGTACAATGACCCCTTAAAAGGTTGACACTGTTTACACTTACACCCTGTTTAAACTATGTTCTGAGTGTCTGGTTAAAAAATATATTTTATAGGAAAAAGATGTAGGTACGGAATCAATCAGTCATGGTAGATTAGTGAAACTGGCCCGTACCTTAATTTTTAAAACCGTATACATATTTGCAATTCACCGCGTAAGTTAGTTTTTACATTTAACGAGTACTTAGTAACTGAGTTAAGAAATAGTTGCGATCGATGATACATTGTCCAAATAAAAATACTATGAGACGTCATCAATGTTAATATCCTTTAGTGAGTTTTATGGAGTCGTTAGATGCAGACACTCCTCTAGTTATGCTTCATAAAACGAAGGCAGTAGGCTGGTGACCATTTACGAGGACTCTCGATTTGACCATAACAAAAATTACGATATTTGATTAAAACCGTCACATCAAACAGTTAATGATATGAGATTTTAAAAATTCAAAGGTCACGACAAAAGGTGAAGGTCTAACTAACCTTTAAGAAATTTTGTAATCTTTGCACTGATCAATAAAAGAATAGATTTAAATATTTCTTTAAATATCAATATTGATTTGTGTGGGCAGCAGTTGTTTTAACTTAAGTTATTATTTAATATTTGTTTTATTAGCATGATATTTCCATAACACTTGTTTCCTTGGTAAACGCGCAGTCATCGGTAAATAAAGCCCAGTTTGAAAGGTAGCTCAAGATGATCACGTCAATACTTTAAGAGGGCTGTGACTGAAGAAGCGTGACAAATGATAATGGTGCTAGTACTAAGAAAAGCATAAGCACATGAAACTTTCACATGGAAAACTTAAGATTAGATACGGTCCTATTGACCTAGAAGATTCCTAAAGATCTTACAACCGAAGTACCCATTTATCATTTCCAACGAAAACGTAAATATGGAAAGTGTAATTTATACCATTTTCATGTTGTTAAGGAAAGTTTTGATTTCTACAACTATACTGGATGACTTTTTTAACCGTCTTGAAAAAAATAGAGTATAATAGGTGAACGGAGTAGAAGCGTATGGCATACTTAGTTTAACCAAAATCTTAATTCAAATCATACGCAGTACGCACCCTGCGTAGTGCGTATGATTTGAATTTCGATATTTTTAACGATCTATAAAGATTTTTTCAAAATTTCTGTTTTTATTGTTCTAGTTTATTTCAAATGTATAGTGTTTATTGATAGAGCAATTTCTGTCTAAGCTCTTGAAAAAAAAACTAGGTATGCCATAGGCATACTACTCCGTTCACCTATTGTATGTACCCTATTTTTTCAAGACTGTAAAAAATCATCCAGTATATTCAAGGTGGTGGATCTTGAATGACTGGTACAAATTAATGAGTTCACATATAAATTCAAATGGTCTCGCATCAATTACAGTGTGGCAACCATATGGGAAAAGATTAATAGATCTAGATAACTTTTTGGAAACAATTCATTTTGGTGGTGCCTCGTAAACGTAGACACTGGACCTGTTGACAAGGTCAGGTATTTGTAGCAAGTTACTTTATAGGATAAATGAAAGTATAATATTCCTATGCCTACACACTATATGAATTATAAAGCTCGTTAAAATAGCTGCAACACTCATTAGAATACAAGTAAGTAAAGTATTTGCAATAAGCAAGACAACTATCATTCTACAACTCGAACGACGCAAATCTTTGTTCTATGCTTCCTATACTTATAAGTAGTTGTTTATGTCAAACAAAGCCTGTGAGTAAACACGTCCTGGAATGCAAATACCATGAAACAATACGATCTTGATTACCTTTGGAAATTTTCCTTATTATATCTGGAAAAATGATTTCCTCGTGATTTTTTCGCGAAACCCTGTACTGAATGGAACTAAGTGATATTGAACTAGTACTTCGACCTCATGCTAGCAGCTCGCTACCTTGATCGTTCTAGATAATACTTTTATACCGACAGCAGCTATAAATTTTATAATGCCTATCATACTTAAAACAAAACATATGTCAACTGCGTGTCTTTAAGAAGACACGCAGTTGACATATGTTTTGTTTGACTAAGATTTTTGTGGCCACACAACGACTTCGAAAGTCACGACGAAGGCTTCAAAAGTCATTAAAACAAAATACTTGTAACATTTTAATTACATTACCTTGATTGATAATTTCTTAAAGAAGCCTTCGTTTAATTCAAATCTAGTCAAATTTAAATCTAGTTTGCATATTAGGTCTATAAATTTTAAATATTTTTCGCAATATCAACGTCAAAAGCGCATACTTTTTCTTATTTTTAAGGTGATCTTGTTTTCGGATATTTTCGTCCGTTTAACGACGACCGGATTGTTCATGCATTCTTAAACATTTGGTCTGTACCAAAAATAGTTTGATTTATTATCTATGTTCTATGTTATTGGGTTTGGTTTCCGCACTTAGTCCTTCATGTGGACCATTTTACGTGAGTCATGGCGGCCGTCGGTGGTTATTCTAACCAGCTCACTTCCCTCCAGAAGTCAATCACGGCTTCTGGTCTGTTCAGAACATCTGTGAAACATCTGGGTGCCCCGAGGGTTTCTATTCTATTCTGGGTAACGCCTGTGCATTTGAAGAGCACATGCGTAATGGTTTCCTTAGCCTTCATGCAAGCTCTGCACAGAGGGCTGTCCGTTATGCCCATTGTGTAAAAGTGTTTGTTTAGCGCGCAGTGTCCTGTGATGGTCCCCGTCATCAGGCGCAGGCCATTCCTGTCCAGGCATAAAAGTCCCCCGGTTAGTTTGCCATCTAAACTTGGCATAGCCTCCCTGGACTGACCTGGTGTCGAGGACCACCACCCCTCTGCTTGTGTGTGGGTGTTGTTGTAGCCACCTGCGTATTTAGTTGGAAGGTATAGGGTACGATTGGTTCGGGTCCACAGACAGACGCGCTGGATACCCTCCTAGCAAGTTCGTCAGCATTTATTAAGTCCTTACTGAACCAAACTATTTTTGGTATCTTGGACGTCAAAGACCTTTCTTTCTGACGTCTAAGATCTACGAATTGCAACTTTTAAAACTCTGTTTAAGTACAATGTACTTTGACTACGAAAAACCACTGGTTTTTGTTTAAAAAATCTATCGATATATTCTATCGATGACACTGAACTTGATAATAGATTATGTTAAGAAAGATGACGCTTTGGCAAACATAGACTGTTCTTGCTGGCCTAGAACATTTGGGTGGAAAATCACAACCATCCTTCTATTCTACAGATTATATATATAGGAAGAACACTTTAAACCTTTTTTAGACACAGATAAGTATGTACAACTTCATGTAAACAAAAACCAAGTCTATAATAATGTACCTCCAACATAGAAAATTGTTGCAAAACTTCTATAGCACTTTTAACGGTAAATAAGGAAAAAAAGCAAAGCATAACTTACCGGCTTAGCAAACGCTCCAGCACAAGTATTCACTAAAGACACTAGTTCGAAGCAATGCAGTATCGCTATAGTAAAGTAGCGAGCGCAAATCAGGTCTGACGGCACGAACTGCGCGTGAGCAACACGGGGCACTTTAACACTAGTAATGTTCGCGCGCGATCATTTCGCCCGTATATATCACTGCGCTATTCGACGTCACAACTACGAACTGACTCCAAGATAAGGGCTTCGAACCATCAATGTCTGCATAATGCGTGCTCTATATGTAATCGTAAATTACGATGGTTTTGATAAGACAAATTAACGGAACCTCGTCTCTATACTGTGCAGCATCATGTAACTTCAACTCTTGCGTAGCTTTTGTAGAATAGTCACCACAAAATTCTTTATTTATTTCCATGAAACTATATGAACTATTATTATGTCTTAAAAATCGATAGATCGTCGGTCACATTTGACATTGACGTTTTAAATTTTTTTTCACCATCAATACATCGACATTCTTTATTTTATTTTAAATAAAGTTCAACGTGGAAATATTGCAGGATTGTTGCTTTCATATAATTTTTTTCTGGTATTTTATAAGTTCCTGCGAAGCCTGAGTGAGGTATCGGGATAAATAAATAAACAACTATGAACACTTGTATTTTATTTTATTAAGTACTGCGTGGATCGTAGGCGTGGATACAGTTAGCGCATATACCTCAGCTACATAGCTAACCAGTCAATGATGTCTCTGGTTTTGCAAGTTTTCAACCGACTTAAGGAGAAGGTCCTCAATTCGACTGTACTTTTTTTTTTTGTATGTTTGTTACGCGATTACTCCAAGACGGACGGACCGATTTGGATTTTTTTTTTGTTTGAAAGGATAACTTCCTAACTCAAAAACTACCCAAGCAAAGTTAATAAAATTTATATGGGACCACATATACATACTTTGCTTGGGTAGTTTTTCAGTAAGCTTTAATAATGAGATTTTTTCCAATTAGTATATGTGGATGATGTTTAAATAACTTCCTATCACTGTTATTTCCATTGCAGGTAGTGGTATTCGAATTTGTGTGGGGTAGGTACCACAACTAAAAAGTGAAAAATAAAAACTTTTTAGCAAAAAATAAAACCGACTTCCAAAACAAAACACTACAAAGTGAAAAATAATTTTAATAACGGAAGTCGGTGGCAAAAAACGAAAATACAGAACCAAAGAAACCGACTACCGAAATTAAAGTTATTTTCCACTTTGTAGTGTTTGTTTTGGAAGTCGGTTTTATTTTTTGCTAAAACCCTTGTTGGTCTGTTTGGTTGTCCTGGTGCTGTTACTCTTTACAAAGGTTTTTATTGTTAGACTAAAATTTGAAAACCTTTCTTACAGAACGGGCTGTGGCGTTAGTTTGAAAAAGTAATTTTATACCTGTGAGTACGGCCATCCACAATCCAATTACACTGCATGCATTTATCCAATTATCACTATATATTAATATTTGCAATTATCCGATTGACACTGCATGTCGTTTAGGTGTTGACTGACGAGATGATGACTGTTATAGGTGGTTATAGGTATCTAAGGTAAAAACACCTTAGATACCAACGACGTGGGAACAGTAGGCTTGGGTGAAAACAACACGACGTTCCCTAACCTATAATTGAATATCATTCAGGCTAGGCAGTTAACTAAACGGCTAATTAAACCAGTGTTGCCAACTGGCTGCGACATCAACATCGCGAGCGTGAATTAGAAGCTGTGTTGGTGTTTATTTTATATGTTATTGTTGTGTAGTGAAAAAAAAAACAATTCAAATATTAAATTAAATCAAAATAAGCCGATGGCAGCTAAGAGATGACCAGTCCCTACTGACAGCACCCGTTCACGAACCTGACGCTGTTTAAAGAACCCTCTTCAAATAGCCGTAAATCAAGGTAGGTACTTATATAAAAAAGCGCGCCGGGTGTCCGACCCCATTTTTTTTTGGCACTTTTCCCGCGCTTTTTTTTGTAAAAACACAAACACAAAAAAAAAGCAAAAAGCTAGCTAACAAAAGTTAAAAGTTATCTTAGTGGCTAAGGACTCAACAATTTCTAAATTAATTCACCAATAATTTCACCCTATAAACGACGGCTGACCAGCCTCCTAATGATAGTCCGTCCCTGTCATTGTGAACGGTCATGGTATACAATTACCATAATTACCGCTCTGCGAACATATTGCAGCATGCCGTTATTAGCATTGAGAAGGTTATTGATAATCTGCATATCACACTTCCCTAAGGTCGCATTTCCACATGCCAGCTTCCACGAGAAACGTTCAAATCCAGTGCGATAGCGACTTACAGATTATAAACAATATAAACATAGGTACAACGCAGTTTCCAAGCTGCTATTGGACAAGCAGTCTGAAATTCCTCAAGGAAATTTTGACGATTGCGGATTCAACATTTTCTGAAAATAACTTGAAGAGGTGAAAAGATATTGGCCAATGGCGGCTATGGTATTACTTGTTGTTAGATTTTACCTAGTATTTAAGTTAAGTACGTAAGTTAAGTAGTATGTAAGTAAAGTTAAGTAAGTGAAAAATTAATTAGTTAACTAATTTGAGAAAGTTTAGTAGTAGAACGTAGCAGAAGAACAGCCATGACTCATGGAACAGGTATGAGAAGAATTTACCTGAGAAAACCTTCTATATTCATCAATCTTAAGCTATTTTTGCCAAATTAATTTCGTGGCTTAGTTAAGAACGTCGAGCTACACATAATTAGAATATACTACACGTAGTATTTCCTGCATTTGTACACAGTCGGAACATCTGCGTTATCTGCGCAATCAGCGTGTTGATAATATTAATCTGTACGGAATCGTTAATGAGCGAGTCCTTTCACGCTTAGCCTTTAGAAAAAAATATTTCAAAATCAAAATTATAACGTCACAGTTTCATCTTGAACGCTAAGAACAAGAAGGTTACCTGTGAGTGCACTTTCAATTTTATTTCCACTGACGTAGGTAAAAGTATATTCAACAGTATATATATCTTTTTCTTGTCATGGCAGTTTCTTTATCTGCTATAAACGAGGACTTATCAATCATAGTAGTGATTAAACATTGCGTTAAATATATCATCGTCTAGGTCTACTCTTTTAGTACCTATCTATTAAATGAATTGATAATACCTACTTAGTCTCGACACAATAACTGCATTGGACTACTTTAATTACTAATTTAGTCGATAAACAAACGTAAACAAACACACTTTAGGTTTTAACTTTTATATAAATTACTAGCTGACCCGCCAGATGTCGTCCTGTCCAAATTTCATCACCTAGCGATATGAAATATACATACCTACCAAATATACATTAAAAAAAAACATAAAAATCGGTCGAGCCGTCTCGGAGGAGTGCGACCACAAGCACAAGATTTTTATATATATAGAAATTATATATATGTATATGTAAGTACTCTCTTGATGTTGGCATCATTGCTGGCTATCCTATATTTATAAATATGGGAAAAATTCCAATAAAAATGTAAAACAGTCATCGATGGAACCTATACCTATTATAAATACAAATAAATTTTCTCAATTTCTCGTCAATTTTATTGACGTCAACAAATTGCCTGGTACGAAACCTGTGTTAAATTGTTACAACTTCTATTAGTTGTCAATGTCAACTATTTTCTGCAATGCCCGTTGGCTAGAACTGAACAAGCAATTTAACTCAAGTTATGTCCCTATTACAGTCTTTGTCATGAAGTAAGTTAGCAAGACCAACCTACCTACCTTGAAATCTAAAATCATGAATATGAAATCAATTAATCATGGCAGGGGCATGATTATGATAACCACAATTAATCACTGACAACCAGTCTTACCAAGGGGTGTAATATTACCCAGTAACTGGTTTGTGGAGGTCAGATAGGCACTCGCTCCATGTAAAATATTGGTATTCAGCTGCATCCGGTTAGACTGGAAGCTGATCCCAACATAGTTGGGAAAAGGCTAGGCAGATGATGATGAGATAAGGTGCCGAAACGTGGACACTGACAGTCGGGCTGGTCCACAAATTCAAGGTCGCTCAGCGCGCTATGGAGCGGGCTACGCACGGTGTTTCTTTATGGATAAAATCAGAAATGAAATTATCCGGAAAAGAACCGTAGTTACCGACATAGCTTGCAGAGTAAGCAAACCGAAGTGGCAGTAGGCTGGCCATGTTTGTCGAAGGACCGATGGCCGAGTCCTGGGAGACCGCGTACCGGCAAGCGTAGCGTGGGACGCCCCCCAGTTCTGGGGCAGACTGGATGCGGAAGGCGGAGGACAGGGGCTGCAGTCTCGATACAGATAGCGATAGCTTTACTACTGAAATCGGTCGCAAAGTCCTAGTGGGGTACCTAGACACTCAAAATTGCTTAACAAGCATGTGATTTTTTCGTGTTTGTCGTGCAATTTAGACCATCTAGGACTTTGCGACCGAATTCAGTAGTAACGCGAACGCTATCTATGTCGAGACTGCAACCCCAGGGTGTTGTGGCGCAGCCTGGGAATGGCCTATGTCCAGCAGTGGACTGCGATAGGCTAGGTTGATTGAATGAGATGATGATGAAGAAGGAAGATTAATCAGTAATAATCGCTCTGCCTGGAGATGATTTTAACTATCAGATAAAACAGATCAGTTTGGTCTTGAGTAGAAGAGGTGTATGTCCTGCACTGACCGCTGTAGGCCGATGATGATAATGATGGTACCTAGGATCATGTCGTGAAGGACGTTACTACTGTTTTTTCTATTTGACTAAAGTATTCTTAGAAGTTAATTGTGTGATCGTTAGTTTACAAAGAAAACGGCCAAGTGCGTGTCGGACTACGCACAATGAAGGGTTCCGTAGTTGGGATGAATCCCAAGAACAAACTTAACATTGTAGTTGAAAAACATTTTCTCCCATACATTCCAATTGCAAATGTAAGTTTGTACGCACAATATTAAGAGATTTACCATGTTGTTTTAAGAGCATAAACTTCTTATAAGTTTTCCTGTAATCTATAGATATTGCTCTATTTTCCGTATTTTTTTTTTCAAAATTTTAGGCTCTGTACTATCGGAGATAAAGGAGGGGGAATGGTCAAACTTCGTCTACTTTCTTAAATAACTTTTAAATGATTTATTTTAAAATTATAAAAAAGTAGTATAAAAAAGTATATTTGACACCCTCACAGCAAGCCCTTTCATTTGATATGTCACACGGTACAGTTTGCAAAACTTTTTTTTTAATTTTCTAAGGAGCTCGTGGCTAAGTAATAACAGCCGCACGGGTCGATCCATCAGGTTAAGCTACGCTTAACCTGATGGGGGGGGGGGGGGGGGGGTATTACCCAGTAACTGGGTTGTGAAGGTCAGATTGGCAGTAGCTCCATGTAAAATACTGGTATTCAGCTGCATGCGGTTAGACTGGAAGCCGACCCCAACATAGTTGGGAAAAGGCTAGGCAGATTGATTGATTTGCCCCCCAAAATTGACCCCTATATTCAAAATTCATTTATTTATGTTACACGTCCGTGTTTGGGTCCCAGAAATCATACGTGTACCAAATTTCAAGTTAATCGGTCCATTAGATTCGGAGCAAATTGGCTGTGACAGATGGACAGATGGATAGTGATCCTATAAGGGTTCCGTTTTTCCTTTTGAGGTACGGAACCCTAAAAAAGCTTGTCGCTAAGTAATAACAGCCGCACGGGTCAATCGATCAAGTTAAGCTACGCTTGCCGCGGTTGGTCCGTGGATGGGTCACCATCTTTACATACTAAGACCCCTCCGTGCCTCAGAAAGCACGTTAAGCCGGTGGTTCTTCCGGCTGTCATTCGTGGATCTTTGGCAATCGTTACAGGTAGTCAGAAGCCTGAAAGCCTGACAACCAGTCTTAGCAAGGGGTATCGTATTACCCAGTAACTGGGTTGTGGAAGTCAGATAGGCAGTCACTCCTTGTAAAAATACTGGTGTTCAGCTGCATCCGGTTTGACTGGAAGCCGATCACAACATCGTTGGGAAAAGGTCCAGCAAATGACTTTAGTTTAAAAAATGTTACCAGATACTATTTATAAAAGTGACTTAAGATAGGAGACACATTATTGGAGGAACTCTCATTACAGACGCACTCTTCAGAGACCTAACACACACATCTTTACATCGCAATTAGGGGTTTTGCAATACTACAAGGATACATCTGCATTTATAGAGATTTTATACTTAACTTTATGTTGGCATTATAAAAACGAGCAATAAAGAAATTAGTAGCCCACAAAAATGGTATTCGATTTAGTTCAATATGTGTAATTATGCTAAATAATAAATTGCATACTTACTCAACTTTATAATGATAAAATGAAGGCGTTTTTATAATATACAAAAATGTCAATAATATTACAAACATTATGTTGAAACATTCTGAACGAATTTCTAAATAAGAGCTGAAATACGTGAGATCAGAAATTATCATCATCACTATCATAAACTTTCAGCTAAAAGACATCCACAGCTTGATATAGGCCGACCATGCGACGCTACACCTACCGATCAAGTGAATATAGTATAGCCAAAACATCGGTTGTGTTATAAACTTATAAGAGTTAATAAAATTGGGATGTATACCCAGTTATTTATATTATTTCCAACTCACTTTTGAGATAGTTTAAAAAGAATTTACAACTAGCTGAGCCCGCGAGTATATCCGAGTGAATCGTGAACGTAGACGTACATAATATTTCATCGTAAATAATGTCCGTTAGAACCGGTCAAGTCAAGGTTCGACAAATCAAAAGTGTCCTTAATAAATATAGGTATTGCTAAGGCATATAAACTTTCACGGTGCCAAGTTTCATTAGTAGTTTTGAAGTGATGTGTGCAAATATTATTATTATACAATTATTCAAACAAACAAACAACTACTGTTTCTCTCCTCGCCGACTATTAAAGATAGCTTTAATATGTTTGAAATCGTCTATATTTTTCTAAGATATTGAGCAATATTTTTATATATTTGATTTTTTTTTTTTTTACAAATGGCATCTCGTAGTTGACCTAGAGAGGTCGAGACTACTTAACCGGATATATTTGATTACTAGAAATATTATTTATATATTTGTAATCACGTTCTCGAAAACGACTCTCACGATTTCGATGAAAGTTGCAATATAGGGGTTTACTAGCTAGGTCTCATATTCGTATATGAGAAAATTCGTTTTCTCTATTTTCACCCTAGTACATATTTACATTATTATTATTACGAGTTGTATAGGTCGTAGGTTCGAACTCATAATACAGGCGTTTTACTTTATGTAAATTATTTCATCACCGCTGCTCTCAAAACGGTGAAGGAAAACATCGTGAGGAAATCGGCATATAGAGATATGACGAACTGGGTGTAAAGTTAGAAAAGGGAGGATCCTTCGACCAGGCGGGTGTTGTGTCTGGTGGGCTACTGCCCGACGATTGATGTCGGGACGTTGTATATATGCCACAGGCATGTCTTAGAACTAAAAATTCGAAGACATGTGACATCTACCAACCCGCACTGGGCCCGCGTGGTGGATTACAGCCCACTCCCTCTCACAGAGAGGAGGCCTGTGTCCCAGCAGTAGGAACATTATATTATAGACTGATTATGCTTATGCTTTGCTTTGGGTTGGGGGAGGCCTTTGTCGACTGGCAAACAGTTCTACAGAGAATAAGTAAAATTCAAATAAGAGTCTAGTCTAGTTCTATATATTTTGACATAATAGGTTGGGGAAAAAGTTTCTTCGCATTTTTTAAGAAAATTCAAAACATTTTTTAATATAGATTATTTACATTTAACTAAAGTATGTAGGTACCATTTTGTTCGATAACTTTTTGCCATCTTGTAGGTAGGGACATGATCCCATTGCTATAGAAATTTTGGGACTTCTGGTCAAAATACCGCGACAAGTGGTTTTGGCAGTCCTCTCGTGATGTTAACCTGACACTGCCTAAAGAATTCTGAAGAGACCGAAACAGGTAGAAATCTGAAGGTGCAAGGTCAGGACTATACGGCGGATGCATTAACACCTCCCAGCCAAACTCTCTTAATTTTTTCTGAGTGGCTAAAGATGTGTGAGGTCTAGCATTATCATGATGAAAAACCACACCCCTTCTGTTGATTAATTCCGGCCGCTTTCTCTCAACTTCTTGCTTTAATCTCATCAGTTGTTCGCAGTAGAGTTCAGAATCGATGGTCCTGCCTGGTGGTAACAGCTCATAATGAATAATGCCCTTCCAATCCCACCACACACACAGCATCACCTTGTTGCGAGTTAACCCGGGTTTCGCCACAGTCTGTGAAGCCTGACCGGCCTTTGACCACGACCTTTTTCGCACGTTCTTGTCATACGTGATCCACTTTTCATCACCAGTTATCAGCTTCTTCAAAAATGGTTCGGTTTCATTACGTCGTAATAAAGAATCACAAATGGGTACACGGTTCAGTAGGTTTCTTTCAGTGAGCTCGTGAGGTACCCAAATGTCGAGCTTTTTTGTGTACCCAGTTTTTTTCAAATGCGCCAAAACTGTTTTGTGGTCAATTTCCAGTTCTTCAGCTACGTCGTAACTACTGATATACCTTGCTCCACTTTTACAAAAATGGCATCCATTTTATCCGTAATAGGGCGACCAGAACGACGTGCATCTTTGACATCAAAATTTCCGGATTGAAAACGCTTAAACCAAATTTGTGCTACTCTCACAGACACTACACTAGGTCCATAAACATCGCAAATTTTTTTCGCGGCTTGCGTTGCATTTTTACCTTTTTTGTAGTAAAATTTTAAAATGTATCGAATTTCTTCATTAGATTCACTCATCTTGACGGTACGAAAAATAAATAAAAATCACAAATTTTCCTAATTTGAATTTGGAATTATGTTCTTTAAAATTTAAACTTTCAATGATATCAAAACCAGCCAGATTCAAATGGTATAGCCAAAGAGATTTTATTACAAGTTCATACATACTATAATGCGAAAAGACTTTTTCCCCAACCTAATATAATTGTAATATGGATCTGATTAAAAGGCTATATTATTATTATTATGCTTATGCTACACTTGATCTTGACCAAATTTCTAGATATTTTTAGGGCGTAGGTAGGTACTGTTTTTTTCGGTCTTTAGTGAACAAGGAAGCCTATTCGTTCCGCCATGTCCGTGAGTCTGTCGTCTCTCCGCGGCTTAGCTCAGAAACTTTTAGAAAGCTGAAACTGCACTAGAAAGCTGTCATTTGGAATGGGTATATATATTAATCACGCCGACAAAGTGATAAAATAAAATCTTGAAAAAAAAGTTTTTTTTTTTACCATGCCTACACGTAAATTGAGGATATTTTAGAAATGCCAATTAAATGGTTGTTTTTGGATATGTGAAAAAATTTACGGCTGTCATTCTCCTGCTCTCATCTCAATTAATTTGGGGTCGGCGCAACATGTGTTTTTCTACCTCGCTAGTCATCCCCCTTCCAGCCGTATCATATTTCACACAGTCCGTCCATCGCATGTCGCAGATGGATTGTCGAATCCGCTGTTTTACATAACCGCTAGCTGTTTTACAAAACAGCTCCGTTATGTAAAACAGCTGAACGACGTTTAGCATCGTCATCATCATCTTCATCAGCCTACAGTAGTTCACTGCTGGACATAGGCCTCTCCTATTGCACGCCATTCAATTAGCAATTTTCCATTACGCATAAACGTTTTGCATTTATCAACGCAGCATTATGTAAAACAACGTGAAACGTTATATTGTAGATTTAAGTTTTTATTTTATTCGCTCGTGGCTGTTGTTGTGGTGTTTTAACAACAAAAATTATTGTTGTGGTGTTATAAGAACAAAAACAACGTGAAACGTTATATTGTAGATTTAAGTTTTAAATTTTGTCGCTCGTGGCTGTTGTTATGGTGTTATAACAACAGAAATTGTGGTTGTGGTACTATAACAACAAAAACAACGTGAAACGTTAAATTGTAGATTTAAGCTTTAAATTTTGTCGCTCGTGGCTGTTGTTGTGGTGTTATAACAACAAAAACAACGTGAAACGTTAAATTGTGGATTTAAGTTTTAAATTTTGTCGCTCGTGGCTGTTGTTATGGTGTTATAACAACAGAAATTGTGGTTGTGGTACTATAACAACAAAAACAACGTGAAACGTTATATTGTAGATTTAAGTTTTAAATTTTGTCGCTCGTGGCTGTTGTTGTGGTGTTATAACAACAAAAACAACGTGAAACGTTATATTGTAGATTTAAGTTTTAAATTTTGTCGCTCGTGGCTGTTGTTATGGTGTTATAACAACAGAAATTGTGGTTGTGGTACTATAACAACAAAAACAACGTGAAACGTTAAATTGTAGATTTAAGCTTTAAATTTTGTCGCTCGTGGCTGTTGTTGTGGTGTTATAACAACAAAAACAACGTAAAACGTTATATTGTGGATTTAAGTTTTAAATTTTGTCGCTCGTGGCTGTTGTTGTGGTGTTATAACAACAAAAACAACGTGAAACGTTATATTGTAGATTTAAGTTTTACATTTTGTCGCTCGTGGCTGTTGTTGTGGTGTTATAACAACAAGTACCTACTATGAGTGAAAATGACACGAACTCAAATGAAAACACTGATTTTAAGGACAATTTTAAAATAAAGTTATCAGTGTTATGAAAAACAGTTCTAAAAATACTAAATAGTTTAGTAATTGCGACCAACTTGGAAGTAACCATAGAGGTGCGTAGTACATATATATCGATGAAAGTAACGCTGGGCGGCCGCTGCCGCAGCGCCGCCGCGCCGCGCCGCTCGCATCACTCGTGCTGCTCGCGCGCGGTTGGTCACAGTTATAACCTAACCTAAACCAATTGGTCTGGGTGCCCTAGCTTAGTTACTGCGACCTTTAAGTATTTAAAAAATGTGGAATACTATTTTCAAATTCAGTCGTTTGTTTATTGATTAGTGTTTTATTTTCACTACATTTGTATGTTTTTAATCAATATGGACACGATACAAAACTTTTTAGCAAAAAATAAAACTGACCGAACAAAACACTACAAAGTGAAAACTAACTTTAATTTCGGTAGTCTTTGATTTTGTATTTTCGTTTTTTGCCACCGACTTCCGAAATTAAAGTTATTTTTCACTTTGTAGTGTTTTGTTTTGGAAGTCGGTTTTATTTTTTGCTAAAAAGTTTTTATTTTTCACTTTTTAGTAACCTACCCCACACAAATTTTAATACCACCTGCTATGTAAATAACAGTGATAGAAAGTTATTAAAACATCATCCATATAAACTAAGTGGGAAAAATACGCTCTATTGAAGCTAACTCAAAAACTATCCAAGCAAAGTTAATAAAATTTATATGGGACCACTTAGGAAGTACACCCATTCAAACAAAAAAAAAAAATCTTATATGTCTTTGAGTAATCGCGTAACAAACAATGCGAGTTCCGTCGCGGTAGCAATGCCGCACAAACGGTTCGCAACATTAATTACGTGTACGGAGTCAATCAATCTGCCTAGCCTTTTCCCAACTATGTTGGGGTCGGCTTCCG
Organism: Dicycla oo; assembly: GCA_948252095.1. Lineage (NCBI taxonomy): Eukaryota > Metazoa > Arthropoda > Insecta > Lepidoptera > Noctuidae > Dicycla > Dicycla oo. The sequence goes on from OX411714.1 coordinate 21,677,819, forward strand.
GTCTAACCGGATGCATCTGAATAGGTACCAGTATTTTACATGGTGCGACTGCCTATCGTACGGAGTAAACACAACAAATGAACGCACGACTCGTTATTGGTTTGAACGCTTCCGACATGGAAATTTTCATCTAAAAAATGAACCCCCGAAGATTAAAGTCAGCAACGACGAATTAAAGGCGATAGTGGAAGCTGACGATACTCAATCTACAGCTGAGTTAGCAGCTTTCAACGTTAGCATCAAAACAATATTGGTCCATTTGCGTCAAATTGGCAAGGTGAAAAAACTTTATAAGTGGGTGCCGCACGAACTGAACGACCGCCACGGCGACGAACGCGTTGAGGTATGCCTTGCGTTGCTTAACAGACACAGAAACGAAGGAATTTTGAACCTCATTGTCACTTGCGATGAAAAATGGATTCTTTTTGATAATCGTAAGCGGTTATCATGTTGGTTAAACCCTGGTTCAGCGCCTAGGCACTGCACCAAACGAATATAACTAAAAAGTCATGGTCACTGTTTGGTGGTCTAGTGCTGGTATAATTCATCACATCTTCTTACCAAATGGCACCAGCATTACTGCGGATGTGTACTGTGAGGAACTGACATAATGATGGAGAAGCTTGCAAATCTCCGGCCAGTCTTGGTTAATTGCTCGTCCCCGCTGCTTCTACACGACAACGCTCGAACTTATATGGCACAACAGACGATCTCTAAGCTAGGGTTGGAAGTTTTGCGTCATCCAACGTACCCACCAGACCTTGCGCCGACAGACTTCTACTTTTTCAATATTTGGACAACTCCTGGGCAGGGAAAAATCCCGACAGGCAGTACAAAATGCCTTTGAAGAGTTTGTTGGCTCCCGTACACCTAAATTCTTCAAGAAGGGCATTTAAAAATTACCACTGCGCTGACCATCGATGACCATGATGCATCGATAGTATGGGTACATATATTATGTTGATTGTTAGAAATAAAAAATATTTATATAAAATTGACTTTAACTTTCTGCATACTAAACGGCAATTTCATAGATAGACCTATATTAAACTAAAATAATAATATTAAACTGAAATAATATAATAATATTATTTTAGTGATAGCCGTTTGTTAGAAATAATCTGAAAAATGCATCACTGAGTGTACCATGCAGTGTTGTGCCATTAAGGCAGTATATGCAGGAACGTAGGCACCGCTCATTAATTCACTAAAAACGAAAAACCTCAGGATGGACTGCTTCTTACACGGGCAACAGGCTATTTCACTTGCTCGTGCGTCACCAGTCCTAGGCAGATTCGCTGTATTTTTACGAAAAATTGGCTTTTATTTTAGTATATTATGGTGTCTTACGACTTCCACGAGAACGTAATCGCGGGCCGAAGCTAGTAAAGAATAAAAATTGTTCCGGAAATATTTCATTCCGCAAGGAAAAAGTTTAATATAAGTACCTGCTTGTTAGTTAGCTTTATTCAAGAAAAAAAAAAATAAAAACAACACGTAGCCTGACTATTAAGTAGGATATGTTCTTTTATAACTTCTCGGTTACGATTAAAGTAGTGATAACGTTATTTCCATAATACTCGTATCAAGTTGAATGACCGGATTTCAGCACATTTCATGAATGGAGTTAAGTTTCGCAACAGCTGTGCGAATGTATTGGAGAATAAACTATTTATGTGAAGTTACCAGCTTATACCTACTCGAAGATAAGAACTGGCATGTCAGTTGTTACTCGAAGTCTTAATGAATTTCCAACATTGGTAAACTACACGCTAATACAGCAGATGATAAGGAAAATTATTCATCCTTTTTAACGGAGTTCCAAAAAAAGTAGGAAGTTCTCAATTCGTCGCGTATAATATACAGGTTGTAGCGTAAGTAACGGATAATTCTGTATGTGTGGGACGGGGACCGCAAGCCCTATAATATAAAAAATGTCAAACCCCGGATATTTTGTAAAATTGCCACCTTTTGTCACTTCCTCGGCCACCGTGTTCACAAATTAAGAAATGTTCACTATCTGATTTCTGCATAATATTCTTAAATAAACGTGCTATAAGATGTGTATTACAGTTTTGGAGTACCTCATGTGGTTTTTTTTAAATCTTAAAGTGAAAAAGCTGTGTTTCTGTAAAAAAATCACTTTGTATCAATTAATGTGGAACATTAATAAACCATTTTGGAATCTGCGTTAAAGGTACCAGTTTTAAAAAATATGGGCAGCTAGGTTTCCATACATTTTGTTTACACCAGACGAACTCAAACTTAGGATTTTTTTTTTTACAGAAATACAATTTTTTCACTATAAGATAAAAAATAACCACATGAAGTACTCTAAAACAGTAATACACATCATATAGCACGTTTATATTAATATTATGCAGAAATTAGATAGTGAAAATTCCTTAATTTGTGAACACGGTGGCGGAGGAAGAGACAAAAGGTAGAAAAAAAAAATTGCGCTTGCTCATTGACTCCGGGGTTTGACATTTTTTTTATGGTATGGGGCTTGGGGTCCCCCACCCGCATATACAGGATTATCCATTAATTACGCAACACCCTGTATATATATTTTTTTTATGTATGTACACCGATTTCTCCGTCAATTATAGACCGATTTCGAAAATTGTTTTGTTGTTTCAAAGGGTATGCTTTCGAGGTGATCCCATTTTCACCAAGTCAGAATCTGATAAGGGGATCTCATGGAAATCGAGGGCAACCCTCAAATTTTATAGGCACACCTATAGCAATTTGGATATTTTCCATAGTAACTCGTGCATTTACTCTCGGAAAGCACCATTTGGTGAAGAAGTACTGATGGTGAAGACCACAGATGGCCATTGGAATTACTCAATAATAAGTATTTCACGGGTTGCGATTCGATAGCTACCAAACATCCTCCAGACACTGCCACCGAGAACTGCCGAGAAGTGTCAAAGAGCCAAATGCGAAAAACAAATCCAGCGCAAAATAAAATTAATTACAACCAATACTAATTTAATTATATAGCAGTAAAAGCTTTCTTAATTTTAAGGAAGCAGAGTATGTTAATTAGAGCTACTTAATTAAGGGCTAGTTACTTATTTTATTTAGGGCTAATTTTTCAATCGTCAGATAACTTTTATTAATGAGTACCGTCTTACTGGAAACTTTTCAACTTGGTTACAAGGACCTTTCACATTAGGCCGGAGCCTTAACCGGACGGCAACATGCCGTATTAAATTAATGGAATAAACATGGCGGTTTGACAGCTTTTGTTTAGAAAATATGTCAAAATGTCATATTTATTCTACAGATAACAGTAATTTGACTATTGGAAAATCAACCCTAAAACTCAATAAGTTTTTGAAAATTTGGGAATTATTATTTATTTAAATAAAACAAAAGTAGAATTTACGTGAAGTGAAAGCGTTGACCAAAGGGCGTCGAAAGACAATCTCGCTCTATCCTAATCAAGGGCTAGAGCCGGCGCTGCGAGATGACAACAAATAGGTACAACACACCACACAATGACGTACTTTTGTATAACAGCAGTGTTATTCTGTACAAATCTGACCGTGAAAACTAAGGTGAGGTGAGCGTGGAGTGAACGGCCAATAGTGTCAATCCCTAGCACCAGGTGGAATGACAGCTCACTTCAAGCTCACTTCACCTAAGTTTTCACGGTGAGATTTGTACAGAATAGTCCGGCAGCTCAGGTCGTCGACGTATTACCAAAGGACAATGATCGATAACTGAGAAGAGAATCAAGTTGCAAAAAGAAATAAACTCCGGAGCTCAAGAATGACGTCTGCATGTAAACTGGTTTGGAGAACCAATGCCGCGATTAAGAGAACTCCATACGCCAGCAAAGTTCCCGCCCTCCGGAGACTTTTAGACTACATGAGCACACAACTTTTAAAAATAACACAATTATTTGTTTTGCAAATAGATTTAGCCGCTGCGCCAAGGCAATGGTTATGGACTTATTTACATACGGAACCGGCCATATTATTGTACATCAATTTAGATAGCGGCATTACGCGACATGATATGAATTTAAATTTTTTAAGACAGTGCCGTCTTCGGCTGTTTGTTTGTAACGAGTTTTTTTCTAGAACTACATAAAGATAAATTATATACTAACTACGCCACATTTAAAGTTGTTGTTTACTCCTTTCGAAACTTGAAGGTCTTAAATTAGTTTATATTTTAATTCCGGATCCGCTCCGTATCGAACGAGCGCAAAGGACTGTTTTAAAGGTTAGTAATTTTCAGTCTTTCTTATTTGCCAATAGAGAACTTTTAACGCACTGGACTGTATGTCAACTTTTCATTTTAAATACACCTTTTTTTAAATTATGGTCTCTTTTGTTTTCTTTTGTCATTATTATTATTTTTCTTTGTGTTTTCATAAAACAAAAAAAAAATGTCTTTTGTATTACGGAAGGACACTGGCTCCTGCAGCACAGTTTTAACGTAGCTCAGGAATCAGTAAATTCAATAACTTGTTTTACCGTAACCTACTATTTTAAGCCAATAAATAACTTTTGTATTACTTTATTTATTTATTTTTCAAAAAAACACTAAGTCTGGTTACTAAAATTGGACTATGATGCCACGGAGAAGCTACTCATAGTTCTTTCGTAATATTGCATAATTTCGGGTTCTTGACTTCGGGTTTTTTTCCGTCATCAATAAATAATTTGTCTACAATTTGAAAATTCACCATTGGAATTTTATTAGTTTTTATTCGACGTGAGGGCCTGAGACGTGAGAGGTGGTCCGTCACATAGGGTATTCTACTTAGTTTGGACGCCAGTCTCTCACAAAGTATCATATTTTATGTCTATATAAGTATTTATTTACAAAAAAAAAAACAGTCTATGTAGTATATCAGTTATCTGGTTTCCATAGCACAAGCTCTGCTTTGTTTGAGATCAGAAGACCGTGTGTGAATAATGTTCCAGAATATTATTATTATTTTATGCATTTTTGTCAAAACGCTATAATTCTTGTCTCTATGTTTGTATAACTATGTGAATTTTTGTGAAGAGAGAAGAATAAAGATTATAATTACTTAAAAATCTTTGACATATCTGGGCACCCTGGGCTCCCGAACACGTATAAAATAGGAGGGGGTGCCTTACATTACACACTCAATAATGGGCCCGCGAAAGCTTTCGCTAGCGCATAGTGACGTAGCGACAAGGGACATCCCTTCCTGAGGTGCTTGAGGAGTGGAAAGGTATTCCACGGCACGGTCAAGATCCCTACCAGCATCTTACTGGAATACTTCCTTCCTCCGAGCCCGTTTGCTCTTGCGAATATATCCACTCAAGCCGGCCAATAAAGGCAAGAAAGAGAATTACTTCCTTCCTCCAAGCACGTTTGCTCTTACGAATCTCTACTCGAGCCGATCAATAAAGGCAAGAAAGAGGAATACTTCCTTCCTCCAAGCACGTTTGGTCTTACGAACCTCCACTCAAGCCGATCAATAAAGGCAAGAAAGAGGAATACTTCCTTCCTCCAAGCACGTTTGGTCTTACGAACCTCCACTCAAGCCGACCAATAAAGGCAAGAAAGAGGAATACTTCCTTCCTCCAAGCACGTTTGCTCTTACGAATCTCCACTCGAGCCGACCAATAAAGGCAAGAAAGAGGAATACTTCCTCCCTCCAAGCACGTTTGGTCTTACGAACCTCCACTCAAGCCGACCAATAAAGGCAAGAAAGAGGAATACTTCCTTCCTCCAAGCACGTTTGGTCTTACGAACCTCCACTCAAGCCGACCAATAAAGGCAAGAAAGAGGAATACTTCCTTCCTCCAAGCACGTTTGGTCTTACGAACCTCCACTCAAGCCGACCAATAAAGGCAAGAAAGAGGAATACTTCCTTCCTCCAAGCACGTTTGCTCTTACGAATCTCTACTCAAGCCGACCAATAAAGGCAAGAAAGAGGAATACTTCCTTCCTCCAAGCACGTTTGGTCTTACGAACCTCCACTCAAGCCGACCAATAAAGGCAAGAAAGAGGAATACTTCCTTCCTCCAAGCACGTTTGCTCTTACGAATCTCCACTCGAGCCGACCAATAAAGGCAAGAAAGAGGAATACTTCCTTCCTCCAAGCACGTTTGCTCTTACGAATCTCTACTCAAGCCGACCAATAAAGGCAAGAAAGAGGAATACTTCCTTCCTCCAAGCACGTTTGGTCTTACGAATCTCCACTCAAACCGACCAATAAAGGCAACAAAGAGGAATACTTCTTTCCTCCGTGCACGTTTGCTCTTAATCTCTACTCAAGCCGGCCAATAAAGGCAAGAAAGAGCATTACTTCCTTCCTCCAAGCACGTTTGCTCTTACGAACCTCCACTCAAGCCGACCAATAAAGGAAAGAAAGAGTAATACTTCCTTCCTCCAAGCACGTTTGCTCTTATGAATCTCCACTCAAGCCGACCAATAAAGGCCAGAAAGAGGAATATTCCTTCCTCCAAGCACGTTTGCTCTTACGAATCTCCACCCAAGCCGACCAATGAAGGCAAGAAAGAGGAATACTTCTTTTCTCCGAGCACGTTTGCTCTTAATCTCCACTCAAGCCGACCAATAAAGGCAAGACAGAGGAATACTTCCTTCCTCCGAGCACGTTTGCTCTTACGAATCTCCACTCAAGCCGGCCAATACAGGCAAGAAAAAAAAATAAAGAGAAAGAGGTAGGACCTCTGTTCTTCGTCAATGTTCATTCCAGCCGGCCAATAAAGGCAAGCCAGAGGTGAAGAAGGAAACTTCTCCCGGCAGATAGGGTCTGTCGGGTCGCTACTGTCCAACAGCTCGCCCCTACCCCTACCCTAAACCTATATCGGCAAAGTAAACTCTACCGGCACAGACCTACAGTTCAGGAGCGCGCAAGCCCCACCACGACGTCAACGTAGAGATACGGCGGTAGGGCGATAGGCGGTATTATTATTAATTTATTTTTTATGACGGTAGTGTAGATGGTCGGAGTCCAATATATGGAACTTCCGAGCTTCTATTGGGATATGTAGTGAGATGGTGAATGAGAACTCATGGAGGCAATACTGGATTATATTGTTAAAAGGGAATCAGCAAATAACATATCTCACTTCTTAAATTACACCGCATAGAGCCCTAGCTAAAACCGAAGTGCCGTCAGGAAAAAACATCCGAACTATCTCTTTTTAATTATTGAAAAAGAGTTAGCTTTATACTGGCACAAGTAGTCGAATGTCAGCCAGTACAACATAAGGTTAAGGACCTTTACAGTAGCAGAATTTTCGATGATGCCTGTTGGTTTTAATTGGGAGATCTACTCGATGCGGCAATCGCAGGACCAGCCGTTGTGGAATGGTTCCAACACAGTAACTCAAGTTATTGATAACGGAACTAGAGAAAAAAGGAAATGGGCTCTATTTAACATAATATATTCGCTCTATTTGGTTTGTATCTAGACACACAACATTACTACAGGTGAGACTGGCGTCATTATGAACAAATATAGCTTTTAACTGTAAACAGAACTGTCTTTTAAGGATCTATCTATCTACCTCCGTAGACAGAAAAAAAAATTGTAGACAGCTAAAGATGAATCTCATTAGGATATTTCTTCCAGGTTACCTGGCTCCCTTTCGGGTACAGCCCTGTACCCGAAAGGGGGCCATGTAACCTAATCGAAAAAAAAATCGGTTATGGAAATAAAAGCTATTTACATAATATATTCGCTCTATTTGGCTTATCTATTATTACTGTCTGACTCTGTATGTAGAGATAATTGCTTTGGAGATGTTACGAGTAAATCAGCCTATCAATTAAGTCACAATCTTGACCCGAAAGATTCGCGTCAATCAGCAAGGTTATAAGCACAGGTTGGTGAATGGAGTCCGAATAAATAACAATCTTTGTTAAATCAGCTACTGGCAACATCTCTTTAGTTTTTGCCTTAGAACAATATATTTTCTACCGCTGAGCTAATGGTTGAGAGCTGCTAAACTGAACAAGATACGATTGCCATCCAGAACCTAAAATTACTTTTACTTAATTGAAAGACTATTTCTTAGATATTTTTATTGTTTTAGTTTCAGGATATGACAAACAGACATCGCTGCTCCGGTGAATTCTTTTATACTCATGAACTTTATTCGAATGTTTTAACTGGCTTTTTCCCGCGGTTTCGCCCGCGTGGTTGTTGGAAAATTTCCCACGGGAACGTAGGTACTACCGGGATGAAAAGTACCCTATGTTTTAATCCAGGTTGTATGTAAACTATATCAGTGTGTAATCTGGGCCGAATGGATTTGGATGAAAGGACCATGCCGATTTTAGTATGGAAGGTGGCGTCTTTTTTTCACGGTTAACAACCAAATCTGGTTTTCTAGTACCTACAGAATAGCCTCTCGAATGTCTTATGTTACACAGTTCGACATAAGAAAAAATGCTCCAAGTGTCTTAAGTCGGACAGTTACACTTAAGGGCTTGGTCAGGATTGGTCGCTAAATATATGTAGTTGTGTTGCAAGTAGCAATATGTTCTGTATTTATATGAAAGAAATGGTTCATTCACTCTTAATTTTAATATTTTTCAACAGCAGCAACATTATTTTGAACTTGTGCAATTTATTTATTTTTTAGTTAAAAATAAATAAATTGCAGAATTTGTTCGCAGAATTTTTATCGGTTGACAGAATAAGTTGTTGTGTCATGCAAATAGTGTATTTAGTAGTGATATTTAGTATGTTATGAATGTGTAAACATATGTGCCATCGTATTCTATTGTAGTTTTAGTGAATATATTTGTGGATTCGACGTATTGTGATAAAGTGTAGGTTATGTGAATGAATATTATCAAAATGAAAACAAATCACGTCACTGCAATGTCAGGTCAGTTTTATTTCACTACGTAGCTGTTTTATTAGATTGGAAAACTAATGAGGATTACGGGAAGGTATCATTTATAATTTGTTATTATCGATTTAACAGTATAATCTTCCTTTTTCTGAACGCCTACCTAAAGTTATTACCTTACTCGTAAAAGCGTTGACATTGACGTAATGTGCGTGTACGGAGGTCGACACCCGAAAGGATAGTGTAACCAACAAAACTTATTTAACATGCATATCTCTCAACTCCGTAAGAAATGAGGTAATAAGAGTTACAAGTTTGTATGTATTTATTAGGTTTGTAGGCAATTTTTTTACTCCTAGTTGCAAGGTTAGTGTTAAATTGCCACAAAATAGATAGCCGTTAAATGGTTTTAGACATTTGATTATTCAGTACACCCCCTCCCGTGCGTTACGCAAAAAGAAACAAAAAATAATTTTTTTTCAAAAAAATTAAAAATATTACGAATTACGCGCGAAATGCACGACCGACTATTCAAATATCCAAAAACATTTAACGGCTATTTATTTTGTGGCAACTTAAGGCGAAAGCGTTAGGGTAGCCCGCGAAATTCCAATTTCCATACGTTTTTTGCAATTTACAAGTCGGTATTAGGTTGTACGTTGATCAAAATGTAATTCGCAGCCGTAACAAGTATGTACTTACATAATTATAATCATTAAAGTGACCCATACAACTTTAAGGCCAGGTAATCCTAATGAATGACTATTTCATGAAATCTTGACATTTGAGGATTATACTAACTTAAGGAGTTGTATTACTGATTCTAATGATTATAATTCTATAAATACATATTTGTTATGGCCGCGAATCATACTTTATTTAATATACAACCTAATACTGACTTGGAAATTGCAAAAAACTTAAGAAAAATTGAATTTCGCCGGCTACCCTGACGCTTCCTCCTTAACAAATTTCGATTTCAGAGGGGTCATCGTTCATTTAAATACGACCTCTCCGTGCCCATAGATTAGTTATTAGGTTTCTTTGTAATGTAGGTACTTTTTGTGTAATTTTGTACCTCACAATAATTTCCGCTACTTAAGAGGATTGTGAAGTGCCGATACGCGGCTGCGAGTCTTGGAGGCAATTACCTACATTTCCTTTTTGAATTAATGTTTCGGGCGATAACGTTTTCACCCCCCTAAACCTTTATGAACTGAGGCAATTTTCTCATTCTCTCAATCTAGGTCTCTACGTTTTAATTTTTTAGTAATTCAGTTAAGTTTATTAAAAAAAAAAAACGCTTGAGGAAGTTTTTAAGTCAAAAATATAGATGTTTAGATGCTTATAACTTATGTCGTACGCAATATTTCTTTATAATAAAAACTTACGGACCTAGTTTTTCATTATACCTACAACATTTCCAAAAATTAGACTATGTTTACGGGGGGAAAAACGTTATCGGTTTTTGTATGTTTACAGCTGCACAATCCTCTAACTTCGTATTCAGGGTTACTTACAGACAGGGGAAGGATATGCGTATGAAATTAATTTTATTATAATGCAATCATAATATTTTGAGCATATTATCTGTACCTAGTGACTTTTGTTAGGTACTAACCGAATTTCGGACCGTTTAAGGAACACAACACTGCGCGGCAAAACTAAGATCACGGTCGTTACCGAGAAAGCCGCTAAGCTCAAGTGGGACTGGGCCGGACATCCTGCCGCATGTCAGATGACAATTGAGCTAATAGAACCACCGATAACGCACGACGACATCGAGGCAGGCCGAGATGAAGATGGCGGGACGACTTTGACTCCTACCGAATAGACTGGCCGAAATTAGCAAAAGACAGAATTGTTGGAAAAGTGAGAGGGAAGTCTTTACTGTGGGACAGTGTAGACTAGTTAGATTAGATTAGATTAGGCACTGACAGACGTGGCCGTACCATCTTGTGTCGTGACTGTTACTAGCCTCTTCTTCATCCTGAAACATTTTCTGTTGTTTAGTTTCACAATATATGTTGAGTCTGACTATTCAGTCAGCAAAATGTTGTTTTTTGTAGATCAAACAACTAGCCCAGAGGTTTAGTTCGAGCTTCGATTTATTTATTTTATTTATTATGGCACTCCAACGACTAATTCACAAAAACTTATACAAAAACTTAGTCTTACTATATTTCGAAGCTTTTTATATTTTTATAGTACCTAAGTAAAAATCAGCCGGTCTATTCTGTAAAAATCTCACAGTGAATAATTAGGTGAAGTGAGCTATCATTCCACCTGGTGCTATGGGTTTGAGACTATTGACAGCTCACTCCACGCTCACTTCACCTAAGTTTTCACGGTGTTTGTACAGAATATCACTACAGTTCACAACTACGTATTTTTGTTTAGCTACCTATGATGTTTGCAGCACGGAGTAAAAACAACGTCATGGTTGATCAAAGATTGACTGCATTGATTGATTGGTTCTTAATTCTTACGAAACTGTTTGCATTACTTTATCCCATTAGTCAAGATATTTTTATCTTCACATGTAATCAGATCACTTTTATCAACATTAGTGATAATGAGCCACGTATTTTAGTAGGTATATTAACTAACTGTGTATCTACTTGAAATCAATTCTTGAGACGTGCTGAATCATCGCGTCTGATGTTAAAACATTCTAAGTGATAAAGCACTGGTTACCCAATATTATAGAAGAGTACACTGTTAGGAGAGTTCTAAAAATTCAAATAATGAAAAAAGGTCAGATATTGAAGTGACATCATGACGATTTTCTTTTTTACATTAATTTCTATCCAAAATACGTGTAAAAATCAATCAATCAAATTCATTTATTATTTGTCACCGGTGGAAAGTCAAAAAAGAAAGATTATAATTTCCCTCCAAACAAATCATCGTCTAAACTTTTTGTTTAGTCAGAAAAGGTCACGGCAGGGTGGTTGACCTTTATAACTCATTCAGGGGTAATTTTATAAGCACATGTATAAATATGAATATATTCCCTGAACAACTAAAAATAGCAAGAGTCTTACCACTTTACAAAAAGGTTGCAAATTAGATCCTAATAATTATAGACCGATTTCCTTGTTACCAAGAGTAATCTCGGAAATTTTTGAGAAAATATTCAAAATAAGACTACTAAGACCTCTCAATCGTAATAAAATACTTAATCACAGACAATTAGACTATCAGAAAAAATGTGGGAACAATTGACGCAATGAATACCTTAATAGAGCAAGTAGTTGACAGAATTAATGATAAATTGAAAGTCTTATTCCTCGATCTTAGGTCCGCTTTTGACACGGTTAATCACAAGTTACTGTTAGCAAAAATGGAACATTATGGAGTAAATGTCTATTTAGGTTTTACTTAGAAAATGGAAAGCAATATGTGGAAATTAAAGTAGATGCAGATCATAGTCAAAGAGTTTTCAAATCAGGACTTAAACTAATAAAACAAGGAGTTCCACAAGGTTCAATATTAGTACTTAGTACCAATCGTTTTCATTTTGTTTGTTAAGGCTTGGCATTACGCCGTTGACCTCGCTCAAATGGGCGTTAACGCCGAGAATGCCCCGCGCACCCCCTCATTATAATTACGCGCGAAGCGATCACTAATATTCTATTTTGCACCGCTGACTGCCACAGAGCCATGACGCGCGACGCACGCATAGGTAGCCTGTTGCATATTTCAGAGCAGTGGTGCAGAACATTTTTAGGTAAAAACTTGTATGTTGTAGAAAAACAAATACAACACTTGTGTAAATTATTATATTTTTAGAAAATATATATTTTTAATGACTAAGAACTCATTGTAATATTACTAAAACAGAAAATGGGCGGCAGAATATAGACAGTTATTATTATTAGCTTTCCCCGCGACTTCGCTCATAAATAAAAGTGAATAAGTTTGTACCTAAAAGTACTACTAGTAGTTGTTTTAAGTACTTCAAATATTAAAAAAAAAAACGCAAAATAAATCAAGTGGAAAATCTGAGCAATACACAAATCTGCCGGCCATATGCTTGCACGAAGCTCAAATGCCATATTAGGTTCATGGGGTCCATGAACCACAATGCGTCCCATATGGTTTGTGGGCCCCATACGACCCGTGACCTCAGTTCAATTTATTATAAGTCACAAGCGGTCGTGGGCCCGGAACTTATTTGTTCAATAAGGCCGGCCACATACACAGACTGAATTCCGTTTCGGAATTCCGTTCCGAAATATCGATTCGGAATTTTCGAAGGCAGTAAATCCATACAAAATCAAGGATGTACCACACACGTACAGTAGTTCTTCGTTTATTTTGTATGGCTTTGCTGGTTTCGAAATTCCGAAATGATATTTCGAAACGGAATTACGACTGTATGTGGCAGGCCTAATCAATTATTCATTCTTTTTCTAATTGAGTTTTAGCAATACTTTCATTTTCTAGCCCATGTTTGACTGATTTGACGTGATCTATTAGGTTTTTATAAATTACATTCTTCACCATATTAGCACAACTGATGTCATTGCGTTTTTTAATTACGTTACCGAAATTTGAAGCCGTCAGTTAATTTCTTCTTAGTTCAAGCCATTCACTTGACTCACTTTGAAGTATTGTACCTGTTTTAATTCTTATTCTTTCATCTTCATTCTTCTCTAAATTTTTCAAAAATATTATTTTCGATTCCTCTAGCATTTCCTTTGACATATCGGGTTTCGCGCAATCCTGTCCATAATTGATGGAAGAGGCGTTTTGATTTTCCAATGTTCTTCTTTTCTTCTTTGTATATTTTTTTGGTCTTATCTGTCGCTTTATTCTGTTCATTTCAAATTTATGTATTTGTCCTTTTGGACTTCTACCTACAATACGTTTATGCAAGATGCTCAAAGGTTTTCTTGTGTTAAATGATAGAGCCGCAGTATTACATCTCATCTGATATTGATATTTTTGAGCAAAGTTTATCCTTTTGCCACCTATGAATTTAGCAACAACGCTATGATATCTCTCTACAGAGTTGCTGTCGACATCGTGCAAAAAATGCGTGAGTGTGCCGCTAGCTGTGATAATATTAATTTTATTTTTTGGCACAGAGTGTTTGTATGAAAGTCTTTGTCAATATCTTCTATTTCGCCTAGTTTGCCACAAAAGTATCCTTTGCACGTGGTATGTTGGCTAAAAGCATGTTCTGCAGCAAGCATTATATCAGCATGGAGTTGCATTGCATTATCAGTATGCTTGTATTTTGCAATTGCAGTTACTACTACTTTTCGCATGGTTAATATTCTTTTCTTTGTTAGGAGTTTTATGAACCGTATTAGAAATTTCGTGTCTGTTGTAAAACTCTGCAGTTTGTTGCAAAAAATCCTCAGCAAGTGGTTTCGGCATTCAATTTTTTCTATTGTTAAATTTTCGTACGGCCTTTCTTGCAAAAGCTTTGAATATGTGTTGGCGTCACAATCTGATATAATTCTGTCATATATCAAATTGTGCATTTCTATGCTTTTCTTAAATCCCTCGACAATAATCGTTGACTCCATGCCGGTAGATGGTCCTGTAAATAAAGACAAAAAGTATAATAATGTAGCTTTCAGTATACAAAACCTATATTACGGCTTTAGTTCTCTAATGGGTTACCTCTACCATTTTTATACATATAATACATATTTAGTTTGATTTCAAAATAATAAGGCGAACCATTTACGTTTAGTTAATTTATAAAACAAACAAACAGCAATACGTTTCCACTTATAATATTACTAGGATTTTTATGTAAAACACATAAAATATTTACCTGTATAAACAAATATGATTTGTTTGTCGAGATTCCTTTATTTTCTGCTCTAGCGCAAATGTAGCAGAACTTATTTTTGACAGCCATGAACAATATTTTATTGCTACGTTTACCAAGTATGGCTGCTGCTCCTGACAGTGAGGAGTAGTTTTTCTTGTATGATCTTTTTCCCCAACATCCGTCAGCAATGACATCAATTATCGGTATTCCCTTTGCATTTACTTTACCCTCTTCAACGGCAGCACATCTTTCCTCTTCAGCAGCTTCGTTCAAAGATCTTAACGCTTCAGATTCCCACGTTTTGTTTACTATATCCATATGAAAGGTGAATCATTTTTGTGAGATCTCAGGAAGTCCTAGAGTTGACGTAATTTCCAGAAATTGCGTATGTCCACATCCTGCTGCTATTGCCCCAGCTACGGCACATGTGTTTAAATTCATTTCTTCTGGGGTGTTGTCTCCCTCTATTATAAAACTCATGTTACATAAAAGACATTTCAGTTTTAATAAGTTAACTGGCCTGTTGGTCTAGTGGTTAGTGGCCCTGACTGCTATGCCGGAGGTCGTGGGTTCGATTCCCACCCAGGACAAATGTTTGTGTGATGAGCATGATCATTTGTTCTGTGTCTGGGTGTAATTTATCTATATATGTATGTATTTAGAAATATATAAGTATGTTTATCAGTTGTCTAGTACTCATAACACAAGCTCTGCTTAGCTTGAGCCTAGACGGCGTTGTGTGATAGTTGTGGAATATTATTATTATATTATTATTATTATAATTTATTCATTAAACCTGTCAAACGTTCAGATACGATTTCTATTGACTTTAAACCGCAGTCCAATGGTCCGTGGCTTGATATTTCTTGGATTGATTTAAAAAAATGACTGATGTTTACAGTACGTCTACCAATCGATAATTCTTCAGTCCCCTAAAACCAAGTAAAATATAAAATTCAGTTGAAATACTGATGGCTTTAAAAAATATTGTAGCTTATATTGTATACGTTCATCCACGTTTACTTATAAAAGGGTTACGTTAATCCAATTTTAAAATATGTCATTTGATTTGCTTAGAACTTTAGGGTTCTATGAAACTCGCCAACCTCGTTACTTCTCGACCCCTTGTAGTCCGAGAGTCGCAATCTGCAGGTTACATCCATGGGGTCCAAAGAGGACGGACAAAAAACGTCCACATACTGTCGGAATTCCGTTTCGAAACATCGATTCGGAATTTTCGAATGCAGCAAATCAATGCAAGATCAAGGATCTATCACACACGTACAAGTAGTCCTCCGTTCGAAATTTTCTCCGATTCAAAATTACGCATGGTAGTCTGTGCGTGACTTTGTATGGGTTTGCTGCTTTCGAAATTCCGAGACGATATTTCGAAACGGAATTCCGGGACGGAATTCCGACTGTATGTGGCTGGCCTAATTATTACCCTGTATTAGCAATCTTATTGCGATGAGTAATAATACAGGGTCAAATTAAATTAGCTAGTGAAACTCCACAGACGTTTATCGATATCTAAACATGATGAACTAGTTAGCTGCGACACATATACAGGTTCAAATTAAATTAGCTAGCGAAACTCCGCAGACGTGATGGGTATCGATATCTAAATATGATAAACTAGTTAGCTGCGACACATATACAGGGTAAAATTAAATTGGCTAGCGAAACTCCGCAGACGTGATGGGTATAGATATCTAAACACGATAAACTAGTTAGCTGCGACACATATTCAGGGTCAAATTAAATTAGCTAGCGAAACTCCGCAGACGTGATGGGTATAGATATCTAAACACGATAAACTAGTTAGCTGCGACACATATTCAGGGTCAAATTAAATTAGCTAGCGAAACTCCGGCCAACGTAAATTCGTACGTGTCTAATAGTAACAAGCTATAGATTCACTGCATGCGAATCTATAGCTCGTTATGTCGTTACTGTGCCGCCCGGTCGTTTGAAATCAATACCTTGTTGCCATTAAACACGTACGAATTTCCGTTGGCAAATTCGAAACGAAAACAGTTTCTCGTTCTGGCGACGAAAGGTACCTAGGTAAGTATAAGCAGCTGATAGGTAGGTACCTGCTTAGGTACGCATATTACTTATACGTACCTACCTATATCTTTTTATCAAAACGCTTGATTGATGGTTACTAGTAAAATGTTAGATAGGTACTCAAATTACTTACCGTTTCATTCTTTTTATTCTCCTCTTGTATTTTATTTTCAAATTACGCTTAGTGCGTCTTTTTTTGTCACCCATATTGATTTTATAAATAAACTTATATTAACACAAATATTTCCTATGTAGTAATACTAACTATATACTAAAAACTACTCTAATATTTACACACACAAAAACTATTAAAATCAACAAAATAAGTAGGTAGGTATTTGTTTACAATACTTTCTAATGGTATTGTCACCAACGAAAAAATGCGGGAAAAAGTGGTACAGGTCCGTTCAGCACTGCGTCTCGTCCCGCACTAAATTAATAGGCGACAGAGGGGTTGCTCACGCGATTGAGTGTCGATTTATGTAAAAAATAATGACTATAAATAATTAGAAAAGTTATTTAAAAAAATAAGCCGAGGATTCCCTAGGTATTGTATTGTGTAATATCATGATGACTATAAAAAAACCTAGCGATTAATAGTTTCGAAGAAAAAAGGTTTTATATTTCTAAAACAGGGGTTACTTTTCATGTATGTTAATGATATTTAAAATTATTTTTTATTTTTTTCGAAGTGAAGGGGACATGTGTTTTATTGTGTAGTTTAACATATTTTTTTTTAAAGATCATTATGGTACGGGTTATGGAGAAAAAAGGTTTTAAACTTCTTCAGTTCCAGCCTAATTTACATATAGCACCGCCTTAATGATTTAATTAGCTTTATTTAAGTGATACTGAACTTGTGCTTTTTGCTGATGATACGAATGCTATCATCGCCGCTAAAGATGTTTACTCTCTCAGTAGTAAAATAAATAATGCTTTTGCTCTCTTTCATCATGGTTTACCATCAATAATCTCAAATTGAATGTCAGTAAAACGAATGCCATGTTATCTAGGACGATGTCGACAAACAAAGAAAACATAGACATAGTATTGAATAAAAATACAATAACATTGGTAGACAGCGTAAAATTCTTAGGTATTCACATTGACGAAAGTCTAAGCTGGAAAAAAAAAAATTACAGCTATAGAAAGTTCATTTAGCTCAGCTTGTTATGCTCTAAGAAGTCTTCGAGATGTCATCGCTATTGAGCAATTAAAGGTGGTATATTAGTCGCTTGTAGAGTCACTACAGTATCACTCTATGGGGATGTAGTTATGCTTAGGTACAATATAAATACAGCTTTCATTATACAAAAAAGGGCCATAAAAATCATGGTGAGAATTCCACAGTGGATAACGTATAAGGAGTACTTTAAAGAAGTTCAGATACTAATGGTCCCTTGTTTGTATATTTTAGTTCTTCTCAATGATCTTATAAAAAAAAGCTGCAGAATTTAGAAACACCAGAGGAAAGATGTATGTGGGAAGCTACTAGGCGTACAAAATAAGGTGTAACCTCATTTAAAAGTAGTGAGTCATGCAGGTTATCAATCAATTAAACTGTTTAATAATCTACCTGTACACTTAAAGTCATTAAACAACTTAAATCAGTTTAAGCAACAGTTAAAATCATTTTTAATGGAAAAGTGCTATTACACCCTCGATGAATTTCTGTGTGACTCATACAACTAGACTTTAATTAATTATTATAGTATTTTTATCGACATTATATTATAATACTTTTTATATTATTTTTGTTGTTGTTTTACTTTTTAAATTAATTAAGTTGTTTACTGTTTTAATAATGATTCTTATTGTAATACTTTTAATGTATAATAATTTATAATCTAGTGTGAAATTTCGATACGATGTAAAAATTGTTACTGAAAAAAATTAAATGAAATGAATGAAAAATTTGTTCATGTGTCTTACATGGTACTAAGAACTTCGAAAAGTAGTCTCTCTTGGGCCCATTTATAGCTTATAACGAAAAGAAAATAAGAAAAGTTGGTATTTATTCTTATTTTGTTTCCGTTATGATAACAAAAAAAAATCTCAAATGCGTGTCGGACCACGCACAATGAAGGGTTCCGTAGTTGGGACGAATTTATCCCAAGAACAAACTTAACATTGTAGTTGAAAAACATGTTCTCCCATACATTCCAACTGCAAATTTAAGTTTGTACGCACAATATTGAGTGATTTACCATACTATTTTAAGACCATAGACTTCTTAGACTATAGGTTTTCCTGTTATCTATAGGTATAGAAATGTTTTCTATATTTTTTTTCCAAATTTTAGGCTCAGTAGTTTCGGAGATAAAGGGAAATGATAAATTTTCGTCTATTTTCTTAAATAACTTAAAAATTGCTATTTTAAAATTTATCTATTTACGTTACACGTCCGTGTTTTGGTCACAGAAATTCATATGTGTACCAAATTTCAACTCAATCGATCCAGTAGATTCTGAGCAAATAGGCTGTGACAGACGGACAGACAGACGGACACACGAGTGATCCTATAAGGGTTCCGTTTTTCCTTTTGTGGTACGTAACCCTAAAAACAGCAGTGCTTGTTAAACAAAGTATAAGAAAAATAAATACTTATTTAAATTCAATAGAGTAGGTAAGTACTACCTACGTATTTATTTTTTTCCTTTCCGAGTTCTATTGCATAAGTTAATTAAACACAATGATGTTCCTAATCATATAGGCTACCTATCAATATTTTTTTTTCCTTATAGGTACCCTAGATCTATTTGTCCAGTACCTACTTGCCTACCTATTGTTATCTAGGTCACAACTTGTACAGCCGGAAACGGGTGAGCTATCACTAGTTTACAAAATAAAATTAAAATAATGTCCTGCCAGTGAATTTCATATCATTTTATTTAGTTGCAATAACTAAACGAAAAAACATATTATGTGTTCTTTTTTATGACGTCAAAAACCAAAGTTATCATCACATTTTATTTTCAAACTACCCACAAGTTGATTTTGTATTCATTATAAAATTTTAATGCAGTGTAGTGTTCAGTTTAAATATACGTTTTCAAAATGTCAAAAAGTTTGTGTAAAGTAAATCCTGACCGTTTTTGTTACGTTTGTGGTGAATTCACTATATGTAAGTAATATATGTAATGTCCTTTACATTCCATAGCGGAATCACTCAAAAAAATTACTGACAGTTACTTACTAATTTATTACATAATTTTCAACGAATGGGTGTCAACATATCTCTGCAAGTCACTTCCTACACTAGCACCTCGATTTCTTTCCTGAAAACCTTGGACACGTCAGTGACGAACATGGAGAGCGTTTTCACCAGGACCTTAAATTGTTATCAAGGATATTGGGACCAGGCCACGTCAGGTGACCATTGCTGGTCAATTATAAGAGACACAGATACAAATAAATACAAGAAAAAAGCTAAGGCAATTCATTTTTGATTTTTTAAATATTTTTGTAATTTAAAAACAATAAATACTTTAGAAACGTGATGTCTTAGATTTTATATATATACATATTTTTTTAAGCTCAGTGCACCTTTGTTGTTAAGAAAATATATTCTACTTTCATTTCAAGGACAAGAACCATGTAAACTAGTGTAATTAGTAGCTAACTTAGTACCTACCTAATCTACCAACTCAGACTAAAAAACAGGTATATTAATTAGGAATATACTTGTCTTATTGGAAAAGCAAGCTAGTAAGTATAGCCTAGATAATATGCGATTAGTTGTAAGCCATTTTATCACGTTTGCTTTGTTTTTCAACTATGCGATTGGTAAGTAGATCAATTATTGATTTGCCAATAAATAACCAGCGTTAAAAATTCCCGAACCCTGCTTTTGTTTTAAAAATAATAAATATACATTAAAAATATAAATATACGATATTTTTGGAAAAAGTGAATTTTCTTAGCAACTAAAAGAGACTTACAGAGCCATCTATTGGGCAATAGCAGTACTACGACACATTTATATTTGGAAACATGCCTACCACCTTCCGCAAACAAAGTAACATGAAAACGAATATCTATTCGACAATAGATGGCAGAATGTGAACATTTTTTGCCACAATGTGTAAGAATATCGACACCATCAATTTGGCAGTTGTGCCGTTGTGCGACCCGTTTTTTTATTTAACCGCTTATTTAACTTTTCAACTTTACATTTGGCACTGCCAATGGTAACAATATCGGCATTGCTCAGTAATACGCCAAGCTACATATAATATTATATTAATAAAATAAAAATTGCCTTTATTTCCTCTGACCCTACATATACAAGTAGTTAATAATAACTAATAATATGCTCCATAAGTCAGGCAGTCCCCCGGAACCCAAGAATTATAGACCGATCACTTGTCTGTCGACGGTCTATTTTAAGAGCGAAAAATATGTCTGCCTCTCTAAATGAATGTAGGACCGGGTCTCGCGATAGGTACTAACGAGCTACTCCTCATCGACATGGCCTTAAGAGCATATACTACCTCAAATGGCTTAGCATGATCCGTTATGTCGAAAATACAGCATTAATTTTGACATAAATATATTATGGTAAACTTGAGGATTAATGTTAAGTACTACCTATGTGTGACGAAAACACGATTCCATAAAATTTTCTCGATAGAAAAAAATCCAAAGGTACTTCAACACCGAACAATAAACCGCTGATATTCAAAAAATACTTCAAATTAGATCATGACACTTTGCATACTAACTGAACTAACTATAAAGCAAGTATAGTTAGTTCAGTTAGTTAAGTATAGTTAGTTCCTTATGTTTTTTTTTTTAATTAGCATTATTTTCACCGTAAAAAGAAATCGTCTTGAAGTTTGTTCCCTACGGCCTGAACACCCCCGCTGTGTCGCTTCGGCTTTAGAACGGGAAATTACCGGTAACTGATAAAATAGGTAGGAATAAGGGTGAGGCAGCGCGGGGAACTGAGGGCGAAATTAGAATTTGAGCTGAGGTTGTAAAGCCAACAGGTTTGTCGATCCCACAAGGATTTGTCGACATGCTGGATAGATTATAAGAAGGCCTACGACTCGGTGCCACTTACATGGCTCATGAGGGTGCTGGAGATGTATCGTACAAGATTGATGCAACTCTACGTACCTTCCTAGAGTCATGTATGGGGCAGTTGCGGACGATCCTTCGCTATCCGGGCTGTCAACAGATCCAGGGGAATGATTAGCCTGTATGGATTAAACGGGGACTATTTCAGGGCGAAATTTTGAATCCACTCTGATTCTGCTTATCCCTAAATCCCCTAAGCTCACTGCTACAGGATTCAGGTCTAGGCTATCGGCTGAAGAGAGGTGGTCAGGTCATGGATGATTTGAAACTCTTTGCTCCCAATAAATTGTGACTGATGGAGCTACTAAAGGTAACTGAAACTTTCAGTAGCGCCATCAGGATGGAATTTGGTGTGGACAAATGTGCAGTCATGCATCTTAAGCGACAGGAGATTATGGAATCCAAGGGAATTCAACTCTCGGAGTCCATACACCTTATATCCCTCTTCTCATCTGAAAGTTATAAGTATTTGGGTATCTCGGAAGCTTTAGGCATCAACGTTGCTGACATGAAACAATCGTTGAAGGAGCGCTTTTTTGGCCGCATGAAGAAGGTATTAATTAGTCTTCATTCAGGCGGAAACAAGGTGCGCACCTTCAACGGTTGGATCATGGACTCTTTTGGCATACTCAAATGGACTCAGACCGAACTCGATGCCCTGGATAGGAGGGTCCGTACACTGCTGACCCCATACCGGATGCATCACCCACGATTATCGATGATTATACTGTACCTACATCTCACGGAAGTGCGGGGGTCGAGGCTTTTTAAATGCGAAGACCCTCCACAACCGCGAGGTGTGCAGCCTCCGGGAATATTTTTTAAAAGCCGAAGTGGGTATGCACCGTGATGTGGACAAGGGGATCACCCCGCTGTCTTAATATATGTATAGTAATAACACTAATAACAACTAACCCTACCGCTGTATCTCTACGTTGACGTCTTGGCGGGGCTTGCGTGCTCCAAAATTTAGGTCTGTGCCGGTAGAGTTTGTCGGAACAGGTCTGGGATGAGGAGCCAGACCAAGAGAGATACAGAAACCCGCAGGGCAGCATGTGGCGAGCTGTTGGGCAGTAGCGACCCCATGGACCCTATCTCCCGGGAGAAATCTCTGGCTTGCCTTTATTGTTCGGCTGGAATGAACACTGACGAGAAACAGAACTCCCACCTCTTTCTTGCCTTTATTGGCCGGCTTGAGTGGAGATTCGCAAGAGCAAACGTGCTCGGAGGAAGGAAGTATTCCAGTAAGGTGCTGATCTTGACCGTACTTCCGGGATTGTCCTGATAGCCGTGGAATACCTCTCCACTCCTCAAGCACCTCAGGAAGTGTTGCCCGCTTGTCGCTACGTCAGTGATGTGCTAGCGGCCGTTTCCGGGAGCCCATTATTGAGTGTGCAAGTCACCCCCTGCCATTTAATCCGTGTATAATATATAACATTGGTCAGGCAGGGGACATAGTTCTTCCATAGTTCAAGTTACCCAATCCACTTTAGCCACCCAGACCCATAGCCCAATATGTTTTGTTTCCACGTACATACAACAATAGTCCTGTACCAACCGGGGGTTGTCCTTGAGTGCACTTGCATAGTGCATACAGGGATAATCGTCGGTTGGTGCCTCCTCATCATTTAAAATTATCTAAGGGACCTCTGCGAGATGGCTTCGGCTCCTCGTACGCCTTCCAAAGGTCCGGGACCCCAGGGTCCCGAGAAATGTCAAAAAAACACTAATAACATTAACTAATAACACTACCTAACTAATAATATTTTGTCATAAGCAGACCTCGTTATCGTCGGGGCAAAACAATGAATACGTGACACATACAGCTATTTTCACGTTTAGTGCCTATCAAATTATACACTCCCAGAGACGTGCTTTACGAACATAAGAAATAAACACTTTATTCACATTTTTGACAAAGACACATGTGACAGTTGCCTGTTTTGAATTGGAACACTACGAAATGTCATAGGTATGTTGTACACTATCATATAGTCTGAAGACCACAAAAGGATTCCTACGGTGGCGACAGCTCATTGGAAGACATGTACGACTAGTTATTATAAGTAGGTACACTAAATGTACTTATTAATAGAACAACATGGGAATTGGTTCATTGGTTTATTATTTTCATTATGTAGATAATGATTATGTAGGTAAAAACTAGTAGGTACATATCAGAAAGTCTGTTTTTGTTTGATTGACACTTCGTTTTAATTAGTCTATGAGTTATTTATGCCCCGAAGATAACGAGGTCTGGTCATAAGGTTGTTAACCCTTCGTCAACAAAACGTTTTTATCAATTATCAGCTACTCTGTCTTGCGACATAGGTAGGCCTCCTCTATTTCCTTCCAATTATTCCTGTATATACCAAGCTGTTCTTCGCCAACCTTTTAGCAATAATACCTTACCACAATTATTTTTTTTGTCACTTACAACATTAATTCGACTATTTTTTTGATAAACCCAGTTGATTATACAACTAAAGTAGCAAGCCCGAATTCCCAGCAAAGAGCGCCTTAGGCTACGGCCAAACCTGTGTTGCGCGTCAAGCAGCGGGACGCGGGACGCGAACCGGGAGCGTCAACAGCGCGCAACTTTTATATGCACACCTGCGTGACTACTTTTTTTTCTGTATATGGCATCTCGTAGTTGGCCTAGAGAGGCCGTGACTACTTAACCGGTCAATCCTGTGGCTGCCTTAAGCGAACTCAAAGCCTCCAGCCAGGGGCATAAAACTTACAGACTAAGCGACTACACGCTAAGGGCTCCCCCTGTGGGGAACGAACCTCAGCTTAGGGCGTCGCTGGGGGGAGGACAGCAAGATGAGACAGGCTGGATCAAATTAGAGTGATTATTATTATCTGGGGAGTTTAAAGCTACTGGCTCAGCTACGCCACCAGCTGGTACTTCATTCCCGAGCAAGGGACGGGGGGGAGGACCACAGAACAGATGAAAGAGGTTAGAATGGCCTTGCAGGCGCGCCGCAATTGTGAGCAACGCTCATATTCAACCAAAATTTGCTTCATCGGCGAACAATCGCGCTCTTGTTGTGACAGCGTACGAAGCTCCGCGAAAAAAAAAAGAATTATGCCGTCTTGCGCCATTATACCTAACGTGTCGTAAAAGAAGCCAGGTGTGTAGTGTAGCCCGAGAAGGGATTTCTTTTAACCGGTAAGTCCAAAAACCTTAAAAACAAGTGATATTTGTAATTATTACAATAGTATTATATTATGTAGTTTGTAGACAAAAACGATGCAATCGCAAACTGATGCAAAATTATACATTGCTTGCAATACATGGGTACCATCTTGTACTACGTAAGCAATCGCGCAATGTATTGCGTTCACTGCGATGTCGCGTGCGCCGAGCCAAAGCTTGAATTCAGTGAAATCCATGCGTATCGATAGTGTTGTACCAAGTTGTAAACAATGTCGATATTAAAAGTATGTATGCGTACAAATGATTATTATCAGTAATCGCTGATGTATAAAAAAGGGAAGATTCGGTACGCGCGTATTATAATTAAAATAGCTTTGTTTATAATCATCAATTATTGTTTATTGTAGGTTATCAATTTAGTTTCTGAGTTTGTTTTTTTGTCTCAATTTTTTTTTAGAAATTAGTTATAATGAAAACATACATTTTAAATTTTATTTTTAGATTTGCAACAGATCCAGATAGAAGAAAACTGTTATTGTATAAAACTGTGATTGAGGCAACTGGTAGAATTGAATGGATACCTACTAAATTTGTTCTCAAAATTTTGCAGAAAATGATTACACAATAAAAAAATCAGGGAAAAGATACTTAAAATCAGGACCTACTCCGCACAAAAATATCATTATGCGCCTTTCAATAAGTAGTATATAATTTATATTTTATAAAACTTTATTGGTGGTTTTGCGTAGCGTACCTAATTATTACCTTAAAATGTCGTCACTTAGATCATCTTTATTGGATATTATTATATAAGGCCGTGTATATTGGGTTTATACAGCCGTAAAGCTGAAAATCCATGTTTGAAATCTATACAGAAGTTTTTATTCACTGCGCTCTACTCATGAATATGAACAACGTTATCTATGGCACCAACTCTGAAATCCAAAAAAAAAAAAAAATCAACTGTTTCATACATTTTGGTTGAGTAGGTATTGAACCTTGGTATGGAAAAACAGATTTTTTGTTTCGTGATTTCATAGTTGGTCCCATAGTAAAAGTTGTTCATATTCATGGGTAGAATTTGATATATCGCACAGTACAGTTTGCAAATATATATTTTTTATTTTCTTATTTGCCCCCCAAATTTGACCCCATATTCAAAATTCATTAATTAAATGATAAATGATTTCTGTAAGTAGGTTTGTACAAACACTTTTACAAGTCAATCACGTTTTTTTTTAACTAGATGAGGTCAGCGTTTCCTATCTGACTACTCTGAGAAGAAAGGCCGAAACAAACTCAGAGGTCACAGTCTCTTATAAAGTCCAGACATAATCTTGGTCATTTCATGTGAAGACCATATAGATTGAACCACACAGATTGAGAGGACCTGTCCAGTCTGTGCACGCATTTGTCAGTAATCGCGCAGCTCAACTAAGAACTTAAGGAGCTCAACGATTCGACGAACAATACCAAAAAAAGGACATTTGGGTAGGCCGCATAAATTACTCAAGCTGCCAGACCATGATTAAAAATAATTGAGAGAAAAAATAAAACAAACAAAAAAGCAATTTACATTACACGTCCCTGTTTGGGTCACAGAAATACATAACGTGTACCAATCTGTTCTGTGGGGAGGACGATTACTTCGGAGTCGTCGCGAGATTAGAATGATTATTATTGTCAGGGGAGTTTAAAGCTACTGGCTCAGCTCCTCCACCAGCTGGCACTTCATACCCGAGCAAGGGACGGGGGGGGAGGACAATTATTACGGGGTCGTCGTGAGGGACCTCGGCGGCGAGGTCGGAATGTCAATTTGTTTTTGTTCCTACGGTCCCTACTGCTCTCCTGGAGAAGAGTTATGGGGTCGTCGGGATCTGAGAGGGCAAGCCTTGGGCGGCGGACCTTACTAATACAGGAGGGGGCATAGCTAGCCCCCTCGACAACCAGAGGGTTGCGATGGTTGGTGGCTGAGTCGAAGAAACGCTTGGAATTGCGTTTCAAGAACTGGGAGATGGTGGGAATGTCGAGATCTACGTGGAGGATTTCGTTCCGAACGAACCAAGGGGCTCCCGTTGCCTTCGGAGGAAACGGTTGTGGAGGGCCTGCATCCTATGAATGAGGTGAGGTTTTGCGTGCGCAAACACTGAACTCGCATAGGTCATGATGGGGCGAATGCACGCTGTATAAATACGCAATTTGCACCTAAGTGTCAATTTGCTACGTGCATTCAGAACGGAGTGGAGTCTACCGAGAGCGAAAGCGCCGCGCGAACGCACCTGCTTTATGTGCTCAGCAAAGGAGAGGTGGTGGTTGAGGGTCACACCGAGGTATTTGGCTGGCGTCTCCCAAGGGATCGGCTTGCCGAACATGGTGATCGATCGGGAAAATTGGCCCGACGATTGATGTTGGGACGTTGTATATATATGCAAGTCGCGCGGTAAACTCTGATTGCGCGATGCAGGATTTTACATGACGTCAGTGTGATACGTAGTTCGCATGTAGATGGCACCAGATCTCTCCCCTCCGGAGACCCGCCGATAGTAGGCTGAGTCGTGTATCTTGCGATGCCAGTCGTGCGTCCCGCTTTGCATCATTGCACGTTCGCGTTGTCTTACGCTTTGTGGTTGTGTAAGTGTGCATGGCGCCATATGGCACCTATAAAGACCAACCGTTACTAAACGAAAATATAAAATTTAACACAGGAGCTAAAATGCACGGCTTTTTCGCAATAGGATTTAAGAGCATGGTGCTTTGAGCCATCTTTTGAGGTCCTAATAATGGATAGTTGGTAGTAGTACACTGTAACATAAAATTCAGAAAAGTTTTTTTTTTATGGACCATTGTTAAATATGATTTTTGAAAATTTTCGTTTATTAGTAACGGTTTGTCTTTGAAGGTGTATTTGATAACACGAGCAGCGTCCGCTGCCCGACTGACGCTCCCGCTCCGCCGAAGTTTTAAGTGTGGTCGAAGCTTTATTCTTTTTGTAACCAGAACTATTCATAACTAAAGCATACTTAGGTAAAGCCCTCATTGTAAGTAAACAAGTTTAGTCAATTAGCTAGAGTACCTATACCTAGTCTAGGTTTAGTTTGATTAAATACTTCGCAGTAGTCGTAGTGTGACTACGTGGCTTTTATTTTAGGTCCCACTTCTGCAGAGCGGCGCGGCGGCGCTATGTAGAAGTAGGCTGACCAAAGGCCATCACAGAGTACATTTATATAAAGAGGGCCATGGGCTGATACCACAGACATGACACAACACCGGTCACTTGACAGTTCTGATAGTTACTATTACCTGGCAAAAGGTATAACATTAGGGAACCCATTATTTTAACCCTCGAAAAAAGGATTTAATAACTACGGATTGATACAAATTTGTTTATTACTAAAATTACATGATAAGGCACCTTGTTGAATAGTTTTTAGAACTCTGCAATCCAATGACAACCGTCTAGTGACGTGAAAATCGACTAACCCTGACTGACAGTGATTGCTAACATAAGTTGCCCACTTTATGTGAATTACTAAATTATAGAGACGGACCGCAGAAGAACGGTACGGTCGTACGTACGGTTATTATAATACGGTACACCACATCACTACGAGGGTGGTGCCGAGTGGGTTGGATTGTACATAAATTATGTATTATTTTTTAATTTATTTAATTTTGTAATTAAGTTTGCCTTCTATTATTTTTATTAATATGGATGAAGTTAATAACCTCATACTTTATCAATAAAATAACTTATTGAATACCAATTTTGGCGTCAGCTATTTTTATAACCTATTACTGAAGTAAATTGAAGCTGTATGAGTAACCGACAGTGCCTACAATTACTGTTGCTTCTTGTTCGAGATTTTCTGTTACCTAATTGTGGTTTCAACATTTCGTCGCTCTCTTTGGAAATAGTGTAAATAATGGTAAGTGTCATTTTGATAATTTTTCACGTTATTTAGTCATTTGTACACGCCCACTGTATGCTCTAACAATTTTTTTCACACGGGCAAATGTTTTTATCGTTCTTATTTCAAATTCAAAGTTTGTTGCTTTTACAAGTTTGAAACTTGTAAAAAATGTCCACTGCATTTTTTCATTAATAATTAACTTTCCACGGTGTCTTGAAGTAGTTCACGAATAGCCACTTACTGTTTGATGACCCTATTTATTTGTATTCCAAAAGTGACATGAAAACTTCTCTAGTTCTGTTACTTTTAATGACTGTTAAAAATATAAGAAAAAGTCTCCTACACTATATGCCTAAACTTCTAAACACTAAGTATTTATTATTTGTTTGAATAGGTCATTACACTATTTGCCTAGTCAAATCAATGCAGATTTTTATTTCTACGGTCTTTATTCACAGACATTCTCTTGCTCTTATCCCAATTTATTTGGGATCGGTTTTTATTCACAGATACTAGACAATATAACTGTTTCCGACAATTTTTGTTTCAATAAGCTATTGCTTACAATAATATATAATGTATAACTCTATGCAATAGCAAAGAAACCAAACCAAATATTTTGAATAGATATCAGTGAGTGTATTTTTTTTTTCATTTAAATTTAGACTCCCAACTGAATTATTGCCATACAGAGAGAAAATTGATAATGCAGTACTGTTGTACAGCAAACAGTCAGGTTATAAAATGTATGTAAAACAAACTTGTTACCATGAATGTTTATATAAAGCATAGAAAGTGATTGAGTGCTAATAACCAAAATTATTAATTTCTCTGTAATTTACTTAATGATGTTGATCATGTGTCCCCTTCCCTGTTCCTTTAATTTGGCAAGCATTAGAACTATATTAGTGATAATATGAAATTGTTTACAATTTATTCATTGCTGAACCCGGAAGATGTATACAGCATTATTTTTTCTCGGTGGCGTATTTCGGTCATTCCTATTCCTGATTAAGTTTTTATATTCAGTATTGTTTGAAAGTAGAAAAAAACTAATGATCAGCAGTAGCACTTGCAACCACTAGACCATAGGTTCCCTAGGGGGCGGTACCACCCCCTAGTGAGCGCTGGAGCTTTTCGTGTGGCACGATTACAGAAAGAGAGAGAGAGAGGATTATTAATTTGTGATTTTTAATACATAATAGACAGTCATAATATTGGTATAATTAACTATTATGTAAAGGTAAAGGTATAAAATAAAATCACTGGCCAAATGTAGGTAAGCGCATCACTTTAGAACGGTTGCACCTATTTGGCCAATTCTTTTTTTGTTGTGTTTATAATTCTCAGAACAACATTTGTATGTAAGAAAATGTTTGAAAAGTGGCCAGAAGAATTCGAAAAATTCAGAAAAACTGAAAGTGCATTTCTTATAGGAATTTTGTATGAATTATTGAAATTTTGACAGGACAATGTTTGTGGGGTCAGCTAATTTATAATATTAGTTAGGATATCAAATCAGCATCTGGTGAGAAAAGTGTCAATTAGGTATGTGGCAGGCATACCATATCTTATAAAATGTTTTATTTAAGTAGAATGATTTATCTTTAAGTTTTAAAATAAATATTATCATAAAACATGTTTACCCGACTAACCAGAAAGAGGGTAAAGTAGGTACATCACAACAACATACATAATTATGTATGTGGGTATGTATGTATATCCGTTCCATTGTGACCTCCTGTAGCAGCTCCTGCTGTCGTTAGATTCGTCTTTATTGTGGGAATGACATAATATTATTATACACTATAATCTGGAAATACAAAAATTAGAAAAAGAGAGGGGAAGGCTTTTTTAAATAAATTGTAACAATATTGATATCAAATAAAGACAAGTAATGAATCAATACCAAATATAAATTAATAAAACTAAAAAGCTTGAAATAAAACAAAATATAAAAAAAAAACAACTGCAAAAACATACTGAAAAGAAAAAAACAAGCATTATTATAATCTATAGAATTTTGGTACCAATAGCTGGCAGGGGCAAACTGACATCGTATTTCCCAGTTACTGGGTTGTGGAGGTCAGATAGGCGGTCACTCCATGTGACATACGACATCCGGTTTGACTGGAAGCTGACCCTAATATATTGGGAAAAGACTAGGCAGATGATGACGTGGAGACAAACTAATAACCTGAAATATAATAACACACCATAGATATTATTAGATAAATAGTTTTTATAATGTTTTAGAAACAAAAACCAGTGAAATTCACACAAAAAAATCTTAACTTATCAAAAATCAACCATACCAACAAAAAATATTTTTCTTTTTTTTTATCTTTCAACTGTGAACTGGAACACTAAATAAAAAACAAAAAATAACCCTTCTTTGGCGTATAACAATACCAGGAACTTGATTAGAGATCAATGCAATTTTGGTAAGAAAATTTCGCGTGGTCCATACATATAATATAGAACAAGAAAGAGGTTTTATTAATTTGATGATGTATTGGCATGATAATTGAAGCATCCTGGCGTGATTCTTTACGTTCCAAATTTAAATTATGAAATTAACAAAAGAAAAATAATGATTATTGTGGATTATTGTAAAATTGCTTTAACGCAACCGCAAATTGCTTTGCCGCTACTAATGGCGCGAATTGCTGAAACGATTTTATTTTACTGATTACTAAAATTTTAAAACATTTTGGATATTTTCTGCAAATTAAAAAATATAATCTTTCTTTTTACGTTAAATACCACTTTTTGATAGCCCTACTTGAAGAATGTTGTTTGCAAACTTACGTGTCTCAGCGGCTAAATATGAGTCGTTCAAGTGTCCAGAGGACTTAGCAACGGTATCAAGAGACCGGTTTGGTCAAAAGAAGACCAGGTTCGGGAAGAAAACGATGCACAGAACCAAGAGATGACTGCTTTTTGGTGAGTCAGGCGTTGCGGAATCGTAAGGCGTCAAGTGTGGACCTGAAGAAGAGCCTTGAAGAAGTAAGAGGAGTAGAAGTTAGCTGGTGGACGGTCAGGAGGAGGCTTTTGGCTGCCAATATCAGGAGTTACCGCCCGGCTCGGGGCCCTAAATTACTCCGTGAGCACCGTGTTGCTCGACTTCAGTTTGCTCGAAACTGTGCTTCATGGATTCTGGAGGACTGGAACAAAGTATTGTTTTCTGATGAAGCTAGAAAGCTTTGTGTGGAGAGGTCCGACGCCGGCTAGTGCTGCGAAGACCACGGGAACGCTATGCGGAAATGTTTTTCGAAGAAATCACTCCTTATGGCGGAGGCTCCGTTATGTTTTGGGCAGCAATTAATTCGACGGAGCGTACGGAGTTGGTTTTCATAAAAAATGGAACATTAAATGCACACCGGTACATAATGAAAGTTCTAATTCAATATGCACAACCCGTATTGACTGCACTTGGGGTAGATTCCATTTTTATGGACGACAATGGTCGCCCGCACCGTTCTGGCAACGTGGAAACGTACATGCAAGAAGTTGGGATCCGTCGTTTAGATTGGCCAGCTCGAATTCCTGACCTGAATCCTGTTGAGCATGTCTGGTATGTTCTAAAGAGACGGGTAAGATCAGTGCAACCAGCTCCACAAAATATCAGGGAGCTAAAAAGAGTGCAAAAGAGTGGGAACGTATTCCTCAAAACGTTATTAAAAACATCGTGGAAAGCATGCCCAGAAGGAATCTAGCCGTGATTTTGGCAAGAGGAGGTAACACTCTATAATAGGTTTTTACATTTGTAACTTTATTTAATTAAAAAAAGTAAAAAAAAATCTTCGTCTTTATTGCCGACCACTTCTTATTGTTTGGCCGTGTACATCGGTTTTAAAGAATTCATCGTAAATATTTTTAACCGACTTCAAAAAAAGTAGGAGGTTCTCAATTTAGTTGTATGTTTTTTTAATGTTTGTTACCTCGGTACTCCGTCATTTATAAAGCGATTTGGAAAATTATTTTTTTATTTGTAAAGATATACATCCAGATTGGTCCCATTTTTATCAAAATCCAGGTCTCTTGATGGGATCTATGAGGAATTGAGGGAACTTCTCAAATATTATAGACATACATATAGCGATTTTGGTATTTTCATCAACAAGTCGAGCATTTGCATTCAGAAAGTATCATTTAGTGAAGTGAAGTGGAACTGATGAAGAAGACCACAGATGGCCACGGAAACTCCTTAATGTTAATAAGTATTTCACGGCTGGCGATAAGATATCTCTATTAAAATAGTTAAGCGACTATGACAAAGCAAATTTAAATAAATGGTTCTGATGAAAATGGTACCATCGTACCGATCTGATAATGAATCCGGAAGGTAGGCACCGGAACTCCGTAATAAAACAATGTATCCTAGCCGTGTTTGGCCTTTTTGGAATTGTCATGAAATGCACTCGGGCTATATATGATTTTAATGGTTATATCAAATTGCGCTACTTGAGTCGTATGTTAAGTGTGGCTTTGGTTTGCAGGAGACAGATTTCGTAGCTCCGTTATTTCCGTCAATGATCTGTCGTCGTGTGCTCGCTTTAATAATTTGTTGGCATCCAAATCAGACAAAACTATGCCTTCCAAACTTCTGAGACGACTTAGCGCGACGTATATTTGCCCTTTTGCAAAGTTTTTTTTTTTACCAAGGTCGATCACCGCTCTTTCGAGGGTCCGGTCTTTCCGCCCAGCTTAATGTTTTTGAGTTAGCTTTAATAATATGTATTATTTTCACTTAGTGCATGTTGATGTTATACCAACTTCCTGTCACTGTTATTTACTTAGTAT
This sequence comes from Dicycla oo, assembly GCA_948252095.1. Classification (NCBI taxonomy): domain Eukaryota; kingdom Metazoa; phylum Arthropoda; class Insecta; order Lepidoptera; family Noctuidae; genus Dicycla; species Dicycla oo. The sequence goes on from OX411714.1 coordinate 21,711,479, forward strand.
CTGGCAAGTAGTGGTATATGAATAGTTGTGGGGTAGGCACCACAACAAAAAAGTAAGAACTAAAACTTTTTGACAAAAAAAAAACAATACCTACAAAGTGAAAAATAAGTTTAACTTCGGAAGCCGGTGGCAAAAAACGAAAATACAAAACCAAACACCCCGACTTCCGAAATTAATCTTATTTTTCACTTTGCATTGTTTTTTTTTTTGGAAGTCTGTTGTTTGTTTTTTGTCAAAACGTTTTTTAAAATTGCCAGAATTCACTTCACGCGTAATAATTTACACGATTATAAGTATGCAAACTACGTCAAACAATTAAATTTAGTTTAATTAACTCAAATCGACCTTATAATGTAAATTTCCTTAGGTGCCCGTTTATTTTTTGCAAAAGAGTGTATATATAGGTTTACCACATGTGATGCAGGAGTATTTTGTTTTCCCATCTTTTATATTTGGGCAGTCGCCACGCCTCGCCTAACGACATTTTTGCAGTTGTAGGTGGTAACCTGCTTCTTGTTCAGTGACAGAGTTCACATCATGCTCGTTGCAGAGGTCCGTTGCCTTTCGGAGCTTGGCCGCATGGCCTTGAATAATTATTTATGTATGTTTTGGGGTGGTTTGGGTTCTACCTCCTAGTGGTCCACCCTGGGCAACGGCACCACAAGCTTGCCTGTGGTACGGCTGAACGATCCCACGTAGCGGTGGTAAGCTCCGCAAGGGGCCGCCTGGCTCGCGACCACCATCCCACCGGAGTCCGGCACTGTGTTCCGTTGGTGTGTGGGAGTGCCAATGCCTTTGGGGGAGAAGGAGATTGTCAGTTACGCTCTTTGGAACCTAGAGCACATAGGGTTCGCGCGAAGAAGAGAGCCTTTAATTCTGCCGCCAAGTTCTGCAAGCGGGTTTTACGTAGGGCAAGTTTTGACCATGTTGGACGTATTGGGGCCGGGCTGGCTTCGAACCCTCCTGGTAGTAAACAGTTCTGCGTCCGTATTATACAGGGTTATTGGTAAAACACCAACAACCTCTTAAGGGGTACTCATCATTATGAACAACTTTTACTATGGGACCAAACCTGAAATCGCGAAAAAAAATCAGCTGGTCAGTACATTTATGTTCGCATAATTCGTCAAAATGTACTGAACAGCTGATTTTTTTTCGCGATTTTTTGGTTTGGTAAAAGTTGTTCACAATGATGAGTACAATGACCCCTTAAGAGGTTGTTGGTGTTTTACAAATAACCCTGTATATCTTTATTTCTTCCACAAAAACAAGACTTTTACTATAAAAATTAACTAACATAACAAAAGCAATTTCAGTCAAATGTATGTGCGGAGCTGGTGTCTATTTTAAGTAAACCTGTATTACAGGTCACCAGGTCCTCACCCCACGAAATCAGTTATAACTTAAATAGGGACACGTATAGAAGAATTTAGTTAGACAAGATATTAATTTAGTATCTAAACACTAATTAACTATTAACGCCATCATGATTCCGTTGCGAAAAAGGGATGGTGCATGGTCATGTATAGCTCCGTTTCTCTCTCTAGCACTGGAAAAATGATGGCGTTAATTGTTCATAACACGACCTCTGGTCACTGTTTAAAGCGGCTGAAGCGAATTTCTGTCGTCCCACTTTACCTCCAGTGATGAAACCTGATTTCTGGCTGCTGGTTCACTCAAGTGAGAAAACAAATTTATTTGCATCTCTCTTTGCGAGCAATTCACGTCTGTAACTTAACGTATACCACGTATAAATACGTATACCTACGTATTTTTCCCACTTGGTATAATATGTGGATGATGTTCATTTCTTTTGCAGGGTATTCGAATTTGTGTGAGGTCGGTACCACAACTAAAAAGTGAAAAATAACTTTAATTTCGGAAGTCGGTGGCAAAAAACGAAAATACAAAACCAAAAACATCGACTTCAGAAATTAAAGTTATTTTTCACTTTGTAGTGTTGTTTTTGGAAGTTGATTGTATTTATTTGTAAATGTTTTTAAAATCTGAATACCCGTGTCAAATAGATGTCAAAAATCTATACTTTCATACATCAACTTACTTAGTTTACTTACTAATAATTATTATAAATACGAAAGTAACTCTGTCTGTCTGTTACCTTTTCATGGCTGAACGGATTTGTATGAATTTGCCGCACGAATAAACCATAACCTGCGTTTAGGACTTAGGATACTTTTATCGTGGAACTAAGTACGTCCCGGTGGGATAATTTCCGAGCTCTACGCGGGCGAAGCCGGGGTGAAAAGGTAGTAATATTATAATTTTGTGTAAAATTGTTTATGTAATTTATGTACTGAATAGTATAACTAACTCAAACAAATGTCATTTAAAACTACCTACAAGCAACTGACCATGTTTTATTTTATTTTTGGTATCTTTTAATTTTGGTACCTATTTGCCTTGGTTACATTTTTATTGTTATTACGTGTAAGTATAATATTATGTTTTGTAGTATAAATGTGAAATAAACCATTTTATCGCTCGTGAAGTACCGTCCTGCCCACTTAAAAGTATCTTAGGTATATAGTAAGTGCAAACATTTTGCGTCAAACGAATTCTTCGAGAACAGTTTATGTCCATAAAATTATTTCCGCCATCAAGATAAAACCTGTTTTAAATTGTATTTAATTGTTTATTTTTCTACTCTTCTGGTACTTAGGTAAACAACGCAAATAGATCAAGTTTACATTAAAAAAGTATTAACTTACAATTAAACTGTAATCAGTTAATCGTAACATCAACACAACGTCATTATTGCTGTTAAACTACTAATTATCTTGCTCTATTTCGATCATCGATCATCATAATACATTATTTTATTATTTTCGGATGACGGTAATAATTAATTATTCATTCTCTCTATGGCAATCACACTAATATTTTATAGGCGAAAGTTTATGTGTGTGTTTGTGTTTGTTTTACTCTTTCACCCAAAATCTACTTAACGGATTTTGATGAAATTTAGCACACAGTTAGATGATACACACCTGTACCTCCTAATTGCGTAACACACCATCAGTCGGAATCGGTTTCATTTTGACAGTTCAACAACATTCATTGTGCTATTTAACCAGACAAAATTTTCGAATTTATGAAGCAATGGATTAGCAATTTGTTTAAAATTGATTCAAATTTCAATTGATAGAGTATTACGCAATTAGGCTGCTGGATTAACACATAGGATACTTTTTGTCCCTATATTCCTACGGGTTCGAGACACGCGGATGAAACCACGGTGGAGCTGCTAGTGATTATAATAATATATAATATATTATTTTAATCACTATATAATATACTATATAATATAATCATAATAAGGTTTTTTTTTATTATTCCGATCTGTCCCCTTAGAGGAACAGATCAGAAAAAAAAATGATCTGTCCCCCTGTTAGCAACGAGAGGACAGTTCGAACTTTATTCACTCCTATCTGGGACAGATAGGAGTGAAGTGCCTCGTAACTTGCTGACCTCACTAAATAGAAATCATACAGATTTATAGGTTTATCTACTCTGATAATAATTTGTATTAATAAATAGCTTTTGAGCGCGGCTTTGCTCGCGTGGAGGTCGTAAATTATCCCACGGGAACGTACTATCGGGATAAAGTGTATCCTATGCCCTAACCCAGGTCATGGTCTATCCGTGTGCCAAATTTTCTCTAAATCCGTTTAGTCGTTAGGGCGTGAAAAGGTAACACACAGGAGTTGCTTTCGCGTCTATAATATTACTAGCTTTTGCCCGCGGCTTCGCCAGTGTGGATGTCGGACATTATCCCACGGGAACGTACTACCGGGATAAAAAGTATCCTATGTCCCAATCCAGGTCATGGTCGTACCCATATGCCAAACAACCAAATCCGTTCAACCGTTTAGCGTGAAAGCATGACAAACAAACTCCCTTTCGCATTTATAATATTAGTTGGGATACTGGTAGTATAGTATGAATGGATTAAATCTATCTATACAGGGTTATTGGTAAAACACCAACAACCTCTTAAGGGGTCATTGTACTCATCATTTTAAACAACTTTTACTATGGGACCAAACCTGAAATCGCGAAAAAAAATCAGCTGTTCAGTACATTTATGTTAGCATAATTCGTCAAAATGTATTGAACAGCTGATTTTTTTTTTTCGTGATTTCAGGTTTGGTCCCATAGTAATAGTTGTTCATAATGATGAGTACAATGACCCCTTAAGAGGTTGTTGGTGTTTTACCAATAACCCTGTATATTTAAAACAAAGTCGGGTCTGTTCGAACACATAACTCGAGAACGGCTGGACCGATTTTCATGGTTTTTGATTTGTTGTATTTGTCTCCGTCCCGAATAGCACAATAACTATTAAAATATCGGAAAAGAACATGAAAAAAATGAAGAAAATTAATTTTCTCATACTTACATCAAATTTGGACAGGACAACGTCTGTCGGGTCAGCTAGTAAGTCTATTTATTTATTTATTTATTGGTCTACCAACGATTGTTTACACCAGTTATGGGCATAAAAAACAAGCAAAAACAAATAAACAATAGTGTACAATCACTTATAGGTAAACTCAGCATGCAATACGAAAGTTGTACGTACGATGGAGAAAAAAAAAATTAAAAGAAAACTACCCTAATTTATATCAAACCACTAGTACCTAAATTGTTATATATAATTTAGATCTATAAAACACACGATGTCTTCTTTCTGTCTATATAGAATGCTATAGAAAGTGCTATAGTTATTCAAGGACGTTATGGCCTCGAAAAACTATAATTACGTAACATTTCTTCAAAAATGTACATAACGAAGTACTTCCTTGAGCATGCACCACCAACCCTCGAGTATTCGACTTCCTCAAACGATAACCTCACCTGCACGCGATGCAGACTACTGCAGATGCAGATCGACAAGGCTTTTTGACAAGTTGTTTAGCGACGTAGTAAATAAGTGACGTATGATAGACCTTGGGGTAGCTTATGAAACTTACCAGTCTGAATATCCGAAGTCGTTGACCGAGAGTTTGTTAGAAAGGTCAGCAGGTTTTGCAGAGGCCCTGGGAAGTACCCATTTCAATCTCTTAGCCTAAAGATACTAATATTGGAGCTCGTTCTCTAATGAATATAAACCTATTGCTCTAGAATTAAACTAAATGTTGAGGTTCTCTGCAATCTGCTGTTGATTCGGAATATGCCGTGCCTACAATTTAATTGGATGTATTGTAATAAACCCTACCACAATTACAAAAATAACTAGAATACCAGCCGAGTTAGACCTAAATAGTTACCTAATCATACCAATGTCGAATGTTGAATCGGGCCAAGTCCACAAATTAATCATCAATGCGGACTGCGCCGCACGTAAATAATGCTTCCCATATTTGTAAATAACGCTCACATTGGTAAGCTTTTTGCGTGGTCAAATATTCGCTGTAATTGTACATTCAAAAAGTATTGTGTAAGTAACATAAACTGCAATAATATATCATTCATACATTCGTATACGTACGTATTTCGAAAGCATCTTTAAATACTACAGTTTATATTTTATAATTTATCTATTTCGAACAACCATTGAACTCTATCTCGTTGGCTTTTTATATAGGTAATCGAATCATTATTTTGAAATTCTAAATTATTCTCGTCTGTGAGTAGGTAGAAATTAGAATAAAACGTTAAAATGTAACACGAATTTATGATAATCCAAAAGTAGCTGTTAGCATTGGAGTTCATATTGATCTTTATTGATTGACTTGATTTTTAGGGTTCCGTACCTCCAAAGGAAAACACGGAACCCTTACAGGGTCACTTTGTTGTCCGTTTGTCTGTCAAGACCCATTTTCTCAGGAACGTGTGGAGGTATCATGTTGAAATTTCAAACACGTAGGTCTATGGTTCCTTGGAGCTGTAAAAAAATTAAGATTCTAAGTCAACGCAATAAAAAAATGGCCAATATTTTGATACTCGCAAGTTAAAATCAAATTAAAATACAGGGTAAGTACTTCTCGTTGACTTAGAATCATGAAATTGGGCAAGAAGCAAGGTCTCACAGCACAAGTAAAGGAAAAAATCTGACAATCGTTAATTTGTAATTTTATCTCATAACAAATATTTTTTAGGATTACAAACATACATTTTCAGTTGGAGAATTATAATACTCGTAATAATATCCTGGGACCTTGTTCACACACGGCCATCTGACCCCAAACTAAGCAGAGCTTGTACTATGGTACTTGATATACTACATAATTATGCTGATTGACCGTGATGTATTAGGTTGGGGAAAAAGTCTTTTCGCATTATAGTATGTATGAACTTGTAATAAAATCTCTTTGGCTATACTATTTGTATCTGGCTGGTTTTGGTATCATTGAAAGTTTAAATTTTAAAGAAAATAATTCCAAATTCAAATTAGGACAATGTGTGATTTTCATTTGTTTTTCGTACCGGCAAGATGAGTGAATCTAATGATGAAATTCGATACATTTTAAAATTTTACTACAAAAAAGGTAAAAATGCAACGCAAGCCGCGAAAAAAATTTGCGATGTTTATGGACCTAGTGTAGTGTCTGTGAGAGTAGTACAAATTTGGTTTAAGCGTTTTCAATCCGGAAATTTTGATGTCAAAGATGCACGTTGCTCTGGTCGCCCTATTACGGATAAAATTGATGCCATTTTTGAAAAAGTGGAGCAAGATCGGCATATCAGTAGTTACGACGTAGCTGAAGAACTGGAAATTGACCACAAAACAGTTTTGGCGCATTTGAAAAAAACTGGGTACACAAAAAAGCTCGACATTTGGGTACCTCACGAGCTCACTGAAAGAAACCTAATGAACCGTGTACTCATTTGTGATTCTTTATTACGACGTAATGAAACCGAACCATTTTTGAAGAAGCTGATAACTGGTGATGAATAGTGGATCACGTATGACAAGAACGTGCGAAAAAGGTCGTGGTCAAAGGCCGGTCAGGCTTCACAGACTGTGGCAAAACCCGGGTTAACTCGCAACAAGGTGATGCTGCATCTTTAGCCACTCAGCAAAAATTAAGAGAGTTTGGCTGGGAGGTGTTAATGCATCCGCCGTATAGTCCTGACCTTGCACCTTCAGATTACCACCTGTTTCGGTCTCTTCAGAATTCTTTAGGTAGTGTCAGGTTAACATCACGAGAGGACTGCCAAAACCACTTGTCGCGGTATTTTGACCAGAAGTCCCAAAATTTCTATAGCAATGGGATCATGTCCCTACCTACAAGATGGCAAAAAGTTATCGAACAAAATGGTACCTACATACTTTAGTTAAATGTAAATAAACTATATTAAAAAATGTTTTGAATTTTCTTAAAAAATGCGAAGAAACTTTTTCCCCAACCTATTATATCAATGTATGGGAGAACATGTTTTCAACTACAATGTTAAGTTTGTTTTGGGATAAATTCTTTTTAACTACGGACCCCCTTTATTATGCGTGGTCCGCCACGCACTTGACCGGTTTTTTTTTAATATTACAAAGTCTTCCAAAATGAGGAAAATAAGGGAAAGATCCTATACCTTCTACCTATAGTATAGTAATTTTTTCAATGATGTAAGGTGCTATAATCATTACTAATTCATTAAATGTTGACAAATTGTATATAATTGTATATGATATCCAAAGTGGCCTTTAAAAAGGCCGTAGGATGTTTATTTTGTTTTCTTTGCGCAAATGAATTTAAATTCAAAATAAATTACCACTTTAATGTTCGATGTATGGCGGTGCGTGAGGCAGCCGACCGGCTCCTCAGCAGCACCAGCAGGGCGCGCGGCCCGCGGCGAACATGTCGCTCGCGCTGCACCACCGAGACAGTCGAAACATCGCGCGCCACGCGTCGTTATACTGCACTCGCATGTCGCTCAGTGCCGCCTTGGTGTAGTTTGTCCACAATTCGACTGTGTAAACGCTTGTGCAGTAACTGGTAAAAAGCTGGGCCTTCACAACGTCGCTACAGCGACTAAACCGCCTAGCTAGCATGTTGCCACGCAACGATATGGCTCGTCGCTGTCTTTCTATATCAGCGTGATCGGACAGGTCTGCTGTTATTACGTGACCTAAGTATTTGACTACGTCGACTTTCTCAAGCGTAGTGCCGTAAAGTTGAAGTGGTGACAGATCTGACCAGCTGTTCCGGCTTTCAAACACCATGTACAGTGATTTTTCCGGCTTGTACGTCATGTTGTGGTCTTTGGCGTGATTTTCACACACAGCCAATAGTTTCCGCATCGCCGATATTGACGGAGCTAGCAGAACCATATCATCTGCATATGAAATATGGTTTATAAGGGTCCCGTTAATCGAACAGCCCACACATGTTTGGTTGAGTTGGTCCGATAGCCCATCCATTTAGACGTTGAAAAGTGTCGGGGACATGCTTCCCCCCTGTTTCACTCCGCACTTAAGGCCAGCGGGCGTTGATAGCTCATTTTTCCATCGGTCACGGTTTTCCTGCTGCTGGTACCAGTTTTTCATTAAAAATTAACGTTGTGATGTTAGCTTACAGCATTCTTACTTTAAGGATTTTAGGTAATTTTACTTTAACTTTTTCGAACCATTAAAAAAATAAACACTATTTTATTAATAGTACAATACAAAACATTTGTATGTATGAATAACATTAACAAATCACGAAGTGTCACACTATGCATAAATAAAAAAATAAAAAATATTCAGAGGCTCAAACTGTACAAAATCACGCGCGATTCGCGAGTTACGTCGGGGGCGGTGAACGTCACGGGCGCACAGGTCCGTCGTTGAGAAGCCCTAGGGCGCGCGACAAGCCTCGAGCGAGCGCATCGGTTATAAGGCATTACTCAGATATTTTATTACAATTAAATCAGTAGTCAAAAATAAAATATAAAAATTGAGTTTGGTAGATAAACACCTCAAATTTTAAAATATTTAACACTTATTGTTATTTTCAATAAATTCTTACTCGTAGACGACGGTTTTGCACATGATTTTATTGGGGTTTTTCAGCATGGATCACATTTTTTAAGGTACTAATTCATTAAACTTTAAAAAAAAAAAAAATAAATTGAAATAAATTGAAATTCTAAAATAAATTGTAGGCTTACTAATATACTGTATGACCAGTTACAAAAAGAAATTGAAAATTCTGGTGGTTCGTGCTTATCTAAAAACGTGTGTTAATTTTTATTTTTCGTTATTTATATTGAGTACTTGTCAAAATTTAAATTTGTTGACTTACTAGATAAATGGTTGATGAATAACTGTGCATTATAAAAAACTTTTTAGCAAAAAATAAAACCGACTGCCAAATTAACACTACAAGGTGCAAAATAACTTTAATTTCGGTAGTCGATGTCTTTGGTTTTGTATTTTAGTTTTTTCCACCGACTTCCGAAATTAGAGTTATTTTGCACTTTGTAGTGTTAATTTGGAAGTCGGTTTTATTTTTTGCTAAAAAGTTTTTATTTTTCACTTTTTAGTTGTGGTACCCCACAAAAATTCGAATACCATACCTGCTATGTAAATTTATATGGGACCACCCTTGGGATATCTCCTTTCCAACAAAAAAAGAATCATCGACGATTTTATAGAAATTTGCGCTGAAAAAATTGGATTTTTTTGTTTTTATAAGAAACTGATAGGGACTCTTAAGCACTCAAAATGATACAATGATCTTATATAGAATTTGAATATTTTATGGTTTTTCTATTTGTTTATTCTATAAAGTCATAAAATAATAGGTTGGGGAAAAAGTTTCTTCGCATTTTTTAAGAAAATTCAAAACATTTTATAATATAGTTTATTTACATTTAACTAAAGTATGTAGGTACCATTTTGTTCGATAACTTTTTGCCATCTTGTAAGTAGGGACATGATCCCATTGCTATAGAAATTTTGGGACTTCTGGTCAATATACCGCGACAAGTGGTTTTGGCAGTCCTCTCGTGATGTTAACCTGACACTGCCTAAAGAATTCTGAAGAGACCGAAACAGGTGGAAATCTGAAGGTGCAAGGTCAGGACTATACGGCGGATGCATTAACACCTCCCAGCCAAACTCTCTTAATTTTTGCTGAGTGGCTAAAGATGTGTGAGGTCTAGCGTTATCATGATGAAAAACTACACCCCTTCTGTTGATTAATTCCGGCCGCTTTCTCTCAACTTCTTGCTTTAATCTCATCAGTTGTTCGCAGTAGAGTTCAGAATCGATGGTCCTGCCTGGTGGTAACAGCTCATAATAAATAATGCCCTTCCAATCCCACCACACACACAGCATCACCTTGTTGCGAGTTAACCCGGGTTTCGCCACAGTCTGTGAAGCCTGACCGGCCTTTGACCACGACCTTTTTCGCACGTTCTTGTCATACGTGATCCACTTTTCATCACCAGTTTTCAGCTTCTTCAAAAATGGTTCGGTTTCATTACGTCGTAATAAAGAATCACAAATGAGTACACGGTTCATTAGGTTTCTTTCCGTGAGCTCGTGAGATACCCAAATGTCGAGCTTTTGCTGTTTGAAGCTCGAGAGTTTTGTGTACCCAGTTTTTTCAAATGCGCCAAAACTGTTTTGTGGTCAATTTCCAGTTCTTCAGCTACGTCGTAACTACTGATATGCCGATCTTGCTCCACTCTTTCAAAAATGGCATCCATTTTATCCGTAACCGTGGGCGACCAGAGCGACGTGCATCTTTGACATCAAAATTTCCGGATTGAAAACGCTTAAACCAAATTTGTGCTACTCTCACAGACACTACACTAGGTCCATAAACATCGCATATTTTTTTCGCGGCTTGCGTTGCATTTTTGCCTTTTTTGTAGTAAAATTTTAAAATGTATCGAATTTCTTCATTAGATTCACTCATCTTGACGGTACGAAAAACAAATGAAAATCACACATTTTCCTAATTTGAATTTGGAATTATGTTCTTTAAAATTTAAACTTTCAGTGATACCAAAACCAGCCAGATACAAATAGTATAGCCAAAGAGATTATTACAACTTCATACATACTATAATGCGAAAAGACTTTCCCCAACCTAATATTTACAGCATATTATGCTATACATAAACATTTTAAATAAATAAAAAGACGTTCAAAAAATGAAGAATGCAGTTGCAGTCGATCCGGATAGTTTAACAAAATGTTAATAAGTATTTTTTAGAATTCTCGATTATATATTTATCCTACTTAGTTATGTCCATTATCAATCTGCCTAGCCTTTACCCAACTATGTTGGGGTCAGCTTCCAGTCTAACCGGATGCAGCTGAATACCAGTATTTTACATGGAGCGACTGCCTATCTGCCCTCCACAACCCAGTTACTGGGTAATACGATACCCCTTAAGATCCACGAATGACAGCCGGGACCAACGGCTTAACGTGCTTTCCGAGGCACGAAGGAGTCTCGGTATGAAAAGATAGTCACCCATACACAGACCAACCCCGGCAAGCGTAGCTTAACCTGATGGATCGACCTGTGCGGCTGTTATTACTTAGCTACGTTACTTATGTCCATTATCTAGACATGAATTTCGAGATTTACCAACCATTCCTTTTGAATGGCAGATAAAAAATAAAAACGGATACTTAAATAATTTCATAATCAATAATTAGGTTTGTTGTATAAACGAGCAATGTAGGAACTGAGATTATTTGACATTTAAGGTTGTAATCTCGTCAGGACATTAAACCCAGGTGACTCCAAAGTGATAAGAAAATCACTTAAAGATACATAAATACTCTTTATTACTAGGTATATATACTGGGTGTAATTTTAATCACCGTTATCTTCTTAAAGGGGTCATTGTACTCATCATTATGAACAACTTTTACTAGGGGACCGAACCTGAAATCGCGAAAAAAATCATACATTTTGACGAGTTAACCGAACATGAATGTATGGGACAGCTGAATTTCTTTCGTGATTTCAAGTTTGATCCCATAGTAAAAGTTGTTCATAATGATGAGTACAATAATATTGTAAATATGCATTATTTAATTAATAAAATAAATAAGACTGTTTAGAGGATAAGGATGATTAAAATTACACCCGAGTCGTAGTCTTACTAAGGGGTATCGTATTACCCAGTAATAACTGGGTTGTGGAGGTCAGATAGGCAGGCGCTCCATGTAAAATACTGGTATTCAGCTGCATCCGACTAGACTAGAAGCCGACCTCAACATCGTTGGGAAAATGATAAATGATAAATGATTTTTATTTCTGTAAGTAGGTTTGTACAAACACTTTTACAAGTCAATTTTTTTTTTTAAACTAGATGAGGTCGGCGTTTCCTAACTGACTACTCTGAGAAGAAAGGCCGAAACAAACTCAGAGGTCACAGTCTCTTATAAAGTCCAGACATAATCTTGGTCACTTCATGTGAAGACCATGTAGATTGGTGTCTGAAATGGTCTTTTGAGGAAAGAACCACACAGATTGAGAGGACCTGTCCAGTCAGTGCACGCATTTGTCAGTAATCGCGCAGCTCAACTCAGAACTTAAGGAGCTCAACGATTCGACGAACAATACCAAAGAAAGGACATTGGGGTAGGCCGCATAGATTACTCAAACTGCCAGACCATGATTAAAAATAAGAGAAAAAATAAAACAAAAAAAAAGCAATGACCTACATAGTCTTCACATTCACAATAAATAAAAATAATATAATAATTACAAAGTAAATATTCATGTCAACATTCAGTATGCAAAAATAAAAATAATATAAAATTAGGAGCAGTTCAATCCCAAGCCTTTTTGTCCTCAATATAATCTTTAACGGTATAAAAAGCTTTCTGACACAACTTGCGTTTAATGAATGATTTGAATTTATTAAGGCTCAGATCTTGAACGTGGCTTGGAAGTTTATTATAAAAGCGTAAACATTGACACCTGAATGACCCACCTATTTTCTTGAGCCTTTTTGGAGGTACAACAAATTTGTGTTTGTTCCTAGTATTTATATTGTGGATATCACTGTATTTTTTAAACAATTTAATGTTTTTATGGGCATATAAAAGATAAGAAGGCTAGGCAGATGATGATGACTGTGTACAAATTAAAGCAGACGGACGTTTTAATTGGTTTTATTCTTAAGTTGTATTTTGTTGTTGTTTTTCAGATATCACTTTATTAGCGGAAATTCGGCTGAGTCCAGCCAGACCACCGTCTCTCTGTGATAAAACCAGTTTATGTGGTAAGTAGATTCCGTCAACAGCTTAAGGCCTATTCAAACCTAAGCGGTATTCGCTGCCGCTATGGGTAGAGGTACTCGTACATACCGCGCGGGTTTCGCTTAGGTATTTAGTATTATGTTTCGCGGCAAGAGCGGTACAGATGAATGAACAGTAATATTACCGCATACCCACTCGGTTTTCTCTACCGCAGACGGTAGCGATTACCGCTTAGGTTTGAATAGGCCTTTATGTGGGTATTCTGGTAAGTTAGGTATTCCCCATTTTTAGAAACGCTAGAAAGGCGTGAAGTGACTACGACGGAGTCACATAAAAATTTCTAAGGCAGATGTCATAAGATGCGGTACGGCTCCGGCGCCTGAGCTGTGCCGCTTCGGCGTATACAGGGTGGTGACGACATAACGACATTAAATGAAAATACGATCCCCACTAGTCAACCTAAACACTTTACCATTACCAAATTAGGTATTAGGTACATCAAAATTCAAAAATCTAATTTTTCAAACAAAGTGCGAAACTAATGAGAATTTAAAACAACATCCTTTATAATATTGTCTACTAACCTCATCTGATCTTGTAGGCACTGCACGTGAGAACGGCAACGTCGCACACGTTTCGTCCGTTTTAGGCGCAGTTTCATTCATGTAAGTACAAATGTACAAAAAAAAATGGCGCGCGGCATTTATCCCCACTCCGCTCACCACTTGCCGCCCGCCAGCAGGCGCGACTTTTCTATCAGTAGGTTCACGTTTTAAAAACTAAATCAAAACTTACTTCAATCATGGTACACTAAATTAAATTTTTAATTGCTGAAATTGTCCACCATTTACGCTAACACACATGTGACAACGTCTTGTGATATTGTTTCTTACTTTCACTACAAGTCACTACATCTCGCAGTTCCTCTACGATATTCACATCACAAGCATAAACCTCATTTTTAATAAATCCCCAAACTTACAACGAAATAACAGGAAGTAACTATCACACTATTGTTTACACATTAGGTAGGTACCGTAACCTACCAAACTCTACTACACTTAAAACTTATACACAATCGAATTATCTGTCAATAACACAACAGTAAAACTATTAAAGCTCTGCACTGTAAGAAATTGCGACAAAACAATTTTCAATTTTACACAAAATCAATGATTGTTAATAAAAAACCACTCTTAAGAATCGAAATTAAACAAAAAAAAAAAAAACACGCTCTCACAAGGGTAGCACGTCACGCACTAGACAGTGGAACAGGCGCAAATTCCAGGTCAAATCCTACATGTATTTCTTTCCTTTTCTTGCACAATAAATCTTTTGAATGCGGAAGTGATTACGAACTATTGTTGTTTAAAATTACTTTGTTAAGACAAAAACGTCGAACTGGCAACGTTGCTGTCTTCTGAGTTTTCGAAACGAATTGCGCCTCGGCTCCTGCGACTATACCATTGATTATAATTTGATAATTTTTGGTATACGTACTACTAACGCAATACCCAGTATGTGGTTTCAATTAATATCGTATTATCCCCACCACCCTGTATAATACATACACACATACATATACGTACACGGTATACCACACAGTGCGGTGCAGCGTGTGGCTCTTGCGACACTGTGTATTACGTGTGTACACTGATACGGCAAAATGGTTGCGGTGCGGCAGCGCACCGCACGGGGTGCTCACATATTTACAAACATTGTAAAGTAGATGATTTTCCTAAAAAAAATAACAAGTAATAAGTCGTAAAATCAATGTCAGAAAATAATAAATTACAGTTAAATTAACAACCAGTTTGATTTTGTCTAGACTCTAGATTGCCTTATGGAGCAGAACCAGCATGATTTCCAAGCATTCTTACCTTGGATATAATCCTCTAATTTGTAATTGGACCGTGTTATGCAGAAAGCAGCTATGTCAGGAAAAGTCTAAACAGAGTTATAGGTAAGCATTTTTCTGTCGATGGTTGCACTTCGGTTGTATTTGTTTTTTTTTACTATTTATATTTGAGTCATATTGGTATAACTAATGTAATTTTATGTATCCTATCCAAAATTTCGAAACGTGGCTATTATTACCTATTAATAATTGCTATTTTAGACGTGGCTGTTTTGTACAAAATAGCATATTTTGTAGAAATCACAATAAAGCAAAACCAGCCATGTAAGTTGGCTTTGCTTTAAAACGTGATCTGTAACTATATAAAAAAAAAAAAAAACAGACGAAAGTATTAAGTGTAGCAGCTATTGACTAAAATATTTACTACGTTCACTAAAATCATCCGACTGTTGTATAATGTATTCATACTGGTTTTTACTTTAACTAGGTACACTTCCGTTAGGTTTTATAAAAAATCAAATAAATAAAATTATTTTAATTTGAGTAAAAACTTGGTACTTGAATCAGCAAAATACAAATTTTCGCACTCATTCATCATCCATATTAAAATCTAACTCAGTATTAAATCACCCATCAACGTCATCTTCAATAATTTCAGGTGTACGTGTCAAATTCTGTATTAGATGTATTATTGATATACATATATATAGCTGCTATAGGTTTCCATTTATTTAGTTAACTGACTATTAAAACACCTCTTTCTTGATTGTTAGAGCAGTGACGTCTATAAGATAATTATTTTAAGTGTAATATCCCAACAGTCGTAATCTTCTTGGTCAAAGTTAGACTTCATATAAATATGATATTGGTCTGGCTTTGTTATTTTCCATCATAGAGTGGCTGCCTTTTACGTAACTCGAACACCGATATCTCCTAACGTTTTGAAATTTGTAAAAAAAAACAGCCATATACATAGTTAGGCTGACTTTTGCAAAATAGGTATTTTAATTATTGTCAAAATTGGCAGCATTTTACATGAAAATGACTGTTTTTTACAATAAACATTTGTAGACATGTGGCTGCATTTGACGGCTCATATCTCCGTGATAAATAGAGATATCGATATGGCGTTTTTTGCATAAAATCTGTTATGTCGAAATTAGTATGGCTGGAAAATCATCATCTCATTTTTGGAAAAAGTGCCATAATATGGCTGCTTTCTGCATAACTAGGTCCAATTATTGCTTGTTTAAAAAGTGTACTTTTATTATGAGTTTTAAATTTTCTTTCAGTCCATTGCAATATATCGCAAGGTATTTTGTTGTAACGTTTAACACAGTACCCCATGAAACATATATGTTTCAAGTACTTTAGATAATCTGAAAAATGTCTATCATTTATTTTATTAAAAAGATGTAATTTTTCTTACGTATAAGTCCATAATTTTTTCATAAATGAATTGCCTAGTTACCGTCTTAATAAGGATGCATTGATACGCCTTTTCAACCGATTTCCAAAAAGGAGGAGGTTATACAAGATGTAACTTAAATAACACACTCATTATGAACAACTTCTACTATGGGACCAAACTTGAAATCACGAAAAAAAACAGCTGTTCGGTACATTTTGACGAATTTTGCGTATGTACTGAACAGCTGATTTTTTTTTTCGCGATTTTAGGTTTGGTCCCAAAGTAAAGGTTGTTCATAATGATGAGTACAATGACCCCTAAGAGGTTGTGCGTTATTTTAGTTACACCTTGTATTGTTCGACTTTGTTTTTTTTTTTAATATGTATGTCCACCGATTACTCCGTCAATTGTGGACCGATTTTGAAAAATTTCTTTTGTTTGAAAGGGTATGCTCTCGAGGTGGTCCCATTATTACCAAGTCAGAATCTGATGTGGTGATCCCATGGAAATCGAGGGGAACCCTCAACTTTTATAGGCACACCTATAGAGATTTGGGTATTTTTATAGTAACTCGTGCATTTGCTCTCGGAAAGCACCATTTAGTGAGTAGAACTGACGATGAACACCACAGATCCACAGATGGCCATCGAACCTACTCAGTAATAAATATTTTACGGGTTGAAGATTTTTGAAAATGCACACAATGCAATTACACTGCTGCCTTTAACTGTTTGATGTCTTAGATAATTTGGTTACATCGAATGGTTTGTTAAAGTTTTAGGTACCCAAGAGAATATCAATGAAGGCCATTCAATTTTGGAGTTTAGAGAAAAGTGACATTTAGTGACGAATCCTGGGTAATTTTCAATTTCTGGTAATTTTATGGGGTGCTTAATTGTTGCAAATGGGTCACAATATCACGTCCTAGAAGAAATATGCCGTTTCCCGGTCACCCTGTATACAATGTGGAACAGAACAATTGGCATTCCTTTAAACCACGTAAAGAGTATCATGTTCTTTACCCGTATACAAAAAATCCAAGAAATCCAATGAATACTTTACCCGCAGGAAATTATTTTTCATTTTCTTATTTTGCAACATGATGTAGATCTGAGTGCGTAGTAATAAGCAAACATTGAAAGGTCAAGAACCTTTGCAAAACGTATGACAGAGGTTACACGTTCAGTTTGGCATCAGTTCAATCCGTGATTGATGTCAGAATGACGGGAAACTGATTGTGTACGCGTAGGTTGATGGATTGATGGTTACTTAAATATTTTTGTCAATCTGGTCAGATTGACGAAAACCTGAACGTGTGTTTACTTGCTATCAGTCTGCTGTCAGTCACCGCTTAGACAGCGATGGAGTCGCACGCCGAGTATTTTCTTCTTTATTTTCTGGGCTGATTGACTTCCTCATGCAGGTGTCTTTTTTAGTTAGGTATGGTTGTAACATTTGCAACAAATGAACAAAACGGACTTTTTCATTCGATAATAATTGGCATCGTTATGTTCTTCTCCTGTCTCTTATCTCATTCAGTAAATTTAAGTGTGTGTATAATTCTCTTTTCATTAGCCACTTTGTATACCACTGCTTTCATTTTTTACGGTTCCTCATAGACAGGGCTAATATTATCACGTTAGCCCTGTCTATGAGGAATCGTAAAAAAAGAAAGCAGTGTTGTAAAAAGCATGTGTTGCTATAGCAACGCATGATTTTTAGGGTTCCGTACTTCACAAGGAAAAAATGGAACCCTTATAGGATCACTCGTGTGTCTATCTGTCTGTCACAGCCAATTTGCTCCGAATCTAATTTACCGATTAATTTGAAATTTGGTACACGTATGTAAAGGACTTACTGCGAGGGTCTCAAAAATATAGTTTTTTATAATTATAAATCATTTTAAAGTTATTTAAGAAAATATACGAAAATTGACCATTCCCCCGTTATCTCCGAAAGTACTTAGCCTAAAATTTTTAAATAAAAAAATACAGAAAAAAGTTCAATACCTATAGATTACAGGAAAATTTATAAGAATTCTGTGGTCTTAAAATAACAGGGTAATCTCTCAATATTGTGTGTACAAACTTACATTTGCAGTTGGAATGTATGTGAGAAATGTTAATGTCTTTTATAATGCGCACAGCAAAAGAGTGGAACTCACTACCTGCGTCTGTGTTTCCGAACGTATACAACCCTAATCTCTTCAAAGTGAGAGTGAACAGGCTTCTTCTGGGTAAGCTCACTCACGACTTTGTCTCTGTCACCTCTGACCTAGACTAGAGTCAAGAGCAAACCCATCACAAATAAAAAAAAAAAAAAAAAAGAGAACATTTTTTTCAACTACAATGTTAAGTATGTTTTTGGGATAAATTCGTCCCAACTAAGGGTTCCCCTTCATTCTGCGTAGTCCGACACGCACTTGCCCGGTTTTTTTTCTTGTTAAAATCCATACCTAATGCGTATTGCGTAGGTATGCGTGTTGTCGCGCAGAAGTTTTCGGTTGGACTGGTCGTCATTCTGACTTACCGTCTAATACCGTCAATCCATCAGTCAGCCATCAGTCATTTGTGATCAAAGTCACGGATTGAACTGATGCCAAACTGACCGTGTAACCTCCGTCTGTGGTTCTATTCTATGCTTCTCAATATGCTTGAAAGACAGAGAAAGGTGTGGATTCCACTCTGACGAGCCCCGCCCAGTCCCACAAAATCCTACAATTAGAAAGAAAAAGAAAATTATATTACTTACGCAAATTATGCATCAGTGGTGCATAGGCAATAATGCGAGTGTGCGTGTGAGAGGAATTTTTTCGGCAGTCTCGGGACTCGCTAAATAAGTCAGTCAGTGCATAGCGGTGCCCTTTGAGGAGAGCACGCGCCTATTTTTTTTTTATCACGAGACGAGCCACGCGTGTATTGTCGTGATTTTGTGAAAAATTTGGGGGCCGTAAAAACGACGTGTATGCACATAAGAGGTGAACACTGTGGACGATTTAAAAATTAAAATAATGAATGCCTTCGAATGAAGACGATGTCGCTGGTGCATTATGAACAACGGTGGACACTGAAAATTTAAAATTCTCTACTCTAAAAGACTATTGATGATGTAAATTTTGATTGTGATTTGATATTATGTGATTAATCATTCAATCAGTGATCTTTTAATTAACAACGCGCAACTAAGTGAGTTTGTGTCGTGCTTTGTTCTCCGACTAAAGTACCTACCTACGCCCCGCACCGCCAGTGCTGCTTTTCGCGCCGCGCCACGCAACAGGCCAGTGACTTTTCGCAGATAAAGCGTGTTTTTTAGGGTTCCGTATCTCAAAAAGAAAAAAACCGAACCCTTACAGGATCACTCGTGTGTCTGTCTGTCCGTCTGTCACAGCCAATTTCCTCCGAATCTAGTGGACCGATTAAGTTGAAATTTGGTACACATGTGAATTTCTGTGACCCAAACACGGTCGTGTACCGTAAACAAATAATTTAGATATAGAGACCAATTTTAGGGGGCCAATACGATGATAAAAAAAAAGTTTTGCAAACTGTACTGTGTGACATATCAAACGAAAGGGCTTTCTATGAGGGTCTCAAATATAATTTTTCTTTAATTTTGAAATAAATTGTTTAAGTTATTTAAGAAAATAGACGAATGTTTACCATTCCCCCCTTATCTCCGAAACTACTGAGCCTAAAATTTTGGAAAAATACAGAAAATAGAGAACTATTTTCTATTTTTTTTAATCTTAGAAAAACTTTTTAACTTAACAGATTACAGGAAAACCTATAAGAAGTCTGGTTTTAAAATAACATGGTAAATCTCTCAATATTGTGCGTAAAAACTTAGACACAGTTGGAAAGTATGGGAGAACATGTTTGTCAACTACAATGTTAAATTTGTTTTTGGGTTAAATTCATCCCAATTACAGAACGTGCGTGCATTGTGCGTGGTCCGCACTTGGCCGCTTTTTCTATGCAGTTGCTTCTGCTTTTTATTTTGTTTGGAAAATGCAATTTTTAAATTTTCCGTTTACTATTAATCTTCGTGTTTTAAGAATGTTTCGATGGACTAGTACTGTGCTCGTTTTAATTTAATGTCGTATATCCAGATCCACATTCTATATTAGAACACAAGACCCTCTCATCAAAACAGCAACAGCAAAATACTCCCGGAAAGGTTCTAACCTTGACTGATCAACAAGCTTGGTATGTCAGTCACGATAACCTATTCTCGATGAACGTATTCTTTTATTATATTTTTATAATTCTGTATCAGGTTTAAAGCCGATAGAGTACATTGTAAGAACTTACATAAGTGCACCTTATAAAAAACTGACAAGTGTAAGTCGTTCTTGACAATTAGTGTTCCGTATTAGTACTAAACAGTAAGCTAAGTTCACATGTTCAGTGTGACATGAAGGCTTAATATGCTTAATCCGGCCCAATGTATAGGTACATTAGTCCATTAGGTTTTTAGTATAGAGTAAGTAATTTGTAACAAAAAAAGAAACCTTGTTACATGCCCATAATTACGTTCTTTTTTGAGAATTATTATTGGAACAAACTGAATAAAAGCGTTCCTTGGGTTTAGTAGATTTTTCTTAATCGCATTTTAATAGTTCAATGTTATTCTTTTTAATAACCGACAAAAAATTTCGACGCAGGAATGGGGTCCAGAATCATTACTGAATCCATGGTAACTGTGTGTCGATGTCCCTGCCATCCTAACTAATATTTTTGCCCTAACTAATATTTTTTGTTTGATAGAGATTAAAACTGCAAGGCTCAAAAGGCCTAAGCAGGCACCTATTTATTTTATTCTCTAAGAAATTTTAAGCAACTAAGTATTACAGTATCGCAAACAGTTATAATTTTCTCTTACAAAGGTTCCCTTTTCCTTTTAATATCGGAACCCTAAAAGGATAATTATGTCAATGACGCAGGTACCTAAACTGGTTGATAGCGCTTGGTGAGTTTACTTACCTGGATCAAGGTAAACAGGCTAATTTATTAAAATAAAGAAATAATGTTTTGGGTTTATTGGTAACGTAGCCGGTAGTTTAGTTGACATTCAAAACCTTACAATGGCGCCGATTCCCTTGTTCACAAACTAAACAAATTTTATGTTCAGTGCATCTTATTCATTCTATTTCACTATGAAAAGGACAGAAAATTAATAGGTATTAATAATAATAATAATAATATCCTGGGACATTTCACATACGCGGTCATCTGATCCCAAACTAAGCAGAGCTTACAAGCTCTGCTTAGTTTGGAAACCAGATAACTGATATACTACATACACTACTATATTAGTTTAGTCTTGTCAAATTAGTCAGCGCCTGACGTAAATTGACGTATTTTTAGTAGCCAATTTTTTAATCACGTGTAAACATGTCTATGGAGTATCTTAATTTGACAGGACTAAACTGATATTTATCGTCTGTCCTTTTCTTAATGAAATAGAAAAAAAATATGCACTGAACTTAAATTTAGTTTAGTTTGTGAACAAGGGAATCGGCGCCAATGTGTTTTAAAATTTTCGTTAGCGTAGATAGCCAAGCGAAGGCTTTTCCGCATATTGAGTACTATGCGCGATACCAATATAGGCGACTTCCAAGTAGGTAGGTATGTCCTCGGAAGTATCATAAAAAGAATTAGTGTAGTGCAGGCAGTACCTAAAACCCATGCGTAGTAGGTATTTAAATACTTCAAAAGGAACATAATCTTGGATTGACTATAATAGCAAAATGTTTGCATATATGGGTGACTTAATTAGTGACCAATCCTTACCCCCCCTATTTCTCGACGGCTATTCAAATCTATAATCAACTAACAAACCTCTTAAGTCAACAGAACAGTCAAATCAAATTGGGTTGCTGAATTGGCGATTACGATAAAATTAACTAACTAATCTCTCGATGTCAATATCAACTGACTAAAGAAAATAGATTATGTGTATGGCAACATCGTATTCTGCATTCATTTTTTATAAATAGTTATTCAGTTTAATGTCAAGTTGACACTGTTGACATTTATAGAGGCCGCATTTTATGGAAAGTTTTGAATATTTGAGATAACTAGAGATACTTTAAAAATTGTTTAAAGTGCTTTTCATTTAATTATGGCATCGACATCAAGAGGCAAAAACTACAGAGAACACGAGAAATGTTTACTTTTGAGCATAATAGACAGGTAAGTAACTATTGCACGTTTTTATTGTTAAATACCTATACAGTTTTCTACTTTCGATGACTACTTTTTTCAGTTATAAATCTATTATTGAAAATAAATGTACCAATGCAGTAAACATCGTTAAAAAAAACGAAGCTTGGAAAAAAATAACTGCATCATACAATGCAGCAGAGGTACCACGGACTCAAAAACAGCTTTAGACGGCATATTTAAATCTTAAAAGAGTAACGAGGAAAACAGTTGCTGTGCTTTTAAGTACCTCACGGTTCCGTTTGTTTGTAGGAAAAATAATTGTCCGGTTATCAAATCTTAAGTAGAAAAGCAATCAATCTCGAGTTCGTTATGGGTTGCAGAAGTTGTTTTATTCATTATTAGCAGCGCCCCGCGGTTTCGCCCGCGTAAGTATCGGACCCGTAGCAATATTGCGATAAAAAGTATCTTATGTGTTAATTTAGGTTATAAACTATCTGTGTGCCAGTTTTCATCAATATCCGTTCAGTAGTTTTTGCGTAAAAGAGTAACAAACATCCATTCATCCTCACAACTTTCGCATTTATAATATTAGTAGGATAGTAGGATAGGATTAGTAGGACTAACGACTCGCCTCGGCTTCGCACGGGTAGTAGAGCTTATATGCCTACATTTTTTGCATCGGCTTGTTGCGTCGAGTATGAATTAGATTTAAATGTAACATATTACCATGTTACATATTTGACGGCGGCGTCGTCGTGCGTCAGTTCTCTAAGCTGTAAACAACACGTGCACCGAACACTCCATCGCCAAGTACGTCACTAGACCACTCCTACCACCCCACTACTCGACTTGTATAAAAGAGCACGCAAGCGGTGTACAAGTCAATCCGGTTAAGTAGTCACGACCTCTCTAGGTCAACTACGAGATGCCATACAAAAAAAAAAAAAATGTACGAGTCAGCCTTGGCTCTGGCGTGGGACGGTGCACAAGTTGTACTTAGCTGATCCTTGACTCTAGATAATTAATTTGAGGATGCGAATTAATTATCACTTCAATTACCAAATTGTCATCGTATGATTTATGATCAATTAATGATGATTATTTATAATTACAAAATAAGATAGTGCAATTGGTAATTGCCACAATTAGTGACTTGTGAGCTATAAAAATTGTAACTATTATAATAATAAAAGGAGTAGTTCAATCTATCTTCAGCCTATCATTAAATTGAATCTGACCCCTTCTGTCTACATATTTATTATTGTGTGATTGTTTGTACTTGGAGTATTTTTAATTACAGGGAATCGCGCGCTTTATCGCTCGGCTTATAATGGAGCGCGGGCGGGGGTGGCTGCATCAAGCGAGTCCGTTCGTCGCGTCGCGTTTGGTTGCGAGACCGCTTGAATTTATTTTCTTGCGCGTAGTTTTTAATTTACGACAACTCCTAAGATATTCTGTAAAGGGCTATTATAATGTGGATGAAATGCTTAAGGTAACTAACATATTTAATTTGATAATGATAATACTGTATCCGTCTAAACAGCTTTCGCAAATAGCACATGATATGTGATCATTTTTTTTTTAAAGTTATGATGGGTGTAGTAAGCTTCCCCTAAAGACACATACATCGTGGACTTTTTTGTAATCCTATAAAAGACGAATAATTTTTGTTATTATACTTATCTCAAACGGATTAGGCAGCGTTTTCGATGAAAGCTCCCAGACGGCTTGATTTTTTCCGACATCTTCAACAATCATCGTCATATTTCAACTAATCTACACAAGACCTTAGCGAATTATATACCTATACCTTGCACAGGAATCACTGTTGAAAGATGAAAACCGCATAAAAATCCGTTCAGTAGTTTTTGAGATCATCGCGAACATACAGACAGACAGACACGGTGGGGGACTTTGTTTTATAGTGATAAATAATAATAATAATATGTAGTGATAACTAGAAAATATAAAAAAAAAGAAAATCACAGGGAAAGCAAATATAATCAATCGCCCAAGCTCGACAAATTATAGTCCGCGCGGAGCTAGTTGGCCGCGCCTTAGGTGGCGACAGGGGTGAGGGGGCGGGTTGCCTACTGCTCGCAACGCACATGAGATTAGACAGTGATGACCAATCTCGAGATATCGTGAACAATAATTGTTCAATTATTGAAAAGAATAAATAAAAAACAATTGAACTTTTAGAAGTTTATATTGTACTTATTTAATTATATTGTAATTAATAGTAAAATAAACCAATAACAAATTAAGTATATGAAATTATTCTGACATATTTTAATGATATATGAAATTATTTAATTAATATATACTTATATGAAATTACTCTGACATATCTTCTGAAACACTTGATTCTGAACTCTCTGAAATTGATTCAGAATCATCTTGTAAGTTTATAATGATTTCGTCCATCATAGTATCAAATCTCATATCATGATTCCAGTTCTCTTGTTCGTTTTTTTGTACGTGGTCATCGCATGTTTGCCATTGTTCGGCAGTTTTCGGAAAATAGCCTTGTTAGTATTGTAATTTTCTCGTCCAATGTAGCATTAATGTGATCTCTGGCCAGGCAATTTTTAATATTTGCCCACACAAGCTCGATCGGGTTGCGGTCTGGATGACATGGAGGTAGTCTTAGAACAGTATGACCTGCAGCTTTCAGAAGTTCATCAATCGTGTGTATTTTTTCTGATTGGGTCGTATTTATTAACCTCAAGAGTTCGGCTTTGATCATCGTGAGAGAAAATGGCACGTTATGATTTTGCAACCAGTTCTGCATATTAATTTTCAAACTAGACATAGTCGGTTTCTTCTCAACTTGCACACAATGCTAGGTAGCATTATCCATAACTATGACTGAGTTAGGTGGAAGTTTAGGTATTAATTTTCGATCAACCCAGTTGTAAAAATTTGTAGAGTTCATGTCTCCATGATAATCCCCCGTTTATGAATCTGATTTAAAAATTTGCACAGCATCGTCAACTAACCCGTTCCGGGTACCAGCGTGAACTATTATTAAACGCCTTCCTTTGCCTATAGCTGTATAAATTCCGGGCTCCGACGAAGATTGCCAACATTTTTGGACATTGTGACTTTGGTTAACGTAAGTTTCGTCCAAAAAGAATATATTTCGTTTGTCTTCTCTGAATTTTCTTATGACCCTCAAATATTTCACTCGCTATTCATCAATGTTTGGTCTCTCTATTAAAAAGGGATCTCTTCGATTTACATTTTTTAAATGAATATTTGTGCAAAAGTTCTCTTAAAAAAGTTAATCCGCAATCTAAAATATTATCCTCTTTTAACACAGCATTTAGTTTTCGTAGACTTGGATTTTTTTTTCTCTGCCGTATAAAACTGATTTATTTTTCTTCTAATCACACCTAAATCAAAATTATCAACTTGTATTTTCTTTTTTATTTCTTTTGGTCTCCGCGGAGAACTAAATTTTTGCTTCCACTGTATTTTGCAAGGAAGTTTTACTTTCAGCAGTCACTTTCCTTACACTTCGTTCTGATATCCCTGTTGCTTCTGCTACTAATTTATGTATATTCGCATCAGTTTTAAATTCTAAACTATTGACATCGGTTTTCCGTTTTTTAAAAAACGTATGCACTTTAAATATTATTTCCTTAGATTGTCTTTTTATCGGCGGACTCATCTCGCTATTGCAATCTCATGTGCGTTTTGTCTAAACTAGCCGGAACTTTCAACGCGTGTTGCCGTCGCGAAGTACGGTGCCGCACCGAGTAATGACAGCAAGCGCCCCCGCCTCTCCGTCCCACCGCTCACATACCTAAGGCGCGGCCAACTAGTTCCGCGCGCACTATAGCTAACACAACATTTGACAGCGGCTTGACATGACATTCAAGCTTAATCGTTTTTTCAGAAATCCAAATTTTGATTAACAAGGGATTTTGACTGGTAGAAAATGCCTCAGGCATTAAGTCCGCCTTTGTACGGTATTTATTTTTTTTACTTGTGCATAAAGTTTTAATAAATAAATATTTGTACTAATTTGATTGTTGTGTTAAGTGATCAAACATTTAAATAAAAGTACTTATTTAACTTTCGTGCACTCGTTTTCGACTTAACAAGAGATTTAACGTATGATTAGCTAATTTTAGATTTAAACAACCGTCGAGAAACCGGGGGTTAAACACATGATTGTACTCATGATAATAAACAACTTTTACTATGGGACCAAACCTGAAATCGCGTAAAAACATCTGCTGTCCCATACATTCATGTTCGCATAACTCGTCGAAAGAGTAGGGAGCAGCTAATTTTTTTTCGCGATTTCAAGTTTGGTCCCATAGTGAAGTATCGGTCACTAATTACCAGTCAACCATATATATTAGTACTTAGTTCTGCGAACAGTAGACCTCGCGAGCACAAACTTTTTATACCACTAACTTATTTAAAACGGGATATTTACCCAATGTACACTACGGGCGATTTATCTTGGCAGGTCCGAACATAGGCACTAGGAAGTTTCGCGCATGTTCTCTCACTCGCCTCATGTCATCATTTGCTTCCTAAAAAATGTTACTGCGCAGCCCTCTGCGCGAAGTTCGCACTTGCCAAGATATTCTACCGTACTGTATTTGATTTGACAATAAATGGTTCGAACAAAGCTGCATTTCGTTCGGAGCCAACACAGAACATAAAAGTCAGTAGAAGTGCAAAGTGGGCGTGGCACGCGTGCCACAAATAAGCACTGTTACGCTTACTTATATTACAGACTTGAGATTAAGCAAACATTAAATGACATTATAAAATGGTTAGTTTGCAAAACATTTAAAAGTAAACCAGGGGCCGTACTATGAACAAATAATGCCATCATTTTTCCAGTGCCAGAGAGAGACGGAGCTATACATGACCTATAGCACCATCCCTTTTTCACAACGGAATCATGATCGCGTTAATAGTTCATAGTAAGGACGCTGTGCGCCTTAATGTAACACTTAACAATAATAATATAAAACAGGTACGTAATGCAAAGTTCCTGGGTGTAACACTTGATGATCATTTTACTTGGAAGAATCACATCGAAATAATAAAAAAAATAAATCAATCAAGTCGTATTTGCTTTAAAAAGAATAAAAAAAATATTACATCTTTGCGTACCGCCATAATGGTGTATCACGCATACATCTGTTCAGTAATACGATACGGTATAGTTGTGTGGGGAAACTCTTCCGAAATTTCATCGCCCAAAAAAAGTGTATTCGTGCATTATTCAAAATGCAGTGGTCTGACTCATGCAGGCCTATATTCAAATCGCAAAATCTATTGACTGTCCCATGCATTTATATTTACGAAATTGCCAGGTTTGTGAAGTCCAGTCTTAAACTATTTGAACGGAAAGATAACACAAATAAAAGGAAAATTACATATTTAGATTTTAAAATGCCCGTTCCAAAGCTAGAACTTTTTCGGCGGAGCTGCGTTTACATGGCTCCCCTAATTTACAATGATTTGCCTAGGTCAATTACTCAACTACCCTTCAATAAGTTTTGTGTTGCGTTGCGGAAGTGGTTGTTACAAGAATGTTTTTATTCGATAGATGTGTTCTTTCAAAAGTGTCCCTGTAAATTTTATACATTAAAGCACAGATATATTCAATTGTTAATTATGTAAAAACCTGTACTATTGCATGCTAAATATTGCCCAAATGTGTGTTACTAAATATTTTATACTTATAACAACTTCATGTACAGACGCCAGCAGGTCAAGCTACCCGCAACTGTCAAATTTTCCCAATCGTACCTTGATAAAGTTGAAAATCTATTAAAGAAATTTGACAGATTGTAGTAGCTTGATGTGCTGCCGTCTGTACCTACCATATTTGATGCATAAATGAATAAAAATAATATTTCTCTCTTATTTGCAAAACAGTTGGTAAACGTCATCTAAAAACGCTTCAAAAATTGGACTGCATAACTAGTATGCAGCCATATGGCACTTTTCCAAAAATGAGTTATAAACACATAAGTACTAATTTCGACATACAATATTTTTTGCAAAAACAACCATGTCGACATCTCTCTTTATCACGGAGATATGAGCCGTCAAATGCAGCCTTGTCCATACATCCATAATGCAACCGTTGACAGAAAAATGCTTATAACTCATTTTGTACTTTTCCCAATCCAAGATTAAGATCATATGTACATATGTAGGTACATCTAAAATAAAAATGAATTAAAAAAAATAATTAAATTAAGATCATAAAATAAAATGCTTAATAATACGCCTGCCTCTGCGTCATTTGTTTGTTTGTCATCACATTAATCATATAACAATGGTTAATGTACTGACAATCAAACCTATTCGCAAATACGCTCAGGATGGTGTTAGAAGTGGTCCGGAGCCTGCGCCCCAGAGATGTGCACCGCTTTCGCATCGTCGTGTAGAAACAGTCGACACGAGCGTCGGCGAACATCCTCGACGCGCTGCAATGCCGGGGCAGCCCCAACAGCACCCTGAACGCATTATTATACTGAATACGGAGAGCGTTGTACTGCTTCTGGGTGTATGACACCCACAGGCTGGCTGTGTATAGGGACGTACAAAACGCTCTGAAAAGAGTTACTTTGACGGCCCCCGAGCAACGAACCAACCTGCGGGCCCTCAAAGACAACGCCCTCCGCTCCCGATCGATGTCCACAACGTCCCTCAGGTCAGAGGTCACGATATGCCCGAGATATTTAAACTGTTGAACTCTTTTCAACTTGACACCGTTCAATCTAACAGGTGGAACAGAATCCGGGCAGCTCCGACCCCCGGCCCGAAAGTCCATGCATTCACTCTTCTTTGTGTTATAGAGTAAACCGTGATCCAGCACGTAACGCTCGCAGATGCCCAGCAACCTGGACAGACCACACACCGAGGCGCTCAGCAGCACCATGTCGTAACTAATATTGTTGACACAAACTCCGTCAATATGGCAGTCGACACGCGTGCTACTGAGCTCCTCTATCAAAGCGTTCAAGTACAGGTTGATGAGCTTCGGCGAGGTCAGCCCTCCTTGTCTCACCCCGCACTCCAACCCGTACGGCTCCGACGCGCACCCGACCATCGAACGACGTTGACCTGGTTAAGATACCAGTACTTGAAAATTTCTATCAGTTCGTGAGGCATTGGGCTGTTATTTAATTTTTGTCATAAGATGTCGATATAAGTCGATCGAGATAAATGTACGGCAGAATGTTACACAAACCTTCATACAAGCAAAAAGTAGCGCCATCTGTGATAACTTGAGCTGTTATTTAATCTTTGTCATAAGAAGTCTTATATAAGTCGATCGAGATAAACGTACGGCAGAATGTTAAACAAACCTTCATACAAGCAAAAAGTAGCGCCATCTGTGATAACTTATACGAACTACGTGAGTTCCGGGTTGCATAGGTCGACGACGTAGCCTTGTACGTGCGTTCATGATTTTTGTTATCACATTGTATCGGAAATAAATAAGTTGCAAAGAAAACGTAAGTAAAACAAATTAATTTCAATCAGCTTTATTTGAAATTGTAAACGACTTATTGGTATAATAATTACTAAGATAAGCTATTACGATAGACGAAATAGTTTGATACACACGACAAAACAAAAGTCCTTTAATAAAATTAAAATTAAAAAAAAAATGTCTTTCAGTTCCTTTCTCAGTGTTTTCCAATATATTATTTGTTTCACCCATAAATTGAATTTAATAGGTACCAACATTCAAAATTACTTACACTATGTTTCTATTTCTAAGACAAAAATAAAACACATGTCCGTACAAGGTTACTTCGTTAACTTCGCGCGTGCTGATGGCAACGCGCGACATGGTCGCTCTTATCGATTTGGGTATTAAATAGTTCGATTGCAACAAAAGTAATGTAAGGTTACGTCCCGATGATACGATATCTCATGTTCCTTTTTCACCTTTGTAACGTAGTTTTTGCATCCTTTTACTAATTACAAGCAAAGCTTCCGCACGCGGACCGCGATCGACTGAGTTGCGTTGGCCCCTGACATTTTAGGGCCAGCGCGCTGGTGCCATTTCGTCCCGCCCGGTCCATGCAGTAATAATATATAAGTCAATGACTTCGCTACTCAATTAGTGATGTAGTAGGGTCGGATGTTGGTTTTATCGATAGATATCTTTAAAAGAAAATAAGTAATTTAATATTTACTGTCATATAAATACAAGTATAAGGTTGCCTAACATTCATAAAAAAAATAAAACTAAATTTATTTTATGAGGTGTATTAGGTCGCATAGATGCTTTATAGCAAAAATGTAATCAAACTTTTACATAATTAATTATTATAATTAACGTAATTATTATAAATTTAATAATTGTATTGCCCAGCCGGTCATTGCAATGTGTAAGATCATTTATAAACCGCCATGCCGGTTCCCGCCACAATGAAAGCACTACAAATATTTCAAACTCGAGGTCACTTTATTTTTAAATGTTGTAATTAATACTCTTTTCTAATCTGAACTGTCCTGCTGGTGTTAATTTATATGACGTTTATTTTTTGAATGTATTTCATGTATATAGAACTGTCACCTTCTTTTTTTCATGTCTTGTCTACCAAGTTCTAATATATTTTGTCTATACGAAAAATATGCGTTTCTAATTTATAAAATAATAGTATCTTGGTACTATTATATCACGAACTCTCCTCTGGATTCTATGTTACAATAGGTTATGGGCCCAGCACGCTAAGCGTGTTTTAGCCTACCTGAAAGGAACATGAGATTATGGATTGACTTATAAGAAATCGCCAGAGCGTCTGTCAGGTTACGTTGATGCCGATTGGGCTAACGATCGTGATAGGAAATCGTATACAGGGTACATATTTATTTCTTCAAATGCCCCTGTTTCCTGGGAATGCAAAAAACAGCAAACAGTTGCACTGTCCTCTATAGAAACGGAATATATGGCTTTGTCCTCTGCCTCTAAGGAAGCTATATCGCTTCAGAGGTTGTTGTAGGATTTAACAGGTAAATATGAGCCAGTGCTGCTCTACAACGATAACCAGAGCGCTCAGAAACTAGCTCAAAATCCTGTTCATCTCAGTCGAACTACACATATCGACGTCAGATATAATTTTATTCGGGAATTAGTTGATAATGGTAAAGTTAAATTAAAATATAAGCCTTCGAGTGAAATGATTGCTGACGTTATGACGAACGGTTTGCCTAAAGCGAAACATATTATTATGTGCAACCTGTTTCTTTCCAAAAGATTATTCCGTTAATTTTTCAATGTAACATGCGAAAATAACGGAAAAGACCACAAATTGTTTCAAATTGTTTCGGCATTTTCAACGCTAATGTAGCGGTGCACAGTAGCGCCATCTAGTGACCTAATTGTAATACTAACATCAGAATTCTTTATTTTTGTGATGAGAGGTGGTCCCAGGTGCTCCATCAATCCCTAACTAATAGTTAAAGAGCCGATTCCACTGGTAGAAATTTAAAAATGAGCAATTTACTGCATTTTAGAAGCTATTTTTTTAGTTTTGTATTTTTATTTCGTCTTGAGTATAGTTTCGATTTTTTTTCTTGGTATATTGGCGTGTGCTACCTGACTTAGACCAAATAATTAAATTTAATTTAATGTTTGTGTTGCGTAATGTTGTATCGAATATATTTTTTAACTGAACAGACAGCTCTGCTGCTGGTGAGTTTGTTGCGCCACTTCTTCTCCTCAGCTAAAGCACTAGGAAGTGGTGAAGGGCGGGCGTTTTGGGGGACTATCTTATATAATTTTGACGTTCGAAAAGTGCTGATTCTCAGCCTAGTTTAAATAAATGACTTGTGATTTTGATATTCTGCTCACGACGCCGAAGATCCTCATCAGATCTTCACCAAATTTTTATGAGACCATCGTAGTTCCATTTTAAAAACCTTTCAAATAAAAAAAGAAATCGGATCTCATCAGGCGGAGATATCCAGTAGCCCCCTTTTGCCCCTTGGAGAAAGCACCACTACAATCAAAAATCCCCGAGGACAAAAAAAAATCTATAAATTCGTAACCGATCTGGATGAAACTTGGTATATACCAAGTTTCATCCAGATCGGTTGTAAAATACAACCTGCAGAGGAGTGACAAACTGACGGAGCAAAACAAATTTTGTCAGACTTGAAGCAGAGATGCTTCACTCGCTCGGTCAAAAAATGGTGTCATAAAATAATGCAATAGTACGAGTATGTATAGATGAGCAAAATAGAAGAGCTGAACAAAGTATTTTGGAAAGGAAACAAATACAAAAAAAAGTTGACATAAAACAGCAAGTAGAACAAATTACAGAATTCTCTGACTCCTGCGCAAGTTCTGTGTTGCAGAAGCCAGTGTAAAAATAAAAATTACGCGATAGACAAAAGCAAACTGAAGAATTAATTTACTGCACAGCTTCTTTGTAAAACACAAAGATACAGCGCAGGTATTGTTACGTCCGGAACTAAATTAAGTAGTTTACTCGCCAAATCCTCATGACAAGAGGTCGAGGGTCAGATATAATTAATTGGTGCTAAACACAATGACGTTTGTGTGACGTGACATTGTGACGCAGATAGTTTGTAAAGACGATGGCGCGATGGTCGGCCGCGGCAGCGCGAGCGCATGTCAGTCAGTGTCCGCCGCGCCGGTGGACGCCAACACCTGCGCGAGCATATACATCAATAACGCGAAAGTCGACCTGCTTGCTTTTTATTATTTGTATTCACACGGTGTACATAACAGACACACTCCTATATAAAGGACAGTATCGTCCTTTCGTTGTTCCACGCCCGTTTTACTGAACATCCGTAACACGTAAGTGCTATCAATAATTTGTAATTTATGAATTATTTCGACTAAGTAACACAATATATTTACTTAAACAAAACAGATGACAACGACAGCAAGTTTGTGTTTGTGAATAAACTCGTGCTCAGGAAGGTAAATAAGGGTAGGTATTCCCCTCTTTCGCGTTATTTTCCTTTAAATACCACACGCTATTGATGACTTCTATCTTTCTCGTTTTCTAAACCGAACAATGCAGTAGATATCGCTGAAATGCAATTGTGAAAATATTATCGTGCAATTGTTTGTAAATTATTCAAGTTTTGCCTTTAACTTTGCTACAAACCCCACCACAATTTAAAAACTAATATGAAATGATGCTGACAATTTTAATTAGGACATATATTTGTTTTTTTTTTACCGGCAAATTGATATTTTGTTCCTATCTTAGCATCCAGTTTCGCGTAACAATCTTTTGTTTCAGCTAAAATCTCAGACTTGATATAAGATGATGCAATTAATATTAGCTTCCTTGTTTGATGCAAGTGGAGTAATGCATGTATTTGTGTTACACATCTGAGTACTGACCATATTGTTGTAACTTTAACTGCAGCAATATCTACATAGTAGTGCTCAAGTAATCAGTCTTTCAATTAACGTGGCTTGTGCAAAAAAGTAGAATAAAGTGTAGGTATTACTCCGCCATGCCGGTAAATTACAACATTCGGTGTAGTATCTTTCTTATACCAGAAAGCAAACCAATTCGAAATTCTCCAAAATAGTAATTATCATTATAGAACCCATTTTTATACCAAAACCTATGTTTAATTAAATTAGTTGCACGCCAAAGTGTTAAATGGGGCTGTTATTGTTCCATCATAGGTTACATAAGCGACTGACAAAGATTTCACGAGGTTCCTATCTAATTGATCATCGCTGCATATCGATGAATTTACGCAACGCTGCGTTCGCGCCGCGTCGCTGTCGTCTGCGAGGTTCCACATCGCTTCATGGACGAGAATTGCGATACTAACAGTTCGAATGCCATTATCTTTTGTAACAATAATGACTCATTCCAAATACATTTGATTTTCCCATCTTTAATCATTTTTTAATGATTTATCTTATCACATTACCTTATTTTGATGTTGCAGTAAGATAATGTTTTCATTTCTTTCTGATTATGATTTAATATGCTCTGTTTACCTTGATGTCATAATATTTAGAATAGAACAAAATAGAATATTTCAATTTGCATTTGACATTGCACATGAGGAAATCTGTATTGAGTATCTCAATGTAAACAAATTAACATCGAATATTCTACTTCTTTGCTGATCTCGAGTTGAGCTGAAGTTCAGACAGAGTTCAAGGAACAGTTGAGTACCATAAATAACTTAATGATACTGCTGAAGTTCTGACATTTATGTTAAGTTAAAACAATACTAAAAAACATTAATAGCCGTATGTGAAACAGAACTGGAAGACCTACGCATTTTTTATACTTTGGTTTTTATTCAGATTCTCTCGCGTTTTACTACCAATTAATTATAAATTAAAAGTAAAGTTTTTAGCGAGTGGACACCTACGTAACTATTTTAAATATGTGGGCATTATAATTAATACTTAGTACAAAAATGTATTCAATAGTTAATTAATTACACAGTCGGTCCTTAAGTATTTCACAAGTATCAATAAAATTTAATCATTCAATTTAAAATCATAAAATTTAAAATACACTGTACCTACTTTCAGAAATGTTTATTTTTTATTTTTAAGGTATTTTGAATGAATGAATGATACCTTTATTCGCTAGAATATAGGATGTACATTAGATGTTATACAGTTTGTTTGTCCTAACGGGTGTGCAAATGTTAAGTCAAAAATAAAATTAAATAATATGGAACATTGACATTATAAATTTAAAATATATCTCGACGCAAAATTGTAGATGTTTAAATAAATTCATAATTCATAATTTAAAATTTCCATGCAGTTGTACATTAAAATAGAAAAATTTTAATGTACGACTGCATGGAAATTTTTCCCCTAGTCAGCGAATTATTGCCCATAATCAATGTTTTAATTGCATAAATTCATCAATTGAATAGAAACATCTATCACAATTATAAAGAGTTCTGTTAAATTCTAAGCTTGATAAATTCCTTATGCCTATAGGTAGTTTATTGTATATTCTAACTGCCATAGTGTAACAGTTTTTATCGCACAATTTAAGTCGATTTTTTGGGATGAGAAATGGTTTTTGAATTACTTTTAAATGAAGCTTTATTCCTTTCCTTATTAAAAAGTGATTGATTATTTCTTACGAATTTACTTACTTCGAATATGTATAATGACGGAAGTGTGAGCAATTTTTGCTTCATAAATATTGGTCTACAAGAATCTGTCCACTTAAGATTAAAAATCGATCTATTACATTTTTTTTTTCAGCAATGAATGTTCTCTGGGCGTCTGTAGAGTGACCCCATATGATTAACCCATATCGTAGAAATGAATAAACATGATTTTACGATATATCAAATTTACACAAAATGTCCACCACCATTCACCACGCAGGCTTTTTAGTCTCCGCGGCCAGTCATCAATCGCAGCACGAACCATATTCTTCGACCACTGCTGTTCCCAGTGAAGACTTCAGACTCTCCAAATTTTATGTTGCTTATCGCAGACTTTCTTCTCCAACATCCTGCCATATTTTAAAACCAGAGGTATAAGGTCAGGGCTGGAGGAGGGCCAATCTTCGTGCTTTATCAAGTCGATGTTGTTGAGCTCGAACCACGCCTGGGTGGTTCTGGCCTTGTGCACCGGTGCAGAGTCCTGTTGAAACGTCCATTGCCGTCCTCAAAAGAGCGTCTGAGGTAGATATTTGTCAAAACAGTGTCTTGGTAAACTTTCGCACTGGTTTTAACACCTTTTTCACAGAAATTAACTTCACTCGGGCCAAAATACGAAATTCCCAACCAAATCAGCCAGGATGGTGGCCATGTTGCACTCGGAAATGGCATTACCAGCTTCCGCAGAACCTGTAGCGTACACCCTATCATTTTGTTTGTTGTACTTCTCTTCTTTATCCAATTTTTTTTCGTCGGTAAACAGGATGTCACGGTGTCTGTTTTTGCGTACCGTCTTAGCAAAACTCTTGACTTTATCACTCTTATACCTTTCCAGCGTGCGTTGAGGAGATGTCCGTTTGTTTTCTGTAAGCTCGTAGACCCAGGTCTTCATTGAATACCTATTTTACTGTTTTTGTACTTAGCCCATTTGTAAAGCCTTCAATCTCAATCTGTTTGCGAACGGGACTTTTGCAATACAGGCCTTGATTGTTTTGATGACTGCTGGAGTCCTAACAGAACGAGGTCTACCTGATCTTTTCTTGTCATCCACACTTGAGTGTTCATTGTACCTGTTAATAGTACGATACACAAATCTCTTCGTGATTTTCAGTTTTGCATGAAGCTTGAATATTATGTTTGGCGAGTGGCTACAATGGTGTAATGCAATTACTGCTACTCGGTCTTTTTTGAGCGTCCACTCCATCGTAAAATATTAATATTAATAAAATGTTTTTACGTTTTATTGATCATAAAACAATTTAAAATCGTATGCTATTGTTTCTTTTTTCCTTTGAGTTCTAAATTCAAATGATGTGCCAGTGACAATACATAAGGACCAACTGTGTAATAAGGTACTTACCTAGTTATATAAAAGCCACATAGATCGCAACTTTTTGTCAAGTTCATGGCTTACTTGATTTATAGCGAGTTACAATTATGAAAAATGTGCCATTTTGCCATGCACGGTAAAGTTGAGTGATGTTAATGTGTCTTCAAGATTTAGATAATAAATAACGTGTAAAAAGTCATTTATTTACAACGGGTGAGAACAATCGCGTCTGTAGGTAGCTGTAGTAGGTAGCCTTAATTAGATCAGCCTGTCTTATCAGCCTTTTACCAACTATTTTGGGGTCTTACAAGATGCAGATGAATACCAGTATTATTACATAGAGCGACTGCCTGTCTGACCTCCACACCCCAATAACTGGGTAATACGACCCTTGGTAAGACTGGTTGTTAGACTTTCGCGCTTCTGACGACCCGTAACGACTGAAAGATCCATGAGGCACGGAGGGATCTTGGTAAAGATGGTCACCCATCCAAGGACTAATCGCGGAAAGCGTTGCTTAACCTTTTCACCGCCACGGACTTCAATAGAAGTTCCAGATTTTCATGCCACCAGTGCCACGACTTCATTAGAAGCTCTTCATTTTAGCTATGTTACAAAAATAAAATTTACTGTATTTAACAGGTTTTTTCATTCGGCCAGTCATGTAACGCGAAAGTTATCACTGATTGATTTCACCTGATACTTATTTAAAAATATTGTCGAAAACAATTTGAGGTCAGTAAACCACTTAGTTACCTACTTTATAACAAAGGGAAAATACTCACTAATCCTTCAGTGGGTGCCGACTCGAAATTAAATAGTTGCTAGTAATTCTTGTCGATAATTATATTCCCATCTCTACAAAACAATTGAATGCCAGTGCCCCGGGCGCCACGGACTACTATAGAAGTCGTTCTGTGACCGCGTCGTCAGAAACTTACGGCTGTCAAGGTCACTTTGATATAGTGCAGTGCAGACTGCAGGTAGGTATTAGTGGGATTCTTTCACTTTGCTTGTATCAATAGGTCCTAAATAAATAAACCCATACTTACTTTCCATTTCGAAAAACACTATAAATACAATGAAAAGTTCTGCCGCTTAAATACCTACGGTAAAAAACGTTGACACACGGGTGTAGACAAAAATAGAAGAAAGACCGTAGACCACATCCCTAATCAGAATTGAATTTAAAATGCTCTGAGCGCCAAGGACCTGAAATCAAGTCAATGACGTCATGAAACAAATAGAGGTGTACAGACGCCAGCAGGTCAACCTTCCCGAAAATGTCAGATTTTCCCAATCAACCTTAAACCTAATAGTTTAGCAATAAAGTCGAAAATCTATTAAAGAAATCTGACAGATTGTAGTAGCTTGATGTGCTGGCGTCTGTACCTCATTTCATTAAGCTCTAATTGAGTTATGTATTTGTTTCTTTGATACTTATAATTTATACTGTTTTTTCTTAGTAGGGATACTATGAAATAAAACAAATATGGAAATATTTAATCAGTTTTTATTTATATCCGTAAAATTATAATTAAAACTTAACGCGTATAAATCTCATTCATCGATATGACGATACCCTCGTCACTACTGTTTACTATATATTTCGTTATACATTTATAGCTTGGCGCTGGCGAGGCATCGCGGTCTGTGTACGTTGGCGGTGAAAAGGTGCTGTAGGCTTAGCATGACCACTTGTCTAACTCTACGAAGAGTAGACTACGTTTTCTATACAAAGTGAAGTAGAAATCCTTCTACAATTTGTCATTTTGTCTTTCGTTTTAGCGATCTTTGTCTAGGTCCTTTTGTATGTAGCCTATTTCGGAAGAAAGTTGTCTAGGGTAGTGAAGGCAATTTGATTTTGTAATCGTCATGCTAAAGACAGTAGAAAACTTTGTGCTTAACTGCCGCAAAGTATATACGGTTATCTACAAAATCATTTTCTTTTTCCCTCTTCTTTTGCTTATATCTCGAAAATGGTGTGTCCTATCGCAAAAAATAATGAAAATTTCGACCCCCTTTTACAAGACCCATAAACCCCTTAAACCCCTTTAAGTCTACATGTAGGTAATAATTTTTCATATTTTCCATACAAAAAGTGAACAATTTCATATAAAACACGTTGAGAATCGCATCTTCTCCGGCGCTACGGGCTCACTTCCGCAGTTGTATTTATATGCGTGACTTAATATTTGTAAAAATTGAGAATTAAACAGAAAAAAGAAATCTTATGAAAAAACAAAGAAGTCTTGAGTCGAATTATGTAAAAAAGTGAATATCGTAAAGTGCAGTTGACTCTTTCTACTTTGTTGCCGTCGTACTGTCTACACGGTAACGTCATTTTTGTCTACTCTTCCGTCGACAAGACGCTTCTCTACGGTGCTCGTGCTAAGCCGGCAGCTCGATCGACCCATGCGGCTGTTATTTCTTAGCCACAAGCCCAGTCTATTCTATAAAAATCTCACCGTGAAAACTTAGATGAAGTGAGCTTGAACTGCTTGAAGTATCTGGAGCTGTCATTCTAATGTTGGGGATTGAGGTGTTTTCACGGTGAAATGTTTACAGAATTTGCCGGTGAGTGCTTAATGATTGAACAACCCTAGAGAACTATCAAAATAATTATCAATACAGGATAAAATTCGCATCGTTTTTTTTTCTTTTTAAGTCGAGCATCTGGATATTTCTTTTTGTCCAGGTACCAATAGTGTAGATAATTGTAATTATCACCTAATAGATGTCATTATTGCCTTTTGTTGCCTTGTATTGACTTTTGTTAGTAATACAGTTTACGTAAGTGTGGTAGTACTTACTTTATAATTAATTACAATTTTCTAATTCATATATTTTCCTGCAGCATTAGACCCGCAATTATGCATACGGGTCCAATACTCCTGGGAAACGCCGTCTGGGTTATCCCTAAAAATAAGGCAAATCAGCATGTTTTGTGTTATAGAGGGTTTGGTTTCCGAATTCAGGTGGACCATTGTATGTGCGGTGGTTATTCCAACCAGCCCGCCTCGCTCTAGAAGTTGATTATGTCTCCTGGTCTGTCTGTAAGAATATCTGTAAAAGATCTGGGTGACCCGAGTGTTTCTGTTCTGGTGACGCCTTGCATTCAAAGAGCACATGCGCAACGGTTTCCTCAGCCTCCATTCAAGCCCTGCACAGAGGACTGTCCGTTATGCGTATTGTGTGGAAGTGTTTGTTTAGTGAGCAGTGTCCTGTGATGTTCCCCGTCACCAGGCGTTAGCCTGCCATCTAAGGATGGCATGGCAAATCAGCATTATAAAATATTTTTCAGCATCAGGATGTTTGCATCCATTTAGGTAGGTTTATTGCATTAATGTAGGTATGCATTTATCCAGTAATTATCATGTTTACTTATTACCTTCAGTAGCCATATTTCCAGCGTTTTGACGTACTACCTTAATGTAAAACAATGTAGGTATCTACTTTTTCGACATTAGCCACCGAGGTGGAACTTCTATTTTTAAGTAAAAATGCAACCGTTGCATTAAAATTTCTTAATGCAACTAATAATATGAAATTTGCAATGCTTACCTATATTTTAAAGAGTGACTTAGTATGCACGATATGAGTATAAATATAACGCAACGTTCAAAGCTGACGGGATGGTTGTCGAATAGTAGTGTGTGGTGCGTACGAGTCTGTGGCAGTGGGTCAGTGGTAGCGCAGGGCGCGGGCGTCGTCGTCTGGCGCAACACCCTTACGTAAAACCTGCGGACCACGGACCGCGGCCCGGTGAAAGTTGTGACTGCTTCATAGAACACTCGAGACGAATACGTTTACGGTCCCCGTACTGTGTGTAAACGGTTTTTCCTTGGACAAGGATAAGCAATAAATTTGGAATTTGCTCTTATCGATTAGTCATAGACTTAAATGCTATCAGGTAAATTTAAATTTCTGCATCATTCAGAATTTAGTTTGGATTTCAATAATTTGTATTGTGAGGTAAGGACTAAGATGAACGAGGTCATCTGTACATATAGGATCTCACACGAATACCATAACCTTAGTCGGAAGCCGGAAACCGGGATCTTGTCCAACCAGTGAGTGTCTAGAAACAATTTTTTTTTTCTGTAAATAGTTACCAACATAAGTTCCAAACTTCCAAATAATAAGACTAATATTAAGAATTTAAGTAATAAAAAAGAAGATGTATTATCAAGGATAAAATATAATTTATGTATTAGGTACAAAAAAAGAGTAGGTAATATAAAGGTAAAAAGTTAAATAATAATAAAACGTATCGTTCAAAACCGGTTACAAACTTACAAAAAAAAGTAAACACAACAATTAAGCAAATTAGACATGAAATGATTACAATATTTTATGAAAAAACTTAAATATATTATGTAATCGTTATACTTGCAAATGGGTAATTGGGCTCAAGTGTAGGTGAGTGTAAGTGAATTTTGCCGTGAAGATCAGGTCAAGGTCGGCTACAATAGGCGGTTGTGCAACAGCCGCTTGCAGCTTGCGCCGTGTCGTGTCATCTCGTTCGCTTCAGTCACTACCGGCTCGCACAAGCGTAGCCGCCACAAAGTATGCATATAGCGATTTATTTGTTTCACGGTCATTATTTTAATAATCATCAACTAGCCTTGCCACCTATCCTTCCTACCCGATTGTTAAGTATACAAGTAGATGTTGTGATGAAATTGACGTATTTTGCATCTAATTTCCCTTGATTGTTTGCTTTAAATCCCTTTAAAGCAAACAATCAAGGGAAATACAGGACCTAAAGCGCGGTCACTTTCGAACTGCATAGAAAAAATGAAAGCAAAGCGCGATGACACAACGCTGGTAAATTCTCGCAAAATATGAAGCAATTATCCATTTACAAAAAATCTACTGAGTGGACAAAAAAATTAACACACTATTATGTTAACATGTTGCTGGTAAAATAATCTGACAAAAAATAGATTGATTGCACGTATATTAGTATAGTTTTTATTCGTTAAAAACTTTTTAGTAAAAAAATCAACCGACTTCCAAAAAAAAAACCCCACAAAGTGAAAAATAACTTTAATTTCGGACGTCGGTGTCTTTGGATCTGTATTTTAGTTTTTTTTGCCACCGACTTCCGAAATTAAAGTTACTTTTCACTTTGTGGGGCTTTTTTGGAAGTCGGTTGATTTTTTTTGGAAAAAAGTTTTTAGTTTTCACTTTTTAGTGGGTCACTTTGTAATTTATCTAAGTTACAATATCCTAATGTCTACTGTTCATCACCTTTTACAAAATTTTTCGTTTCCCGATACAGGGACGTTAATTATTGAAGAGAGTTAATTGTTGGTACTTAACAGAAACTCCACAGGAACTCCACATCACCATAAGCATTGTGATGAGCATACATTACTTAGCAACCATTATTAAAGTAGGTATCTAATCGAACCGCAACCCTTGAAGTACCTACTTATTATTGAGTAGTTCCGGTGGCCATCTGTGATCCTCATTATCAGTTACACATCATCAAATGGTGTTTTTTAAAAACAAATGCACGAGTTACTATAAAAATACCTAAATCGCTATAGGTGTGCCCATAATATTTGAAGAGTTCCGTCGATTTCTCCAGGATCCCATGATCAGATCCTGACCTGATGACAATAGGACCAATTAGAAAGTATACCCTTTCAAACAAAAAAAAAGAATTTTCCAAATCGGTCCAGCCGTCTTCGAGTGATCGGGAAACATACATAATAAAAAAGATTCCGACGAACTGAGGACCTCCACCTTTTTTTAAATCGGTTAAAAATATTTTTTTAGAGGTATCGTCGTGGTTTTTTCTATCGTATCAAATTAGTTGTAGGTACTAAATTTTCAACACACTATCTAACTAGCATATATCCTGAAGAATATAATATATTTTTCTGATTTTGTTTGCTGCAGTAGATCATCACATACTTTACAAAACGTGCGTTTAGGTCTTGCAGTCCCCAAATTTAACCGACCAAGT
Source organism: Dicycla oo (assembly GCA_948252095.1). Lineage (NCBI taxonomy): Eukaryota > Metazoa > Arthropoda > Insecta > Lepidoptera > Noctuidae > Dicycla > Dicycla oo. Next base: position 21,754,563 of record OX411714.1, read on the forward strand.
CTGACAAAACTGGCGCTTTGATTCATAGCGTTGGGGATTTTGTATCAACATGCTCTAGAATTTCGATGCCATAACAAAGGGTGACAATTCACGGAACGTGACAATAGTCCAAAAACATAATGAAGACGTGAGGTTAAGAAACAAACCTACGTGTTAATATAACTTCCGACCAGCCGAGAGCCAAGACTTGACTCGCTAATTAAAATCCTATTTAAAGGATCTTAAAATTAGTGAATGCTTTAATGTTAAGGTCTCTCTTATCTAAGACGACCTTGATATTATTGAGCAAAATGTCGGATCTGGTGTCAAGTGCGATTTGACCGACAACGACGTAAGTCTTCTGGTCATTCTAATAGCCCCCTTCGGCTTGGCTTAGTAGCGAATAGCAATGTATAAAGTGATGCAACTGTGGAATAATCAGTCATTCCATATGTGAAATCTCCAGTTTGAATGGCTATATAGATTGTAAGGACTATACCGCAATGCCTAGCTGACTTTTGCCGTTCCGCTTCCATTACCATATTTTGATGAAATGGTAGTAACCATTTTATTAAATTAAGGATGTTTTGAGTAAAAACATTGATGAAACGTTCCAAAACTCGCAAAATTGCGATTGCAGGCTTCCGATAAAATATTTGTTTACACAATTTTTTCATTTGTGTACATAATACCTGTATAGCAGGTTAAATGTCTGTGCAGGTTTTTCCAGTTTAATATAAAGCATTAAAAATACACAAGTCACTGCCAAGTGGTACGCTCTAAAAAGCTTACAATGGTCAATAGGTTATGGTCCATTAGACAAGCAGTAACACATCAAGGTCCCTTATAAATACGGTCGTGTAAACAAAGGCTTTATTTTATTCTATCTTTTCATATTCACTCAGTCATCATAATAAAATAATACATGTTCCTTGGTTCAGTGGAAATACTCTACCAAGAAAACCAGTTAACAGTCATAAAAACCGGCCAAGTGCGAATCGGCCTCGCACACGATACCACCGTACAATATTAAAAAAAATACTTCAATAAAAAAAAAAAAAACTTAATTTTTAACTTAATTTTATTTTGATTACTTGTTGTTATAGCGGCAATAGAAATACACAATTTGTGAAAATTTCAACTATCTACCTATTACGGTTCATGAGATATGACCCGCTGACAGACAGACGGACGGACAGTGGAGGCTTATTAATAGGGTACTGTTTGGAACCCTTTTTTTTTGTGGATGGGAAATCATCAAATAACATCTCCCGCTCTGGGTGGAGCGGGAGGGCGTGTCTGACTTCTACTGACTAAAACCCACCCGTGTTCCTTCAGTTGCCTGTGCCAGGGCCACGGTAACTCTTTCGAACAACGGACCTCTTCAGCTAGTGCTGACATCTCTTTGAGGCGCGCGTGGAACACAACGCGCCGTCGACCCGGGCCTGGTCGGTGGCCGGGAATCGGCTATCGATTCCCGACGCCCAGGGCGTCTCCTGCGGCGACTATAGGGGCGTGAGGGCGCAAAGATTGCCTCTCCCTCACGCGTTAAGCCTCCTCCTTCGCGAGCATTACAGCTTCGCAGAAGGAGGTGACGGCTTCCCATGCACTCTCGCTCCGTACCATGGCCTGTACCAGAGCCGGACGCGAGAGATCGCCGCCGCCGATCGCCTCCGCGAGGACGCGGCGGTGCTCTGCCCAAGCCGGGCAGACCTCCACCGTATGCTCCACCGTGTCCTCCGGGCGATCCACACAGTGGTAACACCCGGGCGTTTCCTCCCGCCTTATCCGGAACAGGAACCTCCCGAAGCAACCGTGTCCGGTGAGGACCTACGTCAGGCGGAAAGTGAGGGTGCCATGACGCCACTCCAACCACTCCTCAAAGAGGGGACTTATCGCCGCAATTGTGGCGCCTGTTTGGCACCCTTCGTTTACGGAACCCTAAAAAAGGAATCCCTTTATTAGATGTCCAGTAGTTAGGCCTCGCGTCTCATGCACGAGGTTGTTAGTTCAAATCCGGGCAGGTTCGGGGCATTCATATATTATGTAAGTTCATACTTTTCTAAATTTATCTTGTACATCACTTGTCCGATACAAGTGAAGGAAAACATCGTGAGTAAATCAACTTATAATTAATAAGTCTGAAATCACCAATCCGCCTTGAGCAAGCGTGGTGACCAACGTTCATGTCTAGAAAAGGCATAGAAGAGGTGCTTTGCCCTGCAATAGGACTCTTTTAAAAGTTATTGGATTTTACATTGTTTTCAAATTACACTGCTAATAGGTATAGGAGGACAGTGTAGGCCTGTCAACAAGTACCAGGTACTTAACAAAATACAAAATCGCCTACAAATCTACAACTATAATTTACTACTTTATTAACTAAAAACCTCTAAGTTTAAGTAAATTTCAGAACGTGTAAAATAGGTTTTCATATTGCGTTCATCTTACATAACACTCCAGAGTTGCATGTATAGCATTTCAAAATGTATATTTACTCACATATGAAAAGTGATTCCAGCATTCTTCATAGGGCTTCTACACCACTTAATTAACCATACATGACGGTATATTTGCAGTACGTAAATGACGCTAAATACAATAATTACAATCGTAATTTCTCCGCGACAGGAGCGCGTCGACTTGATGACACCGGCGAACTGTCGGCCACAGCGCGGTACAGTTTTAAGACACGCCCACCGCGGTACAGTTTGCGTGGTGCCATTTTTGAACTTGAGTTACATTTCTTGACTTTTATTATTCCTAGACCATTGTTAATAAAATTCGGAGTAAAGTAAGACAAGTATTAACTTCGGTATATACCTACATAATTATATTTTTCGAAGATTAAGTCAGGCATAACCTAACAGCGTTTATTGTTTACAATATTTTTAGTTAACAATGCTTTTTATATTTGTTATTTTTTCTACTACTTTTTTCAAAACTGAGAGTAGTATTCGTAAGTAATAGAATATACCAAACACAGAGTTAGTTAATTATCTTATATAGCTGGTATCCCCAACAATTTTTGACCTGATCAGACATCACAGACTGCCTGCGTAAGCATCTTAAAATAGAATAATATATAAAAGTATAATATAATTGTTAGTTAGGATCAGTTAACGAAGTTACTAATTACTATTAATTAAATTAGAAGTTTAAATAAAATAATGTCTGAAACTAATATTAATTTATTGTCAGTATCCTAGACCTTGCACTATTGCCGATTTTGGGCGAGGTCACATGGCCGTGTTTTTTATTAAGTTGGCAATGGCATGACATAAAATAATGAGTTTACCTAACTGGGTTTTTACTTCAATATACAATATATAACAGTTTAACTGCTCAAAAGATCCTTCAAATATTTAATTCATTGTTTTCTAGAAAATGCAAATTTAACACGCGGTGTTGCAAACTTGAACAATTGCTCTTAGTTCGCGGGTTCACAAATGACAAAAACTTAATTTAATTCACTCAAATAATGGCGTAGTGTCTGCGAACCAACAAGTTACTATAAAAGACATTTATATTTATGTTCAGCTAATATGTTTCTAATATAGAAAATAATTCAGTTACGTACTTAGATTGCAGTTTTATCTTTAGCCATATTGTTTCAAGTTATTTGTGTTAATTTCTCGTGTTAATTTTTTTATTGTACTTAGTATTGTTTGTTAAAATTTTACTGTAAACGCCTTAGATTTATTTAAATTTGTTATGTTATTATATTATACTTATTATTTATGTTAATATTTATTTCTTTTGTTGCAGATTTAATTAGTCGTTAGAGAAACCTTCCCAAAGATGGCAACCTTATATAATTGGTACAGAGACCTATTGGACAATAGGAGTGGTGAGTTTTTTTTAATTTTTCAATTAATAATAAATTAGTTACAAAAATATTATTTTTAACGAGATTTTAAGTACCTATACTGCCCTGCTAAGCCGAAAGGCGCTATCTCTGAGATACGCCCTTTTAGTTTTTTTTATACCATTCAATAGCTAGAATAATTTCGCATCTAATGGTATAAGCCAAATAGCGATATCTAATTTAAAACATTAAAATTACCACTAAGATTTTTTTTTATATCTCAATTTTTCCTTAAATTCCGAAGAGATTTGACGGCATGTCGTTTTTATGAAGCCAAATAGCCTTATACCGACATAGGCTAGAAACGCTTAAAAATGTTAATCAAAAACCTAAGTAAATTTTTAAGCCAATAAGCGGTAAGTTCATGTTTCGAAAAAGTTCCGGAGTTAGCGCTTTTACGCTAAGTAAATGTGGGTATTATTAGTTCGCTAAGGTTTGAGATACGGCTATACCTAAGTATAATAGGTAATTAAAATTGACTTTAATATCTTTAGCAATAAGGATTACACTCACTTACATTTCACAATAGAGCGTGTCGTGACATGAAGATAAACATTAGTAAAAAGATAATTGTTCTGCTCAAAATAAAAACTGGACGTTTTTTTCGTTTTTAATCTATGTTATAAATTCGGATCAGATCAATGCAGAAAAGATGATTGTTAAATACTTCGAAGCCGGACACACATTTATGTCTGCAGACTCTTTTCACCATAAAGTAGAATTGGCGATGAAGCGAATGAAAAATAAAATATATGACTTTGATGACTTTTGCAAAGCTGTAAACAGTGCTGGAAAAAATGTAAATATCAAAAAAATTACAATAGATGATTTTTATGAGTGGCAAGACTATACGACCCAATACAAACTTTCCCGGTTGTCACCACGACCTTACATTAGTGACATTGTTGAAGTGGAAGTTAACAGAGGCAGTTTTGACATTAGGTACAGAACTGGTTTCGATAATGCGATTACGGCTAGCATTGTAGGTACAAAGTTCTTAAAATTAGACAAACTTCCATCCCCAACTAAAAAAACAGTACCAGCAGGAATATCTCAAACAAAAAAAAAACAATATTTTAAAATCTCTTTCCAGTTTAATACCTGCTAATAGAATGTTTTTTGGCGGGGACTACCAACTTTTGATTAATTTTATTTCATAGAAAGCAAATAAATTGCTTTAACTTTTTTTGTAATTTGCTGCTACATTTAATAAAGTTGTTAAAAAAATATTAAATGAAGTTTTATTACAAATTTATTCGGTATTTTCATCAAAAATGAAAAAAACATCATTTTGTATGGAACTTTCTATGAGCAGAATAAGACTAAAAGCACTATCTCAATTTTTGAAGCCTTTATTTTTAATCAAAATAGCAGTATCTCACAAAATAGGTATAATGGTGCCATTTATGGATAATTTAGGTATGTCAGTTATATCTAGGGTCAAAAATACGTTTATATAAGTTTTAACAGTTTTAAAAATATTAGTTTTAACCCCCGTTTGAAGGTGGGAAAAATCCATTCACAAAAAGGCGTTTTTCTCAAAACTTACTCTGATTGAGTTAGCGCTTTTCGGCTTATCAGGGCAGTATACTGGATCACGTTTTTACCGTCTTGAAAAAAATAGATTATAGTAGGTGAACAAAGTAGAAGCTTATGGCGTAGAGTTTAGTTTTTTTTTAAAATTTAAATTCAAATCATTTGAATTTCGATATTTTTTAACGATCTGTAGGTAAAGATTTTTCAAAATTTCCGTTTTTATTGTTCTAGTTTACTTCAAATGTGTAGTGTTTATTAATAGAGCAATTTCCGTCTAAGCTATTGAAAAACCAAAAGAAAAAAAATTGGTATTCTTCAATTCCGTTCACCTATTGTACCTACGCCCTATTTTTTTCAAGACGGTAAAAGAAAATCATCCAGTATAGTTCGCGTCACGTAACTTTGCCGCTCTGAAACCAGGCTTTCCGATACGCATAGTATGGCGCATTGCTATTTTAGTATAGATATTGACTACCGCGCAGTCATTTGTAGCCTATTTCAGAGCGGCAAGCTTACCTACATGACGCGAACTTATAACCCCATCAGCAAATATAGGCATTCTTTTACTATCTTCTTTTCACTGTAGCTTCAGGTAAGTTTAACGGACTATAAATAAAATATGTACCTATTTTGAAACTATCAAATTAATCTAAACTTCGAATATAAAAATATATATTTCAAATCAAATCATTTATTTCTTTGCAAATATGGGTATAGTATTTCTTCAAACGAAACAAAATACTCGGAGTAGTGTTTGGCCGACAATGGTTCCGACTAGCTATAGGCACTAAACTATTGGATTTGATTGAAATTTTGCACGCAGACTTTTTTTTTTGTTTTTTTTGTGGATGGGAAATCATCAAATAACTTCTCCCGCTCTGGGTGGAGCGGAAGGGCGTGTCAGACTTTTACTGACTAAAACCCACCCGTGTTCCTTCAGTTGCCTATGCCAGGGCCACGGTATCTTTTTCAAACAACCCGCGACCCCAGCGGCTTTGCACGCAGACTTGGAATGATACGATGTTTAAATTATTATCATGTCGTAGTATCCACATTGTATACCCGAATGAACAATATGGTCTTCGATAAATATTCATAAGATTAATTACAGAGTTTAACCTTTCTACAATTTGGTATAGTATAGTTCGAGTCAATGTCATGTAAGTTTGTCGCTCTGAATTTCACGCAAATGACTGCGCAGTAGTCAATATCTATACTGCCGTCATAAGGAAAAAAGACGTATCTGACATTTTTTTCGAAATAGAGTTATTTCCGAATTCGGAATCAGCAATAAAAGACGCATCTACCAGTATTTTTAAAATTGGCGAAAACTTAACGAAAGCTTAATAATTCTTACTATTAAAAGACGCATCTGCCTTTGTATGTTATAGTTTAAACAGGACAATTTTTTTTTCTCTATATCAATATTTCTGTAGATACTACGTCATTTTTCCTTATGGCGGCTGTATACTAAAACAGCAGCGCGCCATGCCATGCGCATCGGAAAGCGTGGTTTCCGAGCGGCAAAGTTATTTGATGCGAACTATAGTTTACAGACAATGTTATTTTAGAATAACATTTTATGTTGAAACACTTAATGTGAGATTATTTTGTGTTTATTAAAGGGTTTTAACAAATCCCATCCCAAGTGTGAAGTCAACGAACGACAACAGTGTTTAGTCGGGTCTAAGAGCTTGCTCAATACATTACATAAGAACTGCGGAACGATTCACACTCAGACACCCCACTCTGCCTGTTTCGTTGCGCTTGCGCCTTCTCCGGCAGAAGTTATGTCAACTGCGCTAGCGGCCTCGAAATCTATCAGTCTCGGTTACTGAGCTACATACATAAAATCTGGGAAATACACATAAACTGATTGTTGTTTATCTTCTTGCACTCCTTGTACGTCTACTGTGTAAAATATCCAAATTTATAGTATTCTTGGTTTGTCTAGAAATTCTATAACATTGTTCTTGTCACTGCACAAAAATTAAAAATTTGAATTTGCAACGACACTTAATGACCGACCTTTTACAAATTATAAGCGCTACGTTAATCAATTAATTTATACTAACTAGTTTGATCATGTTTTGTTGGAAAACTGTGGGTATAAAAAAAAGAGATGAGTACTGCAGGCTTTGTAAATTTATAAGCGACGTAAGAGATTGTGACTGGAATACTAACATTTGTCAGGTTTATAGGTTTCGGCCATTTGTATCATATCTTCTTGCAAACTACAAACCTTTAGGCAAAAATCATACAAAAAAATATTGGCCTAAAAAAGGTAGAAAACAATATTGCCTGTGAAAATAAAACTATGACTACTGAAAAAGTCGAAGACGTGGGAACAAGAAATTTTACGCGGACGAAGTCGCAGGCAGGGTAGTGTGTATTATCACTAGCTAGCACTTCGCCCGCCCACGAAATAACTTCGATTACGCTTAGCGTTCTTTCTGATATTTTCTTATGCTTGGTTCTTTTGGGTCGTAGCCTGATGTTAAATAGTCTTCCTCAAGAATTGGGCTATCAAATGAGAAAGAGTTTTTCAAATTCGACTGGTATTTATTTCCGGAGATTAGCGCGTTCAAACAAAAAAAAAAAAAAGAAACTTCGGCTATTATCAAATAGAATGACTAATATTGAAGTGTAGATAATTATGAATTATCTTCTGATATGAGTGGCTTTCATAATCATAATTGGGACACAATGTTATTGACACTGCAATATCAACTGCAATTTTTTATGCACTTTATCAGTATATTAAACTTTGGAACTAAAAGTTTGTAATATTTTTATGCTGTTGCAAAATGAGAGCAGCATGAAATATAAGCTTTAAACATTTTACTGAAATTTTACTGAAATCATATCGCTTAGCGTTCTTTCTGATTTTTTCTTATGCTTGGCTCTTTTGGGTCGTAGCCTGGTGTTAAATAGTCTTCCTCAAGAATTGGGCTATCAAATGCAGAAAGAGTTTTTCAAATTCGACTGGTATTTATTTCCGGAGATTAGCGCGTTCAAACAAAAAAAAAAAAAACACAAACTTCGGCTATTATCAAATAGAATGACTAATATTGAAGTGTAGATAATTATGAATTATCTTCTGATATGAGTGGCTTTTATAATCATAATTGGGACAAAATGTTATTGACATTGCAATATCAACTGCAATTTTTTTATGCACTTTATAGTATATTAAACTTTGGAACTAAAAGTTTGTAATATTTTTATGCTGTTGCAAAATGAGAGCAGCATGAAATATAAGCTTTAAACCATAGATATATTTATATTTCTGTGCTTTAAACATTTGCAAAATTTTACTGAAATCTTTATAGGACTTTTAAGTTAAATACACGTTTTCTTGAGCAAATGTATGTATGTTATATTACTTTATTGACACTCTATTTTGCATGCATAATTTATTGGCTCTACTGGGAATAAATGCCCTACAATTTTCTCACTAATGGAATTTTCTCAAGCAGCACATACAAAGTTACTTAGTTAAACATTAATTTAAGTTTCTCTTTATCACTTATTCTTTTTTTAATAAATGTATGAACTAGGGAGGTGTTACTCAACTTATAGAATGCTATAATGAGATTAGGAATAATTCTTTCCAAGTAATTACCTCTCGTGCATCGTACACAATCGCGTGGTTTAATTGCAAGACGTAGAAACTACTAGACAATGCATTTAAATTGTAATACCTGTAGAAGAAAGATTATGTTGTAGTTAGTGTCGTTACTAAACTCGCCACAAAATAATAGGTCCGTTTTGACAGCCCATATCGTTTCACACGCCAAAAAGAGACAAACATAGCGGGACAAAGAGTGTCCCTCTTTGTCCCGCTATGTTTGTCTCCCTCATTTCAAAACGGACCTATTATTTTGTGGCGAGTTTAGTGTAGCTTTAGCCATGTGAGTTCAGTTCCAGTGTCACCGATGTTAATCTTTCGTCTTCTGGCTTACTTTTATCTTTTAATCAGTTTGTTCTTTTTTATCAATTTCTAGATCCCCGTGTAAAGGACTGGCCGATGATGTCAACGCTATGGCCCACACTGGCCGCGTGTGTATGCTACGCGTACTGCTCGCGGGTGCTGGGACCTCGATTTATGGCGAATCGCAAGCCCTTCGAACTACGCAACGTGCTAGTCATCTATAACCTTGCACAAACACTGTTCAGCGCCTGGATATTCTACGAGGTAAGGGGCTTTGCCACTATGACGGGTAAATAACCTCGTGCTGGGGTAGAACACGCACATAGGCCACTGAACTTACAAATAGCTTGATATTAGTAACTAGCAATAACTTGGTCATGCAAGTTACGTACCTATACATATCGATACCGGAAATTTCAATTGTCGTAAAGGACAAAACACGAGTTTTCAGTAGAGCCAAAAAACGAAAAAAAAAATTGTTTTTGTCTAATATCTTTTTCAAATAAAGTACTATATTCATGATGTAAAAAGAAACCCCAACTATTTTTTCGTGTTCTATCCATATAAATTAACAAAATACACCAAACTTTATTATTGACGAAAATAAGAGTCCTTTACAGCCCACAAAAAATGAACTGAAGTACTTTACACCCACGAAAAATTGGTTATGATAAAGTTAGATGTGTAGCAAAGGGCTAATCTTGATCATCAATGGGTAGTACAAGTCAACTGAATTTAGAGACTAAGGGGGTAAAAGGAACAAAAAACTAAAGATCTAGTTATAGAATACCTACAATAGGTAGTCAAAGTAAGTGAAACAAAATGTTGTTTTTTATGATTTTTTATTTATTTATCAAAATATTTAGTAAAAAAACTGACAAAAATGTTACTCTAATAGGAACTATTAAATTTAAACAAAATGTGATGCTATTTTTTTATTTAAACGGTAAGTAACCGTTGCGATGCTGATAAACAACGCAATTTTTAGAAAAATCAGATATTAAACTAATCTACTACCTAGTTTTTTTAAACATTATTAATTTAACTAAAACAATATTTAACAAAACAGTCTTAAACTTATTGGTAAAATTAAAATAATCACAATAATAACAAATTCTTCCCATCAGAACTCAAAACAATTGACCTTCTTATGTATTAATTAAATGGCAAGTAACATCAGTCTTTTAAAATTATTAGTAATGAAACTTAAACATTAAATATTTTTTTCAAAACATTATGGTCTTTTATAATAATGAAATTAAAATAACCAAATAATAAAAAATTAGGCCCACCAGAACTCAAAACTCAAACATTTGACATTCTAAAGTATTAATTAAATGCCAAGTAACTTAAGTCTTTTAAAATGATTAGTAATTACACATTAAATATTTTTTTTAAAACAACTTTTAAATAATAATAAAATTAAAGTAACCACTAAATATGCTGGGCGATTTTTTATCATGATCCAAATTTTCACAGGGTTTTCTACCCATGAGTTGATTAACTCTGAAAACACGAAAAAAAAACAGTTGTTTCATTCATTTTGTCGAGTAGTTTTTAAACTTTTGTATGAAACAGCAGATTTTTTTTCGTGATTTCAGAGTTGGACCCATAGTGAAAGTTGTTCATGTTCATGGGTAGAACACCCTGTAAAAATTTAGTACGTGATAAAAAAAAATCACCCAGTATTACTGAAAAAATCCTTTTTGTTGCAATATTCAATGCTCCCAGCAGGATTACCGATTCGTGTCCCGCTGGGAACATTGGATAAACATTTTAAAAGTAAAATCTTAAAGATCGATCGTGTCGATATCGTCTTCCTCGTCAGTTTCAGGAAGAATGTCTTTAACAGTTCCTAAAGACGGTAGATCTAAATACTCCTTATGAAAACGCTTTGGTATAGTTCCGTTAGTACATAAACGCTTTAAATCGTTATACTTGGCGACTGGTATAGGGTTAGGTTTGTCATAAAGTGTTGGTAAACCAATACTAGAAGTATCTTCTACTTTGTCGGCACCTGTTAGATCTTGGTTTTGTCTTTTTGTTTTTTTTCCTTTGCCTTTTCCTTTTGATCCTCTTCCTTTATATTCATCATATAATGTTACTACTTGAGCGTCTTCGTTTTCTTTCATTGAATATTTTACTTCCATAGTTTTAGCTTTTTTTTTCTTGAACGTGACAATGCGCATTGCTTTTAGCTGTATTTGCCTTTGACAAGTATTGGTAAATTTTTCAGACACCAAGCTGTCCCAGTTGATAAAATCGGAGTACTCCAAAACATTAATTTTGTATGGTTCAGGACGTTTCCTTGCAGATTCTATGTACGTCGGCCATTGACTTGGACTCCAGACAATAATTCGTCTAATCTCGCGTTCAATGACCGCATGCATTGAATCGACGGGCATATAAGTATGCCCAGGTAGTAAGTAATTTATTTGTACCACTTCTATGTTTTTAGAATTCTGTAATAAGTAGTGTAGGGCTGTGAGAACTATCTTATTTTTGTTCTGCCCAGGGCAAGAGTCGCAATAAAGTAAAACATTTTTAATAGGACGTTTATCAATTTCAAGTAGAAATTTATAAATACAAGTAGCAATTTCATTGCCACCCCTTTTTCCATCGCTTTCTCCCCATATATAACAATGCCCTATTTTGGTTTGGCTTTCATAGAATGTACAGTTGTATACGGCGTATTTCCTAGAGTAATACAATAACATACTCTCTCCGTGAGGAGTATTAAGCACTTTTTGCAGGTCGAAGCTGACGGTGAGCGTATCATTGGAAGTTAATTTCTGATGGATTTTAAATCTTTGGTAGCTAGCCTTTTTTTCCTCGAGATGAACAGCCATATCCTTGATTTCTTTTTCTGATAATAATTCTGTATTTTCAGCTTTTGTACAAATTACACATTTGTCTTTTTTGGGTGTATGGAATCGAATATTGTAATCATCATTAAATATTTTTATAAAAACTTTTTCACTTAAGTGTAATTTAGAATTATTTTGGCAGTGTTTGAGATAAATTCTAAATAAATTTGTAGCATTTTTAAATTCTTGAGGTAAATATAGACATGAACTTTTTTTACGACAATAATGTGAAGGAACTGCTGGAAGGCTTTCGATAAAAGCTTTTGCATATGCTTTATCTTCATCACTGTATTTCTCTGTATGACATGTTCTCTTTTCTACGCTTGTCATACTTTCGTGTGAATTTTTTACTGTATATAAAATAAACTTTTGGGTGATATCTAAAGTGTTAATCAAAAACTTTTGACAAACTGGTCTAGATCCTTCACCTTCGTTTATAACGTATTCAAATGATTGGCCTCTTCTGCTTTCTACACATTTAGTTTTCTTTCTTTTGATTGGAATCGGTTGTGCACATCTTACGATCCAGTCTTTTCGACGTTGAACATCTAGACTCCAGAAATATCTAAATAGGCTCATTCTTCTATGCTCTGATACTTCGTAACATTTCCTAGCACATACACCAGGTAAGCATGGGTTTATTTTCATTGACTTCTCTTCTATTATACTTCCTGATCTTGTTTCATATGACTTACCAGCATTTTTTTGTTGTTTCCTAAGCTTGCTTTTGTTTTCCTTTTTGGTTTTGTTTTTAATTAAGTTTTCTATGGTATTGGTTCTTTTCTCGTTCTTATCTATTATTTTTTGTTTCTTTTTAGTACACTTTTTCTTTTTATTCTCACTATTAATTGAACTTTCGGACTCATTCATGCTCCAAAGATCAGAACTACCATCTGAAAAGTCTTCATTATCAGAAAGATAATCAACGTAGGATTTTAAAATCTTATTACGTTTCTTATTAGGTTTAGGATGTTCAGAATTCATATCATGATCACTGGTATCAGTTGTTGGATCAAAAATAGATGTATCAAAAGTATTGATAAGCGAAGGAGAACCCTTATTCTCTTCTGTATCCTTAGGTTCGTTCTCAAAAACCACTGTTTTCAAAGAAGTGTACACCTGAGGTGGTTGAAATAATGTAGATTGGTCAACGTTGTCTGTTACTATTTCAGTATAAGAAATGTTATCGGAATGATGCGGAACATCACCCCGAGGTATGTCCTGGATAACGTCAGCGGTAAATACCTCGTCAATAGGAGTAGTCTGAGTGATCTTCTTTATTTCAGGCTCAGACGCAAAGACAACATCATCCGGCGGCATGTCCTGGATACCGTCAGCGGTAAGTACCTTGTCAATAGGAGTAGCCTGAGTGATCTTCTTTATTTCAGGTTGAGGCGCAAAGGCAACATCACCCGGAGGTATGTCCTGGATAGCGTCAGCGGTAAGTACCTTGTCAATAGGAGTAGTCTGAGTGATCTTTATTTCAGGTTCAGGCGCAAAGGCAATATCACCCGAAGGCATGTCCTGGATAATGTCAGCGGTAAGTACCTGGTCAATAGAAGTAGTCTGAGTGAATTTCTTTATTTCAGATTCACGCGCAAAGACAACATCACCCGGAGGCATGTCTTGGATAACGTCAGCAGTAAATACCTCGTCAATAGGAGTAGTCAGAGTGATCTTCTTTATTTCAGGCTCGGGCGCAAAGACAACATCACCCGGAGGCATATCCTGGATTACGTCAGCGGTAAGTATTTCGTCAATAGGAGTTATTTGAGTGATCTTCTTTATTTCAGGTTCGGTTGCAAAGACATCATCTGGAGACATGTCTTGAATAACGTCATTAGTAAGTATCTTGTCAGTAGTAGTAGCCTGCGTGATAAAGTGTAGTGATTTTCGGTTTTGACATATTGCAAGCGGTGGTGGTAATAATAATATACTATTATTAGTGGGAACTACAGAATTCTCACCAAACTTGGCGGATCGTAAATATCTTTTCAGCTCCCTTTTCGAAACTTTTTCATTTATTTTAATGTTTACTTTACTTTGTTGTCGAGAAAATGTGTTCGCATTTTCACAATAACTTTCTTCATCTGTATTATCTATTACTTCACTACTATTAGCAGAAGATTGAAGAGAGTTCCCACTAGAACGCTGCGTGTTCCTAAAAAAACATAAACTTAGTAAGTCTGCCACAATCAGTTCATTAGCAAAAATAACATTCACACACATACACACACCTTAGCTTTTATATAAGCGTGATATTAATTATGATTAATTTAACTTACGTGACATTAATATGATCGATTTCATAATATTTATCTTCCACCATTGTTTCTTCAAAAATTGTACGTTCATTTTCAATATTTGTACTGCTTTGGTCAGCCTCATAATAATGCTCAGCATCCACTCTAAAATAGTATCAAATCAATAGGTAGTAAATGTATAATAGGCCGAGCAAAGCGAAGGTCTATGAATCTATTGGGACAAATTTTGCTCGAACCAGTTGTAGTTTATAATGTGTACCAGACTTACGTCGTAAAGGACATCATCGCAAAGCAAATTTTGTTATAATGTCCTTTACGATCAATACTTTAACATCCTTACTTCTAAATGACTAGTAGCGCCCCGCGGGTTTACCCGCGTAGTTCCCATTCCCGAGAGAATATCGGGATTAAAAGTAACCTATAAGTTGTATGTACCAGTGGGCCAAATTTCATCCAAATCCGTTTTGCCGTTTTTGCGTCATTGACACACAAATATCTAAACATACAAACATCTAAACTTTCACATTTATAATAATACCTACTAGCGGCGTCCCGCGGTTTTAACCGCGTAGACAAAAAGTAAAAAGTAGCCTGTGTTAATTCCGGGCATACGCTCTACATTATCAAATTTTATCTAAATCGGTCCAGACGTTTGAGCATGGAAGAGTAACAAACATTACACTCACACCGGTAAACTTTCGCATTAATTATAATATTAGTAAAATGAGTGTGATTAGTGGGCTGATTAACAGTTGAATAAACTTTGTATATTGTTTTTTACTGCGACATGAAATCACAAAGTTGATAGACAGAAACAAACGTTACTTAACTTAGTCATCTGTCAATCATCGTTTTTAAGGAAGGTGTAAGAAGTACAACTAACAAATATCTTAAGCTATGGCTTGAACAATAATTTATTAATAAATTAAAGGAACTAGGTATCCAATCGTGAAAAAATTCAGAGAATAAGATCATAATTCCAGGTTTAATCTTATTGTAGCCCACAGACATGTTTTTCTATTAATTATAAATCAGTAGGTATCAAAATTCAGATCTCGTAAACATCCTAGGATTTTTAAATTATTCAATAACTTAATAAGAATAATAGATTACGGAAAAAAACATCTTAAATCATCGTATTTAGCATACATTTTCAAGTATTATAGGTACTTGAAAATGTAAGCAATGAAAAAAAATTGTTCGTAGATAGGTAGGTACATATTTACGAACATTCTTTTTTCATTGCTTCACTTTAGTTTAACTAACATTAAATTATGCTTAAATCACTTACCGTAACATCTTGCTTTGGTACCGTGATATTGAATCAACTTTTCTTTTTCTTAATTCTAAAGAATTCCAATGTTTCTGTGGATTTTTTTCCGCCATTGTTAATATTCATCACTTGCAGAAACAAACGTGTCCATTACCACTAACGATTTCGCACAAAATGGCGTTGCGAAGTGGATCGTATGAGTCCCGATCCTCCCGCACCCGTTACTTACACCCCGATTGCCCTAGGCATCGTGCCTTCGCGCAACTCGTCGTCACGGGTCGTACGTAACCTATCGCACATTCCTTTGCGCCATCGGTATTATGAACGAGACAAAACTATAAATGACTCTTTCTTTAAATTAGGGTCGTAAAGGACAATAAAAAACAAACGAACTTTACGCCCTAATGACGTAAGATAAAGCAAAGCATCGATTAGGTCGTAAGGGTTTTGTTTATCAAACAACATCTTTACGATCTTTTGATTTGTAATAATAATATTGTTTATAATGTCGTATAAAAAGTTCAATGCAAAAAAGAGATTACGACCTCATAAATAATAAAAAACAAGACTTTACGCTCCCTATTGAAAATTATTTTTACGTTACATCCCAAATAGTAAAAAAGAATCGAGTTAGAGCTGTTGAAAATCCAGGTCGTAAAGGGCTTTTTTTAAAAGATAGGATTATTTTAAATATACCAATCGATAGAGCTCGCGACGCTGATTCCAAATATATACATAACTCATTTTCGGCAAAATGTCCTTTACGACAATTGAAATTTCCGGTATCGATATATTCTTTAGTCAGATAACTTTTACCTGAAAAATTAATATGACAGTTTCACATATTTTCTATACAAAGCTGTCAAACCGCCATATTTATTCTTTAAATAAAAGTTATCTGACGATTGAAAAATTAGCCCTTATACAATTATTTAGATCGTCATCAACACTTGATACATTAAAAAAGTCGATTGATGCATAGTTATTTCAAAGTCTTTTAATCACTGGAATTTCAAAATTGGTTGGGCAAGCTCAGTGACCTCCGATCCTTTTATACGTTCTAGTTTTATTACACAAATAAAATAAATTAGTTCCTAAAATAGAATCACAGTGGAAAATTATTTGGTAAAAACAATTGGCTTCGTTGATTAATTCATGTTTTGTTTCTTTTATTTTCACAGTACTTGATGAGCGGCTGGTGGGGTCAATATAATTTTACGTGCCAGCTTGTCGACTATTCACGGAGTCCGATGGCAATGAGGGTAAGATTCTGAATCTAAGATACCTACCAATACGGGAGTGTAAAATGGGAAGCACAAATCTTATCTTGTTTCCTAAATCAACATAGTATCTGCTTGCGTGGCCCTGACCGACGACATCGTAAAACGACCGGCAGAACTAAATACATAGAACAACCATAGGAATGTCCTACGGCTAGCCATTTGCTTAATCTTTGGTAGTATGTATTTTAAATAAGATTCAGAATTCAATTCAACAGTACTTAGAGTAAAACGAAAATTTATAAACAAAATAGATGTTTACAAAAATATGTAGGTCCATTTATATACTCTACGTATATATATCTAACAGACTCTTAACTAATTTCAACTACAGACAAGCAAAGAACATAATTATAAAAATAATCCAATTAAAAATATATCGGGTCTGTCAGTCTGTCAAGACCCTTTTCTCAGGAACGCGTGGAGTGATCAAGTTGAAATTAATATCAAACATGTTCTATGGTCCCTTGGTGCTCTAAAAAAATCAAGATACAAAGTCAACGCAATAAAAAATACGGCCATTTCTGCGACATATTACTCGCAAGTAAATTAAAACCTATAGGGTACTTCCCGTTGACCTAGAATCTCGAAATTTGGCAAGAAGCAAGGTCTCACAGCACGAGTAAAGGAAATAGTCCGAAAATTGTTAATTTGTAATATTATCACATAAAAAAATTTAGGATTACAAACTGAAATTTTCAGTTGGAGAATTGATCATGTATTTCAACTACAATGTTAAGTTTGTTTTTGGGATAAATTATGTTTAACTATGGAACCCTTCATTGTGCGTGGACCGACACGCACTTGGCCCGTTTTTTTAATAACTGTGCAAGATAACCTATTGTAGAAATTATGTTCGCACATAAAACACTGCAAAATATTTTGTCACAGTTCTTTTTATTTTACTGCCAAAGTTAAAATTCATAGCTGTAACTGTTATTGACAAAAGAACAATCAAGGTTGAATTACTTCCGTCTTTGACCTGCTAATTAATAAGAAACATAGCGAACACACAAATAATAATATAATGTCAACAATGGCTTTACGAGCTTGACGCTAATGCCGCAAGAAGGACACCTTCATTAGCGATTCCCTGGGCCTTAGTTTATTTAACCATTAAACGTGTAAAAAATACTATATTGTGAATTTATAAATGTTTAAACCCGTACTTAGGTAAACGATGTGTAGGTACGGTGACTGTGTGTGATTAACCTACCATACGTAACCACTTGCCTACATAAATAATTTACTAATGCCATTGTTGATCGCCAATTTTGTATACGTAAAAGCATACAGTACATATTGTCTAATTAATTATACATATTTTTGCTAGCTTGGAACAGGATAGGAATTACAAACAATTAAAATAATGTTAGGTATTTAAAATTAAATGCGGTTTGCGGTCGTGTAGGTACTAGGCCCTAAACAACTCGAATATTGTTAAAAAAAATTGCTTTATTTTTATAAACTGTTATGTAACATGTTTTTATGTATTAACTGGTTGAATGCCGTAATTACAGAAACAATTAAAAAACCATTGTGTCTCGAGTAGGTCTGCGTTTCCGGCAGTCGAGTGGCACGAAAAATATTGCACGGAGATGGACGATATCATAAGCATTTATTTTATTTTGACTTTCCGCAATCGAATGAGAATCCAAAACAGGCCTTCGTCGAATTAACACAATGTCACTGCCTTAAATAATCGTTATTTTCAATGCCACAAAATATTATATTTAAAATCAAAAAATACGATAAACTGTCATAGTATTAAATACAAAATGTTTAAATATTAAAAAATCTGACATTGTGCACTATTTATATTTTTAGGCATTGTGCTTCTGTTTATTAAAGCATAATCAAAATTCACAAAATCTGTTATCAATATCGATTAACAGTAGCCGAACAACTGACTTAACATAAGATTGGATGACAGATTTAATCATTCATTGTAACACATGATAGACTCAGCGAATTCTTAGTTGGTCCCATAGTAAAAGTTGTTCATATTGATGGGTAGAACACCCCATTAAATTTTGTCGCATGTTTTAAAAATCACCCTGTATAAGCCATTTCTTAATAATGCGTAATTTTAAGTCTTCTATAAATACAATTTTGATGCTGTATTTCTAATTTAACCAATGTTTCTGGCTCAGATGGCGAACACATGCTGGTGGTACTACTTCAGTAAATTCACGGAGTTCATGGACACACTTTTCTTCGTGCTGCGCAAGAAAAACGAGCATGTGTCCACGCTGCATGTGATACACCACGGCATCATGCCCATGTCGGTGTGGTTCGGACTCAAGTTTGCACCAGGTCAGTCAATTCTACCATTCGGAATAACATTACAAGCACATAAGCCACCTACACAACTTTATAGGGCCAATATCTAGTATTACCAAATTCGATTTGTTCCGCATTTGCCTCACAAAATTCGTCCCATATTTGATACTGTTAGCAGCGCCCCGCGGTTTCACCTGCGTAAGTCTCGAACCCGTAGCAATATCGGGATAAAAAGTATCCTTTGTGATAATCCAGGTTAAGTATAAACTATCTGTGTGCTTAATTTCATCAATATCCGTTCAGTAGTTTTTGCGTGAAAGACTAACACATCCATCCATCCTTACAAACTTTTGCATTTATAATATTAGTAGGAGTAGGATTAGTAGGATTCCTTGTTTGTCCCACATTTACACTTACACACATTTTAATTACATTTTAAGGGTTCCGTACCAAAATGGTAAAAAGGGACCCTTATGGTGCGACTCAGTCTGTCGGTCACACCTAGATATCTCAAGAACTACTAATGCTATCAACTTGAATTTTGGAATAGTTTTAGATGACGTTTGCCCAACTATTTTCCAAATAAGAAAGAAATAAAAATGTATATTTATTTTTTGCAACAAAATTCGAAGTGGGGCTACTAGTGCATGTGGGGTATCATATGAAAGAGCGCTGTTTGCACATTCTCAAACATATTTTCTTTTTTTTGGCCGCATACTTTTCTACTTTCTATGTAAATAAAAATACTCCCCCCCCACATCTCCGAAGTTTGCATAGAGAAAAATTGAAATTATCGGTGATAGAAGTTTATGTAAAGATTACAGATTACAGGACAAAAAAACGATGTCTGTAAACAGCACACTTTTTTATATATGACTAGCAGCGCCCCGCGGTTTCACTCGCGTAAGTCTTGAACCCGTAGGAATACCAGGATAAAAGTATCTTAATCCAGGTTATAAACTATCTGAGTGCCAAATTTCATCAATATCCGTTGAGTAGTTTTTGCGTGAAAGAGTAACAAACATCCATCCATCCTCACAAACTTTCGCATTTATAATATTAGTAGGATAGTAGGATTCCTTGTTCGTCCCACATTTACACTTACACACATTTTAATTACATTTTTAAATTTATATGTAGGCCTCGCCCAACCGATATCAAAGCAGGAACTTAACAATGCAAATATTCCAAATATATTTTTCTGGTTCCTGATAGCGAGTAAATGACCTTCTGAAGTTACAAAGTGTATAGGTTTCAGGGGCACGGAGAGGTCGTATTTAAATGAACGATGACCCGTCCGAAATCGATATTTGTTAAGGAGGAAGCGTCAGGGTAGCCCGCGGATATTCAAATTTTCTTACGTTTTTAGCAATTTGCAAGTAAAGTATGATTTGCGGCCGTAACAAATATGTATT
Organism: Dicycla oo; assembly: GCA_948252095.1. Lineage (NCBI taxonomy): Eukaryota > Metazoa > Arthropoda > Insecta > Lepidoptera > Noctuidae > Dicycla > Dicycla oo. The sequence goes on from OX411714.1 coordinate 21,775,262, forward strand.
TACAGAATATTATAATCGTTAGAAGTTAGTATAATCCTGAAATGTCAAGATTTCACGTAATAGTCATTCATTAGGATTACCTGGTCTTAGAGAGTTGTATTGATTACTCTAATGATTCTAATTATGTAAATATAGATATACTTGTTACGGCCGCAAATTATATTTTGATCTACGTACAATCTTATACCGGCTTTTAAATTGCAAAAAAACGTAAGAACATTTTAATTTCGAGGGCTACCCTGACGCTTCCCCCTTATGAAATTGATCGATCTGCATGTTAGTTATTTAGTCTTGAGACATTATTGTCATGTGCCCTGGCCAAGCCACGTCAACAATGTAACGCAAAATAATAACCGTCTTGTTCAATATTTAAAAAACAAAACTACATTTTAAATATTGCAACATGGTCCCTAAAGGCTGTGGTATGCTTTATATTTTACGCCCCACGATGCCCTAACCGAAAATTTTAATACATATTGATATATTTTAATACATAGAGAGACAATTAATTACTGGGACTTGTTAAATATTCATAGCTACGCGACTAACACCCGATGCTTGAAAGGTTCAATTAACATTTAAAAAAAAAATGTAACGAGTTGTTGACCGACTGAAATAATAACAGCTAATCACAACAGATAAAATTCGAAGGCCTTGAAAGTTTTTAAGTTATCACTATAGTGCTCCAAACGATTTTGTTAAGCTTTAGAAACATCAAAAGGCTGTTATTGTACTTAAATGTTGATTTTATTCACACTAGCTGTTGCCCGCGGGCATGGTTGTCAATACTTCCCTATTTGAATCGGATTTTGTTCACAATTTTATGTTTTTTTTTTTGCATGGAACCCTAATGCTTTTTCTAAAATAAAAGTAGCCTAAGTTACTCATTATAACATCAGCCCTGTGAAAGTTCCGTCAAAATCGGTCCAGCCGTTTCGGAAATTCGCCGGAACAACCAGACACGGACAGACATAAAATTTAAAAAAGTTTCAAGTACGTTACTTTCGTATGCATTCAGTAAAAAGCTGTTATTTTGACATTACAAACAGACACTTAATTTTTTTTTATTTGTATAGATTTGTGTAGAAGCCTAGTTGTCAAAAAAATATACAAAATAAAATTGGGTCAGTGCGTGGTGAGTACACATTATTGTTTACAACATGCCTTCCGGACACGCACTTCGCGGGCTAAAAGTTATAACAACACTATTCAAATGCACGGCGAGGGTTTACTAGCGCCTAGCTAAGTTACTGTTTTTAATTTCATAGAGTGGTGGAGGTGACCAAAGCTTTGTTTTGATTCTATTCATATTCATAAGGGCTAAAGGGCAATATAAAATTATAAGTTAATTAGAGTGCGTCGGGCTGCAGTCGGGCATATAGGATATTCGTTCGGAACAGGTAAATTTTTACTTTCCGTATTGAGTCGGTTCTTTTTATTGTTTATTAATTAAGGAGCATAACAAAATATAAACAGAAACATCACAAAAACCTCAATAGATTTGTCCGGATGTCGAATAACTTTTAAGCAATGTTAATAGGTACATACTAACAAAATGTCATTATTTAAGGTTAAAACATAGTTTAAATAAACATTATGAGGTAGTTCGTAAATAATAACTAAAAAAGTACAAAAACGACAACGACGCGGGACTGTCAGCCCGTCGACGCTGATTACGAATTGAATTAAATTTAAACAGAATGATGCATTTTCAAAGAGAATCAAAGAATTTTTTGTATTTATTTCTATAAACTACATTACGGATTAAACGCCATCCCTCACACTCTGAAACATAAACTTCTATATTTGGAAATCCCAGTAAATCGTCGATCCCATCCCCCACTCCTATTTATGTAAATAAATAAGCGTAGGTAGTCAAAGCCTGAATATCGTAATCCTAAAACGCTGGCCTTGTGACTAAATCTTAAAAACAGTTTACATATTCTGTCAGAGGTAATGACCTCTGACAAAAAATGTAAACTATGTTTTTCATTGAACGCAATACATGTATCTGGAACAATAGATACTTCCTAAACTGAACATTCGAAGGTTCGTAAACTAATAAATAATGTAAATAGGAAATATTTGCATATTAAGACCTCGTTAGCATCAATAAACTAATAAAATGTAAGTTTTACTTTCTGTATCACCATCCTTGCTTAGTGCGAGGGTCCGGTTTACGATTCTTTCATATTACAATTTTTGTTCATCCCATCTTAACACTTCAACCTGCATACAGATTCAAGGCATACTTTTTGACTGAAAAGTAATCATTTTTGTACTTGTATGGGAAGTAGAAACAATTAATTTAAAAATAAAATAACATAAAACGGAATTGAGCTCGTTAATGAGTTTTTACAAAAAAGCACCGCTGATCGTAAAACATCTTATGTATAATTACATGACAGCCTCAGATCAGATCTCAACTATTTAGCCTCGAGATTACTTAATGAAAACATTATCTTTTTGGATTTCGATGCCAAATTCAGCTAAAATGGCAATAGTTACTTCCTAATCCAACAGCCACGTGGTACTATTTGGATACCATTTAAGGACGGATGCGGAAATCCTAAAGTAGATCGATGAGGAGTAGGGTCATAGAAATTCGCAATCCCAAGGTACGCAATTCCTACTATTTTGGATATCATTCTTGGTCTTGGATAACCAAAATAGTAGTTTTTCTGTAACTTAAGATTTTGGGTGTCCAAGGATGACATCCAAAATTGTAGTTTTAAGGTGAACCTTCAAACTATTAATTAGGTGTAGCTAACACCCATAGCCATGTGAAACAAAACGAACGCTTAGCAAACTATGTACGTTGGCGTTATAAGTTTCATCAGCCCTTCATATATTGTTGAGAGGCGGGCGTTTTGGGGGACTGTCTTATGAATTTTTGACGTTCGTAAAGTGCTGATTCTCGGCCTAGTTTGAATAAATGATTTTTGATTTTGAACTACTGATTTCTGGTAAGTTATATTATTAGCCGTATTCGAACATCGTATAATCGCAGCTAGCCTAATTCGATGTTTCATAAATCATGAGGTTGGTTAACTTTGTTTTATTGAAGTTACGTAGTTAACAATATAATGAGTCCTGAGTCTGGGTGTAATTATCTATAAGTATGTATTTACAACAGCAAAAAAAGTAGTTTATGTAGTATATCAGTTATCTGGTTCCCATAGTACAAGTTTGGGATCAGATGACCGTGTATGAATATCTAATATCCCAGGATTTATTATTACCTATATTATAAAATAAAAATGAGGAAAATGCTGTGATGAATATGTTTTGAGTAGGTACTATAAGCGCAAGAGAAGACCAAAGAAACGATGGATGGACTGTGTAAGATGATATGGCTAGAAAGGGGGTGACTACCGAGATGACTAATAGAGAGGTATGTAAAAAGGGACATATTGCGCCGACCCCAATCCGATTGGGATAAGGGCAGGAGAATGATGACGTAGTAACAATAGTATTAGTATTTTATTTTCATTCAGTGACATCCTTGAAAAATATACAATGAACTCATGCTATAATAATACGTTGTTGTTATTGTGATAAGCGGAAAACATCCGTAAAAATTTAAAAGGGGTGAAGTGATAATTTATTCGACAAATAATATGGTGATTTGTACGTACAATAACGTCAGTATTACGTACGTAAAGCTATGTACGTACATAGCTTTAATACTGACGTTATTGAGTTCCGTGTTTCGTTTATTTAACTAATGGTCTATACCCTATTAGATCACGTACGAATGTGAAAATGACGTATCGGTGCTAAGTGTGTACATGACAATTTTTAATGTTTATACAGTGCTGTCGTCGTGTGAATTGCGTCTTTCATATATTTGAAGTGCTTCGTAGGTACATTCACTTCAGCATCTGCCTAGCCTTTTCCCAACTATGTTGGGGTCGACTTCCAGTCTAGACGGATGCAGCTAAATACCAGTATTTTACATGGAATGACTGCCTATCTGACCTCCACAACCTAGTAACTAGGTAATACTATACCCCTTGGTAAGACTAGTTATCAGACTTTCGTGCTTCTGACGACCCGTAATGAGTGTCAAAGATTCACGAATGACAGCCCAACGGCTTAACGTGCTTTCCGAGGCACGAAGGGGTCTTGGCATGTAAAGCTCCCTTTATGCCCCCCATCCACGGACCAACCGCGGCAAGCGTAGCTTAACCTGATCGATCAACCCGTGCGGCTGTTATTACTTAGCCATAGGCCCCTAGTATAGCCCCAGGTAAATTCATTTAAATCACGCTAAGATTTTCGATTTTTATAGGTAGGTAAAATAAAATTAGCGATAATTGCGCTTGCAAACCGTAAATAAATTGGAACAAAACTGCAGAATCCCTTCGGTTATGAAACAGTCTGGAAAAGGCATTTGGTATTTTTCATATGTATCGATCGATGTAGTTGGTACATTCATGTGGTTAAACGCGCGATTAATGCATTAATCGTTACCGTGGCTACTGTAGTATGTTATGGATCTCTGGTCTTATTTATTTATTACCGTTTAAAATAAGGAGAACTAATTTATATAAAGTAAACGCGTTAATAAATGTTTGACCAGATGAATTTGTATGTAGGTACTACCTACTTAATTTTTGTGGCTAGCCACAAAACGGGAATGAATAATAAAAATTTCCTTTCACCCTACCTTACAATTACCACTAATATAATTATGAATACACTTTGTGTCCCGGCCCATGTTCGGCAGTGGTCATTATCAGTTACTGATCCATACTAATATTATAAATGCGAAATTACCTCATTCTGTCTGTAACCTTTTACACATTAACCGCTAAACGGATTTGGTTGAAACTTCGTACACGGATAGACCATGACCTGGGTTAAACCATAGCATTGGACTTTTTATCCTTGGAGTAAGTTCCCTTAGGATATTTTCCGACCTCTACGCAGGTGAAGACGCGAACAAAAGCTTAGTCATTTATATTTTGTTCTTCAACAGGTGGTCACAGCACATTCTTCGCCCTGCTCAATACCTTCGTCCACATTGTGATGTACTTCTACTACATGGTGGCTGCTATGGGCCCCAAGTACCAGAAGTACATCTGGTGGAAGAAGTACCTCACCGCCTTCCAGATGGTAAGTGCACAATATGCTGATACACCTTTTTTATAGCTAGGGTCAGTTCAGACAAAGCAAAAAAAATCCTCGCGTAATTTACTGGCTCCATTGAAAATAGGACCGTATTACCTTAACCTTAAGTATAAAATTATCAGTCGGTTCACGCCGATCCGACTGTGTTGATATTCATATTTTATACGGCTATGATAATACGGTCCTATTTTCAATGGCGCCAGTAAGAATCTTTCGCTTGTTTTGAACTGACCCTTAAGCCTCGTTTACACGGCATTTACACCGCACGTTAAGGATAAATCTTCACGTTCTTTGTACTGCAAACAAACGTACAGAGCTTTATACGTATATCGAATACTCAACGGACTTGTCAATCAAACCGAATGAACTTTTAACGAATTCGGTTTGCAGTAGCGCATATAGTATCAGGATCTCTTTCTGACTGTTGTATGAATATTGCAGCTACACGTCTTTTACACGAATGGATATTATGTATCGAGTGAACCATCTGCTGTTTATCCGTTAAACTCGAATACCGCAAAAAAAAAGTGCCGTGTGAACAAGTTACGTTAAGAAGTATAATTTTGTGCCTATGGAATAATAAATGTTATGGAATGGTATCTTCTGGAATCTTATATTATGTCTTATTATTTTTGATATAATTTTTGCGAACCAGTAGAAAAACTATGCTATTAAGCTTTACAGGGAATTTTATAAATAATAGAAAAATAAAATTACCCCTGTATACAAGACATGTAGTTCTTTTTTTCATAAATAATTTATAAAATCATTTAATTAAAATAAGGAAAAAAATAAACCATGTCAGATAGGATAGGTATTAAGTTTTTAATTACGATATAATTGAATTAATCTGACGGCGAATTTTGTAGTCGAAGTTATAATTGTTCTACAAAGTCGTGATGAAAAAGTAACTATAACATTTCTATTAATATTATTGTTTTTGGTTAAGAAATAGTTCCGGGTAAGACAGAAATAGCTTCGCTCATATTAGTGTGCAAACAAGTGCCCATACACACACACACATCACATCACATTATTATTTTTATCACATTACATTATTATTTTTTTGTACATTACGGACAGTGACGAACGCAGGTCCAAAAATAAACAAGCAAAAAACAGTAGTGCTGTTGTGGTTTCGTTTGTTAATGTTCGTTTCGGCATCATCGTCGTATTTTGTATCCATAAATATAGGTACTGTGCTATAGGTAGTTGTTATTGCATTTCATTAACACACGTCAAACATTACCTACAATTATTTAAAATTTACCTGTGTCATGCCCGGTTCTTGAAGAATTCTTAAATTAATTCGACAATATTATCTATGTAAACGAATTCCGCTCGGTTTTTGAGGTCACTCGACTTTTAAGTTAAATTCTTCCTTCAGAAATATGATATCGAACCAATAATCAATATCGAATAGATACACTCCGTCTAAAAACTCAGAAACCGGACATGATTGACTTAAAAGTCGGATGATGCGCGTTTGTGTATTGCTTCGACTCATACTTTAATAATGATTCGCTAAGAATAAGAACTAGCATTAGTCAGTTCCAGTAATGTGCTGAAAACAGGACAACACTATCACTCCTGGACTATATAATGTACTTACTACAGAGTAATGTAATCCACCCAGGTCCAGTTCGTGCTGATCTTCAGCCACCAGCTGCAAGTGTTGTTCCGGCCGTCGTGCCAGTACCCTCGCGTCTTCGTCTACTGGATCGCGATGCACGGCTTCCTCTTCCTGTTCCTGTTCAGCGACTTCTACAAGGCGCGCTACTCCAAGTCCGACAGGAAAGCAAGGACTAATGGACTCTGCATGGTAGTTTACACCCATTATGATTTATTTAAAATATGTATTGCATAAGTTTTGCACTATTTTTTTTTTATTATTTATTTATTTTATTACTTATGTTCACGCAGTAAAATACATAGGGATACGGCATATAACTTTTGAGTACATAAAATAAAATACTATAAATAATAAAGGTAGTAGTAGTAGTCTACAACACCCAATGTGTTGTAGACTATAATACATAATAACTTTTTACTGCACGGAAACCTATACAATATTACGTTTGGAATATTAATATTACTTTTACGCACCTTACCTGAATTATTTATAAATTGTGGGTTGATTCGTCTTGATATAACCAAGCCCAATAGTTGTTATCACAATTTGTTGTTACCAGGAAAGTCAAATAGCGCATTACGCGGTAATGCCCCCACGTTTCCGTGTCTAACAGGAAAATTACGTGCTTAATTATAAAATTTTAACATTTCAAGATTGTGTTCACCTCGAGTGTGTTCAAAAACTTATAAACAATAGTCAATACATTCTTTAATGATAGTCGTTTATTTGACCATGAATAAAATAACCATCATTAGCTGGGCGAGTACAAAAAATGTTGACAGTGATGTGATTGATAGATTCAAGCAGAACTTGCAACTAGATCTGAACATATCGGCCATCGTAAGGAGTGGTGTCGTGAGTCGCGTAATATGAGTCGCGGAATTTACGCTGCGTTCGATTTCATACTAAAGTCCTGTTTGTACTACACGGCGACGCAAAATAACTTGTTTGCTGACTCACGCAAATTATTTCAACCGACTTGCGCTCGCGTAAGCGAGGCAAGCGCCAGTTAGTTACAGTTAATGCACGAGAGTCGACACAAGTACCCCGTATAGTTCGCGTCAAATAACTTTGCCGCACTGAAACCAGGCTTTCCGATGTACATGGCATGGCGCGCTGCCGCTTTAGTATATACTGGACGAGTGTCATTTGCACGAACTTCAGAGCGGCAGTTATTTGACGCGAACTATACAAACGTTAGATAGCAACTGAAGTTACGTTCGTCCGTCTGGCAGCCTAATTGGATTTCAGTTGAACGTAAATTGCGGTACTCAAAATACGCGTCACACGTCTCACAAAATAACGCTCGTTTGTCCTCGCCCTAAGTGGAAACAATAACTAAGTGGCAGTTTTGAGTATATTCAGCGTCCCAGGCTTACTAAAGAATTCACATAAGACGCGCTGAAATTCAGCTAGTGCAAATTTAGATTAGTTCTTTTGTTTGCTAACACCGCATTCTTTGTGGTAGATGCCAATTCAATTGTTTTTGTAACCCGAGATAAATTAAGTAAAACAGTCACACATCAGAAGATGCAATTACCGCATCAGGACTATTTGTTAAGCACTTCAGGGTACCGCGTGATCTCGACTGCCTTGTGCGTCACATGAGCGCATATTGACTTAGACTGTGAGATGTGTGTATTGTATAATAATAGCAGCCTATTATTGTCCCACTGTAGGACAAAGACCTCTCGTCTTAGAGAGAAGGCACGAGCTTTGACCACGCTTGCTCAAGACGGGTTGGCGATTTCAGACTTGTATTTACTATGTTTCCTCACGTTGTTTTCCTTCACCAATGTCTGTTCTGTTATATCCAAGGTGAACTCAGAAAGTGTATAAACTTATGTAAGTGTGTATTAACTGATGTAAATGTTCGCAGACCGTGATGGACGACAGCAGCAGTTCGCTGAACGGCAAGAACGGTTATAAGCAGGAGGCCGAGGCGCAGGTGCCGAGCTCGTACGCGTCGTCCGGCGCAGACGCCTTCGTGCGGCGCCGCCCCGTGTCATAGTGCCGCCGCTAGTGAACTGTGTCCTAATGTTAAAGGAATAAAGACCATCTCGAACCTTCCACGATAGTGTCCATCCGCCGTCACCGAGACTGATGTTTGCACTACGAGACTGTGTAATGCCCTCGTGGAACGTGCGACGTGACGTGAGTGCATAGTGCGACTGACCGGGCGAATAATGTTTCAGACTATATTTCTACAATGAATTTAGATATAAACATTATGACTTCTATAAAGTTTGTTGATGCACAAAGTCACTATTTTGGATCTTGCTTGGATTGTCTAACTGCCTTGTAATTTTTTTAAGTACAAAGTATGGTTATTGAAAGTTTCTATGAACTATTGAAAATCAGTCTCGATTGATGTGAAATCTAGTCGCGTTTTGGCGATATATTGTTTTCCTATAGTTAACTGAAAGCAAGGATCTGTTATTAAATTATGACAACAATTGATCAGCTTATTTTTGTCACAAATATTGGTATATTCTCGATAGGCGAATGTGAGATGGGCATTTTGTATTATGTATATATTTTTATTATTTTACAATTAAACTTAGTTATGGATGGTGTCATGTGTAACGAGGTGTATTAAAGGTTAACGGATTTTTGTAAATATATTTTTATTATTAGATGCTAAATAAATCAAGAATAATAATTATGTTACCATACTTTTGTTAGATAACCAGTAGTTTTACTAACAGCAGTTCATTTCTCCCTTGTATGCCCTGTGCTCAAGTACCTCATGCTTCCGCAGGAAACCTTGTAATCATATTAATCTATATATTTTTTGATGAATTAGCAATGCAAATTCGTCATAAATAAAATGATAGTTATGCACAATACATTTTTTTTTTATAATGTTTGTTGTTTATAAAAAAATCCTGTAACGGTGTGAGGCTGTGCACATTGCAGAGCAATTACAGAAGTAGTTACCACAACAAGGAAGCAAGCATTTTGTGTTAGGTAAATAAAGTACTCTGTGTGTGGTTCAAGGGTTAGAGAAGTAGTTACATTGTAGCTAATTATATGAATAGCGAATGTGCACAGTCAGTGACCGCGCCGAGTCACCACGATAATATTTAAGTATTATTTTATATCATGTTCTGGTATTACGATGCTTTAAATGTTGTGCAATGTGGAGTTCCGGTTGCTTCGATCGCAGGCGGGCGAGTCCGACACAATAGTCCTGCTCAAGTAATTGCTGCGAATACACTCTTTTGCAAGTTTATTTATTACTTTAATAAAGGATTTTACAATTGATACTTATTTTTATTCCCTGGCCTTGCAAAACGGAACAACTTAATTGTATTAGGCAGATGGAAACATGCGAATTCACATAAGTACGGAAGGAAGCGCAGCTTTGCGTTATACCGAGACGAAATTTTGTATTGGTCATCATTTATCACTTGAGTAACGCCCGATACAAAATTTCGTCTCTGTATATACACGAATTTATTCGTGTGCTATAAATAAATAGATAATTTAATAATTGATAATTTCAGACTTTTATTAGTCCTAGTCTTTAAAACTGCATGAAGTTGTATGTTTAAGATATACTGAATATGTAATACAGGGTGTTTGGCAGAACGTTGAACATACGAAAATGGTGGATAGGTGGGGTCATCTGCTACTTGCTCATTCCTAATTTATTTGGCCCTGGCCCCCTGGATATTTTTGTTTTTTTTTTTTTGCTGCTAGTTTCACCACTTTCTTAACTTTAAAGTGTAATTGTTATTAAAAATGGGTAAAACAGGCAATATTTTTTTTAAATCTTTAATGTTGGCAGATTCTTACAAAACTATTGCTTTATTCAGATGTTGGCTAGAAAAAAAGTTATCGAGTCCTAAAACTCAGAAAGATGTAAAAAATACTTAAATCTTAATTTCAACTAGCATTTAAAAACAAAAAAATGATTGAGGAGTTCCAATTCTAGCAAAACATCCCTAGTGTGTGACCTTTCTAATAGCATGTAATTTGCTTTTATAAAAAAAAAACTAGAGTTATTTCATAATTTTATCAAGTAGGAAATTTTTGACGAAGCTCTACCTTTACGGAAAGTGAAATGTTTTGCGAAATTTAATACTGCAAGGTTGGTAAAAATAAAATGATCGACGGCTTGTCAGTAGCAGTGGCAAGTCCAAAATTTCCTACTTGATAAAATTGTGAAATAACTCAAGTTTTTTGTTTTATAAAAGTAAATTACATACCATTAGAAAGGTCACACACTAGGGATGTTTTGCTAGAATTGGAACTCCTCAATCATTTTTTTGTTTTTTTTTTTTAAATTAAGATTTAAGTATTTTTTACATCTTTCTGTAAGTTTGAAGACTCATAACTTTTTTTTCTAGCTAACATCTGAATACAGCAATAGTTTTATAAGAATCTGCCAACATTAAAGATTAAAAAAACAAATTATTGCCTGTTTTACCCATTTTTAATAAAAATTACAGTTTAAAGTTAAAAAAGTGGTGAAACTAGAAGAAAGCAAAAACATTTTTTTAAATATCCAGGGGGCCAGGGCCAAATAAATTAGGGCTCAGTAAGTAGCAGATGACCCCGCCTATTCACCATTTTTGTATGTTCAACGTTCTGCCAAACACCGTGTATATTTTCATATCGGTAATGTGAAAAAAGTCGACTCAAACTAAACAAGAAATAACATATTTTGAAATAGGCACTATTACCTAAAGTTTATCGCGTTGAAGTGAACTTAGAATCTCTTCAGAGTGAACAGGCTTCTTCTAGGTAAGCTCACTCCATCGTAAACTTTGTGTCACCTCTGACCTAGGCTAAAGTCAAGAGCAAACCCATCTCAAATAAAAAAAAATATAACTTAATAGTACTGACTTGCGAATTGCAAAAATCGTAAGCAAATTTGAATCTCGCGGCGTACTCTGGTGCTTTCGCCTTAACATCAAATACACTGCCTTGCAAGCTTATCTTGCGTTCAATCCGGTGAGTAAGAACCAGATTATAAGCACACAACCGGCCTGTCCAGTTACAGACACATATAAGTGAGAATAACTAATTACATAGATGTACCTAGTCGTAAGAAGTCTTGCCCTATGCTTCTTTATTCAAACTTTGCAAAGCAATGCGAAGGTTACCTACTGTAAAAAACCGGCCAAGCGCGTATCGGACCACGCACAATCTAAGGTTTCGTAGTTGACATTGAAGTTATCCCAAGAACAAACTTAGTTGAAAAACATGATCTCGCATACATTCCAACTGCAAAAGTAACTTTGTCGACTATTACTCGTTAACTTCTGCGCAAAGCCTACTTAGCGGTTTTCCTTAACTTCATTATATGATTTTTTTTTCACAAATACAGGGTGATTTTTAAAACATGCGACAAAATTTAAGGGGGTGTTCTACCCATCAATATGAACAACTTTTACTATGGGACCAACTAAGAATTCGCAAAAAAAAAATTACCTTCCCATGTAAAAGCATATAGGTACCTGATTGGACCATTTTGTATAAAAAGGTCGAAATTTTTTTGCGAATTCCTAGTTGGTCCCATAGTAAAAGTTGTTCATATTGATGGGTAGAACACCCTCTTAAATTTTGTCGCATGTTTTAAATTTCACTCTGTATAGGGTCTTTCAAGTAGGGCGGGTCGATGTTGACAGTTTTTGGCGGCATCTGTCAAATGCGTTGTTATTTCTTCAGTTACTGATGCCAAATCACCATGGCAAGTTACACGATTGAGCAGCACGTCCAAATCATAAAACTTTATTATTAAAATGAGTGTTCGTTAGTGCAAACGTTGCGCGCATTACGTCCTTTTTACGACAGACGCAGTGGCTCTTCAAAGTCGACTCTCCAACGTTTGGTGACCAAGTTCGAGACGACTGGTTCGGTAAGCAACCGACCGAGAACATCACTGCTGTCCGTGAGAGTGTGCAGGAGGCTCCGAGGCAGTCGATTTCTCGCCGTGCACAAGAACTCGGCCTTTCGCAGACTTCAACTTGGCGAATTTTGCGTCGGGACTTGCGCTTACACCCGTAGGTACAAGATCCAACTGACCCAGGGCTCAAAGTGAATGACCCTAGACAACGCCGTTTGTTCGCTGACTGGGCTACAGAGCATTTGGAAGAGGACCCCGATTTTGTCCATAAAATCATCTTTAGCGACGAGGCGCATTTATGGATGAATTGTTTTGTTAATAAGCAAAATTGCCGTACCTATATGGGACAACCACAACCCACATGAGGTTCACCAGGTGGTAATGCATCCACAAAAAGTTACTGTTTGTTGCGGATTTTGGTCCGGTGGCGTCATTGGTCCGTACTTCTTCGAAAACGATGATGGCGAGACCATTACTGTCAACGGCGAGCGCTACAGATCAATGATTAACGATATGGACGTGTAGTAGATTAAGTATCTAGTCGATGGTGAGGTCAAAATGAAAACCCAAGATGGCAGCTGCAAAATTTTTCAAATTATTCTTCATGTGTCTTTTTCCCAGCCGCCAAATTAGACTTTCATTTTACCTGACTATCAGCTTTTGCACCCTCACGAACCACGAAAATGACACCCAAGATGAAAAATATGAAAATTTTCGCAGCCGCCATCTTGGATTTTCATTTTGAGTTCACTATTGGTTTTAGCACCCTCAAAAACCATAAAAACGACACCCATGATAAAAAATACGAAAATTTTGGCACCCGCCATCTTGGATTTTCATTTCGACTTCACTGTCGGTTTTAGCACCCTCAAAAACCATGAAAACGACACCCATGATGAAAAATATGAAAATTTTCGCAGCTGTCATCTTGGATTTTCATTTTGACTTCACTATCGGCTTTATCACCCTCAAAAACTATGAAAACGACACCCATGATGAAAAATATGAAAATTTTCGCAGCCGTCATCTTGGATTTTCATTTTGACTTCACTATCGGCTTTATCACCCTCAAAAACCATGAAAACGACACCCATGATGAAAAATATGAACTTTTTTTGCAGCCGCGATCTTGAATTTTCATTTTGACCTCACTATCGACTTCAGCACCCTAGAAAGCCATGAAAACGACACCCATGATGAATAATTTAAAATTTTGGCATCCGCCATTTTGGATTTGAATTAAAAAAAAACAATTTAAAAAAAAGCGGACACAGTTAATTAGAATACCAATTATTGTAAATCAGAAAGAATAACTGACAGCACTTCGTTTTTCCGCTGACCAACTCTAAATGTTCAGATAGTTTTTAAAAAGACTAAAAAATAAAAAGAGGTGTTAATTAAAAAAGGTTTTCATCGTTTGAAGCTCAAAAATTTGTTAGAATATTTCCAGTAAAATAAAAAAATCTGTATATTATATTAATGACGTAACGCGCAAGCGTGGCGTGATCTTATCACTTCACCCTAATCTGAAAGCGCTGCGTGATCTTATCACTTCACCCGATACTCGTAGCCATAGCAACCAACCGCACCGAAGTGATTCAGTTAGGTGAAGTGAGTTGGTGTGTGCGATGCGCAAATGTAGTGATCGTATCACTTCACCCGAATATGCAAGCGCGGCGTGATCTTATCACATCACGCGATTCTCGTAGCTATAGCAACCACCCGCGCCGAAGTGAGTCGGCTAGGTGAAGTGAGGCAGTGAGCACAATGAATGAGTGTCGTTAAACTGTTGAATTTTGTAATAGTGTAATGATGATGATTTAATAAATATTATTTTATTATTGGCAACGACTGGGTAAGTTAGGTAGGTCATTTAAATAAAAAGACGTGCGGCTAATACGTACCTAATATTTTATTGTAGAAACTATCTAACACATCATTTAATTCCTACGTAGTTTTTGTGGGGTTAAATTCTATGGTCAGGCCATTTTTAGTAGCACTCGATCACTTAACACGCTCAGATATCTTCTTTTATTGAGTGCATTTGTTTGGTTAATAAGAAAGCTGTACTACAACGTCGCACAGTCTACTCGAATCGATCGATAATAATCGCTACTTCAAAACTCATCGCGATTGCGTTTATCAGTTAACAATGGGTTAATAACAAACAATGGGTTAATAACAATTAATATTAATAACAAACAATGTCCACGCGCATTTTCTTTAGTAGCATTGTTCGTGCATGACGCGCTTGCGCCACATTTTCTTTTAGACTAGTCCTTATATAGCCATAAGGACTAGTCTAGAAAAAATATAGAAAAAAGAAAATTGAGTGTCAGACTGCATTTCTGTATTACTATTTTATACAACAAAAAAAATATAGTAATGTGTAGACATTTAAATACTAGCTTAGAATTAGCATAAAAATATTATTAAAATCTTGATTATGATTGTAAATGTAATGCTTGGTCAATCCCTAGCATCAATGGGAAACAATGACAGCTCACTCCACGCAAGTTTTCACGGTGAGATATTTACAGAATCATCACTCAACTAGTTTTATTTAACTTCAACATCGACCCGTCCTTGTTGAAAGACCCTTTATATCCAAAAAACAAATATCAGGTTGGCGGAAAAATATTGCACAAGAAATTGTAAATTACTAGAATTTTCCGGAATGTTTAGTATTGATCTGGGATACGTAAGAATATAGTAGAAGGTTCTCGAAGCTATCACATCAAGGGTATATCAAGGCGCGCTAGTGAGGATTTGGTTATCCTCAGGTCCACCGCATCATCGAACACATAAGCGTTGGCTTCCAACGCGGTATGATGACGGGTGCTGTCTTCTTTGATATAGCGAAAGTGTTCGACAAAGTCTGGCACAACGGCTTATTATATAAGCTCTACCAACTCGGCGTGCCGGACCGTCTCGTGCTCATCTTACGGGACTTTTTGTCGAACCGCACCTTTCGCTATCGCATAGAAGGAGCGCTATCCTCCCCCCACCCCATTCGTGCAGGAGTCCCACAGGGCTCCGTGCTCGCCCCCCTTCTCTTCACGCTGTTCACCAGCGATATCCCGAAAAGTAAAAGGGGGCAGTTAGCTCTGTTCGCAGACGACACGGCCATTTACTACTCGGGCAGGGACCAGATCCCGATATCTCGCACTCTCCAAACCGCAGTCGATAACCTCGGCGCCTGGTTTAGGAAGTGGAGAATCGAGGTCAATCCCGACAAGAGTCAAGCGGTCCTCTTTCTGAGACCGCGTTGCACTCGACTCCCCTCCCCCCGACCGATCACCATGTTCGGCAAGCCGATCCCTTGGGAGACGCGAGCCAAATACATTGGTGTGACCCTCGACCACCACCTCTCCTTCGCTGAGCACATAAAGCAGGTGAGTTCGCGCGCCGCTTTCTCTCTCGGTAGACTCCACTCCGTTCTGAATACACGTAGCAAATGGAGACTTAGGTGCAAATTGCGCATTTATACAGCGTACATTCGCCCCATCATGACCTATGCGGGTTCAGTGTTTGCGCACGCAAAACCCCACCGCATTCATAGGATGCAGGCCGTCCAAAATCGTTTCCTCCGAAAGGCAACGGGAGCCCCTTGGTTCGTTCGGAACGAAATCCTCCACGTAGATCTCGATATTCCCACCATCTCCCAGTTCTTGAAATGCAAGTCCAAGCGTTTCTTCGACTCAGCCACCAACCATCGCAACCCTCTGGTTGTCGAGGCGGCTAGCTATGTCCCCTCCCGTATTAGTAAGGTCCGCCGCCCGAGGCTTGTCCTCTCAGACCCTGACGACCCCATAACTCATCTCCAGGAGAGCAGTAGGGACCGTTGGAACAAACACAAATCGACATTCCGACCTCGCCGCCGAGGTCCTTCGCGACGACCCCGTAGTAATCGTCCTTTCCCCCGTCCCTTGCTCGGGTATGAAGTGCCAGATGGTGGCGAAGCTAAGCCAGTAGCTTTAAACTCCCCTGATAATAATAATCACTCCAATTTGATCCAGCCTGTCCCATCTTGCTGTCCTCCTACCAGCGACGCCCTAAGCCGAGGCTAGTTCCCCACAGGGGGAGCCCTTAGCGTGTAGTCGCTTAGTCTGTACGTTTTATGCCCCTGGCTGGAGGCTTTAAGTTCGCTTAAGACAGTCACAGGATAGTCTGGTTGAGTAGTCACGGCCTCTCTAGGCCAACTACGCGATGCCATTAAAAAAAAAAGGATTTGGTTAGTTTGTGAAAATGGTTAGTGGACATCAACTTCGAACGATCATCTTTTACGAGTGGCGTCAGAGACATAATGTGAGTGTGGCTACCGCTAACATCAGCAAAGCGTTCGGTGAAGGTGTTGTATCGCGATGGAAGATAAGCCGCTGGTTTGCTCGCTTTGCATCGGGAGATCTCTTGAAGATCACGAACGATCTGGGCGACCATCCACCTTCGACGATGAGGAATTACTCCGCTGTTTAAAGGCTAATCCAGAAATAAATACGCGTGATTTGACTGACAACTACCTGACAGTCATCGTCAAGTCAGAGTTAGTATTTGTGAATCGCTTCTTTTTCAGCCACATCGGAAAGAGTTTCTTGAAGATCTGGTAACCGGCGATGAGAGCTGGATTTCCTATGATAACAACACACGGCACGCCGTCTGGCTTCCTTACTACGCAGAGCCACCAACGCAGCCAAAGCCGAACCGTCACTCACGCAAGCATCTTCTCTCCGTTTGGTGGGATGCGATGGGACCACTCTATTACGAGCTTCTCCCTGCGAGAAGGACGACTACGACTTCCATTTATACTGAACAGCTTCAGAAACTGGGTGACGGAATAAGAGAAAAACGACCGAGACGTGTAAATGTTCACTTACTCCATGATAATGTCGCTTCGGAGACTCGACAAAAAATCGTAGAGCTTGGATGGCCCACCCACCGTACTTATCGGATCTCGCGCCATCCGACTATCACTTGTTCCGACCACTAAAGCTTTATTTGCGTGAGAAAAATTTTCAAAATTACGAAGACCTCAAAATGGCAGTGGACAATTTCTTTTCTGCACAGCCTCCGGAATTCCTGGTGCAGGGCATCAACAATCTACCAACTAGATGGGCCAGAGTAATAGAGTTATTTGGGGATTACATAAATAACAAAGTTATCAATAAATTCATTAAGTCTTATATCTTGGTGCAAGACTTTTCCACCAACCTGATATTTAGCTGGCAGGGGGGGGGGGTACACTGACTAACAATAATTAGCACTTTAAAGCTTAATATTACACAAACTGATCCCTCAATCGAAAAATGGTCTTCACAGACCCTCAATGTTTTTGAACGGCTTATCCAACGATACCCTACACCATGGGATAGACGAGAAAAAAAATATCATTCCCACTTTACGTTCAAGGGCGAGGTACAAATTTTTTTTAAACATTTTATTTACCACTGTCGGCGTGATTAATATGTGTACCTACCCATACCAAATTACATCTTTCTAGTAATAACGAAGAGACTCGTTATTACTAGCACAGAAGAGCTAAGTCGCGACTGACAGACAGACGGACATGGCGAAACTATAAGGGTTCCTTGTTGACTACGGAACCATAAATATGACAAACTATAAATATTTTACGACAATTTTATAGCTATGCTGTAGACTTTTGGGGTTCCGTACCTCAAAAGGATAAAACGGAACCCTTATAGGATCACTCGTGCGTCTGTCTGTCTGTCAGTCTGTCACAGCCAATTTGCTCCGAATCTAATTGACCGATAAGTTGAGATTTGGTACACGTATGAAATTTTGTGACCCAAACACGGAAGTGTAAAGTAAATAATGTTGAATATAAGGGTCAATTTTGGAAGGCAAATAATAAAATTTAAAAAAAGTTTCTCAAACTGTACCGTGTGACATATCAAATAAAAGGGCTTAGGTACTGTGAGGGTCAAACATAATTATTATTTTTATAATTTTAAAATAAATTGCTTTAAACTTATTTAAGAAAATAGGCCATTGCCCCCCACTTATCTCCGAAACTACTGATACTAAAATTTTGAAAAAAATACAGAAAATAGTTCTATACCTATAGATTACAGGAAAACTTATAAGAAGTCTATGGTCTTAAAACAACATGGTAAATCTCTCAATATTGTGCGTACAAGCTTACATTTGCAGTTGGAATGTATGGGAGAACAAGTTTTTCAACTACAATGTTAAGTTTGTCCTTGGGATAAATTCATCCCAACCGGCATCCTTCATTGTGCGTGATCCGACACGCACTTGACCGGTTTTTTTATTAGCGAGGTAATTACTAAACTGAAAATACCGAGTCTATTCAACAACATGATGGTAAGTCAAAAAAGAAACTACCTAGTTACAATAAATAAATAATAAAACCTACTTTTACAGATATACCTACCTGCATGCTGAGATTCCTATTAAGAAATGTCCGTCTGCGCATGCATCCGACCATACCTCTCCCGTAAAGTAATATCAAATTGGACCCTAACGGAGGAAACTGGTTGTCATCAGTTGAAAACTAAAAACTCGTTTGGTAAGGTGCTTGTACCTGTTCTGATATTCCTAAACAGGCTCCGTCAGATACCTACCTGGCCGATGACTCCGAGGTTTAGTCCCATGGTAGCTTCCCGTCTCGGCACCCATGAATTTATTGGGAATTTTTTGTGGGCATGAATTATATAAATTCATGGGTTCCGAGATGGGACTGTACCTCCGAAGGGCTAAGGGCGCTGCCTGTTTTCTAATTTTAATTTAGTTATTGGACAAGAGAATCGGCGCCTTAGTGATGTAAGCAGTTTAAGTGACTTAGTCTCTAAATGCGATCTTGGCGCCGCTTCTCTTGTTGAATAACTAAATTAAAATTAGAGAATCGCTATCTTTTACTAACAAGCACCGCGAGAAAAGGACGGATATAGCTATGAACTAAGTTAGAGATGTCAAACTAGTTTACGCCTTGCGCTTCACCGTGTTTTTAGTCGACATGTTTTTACGTGTCGTCTGAATTTGTATGGAAATATTAGTGCCAACTGAATTTGACAGCTCTAATTTACGTCCGTCTCTTTCTTGTTTTACTAGCGAGAAAAAATTAGCAATAGCCTAAATTGTGTTGTTTTGTGTGCAAGAATTTATATTGTTTGTTAAATTAAAACTTAAACCGTTATGTTTTGTGATTTTGCATAAAAATATTAAAAGGTATTCTTACCTCTAATTCTTGTTTTTTTATTTTTTTAAATTATATTTATTATACCTAATATTTTAAAAAAAAATTTTTTAGAAATTCGTTTATTAGGCATATTCATCAGCCTATATCAAGGTTTTTATTTGTAATACAGAACTTACCGCAACAATTTTTGAAGGACAGAAGCAAGGAACTAGTTTCCATAGCCCACTATGTAACTTACAACGACAACATTGTTTTTGAGGTGGCTAAACTTAAATTGTCTGTTTTGTAGAATTTCACAGTTTCCAATACAATCTTTAAACAAATATATCTCCGTAATTACACATCGTAGGAGCTTGATCTTTTTGATATCGACAGCTTATTCATTCCAGATTATTATGGTATGCGTATGCATACCATAATAACCATACGCACCACAAGGTACCTTTACCCGTGGAACGTCACATTTTAATGACTGATTTACTAATGTCCGATTATGAACAGTTTGGTGAAATTGGCTCTTAGCCACTCAAAAATTGGGTTAGGCACTTTGTCTGAATTATTGATTCAAATGAACTACAGAAATGTTGTACTTACCTAAGACTGGATCAGCACAAATTCCAACACCAGCGTAATGATGGTGTCCAAGGACATTTAAGTGGCTATGTTTATGTACCTGTATTGCCTAATGGAGCAATCATTTACAAATAATATTATTATGCTGATTTTAGTGAACCCTAGTATTTTGCAAATAGTACGCCTTAGGAAAATTAGTGACTAAGTACTATTCTGTATAGGTACTGAGCCAGTGACCTTTGCAAGTACCATGTCTGAGCGTAATGGCGGAGACTGACTTGCAATGTTTGAGATTTTTCAATGCAGCGAGCCGAGCTGCTCGATGCGAGCATCGCGAGCTGTTTCTTCTTTAGTACAAATTGGACATCCAATATCGTTTTGATTTTTTCTTCTTCTTCCAATAACAATAACTAAATAAAATTAATTTAGCACACACATCCTCTACGTCCGTCATTCTGAATAAAAATGGAGCACGCTTGGGTCGCCATTTTGTAACAAAAAATGGAGGACGCTTGGGTCGCCATTTTGTAACAAGAAATGGAGCGCGCTTGAACCATGTGCTCGAAGTGAGCGTTCGCTGTGTCTTTGGTGTCGAGTCCTTGCGTCGCCGCTTTGTCCAAGCTCGCCTCGAATGATAACATTACAAACAAACGTTGCCAGTCTCCTTAAAGGTTTGTTACCCAATCATGTTCCGCTCTGATGAGGCACTTTGGGCCTAGGTGACTAGGCAGTCTCGGGATAAATTACCTATTAGGTAGGACAATTAGGTATAAGTATTGACCGCACTCACGACGTTCTGGCAGCACCTACTTATATGTATGGCAATCTGAATTACCTTAATACTTATGTATGTTGTAAATAAATAATGTCTATAAGTTAGTTGTATAGACAATTTTGCACATAATGTGGGGATGAAGTGTAAATCTGATGTGATTGACTTTGGCCTGTCAGACCACACAGCGCAAGTAGGTACTAAAATTACCGGTTAGTAAAAAAGTTTTAATAAACTATTGGCGAACAAATAGACGAGATTATAATAAAGAAAATATGCAAATATTCAAAAACTATATAAAAACTTTTTCTTTTTCTGAAATCTATAATACAAATAATCCTAGCACAGCTTATAATTCATTTTTGGAAGTTTACATGATGCTGTATAATTTATGTTTTCCTTTCCAAAACATTACAATAAGAACCAAAGTAAAACCTCAGTGGGTATCACGTGGCATAAAAATCGGTAGCAAAAAAAAGAGAGAGCTTATGTGGAAATATAGGCTAAATCGTAATGAAGTAACTAAAACTAAATTTAAAAAATATTCTAAAATATACAACGTGTAACGTAAAATACGCAAAACCTCAGACACCCCAACTGATTTTTAATTCAATTGACCTATTTCAGAGAGAAAAAAAATCATTAAAGAAATTGTAAAGGTTTTATGTGCTGTTTTAGTTTTGCTGGCAATTCTGATCGTTTCTTGCGTCTGCCACGACGCTCAATCGGAGGAGGAGTCGACACCGGCCCGCTACGCCGCGCCCGCGCTAGCATTATTATTTACTATCTACGGTCATAAAGAACTTAGGTTATCTTTGAACAGTGATTTAAATGTTTCCATCACACTTTTCCAAGCTTTGCACTGGCAACATTAGGTAACCCACATTTTCAGACTAAATAGCAAAGACTACTGTAGTAATAGCTAATTAGCTTTTTACCTACAGTAACTATGACGTGCTGATTAAGTAGGTACCTAAGTAGGTGCTACGTAAGTAATGTTGGCGTGTTTAAATCACTGTATTTACAAATAATTGGCACGTAATCAACTTATTTGCAGTTAATTAAGTAGATAATTAGGTATCTCTACTTACAGGTCCCCTCGTTGCGATAGCAAAGATTAAAAATGTCTAACACTTTGTTTAATACACAACACAGCCCGCCTTCTCAAGTTATTTTTCAGCGATTCGAGCACTTGAGTGTCACTTTTCACTTGTTGAAACGCTAACACATAAGTTGGTCTATTTCCATCGTCATACACTAGCACTTTTACTCGACCCCACAAAAAAATCCAACGGTGTATACAGATACTCCAAACTCTTCTCGAAACCGTCGCACTGCCAAGTTAACGTTGTCATTACAACGCGCCAACATTCTCACCATTTCACAATATTGAATGTTTGTGTACAAAAACGCCATAAGTAGTCACGAAATTCGGGCGCACGCGCCGCCGGGTAACGGGATAAAACAATACATCTGTGACGCATGTGCCGGCGGCGCTGAGACTGAAGTAAACATGGCCACTGTCACGTATTTTGCACGTCCCGCCTCTCCGTGCAGATCGCCATTTCTCTTTCTCACCCTTAGGTTACGTTTAAGTTAAAAAAGATAGGTAGCATTATTGTTTACTTCAAATTGTCTTTTTCATGGTATTGTATGGATGATTCGTACTTGCATTGAAATAAAAGCTATTATTATCCCGCGTATGCGAAAATTTAAATTGGTCGACAACAATTTGTGTTTGTTTACCTGTTTTGGCGGGTTTGCGCATGTGATGGCTTGACCTATTAATAAATAGACACGGCAACGTTTTTAATGAAGATTATTTGAAAAATGTGACCTATATTAAAAAGTGGTTCACTTGATTCTGCTCGTTATTCTGATCAAACTATTTTCAGGTTTTGCGTATTTTATGTTACACCTTGTATAAAAACATAATTAATTTAACACAACGAGCACAAAACAATCATAAAATAAAATCATCTACTAACAAATCCAAAGCCACATGGGCGATTATAAATAGGTCTAAACTCAATTTACCAAAGGGTAGTATCACTTCCATAGTAACAAACAATAAAACTATAACCAGGCCACAGGAGATCGCGAACGCTTTTAACAACTTCTTTATAGAAAAGATAGAACCAATACCAGATGCTGGTAAGGACGTAACCGTAAATATTTCCAAATCAAATCAGTCTATGTTCATGGCACCAAGTACTCCGTATGACATACTTCAAATTATAAGATCGCTTAAAAATACTACAAGTGTTGGATACGATGGGATCTCTACTAGAATTCTAAAGTACATTGCTTATCATATCTGTGATCACCTAAGCCATATCATTAATTTGTGTATAGGTAACCACTGGATCATACCCGGAAATTCTAAAAACTACGCTCGTTAAACCTATTTTCAAAAAAGACACAAGCAGAGTATGAACTGTTACAGACCTATTGCACTTATTCCTATAATTTCGAAAGTTTTTGAAAAATACATATACTATCAAATCAAATAATATCAAAAAAATAGAAAAATTCAACATACAGAAGACCAGAAAGGATTCCGCAAGAATAAAACAATAAACATGGCTATTTTTGATTTTATAAATAACGTCATGGGTAATGTGGATAAAAGGACGCCGGTATGCTCCATTTACTGCGATATGACCCAGGCTTTCGATTATGTTAATCATGACATTCTCCTCCGTAAACTGGAAGCATATGGCATTAGAGGCAATGTACTAAATCTCATAGAATCTTATCTGAAAAATCGTAAACAATATACAGAAATTTCTAAAATAAACATTAACACCAAAAAAGAAGAAACATATGCATCAAAAAACGTATAGTTAAATATGGAGTGCCGCAAGGGAGCGTATTGGGTCCTTTGTTATTCATAATCTATATAAATGACTTGCCACTAGTAACTAATTATCCAGTATCACTTTTTGCTGATGACAGCACAGTCACTATTAATTCTATAAGTAAAGATAGGTATGAAAATGAAATTAATAATACAATCAATTCAATAATTAACTGGTTAGATAACAATAATTTAAAAATCAATCTTGAGAAAACAAAAATTATGTTCTTCAGTCAACGTTTCGAAGACCCAAATATTAATGTTCAACACAAATTAACTGTTATAAAAAAGGTAGACACAGCAAAATTTTTAGGTGTAACCATTGACAAACGTCTGAACTGGAAAGCACACACAGAAGAATTAAATAAAAAAGTATGTTCTTCTGCCTATGCCCTCTATAAACTAAAACCTATTATAAGTACCAATGCGCTTACCATGGTATTGTCGGCTCCATGTTGAGGTTCGGAGTTATATTTTGGGGAAACTCTACTAATAAACAAATCATTTTTAAGTCACAAAAACGGTGTATTAGGGCTACGTTTGGTTTGAAAATAACTGATAGTTGCAAAGAGTATTTTATTAAATATAAAATTTTAAGTCTGCCTTCTTTATTTATTTATGAAATAGCTAATTTTATAAGAACCAATCCCAACCTATTTAAGAAATTATCAGACGTTTCTATTTGTAATCGACGGGATAATAATAAATTATGCGTACCAAGATCAACCACGGCATTGATGCGTAAAAGTATTTTTTGTTTAGCACCAATAGTTTATAATAAAATCCCAAAACCTATTAGAGAAATGCCTACTGCTCTGTTTAAAATACATTTAAAAAAATATCTCATAGCCAAATGCTATTATACCTTAGCGGATTTTTTAAATGACCGTAGTTAATTAAATAGATTCCTATAATTACGACATTTTCACAATTTGACCTCCAAACCTATATAACAATACTTTATTTTTACATTTTTAAATTATCATTAGAATTAAAATATTAATTTCATAGTTTTCTGTGTAGACTCAATTTTTTCTGGTTTATTCTAAACCAAAAATATGATGATTGTACGCCAAAACTGGCAAAACATGCAGATCTACCTGTTATTTTAAGACCTTGCACATACTATTTGATGCATACTCATGTTTTTACAATAAAAATATATTCTATTCTATTCTATTCTATTCTACCCTACGTCGGGAGTTTAGGTAATGACGTAGGTACAGTCGCAGTCAGATATATTGTAGCAGACAAGGTGACCAAATACTTCTGAACAATTTAAAATGTCAATAAGTTCCATACACTTCAAGTTACCATTAATATCTGAACATTCTGGGTTCGATTCCCACCCAGGACAAATGTTTGTGTGATGAGCATGATCATTTGTTCTGTGTCTGGGTGTAATTTATCTATATATGTATGTATTTAGAAATATATAAGTATGTTTATCAGTTGTCTAGTACTCATAACACAAGCTCTGCTTAGCTTGAGGCTAGACGGCGTTGTGTGATAGTTGTGGAATATTATTATTATTATTCATTACTTCATTAATATCTGAGCAGATGCTTGTCATTAATTTCTATACACACAACTTATCAAAAATATCTAAACACTTACAACGTCGTGTTTTATTCCCTTTTCATCGAATTTATACCACAGACAGCAAGTGTTTGTCTTTGGTTGATCATTTATATTAGGCAGTAACGAATTAGATAAGCTTAGTGTTTGTCTGCGTCAATACACTTAACGTTGTAAGTGTTCAGATATTTTTGGTTAGTTGTGTGTAAAGAAATTATTGACAAGCATCTGCTCAGATATTAATGAAGTTATGAATGTTCAGATATTAATGGTAACTGTAGTGTATGGAACTTATTAACATTTCAAATTGTCCAGAAGTGTTGTTGGGTTGGTCACCTAGTCTGCTACAATATATCTGACAGCGACTGCACCTACTGGGAGGTACTTGATAGGGTTCAAAAGAATGTTACTTGATTGCTTAGGAGTTATCTCATTGCAGTAAATTAAGACATTCTTAAAGCATTATCACAGATTACCATTATCATGATCTAAAAAGGAATTTGAAATACCTAACGAGTGGGTAAGTAGATCGGTTAAAAGCTGTATTTGCTAAATAGGCAGCTATAGACCCTATAGACAGATATAAGTCAACAAGGTACTTATTCTACAATAAAAATTGCATGGTTTGAAATAATTCCCAACTTTTTGAGGTCAATATTAAAATTCCACAGCTTTGTGTAGGTAGTGTAGAATTATTCATTCTACAAAGTCGTTTCGATGATTTTTACATTAAATACTTCTTAACTAAACCACATATAGGATCTGCATAGTATTTCTTCCTAGACTTTTTCAAAAAACTTTGAAATTGGAATAGAAAATTTTGGCTCGGCTTGACGTTAACGTTTTTGTGTCATTCAGCTTCGGATTTTGCTTGTTTCAATGTGTCGTTTATGAGAAGAAACCTCCAAATTAATCGTAATATACGCAGTGCATTGTCTAATGTGGACATAATCTCAAAGGGTGTGCGCGTGTGTTCCGGTATTTTTCTCGTTATGTGTAATTATTCTGCATGGATTATATTTATTTCTTGTCCTTTTCGCACTATCGCCGCTATAATCGATATCGTCTTGTTCTTCCCGCTATATGACAGGCC
This sequence comes from Dicycla oo, assembly GCA_948252095.1. Classification (NCBI taxonomy): domain Eukaryota; kingdom Metazoa; phylum Arthropoda; class Insecta; order Lepidoptera; family Noctuidae; genus Dicycla; species Dicycla oo. The sequence continues at coordinate 21,801,944 of OX411714.1, forward strand.
AGCTGGCGTGGTTGGTTAGGATACCGCCTATCATGTCGCAGGTCGTGGGTTCGATTCCCATCCAGGACAAACATTTGTGTGCATGAACATGTCTGTTTGTCCTGAGTCTGGGTGTAATTATCTATACAAGGTTATTGGTAAAACACCAACAACCTCTTAAGGGGTCATTGTACTCATCATTATGAACAACTTTTACTATGGGACCAAACCTGAAATCGCGAAAAATATCAGCTGTTCAGTACATTTATGTTAGCTTAATTCGTCAAAATGTACTGAACAGCTGATTTTTTATTTCGCGATTTCAGGTTTGGTACCATAGTAAAAGTTGTTCGTAATGAGTAATGTATTTACAAAAAAAAGTAGTGTATGTAGTATATCAGTTATCTGGTTTCCATAGTACAAGCTCTGCTTAGTTTGGGATCAGATGACCGTGTGTGAAATGTCCCAGGATATTATTATTATTTCCTTCTTTTATAGAACGTCTTGACAGCCGCTACACGGGATTGTTTAAGCCAGTATTCTGGCTTTCCCGGCAAGGGGAGCACGGTTACCATCTGCCTGCTTGGTTCCCAGCTCGAGTACCTCACCTACGCTGACTTTGCAGCGGACGTCTTACACAGCAATTCTTTTATATTACCAAGTTCCTTAGCCGCGTAGATTTTAGTACATTTTTATAATACAAAAAGCATTTCCTTAAAGGCTATCGGGTAGATTATGCTTCAATATTCTTTATTGAACTAAGTCGCGAAACGGTTTAGGCGTACTCAGTCTGATGAATTTGAATTCAATAGAGTAGGACGCTTAGATCTTTGACTCTCTTCGTATTAAAGCATAAACTTATCCGGCCATGTTATTGTTAATTAGAACGGCTAACAAAAATCCGGGATAGTCCTTTTATTTATTCAATTTGTGAGCAAACACGATAAAATTACTGACTGTATCAATCGTACACAACGTAAGTTCTTGAAAACGATGCATTACCGTTGTTCTAAAAGTCATTTTTACCACCCCTATAGCAACTTACTGAAAAAATACAACTTGCTCTCTTTGAAGTCTAAACGTACCTTTCTACAAACTAGGTATGTTTCTATACGATCTGTGTAACAACTCATGATTGTGTGGATATTTGTAACAAGTTATGCTGTGTTGTCCCTAGAACCATTCAGGGGCATGAGGTGCGCGCACGACCTGTTTTCGCCGTCACTCTTAGTCGTACGAATGCAGGCTTGCGGGGGCCTCTACGTCGCCTCACAGGCAATTTCAATAAGTTTTTCTCTAACTTGGATCTACATATTTGCTTTATCCGTTGGAAAATTTAGAAACATGTTGCTTGACACAATCAAAAATGTATGTGAATAATATCAAATCTTTCTAGTGTTCCTTACTGCTGTAACTTATATGTATTTTATGTCTTGCACCTATTTTTTTACCGACTTCCAAAAGGAGGAGGTTCTCAATTCGTCTGTATTTTTTTTTTTTTTGTATGTTTTAGAAAATTCTTTTTTTGTTTGATAGGGTATACTTCCGAGGTGGTCCCATATAAATTTTATTAACTTAGCTTAGGGAGTTTTTGAGTTAGCTTCAATAATGCGTATATTTCCCACTTTTTTTATGTGGATGATGTGGTGTTTTAATAACTTCCTATCACTGTTATTTACATGGCTATATCTACAATTATTGTGCTCAATTATGTATTCGAATTTGTGTGGGGTAGGTTCCACAACTAAAAAGTGAAAAATAAAAACTTTTTAGCAAAAAATAAAACCGACTTCCAAAACAAAACACTACAAAGTGAAAAATACTTTAATTTCGGAAGTCGGTGGCAAAAAACGAAAATACAAAACCCAAGACACCGACTACCGAAATTAAAGTTATTTTTCACTTTGTAGTGTTTTGTTTTGGAAGTCCGTTTTATTTTTTGCTAAAAAGTTTTTTTACTTTATCAATATTGTCTTTGTCTTTTTGTGTATCTGTGGAGATCGTTGTTGGTTGCACATTTGTATAACTCCTTATGTGTTATCTATTTGTAATATATAATGTGTAATTGTTGGTTCTTCCGAATAAATAAAATAAAATAAACAAATATTATTTCAAAGTAAAAAATCCGAAGCTGTCCTTTTTTATATAAAGTGTGCCTTTTTTATACTTTTGTTTGTTCCTTTTTTATCCGTGTATCGTTTTATAAAATCAGAGAAATTATACGTATTAAGTGGTGAAATTAGATCTTTTTTCTCAATACTACAAAATGGCGCCTGAACTAAAAGTGAGTAATTTTTAACATTTCTTGAGTGTTTAAATGCTTATTTTTTGTCTCGTTTGCATGTGCATCCACAGATTTTCTGTGGGCAATTTTAATCCTATTTCTGTTACAGGACTTCATATAAAGCGGTGATTACACGTGTTTGATAAACATTACCGATGGGAAATTTAATTTTCAAATTACGTTGTATTTTTTCTGTGACATTGTATTTTAATTCCATACTTTTGAAACAATGTCATATTCTAGCCGATAATCAGTATGGTTTTCGATCAGGCCTCTCCACCGAGGACGCAGTATTGGATTTGAGTAATCTCGTGGTAATAACATTAGACGATAAAAATAATTGCTTATGTATCTATCTTGATCTATCTAAAGCGTTTGACACAGTCTCTGTCCCCATACTTCTATCTAAGCTCGTGACGTTGGGAACGTGAACGTCTTTAAAGACCCCCAACGTCTTTAAAGACCCCAACGTCTTTAAAGACCCCCAACGTCTTAAAGACCCCCAATATCTTTAAAGACTACCTCACGAATAGAAAGCAACGTGTCTTAATTGGGGATTACACGAGTGATGAGGAGACCGTCTCCTACGGCGTCCCACAAGGGAGTGTCTTGGACCCCACCCTTTTCCAGCTTTATATCAATGACCTCTGCACTACGTCCCTCCCTTACACTCGCATTTTCACGTATGCAGACGATACCGCCATATTTGTCTGAGGTCCAAACTGGCACACAATTAAAGAGAGAGCAGAATTCGCACTATCCAATGTGAAAAATTGGCTGACTCACAACCTATTAACCCTAAACCTAACTAAAACGCATTATGTTCCTTTCTCCATCAACAAAATTAAGATAATATAATACAATGAATACATTCAATTTGATTTTGCAAATAGATTCTCATGAGCGAGGATTTTCCATACAAGCACACACTTGCATCTCACAGGCCAACTGCAATTGCCAAGAAATCACTCGCGCGGAATGTGTAAAATATTTAGGAGTACACATGGACAGTGCCTTGAGGTGGGACAAACACATTAGTGTAGTTAATGCCAGATTAAGACGACTCATTCACGTATTTAAAACGCTTGGAGACAGTGCAACTATGGAACAACTCAGACTTGTATACTTAGCTCTATATCAATCCATAGTACAATATTGCATCACTGTATGGGGAGGGGCCGCAAAGACGCACCTTCTGAGCTTAGAAAGAGCACAAAGAGCGGTGCTGAAAGTGATGACAAGAAAGCCCTTCAGACATCCAACATCTCAGCTGTACTCAGAATGTAAGGTCCTAACAGTTCGCCAACTCTTTGTGCTCCGAGCTATTCTCAGGATACATCAAAATGTATCAATACCCAATCCCAATAGACGTAGCAAAATGCTTGTGTGCCCTAGCGTTCCATGCAAGACCTCCTTCGCAAGGAGACAGTACAAGGTCACAAGTTGTAAGCTATACAACACCATAAACAAACATCTCAACATTACTTCGCTTAGCAGACACGAACTAAAAGGCAAAGTTTCTGAGTGGCTTCAACAGTAGTCTTCCGTCTTGTGATAGTCACAAGACGGAAGACCTACTGGCATATATTGCGTAACATATATCATAAAATACTTCTAAACAACACATACATACACTCACTCACATACACACCACACATCTGTTAAATCCAAATAAAAGTAAAAATTAGATTATAGAATAAGAATTACTGTAAGTTATCCTAAAAATATTGTAAGTCTACTGCAGCGACATCCAAACCAATGTATTCGTATTTTATTATGTGATCCTTCCTGCGGCTGAACACTGTTTCCCAAAATACAAGCTCTAGCTTAGTTTGGGAATCAGTAACAGTACCTTTTGTGCAATACAGTAATACGATGCATATGTTAGACTACTCTAAGATAAGACGAATGTATTAATGGCGACAATAAAGAAATTTTATTTTATTTTATTTTTATTTTTAATTTCTCTTTTATTTCTCTCCAACAATTATACTTTAATTATCAAACCCGAGCTTTATTTAATGCCTGTAGTTTAGTTGTATTTAGTAATCTGTAGTCTGTTAAGGCGAGGGCGTCGAACGGTGTCTTTCTTTTGTCTTTTATTTGTACCGTTACGTGTTAAGGCGATTCCAGCTTGTATTAGGTTGATTTGTTAGGGGCGGTTTATTTTGGATATCTAATAACCGTTTCATTTCGCGGATCTTTTTCTTTAGAGGTATTCCTCGAAGTGCTACCATTTTGAGGCGCACCTAATGAGGCGCTCCTTTTGTATTCCTCAGAGCGCACCTTTTAGTAGAGCTCCCGATAGCAATTAAAAATATTAAAATTTTATTCCTTGAAGCGCACCCACGTTTAAAAATAGGGAAGATCATGAAGTAAACGTAATCAATTATATTTTTAAAAACTCATTTGTGCATCATCATCATCGAAGTTGCTTAACCAAAAGTACGAACTTGACAGAAAAATATGTTTTTGCTTTCGGCACTATAATGTGTATTCAAAGAGGATGTTATTAATTAATTATAAAATTGATAAAATTTACCAAACTTTTGTTTCGTTGCAAGGTTCCTATCTACCAGTTACCCGCTCTACCCTTTATTTTCTTATTCTTTATTAACTTATAACCTTTGACGTCTATTCTAGTGTTACTATCTTAGAATATTGCTAGCACCACTCTATCCAGTTTGTTTAAGTCAAGAGAGAGTCCGTCTCTCTTGACTTAAACAACTCTCTTCCGACATTTATCCACTTGTTTTCGAGCAGGTCCACTTGTGTTTGACTCAGGTCCACTTGTTTTCGAGCAGGTCCACTTGTTTTCGACTCAGGTCTCCTGGTTTCGAGCAGGTCCATTTGAATTCGAATCAGGTCCACTTGTTTTCGACTCAGGTCCACTTGTTTTGACTCAAGTCCACTTGTTTTGACTCAAGTCTACTTGTATTGACTAAGGTCCACTGGTTTTGACTCAGGTCCACTTGTTTACGTCTCAAGTCCACTTGTTTTCGACTCAGGTCTACTTGTTTTGACTCAGGTTCTCTTGTTTTCGACTCAGGTCTACCTTGTTTTGACTCAGGTTCACTTCTTTCGACTAAGGTCCGCTTGTTTTGACTCAGGTCTACCTTTTGACCCAAGTCTACTTTTTTGACCCAGGTCTACCTTTTTGAACCAGGTCTGATCTACCTTTTTGAACCAGGTCTGGTCTACCTTTTTGACCCAGGTCTTCCTGTTTGACCCAGGTCTATCTTTCTACCTTTTCATAGTGTAATGTCGTACGGTATTCTGTTGTGGAGAAATGCAGCCGACATTCAGACTATCTTTGTTTTGCAGAAAAGAGCTGTTCGATCCATTTATAAATTAAGTCCGAGACAATCTTTCAGAGCGAAATTTAAGGAGATTAATATAATGATTGTGCCTTCTCAGTATAATTTAAAATGTTTTTATACCTATGCCCATAAAAATATAAAATTCTTTAAAAAATACAGTGATATCCACAATATAAATACTAGGAACAAACACAAATTGGTTGTACCTCCAACAAGGCTCAATAAAATAGATGGCTCGTTCAGGTGGCAATGTATACGCTTTTATAATAAACTTCCAAGCCACGTTCAAGATCTGAGCCATAATAAATTCAAATCATTAATTAAACGCAAGTTGTGTCGAAAGCTTTTTATACCGTTAAAGATTATATTGAGGAAAAAAGGCGTGGGATTGAGCTGCTCCATATTTTCTTTTTTCTTTTTGCATACTGAATGTTGACATGAATATTTACTTGGTAAAGTATTATATTAATTTAATTATTGTGAATGTGAAGACGACTATGTGGGTCATTGTTTTTTTGTTTATTTTATTTTTCTCACAGTTATTTTTTCTCATGGTCTGGCAGTTTGAGTAATTTATGCGGCCTACCTAAATGTCCTTTCTTTGGTATTATTCGTCGAATCGTTGAGCTCCTTAATTACTGAGTTGAGCTGCGCGATTACTGACAAATGCGTGGACTGACGCGTCATCTCAATCTGTGTGGTCCTTTCCTCAAAAGACCATTTCAGACACCAATCTACATGGTCTTCACATGAACTGACCAAGATTATGTCTGGACTTTATAAGAGACTGACCTCTGAGTTTGTTTCGGCCTTTCTTCTCAGAGTAGTCAGATAGGAAACGCCGACCTCATCTAGTTAAAAAAAAAACATGATTGACGTGTAAAAGTGTTTGTACAAACCTACTTACAGAAACCAAATTTTTAGTTTCTTTTTTGACCAGGTCTACTTTTTTGACCCAGGTCTACTTTTTTGACCCAGGTCTACTATTTTGACCCATCCATTTCATTGACTTAAATCAAACTTCTTTGATTTAAGTTACACTCCTACCAACTTATCTGTGAAATGGCGAAAATTGGAACTACGGCCGTCATGTTGAAATGTCATTCGATTGTCAGTGTCTACCACATTCGGGTTCTCTGGTTGTTTTGTCGTGATATTGCTGAATTTATAAAGTTAAATATGCCAAAAGCTATTAAAAGTGATGCTCGAAACATTATAGGTTAAAACCTTTTTTGAAGAAGAAGCTAGTGCGGGGTCTCCGATTATTCCTTTTAATCAAATATACAAACGAATTTCGGCAGCGACAGGTTAGTGTTGTCAACTTTCTTGTTATAAATTACCGATATTTAACTAATTATTTAAGTCCACGAAATATTCGTTTCTAGTCTGGCTGCAGGTTAGCGTAACGGTAACGTACATCTAATAGGTAACCTGCTAAGTGAGTGAGCAAATTAACCTGCCAGATTTAAATTTTTATTATTTTCAGGCGTGAGTCAAGAACTAATTTCAAAAATAGTTAAGGAAGGGCACGCAGCAGAAGAAACTGGTACAAAAATTCGGACACCAGGCAAGGAGAGAAAACGTAAAAGTGGATTTGTGCATGTTAATGATTTTGACATGGGAGTTATAAGGAGGAAAGTACATACATGAATTTTATTCTGCTAAAAAAGAGGTCCCTACTGTTAAAAAGCTTCTAGAGGTCTTAAAGACAGAAATAAATTATACAAGACAGCGAGAGAGTCTGCGAAAGCTGCTTCACAAGGTGGGATTTCGGTTTAAAAAATCTCAATCCAATCGGAAGGTTCTTATGGAGCGTAATGAAATATCAGCTTGGAGCCCTAAGTACTTGCATGCAGTGGATAAAAATAATAAATCTCCCCAGCCCTGGCCCATAATTTATTTAGATGAGACCTATATTCACTCTTCGCACATATCGGGTACATGTTGGCAAGGAGAGGGTGAAGACTGAGTATTGGAGCCTGTATCGAAAGGGCAAAGATTGAAGATTTATTGTTCATGCGGGAGGAGATACTGGATTTGTTACAAATGCACTACTTGTGTTTAAATCAAACACAAAAAGTGGTGATTATCATGACGAGAGGTACCAACTTTAAAAAGTGGGTTATTAAAAAACTTGTGCCTAATTTACGAGAGCCATCCATAATAGTGATGGATAATGGTCCTTATCACCGTATTTGTGTGAATAAAGTCCAAAATAGGAATTCCTTAAAAAAAGATATGCAATTATGCTTGACCCAAAATAAAATTGACTACGGAGAGAATTTGACTAAACCTCAGCTTTTAGAAATAATTAAGAGAAACAAGCCTAAACCTGTATAAGAGATTGAAAAAATTTTAGAAGACAATAGACACAAATGCTTGTATTTACCACTTTATCACTGTGATTTCAATCCCATTGAACTCATATGGAGCACAATGAACAGAAAAGTTGCTGATGTAAATATTGAGCACAAAAATGCTGAAATTCTCCGCCTAGTTAGAGAAGCTTTTGACGCTATTTAACGTATTTACGTATTAGGTTGGGGAAAAGTCTTTTCGCATTATAGTATGTATGAACTTGTAATAAAATCTCTTTGGCTATACTATTTGTATCTGGCTGGTTTTGGTATCATTGAAAGTTTAAATTTTAAAGAACATAATTCCAAATTCAAATTAGGAAAATGTGTGATTTTCATTTGTTTTTCGTACCGTCAAGATGAGTGAATCTAATGAAGAAATTTGATACATTTTAAAATTTTACTACAAAAAAGGTAAAAATGCAACCAAGCCACGAAAAAAATTTGCGATGTTTATGGACCTAGTATAGTGTCTGTGAGAGTAGCACAAATTTGGTTTAAGCGTTTTCAATCCGGAAATTTTCATGTCAAAGATGCACGTCGCTCTGGTCGCCCTATTACGGATAAAATGGATGCCATTTTTGAAAAAGTGGAGCAAGATCGGCATATCAGTAGTTACGACGTAGCTGAAGAACTGGAAATTGACCACAAAACAGTTTTGGCGCATTTGAAAAATCTGGGTACACAAAAAAGCTCGACATTTGGGTACCTCACGAGCTCACTGAAAGAAACCTAATGAACCGTGTACTCATTTGTGATTCTTTATTACGACGTAATGAAGCCGAACCATTTTTGAAGAAGCTGATAACTGGTGATGAAAAGTGGATCACGTATGACAAGAACGTGCGAAAAAGGTCGTGGTCAAAGGCCGGTCAGGCTTCACAGACTGTGGCGAAACCCGGGTTAACTCGCAACAAGGTGATGCTGTGTGTGTGGTGGGATTGGAAGGGCATTATTCATTATGAGCTTTTACCACCAGGCAGGACCATCGATTCTGAACTCTACTGCGAACAACTGATGAGATTAAAGCAAGAAGTTGAGAGAAAGCGGCCGGAATTAATCAACAGAAGGGGTGTGGTTTTTCATCATGATAACGCTAGACCTCACACATCTTTAGCCACTCAGCAAAAATTAAGAGAGTTTGGCTGGGAGGTGTTAATGCATCCGCCGTATAGTCCTGACCTTGCACCTTCAGATTTCCACCTGTTTCGGTCTCTTCAGAATTCTTTAGGCAGTGTCAGGTTAACATCACGAGAGGACTGCCAAAACCACTTGTCGCTGTATTTTGACCAGAAGTCCCAAAATTTCTATAGCAATGGGATCATGTCCCTACCTACAAGATGGCCAAAAGTTTTTTTTTTCCCCAACCTATTAAATACGTTCGCAGATTAGAAGGAGAATACTTAAAACATGATTTGTATTTAAATAAACCTTTTATTATAGAAGTGGTAAGTGACACTGAAACCGAAAGCGATAGTGATAATGATGATAGTGGTACGGAAATAAGCGGAGTATGGCCTCACAACCAGGACGCAGTTGTGTATGCAGGTTCATCTAAAGATCACAATTACTGTAAACCTGGTTTTCAATAAATCATTGTAAAACAATTTGTTTTTTTTATTACACTACACTACCACCAGGTACCACTGCCAATTATAATTAGTCAAATCTGGTGTTAGGAGTTAGGTACGGTCATAACTAAATGCTAGACATTCAGGTACCTCTTGCAGGGTAGGTACCTACTTAACTTCGCATTAAATGAAAGTGTATCCCCCCCGTGGAACATTTTATGTGCTGAATTTCCACTTCATTGGATTACTTTTTAGATAAAGCCATTGTTTATTGCTGAGATAAATGATAAATGATAAATGATTTTTATTTCTGTAAGTAGGTTTGTACAAACCTTTTAAAAGTCAATCATGTTTTTTTTTTTTAACTAGATGAGGCCGGCGTTTCCTATCTGACTACTCTGAGAAGAAAGGCCGAAACAAACTCAGAGGTCACAGTCTCTTATAAAGTCCAGACATAATCTTGGTCACTTCATGTGAAGACCATGTAGATTGGTGTCTGAAATGGTCTTTTGAGGAAAGAACCACACAGATTGAGAGGACCTGTCCAGTCAGTGCACGCATTTGTCAGTAATCGCGCAGCTCCACTCAGAACTTAAGGAGCTCAACGATTCGACGAACAATACCAAAGAAAGGACATTGGGGTAGGCCGCATAAATTACTCAAACTGCCAGACGATGATTAAAAATAACTGAGAGAAAAAATAAAACAAACAAAAAAAGCAATGACCTACATAGTCTTCACATTCACAATAAATTAAAATAATATAATGAGAGATTAAACTGTTAGCGTACCTACGTAACTATAAATTATCAAATTCTTTTTATTTATTTTATTATTTTTATATAGGTAGGTATCGTTGTTTTTAATTTGTAAAAACTGTAATTCTTATAAAACGATTATGTCTAATGTGAAATTTCCTTCTCGAAAACTTACTCAATTTTGGGCACCTTATATTAATTAGCAACACTGAATTGACGGTCCCGTCCTCCTTCAGTTCACAGAAAGTTAGTAGGACTGTACCTTTATTTGTCGGTTGTCGTTCTTTGACTCAGTTGTTTTTTTTTTACTGTCGTGTCTGGATTTAGTCAATTTTTTGACTTTGACACTTCGTTGCTTTCCTCTTTCATTAAGGGCGGATTTTACCGTTCCTATTACAAACGCGTTTAAGAAAACTATGTTCTGCGTAAACGAGTTCAAATGTCGATATTGATCGCGCTTTACGTCCAACCGATTTCACCAGCACATACATTTTGATCGCGTTCACGAAAACCAAATTTCCATGGCATAGAATTTAAATGTTGTCACATGAGCGCAAAACTAAAGAGTGTTTAGTTTAATTTAAAACTGCATGCCCCTCTAATAAATTATGTGTAAGTAGCTACTTGATACTTGGATTGTGTACGTAAGAAGCTGTGGAGGGTCGCGAAATGAAACGATCCAATCTGTTAGGGATAATATAATCCATGAAAGAATAATGCTTTACCTTGTGATTTTGTGTACTTCACATGAGTGCAATCTATAGCACCTACATACATGCGAAAATTTTGCTTTCTTATAAAATTAAATTTGTGTTTGGTGGAGTAAATGTGGCGTGGTCGGAGTGAGGCAATAGCAGCACTGACTTTCTACATAATTTTGTATGCAGTGGAAATGCTATGCACATAGATCTGCAGCAGTCATCTGGTAGCACCCAGTTGCGTAGAAATGTAGAGCACATAACAACTGGTTAATTGGAGATACGCTGTGGTTTCTTAAATATACAAATTATTCGATTAGACTAAGTTGTTTTGTGCAAAAGGTACATTCATTTAAAAAAATTCTGGCCAAGTGCGTGTCGCAACCACGCACAATGAAGCGTTCCGTAGTTAGGTTGATTTTATACCAAAAACAAATAACATTGTAGTTGAAAAACATGTTCTCCCATACATCGGATATACCTATGTCACGGTTAATTCTCTTTCTTCATATTATGTATGTTTGTAATCGCATTTTTTTTTTGTGATAAATCTACAAATTAACGGTTTTCAGACTTTTCCCTTACTTCTGCTATGAGAGCATGCTTCTTGCCAAATTTCATGATTATAGGTCAACGGGAAGTATGATATAGGTTTTGATTTATTTGCAAATATCAAAATATGTTGCATAAATGGCCGTAATTTTTTATTGCGCTGACTTAGAGCTTAATATTAATTTCAAATCGAAAACATCGCTCCGTTTCATTCAATCGTTTGAAGATGATAGAGACAGAATGATGTTTTAACTGTGTTTAGTGTTAAACGCATTTAGTGATGTGTGAAATTCGTACTAAGTACTGATTTTACGAATGAAATTGAACGCGATTAGCACGTCTTCGACGAGTTCAAGAAGTGTCGGTGTCAATATTCCAAAGAAAATAATAATACTGACAGCTCTTAAATGTGGTTTACGTGTTGATAGCGTTCAGTTTCTTTGGTGAAATCCGCATTAAAAGTTCCTGCCTACATAGGCATTAACCATTAAACAATTCTAAAAACCATCCTATAAACCATTCTAAAAACGAACGCCCCTCCACAGCGGTTACGCTCACATACAAAGAAGGTGTATCGACGCAATACACATAATTGGTCTTTGTCGTTGGTTGCTCAGTCGCATGTCATGAAAGTGGGACCACGCGTCGATTTCGCCGCAAAAGTACGGTCAACATGTCAACGCAAAAAACTACGTGGCTACAAAAATACGTTGAATAAAACTTGACGTCTATAATGGCTCTAATAAAGGAACGAATTGAAATGATTCATTGCAATATGTGGGAAAATACATGTATACAATATATGTTAATGATATCGAAAAACAATATATGAAAAATTTTGACATGGATTTTGAATTCATTATTAATGTTGAGTCTGATTCTGATGAAAGTGATTAGGTATATTGATAAATGAATAATTGGTTAATTAATATTGTATTTTAAAACGTTCGTTTGTATTGCATAATGTTTTATTACGTATTGCATTATCATATTAGTAATAAGTCCATAAATACTTGAAATAGTAATAATTTCATCATTTATTTTAAGGCGAAAATTCACATAATATATGCTGTAGGTATACAGTGAATGAAATGACGCATATTAAATAGATACCTTACAAACATAGGTACTATAACAGTCAGAAGTCGACTAGCAATCACACAAAACTACATTCTTCTATAAGAACGTTTGACAATACTACACATTGGCAACTTTGGCAGTCAGTGGCGATAATAGTCATTGCGGTATAAGTGGACTTCTAGACATTGACTGTACATAAAAATATAAACAATAACACTGTTTTTTTTTATGCAAACGGTACCTACCGACTGACCAAATGCCAAACAGCTGAATTTGTTGTCCAACTAGTGTATAAATGAAACAAACGTGCAACAGAGCGGACGTGTCGTGCCATACAAAGCGCACGCTCCGCGCCGTACAATGCTAATAACTGGACTGATCGCACGATTAGTTGAAGTGCGGCGACGAGTCCATGTTTACACCTTACAGTAAAATCTTTGCAAGTGTTGGAATAAATATTTCCTCTCGCTCATTGAAATGATCAAGTTTTGTGGAGGGGCGTTCATTTTTAGAATGGTTTATCTTATACAAGCCTATAATCGTCAACCTAGCTATATAGGTAGTCAAGTTGTTCCATTCATTATATACTTAATTTTACGTGTGAACAACAGCAGATAATAAAATAACTATGCTCATGAGTGGGTACCTATACATATGTACTAACACGATGTAAGCAAAATGGTTGTAACTACCTATTTATTCTTGTGGTGGTTTTGCGAACTCTTAAAAGTAAAGCTACATAATTATATCTATGTCTTAATCCTGTGCTAAAATGAGCCATATCTCTAAATACTGGATGTTTTTTCTTACCGTCTTAAAAAAATAGGGTACAATAGGTGAACGGAGTAGAAGCCTATGGCATACCAATTTTTTTATTTTTTTTTTATTTTTTCAATAGCTTGGACAGAAATTGCTCTAAGTATCTAGCAAACTAGAACAATAAAAACAGAAATTTTGAAATATATATATACCTATATAGTATATACTGGGTGACTTTTTTGCCGTCTTGAAAAAAATAGGGTATAATAGGTGAACGGAGTACTATGGCATATCTAGTTTTTTTTTTAAATTATAACGAAATTCAAATCGTACGCTCTCTACGCAAGGTGCGTAGTGCTTAACAAAATATTTTTTTTTACCTACCATTACGATACAGGACACAGGAGTTTCCATCATTTTTTTTTTTTAGATAATAAAATACTCGTGTGATACTATTAAAAACCTCGTCTAAAAAAAGCACCTTAGTTATTAAACTTTTTGCTGGTATGACGTCTGTAATAAACTTTGTTATATAACGTGGCGAACATTCAAAGCATTGCAAATACTAATCCATGTTTTAAAGTAACTTTTATGTAGAAGTTTTGTGGCTACTTAAATACCTACATCCACAGCACAGTAGAAATATCATACAGTAATGTGACTCGGACCCCTTTCTCGAAATAATTACCTACGTACGCGCGGTACGTAAACACGCCATAGGCCTGCCCGCCTACAATATTTGAATTTCATCCTACGTTCCTACCTACCACCATCACCTGCTTGAGTTGGTTTCTAGTTTTGTGAATGTAAATATTACATTTTTATATAAAAAATAAACTGCTGTCGTTGAAAGTTACCAAACTCTAATACTTACAAACTTAAACACCTACCAACTTAACCAAAATGCAAGAAACAGCTGACGAGTAAGATAATATATTTTTTCATCTCAGCTTATTAACGTCCGTATTACTTACAGGAGTTCTGTTTGGGACGCCTTCGCGAGCGGTCGCGTCTAGAACAGCGTGCGCTGTACACACCCAAATACACGAACACATGTTACAAACTCTGGCATCGGCCGCCGAAATTGAATAGTGTGTCTTTGCTGTATTTTGTGTCGCGTAATAAATTCAGTGGTGGTGTGCAAAGTGCAAAAGTGGTTTAGACCACGGGTGATCCTGTTCCTGGACGATTCCTGTACACCCTAAGGCTACCCACTGACCCAAAGGACGACTGCGACATCACCAGCAAGAAAATTTGGTGAGATCCTTCCATATTATTACTAGATATTAAGAGTAAATATAGTAGTAAACTGGATTCCCTAGTAACTAAAGTCAAACAAATAGTTTACTTATCGAATGTTATAAACTAGTCATTAGTTCAACAAAATAATCTCCGTTATGCACACAATTATACAACCTGAACCTTCTTTTTTATTATTGAATGCCAAGTTCCAATTCAGCTGCACACTACAAAAAATCTACCCTTTAAATCATTCTACAGAAAATTAAGACAAAACGGCCCATAAATCTTACTCCAGTCTGTGTTCAAGGCCCTTGTAACACATGTTGGGGTGTATTGGTTATCCTCACTAATTCTGCAAACATTTAAACAAAAACCATTTTACAATGAGTCCATTTGTAGTACCAGGAAAAAGGGACGGAAATTGTTTATTTAGGGCAATAGCTCATCAAATAAATAACTTTGACACTCGACCACATGGCCGTGCGCCGAGATCTTGCAAACTATGTATCGGTTAATCGTGGCGACAACAGAATTTATTTAGCACTTTTGAATAATATTCATGACTTTCTCCCTAACAGCAATCTTTCTCAGGAACAACGGATAATAAAATACATAACCGAGCAGTTTAAAGACACGTTCTGGGGTGGTGAAGATATGTTAATCGCCGCATCCGAATTCTACCTCGTAAATGTGCATGTTCACACAAATAACGTGAACACTCTGGTGTATGCACCCACAGGCGAGCCAGTGCCTGGCAACATTCACATCTTCTTTAAAGACCAGCACTATGCAGACCAGCACCAGCAGCTGGGTTACGATCGGCCACAATCAGTACATGAGTAACCAACAAATTCTAACGCAGAACTTATACCTACAGCGCAAAAACACCACAACATACAGATAGCTTCACTAACCAGTACAACATACGAGTTGAGCAGGAACATTCCAAAGAGTTCCGATTTCAAATCAACAGCCCCCAATTACCTAGGCCATTAACACAGAGTGAACAAGTAGTATTGTCACTAAGTACACCGATATCGGATGTAGTCGCAGATGCCACCGGATTAGGGCTGCCATCCGTCCGGGTTTCCCCGGATTTGTCCTAGTTTAGAGGGCGTCCGGGGAGCGTCCGGGCGGGGCTGGCAAAAACACGGACACTTTTAGTGTCAGCGGATTCCCAATTAATTAAAAGATAAGCGATAAATCTAAACAAATCTTAGTTAAAAATTCATTTGTAATTGGTAAGCGCAACCAAGCTAACTCCTACGCTTCAAAAAAGCCGATAACGGCCGATGTCCGAACGACCCCCGGCGCGCCACCACCCGCTACAACTGCCGGGGCGGGGTTACTCCCTCAGTTGCATGCAGGCAGGCGAGTGAATTGCGCGGGTGTTTCGCAAGTTGGTTGACGATACTTCGATATTGCGGGACATCCTTTTACGTAAGTTAATAAGTTTACTTACATTAAGTATATTGATCACATTTTTGAGTATGTTAACTACGTTTTCATGGAAGCATGTTTAGTCTTTGAGTAATACATGTCTTAAAGAGCCCGAATATCGCACCGGACCGAGAGTGATCTGTATGTAATTATTTACTGATATGTTTGCAGAAAAAAACCGTGAATTTATTCGTTTTTCTCAGAAATTCCTCCGTTTCATATAATTTCGTGGTGTAGTGCAGGGTTTTAATTGAAGGCAACTTTAGGGAGCATGTTGTCGCTACGCGCGCCCCCTCCGCCGCCCGCGCGCACGCCGCGTTCTAGCGCAGGCGAGGCGCTGTGGACCGCGAAGACGCGTACGGTCGCATTATTTTTATTTCCGATCCTCCGCGACTCTCAGTCGCGATGTGTATTGAGAAGTTATTGTGTTATATGTTTATAGTCTAGTAAAGTAATAAACGATTATACCTTTAAAATAGTGAGTTTAAAGTTAGTAAGTAGTTATTTTTCACATGATATGAATTTTCTCAGTGTATATATTTCTTTTCAGATCAAAATGCCCAAGCGTAAATGCGTGTTTAACAGCGAATTGCAAAGCCAATACCCTATGTTCAAAAGAGGGAAATATGATTGGGAAGTACTGTGCTCAATTTGTTCTACACATATTTCTATTGCAAATAAAGGTATTTCCGACATTAAAGAGCACCTAAACACACAAAAACACAAAGCTAATTCGAAAGGCCAAGCTAGTAGTTCAAACATTACGACATTCTTTGAAAAAAGTAAACCTAGCTCAGAAGAAAGTCTTATTCGAGCAGCTGAAGGTGCGATGGCTTACCATACAGTTAATCACCACATGTCATTCAATTCTCTGGATTGTAGTAATTCCCTCAGCCAAGTAATGTTTTCGGTGTCAAATACGGCAAAAAATATGACATGTAATCGCACGAAAGCTACAGCTATTGTAAACAACGTCTTGAGCCCCCTATCAATTGCTGAACTCAAAAGTGATCTAATCAATGTTGCTTCATAAGTGTATCTACCGATGCTAGTAATCACGGCAGCACAAAATTATTCCCCATCATCATTCAATATTTTAATATGCAAAAAACGGGATCACATCGAAGCTCCTTGAAATCGAATCTACAGAAAATGAGACATCTGATACAATTGTTGACATTATTTTGAAGCAACTTCGGGGGCATGATCTACTATCGAAATGTATAGCGTTTTCTGGCGATAACTGCAACACAAACTTCGGCGGGTGCAGTCGATCAGGGACAAATAATGTCTTTTACAAGCTGAAAGATAAACTGAATCCAAACATGGTTGGCATAGGATGTTCTGCACATATAATTCACAACGCTGTGCACCATGGATGCGATCTACTTCCTATTGACGTAGAGACGATGATTTTAAAAATCTATAATTTTTTCTCAATTTACACAGTTCTCACAGAAGCTCTGAAAGAATTCTGTGCAGCCGCGGAATCGGAATACAAGCAACTGTTATTCCACTCAAAAACGCGATGGCTAAGCCTTTTTCCTGCAACTGAGCGGTTTTTAAAAATGTATGATCCATTAAAAAGTTATTTTGGAAGCTTGGATAGACCACCAGTTTTAATTAAAAACTTTTTCGAAGATCCACTATCAGAAGCATATCTGTTTCTCATTCACTCAGTGATGTACGTTTTCCACGGAAAGATCGAAAAATTGGAAAAAAGTGATAACACAGTTATTGAAACTAGAAACATATTGGCATCTTTGAATAAGACGTTAGAAGAGAGAATAAAAGAAAACTTTGTGCCCATTAAGGTTCAAAGTATTTTGAACAAACAAGACGAAAACACGAAAATTGAATTCAAAACACACTGTATACATTTTTACAGAGAAATGAAATCCTACATAGAAAAGTGGGAAAAACCAATGCAAGACTTTGACAAATTCGACTGGATGATTTTGCCAAACATCAGTGAAAGTACTCCATGGTCTGATGTTGAAAAAACAGTTATTTTCCTCAAGGATATTAATATAGAAATCGATGACACGAAGTTAATTGACGAATGGGTAAATTTAAAAGCAAACCAGCTATGGCTGAATTTTTTTAAAACGCCTAATGCCCATTTATATTCTGAACTTCTTAAAATTGCACAATATTATTTTTGTATACCAGCTCACAATACGAACGTAGAGAGAGTCTTTTCACTAATCTCGCAGCAATGGACGAAGGAGAGAAACTCGCTAAACACACACACGGTTTCTTCTCTGATCAAAATTAAATATAATTTTAAGGACCTAAGTTGCTCCGACTTTTACAAATTCTTGTTGGAAAAGAAAGATATTTTAAAGAAAATTGGAAAGTCTGAAACATACCAAAATATGTAAAAAAAAAAAATATTTTGTTTATTTTTTTTTGTGTTGATTTTGATCTCATTATAATTTTAACTTGTTACTAATTTTTAATTTAGAATTTATGAATACCTTAGGGTTTGGATAGGTACTTAACCTACCCAACGGAACTACATATATGACATAAAATTTGTTGAGACATATGTATGTAGTTTATTTGTTATTTAAAAAACCAAAAATTATAATTATATATTTTTTAATTACCTCATAAATAGAAGAGTGTAAAATGTTGACTATTTTATTTGTTAAACAGTAGTTTAAGTTGATTGTGTCAAACATTGTTAAATAACTAGCAAACAAGCTGTTTAAATGAATACATTTTATTTTTATTTTTATTGTTATTTTTTTTCTGGGATGTCCGGGATAAATACTGAATTTCATCCAAATGTCCGGGGTTTTTGAAGTGTTTATCCGGGGTCGGCAATTTAGGTGATGGCAGCCCTACACCGGATACACCATACTCAGAAACGCGCCCTCTACCACAACTATGTACTATGAGCGGTCGTTGTGCCTGACCCTTTTCAAAAGTTTTTCGAATGCACGTTGAAATCTTAGCTTGCATCGCTTTTTTTTTTTGTTTGACCAATGAATGAACGATGAACCTTTTTTTTTAAAGTTCATTGTTTTTCTTTGACCAATGAACGAAGAATGTCGCCTGAGAAGGATGACCCTAAAATGAACAATGTCCCTTTTTTTTAACTAATATATCAGTCTGTCGTTGACACAGAACACTATTATCCTAACGGAAGAATGACCACGTATTTTATTGACGTTACATTGGCGACGAGGATGGGATTTCTAATTGTAATTTCATGTTAATTTCTATGGTTTCGCGTATGTTAAAATGCCTATTGGTAAAATTGAATTCAAGAATAAAATCATGTGGTTACATTGAGGTAGACGTTTGTCTTAGGGATGGTTATAGTAGCAAGCGTGCTCAATAAATGTTGGGAGCTGGGTCATCCTAACTATTTCCGTTACTGGGAACCTTGTTTTGGGATGTTTTCCCTTTGACGCCACACCCTTAGCTCGTAACTATCGGTAGGCTAGGCCGTCACACTTACACGTATCTCATCGTATCATTATCTTGAAAAGTACTGAATCGATGTCGATGAAGCTTTCACTGTGCCCTAAGTTGAAGTAAAATAAATGTGGGCCAACAGAGAAGGAATGGTCACGATCCGATTAGTGGTTTCGGAGAGGTGCGTGGACAAATATACCTACGTGCAGGCATACATCTGTAAAATTTTGTATACTTGTTTGGAGGCCCTAATGGATCATCATATGTGAATGTCTCGCAGTCTCCAATAGTATTGCATGCGTGCGTGTCGAATTGATGCCTCCTTTTTTTTTTGAAGTCGTTAAAAATGAAAACGTCTCATTTCGTTACATACAGCTAACATGGCTAATATTTTAGGTGTGGATGACGAGTTCACATAATGTGATTACGCTGATATGTTAATAAACCAGCTATCTTGGCCCTGGCAAGAGGTGCATTATATTCTGTTAGAGGCGTGTTTTTGGTGTGGCAGTGAAATTCCAGAAGCTGGACGTCCATACCATTTAATTTTGGATATGAACGTCCAGCTTAATTTGGTGGACTTTTTAGACAATGTGAACAATTAGTGTGAGGTGTGTGTGTCACGAATGTGTCTATACACATTACTCGGCTGACGAGACACGCGCATGCGCGTTTTCGGACGTTCACCATGTGCTTGCGAGCTTTCTTCGAGTGCGGCGCGCCGCGCCCGTGCGCTCGTTGTGCATCTCTATTGTTTCGAAAGCATCGTAAGGTAAGGGTCGGTGAGGGTGTCTACACCTAAGATATTTTTTGCATGCACCCCGAGCGTTTGCCACACAGGATTAGTGTAGAAGCGTTTGCATTTTCGCTAATAATTAAGTAGATAATGTGTTAATATAATAATTGTTTTGTGATTTTTGTTTTTTTATAATACCTAGTTTTTAGTCTCATCCGGTTGGACTGGAGGGCGGCCCCGGCACGGGTGGGGAAAGGCTAGGCAGATGATAATGATGACCTAGTTTTTAGTTTTTTAGTAAATTCCATAATGTGTATTTTGTCTTTAGGATTTGCAAATTCGTCTTTACTTCGAAACTGTTTAAAATCTGGTCCTGCTCAATGTCCCAAAAAAAAGGAGGGTCGTGTTTTTTTTATTGTTGCGCCTTGTTTGACGCGCACTAAAGACAATAGCACAATGTGCCGTGCCCCAATTGAGACACTTGAGTCTTCAGAAAGTAGTAACATATCTGCCTCATTTTAAAATATAACATCATTGAGTTGACATTTGTGTAGCGTTCCATAACGGGCTGTCTGAACAAATATGCTGTATAATCTGACAGTGAAAGTGTAAACTGTAGATTTTTTTACAGTCTTTTTACTCGTTTGTTTTTTGCAGTCTTTTTTAGTTACAAAAACAAAGGGTTGCACGCGCAAGCGGCTGCAAGCGTTAGAAACCAGACAATGATCAATAACACTAGACACCAGATGTAGCATTTTTAGAAAAATAATGAAAAAAGAATGATGATAAAAGTGTCTCAGAAAACATTAGTTAATTCAAAGTTAATATTTAAAAAATGTGTCAATTATCTAAATATTTTTATGTGTAACATAAATAAAGCGAATCTTCTCGGGTGGTCTGTTCCACCAACGGAACTGAACAACATTTGTTCGACTTTTTAAAATTCTCAAAAACACGTAGGTTTTCATACGAAATTGCCCAATGTTCATTTTGTAGATAAGTATACCTAAATTCATGTCCATATATTATGAAAATACAAAGAAGGTTTTGCTTTTGCGTAATTTCTACACTTACTTTAGTATAGTTTCAGCACAGGCTTAAAACTTATTTAATTCCTAGCTGAGGGTTTCCTTAACATTTCAGTCACGGTCCTTACAACACAACAATACAACATGACAAGTCATCTCAACATTTTTAGGATACTTAAAATCAGGTTATTCAAACTACCAAACAAGGCTCCTAAGATACCTACTTATTTCATTCAGAGCAATCAAATAAAGATCCGCGGTGCGTCGGCCCTAGTTCCGTCTAGAAAGCTAGGGAAGGCAAAAATAACATTCTTATTAGCTTAATCTTTAGTTTTTTTTTTTTTTTAACTTGTGTAGAACCATTTTTTTATAATGTGCGCCGAAGCGCTATTGGTGGACGAAAACAATGCAGGCGGGGTTAGCCACTGGCCCGTGCATACGAAAAGCGCCTTTATGGGGGTGATGCACAAAAGCCGTTGACTGTACATTTGCCCTGACTTGCGTATTGCAACCTGGAACGTCCGCGGGGCTTCCAAACCTGGCAAAAAAGATAAAATAGACTTTGAACTTACACATAGGGGCATAGCCCGTAGCCTGCCTTCAAGAAACCGGGATGAATGAAGGAACTTACAACTCCATACACTACGAATGGCATTCATATGCAGCCGCGGGTAAAGCACACCGGGGGCTTGCAATTTTAATCAGAAAAGACGCCCAAATTGCTATAAAAAATAAAAAACAAGAAAAAGGATACCGACGCGATGTCATTTACTCTTATAGTAAGTATGGGAAGTGACAAGCCTGATCATCTTTATATAATCAACTCTCACGTCAATAGTTGCACCTATAAAGCAACCAGATCTTTTACGGGGTTATTAAACCTGATTAGACAAAAGCCAAGGAAATGGATGCTAGTAATACTAGGTGACTTTAACGCCCATATCGGTCGACAAGATATGCTAAGACTTCAACGCAAAGGGCTCATTCACCAAAATCTCCATCATGACTTTTCCAACTACAACGGGGAAATGTTAATGGACATAGCCAATAGGGAAAAACTGCAAATAGAAACAACAAAAGCTAGGTCATCATGCCGGATAACATGGTCAAAGGGCAATCAGAAATCTCAATTAGATCACATTATTACGCCGCAGGCAACAGTAAAACTCTTTCAATTTATTAAAGGGGAATGGGCCGCTAGGAGCACCTCCGACCACAAAATAATCTGGGGGCAGTTAAAAACAAATCAAATAGTAAACAAAAATCAAACCTCCAAACATAAGGCACAAAGTCAAACGCTAGATGCGAAGGAGACAACAATCGACGAGGCCAAACAGTTCAACTAGAAACAGTGCTATTACACCGCTCTAAATAGCAAATCCACCAAAACAAAATACCAAGATTGCATAATCAAAAAACTAGAAAATATAGGTATCAATCCAACGGACATAAACATCGAATTACTATGGAATACTATAACTGTACTATTAAAAGCGGCTGCTCAGGAAACTCTGATCTTCCAGTCGTTTCACTCCAGGGACCACCGATTAGCTCTTGCTAACTTTCAAAAGGCTAAATTTTTACAAAGAAGGCAACCAGTTAACCACAATAGACGTAATCATGTAAAAGAATGTCAGGCTACACTTCAAAAAGTTAAATACCAAGAAGAGCAAAAAGCATGCAGGGCCTTCTTCAATGGACTGGGGAAAAAACACCCTTCAAAACGCATGCAGGTACTGTACTTATTCTACAGGAAAAACAAACAACAAACAAAACGACGTAAAAGAAACGCATACATTCCGATGTCCAAATGGGAGAAAATCCTAAAAAATTCCGAGGGCGCAGCTGTACCAACGATTAGCATAAAAAAGGCAATAACCGACGCCCAAAACATAGGACCCACTGTGGATGACGTAATATGAATAATTAACAACATGAGAAACGGGACAGCTCCAGGTACAGACCAAGTGGTGATCAAGCTTTACAAAGCGATGCCCCGAATATTACAGGAAGCGGTCACCAAACATATGAACAAAGCCTGGATCCAGAACGAAGCACCTAGCACGTGGTTAGAGACAGTACAGGTACCAATTCCGAAATATAATAATCCTAAAGACTCTAACGACTATCGCCGCATATCGATTTGCAATACAGGTTACAGAATTTATGCTTCCTACTTACTAAAGAAATTAGATGAAACAATAAAAGAATTGGGCAATTACCAAGCTGCCTTTTTAAACAATCGGTCAACAGATGATCACATCTTTACACTCAAGAGGGTATTGGACGAAGAATGGCGTGCCGGTACAAGGATTTATGTACTCGCTCTCGACATAGAAAAAGCTTTTGATAATGTAGACCTCAACGCACTACGGGATATTTTAATACAAAGGACCAACAAGTCACTAGCCAACAGGATAATCAAGGTTTGCATGAATGAACGAACATACATCAAATGGTATGGTCAGCAAAGCAGCTGGATCATTAAAGGGAAGGGTGTAAAACAAGGTTGCCCTCTATCCTCTCGTCTCTTTACATTGATAATGGATGATGTCCTTAGAACACCTGAAGATGAAACACAACTAATTATACTAGATCAAGACCATGAAATCAATCTCCCCCTAGTACTATCATTCGCGGACGACCTTATCTTCATTACTGACGACCTAAAAGGGCTAGAAGGTATCGTATTCCATATTAAACCCCTACTAGCTAGTGTCGGTCTCCAAATAAATGAAACAAAAACAAAAATATTAATTAGGGATCCCATAGCCTCACAGAAAACGACCTGCGTATCCATTAATGGGATAAAATTAACTACAGTTGATGAAATTAAATATCTAGGCACTTACATAACATCTGCTTTAAGGAGGAAAAGCACTATTAAAAAATGTTGTGAACAGGCCACTAGAAACGCTTAATCTCTAGTACCATTCATAATAAACTCAAAGATGGACTGGAAATTAGCCAGACTCATGTATCAAATGGTGATCGTACCTTGTATGACACACGGTTTGAAAGTATCGGCACTCACTAAAACTAACAGATCAAGACCGAGAAGATATGAAAGAGTTATCATGAGAGACTTGATTAACCACGCAAGAAATAAGCCAAGACAAAAGAAAATGCATGAAATCCTAGAGGGAAAAACCGTAACCAAACGCATCAAGAACCACAGGATGTGCTATCTCGCACATGTCCACAGGCGTCGCGAACCGCATCTGTTACATGCCGCAATGAAGTACAAGGCTAAAACCAAAAAAGTCGGCCGCCCTATTTACACATGGAAGGACAACCTACAGCAAGACATGATCTACTTCAATAATGAAAACAGCTTTTGGGTGGACATGGCTGAAGAAAGAAATAAGATCAAAAAGGCTGCAAATGAGATCTACAAGAAACCGGAAACGGATAGCAGTGAGACCTCAGACGAAGAAATTGGAAACAGCAACGTGTAATACAGCATAGCAGTGACATAAATAAAGTCGAAAACGCAGTTTAACCGCCAAAAAATTCACCGGGGAAGCTGGACTAGGAGCAATCTGGCGGCGACGTCGTAAAAAGAGCCCATCCATAATTATATCACCCGTCTCTCCACTATTCCAATGCTTGCTCAAGGGTGCATACTCGGTAGGCTCTTTATCCCCTCCATATCCTAAGGGCCTGTCTACCCTACCATTATCGCGCCCCCCGGTCTACTCCTTGATATGCAATGGTCTCTGTTGCACCATGTAACATGAGGCAACAGGGGCTAGTGTGAATCTTTGGGTTCATTCGATTAATCGAGTCTGGTCAAACCACGCTGGGGTCGGTGCATTTCATTCATTCATTCATTCATTCAGCTTATTAACGTCCGTATTACTTACAGCACGGAGCAACTCGAAATAACAATTTCTTTGGTCACCCATCCGATGTCGAACCGCTCTGCAAACGTTACTTAATATAAACCATCTCATCGCGCTACCTACAGCAATCAAATCCTCTAACTACTTAAGTATTACAAAATCTTACTTTAAAGTAAATCATAATGTAAATCTTATTACGAAGGTACCTACCATTTATTACACTCATAATCATTTCATAACGATATTTCGTCTAACACAATAATATATATAAGTAGCTAAGTACATAAGTAAGTAGATAGCCTAGCCTAGGATACTACCCAATAGTTTTTTTAACGCGAGTGTAGGTAGGTCACTCAAGTGTCACTTTTTTCACCCTATCCACTTATTTATTTATTAATCAGGTATTTTACTCGGTGGAAAAGCGAAATACCTACCTATTATAAAAAAGTGGTGTGGTTCTGTGTGGTTCTTTCCTCAAAAGACCTTTTCAGACACCAATCTACATGGTCTTCACATGAAGTGACCAAGATTATGTCTGGACTTTATAAGAGACTGTGACCTCTGAGTTTGTTTCGGCCTTTCTTCTCAGAGTAGTCAGATAGGAAACGCCGACCTCATCCAGTTAAAAAAAAAAAAAAACGTGGTTGACTTGTAAAAGTGTTTGTACAAACCTACTTACAGAAATAAATATCATTTATCATTTATCAAAGAAACAAATTACGTACGTAGTAGGTATATACCTATATATTCTTATATATATATTTTTATAGTCTTACCTTACGGAGTTTCCAGGTATTTAAAAAATGTTATCTTTGGTTGCGTTATTGACGATTTCAAGTAACTAAAAACCACACCATATAGTCTATTATTGCTCTTTGCCATATTAAGTAAATACTTGTACTTATTATGACAGGCCTGCTGCCGTGGTTGGTTAAGTTACCGCCTATCATGTCGCAGGTCGTGGGTTCGATTCCCATCCAGGACAAACTTTTGTGTGCATTAACTATTTACAAACGAAAAAAAAAAATAGCGTATACAGGGTTATTGGTAAAACACCAACTGGTACTCATCATTATGAACAACATTTACTATGGGACAAAACCTGAAATCGCGAAAAAAAAACAGCTGTTCAAAACATTTATGTTCGCATAATTCGTCAAAAAGCTCTCGTTGGGCCTCGACCGACACCTAAGTGTTGGTCGAAGCTCTTGGCAATTAAGCCATTGGCTGATACGACTATCGGCACAATGATCGCTGATTCCACATCCCACATGTCGACAACCTCGCGAGCCAAGTCAAGATACTTGATTTGTTTATCTTTCTCGGCTTATATATAATATATCCCGTCATACGAGATCGTTATGTCAATAATCATTGCGCGCCGCTCTTTTCGATCCATCACCACTATATCAGGCTTATTGGCTACGATAGTCCTGTCAGTGATGATGGATCGATCCCAGTACAATGTGATATTTCCATTTTCGAGAACTGGGTCGGGCACATACCTGTAGTACTGCACTTCCGATTCTACAATGCTATGTTTTAAAGCCACAAACTTGTAGCCAGGATTATCCATCAGCAACCTGCTGATGGATAATCCTGGCTACAAGGTTGTGTCTATGCAAGTACTCTTCTTTAGCTAAACGAATTATTAAGTATTATTAAGTAACGTTTGCAGAGCGGTTCGACATCGGATGGGTGATCAAAATAATTGTTATTTCGAGTTGCTCCGTACTGTAGGTAATGGGGACGTTAATAAGTTGAGATGAAAAAAGATATTATAATTACTCGTCAGCTGTTTCTTGCATCTTAGTTAGAAGGTAGGTGTTGAAGTTTGGCTGAAGTAGGAAGGTGTTGAAGGATTGGAGTTTGGTAACCTTCGACGACAGCAGTTTATTTTTTATTATATTTATAAATAAAAAAATATAATATTTACAATCACAAAACTAGAAATAAACTCAAGCAGGTGATGGTGGTAGGTAGGATGAAATTAAAATACTGTAGGCGGGCAGCCCTATCGCGTGTTTACGTACCGCGCGGCTGTAGTTAATTATTTCGAAAACAGCGGCCGAGTCACATTACTGTATGATATTTCTACTGTGCTGTAGGTGTAGGGTATTTAAGTAGTCACAAAACTTCTACATAAAAGTTACTTTAAAACATGGATTAGTATTTGCAATGCTTTGAATGTTCACCGCGTTATAGAACAAAGTTTATTACAGACGTCATACCAGCAAAAAGTTTAATAACTAAGGTGCTTTTTTTAGGCGAGGTTTACGTATTAATTTACACCTGTAAATAATCGATTTAATTAATGTTTAGTGAACTTTAAGACATTGAATAAAGTATGCTGATATAATTAACATGTTTCAAAAATGTAAAGTAAGTAGGTAGTGCCTCCTCATTATTATAACCTTGACGACATATTTGAGGATGACGGTGATTTCTTAAGAGGCATCTGCTGTCTTATGTTCGTTGTAAGAGTAACCCGGTGTAGATATCGCCGCCGACATTCTGTTAGGCCATGTGCTCCCCTACCCGGTTTATTGGCGAAGATTTCCTGCTAACGCACGATAATGCCCGCTGCCACACCGCTGCAGTGACTAGACAGTACCTGGAAGTAGTCGGGATTCCCATACTAGACTGGCCAGCCCTCAGTCCTCACTTGAATGCGATTGAACATGTGTGGGACGAGCTGTCCAGCTCTGGCGTCGATAGAAGACCTGAAAACTGCTTTACGAGTAGTCGAAGAGTGGCAGGAAATCCACCAGGAAACTCATTCGGTCAATGGAAAACCGTTTATAGGCAGCCATTAGGGCCGGGGGGCTAACACAAAATATTGAGAGGTAAATAATATATACGTAAATGGTAAATAGATTTATTATCTTTTCATATTAGGTACTTCCTATACATTTAGACGTCCACATCTTCGACCTATTGCAAAAACTCTCTAAAAGGAAGAAAATTAAATTAATTTTAAATATTTTTGATATCATTTGAAATCTAACAAAATACCCTTTCAAATGATATACCTACCACAATCTAGTTCCTTGAAAAGAAATTGTAAAAAAACGTTTTGAGCAACTCGCGATGAAGTGAATCCAGTTTATTGCTCGTAACCTCGCCTACGACTTGGTTTTTTTAGTCTCCGAGATAAAAAAAAAAACGCGCCATAGTTATTAAACTTTTTACTGGTATGACGACGAACTATGTTATGTATATGCCGTGGTGAACATTCAATGGTTTTGCAAATACTTATCCATGTTTTAAAGTATCTTTTATGTACAAGTTTTGTGACTACTTAAATACCTACATCCACAGAGACTAGATCATAAGTATGCAGATACGCATCTATACCAATCATAAGTTATGTATATAGGTACAGTCAGCGACATAGGTATTCGGTTAGTCTAAGGGCCGCTGGTTTCTTTATGGGTTTTTGTTTCTTTATGTACGGTATGTTAACATCATCCATTATCATATCAACTTGTAAGAACTTGAAAACATAAGTTGGGTGGATCGAATATTTAGATTACCAATACTTAAGACAAATTAGGGTGGAAAAGTTATTTTTTCGGTGAAAGAACTTAACCCATCCAAGATTATAATAATAATAATAAACCGGCCAGCTTAGGACTCCGAGGCCCATCGGCCTCTGACAGGGTCCCCGCTGCCGGTGGAAGTGTGCAGCGCATGAGGTGGACACAAACCATCAACGAAAATGTCATGAGCGCATACTTTGGGGCTACAGAGGGGGGAAGTAACTTGACTGCGTATCGTGGTCGGATGCTCTCTCTGTTTCAGGTGCTTGAGCCAGCTGTCAACGTGTCGGCGCAACGACTGTCGGATCAGGTGCGGGTCATCCAGCGTAACCATATGCTGGATGACGTCGTACTTGATCGATTACGTCTCGAATCACGGAATAGCCATGTTACGCCTGCTTCGCCACTGGTCGCGGTGCAACTGCAAAATTTACCCAGTGCCCCACCGCGACCCGACAGCGTTAGTGATGCGGATGATGATGGGGCTATGTCCGTGAGTTCCCAATGCAATGTACGATTGAGGAGCGCTCTGGAGGATGCTTTCCGGGAATACCGTTCCACTCCGCCTGGTCTTAGACCACGTTTACCTCGTTTGCCCATGCACAAGAAAAACAAGGCGCTGGTGTGTGCTCTAGATTCGCAGCTGTCAAATTATTTTGACGGCAGCAAAGACCTCACCGATACCCACTCGATCTTGTACTGTGCTGCTGTAGCGGCATGTCGTGTAGCTCATGTTAAATTTCCTAACAGTGACAGAGCTCCACGACCAAAACCAGCTGTACCAGCTTGGTAGTGCAGGATTGAGCGTCGTATTGGTGAGGCTAGAGCACTCATCGGCAAGTTAATCTGCTTCAGGCAGGGCAATACTCGCCCTAGAGTGATGCGCTTTGTGAGGCGGGCGTTCTCGGGGATGGATATTAGTTCTCGAGATTACTTGACCCGCGTCACAGAGCGTATCGACTTCCTGAAGCAGAAGATCTGTGCATGGGTAAACCGTATTCCTCGGTACAGGCGGAGAGTGGACGGGTACACTCAGAATCGCACATTCCGGAGCGATGAAAAGTGGGTCTATAGGGCTTGGGAGCGACCAGACCATGGTGTGACCGACACGCGCCTCCCGGATGATGACGCCATGTATTAGTTCTGGCGAAGCATCTGGTCGGTGCCTGTCAGTCACACCGAAGGTGATTGGACTAGGGAGATCGAGCGAACGTGCGATCAAATACCAGAAATGGAGGCACATATCATCAGCCCCCAAGATGTAACTTGTGCAGTCCGTCCGTTACCTAACTGGAAATCCCCAGAGCCGGACGGGCTGCACAACTTTTGGATAAAATGCTTCCATAAGTCGCACGCCCGCTTGGCATCCCAGTTCCAGTCGGCCTTAGAGTCGGGGTCGCTGCCCCAGTTCCTAACGACAGGAATATCCCACCTGCTCCATAAATCAGGTAGTACTGCGGAACCCAAAAATTATAGACGGATCACTTGTCTACCGACGGTCTATAAAGTTCTTACATCCATTTTGAGAGCTAAAATTAACAAACATATAGACAATAACTCCATCATGTCTGCCTCTCAAAATGGATGTAGGAATGGATCCCGCGGTACTAAGGAGCTGCTCCTCATAGATATGGCCATTAACCAACAGGTTCGTCGTTCCCGAAAGGATCTGTCGACATGCTGGATAGATTACAAGAAGGCCTATGACTCGGTGCCACATACATGGCTCATGAAGGTGCTGGAGTTGTATAAAGTAGTGTAGTGTTTAACTTAAGACAATGTTTATGTTCTTTCTCCAGAATTAGAATACCTGCTGACAGGTTATATGAGTTCATATTATTATTTATTTTCTTTCACTATCAAGGTCATTTTATTTTAATTTTATTTTTATTTATTATTGCCATAATCTACTCATTTCAATGTTTTTTTTTTATGAGTGGTATTGCAATATGTGGTTAGTTAGTGACCTCGACAATTGATCATAGTTTTCTTGCCTGAGCAACCGGCAGCAATTTCGTCATGCTCCCTTAGATGTCACTGCTTGCGATAGCGTCGGGGGTCGGGTTGTCTCCTTCTCTTCTTCTTTCATCTTTGCGTTATGCTCGTGAACGGGTGCTGCTTGTGGTGACTGGTCGTCTTGCTGACCTTGGTTTTGTTTTGTTATTAGTCATTTAACTCGTTGTTTATTTTACTTCGATGGTCCTAGGTTGAGTATGGTTTTCGATTTTTTTTTTTTTTGGTATATTGGCGTGTGCTAGTTACTTATAGCAAATAATTTATTTTAATGTTTTGTGTTGCGTAATGTACCTAAATTATTATGCGCAGTGTTATATAGATTCATTTTTTTTTAACGAACAGACAGCTGTGCTGCTGAGTTTGTGCGCCACTTCTTCTCCCCAGCTAAAGCACTAGGAAGTGGTGAAGGGCGGGCGTTTTGGGGGACTGTCTTATGTAATTTTGACGTTCAAAAAGTGCTGATTCTCAGCCTAGTTTCAGAATAAATGACTTGTGATTTGATTTGATTTGATGCCTCTACTTTTATCTATATGCTTCTTGGGTGACTGACAAGACCATTATCTTGACAGTTTAAATGGTCACTATAGTCTCATGCGGTTGAATAAAACAATATATTTACTTATTTAAGTAAATTACTGTTTTTGGGATAGACAAAACTAATAAAGCATGTTAATACAAAACTTACCTCGTGTGGTATTATTTCTTGTAACAATAACACTGCGTAATTCCGATATCTTTTTAAAAACTATATTTCTGTAAGTATGTGTTTTCTGCAACGTAACACGGATCTGTTACACACTACACAATTATTACGTCTATCCATATGAAAGAAATTCCAGACGATGTAATGGTAAGAATAATACAGTCAAAACAAATAGAGAAAAGGTTCCAAAATTTAATATGACTGATTGAAAAGAAAAAAAATACACCAATGGAAAAGGGATTAAACATAGACATAACGGAAAAAATATAGGTACAAGTTCCTTACAAAGAGCTAATAGAAAGTTTAATGTTTGTAAGTACAGTCTCAAGATCAGTTATATGCTATTCTGTATCTTATCTTAGTCAATTTATGGACAAACCAAATGAAAACATGGCAAGCGCTACCTTAGTTCAACTAAAGAATATAGAAAGAGTGAACCGATAAGCTTAAAAGTATTTTCGGATGCAGATTGGGCAAATAGTAAAAGAGACAGAAAGAGTATAAGCGGATGTATAGTTAAATACAGTAAGAATGATCTAGCATGGTTATCTAGAAAACAAAACTGTGTTGCATTGTCAACTGCAGAGGCAGAGTATATAGCAGCATCATTAGCATCATGCAAAGGAATAAATTTAATCTGAATATTAATAGATTTTGGAATAAATCTAACGCCAATGCTGTATGTACATAAAAAGGAGGTATTTTTATTTCAAAGGATTGTATTATATATCATCACTAAGATTTGTTATTTACAAAAAATATCTGAACATTGTACGTACATACAAACTGAGAAGAATTTGGCTTATATTTTAACAAAATTATTAGCGACTGCTGAAGACATAAGATGCTCAGAGAACAATGCAAACTATTGATATAATACCTATACATAGTTGTGTGGGTATTTATCTAGGACGAGTGAATATTGGTATTTAAGTTTATACGAACGATTTTTATGTTCCAAATATTTTCACATAAAATCGAGGACGAGTGTCGGAGTACAACCTCATCAATCTGATTACGCGACTACTACAAAAAAGTGGTATTCTTTTTGTTACAACATGTCATGTCAATTGAGAAAAATATAAATGTACTGAAATAGCCATTCATTCCGCCTTGTGGCTCGCGGGAGGAGTGAGGTGTGAGACTCCCCCGCGACGTCCATTAGGAGCGCGCGTGGAACACTACGCACCGCCGCCTCGGGTCCTGCTAGATGAGGGGTGGTGAACATCCCTGAGTCCGCCGTCCCTCCGGACCCGTTTACTGGCGTTGTCCGCCCTCCGCCGATGCCTAGTCTCCTGCTGCGGGTCGGCAGAGTGGTCTCAATCTACCGATCCCTTTCCGCAGCCTCCTTTTGCGAAATACCGGTTTCACAGAAGGAGATCACCGCATCCTATGGCCGAGTCATAGTTAGCTCCCGACCATCGAACGAGCGACTGCCGGAAGTGACAGGTCGACTCCGACTACTGATACGAGGGCACGGCGCGGCTTCTCCCATGCGGCACACTCTGCCAGTGTATACCACGCCGTGTACTCCCGACAGTGGGCGCAGTGATGGCACCGAACGTCCGCACACCTGCCTATGCGACACAGGTACTTCTCAAAGCAGTCAAGCCTCGAGAGCACCTGCGTCGCTCGAAACGGCTGAGAGCCGTGCCTCCTCCCGAGCCATTCACCGAGTACTGCCGGTCTATTCTGTAAAAATCTCACCGTGAAAACTTAGGTGAAGTGAGCTGTCATTCCACCTGATGCTAGGGATTGTCACTACTGGCAGTTCACTCCACGCTCATCTCACCTAAGTTTTCACGGTGAGATTTGTACAGAATAGCACTGCTGGTCGGATCGCCTCGACGGTAGCGAGGTAGGGCGCAGAAGCTTGTCCCGCCATTCCATCACCAGGACCTCGGCCACACCGACGATGTTCGACCTCTCGCTGCATCGGTCCACTGGTCCACATTTGCACCTCCTCGCACCATCGATCGGTAAAGAACCGTATTACCTACCCCAACATACAATACGTATGCTACTAACCGCTTTATACTCTAGCAGTAGCTAGATGTCTAGGTACCTACTGTAACGGCTCCCCGAATGGGAATCGTTACTTTTCACGGGATCTATATAATTATCTGCCAATATTACTACTCCCCTCTATATCTAAAATACTAGAAAAAATTATAAACAGTAGACTGGATAACTATCTAGAGAAAAATGAATTCTTATCATCTGCGCAATTTGGTTATAGAGCCAAATTATCCACAGCCGTTGCAGTGCACAGTCTAACAGATTATGTCTCAGAAGAACTTGGTAAAGGAAACCAGACCCTGGGGATCTTCCTTGATCTAGCGAAGGCGTTTGATATAGACTCTGTTTCTACGCTTTTGTACAAATTAGAGGCCCTAGGAAGAAGGGAAACGCCGCTGAAACTTTTTGCTGACTACTTAGACGATCGTTATCAATGTGTTAATATTGACAATATTATTAGCAAAGAGCAAAAAACACAGGTTTTGGTGTTCCCCAGGGAAGTATTTTGGGGCCCACCCTTTTCATGATTTATATTAACGATTTGTGTAGTTTAAATATAAACAAGGCAAAATTAATATATATCGTATGCAGATGATACGGCGTTAATATTTACCGCTAAAACAAACAGTGAATTGTACGAACATGCTCAAATAGGTTTCAATACTGTGTTGGTCTAACTGGCTTCAAAGCAACTTACTAACATTAAATGCCGACAAGACCAAATATATCAAAATCAAAAGTCATTTATTCAAACTAGGCTTTTGAACGTCAAAATTACATAAGACAGTCCGCCAAAACGCCCGCCCTTTACCACTCTCCCTAGTGCATATTCACTTCTCCATCCGCAAACCGCATTTTAATATTACTAATTCTCATCTGTATGCCCATCATTGCGGACTCCGCTCAGTCGGCATGTGTAAGTGTCCTTTTATCCTCAAAACATGTAATACATTTCGGGGTTCTAATAGATGAGTCGCTCTCATTTAGATCACATATTGACAGTTTGGTAACAATTAAGAGTGCGCAGGTTAATTTTTATTTAAAAAAAAATTGAGAGCAATTGCAGATAAAAAAACTAATGTCACAAGTTTACTTGGCCCTAGGTCAATCTGTAATACAGTACTGTATTACAGATTGACCTAGGGTCAAGTCGAGGTCAACTTGTGACATTAGTTTTTTTATTACTTCATAGGGTGGATCACCAAAATCTTATTTACTACCTCTTGAAAGAGCACAGAGAGCAATTTTAAAAGCAGCAAACTTCCATCCCTTTCTCTATCCTACAGATCTACTATACAAATCCTGTAACGTGCTGACTGTTCTCCAACTTTTCGTAACGTACTTGGTATTATAACAGCACACCATGCTCTCCTATAACATTGAAAGTACTAATAAGAGACGGAATGATATTGTATGTGAGTCAAATGTATCCTCTAAATATGTCTTTGTAAACAGATTTTATACATTTTAGGCCCATTTCTGTACAATAAATTAAATAGGAAATTTAGTAAATTAAATAATTACAACTGGAAACAGATTATTCTGCATTTTTATCAGGTTGGCGGAAAAGTCTTGTCTTCTCATAAAATACTTAATGAATTTATTGATAACTTTGTTATTTACAACAAATAATCAGTAATATAATCCCCAAATAACTCTATTACATCTAGTTGGTAGATTGTTGATGCCCTGCGCCTAGAATACTGGAGGCTGTGCAGAAAAGAAATTCTCCACTGCATTTTTGAGGTAGGTATTCGTAGTTTTGAAAATTTTTCTCACGCAAATAAAGCTTTAGTGGTCGGAACAAGTGACAGTCGCATGGCACGAGATCCGGTGAGTACGGTGGGTGGGCAACCGGGTGCCATCCAAGCTCTACGATTTTTTGTCGAGTCTCCGAAGCGACATGAGGTCGCGCATTATCATGGAGTAAGTGAACATTTACACGTCTCGGTCGTTTTTATCTTATTGCGTCAGCCAGTTTCTGAACCTGTTCAGTATATGGAAGTCGTAATCGTCCTTCTCGCAGGGAGAATCTCGTAATAGAGTGGGCCCTTCGTATCCCACCAAACGGAGAGAAGATGCTTGCGTGAGTGACGGTTCGGCTTTGGCTGCGTTGGTGGCTCTGCGTCATAAGGAAGCCAGACGGCGTGCCGTGTGTTGTTATCATAGAGAATCCAGCTCTCATCGCCGGTTACCAGATCTTCAAGAAACTCTTTCCGATGTGGCTGAAAACGTAGCGATTCACAAATACTACCTCCGACTTGACGATGACTGTCAGTTAGTTGATGTGGAATCCATCGTGCCATTACTTTACGATAGCCGAGTTTGTGTAAATGAGCCTCGACGATCGAACGATGACAGCCAAGAGTCTCTGCCAAATCATGCGTATTTATTTCTGGATTAGCCTTTAAACAGCGGAGTAATTCCTCATCGCCGAAGGTGGATGGTCAACCAGATCGCTCTCCCAATACAAAGCGAGCAAACCAGCGGCTTATCTTCCATCGCGATACAACACCTTCACCGAAAGTTTTGCTGTTGTTAGGGGTAGCCACACTCACGTTGTGTCCCTGACGCCACTCGTAAAAGATGATCGTTCGAAGTTGATGTTCACTAATCATTTTCACAAACTAACCAAATTCTCACGAGCGCGCCTTTATATACCCTTGATGTGATAGCTTCGAAAACCTTATACAATATTCTTACGTATCCCAGATCAATACTGAATATTCCGGAAAGTTCTAGTAATTTACAATTTCTTGTGCAATATTTTTCCGCCAACCTGATACTTAGCATATCATACAGTGAGACAGAGGATTTACTTGTCTGTAAATAAAGCATGTTAGTCTTTTAAGTTAATAATAGTTATTATTTAGTCTTCTCCGTGGTTAATTTTAAAATTTTAAGCACCATTCTAGCTTGAAACAAAGGTTCTACCTAGTTCAGGCAAATGAGCAACTGTGCCCTCTATAATTTTTAAGTTATGTTATTGTAAATCGGCACCATTTTTATAAATAAACGATATTGCTATTATTATTATACTAAAAATAAATAGAACTGATCGCATATAAGACATGTATTTTTCTAATATTATATCTTTTAAAATCACCACCCCTGTATTGGCCGAGGGGGCCCGTCTCGCTGACCTCTCCCTAGAGCCAACTCTAAACGCCTTCTTCTAAAAGTGACCGTACGAATTTCAAAATACCGTCAGCCAGGTCTTTTTAGATCGGGCATGAATGGAACCTCTACAGTACCTCCAAATGTAAATCGGGCTGAAAAGTTTAGAAGGCAAAAACGAACTTATAACCTTAAACCATTAGCAATACTTATCATTATCACTTATTCACATCACCAGCCAAAGTATCAGAGGTTATTGAATTCATCAAAACATGGGTATTTACCTAACCAATTTACAAGTCGCTGATAAAATAATTTGAACAAAGAGATGAGTGGGGACGACAAAGCGCATTTAAGTAATAATTTACACCTGTAAACAAGCGATGTAAGTTTAGTGAACTTTAAAACATTGAATAAAGTATGTTGATATAATTAACATGTTTAAAAAAGGTAAATTAAGTAGGTAGTACCTCCTTATTATAACCAACACGACATCTTTGAGGATGACGGTGATTTCATAAGAGGCATCTGCTGTCCTTCATTATGTTCGTTGCAAAAGTAACCCGGTGTAGATGTCACCGCCTAATTGTGATTTTTCTTCAGTTATGGATTGTGATGATGCAACTACGGCTGCTACGGAATTTGTTAATATTGTTTTTACTGTGGTCAATAACAACTCTGTTACTTGCACTATTTCAAGTAAAAAAAGGATTACAAAACCCTGGATCATACCGGGGCTTTTGCGATGCATACGAAACATGGACAAGCTTTGCCTTAAATCAAAACGAGACCCTAATAATAGTATACTACAAGTGACATACAAGCGGTACAGAAACGACTGCAATAATTTACTTCAAAAAATTAAACGGGAATATGAACGAACTGAGTTTGAGAGACATCGTAGAAATCGTAAGGCTATATGGAATCTTATTAAATCCATCTCTAATCTTCAAAACAACAAATCTTCTGCTTCTGAACTTTTATCTATTACTTCTGATCCTTCAAATTCAGTGAATAATATAAATGACTTCTTTGCGAATGTGGGGAAAACCCTTGCGTCAAAAATAACTAATGCACATTGACAACACCTCCCCTGACAACAGTGCCTGTCCTAACTCCATGGCCATTCTCTCAACAGACTGTGAAGAGATTGAACGCATCATCCTCGGCCTCAGGGTCAATTGTGCCGTAGGTTGGGATGGCATTTCTGCTGCCTTGATCAGAGCTGCCCACGACACCTCAATCCCTCTTATGTCGCACATATTTAACCTCGTACTGTCTTCAGGAATAATCCCGGCTGTCTTTAAAAGAGCACTTGTACAAGCCATATACAAGAGTGGGGACCAAGGCTGTGTCAATAACTACAGACCTATCTCTGTGCTTACAATTGTGTCCAAAATTTTAGAAAAAAATATTATTAGTCGACTTAAGTAGTCGACTAATAATATTTTTTTTTTAAATTTTACCTCAACTCACAGAATATAATTTCAGCGAACCAATACAGTTTTCGATCAGGTAGAAGCACAGAAGATGCAGTCTTAGAAGTAACTGGAACTATAGCAAAAAATGTAAAGGATTATCTCAAAACAATAGCAATTTTCCTAGACCTTTCAAAAGCTGTTGACACAGTCTCTGTTCCCCTCTTGCTTGAAAAGTTGGAACGAATTGGTGGTAGAGGAGTGTGTCTAGTCATTTTTAGGAGTTACCTGAGTGAGCGTTCTCAAACCGTAAAGATAGGAAATCTTGTTAGCAAACAGCAATTTTTAACCTACGGTGTCCCGCAGGGTAGTGTCCTTGGACCTACCCTGTTTCTTATTTACATAAACGACCTATGTAATCTGGCTCTAACTAACACTAAAATTATAACCTACGCGGATAATACTGTCATGCTGATTCATGGTAAGGATTGGTTGGAAACCCGCTCACATGCAGAGTCCGCTTTGCTTGTTGCAATGAAATGGCTGAATAAAAACCTGCTAACGCTCAATTTAGAAAAAACCAAGTTCATTACATTTGCTCCGAGTAAAGCCTCTCAACCGCCTTCTCCATATACTCTGACGGCGGGCGTATAAATGCGGGTTATCCACTGATTTCACCGGTTGTACTCAGATTACTCGCATCCATAGTATTAAATACTTGGTTGTTATAATTGTTGTGAAGGGCGGGCGTTTTTGGGGGACTGTCTTATGTAATTTTGACGTTCAAAAAGTGCTGATTCTCAGCCTAGTTTGAATAAATGACTTTTGATTTTGATTTTGAATAGATAGTACGCTGACATGGAAGGAGCAAATTGAGGCTCTGGTCTCCAGGGTCAGAAAATTAATTTTTGTCTTTAAAAACCTGCGAACATCTGCTGATTTTGCCACACTATGAACAGTATACTTCGCTCTGGCACATTCCATCCTAAAATATTGTATTGCAGCTTGGGGTGGGGCTGGGAAGTGCTTAATGCTCCGTCTGGAAAGGGCGCAGAGGGCGGTGTTAAAAGTCATGACTCACAAACCTGTTAGATTTCCAACTACTGAACTGTACGCTCTTTGCGAGATACCAACAGTGAGACACGCATTTCTTCTTGCTGTAGTGCTGCGTAAACACTCAGACCTACCATTTGATCCTGTTGTCATTACCCAAAAACGCAGATCTGACAGAGTCTGCCAGGTTTAATCTGCCAGAGTTCAGGTTGTTCGGCGGCAATATCACTTTCTTAGCTCCACTTTGTATAATCGAGTAAATAAACAGCTCAATATATATCCACTGACCTTGCGAGAATGACGAAGGATCACGGATAAATGGCTTCATACACTTACTTATGAAGAATTAGAAACATATGTTAAAACTTAAACTCACTTTCCAATATTGCTCTTTATATGTATAAAATTCGCAAACACACATTCCCCTGCACAAACGGACACCTGTCTACACACACACACACACACACACACACACACACACACATATATATACTCCACGCCTAACACTGCACAATCCTTCTATACAAATACACAATCTCACATAAAATTTACACAGTGAAAATATTGTTCAGTTTTACTTTTAAGTTTTAATTGTTGATTTTTATTCTTTTCTTTTTTAGTTTTAGTTTTTAGTCTTTTTGTTTTGGCTTTTGTTTCGACGTTTTGGAGGTGGGCGTTAATGACTGCGACACAGTATTATACTAATGTAGTTGTTATCGAACACAGAGTTTTTGTAAATTGAGTTTTTCGTTTCAATAAATTTATTTATTATTTATTATTATTTTAATTGTATAATACGCCGTAATACAAAACCTGTTCAGGCAAAATGTATTATGGCTAAATAAACGTACGCCGCATTGTGATAGCACATCGCGTTCTAACGTTCCGCCATAATACAATTTGGTGAGTCGCTGTGTAGTTTTTATTAGTTCCAAAATGGTTAGGTTAGAACTGTGACCAAACAAGCGCGAGCCGAGGGAGCGAAGCAAGCGGTGCCACGGCAGCGGCCGGGTAACGCTACTTCCAAGTTGGTCGCAGTTACTTTGCTTGGTTACCCTATATTTTGATCTGTTTGCAATAAGTAGGGCTAAAGGTTGGCTGGCATCATTACAACAATCAGCCGTAATAGAAAACCGGGCAATTATTTATTTCGGCTCGACGTTTTGTATTACGCCGTACTATACAATTTGGCTGCGACATAGACACCATAAATCATACCATACCTACCCACATATAGGTATAGTTTTTATAGGTATAGTATCAGTTTTTGCACAGCTGTGCTCAAAGCTATTAATCGATCAAACTTCTGCTAAAAAAATACCTATTGATTAATTTATCTCTAATAGGAAATCTCTTTCATAAATTATACCTACAATAATTATACACGTAAATCAAAAATGTCATTCAATAAGCAACTGACGTCAGTAAATACCACACCCTATATACTTGTGTATAAATGACAATCGTCTGCTAACCACTTAGCCATGGTAAAGTAAGCAAACAGTAGGTAATAAGTATATTGACAAAATATTGGGCTGGCACAAAAGTAATGAGACACTACAAAACTCTATACATTTCCTTTTTCAAGTTAATTGTTTTCGATAATATTCTAGAATGTTGTAGAACATTCTAGGTACTTGTGATGTGGTGGTATATTAAGCCGCCCTCGCGATCGGTTTAGTCAGTTTGAAGAAAAATGGACGAGCGACAAGTTCGAACACTATATACTTATACGAGTACTTAATAGGCCACAGTGCGCGGGCTGCGGCTGACAATATCAACACTGCATTGGGCGCTGGAAGTACAAGCCATGCGACGGTGTCCCGATGGTTTGACCGTTTTAAATCAGGAGACAGGAGCCTTGAAAGTCAGCCATGCTCTGGTCGACTACCCGAAGTGAATGATGACGATTTACGCCGCGAACTGCAGTCGAATCCGGATGCTACCACTCGTGTATTAGCGGAAACACTTAACTGCAGTCACCACGTCGTGGAAGTTTCCACCGAAAGTTTAGTGTCTTTTCTCGATACCTAAAGATTAAAATAATATAACAGCTGCGTAACTGTACAGTCACGAACCGGAATTTTTGAGCCATTAGCTTATCATCTTAACTTGGTTGTGTTACACGAATGTCGCCCGTGAAATTTGACATGTGACATTTAAATAACGAAAAACGGGCGGCATTCGTGTAACACAACCAAGTTAAGATGATAAGCTAGTGGCTCAACAATCCCGGTTCGTGACTGTACCTGCCTCACAAAATACCTTTATGTTCTTATAGGTAAATAAAAATATAAATAATCGATTCCTATCTACTATTTACATTAAACTTCGACTTGGCGTCATCTTACTTGCGAAATGCGTCACATTTGCGAATTTCTTATGTAAATAATTATTATAAAAGCATGCATTTCGTTCGAGCGAAGGAAAACGAATTAAGAAACGAATGAATCACATGGATTTTGTTTTATCCAGTTCTCGGGATTGATTGTTAAGTAATAATAATAATAATAATATCCTGGCACATTTTCACACACGGTCATCTGATCCCAAACTAAGCAAAGCTTGTACTATGGAAACCAGATAACTGATATATACTACATATACTACTTTTTTTTTGTAAATATATACTTATATAGATAATTACATCCAGACTCAGGACAAACAGACATGTTCAAGCACACAAATGTTTGTCCTGGATGGGAATCGAACCCACGACCAGCGACATGATAGGCGGTATCTTAACCAACCACGGCAACTGGCCTGTCAATTGTTAAGTGTATTGTTATTATTTGTTGTTCTTAATTACAAAAATGTTATAACTTATTAAGTAAACGTCTGGCTAATAAGGCCAAGCTACTTACAACCTGGAGTGGCATCTCAGGAGCCTATTTATAACATCACTGAGTCT
Organism: Dicycla oo; assembly: GCA_948252095.1. Lineage (NCBI taxonomy): Eukaryota > Metazoa > Arthropoda > Insecta > Lepidoptera > Noctuidae > Dicycla > Dicycla oo. The sequence goes on from OX411714.1 coordinate 21,843,801, forward strand.
GTGGTCATTGATCACTGTTTTCAGGTTTCCCGCCGTGTGCTGACGTAGGAGGAACCGACTTGCTGTGATAAGCTGAGTAGGTAATGGGCAATCTATAAGCTAGCTATAAGTATAACTGTATCACTTAAGAACAGATGGACAGATTAGGGATTTTTGGGGTTTCGTACCTCAAAAGGAAAAAAAAACGGAACCCTTATAGGATCACTTCGTTGTCCGTATGTCTGTCAAGACCCTTATTTTCAGGAACGCGTGAAGGTATCAAGTTGAAATGAATACCAAACACGTAGGTCTACGGTCCCATGGAGCTGTAAAAATAATCAAGCTTCTAAGTCAACGCAAAAAAAAAGATACGGCGATTGATGCGACATATTTTGATATTTGTAAATAAATACTTACTTAATACCTAGTTCCAACCTACCTACTACTTACCTACTTCCCGTTGACCTAGAATCATGAAATTTGGCAAGAAGCAAGGTCTCAGAGCACAAGTAAAGGAAACAGTCTGAAATTTGTTAATTTGCAGTTTTATCACATTTTTTTTTATTTTCGATTACAAACTTACATTTGCAGTTGGAGAATTGACCGTGACGTATATAGATGTATAGGAGAACATGTTATAAACCTAATATTAAACACATTCCATAGTTCATTGCATAGAAATTGTAAAAAATTGTTATGAGCAACGCGCGATCAAGTGATTCCAGTTTCTTGCTCGCGGGTGTATTAATAACCTCGCCAGCTACGGCTCGGTTTTTTAGTCTCCGACATTAAAAAATGCACATTAAATATTAAACTTTTTGCTGGTATGACGTCTGTAATAAACTATGTTATACACATATATATGTCGTAGGATGATTTGATAATTCAAATTTTCTCGAAAACCCTAGGGATATTGCGAAAATACGGATAATTAGACAATGGTGAAAACGTTTCTCAATCTTACTGGAAAAAGATATGGTTTTCGCAAAAACACGAGTCGCTCTAGCTCTCAAAAACACAAAAATAAAAGAACCATACCTGACGTCTGTCTGCCTGTGCGATGCCACACAGCATCTGCTAGAAGACAGCGTGCTCACCAGTCCACCTACCTATATAATAAGTTAAACGCTAAATATTAATCCACTAACAATCCACGAAACAAGACAAACTTGGTTGCTTTCACATGATTATGAAAAAACCGAAAAACTATTGCAGCGGATGTGAAGCATATTATGATATATCTCGCCTAGACACATACAAAAATTCTCGAATTCACCCTCACCCACACACACCACTTCACACCCGTGCCACTCTCACGCTCACACTCTCATCCTTACACACCCCTCCACACTACTCCTACCCCCACAGTTATATAGTGTAATTTTATTTGTTTTCAAATTCATACTTTGTTACAGCTTAATTTTAACTCCATTTCATTATTTATTTTTCTCCGTTTTTTTTTTCTAATATTTTAATTTGTAATTTTATTATTATTAAGCTTGTAAGTAATTTTATTATTATTGTTGCTTAGGGCCGGTTTTGTGATCCGTAGTTAACTGATCCAATGGTTAAACATATTAAGTAATGGTTGAATTTTGGACAAATGTGAAAGGCTAAACATATTTTTTTAACATGAATGTATTCATTTTAACTCATTCATGTTAAAAATAGTAACTCATTTTCCTCACAAGAGTACTCAAAAGAGTAACTAATTTTGACAAACACATTTAGCCAAAATGCAACCATTAGTTACTATGTTTAACCATTGGTTGAGTAGACTACAATAAAAAACCGGCCTTTATTAAAGTTGCCAACGTGCGTGAATGATTGATATTTAAAACGATAACCAATTAGAGGAGGTCTCGTTTTGGGCGCTCTGACCGTCCAATCCAGTCCTTATTTCATAATAGCTAACGTTTCGTTTCGCAATATTACTAGAGCAACCTATCTTTTTCCAGTAAGATTGAGAAATGTATTCACCATTGTCTAATTATCCGGGTTTTGCAATATCCCTAGGGTTTTCGCGAAAATTCGAATTATCAAATCATCCTATGACATATATACCGTGGCGAACATTCGTAGCTTTGCAAATACTAATCCATGTTTTAAAGTATCTTTTATGTACAAGTTTTGTGACTACTTAAATACCTACATCCACAGAGACTAGATCATAAGTAGGCATATGCGCACCTATAACCTGAGTCTCCAATTCAGATAATTTTTGTAAACAAAGGTGATAATAGACCAAAAAACTATCTTCTTAATGGTAATTCCCCAAAAATGGCGGAAAAAAAGGTTAGATTTTTTTTAAGTACTGATTTTAGAAATAATAATTTAAAAATTATCACACCGTAATTATTTTTAGAAATTTTCGGTTTTAAAGTTATTAATAGGTGGAGATTTTCTGGTATGAAATATTTTATGATACTGGTAACACTGCAGGAGCTCCTAACATTTTCAAATTTCGTTTGACAGTACGTCTAAGTTGCGTGTTTTACCGTGGTATTTTCAATTCATTCGTTTTCTTTTAACCGATCAAGCTCTTCGCTGCGTGTTTGTTAATTTTGTTGTGTTGTTGTGTTCGTGTTACTTGTTCATCTTGTTGTTTCCTTGTTTTGTACCACTGTCCTACCATTTTGATAGTGACATTTCTTGACGTTTCTTTGTTTACAAAAATGATCTGAATTAGAGACTCAGGGATTATACCAATCATAAGTTATGCATGTAGGTATAGTCAGCGACATAGGTAAAAGTATGAAACGATCAGTTGGATTATAAGTACCTAGGTATAGATACATAATATAGGTAGATACGGATATGTACCTACTTAATAAATATATATTTTTCATTCAATATTTTTGTAGGTACTTATTATACTTACAGGATTTGTTTAATAAGCAGTACCCATGAGTATAAAAATTCACAGATCTCCTGCTCTACACGACCTTCGGGTACATTGAAAATGCACTTAGGCGGGCTTTTCATTTTGTACGATGCCTAATCTAATAGATTTTGTATCGTCTTTGAAGTAATAGAGCTCAAATGCACTAAGTAAAAAATCCGTAAGGTAAAAATTACGCCACAGCAGGACCCTAGGTTTAATCTGATTGAAAGCTAAAGTGCGTAGTATTTAGTACCTTCCGAATAGTATAAGTAAAAAATAGTACCTACCTTAATTGCTACAGCGAAATCTTAAATTATTTTTCAGCAGGAGCCTCCGCTGTTTGAAGGTTTTCAGACCAATCTTATATGGTCCCATATAGCGGTGTATTAGTACCTTAAAAATATCTTAGTTTTATTTTGAAATAATTATTATTTTAGGAGGAATGCACCTGCAAAACTTTCAGCCAGCAGGACCTTATTTTGTTTTGACGCTTTCAGCCCAGTCATATTTCTTTCCAGCATTTTATTAGTACTTTCAAATAACCTTAAATTTAATTCAAATAGTTTGTATTTTAGCAGACAATTACACATATTATTCAATTGCATAATTTCCTCATCCACTTGAGTTGAGTTTTTGCTCGTGGGTGATTTTGTTTTCGGAAATGACGTCGAGTGGTGTAATAGCTACAAATGGTGAGTTAATACCGCAAAATATTTCTTCTCGGCATTTGATTCAGTTCTTCGATATAATACAAACATTCAACATGTCATAGTATAACGGTGAGCGCAACATTAACTGCAGACTACTTGATCTTGTTTTCTATAACGATACGGTAACTGTCTCGGAATGTACGGACCCACGTGCTCTGCCTATTGACTTTCATCACAAGCCTTTAATTATTGTGACAAAGTTTATTGAAATTCAGAAACTTGTCGACAAACCTAAGCAACATTACTTATATCTTCTCGAAGGGAAGTTATGATGCGATTAAGTCTGAACTTTATCTAATTAACTGGCCTTAGTTGTTACAGTTAATGAGCTTGGAAGATGCCGTCACTATTTTTTATAGTAAACTATATGAGTTTCGAGATAAACACATTCCTTTAAAATTGGCAAAACAGTCCCCTTATCCGCCTTGGTATACGACGCTTTCAGCTTTTACTATCAGCATTTTATTAGTACTTTTCAATTACCATTACGTTTAATTCAAATAGTTTGTATTTTAGCAGACAATTTGTTTTAAAACTTTTAGTACTTTTTCAGCGAACAGTCGTTTAGTTTGGCTGATGAATGAGCTTTCACAGCTTTTAGTAGCGATGGTGGCGTTATTTTATGAATAGCGAAATTTTATTCATTTAAACCGGTTAGTTTTGATGTATTTATTATATTTGTATGTACAGACGCCAGCATATCAAGCTACCCGAAACTGTCAAATTTTCCCAATCAACCTTGAACCTAATTCTTTAGCGATAAAATTGAAAATCTATTAAAGGAATTTAACAGATTGTAGTAGCTTGATGTACTGGCGTCTGTACATAATTTAATAAAAATCTGTTATGATATGATTCTGTGTATTATTATTTATCGGTTAAAATTAGAAATAATAATAAACCAAATCAAATCAAAATCATTTATTTCAATACCTATTAAGAATAACATAATTTAATCTGGAGTCTCCTTTTAAGACGAGGTGACCAAACCGAAACTTTTGGCATCTACCCTCAATTTATTTACGAGCCACACTGTATATAAAAACCGGTGAAGTGCGTGTCGGACCACGTACAATGAAGGGTTCCGTAGTTGGGATGAAGTTATCCCAAGAACAAACTTAACATTGTAGTTGAAAAACATGTTCTCCCATACATTCCAACTACAAATGTCCATAGTTAAACGAAAAGCACATTACACCTAATGTGGGTTGGATCCTTTTCGTTTAACTATGAACAAATGTAAGTTTGTACGCACAATTTTGAGAGATTTACCATGTTATTTTAAGACTTCTTAGGTTCTTATAGGTTTTCCTGTAATCTATAGCTATAAAATTATTTTCTATATTTTGTTCAAAATTTTAAGCTCAGTAGATTTAGAGATAAGGGGGGGATGGTAAATTTTCGTCTATTTTTTTTAAATAACTTTAAAACCGTTTATTTTTAAATTATAAAAAAAAAATATTGAAACCCTCACAGTAAACCCTTTCATTTGATATATCGCACAGTACAGTTTCCAATCTTTAAGGTATTTAAGTAAACTAGGTATAAAATTATGAATTAATTAAATATAGTCATTATTTCAAGACTTCTAATGTTTAATATTGTTAAGAATTTTATAGTCCATATAATAAAATATAAGCTCATGCCGCCTGTGATACAGGTTTATCCTAGTACAGGCACCTAACATTATAATACCTTTGTAAATTATTTCTAAGATTTTAAGTTAATAATATTTTACCAATTTTGAATACTGAATAAACATTTATTATTATTATTATTTATTTTTAATTTTCTTATTTGCCCCCAAAATTGACCCGCATATTCAAAATTAATTAATTTACATTACACGTCCGTGTTTGGGTCACAGAAATACACACGTGTACCAAATTTCAACTTAATCGGTCCATTAGATTCGGAGCAAATTGGCTGTGACAGACAGACAGACACATGAGTGATCCTGTAAGGGTTCCGTTTTTCCTTTTGAGGTACGGAACCCTAAAAAAGATGCACAGTCTCAAACAAAAGTAACACCACAGTATAAATATCTACCAGTACTGTGACTCGGCCCCTGTTCTTGACATAATTACCTACAGTCGCGCGGTACGTAAACACGCGATAGGGCTGCCTGCCTACAGTATATGAATTTCATCCTACGTTCCTACCTACCACCATCACCTGCTTGAGTTTATTTCTAGTTTTGTGATTGTAAATATTACATTTTTATATAAAAAATAAACTGCTGTCGTCGATGGTTACCAAACTCTAATCCTTACAAACTTAAACACCTACCAACTTAACCAAAATGCAAGAAACAGCTGACAAGTAATTATAATATATTTTTTCATGTCAGCTTATTAACGTCCCTATTACTTACAGCACGGAGCAACTCGAAATAACATTTTTTTTTGGGTCATCCATCCGATGTCGAACCGCTCTGCAAACGTTACTTAATATAAACCATCTCATCGCGTGTGCGCTACCTTCAGCAATCAAATCCTCTAACTACCAATTACAAAATCTTATTTATAAAGTAAATTAAAATGTTAATCTTACTACGCAGAGTACCTACCATTTATTACTCTCATAATCATTTCATACCGATATTTCGTCTAACTCAATAATATATGTAAGTAGCTAAGTACATAAGTAGATAGCCTAGTTTAGGAAACTACCTACTAGTTTTATTTTTTTGTAACGCAGCGTAGTAGGTCACTCGTTCGTCATTTTTTTCACCATATCCACTTATTTATTTATTAATCTAGGTTTTACTCGGTGGAAAAAGCATGTACGGGCAGTTTGTCCGTACACGAAGATGTAGTATGTAGACTGTTGATGGGTACGAATGACACGGGATGTATATAGGAAATAAAATCACTGTTTTGTGTCCGTTACTGATTGACTCATTTATTAGGAAAAGTATTAAAATAATAGGTTGGGGAAAAAGTTTCTTCGCATTTTTTAAGAAAATTCAAAACATTTTTTAATATAGTTTATTTACATTTATCTAAAGTATGTAGGTACCATTTTGTTCGATAACTTTTTGCCATCTTGTAGGTAGGGACATGATCCCATTGCTATAGAAATTTTGGGACTTCTGGTCAAAATACCGCGACAAGTGGTTTTGGCAGTCCTCTCGTGATGTTAACCTGACACTGCCGAAAGAATTCTGAAGAGACCGAAACAGGTGGAAATCTGAAGGTGCAAGGTCAGGACTATACGGCGGATGCATTAACACCTCCCAGCCAAACTCTCTTAATTTTTGCTGAGTGGCTAAAGATGTGTGAGGGCCTTTGACCACGACCTTTTTCGCACGTTCTTGTCATACGTGATCCACTTTTCATCACCAGTTATCAGCTTCTTCAAAAATGGTTCGGTTTCATTACGTCGTAATAAAGAATCACAAATGAGTACACGGTTCATTAGGTTTCTTTCAGTGAGCTCGTGAGGTACCCAAATGTCGAGATTTTTGTGTACCCAGTTTTTTTCAAATGCGCCAAAACTGTTTTGTGGTCAATTTTCAGTTCTTCAGCTACGTCGTAACTACTGATATACATATTATCTTGCTCCACTTTTTCAAAAATGGCATCCATTTTATCCGTAATAGGGCGACCAGAGCGACGTGCATCTTTGAGATCAAAATTTCCGGATTGAAAACGCTTAAACCAAATTTGTGCTACTCTCACAGACACTACACTAGGTCCATAAACATCGCAAATTTTTTTCGCGGCTTGCGTTGCCTACTTTATGGTTAAAATAGGTCGATCTATAATAGGTCTATCCCAAAACCGAATCGGGGCACCCAGACTCCACGTAGTCTATTGGCTGCTACCCCTAGAGTGTATATATAAAAACCCGGAGGCGCTGAGGGAGAGCAGCCCCCGCCCGCTGTAACAAAGCATAGGCACCCGTGCGAGCCGTAGCGGCTGAGGCTGGTCGCCGAGGCCACCAGCAAGCCGAAGCTGCGGATGTGGGCATGGGTGCCTACCGTTTGTTACGTAAGGGCGAAGGGGGCTGCACTTCCCACAGCGCCGGAGACATTGTTGAAGCAACTTTGTTTTGACAACAAGTGTTTTGAGGTTAGGTTACAGTAATTGGTTTTTCTCAAGAATGGTGCGTTACCTTTCATAGGAGTGGTACCCGGGGGGGAGGGGCACTCCCCTCCCCTCCCCCACCCCCTCCCAACCCTCTTCTCCTGCCAAACGATACTAAACTTTAACCGAATCGTGATTAATGTTTTCGTCAAACACATTAATCCTTAACTTTACCATATATTTATTTCAAAATTAATTCTTCAGTATTTTCGACACAACGGAGGATCATGCTAAGCCATTTGAGGTAGTATACCTAGGCTCTTAAATATAGTTTACATAACATCACGCCTGAATTCCCCGAAGGATTAGGAAGAGGTGTACGTGCTGTAGGTAAACCTACATTTCGTTAGTTATGTTTAAAGCCTCTTCTACACGTCGACAGACGCGTCCGCGGACGTCGGCAGGTGCATCAGCAGATGGATTACCACGAGGTGACCACACGTCTCTAGGTCGTTCAGACTGTTAACACAGACTGAACGACCTAGAGACGTATACTACGATAGAATTGATACAATATTATGTATAGCTAAACATGTGGACCTAAAAAACCAGACTGTAACAGCTTTATACCATGTTTAAGGCAAATAAAGACTTATCTTAATTCTCGACAGACGGAACACGCACGCACGCACGCAATAAAAAATGGATGTTGAGACCGCAGAAATAAAAATTACCTACCTAGACTCTGTTAGATACTGTAATGCAAATAGGGTAAATTTGCATTACAGTATCTAATTTACAGTAGCCTTAACAGAATTAATTAATTGAAATAATTACATTATTTTAATTAATTGTAACTACCTACTTATACTTACAACATTTTTATTTTTGTGGTACTTATGTTTCGGATTCGGAACTCGAGGAATTTAAATCTTTCGTCAGTGCTCATATTAGCTATTTTAGCGAACGACATTAACAAACTAGAAAAAAAACTGCAAGAAGCATGCGTGCTCTCTCCTTCGCAACTCCGATATACTGATGCGTCGTCAGACGTGTGGACAGACGCCGGGGGCTCGCGCTGGAACCCTTTGTTGCGTGCCACAACAAACGGATTGGTGGCAGACGCATCTGGCGACGTTAAGTACCTACCACAAACGAGCAATTGTCCCCGTCTACACGTCGGCGGACGCATCCGAGGATGACATCTGCTGATGCATCTGTCGACGTGTAGAGGAGGCTTTAGTCCCATGTAATGGGGGCGAGCCTCTTACCATCAACCGGGCACAATTCGAGACTCCGGGCTGCTACTGAGAAATTCCAGATGGAAATCCCTAATAACACTTTGCCCGACCTAGGAATCAAACCCAGGACCTCTCGCTCAGCAGTAGCGTTTGCGACCACTATACCAAGTAGTATAAGTATAAATTATACTTTTTAAAGAACACCGGCGAACTCCCAAACAAATTTTTGTTGACATTTTTTTTTGCGTCTGCTTATGAAAAATATCTAAAAGTATAGAGTTTGAATTTCTGAACAGTTTTGTCTTCAGTTATACTTTTATAGGAAGTCAGGAATCAAAGATATTTCAGTTTGAAGATTTAGAGGTTATGTTTTACCAACAACAGACCAATCGAAAAAGAAATATAGAAATACCTACTTATCACTTAAAATATCATTGATAGAAATGCATTTTCAATACAAAATAATGTACGGACTACGTATTTAGGATATTAAGTCCAACCGAATGTCCGTAGGTCTGCCACATGGACATGGCCACATGAAACGTAGATAGGTACATACAACCTCCTTAAATAAATATTTATTTAATAAATAGTCAACTATCTTTAGGGCAGTTAGTTATAGATATGATTAATTACATGGTAAGAGGTACTTATAAAATATAACCAGCAGTCATCAGTATCTTGTAACGGGACTAGTCGTCAGTAATACTTACAATTTGGAGATATACCCAGCTGCAGATTAAAGCAGTGACTCTCGAGTCAAGTGCCAATGCCGGGTATCGTCGCATTTTATTGACACATATGGGCGCTACACGGCTACCCATCGTGATAAACAAATCACACAAACACACATTACAAAATCCAAGGTAGGTAAGGCAGAATCGGAATCCAGAGTCACAGAAAAATGGTGTCGTATAGGCAAACAATCAGAATCCTTAGGCAAGCACTAGTCACACAGGGAACAGTAAATCTCAGATTCCATAAACAGAAGCAGTCGATAAAGCAGAAAATCACGGAAAATCGATGGAAACAAAATAACGAGACGCACGCACAGACGACAACGAAAAGTTATTTGTTCAGTACATGTCAATATTGACAACTGAAATGTCATGTTTTTTTTGTGGATGTTGCCATACTCGAATTTCACTACGATGTCATATGTATGTATTAAAAAACTATGACCGCTATAATCTTAGCACAATCAAACGACTTTATTTTAACATTTGTATTCTGAAGCAGACATGTATTTCCTAAGTATATTAATGCATTATGTAAAGCCAAGCATTTTATGCAACTTGACTAAGATTTATATTACATGGCAACATTAAAAGCACCTATAGCTTATCCAAAAGTCATGAAGTCAAGCCAGAAAGAAAAAAAAACTAAGCCATGATTATTTATTATTATCAACAATCTAGTCAATTAAGCTCTCAATTATGAAGATTCTTTTTTCCAGACTTCGGTAGGCCTTATGATTGATTTGATAAAACTTAGTAAATTATTTCGTCAGTATCTATTACGGTGACACGACAGACGCTTAATAATTTCATCAACAATTTCCTCGCCGGTGTTCTTTAGTTATTAAATTATACTTTTTAAATTTATACTTATACTACTTGACTGTCTGACACCATTGACACCATTTCCGAGATATAAGCAACGGAAAAAAACATATATATACAGTACTGTTTTACGAAATTTTAATTCATGACAACTAATTTTATTCCACACTTTCTTAGTCGCGATTAAAAATAGTCTGATTTAGTTTGACAATCAAAATTTTAGGTGATAAAACGTCAAGTTCAGAATAGCAAAATTGCCATTTTCACTAAACTAATTATCATGATACAATTTAGTGCTATCAAACTATAATATAGTTAAGTTGTGTCACTTTAGTCAATTTCAGAATGAGAAATCGTCGTTTTACAGGAATAAACAAAATTTTAGTGGTTTTTAGTCTAGTTTAGACGCATTTGTGACACTTGTTCACAAACTAAACCTAATTTAAGTTCAGTGCATGTACTTCTTTCTATTTCACTAAGGGCCGGTTTTTTGATCCGTGGTTAAGTCAACCAGTGGTTAAACATAGTAACTAATGGTTAAATTTTGGATAAATGTGAAAGGCTAAACATGAATGTATCCAAGTTAGCTCATTCATATTAAAAAATAGTAACTAATGGCATAACTCATCCATGTTTAGACTTTCACATTTAGCCAAAATTCAACCATTAGTTACTATGTTTAACCATTGGTTGACTTAACTACGGATCAAAAAACCGGCCCTAAGAAGAGGACATAAAGGATGATAACTATTACTTAAGTCCTGTCAATTTAAGATACTCCATAGACAAGTTTAAACGTGATTAAGAGATTGTCTACTAAAAAAACGTCAATTTACGTCAGGCGCTGACAAATTTGCCAAGACAAAACTAATATTTATCTTCTGTCCTTTTCTTAATGAAATAGAAAGAAAAAGATGCACTGAACTTAGATTTAGTTTAGTTTGTGAAGAAGAGAATCGGCGCCAATGACGCACGGTGCAATTTCACTTGTTCAAATTATTTTAACTTAAGATGGCTCGGATTTAATTACAAAATTTGTACCACATTAGTACATAAATAGATGTAGGATTGTTGGTAATATAGTTTTTTTTTTCTCTTTATTTATTAGGGACTTGCAATGTCTGCCCCATCATATCCTAAAGCAAGTTACTTACAAAATTTTCTTAAGACTATTAAATATAAATGTATAAATAAGCTTAGCTTTATTGCTTGCAGGGTAAGCCAGAATACATTGAAACTTACCTAAATCTAATGCATTTAATTTTAATTTTGTACATAAATGTTGCCATTCAAAATTATTGCGAATACAATCTATAAGGTGTTGGACATCTTCTGGTTTATCACAAACAATACAGTTGGGTGAAAGGGGTTTCTTCATTAAAAAGGCAAATTTATCATTGATATTGTACAAATAATTTAAAACGGCCGTTTCTAAATCTATTCTTTCAGTCCTACTCCTAAGCCATCTTAGTAGAACAAAGATATTAAAATATACATTAATTCAAAGGGACATCCGATTCACAATTATTATGGAGCGCATGCCGCTCGCCATTTAAGAAACTAGTTTCCCATAAACTAGTTATGTTAAATATACACACTTACCTTTGTGAACACTTCCCGTTATCCGTTGGCATACCTAGTTATTCCTAATCTGTGATAGTAATAAAAGTAATAAGACTGCAATATAACTACCATTTACAGAGGTGAATTCGAATCACCATGGAAATAAACACTTTTTATTTTTATTTGTAGGACAGTTTACTGTAGGTAACTATTTGAATATAAGGTTTCGGCTTCCAGAGTAGATAGATGAGCTAAAAACATTACCATCCTTTTGGATTCCGCCGCAGTCGAGTAAAAAGTACCTACCGATGATAAACATGGAATGGCTACGTTATTGTTTCACTGCAAGTTACGAGTACCATTATCAGGAGGCTAAACTACATAGTTTGTTGATTTTAATGTCAAACACACTCACTGGTCAGCTCATATGTTTAGAGCCACGGAGGGGGGGCTACATGTTGTGTAAACTTCGGTCACCCATCCAAGGGCAAGGCAAGGCGTTGTGCATTACACGGCAGACATTTAACGATACCCTCGTTTCCAAGCATGCGTTGGTATGTAAATTAAATATGTAAGTAGTAGGTACTGATATAATGTGGAACGTAGGTACCTACTGTATAAGCAGCGTAGGTTTAAATTGCCTATTACGTATAGATTACACAATTTCTCGGGCCCTACCCGCAGGGTTAGGCTAGTGTAATTTATGAAACAGGGAGTCACAGGGCGACCGAGTGATAAGAGACAAACGATAGAAAGGGCCCGAGAAATCGTTTAATGTAATAGACCCTTTACATAGCATCCTAGGCGTATTATTATATGAAGTAAGTTAGGCAGCGTAAAATAATAGGTAAGTCTCAGATTGTAGAAATCTGAGAGGTTATCATCGCTTAGCCTTTTCCCAACTATGTTGGGGTCGGCTTGCAGTCTAACCGGATGCAGCTGAATACCAGTATTTATGGAGAGACTGTCTATCTGACCTCCACAACACAAATACTGGGTAACACGATACCCCTTGGTAAGACTGGTTTCAGACTTTCGGGATTCTGACGACTCATAACGACTGTCGAAGATCCACGAATGACAGCCAGGACGGTGCTTTCCGAGGCACGGTATGTAAAGATGATCACTCATCCACGGACCAACCGCGGCAAGCGTAGCTTAACCTGATGGATCGACCCATGCGGCTATTATTACTTAGACACAAGCCCCTGTAAGAAAAAAATCTTAGAGGTAACTACACCATGATTTACTCATTTACAGTATTATTTACACTATGATTAATTAATCCAATCCATGTAAGTAACTCATCCTTTTCTTTTTTTTTTTGGGGGTGAGAAATTGTCAAATAACCCGCTCTGGGCGGAGCGGGGGGCGTGTCAGACTTCTACTGAATAAAACCCACCCGTGTTTCTTCAGTTGTCCGTGCCAGGACCACAGTTACTCTTTCAAACAACCCGCAACCCGGGCAGAAGTCTGACACGCCCCCCGCTCTGGGCGGAGCGGGGGGCGTGTCAGACTTCTACTGAATAAAACCCACCCGTGTTTCTTCAGTTGTCCGTGCCAGGACCACAGTTACTCTTTCAAACAACCCGCAACCCGGGCAGGCATCGGCCCTAGCGGACCCCAACAGTTAGTGCTGACATCTATTTGAGGCACGCGTGGAACACAATGTGCCATTGACTCGGGCCTGGTCCTTATCGGACGGCGAGCTATCCATTGCTTGCCATCCGCAAGCCCGCGCCTACGGTGGCCGGGAATCGGCTCTCAATTCCTGACGCCCAGGGCGTCTTCTGCGGTGACTAGGGGCGTGAGGGCGCAAAGTTTGGCTTTCCCTCACGCGTGCCGCCTCCTCCTTCGTGAGCATTACTGCTTCGCAGAAGGAGGTGGCAGCTTCTCATGCACTCTCGCTCCGTACTATGGCCTGGACCAGGGCCAGAAGCGTGAGATCGCCGCCGCTGATCGCCTTTGCGAGGACGCGGCGGTGCTCTGCCCAAGCCGGGCAGACCTCCACTGTATGCTTTACCGTGTCCTCCGGGCGATCCACACAAAGGTAACACCCGGGCGTTTCCTCCCGCCTTATCCGGAACAGGAACCTCCCGAAGCAACTGTGTCCGGTGAGGACCTGTGTCAGGCGGAAGTTGAGGACGCCGTGACGCCTCTCCAACCACTCCTCAAAAAGGGAGATTTATTGCCGCAATTGTGGCGTGCCCAGCGTACTATGAGATCCCGCCGGAGCCGCGTCCGCTGTGCCGTGATTTCTCCCTCCCATGTGTATGCGAGGACTTTTGCCTCCAAATCCCACGGCGGCAATCCGGCATGGAGGCTCGCCACCGCTTCGGAGACCGTGCGGTATCCCCGGACTAGCCGGATGGCCCTCTGGGACGCGTTCAACCGGCGGGCTGGTTTCCGCTCCAAGGATCGCGCCCACACCGGTGCCCCGTAAAGGGCCATAGACCGCACGACCCCCGCGTAGAGCCTCCTGTAGGAGGCGCTTGGACCCCCTAGACTGCGCAGGAGCCGCTTCAAGGCAGCCCCGGTCCGCTCCAGTGTGAGAGCCAAACGTCGGAAATACTCCACGAAGTTCCATCAGCTGTCGAGGACGAGTCCCAGGTGAAGTACCTGGGACTCGTCGGCTCGACTCCGTTGTGAACCCCTCCTACCGTTATTTGGGAACTCCACGGTGGCGCGCTCCGAGGACCGTAAGTTTTTATGGTCCTCGGAACGCGCCACCGTCGAGTGAACCTGCAAAAGTCCGAGGTCATGTGTTTCATGACCTCGGACTTTTGCAGGGCCACCTCGAGTCCCAATTGCCGGATTCTCTCGTCGATTGTCGCAACCCCGCCTGTCGCTAGTTCGGCCGCCGACTGGTGCGACTTACCCTGCGTCAGAAGTAACACATCCTAACTACCTAATATTATAAATGCGAAAGTGACTTTGTTTATTTGTTTGGTACGCTTTTACGCTAAAGCGGCTGAATGGATTTGAATGAAATTTGGCACATGGGTAGACCATAACCTGGATTAGTAGGTACCTAGACTACCTTTCATCCTGGATCGCAGACGAAGTAGCAGTACAACAGGGCAACAGCTAGTACTTAATAAGGACTACTATTCAATATTTTATTTTGCTACGACGACATGAGGCTTTTGTAAACAGGTACCTATAGAAAAGTATCAGTTCTGTGAACTGGGGCACTATTATAATATTCATAAGAATAGTGAACCTTTTGGTTTACGATAAAACAAATAGGTAAGTAGTATGAAGAATGCAATTAATGCAATTTTTTGAGCACAGAATTGGTTAAAATTAGTTATAAATTAGCATTGTTATTAATTTGTAATGTATCAACTTCCATTAAAACAATATAAGACAAAAGAACCTTAAAGGAACCTTATTGCTTTTCCAAATACCTAATGGTAACTTTACTGTTATGTTTTATAGTTTTAACGTACGTAAGCACTCATTTTTTAGGAATTAATTTAATATAGTGTTAACAATTATGATAAACAACTGCACGAGTACCCCTATAAGCAAATAAATTGCAGTCTGTTGTCATCGTTGTCTTCAAAGACTACTGTCTGACTTGACAAACGCTGGAGCAATTAACCTTGACAACCGAAATCTCAGTTTAAAGACTAATTACTTACCGCAAACAAACGTTAACATAACATTATTAATAACCTTTAATGAGATTGCATCATACTAGCCATGACTTTGGCTTGGGACTCTTCATTCAACTCAACTTGACATTCCGTCTCCAACTGAACAAATATGGAATCACTTAAAAATTGACTGGCAATGAAGACCACGACCTTTGAGAACGTATCTGTGCAAATAAAGATGGACAAATGTTTGTAATACTATTATTACCATATGTACGCATGTCATCAAGGGGATTCAACTGAATTGCGGACGTAACATTCAACACTCAATACTTTAACTCAACACTCGTGTAACTAAGAATAAAACCAGCCAAATGCGTGTCGGACCGCGAATAATGAAGGGTTCCGTAATTGGGATGAATTTATTCCAAGAACAAACATACCGTTGTAGTTCAAAAATTCACAGATCTCGTGCTCTACACGACCTTCAGGTACATTGAAAATGCACTTAGGCAGACTTTTCATTTTGTATGATGCCTAATCGACTAGATTTGGACCAAATAGAATTTGCATCGTCTGAAGTAATATTAGGTCTTTACCTATGAAATTGCCATTTAGTATGCAGAAAGTCAAAGTCATTTTTATATAGATATTTTTTATTTCTATCAATCAAAATATGCACCCATGCTATCGATGCATCTCTACGAGCGCAGTGGTATATTTTCAATGCCTTTCTTGATTCTTTGTCAGGTGTAAGAGAGCCAACAAACTCTTCAAAGTCATTTTGTACTGTCTCTCGGTTATTGAATTTTTTGCGCTGCCAAGGAGTTGTCCAAATTTTGGAAAAAGTATAAGTCTGTCGGCGCAAGATCTGGTGAGGACGGTGGATGACGCAAAACTTCCAATCCTAACTCTTGTAGCTTAGAGACCGTCTGTGGTGCTATTTGAGGTCGAGTGTTATCGTGTAGGAGCAGCGGGGACGAGCGATTAACCAAGGCAGGTCGGAGATTTGCGAGGTTCTGCATCATTGTGTCCATTTCTTCACAATACACATCCGCAGTAATGCTGGTGCCATTTGGTAAGAAGCTGGGATGAATTTACCAGCACTAGGCTACCAAACAGTGACCATGATTTTTTTAGGGGTAAGTTTTCGTATGGGGCATTGCCTAGGCGCTGAACCAGGGTCTAACCAACATGATGACCGCCTAATATTATTGAAAAGAATCCATTTTTCATTGCAAGTGACAATGCGGTTCAAAATCCCTTCGTTTCTGTGTCAGTTAAGCAACGCAAGGCATACCTCAACGCGCTCGTCGCGTTGGCGATCGTTCAGTTTGTGCGGCACCCACTTATCAAGTTTTTTCACCTAAAACCACTAAATGGACCAATATTGTTTTGATGCTAACGTTGAAAGCTGCTGCTAACTCAGCCCTAAATTGAGTATCGTCAGCTTCCACTATCACATTTAATTCATCGTTGCTGACTGCTAATTTTTAGATCACAGACAATTGATCATATCATTCTTGCCTGAGCAACCGCAGCAAGTTCATCATGCTCCCCTAGATGTCACTGCTTGCGGTAGCGTCGGGGGTCGGGTTGCCTCCTTCCCTCAAATATGGCGAGGGTGGGTAATGGCGGATCTTTGCGTTATGCTCGTGAAAGGGTGCTGCTTGTGGTGACTGGTCGTCTTGCTGGTCTTGGTTTTGTTTTGTTATTAGTAATTAACTCTTTGTTTATGTTACTTCGAAGGTTCTAGTTCATTATTTGTGACTTCGATTTACGGCTTCATATACGGATATATGTAAGTTGGCACGTCCTTTATTTCTGGAGTCTTATTTGTGTATAAAGTTCTGCTTACGTTTTGAGTATAGTTTTCGATTATTTATTTTTTTGGTATATTGGCGTGAGCTACCATACTTATAGCAAATAATTTAATTTAATGTTTTCCGTAATGTACCTAAATTATTATGCGCAGTGTTGTATAGAGTAAATTTTTTTAACTAAACAGACAGCTGTGCTGCTGGGGAGTTTGTTGCGCCACTTCTTCTCCTCTGCTAAAGCACTAGAAAGTGGTGAAGGGCCGGCGTTTTAGGGGACTGTCTTATGTAATTTTTACATTCGAAAAGTGCTGATTCTCAGCCTAGTTTGAATAAATGACTTTTGATTTTGAGATCAAATTCCGTGTCGGAAGCGTTCAAACCAATAACGCGTCGTGCGTTCATTTGTAGTGTTTACTCCGTACACATAATTAATGTTGCGAGCCGTTTGTGCAGCATCGCTACCGCGACGGAACTCGTATTCCATAATTGCTCGTATTTATAACGTGTCCATATTGATGATAAAGATACAAATGTAATGAAAACAGAACACTAATCAATAAACGAATGACTAAATTGAAAACAGAATTCCTATTATTTATGAAAATAAAATTCATTTGAATTTAGAGTTTATCGCCAGCCATAGATAAATTACGTTTCAAATAGCCAGTATTATAAAACGGCAACTTCATAGGTCACGATCAAACTCTTAAACACTTAAGGGAGTGTTACACACTTAACACACTCCCTTAAGAGGCCCACGAAGCATGCGTAGTTCATACAAACGAAATACCAAAATAATTTGTAAATCAAACATATTCTTAAGGTAGTGTGTATTTATTCCGATTGGATTACAGAATATTTACGAGCATTTATTTACGTTACACGTCCGTGTTTGGGTCACAGAAATACATATGTGTACAAAATTTCAACTTAATCGCTCCATTAGATTCGGAGCAAATTGGCTGTGACAGACGGACAGACAGACAGACTGACACACGAGTGATCCTATAAGTGTTCCGTTTTTTTCTTTTACGGAACCCTAAAAAAGGGTAAACAAAAATATGTAGAATTGTTTTCGGTGGGTCAAATTTACCCTTGGCTTGTGCATAAGCCAGTGGGCGAGAGTAATGAAGACGATGATAGCAATAATTCGGATATGGATACAGACCACTAAATTGTGGAAGTATTGCATTGTAGTTATGCTGAACATCTTTATGAATTTGAGTTTCTTATAGAAGGCCAGTTTCCTTATTAGTAGCTGTTGCTAACAATATAGCTTCGTTAATCAGATAGTATGGTAGTAGAGGTAAACGCCTTTACTACCTTAGCTCAAATTCTAATTTCGCCCTCACTTCCCCGCGCCACCTACTCTTTTTCCTACCTATTTTACCTGTTGCGTAATATGTGTTCTGAGCGCCAGCGACACAGCTATCCCGTTCGAAAGCTGAAGCGAGACTGAGCGGGGGTGTCGGGCGGCACGGAACAAACTTCAAGACGCCAATAGTTTAGGTAATTTCTTTTTACGGTGAAAATAATGCTAATTAAAAAAATAATAAAACACATAATACCTGCTTTATAGTTAGTTCAGTTAGGGCCGGTTTTGTGATCCGTAGGTAATTCAACTAATGGTTAAACATAGTAACCAATGGTTGAATTTTGGCTAAATGTGAAAGGCTAAACACGAATGAGTTATGCCATTAGTTATTATTTTTTAATATGAATGAGCTAACATGAATACAGTCTTTCATATTTAGCCAAAATTCAACCATTAGTTATTATGTTTAACCGTTATGTACTGTTTAACCATTGGTTGAGTTAACTACGGATCAAAAACCGGCCCTAAGTGTGCACAGTTTAATGATCTACATTGAAGTATTTTTTTAATACCAGCGGTTTATTGTTCGGTTTAGAAGTAACTTTGATTTATTTTTCTATCGAGAAAATTTTATGGAATCGTGTTTTCGTCAACCATAGTACTTAACATTAATCCTCAACTTTACCGTATATTTATTTCAAAATTAATGCTGCAGTATTTTCGACTTAACTGAGGCTCATGCTAAGCCATTTGAGGTAGGCTCTAGAATTTGCTTTTATGGCTAGTATGTTTGGTATAATGGTAGTAAGGTGAACCATCACTATTTGGCGAGATTCGACTGACATGGTATTTAGTACGATAGGGTGATAGTATTGTGTTAAGGTAATATGGTTCCAGTAGTGTAATTGCTTCTATTTTTAAAAAAACACTGTTAATGTACTTAGTTGATTGTTATTGACGAACTGGTTGTAAATGGATTTTTGATGATGATATTCATTATTATAAACATTTATTTGACAAAAAATACATTCCAAATAGTTAGTAATTACATAAAACAACTTAAAAACTAGTGTTAGTGCATACATTTGGCAATTAATAAGAATGTCAAAGACATCATTAATAAAACATAATCAATTACGTTCAATAACAACAACATTATTTCACGGCACGGTTTGAAGGCAATACTTGTATCTTGGTCCAGTGCCTGAACATTTGACCTGCCGCTCTATCGGCACAGTGACCAGGGGCCGATTCTACTAATTTGCCACGTTACACGTTCAATTGTGTTTTTTCGCGTCACGCTCATGACTGAACTAAAACGTAACCGCAGTTGGATCGTTGTTACATTAGTGGAATGTGAAAACGTTCAAAAGCCGTGGTTCAGTTGCCATTCAATTGCGATTTTTTAAGAATTTTGTTAGTAGAATCGGCCTTCAGGAGACTGTTGGCGCTGCCCCGCACCCGCCGCATCAGGGAGTTCACACATTTTCGCATGATTGCGTAAAAGTCGTCTATATGTCATTGTGCCTCTGCGAACATCCATGTGTCAACATTACTTATGTCAACATTACTTATAGCTACCTACCCAATATTTAATTTAATTAATATAAACAATAAATAAATTAAAAATGTATTGTTTTATTTTATTTTTATATTTACACGTTATTGAGTCATTATAGAAATGTATGGTATAATTTATGTCAATTTGTGGTATTTTGTGTGTATATTTTTATTCGAATACAAAACTTTTTGTATATTTCTTTTTTTAAATATGATGGCGCATCGACATCGAAATCAAAATGTCAACGTGAAAAGTGGCTTTATTGTCTCTGTCAAAGCCACTCTAGCGTCGTGGCGATGGTAGCGAGGCAGCCATCTTGACAACACACAAGAGATGGGTAGCACACTCTTTTAACATGAGGATCGTGCGAGGCACTCTTTTTACAAAGTGTGCTAGCACACTGTGCTACCACGAATGAGGCGAGGCCGCGAGTTGTGTTCTGTGAGTGTGTAAGTGAGTCGCGTGTGACTCGCCGCACGATCCGCGAGTCGTCAACTCGGCGAGTAAGGAGTGTATTGACGACAACGCGACACAGCACACATACGCGGTAGAGTAGGCACACGCGCTGACTAACACAGCTCACACGAGTGATGACGAGGGAAGAGAATTGAGAATGTTTTCGTGACGTCGTCATATGAACGAAAGAAAAAGACAGCAATTAAATTTAGACCTTAACTCCTTTGCTTAGAATAGTAGATATTATACGTAAAATCGTACAAAATGTTCTACTCGTATGTAGCTAATCTGTGATGTGTGTTAGCACATCAAAATAAAAAGAGTGAGTGACTCTTTTTATCCAAGTGAGTACCTACAACTGTGGTAGCACATGTGCTGAGTTACCCAACACTACAACACACTTTTTGACGGACCGGCGTCAGCGCACCACGTCTGCGACGAATCGCTTTCCATCGCCTCAATCAAAGTGATTTTTAATAAGAATTGTGAAGATCTAAAGACTAGAGACTATTGTTTTAATATTAGAAGGTTAATTTGAGTGATATTATAATTATTGAAGAAAATCATTATAACAGGAGATTTTTGGAGGTGTTCGGTTTTATTCACCGCCATATATCAACGCCCTGCGAGATGAGTTCTGTTGATGGTCCTCCTTTTTTTTTGTGTGGATGGGAAATCATTAAATAACTTCTCCCGCTCTGGGTGGAGCGAGAGGGCGTGTCAGACTTCTACTGACTAAAACCCACCCGTGTTCCTTCAGTTGCCTGTGCCAGGGCCACGGTAACTCTTTCGAACAACCCACAACCCTGGCGGGCATCGGCCCTAGCGGAACCCTTCAGCTAGTGCTGACATCTCTTTGAGGCGCGCGTGGAACACAACGCGCCGTCGACCCGGGCCTGGTCCTTACCGGACAGTGAGCTACCTGTTGCTCGCCATCCGCAAGCCCGCGCCTACGGTGGCCGGGAATCGGCTATCGATTCCCGACGCCCAGGGCGTCTCCTGCGGCGACTAGGGGCGTGAGGACGCAAAGATTTCCTCTCCCTCACGCGTTCAGCCTCCTCCTTCGCGAGCATTACAGCTTCGCAGAAGGAGGTGACGGCTTCCCATGCACTCTCGCTCCGTACCATGGCCTGTACCAGGGCCGGACGCGAGAGATCACCGCCGCCGATCGCCTCCGTGAGGACGCGGCGGTGCCCTGCCCAAGCCGGGCAGACCTCCACCGTATGCTCCACCGTGTCCTCCGGGCGATCCACACAATGGCTTTCAACACCCGGGCATTTCCTCCCGCCTTATCCGGAACAGGAACCTTCCGAAGCTACCGTGTCCGGTGAGGACCTGCGTCAGGCAGAAGGTGAGGGTGCCATGATGCCTCTCTAACCACTCCTCTAAGAGGAGACTTATCGCCGCAATTGTGGCGTGCCCAGCACTGGGTTGCGACAGTTGCACTCTCCATGTCACCATGAGATGATGGTCCTCCTGCGCCTTCATCAGAAGTGGGATCGAAAAGGCAAAGTGAAGCAAAGCCACCGGAAAAAACAACCGCTGAGCAACTTTTTTGTAACATGGAGCGTCACTTACTCGAGTTTTAGCAGCACAACTTGGGTACTGTGCGTACGAGTCTCGTTTATCTTATGATGTACAATGTACAACTCAAATTCAAAGCAATGTGACCATTGACGAACTCACAGTAAATTTACTTTTTCATGTGGTCCCAGATAGTCATATTTGAGATCCTATCATAATCGGGAGAGACATTTTTAAGCAAGGGCTATGCGTTAAAATTTACAATGACAACCTTATATTTTATTCCAAGGAACAAACTCAATTTTGTGACTCAAATACAAATAGAGTCGATTTTACAAAAATTGACAAGGATTTACACGGACAGGATAGGGAATCTAAGTTTTTAAACCGGCATGGTCACTGACATTATCATTAGAACTTAAAACGGGATATTTACCATGTATATTAATTGATTCGAGTTTCCGATATTTCGGCACAGTTGCAAGTGCCATGATCATATCGGAATCTCGAATCAATTAATATACATGGTAAATATCCCGTTTTAAGTTCTAATGATAAGGATAGGGAATCGTTAATATCATTTTTAAACAAATATTCCGACTGTTTCACCGAAGGCATTCCTTCCCGCCGAGTTAAAACAGGAGAATGTG
This sequence comes from Dicycla oo, assembly GCA_948252095.1. Lineage (NCBI taxonomy): Eukaryota > Metazoa > Arthropoda > Insecta > Lepidoptera > Noctuidae > Dicycla > Dicycla oo. The sequence continues at coordinate 21,866,699 of OX411714.1, forward strand.
AAATTAAATTGGTAGATCCACATAAAACGGTGCAACGGAGTCCATATAGGCTAGCGCCAGCAGAAACACAGGTAGTCAAAGAAAAGGTTCAACAATTGCTAGATGCTGGGGAGATTCAGGAAATCTTCTCCCACTTTGCCAGCCCAATATTATTAGTCGATAAAAGGGATAACTCATACAGAATGTGCGTGGATTACCACGAATTAAAATCCAATACACAGCCCGAGCACTATCCTCTGCCACGTATTGAAGAGCAAATTGATCAGCTTGCCGGGGCTAATCATTTCTCCTCATTAGATATGGCATCAGGGTTCCACCAAATAATGATGCACCCTGATTCTGTGGGGAAAACAGCATGCGTCACACTCGAGGGGCAATTATGAGTACCTTGCTGATTTATATGGATGACGTGTTTTGCTACTCTGTTGACGTAACTGAAGGTCTGCAGCGCTTAGACTAGGCTTTGGGTGCTTTAACAGAAGCTGGGTTTACATTCAATCTCCAAATATAAGTTTATGAAGCGTAAAATAGAGTATCTGGGATATTCACTTCAATCTGGTGAAGTAAGGCGCAACTCTCGTAAAATACAAGCATTGGTAGATTCTCCTCAACCAAAAACAGCCACTCAGGTCTGATTACTGATTACTGATTAAATTATAATTGATTAAATTATGAATATTATGAAATTCTTCAGGATATGTGCAACTTTTATTTTTATTTTTATTTAAGATGGGTTTGCTCTTGACTCTAGTCTAGGTCAGAGGTGACAGAGACAAAGTCGACGATGGAGTGAGCTTACCTGGAAGAAGCCTGTTGACTGTCACTTTGAAGAGATTAGGGTTGTATGCGCTCGGAAACACAGACGCAGGTAGTAAGTTCCACTCTTTTGCTGTGCGCATTATAAAAGACATTTGGAAGCGCTTAGTGCGAATTGGTGGAATAGCGACAAGGTAGGGATGGTAAATGGCAGTGCGTCTAGATGTCCGATAGTAGAAGGGGGCCGGTGGAATGAGGTCGTGGAGTTCTTGAGCACACTCTCCGAAGTACAATCTGTAGAAGACCGACAAGCAGGCAACCTTGCGGCGATGCGCCAATCTATGAAGCTTGGCATCCACCAGTTTTATGTCGCCAATGAGCCTCTAACCTCTGCATTCCACCGAGTCATGCGCGGCTAGTTGGTACTTTGCTGATCCAGCCCAAAGGTGGCTGCAATACTCCATGCAGGATCGGACTTGCGCTTTGTAAAGAGTTAAAAGCTGTCCAGGCGTAAAGTATCGCTTCACCCTATTTAGGATGCCCAGTTTCTTGGCCGCAGTTTGGGCTTTGTACTCGATGGTGGCGCCGAAGTTGAGACCAGATGTCAACTCCATGCCTAGGAGCTCAAGCCGCTCAGTTACAGGAACAGATGTAGCCTGAAAAGTAGAAGTTTGGGCGAAACGACTCCTTTTAGCGGTAAAAAGACTCGCCTGTGTTTTGGTGGCGTTAAAAGAGACCAGATTATCATCACCCCCCTGGGAGACAAGGCTTAAGGTCAATTCTGTCCTCTCTACCATGGCTCCTCTCTGCCATACCATCTCTCAAGGGACGAACTTTGGCCCCGCTGGTTTTTGCGCTGCACAAGTATCTCTCTGATACTGTACTGTCATCTGCGTACCCAATAATACCAGGCTGAAGCAGGTCATTGATGTGCAGCAGGAAAAGAGTTGCAGAGAGACAAGTCCCCAGAGGAACTCCGGCATCAATAGTCATAAGGTCAGAGGAGCAGCCATCAATGACTACTCTGATCGACCGTTCACTAAGGAAATCAGAAATCCAGCTACAAAAATCATCTGGGATGCCATAAGCAGGAAGCTTGCTGAGCAGAGCATTGTGCTAGACCCTGTCAAAGGCCTTCGAGATGGCAAGCGATACAGCAAGTGTTTCTCGATGGCTTCGCCACAGCAGTGCGTGACATACACAAGAAGATCGCCAGTTAACCGACCCGGCGAAAGCCATATTGACGATCACTGCGGAGATCATTGTATTCAAGGTAGGTTAGCAACTTATTGTTCAGTACCCTTTCCATAACCTTGTACAGAATGGAGGTAATGGCGATCGGACGGTAATGGATAGGGTCTGCACGGTCGCCCTTTTTGAGCACTGGTTGTACATTTGCAAGCTTCCAGGATTTCGGCACCGTTCTTTTCTCAAGAGAGAGGCGGAACAAACGTGTCAACACAGGAGACAGTTCAGGCGTACACAGCCTCCACACTCTCGCTGGAATGCCGTCAGGCCCGCTGGCCTTGTTCATGTCTAGACTGCACAATACTCTTCCGACCTCTTTAATGTGAACTGCGATCTCCGCCATCGAGGAGTCACAATATGGTACATTAGGTATTCGCTTGGATACAACGACCAGACGTGAATTGCTTGCATAGGAGATGCAAATAAATTTGCTTTCTTACTTGCAGAGTGAGCCATTGACCCATCAGGCTTCATCATTGGAGGTAAAGTGGAACGACAGAAATTCATTTCAGCCGCTTTAGACAAGGAAAAGTTAGATAGTGTGTTGAAAACATATTAACACTAATTTGATATGATAGAAAAAAATCACGAAGATACCTCTAATTTCTTTTAAGGATTAAAAACCATACTAGTACATGCAATCATTCTGATTTTTGTCAGATTATTCTACAAGGAACCTATTCACGTAATAATGTTTTAATTTTTTTTAGTGAAATAAATAGATTTTTTATAAATAAATTCATATTTTGCAATAAATTGTCAGCGTTGTGTCATCACGCTTCTCTTTCTTTTCTATGCAGTCCGTTAGTGACCGCGCTTTAGGTCCTGAACAGTTTAAGGTTACGCTAGTCGGTCATTTTTCCATACAAACGTGATTATTCTTCTGTCTGACGGTGTACTTTCAAAACTAAAAATTATATTGATTTGTCTCGTCATTGTCTAGTCTTGTATGGAAGCAGAATCGGAAAAAAGATATTGGTTTGGAAGTTATGAGCGTCGAAACTTCCATATTTCAACATTAATTTTAACGCATCTTTGGGTGTAAATAAATAGCTCTCGGAGTATAAAAATGGCAAAATTGTTACCGTACAGGCATAGATAAAATTATTAAAGAATTCAAATAACTTTATTTTTAATAAATACATCCTGTAGATTTTTCATAATATCTATACACCCAAAAGTCTGTTCATGAAATTTTACGCGCTCCTTTTCGTTATAAATTATCGTCTATTTGACTAAATAAATAAAAACTATGTAAATAAATCCAAGTCCGGTCTACAGTGGGCACTACTGGCAGCTTCAATGTGGCTGTGGGCTTGCACCAGGGATCAGCACTCAGCCCTTACCTCTTCGTGCTGATAATGGATGCTCTTACATCTGATATCCAGGAAACGGCTCCCTGGTGTATGCTGTTCGCTGATGACATTGTGCTGATTGCCGAGAACGGCTTAGAGGTCCAGAGCAGATTGGAGGTGTGGTGGGAAAGACTCGAGACCGTTGGCCTGAGAGTAAGTCGGACCAAAACTGAGTATCTGTTTTGTGATTTTGGCGGCCTCTCCAGTCCTGTGCCCATATCTCTCGCCGGAACGCCCTTATCGATCTGTTCCGACTTTCGGTACCTCGGGTCGCTTGTCCAAGGAGATGGCGAAGTAGACCGAGACGTAACGCACCGGATCAACTCAGGATGGATGAAATGGCGACAGGTCACAGGAACAACTTGCGACCCACGGATGCCCCTCAAGTTAAAGGGGAAAATTTATAAGTCCGTGGTAAGGCCTGTCGTACTTTATGGGTCTGAATGCTGGGCCGTAAAGAAGACAGATGAAAAAAGATTGCATGCAGCGGAGATGAGAATGTTGAGATGGATGTTTGGAGTAATGAGAATGGATAAAGTAAGAAATGAGTATATAAGAGGAAGTTTGAAAGTGGCGCCAGTGACAGAAAAGTTGAAAGGAAATCGTTTAGCTTGGTATGGGCATGTGATGAGAAGCGACGAAACGCATGTGACTCAAAGAGTGATGAATATACATGTTGATGGATGGAGAGGGAACGGAAGGCCGAAGAAAATATGGATGGAATGTGTAAAGAATGATATGAAAGAGAAGGGAGTGAATGATAGTGTGACGGTTGACAGGGGAGAATGGAAGAAGAAAACATGTTGCGCCGACCCCAAGTAACATGGGATAAGGGCAGGAAGATGATGATAAATAAAACAATTAAATAGATAAATAAACGAAATAGCATGCATATTAGCCACGCCACCAACGAGTTCGAGCCGGCAGCTAGTGCGACCTTAAGTGCCTTTTCTTTCACATGGCTCTTAAACAAAACTGACGCCTCTTCCTAACCTTTCGGGCATTAGAGGCGTGATGTTATATTTTTTACACATTATTTTTTCTTAAACACATATAAGCATGATAAACACCCTAAAATTGATAATAATTCATTAATTTACATAATAATTGTGGGGAAAAATACTTAATTCAGACTCAATCGTTTTCCGTAGCAAATATATCCCTATCGCATATACATTCTTGTCAAGTAAGGTATGAATTCGACTATAATTTTAAACTGTTACATACTTAAAATGGTTATGATCAAACGACGTAAGATTCCTGGGACTCTTGCAACAAGATAATTTAATGAGGTATGTCTTCTGCTGCAAGACAATATATTGATCCATTGATTGATTTTGCATCTTTCTGACAAGTTGCATGATGTCATCGATAACGTTTTGAATGAATAATAAATCTATTAACTCTATTGTATGTGCTCATAATCACACCACTTGATAACCTCACTGTAAAACGTTTAAGTAAATATTTTTGACTTGTTATTCTCAGCTTTGCCTTTATTACAAAAGGTAGTTGAGATCATATCGAGTACTTACATTACATAATATATAATTTTTGATTCGGTAATGTCCGGTGTGACACTTGCCCCGAACTGTCGCTCGTCGTTCGCCTTGTCTGCACAAGGTGACAGCCGCCACACACACCGTAGCGAGTGCTGCGACCTTCCGCGCCCGTTTGATTACAACCTTCAAACAATTTGCTGAACCTAGCGACATGTCAACGCCCTCACAAGTGACATCGTGAGTGTTTTGGTTAACTATACAAATATTGCTTTAATTACTTATCTAGTACAGCTGAGTACACCTTGACCTTGTTAAATGTTTGAAGTAACTACAAATGCGCAGAAAAATATAATTATTATGTGTTTATAGGCACTTAAATAATATTTATTTAATGTTCATAGATAAATCAAGTTTATAAGTAAGTTTATAACCGCGCCACGAGGAGATGACATTGTACCCATGTATACCTAATGCAGAATCAAAGTAACCCCTAAGAGGGGGACTCTTAGGGGTTACTTTCGAAACGATCAAATGCAATTATCAATTTTTACGTTATTGATACACATCGATGCGCAAATTGATCTTATACCAAGTGCAATTGAAGCGATTGACAATATTACCAGACTAAATAATAGAAAGTGATGGCAATTGATCGTTTCGGGGACCCACATTGATGAGCAAATTGATCGTCTACCAAGTGCTATTGAAGCGATTGACAATTTTACTACAATAGAATTTGTTGGCAATAAAATTGATCAATTGCGATTGTCAATTTTTTTGTAATTGATACACATTGATGCGCAAATTGATCGTCTACCAAATGCAATTGAAGCTATTGACAATATTACTACATTAGTAACTGATAATATTGCTTAATTGCAATTGATCGTTTCGGAGACCCCTTACAGATTAATCAATAACTGGTTATTTTTATTTAGTTGTGAGCTGATTAACAGAAAACCATAGCTAATTATTATAAGGAACCCTTTCACTTATGTTAAAACTACTCGTAGCCTTTTTTCGAACGAAAGACATCAACGAAGGATCCTGTAATGAAAGGTGACCCTTAAAAATATGTATTTTATAAAAAACCTAAATAATTTCAGTTAGCCATTATTTGTATTTTTTGTTTAATATTAAGAAATATATGTAACTTAGATTTTTAGAATATTCCATTAAAATATGTACCCAACTTCATGCATGGAAAATCTAAATTATATGGTGTTATCTCCTTTTTAATATAGCTTTGTATCTTTTGTTTTTTTTTATTCTTTATTTGTGATGGGTTTGCTCTTGACACACGCTAGTCTAGGTCAGAGGCGACAGAGACAAAGTCAACGATGGAGTGAGCTTACCCAGAAGAAGCCAGTTCACTCTCACTTTGAAGAGATTATGGTTGTATGCACTTGGAAACAGACGCAGGTAGAGTTCCACTCTTTTGTTGTGCGCATTATAAAAGACATTTGGAAACGCTTAGTGCAAATTAGTGGAATATCAACCAGGTAGGGATGGTAACTGGCAGTGCGTCTAGATGTCTGATGGTAGAAGGGGGCCGGCGGAATCAGGTCGTGGAGTTCTTGGGCACACTCACAGAAGTACAATCTGTAGAAGACCGACAAGCAGGCAACCTTGCGGATGAGCCAAGCTGTGAAGCTTGGCATCCACCAGTTCTACGTCAATGAGCCTCTTAGCTCTGCTTTCCACCGAGTCAAGCGCGGCTAGTTGGTACCTAGCTGATCCATCCCAAAGGTGGCTGCAATACTCCATGCAGGATCGGACTTGCGCTTTGTAAAGGGTTAAAAGCTGTTTTGTGTGTAAAGGGTTCCACCTAAGATTAATTTTAAAATAAAGCCTAAGGAAACCTTTTTTACTAATCATGAAATAAATGAATCAATATTGTACAGCTGATCTGAACATCATTATCGAACCAACCTAGCTAAAATATTAAAATGAGTATAATTTACGTGTACCTCCACGCAAGTGGTCGTTATCCTATATGACAGATTTCCTTGACTAGCTTTGGCAATGACCAATTGTCGATTTACCCGACTTTGCACGTAGGGAGGATAATGATGTTATTCGTGACGTATCGAACAGTAACCACTACATGTGACTCCTCGTAGCGCATAGCGTAGCGCAGCGGGGTCTTGTATAGGACAAAAAAACGTGAAGTAAATACATAAAAAGCAACCTTCACACTTTATTTCTATTCAATTATTTTAATTGGTATAACGATGACAGACAATTAAAAAATAAATATCATAACATCTAAATTCGCCATGAATTTATAAAATTGTTTTCTAAGCTAAGCTATGTATATCTTGTTTATTAAGTTCTCGGCAAGGACAATACCGAGTCAGGGATATATATATATATATATATATATATATATATATATGTAATAACAGAGGCACAGGTCGATTATTCAGGTTAAGCTATGCTTGCCACGGTTGATCCGTGACCATCTTTATATACCAAGATGCCTCCTTGTCTCGGAAAGCCCATTAAGTCGTTGGTCCCGGCTGTCATTCGTGGATCTTTGACAGTCGTTACGGGTCATCAGAAGCCCGAAGGTTGACAACCAGTATTACCCAGTAACTGGATTGTGGAGATCAGATAGCAGTCGCTCCATGTAAAATACTGGTATTCAGCTGCATTCGGTTATACTGGAAGCCAATCCCGACATAGTTGGGAAAATGCTAGGCAGATGATGGAAGTGCAGACTTAACTTTTTATAATCATAAGGTAAAAATTTACGATATTGTGTACTGTAAGGCCACTTAAATGCTAAAATATTGGCTGAAATATACCTAATTACTTATAGTTTGATTTATTGATTGCACGTTGTAATTTAGTTCATGCGTGTCTATACTAACATTACAAAGAGGTAAAATTTGTGAGTTTGTATGTAGGGGGTAATCTTCCGAACTACTAATCCGATTCCGAAAAGTCTTTGCCGTGTATCATAGGATATACAGGGTGACCTGTAATTAGCGACCGATACTTAAACACATGATTATACTCATGACAACAAACAACTTTTACTATGGGACCAAACCTGAAATCGCGAAAATAAATCAGCTGTTCCCTACATTTTAACGAGTTAAGCGAACGTAAATTGTAGGGATCAGTTGACTTTTTTTCACGGATTAGCAATTTGCTTAAAAATGATTCCGATTCCGATTGATAGTGTGTTACGCAATTACGGTTCTGAAATGGACGATTGCATTATAATAATAATAATAATAATAACCTGGGACATTGTTCACACACGGTCATCTGATCCCAAACTAAGCAGAGCTTGTACTATGGAAACCAGATAACTGACATACATTATAAAATCGGACAACTTAATTAGCTTTAACTAATTAGTTAGTTTTTGTTTTTGTTTTTGAACGTGAGTGTTAGTCAACCAGCCCTGGACTCCCCTACACTGTATGAAGTCGAAATCTTTAATTATAGTGTTTTTTCTTTTTTTTTGTTTGTTAAAACAAGAAATCAGACGCGGATGTATTCGCGGACAGAACCTAGTACCTAGTTCTATTAGGTTTTCTAGGGAAAGCCGCACGTAATCGCTTTTACGTTACAAATGAGTTCAGTAATTAATGCACACTCATGCCTACTCACAAAATTCAGTTGTCTGTCAACATCTAATTAGTGAAATTCGATACCGTTTCATAAAGTTAGGTACCAATACGTAGATAATTTGCATTGAATAGACATTCCTTTCTTTATTTTAAAGTCGGTAAAGTATTTGATTATTATGATTAGGTTATTGGTTTGGGTATTGAATTACCAGCCGTCTTATTAGTAGTGTTAATGATAATGATAAATGATTTTTATTTCTGTAAGTAGGTTTGTACAAACACTTTTACAAGTCAATATTTTTTTTTTTTAAACTTGATGAGGTCGGCGTTACTATCTGACTACTCTGAGAAGAAAGGCCGAAGCAAACTCAGAGGTCATATCATGTTTATATGTTTTATGTTACCTAGGGAATGATACATTATACTATTCCCAAAACGACCGAATGCTCATAATCAATCTACGAGTACGAGCACATTCAAGTTGCATTGGAAATCAATATTTTTGAAAAACAACGTAAACGGACAAAACATATCGCTTCCTCAATTGATTTGTTTGGGTGATAATAGAAAAACAATAAGTCACCTTCAATCATGGTGTTGTATATTAATTAACCGACTTCAAAAAAAGGAGGAGGTTCTCAGTTCGTCGGAATTTTTTTAATTTTATTCTTGGGACCCTGGGGTCCCGGACCTTTGGAATGCGTACGAGGGGCCGAAGCCAACTCGCAGAGGCCCTTTAGACAGTTTTAATTAATGAGGAGGCACCAACCGACGATTATCCCTGTAATCTTTTTTTTATGTTTCCCGATTACTCGAAGACGGCTGGACTGATTTGGAAAATTATTTTTTAGTTTGAAAGGGTATACTTTCTAGTTGGTCCCATGGTCATCAGGTCAGGATCTGATGATGGGATCCTGGAGAAATCGACGGAACTCTTCAAATATTATAGGCACACCAATAGCGATTTGGGTATTTTTTATAGTAGGTAACTCGTTCTTGGAAAGCACCATTTGGTGAAGTGGAACTGATGATGAAGATCACAGATCGCCATCGGAACTACTCAATAATAAGTATTTCATGGGTTGCGATTCGATTAGGTACCTAGTTTAATAATGGTTGCTAAGTAATTTATGCTCGTCACAGTGCTTATGGTGATGTGGAGTTCTCCTGAGTCCTGGTACTTACTAGGAGAACTCCTCAACAATTAACGTCCCTGCATCGGGAAAAGAAATATTTTGTAAACGGTGATGAGTACTTAGTTGACATATTGTGATATTGTAACCAAAAGTTAAATTAAAAACCAAAGATACCGACTTCCGAAATTAAAGTTATTTTTCTCTTTGTGGGATTTTTTTGGAAGTCGGTTGATTTTTTTGGAAAAAAGTTTTTATCTAATTTGAATATCTTGATTTTCCCGATCAGTTTACCGAAAGAAAAATTACTGAACTCTACTTTTTTTTTCAGTTTCACAACAAGACATAAGAAACATAATTACCTTAACACAATATAATTGTCAAAGAAAAAACCCTAACGTAAATTAACCTAACTTTTTTATATTATACAATAGTCCGTGATTAGTTGCATAACCCTTACAGATACTCATCAGATTTCTGAGTCCGCAAACCGCGGCACTCAGCAGCACCATATCGTCCGCGTAGCTGATGTTATTGAAACAGACGCCATCTATATAACAACCAGTATGTTGCTCGCTGAGCGCCTCGACCAGCCCGTTAATGTATAAATTAAAAATGGAAGGTGAGCTCAAACCCCCCTGCCTCACCCCACATTCCAATCTATACGGGTCCGACAATGTGCCCGCCCGCTTGACATGGTTCACCTGGTTCCCGTACCAGTAAGTTCGTTCGGTATCGGTCGAAAACCAAACTGATTGTCATGCAATTTTAGGTATTTGTCTAATTGTGTGTTTAGAATGCTGTCAAACACTTTTGCACCTACTGTTGCCAAAGAAATATGTCTGTAATTAGTTATGTCTGACAAATCTCCCGCCTTGTTTTTTACTACCGGAACCACGATAGCCCTCATCGTGTCGTTTGGTAGGTATGAGTGTGATATGTAAAAGTTGCCATTACATAGCCAGCACTCTGCTAATATGAGGCCGGGGGTGCTGCACATGTACCACACTTAATCCGTCATGGCCAGGTGATTTGCCTTTTGAAATAGATTTAACCGCTCTTGATACATCCCTGGCCGTAATTCTGGTATCAACATATTCTCCACTCATCCCACCCTCACTTCGAGACGACGATAGCGGCTCTAACGGTGACCTAACAGTAAAGTTATTTTTAAATTTATCAGCAATGCTTTTCAAATCATTCGAACCGTCAACACTCACAGGTAGACCCGGCCGAGTCCCCAAACGACTGGTATATTTCCAAAAACCACTGAAATCATTCCCGCTATGCTTAGCAACGAGAACGTCCATTTTCAGTTGGTCTTGGGGGTTTGACACCATTTTAAACGCGATTTAAATATTTTCCTGCTCTCGCACATCTTGGTATACATATCACCAGTGGTAGGACTACCGCATAATAGCCATTCCCTAAAACTCGCCCGGGCCGCCCTCTGACTGTCACTAATGAGTTTATTCCATCCAACAATGATTTTAGGTCTACATTTACTAGTGTCCGACCGAAAGTTCGGTTTCGGTTTCAGCCAAGATTCGGCCAAAAATCAAGTTTCGGCGGCACTTTTGCCGAAACCGAAACTGATTTTGGAAGTTGTCGTGCACGCTCGCCTTACTTCGTTTCACGCGGCAACGCTTTGGCGGACGCTGGCGGTCCTGTTCGGGAATTGTCGTGTGTCGTGAGTGTAATACTAATTTTAGTAATTATTATTTTTATATAAGAGGTACCTAAAAGAGATTGATGATTCTTCTAAGTGCAAATACAAACCAAAGTATTAATTAATCAGATTTCAAAATACCAATACTTAGTATTTCATGAAACAGTAATAATTAGTGATTTGATCATTGATAACTGATAAACATTTTGCTATGAGAACTTAATTTGAAAAAATAATAAAAATATTATTAATATTGTTTTTATATTATATTAAATAAATTATTACAACAAAATTAATATACTGTGTTTCCATTTCATGTCCTAATTAATGCAGAATAATGGGTAAAATGCAGCAGTATTTTAAGGAATTTTATACTCGACCACGTGAGTTTCGGTTTCGGTTTCGGCCGGAAAACCAGTTTCGGTCGGACTCTAACATTTACTCTGCATACCCAACTCTCCAGAGATGCCTGGGACAATGCAAGCACAATGTCGGAGTAAAGTTTGTCAATAACTAAGCTGTGAGTAGGGTCATTACAATACCGGTCACTGCACTTTTGAAACTCAGTAGGAAAATCAATAAGTTTAAGAAGTTTATGACGTTCCATTCTATATTGTGTAATAGATCATTGGTTTTCTCCCTCCATGCAATTTTATGGTGCGACTCAGTCTGTCTGTCTGTCACAGCTGGATATCTAATGCTATCAACTAGAAATTTGGAATAGTTTTAGATGACGTTTGCCCAACTATTTTGCAAATAAAAAAAATTCTTTCTTCCTTCCTTCATTCCTTCATTCCTTCTTATAAATTCGAAGTGGGGCTACTAGGGCATGTGGGGTATCATATGAAAGAGCGCCGTTTGCACGTTCTCAAACTTCTTTTTTTAAGGCCGCATAGTTTTCGACTTTGGATGAAAAGCGCAAAAAAATACCGTTCCCCCTCCTTAACTCCGAAGTTTGCATAGAGAATTATTATATTTTAATGACACGTTTGTTCCGCCTCTCTCTTGAAAAAAGAACGGTGCCGAAATCCTGGAAGCTTGCAAATGTACAACCAGTGCCCAAAAAGGGCGACCGTGCAGACCCTGCCCATTATTATCGCCATTACCTCCATTCTGTGCAAGGTTATGGAAAGGGTACTAAACAATAAGTTGCTGACCTACCTTGAAGAGAATGATCTCCTCAGTGACCGTCAATATGGCTTTCGCCGGGGACGGTCAACTGGCGATCTTCTTGTGTATGTCACGCACTGCTATGGCGAAGCCATCGAGAAACACGGCGAAGCACTCTCTTTATCGCTTGACATCTCGAAGGCCTTTGACAAGGTCTGGCACGTTGCTTTGTTCAGCAAGCTTCCTGCTTATGGCATCCCGCCTGATTTTTGTAGCTGGATATCAGATTTCCTTAGTGAACGGTCGATCAAAGTAGTCGTTGATGGCTGCTCCTCTGACCTTATGGCTATTGATGCCGGAGTTCCTCTGGGGTCTTGTCTCTCTGCAACTCTTTTCCTGCTGCACATCAATGACCTGCTTCAGCCTGGTATTGTTGAGTACGCAGATGATAGTACAGTATCAGAGAGATACTTGTCCAGCGCAAAAACCAGTGGGGCCGAAGTTCGTTCCTTGAGAGAGGCCATGGTAGAGAGGACAGATTTGACCTTAATCCTTGTCTCCCAGTGGGGTGATGATAATCTGGTCTCTTTTAACGCCACCAAAACACAGGCGAGTCTTTTTACCGCTAAAAGGAGTCGTTTCGCCCAAACTTCTACTTTTCAGGCTACATCTGTTCCTGTAACTGATCGGCTTGAGCTCCTAGGCATGGAGTTGACATCTGGTCTCAACTTCGGCGCCACCATCGAGTACAAAGCCCAAACTGCGGCCAAGAAACTGGGCATCCTAAATAGGGTGAAGCGATACTTTACGCCTGGACAGCTTTTAACTCTTTACAAAGCACAAGTCCAATCCTGCATGGAGTATTGCAGCCACCTTTGGGCTGGATCAGCAAAGTACCAACTAGCCGCGCATGACTCGGTGGAATGCAGAGCTGAGAGGCTCATTGGCGACGTAAAACTGGTGGATGCCAAGCTTCATAGATTGGCTCATCGCCGCAAGGTTGCCTGCTTGTCGGTCTTCTACAGATTGTACTTCGGAGAGTGTGCTCAAGAACTCCACGACCTCATTCCGCCGGCCCCCTTCTACCATCAGACATCTAGACGCACTGCGGGTTACCATCCCTACCTAGTTGCTATTCCACCAATTCGCACTAAGTGCTTCCAAATGTCTTTTATAATGCGCACAGCAAAAGAGTGGAACTCACTACCTGCGTCTGTGTTTCCGAGCGCATACAACCCTAATCTCTTCAAAGTGAGAGTCAACAGGCTGCTTCTGGGTAAGCTCACTACATCGTCGACTCTGTCTCTGTCGCCTCCGACCTAGACTAGAGTCAAGAGCAAACCCATCTTAAATAATAAAAAAATAAAAAAAGAGAAAAATCTGAAATTATTCTATGTGATAGAAGTTTATGTAAAGATTACAGAAAAAATAATTGTTGTCTCTAAATAACACACTTTTTTCAAATATACTCGCTCATGACGGGTTTTTTATTTGACAGGTAGTAACTTTAAATTGGTCTAGTTATGTAAATACATATTTATTATTGACGCGAATCAAAGTATGATTCACGGCAATAATAAATATGTATTTACCATTTCACCGAGACTACCATTTTACTTCGGCAGTATTGTACTGTAAATATTGAAATGGAAAAAAATGACGTTTCTTTAGGGTGCTGTTGGGGCTCCCGCGGTTCTGTAGCGCATCGGGGATGTTTGCGGAAGCAGAGGCAGATGGCTTTCATGCTATTATGCGAAAAAGAACCGCATCCCTGATGCGCAGGATTCGAGCGAGCACCAACAGCATACTGAAGGTGATATCGAATAAGCCAGATTGCCCGTTCCTGGGGTACTGGACCCGTGTGCACAGCTGCGGGTCGGGTGCAGCGGGAAGGGGGCATAGTTATAGTTATAGGTATATGAATTAATGTTTTTATATTTCATTTTAGTTTTGTTTTGTTTAGAATGTTACTAACGTAGTTTTATAAGTGGTACTAACAACAATATGAATCATGTGTTCGAAGTAAATAAATAATAATAATAATAATAAAATACAAAAGCAAATGCGTCATAATGAAAAATAAGAATTATTGGGTTTTCTTTAAGTTTACGCCAATACATATAAAAATACTGGTTTTTTGCCGATTCCGAATAATTACGTATGTAACTCTATTTCGAAAAAAATGTCAGATACGTCATTTTTCCCTTATGACGGCAGTGTTCTTTTTCCCGTTTGCAGACTGCCTCGTCGGGCGGCTAGTGCGAGGCCGGATTTGGCGGAGAGCCAGTTTGGTTTCCACAGGGGGCGCTCTACGGTGGACGCCATCATGTGCGTGCGAGCCCTCACGACGGCGGATGCTGTGGCCCGGGGTGGGGTCGTCTTGGCGGTGTCTGTAGACATCGCCAATGCCTTCAATACCCTGGCCTGGAGTTGCATCAGGGCGGCACTCCGGTATCACCGGATGCCGACCTACCTCGGTCGCGTGATCGAGGCCTATTTGACGGACAGGGCCGTCATCTACCCCGCTCATCAGGGAGAGTAGAACCGGCGAGAGATGTCGTGAGGTGTCCCACGGGGATCAGTCCTGCGGCTGCATCTGTAAGATATCAGGTACGACTGGGTGCATGCGCAGGGGAGGTCGGAACAAGCGGCGGCCCTTACTAGCGACACGCGGGGTTCCGGCGATTGGGACTCGAGGTGGCCCTGCACAAGTCCGAGGTCATGTGTTTTCATGGTCCTCGGATCGCGCTACGTCGGGTACCCAAATGACGGTAGGAGGGGTTCACATCGACGTCGAGCCGAGGATGAAGTACCTGAGACTCGTCCTCGATAGCCGGTGGAACTTCGTGGAGCATTTCCGACGTTGTGAGAGATGTCAGCACTAGGTGAAGGGGTCCGCTAGGGCCGATGCCTACCAGGGTTGTTTGAAAGAGTTACCGTGGCCCTGGCGTGTACACTGTTCCTTCAGTTGCCTGTAACTGAAGGAACAGTGTACACGGGTGGGTTTTAGTCAGTAAAAGTTTGACATGCCCTCCCGCTCCGCACAGAGCGGGAGAAGTTGTATAGTATTAGGTTGGGGAAAAAGTCTTTTCGCATTATAGTATGTATGAACTTGTAATAAAATCTCTTTGGCTATACTATTTGTATCTGGCTGGTTTTGGTATCATTGAAAGTTTAAATTTTAAAGAACATAATTCCAAATTCAAATTAGGAAAATGTGTGATTTTCATTTGTTTTTCGTACCGTCAAGATGAGTGAATCTAATGAAGAAATTCGATACATTTTAAAATTTTACTACAAAATAGGTAAAAATGCAACGCAAGCCGCGAAAAAAATTTGCGATGTTTATGGACCTAGTGTAGTGTCTGTGAGAGTAGCACAAATTTGGTTTAAGCGTTTTCAATCCGCAAATTTTGATATCAAAGATACACGTCGCTCTGGTCGCCCTATTACAGATAAAATGGATGCCATTTTTGAAAAAGTGGAGCAAGATCGGCATATTAGTAGTTACGACGTAGCTGAAGAACTGGAAATTGACCACAAAACAGTTTTGGCGCATTAGAAAAAACTGGGTACACAAAAAAGCTCGACATTTGGGTACCTCACGAGCTCACTGAAAGAAACCTATTGAACCGTGTACTCATTTGTTTGATTGTTACTACTCGTATTTTTAAGTTTTGTTTTTCTCATCATCTGTACTTTCAAGATCAATAAACAATTTATTATTATTATTATTATTAATTTTTTTTTTTACATTTCTCGGGACCCTGGGATCCCGGACCTTTGGAAGGCGTACAAGGAGCCGAAGCCAACTCGCAGAGGCCCCTTAAATAATTTTAAATGATAAGGAGGCACCAACCGACGATTATCCCTGTATGCACTATGCAAGTGCACCCAAGGACAACCCCCGGTTGGTGCAGGACTATTGTTGTGTGTGGAAACAAAATATATTGGGCTATGGGTCTGGGTAGCTAAAGTGGTTCGGGTAACTTGAACTATGGAAGAACTATGTCCCCTGCCTGACCAATGTTATATATTATACACGGATAAAATGGCAGGGGGTGACTTGCACACTCAATAATGGGCCCCCGGAAACGGCCGCTAGCACATAGCGACAAGGGGGCAACACTTCCTGAGATGCTTGAGGAGTGGAGAGGTATTCCACGGCTATCAGGACAATCCCGGAAGTACGGTCAAGATCCCTACCAGCACCTTACTGGAATACTTCCTTCCTCCGAGCACGTTTGCTCTTGCGAATCTCCACTCAATCCGGCCAATAAAGGCAAGAAAGAGGTGGGAGCTCTGTTCCTCGTCAGTGTTCACTCCAGCCGGCCAATAAAGGCAAGCTAGAGATGAGGATAAGATTTCTCTCGGGAGATAGGGGGTCCGTGGGGTCGCTACTGCCCAACAGCTCGCCACATGCTGCCCTGCGGGTTTCTGTATCTCTCTTGGTCTGGCTCCTCATCCTAGACCCGTTCCGGCAAAGTAAACTCTACCGGCACAGACCTAAAGTTTGAAGCGCGCAAGCCCTACCACGACGTCAACGTAGAGATACAGCGGTGGGGTTATTATTATTATTATTATTATTTGTGATTCTTTATTACGACGTAATGAAACCGAACCATTTTTGAAGAAGCTGATAACTGGTGATGAAAAGTGGATCACGTATGACAAGAACGTGCGAAAAAGGTCGTGGTCAAAGGCCGGTCAGGCTTCACAGACTGTGGCGACACCCGGGTTAACTCGCAACAAGGTGATGCTGTGTGTGTGGTGAGATTGGAAGGGCATTATTCATTATGAGCTGTTACCACCAGGCAGGACCAACGATTCTGAACTCTACTGCGAACAACTGATGAGATTAAAGCAAGAAGTTGAGAGAAAGCGGCCGGAATTAATCAACAGAAGGGGTGTGGTTTTTCATCATGATAACACTAGACCTCACACATCTTTAGCCACTCGGCGAAAAGTAAGAGAGTTTGGCTGGGAGGTGTTAATGCATCCGCCGTATAGTCCTGACCTTGCACCTTCAGATTTCCACCTGTTTCGGTCTCTTCAGAATTCTTTAGGCAGTGTCAGGTTAACATCACGAGAGGACTGCCAAAACCACTTGTCGCGGTATTTTGACCAGAAGTCCCAAAATTTCTATAGCAATGGGATCATGTCCCTACCTACAAGATGGCAAAAAGTTATCGAACAAAATGGTACCTACATACTTTAGTTAAATGTAAATAAACTATATTAAAAAATGTTTTGAATTTTCTTAAAAAATGCGAAGAAACTTTTTCCCCAACCTATTATATATATATATATATATATATATGTGTGTATTTCTCGGAGGGACCACGGGTAATAAACGGTTAAATCGTCAGTTGGTGCCTCATTTCATTAAAAACGTCTAGCGGGCTGTAAAGTGTTCGCTTGTATGTGGGTGGTGAGAAAAATAATTAACCAAGTTAACATACAAACGTTTATTACAACTTTTACAAAGCTGGATGAGCCGGGCGTGGTTCAAATATCGGCCGCGCGAAAGGTTTATGCCACTTCACTAAGGTACTATCCTGCAGGTTTTCCTGACGTAGGTAGCGGGGTCCCGGTGCTGGGGTAGTTCCGACTCCGTGACGTTCCTTGCAGGTGTTCAGTCATCTCTCTGATGTGACAGCGGCGGAGGTACAGAATCAGTATCCGCAGACGCATCGACGTCCCGTAGCTTGAGCGGATGCACAGCGTTTAGTGGCTGACGTCGCTTAGTGGGTAGGTGGTAGCAGGACCTCAGATGGTAGATGAACCTCAGGTGATAGGTGAGCTTCAGGTGGTAGGTGAGCCCCGAATTGGGGCTTGAAAGAACACAGCATGATAGTCTCAACACTATTAGTATTTTATATATGTAGTATATCAGTTATCTGGTTTCCATAGTACAAGCTCTGCTTAGTTTGGGATCAGATGACCGTGTGTGAACAATGTCCTAGGATATTATTATATTATTATTATTATTTTAAATAAACTAGACTTTGAGAATGGACTCGAGCAAAACCGCTAATTCACGGTTATAGATTTATTACTTGTAGGCACTAGATGGTCTTAGCTCAGAAATGAAGCGCCGGTCCTTTTAAGGAGGAAGCGCCAGGGTAGCCCGCGAAATTCAAATTTTCGTACGTTTTTTGCAAATAGCAAGTCAGTATTAAGTTGTATGTTAAATAAAGTATGATTTGCGGCCGTAACAATATGTTTTTACAGAATTAAAATGAAGACATAAGTAAATGTTGCCCGATTATTTTTATAAAAGTTAGGTATTATTATCTGTTAAATTAACTATTTTAAATGTTAATTATAAAAATAAAGTGTAACGTTACAGGGCCTCTGCGAGTTGGCTTCGGCCTCTCGTACGCCGTCCAAAGGTCCCGGACCCCGGGTCCCGAGATATTTCAGACACTTAAAATAATTGACTAATAATAAAATCTACATACAGCAGGTTATTTGTGCCAAAGTAAGCGTACTTAATGCAACTCGTCTATTACATTTAAATAATAATGTATTTAAACGTAGAAATATTGCACACCTACATATTATATATTATATTAAAAGGTACCTACCTACTCAAGATCCATTTGTGGTTTACGAGTTTTTAAGATAATTTCCGTGCAGCTGTCATATGATAATGTGGTTTTATGCTTAGAAATAAGGGAAAACCAATTAATCTGACCACAGAGACATCCAGTTCTTGTATGACTATATAAAACACTCGATTTGTGGTCAGGAAGTACTTAAATGTTTTGAATATTTGTTTATTATTTTTACTTAAACTTTACAACTACTGGTTTGTGCATTACAACAACAACAGCTTTACTTAGTACATCTATTGTGGCATATGGGGTTTAGTGGGCAGAGAATGAGACTCAAGTGTCACTTAAAACGGAGTTTAATTTTATATTAAACCACAAGTTAACAAGAAGAGGGTCGTAGATTCTGATTGCAAGGTTCTTTCCTGTGATGTTATAAGAAGTGGAAGGGTACTGTCCTGGCTGGACCGTCTGGCTGGCGCTGCGGTGGCTCGGCGTGTTCGGCCTTAGTCGCCGATTAGAGGGCCGCGACTGGTGCGTAGTTGCCAGGTAGAGTGACGGTTAGAGGTTAGACTGGCGCGTAAGGTGCCAGGTAGAGGGCCACTTCTGGCGCGTAGGCTGACGTGGAGGTTATGGGCCGGTAGTCTAGCCAAAGGTGGTCTAGCCGGATCGGTGAAGTATCCGAAACTGTGAAGTTTCCGAAGCCGTGAAGTTTCCGAAGCCATGAAGTTTCCGAAACCGTGAACCCTGGAAACACGCAAGGGTGCGTCCGTGAGCTCAGAGGAAGATCCGGTAAGCCTCTGTGATGTGTGTAGTTTCCTAACCAGACGAGTCCGTAGCCCCAAGACAAGGAAATGGGTCATTGGAGAGGAAAATCAACATCACAATGGTTTACAAGAACATTATTTAGAATGAACACAAGATAAAACACAGTTACAGTAATATACAGATTCTCCTAAGGACACTATGAGTACTTACCCAATTTCGGGGAGCTATACCAGGCTTCAGTGTTTTTGGCGGAAAAAGGCGTGAGTCGCCGGTTAGTCTTATTCTTACCTCTGAGTTTCTAGCAAGTACTATAGGGAGGTGAAAGTAGTAATGTCATAGATTAAATATAAAAATATTACACAGATAATTAATATCTAGCTTTAGAATTCGTTATGCTACACTGTCATTTGCTGCACTGACCTGGGACTCTCCAAAATATTTGAAACTAAACGTGGAATACCCTCATGATGACCTAGCGGGTGTTGAAACTGTTTCAAATTCAAATGTTTATTGTTTATCATACATTTCTAGATGTCAAGTGAATGCGCAGTCCACTGTTTTGCACCAATTCAGGCATACAAAATTATCATTAAAATATATTTATTATACAATGTCATTAATTCCAATTAGTACCTTATAAAATGTCACTGATTACAATTAGTAGATACCCCATTGTCATAAATTTAGATAATATATACGTACGATACAATAAATTATACGATGTCATAAATACAAACCAATAAGTAAGTAATGTCTTAAATTTCGTGTCGCTGTAGCGAACGTGTGTATAATCGATTTCAGCAACGAAACAACTTATGTTAGGTGTAACTCTGTGCCCACGCAGGGAATGGGAGCCTGGCCCTTACAGCTGCCATGAGACTATCGAAGAGATATTTGAAGTGAATGCAAAATTGGGTCAATCTAGATAACACCTCCGAGAAACATACCTATAGGTACGCGATATGTGCTTAATCACAGCCTATCTGCAATCTTGACTAGCACGGACAGACAACACGTACTTACGATTACATGTTCTGGTTAATTGTTCATAATTATATAAGTAATTAGGTATTTAAATTTTATATACCTTAGCGGTAAGCGGAAGACTACACTTATGGAACTATAAATAATTAATTGTGCGATAAATGAGAAGAGGGAATCAAACATTAAGGGTGGCAGCAAAAAATAACATTTTAAAATTCATTATTTTGTTAAGGCGTTTTATCTTCTTCCTAGCTGTTCCATATAAAGGGGACCTTGTAGTACGTATCAACTTGATGGACGCAAAACAATAATAACAGGAAGTACATTTCAAAATATCAATGAACCCATAAATGTAAATAGATAATAGCATCCATTCCACGTAAACTATATCATATTCATAGAATATTCATACTTTCTTGATATATAGAATAGTGGTAATTAGCCTAAATATTTTTGGGGTGGTTTGGGATCTACCTCCTAGTGGTCCACCCCGGGCAGCGCCAGTGCCTTTGGGGGAAAAGGAGATTGTCAGTTGCGCTGTTTGAAACCGGTCTTGGTCTCTGAGTCAACAAGCTTGGGTAATTCATTTTGGAGGGTAGCGGGATCCGAAGCACGGTGCCAGCCGTTGGCCGACCGCAGTCAGTAGGGGGCCCAAGTAGTACGCCAGCCACGTGCTAAAGGCTGAAACTCGCGAAAAATCCCGGTATGCTCCACCGTGCCAGCCGGCGACTGGATGGGAGGACAGGAAAAATCTAGGTATGCCATTGGCTTCTACTCCGTTCACCTATTGTAACCTATTTTTTTCAAGACGGTAAAAAAGTCATCCAGTATATATAATAATGTATATATATATATATATATATATATATATATATATATATATATATATATATATATATATAATATATAGTTATTCAAATTCAATTACCTATTTTATTTCAGATAAAAATCCATATAATGTTAGTAGTAGCCTTACTTAAGTTAGCCTAATGTTAGTATTAAATTAAATTAATAATAATAATAAACTAATGAACCATTGAACTGCTTCAATGGTACACCAGTTTATTTGGGGGAACTCTTACCCACCTTCGTAAAAGAGAAGAGTCCCACCGGTCTGAAAACACATTCAGGATGCCATTGGAGGAGGAGCGCAAGCGCACCATCATGGAAGCGCATCTCTTCCGCATAGGGCATCCAATCTCGGTATACTGAGATTTCGAAATACCGGGATCCCGCATGATTGTCTACCCCTGCAAGGAGCGAGATTAGGTGTGCGGGATCTGCGAGATTTGCGGGATTGGGGGGCAGCATAAAGACGACATGTAGTGATGCTCATATCACATACATAATGATAATATATGAGTGTGTTTTAAATACTGCCTATATAGGCAGTCTCACACAGCAGAACATGCGGCATTTATATGTAGATGCGGGATCTCGCAAATACCGAGATCTCGCGAGATCAAAAATCATCGATCCTGCAAATTCCGGGATTACAAAAAACCTGCGGGATTGGATGCCCTACTTCCGCATGATCGCGGCGAACCCGTCGACGCACGCTTCCGCCATCATCCCTGACGCGCTACATCGCCACGGCAACCCCAACAGCACCCTGAATGCGTTATTGTACGCGCAGGGTTGCCCGCTGGGTATACTATATAGGGTGACTGGTAATTAGTGACCGATACTTAAACACGTGATTGTACTCATTATAACAAATAACTTTTACTATGGGACTAAACCTGAAATCGCGAAAAAAATCAGCTGCTATCTACATTTTCACGAGTTAGGGCCGATTTTTTGATCAGTAGTTAACTCAACCATTGATTAAACATAGGTATATTAGTATCTAATGATTGAATTTTGGCTAAATGTGTTTGCCGTAATGCCATTATTACAATTTTTTAATATGACTGAGTTAACATGAATACATTCAAGTTAAAAAAATATGTTTAGTTAGCCTTTCACATTTAGCCAAAATTCAACCATTAGTCACTATGTTTAACCATTGGTTGAGTTAACTACGGATCAAAAAATCGGCCCTTATGCGAACATGAATGTATGGGACGACTGTTTTTTTTTCGCGATTTCAGGTTTGGTTCGATAGTAAAAGTTGTTTGTTATCATGAGTACAATCATGTATTTAAGTATCGGCCACTAATCACCAGTCACTCTATAAATGGGTTATACCATTATGTTCATCATTATCTTCATCGATTTTATTGTGGACATTCTTTGGTTACAAAGCAAATAAACAACAATTATTATCTTTATTGTATTATTAAAGTGTATTAAAAAGTGTCTAAGTGGATCTACGCGAGACACAATGACTTTTTGTTTGTGTAATAAACGAAAGGTGAAACGAGTGAGTACGTATGGGTCTGGTAAGAACCTTGAATCTTTACAATATGGAAAGCGTAATTAAGAAAAAGGTAGAATACGACACTAATTAGAAACAAACCAAGGATTTAATAAAAATAATGTAAACTTAAAGTTTACATTATTTTTATAGGTTATAGGTTTATAGGTTTTCAACTTTTTATTATTTTACGATGCGCATGTGATCCAGGTTCTTACATTTTGAACCTTAAATTATAAATTTGCCTCAAGTCTCTTGCTCAAAGAGGCGCACACAGAGGACCAGGCGCGGATCTAGGGAGGCAAATGTCTCTGTGAGGGAGAGGGGTTTTCTCAAGCCAAGAAATCCTTTTAAAAAAACCTTCATAGACGATTAAAGTGACAGTGTCCCAGCCCTACAAGATATATTTATCAGGATGGAATGAGACACCTACCTGAGAAGTGTCTCACCAAGCTAAAAAGGCTACACAAATATAAGTATCAGACATTATTGTTGTGTCCGAAACATGAAATAATTGAATACACCTAGTGGATAAAACATAAGATTTATTTATCATATTCGGTATAAAAATAAACACAACAGTAACAAAGATAACGAAAACAAAACTTTAATTAAGAACAACCAAACAGTATCGAATCTATTGCAATTTACTGCATAGACAGGAAAACGCGTGCACACAACGGGCGGGTCGTCGCGAGGCGTCCTCATTCGTCGGCGGGGGTATACATTTTTGTCTAAGGTATACATTTATATTTTTGTCTCTTTCAGTCATAAATAGAATATGTGACACTACCCAGTAATATACATATAAGTCAATGGACACTCCACAAGAAAAAGTACTATAACAGTCAGAAGTCGACTAGCAATCTCATAAAACTGTGGCATAGCAATATTAGTTGTACTTATGACCTTCTTCTATAATAACGTTTGACAATACTACACATTGGCAACTTGTTGCCCTCTTATGATTGCTATTACTTTCAATAAGATTCGTAAGCGTTACGGTGGCCAAAGTGGTTAGCACTGTGCCTCGCATGGCGAACGTTCGGGTTCGAGTCTCACATCAAACATGAAAAATATTTTTTAAGTATTACATGTGAAATAAGAATGCCGAGTTGCTAACAAATATGTTAAATAGTCCACAACTAAACGAAGATTCTTTCGCTTTACAATTATTTTCAATCTTAGCGTCGTTATTAAAATATGAGGGTAGATTTGAAACAAAATTCACTTTGTTTCAAATCTACCTTCATATTTTAACTACTTTACTAGTTCACATAAATTATTCCACTATTCGCTGTTGTTGGTTGGTGAACATAGTTACGAGCGTTTGTGTTATCTTGTTGTTGCTATTTTAGTATTCTTTTGAATTCAATATGCAGGCTAATATTAGTATTGAAGCCAAGGCAAATATTGTGGCCCTATATTCGAATGGCCTTAATATATCTCAAATAGAACAACTTTAAAGTTGAAAAAAATTTCTCCCTTACATCGATATACGTCAGGATCAATTCTCCAACAGCAATTATAAGTATGAAAATCGCAAAAAAAAAATTTATAATTACAAATTAACGATTTTCGGACTTTTTCCTTTACACAAGTAATGGAATAAGTCCGAAAATCGTTAATATGTGAGAACTTGCTTCATGCGAAATTTAATTATTCTAGCTAGATTAATGGGAAGTAGGTAGGTAGGGTTTTGATTTATTTGCCATTATCAAAATATGAATATCATAAATGCCCGAATTTTTTTAATGAGTTGACCTAGAAGCTTGATTTTTTTAGAGCTCTAAAGGACTACAGTCCTTTGTAAGTCTACTCTTCAGAGTAGAGTTACAAATTTGATACCTCCACGCGTTCCTGACAAAAAGGGCTTGCTTGAAAAACAGACGGACGGACAACAAATCCTATAAAAGTTCCATTTTTTTTCCTTTTGAGGTACAGAACCCTAAAAATTGTGGATTTTGAGTTCTAGAAACAGCATAATTAGAATTAGGCCCTATAATGTTTGCAGAATTTTATGTTTATCAATAACTTTTCCGTACCAAAATAGAAATACCCATTAAGCTATTAATCCATTAATTAATGGCAGCAATTTGTTTCCATATTACTTAAAATAGATTTAATAGTAGAAGTTTTTATTGCTACGGGAATACCCCTCAGCTCAAGATACGACTGGTTTACGCAGATAAGGTACGTCAGCAGTGGACTCATTTTCAACCAACTTCTTAAAAAAGGAGGTGGTTCTCAATTCGTCTGTACATACATATATTCTTTTTGTATGTTATCTATATTTTCGTCAATTGTGAACCGATTTTGAAAATTATTTTTCATACGGTAGAGGAAGCTTGCGCGGTGGTCCCATTTAAATGATTTATTCCGTTCTAATACCAACAAAGTAATACCACTGGTAAAAAAAGAGAAAAATAGATACTGTTTTTGCACCTCAAGTCAGGGTGTTAGTAGTGTCAGGGCACTCGAATTCCAGAGGACAGTCCCAAGGTAACTTGACCTTGACCTCAAGGTACCTTGTACAGAGGACATTGACCTTCACTTCATAGTGAATGTACCTTGGCCATTGAATTTCGGGATCATTGACTTTGACGTCAAGGTTACCGACCCTAAGGAGTGTACCGTAGACATTGACCTGTTACTGATCCTGAGGTCAAGGTCGGTGACCTAAGGAGAGCACCATATACATTGATCTTGACATCGTCACTAGTCCTGAGGTCAAGGTCAGTGACAATGCCCTTGAGGTGTCCCGTGGTGTTCCTTGACCCTACTACACCCACATCCCACCTTGTCCCTAAGTCTTGATAAGGCGATGGTTTTTGGTGATTTTTTTTTTCATAGTGCCCCGTTTCGTATGCTCTGACCAAAAAACGCGATAAATAAAACACTATCAACGAAATAAATATTTTTGTAAATCGATATTCTTAGGGGGTCAAAGCTTCAATATAAACTAGCAACACCGAATGATTTTTGTCGAGGTTTTGTGTTTCAAGATGTCGCTAACAATAAACTTAAATAATATCCAAATAAACAATAATCTATGATAATATCTCATCTTCCTTGTTTGGTTTTTGGGAACAGGACTTTTGTGATTAGGATGCATGTCTGGTACGGCTCTAATAATCCTCCCATGTCCTAGGGCACGTCTTTCCCCCGGCCTCCCGGTCTACTCCTTGATATGCAATGGTCTCTGTTGCATCATGTGACAGAACGCAACAGGGGCTAGTGCAGTGCAGGGGCTAGTGTAAGAGCTTTGGGTTCATTCGAGTATGGTCAAACCACGCTGGGGTCGGTGCATTTCTTTCATTCGTTCACGACAGCTCTTGACCGCAATTTAGGAGACTATTCCCGTTTGAACACCTATTTTTGGAGCCGTTATGCATTGAGCACCAAAGGACATTGACCACCATTTGAGAATGCGTTTGGCTAAATGCATAGGTACTCCAAAAATGGATGCCCAAACGGGAATACTCCAATTTAGATGTATTTACCGCATTCAGTTTCATTTGGGAAATCCACCCTCAGTCGTTTCATAGCTAAATCGCTGAACCGCTTGTGATATTTGGTTTTGAGTACTTAAATAGCTGGACCCCTGAAGAAGCAGATGGGCGTATTTTTCTTTAAATTATCCCATGAAAAACGTGGGTGTGTGTGTGTGTGTTGAAGTCTGTATGGGATATTTCTAAATACACTCACTAACGTGATTCTACGTTTTATACCGTAGTTCATGTAGTTTACGTTTGTTTCTTGATGCCAATTTGTGTTTATTCGTAAGGTTTTGTTTAATTTCCACGGAGTCCTTATAGCGCTAGTTTGAGTTCCTTAAAAATCCACATTGTCAATTATTATATATTAAGGCATTAGCCGTAGCAAATTGAAAGACAATTACGTTATCTCGAGGTTTGAGACGACGACGTAAGCAACTCAAATATTTGTTTTAACATAAATGTTACTGACGCTAAAGTGGCTATTTAAATTTTGTCTGATATCTGATTAGCCGTTCACTGGTTGGCATATGAATATAAACCTATTAAATATGGATTGTGTTAAAATTGCTTCCGTTTAGTGTTCTTGGTAGCTATTACTGTTTATACCTACGCTAATAAGCACATAAAAGGGGAAAACACCATCGTCACAATAATGTGACTGAGGCATATTACGTGAGATTACAATTTGTTCGCAAGGGGAAGGAGAATTATTATATTTATTGTAGACCAAGTAGCACTAAGTATGATAAACTGCTAACACTCATCGCAGTTTAGCGTCAGTGCTAGGTCACCTGTCTATTATTTATTAAGTAAACAAGTACCGTAGTAAAACATCGCATTTCATCAAATAGCTCTGAAACTGCTCAACGACTGCGAGACAAAGACATTAAGAGGGCTGTCATATTTTGTGACCTCATAAAAATGTGTTTTTATTAATTACCTTTTAAATTCATTTATTTACGAGTTCGCTAATTGATCATATTTTATCATAACATTCCTAAAACTTTGGTCACGTGTGAGGAAGAGAGGTAACACAATGCGACAGCCCTCTTAAGACTTGACCGGTTTTTTTAATCTAAGACTTTTGTCTATACTAATATTTTTAAAAAGAGGTATTGGTGAGTTTGTACCGGTATTTGCGGTACCTCATAACGTCAATTTTTGACATTACACCTTAACACTCGTATGTTTGCCAAAATTTCATACATACATTAATGTATGAAATTTAAATTTAACTCATTCATGCAGCCTTTCACATTTAGCCAAAATTCAACAATTAGTTACTATTTTTAACCATTGGTTGTGTTAACTACGGATCAAGAAACCAGCTCTTACCCAGAGTTTAGCGACTTAACTCTCTCTCGGTGGGTTAAATATTTAAAAGTTTAACTCTAGATTTACCTCTGACACTTGGTGGCTAATAAGTGGCTTAGCAATTGTTTTAAATTTAAGAGATGTTTATAAATAAGACTGTAAATAGCGTTTATAATTTTTCTAATCAATTGCTTAGCAATTGATTAAAATTTAAGAGACCTTTATAAATAAAACTGACAATGTTTTATTTATAAAGGTCTCTTAAATTTAAACTATTTAAAAACTATTTAAACTATTTAAAACCGATCAAGTGCGTGTCGGACCACGAACAATGAAGGGATCCCAGGAACAAACTTAACATTGTAGTTGACAAACATGTTCACCCATACACTCCAACTGTAAATGTAAGTTTGTACGCACAATATTGATAGATTTGTCATGTTAAAGTAACCGCCACAGTCTTAAAAAGACTGTGGCGGCATTCATGCGCACACTGATGACACGCAAAAATCCTGCATCGCGCAAGCAGAGTTTACCGCGCGACTGGCATATACAGGGTTATTTGTAAAACATCAGCAACCTCTTAAGGGGTCATTGTACTCATCATTGTGAACAACTTTTACTATGGGACTAAACCTGAAATCGCGAAAAAAAAATCAGCTGTTCAGTACATTTATACGCATAATAATTCGTCAAAATGTACTGAACAGCTGATTTTTTAAATTTATGATTTAATGATGAGTACAATGACCCCTTAAGAGGTTGCTGGTGTTTTACAAATAGCCCTGTATACAACATCCCGACATCAACCGTCGGGCAGTAGCCCACCAGATATAACACCCGTCCGGTCGGAGGATCCTGCCTTGTCTATGGAGGATGAGTGAACTTCGCAATTTATGGAACCCTAAAAATAAACCCACCTTTGACCAAATAAATATAAATTAGTACCATTAACCAAATGTACAAATTATGGTTAATTAAGTTTTTTAGCTATTATCCTATCTTAAGTAAACATACAAGTAGGTACCTACATATTTCCAGCCATGAAATAATTCAAAAGTAATAAATAAATTCACTAATAACTCTCCCAGATCAACTACCCATACAGCAACACAATATTCGACGACCGACTGCACGAGCGCATAGTACACAGTGCGAAGGAGTTCGAAGCTACGTATCTAAGTTTTTTAAATGCCCAAGTAAGTTTCCTTAGACGCGTTGTGGTAAGGTCTATGTGCTGACGCCAGCCATGCGCAGACTTAGTAATAAATGTATTGAAGAAGCCAAGTTGCAGACATGTAGTTTAATATCTAAAAAGCTAAAACTAAACCTATTTTAGGTTTAGTTTTAGCAAAAGAGAACTGAACAAATGTAGATTTGGAAAGCTTCAAAGTGACACGGTTGCATCTTAGCCAATAACTTATTTTATGCAGTCCCAGTTCAGCACTGCGTCGAATTTTGTTCCAGGTTTCCAGGTTCCATGAAATTGGCAGCGTAGGTAAAGATCTTTCCGTTTATAAGTGGCAGCTGACATAGGTCATTTATGTAAATCAAGAAGCGACTCGGACCAAGAATACTGCCTTGCGGGATGCCATAGGTAACCCAAGTATCAGAGCTAACATATTCTTTTACCTTAACTCTTTACGTACTGTCACAAAGAAAATCCTTAAATATTTTTAGAGCATCTCGCGAACACCGATCTTATCTCACTTATCCTCGAACGGTGAATCGGCAGCGTAGGTAAAGATCTTTCCGTTTATAAGTGGCAGCTGACACAGGTCATTTATGTAAATCAAGAAGAGACTGGGACCAAGAATACTGCCTTGTGGGATGCCATAGGTGACCCAAGCTCTGATGCTAACATATTCTTTTACCTTAACTCTTTACATAGGTACTGTCACAAAGAAAATCCTTAAAAAAAATTTATAGCATCTCGCGAACACCGGAATCATGACGGTGTCGAAATCTTTGGCCAGGTCGCGAAATATGCCGACGCATTTCTGTTTTTGATCTATTTTAAGTGGGATGTGATCTACCAATTGATTAACGGCATCTTCCGTGCTTTTTTTCGACCTAAAGCCAAACTGGGCCTCTTCTTATGTTCCAGAAGGCTTGTGAGCCTTTTTGTTTAAAACGTTTTCTAATACTTTTGACAAAGTTGTAAGGAGTAAGATTGGCCTGTAGTTTCTGTAGCTTCTTCGCCCGTCCCCCCTTGTAATAAGGGACGTTTTATACACGTTTGGAAAAATAGCCTGGGTAATGCAGATCTCAATGGGAACCTTACTGTCAATTGATCCCGCTAGAGAGCACAATATTGCACTACATTGACTAGATAAAAAAATATATAATAAAAAGGTCAAAAGTTCTTAATAATTTTAAATTTTAAATAATTTTAGCATTAAATGCAATTTATGAGAGATTTAGGTAATTAAACCTGTAAGAGGGATAAGTAAATAAATAACGTAATCAGAAAAAAAAAATGAAGTTTAGGCATCTTTTATTATCTATGGTTATAACAAAATAAATATCTATGGTTAGGTGACTGTTAATTAGAAATCCGGTGCGTTTAAATCTACTGATATAATTATTTTAGTGATAGCCGTTCGTCAGGAATTATGATATATAGGTAATAATGTATCAATCAGTCAGTGAATAGTGTTGTGCCATTAGGTAGTATATGCAGGAATGATTGGAACGAAGGCGTTCATTAAATAACTAAAAGCGAATAATTTCGCAAGCAATGGTAAATTGCCACGTTGCAAGCATTTTACAGTCACAAAACATTAAAGGTTGTGTTCTGATAATTTTAGAGCTATAAGAATGAAGGGTTTTTTACAGGTCAAACCTAATGTAAAACCGCAAAATTTTTCTTTTCTTAATATTCTTATTCTTAACACTGATTAATGTAGGCGGCTCGTTCACTGGATTTTGTAGGTATGCCTTTGAAATTCTAACTAGACACCAAGTGTAGATGAACGATGTCGAGAAATTGCAAATTGCATTGTGTTCGCCTCTGTACATTTACATAATATAACATCACGGCTGTAATCCCCAAAAAGTTAAGTAGAGGTGTACCTAATAGTACACCCACATTTCGCCAGTTATGTATAAGTCCCACGTAATAGGGAGCGAGCCTATTGCCATCAACCGGGCACATAATATCCAGACTGCGGACTGCTAAATAGACTAGATAGAAATTCCAGATGGAAATACCTAATAACATTTTTCCCGACCTGGGAATCGGACTTAGGACCTCTTGCTCAGCACCAGCGCTTGCGACTACTAGACCAACGTGCAGTACATTTGTGTGATTAAAGTATTAAACAAATAAATAATACCTATCGCCAAGCGTAATTACGCCTTTGTATGTTGTCTAGCCCTCTACAATAGGAATATCATTGGCCTATTAGTATACCAGACTATTACAGTCTCACTGCAGGGTCGAGGGCTCATATCATATAGAGAGGGCACGAGCATCGATCGCCACGCTTTTTCAAGACGGGGTTGGCGATTTCAGACTGATTAACTATAAGTCCAGGTTTCCTCACGAAGATTTCATTGGCCTAATAATCGTGATTTAAAAACCTTTAAAAAAATCTATAGAGCTGACTAGTGTACACGGGTGTCCTTACTCCTTGCCTGCTGTTTCTATAGACTGAGAATTAATAATTTGTCATTATAATTAATTAGTTATTAATAATATGCGAGATGTGTGCGAATAAGGCACGGGCGCTTTTTTAACGGACTTAAAAAAAACCGGTCAAGAGCTATATTTAAAAAAAAAAAGTGTGCTATCGAGAGACATCATTCATCATTAGAGACATCGTTTTATTTTTCCTGTAATCTTTACATAAACTTCTATCACATAGAATAATTTCAGATTTTTCTCTATGCGGTGCCCCTCTATGGGGGGACCGGTATTTTTCTTTACGTTTTTCATCAAAAGTCGAAAACTATAAAAAAAAAACAAAGAATGTTTGAGAATGTGCAAACGCCGTTCTTTGATATGATACCCCACAATCCCTAGTAGCCCCACTTAGAATTTTTAAGACCCCCTTTCAGTCCCTGTTGCAAAAAAAAAATCTGTATTTTTATTTCTTTCTTATTTGCAAAATAGTTGGGCAAACGTCATCTAAAACTATTCCAAAATTCAAGTTGATAGCATTAGCAGTTCATGAGATATCCAGCTGTGACAGACAGACAAACAGACTGAGTCGCACCATAAGGGTTCCTTTTTATTACCATTTTGGTACGGAACCCTAAAAAGGAGGTTATCAATTCGACACGTATGTATGTAATATTATTGTAACAGCAATATATTCACGTAAGATAATCTATTAGGGCTTCCAAACAAGTATACAAAATTTTATTTGTATGTTTTATATGTTTGTATGCATGTTGTTACAGTTTGTCCATGCATTTTTCCGAAACTATTAATCAGATCATGTCCGTTTAATTTTTATTAGCTTACATTTACTTCAACTTAGGGAGCAGTGCAAGTTTAATCAAAATCGGTTAAGTAGTTTTCAAGGTAATGGACTAATAGGTACGTGTAAGTGTGACGGCCTGGCTTATTGATACGAGCTACGGGTGTGGTGTCAAAGGGAAAACATCTCAAAGCCTTGGTCAAATTCTAGTGCAATATTTATATCAAAACTGTTTACTACTACTGTTTACTATTACAAACAAATATTCCAGTTTTTACTAAAAACTAAAAATTACTAAATAAAAAAATATTTAAGAAAATGAAATCGACTTCAAAAAGAAATTAACTCAAAATTATGAAATAACTTTCGGAAGTAGGTGGCACAAAACTAAAATACAGATCCCAAGACACCGACTTCGGAAATTAAAGTTATTTCATAATTTTTTAGTTAATTTCTTTATGGAGTCGATTTAATTTTTTTAAATTATTTTTTTACTAACGCGAAGTTTTAAGACCGTGCTCTGGAGTTTCAACTCTCAGCATCGAACTGAGAGCGTTAAGAATCCAACAGAGTGCATCCCTAGCGTGTTGAAAAATCCTTCACCCAGCACAGTTGAATTTTCAACTCGCGCCGCTAAGCTGAGCATTGAAAATCCAATGCGTGACAAGAAACGTTGCTTTAAAAAAAATGTAGGCTAATTAGTTTCCTAAACGAGTTGAATGTTTGCACATCCGACCTTGTAAATGAGAAATGGTAATAATTAATAAACGAGTTATTTTTATGGTAAAAAGGTATTTGAATGGACTTGAAAGGAATAAATATTGTGTTAATTTTAGTATAAAATGTTATTCAATTAATCGAAGAATTCGGGAAAAATTTTAGTTTGCGTCTTACTCGTATAATGACGTACGAAGGTAAAACCAAACACGCGAAAGAAAAACACAAAAAAGTAAATTTAAAGAATCAAAAAACCCGACTGCGTAAAGAGTGAACTTTAAAAAACATACAAACAAGATGACCTAATCTCATGCAGTAGGAGGCTAGGTCTAAGATGCCTCCGACTGCATGAGATTAGGTCGTGTTTCCATCTTTTTTAAAATCACTTTTTATGCAATCGGGCTTTTTGATTTTTTTAATTCATTATTTTTATTATTTATTACACTTTTTAGTCAGGATTATTCTAAAATTATCTTTCAAAGCAGTAAAATTCTAGATTTTTCACTCGATTTTAAGAATTATATTATAATAATTATTTATCAAGTTATGATTAAGTATGTATAAGAACTTTATCACAACTAAAATACGATACGTTTTGAAATAAAGTGAGAATGGTTGCTGACCAACGTCAAATCGTTATAGATCCTAAATGGTGATTCAAAATGAAAAATTATCAATGAAACCTAAGATGATTTTTAAACACCAATTCAATGGTACCCCACTTGACGTAGGTAGTTCGTCGAGTTTGTCGCCATATTGAATTTTGATTACTGTTACGTCTTTAGTGACACTAATCAGTAATAAGACAAATCGATTGACGTAAGAATCATCAATATCGGCTTACGCGTTTGGTCTCTAGACGCCACAAAGGAACAAACATACATAGGTACGTAATATACACAGTCGGGTCATAAGTTCTGTCACATATCAAGTGTGAAATAAACGGCACATTTTAAATTTTATTAAAATATTAATTTTTTTTATTAATTTTATTAATCTATGGGAACAGGTAAAAATACACAATTTCACATGTATATTAGTTTATTCGAAATTACCTCCTTGGTTTGATAACCAAGGAGGTAATTTCGTATTGATATACAAGCCCGAAATTTGCGAGGCCAGTCATCGATAGAATCACGCACGACATTGAGGTCCATTTCGGCCATTGCTTTGATTAGGGATAGCTTCAGCGACTCCAAATTTGTATGGGGTTTTGCGCAGGTTTTTCCTCTAAATACTGCCATATTTTATAATCCAAAGGATTAAGGTCTGGACTGGAGGACGGACAATATTCGTGCCTGATGAAATCAATTTCATGGGCGTCCAACTAGTTTTGCGTAACTTGAGAAGGTGCAGAATCTTGCTGGAATACCCAGTGGCGATTTGCGAACTTTTTCCGTTTAATAATAATAATAAACCTCAACGCTGTATCTCTACGTTGATGTCGTGGTGGGGCTTGCGCGCTCCGAACTTTAGGTCTGTGCCAGTAGAGTTTACTTTGCCGGAACGGTTCTAGGATGAGGAGCCAGACCAAGAGAGAAACAGAAACCCGCATGGCAGCATGTGACAAGCAGTTGGGGAGTAGCGACCCCACGGACCCTATCTCCCGGGAGAAATCTTGTCCTCATCTCTGGCTTGCCTTTATTGGCCGGCTTGAGTGGAGATTCGCAAGAGCAAACGTGCTCGGAGGAAGGAAGTGATCCAGTAAGGTGCCGGTAGGGATCTTCCCGGGATTGTCCTGATAGCCGTGGAATACCTCTCCACTCCTCAAGAACCTCGGGAAGTGTTGCCTCCTTGTCGCTACGTCACTATGTGCTAGCGGCTGTTTCCGGGGGCCCATTATTGAGTGTGCAAGTCACCCCCTGCCATTTTATCCGTGTATAATACCTATATAACATTGGTCAGGCAGGGGACATAGTTCTTCCATAGTTAAAGTTACCCAATCCACTTTAGCCACCCAAACCCATAGCCCAATATGTTTTGTTTCTACGTACAACAATAGTCCTGCACCAACCGGGAGTTGTCCTTGGGTTCACTTGCATAGTGCATATAAGGATAATCGTCGGTTAGTGCCTCCTCATCATTAAAAATTATCTAAGGGGCCTCTGTGAGTTGGCTTCGGCCCCTCGTATGCCTTCCAAAGGTCCGGGACCCCACCGCTGTATCTCTACGTTGACGTGTCGTAGTGGGACTTGCAAATTGGAATACCCAGTGGCGATTTGCGAACTTATTCCTTTTAATAATAATAATAAACCTCAACGCTGTATCTCTACATTGATGTCGTGGTGGGGCTTGCGCGCTCCGAACTTAGGTTTGTGCCGGTTGTTTACTTTGCCGGAAAGTCTAGGATGAGGAACCAGACCAAAAGAGATACATAAACCCGCAGGGCAGCATGTGGCGAGCTATTGGGCAATAGCGACCCCACGGATCCTATCTCCTGGGAGAAGTCTTGTTCCTCATCTCTGGCTTGCCTTTATTAACCGGCTGGAGTGAAAACTGACGAGGAACAGAGCTCCCACCTCATTCTTGCCTTTATTGGCCGGCTTGAGTGGATATTCGCAAGAGCAAACGTGCTCGGAGGAAGGAAGTTCCAGTAAGGTGCTAGTAGGGATCTTGACCGTACTTCCGGGATTGTCCTGATAGTCGTAGAATACCTCTCCACTCTTCAAGCACCTCAGGAAGTGTTGCCCCCTTGTCGCTTCGTCATTATGTGCTAGCGACCGTTTCCGGGGACCCATTTTTGAGTGTGCAAGTCACCCCCTGCCATTTTTCCGTGTCTATTAAAACATTGATCAGGCAGGGGCCCTAGTTCTTTCATAGTTCTAGGTAACCGGTCCACTTTAGCCATCCAACACATATTCCAATACTTATATTGTTTCCATATCCTGCAATAGTCCTACACCAACCGGGGGTTTTCCTTACGGGGGTTGTCAGTGCGTCCAGAGATAATCGTCGGTTCTATTTCATTAAAAGCGGTAATCTCATTTCATTAAAAGCGTCTAACTGGCCTCTGCGAGTTGGCTTCTTATAGTATAAACGAATCTTTTTGTTATTTTCAAGATTTCAGAAGTTTGAAATTTTCATTTGCAGCGTACCTATCCACAACGCTACATCACAATTACAGCGACTCTATCTTCTTTTGTGTCCACTCCATGTTGAAAACTAAAGAAAAGTCTACCAAACCTATGTTTTTAAAATCGTGAAACTTTCAAAATTCGTACGTAATTTATTGACTTTTTCGTCTGCATTCCAAACTCAAATTTCGGAACCTATGACAGTATTAATGACCCGACTGTGTATAAACACGTTACCTTCCTTTGCGTCGCGCAGTCGGGTAAAAAGAGGGAATTTTCCCTCTTTTTATTTTCCTTCGCGTGTTTTTATGCTCTCCGGATATTTTGTAGGTGTTCTACAGATAGAGCTTCAATGATTCGTGTACATTGTAAGATATGTGTTCAATACTTTATAGTTTAAAGTTTTTTATAGTTTATAGTTTACATCTATAATAATATTATATTATATAAACTAGTCAAAACAAAATATGGGCGACTAGGTGTACCAAGAAAATGTTTAAATTAATTAATTGTTTGGTTTTAGTAAACATAAAACAATGTCATTGTTTACCGTTTAGCTGGTAACTGTTCAAATAAATTATCAATAAACATGTTTTTTTTAACTTTAAATAAAAAATTACAATTTAAGATAAAAAACACACAACAAAAAGTAACTAAAAACTAATAAAATCTGCACGTTTTATTTCATTTTCTGTTTATTTAATAATGCAATTTAATATGCTGCCTAATTGCGTAACACACTATCAATCGGAATCGGTTCCATTTTGGCAGTTCAACAACATTCATTGCGTTATTTACGTTGTCGAGCAGACAAATTTTTCGAACATATGAAGCAATGGCAATTGCCTTCAAAATGATTCAGAATCCGTTAACTGTTACGCAATTAAGGTGCTGAAGCCTGAAATGCATGCTCTCGATCAAATGTCTCACGTTTTCAGCTGAAATCTCTTCCCAGGCAATTATCAAAGCGTCAATCAGTTGCTGCTGGTTGCAGACCTCTAGCTCACTCTCTCTAACCCTTCGTTTCAACTGGTCCCACATGTGCTTGATTGGATTCAAGTCCGGACTGTTTGCTCGCCACAGTAAAACTTGAATTTGAGAGTCTTCCAGTACAAACTGGGTCGCTTGAGCTGTGTGTGCACCAGCATTGTCCTGCATGAAGACGATCTAATCATATGAGGCCTGATAACTTCCTCAATCTAACGCTGAGCAGTTACGGAACCCTCATTTAAAATAGCGAGCTCAGTTTTACCATGTAAGCTAATCGCACCCCAAATCATTACGTCAGGACAACCGAAATGGCCAACTTCATGTATGCAGGCCTCCGAAAATCGCTTGCCGAGTCGTCTCCACACCTTAATGCGTCGATCACCATTCAAAAATGTTACCTTGCACTTCTTGCTGAAAAGCACCATGCCCCACTGATTTATGCCCCAGTCGGGAAAACTTAAACGATTGGCACGTTCAGCCCTGGTCACTGACACGAGTACCCATTGTCAACCGTAGGCGAGTTTGTAACTTACGAGCCGTCACTATGCGTTCTCCGCGGGCACTTAGCCGGATGTACCGATCCTCCTGAACAGTTGTAATGTGAACTCTACCCGAACCTGGTCTTCTTGCAACACTTCCGGTCTCTTGGAAGCGATTCCAAACATTTTGGATAGATCTTCGAGAAAAACCCAGTTGCAAACCCACAGACCGCTGCGAATTTACATCTTGGATTATTGTATTATAAAAATATTTAAAAACTATATTATAAAAAAAAATCAGCTGTTCAGTATATTTATGTTCGTATAATTCGTCAAAATGTATCTACTGAACAGCAGATTATTTATTTTTTTGCGATTGTAGGTTTGGTCCTATAGTGAAAGTTGTTCATAATGATGAGTACAATAACCCCTTAAGAGGTTGTTGGTGTTTAACCAATAACCCTGTATATTATACACGGATAAAATGGCAGGGGGTGACTTGCACACTCAATAATGGCCCCCCGGAAACGGTCGCTCGCACGTCGTGACGTAGCTACAAGTGGGGCATTATTATTATTTATTATTGGTTGCAGTAATTGTGTCCATATAATATCTTCATATTTGTGGCATATTAACGCAACATGTTGTTTTAATAAGACAACTAAACAAAATTATCATAATTTTGTTTATTTTTCATGTCAGCTCTTTCATATTAAAAAATAGTAACTAATGGCATAACTCATTCCTGTTTAGCCTTTCACATTTAGCCAAAATTCAACCTTTACTTACTATGTTTAACCATTGATTGAATTAACTACGGATCAAAAAACCGGCCCTTAGCCGCTAATCGTAACAAAACTTAAAGAAAAATCGAAACAAGATTACAAGAAAATTTAAAATTATTTTTTTATTTTTTATTATTATGGCCAGCATTTGCTCTCAAGCATACATCAAAGAGGTTAGATATCGAAGAGTTCGTAACATCAATATTTTGCTACTTAGCAATTAGTTACAGTTCTTTAAATTACACTGAAATGTAAAAATAACAAGTGGCTTTTTTATTGTTTCGAGTAAGTAACCTATTGTTTTCCATCGCCGGCTATTAATAACTTAATGTAGGTACATACAATTACTTAAAGTGGGTTTACTTGCGTAAATAAAATTATACTCTGCAAATGATTGAAACATTAGCTAAACGTATTCAATAAATACAACTATGTTTGGGTCTGCAATGCTTGGAATATTTTTATGATGCGTCAAAATTAATGCTTATTAACAGACGTTTAATCATGCAGATTCCTACTAATTATAATAACATTATAAACACGAAAGTTTGTGAGGATGGATGGATGTTTCAATGTTTCTCTTTCACACAAAAACTTCTGAACGGATTTTAATGAAATTTGAAACACAGATAGTTTATAACCCGGATTAACATATATAATACTTTTATTCTTACGGGTTTGAGACTTACTTGGGAGAAACCGCGGGGCACTGCTAGTATTATAAATGTGAAAGTGAGTTTATTTATTACGCTTTCACGCTATAACGGTTAAAGAATTGATACACAGGTAGACCTTGACCTAGGTTAGGACATAGGGCACTTTTATCTCGGTAGTACGTTTCCGTGGGATAATTTATGACATCCAGACGGGCGAAGCCGCGTGCAAAAGCTAGTGGATTATAAATCCAAATATTCTTAAGAATCTTTAGCTTAGGGATAGGGATAAGAATTAATATGTAAGAACTGGTGTGTAACGGACTAGCTTATCAACCTAAAAAAAA
This sequence comes from Dicycla oo, assembly GCA_948252095.1. NCBI lineage: Eukaryota > Metazoa > Arthropoda > Insecta > Lepidoptera > Noctuidae > Dicycla > Dicycla oo. Next base: position 21,906,013 of record OX411714.1, read on the forward strand.
CTATCCATCAAGGATAAAGTACAACAAAGACCGCTTCAATTCAATAATTTTCTTTATAACATATCAGACTAATAAAAATAACACAGCCACCAACAAAAAAATACCTAAAACAGTAAAAAAGTTATTTATAACTTACAACTCTTTAACAAACCTATAAATATCAACTTTATTCATATCAATTTAATTTATACCTACATCGATTCATCGTTTCCTACTCATCATCATTTTCCGTTAGTTATTAATCAATATTAAAAAAAAACTACACAGAGAACCTCGAGTTTATTAATAGTTGAGCCAGTGTTTTTCCGAATCATCAAAATAGGTACAAAAAAAAATTAATAAAAAAGTACAGAATATCGAAGGAAGGCGTCTCGACCTGTATAATTATAAACTAATGACGCAATGGAGAATTACTTTATATGAACTGTTGCAAAAACCCTCCTTGGATGCCGATCCCAAAATATTCCGCGATAAACAAATCTATTTTCGCAGAGGTACTTGACCCAGGTTCTTTATTTCTTTCCACAGGCCCAGATTAATACAGATGGGACACTCCGCAAAAATCATTTTAAAAAAGGCCACTCTTGTTACGACACAATAAAGTGCAATTCAGGTCGCACAACGCTTATTAACTACAGTTATATTCACCTAAAAGTTGCGTCTCTTTAACGTAACTCTTATACCTTCTGACTCTTCAGGGTTGTCTTCTTTTAGGACGCGGTGTGTGAGTGAGTATCGAAAAGACCGTGCGAGCCGGCCGATGCGCGGCAGCCTGCCCTAAATTGGCCCGACAAGTCGAGCCCGCCGCGTACATATCAAAACTGCGGAGTGTCCCATCTGTATTAATCTGTGCCACAGGCGACAGGGCTATGACGTCAATGCATGGTAGATTAAAGGTCCATTCGCAACGTGTTGGTCGGCCACGTTGGCGTCGATGGCAAGTCTCTTATTGTTAGTTACACGTGTAAGTATGCACACATACAATAAAAAATATATGCCAGTCGGTTGACCCTTTCTTAGTTTTTTAATACGCAAAATGTTCCGGAGTATTCCCGTTTGAACACCTATTTTTTGAGCACCTATGCATTGTGCACCGAAGGTATTTGAGAATACCTTTATTTTTAGAGCACCTATGCATTTTGCACCAAAGGTATTTTAGAATACCTTTGGTGCAAAATGCATAGGTGCTCTAAAAATAGGTGCTCAAACGGGAATACTCCAATGTTCCTTTCTTTAAGGTTGCGCTAGGCGACGACGGCTTGAACTTGTTGGCGGGCGTGGCTAATATGCATGCTGTTTATTTTATTTATTTAGTTTTTATTTATTTAATGAAATAGATGATGATTTATAACAAAAACGAATGCGTAAAATTTCATGAATAGAGCTTTGGGAATATAGATATTATGAAAAAACTACTGGATCTATTTATTCTAAGTTATTTGTATTTTTAAATGAATTATGTACCTTTGAAGGGTAACAATTTTCACATTTTCGTACTGCGGGAGTTATTTCTTTACGTCCGACTATTCGTTAAAATTAGTGTTGAAATATGGAAGTTTCAACGCTCATAACTTTCAAACCAATTTTTTTAAATTATTTTTCCGTACTAGATAATAACAAATACTTAGATATGTAATTTAGGTAATTTACGTAATTTTTAATGTACATTGTCAACAGTGAACTTCATACGACACCAACGACGTTAGTATGGAAGAATGACGTAACCGATTTTTTCAAATCTAAAATTCATGCGTCCACTCAGCCTCAACGTGCCGTCTACGCCGGAACGCTTCGGCTACGCCGTGTTCATACTTATTATGCTGCTACACCATACCTACGCCATATCTATGCCGCAACGCCGCGTCTACACTAGCGCCCAGTACAAATATACGTTAATTCATATCAGGTTGGCACAAAAGTAATGAGACACTTGGTTTACGTTTTATATTTTTATTATTATTACAATACAAAAAGCTTAGTCAATGATGTAATCACCATTAGCATCTAAGACTTCTTGCCAACGATCCGGCAAAGTTTGGATGCCTTTTGCCCAGAACTCTGATGGCTGTGCCTCGAAAAAGTTGTTCAACTCCGCCTCTACATCAGAGAAATCATTAAATCGTTAACCCCACAACTGTTGTTTCAGGGATCTAAACATATGATAAAATGATGGGGCGAGGTCTGGGGAATCGTCTCCCAGCCCAAGTTCTCTAACTGTTGGCTAACGGCAGATGCGACATGAGGTCGAGCGTTATCGTGTAGTAAAACTACATTGACTTGTCTTCGTCGTTTTTTCTTGATAGTAGCAGACAGTTTCGTGAGCTGACTAGAATATTTGCCAGCGTTTATAGTTTCATTATATAATATAATACTGCCGCCATAAGAAAAAAGGACGTATCTACAGAAATATTGAAATGGAAACAAAAAAATGTTTGTCCTGTTTAAATTATAAGATACAAAGGTAGATCAGATGTGTCTTTTAATAATAAGAATTATTAGGTTTTTTTAAGTTTACGCCAATTTAAAAATACTGGTAGATGCGTATTTTTTTTGCTGATTCCGAATATGTAAATAACTCAATTTCGAAAAAAAATGTCAGATACGTCTTTTTTCTTTATGACGGCAGAATAGTTCATAAAACAGCATGCCTTGCGCGTCCCAGAAACAGCAAAGCAGAACTTTTAAGCGGTTATTTTGACTCAGCTTCGGTTGAGTTGGTGGCGTTTCTTCTGGAGGCAGCCAACAAACATGACGTGTATCGTTCTCGTAATTAATCCATGATTCATCTCCAGTAGATCAGACAAAAACTCTTTACGTCGGGGTCGCAGCAAAAGTGATTGACAGATAGCGACACGGACTGCACGACTGGCGTCGTCAGTGAGGATGTGCGGTACCCACCGAGCCAAAATTTCCGATACCCAAGCTCATGCAGATGGTTTTCCACGGCGTGGTGACTGCACCTAATTCACGAGTGGTAGCATCCGGATTCGATTGCAGTTCGCAGCGTATATCGTCATCATTCACTGCGGGTGGTCGTCCAGAGCGTGGCTGACTTTCAAGGCTCCTGTCTCCTGATTTAAAACGGTCAAACCACCGGGACACCGTCGCATGGCTTGTACTTCCAGCGCTCAATGCAGTGTTGATATGGTCAGCCGCAGCCCGCGCACTGTGGCCTAACAAGTACTCGTATAAGTATAGTGTTCGAACTTATCGCTCGTCCATTTTTCTTCAAACTGACTAAACCGGCTTTATATTCCCTCAATCACAAGTACCTAGAATGTTATACAACTTTCTAGAATATTATTGAAAACAAGTAACTTGAAAAAGGAAATGTATAGAGTTTTGTAGAGAGTCTCATTACTTTTGTGCCATTACAATATCTCTAACTTCTTATCCATTATCTTGATGCAATTACGTTGACTGGCCTGTTGGTCTAGTGGTTAGTGGCCCTGACTGCTATGCCGGTGGTCGTGGGTTCGATTCCCACCCAGGACAAATGTTTGTGTGATGAGCATGATCATTTGTTCTGTGTCTGGGTGTAATTTATCTATATATGTATGCATTTAGAAATGTTAAGTATGTTTATCAGTTGTCTAGTACTCATAACACAAGCTCTGCTTAGCTTGAGGCTAGACGGCGTTGTGTGATAGTTGTGGAATATTATTATTATTAATATTATTATGTTTTCTGTCTACATTTTATTTTTGCAAATGCGCAGTATATTTAATAGTCCAACAGACGTCAAACTAGGCTTATGACAGTATCTTATTGTGTTGCAGAAGGTTTGTGAGCCTTTTGTTTAAAACCTTTTCCAATATTTTTGATAAAATTGTAAGGACTAAGATCGGCCTGTAGTTTCCAACACATCCTTTTTCGCCCCTCCCCCCTTGTAGACAGGAACCTCTCGAATGTCTTATGTTACACAGTTCGACATAAGAAAAAATGCTCCAAGTGTCTTAAGTCGGACAGTTACACTAAATTGACAAGTGAAAATATTAAAATGACCTTTATGATAATGTAATCCTAATACAGCTTGACAATTTCAGTCAAGTCAATTTAGTCTCCGACATTCGAGAGGATAATAAGGGACATTTTATACACGTTTGGAAAAATAGCATAGCTAAGGCCTGGCATGGCAATAGGGAACCTTACGGTCAATTGTTCCCGCTAGAGGGCACCATTGCACAACATTGACTAGATAAAAAATATATAATAAAAGGTCAAAAGTTATATAAAAGTTCTTTATATTGTAAATAATTGTAATATTAAATGCATTTTATGAGAGATTTAGGTAATTAAACATGTAAGAGGGATAAGTAAATAAATAACGTAACCAGAAAAAAAATGAAGTTTAGGCATCTTTTATCATCTATGGTTATAACAAAATAAATATCTATGGTTAGGTGACTGTTAATTAGAAATCCGGTGCGTTTACAATCTACTGATATAATTATTTAGTAATCGCCGTTCGTCAGGAATAATCTGTAGGTAATAATGCATCAGTCAGTGAATAGTGTTGTGCCATTAGGTAGTATATGCAGGAATGATTGGAACGAAGGCGTTCATTAAATCACTAAAAACGAATAATTTCGCAAGCAATGGTAAATTGCCACGTTGAAAGCATTTTACAGTCACAAAACATTAAAGGTCGTGTTCTGATAATTTTAGAGATAAAGAAGGCTATAATGTGAGGGAATCATTTATAAATATATACGCATGATGTTGATATCGCTTTTATTTAACACAACCGTTATTGGGAACTTAAGGTAAAACTACTACTAACACTCCTCTTCACGGCATCGTCATGGTCATCGGGAGTATTCAGGAAACTCCTAAGCTGCTCCGCTGTTTCAACAGCCGCGGGCTGGCTAGGGCTTTGGTCAGGATATCTGCCTCCATATCTTCGGTTCGCAGATATCTGACCTGTATTGCTCTGTCCATTATGCAATTTCGGATGAAGTGCATTTTTAAGTCAATGTGTTTGGACTTGGAAGTGACCATTGTGTTCTGACTTAACTTTAGGGCCGCTTGGTTATCGTTTAATATAACTATGCTGTCATAGTTGGCCCCAAGATCTTTGAATAGACTTTTCAAGTGAATAGCCTCGGGTCTTTTTTCCCGAATTCTTTGATTAATCGAATAACATTTTATACTAAAATTAACACAATATTTATTCCATCCAAGTCCACCAACCTTTTTACCATAAAAAAAAACTCGTTTATTAATAATTACCATGTCTAATTTACAAGGTCGGATGGTTTTCTGGAATATTAAGTATTGATCTGGGATATGTAAGAATATTGTAGAAGGTTCTCGAAGCTATCACATCAAGGGTATATAAAGGCGTGCTAGTGAGTTGGTTAGTTTGTGAAAATGATTAGTGAACGTCAACTTCGAACGATCATCTTTTACGAGTGGGGTCAGGGACACAACGTGAGTGTGGCTACCGCTAACATCAGCAAAACGTTCGTTGAAGGTGTTATATCGCGAAGATTAGCCGCTGGTTTGCTCGCTTTGCATCGGGAGATATAACTCTTGAAGATCACGAGCGATCTGGGCGACCAACCTTCTACGATGAGGAATTACTCCGCTGTTTAAAGGCTAATCCAGAAATAAATACGCGTTATTTGACAGAGCCCCTTGGCTGGCATCATTCGACCGTCGAGGCTCATTTACACAAACTCGGCTAAAGTAATGGCACGATGGTTTCCACATCAACTAACTGACAATCATCGTCAAGTCAGAGTTAGTGTTTGTGAATCGCTTCTTTTTCAGCAACATCGGAAAGAGTTTCTTGAAGATCTGGTAACCGGCGATGAGAGCTGGATTCTCTATGATAACAACACACGGCACGCCGTCTGGCTTCCTTACGACGCAGAGCCACCAACGCAGTCAAAGCCGAACCGTCACTCACGCAGGTATCTTCTCTCCGTTTGGTGGGATGAGGAAGGCGCACTCTATTACGAGCTTCTCCCTGCGAGAAGGACGATTACGACTTCCATTTATACTGAAAAGCTTCAGAAACTGGCTGACGCAATAAGAGAAAAACGACCGAGACGTGTAAACATTCACTTACTCCATGATAATGCGCGACCTCATGTCGCTTTGGAGACTCGACAAAAAATCGTAGAGCTTGGATGGCACCTGGTTGCCCACCCACCGTACTCACCGGATCTCGCGTCATCCGACTATCACTTGTTCCGACCACTAAAGCTTTATTTGCGTGAGAAAAGTTTTCAAAACTACGAAGACCTCAAAATGGCAGTGGACAATTTCTTTTCTGCACAGCCTCCGGAATTCTGGGCGCAGGGCATCAACAATCTACCAACTAGATGGGCCAGAGTAATAGAGTTATTTGGGGATTACATAAATAACAAAGTTATCAATAAATTCATTACGTCTTATATGTTATGTCTTATATGTTTTATGCAAGACTTTTCCGTCAACCTGATACATACATAAATTAGTGCATACATGATATGTTGGAAAATGTAACTCTTAATAATTTCATAATAAATGTTGATTTTCGTTGATATGTATTTGTTGTTTTTAATAAACACATAACATTATGTACTTACTACATGCACAAAACCCGCTTTTCTTCATACACTCGATTATCCAGATTTTCGATGATCCGAATACCTAACGACAAAAATTAGTCCTGTTAATCGAGTTTCTACTTATATTAGTTTATTCGAAATGACCTCCTTGATTATCGATACAAGTCCGTAATCTGCGAGGCCAGTCATCGATAGAATCACGCACGACATTGAGGTCCATTTCGGCCATTGCTTTGATGAGGGATAGCTTCAGCGACTCCAAATTTGTGTGGGGTTTTGCGCAGGTTTTTTTCTCTAAATACTGCCATATTTTATAATCCAAGGGATCAAGGTCCGGACTCTAGGACGGCTAATCTACATGCCCGATAAAAATCTATTTCATGGGCGTCCTAACAGTTTTGCGTACTCTTGGCTTTATGAGCCGGTGCAGATTCTTGCTGGAATACCCAGTGTCGATTTGCGAACTTTGTTCGTTTAATAATAATTATAATAATCTGGTGCCTCCTCATTATTTAAAATTGTCTAAGGGGCCTCTACGAGTTGGCTTCGGCCCCTCTTACGCCTTCCAAAGGTCCGGGACCCCAGGGTCCCGAGAAATGACAACAATATCTAATAATAATAATAATTCATTTATTTTTCAGGCAAATCCCATTCCAATTACATAATTAAATTAAAACATAAAAAACATACAACATTTAAAATTGTTATAAAATTCACACATACAATAATACTCAAAATTCAAATCAAATAAAATAAGAGGCTTTACGAGCTTTTGCAGAACCATATTTTGGTACACCAGAGCACTGGTTTTCACACCTTTTTCACAAAAAAAAATATCTTAGTGGGGCCCAAATACGACACTCCAAGCCAAACCATCACCGATGAGGGATGATGACCACGTTGAATGCGCGGGACACGCCTGCTCCCTTCATCACTGTTGTGAGCATACACCTTGTCATTTTGCTTATTGAAGCTCTGTTCGACTGTAAGAATTCTTTCATCTAAAAATAAGATTTCTCTGTATTTTTATGTATCCACAACGATGCAACGCAATTACAGCGACTCTGTTTTCTTTTTGTGTTCACTCCATGCTGTAAACTAAAGAAAAGTCTACAAAACCTGTTTTTAAAATCGTGAAACATTCAAAATTCGTATATAATTTACTGATTTTTCGTCTGCTTTCCAAATTCAAAATTCGGAACCTATGACAGTATTTATGACCCAACTGTGTATAAACTCATTACACTCCTTTGCGTCGCGCAGTCGGGTAAAAAGAGGGAATTTTCCCTCCTTTTGTTTTTCTTTCGCGTGTTTTCGCGCTCTCTGGATATTATGTAGGTATACTATAGATAGAGCTTCAATGATTCGTGGACATTGTAAGATATAAGATATGTGTTCAAAACTTTATAGTTTTTTATAGTTTATAATTTACGTCTATAATATGTGTTTTCGCAATATCTCTAGGGTTTTATCCTACGACATACAGTAGTCAAAACAAAATAAGGGCCACTAGGTATTTAAGGTGTACCATGAAAATTACACAATGACAGGCCAGTTGGCGTGGTTGGTTAAGATACCACCTATCATGCCGCAGGTCGTGGGTTCGATTCCTATCCAAAACAAACATTTGTGTGCATGAACATGTCTGTTTGTTCTGAGTCTGGGTGTAATTATCTATATAAGTATGTATTTACAAAAAAAAAGTAGTATATGTTGTATATCAGTTATCTGGTTTCCATAGTACAAGCTCTGCTTAGTTTGGGATCAGATGACCGTGTGTGAATAATGTCCCAGGTTATTATTATTATTATTTTTTCCATATTTCTCGGGACCCTGGGGTCCCGGACCTATGGAAGGCGTACGAGGAGCTGAAGCCAACTCGCAGAGGCCCCTTACAAAATTTTAAATGATGAGGAGGCACCAACCGACGATTATCCCTATATGCGCTATGCAAATGCACCCAAGGACAACCCCTGGTTGGTGCAGGACTATTGCTGTACGTGAAAACAAAACATATTGGGCTATGGGTTTGGGTTGCTAAAGTGCATTGGGTTACTTAAACTATGGAATAACTATGTCCCCTGCCTGACCAATGGTATACAATTATACACGGATAAAATGGCAGGAGGTGACTTGCACACTTAATAATTATTATAATTATTAAATTAATTAATTGTTTAGTTTTAGTAAACATAAAACAATGTTATTGTTTACCGTTTAGGCTAGTAACTAATTAAATAAATTATCAATAAACATGTTTATTTAACTTTAAAAAAAAAACCTTTTAAGATAAAAAAAATACAAACATAGAAAAGTCACTAAAAATTAAACAAAAATCTTGACTTTTTATTTCTTTTTCTGGTTTTTAATAATGCATATGCCCTCCTCATTTAGCTATGTACTCCTGCTGCCTAATTGCGTAACACACTATCAATCGGAATCGGTTTCATGTTGACAGTTCAACAACATTCATTGCGTTATTTACGTTGTCGAGTAGACAAATTTTTCGAACATATGAAGCAATGGATTAGCAATTTGCTTAAAAATGATTCAGTTTCCGATTGATAGTGTGTTACGCAATTAAGGTGCTGAAGCCTGAAATGCATGCTCCCGATCAAATGTCTCACGTTTTCAGCTAGAATCAGGCAATTTTCATAGCGTCAATCAGTTGCTGCTGGCTGCAGACCTCTAGCTCACTCTCTCTAACCCTTCGTTTCAACTGGTCCCACATGTGCTTGATTGGATTCAAGTCCGGACTGTTTGCAGGCCTCGGTAAAACTTGAATGTGAGAGTCTTCCAGCACAAACTGGGTCGCTTGAGCTGTGTGTGCACGGGCATTGTCCTGCATGAAGGCAAACCAAGGACCCGTTAGCTGTGCAAATGGGATCACATGAGGCCTAATGACTTCCTCAATCTAACGCTGAACAGTTACGGAACCCTCATTTAAAATAGCGAGCTGATTTTTGCCGTGTAAGCTAATCCCACCCCAAATCATTACGTCGGGACCACCAAAACGGCCAACTTCATGTATGCAGGCTTCCGAAAATCGCTCGCCGAGTCGTCTCCACACCCTAATACGCCGATCACCATTCAAAAATGTTACCTTGCACTCCTCGGTGAAAAGCACTATGCCCCACTGATGTATGCCCCAGTTGGGAAAACTTAAACGATTGGCACGTTCAGCTCTAAAAAAAGGAATTCAAACAACTCGTCGTTGCGAAGTTTGCAGGTCTTCGTGCAATCGATTCCAGATAGTTTGGTCAACCGTAGGCGATTTTGTAACTTACGAGCCGTCACTGTGCGTTCTCGGCGGGCACTTAGCCGGATGTATCGATCCTTGTGAACAGTTGTAATGCGAACTCTATCCGAACCTGGTATTCTTGCAACACTGCCCGTCTCTTGGAAGCGATTCCAAGCATTTTGGATAGATCTTCAAGAAAAACCCAGTTGCAAACCCACTGCGAATTTCTTTTTTCGATTTATTGTAACGGCTCTGGTTGCAGTAATTGTGTCCATATTATGGCTTCGTATTTGTGCATATTAACGCAAGATGTTGTGTTAACAAGATAACTAAACAAAATTATGATCATTTTCTGAATACGAAATCGCTAATCGAAACAAAACTTAAAGAAAAATTAAAACAAGATTACAAGAAAATTTTAAGTTCAAAATTTTAATTTAATTATGGCGGGCCATAATTTAAAAAAAAAAAATGATCTCAAGCATAACCTCAAAGAGGCTGGATATCGCGAGTTCGTAACATCAATATTTTGCTACTTAGCAATTAGTTACTGTTGTATAAATTACACTGAAATGTAGAAATAACAAGTGGCCTTTATTTTGTTTCGAGTAAGTAACCTATTATTCTCCATCGCCGGCTATTAATAACTTAATTTAGGAACTTACCAATTACTTAAAGTGTACTACTTAGTACTACTTAGTAGTGTGTATTACTTAGTGTGTAGTGTTTGTACTTGTGTAAATAAAATTATACTCTGCAAATGATTGAAACATTAGCTAAAGACGTATTCAATAAATACAACTATGCTTGAGTCTGCAATGCTTGGAATATTTTTATGATAAGTCAAAGTTAATGCTTATTAACTGACGTTAACTGTAAAACTTAAAATACGAGACAGAAACAAACAAAACCTTAATGTTGATAATTATGTTTTTTTTTTTTTAGGAAGGTTGTTATTTTGTTCGTTCTACCAATTTAGTCATGCAGATTAAATCCTACTAATTATAATAATACAGGTTGTTTGGTGCATCGTGTGCCAAACTGAAATGATTGACTGGAGGGGTCATCTGCTATCTTTTCAGACCCCTAAACACTCTGAGAAGTGTTTAGGGGTCTGAAAAGATAGCACATTTTTATTTTTTCCCAGTGGATTTCTTTTTTATCGACTTTTTATAGTTTTATTTAAAAAAAGACCCAAATTTTACATTCAAATACAAATTTTAAAAAAAGTATAAGGTGCAGACACTGACTTTAATTTTATTTAGATGTGTATTCCTTCAAAATGACCTGCCCGAATTAGTGTTCGAGGTAGCCGTATTTAATGAACATGTGCCCAAAGTATTCCAGCATGAAATCAAAATCAAAAGTCATTTACTCAAACTAGGCTGAGAATCAGCACTTTACGAACGGCTATCCCGCGCATTGGCGTTTGTCTGTGAGGGAATATCTCGACGATGTGTTCCCCAATGCGTGGATTGGTCGCGATGGTCCTATTGGATGGCCGGCACGTTCCCCAGACCTAACTCCGTTAGACTGTTATGTCTGGGGACGTGCCAAATAGCTGGTGTATACACGCCACGAAGGTTCCAACTAGGGAGGTACTAGTTCAACGCATTGAAACGGCTTTCAATACAATTAAGGAGGAAATACGACTTCGTACAACTATTGTCGAAATACGAAACAGGTGTCGGGCCTGCATTCGCAACAGAAGCCAACAATTTGAACAGGATTTGTAAAAATTATGAAATAAATGTTAAAAATGCATTTTTTTTTATTTCTAGTAAAACCCACGAAAAGAGAGATACGAGACAGATTTTACTTTATAAGAGTGAGATAACAGATTTAATAGGTTTTTCAGGTACCATTTAAGCAAAAATATTTTTTTTTTTAATATAAGCCTTATGTGACTCGATTCACAATTCTAGCGAATTCACAAAGTTGCTAAAAGATTTTTATGGCATGTTGATAGCATGGTTTCACTAGCAAGAGGATAGACTACAAAATTTTTGAGGGAGTTGAAAGATCCCAGTCGCTTTTGGTTTTTTTTTGCACCATTTAAATAGCTGTAACATGGACAACTTTAATACGTATAAGTCCGAAACTTTGCGAGTAAATTTAAAAAAAACTAGATGGCTAAAGTCACTAATTTTAAATTTAAAAGTATTCTAATACTATACACATCTAAATAAAATAAAAATTCAGTGTCTACGCCTTATACTTTATTTAAATTTGTATTTGAATGTGAACGGGTAGGGTACATTTAAATGATAAAGTGACGTATGAGTTCAACTTGTAAAGAAAGCCCCAACAAAACTGATAAACGATCGACCCTCGGCGAATGAGCGCTTTGCTTTACCCAATCGATGCTATGCGACTACTAATTGCTAACTCAAATATGTATATTTTATTCATTCGCTGCGCGTCGATGTCAGCATAAAATTGATACTATTGATATGTACGGGTTTGCTCGTACAGAATATAAAAATTGGGTCTTTTTTTAATAAAACAATAAAAAGTCGATGAAAAAAATCCACAGGGCATGAGAAATATTTAGGAGCCTGAAAGGATAGCAGATGATCCCTCCAGTTGACTATCTCAATTTGGCACACGATGCACCAAACATCCTCCATAAACGTTCATCCTATTATAAACGCGAAAGTTTGTGAGGTTGGATGGACGTTTCAATGTTTGTTACTCTTTCCCGCAAAAACTTCTAAACGGATTTTAATGAAATTTGAAACACAGATAGTTTATAACCCGGATTAACATATTATATATAATACTTTTTATCCCGATATTCTTACGGGTTTGAGACTTACGCGGGTGAAACCGCGGGGCACTGCTAGTATTATAAATGTGAAAGTGAGTTTATTTGTTACGCTTTCATGCTATAACGGTTAAAAAAGTGTTCTTGACCTAGGTTATGTCATAGGGCACTTTTATCTCGGTAGTACCTACATTTCCGTGGGATAATTTACGACATCCGGGCGGGCGAAGCCGCGTGCAAAAGCTTGTGGATTATAGATCCAAATATTTTTAAGAATCTTTGGCTTAGGAATAGAGATAAGAATTTCTATTTAAGAACTGGTATGTAACGGACTAGCTTATCAACCTAAAAAAACCGGCCAGGTACGTGTCGGGCCACGCACAGTGTAGGGTTCCTAGTAGCCCGTTATCACAATATAGCAAGATTCTGTTGTTCTTTATTCTGAATATAAGTAATGGTAAAGATATTAGGAGTTAATGGTTATAATAACAACATAAATATATGACAAGGGTGTCTAGAGTAAAACAAAACTTTAACACATAACGTAACCACGGAGGTCATACCTTGCAAGAAAATCTTAACACCGCGATCTACTAAAGTGACGTCACGGCACAACGCAATCTGTTATCGAATAGCGATACTAAAATAAAGACAAAGTGTTAATTTTCGAAGATAATTATTTAAACAGATTAGACATTAACTAATAATAACCACTTTCTTCCTGCTAAAGCTAAAAAATTAGAGTACGATGGCTGCCAAGTTATTATTTCAATTCACAAAATTGTAATTCTAAAATTAAACAAAGTTTGTTTGTGACTTCTAAAGGTACTCGAATGAAAACGTAACCCGTTGGTACAGCGCCATCTAGCTGCAGTATTGTCAAACTTATGATAATTTATTATCGTTTTTTTATTTCATATTTTGTTTTTCAATACAAGTCTTTACCCGTTATAAACAAGCAACTACTTCATCTTAGTCACTTTAAAGGATTAATGGTAAGGAGTTTGTATTTAGTACAAAATTACCCAAGACCCAAGTTCAACGACTATTACTGCTAAACTAATAAAGTTATCTTAACCGCTATAATTTTTCTTTAAATTTCATGAAATTCACTATCATCGTGAATTTTTCCAGATTTTTCAAGCCAGCAGTTTAGCTTTTAGCAGAGGAGGGGGGGGGGGACGCCCTACTGGAACTAAATTGGCACTTTAAAGTTTAATATTTCATAAATGGAGCATTAAATCGAAAAATAATTTTAGCAACCCCCTAGTCATTTTAAAAGACCTATTCAACCATACCCCACACGATGGGGTAGACGACGAAAAAAATATTCATCCCCACTTCAAATGTAGGGGAGCTACCTTAAAAAAAAAATTTTTTCCAAAATTTTATTTCACCACTTTATCGGCGTAATTGATATAAACACTCCTACAAAATTACTGTTTTCTAGTACTACCGGTCTCTTAGCAAAACCTCGGACAGACAGATGACGGACATGACGAAACTATAAGGGTTCCTTGTCAGAACTACGGAACCTTAAAAACTATCTATCAAGGATAAACTACAACAAAGACCGCTTCAGCTAATAATTTTCTTAATAACACATCAGACTAATAAAAATAACACAGCCACCAACAAAAAGATACCTAAAACAGTAAAAATGTTATTTATAACTTACAACTCTCTAACAAACCTATAAATCTCAACTTTATTCGTATCAATTTAATTTATACCTACATCGATTCATCGTTTCCTACTCATCATCATTTGTGGTAAAATTCCGTACCTAAACTTACGATATCCTGGTGTATTTGTGGAAAACCCTTATTCAACCAACACGATTTTTTCCATCAAGAATCAATGCAAATGAAATTAGAAGCACCTTTGTAGTGACCACAGCCTATGACGTTAGTTATTAATCAATATAAAAAACTACACAGAGAACCTCGAGTTCATTAATAGTTGAGCCGGTGTTTTTCCGAATCATCAAATTAAGTACAAAAAAATAATAATAAAAAAGTACAGAATATCCGAAGGAAGGCGTCTCGATCTGTATAATTTGTATAATTATAAAGTAATGACGCAATGGAGAATTACTTTGTATGAATTGTTGCAAAAACCTTCCTTGGATGCCGATCCCAAGATATTCCGCGATAAACAAATCTATTTTCGCAGAGGTACTTGACCCAGGATCTTATTTCTTTCCACAGGCCCAGATTAATACAGATGGGATACTCCGCAAAATCATTTAAATAAAAAGCGACTAGTGTTACGACACAATAAAGTGCAATTCAGGTCGCACAACGCTTATTAACTCAGTTATATTCACCTACAAGTTGCCCCTAACTCTTCTACCTTCTGACTCTTCAGGGTTGTCTTCTTTTAGGACGCGGCGTGTATCTTACTTCTGACCGTGCGAGCCGGCCAGTGCGCGGCAGCCCGCACTGAATTGGCCCGACAAGTCGAGCCTGCCGCGTACTTGTAGCTTCATACCAAAACTGCGGAGTGTCCCATCTGTATTAATCTCTGCCACAGGCGACAGGGCTATGACGTCAATGCATGACAACTAGATTAAAGGTCCCTTCGCATCGTGTTGGTCCCCCCACGTTGGCGTCGATGGCAAGTCTCTTATTGTTAGTTACACGTGTAAGTATGCATACATACAATAAAATATACTGTAATATACATATATGCCAGTCGGTTGACCCTTTTTTAGTTTTTTAATACGCAAAATGTTCCTGAGTATTCCCGTTTGAGGACCAATTTTTAGAGCACCCACGCATTTTGCACCAAAGGTATTTGAGAATACCTTTAGTGCAAAATGCATAGGTGCTCTAAAAATAGGTGCTCAAACGGGAATACCTACTCCAATGTTCCTTTCTTTAAGGTTGCGCTAGGCGACGGCTTGAACTCGTTGGCGGGTGTGGCTAATAGGCATGATATTTAGTTTATTTATTTAGTTTTTATTTATTTTTTAATGAAATAGACTATGCTTTATAACGAATACGAACGCATAAAATGAAATAGACGATGATTTATAATGAAAACTACCTCTTATAATTTCATGAACAGGTCTTTGGGAGTATAGATATTATGACAAAACTACTGGATTACTGGATATTCATAGTAAAGTTATTTGAATTTTTGAATAAATTATGTATCTCTGCACGTTGTATGTTTCAACGCCCATATCATTCAAACCATTTTTTTTTCCGTACTAGATAATAACGAAACAAGTACTTAGATATAATTTTAATGTACATTGTCAAACAGTGGAGTAAACTCCATACCAGACCGACGAAGAATGACTATGGAAGAATGACTGACTAGCGTAATCGATTGTTTCAAACCTAACATAAATGCGTCCGCTTAGCCTCAACGCTTCGGCTGCGCCATGCATACTTATGCTGCTACGCCGTGCCTACGCCATATTTACGCCGCTACGCCGCGCCTACGCCAGATCTATGCCACTACGCCGCGCCTACGCTAGCGCCCAGTGCAAATAAACTTTAATCCATATTTCTCTAACTTCTTTATTTTGGCCATTATCTTGATGCAATTGCCAATATGTAGTATATTTAATAGTCCAACAGACGTCATCATTGGTCCAACAGGTACCTAACAGGTGTTTTTTTACAATTTTCAACTGGCATTGTTCCACAGACTTAACGAGTTGTTCATATCGTAACTTTATTGTAACTACTACTACGTTATTGTTACTAATTCTCTTTTGTAAGTAAATACAAAACTTCATAACACGTCCGTGTAATATGTAAAGTACATATGACACGGACGTGTTAGTGTAACAAATCAACTTTATTTGAATCAAACCTTTACCAGGTTCGGAAGCCGCTACGACAACTCATTTTAGCTTCGTAACATAAATTAAAATTGGGTGCAGTTAGATACAATTAAAATTCAAACATAAGGAAGGAGATCCATTAGAATACGCTGGTGCATACGAAATAACTTAAAGGCCTTAGAAAAAACTGCGAAATTACACTAATTAATGCAGTTATTAAACAATTGTACAATGTAATGTAATTCGCCGTTACATACTCATTATCTAACTTGAAACAGGTTGAAACTGTACCTACTTCAAGGTGATGTTAGTTTTGGGTGTCTAGACCATGATATATCTTTATAGATTATATATATCTCCTATTAATTTAATTACGTATGACAAGTAAAATTAAACGGAATCGAACGGCGACGGCTCTCGATCTGTATAATTAATTATAAACTAATGACGCAATGGAGAATAACTTAATAATTGTTGCAAAAAACCCACGTTATATATCGCTATATACAAATCTATTTTCGCAGAGGTACTTGACCCAAGTTCTTTATTTCTTTCCCACAGGTCTATGACGTCAATGCCTGGAAACAAGATTAAAGATCCCTTCGCATCGTGTTGTTCCCACATCGACGTCGATGGCAAGTCTCTTACTTACACGTGTAGGTATGCAAACATACAATAAAATACACTGTAAAATACATAATTATATTAATAGGCAAAATCAAAATGTTCCTTTCTTTATGGTTGCGCTAGTCGAGAGCTTGAACACGCTGGTGGGCGTGGCTAATATGCATGGTATTTAGTTTTTTTTTTTTTATGAAATAGACGATGATTTTTAACGAAAATCAACGCGTAAAATTTCATGAACATACCTTTGGGAATATAGATATTATGAAAAAACTACTGGATCTATTTATTCTAAGTTATTTGAATTTTTGAATAAATTATGTATCTTTGCACCGTAACATTTTTCACATTTTCGTACTCCGAGTGTTATTTCTTTACGTCTGACTATGCGTTAAAATTAGTGTTGAAATATGGAAGTTCCAACGCTCATAACTTTCAAACCAATTTTTTTTTAATTATTTTTCCGTACTAGATAATAACGAGACAAGTACTTAGATGTAATTTTTTTATGTTCATTGCCAAACAGTGAACTTCATACGATACCAACGTTAGTATGGATGAATGACGTAACCGATTTTTTCAAATCTAAAATACATGCGTCCGCTCAGCCTCAACGTGTCGTCTAGCCGACGCTACGCCGTGCTTACTTATCATGCTGCTACGCCGCGCCTACGCCATATCTACGCCGCAAAGCCGCGTCTACGCCCAGTGCAAATAAACTTAATTTTTTTACTGTTACTGTCTACATTTTATTTTTGCAAATACGCAGTATATTTAATCGTCCAACAGACGTCATTGGTCCAACAGGTACCTAGCAGGTGTTTTCTTTACAATTTCCAAGCGGCATCACCCCACAGACTTGAGAGTGGTTCATATCGTAACTTTATTGTAATTACGGTTACTAATTCTCTTCTCTTGTAAGTATATGTATACAAAACTCTAAATGATAAATTATTTTATTTCAATAAATAGGTTTGTACAAACACTTATACACGCCAATCATGTTTTATTTTTTAACTAGATGAGGTCGGCGTTTCCTATCCGACAACTCTGACAAGAAAGGCCGAAACAAACTCAGAGGTCACAGTCTCTTATAAAGTCCAGACATAATCTTGGTCAGTTCATGTGAAGACCATGTAGATTGGTGTCTGAAATGGTCTTTTGAGGAAAGAACGACACAGATTGAGAGGACCTGTCCAGTCAGTGCATTTGTCAGTCTAATCGCGCAACTCAACTCAGAGATTAAGGAGCTCAACGATTCGACGAACAACATCAAAGAAAGGACATTTAGGTAGGCCGCATAAATTGCTACTGCCAGACCATGATAAAAAATAACTGAGAGAAAAATAAAACAAACAAAAAAGCAATGACCCACATAGTCTTCACATTCACAATAATTAAAATAATATAATTCTTTACAAAGTAAATATTCATGTCAACATTCAGTATGCAAAAATAAAAAAGAGATAAAAGAAAATTTGGAGCAGCTCAATCCCAAGCCTTTTTGTCCTTAATATAATCTTTGACGGTATAAAAAGCTTTCTGACACAACTTGCGTTTAATGAATGATTTGAATTTATTAAGGCTTAGATCTTGAACGTGGCTTGGAAGTTTATTATAAAAGCGTATACATTGACACCTGAATGGACCACCTATTTTCTTGAGCCTTGTTGAAGGTACAGACGCCAGCAGGTCAACCTACCCGAAACTGTCAGATTTTCCCAATCAACATTGAACCTAATGCTTTAGCAATAAATTCGAAAATCTATTAAAGAAATCTGACAGATTGTAGTAGCTTGATGTGCTGGCGTCTGTACAACAAATTTGTGTTTGTTCCTAGTATTTATATTGTGGATATCACTGTATTTTTTAAACAGACTTCTTAATGAAAAATTATTAACATTAAACCAGTGAACTACTTTTGAGATCGCACTGTTTACATCGTCAGTAACTAGCTGCTGACGTTTAAGTTTAAACAAAAGTGTAGTGTCATCCGCAAACAAAACTATATCATGATTGTCCTTTATAAGGTAAGGCAAGTCGTTAATATAAATAAGAAACAAGAAAGGACCAAAAATTGAGCCCTGTGGGACTCCCATTGTTACTATAGATCCGGGCGATCTTTTTACATTAACATCAACGTTCTGAATCCTATTATTCAAGTATGAAGTAAGAAGATCCAGAGCGGTGTTCCGGATGCCGTAGTGGCGGAGTTTCCTGATTAACGTTTCATGAAGAACGCAAAAAAACGCCTTGGTCAAGTCACAAAAGATACCCAAGGCATCGCATTTATCTTCCCATGCATTATAATAGTATAAGTTCAACAATCAGTAGTTGAACGACCGCTTGTAAAACCGAACTGTTTGTTATGTAATAATTTATGTTTAATAAAAAATCTTTGCAATTGTTCTAAAATTAATTTTTCAAAAATTTTACTAAACGTAGGTAGTACTGAAATAGGTCTTTACTTTGTGGGGTATGATATGCTACCTGATTTAAAACAAAGGTATTATTTTACTATATTTCATAAGGTCAGGAAACTCCCCACAGTTGATACAGTTATTAAAGATAAGAGCTAAAGTAGGTGCTACAATGTCAACAGTTCTGCTGTCTCATTTTACATTTAAAGTGTGAAAGGTTTTAATTATATCTCTACAGGTAATATGTTCAAAATTAAATTCCGAATCGCAAGCATCAACATTTTCCTTAAGGAACAGAAGTTGATGAGTTTATTTTAATTTATTACTATTTTTTAAAATAATATATCCTGGGATATTTTTCACACACGGTCATCTGATCCCAAACTAAACAGAGCTTGTACTATGGAAACCAGATAACTGATATACTACATATACTACTCTTTTTATTTGTAAATACATACTTAGTTTAGGGATTTAATAGTTGAAACGGCTTGTGAGTCTGATTTTATTATGTTTTCATTAATAGACAGGCTGTAGTCAGAACTTCGGTTACTGGACCTTCCCGTTTCACTATTAATAATATTCCAAGTCGTTTTAATTACATTACTACTGTTTTGAATCTTTGAACTCAAATAACGCGACTTGGCCATACAACAAACTGTTTTTAAATAATTTTGAATAATTTTTAACATATAAATTAAATTCAGCAGTGTTTACAAAAGACCTTTCATTGAGTTCATAACGCCGTATTCTACTTTTATGAATACCAATGGTAACCCAATCACTGAAAGATGTGTTACTATTAACCGAGATAGTCTTGGGAATAAAGGTGAGATTAAATTGTTGACAGTACATACTAAAAAAATCATCATATATGTGCCGGATGGGCGTGATCGACGGGCACGATGGGGTGAAAGGAGGGTGTGTGCACAGCCAGGTGTATCCCTATACCAGGTTAGGCCTCCTAGCCCAAACGGCGCGGACGTCCTGCACCTATAAGCTCAGACTATCTGCAGACTGATGGCCGGCGGCTAAGAATTGAAGTCTTGACGGGGAAGGGTTTCATGTTGATGAAAATAATAACAACAGCTTGATAAGTCTTCAGGAGATTTCAGGAGACGACTTGCGTAACTCTTCAGGAATAAATATGGTACCTTGCCGATGGCTACGAAGCTATATTTTCCCCTGCGCGCTTAGATACCTCGAAACTATACCTCAACGAGAGCTGCAAATTGTCTCCCGATTTGAACTTTATTTTGACCAGATTTTTATTATTTAAGTTTTACAAAATCGCTTATAAATAGCTTAAATATAAAAATAGTTATGACATGTTATTTTACATTGCCAGAATCGTCATCAAATTACCCAGCTATTGAGGTACCTGTAGTTCCTGTAACATTATTTACTGAAAAGATTTTACAGTGTAAACACAAAAAAGTTTATTATTTTAATTAAACATTATTTTTCAAGTTTTTTTATTTGAAAACTCATGAAGCTATTTCAATAAACTAATCAGGTATCTCAAGCTGGTCTAATGACCTAAAACAATATGATAGTTACAATATCACAACTTTGTTTTTCAGGACGGGACACGCCCTGAAAACCTAGATCGATAAAACAAATTAACAAAAAAACAACAAACTAACATTTCCAACCCTTATAAACCCAATTAAGTAGGCTTTTCAGGAAGACTAGACGACTAATAGTACGTCCAGGGCTAGGTCTTTATCTAGGGTACCTGGACGCACCAACAAACTATAAATCGCGGCTATGTAGCCCTTTTAATTGAAGTTTATAAGGGTTGTACTTACGATTTCTTTAAGAAACACTACTTATCACTTTCCAACTATAAAACACTATTGTTATTGAAGTTAAATTAATAAATAAAACAAAAAAAACTATAAACACTGTTTGGTGACACATCGTCGCGAACAATATAGATGATTATGATCAGCACGATTAGCCAAAACTGTGAACTTATTAATGAGTTTAAAAGCTTCCAAGCGACTTACAGTTTTGGGGTCAACAATGATATCCTTTTTAGCTACTTTGTTGTTTTGGTTTTGGATAGTAATCCTATAAGTAAATTTATAATTTCTTTGTGGCTTGGAATAACATCTGTATAAATATTATCTAGGCATGGGGCACTAGTAGGGGTTATTCTTGTGGGCTCCAGAAATAGGTTTACAAATTGTGTGAATGAAACAGACTTATTATTTTACTACAAGAACCTGAGTTTTCTAATAAATTAACATTAAAAACACCGCAAATTATAATAGATTTATTCGAGTTACAAATCTTATATCCATTACCTTTTCAAAGCAGTCATACAATTCTGAAGGGGGCCTGTACACACTTAAACCAATAAATTGCTCCTATTCTATACAATTCTATATTTTATAATGGTATATTAGGTTAGGAAAAAGTCTTTTCGCATTATAGTATGTATGAACTTCTAATAAAATCTCTTTGGCTATACTATTTGTATCTGGCTGGTTTTGGTATCATTGAAAGTTTAAATTTTAAAGAACATAATTCCAAAATCAAATTAGGAAAATGTGTGATTTTCATTTGTTTTTCGTACCGTCAAGATGAGTGAATCTAATGAAGAAATTCGATACATTTAAAAATTTTACTACAAAAAAGGTAAAAATGCAACGCAAGCCGCGAAAAAAATTTGCGATGTTTATGGACCTAGTGTAGTGTCTGTGAGAGTAGCACAAATTTGGTTTAAGCGTTTTCAATCCGGAAATTTTGATGTCAAAGATGCACGTCGCTCTGGTCGCCCTATTAGGATAAAATGGATGCCATTATTGAAAAAGTGGAGCAAGATCGGCATATCAGTAGTTACGACGTAGCTGAAGAACTGGAAATTGACCACAAAACAGTTTTGGCGCATTTGAAAAAAACTGGGTACACAAAAAAGCTCGACATTTGGGTACCTCACGAGCTCACTGAAAGAAACCTAATGAACCGTGTACTCATTTGTGATTCTTTATTACGACGTAATGAAACCGAACCATTTTTGAAGAAGCTGATAACTGGTGATGAAAAGTGGATCACGTATGACAAGAACGTGCGAAAAAGGTCGTGGTCAAAGGCCGGTCAGGCTTCACAGACTGTGGCGAAACCCGGGTTAACTCGCAACAAGGTGATGCTGTGTGTGTGGTGGGATTGGAAGGGCATTATTCATTATGAGCTGTTACCACCAGGCATGACCATCGATTCTGAACTCTACTGCGAACAACTGATGAGATTAAAGCAAGAAGTTGAGAGAAAGCGGCCGGAATTAATCAGCAGAAGGGGTGTGGTTTTTCATCATGATAACGCTAGACCTCACACATCTTTAGCCACTCAGCAAAAATTAAGAGAGTTTGGCTGGGAGGTGTTAATGCATCCGCCGTATAGTCCTAACCTTGCACCTTCAGATTTCCATCTGTTTCGGTCTCTTCAGAATTCTTTAGGCAGTGTCAGGTTAACATCACGAGAGGACTGCCAAAACCACTTGTCGCGGTATTTTGACCAGAAGTCCCAAAATTTCTATAGCAATGGGATCATGTCCCTACCTACAAGATGGCAAAAAATTATCAAACAAAATGGTACCTACATACTTTAGTTAAATATAAATAAACTATATTAAAAAATGTTTTGAATTTTCTTAAAAAATGCGAAGAAACTTTTTCCTCAACCTATTATGTATTAATTGTTTGAAAAAAGTTTGTGCTCGCGACGTCTACTGTTCGCGGAACTACTAGTAATTTATCATGTACGACATATTTCCTACAACCAAAATATAGGTAAACTAGTCGCGGAACAAATAAGTAGGTACCTACCTCACGCAAAGTGCCCACACACATGGTCAAACTCATACATGAATCTTTGTATTCTATGAGTGCATAATTATTGTAAAATTTAATTGTACGAGTTAGATTTTTTTTGCATTAAAAACTTTTCGGTTTGATAAATCTTACTTTTATGTTTCTCTCAATTTTTATTCTCTCGATCTTTACAATGGGGAAGAAAACTGTCAATTAGTTCCGCGTAGATGGCACTGAGTGTTTATTACAAATGAACAGTTAAACTCCATAGAAATTTAACAATATTTTGTGTTTGTTACACAAACATACAGCGCCACATGAATCCTTGTATTCTATGAGTGCATAATTATTGTAAAATTTAATTGTACGAGTTAGATTTTTTTTGCATTAAAAACTTTTCGGTTTGATAAATCTTACTTTTATGTTTCTCTCAATTTTTATTCTCTCGATCTTTACAATGGGGAAGAAAACTGTCAATTAGTTCCGCGTAGATGGCACTGAGTGTTTATTACAAATGAACAGTTAAACTCCATAGAAATTTAACAATATTTTGTGTTTGTTACACAAACATACAGCGCCACATGAATCCTTGTATTCTATGAGTGCATAATTATTGTAAAATTTAATTGTACGAGTTAGATTTTTTTTGCATTAAAAACTTTTCGGTTTGATAAATCTTACTTTTATGTTTCTCTCAATTTTTATTCTCTCGATCTTTACAATGGGGAAGAAAACTGTCAATTAGTTCCGCGTAGATGGCACTGAGTGTTTATTACAAATGAACAGTTAAACTCCATAGAAATTTAACAATATTTTGTGTTTGTTACACAAACATACAGCGCCACCTTGCGGCGAAGCTTCCGGGAAACAACCCCATTCGAATGACAGTTGGTTCGGTGCGGTGTCATATATTTTTTCAATATCATACCACTTTTTTCCTTGACACGATTAACATTATTTTTTCTAATACATTTTTCAACAATTAATAGTCCTTTATAAACGCATTATATAATGTTTTTCACCCTATAGTAAAAATGGGAATTCTGTTCTTCCCGTGACATCGGCACGTATTGAAGATCTGCGTATATTCATTTTGTATTTTGTTATATTCGACCTTTGTTTTCCTCTCTCCTATAGAGATAACCCTTTCAAGAAGATTTTTCTTCACCAACATCGGATTATCACAGCTGTTTATTCCTGGACATAACAGTCGGGCCAATTTTTTTTTTCTTTAATGTGGTGTGTTCTTTCTTCAAATTTTAAATTTTACACATTATAGAATCTTGGCTATTACTTGTATATCTTTATCCGTCATTTTCGTTTAGGATATTACTAAGCCAGTTCTCTGGCTTTATCTCAAGGGTCTAAGCTAGCCACGTCTGAAGACACCAAGATTTCAATCCCCACATCTACACTCTACGCCAGGACCAAAAGCTGACCCATTTTTAGGATTCCGTACCCAAAGGGTAAAACGGGATCCTATTACTAAGACTCCGCTGTCCGTCTGTCTGTCCGTCTGTCACCAGGCTGTATGTCATGAACTGTGATAGTTAGACAGTTGAAATTTTTCACAGATGATGTATTTCTATAGCCGCTATAACAACAAATACTAAAAAACAGAATAAAGTAAATATTTAAGGGGGTTCTCATACAACAAACATGATTTTTTTGCCGTTTTTATAGAACCCTTCGTGCGTGAGTCCGACTCGCACTTGGCCGGTTTTTTTCTTTATTTTTTAATCCAAATTTAATTTCACTGTTAAATACAATCTAACTAGATATACTCTGCATCGAGTTCTAGTTTTTAGCAACATTCATACTAA
This sequence comes from Dicycla oo, assembly GCA_948252095.1. Classification (NCBI taxonomy): domain Eukaryota; kingdom Metazoa; phylum Arthropoda; class Insecta; order Lepidoptera; family Noctuidae; genus Dicycla; species Dicycla oo. The sequence goes on from OX411714.1 coordinate 21,931,068, forward strand.
AGAATAATATAATAGGTTGGGGAAAAAGTTTCTTCGCATTTTTTAAGAAAATTCAAAACATTTTTTAATATAGTTTATTTATATTTAACTAAAGTATGTAGGTACCATTTTGTTTGATAATTTTTTGCCATCTTGTAGGTAGGGACATGATCCCATTGCTATAGAAATTTTGGGACTTCTGGTCAAAATACCGCGACAAGTGGTTTTGGCAGTCCTCTCGTGATGTTAACCTGACACTGCCTAAAGAATTCTGAAGAGACCGAAACAGGTGGAAATCTGAAGGTGCAAGGTTAGGACTATACGGCGGATGCATTAACACCTCCCAGCCAAACTCTCTTAATTTTTGCTGAGTGGCTAAAGATGTGTGAGGTCTAGCGTTATCATGATGAAAAACCACACCCCTTCTGTTGATTAATTCCGGCCGCTTTCTCTCAATTTCTTGCTTTAATCTCATCAGTTGTTCGCAGTAGAGTTCAGAATCGATGGTCATGCCTGGTGGTAACAGCTCATAATGAATAATGCCCTTCCAATCCCACCACACACACAGCATCACCTTGTTGCGAGTTAACCCGGGTTTCGTCACAGTCTGTGAAGCCTGACCGGCCTTTGACCACGACCTTTTTCGCACGTTCTTGTCATACGTGATCCACTTTTCATCACCAGTTATCAGCTTCTTCAAAAATGGTTCGGTTTCATTACGTCGTAATAAAGAATCACAAATGAGTACACGGTTCATTAGGTTTCTTTCAGTGAGCTCGTGAGGTACCCAAATGTCGAGCTTTTTTGTGTACCCAGTTTTTTTCAAATGCGCCAAAACTGTTTTGTGGTCAATTTCCAGTTCTTCAGCTACGTCGTAACTACTGATATGCCGATCTTGCTCCACTTTTTCAAAAATGGCATCCATTTTATCCGTAATAGGGCGACCAGAGCGACGAGCATCTTTGACATCAAAATTTCCGGATTGAAAACGCTTAAACCAAATTTGTGCTACTCTCACAGACACTACACTAGGTCCATAAACATCGCAAATTTTTTTCGCGGCTTGCGTTGCATTTTTACCTTTTTTCTAGTAAAATTTTAAAATGTATCGAATTTCTTCATTAGATTCACTCATCTTGACGGTACGAAAAACAAATGAAAATCACACATTTTCCTAATTTGAATTTGGAATTATGTTCTTTAAAATTTAAACTTTCAATGATACCAAAACCAGCCAGATACAAATAGTATAGCCAAAGATATTTTATTACAAGTTCATACATACTATAATGCGAAAAAACTTTTTCCCCAACCTAATATGTGAAACAATATTCGTTAAAAATAATTCTACTGTTTGAGAAGTTTGTTAAACAAAAAATGTGATTAAAAATTCATTGTATTTTGTTTCTGTGAAATATGTTTTTTTCAAGTAAATAGTCTTTGAAACAATAATATTCGAAATAAAAATACAAGGACCAAATATTATATTAAACATTTTCTGGCAAACAAAATTCTATAAAATTTCTGTCTGCGAAACAAGAGGACACCCGTAGTTAGTTGGCCTAGAGAGGCAGTGACTACTTAACCGGTCAATCCTGTGGTTGCCTGCCTTAAAGCAAACTCAAAGCCTCCAGCCAGGGCATAAAACTTATAAAACTAAGCGACTACACGCTAAGGGGGGAACGAACCTCGGCTTAGGACATCGCTGGGGGGAGGACAGCAAAATGGGACAGGCTGCTGGATCAAATCAGGGTGTCATTTTTTTTTTTTTTTGAATGGCATCTCGTAGTTGGCCTAGAGAGGACGTGACTACTTAACCGGACTATCCTGTGGCTGCCTTAAGAGAACTCAAAGCCTCCAGCCAGGGGCATAAAACTTACAGACTAAGCGACTACACGCTAAGGGCTCCCCCTGTGGGGAACGGGCCTCGGCTTAGGGCGTCGCTGGGGGGAGGACAGCAAGATGGGACAGGCTGGATCAAATTAGAGTGATTATTATTGTCAGGGGAGTTTAAAGCTACAGGCTCAGCTACGCCACCAGCTGGCACTTCATACCCGAGCAAGGGACGGGGGAGAGGACGATTATTACAGGGACGTCGCGAGGGCCCTCGGCGGCGATGCCGGAATGTCGATTTGTGTTTGTTCCTACGGTCCCTACTGCCCTCCTGGAGAAGAGTTATGGGGTCGTCGGGATCTGAGAGGACACGCCTAGGGCGGCGGACCTTACTAATACGAGAGGGGACATAGCTAGCCGCCTCGACAACCAGAGGGTTGCGATGGTTGGTGGCTGAGTCGAAGAAACGCTTGGAATTGCGTTTCAAGAACTGGGAGATGGTGGGAATGTCGAGATCTAAGTGGAGGATTTCGTTCGGATCTAAGGGGCTCCCGTTGCCTTTCGGAGGAAACGGTTTTGGAGGGCCTGCATCCTATAAATGAGGTGAGGTTTTGCGTGCGCAAACACTGAACCCGCATAGGTCATGATGGGGCGAATGCACGCTGTATAAATGCGCAATTTGCACCTAAGTGACAATTTGCTACGTGCATTCAGAACGGGGTGGAGTCTACCGAGAGCGAAAGCGGCGCGCGAACGCACCTGCTTTATGTGCTCAGCGAAGGAGAGGTGGTGGTCGAGGGTCACACCGAGGTATTTGGCTCGAGTCTCCCAAGGGATCGGCTTGCCGAACATAGTGATCGGTCGGGATCAGGGTGTCATTTTTTTTATTTTTATAAATGGCATCTCGTAGTTGGCCTTGAGAGGCCGTTACTACTTAACCGGACTATCCTGTGGCTGCCTTAAGAGAACTCAAAGCCTCCAGCCAGGGGCATAAAACTTACAGACTAAGCGACTACACGCTAAGGGCTCCCCCTGTGGGGAACGGGCCTCGGCTTGGGGCGTCGCCGGGGGGAGGACAGCAAGATGGGACAGGCTGGATCAAGTTTGAGTGATTATTATTGTCAGGGGAGTTTAAAGCTACTGGCTCAGCTACGCCACCAGCTGGCACTTCATACCCGAACAAGGGACGGGGGGGAGGACGATTATTACAGGGTCGTCGCGAGGGACCTCGGCGGCGAGGTCGGAATGTCGATTTGTGTTTGTTCCTACGGTCCCTACTGCTCTCCTGGAGAAGAGTTATGGGGTCGTCGGGATCTGAGAGGAATCAGGGTGTCAACGTCGGCTACAACACCCTATCTGTGCGCATGAGCGCAAGTAGCGGGGGGTCCGCTATGATACAACGTACCGAGTCGTAAGTCTTGTTCGAAAAAATAAAAGTTTGCCAGATAGGTTCTTGCTGAGCACATTAAAAAAAAATTCACCGTGTACAACATTTGTAAATCATCTAGCATAGTTGAATTATCTTATTATAAGTTACCTACCGATATCAGTAGTACTTTTAAACATCTTTGGCGTCGGCATTTGATCAAAAAACCTCGTAGTCCTAAAATATCGACGTACAATCATTTAGTACATATTTCTGGAATCCCTCTACTTATATTAACAAACGGGTTAGCCCGATTCCCCCTTCTTTAATGCTTGAAAGAAGAGGGAATCGGGTTAATCCGTTTACAACCCATTTACGCTGAATTGACAGGCTTAAGTTGCTACTTAAACCTGTCAGTTTTTCTTAGGGCCTTTCTACATGAAAGAACTCAAAAAAGACACTTTTACTCGGTGCGGCGTAAGTAATTTTCCATCCTGATTAAATTGGTACTACTTAATTACTTATAGGGACATTACATGAATGATGTTTACGGAAGTAGTTATCAAAATATGCCGACGAAACAATTATAAAACAATTACTTAACGCGTCATAAGGTTAATCAACTAAACAATCGGACAAATTATTTGTTTAATAAACTCGATTGATATTAATATTAGTTTGGTGTAGGAAACGAAAGAAAACCCATCATTCTAGATCATCTATTATTTATTATTATTTTTTTGCTTCTAGGTCATTCTAGATATTTTGTATCGTTTTTATTTAAAAAAAAGTTTACCTTTGGTTTAACAAGAACATACCATCACCAACCATAAGGTCATACGATCCATTCATAGGCATCGTCACCATTGGGCACGCCACAATTGCGGCGATAAGACCCTCTTTGAGGAGTGGTTGGAGAGGCATCACGGCGTCCTCACCTTCCGCCTGACGCAGGTCCTCACCGGACACGGTTGCCTAGGGAGGTTCCTGTTCTGGATAAGGCGGGAGGAAACGCCCGGGTGTTACCATTGTGCGGATCGCCCGGAGGACACGGTGGAGCATACGTTGGCGGTCTGCCAGGCTTGGGCAGAGCATCGCCGCGTCCTCGCTGAGGCGATCGGCGGCGGCGATCTCTTGCGTCCGGCCCTGGTACAGGCCATGGTAGGTACGGAGCGAGAATGTATGGGAAGCCTTCACCTCCTTCGGCGAAGCAGTGATGCTCGCGAAGGAGGAGGCTGAACGCGTGAGGGAGAGGCAATCTTTGCGCCCTCACGCCCCTAGTCGCCGCAGGAGACGCCCTGGCCCTGGATTCCCGGCCACCGTAGGCGCGGGCTTGCGGATGGCGAGCAATGGGTAGCTCGCCGTCCGGTAAGGACCAGGCCCGGGTCAACGGCGCGTTGTGTTCCACGCGCGCCTCAAAGAGATGTCAGCTCTAGTTGAAGGGGTTCGCTAGGGCCGATGCCCGCCAGGGTTGCGGGTTGTTCGAAAGAGTTACCGCCGTGGCCCTGGCACAGGCAACTGAAGGAACACGGGTGGGTTTTAGTCAGTAGAAGTCTGACACGCCCTCCCGCTCCACCCAGAGCGGGAGAAGTTATTTGATGATTTCCCATCCAAAAAAAAAGGCATATAAATCCTACACCTACTAATCCTACTAATATTATAAATGTGAAAGTTTGTATGTTTGGATGTTTGTTACTCAATCACGCAAAAACGGCTGAACGGATTTGGATGAAATTATACAGATAGTTTATAACCTGGATTAAGACATAGGATACTTTTCATCCCGGTAGAGGGCTCCCGTGGGATAATTTCCAACATTTACGCGGGCGAAGCCGCTGGCAAAAGCTAGTAATATTATAAATGCGAAAGTTTGTGAGGATGGATGGATGTTTGTTACTCTTTCACGCAATAACTACTTAACGGATATTGATGAAATTTGGCACACAGATAGTTTATAACCTGGACTAACACATATATACTTTTTATCCTCATATTCCTACGGGTTCGAGACTTACGTCGGTGAAACCGCGGGGTGCTGCTATGGGGCGGCGCCCTAATGTGAACATTAACATCGTACGGGTCAACCGGTCGAATTATTTCGACTATATTGTACTGACCACCTGTGTGACCACCGGCTATTAAACATAACTGATCGCGGGTCGACGGCGACCCACTTAACCAGCTCTTGGAGGCCCGGGGGCCTCGAGGTGTAAACAACTAATCATTGATCACCCTCTTGAGTTTGTTCACCGTTTAACCTCGCCGATAGAAGAGGTGCGACCAATGTGTTAGACGCGATACCTTTAAGAGGCCTATCACAAAATTGCTGTAAGACAGATTAGGTATATTGAAGCACGGCGACCCATCACATTACGTAGCAGTTTGGCAGTTGTAATTATGCTTATTTTGAGTCTTATAATTATTATTTTTTGTTTAAAGTATGAAATTTTAATTTCCTATAAACTAACGTTTATACGTAATAATATTAATGTAGTAAGGAGAAATTTACAGTTAATTCTGAGCGTTTTTAGTAGCTTTGTGATTTTAAATGGGATTTTTTTTTTATAGATATTCCATACATAAGTATTTCAAAATTCTGAGGCCGCTATGGGCTAAACCACTATTTATGAGATATTATTACTTATATATTTTTCATTTCATTTTCTTATATAAGTAGTTCAATCCACGAGCTCAAAAAAAAAATTTATGTAAAGAACCTATGTACAAAATTTCAAAACTGTATCATGAAAAATGACAAAGTTATGATACCTGCTGGTCGATTCTGTAAAAATCTCACCGTGAAAACTTTCGTGGAGTGAGCTGTCATTGTTATCCCCCCTATGATTGATAGGATTGACCAAGCATTACATTTACAATCGTAATCGAGATTTTAATAATATTTTTATGCTAAGTCTATTAAATTTTAAATTATTTCAAAGCTAGTATTTAAGTGTCTAAACATTACCTACTATTTAAGTTTTTTTTTTAATAAAATAGCAAAACAAAAATGCAGTCAGACATACAGTCAGATGGGTGTCGTTTTCATAGTTGTTGAGGGTGCTAAAGCTAATAGTGAGGTCAAAATGAAAATTCAAGATGGCGGCTGCGAAAATTTAAAATTATTCGTCATGGGTGTCGTTTTCATGGTTTTTGCGGGTGCTAAAGCCGATAGTGAGGTCAAAATAATAATCCAAGATGGCAACTGCGTATTTTTTTAAAGACCCTATTTTCGTTACCAACAAAACCATGAAAATGACACCTATGACAAATAATTTGAAACATTTTGCAGTTGCCATCTTGGATTTTCATTTCAATGTCACCATCGACTAGACACTTAAATACTAGTTTTGAAATAATATAAAATGATCAGTAGAATAGCAAAAAATATTATTAAAATCTGGATTATGATTGCAAAAATGTGCTTGGTCCATACCTAGCATCCGCTGGGGTGACACTGACGGCTCACTCCACGCTTACTTCACTTAAGACTTCACTTAAGTTTTCACGGTGAAATGGTTACAGAATAGCATTGTTGGTTGTCCGTACAAAAACATGGCCAGCACGCGCCCCGAGCCGCCTGCACGCGCCTGTACTTCCAGTGTCGCGCTACTCTCGCTCACGATTGTATTGTAATTCAATCAATCTGCCTAGCCTTTTCCCAACTATGTTGGGGTCGGCTTCCAGTCTAACCGGATGCAGCTGAATACCAGTATTTTACATGGAGCGACTGCCATCTGACCTCCATAACCCAGTTACTGGGTAATACGATACCCCTTGGTAAGATTGGTTGTCAGACGTTCGGGCTTCTGACGACCCGTGACGACTGTCAAAGATCCTCGAATGACAACCGGGACCAACGGCTTCACGTGCTTTCCGAGGCACGGAGGAGTCTCGGTATGTAAAGATGGTCATCCATCCACGGACCAACCCCGGCAAGCGTAGCTTAACCTGATGGATCGATCCGTGCGGCTGTTATTACTTAGCCACGGGCTCCTCAGTAATTAACTGGTGATAACATTTTCCATCACACTTGCAGGCTTTGGACTGTCATATTGGTCAAGTGTAAATAGATATTATTATGTACTTTATTCGTAAATGCAGCCGTAAGTGATAAAATGAAGTCAATGCGATTTGTTGCACCTTATGCCAACCCCTTAAAGTTCAAAGTGGATGAAAAGTGTTAAACATCGCATTACTTAACCAAAGCAGGCTGTAGGTAAAAATAATAACTTTCTACAATTAACCATCTTGGCGTGTTTAAAAATGTGAATGATTGATTGGCGTCTGAGTTAGCACGGCTAGTGGTTGTCGGAGGCCGAAAGGTACCGTAGTCCCTAAATATTTGTGTGACGGAAAGCATTGTGTAATATATTCCACGATACTGTGATGCTGAATTGCTCCTAGTAACACCACAAACTGCTAGTGTACGTATAATTTCTGTGTACTGGACGTTTGTGTATGAGAAAGACACGGTTATACGATACTTTTTACGTATGATAAGTAAATACACGATCAACCAAAATACACCTGTAGACGCACCGCGCGTCGGCCCGCGCACTTGCGGGGAGCGTAACATGTCAACACGTGCGCGTCAATCTGTAGCATCCGGGAGACTGAAGGCCGGGGTGGTTTCACTCCCGCCCTGCTGTACACCCGCGCCGGTAAACTAGTATCTGTGGTGTGCGCCGTGATTGTCGATATGTACTTAGTGTCGCTCGGTCGTTGAATTATATCGCTCGGTGTCCAACTTGTAACCTTTTTTAAATATTTTTGGGAGAAAATATAACATGGTGTAAAAATTATTGGAATCGATTCAGTTACTTATTCTGAACAAACTATATTCAGGTCTCGCATATACTAAAAATAATGTTGTATAAATACATAAGAAAAAATTGCGAAAAGCGAGGCCGCTATGAACTATACTAATAACTATTCTCCACCACTCAATAAGTCAAAAATGAAGTCTTTCTTAGAATAAGAACGCCAAGTTGGCCATTTCACACAAAAAACACGGTCGAAATGTAATAAGAGGCCCTTGAGCTATGAAACGCTTCAAACACCCCGCAATTTGTAGCGTAAAATTTTAGTTTAAGAATGTAGGCATCGAATTAAAAAATATTTTATCAATTTCCATTAAAATTTTTCCTATCGCTGCTATATACTCGTATGTATTATACATATATTATTTAGGTAACGACTTGACATTTGAATAGGAAATCAAGACGAAAATAATTTGCTTTTATTTGAGCCGAAAGTTTTGATAATATTTATTGATTGGCTAAAACTTCCTAATAGAGCATAACCAATTGATTTTGGGAATGTTAACAGTATGACAAGATTTAGTAAGGTACTAAATGTAAGAAAACATAATGAAGGAATAAATACAAACTTTTCAACGGCAATCACCATTATAAAACAATAATAATAAAAACGTTATTTACATTCGGATCCTGGGAAAAGTACCAGCGCAAGAGCAAACGAAAAAGTTACACGATTATACTAAACAGACTAAAAACTGGACTGGAGTGTTAATTTTTTTTTCAAACAAATGACTTGTTTCGATTAGTGTGGGATTTATGGCTGATGTCACTGAATAAAGAAACCCCATAAAAACACATCTTAGTTTAAAAATAATACATAAGTTTGCTCTTCAAAACTCACCTGAAGCTTCTAAAAAAGTTTCAGTTTCTGCTGTAGGGACCTATTTATTTATTTAAACTTCACGCATATAAATAAGGAACAATACCTTAGCCCACAGGAATCTAAATTTAGATTTCTGTGCCTTAGGCATTCTCTACCAGTCAACCAAGGATAACCAATGTTTTTTCTTCTTCAGAAAACAGGCCTACTTATTAGCACTTATTCTGTTACTATAGCTCGGAAACAAACTCAATGAAATACGAACTTTCCATATGAATAATACAAACAAAAATTCCATAAGTTATTTTTCCAGAAAGAAATGTAAGTAACTAGGTTGTGCATAACCTGTAATTCAAAGCTGCATATTTTGTGAGAAAGTACTTACGTCCAAGGCCGCTAATTATATTTATGAATATTATAACTTATTCCAAGTATGTCTGATTGCAAAGCCTTTTTAAATTAGGTAAACCCTGCTTGGTTTACCTAACTTAAAAAGGATATGGTGCAACACTTCATTGTGCAAACCTATACATTATATACGTATACACCTATATATAACCTTAAATATATAGCAAATAGCAACTGCACTACATAGGAACTGTAAAAAATTTGTTACAAACATTGTAAGAAATTACATTCTGAAATATCCGTTCCTGTATACTATGAAGTCGATTATTTTCAAGACATTGAAACACTTATTTAATAAAGCCAATTTCTAGCTACGGGAATCTGACATACTCGTACCTACGTCTAATCTTTTCGATAATTATGTATTTGATGTTTATTTAAGTTTAAGTCTGCAGGTAGACAGCTTGTATACTAAAAATAGAAGTAAACAGTTGCCTCCGCAGCTTCAACTAATACAAAAACATATAACTTAGTAAACACCCTACTTAGTTGAGCTCAACATTAATTCAAACAAGACAATATTTGTGAAGACCTCGAGGATCCGGACTTTGAATTTCAATAAAAACTTAGAGGTCAAAATCCCAGCAGAATGCGTGACGTTTATACAACCATTTGAATTAAAAAGCAGTCAATATGAAAAAATCCTATCGATAACACGAGAAGTGCACGTACGTTATCACAATAAACCGATACGGAAAATTTTGCACGCCCAAATCAGTATCCAAAACTTTATTGCGTTGCAAACTCGTCTCGATCACATTCGGTAAGTTTTATGCTCATGCGATCTTGGGCCTGCCTGGACAATTACTGGGATCAGTAGTTAACACAATTGAAAAAAAAAATGCAAAAGGCGACAGCTACGTAAGAAAATCTCGTGGAAGACTTGGACTGTTCTTTCATACATAGCAAGATACAACCGAGTCAGTACAATTTAGATATAAAAGCGCAAGCGCCAAAGATCTTATGATAGTCCCGTTTAGTATTGGATCTCCCAGTACCAAATCATAGCGATTATACTGGGTTAAAATGGAAATGTTTGTTTTCTCAAAGCTTATACAAAAAATTTACAAGGACACCATACGAATTATTGGATTTTTCGTTGAGCAAATCTGCTTAAAAGAAGACGAAAGATGGAAAGTGTCCGGAAGTTTTCAGCTCATTAACCATTTCAATCAAATACAGACGTTGTATATATTCACTTACCTAGCCTTTAATGTGTGATGTAACCTGTGTCGACACCCTCGCGCCATCCCATCTCCCTAGCACGGCGGGCTGTGCCAGGGCGGCTGCTGCAGGAGCAGAAAACCTCAAACGGCGCAAATATAACAACCTTGTTGGGAGCTATATTTTTGAGCCGTTTGGGGTTGAAACACTACTTGGGGTCCGATTGCTCATCGATTATATTGGGAGATCGCCAAGCGGTTGGTTGACTCTTCAGGGGACCAAAAGGTGGCCTAGTTTTAGCCAAACGAATCAGCATTGCCATACAACGTGGCAATGCTGCCAGCCTTTTGGGCATTTTTCCCATTGACAGCGATGCGGACGAATTTTTTTATGCCCAATAAGCTCTTCCCTTTTGTTTTTTATATTTTTTATAATATACTTGTACATGATATACATTATACGTATATGTTTGTGTTAGCTTCTACATACATTGTACTTACCTAGCATAAAATTCAAAACAATAAATTATAGGTACGGTACTGTAAAGGCCTGAGGGGCCTTCACTTTCTTTGAGATCTACACTAAATAAATAATAAACTTTTTACTTAGAACTCTAATATATTTTATATTAATTTTCAATACAATATGATCTAGTCCTTCGGCCCAAGGTCGGCTGCCTCTCACATATCAAAACTTCTCAATTGTTTTCTCCTCAATGTTTGTCTCGAATTCTAGCCTTTAATCCGGTGAAGGTTTTATGCTAAACTACATAATATCAAAACCTCTACAGTACCCACTGAATAACCTTTGGACTAAGTAACTGTAATTAACAGTGAGCAAATGAACACGATACATACGCTTCTGAATTGTCACCTCTAGCTGAAGACAATGTTGTCCAAGTCAATATAAATATCGCGAGGCTGTGGCGAGGCGGTGTTTCTTGCATTGCTTTCGACTGTTGTGACTGCATAAGTATATCGTTGAAATGGTGACATTTTCATCAATGATGGCAATCTAAAGTAGGCGGCGTGATAAAATTATAATATCTGGCTCCGTTTTTTACGGTTGCAATAAATCTTAGGGTGCTGAAGGGTATTAGTTGCACGACCAAAACACAGGAAGTGATCAAATAATTTTAGCTACGTACTAGTCAATTTGAACATTATTTTTATTTCTATGAATTTCAGGAATTTGATCAGTTTACCAGAAAATTGTATTACAGCGTACCGTCTCATTTTGTCTGTTATAGAAAAAAAATGGGTTTTGGCTAACTAAATATGGTGCAGTATAGCAGGAAATAGTATATAATCTAAATATGACTACTTTGTCCATGTTTACACGAATAATTGTATGTAATAATGAATACCTACATCATGCATCATGCAAACAGACAATCCGAGTAAAATTAATTGCGTTCACACCTCTGCAATAGCAACTACTTCGTATTTAGCACCAACACATCATCCACGAAGGATGTCAATGCATTCATTCTGGAATAGGAAGCCAAAGAGGTGATACCGGACGACTGCACTGAAAATGCTGACAAAATAATTTTGACTTGGGAGTTATTAAAGTAACCAACTAAAAAATTAAGAAGAATTGTTAAACTGCCTCGTTATCAGTGCCCAATATTAGTGTGATATTAGTAAATGATCAAAACGATGACATGCGAAGTCAAGTTGAAGGCGTGTGAAGTGCGATGTGATAAAAGCGCGTGGGGGCAGCGCGCGCCGCCAGTACCGAGTTCACCTGTACGCCGTGCGCAGGCGCTGATTTGCGCGCCGCGATCCAAACGCGATACATTGACTCGCACACACGCAGCATCGCGCCCCCACCCATACACACGTTAATCTGGACAGGACATCAGCTGTCCGCTTCTGACATATAGTGAATGTGCACTTGGACAGCCCGGCCTGGAGGACTTACTTCCGAAAAAGGACCTCGCCGGTCTGACAGATCGATTACTCAGGTGAGGCTAATCATATTATCTAAACGAGTTGCGTCGTCGGCTGAATCATGTGATGAACTCAAAGAAGGTTGATCACACTTTGAGTTTCCGATAGCTTCGACTACTGAGGCTTACTTAAGTGCTCAAAAGTTAAAATCAGCTATTTGTGGACGAAGATTAATTTAAAATCACAATTTATTTACTCACGTACTTACAAACATCCCTGTTAAAAGTTATATCTGCGAATGATTCATGTTAATTAAAAACATCAATGCAAGATTAATCGATCGCATTGTGAAATTCCAACTAAACAATAACAGGAATTGCCCTCGTGCATCTAATTCACTAGCAATTAATTCCTTGACTGAATTAGCGAAACAAGTTCACAATAATTCCCGCGTTTTCGTACCCATAGAATTGCATACTGGCTGATGAGGGGCGTTAATTGGGCTCAGAGAGACGCATGTTCCCAATCAGGGGTCAAATCGTAGAGATCAAACGAAGTCAATTTAGATGGTGAACGTTTCAAAGTTAATGCTCGCTAATTACCCTTACCTTTAAGTATGTGTTTATCAACAGTGGACAATATCCGCTTCTGCGGCGTGCGTTTGTCAACATAACATGGTATGCCAATTGTATGATACCACAAACATTAACTTAACTGTGAACTGAATCGTAGAAAACATGCAACGGACGCAACAGACTACTCAGAAAGGAGCTCGGTTTTGAAGCCAAGGATCCACCAAGGCGTTCTGGTGGCGTTAGTATTCCCAGCGCGTGTGGCGGCGCAAAGCGGTAGGCGCGTGACGTAAGGTCACCGCGGCTGGCCACTGACATGACACGAGATTAACATGCTCCCAGCGGGCTCACTACGCGCTCCTACGATACGCCTACGTAACGTAACCACGGTGACATCGAGGGGCACCATATCCTCACGCTCTGCATTGTCACGAACGTGGAAACAACCGATAAATAGTGCACGCTTATCGCTATCGACATCTACACATCTTGATAACGAACTAACAAATTGATCACGTTCTAAGCATTTTTAAAAGATAAAATGACTAATAAAAGTGGCCGATACGACGCTGCCCTCCCATAAGATAATGTTTATCACGTGACCAAAATAAAAATAGAAATATCTTGTTTGACTATAATGATGCTACGTGTTATTAAGTGCGTTTTAGGAATTAGTTAATTATTTCATAGTAGATAAGGCATCGAATAAAAATAATTCTGATTATTTCCACTAACTTTTCAATAAAAATGGTAATGGAGGTTAATTTGACAACAAATGTAATTAGGTAGATATTATGGATTTTTGTAACATGTACCTACGGGTGCAAGTAAATAGGCCGTGGACCTCCCACATGTTGGTAAATTGAGAAAACATAGCGTGCAATACCTTCATAATAATGGCATCTGTACATTCAATTACGAAGGCTATAAACTTAACGAGGAAAGCCAACATCGGAAATCTATGAAGGTCAACAAACCAGCTAAGCACAAATAAAGAAACGCGAATAAAACTTGTTCAATATAAGTTTTTCCATTGACGTCACGAACCTCTGCCGGAACCGCGACGTTCTATTTATAAAACAATTTTCTTTCAACTCCAATCGACTTGAGGTCTAGTAAGTCTGCTGAATATAATTAAACTCGAACGACCGGTGAATCAAATTAAGGCAAAACATTTTTGATTTATTTCTGGAGCCGTTATTTCTAGCAACATTTACTAGATAGGTACCGCTACAATCTACTAGCCATGTATTACGCTACAGAATGACAAAAGGATGCATTTAGGCATGATCAAATTTCTCAAAAAAAAATTCTTTCACATTTTAAGATAAAGAACAATATTATTTTATTATATTTAAATTATTTCATGACTGTCATCATCTGCCTAGCCTTTTCCCAACTATGTTGGGGTCGATTTCTAGTCTAACCAGATGCAGCTGAATACCAGTATTTTTCATGGAGCTACTGCTTATCTGACCTCCACAGCCCAGCTACTAGTTAATACGATACCCTTTGATAAGACTGGTTGTCAGACTTCGGACTTCTGACTACCCGTAACGACTGTCAAAGATCTTCAAATGACAGCTGGGACCAACGGCTTAACGTGCAAGCATAGCTTAACCTGACCAATCGACACGTGCGGCTGTTATAACTTAGCCATGGGCCTCTTGATTGTATAACCAACTATTCAACCGATAAATCCATAATAGGAAATTGAGATCAAAACAAAGATCGGATTGTATTAAATTTGCATTTCCTTTTCGTACATTAAACATCGATTGGTGTCATTGCCAATTTGTTGCTGATCCTGAACTGAATTTATGACCTTAACCCTACCACAGAACTTTTTAACTGATAGATCAGCTTCTTAATGCTCGGAGATATACAGGATGTCCGTTTTTACGGTGTAGCGAAAATTAAGGGTGTGGTACAGATCATCAAACTGAACAACTTTTTCAAGGAGACCAACATCGTAATCGTGAAAAAAAAAATTGTCGTTCCATACATTTGGTCAAGTAGGTATTGAAGTTTTGTATGAGACGACTAATTTTTTTTTCATGCTTACGATGTTGGTCCCCGGGAAAAAGTTGTTCAGTTTGATGGCCTGTACCACACCCTTAATTTTCGCTACACCGTAAACAGACAGCCTGTATACGTCCATTACTTACTTATTAAATTATTGGATTTAAGACTGGTCAGGCTATCAAGGCCCTATCGAATACCTACATAAAAATCCTTAACATAAATAAAGCTACTTGACTTTTTGTAGTGACTTCATGTTTTAAACGTAATTTGTTACATATTATTATTTTATGTAGGTTCGGAGTTGCTCTCCTTGTGTAAAAGCAGACATGATTCCGTTTTCCGAAAGGAATTCATGATTTGCATTCAAGCGACAAATGCGTGAATATGTCATACTGATGAGTACAATGACCCCTTAAAAAGGTGCCCATGAATTCAATTTCATCCTATATAATTATGTCGACTCTGCAAAAATAGGTATTGTGCTCTATATCCAATTAAAATATCAACCTTATGAACATTAATGAACAAAAACAGTGTTTTTACAGCTAGACAACATTATACCAGTAACGTATATTACTCATTATACTGAGATTTATCATTAATCAAAGGAGTTTCCAATTTCCCACTAGTTAGAAAAACAATGGAGTCAACTTAAACGTGAAACAAAGGAAACTTATTAGTTAGACTAGTTGGTACAACAAGTTGCATGACGCTTGCCTCGTAGCATTTTTTACCTTGCTTGACTTACCTCCTTTGATCATTAAAACGCTATGATTCCTGAATAAGAATTACTATAAAATAAAATTGGGTCAAGTCGATTTCAAAGTTCAAGCCATTATTACTTATTGACAATGCTAGTCATTGTTTTTTTTTTTATTGCTATCATAAAATACTGTAAATAAAATCAATGTCCTCTGTAAATAAGGGTTTTGTTATTTACTTTTTATTATGTTTACAGTAGGTACCTACTAGTGAGATAATATTATAAAGTCAACAAACAATAAAAATCGTTTTAGAATCAAATCAGAGACGGAGATAGTAGTAAAACATTAATTATTATTTACTATCAAAATTCTAAAACAGCATAGTCCCACAATATAAATATGGACAGTAGGGAAACTACGAACAAACGTACGAAACGGTACACACACAGAAGCGTGCATCGACGAAACTATGCCACAATAACCTCTCAAATGTCGATTGTACATCATGTGTGTATAGGTATCTATATATAAACGTACAAAACCAACATCCAATGGCGACCGCGGGACAGTAGTTGTGAACCTATGGGGTTTGGTTGACATTCGAGCACACATTGGCATTGACATAAATACATTGACATTGACACATTGTAACCTGAAAATAAATGGATTAATATAATATTATTTTTGACATATCTCGGGACCCTGGGTTCCCGGACCCTTGGAAGGCGCACGAGGGGCAGAAGCCAAGTCGCAGAGGCCCCTTACACTATTTTAAATGATGAGGAGGCACCAACCGACGATTATCCCTTTATGCACTATGCAAGTGCACCCCAGGACAACCCGGTGTGCAGGACTATATTGCTGTACGTGGAAACAAGACATATTGGGCTATGGGTTTGGGTGGCTAAAGTGGATTGGGTAACTTGAACTTATTATTATTATGTGGTTTTTTATGTATATGACTGACGTTTAAATATACTGAGAGCACCGCGACTATCGCTTGGACCTCGTCGTTGCGTGTATCTGTATGAGTGTGGCCGTCCGACCGTTTGTACATAGTTTCCTTACTGTTCATATATTTATTGTGATAATCGTATAATCATGAATACTGTACAATCAGTTATGAAGTAGTTAGATTGTTAGTGAGAATAACGTGTTGACTACTAGCTAGTCTGCATGCGATGGTACTTCTAATGTAGGAACCGGTAATGTGAAAATAACCTGGTAAACTGCACCATAATGAGACAAATCCTGTTTGATTTGTGTGATCCTGCTGTGTTTGAACAAGATATCTTCTCCGAGAATATTACTTTCTGGGCTGCGAGATAGATTTATGATTAATTAATAATAACGGTAGTAGCTATGCAATAATGTACCCATACGTTAATTTTGATTAAAGATTTGAATGATCTATGTATAGTTACAAATGTTATAAAAAAACCGGTCAAGTGCGTGTCGGACCACGCACAATGAACGGTTCCGTAGTTCGGATGAATTTATTCCAAGAACAAACTTAACATTGTAACTGCAAATGTAAGTTTATACGCAAAATATTGAGCGATTTACTATGTTATTTTAAAATTAAAGACTTCTTATAGGTTATCCTGTTAGGTTCGAAGTTAAGGGCAGAATGGTATTTATGTCTATTTTCTTAAATAACATAAAAACAATTTATTTTAAAATTATTAAAAAAAAATCTATTTGAGACCCTTTCATTTGATATGTCAAATCAGTTTCAGTTTGCAAAACTTTTTTTTATATTTTCTTATTTGATATCCCAAAAGTGACACCCGTATTCAAAAATCATTTATTTACGTTACACGTCCATGTTTGGGTCACAGAAATTCACACGTGTATCTACCGAATTTCAACTTAATCGGTCCATTAGATTTGGAGAAAATTGGCTGTGACAGACAGACACGAGTAATCCTATA
The DNA here is from genome assembly GCA_948252095.1 of Dicycla oo. Lineage (NCBI taxonomy): Eukaryota > Metazoa > Arthropoda > Insecta > Lepidoptera > Noctuidae > Dicycla > Dicycla oo. The sequence continues at coordinate 21,948,588 of OX411714.1, forward strand.
AGGGTTCCTTTTTTTCCTTTTGAGGTACGGCTACGGAACCCTAAACAAGACGTTTTCGTATATGTTTGTGACCGTGTTGTTCTTATAAACTACACAAGTCATCATCACTTAGGGAATTTATTCCGGAAGCGTGTTTAATACATTCATGATATTAAACTTACCTACATGAAGTTAATGAAGAAATCTCTATGTGTCAAGTCGTAAAAACCGTGCGAAGTAGGGGCAGTTCGCTAGTTAAAGGTAAATAAAGACAGCCACAATAGGTACACTACGGCCGATTAATCCTGGCAGGTCCGAACATAGGCACTAAGAGGTTTCGCGCATGTTCTCTCACTCACACTCGTCTCGTGTCACCATTTGGTTCCTAAAAAACCTTACTGCGCAGCCTTCTGCGCAAAGTTCGGACTTGCCAAGATAAAGCGGCTTTCTTCTGAATGGCCATACTGAACTACACTTTAAAACTTTTCCAATTAAAAAAAAATAGCAATAATAGCCTCTTCTTTTTCTCATTGAAGGTAGAAAATGAAATGTATCATGTTAATTTTATCATGGGTGGAAAACTAGACACGCGCTTACAAATTTCTTAATTGAAACAACAATCATACATATTTATAACCCGTTCGACTTAACTGTGCACCTCGCGCTGTGACGTAACTCTGGCGGTACTCTTGTCTTTGCAAAAAAAGTTAATTCTGCAAAAATATTTTTTGAAAAAATTTTTTTTCAACATTCATAGGCAACGTTTGTATGGTAATAATATAAACACAATATACAGGGTTATTGGTAAAACACAAATAACCTCTTAAGAGGTCATTGTACTCATCATTATGAACAACTTTTACTACGGGACCAAACCTGAAATCGCGAAAAAAAATCAGCTGTTCAGTACATTTATGTTCGCATAATTCGTCAAAGTGTACTGACCAGCTGATTTTTTGTTCGCGATTTCAGGTTTGGTCCCATAGTAAAAGTTGTTCATAATTATGAGTACAACGACCTCTTAAGAGGTTGTTGGTGTTTTACCAATAACCCTGTATATTAAAAAAAATAATGTGCATCCTAGCGAAGGGCACAGTTAAGTCGAATGAGTTGTAAATTGTGTGCGTTTATTGATAAAAATATGAATAATGTTTGAAAACAATGGACGAATACTCGTACATAGCCGTGTAGGCACTCTACTTCTTGTTCTCTACTTAAGATAACTTTTATTATTTTAGGTTTTACTTATATCACGTATTTTTTAGATGTTCTAAACCACAAACGCTGTCTAGCACCTATTTTACCATCTTCTAATGATTCTGCAGTCTGTCTCGTTAAAGAATTGGTCAATAGTTACTCAACCAAACTTGAATCAATTGGCAAACATTCACATAATTCACAGATTAAAATTCAATGTCGATTTTGTGGTCTTTTTTTCTTTATTTCACTTGAGATACCTTCCTGTATGGTCGAATAACCGTTTCAAATTGATTACAGAGGTTGTTGGCATTGACATTCAAAAACTTTAATACTTACGAGTGCTACTTAGCATTACGTTATCCTCTGCTCATGTTGCAATTCATCAAACTTTTGGTCATACATAATTCAGTGACGTTAAATATATTACATAAGTAGTAAATTTCGATTAGTGGTGATTTTGTACTTGCTAATTATATTAATCTACCTATACATATTACACATATATTATAAATAATAAAATATTAGAGAAGTCAAAACTGTGCATTGAACATTTTTGAAAGAAGTAATTGCGACAAGGTTTGGGAACGATTCTAATGCCGAAAATATACTTAGTTTTTTTTTTCTGTGAAGCCGCGGGCAGAAGCTAGTTTATACATAATAGATCATATCATTACGTACTTAATTAAAATCGCTCCATATGAAATGCTGGTATCCAGTTAGACTGGAAGCCGACCCCAACATAGTTGAGAAAAGGCTAGGCAGATTTGCTTAATCTTGAGTACCTACTTAGTGAATTTGGTAGTACACAGTGGTATAGAATGCCTAATAAGGTAGGTATCACTTAATTATACTTACCATCTAAATAAATTACTGAAGTAAGTAGGTAGTCGGGACTGAAGATAATTTATGTTAAATACAAAGCAAGCGCCAATCAGTGCGTCAAAGAGATTATAAGTGTATTTGTGCACAACAAAATCGGCATAAATGTCTGGAAATTCCAATATGTACTTATAAAATACAACTTCCTCATCTCACCTCAATCATAATAATTATCGTCGTATCACGCGACCAGTCATACATTACTGATAATATGCGTGTTACACTCTTATATCAATTGGAAATTCAAACTAACGTAATGGATTATGTTCACGTGAATGGCAAGTTACAAGTGTTAATTGATATGATAAATACTTATACCTACGTAAAAAATCTCTTCGATTAGAATCTTACGTGTATTCTCAACATTGTATCTGTGTGAACTTGACATAATGTTCTTCTGAAGATAGACACGTAGCAACAGTTTTGGTCCGTTTAAGGTTTTAAGCTGTTTAATTTGAATATGGCGACGAGCGTTACGTTCGGCAAGGATAGTCATTTAATGGTGGACGAAGTGTTAGAGCACGTCCACATCGACCTCGCGTGTTCGGCTCACGCCTGCAAATGTTTACATTTGCGCCGGCGACGTCCATCGCACCGCAGCGACCAACGATTAGTTGCAAAATGATCGCGGCCGAATTGAGTTCAGGGTCGAGTGTGTTGCCTCCGGGTGTTGCGCAAACGCATCGCAGCGCAGCCATTTCACCAACAAAGAACACATTATTTTTTTCTTTTGGATTGTAAAGAAAACTAATTTAAAGTTTCATATAGGGTGTACCCTATATGAAACATTAAATTAGTTTTCTTTTGCGCAATTAAATAATTAAGAAAATTAATTTAGGTGCCTTCTAGAAAAAGCTTTCACACTATCTTCTAGCGTTAACGATGCTTCTCACCTTGACTTAGTCCAGCTCAGGTGATGTTTCATAGCTCTTCTTACTACTTCAGTCACAGCTACGAATTCGAGTCAAACCTATAATTGTATCTGACTCCTAGTAAGTGTCTGGCTGACAACAATGCCGTCTGTTGTGTATGTCGCATCTAAACGATAATCACTGCACATTCACTTCCATTACGTGACTATTTATTTGTTCGCCCATAATGATGTCATATGTTCTGATTGTGTTTTATCCATTTTATTGTTAATGAACAGACAAACAGAAGGCTTGAGTAGGTAATTGTGCATACAATTTACTAACAATTACCTTTGTTTGTATTTGTTCCTTCAACATTTAAATTGATTACCCACTTGATTATTCCAGCGGAGAGGTTTGCCAAAATTTTCCGTGTATTCAGTGCCGCGTAGTATTTACGTTTTGCAATCTAATAACCATTATATTGCGCGTATGTTCGTACAAGTATAATACGCGTGATCCCTTCTAATTTCGTCAATGGTGGTTTTGTCACTTTTGTTGAAATAAGTTACCGCAATTGTATAACGAGTAGTGGCTGTAGTGTGTAGCAGGCGCCGCGGGAGAGAACTCGCTCTCCGCTCCACTTTCTGCGTCGATCACGTGAATAGCGCCAGACTTTCCACCACCTCTCAGACATTATTTGGGTTTTCGTAACCAACCTGCACCAAACATGGAAAACGTTTTGCTCGCCTTGATCAGTTTTATCAAAATATATTATTAAAACCTTGACTTAACATCATTCATGCTGCCGACAACCTCCACGGCTATAGTGAACTATCGAATCTTGCCGAATTACGGAATCGGTCGCTGACTCTACGCGTGTTGGGACTTAATACTGTATATGTAAGAGGCACAAGGCCTCATCATCGATTAAACCACAAACCTATCGATCCCTTTGATATTAAGACCTTATTTTACGACGTGTTTTATGCTAATTACTTTGGTCTCATATAAATACGTCAGTTTTGTTTAACTTTGACTTTCAAGAGGATAAATAACATAATAATAACTAAGCTCTATCAATATTTGTACACTGGCATCTTAGATTAGTATTTTTCTGATAACTTGTAATTACGAACTGCTCTGGTCAGTCTGTGATTTTCCATAGCATTTTTTATCCAAAGCACCAGCAAATATAATGCTCATGAATTATAATCTTTATCCTCATCATCGCTAACGTAGCCGTGGTCATTTATAGTGTAAATTTGTAAAACATAATGACTGGCAATATACAGTTGAACTAGTCTTCAGTTTAGGTTTTTGTACCTAATAAAAAGCTTCACATTCAATCAACAAAAATTAAGCTTTACTGTTGATAAGTTATTAGCTTTTGCCCCCGGCTTTGCTCGCGTGGATGTCGGAAAGCTATACGTATCCACCTTTCTTATGAATCACTCTATCTAGTGATGAAAACCGCATTAAAATCCGTTTAGGAGTTTGTGAGATCATCGCGAAGATACAGACAGACAGACGTGGCGTGGGACTTTGTTTTAATAATATGCAGTGATAGGCACTCACAAAAAGCGCCATGTCATATAAGGATAGATGTATCGAGCCACGCTTGTTCAGCGAAAGATTCCGAGGATTCTAAAAGCTAAAGAAACAAGCAAGTCTATCATAACAACTGAACTCTCAGCACTGCAATTTTCAGTAAAATCAGAAGTAATTCCTTATCAGGAAATGTGGTGTTAACCAAATGAATTAACCAAGAAGTGGAATCACACTCTAAGTAGTGTGCATTAGTAATCCTAATTTGATACCTGCTCAGGATTGCAGATTTCACCTTTTATAGTACTATCAACAACTCAACACTCAGTGGGCGATAAATAGTAGGCGGAGAGGTTAAAGCTTGTCAAAGCAAAAATCAATATAATTAATCTATTAGGTATATACTTAGGTACGCCAAACTCGACCTTTGGAGATAACATGTACCAATTAGCCCTACTTGTTTTGCTACTTGGGCTGCTTACACCCACCGGTCCGATTACAATACAGATTGGACATTGTTGACACTTGAATGTGCCGCGAATGTCAAACACATTACATCCGACCATCGGCGACCATCTTTAGTTGAAAAAGAAAGAATGCTAAAATTCCAACACGAACATTAACAGTCGGAATTCTAACAACTTCAAATCTTCGAATCTGACTGAATACTGGCAAAAATATCAAAAGTTAAGTTAAAAACTACTTTTTTGGATGACAAATGGTCATTGTCATCGCGTCGCCCGTATATGTCTGCAGTGGAACGTATGATTCAGGGTTATCAACGTTTATCGGCCTTGCAGGCCGTACTGTTTACGTTGTACGCTACAGTGGCCGGAACATCACAGCCCTGCTATATTTGGCAAGTTCATGTGACTGACGTGGACATTACCGAAGATTGATAACCGACTGGATGATACAAGTGCACAACGTAGTATTCCATGGAAGAGGCAGAGGGCATACTTAAATACTTGTTTCGTCATTATTGTTGGAGTGCATGATGTCATTTGTTTATCGTGTAGAGGTGTAGGTCTAGTAGATCTGGTTCTAGTATTAAAACTTAAGGTTTATTTTTTATTTTAATAATAGGTAATTACACTTCAAAGTTACAAAGATCTATGTAGCCCTGGCTCTTGTACTCGGAGTTCATGTATCACAAGAGCCAGACCTCTCAATTTACAGGGAATATGATGTAGAAGCGCGATAGATAAAAATGAATTAAATTACAGTTATGGCATGCATTGATAGGAAGGTTTACAAATATACAAGAAAATAAAAAAAATAAAAATCAATATATATATATTATATAAAATAAAGTCGGGTTTGTTCGAACTCTTATAACTCAAGAACGGCTGGACCGATTTTCATGGTTTTTGATTTGTTGTATTTGTCTCCGTCCCGAATAGCAGAATAAGTATTATAAAAAATATGAAGAAAATTAATTTTCTCTTACATCAAATTTGGACAGGACAACGTCAGTCGGGTCAGCTAGTTAATAATTAAACAAGAGTTTAAATTAACACTGCGTTCTGGGGAGAGTGAGGGTGATATGAGTGATGGGTGTATTAGAGTGTGTGAGGTGTGTGTGTGAGGGTGGATATGTGTGTGTGTGTGTGTGTGTGTGTGTGGTGTGTGTTTGTGTCATAATAAAATTAAATGAGATTTAATTTTATTATAACTAAAGGTGATATTTAGAAGAAGAAAAAAGTTTCTCAACTGCATACCTAAGTATAAAAAAAATTAATGCTCTGTATCAGACAGAAACCTTGGACTGATAATATTATGTAAGGTAATAAAAACACGCATCATCTGTCTAGGCCTTTTCCCAATTATGTTGGGGTCAACTACCAGTCAAACCGGACACGGATACATACTCGTCCTACCAGTAATTTACTCGGAATTACTGTCATCTGACCTCCACAACACTTACTGGGCTACACTGATATTCTAAAGACGGACAGGTTGTTTCGGGTTTCTGACTACTCGTAACTACCGATAAAATGCACGGGTCGTATGTCGACGTGTAAAGAAAGGTCACCCATCCCCAAATTGTCCTTAACCTCGCAAGTCAAATCATGCGCAGGTGGCGTTATTGTCGCGAGCTCTTAGCAACTTTATAGCATAAGTGAAACTGAAACAAGTGGCAATGTTTTGCAGTAAAGGTTTTACCACTACTTCGTCTATAACATGGAAACGAATGAATAAAAACCTTTGTCATTTCCATACGTTATTTAATATTTATGTAATCAACTGACAACAATGGAAACACTTAAGCAATAATTTACAATGTTTAACAAGATGTAAACTTAAATGCGAACAAAGAAAATTATCATTTTTCGGTACTTGACCAATAATTTCCGAGGTTATTTAATTTACCATAGGTAATTTCATACTTACAACAGACTTATTATACCTGATTGAATATTACGTAATTTAACAATAGTAATTGATTTTAACAATAATTTGTAAGCATTAGTGCCTTTGGTTACGTAAAAAAAAAAAAACTTGAGCTTTTATGATGAATTTTGAAGATTATGCCATTCAATTAAATAGATACATTGATTACATTATTTGTTTAATAAAAACATAAAACTAACTTGCTTTTCTTCCTATTCACTAACCACTGCGTCTTTGCCAAAAATAAATGAACTACTTCTAGTGCACGTATATAGGTAGGTACTCGGGGCCTGTAGCAGCCTTCACAATATGCGTGGCCCAAACTGGTGCTAAACTGCTCATGTCGACACGTGCTTTCGGACATTGCTACAACCTCGCGCTCTTAGGGGCCCCGCAACGCTTGCTACAATTTCGTAGCACCCTAGAGCGTAACCGGAGCGTGAAATATCCGATTGTACCCATCATGTCAGGACAGAATTACGCATACTTAATAGATCAATACAATAGGCAGTCGTGATTAATTCATTGCCGCGGTTAGCAAACCTAAATTGAAGAGCTCATATTCTGCGTGGAATGAGTTGATTTTAGCGCATAAAATATTTTTGTAATGCTCATCAAGTACAACTGCGCACATGATGGTTCTATTAAAAAATGAAAATATATACGCAACAGTTAAAGAGCAAAATCAGTTTTGTTTTAATTTTCATTGCAGTAGCGCCTTCGTAGACTCGTAGCACCGGTCTACGAGATTTTCCTAATTCTTCCTATACAGCCATGTGATACATAAATAGCGGAAATAAAATGGTTCAATGTAATTGATGGCTATAATATTGTAATGCCTACATACGCGATGCGTTTATGTGAATATAATTATTAATTACGTATGTATCGGCTTCATACGGAAGCATCTTTTCCTCGGGGAAAAATAAGATCTACGTTTATATGACATTGACTCAAAGCGTGTGGCAAATAATATATAGAATCATAATAATAGGTACATTTATCAAACTATTGAAGCACGAGACTATAACATATGTATATCTTAGGATCCCAAATGTAGCTATATAAGTAGGTACCTATGTTAATGTGATATGATAACCCACAACGTGCCCGATTTTTGTGACGTTACAAGATGACTGAACGAGATATTTCGCGCATACATATTAATTGATATTTATGGCCGTTATATTTATAACATATATTATTCATAATAATATTCTTTTTGCAAATGTTAAACAAAAAGCTAACATATTATCAGCATACGAAGCTAAAAATATGTAAAAAAAATGATTTACTGATTAAACTATTTCACACAGTGACAATAAGAGCCCTCTTAGAAACAACAATGCGGTCGCGAACCGCGCACATGGAGGCGAACCATTGCGGCTCTCGTGCTCCGACTATCCAATATATCTTGATCCTCGACAGAAAAGAAACTATACTCAAATCTACCGCATCTGCCATACCGGTGCTCGTTATCTTCGCAATCAGCGCCACAACGAGCTCCCAAGTTAAACCGGATGCAATGAAATGCTTTCACGTTTCTCAAGTCAAGCGCTGCATCGATACATTTCAATGAAAGTTATTTTCAATTACAAAGCGGAATTTCGTCGACGGCTAGCGTGCAGACGCGCCGCCAATGTCAATGTCGACCGATGACAACTGATACAGCAACCAGCAACTATTTGAATACAATTGCTGCAGATTAAAACATCACTACATTATTTATTCTGTCAGCGTTACAACATATTATGTGTATTGCAAATTACAGCTGGGTTTTATTACTTAGATTTTATTGAGGATTCACAGAATTTTCCTGTAGGCTTTAGTGACATCAAATGTACAATTTACAATCTTATACAGGGTTATTAAAACATGTCACGATCCCTTTAAGGGGTGATAGTAGAGGTCATTAGGTATCAAATCACTCATGGGTACATGGGTCAAAAATGAACTACCTTCGATATATTTTATTTTCTCAAAAAACAGTGGACATGAAATTTGATTGATTTTTCTTTCCTAATAAAACTGTAATTTTTCATCGTACCGATGTTTATACCTCGTTGGATAGTTAATAAAGCTTAGATGTTTATGAAATGTACGCGAATAAAGCTCCAAAGTAATTTCATGTACTAAACTTGCAACTTGTTACGAAACACCAAAAATACGAAAATTGTTACGATTTTGGGGTCATTATTTTATATTATGGTATAGCGTTTCTTTTATTTTATGAATTATTGTTATTGACATGAACAAGGACTAATTAGAAAAGCAAAAAAAAAAACACTAGTTACATTAGTTTTTTTTTTACCATTTTTTTAATTTGCATGTCCACTGTGTTTTTGGAAAAAAATAAAATATCTCGAAGGTGGTTCATTTTTGACCCATGTACCCGGGAGTGATTTGATACCTAATGACCTCTACTATCTCTCCCTATAGGAATCGTGACATGTTTTCAGTAACCCTGTATATAAAAATCAAATTGCTGTTCGTTAGTCTCGCTAAAATTCAAAAACGGCTTAACCGATTTGCATATTATTTTTTTTTGTTTTGTTTGCTCTTATAACCAATTTTTTTTAAACCAAGGGGTGGTTTTAAAAAAATTTAGGTAAAAGAAAAAAAAATAAGGAAAAAAGAAATTGAAATTTTGACAGAACAACGTCTGGTAGGTCAGCTAGTATAACAATACGTAAGTGCTTTGTAGATATTTTATAAACTTGTATATAATTAGAAACGATTAACTCACAGGTAGCACATGTGCCGCGAATATCCCATTGTAGACACGCCCCTCATGAAAATCGATTGAAAAGAAAACCAAATTGGTCCTCACCGTTTAAAAATAGTTGTGTATTTTGTTATTTTCGAATTCAATGCACTTGAACGCAACTGAACTATAAATTACTTACATTGTATTTACACGGGTAGTAGAAAAATGATTTCATTTTAAAGAATCTAGTGGTCACAGTATTATTTTACCTAGATAATCTAGTGGTCATAGTATTATTGTACCTAGATAATCACACAGTTTAATTGGCATCCGTAACATTGTAGTACCAACAGCTATAATTAATACTGCCGCCGTAAGGAAAAAGAACGAATATCTACAGAAATATTGAAATAGAGAAAAACATATTTTTTCCTGTTTAAAATACAAGATACAAAGGCAGATGCGGTGAATAGTTTAATTATTGGGTTTTCGTTAAGTTTACGCCAATATAAAAATACTGGTAGATGCACAGAACAGGTAAAAATCTGTTCTGTGGGTAGATGCGTCTTTTTTTTTGCTGATTCCGTATATGCAAATAACACTATTTCGAAAAAAATACAGATACGCCTTTTTTGCTTACGACGGCAGAATACAGAGATCATTATTGCCCTATGCACTCCATGGTTAGAATTACTTCAACATCGTCATTCTCCTGCCCTTGTCTCAAGGTGACTGGTAATTAGTGACCGATACTTACACAACTTTTACTATGGGACCAAACCTGAAATCGCGTAAAAAATCAGCTGCTCCCTACACTTTGACGAGTTATGCGAACATAAATATAAGGAACAGCTGATTTTTCTTTTCGTGATTTCAGGTTTGGTCCCATAGTAAAAGTTGTTTTTTATCATGAGAACAATCATGTGTTTAAGTATTGGTCACTAATTACTAGTCACCCTATATATTAGATATAAATTATAATCATTTCAGCACATATACATTATACATACACTGCAATGATTGAAGAGCGAAGAGGACTTTAAAAAGACAGTCCTATCACATATTAATAAATAATATGAAGATGTTTGGGTTGTTGTAATGTAACTCAATCACGCCGGTATAGGTAAATGGATGAACTTTGATATATGTATTGAATGAAACTTGGCAACAGATACTTATATCACTTATTGCACCGAATAAATATTCTACCTATCTATTTGCTTCGGCTAGCGACTTGATACTATATTTTTTTGCAATAAATAATTCATTACTCTCATAAACATGGCTGGCTGTTAATCGTACGCACAGGGACATCATTGGAATGTCAATAGTACGGTATTCCCCACAACCGTCTATGCACAATTGTTTCCAGTTTCGTGAGTAATTGTGAAGTATGTGTCCAAAACGATCTGAAATTCAGATCGTTTATCGTTTTCGATAGGTCGGTCAACTGATTAATATGGGTGATGGCCAGCAGGAAACAAATAACTCAGTATTCTTAAAACTGGCTGGATTTTACTCGCAGGGACACACTAGTGGCGAAATTATTATGTGCATATTTATTGAGACATTATTTATTTTACGATGCATGTGAAATCTCACAAATATTACCGATTTATTGCTGTATTCCTAAATAGAGCCGCCTATTGGACTCAGTTACAAATAGTGCAGTCATTAGTTTCAACACTGACACTTAGCTTCGTCGCCAGTCTTGTAATCTTACTGTAAGTGAGCACAATCCATTTTCCTTGTGAATACAATCGACTTGTAACGTCTTTGTATTGATGTCATCTTCGCTTCTCTCACAGAACTCCTATTATGCTATCGCTTCTTTCAACTTCTTCATTGTTCGAAAGCACTTTACACCACAATAACTGCATTAAATTCTGAACACAGTAAGAATGTAAATATAATTATAATTCCAAGTAGGTATACGTGTATTCCCACGCGGCGACCATGAGTACCGTGGCGGTAATGGCCTGCAAGGTTCACTCAGGGCTCCGGGCTCCTCAAGTCACTATTCAGTCCTATGAGGTACCTAGTTTGAATAATTTGTATATACGAGTTCATAACAGCAAACTTTTTATGACCAAGAAAGCATTCTTGGTCTAACAACATAGCTTTTTTTTATTTATTTATTTATTTATACAGGATTACTTATTACATAGCAACCAAAAACCACTAAGGTTTATACTTGTGCTATCATGAGTCTATATCTACCTAGCTAGGTACAGTTGCAAAATGTCTGGTCATTCAATGAATTGCAATTTACGATTATATAGGCATATTTGACAAGGTGTTGTGTAAAATTGTGCTAAGATAGATCACATAGAACACAATAACATCACCGCTGGCTCTACACGAGACGACCGAAGACTTTGTAATTCAGAATCAGCCATTAAAGTTTTCACCGCTGGAACTCAGGTCTCCTGAGGGAGGAGGACTTGATAAGTTGAGACGGACTTTAAAATTACCTAGCAAACTACAAGTAACAAAATTATACTTCTTCCAAAACCAGTTTAATACAAAATATGATTAAACTAGCAAATGTCCTCATGATAAGGAGAGGTTTGTCGCACACTACAGTTGTGAGCACCTCACCACTGCTCAGGATTACATAACTCGACGTGCAGCCAATGACCCACTTAGGCACGAGGCGATTGCTCCGTCTAATGACAACAACAAATTATATTATCTACTTCTGTAGTCTATTCTAAAAAGACATAGAGAGCCCCTACGACATCTCAACCTGAAGACGACCTAATAATAATTTCAAAAATAGAATCTTATTCTTCATTTGTTTTCTTTATATAGGCCAGTTAGTTGAAAAGCGGCTCAAAAAAGCCATTCACTGTTAGATGTTACAATCGTTCATTCATAGACACAGCCTTGAGTTTGGATGCGTGACCTACACCGACAAGTGTTGAGTAGGTACTTAGGTATTTTGATTGCAGCTCACACCGGATAAACAAAAATAACATCACAATTAGAATGTCGACTAATGATTTAATTAAAGTTTGATATACTTTATTCCTGAAAGTGTGCAGATTAGGTATGTTATTGAAAAAAATGAGTCAGCAGTTTATGAGAATATCGCGGACATTCATACCGCGGAACCATGGTATAATAATGTACATCGTACTGAACCTTATTTTTGCAGACAACCAAAAAAAGTTTTTTTTTTATTATAGCATTGTTTTTATAATAAATATTGGTATTCAGCTACATTCGGTTAGACTGGAAGCCGACCCCAACATAGTTGGGAAGAGATTTAATCATAATATCTCGTATCATAAATAAAAAAGTTGAAGGCTACAGTTAGTTGGTACATGAACAAACAGCTTCGGCCGTCATAGGCGATCAGCTGCAAATCGCTCTGCTAGCTGCGGAGTGTCGCGTGTGTTGCAACAAACGCATTCTTCTTACAACACCTCCACCTACTTACACAATAATTGTAATATCACCTTATCACAATATCATATTGCTTATGCAATGAGATTATCCGCTCAATAAATAATATATAACATAGTATTATAGAAGGATTATTGACATAATTCATGGCCATTGATAAAAGGATCGATCACAATTAATTATGTTATCATCAGATGTATTAGAGACTTATTGGAATAAATCTCTGCTAATTATTTAATTTTATTGATGTTTAATTACTTGTAATACGCGAGATAAAAGATGTCTCACACTGATATTAAATGTATCTGCTATTGTTTATGATAAGCCTGTAAATCGCAGACAGCACAATCCTTATAGGATGTCGAAACGAAAACAGCACTTGAATCGTCAAGTCTTGTTTTTGTTTGGACATCCTACAAAATGATAATTTTAAATAAGTTTAGCAGTTAATTACGTAGAATCACCGGTGTTCTGGAACTTCTTTTTCAGAACCATTTTCACTATCATCTCTGATAACCAGCGATCGGATAATCGGGCGCTAATATAGATACCTAAACTTCACTTTTATTCCCACGAAAGAATAATACGGACATGCCTTTCAGAATCCCGGATCCCGGAATCGTTTGAAATTCCTGAGATTACTAAAAATGTTACCTGCATACGAAATCTAGTTAGAACTCGTTGTGAAAATGATTTTTTTTATTGAATAATGCTTACATGCTTACTCGTACTTTCAAGACGGCTGTTCCTTGTTAAAATCTCATTGTATTTTTTTTTAATTTAAAAAGACGATTCTAATGGAATTTTTAATTTCCAATTAAAGATTTTATGAGAACTGGTTTAGTAACATGCCAGCAGCCAAACAGGAATGTCCATATTATTCTTTCGTGGGAAGAAGTTTAGGTATATAAGCGCCCGATTATCCGATCACTGCTGATAACATGGCTGTTGATAGAGCATCAGTCGTACGATGATTTACGTTTACTATCTCTCTGCTTATCGGGGTTACCAACCCGCGCTGGGCCCTCGTGGTCGATTGTACACCTCACTCCCTCTCGAAGAGATCTGTCGCGGGTAGGCCTGAGTCCCAGCAGTTCCCGAACTTTTAGGCTGATCATGTAATCGGGATCAAAGTTCGTAGGAATCGTATAAATGTTCTCCCGAATTGTAAGTCACTATCCACCGGTAAAGTAAATTTGATATTTACATATCGCACATCTGGAGCAACATTGATACAACTGTAAATTTATAAATTTATTTGGTATAGTAATTAAGGGCTGATTTTCAATGGTCAGATAAGCTTTATCGGAGGAATAATTATGGCAGTTTGACAGATTTTGCATAGAAAATAATTATGTCAAACCGCCTTTTTTGTTCTACAGATACTTATAAGTTATCAGGCGATTGAAAAATCGGCCCTTATTTAGGTTAACATTTTTTTTGCAATTGTGTCAATGTTGCTCCAGATGTGCGATATATCGTAAGTACTTACTTAGAGATAGCTTTTAACTAGTAAAACAGAGACGTATACCTAGATTTCAGAGTATAACAGAGTTATCCACTGATTATAGAACTTATATAGCCAATCGGTCAAGTAACAGTAAGTACCTCCAGTTACATCACATTAGTCACAGAAGCAAGATTGGGCTCAGAAATGTTTACGACGACGATAAGGTACCTAGGCTGCTTTATTGGAAAACTAGCGCTTACCGCGACTTTGTTCTCGTGGATACCGAAATTTCCCATAAAATCTTCAACACCCTATAGTGTGTTCAACCATTTAGAGGTTAGTTAAAGAAAAAAGATATTTGTTACATTTGTATAAACATACGATCCGGGTGCATAAACATTGTTTCAGTAGTTTACCTGGGTGGAAATGTACCTAACAGACGGACAAAAGAACAGACAAACAACTTTTGCATTTCCAATATCAGTATGACTATGACTTTATTTATACCTACAGCTCCTATAAATATACGTACGAACAAAAAACGTTACTAGAGTTCAATGTCCTAATTAACCGAGTAGTTGAATAACACACAAGTTAGAAGCTTGCTTGCTTTACTTTCTACAAAATTACAGTAAGGGCATAATTCAATCAATCTGCCTAGCTTTTTCCCAACTATGTGGGGGTCGGCTTCCAGTCTAACCGGATGCAGCTGAATACCAGTATTTTACATGGAGCGACTGCGTATCTGACCTCCAGAACCCAGATACTGGGTAATACGATACCCCTTGGTAAGACTGATTGTCAGAATTTCGGGCTTCTGACGACCCGTAACGACTGTCAAAGATCCACGAATGACAGCCGGGACCAACGGCTTAACGCGCTTTCCGAGGCACGGAGGAGTCTCGGTACGAAAAGATGGTCACCCATCCACAGACTAACCCCGGCAAGCGTAGCTTAACCTGATGGATCGACCTGTGCAGCTGTTATTATTTAGCCACGAACTCCTCTGCATAATTATGTAGTATAAATTGATATAAATTTCTAACAGATAGTTCGCTCAAAAAAAATTTTTTTTTTTGACGAGTTATTTGCATTTTCAGCCAAAATCTGAAAATGACAATTTTTTTATTATTTTTTTTTTTCTATAGGCTTTTCTTCGGTAATAGTAAAACACAAATGCAGTGTCAATCTTTTAATCATTCTAATTAAACGTTAAAACTTACGAGTATATACTCGTACACTAAACGGATATGGCATTATCAAAAACAAAATATTCAGACTTTTTTAAAGAATCAAAATATTCTTTATTTAAAAAATAAGTGTGATTTAATACTAAAATAATTCAGTAACTCTTCGAGAGAGTCGCAGAGTCATGAGCACGTGGCGACGCTGTATGTCTCCGGTCTGTCTGACCCGCCGCATGAGATGTTTCATATCAAAATAGGTTTTTTGCGGCCGAAATCGATATTTCAGAAGAAAATTGCCGAAAACCGAAAACGATATTCGGTTGCACAAACTAACTTGACTACTAACAGGTCTTTATGTGAAATGGTTTAAAAAAATATTCAACTAAGTTCTGCGATCAATGTCATTCACACTTGTTGCAACACGCGACATTATTTTATTCTATTATAATATTTACTCTACCGCAGTTTATTTACGTGTCTGTCATTCACAAGCAGAAGGTGTCATTAAATAAACTGCCAATTTAAATAATTTAGGCCGTTCTTATTTGGTTTCTTACAACACGGTTTTAGGCTGTGTCGAAAAGTGCTGATTCTCAGCCTAGTTTGAATTAATGACTTTTGATTTTCATTTTGTGTAATCTAGCCAATCGTGCACCAAGGTATTGACAATAATGTTCTCTGGTTGAATATATAGAGCATATTATATATTGTATTCAGATGAAGCGAATAAAACATACTAAAGGGATGTAGTAATTAGGTACATTATGTACACCTGTAGATGTAGGTAATACAACCTATACTACACTAAAAATTAATGTGTATTTTTACAATTTGTCGTGGAACGCAGGCGTCTAGCGGTAGATATTCTGCCTCATGTAATACGCGATGCTTTATTTTATTATAACATTGGTGTCCATGCAAAAAATAATCTCTGTAATACATTATTTCTACTTCATCATAAAGAGATTGCTAGCAATGGTTCTGTAATTTTTCTAAACTAAAATAAGTATCTATTACTTAAGTAACTGTGTTAAAATAATCCCAATTAAAATTTATTTAATTAAGTAAATTGCTTAATAACCATTACACACCCACCTATGTATTCTAAAACTTACTCAATAACGCCGAAATAACCTACTACATAAACCACTAAAAACACATTTTTAATCAAAACTAGTTTGTAAATACTCCAACGTTTAATGTTATCTTACATTTATTGTGAAATGTTCACGTATTTTTAGGTATACAAATAATACGTTATCGCTATGAAATGACTCTGTATGACGACTATCACACGATTCCACGACATAGCGCGGCTACACCTCCTGCCAGTGCAGCGTCATTTTAAACCCTACATTATTATCTTATCATTAACGTTAAGAATCGCGTAGATAGACTAACTAGGTCATAAAAATATCACCTGAATATACAAGCTCACGTAATTTGCAACCAAATCTCAACTGGAAGGAAACGACCGCCACATTATCATAATTTGAAGGTCGTACCACAACGTAATTTGGAACATAAGCATTATTTTTTTTTTCATAGTAAACTTGAACGCAGCATAGAGACGGTAACTGCTAACAACATGTAGATAACCGTTAATTACTCGATATTGACCATCGAGATTCCTTGAAACAATGGATAACGTCATTCATCGACATTGCAGTGAACATAACCATGTAAATTGACTGAGAAGTAATGAATCATTACTTTCATGATTTTAAAAGAATGTGTTGGAATCTCCGGTAAGCCTCCGGTTTGTCCTTATGCCATATTATTTATAGTAGACACGACACCTAGTAAGATCACGTTTTTATTGCCTTGTTTGAACCAGCTCAAATCGTTAGGTAGGTAAATAAAATGATCATTTATTTGAATATTAAAGACATCTGTAAAATGTAATTTTATCAGGGCTCCAGCAAGTTGTAGAGGTTTATCGAGAAAAACTGGTTGGCTAATACTATGTTGTCTGCAGGCAATTGGCATAGCAACCACCACTAACGTTGCTATCTCTAAAGATATGAAATGTTTAATTTTGTAGAATATTTGTAGCTTCAAGAAATACGACTGTTTTATTTATTCTTATGGTTGTACCTTTATTATTTTTTAACCTATTTTACTACCTATATATCTGTAAAAGCTACAAATTTTAATCCTGTACGTTATATTCAAAATATTTATTTCCCTCTTTTCAGATAAGCTAAACGAAGAGAAGACAAAATTGCCTCGAAATATTGTAGTTTAAGGTGAGTAGGTACTACTTAGAGCTTGAGTACTCTGAAATGACGCGCACCTCTACCGCATTTACCGTAGTCGTAGTGTAGGTACGTATACAAATTTAAGTAGTGCGGCGCGTCTTTATAGTTTAGACGAGCTCTACAATAATAAATTATAATTATTTTAAAGTGGCGCAGTGTTCTGAAAAATCTTGATTTATAGTCGTAATGGCTTAGGTATTATTACGAAAACTATAATGATTATTTATTTTCCTGCAATACAGGTAGTATTCGGTAAAGCCTGTAGAACACGAGGCCAGTAAGAAACACTGGCGGATTAAAGGGGGGGCGGGGGGCAGGTGCGGTCCGCCCCGGGCCCCAGGTCCTGGGGGGCCCCCAAATCTTTAGAAATACATTTAAATCAAATCCCAAACAAGGCCAAAATACGTTCAGTAGGTTAAAGACAGTCTTTGTTCGGGGCCCCCTACGTATGCTAAATATAAATGTAGAGTGCAAAATTTTCGAGCTCGCTTCGCTCGCTCTAGCATCGTACATTCTCTTTTACTCAGACTTTTCTGTTAAAGTTGACCAAGTAACTCCTATTTATGTATGAATAGTCAAAAGAAAACCTTACCTATCCCGGGTGCTAAAATTGCTATCGGGTTGGCTAATAAGTAAGGAGCGTTATAGTTTATAATTTCTAGAATTTTCGGAAAGGTTCGAGAACGTTCTGTAGCAGAGGGTATATAAAGAGCGAGTCGCGCTCACGCGCGTTATTGATAGTTTGGCTGTTAGTGCGTTAAAGTTCACAAAGAAATGAGTGATATTAAAACCCACGTACGACATTATTTATTATATGAGTTTCAATCTGGGCATTCTGCTGCAGTAGCTACACATAATATATGTCAAAGGATAGCTCACGATGCAGTCTCCGAAGCAACAGCAAAGCGCTGGTTCCAACGGTTCCGCAATAACGACTTTTCCTTAACCGATCAACCTAGGTCTGGGCGCCCCGTAGAAATAGATATCGATAAATTATTAGTAAACTATTAGTCGAAGAAGATCCTCGAAGAACTACACGCGATTTGGCTGTTCAGCTCTAGTGCTCTCATGGCACCATAAAAAATCATTTACATGGTTTGGGAAAGACTTACAAATATAATGTTTGGGTACCCCATCAATTAAGATCAGCTGACCTACCGAGCTGAGATTTGTGTACATCTTTTATCTTTCCGCCGCACATTTAATTGGTTAGATCATCTTGTCACTATAGATGAAAAGTGGGTTCTCTATGTTAATCACACACGCAAGCGCCAGTGGCTGGGATGTAAAGAACAGGGAAAACCAACGTCAAAAGGTGATCTTCATCCTCGCAAGGCTGCTGTCTGCTGTCGGCTAATGCTTTCTGTCTGGTGGGATATACATGGAGTAATAAACTGGGAATTTATTCCTACTAATACTACGATTACAGCAACAGTATATTGTGATCAACTCGAAAAACTGAAACTTGACATCCATCGCAAACGTCCACAACACGAAAAAATATTTTTCCTGCACGACAATGCCCGGCCGCATATTGCTAAGAGTACCAGGCTAAAACTATGAGCTTAATTGGGAAATAATACCCCACCCTCCATATTCCGGACTTAGCACCAACTGATTTCAGCTTGTTCCGATCACTTAGTAATAATTTACGGGAAAAAAGCTTTGACGATGAACCACACTTGAAACATTACATAGATGACTTCTTCAATTCAAAACCAACGAAGTTCTATGCGGACGCCATTCACTCTTTGCCAGATCGATGGCGAATGGCAGTAGAAAACGACGGTGAATATATTATTGACAATGATTAACAATTATTCATTTAATAAATAACTACAAATAAAATAGTTGTATGTCGCTCATTACTTATTAGCCAACCCAATAAATATAAATGTAGAGTGAAAATTTTTTCAGCTCACTTCACTCGCTCTGGCTTCCTCTTACGTTTTCAAACTATTATGAATAGGTCGACAAAGTAATTCCTATTTGTATAAAAATATTGAAACGAAAATTTTACCTACTTACCCAGAGTGATTTTTTTTCGAATTCGCTTCACTTGCTCTTGCATCCTGTTAATAATAATAATAATAAATTCATTTATTTCGGACTACAATGATCCATATTGTGTTATTATTACAAAACAACTTATATTCTAGTTTTAGTTATACTGACATAAAAAATAAAAAATAGGTAGTTAAAATAATGCATACAAAATAAATGCGCAGATGGATTCGTGAATTAATAAAATGTAAGAAAAATAAGTTTATCAACGACCTGAGTTGTTGGCATCTTTTTATATACCTGTTGCATACCTACACAGGTAGATACCTACCTACTTTAATTTCATTCATAGTATTACGTAAGGTAGGTACCTAAACGGTATATAGTACTGGTTAACTTTTTCACGTCACGTCGGTAGGTAGGTAACCGCTAAGGTTACCAACCTACCGACGTACCTACCTAGAGATAATTGTGGTTATGAATTTTCCTGAAACAGAGCTTAGCCACAGGCGTCACCTATACCCTACAGCTACATGAATCATTTTAAATGTGTAGCTTGACCTTGACCTTGACCTTGACCCCGCAAAAGTAGGACTTTCTGTATAATCGACCAATTAACCTGAAGAATGCCAATTGGTCAATACTTTACAAACATAGGCATGTCACCTACAATACCTAAGTAGGTAGGTAGCTACGAGTATAGTAGGTAGCTCTCTACCCTTTTCACAACACGCTACCTAGGACTTTCTTTGTAGCAATGTAACCTGACGTAGGTAGGTAAATATTATTAGTAGTACTTATGATCGTTTAGGTATTTACTAGGTCATCAGCATATTTAGGTGGAATACGCAGTCAGCACGTCTATGTGAATATAACTGATTTTGGTGTGGCATGTGGGTAGGTTAACAAGACCTACAACTACATAAGCCTATGGTACACTCATTATGATTACGATTTTTGCTTTTTCTTTTTTTTTATTCGATCTGATGAATGATCAAAATTATCAAAAGTTAAATAATCACGCCATCCTTCATAGAGTCTGTTCGGAAAGAGAGACGGCGTGGCCAAAATGTGAACTAACGAACTAACTATAAGGAAATCAGATCTGGTTTCTTTCAACTGGTGTCTGGAATCTTGAACTAAAATAATAGAATAGAATAGAAAAGATTTTTTTTCCACAAATTACAGTTTTAAGTTATTAGTCTACAGTTACAATTGAGTTAAAACACCGAACATCTTAGCAATATCGGCGTGGCGCGTTGACCTAATGTTATTACTTACCTATTATTTTATATCAGATTCAGTGCACTTTTGTCTACCGCGTTAGCCGGGTGTATTCATTAACATTATAATAACATTTTAGCACTAAGAACAGTTTGAGAGTGGTATGTACAATAAACAGTGTTCAACATAAACATTTGTTTCTCCTCCGACACCTTGCTACGTACCCCGGCATGTGTATTAGTGGAAGACTGGTGCCTAAACTAAGTTTTTTTATAAAACCTGTAAGTCAGGTCGCCAGGCTCTTTAAGAATTCATATATTACAAGTATTGTACTGAAGACGTTTTGCTGTTGTTATTTATAGTTTATCTAGGAAACATGCAAAGGATGTAAAGAGTGTAGGGTGTATGTATGTGTATGTGTTAGTGAGAGTGTGTGTATGAGTATGTGGAAATGGGGTGCGTGTATGAGGTTGTGTGCGTTATTTTGGAAGACAGTAAAATTAGGACATGATAGTGAAAAAATCTTCAGTTTGGGCGTAATGTAAGGAAAGTAGTCATGTACTTAGTCAATGTTTTTTAAACGTTGTCTTGCTTAGGATATGTGTTGAAAATAGGTTATTTAGTTCATTGTATAGAAACGGTCTAAAAAATTGATAGAAATTCCGAGCAAATTTAGTTTTAACTGGCCTAAATAGTTAAAAGTAATAATAAATAGTTTAAAGGATCAAAGAAATGGCACAGATTCTATGCGCTATTGTGTTGCTTGCTGAACAAAAAAGCAAGCTGCGCCATCAAATCCCACGACGCTTTCTTTCCGAACAGACTTTATCAAGCCCATTTTCAGTGGAACATACATAGGTTAGGTACCGTACTGAAAAACTCAGTCAATATTTAAAGAGCAAATTATTTGGTCACACTTGTGACAATATGTCACACATGTTGCCACAGATTACTAATTTCAATTTGTGTTGGATCTAGTCGTCAACAAATGAACGTCAAACTTAAAACATTTGCGTTCGCTTATTTGCTACCCACATTTTGGATTTTTGGACCGAATGGGTACAGTTTAGACTTCCTATTCGAATACTTTGAGATAACATGAAATATTTAACGTTTTCGTAAATAATATGGATATAAATGGTATTTCCCGCAATGGTATGTTATGTATATGTAAAGACTATAGTGTCATAAATACCTACTTATGGCTAATTAAATTATTTAAAAAATATTTTGCTACCTATATAAATAAAGATAATGATTTTTACTTTGTTTCAAAACCAAATAAAAGAATAAAAACGTTAAAATCTTTCGTTTTGTTTTTTTTTTGTTTTAGTCAGTTTTTGCTTTTCCTTTCTATCAGTTGCTTTTCCTACTGAAACTACGCTACAGTGGCGTCATCTGTCGTGTTTATTTTAGGCAGTTTAGTTTTCCTAGTTGCCTTCCCTGGTCCTGCTCTTCTACGCTGCTGTCAGTGCGCCAAAGTCTGTTTAACCTATTTTCGTTTCGATGAACCAAAAAAATATTTTATTGTGAACTACTCGTTAAATAATAATTTAAAAAATATTGTACATAATGTTTTGAACGGTGTGTAGTGTTTGTAATTACTCGGTCAGTGCTATTTTCTGACTAAATACCTGGCATAATCGGGGAACTCTGTCTTGACATATAATCTAATGGTTATTTCAATTGTTTTAACTATAATTGTATTTAATTTTCAGAAATCGACACAATGGCGCTAATACAACAGTATATTAGCGATTTTCAATATTATATGGACAAATTCGGAGGTAAGTCATATGATGGGATCTTGACACTACTCATTTACTTAAATAAAATCTGATAACTATCTGTGTACCTACTCACATCTTACTGATCCAATATTCTTCTGAATGTGCCGAGTATGGCAGAATATTAAGAAACAAATAGTTTAAATTAAATTTCTAACTTAAATCTAAAAATACTTAAATCTTTATTGCTAAAACAGCATTAAAATAAGTATTCAAAAAACAGCTATAAATCAGCTGTTCTACACAATCATGTATACAGATGTCTTTTCTTTTTTTTTATAGTGAATAGATAAACAAATAGGCCGTTTATAAGATGTATCTGTAAAGATGACTAGTGTGACAAATTTATCTCATGATACTGATCATATCTCACTACACTGCCAACAC
Organism: Dicycla oo; assembly: GCA_948252095.1. Taxonomy (NCBI): domain Eukaryota; kingdom Metazoa; phylum Arthropoda; class Insecta; order Lepidoptera; family Noctuidae; genus Dicycla; species Dicycla oo. The sequence goes on from OX411714.1 coordinate 21,971,857, forward strand.
ACTTCCAGTCATAACATAGGAGTATTTTTAGATGACCCACTAACCAGCTGGGAATTTACTCTATGTAGCTCATTTGTCCAATCACATATTATCTATAATCTGATTGGATGCTGGGGAAATTCTATTGTATGTTGAGAAACACTATGTCATATTTTGTTTATATTCTATCATACTACAAGACTATGTGAAAATCTGTTTGAGTCTACCGGCAGATTAATTTAATAAATGAACATTATTTTTTTCTTTTCAGATCCTAGGACAAATCCATGGTTCCTGATGAGTTCCCCTTTTCCTACGTTATTAATATGTCTAAGCTATGTCTATCTAGTCAAGGTATGTAACAGTTTACATGTTCTATCAAACATGTATGGTTAAGTTTCTCAGGAACCAAACATTAATAGTATTTTTTTTTCTTTTTTAGGTCTTGGGACCACGATTTATGGAGAGTAGAAAACCATATGAACTAAAAAATGTTCTAATACTATATAACTTTTTACAAGTAGTATTCAGCGCATGGCTGTTTTACGAGGTAACATTTTGATATTTATAAAATACATTGTAGATTATAAACTGTTTGCTGCATTGAATGCACTGTTGTTTTGTGTCTTCACCATTTTTTCGGTCTAATAAAAGTAAAGAGCAAGAAGTATATTAGACATTTCGCACCTTCGGTAAGACAAGGGCACAACTGCACTTTTATGATTTTACAGGAGAGCTACTTGAAGATTTTTTTTACATTAAATACCGTATTATTCTGCTCATACCATCTTTCCACCTTGAAATGATTGATATTTGCATGAAATAAGCCCTATACTTTTGTGATTTCAGATAAAAGGGTATTTTTAAAGCAGTTTGGCATATTTAACCGACTGTATGAAATTTTGACATTTATGGCCTTGTCTTACCGAAGGTGCGATTTCATAAAAACAAAGGAATTAATTTTTTGCTTTAATATAATTTATTCTTATTAGTAATATTTTTACTCCACATTATTGTCATATCTTGATGCACAGATTTATTGCCTTCCAAAGGTGCTTTAAAATAAAAAGTTAACTCTGTTGACTAATACCTGTTTATTTCAGCCAGATGTATGGTAAATATTGTACATGTTCTTTGTTGACTAATTTACTATCTTTGTGAATTTTATATTTTACTTTAGCTTTGTACCCACAATACAGATTCATACAGTCAGTCAACAGTTTCCAGAATTTTAAAAAGTATAATTTGTGTGAATGATCCTATAACTTTTTTTGCTTGAATAGACTTGTAGTTTCAATATCTCTGTTTGAAAATTGGAGACTAGCTTACCAGCAGGCCCAAGATAAGAGTGTCTCCTAACTCTACTACTGCTGATGAGAAAGTAGAAATAAAAGGCTTACGTTGAGTTGCACAAAACCAACATTAGTTTAAAGGAGACTTTAAATTCATGCAATCCCTTACATTTTGTATCAAAAAGAATGTGACAGCATCAATTTAAAGTGTCCGTTAAACTAGTCTTGGTTTCATGCAACTCACTGTTAATATTAACATCAAAGAGCTCATCAGATAAACAACCTTGGCAGAGTAAATAAGGACAATAATGTTTAAATAATTGATAATATATTACTATGATAATTTTCAGACATTACGACTGGCCTAAGTAGCTTTCCTTCCTCTTTCGTACACGCACTGTGTCTTGTAACTGGTTGCTGATAGAAGTGTTATAACTAAATTAACTAATTTCCCAACTAGAATACTACCCAAAAACATTGAGTGACATTCATCTTGTTGCTTTTGTTCAAGTCATTCAGATATAAAGGATTTGTGCCATTTGTAATGTCCGTACCAATATTTTTCTTTTTTTGCCATGCTATGCTCAGAGTATGATGGGAGGCTGGCTGAATCATTACAGCTTTAGGTGCCAACCTGTGGACTACACAGACAATCCCAAAGCTATTAGAGTAAGTGATGTATAGGCGTCCATATACCGACGCCCGGGCTTTGGGATCAGAGTATAGAAAACTAACCCATGCTCACTGTAAATAGAAAACATCATTATATTTATTCTTAGGAATGGTGCAGTATGCAATACGGTAATATAGTTCCATGGTGTAGATGGTAACAATTACTTGTTAGTTATTATGCATAGATATAAGTATCCAAATGAATACGTGTTTGGATTGTATTGCTACTAACATATAATAAGTAACATTGTAAAGTATCCACCTGCTCCAACATTATTACACTAAACTTTGAATGCATGCACATTTGAAGCCGTGTAATGAACAGTGCGGCATCGGTGATGTGCGAATTTTGTATATAAGGGCCTGGTGTCGGCATATTGTTTCAGATTGGAGCCGCTGGCTGGTTCACAGGCAGGTATAACTTTCAATGTCAGCCGGTCGACCACTCCAAACATCCACAAACAATGAGGGTGAATTATCACTTCCATTTATTACATTAGTCCCAACATCCCAAACCTACACTATACGTTAATTGATGACACTACAACATAGATAATATATCTGTGCGAAAAGCTGCCCTTGAGCTATTAACATTATGCCTTGTTGTTCTTTTTCTGAAGTCATTTATGGGTTCTTATTCTTGTTATCCTTTTTCTCTATTCCCATTGAATCATACTTCCGGAGTAAGTATAAATTAACCATTATCATATAACTAAGTAAAAAATAATACCCAATGAAAAGGTTCCCAGATAATAGGTAAGTACCTAATGGATTTGGTACAGAAAAAATAATGATATGGCCGATACATGGCTGCTATTGTATAGGTAATATATCATAATTTATTATTTAATTGAGTTGCGGCATTTCGGAGCAAAAAAAAAATTATATACCTAGCTATTATTTTTTTTTATAAAAGCAGCAATAAAAAAGCTGAGATTAGTTTAACAAAAGTGAAAGTGTTAGTTAATTCCATTAATTGTTTTAATTACCACCCTTCTGATATTCTTACCTTTGGTATTTAAATAAGTTATTAAATGTTTGGGATAAAACTGGCTATATTCCGATTGTCCAAGTTTAAGAGATCTCCCGCGTCCACCCTCGTTGTGCTAGGCATGCTCTCGCCTATACTGTAGCTGTTTTGTTAGATAGTTCATCATCACTTACGGACCACGCCCATCAAATTAACACAAACAATAATTTTCGGAATTGATCATTATCTATCATGAATTGATGAATCATCAAGTCATCACGCATGAACATCAGTATTGATAATACTTAACTAACACATACAATATAATGTAGATTGCTTACTAACGATTTACTATTGTTGAATTTCCCTTTAATTTGTCTTTGCTTTAAAATTAAATACAAAAAAAAAACCTACATTTTAAATTTGAATAACAATGAAATTATATTTTAAACGCCCCGTTTCGAAATATCTAATACCTATGTATTCAATTTTCAGATGGTTCACGCATGTTGGTGGTACTATTTTTCCAAGTTCACAGAATTCTTTGATACGGTAAGCTTTTGTTTTAATTAATAATACACGTGTAACTTTATCATAACGTGTTCAGTGATAACCAGTTATCGCAAAACTCAATACGATGCGCCAAAAAAGAACGACCGTTTTGGAGGACGGTCTTACGTAATTTTAACGTTCGAAAAATGCTGATTCTCGGCCTAATTTGAATATATGACTTGATTTAGATTTTCTTTATTTTGATCCGTGTCAACGTTGTTGCCGATACTTTTTTAGGTACTTGAAAACTCACATGGCGTCCAATGTCCAAGTTATATGCTAAGTTTGACGATAGCGTAATTTTTTTTATAAGGGAAGAATAATTCCTACTATCTCCAGACGTGTTCAAAAAAGCGCCATAAGCTTCGGAGCATATTTCTGATACGCCCAGATTCGTTCCTATACAAAGTATTATGTCTTTTTCGTTTTTTCTTTGATAAATATTGAATCTGATGTAGCATATTTTTTTGCAACTACAGCATATTATTATTATTACCTATGGAATATACGTAGAGGTGGAATAAATACCTTTTAACATGCATAATATTAACATCGAAATTCGTATTTTGCTTCAGATCTTCTTTGTCTTGAGAAAGAAGTTTGATCATGTGTCAACGCTTCACGTGATCCACCACGGAGTTATGCCGATGTCGGTGTGGTTCGGCGTGAAGTTCACGCCCGGCGGTCACTCGACCTTCTTCGGATTGCTCAATACCTTCGTGCATATCATTATGTATTCGTACTACATGCTGGCAGCTATGGGCCCCCACATGAGAAGGTATCTGTGGTGGAAGAAATACCTCACTACTTTACAAATGGTAAGAGAAACATATAGATTTTATGGAGTTTCCTTGGAACGAAAATATTCACATAAATTATTTAATATAAAATATTAAATAATTTATGTGAATATTTTATTAGCAAGCAGTTCCTAATTTTATTAAAAGTAAATGTATTCATTATTTCTGTGGACTGTAGTTATACAAGGTCCAATAATTAAATTAGCTAGTGAAACACCACAGACGTGATGGGCATCGATATCTCTAAACACAGATTTTATCAACTCACACTTTATGTAACAACACTACAAGCGGTCACTGATCCCAAAAAAATATCCTCAAATCTTTTTTAGGATTCCGTCAGGGTTCCATAGTCAACAAGGAACCCGTATAGTTTGGCCATGGCGAAACCTAAGCGAAAGCAAAGCTGCGGACAGCTTAGCTCATTTGACTCGTAGTACTAGAAAGCTATAATTTAGCATCAATTAGCATGGATATACATACGAGGGCGGGTCAATAAGTCCGTGACTTTTGGAATAAAACACAGATTTTTTGATAAATAAATCATTTTATTTTTCAACGTAGTCTCCCTTGAGCTCTATACACTTTGTCCAACGCTTCTCCAATTTTTTTATCCCTTCCAAAAAATATGATTTGTCGAGGTCCTCAAAATAGGCCTTTTTTTGCGAGATGACTTCATCATTGGAGTCAAATCTTTTTCCACCAAGCCATTTCTTCAGGTTTGGGAACAAGAAGTAGTCACTCGGAGCCAAATCTGGAGAATAGGGCGGATGAGGGAGCAATTCATAGCCCAATTCATGGATTTTTGCCATAGCAACTGCACATGTGTGCACCCTTGCATTGTCTTGGTGGAAAAGAACTTTTTTCTTGGCCAAATGAGGTCGGTTATTTTTCAAATCGTCATTGAATCGGTCCAATAAGTTGGCATAATATTCCCCATTGATTGTTCTTCCCTTTTGAAGGTAGTCAATGTGGATTATCCCGCGTGCATCCCAAAAAACAGTCGCCATAACTTTATTGGCTGACAAACCCACCTTGGCCTTCTTTGGCGCCGATTCACCCTTAGAAACCCACTGTTTTGACTGTTGTTTGGTCTCTGGTGTGTTGTGATGGATCCATGTTTCATCCACGGTTACAAAACGGCGCAATAACTCCTCCATATTGCGCTTAAACAACGCCAAACCTTCCTGTGAAGTTGTTACACGATTGCGTTTGTGGTCGACTGTGAGCAAACGCGGCACCCATCTTGCGGAAAGCTTTCTCATGCCCAAGTGATCATTCAAAATTGAAACCACAGAGCCATGCGAGATCCCTACGGCTTCCACAATCTCTTGCACTTTCAATCTTCGGTCGGCCAACACCATATCGTGAATTTTTTCGATTGTTTCGGGTGAAGAGACCTCAACTGGGCGTCCAGGACGTTCGGCATCTTCAGTGCTTGTACGGCCACAACGAAATTCAGTAAACCACTTTTTTACCATTGAAATCGATGGTGCAGAGTCCCCATAGTATTTATCAAGCTTAGCCTTGGTCTCGGTAATGGTTTTTTTTCGCAAAAAATAATGCTTAATAAGCACACGAAATTCACTCTTTTCCATTTTTTCCTCAAATTACTGGGTAGTCTGATAAAGATAGCTGTCAAACACAAACTAACTGACGCAGCAAGTTCAAATTTTGACAGGAGTCAAATGACAGATGCCTGTTGACAGGAGTAATGTTGCTTTTTCAGTAAAGAGGTCAGAAATTCAAAAAGTCACGGACTTATTGACCCGCCCTCGTATTAATTACGCCAACAAAGTGGTAAAATAAAATCATTAAAAAAAAAGTATTTTTTGGGGTACCTCTGGTACGCGTAATTTTCGATTCAGAGATCCGTTTGCGTAAAATTAAGCTTTAAATTGATAGTTTTTGTTAGTCAAGACGCCCCCCCCCCCCCTCTGCAACTACAATGTTAAGTTTGATTTTAGGAATTCATCCCAACTACGGAACCCTTCATTGTGCGTGGTCCGACACGCACTTGGCCGGTTTTTTTTATTTAGTCGTGTTTAGATACTCGTATCAACACCCATCATGTCTGCAGTTTCGCTAGCTAATTTAATTTGAACCTGTATTACTCAAGTCTGTTAGCTAAGAATAGCCACAAGCCTAAAGACTAGCTTTCAGTACCTATTTCACCAGCCAGCTTAGTATCAGCTATTAACATCTGGATTTCAAATTGTGTATAGGAGGAGGCAGCACGTATTAGTGAAATGTCAACATGTTCGTGGTATGATATTACCTATCATTCATTACTGTATTGTTCGTCTAGTGGTCACAAGTGCTACTGCTGAGCACCAGGTCCTGGGTTCGATTCCCAGCTTGGGCAAACTTATTGGGTTTTTCCATCAGGAATTTCTCAGTAGCAGCCTGGAGTCTGGAGTTGTGCCGGTTGATGACAATAGGCTTGATGACAATAGCCGCACGGGTCGATCGATCAGGTTAAGCTACGCTTGCCGCGGTTGGTCCGTGGATGGGTGACCATCTTTACATACCAAGACCCCTCCCTGCCTCGGAAAGCACGTTAAGCCGTTGGTCCTGACTGTCATTCGTGGATCTTTGAGTCGTTACGGGTCGTCAGAAGCCTGAAAGTCTGACAGCCAGTCTTACCAAGGGTTCAGATAGGCAGTCGCTCCATGTAAAATGCTTGTATTCAGCTGCATCCGGTTACACTGGAAGCCGACTCCAACATATTTGGCAATAGGCTCGCCCAGTCGCCCCCTATTATACGGGACTTTGGCGAAATGTGGGTGTGCTTGGGAAAAACAGCCTTGTTATTTACACTTAATGTTATTTTTCCAGGTGCAGTTCGTAGGTATAATGGTGCACGCGTTCCAGCTGTTGTTCATCGACTGCGACTACCCGCGCGCCTTCGTCTGGTGGATCGGCATGCACGCCGTCATGTTCTTCTTCCTCTTCAAAGATTTCTACAACCAGTCCTACTCTAGACCTAAGGTATGTTTATCGCTTATTTGCTTAGATTTTACACCGAAAGAAAATACTTCCTTATCGATTTAGTCATCTGTTTAATTAAACTAATGTAAGAGTTCAAGTTGTACGTTTTTAAAAACTAGAACATCTAGACGCACTGCAAGTTACTATCCATACCTAGTTGCCATTCCACCAATTTGCACTAAGCGCTTCCAAAGCTCCTTCATAATGCGCACGGCAAAAGAGTGGAACTCACTACCTGCGTGTGTGTTGCCTAACGCATACAACCCGAATCTCTTCAAAGTTAGAGTGAACAGGCTTCTTTTGGGTAAGCTCACTCCATCGTCGACGTTGTCTCTGTCACCTCTGACCTAGATTAGAGTCAAGAGCAAACCCATCTCAAATAAAAAAAGGTAAACTCTGACAATACTGATACTGATAGGATTCTACTCTATTTATTTATCAAAGAACACCAAGAGGTTAATACATTCAACAGATGATAATGATTTATAATTTATTTCAATCTATTCCCTAGAGTGACAAGATAGTTTGAATCATTGGTTTAAATGCCAGAAAAAATGCACGGTTTAGAAAAAATCTCCATGCGGGAAAAATAATTATTATTTATTTTCGTTAACAGGTTCGCGCCAGGTCTCCCCAACCGGAGACGACAGAAATAAAAGACATCACGTACAAAAACGGCTCAGTGAAGAACGGCTTCAGCAACGGTCACACGAACGGCACGTTCGCGCGCACGCGCACCGTGCTGCCGGCCGGTAACTGACGGCGGTCGCGGCGCCCACCTTAGCATTCCGTAGTACTCTGTGATTCATAGCCTGAAATTATCACGGGACGTTAACATTTCTTATTTAATGCGTGGACCTTCGGGGTAACGGTGTCGGATGTCTGTGAGCGACGCGCGAGCGCAGGTCCGGCCTCTCGCCACGTCGCCTCGCCAATAATAATCCTAGAAGTAGTGGTACATGTGATTTGTCTAGTGTACATACAGTTAGGCGGTATCAATGGTGTAAATTTTATTTTATTGATGTAAATGTATAGCTAGATTTGTGATCGCATAGCGTTTTATACTTTTATTATTAGATTTAGACAATATGTTGCTTTTAGAGTTTAGAAAACCTCTAAAAGAATACAGTCATAATACTTACAGAAACATGTATGCTATACATGGTGCTTATTTAATTTAAATATATTAAATATTATGATGATTGATGAGCTTGTAAAAGTTAAAACTAACATTGTCGTTTTGTACCATGAAATCTGAAGTTGTTGACCTCATAAAATGGAATTATTACTACTAATACATCTTTTGAATATACATTTTGATTCACCCCAAAGTCAGCCAGCTTATATAGCGTATACTATGTGGATAAACCAAGAACTGAGAAGTGCTTCAAGTTAATGACAGCTACCTTATTTTACTTAACAATTATAGAGAGTTACTGTTGAGAAAAAATAGTGTTAGTGAAAGACTCCGTGTTTAGTTTTTAAGTATTGATCAGTATTTTTACAAGCTCATGATTATCAAGACTATTTTGTTCACAATATTAGATAAAAAATAGGTTTTGTACCTTTCGGCAAATACCACAACTATATAAAACATGTAAATTAATATCAACGCCGTTTGCCTCTGTGTATTTTTAAGTAACACATTTATAGGTGTTAATTATTTCGATACAACTTTTTTTGTTGTAAATTGTCGTGATTATTTTTCTATTTTAAGTACAACAACTGTATTTTAATTTCAACCGAATGTTCAATTTAGGTTTAGATTATTATGACACTAATGTGGTTGTGTTGGTTATTTATTTTGTTTAATTTATCTTTTATTTATACCAAAATTATGTATATAAGATCAAATCGATAACGGGTTTATAGCAGTAGCTTTCAAACTTCCTTTTTAGTCTTCCGTTTTGTTTTGTACTTACCAAAATTAAAGGTGCTTTTTGTACTCCGAATATTCTGCTTTTTTTAGCAGCCAAGCAGCTGAAGCTCACCATTTTGTAAATATAAATTTGATGTTTCATTAATCATATAGAAATCAATTTATGTACCTATTGTAATTTTTATACAAAAAATATGCAATTAAAATATAAGTGTAATATTACTGTAATGTTTTAATTTATGTCCCCTCACTCAATTCCGTGCGATGTAAGTAACGGTGTTCTCGAGTCCAACGAGTATTTATCTAATTTAATTTATGGACCCTTTTGAGCTATGAGAGGTAGGCATTTCACTGCAGGAAAAAAATGTGAAACACATATTATAATAAACAAATTTTATTTTAATAATAGAAATAGTAAATTAAAAATACAGACGAAAACTTAACATACCTCACATGATCACTGTTTTATTGTGATCATCAATTCAATAATAATATAAAAATAATATACCTTCACATTTTATTCGTACGAATTACAAACCATAGTATTTGTTCATTATATTATACGAATTCAACAACATAGCAGTCTAGCAGAGTTATACAGGGTTATTGGTAAAACACCAACAACCTCTTAAGGGGTCAAAGTTATTCATAATGGTGAGTACAATGACCCCTTAAGAGGTTGTTGGTGTTTTACCAATAACCCTGTATATATAAAATGTGATTTTCATATGGCAATGTCAATTGTCACCTGTCAAATCAAATTACGAGATCTGTGAATCTGTCAACCGCTACTGAGATTTTGTGATAATTTGTTGTTTTTATGAAAATGTCGAAAAAGCCACTTCGATCTCAAGCGAGAAATATTGTTTTCAATGTTTATCGTAAAATAGGGGAAGAAGAAGGCGTAAATCAAACTCAATCTTTGATTTTAAAGCGCGTCGTAGAGTTGTTTTGATAATTTTGGTTATTTTATATTTTTCTTTCTAATTGTAGCTTCTTTATAGGGGTATCCAGTACTAATATACGGCGAATCGTAGGTGAGGGCACATCGAAAGATGGTGTATTTTCCACGACTGGTAAAAAGAGGAGGGGACAAGAAGAAAATCAATTTGGACAGTTTCAATTTAGAGTTGATTAAGAATAAAGTAAACGAATTCTATACAGTTCGAAAGAAAATTCCAACAGTACTTAATGAAACTGTTACAAAAGGGAAAAATATAATGGGTAACTTTTATAATATAAAGACAAGACTATATTATAGTCTTGTTACTTTGACTTTACATAATTAAACAATTTAATGGATCGCCATTAAATTGATTAAAACTACTATTAATTAACTTGATATTAATGTATAAAATGGAAAACTAGTAGAAATTGTGTACTGCATAGAAATATTAAAAAATCGCCTTCACGAATAACGTTTTTCTGCTTAACTGTACAAAACATCGGATACTAAGCTGCTAATTTGTGAAGATTACCCGTACGTACTTTTACGTGACCTCTTCAATTTGGTCGGCTTATTAGAGAATTGCTGACATATTCTTGTTTTTGATATAACTTTAATTATAGCCATAATAGGGATGATGACAACTTTTTTTTTATTTGTCCGTCATGTAGAATAGCAAAAAATATTGCACACATATTTTTTCTTTTTTTACGCAATCAAAAGATTACGGCGATACATTGAGTTAAAATGTGGCATGACGTCACGTCTTGGTAGATTTTATACGTAGAAGTGACGTAGCAAGCCCCCACTCCCGAACTTTAGTGCGTATTATCTAAGTCATTTTTTATTAATATGATAAAGCAAAAAATACGTGTCTAATATTTTTTTATTACCTGACGGACGGACTAAATAGAATTTCTTTATTTTTACCCAGGCATCATCCCTATTGAATACTGAAATTTACAGTAACGAATGTCCATGAATCATTTTAATTTGTTTAATGTTTACCATGTTTCTTAATGTTTTGGGAACTGCGTATTTCATCGCTAAATTACGATCAGTCTAAAATTAATAAAATTTATTTTTATCTTCTTATCGCGTAAAGTTACAAAATTTAGACATCCTGACATTATAATCGTCTACCACGGGTATTTTTTACAGCTGTTTATTTGGTTATAAGTGTATTGGTTTACTTGCAAATTCGTTTTTTTTTCTGATTTTTGAAACCATTTAATTACATTGGTTTACGTCAACCAAATCAAAAAGTAATGTTTAAACAAATTAAGGTCTCTTATTGGTATTTTTTTTCAAACTTCTGCGTTGAGCCGTTTCCGAGATCTGGGAAATCACAAAATGTTACCGCAGCAAAATCTTAAATAACTTAAGAACCATACACACACAAATTTTGCTATTTGCTAACATTTACTACTCAACAAAAGCTATCTATTCAAGTATTTGGTTCTGGGCTGAAACGAATATTTGAAAAACGATTTTGCCAGGGTAACGTTTCAAACTTTACTGCAGCAAAATCTGTTTTTCTCAAATAACTTTATAACTACAATTCAAACAAATTTTGCTATTATTAAACAAATTGCTACTCATGATACACTAATTATTTGTTATAGTCTCACCTCTCTAAAGCACAACTTTTTCAGATATTTTGCCCGGGTAACGCACTCATAAACTAAGGCTCAAATACTAAAATGTTACTTTTGTTTCATCACATTACATGATTTTTATTCAGTTCTTTATATATTCCGTATAAAAATCACTTCAGAAAAGGTCCCTGAAGAGGATTTTTGTTACTAATCATTCAAATTCATAAAAAAACCTATTTTGTGTTAAATAAAACTTTAACATTTTTATTAGAATGTAAATCTAGCAGTGGGGCGTCTTTCCATTCTATACAAGGCCAGAACGCAACGCTGTGAAACTAATCGCGTATGGATTAGAAATCACTTTTTTACTAAGGTCTTTCAATGTATACATGAGTAGTACGCAAATACTCGCGTATACTTCGTAGTGACCTAACTAGTTCTACCTTATTCCATAGTATAGAGTGCCAGTACGCATATGGACTAATCCTGTATATGTTGCAACCAACTGGTTTAATTAGCTGTTTAGTTAACCGCCTAGCCTTTTTAACTAAACGGCGGCTGTTCAACTAGCGGCCTGAATGATATTCAATTATAGGTTAGATTGGAACTGTGACCAACCACGCGCGAGACGAATTGGTCGCAGTACTATGCGTGCCAAATAAGAATAGGACTGTCAAGGCGCCATTATGTTTAGCAATACTCGCGAACTTTATTACCAAAGCGTAAGGTGTGCAAAAAAATTAATAAAGAAAAATTATACTCGGTTCAATGTGAAATTGCGCAGAAGTTCATTAGCACGATTTTTTCATTTTCAAAGTACTTGTGCACATTAAAAACGATTTCTCGTGCGCTACGATGGAGCACCGCCCATTTCTTCGAACTCATATTGAGTTGAAAGTTCACTCAATATGAACAAACAAAATCAACAATCATAACCAGTGGTCGGAGTAGGTAGAGCTGTTTTTGCTACTTGCGACATGCGGACAAAAAAAAAACCATCTCGGAATTAAAAAACCATTGTTTAAGTAGTTTTATAGGAGTAGGTAGAGTTTCACTTAATTAATTCATAATTCCCGAAGCTACCTCTAACAACATTCCAGGATCCCTGTGTGTGTATATAAGTAAGTATATACTGTTTGGGTGCTCACCTACTACCTGCTCATAACTGCCCACTTACCCATATTAACTCACTCAAATCAAACGACAATTTCAAAATCGCGGGATTTCAGAGGCATATCCATGTTAACATCAATGTTTGCGGTCATTCACCCCAAACAGCTCTACCTACTCCGACCACTGATCATAACAAAAAAATGCAAAATGGCGACATATTAGGGTGACCTTAGCATTTCGTGAAGTTAAGTACAACTCGTGGGCATTAACATGGCACCTGGCTCGAAAACAACCCTCCTCCCGCTTCCACACGCGGGGCCCCGCTCTCGTCGTGTGAGACAAGTAGCGTTAGCACTGTTACCGTTGAACGTATCCTTCCGTTTGAGTTTTGGAGTATTTTGTTTGCCGTTATTTGTTATCGGATTTTTGTGGAGTTTTTGTTATTGTTACGTTTGGACGTTTTATTTGTTATTGGTTTTAGTTGAGTTTTTGTTATAATAGTTACGTTTGGACGATATTCAAAAACTAAAATAAAATTCATTTTTTTTTTGCACTCGGTACTTTTAACGTCATTCGAGCCAGGTGCCATGTTAATGCGCACGAGTTGTAGGTATAATATTTGTTAATTTTTTTAATGAATACTGTTTTCATATATTATTAATTTATCCAAACTTATCTATTTAGAGAATTCAAGAAATAACATTTTATAAAAATGAATATAAACAATAATGAAATCTATGTATAAAAAATATAAACATTTTTTTTGTTAAGTTTTTTTTTGCTGGCAGTAATAAGTTGACGGCTATCGTGCGAAATTGGCAGCAAGCGCGATGCTATTCTTAGTTGAAACGCTTAGTAACTAAGCCGGGCACTCCGATCAAATGAGTTAGGTTAGTTCACAGAGTACTTTATACTATACTGGGTTAGTTTATAGAACTGTGACCAACCGCGTGCGAGCCAAGCGAGCGGTGCCGCGGCAGTGGTCGGCGAGCACTACTTCTTATGGCTAGGCGGTTAACTAAATGGCTAATTAAACCAGTTGGCTGCGACATAGATCGGAATAAGCGCACCGAACTCTATTAAACCATTTTTTTAAAATAAAAATAGGATTTCAAAGTCGTTGTTATTTATTTAATCCTACACTAATAAAGTTTAAATATCATTCCATTATATATTCAATCATTAGGTGCGGCCGACGCGCATGCGCGCTTTCGGACGTTCACTTTCTGCTTGCGGCGCGTATATACAATTAACATAACTTTCTTAGAGTGCGGCGCGCCGCACCTGTGCGTTCGTTGCACAGAGTTCGTTGTGCATCTCTATCGTTTCGAAAACATCGTAAAATGAGGGTCGGTAAGGGTGTCTACACCCAATATATTTTTTGCATGCGCCCGAGCGTTTGCCACACATTTTTAGTGTAGCATAAATTTCGCTAATAATTAAGCAGATAATGTGTTAATCAATGATTTTATTAAACTATGTAAAGCTTTAAAACTCTTGTCAGGCGGAACTGATGTAGTAGACGAGCAGTACGCAAAATTCGTGTAAATATCTACATTGTAATCGTAGATTTAAAAATAGCAATGCAAAGTATACGCGAGAAGTTTCCTATGGCTTCGTTCTGGCTTTATATTGAATGGAAAGACGCAGCTGTGGGTTCCAGATCGAGAGGAATACGGAGTAGATTTTTTAAAATGAAATTGAATATTAAACTTCATTCACTGCACCACAAAGTTCTAAGTTGTATGAACATCATCGCTGATACCAAACGTAAAAGGGTGAATATTTGACCTTTTAACCGCCGTCATTACCTTCCGCCAAAAGTTGATGAAGGAGAATATCGTTAATGAAATATTTCATCAATTCCCAGAATCTGCTTAAGGACCAGAATCAGGAATTGCTGAAATATTTCATTAAATATATTCTCTTTCATCAACTTTTGGCGGAAGGTAATGACGGGCGGTTAAAAGGTCAAATATTCACCCAAAAACGTCCGTCGGACCGTCTTCAAAAGCGCTCGTCTCGTTTGAGACACTAAATTAAAGTTAATTATTAAATTTTATCACCAAAATCCTCTACCTACTATATAACTGATAACGAAAAAAGCGAAATTTTGGTGATATACTTACAATTATTTCTGATTAAGGTTTGTCTGGATTATGAAATACAAGACGTATTGTGATCCTTTATGCTAAACCACTTAGGTATTATAATTGAGGAGCTCCGGAACAAAAGCCGATAATTCCACTTTTCAACAATTTGGCTTGTAGCAAGGGCTTTCAAATAGGTCAGATTTAAAAGAGTTGAGTGTCCCCACAATATTAGTAAAAAAAAAAAAAAAAAATTGGGCATAAAGTGGATTTGGCTTTTGTTCCGGAGCTCCTCAATTCAACCATAAAATCAGTCACTCATAAAATATTACTGTATGAACTTATTTTTTTTTTAAAAGAATTCAGAACGGAACACAAAATAGATATGAGATTTATATGAATTAGTGTCTAGTGATGTTTAGTACAGACGCACATCAAGCTACTACAATCTGTCAGATTTCTTTAATAGAATTTCGACTTTATTGCTAAAGTATTAGGTTCAAGGTTGGTTGGGAAAATCTGACAGTTTCGGGTAGGTTGACCTGCTGGCGTCTGTACATTGCTCCTGTGTAGTTTTAAGTACAGTGTTGTCTGTTATACAAAAAGACATGTAAGTTATTTGGCAGACATAGCACACCGGAATCCTAAATTTCCTGCAGAACTATCTTCAGTATTATGAGACCGTGAAGAGCATCTATAACGGTAGCAGTAGGATAGGTGGCACAAATATGACCCACCCTTCTTCACTTTTTCTTTAGCCTGCAAAAAAAAAAAAAACAAAATGAACCTTTATAAAAAGCATAGTCAAGAGTTCTTATTTACAAAAAGAAAAGAAAACATTCAATTGCTTTGAAACATTTGAAAAGGTGATTTGTATTTTTTAATAAATAATGATAAAATTTCACAAATTAACAAATATTACATTTTTTCCAGCCCAGGAGTCTTCAGTCCACTCCCACACATTGCCAGCCATGTTATATAGACCAAAATCATTTGGAGGAAACATGTTCACTGGGGATGTACCTACATAGCCATCTTTGGCTGAATTGTGAGTAGGGAATGTGCCTTGCCAAATGTTGGCCCTGAAGAACAGAAAATAATCAGATCAGTGATACCTTGCTAATGGTAATGTAAGGGCCTGCTTTAACATATTCATTAGCAAGGCAGGTCACATTGACAGTTACCAGTTGTTTCACAAATACAAAATCAATTTAAATAAAAGCAGAAAAGAGCACCAACTACATGCCTGTGGTAAATATTTCTATAGTAAAAATGAAATGCTGTTCATTGGTAAGCGCATCACTTCAGAACGGCTGGACCGATTTTGCTATTTTCTTGTTTTAAAATGTTTGTAATAGTCTGAATCAGGTTTTTACATAAAGGAAAATTTTAAGTTGCCTGGAACTGAAAGCATTTTCTATGGAAATTTTGTATGAATTATTGTTTGTATAGGAAAATGTCTGCTGACCGGACGTCAGCTAGTAATTGACAAAAATAAACCATAATACTGACATATGTTTTCTGCCAGGGAACAGTTTGTCGCCCCAAGGGTATGTTGTATCACGATGGCCACCCCGACATGCTGCTTCCCATTCAGCCTCTGTCGGCAGGCGTGCACCTCTCCACTTACAGTATGCTTTTGCATCACTCCATGACACATGAGTTACTGGGTGGTCCATTAATTCTGAAAAATACAGGTTAAATGATATCAAGTAAAAGCAAATGGGCCTATTTTAGTTTTTTAAACGTTAACACTTTTCAAACATCTAGCTACTGAGAGATCAAGTTGACAAACAGGTCCAATTTATGGCAATCTAATCTGTACAAAATAATTATATTAAAGTAGCACAACCAGCTTGAAACTATGTACCAGTTATGTCAGAATCAGGTCCATATGGATGCCTCCAGTCAGCACCAAGCACCTTGTACCACCAGACAGCTTGTACAGCACGAAAGTCCTTCAATTGTTCTTTTAATGTACTATTCAGAAATGCCGAAAACACAAAACTATCTCCAAATTGTTCAGCTTCAGTCTTATATTTGGCTTTATTTATAAAATTAGCAAATTCCTCATTTGAAACTTCATGTTTGTCTAAATAAAAACTTTGTAGTTTCACTATTCTTTTTGGGCCTTCTTGATCACTCTCTATAGCTATATCATCTGTCCCCACCTGATAGTCATTAGCAGGCACTAGTACCATTCCATCTAATCCACTGATTTCTTCGACAATGCTATATTTGTTATTACCATCATGCCCAACAGGACATGCATCTACATTAGATGGATTACTAAAAATATTTTCTTGT
Source organism: Dicycla oo (assembly GCA_948252095.1). Classification (NCBI taxonomy): domain Eukaryota; kingdom Metazoa; phylum Arthropoda; class Insecta; order Lepidoptera; family Noctuidae; genus Dicycla; species Dicycla oo. The sequence goes on from OX411714.1 coordinate 21,989,046, forward strand.
GCCAAGTTTGCCCCTTCTGCACGGTTAAGGTTACAGCCACATCCAGACTCTTTAGAAGTTATTACAGGTTGGAGAATACAGAATAATATCATAACTATCATGATTTTTTAGTTTTATTATTAAAAGACGACCCACTGACCAAAACTGCACTGAACTATTACAATAATTCAAAGTTGTTCTACGTTAGTACTATTATTTATTCTGTGGTTGTACTGAAAGCAGTGGAAGTTCATGACACCAGCAAACCAAACTTTAACAAGTCTGAAGTAAACCCTCTAAACCCTGCTAAGTTTAATCAATCGAGCATCTACTTTTCTCTAATAATAAACAAACTAATCGTCACTAATCGTGTAAGGACTACAACAAGTTATGACGGACTGACGCAAAGAGTATAATAATAATACGGTAGGACTGACGGACTGACTCTGACAGCCTGTCACCCGTCAGGGTACATTATGTTCTGTGGCCTGTCAGCCTGTGTGATGTGAGCTGTCAGAGTCTCAGAGACTCGGAGTCAGTGTAGTATAGTGCATGTATAATCTATGGTATAGGAATCTTTGCTGCTTAGGAAAAAGTAAACTCATAGTTCATTCTCTATCTACGAAACTCACCAAACTTTTACTAAAATGTCACTAGATTGGGTAAAAAAATAAATTGAAAAAGTCACTAGAAGTTACTAAATTATTTAATCAATCTTTGTCAACAAAATTACTGTTTATACCTAATGGTAATTAAGAACAAATATTATTATGAAAAATCGATGAAGGAAATACACCTTTCAATTTGAATTAATCAAATAACTCTGTTTAAAAATTAATTAGTTGAATTGAATCCTCATCTATTATCTCTATAATATCATCTTCGTCCGACATGGTGAAAGAGGATTGTTGCTCTGTAGTTGCAGTGGAAGTCGAAGCTTGTAGTTGCATTAAGGCGATACCAAAATAAGTTGGGGGCTTTTTAGTAACCATTTATTTCACTATTACAGAATGTATGGATTTAATTTTTGGATCTATATTTATTGACTATTTGATCAATACTCTGACTGAAGGAAAACACGATTGGTTTAAACTTTTCGATAGAATTTAATTCCGAAAACACCTCTACTTTTTTATATTTTTTTCTGTAATTCTAAAATCCTAAGTAATTTCATTGCAAAATTGCATTCAAAATGTGCGTATTAGGTAATTGAAAACTCTGGCTGAATATATTTTTGATAGATAGCTTAATTTATTTTTAAACAATTTTTATTTGGTTTGGCGCTTTTGATTTGGTTCCAGCGCATTGTTGCACTCTCTTTTTTTCGCATGTGGATGTAATTGACTCTGTCACTTTCTTATTGCCGCTCAGTTAGCTTTTTACGTATCGCCTTAAGGAAGTAGATGGCGCAGTTTTCTTATTTATGTTTTTAACGGTTTTCGTCATTTCGGACAAGACTTCACTAGATAAAACATAAGTTTTGAAGGTTTCTTTTAATTTTTTTAGTAACTAGTTAAATAATATATAACTGCTGTGTTGATAATGAAAAAGTCACCAGACATCTTTTTTGTCACTAAATCATAACAAAAAGGTACAATAAACAGCAAAAACTCACTAGATCTGGTGACAAAGTCACTAAAACGGCAACACTGCTCACAGGCAGTATCATCTTTGACCACTGAGATAGAAGAACATGGAGATGGCATATTCTATTATAGGAAGAATAGATATACAAATATGTCATATCGACACAATCAATCTGCCTAGCCTTTTCCCAACTATGTTGGGGTCGGCTTCTAGTCTAACCCGATGCAGCTGAATACCAGTATTTCACATGGAGCGACTGCCTATCTGACCTCCACAACCCAGTTACTGGGTAATCTGATACCCCTTGGTAAGACTGGTTGTCAGACTTTCGGGCTTCTGACGACCCGTAATGACTGTCAAAGATCCACGAATGACAGCCAGGACTAACGGCTTAACGTGCTTTCCGAGGCACGGAGGAGTCTCGATATGTAAAGAAGACCAACCCCGGCAAGCGTAGCTTAACCTGATTAATCGACCCGTGCAGCTGTTATTACTCAGCCACGAGCTCCTCTTGTCTCATTTTATATATATTAGTCTATGACAACAAGCAGACCCAGAACACAGACTTGACTTCACTGAATTCACAGCCAACCAACCCCTACACTACCCAACCAATGCTCGTAATGCTAGGTACTGTGGAGCTAGAATCTCCACATTTTTCTGCTACACAAATTTCAAAATCACAATGAAAATTTTGCTCCTTTTATAAAACGCATAACGGCATAACCCCCTAACACTCTGAATGTAGGTAATAATTTTTCATATTTTCCATACAAAAAGTGAAAAATTCCATATAAAATACGTTGAGAATCGCATCATCTCCGGCGCTACGGGCTCACCTCCGCAGTTGTATTTATGTGATTTGTAAAAATAGAAAATTAAACAGAAAAAAAAATCCTATGAAGAAAAAGAATTTTGAGTCGAATTATGTAAAAAAACAAATTTCGTAAAAGTGCAGTTGACTCTTTCTACATTGTTGCCGTCGTACTGTCTTCACGGTAACGTCATTTTTGTCTACTCTTCCGTCGACAAAACGCTTCTCTACGGTTCTCGTGCTAACCAGCTGGTAGAAGTAGAAAGTAATAAAATAGGTATAACTATTTCATTTGTGAAATCGGGGAGAAGAAAACAAAACATGTTTCAACTAATACTGGTTTGAAGGATGTTAAGCTTTTTTTTGAATAGGTAAGGGCCGATTTTTTAATCATTAAGACGCTACCGAACGCGCAGTGGCGCCCTCATCGTTTGTTTCGTTATTTCTTTCATTTTAGAATGAAAATGCAGAAAATGAGCACGTTAAGTTGTGCTCCACAAGACAATACGTTATTATTATTATTAACAGTAGTTTTATATTGTAAAGTTTTATTGTAATCCTTAAAACGGGAAATGGTGGCCACTTTTTTATTACTTTAAAATTAGTATAACATATTTTCGTAACTGAGTCCATACTGGATTGAAGTGGATTGGGAAATCAAACACTGTGTAACTTAAACGTCGTATAATCACGGTAAATAGGTAAAAGGTAAATTAATATGGTAAATTACTGTCACGGGAAAACTATAACAAAACCGTTATAAGAAAACGCGTGTAGAGCTCGGGCGCGCGCGGCGGTTCGTGACGTCCCGTATTATTATTATACTCTTTGCGTGACGTGTCCGTGCGTGGCTATGCGTCAACTGCCCCCGCGTCTGAGGCGCGTGAGCGTCGCGGTTGCGTTATCGCTCTCTCTCTCTCATATGCCTCTAGTGCATAGTCTTTAAAGCGAGAGGGAAGACATACGCGTCGGCGTCCGGAAGTGCGAGGGTTTGAATTGGTTGCGACAATATTAATAAATTCTGTCTGTAACTATCCCCAAACTGAGCGGTGCCTGTATCTTGGGGACCTGAGTTGCGATACACGATTCTGTTTGTTAACTGGTGTGGATTGGGCAAAGAGATTTAAATTTACATAGAGAAGCTATGCGAAGAAATTTCATAGAAAAACTGTGACCCCTTGTCTCAGTAACGCCATCTAGCAACATTAGAGCGGCTATTGGGAACTAAATGTCAGTAACGCTATCTAGCTTTGAATAGCATACTAGCGTAGATAGAGAATGAACTTCATGAACTAGTTCATTCTCTATCTACGCATACTAGATAGAAACTTGGTGTAGGGATGTTAATATTAAAATAACAAGGTATCGATAATATTAATTAAAGTTACAAGACTACGAGAATACAGAATACACTAAAAAATGCCAAAAATGAGGAAAACAATAAAACGAATAGTAATTATTGAAATTACTATTCGTTTTAATGTTTACAAGTTTTTTTTTTTTACACCTAATTTACTAAATTATCATTAACTAGCGACCCGCCCCAGCTTCACACGGGTGTTCCCAATCTTTCAAATTCTCATTTTTTCTCTACTATAATATGCATGTATTATACCTATAAACCTTCCTCTTGAATCACTCTATCTATTAAGAAAAACCGCATCAAAATTCGTGGCGTAGTTTTAGAGAGAGAGTTTAAGACTATGCCTTTGATTTACGCTTTGATGACCAATAAAACAGAGAAGTCTATTCTATTTGACCTTATAACACACCGTATTAACAACTGGAAACCCAAAAAAAATACACGCAGTTTTCCACAAATGCTTTAAAACTATTTTTCCCAGATATTATACGTATAATAAAAAGGAGTAATTTTGGCATCAAAAATAAAATTTACACACGCATTGTAGGTCTATGTTCCAGCCTGCCTCTATTGCCCCATGATCGTATTGCAGAAGGATGGCAATATATTTTGTCAGACAGTATAACTTTTCAAAATGCGAACATCCGGGAATTTATTCAATATTTTGAAAAAAAAAATATTAGTAAAAATGATGAATGGTGTGTATTCAACGAGAGGCATCGTCACAGGACCTTATGGCCCTTATGCTTCACCCAGGTGGAGAACCTAGGTGAAGCACGGGATTGCGCCCAATTGAAATAGGTATCTGAAGCCCAATAGGATAATTTAACTCATCATTATGAACAACTTTCACAGTGGATCAAACCCAAATAACGCGAATAAATAGTCAGCTGTTGCAAACATTTTGTCTTTGACATGTGAAATTATGTATGGAACCGCTGATTTTTTCGCGATTTTAGAAGTTCGCGTCAAATAACTTTGCCACACTATAGTTCGCGCAAATGATTGTGCGGTGGCGCCGATTCCCTTGATCACAAACGAAACTAAATTTAAGTTCAGTGCATCTTTTTCTTTCTATTTCATTAAGAAAGGGACAGACAATAAGTATTAGCTCAGTCCTGTTATTAACTTAACTAATTCCTGTCTAATTAAGATAAGTACGAGTACTCCATAGACAAGTTTAGACGTGATTCAAAAATTGGCTACTAAAAATACGTCAATTTACGTCAGGCGCTGACTAATTTGAATTTCTTGATTAAAATTGATTGAATTTGATACGAATTTCTATAATAAAACAGTAGCGCGCCATGCCGTGCGCATCGGAAACTCTGGTTTCAGAGCGGCAAAGTTATTTGACGCGAACTATATTAATAATTGATAATATTCATTTGATATGGGTAGGCCAAAAGCTTTAAGTGCAAAATACGAACAAAGTCTAGCCAACTGCTTGCACGTAATGGAGAAGAACGGATTTGGACTAAGTCGCACAGAGATAATTGAACTTGTTCAAAGTTTTGTAAGAGAGAATAAACTCGTCACTCCATTTAAAGATGATAAACCGGGCCAAGAATGGTTTAAAAATTTTTGCATAAGGCATAATTTGTCTATTAAAAAGCCTCAATCTGTGGAGTTATCTAGAAAAAAAGCAGCAGATCCTTTCATTTTTGAGGAATATTTTAACCTCCTCTTTGCGACAGTTTATGAATTAGGCTTGGAAGAAAAACCAAACAGAATTTGGAATATAATATATTTCACGGGTTGCGATTCGATTATTTTAATATGGTTGCTAAGCAATTTACGCTCGTCACAGTGACGTCACTCGTCACTCGTGACGGTGACTTCGCCATCAGCTCCAGTTCTCCTGGTTTTTATTAGAAGAACTCCTTAACAATTAACGTCCCTGTCTCGGCAAAAGCGATATTTTGTAAAAAGTGATGTGAGGTGAGCAGTTGACATTAGGCTATTGTAACTTAGATAAATTACAAACTGACCCACTAAAAAGTGAAAAATAAAAACTTTTTACAAAAAAAAAACAACCGATTTCCAAAACAAACACTACAAAGGGAAAAATAACTTAATTTCGGAAGCTGGTGGCAAAAAACTAAAATAATAACACTGACTTCCGAAATTAAAATTATTTTTCACTTCGTAGTGTTTTGTTGGAAGTCGGTTATTTTTTTTTTTTTACCTTACCTACCTACAAAGTTTAAATACTTATGCAAAAACTTTTAGAAGGTTTTTTGCTGAGATATACCTGCTCTCCGCCCGAACCCCGTGTTTAGTTTAATTTAGTGTTTAGTTTAATTATATGCCGTTTGGAGCGCAGCGTGGTGTTTGGTATTCTGTCAATACATTTTACGGGTTGTCTATTGTTTGCCCGAAGATTATATGCCATAATCATCATTTTCCCGAATTTCATTTACCCGAATTTCATTTGCCCGAATGTTTCATTTGCCCTAAAAGACATATGACATACTTTTAATTGCCCGAATTTTAGATACCATAAGATACGAATGCCATAAGTATTGTTTGCCTTATTTTTATGTGCCATAATAATGATTAGACATAATATTTAAATGGCATAACAAGTATTAGACAATTATTTAAGCCCCGTAATAATCATTATACATGATGACATTATATTTAAACGCCACAATAAATTGTTTTCGAATCTTTTTCCAAGCGACACATTTACTCATGATGTTTCTACAGGCGCTTTAAAATGTACTTTAGTTAAATAAATACATTGGTGGGTACACGGAACATTTTGTAAGCGATATTTTATTGACAATACCGTAACTGCGTTTAAAGTAGTTCGCTGTTGTATTTGTGTTTTAAAATGGATTTAAATAATGTTTGCCAGTTATTTCAAACAACAAAAGGTGGTGTGAAACTCAATGTAAACGGTTATACGTACGAGCAGAACAAAAAAGTGAAGTTTGCTTTAGCATCAAATTTGTATTTGCATTAAAAAAGAAATTGTACTACCTAATTATAATTATATAGTTTGATTATTAAACTTGTTTTTAATTCTAATACTTACCTACTTATTAGCTTTCTGGCTGTCGATGTCGATGGGTGCGCAATGTTTGGTATAATAAGAATAAACTTATTTATTCTGTGCATGGTTTTTTTTCTGTGCATGGTTGATGGTGGGCTAGGTCGACGGAGCCCCGCTTCGCGGGGCTCCTACTTCTGTGTGGTTTATAAAAAAATAACCACGAAGGGGATGGCGGGGTCTATTCGCTCGCTTCGCTCGCTCACACGACCCCGCTATCCCCTTCTAACCTAACCTGTCCGAGTCGGGGTGCCCTAAAGTCCCAATTGCATCCAATTTCTCTTGATATAAACAACCGTTACACACCCGATGTCGATGGCAAATTATGTTATGGCATATCATAATTATGGCATGTGATAATTAGGGCATGTGATAATTAGGGCTTACAATGATTATGACAAATGATGTTATGGTAAGTGACTTTATGGGAAACAATGATTCTGGCGTGACTAATATGGCAAATGAGAGTAGGGCAAATGAGTATTATGTCGTATGATATTATGGCTGTTGACTATTATGGCAAATGATATTAGGGCAAATAAAATTCGGGTAAACGGCGGTATACCCATTTTACGCCCAGAATTCTGCGCTCCATTGCTCTTTGGCAAACCCCAAGGCAGAACTTACTTAACTTAACTTACTTTTTAGTTATAAACGAAACTCATCCTGAAAGTACCTACGCAATATCTAGGCTTTTGTATCTTCGGGTTCTTATCAATTTCTTTCTTTCCATGGTTACGTCGCATCTCAATATCGTTCTAACCAAACGATGGTCACTTCCGGTAAGCTACGCTTGCCGCGGTTGGTCCGTAGATGGGTGACCATCTTTACATACCGAGACTCCTCCGTGCCTCGGAAAGCACGTTAAGTCGTTGGTCCTGACTGTCATTCGTGGATCTTTGAGTCGTTACGGGTCGTCAGAAGCCTGAAAGTCTGACAACCAGTCTTACCAAGGGGTATCGTCAATCAATCTGCCTAGCCTTTTCCCAACTATGTTGGGGTCGGCTTCCAGTCTAACCGGATGCAGCTGAATACCAGTATTTTACATGGAGCGACTGCCTATCTGACCTCCCTACCTATCAAGGGGTATCCTATTACCATCGATCACTAATAAACAACTAGATGCACAATGCCATACAAAAATTCTCTTAAAACGGTCGCCAATTGTCTTTACCTACTTCTAGTTGAAATAAATATACGTTAATGTAAATTCAACCATAAGTGCAATGTTTAAAGTTGTATTCACAAAGCCGTTACGACCGGTGCTTGCTAGTCAACATACATCAAAACAAATTCAACCTTACTTACAATGTTTTAAAATCAGATTTACAGTGCGAAAAAAAAACAATAGATTTTACGACCGAGGCTCACCGCTAGGACAAAGGCATGAGTAGAGTCGAATTGTCCAATATTTTTTTGTTTATATATTATTATAAAGGTATTTTTTTAAAGCTTGTTAAGCTTAATGTATTAAAAAAAGTGTACGTAATAAAACACATTTTATTCTCTTCTTTGGTGTATATGTGTAATCATTATATTATAATTTACCTGATTGGATCGATCACTAATAAAGAATTAGATACACAATCAGCGCAAAAAAGGTCCTTACCGAATGAATGCCCACTTGGACGGGTCCGTTTGAATTACATTAACGTATATTTATTTCAACTACAATTAAGTAAACACAATTGGCGACGAGAACTTTTGCATGGGATTGTGTTACTATAATATTTATAGAAACAGTAAACAAGTCTCATAAAACAAAAAAATCATAAGTAACTTTAATAATATTAAAAAAAGAAACAATAGCGTCTCCACAAATGGAACAGAATCAACGCACATAACCCGAACAATTTAAGCGGGCATGCGATAGTATGATTACTACGTTTACTGAGAGTCTTTACAATTGAGATGCTTTATAACTCCTCCTGTTTATTACGACTTAATTAAAAAAATGTTTTTACGACGATTTCCTGAGAAAATATCAGTATTTACAATACAGTGATAACAATTATATATTGATAATATTAATAGTTACCGAAAATATGAAACTCGCATCTTTTTTTTGCGTCCTGGAAGTGTGATTTTCGCACTTTTTAAACGAGCACTGTGTCATGCTTACTGTCGGAGCGTTCAAATGCTACTAGAGTAAAAGTACACCAATTGTTAAATTTGGTGGACTTTCGGTGAGGACATTTTTTGCCGCTGATTGTGTATCTAGTTGTTTATTAGAGATCGATGCCTATTACCCAATAACTAGGTTGTGAAGGTCAGATTGGCAGTCGCTCCATGTAAAATACTGGTATTCAGCTCCATCCGGTTAGACTGGAAGCCGACCCCAACATAGTTGGGAAAAGGCTAGGCAGATTGATTGAATCACATAGTTTACCTCATTTTAGGTTTTGACAACAAGACTGGCCCACTACATGTCGTTTTTTTAAGGAAACTATTCATCACGTAGAGTTTTAAGTAAATTATAATGAAACGAATAAATATAAGTTGCATCTAGTATACCTACCTGTTTTATTACAACGACAATTTTATAGAAATACGTATAGCAAAACCAAAAAATCATCAAAAGAAATAAAAGATCTTGTTTTCTAAATGCCAAATTGCTAAGTAGCTGGAAGTCATGCCTTTGCCCAGCAGTGGGATGATGCAGGCTAACAGTAACAGTAAACTGCTGAGCAGCTATTTCTTTCAGGCAACCTTTGGGAGATACAAGGTGTACCTAGTTGAAATAACTGAAAGACAGCAATCGCGAAAAAATGAGAAAAAAAAAGTGCGGTTCCATACATTTATTTTTATATGACATGGACAAAATGTTGAGAACAGCAGTTTTTTTTCGCGAATTTCTGTTTGGTTCTATTGTGAACATTGATCATAAATATTAGTTCAATTAGCCTTTTGGGTTAAGTTATTTTAATTACTTACTTACACCTTTTATACAATTATAATATTAAAAAAATGTACTTTTTATTAAGATAAACTTTAACGTAAGACATTTGCATAATCTGAAGGTAGAAAATGGGTACTAAATACGAAGACTTCGAAAAAGAAAAATAACTACGAGTATCCATTAATATGTCTGATCAAATTGTTGAATCATCATTAAGGAGGGACCAACGTTTATTAATCAGTCAATATTTCTCAAACGATTCATGTTAGGGACAATTAAATTTCATATTTCTAAAGTAGAATTAAGGTATTGTAATACTATATAGGTAGGATACTCCTCAGACCAGCGCATCCATTTGGTCCCTCCATCTTGACGTCAAGATGGAGGTACCTAGGATTTTGTTAAATAACTACGTATACACTGAGGTAGCTAAAATTATTGCATAGGTAGCAAATAGTCGATTTTTGGTATTAAACTTTTATATCCAAGACTTGGACTTGGATTTGAAATCCAAGACTTGGTGGTCCCTCCATCTTGACGACTCAAAATTACTTTGATAGCTGATCTGCTGATGTTAAAAGTAAGTAGTTTAAAATATAGAGATAAATATCGTCGGTGATACTGCGAAACGTTCCATGTCAAAAAATAATTGATTGCAAAATGTTACACGTCTACTTATTTTGACATTAAAGAAACATTCAGGATTCATTTGCATACAGTTAAGTAGGTCTTATTTCAGTTTGCTGGTGTTTTACCAATAACCCTGTATAGATGTCATAGTACAAAGCAGGGCAGTTATTCTGTCCTGCTATAAGAGCTTGTGGTGAGCCCCCTGTCCCAAGCGGACTATCCTCAGTGCACTATTGAACGATCAACCTGGCATCAGTTATATCAAGCTACTTACAATCTTTCAAATTTCTACTTGATGGCTAAAGCATTATGTTCAAGGTTGATTGGGGAAATTTGACAGTTTCGGGTAGCTTGACCTGCTGGCGTCTGTACATCCATAGAAATATCACTTTCTAATACCTAAGTTATATGTGGTTACATCCGTAATTTGGGGATTGAGCGTGTAAAGCCCTGTGCAGTACACTGATGAATTAATCCTGATTTATTCTATCAGATTGATAGTACAATTGTTCATGGTTAACCTTGAATGAGAGATAACTGGTACGTTCAGTACATCTTTATTTTGGCATTCTAAAAGTCACTCTTGTATGGCTGCGTCTCAAATGTCGCAAAAATCGGTGTTTTGTACCTAAATATCTTGCTTCCTATAGTTTCAACGATGGTTACATCTGTTATAAAATTGTAAAGCATAAAATTCTCTACAAATGCCCTAAACAATTTTTTACGCTTAACCGTTTTTGAAATAGAGCGCGGAGGGCGCGCAGCACTCTGGATACATGGCATAATAAAAACGTCATATAAAACAAGTCAATCAAAACGTCATAGGACTGCCGTCATCATAGGAGAAGATAAAGCTCGTCATTTTAATTGGACGTAGGTACTCAATCACATCAACAGGAATTTCTATATTTTAAAAAAGTTGGCTAAGCCAATGTTAAAAATGTTTCCTAAAGAAATGCTCCAAAAGTTTTGATATCCCAGTTCTAAAAAACGTAATTATATTTTATTTTTGCATGTATTTAGTGGCTGTGAGTGCTGTGTGACAGGACTTCTGCGCTGTTTAAAAAAGGGAAAGCTTTCACTAAAACATTAGCCCATTTTAGTTCAAACGGGCTCAAGTAAGCAAGAAAACTGCCCTGTACAAACGTTATATGAAAATGGAATACGCAACGCATCTTGTTGGCAATATGCCCCAAATGTTGAGGACAATATCGATCACCTTCGCTACACACAATAAATTGGTCAAGTCAACAAAGCCTAATAAAACTGTGCAGTTATCCATTCTTCCACCAACAAGTGCAGCGGCGGTTCATCTACATATCCACCGTGTATACAAACATGGTTAGTGAATGATTCAGATCCCCAGGAACGGGGTTGGGTGCTGCAAAGTGAACTCTTGGTTGGAACTGATAACGTCAACATTACCACCAGCTCCAGATGAACTACTGTATACAATATTTTGCAACTGCCAGTGGTTGTGGTTCACCCTGCGGATGCAGGAAATCGGGGTTGCAATGTTTTTTAGCTTGTGACCAATGTAATAGATAAACTTGACTCATCGTATCAAAGCAATCTCGATGAAGAAAGTGCATTTGACCCCGAAATCCTTGATGGTATACAGACAAATATCCTTGACAACGATGATGATGATAACGAGTTAGAACTTTTCCGAGTGCCCGGTGACGATGATGAAGAAGAAAATTGAGTTTCTCCTTCTAAATTGTTAAACAGTTTTCGTAAAATATCCCCCAGCCCCCATTTGAACTTCAATCTTATTGTAGTAGGTATAATACTGTATTCCTTTTCCACTTAAAATCTTACTATATATATATATCTTAAAATAATATGTAGTATATCGAATATATTTGATAAATGAAAAGTTATTGACTATAATGTACATAATATACTTATTAATTAAAAAAGGAAAAGGCTAGGCAGATTGATACAAATATTAGGTTGGGGAAAAAGTCTTTTCGCATTATAGTACGTATGTATGAACTTGTATTAAAATCTGTTTGACTATACTATTTGTATTTGGCTGGTTTTGGTATCATTGAAAGTTTAAATTTTAAAGAACATAATTCCAAATTCAAATTAGGAAAATGTGTGATTTTCATTTGTTTTTCGTACCGTCAAGATGAGTGAATCTAATGAAGAAATTCGATACATTTTAAAATTTTACTACAAAAAAGGTAAAAATGCAACGCTAGCCGCGAAAAAAATTTGCGATATTTATGGACCTAGTGTAGTGTCTGTGAGAGTAGCACAAATTTGGTTTAAGCGTTTTCAATCCGGAAATTTTGATGTCAAAGATGCACGTCGCTCTGGTCGCCCTATTACGGATAAAATGGATGCCATTTTTGAAAAAGTGGAGCAAGATCGGCATATCAGTAGTTACGATATAGCTGAAGAACTGGAAATTGACCACAAAACAGTTTTGGCGCATTTGAAAAAAACTGGGTACACAAAAAAGCTCGACATTTGGGTACCTCACGAGCTCACTGAAAGAAACCTAATGAACCGTGTACTCATTTGTGATTCTTTATTACGACGTAATGAAACCGAACCATTTTTGAAGAAGCTGATAACTGGTGATGAAAAGTGGATCACGTATGACAAGAACGTGCGAAAAAGGTCGTGGTCAAAGGCCGGTCAGGCTTCACAGACCGTGGCGAAACCCGGGTTAACTCGCAACAAAGTGATGCTGTGTGTGGTAGGATTGGAAGGGCATTATTCATTATGAGCTGTTACCACCAGGCAGGACCATCGATTCTGAACTCTACTGCGAACAACTGATGAGATTAAAGCAAGAAGTTGAGAGAAAGCGGCCGGAATTAATCAACAGAAGGGGTGTGGTTTTTCATCATGATAACGCTAGACCTCACACATCTTTAGCCACTCAGCAAAAATTAAGAGAGTTTGGCTGGGAGGTGTTAATGCATCCGCCGTATAGTCCTGACCTTGCACCTTCAGATTTCCACCTGTTTCGGTCTCTTCAGAATTCTTTAGGCAGTGTCAGGTTAACATCACGAGAGGACTGCCAAAACCACTTGTCGCGGTATTTTGACCAGAAGTCCCAAAATTTCTATAGCAATGGGATCATGTCCCTACCTACAAGATGGCAAAAAGTTATCGAACAAAATGGTACCGACACACTTTAGTTAAATGTAAATAAACTATATTAAAAAATGTTTTGAATTTTCTTAAAAAATGCGAAGAAACTTTTTCGCCAACCTATTATGTCATAATTATGTTTTTTGTGATTAATTAACTTTATAAGAAGTATACTTTCAGAGCGGCTTGCCATAGGCAAGAAGGCAACCAGCCATTCTGACGCTAACTATTATAATTATTTACCGGGACTCACAGTTGACCTTGCATTAAGCCATGTATATCATGGCTGAGCAGCGCGCTCTCCGCGCTCTATTTCAATAATAGTTCAGCGTATAAAAAATGTATAGGAAAATTTGTAGAGAATTTTATGCACAACAATTTTTATAATAGATGTATTTGCAAAAAACCGATTTTTGTGACCCAAGGCTTTAATTATCTTAAGACGAGAATTTATGAGATTGATTCAAAAAAATAATTTCTTGATACCTACAAATTTACCAAATAGAAACCACGAGGAGGCAGCCTAGATGTAGGGTACCTAAGTTATCATACATAATTTTATCAACTGTGGGGAATATGGGGATTTGGGGAAAAGAAAAACAAAATGCGAACATAAACAAGTTTATTCAAATAGGAATAGGTACTTATAAAAAATGTTATCCAAATAATAATCTATAAAAAAATGAAAAGATGAGGAAATAAAACGTCAATTTCAATCCTTTCACCAGTAATATCCTGTATAATGGTGTTGGTGGAATACTGGAAAAAATAAACTTAAATTTTTAAATTAAAATTTAATCTAATGCTAAGTAGGTATGGTCGGACTTTTACGGCTGTACCCAATAACCTATTTTCAGTAAAAGGCATCGCTATTGATGATAGACAATATAATTCTATCTGTCCTTGAGGCTTAAAATGTCGTCCCACAATAATCGGGCTATCGGTCTAATGAAAACAATAGATAGGTATAGTAGGAATAGTTCTGTACTTTTCTCTCCCGCCCGTGTGTACCGTTACAATAAACACCCCTAAAGCATTTGGTTCAAGGTTGATTGGGAAAATTTGACAGTTTCGGGTAGCTTGACGTGCTGGCATCTGTACCTAGGTTGTTCCGAAAATTGTTAACCACAGAATAAATACAAGCTCTTTTTTGTTGAAACTATTTTAAATTGACATTGAATACAAATCTCCTTGGTGAAAATTATTGGGCTGTTAGATCTATTTTTTTATATTTTAAAGATTATCTGTTTCTCTTCTTTTGTTTGTAACAATGGACGTCTCGCGGGAATTTTTTCGTGCTATGATTTTTTATAAACGAGGGTTAACCCAACGAATTACACGAAAATTTACAAACTGCATTTAGTCTGTTCCTGCGTTAGCAACAGTTACTTATTGGTTTCGTGAATTTAAAAGTGGTCGAAAGAACCTAAACGATGACCCCAGACCCGGCCGACCTACAACTGCAGGAACTCATGAAAATGTCAGCAGGGTAGAGTGGCTATTGCGGGAGAATAAACACATTACAAATCGAGAATTCAGGCTGAACTGAAGATTGGATCACAGGCAGTTACCATCGTCCTGCATGAACACCTTAAAGTCAGGAAGCTTGCTTCGCGATGGATACCTCATTCTCTCACCGAAGAGCAAAAATACCGTCATGTTGATTGGTGCAAATGTATGCTAGAAAAGTTCGAAGGAGGAACTTCGCAAAACGTATCCTACATCCTTACAACTGACGGATCTTGGATCTACAGCTACGATCCTCTTTCGAAGCAGCAATCTACGCAATGGGTGTTTGAAGAAGACGAGTTGCTCACAAAGGTTGTTGGCGGTCGCGGAGCGTTAATAAAAAAATGATAGCGGCTTTTTTTTTCTTTTTTTTTTTTTTTGACGCAGTGGACCAGTAGCAGTAATTCCGCTAGAAGAGCGTAGAACAGTTACTAGTGACTGGTATTGCGAAGTTTGTATGCCTCAAGATTTCGTGGAGTTCAATAGCGAGTGACCAAAGAGCGGTCTGTGGCATACTTTTGCACCAAGTTAAGGCGCGCCCGCTCACACAGCTGCTAGAACCATGGACTATTTGAATACTTCAGAGGTACAAATGTTACCTTATCCTCCGTACAACCCAGCGATTTTGTTATTTTTTTAATTTTTCATGCGCGAAAAAACACTGCAGACGAGGCCGTCGAAGAATTTCGGCGGTTATTTTTCGACAAGATACATTTTTAAATGTTTCGAAAGCTGGTTCACCCGAACGCATAAGTGCATTGGGGTTGGAGTATTTTGAAAAGCTTTAAATTATATTTTTAATCATATTCTAACCATTTCACTAACAATTTTTGGACAGCCCACGTAGTATTACCGAAACTATACTATGTCTGAGAACATAAATTAAGCTAGATAGCTCGTGAAGCGGTTGCTGGAAGACGAAGAGGAGGATGATGATATAATAATGCTGTTACTTTTGGCAAAGAGGAATAAAATTTATTCGTTGTATAGGTGCATCCAGAGTTGATAAAGGTTGCTTCCGCTCAGTCGCGCGACCATACTGCTAGTGGCGCGCTTCAGCGGCGCCGCCACGGTCGCGAATACGCCACGCCCTCCGATCGCGTGACACAGTCGCCTGCATCGAAAGATTCTGCATACAAAATATACAAATCCAATCCCTATAGAGTCCACGGTCGTCGTGCCGGGTTGCGGCTGCAGGGCGTCAACTGCCGGAATGCGAATGCTACCTTTACTGCTGATAACAACTTCATTTGCTCTTAAGGTCGATGCGGCATTTATAGGTAAGTTCTCTGTGAACTAAGTGATTGGACCCCAAAATCACCTTCCGAGACGATAACTTCTGTTACCATTTCCAAATCAGTTTACTTTAACGTATTTTCACTTGAATCAGACATGTTTTATAACATCATTTATAAAAAAAAAAAATATTTTTAGAGTTTCGTACCTCAAAAGGAAAAAATACGGAACCCTTATAGGATCACTCGTGTGTCTGTCTGTCTGTCCGTTTATCATAACACATTTGCTCCGAATCTAATGGACCGATTAAGTTAAAATTTGGTACACGTATGAATTTCTGTGACTCAAAATAACGCAAATAAATGTATTTTGAATATGGGATTAAATTTTGGGCAAATAAGAAAATAAAATAAAAAGTTTTGTAAACTGTACAGTGTGACATATCAAATGAAAAGGTTTACTGTGATGGTCTCAAATAGATTTTTTTTTAAAATAAATTGATTTAAAGTTATTTAAGAAAATAGACGAAAATTGACCATTCCCCCTTACCTCCGAAACTACTGTCTTTTAGACTTAGTAGATTCGGAGTTTTTGAAAAAAAAAAGTAAAAAAAATAATTGTATACCTATAGACTACTGGAAAACCTATAAGAAGTCTATGGTCTTAAAATAACATGCCAACATATAAATCTCTCAATATTGTGCGTACAAACTTACATTTGCAGTTGGAATTTATGGGATAACATGTTTTTCAACTACCATGTTAAGTTAGTACTTGGGATAAATTCATCCTAACTACGGAACCCTTCATTGTGCGTGGTCCGACACGAACTTGGCCGGTTTTTTTAAAGTAAACAATGCTTAGATACCTACGTTTATCCTTGCAAATCGAGGAATAAACCTATTTGTCATCTTTAGTAACACGTAATTGGGACGCTTACTTTGGCTTTTTCATACAAATAGCTATCCGTAGTAAGCGCTACACTCCTATTAATAGATGGCGTGGGCCAGTAAGATTCCATATACTATGATAGATTATTGGGACGTTAAAACCATACATAGATAGGTTTTTCCATCTCCAGTATGCCAAAACTGGTGATAGATAGATTATTGGATTCGGCCGTTATGAGCTGCAGTAAAATGACACTTCTACCTTTTTTAACGAAATGACAGATAAGAAGTGTCATTTTTTTATAAGTCCGAGTGTAGGTACATTGTATGACGACTCCACACGCTTGCCAAACCTCGACAAATCATCACAAATTCAAAAGTACCTATATAAGGTCTATCTATTCATGCACGAAATGGGTCGTTGTACCCAGTCATCATTATGAACAACGTTTACTATGAGACCAAACCTGAAATCGCGAAAAAAATCAGCTGTTCCCTACATTTATCTTCGCATAACTCGTCAAAATATAGGGAACAGCAGTTTTTTTTTAATGTTGTTCATAACGATGAGTACAATGACCCCTTAAGAGCGTTCGTGTGTGAATAGATAAACCTTATACAGGGTTATTGGTAAAACACCAAAAACCTCTTAAAGGGTCATTGTACTCATCATTATGAACAACTTTTACTATGGGACCAAACCTGAAATCGTTAAAAAAAAATCAGCTGTTCAGTACACTTTGACGAATTATGCGAACATAAATGTACTGAACAGCTTTGGTCCCATAGTAAAAGTT
This sequence comes from Dicycla oo, assembly GCA_948252095.1. Taxonomy (NCBI): domain Eukaryota; kingdom Metazoa; phylum Arthropoda; class Insecta; order Lepidoptera; family Noctuidae; genus Dicycla; species Dicycla oo. The sequence goes on from OX411714.1 coordinate 22,006,922, forward strand.
GTTCATAATTATGAGTACAATGACCCCTTAAGAGGTTGTTGGTGTTTTACCAATAACCCTGTATAGAGCGTTTGGCTTGGCATTGCAAGCTGCAAGCCCACTTACTTGCAGCCGATCAGCCGCGCCGGGTGCCGGCCGGCGCGCCTCATTACTGATCCGATTGAGTGACGGTTATTGTGTACAAATTAAAGGAAGCCTGTGGCAGCGCTTGCGATGCATCCACACGTTGTGTTTTGTGGAGGTTTGTAGTCTGCGGCAAGTGCCGAGCGTGTGGGTTCGGCTTTCTAATCATAAAAATTTAATGCTGGACCAATCTTTGAAATTTGAACAAAGTACATTAAGGCAAGGCATGCCTAATGCCTGGATTATCACCAAGACGACAAAGCGTTGCTTTAAAAGAAATCTATAATATAATACGAGTAATTGCAACTTTGCCTAGCACTAAACTTTATAACATTTTACTATTTAAGCTCCTCACCTTCATGAACTTTCAAATTCATATATATTACTTATTAATTGTTGATCAAACAAAAACCTATTCACTGAAAATAAAAGAAAAAAATGAGTGTCGTCGTTCCCTATATATGACATGTAGGTTCTTAAAATAGGCATTGTAACTGGGCATTTTATCCAACTTCAAAAAAGAAAGTTATCAATTCGACACGTAGATACCTATGTATGTAATATTATTGGAACTGCAATATATTCACATGCCTATGGTAATCTAGTAGGGCTTATATAGGTATATGTGTGAGTATATGTTTGTCCATATGCATTTCTCCGGAAGTATTAATCGGATCGTATCCATTTTTTTTTTATTGGCTTACATTTACTTCAACTTGATATGGACTAATACGTGTACCTAAGTGTGGCGGCCTGGCTTATTGATACGAACTACGGGTGTGTGTCAAAGGAAAAACATCTCGAAAACTTGGTCAAATTCTAGTGCAATATATCTAACAAAACTACTTATTATAAACAAATATTTCAGTTTTTACTTAAAACTAAAAATTACGAAATAAAAATATTATTAAAAAAAAATCTACTTCAAAAAGAAATGAACTCAAAATAATGAATTAACTTTCATTTTGGAAGTCGGTGACAAAAACTAAAATATAGATCCCAGGGCCATCGTGGCAAAGGGCTGCCTGCAAGGGGGCGTCCTCTCTCCGCTGCTATGGAACCTGGTTGTAGACAAACGGATACATCACTGTTGGCTACGCCGACGACATAACCATTATAATAAATGGTACCCACGAAAACACCCTATGTAACCTCATGCGTCAAGCTTTGAAGATAGTAGAGGACTGGTGCAATAAACACTAACTATCAGTGAACCCTACAAAAACCGAGCCGATTTTCTTTACAAAAAAGAAGAAGCTGACAACACTACAACTATCACGATTCTTTGGAACTACCCTAAGCCTATCAACTGCAACCAAATACCTGGGCATCTTTTTGGAAAAACAGCTGAACTGGACTACATCACCACAAAAGCCAGGATATCCCTGTCGCAGTGTAAGATACTGCTTAAGAGGAGTTCGGGGATTAACCCTAAGGTCACTTACTGGCTATATACCACAGTTATCAGACCGATCATCACTTATGGCTCACTAGTCTGGTGGCCCAGGACAGGCTTGAAAGATCTTGAAAAACTGCAGCAATTCGCCTGTGTAGCAATCACTAGCTGTATGAGACGGCCGCTCTACAGGCAATGCTTGGACTGCCTCCTCTACACCTCATCGTGAGAGAGGAGGCGGCCTTGGCCGCCTTTGGGCTCAATATAACCGGAACCCTGAGCAAAGACTCCAGAGTCAAGCACATACGCATAAAGGACGATGCAATCAAACGACAACCAATTAAGGCATCAGCCTGTGACAGAGCCCCGAAACAACACTACTTTCTTTTTCAAATACTCACGGAAGAACAGTGTGACTACTCCGGCCCGAATAGCTGCGAGTTTACACCGACGGGTCAAAGACCCGACTCCGGAACCGGAGTTGGAGTTTTCTCACGACCGTAAACGTGTCCAGCCCGTTGGGAATGTTCAACACTGTCTATCAGGTTGAATATGTGGACATTATACAAGCGGCGTACGCCATGGAGGCCAGGAGAGTTACGGATACTTATATACGTATACTCTCCGACAATTCCTCTGTACTCCAAACCAGGGACAAAATATTCCTCAAGATCAATACTAGAATGTCACAATATGTTTTAGAACCAGTAACGGTATCTAACCGCAATACAGTGACACTGCAATGGATAAAAGGACACAGTGGGTCACTAGGTAACGATGCAGCTGACGGACTAGAGGAGAGCATTCAGCACGTCAGTCTGTGGACCCGAACCAATCGTACCCATTCCCTTCAACCAAATACGCAGGTGGCTACATGAGTTGACCCACACACAAGCAGAGAGTTGGTGGTTCTCGACACCGGGTTGCAGGCAGTCCAGGGAGGCTATGCCATGGTTAGATGGCAAACTAACCAGGCGATTATTACGCCTAGACAGGAATGGCCTGCGCCTGGTGTCGGGGACCATCACAGGACACTACTCACTAAACAAACATTTTCACACAATATCTAAATCTGTGCAGAGCGTGTTAGGAGGCTGAGGAAACCGTTGCGCATGTGCTCTTCGAATGCACAGGTGTTACCCAGATTAGAATAAAAACCCTTGGGGCATCCAGATCTTTCACAGATGTTCTGAACAGACCAGAAGCCGTGATCAACATCTGGAGGGAGGTGGGCTGGTTGGAATAACCACCGACGGCCGCCATGGCTCAAGTACAATGGTCCACTTGAAGAACTAAGTCAGACCAAGACCAGACTCAACAACATAGAACATAGATAAAGTCAAGAGTTTTGCTAAGGCGGTACGCAAAAAACAGACACCGTGACATCCTGTTTATCGACGAAAAAAATTTCGATATAGAAGAGAAGTACAACAAACAAAACGATAGGGTGTACGCTACAAGTTCTGTGGAAGCTGGTAATGCTATTCCCCGAGTGTAGCATGGCCACCATCCCTCATCATTGATGATTTTGTTGGGAGTTTCGTATTTTGGCCCGACTGAAGTTCATTTCTGCGAAAAAGGTGTTAAAACCAGAGCGAAAGTTTACCAAGACACTGTTTTGGATCCTATCGTAAAATATCTACCTAAGACGCGCCTTCGAGGACGGCTGTGGACGTTTCAACCGGACTCAGCACCGGCGCAAAGGCCAGAACCACCCAGGCGGGGTTCGAGCTGAACAATATCGATATGATAAAGCATGAAGATTGGCCCTCCTCCAGCCCTGACCTTAATCCTTTCGATTATAAAATATGGCACGTGTTTATTTAACACAAACAGGTAAACATTGGGTTAAAAGCCTTAGCTTTTAACTTTTAAATGTTTACCCAATGTTTATTTGTGTCAATCAATGATAACAGCAGAATATATTTTAAGTAAACTTAAATCCTTTCGCGGGCTGTAGGCAGTTTGCCCATTTCTGATCTAGAATATACCGAATATTACCAGAAAACGTAATAAACGTAAGTAATGGACAACTTTTATGACTAAAGGATTTATAATAATGTTTCTTTCAATATTGGTGTAAAATGCCCAGCTAGAATTCAGTGTAAATAGAGTGTGGAGCACCCAGGTATAACTAATTGGCTTTGTATTCAAGAAATATATACTCACAACAGTAGCGGCACGATATCCTCTTGTTTCATTTTACCATAATATTTTACTATGCCATCTACATGCCCCATGCCAACCACCGCGAGAACGCGTGGAGATTGAACTATTGAAAAAGAAAAAAATACAGAGTCAAATTAAACGTGTCCGTTGCGGTAGCGTACACATGATGTAATTTACGATTGTTGTAATACCCAATGAATAGAGCATAAATAGTGCTCAATTAGTGCAAAAATAAAAAAATAATGCCTCTGTAAGACTACACTATTATTGTATTGACTAGGCACTATTGTACTATATGTAGGTATACTGTGTACGCTGATATAAGATGAAGCTAGCGTACACATGGCTGTACTTGAAATCGGCTTATATTAAAGCAACGTAATTTACACACAAGTTCCCAAATAGAGTGCGGGCTATACAAAATTTCATAATGATTGCTCATATAGGAACAGAGATATTCAACAAGACTTGAATAATATTCCGACTGGGGTTATGGCAGCGTACACAAAGTTCCTAAAGAAAGCGAACTTTTCTTTTTTAACGACTTCAAAAAAAGGAGTTATCAATTCGACACTATACATACTAATATTATTTGAACTGCAATATATTCACATATGATAATCAATTAGGGCTTCTAAACAAATATACAAAATTTTATATGTAAGTATGTATGTTTGTATATTTGTATGTACGCATTTCTACGAAACTATTAATCGGATCGTGACCATTCTTTTTTGTTGGCTTACATTTAGATCAACTTAGGGCTTGAAAGTTTCATCAAAATCGGATCAGTAGTTTTCAAGATAATGGACTAATACGTGTAAGTGTGACGGCCTGGCTTATTGATCGAGCTACGGGTGTGGTGTCAAAGGGAAAACATCTCAAAACCATGGTCAAATTCTAGTGCAATATTTGTAACAAAACTATTAAATACTTATTACAAACAAATATTCCAGTTTAAGTATACTAAAAACTAAACATTACGAAATAAAAATAATTTACAAAATTAAATCGACTTTAAAAAGAAACGTACTCAAAATTATGAAATAACTTTAATTTTGGAAGTCGGTGGCAAAAAACTAAAATACAGATCCCAAGACACCGAATTGCAAAATTAAAGTTATTTCATAATTTTGAGTTCATTTCTTTTTGAAGTCGATTTAATTTTTAAAATTATTATTTTTATAAATGCTATACGTATAAATACTGCGTAAAATTCGGCCCCTGCCAGTACAAACACTTTATGTTATGTATTATTCGCAGTGGAACAATATAAAAAATGTAATAGTAATAATAGAGAGAAAGAGTAGCAACTCTGTTGAAAAATTTGCATGTATGGAAAGTGCTGCTACCTCTAGTTTGGTGGGTGAATTAAGGCTATAATAATATATACCTACCTATAGGTATGCATACTTACTATAATGTGTAGCTCTCACCTAATTTATTATACCTACTCTTTCTTTTACTAGTTGGCAGACAAATCCGGCTGTTCGGCGTTTGGGCAAGTCGGTAGGTATCGTAATTTACAAAAAATCTGTAATTTTTTGTAAATTGAAACAAAAAATATTTACTTCACTGCAAAGATGCTTTTTCGTTGCCGTTTTGACCGTACTTTTGCGTTGAAATCGACGCGTGGTCACACTTTCATGTCTCGCCGGTGACTGAGTAACCAATGACAAAGACCAATTATGTGTATTGCGTCTAGATACACCTTCTTTGCATGTGAGCGTAACCGCTGTAGAGGCGCGTTCATTTTTATAATGGTTTTTCTATACCTAGAACTTAACATCAATTTTCTGCGAATTCGTATAAAGTATTGCCCAATTTCACGCACTAATTATACATATACACGCACTATTTATAATAAGAAAAGTTCGCTTTCTATAAGAACTAATTTGTGTATGGTGCCATAACGCCAGTCGGAATGTTATTTAAAAGTCTTGTTCAATATTATTATATTTTGTTCCTTTATGAGCATTCATTATGAAATTTTGCATAGCGCGCGCTCTATTTGGGAACTATTTTTGTCTGTTAATTCCGTTGCTTTAATATAAGTCTTTTTAAGTACGGCCATGGGTACGCATACGCTAGCTTGATCGTTAAGCCAGCGTACACAGTAAAAATTGTCTTTATTTCTTTAACTAAAGAGGCACAATAATTTTTATTTTTGCTTAGTGCAAAAATTAAGCACTATTTCCGCTCTCTTTATTAGGCATAACGACAATCGTCAATTACATCATGTGAACGATACCATAATGAACACAATTTAAACTAGTTAGCGAAACTACGCAGACGTGATGGGTATCGATATCTAAACATGATAAATAATATTACGTACCTACATGATATTATTTCGTAGCTTTTAATTAGGTACCTCCGGCTTCGGGTACCTATGTTTGTTGCTTTGTCCGCAATTTGGAGCAACGCGTGAAGTTAATGTTTCCATTCGATAAATTAATGTTTTAATTCCATCTATCGTTCTTACAAATTACCTACACAATACTACTTACCGGAACGAACACATTCTTGTAGTGAATACGCAAGACATTTGTCGCGCTCGTCAACAAACACATGGAATATTTTTTTAAAGGCTGGAACGTCTTTAGTAATTTCTTCGAATTGTGCTTGTACAAAGTCGCGGTCTTTATATTTTTCTAACTGATGTTTGCTAAACCACAAATTTGATAATAGTTATTATTAACAAACATATAAAAATGTACCTCGGTAATTATTGTTATTGAAGATAATTTACAAAAATACCTACTCTAATGGCTTAGGATTCGTCGACGTAAGATGGTACAGAACTTGTCCCAATTCATAAACGCTTAGCGACTGAAAAGCTCGAGCTATAGTTATTTGAATTGGCCGATCGCCCAGAAACAATTTGCAGCCAGGTATTTTTTTCATCTGAAAATTGGAATGTAAAATAAATGGACGACTAGGCAGAATTTACCTACATAATTATTCTACCTACATAATTATACCTGCTTAGGTAGGTACTACAAATTCCGACTGACTGACCTCATGGTACGCTCGCCGGAACTCTCCACCCGGCGCAACACCCAGTTCCTTCGCGATATCAGCATAGGTTTTCAAAAGCATTGCGTGTAACATCCCAGACACAAAGTTTTGACCTTTTACCGCTTCTCTGTTTGTAGAAACATCAAAATAGAATAAATCTTGATAACATAATATGAAAACGAGTACTATTTATTATACTTAAATATAATATCAAGTAATTTTCTTAATTCTAACAAGAAAGAACAAACTCTAACAAACAATCTAACACTAAAATAAAGTTCAGACCTACTTTATAGTTCGCGTCATGTAAGTTTGCCGCTCTGACGTAGACTACTACAAATGACTGCGCAGTAGTCAATATCTATAAGGTGTAACTTAATTATCGCACAACCTCTTAAGGAGTCATTGTACTCTTAATTATTGACAACTTTTACTATGGGACCAAACCTGAAATCGCGAAAAAAAAATCAGCTGTTTAGTACATTTTGACGAATTATGTGAACACAAATGTACTACCTACTGAATAGCTGATTTTTTTTCGCGATTTCTGGTTTGGTCCCATAGTAAAAGTTGTTCATAATGATGAGTACAATAATCCCTTAGGAGGTTGTGCGTTATTTAAGTTACACCTTGTATATGTATTAAAAAAAACCATTTTACAAAAAAAAAAAAAAAACAGACTTAAAAATAGTGAAAAATAACTTTAATTTCGGAAGTCGGTGTCTTTGGATCTGTATTTTAGTTTTTTGCCACCGACTTCCGAAATTAACGTTATTTATCTCTATGTATTTTTTTTTTTTGGAAGTCGGTTTTTTTATTTTGTTAATTGTTGATGCTCCTAGTAAGAACCAGGAGAACTGGAGCTGATGGCCACCATATTCATTGTGACGAGCATAAATTGTTTAGCACGCAACCCGTGAAATACTTAGAGTAATTCCGATGGCCATCTGTGGTCTTCATTATCAGTTCCACTTCACGAAATGGTGGCTAGACTCACACATTCTGAATTCCTTTCAGAATTCAGAGTCGGAATTCGTATTATTAATTTAAAAAGCCCGGAATTGCATACAATTTAATTATGCTCCACACACATTCTGATTTTTTCAGATTATGATTTTCTCAGATCGATCTGTAAGAATGACTCTGATGAGCGTTCTTGAGTTCCGGATTGGAATATTTAAGATCATGATTTCATAACGCGAGCTTTTAAATATATTTCAACACGCGGACACCACACACGCACACACACACGGGAATCAGATTATGAATTGTTTCAGTTGACACTGCGAGCTGTAACGGAGTAACGGTTAGACGTGTTGTGACTTGTGAAGTTGTGATTGGGCGTGATGACTGACACGGAAGATGTAATATTGTGCGTAGAAATTAATTAAATTATGCTACCGACATTCTGTGGTAATAAAAAAAATCTGCCACTGTCGTAATTTTTTCGCCGTAATATAGAACTGAATTTGCCTTTCTCTGTTCATGAATCCAGTGTATTCGTTTTCTTTTTTTTATTATTTAAAGCTAAAAGTAGTGCGATGAGAATTATTCCTCTTCCACATCCGAGACGTTTGCCTGAGTCGAGAAACACGAGACTACTGATTTATCTGAATTTTTAAGGTGTGAGGCAGCTTGCCGGAAATCAAATTATGAAAACTGTCTTTGAAATCACATAGGAATTCAGAATGTGTGAGTCCAGCCTAAAAATATATATCGCTATAGGTGTGACTATATTTGAGGGTTTCCCTCGATTTCCATAGAATCCCCTCATCAGATTCTGACTTGGTGTCAATGACACGACCTCTAGAGCATACCCTTTAAACAAAAAAGAATTTTGCAAATCCGTCTATATATGACGCAGTTTTATACCCGAACATACATAAACAAAATACGAGTACATACATCCGAATTGAGAACCTCCTTTTTTGGAAGTCGGTTAAAAACAGCAGTACGCCATGCCATGCGCATCGGAAAGCCTGATTTCAGAGCGGCAAACTTACGTGACGCGAACTATAACTACTGTAATTTTTCCCTGTGTGCGTGATTGCCCAATACGCATAATTGGCTATCCATGTACACTTGGAAAATTAACCCTGTAGGTATACCTACTTCAGGGTTGATGATGATGACTCTAGAGAATTTTTATGAGTCTTGGGATTGAAGTGTAATACTTAGATCCAATCTCAAGACAGAAAAGGATCTAGATACAGTTTACCTGATATTGCTAATTTAAAAAAAAACAGTCTGAATGTCGAAACTAACCTACTCGTAACGCGCGAGGGGATAAGGTATCCCACCTTAGATACCTACCCTACGTTGATTGTCGACTATGAATTGAACAGCACCCTAATTGCGTAACGCACTATCAATCGGAATCTGAATCAATTTGAAGCAAATTGCTAATCCATTGCTTCATATGTTCGAAAAATTTGTCCTCTCAACAACGTAAATAACGCAATGAATGTTGTTGAACTGTCAAAATAAAACGGATTCCGATCGTTAGTGTGTTACGCAATTAGGGTGTGGTTCGTGCTGGCGGGCAAATTCATAAGCTGCACTAGCGAGCCACAGCCAGATAATGGTCCACAAGCCTGAGTGTACTACGTTATACTCGAGAAGAAATAGGACTAACTTTAACTTTTGAGCGTCGAATTTTTTTGCGTCTTCTAGAAATTTCTTGTCGTCCAGCTCTAGCAGTGAAACTCGTTGGCGACATAATTCAACTAAAATAGCGTTCGGTTGCAACACTTTCACTATCTGAAGATAAAAAAAAATGTTTTAATAAAGGCACAGAGTTGGTCCTAGGGAGACGTCAGCGAGACGGGCCCCCTCGGCCAATATAGCCGCGTTGGTTTTAAAATAGATATAACATAGAAAATTCTTATAAAAGTACATCAAAGTACAGACGCCAGCAGGTCAAGCTACCCGAAACTGTCAAATTTTCCCAATCAACCTTGAACCTAATGCTTTAGCGATAAAGTTGAAAATCTATTTGACAGATTGTAGTAGCTTGATGAGCTGGCGTCTGTACAACGCGAGTCAGATTATTATTTAATCAGCCTAGATCCCGAGAAGGTAGAGGTCCATCAGAGGCCCTTCACATTTGGCGGAGCGCGCCGGCGCACACTGGGGCCCTTTCATATAAAGTAATGCTCAATAGTCCAAACATAAATAAAATGTTTATTTTAAGTGAAATATCAGTCAGAAATGAAAAATTGACAAAACACAACATTATATTTCGTCATCCGAAGCATCAGAATCATTAGAAAGGGTTAGTAATTTTCTAAAAGCATATCTGTAACTTCAGGATCAAACGGTCTTCTTTTAACTACTTGCGAAGGTCTTAAATTTGTTGTGACAGGGTCGGAAGAAATAAGTAGACGACGAAATATAATATATCTTGCTAAGTTATACTCTGTCTTTAGGTTTTTCGAGAGAAGCGCTCTCTAGGTATATATTTTATAATCCTTGTTTCGTGATACCTGCGCTTCTGCCCAATAGTAGTAAAAAAATTGATATGATATCTTTACCGTGGATTAATATTTCGTGCAATGTCGTAGTCATTGAGTACCAAGGATAAAGAGTGACGTATAATTCCGCGGTATTTGGACAAAATGATTTAAACTTGTTGGTGAGTGAATTTCTCAGGCGAAAAATTTACGCGTCTAGGCTGAAAACGGAGTGCTGCTTTAGAGATAATGCAACGATTTTTTTTTCAGAATTAAGGAGACGTGAATCTAAATGAAGTCACTTAAATTATAGTTATAAGACTATTACTTTTCAAGATAAACATCAGCAAATGAATTATCAATTTCTGTGTCTTGTCCACAATCACTTTCATACACAGCATTTAGGTACCTCTCGAGTAGATAATCTCCAACATATAGAGGAAAAAGTAGGCAGACTCTATTCGGGCCTCAGCGTGGATTTGTAACCGAGCGGGATGTCAGAGAATGGAATAAAATACCCTGCCGAACCACGTCTGCAACCATGCCAGCACATTACGAGGGGTCACCCGAGGAAAAGCATACTTGCCGCCATGGATAAGACGCAAAAAAGTGCTGCATCTCATCCCAGTCTGCTGACTCGTATCGCCATACTCGCCTCGTGCCTCCAGGACTCTCATCTGGAGGAGAACATGTCGATATGGATTTCACCAGACAGTGGTTGACGTTCCCAGCGGGGCTGAGAGACCGATACTCGGATCAGATGCCAGCAGAAGGTCTTTGAAGTCGGTTAAAAATACTGGTAGATGCGTCTTTTTTTGCTGATTCCGAATATGTGAATAATTCGAAAAAAAAAATGCCAGAGACGTCTTTTTCCTCATGACAGCAGAACAGGAGATAGATAGGTGACCGGTATTGTCGACTGACCGTCATTACCCATTCTAATCTTACCCTATCTACCGAGCAGCCAAGGGTAATTATTTCAAGGACACTGCCGGGACGTAGTACCTACTGCTTTCTTTATTATACTGGCCCTAGGTATAAGTAGTTAGGTGCCTATAACTTAGTTATTTAGGAATTACTTAGATTTATCTTCTTTTATTTTTATTGAAGTAGGTACTTTCCCAGCCCCTAGTTGATCGTCGACGTTAAGCCTATATAGTAACTTATCGCGTTTTAGACTATACCTACCTGGGAAACATCTTCCACTGATTGTTTGCTGAAATGCACGGTTCCCAAGAGCACCACGGTAGCATCTTGATCCTGCTGTAGAACTGTTGCCGATTTTGGTAAATCAAGACTGCTAGCGGCGTAATTATTCCTTGAAAATATTGAGCAATATGCAGCTGAAAAAATTTAAATTGAAATGAGTTTCACAAACTACATTAAGGATGGCACACTATCAAAAATTAAAAATTACGATGATACAATGACGTAACATCATTGGTATGATAGCTTACGGGTGATCTTTGGATGTCTAATTTGTAATGCAATTGGATTACATTTAACTGGAACTTCAAAGGTTTTGCTCAGAAATCGACTAAGTAGTAGGCATGTTTGGTATTTCATATTAATTTACTTGAACTTTTGAATAAACAATTTTGTCGCATTATTACGAATTACTTAGAATTTCACGTAAACATTATATTAATAAGTACCTACTCAAAAATGTCCATTTTTTACTTTTTTGTTTTGTCCGACCATTAATGACAGTCACTTTTAAATTTTCACACAGCCAGTTATAATAGTCTATTGAACAAACTAATTTGAATAGTTTGAATATGAAAACCAATAGGTAGGTAATACTCCTTTGGAGAAAGCATTCGATAAAAAGAGTTCTTAGGTATATGCTGTTCGTTAGTCTCGCTACAACTCAAAAACGGCTCGGGCTTGACCGATTAGATTCATCTGGGCATCTCCATTAAACTGTTAAGTAATATAATAGACATAGTAGCCGCCTATCTAGCTGTTACTTTTAATAAAAGTGTTGATGTAGGAACTTTTCCTGACCACATGAAAAGTAGTAAAGTCATACCTTTATTTAAATCAGGTAATAAAAATGACGTTGGTAATTTTAGGTCTATTTCTATCTTACCTGCATTTAGCAAAATATTTGAAAAGTTAATACTCAAGCAGTTGCTAAGACATTTTAATTTAAATGGCCTCCTTCATGATGAACAATATGGCTTTACTAAAGGTCGTTCGACTACAGATGCGGGTGTTGCTCTGCTGAAACATATATTTAACGCATGGGAGAACTCGCAAAATGGTATTGGAATTTTCTGTGACCTTTCCAAAGCCTTTGATTACGTGCACCATGACACGCTTTTGCGTAAACTACATCATTAAGGTGTATAAAATGAAGCTCTTAAAGTAATAAATTCATATTTACATAATAGGTTTCAATGTGTAGATGTAAATGGTGTGAAATCTTCCGGGCTACCAGTTCAGTTAGGTGTACCTCAAGGTTCAATACTGGGTCCATTCTTGTTCTTAGTGTATATCAATGACTTACCATTCTATTTAAAGGGTATCTGTGACGTTGTACTGTTTGCAGATGACACCTCAGTAGTCACACCAAAGTAGACAGAAATAGACAAGATTTTGACGACGTAAACAGTGCACTCTCAATGGTTACAGATTGGTTTACGACAAATAACTTAGTTCTCAATGCTAAGAAAACGAAATGTATAGTTTGCCTTACCGAATGTTAGAAATCTAGGACCCAACATCGTTTTAGATAAAGAGATGCTTAAAACTGTAGACTCGGCAGTTTTTCTGGGTATAACAGTAGATGCCAAACTTCAGTGGGGCCCACATATATCAAGCCTAGCGGGAAGGCTCAGTTCAGCCGCTTACGCCGTCAGGAAAGTAAGACAATACACTGACGTTGATACAGCTCGGTTAGTTATTTTCATAGCGTTATGTCATACGGTATTCTGCTCTGGGGCAAAGCCGCTGATATTCAAAATATATTTGTTCTTCAGAAACGAGCTGTTCGAGCAATTTACCAGCTCGGTGCCAGAGTTTCAGAGACATTTTTTTAAACATATGGGTAGGTTATTAACCTATTCTCACGATGGCATCACAATTCATCTTCGCCAACATCTTATATATTAGACAAAATATACATTTATAAACTAAAAACAGTGATATTCACAATGTTAACACCAGAAATAAGGACAAGTTACGTGCTCCATTTCACCGGCTTCATAAGGTTCATAACTCATTTGTTGGGCTTGGTATATCCTTTTATAACAAGCTACCCTCTGCTTTGCTAGATTTGCCCTTCAATGCGTTTAAATCTAAAGTAAAATCTAACCTTTGTTCAAAGGTATACTATTCTATCAACGATTACTTAAACGATAAGAATAGTTGGTCGCTGTATTTAACTTAAGACAATGTTTATGTTCTTTCTCCAGAATTAGCATACCTACTGACAGGTTATATGAGTTCATATAATTATTTATTTTCTTTGACTGTCAAGATCGAATTTATTTTAATTTTATTTTTATTTATTATTGACATAATCATCATTTCAATCTTTATTTTTTTTTATGAGTGGTATTGCAATATGTGGTTAGCTAGTGACCTCGACAATTGATCATAGTTTTCTTGCCTGAGCAACCGGCAGCAAGTTCGTCATGCTCCCTTAGATGTCACTGCTTGCGGTAGCGTCGGGTGTCGGGTTGTATCCTTCCCTCAAATATGGCGAGAGGGGTAATGGCTGATCTTTGCGTTATGCTCGTGAACGGGTGCTGCTTGTGGTGACAGGTCGTCTGGCTGACCTTGGTTTTGTTTTGTTATTAGTAATTTAACTCGTTGTTTATTTTACTTCGATGGTCCTAGTTTATCATCTGTGACTTCCGAGTTACGACTACATGTACGGCTATATGTAAGTGGGCACGCCCTTTATTACTGGAGGCTTTTATTTAGGTATAAAGTTCGGCTTACGTTTTTAGTTTTGTATTTTGTTTCTGCTTGAGTATAGTTTTCGATTTATTTTTTTTTTGGTATATTGGCGTGTGCTAGCTTACTTATAGCAAATAATTTAATTTAATATTTTGTGTTGCGTAATGTATATACCCAAATTATTATGCGCAGTGTTATATGATTGTTTGACTGGCCTGTTGGTCTAGTGGTTAGTGGCCCTGACTGCTATGCCGGAGGTCGTGGGTTCGATTCCCACCCAGGACAAATGTTTGTGTGATGAGCATGATCATTTGTTCTGTGTCTGGGTGTAATTTATCTATATATGTATGTATTTAGAAATATATAAGTATGTTTATCAGTTGTCTAGTACTCATAACACAAGCTCTGCTTAGCTTGAGGCTAGACGGCGTTGTGTGATAGTTGTGGAATATTATTATATTATTATTATTATTATATTATTATTCATTTTTTTTAACTGAACAGACAGTTGTCCTGCTGGGGAGTTTGTTGCGCCACTTCTTCTCCCCAGCTAAAGCACTAGGAAGTGGTAAAGGGCCGGCGTTTTGGGGGATTGTCTTATGTAATTTTGACGTTCAAAAAGTGCTCAGCCTAGTTTGAATAAATGACTTTTGATTTTGATTTTTGAGATTTTTTTTTGTTTGTTTGCTCTAATACCACTCCTGGTTTAGAAGAAAAAAAATTTGGAAAAAAAAGACAAGGCAACGTCTGGCGGGTCAGCTAGTTTTTCAATAAAACCGCCTTTGCCTTTATCTTCATTCAGCAGAAACTCCAACAGGGTGTCACAACCTAAAGCGTAATGCACAGTGGTCTGAATGACTGGTGCTGGACTTCCGCATCCAGTGGATTAGGTACCGCCATAGATATCCGGGTACCGCGATGTTTTACCAGATCGTCGGTGCAGGTATTGTGGTACAGGGCAGTGAACGACAATCAAATTTTATTTGCATTCACTGGTATAGATAAACCATTCTAAAAATGAACGCCTCTCCACAAAACTTGATTATTTCAATGTGTGAGAGGCAATATTTATTCCAACTATTTAATTGTGTGCGTGCGACGATTTTACTGTAAACATGGACTCGTCGCCGCACTTAAAGGTCAACTAATCGTGCGATCCGTCCATATTTGTACGGCACCACGACAAATTTCAATAATTCATACAAAATTCCCATAGAAAATGCACTTTCAGTTTTCCCGAATTTTCCAATTTTCCCGGCAATTTTTCAAACATTTTCTTTCACACAAACCTTGTGCTGACAATTACAAACACGACAAAAAAGTATTAGCCAAATTGGTGTAACCGTTCTGATGTGATGCGCGTACTAACGTACATTCGACAATTGATTTTTATTTATATAGATATAAGATAGATAGATAGATGGGTCATTTAATTTACTGTATACCTACTGCATATATTATGTGAATTCTTGCCTTAAAATAAATGATGAAATTATTATTATTTCAAGCATTTTTTTACTTATTACTAATTTGATAATGCAATACGTAATAAAACATTATGCAATACAAACAAACGTTATGAAATACAATATTCCAATTATTCATATTTCCTTTTGAATTTGTCAATTTCAGACTGAATGATGGGAACGCCAAGATATTTGTGGATCTCATAATATCTAGAGAGCGACGGGGCTCTTGCGATAGCAACGCCACGCTTACGCAGAATGTTGTTTAGAACACGTTGGATGAACATGACATTGCTCTTACTGGCAGAGCCCCACAGTGGGATTCCATAGGTCCAGATGGGCTTCAATACAGCGTTGAAGATCAGTAGCTTGTTATCAGCAGACAGGACAGAGTTGCTGCCCATAAGCCAGTACAGGATTCATCCCGTTTCTTTTTTATGTAATAGGTCCAGGTGAGCCTTCTGTCTAAATTAAAGCCCAGGTATTTTACATTCTCAGTATCTGGCAGAACATCAGTGCCAAGTTTGACAGGTGGGCAATATTACCTTCTTAAAGCGAATGTGATGTGGTTCGAATTTTGAGCACTTGCCCGAATGCGCCAGTTTCTCATCCATGCATGGGTCTCATTTAGTAGGTGTTGGAGCTTATTACTAGCCTCTTCGGGTACTTCATCACTTGCGAGGTGGGCTACATGATCAGCGTATGTTGCTACGGTCAAGTCTTCAGATACCGGTAAGTCTGTGGTAAATCTATTATTCTATTATATATATACCTTATACAGTGTAGGCATCCACTAAGGAAGGATTTTTAGAAATTCCACCCCTTTTTTTTTGTGGATGGGAAATCATCAAATAACTTCTCCCGCTCTGGGTGGAGCGGGAGGGCGTGTCAGACTTCTACTGACTAAAACCCACCCGTGTGCCTTCAGTTGCTTGTGCTAGGGCCACGGTAACTCTTTCGAGCAACCCGCAACCCTGGCGGGCATCGGCCCTAGCGGACCCCTTCAGCTAGTGCTGACATCTCTTTGAGGTACGCGTGGAACACAACGCGCCGTCGACCCGAGCCTGGTCCTTACCGGACGGCGAGCTACCCATTGCTCGCCATCCGCAAGCCCGCGCCTCCCGGTGGTCGGGAATCGGCTCGCGACTCGAACGAAATGTCCACCACTGATTCACTCCGCATCCGCACACACGTTGGGACACAGCCCCGGTTTAGGACGACCAGGCCTGTCTCCAGAGCCCAGTCCTCCACCATCCTGCCCCGTGTGTCCGTATACCGGGAACCCCAAGCCACATTCTTAGCATTGAAGTCCCCAAGGACGAGCACGGGGAGGGAACCGAATCCGACGACGACGACTCTCAACTCCACAAGGGAGTTCTGGAACTCGGCGAGAGTTCGGTTCGGGGAGAAGTATACCCCTACCACGACAATCTCCCCGAACCGTGCTGCCACGCAACCCCGTCCCCTCTTGACAGCCTCGAGGGATGGGGTAGCGGCGGCGGCCGACGAAATTAGGGTCACTGAGCCGCTCAGGTCCTCCACCCTCCCACCACACTCCCTGGGCGGGACAAAGTACGGCTCAGCGACCACGGCGATGTTAATCGACCACTGCGCCATGGTCTGGAGCAACAAATCCTGAGCGCAGGCGCAGTGGTTGATGTTCGCCTGGAGGAGGCGTAATGGGGCCATTATTGACACTCCATATCAGCCCCCTCCCGAGCCCCCTGTGAGGGCCCTGCCGCGGTGGATACGACGGCGACGACAGTAGAGGCGGCAGCGGCGGCGGCAGTGGCGGTGGCTGCAGCGGTGACGGCTTTGGCGGAGGGCTTGCCTTTGCCCCTGGCTTTGGCGGGTGGAGCGCAGGCCTTGCTCCCCGCCCGGTGATTGGCCGGCTTGCCAGCTGCCCCACATACAAAGCAGTGCGGCGTGGCATTACACGAGCCGGCCTTGTGACCGGGCTGACCGCAGCAGAAGCAGTGACTGCTGCGGTCCACCTCCGAGGTGCATTTAACTCCCACGTGGTTGCCCATCTGGCAGCGGAAGCACCTCAGAGGTCTGGGTTCCAGCAGTTTCACCTGCGCGGACACCCAGCCGACCTTGAGCCTGCGGCCCTCCTCGACTATTCTCCGGGCTGCCGACACGGGGCAGCTCACCGTAACGGCTCGCATCCCCGTAAAGTCGGGACGAATGGTGCCTACCCTCACCTGCTCGGCAGAGCAACCCCCAGCACCAACGATGGCGGCCACCACCTCTCCCTCCGTCGCAGAGTCCTGAGGCCGGCCGGCTCGCTGCTAGCGGGGGGCGCAGGACAATGGCCTCCAGGGCAGAAAACCGACTCTGGAAGGCAGCCAGCAACTGCCGCACCATGGTCAGTACCCGGTCCTCAGCAGGCACGGGCTCGCCCTGTCCATGCCGCGCCCCCCGCTGTGGTACCTCCCGGGGGGCAGCTCCGCGGAGCCGAGCCAGGTCCGCTCGAAGCTCCTCATTCTCCTTTCGGAGAAGCTCCATGGCGGCTGTCAAGCGGGCGACCTCCTCCCGCATTTCGGACATTCCGTCCGACGGACGCCTGAAGTGAATGGCCTCCGCTGCCGCCATAATAGAGGCCGTGGCCACGGATATGGACTTGTCTTTAGAAGACTGGAACCTCTTCAAGGCCACACCCCTGATCGCGGCTTCCACGACCTCCGCAAACCTGGCCGCTCGTCCCGAATTCGAGCCGCCAGCGGCGTCCCGCTCGCCACCTGACGACTCTGAGAGGGCCGCCCTGTGGCTGGTCACTCCAGAGTGGTGCCCCTCCGTGGCGAGCCTCTCGGCTTGCTGGGCTGACTCGGCTAGGCTGACTCGGCTCGGCTCGCTGGGCCGTACCTGGACCTGCGAGACGGTCACCTCTCCCGGCTCCTCAGTCGAGACCTCGGATGAGACCCCAACGTTGCTCTCCCCGCCGATTCCCGGTGTACCTGATACACCGGGAATCGGCGGGCCGCTTGAAGCGACCCCGAACGTCGCGCCCTGGTATCGGAGCGGAAGCTCCACCCGCCACCACGCGACCCCGTCCTCTCTTCGCCGACGTAACTTTAGCGGTCGACAGGTTCTCCTCGCTTGAGGAGAGATCCATCGACTCTGCTCGGTCCGAAATTGAATTCCGAATGAATTCATCGCGCGAACGCTATCCAGAGGACTTGGAACGCCCGCGCGAGTCCTGATCAGACATACTTTGGTCCCTTGAGAGACGGGAGCCTCCTCGACTCTTGTTGCCGTCACCAGCAAGCGGCACCTCCGCCAATAAACTTGGCACGTCTTTCTTTTTTTTGTTTAGTTTTTGTTCTTTGTCCATTCTGTTCCCACGAGTAATGAGGAAATAAATGTCCGCCTAGGCAGAGCCTCTTGCACTAGGTAAGCCTATATACTGTAGAGTGCGGCAGGTATCTACAGAGGAAGCGATAGCGACTGGTCCCCCACCAGCCACTCATCCTCTCGCCACGATTCAAAGCTTAGAATTAGGTGGTTTTTTATGTTAGAGGTGTCCTTCCTCTGGGCCGGGCGGTTAAGACAAGCCCCCGACGGCGGCATTAGGCATGTCTCCGTTCGCTGTCCGGCTAACCCGACTCAACGAACCCGCCGAAAGTTCTCTCCTCAAGATTATTCTTGAGGGAGAAACAACAGCCGCGTCGGTGCGCCTGCACCGTAGCGGCAGGGTCACGTCCAGTGTCAATCGACGAACGTCGATCGATCAGGAGCGACCCACATCCCTTGTTCCTCCACTGTGCCCTCTGCAAATCAGAGGGACACGTGGCAGAATGACGTGGAGCATACTACTCCCCCGCCCGCAGAAATTCGCCACAAACAATACCCTCTCCGAAAAACTCCCACACCTTTTCCAGAAGAGATTATTGTCCATGCCCAGGGTGCACCGGCCCGACAACTGCTCTTCCCCTCGAACGTATCCATAAGGGACGAGCAGGTATCAGGCACACGAGGAGGTTTTCTGCACGCACCCCGGAAATTCCACCCCTAACGGGGTAAAAAGGGGATGTAAGTTTGTATGAAAGTCCATCAGTTTTGAAGTTAGGATCTTCAAATTTACACACACACCACACGCACGCACGCACGCACGCACGCACGCACGCCCGCACACACACACACGCACACACACACAACCACAGCCTAAACCGCTGATCTTAGAGACGTGAAATTTGGAGGCTGTCTTCTTTGGGTGAAAGTGTGAAAGTAGGTATCCATTAAGAAAGGGTTTTTTGAAATTCCACCCCTAAGGGGGTAAAACAGTGGAAGAAAGTTTGCATGAAAAATCTTATTCCTTGAGTTACTAGACACGAATAATACTTACCTAAGTAGATTATAAAGTTTGACATTTTTAGTTTTCCTAAACTACCCCCTAAGGGGGATTGGGGGGGTTTGGTGGAATTTTAAAAAATCGTTTGGATTTAGAAAACAGGCAATACAGTTTATATGAAAAATCTTATTCGTTTGGTTAATTAACTTGAAACTTGGCACAAATACTTGCCTAAGTAAGTAATAAAGTTTGTCATTATTAGTTTTCAAAACTACACCTCAAAGAGGGTTTAGAGAGCTGTCTGGAAATAGTTGAGGAACTTGTGGATATGTCTCATGGCGTAATTTAAGTCAAATAATCCCGATCCCGACACCTCACATAAATAATAGATAAATAACGCGAAACTTTGACAGTGAAGCAAGTCAATGATAGTGCACTACTTTCTCAAGGGAACGTAGGTCGAGGAATAAAATAAAAATTCACCTACCCGTACATCGACCCTTAAGGTGGATCCGCAAAAGTAGCCCGGGAAGTTCTAATTTTCTTAGGTTTCATCTTGATCAAAATATGATTCGCGATTATAACAAATATGTGTGTGTGTGTGTGTGTTAGATACCTGACACTGAGCTGGAAATTGGAAAAAAAGGTAAGAAAGTTTGAATATCGCGAGCTACCTTTGCTGATCCACCTTAACAGCTGATCGGACAATATATGAATAAGTAGGTACCAATTAATTTTTTTTTTCAGAATATTCATGTTTTGTTGGGAAAGTTGTGCAGTATCGTTGACTGTTAAGGTTTCGCCTAATAACTTCCATTAACCTTATATACCTCACAAATATTGCACGTATTAGAAGTGTGTTTACTTCGTAAGTATTCTCTCACTCCATTAAATGAATAGGAAATAAGTGTTATGGTGTTCATAAAAATTGGAGGTATGATTTTAATGTACTTTCGGCTTGCGGATGCACTCCTCTCATGTTAGGCACCTACTATCTATTACATAATTATGACTATGACCGCTTTAGTTACTCAGCAAGGGCTTCAAGACAGGGACGCTTGCGAAGTTCGAAGAAAGCAAAAATGCAAAGAATCGTAAGTAATCGTCTGACTTAACTTGGATAAAACTATAATTGCATATGCCTTTAATCTATCAGATTTGGATGAAAGGCATATGAATAGGCCAGGACCTAGGTTAGGATATAGGATAATTTTTTATCCCGGTAGCACGCTCCCGAAGGGTAATTTCCGACCACCACGCGGGCGAAGCCGCGGGCAAAAGCTAGTATATTATATAGTACAGGGCCGAATACGAAACCCTGTGGAACGCCGGCCTTAAATTTTCGTAGCGTAGATCTGGCATCTCTTTGTATCACTTGAAAAAACCTGTCTTCAAGGTAGGACTTGACAATGAGGTAAAGAGAATGTGGAAGTTTATCTTTCACTTTGCACAGTAGCCCTTTGTGCCAGACTGTGAAATTCTTGCTTCACGCCTAGGAATGCCAACGAGCAATACAATTTTTTTTCAAAGCAGCGTCTAATCTCGTAATGGACCCGGTGCATTTGCTCAATTGTGGAGTGCTTTTTCCGAAACCCAAACTGGTTCTTGGAAATAATGTCGCAGTGGTCCATGAGTTCTCAAGCGGACTAAAAAGATGTTTTATGATTTTTTATGACCATAATTTCGAGAGAACTGGTGTTAAGCTTATTGGACGGTATGATGAAGCTTTCCAGGTTTGTGAATCAAAGGATTTCCGATACTTTCCAGATTTTAGGACAATATGATGTTCTTAGTGTTACATTGAAGAGTTAGGCAAGAAATGTTATGCATTTTCTAGGGGAACCGTTCACTTCTCCGAAATTTTTTTATTCTAATTTCATTTTACCGTAAACTATTGACCGACAACTTTTTTGCTATATGCATTATTTGACATATTTTTACTTATTAGTAGGTATACTCTTTGCATATTTTTAGATCATCGAAGTATCATGTGTCATAGGTATTATTTTACCGAACCATAGGTCGCCGATTTACAAAATAATTTTTTGCTATTGGCCGATGCCTCTTTTGAACTTTTTCATTTGCCAAATAATTTATTGACATATTTTCACCACACCGAAATAACATTTTACGGAATATTATTTGGTCACAAATATATAGCCTGGTATCATATAGTAGTAGCTGTATATAAGGCCATGTGCATCAGCATAGGCCTCACATACTCTTAACAACTCTCCGAGACTTCTCACCGTCGGGCTCAGCAGTACCAAGTCGTCTGCATAGCTAATGTTGTTGACGTAGACGCCATCTATCGAACAACCGACACGCTTGCTACTGAGCTCGACGATGAGGTCATTTATGTACCTACAAGTTGAAAAGCTTGGGCGAGGTCAAACCTCCCTGTCTCACTCCGCTTTCCAACTTACAAGTATGCCTCAGAGAGTATATTATTCCAACTCACTAAATTTGTTTGGTGAGAATACCTACCAATATTTAAGCATATTGAACACCTCCACCGGTACACCCGCGTTCCCCAACTTTCTCCAGAGCACATCGTATGAACATCGTATGAGACAAGATCAAAAGCTTTGAAGAGGTGAAGGAAGCATGCATATACCGGTGTCCTGCGGTTCATATAGTATAGGACAGTATGCTTGAGACCTACGATGGCAGCTTCAGTGGATAACCTGGGTCTAAACCCAAAGTCCACGTCCTGTAATTTAATGTATTTGTCTAGGCAGAAATCAAGCACACCGTCCAGCACTTAGCAATTATCTCGCTAGAGATATGGGCCGGAAGTTCCCCCTGTCCGAGATATCCCGTCCTGTTCTTCACAATAGACACTGCGATGGTTTTCATTAAGTCATGTGGTAAGTACGAGTGACTCATGTACATCGTGAAAAACATGGCCAGGACCCTCGGCAGGTGAACCCCCACATGCCACGTGCCGTGTGGCACGCGGCGTGTGGGCGTTCACGTGTGGTTAAGCCCATCATGACCGGAAGATTTACCGCCTGTGATTCTCTTTAAAACGCATCTTACTTGACTAGCCGTAAAATGTACAGACGACTCCTCCCCCTCATATCCGGGCTCAGACCTAATAAATGACGCTGAATGGCCCAGCGAGGAGCGCACCATAAAATGTTCCCTGAACATATTCAGAATATGGGCTGGTTCGCTTTTTCCATTCGCATTCACCGGGAGGCCAGGCTTCATGCTTTCCAGAATTTAGAGAAGTCCTTTGCCGACCTGTGTTTAGCCAGGATATCCATCTTTAGCTGCTCTTGATTATTCTGGCATCACTTCAAGCGACTTTTGAATATTTTACGGGACTCGAGCATTTCGTCTTCCTGGCCGGTTGCAAGCTATCCACGTTTCAAACCTGCCTGACCACTCTATGAGCTTCACGGACATGTTTATTCCAGCCACTTTTATTTAATTTTGTGTCACGCTTCCCGCTAGATCCAACAGCGGCGTTACTCAGGTTTCCACAATATTGTTATACAGCCTATCCAATTTAATTTTGTGGTCGTCCAAGCTGCATAAGTCGCCCACGACTACATATCATGAAATCGGTGGGAAAGTTAATGACTCGAAAAGCGTTGCCAAATAGTTCTAGATAATTTTTTATCTGTTTCATCTCTCCCACCCCATACAACCGAGTCACGCCACACGTCTCTCGTCACCAACTTAGGCCTTACCACAGTTATGTCACAACTAACATGTAAAGGTAAATGATTCGACAAGTAAACATCTTCTATAACACGTACACCGTTACTACAGTTTGCCAGGCCGATAATGATACGACAGCACAGTGGTCCAGCCATCGTGATGGCGATGCATCGCCTGCAGCCATGAGCCTCACTAACAAACGTGTAAGTACTAGTCTGTGTGTCTAACTTTTCAAAGTCTACACAGATCTAGGACTGATCCGAACAAAAGTTTATCATTTCTTTACAAAATAATTCATGAGGGTGAGCATTAAAATCACCTAAAATATATTCGCACTAGCAACTATTCTACTTATTTCACCCAAAACCTCTGTCATAATCGGTAGGTTATCCGGAGAGTCAGTCGGCTAGGTATATACAGAAAATATAAGATAAAACAACAAATAATAAAAATAAAATAAAGTTAAAAATTAAAGGGTCCTTTACTTTTAAACTTTATTTTATTTTATTTTACTTATACTTACAAGAAACGTGTGTTTTTTTTTTAAATAACGTAGTGTTAATTTATTAATATTGTACGAAACCCTTCGTGTGCGGGTCCGGCTCTTGTATAGATATAATTAAAAAAAAACGGTCAAGATCGAGTCGGACTCGCTCACCGAGGGTTTCGTACCATCCTACTTCCTATCCTACTAATACGAGTATCATGAATGCGAAAGCTTGTGAGGATGGATTGATGTTTGTTACTCTTCATGCAAACTCCTGAACGGATATTCATGAAATTTGGCACACAGATAGTTTATAACCTGGAGAGACATAGGATACTTTTTATCCCGATATTCCTACGGGTTCGAGACTTACGCGGGTGAAACCGCGGGGCGCTGCCAGTCATATACAGGGTTATTGGTAAAACACCAGCAACCTCTTAAGGGGTCATTGTACTCATCTATGGGATCACTACTATGGGACCAAATCTGAAATCGCAAAAAAAAAATCAGCTGTTCAGTACATTTTGACGAATTATGCGAACATAAATGTACTGAACTACTGATTTTTTTTCGCGATTTCAGGTTTGGTCCCATAGTAAAAGTTGTTCATAATGATGAGTACAATGACCCCTTAAGAGGTTGCTGGTGTTTTACCAATAACCCTGTATAAAAAAGTGTGCTATTTACAGACATCGATTTATTTTTCCTGTAATCTTTACATAAACTTCTTTTAGACAGAATCATTTCAGATTTTCCTCTATGCAAACTTCAGAGATAAGGGGGGGGGGGGGGGGGGTAATTTTATTTACATTATATATGTTTGGGAATGTGCAAATAACGTTCTTTCATATGATACTCAACATGCCCTAGGTAGTAGCCCCACTTCGAATATTGAAGACCCCTTTTTTTCAGTTTCCTCATTTTCAGTCCTCGTTGCAAAAAAAAATTATTTCTTTCTTATTTGCAAAATAGTTGGGCAAACGTCATCTAAAACTATTCCAAAATTCAAGTTGATTGCATTAGCAGTTCTTGAGATTGGTATCTAGCTGTGACAGACAGATTGAGTCGCACCATAAGGGTTCCTTTTTACCATTTTGGTTCGGAACCCTAAAAGCCATGTATTCAAACTAGGCGTTTGAATACACACAAATTAATCTGAAATTGGGATTAAAAAAATAATTTAAGCCAGTAGCAAAAATAGCCGCACGGGTGGATCCATCAGGTTAAGCTATGCTTGCCGGGGTTGGTCCGTAGATCTTTACATACCGAGACTCCTCCGTGCCTCGGTTGGTCCCGGCTGTCATTCGTGGATCTTTGACAGTCGTTACGGGTCGTCAGAAGCCCGAAAGTCTGACAACCAGTCTTACCAAGGGGTATCGTATTACCCAATAACTGGGTTGTGGAAGTCAGATAGACAGTCGCTCTATGTAAAATACTGGTATTCAGCTGCATCCGGTTAGACTGGAAGCCGACCCCCCAACATACTCGTAGTTGGAAAAAGGCTAGGCAGATTGATTGAGCAAAAATAGTAGGTTGGCAGCTACAAGCGGCGGATAAAAACTAGAAAATGGGCATTCTTAAATTATACAACGTGGTTGTTAAGTTAATTGAGATGAGAAGTAATATGAACAAGGTCACCAAACGAACCTCGGGGTGCCCTTTGCTCGCTCTTGCATCCTATGCCGACGGAGCCCCGCTTCACGGGGTTCCTATTTTATTTTATTTATTAGGGACAAAAAAACAGTTACACGCTACAGATTACAGAGAAATACTAAAACTAAGATTTAACAAACATGTAACCCACACCATTGTCCTCATTTCTGTGTGTAACTAAAGGGTTTAGCCTTTTAAACGCTTGGCTAAATATCAACTGCCGTGCCCCTAGCACATCTCCTTATTTACTTATTGTAGGTATTATTTTATCCATTTGTAGCCCCGCGGCTACAAATGGATAAAATAATACCTACAATAAATAAGAAGGGGCAATCGTTGTATCGATTAAAAAATAGCCAAAAAGTATTATATTTCGTGTGACACCATGACACTGTGTATTTTGTGCTGAATGATGCATTATAGGTACCTGATTATTTAACTATTGGGTTTTTAAAATGCGCATTGCTTTGTATTCCATCCTTATGGTCATATTTATGCGACGCGCGCGATAGGCACCGAAGAAAAGTCCAAGCTGGCAATTACTTATTTTTGTTTAAGCTTTTTCAATACTCAGAACTACGAGACATCATTTCGCTGCTTTGCATGAATACCCGCACAAAACAAAACACAGCCAAATGCAAAATAGTCCTTATTTCATGGTCAGTAAGACTCACATTCATAACGGCATAGTCGGCAGTTTGTGCGGGTATTCATGCAAAGCAGCGATTTTAAGTAATTGTTGTAAATAGTATATCTATTTAATAATGGGTTTAGTTGTACGACGCAGTTATAATAGGACGAAAATAGAACGAAACAGTCATGCATGTTCTCTGTCACAGAAATACGACACGAGCGGTAGGGGCACGGAAATATGTGTCGCGTAAATGTGACACAAGCGGTCAAAAGGTTAAAGTAACCTAACCAAACCTAAGCTCCGGGTGTGCTTCGCTCGCTTTTGCATCCTATTTCACGAAAATATTTTCGCTGCAAAGTTATTTTTTTAGTAACAAATAGTTAGTCCCCTGGAAAATAATTAGCCATTTATAAATGAAATGCATATTATTCTTAGTACACGTTGTTTATGTGAAAGTGTTAACAATGTTTAATTTTATTACTGAGCTACAAAGCATAATTCGTGAGGCATCTAGATAACAAAAAAAAAAATGCTCTATTTAGTTTTACAAACGCAATCAATCTTTACAGAATGTATACAGGGTTATTAGTAAAACACCAGCAACTTCTTAAGGGGTCATTGTACTCATCATTATGAACAACTTTTACTATGGGACCAAACCTGAAATCGCGAAAAAAAAAAATCTGCTGTTCGCATAATTCGTCAAAATGTAACAGCCGATTTTTTTACGCGATTTTACCCGCAGCGCCCCGCGGTTTCACCCTCGTAAGTCTCGAACCCGTAGGAATATCGGGATAAAAAGTATTCTATGTCCATCCTATGTCTCTCCAGGTTATAAACTATCTGTGTGCCAAATTTCATGAATATCCGTTCAGGATTTTTTGCATGAAAGAGTAGCAAACATCAATCCATCCACACAAGCTTTCGCATTTATGATATTAGTAGGATAGGAAGTAGGATGGTACGAAACCCTCGGTGAGCGAGTCCGACTCGCTCTTGACCGTTTTTTTTAATTATATCTATATAATGTCCCAGATTATTATTATTATTATTATTACAAGAGCCGGACCCGCACACGAAGGGTTTCGTACAATATTAATAAATTAACACTACGTTATTTAAAAAAAAAACACGTTTCTTGTAAGTATAAGTAAAATAAAATAAAGTTAAAAAGTAAAGGCCCCTTTAATTTTTAACTTTATTTTTTTTTATTATTTGTTGTTTTATCTTATATTTTCTGTATATACCTAGCCGACTGACTCTCCGGATAACCTACCGATTATGACAGAGGTTTTGGGTGAAATAAGTAGAATAGTTGCTAGTGCGAATATATTTTAGGTGATTTTAATGCTCACCCTCATGAATTATTTTGTAAAGAAATGATAAACTTTTGTTCGGATCAGTCCTAGATCTGTGTAGACTTTGAAAAGTTAGACACACAGACTAGTACTTACACGTTTGTTAGTGAGGCTCATGGCTGCAGGCGATGCATCGCCATCACGATGGCTGGACCACTGTGCTGTCGTATCATTATCGGCCTGGCAAACTGTAGTAACGGTGTACGTGTTATAGAAGATGTTTACTTGTCGAATCATTTACCTTTACATGTTAGTTGTGACATAACTGTGGTAAGGCCTAAGTTGGTGACGAGCGACGTGTGGCGTGACTCGGTTGTATGGAGTGGGAGAGATGAAACAACGGCAACGCTTTTCGAGTCATTGACTTTCCCACCGATTTCACGATATGTAGTCGTGGGCGACTTATGCAGCTTGTACGACCACAAAATTAAATTGGATAGGCTGTATAACAATATTGTGGAAACCTGAGTAACGCCGCTGCTGGATCTAGCGGGAAGCGTGACACAAAATTAAATAAAAGTAGGCACAAGTGGCTGGAATAAACATGTCCGTGAAGCTCATAGAGTGGCCAGGCAGGTTTGAAACGTGGATAGCTTGCAACCGGCCTACCTCATGAAGTTATTTTTTTAGTAACAAATAGTTAGTCGCCTGGAAAATAATTAGCCATTTATAAATGAAATGCATATTATTCTTAGTATACGTTGTTTATTTATAAAGTGTTAACAATGTTTAATTTTATTACTGAGCTACAGAGCATAATTCGTGAGGTATCTAGATAACAAAAAAAAACAAAATGCTCTATTTATTTTTACAAACGCAATCAATCTTTACAGAATGTATACCGGGTTATTAGTAAAACACCAGCAACCTCTTAAGGGGTCATTGTACTCATCATTATGAACAACTTTTACTATGTGACCAAACCTGAAATCGCGAAAAAAAAATCAGCTGTTCAGTACATTTATGTTCGCATAATTCGTCAAAATGTAACAGCTGATTTTTTTTCGCGATTTTAGGTTTGGTCCCATAGTAAAAGTTGTTCATAATGATGAGTACAATGACCCCTTAAAAGGTTGCTGGTGTTTTACAAATAATCCTGTACATAAATACACGAATACTTTTATTAACACGGGCTTATTCCTTAAGACGGATGGAAAGTATTAGTAATGTTCTATCACAGTCCTTACAATGTTTTTATATTAATCAAACCAATACAACTAGTTAAAAATTGGTCAATCACTTGTTGAACACTTTGTATTTCTTAGAAATTTCATGACAAGGTTTCTAACCGTCTTCGTGCCTGTAAAATAATATTTGATAGTAGTTTTTAGATTTAATATAACTATTTTCTATCACATCCTTTCGTGTATAGAAGTGTTCAGTTATGTCGGCCCAAGACAGGTCAGAGCGGCCATAAAGTTAAGCAAAAGTTTTAAAACATACAGACTGACAACAAAACACAAAACAAAAATCCCATAATAATATACCCAATATTAATAGCGTGGAAGTTATAAAAAAATCTTAGAAATAAATCTAAATAATTGATAACAATAACTAAAAAAGTGTGTGTAGTCAAGTGCTCTTAAAAAAGATTAGTTTCGGCCAGGTTTACAGCATAAGAATAATAAACTACATTTTTTTTCTTTTTTTTTTTTTTGTAATCCGAAACGGCGTATTTCAGTATGCTTTATGGTAATCTTAAATTATTAAATCCAAATCTGCTAACTTAGGAATTAAAGAAAAGAAATTACATTAAAACAAAAAACAACATAATCAGAGAACAAACAGAGGTTAAAGATTTAACCATAAAGTAAGTCTCAACGACCATAATTCAGTCATTCTAATAATGACGAGATAGTTTTAAAAAAAAAAACTACTTTAGTAGCAGTAATAATATGTGATAAATATGAGGGATATTCATTGAAAGATTCGGATTGAGAAATGGGACTTTCACATTATTACGTGATTTTCTTGATTTAATGTATCAGCTGTATAACCAACCAACGTGCAATGGAGCCGCGTGGTGGATTACGGCCTGCTGGCACAAGAGCGGAGGACTACGTTCCAGCAGTGGGAACATTACAAGCTGATTATGCTATGTATCAGCACAGATTAATACAGATGGGACAATCCGCAGTTTAGTTATGAAGCTACAAGTACGCGGCGGGCCCATTTCACTGGGCCAATTGGACAGACGCGCGCCGCCAGGTCGCACGTCAATTCAATACTCACGCGTCGCATCGCGTCGTCCGTTCGTCGCAAGATATTAAAACGAAAATGATTCAAATGAAGGCAAAACTATATTGCATCGCATTTGGCTGCATAAATAATAATAACAACGATCCGAACCTCACGTTTTTCACTTCCAAAGAACACCGAAAGGTAAAGAAATGCACGTCTACCTATAAGTATTTGGTAATTAGGTAGGTACACACCTACCTACTAAATGTTTACATTTGTTTTTCTTATTTATGTCACCCGTATTTACGTAGTTAGATATTTTTTTGTACATCTCGGGACTCGGGTCCCGGACCTTTGGAAGACGTACGAGGGGCCGAAGCCAACTCGCAGAGGCCCCTTAGACAATTTTAAATGATGTGAATATTAATTATTATTATTATGGTAGTTAGGTTAGGTTAGTTATACGTTATGTTTACGTCAGGTTCAGGCTTTGATAAGTATAGGTAGGAAAGTACATATTTAAATAGTATTTTTGTTTTGGTGGGTACCTACCACGGGCTAACTAAAACCATAACTAAATATTATGTAGTAAGATTTTGATTATGTAGACAACAGGATGTACACAGTGGCGGTACCTTCATAGAAGCCAAAAAGCCCGGCTTGCCCTAATAAAATCATAACTCACAAAATCAAATTTCGAATTCCGCGTAATCTGCCGCGCGCTAGATTGCCAGATCTACACATTCATTGAACTCAATCATTCATTGGTAATCATATTATGAATGAAATTAAAATTCCGCGCTTTCTTTGTAACCAAACTGCTGATACAATGCGTTTAATGCGCTATCTCGCTCACACTCGTCGGCTACATATCGGGCTTTTTACACCTTATTTTGTCTCTCAATTTTCGCCTACAAATTGCTATAGAAACATTTACATTTGTTGATACATTGGTACCTAAGTACCTAAACGCAGATTTCTATTAAATCAAAAGCCCGGCTTTTGTGCGCTAATATGCACTATCCGCGTTTACAGTCCCCGGCACGTAACTTGGCATGAGTCGTTAAATGCGCAGAATTCATTTTTTAGGTCTCTCCGGTCGCGAGCGGGTCGCGGGGAACGAGGTCGCATCGTTCCGAGCGCGCGATTGGTTGGTCAGTCGACCCTTGGTCTCTGAAAAAAGCTAGTTAGCTGAAGGAAGCTAGTTTTGAATATTTTGAGAACAGTTTTTTTTTTTAGGTGCTGAGGTTATGAATTAGTTTTATTAAGTACCTATTTAATGGTGAGGTGTTATTTTTATCAAGAAGAGAAAGGTAGGTATGTAAATACATTGAGTATTCTGACAATAAGTTCGGTTACTTCACCGTAACCGACCTCAAATCACTATAGGTATTTCTCCGAAATAAAAACAAGTATTTAAGTGCTTTTGCCAGTCGAAGAAACGATTAAAATAGGTACCTATCTAATCATTCGATTGTTTAGTAGGCATGAACTCCGCTAGGGGTAAGTATTCTGTGGGCATGAATATACCAAACTTAGGTACCTACCTGGTGCCTTGAAAGACATGAATAGTGTTGTTTGTAGGTATGGCATTTGTAGTTTTGGTAAACCACTGAAAACTAACCATTTTATTAGATCTGATCGAGATAACGAAACACAATAATGTTCGCGAACATGTTCTTCATAGATCTTTTGAAATGAATATTAGAGTTGGCTTTGATACAATGCTTGAAATAGTACCTACTCTTCGTATTTTAAAGGTTTTCTAACCAAAATTATAATAATGGTGTTAGTAAATAACCATGACCTGCCTACATAAGAAAATCCCTCAGTCGACTGTTTTTTAATCGTAAAAAATCTGTCGGCTTGCCCTATCGACCCCTAGGCACGCCACTGGGTGTACATATATTTTTATTTGCCCAATTACGTAGGTACATATTAATAAATAATGGAAGCTAAACAAATTAAAGTACCGTCCTCAGGCGGCAGCAGCAGGCGACGTGACGCCGGTTTGTATTGTATTTCTAAAAAATCGAATCTAATTTCTATGAAGTCGCCTGCGGTCGGTTACGGAATGGTACCATTAAAAATATAATAGACCAAGAGCTGAGGCAATATTTTTGTAAGCTTCTTCGAGATTTGATACGCATGTACCTACCGTACCTATGCATATTTTCTTAGGTTAAAGTAAATATGCAGACATTGGTAAAATAAAAAATAAAAAATTTTCGATCTACATACCTACTACTAAGTAATTACCGAGCCTAGGTTTAATTGAAACGTCATTAGTTCACAAAAGTAGAGTAATGGGCACTTAATTGGTAATTAAATATACAAATTAATTATTCTTTATAAGATGACAACCCTAACGTGGTCAGAAGGTATGAGTTACGTGATAAAAATAGGGGCAACTTGTAGGTGAATATAACTGTAAGTAATAAGCGTTGTGCGACCTGAATTGCACTTTATTGTGTCGTAACAAGAGTCGCTTTTTATTTAAATGATTTTGCGGGTTGTCTATCTGTATTAATCTGTGGTATCAGCTTATCTTTGGACGAAAATATTTTATGTTCAAGTTAGTAGTTTATGAAACTGTTACATAATGAGGGGTATTAAAAGACGAGTGTGTGTTTAAAAACCTTGCCAAGCTCGGTTTTTAATAGTATCACACGAGTGTTTTAATACCTAGGTATGTGCAGTTTCATACACTACTTTATCTGCTCTCATACATTGGGATTGAACTCACTAAATCTAAATAAAAAAAATCCCACGAAATTTAGTACAACAAAACGTATGAATGGCGCAAAAACCCAGCACACCACTACGCATGGGCTAAAGCGGGCGCTGCCACGGACAATTAGTGAAATTTGGAGTCAAAACTTTTTTGTAATGCAATAAAAATTGCGCGCCTTGCGTATGCGTTTCATTAGAAAAAAATAATGAAAGGAAACTTCTTGGTAATATTAACTTCTTGGATTTGCCCTGTATCCAATGGTAAAACAATTATTGTAATAAAACATTATTTTGTCCGAGAAAAAGTGTCATAAAAAATTAAATTAAATTCTATTTTTGAAAATTTCAGTATTGTGTTTATAAAGTATGTCAATAAAAAACTCGTTTTTGAAGTTTATAATTCGAACTTTACGATATGAGAGTAAATACAAAAATTAATCAATGCAAGTCGTAAATTGATCATAAGGATTATAGTAGGCTCAAATAATGTATGGACGCTTAGAGTGTTACGGTATTATCGATTAAAGGGACGCCCTTTCTTAATTAACATGCTGGATATCGACCGAGTTAGAGTTTAATTTACTTTGACGACTCGCCACCTAGTTCACGAAAAATATGTGAAGACGTTTATCAACAGTGTGGTGCAAACACAATAAAGCTATAATTCCATTCATAGAGTTCGTGTATTTTTACGAGCATACTGAGTTTTCATAGAAATTTTTTACCAATATATTTCTCAATCCTACTATTATTTAATAAGTTTATAATTGCATATTTCATTACATAGGTACCATAATATGCTATATTTTTGATAAATATATTATGGCCAAATATGTTGTATTGAGTAAGCTCAACGTTAAATGTCCCTTACAACATTCACAGAATCGAACGACATCAATCATTCTCTCGTTATTGTAGTCTTCAGATAGGAATCGAGAATCCTGAAAAAAAAAGACAACATCCATCAATGATAATCACCTTTGGGAAAGCCTAATTATAGAGTATTTCAGAAATTTCTTCTGACAAAATGGATAATAGAATAGAAAAAAATTGCTTAAAAGCATAATATTGAATCTACATTTGCATGAAACAAATCACATATTATAAACCTATAAGTTTATAGTTATTAATGATATTTACATGAACATGTGGCGGAGCTTTAGTCGTCAAGGAAACCAGCGGCGTGGCCTGAGCTTGTACCCAGCATAAACAAGTGCGCCTACGCACGCCACACGGATCGTGACCCGAATAACGCGCGTGGAAAGTGACGGCGGCGGCACTCTGTTGACAAGCAAGAATACATTAAAGCACGGTCTGACAAGGGAATAGTGTGGTAACATTGAAGATTTTAAGTAGACTGCTACAAGGATCTTTTGGCAAATATCAAATCCTTCCATATCCTAAGGGCACGTCTTCCCTACCACTATCGCGCCCCCCAGTTTAATCCTCGATATACAATAGTCTCTGTAGCCCTATGAAACGTGAGGCTTCAGGGGCTAGTGTAAAGCTTTGGGTTCATTTGATTAATCGAGTCTGGTCAAACCACGCTGGGATCGGTGCATTTCATTCATTCATTCACTGCTACAAGGATCTTTTGGCGTTCCAATATCGTTGACTGGATGACGCTGTTGGCAAAAATTTAGTGCAATTGTTTTGTACGTAATCGATTACGTACCAAAGTAGGCCGCTGAATACATAATGTGGCGAAATGGAACATTAGCTATTCATCTAACATCCAGTGCGATTGCGGTGCATCTGAACAGACTATGCCCTATCTGCGAATGTCTCCAATGTCCGTTCACGATCTGAACAACGCATCTTGTCACCGCAATAAATCTGGCCAGGTCGCCGTATATAGGGCAAAGTACTTCAGTAACACAGGTACTCTCCGTGAGGTTGTCAGTAACACCGAGGCGCTGCTGGTCTTCTTTGAGAAGCTGGGGTGGATCAAATAATCGATTTTCCCTCTCTTACGCAAAATACGCGCATTGACGTGGAGTTGCGGATACCAGCCCGATTTACCTATTACCTAAATGTGGCCAGTAGGTGACCACAAACAACATTAGAAACATAGATGTACTGTCGAAACGAAAAAAAGAATTGTGTTGTGAAAAGTATTGAAAAAACAAGATGGCCGCGTTAGTTGCCATTTCGACCTCGAAATCCAAAATATCCTTGTACAGCTGTGCATTAAACACGATATGACAGGAAATGATGTGATAAATCAAAGATTATATTTTTAGATACTCAGAATATTTATGCAAAATAGATAAATAGTCAGCTAACTAAAACTTCTTTTTGAACCATCTCATGCATTCAGTAGTCACATAGTGCTGCTGATAGTACTAGTAAACAGTTCTAAACGAGGCTATAAAATATTGTTTACTTACTGAAGTAGTGGTGGAATGTCTTGGGATCTAATTTTACCCCAGTGTTCCACGATGCCAGCCACATGGCCGATGCCGACGACGCCTACAATGCGGCAAGGTTCCCGACCTAGAAAGCAAAGTGGTAAAATATCAAGTACAGTTAAACCAGAAAAGGTATGCGCTTCGTGTTTCCGAATTAGCACGGATGTCGAGCCACAGAGTAACCCGGAAGCAAAGCTTCTAACGTTTGTCCTGCTACGCTTTGCACGCTGTGCACCTATAATCGCGTGTCTGTATGAAGACTTCTCAATATCGAGTCCTGTGACTACAGCTTTGAAAAGTTTTTTTGGAATGGCATAGTTGCTATTCTATAATTTTATAATCATGGTAATATCAGCCAGGCAAGTAAGTTCTTTCATGGTTGTAATGGCTCTATATTAGACCACATCATCGCGCGTTCGTATTTCCGAAGATAGACTATGATTGCCGAAGCGCATACTTCTCCTTGGAGATCTGTACTTAATTCATTGTTTTTCATTAATAATTTTAGGTAGTAAAGTAAATTATAATAGTTATTATCATACTCACGCGGTTGCAAGGCAGCGACCTGCAGCGAATGGCAGAGATACATGTCCCTCTCGACGACAAACACGCGCTTCAAAGCAGGAAACTCTTCTGCCATTTCTTCCAACATGTCTTCCAACATTTTCTTTTGTTTACATTTTTCTACTTCTTCCAGACTAGGTATAAAATTAAGTGAAATAAAAAAAAATAGTAGAAGCGATTTGCGACTTTAAACGCTGATTTACATCGATCCAGTATTTCAATTCAGCACTGCATCGGCCATCAGCCAGTTAGAGGCTACTTTATTCTAATCCAGCACTGGATATTGGACTGGATTAAAATACTGAACCAATGCAAATAAGCTTTTTGGGTTTGCTTGAGACTGACACTATCAGTATAGACTTTACAGTGTTCATGTTTCAGGATTGATTGATCTTAGGCTAAAACAATCTCAAAACATGAGTAAATCCATACCAATATAATAAATGCTAAAATAAACGTTTTAATGAAATTTGGTAGATGACCTGCATTAAGACATGTTATACTTTTTATCCCGGTAGGATGTTCCCGTGAGATTATTTGCGACAAAAGTTTATATACAGTAAAGCTTTATACAGGGTTATTTATAAAACACCAGCAACCTCTTAAGGGGTCATTGTACTCATCATTATGAACAACTTTTACTATGGGACCAAACCTGAAATCGCGAAAAAAGAATCAGCTGTTCAGTACATTTGTATTCGCATAATTCGTCAAAATGTACTGAAAAGCTGATTTTTTTTCGCGATTTCAGGTTTGGTCCCATAGTAAAAGTTGTTCATAATGATGAGTACAATGACCCCTCAAGAGGTTGCTGGTGTTTTACAAATAACACTGTATAAAAAAGTGTGTTTTACCAGGGGTCCATTGTATACAGGGTTGTATACAGTGGACCCCCAGTAATCTGGCCCCTGTCTAATCCGGCACCCCTTGTAATCCGACATGTCTATTATTATTGAATATTTTTTGACAATGTTCGCTAATGTAGTGCATGACCCCCTATAGTCCACAATGTACTGTACTAAGGTACTGTTTTTTACAAAACAGTACCTTGTTATCTGACAAATTACAGATCCAATGATAAGATTCTCTAAAGTACAAATCATACTTCATTATGTATGTCTTTAGTAAATTAAACAACACAATAGAGACGTTACGTTTTATTATAAAATTAACGTCATTAATGCTATAGAACCACGGAGTACAGAAAGAAGATACTGATCCTGAACAATTATTGCATCCCACAACAGCGCACTTCATTATTAAAACTTGAAGACAATGATCTCCAGTGACCGTCAATATGGCTTTCGCCGGGGACGGTCAACTGGCGATCTTCTTGTGTATGTCACGCACTGCTGTGGCGAAGCCATCGAGAAACACGGCGAAGCACTGGCTGTATCGCTTGACATCTCGAAGGCCTTTGACAGGGTCTGGCACGCTGCTCAGCTCAGCAAGCTTCCTGCTTATGGCATCCCAGCTGATTTTTGTAGCTGAATATCAAATTTCCTTAGTGAACGGTCGATCAAAGTAGTTGACGGCTGCTCTTCTGACCTTATGGCTATTGATGCCGGAGTTCCTCAGGGGTCTGTTCTCTCTGCAACTCTTTTCCTGCTGCACATCAATGACCTGCTTCGGCCTGGTATTGTTGGGTACGCAGATGACAGTACAGTTTCAGAGAGATAATTGTCCAGCGCAAAAACCAGCGGGGCCGAAGTTCGTTCCTTGAGAGAGGCCATGGTAGAGCGGACAGATTTGACCTTAAGCTTTGTCTCCAGTGGGGTGATGATAATCTGGTCTTTTAACGCCACCAAAACACAGGCGTGTCTTTTTACCGCTAAAAAGAGTCTTTTCGCCCAAACTCCTACTTTTCGGGGTACATCTGTTCCTGTAACTGATCGACTTGAGCTCCTAGGCATGGAGTTGACATCTGGTCTCAACTTCGGCGCCACCATCGAGTACAAGGCCCAAACTGCGGCCAAGAAACTGGGCATCCTAAATAGGGTGAAGCGATACTTTACGCCTGGACAGCTTTTAGTTCTTTACAAAGCGCAACTCCGATCCTGCATGGAGTATTGCAGTCACCTTTGGGATGGATCAGCTAAGTACCAACTAGCCGCGCTTGACTCGGTGGAACGCAGAGCTAAGAGGCTCATTGGCGACGTAAAACTGGTGGATGCCAAGCTTCATAGCTTGGCTCATCGCCGCAAGGTTGCCTGTTTGTCGGTCTTCTACAGATTGTACTTCGGAGAGTGTGCCCGAGAACTCCACGACCTCATTCCACCGGCCCCCTTCTACCATCGGACATCTAGACGCACTGCCAGTTACCATCCCTACCTGGTTGCTACTCCACCAATTCGCACTAAGCGCTTCCAAATGTCTTTTATAATGCGCACAGCAAAAGAGTGGAACTCACTACCTGCGTCTGTGTTTCCGAACGTATACAACCCTAATCTCTTCAAAGTGAGAGTGAACAGGCTTCTTCTGGGTAAGCTCACTCCATCGTCGACGTTGTCTCTGTCACCTCTGACCTAGACTAGAGTCAAGAGCAAACCCATCACAAATGAAAAAATTAAAACCTATTTAACAATTAAAATTCTATCAAAATACAACGGACCCGAACGCGATGACGATTCACTCGAAAGTAAGGTTTGCGGCCCCGCCTACTGTGACGTCATGACCTAACTGAAGGCGCATGACCTAATTGCCTTGCGGCATCTCCGCTTCTTTCTCTACTTCGTGTATAGAACTTACAAAAAATAATAACTTTACATTAGGAAATAATTGTGTACAAACAAATGTACATACTAAAATAATCAAAAATTATGAATAAAAATCATAATATGAATCAATCAATTTATGAAGCATAAAAATACTCTTTTTTTTTGTATAACATTGTTGAAACGCGAGACAAAAGTTTTGTCCCTCAGTCTTCTCAAAAATAAAAGTTCGTTGTAGGATGCACCATTCTCTTCTGCCCATTGCAAACCCAGCTCAAAGGCGTTAATTGTATCTTGTGCTGTCACTTGCGGAGTATGTACATTTGTTTGTACACAATTATTTCCTTATATAAAGTTATTATTTTTTGTAAGTTCTATAGCATTAACCTTTTCGCCGCCAACGTACACAAAACGCAATGCCTCGCCGAGCGCCAAGCTATAAATGTATAACTAAATATACATATACAGTAGTGATGGGGATATCGTCATATCGATGAATAAGATTTGTACGCGTAAAGTTAAGATTTAAAGTTGATTTTACGAATATAAATAAAAACTGATTAAATATTTCCAGATTTGTTTTATTTCACAGTATCCTTAATAAGAAAAAACAGTATAATTTATGAGTATCAAAGAAACTAATACATAACTCAATTAGAACTATAAGGAATGGGGTACATCTCTATTTGTTTCATGATCTCATTCTTTAACTTCAATATCAAGTTATTGGCACTGAGGGCACGTTGAATTCGATTCTGATCAGGGATGGGGTCTATGGTCTTTCTTTCTTCTATTTTTGTTTATTCCTGTGTTTTTTAATAACTTCAGTCAACGTTTTTTACCGTAGGTATCTAAGTGTCAGAATTTTGAATTGTTTTTAAAGTGTTTTTTGAAATGGAAAGTAAGTATATATTTAAATTCTATCACGCTTGTAGCCGTGTACTTATCAAAGCATTGTTTTTAAGTGTTGTTTCTGTTCTTTTCTTAATTCATGTATCGGTAGCGTTTACCCATCTGCGCGCGGGGGACCCCGCGCACAGATTACGTTTCTCTATTTACCCACGACGGAACGGAGCAGGTATATGCGTTTAGGTTGAGAGATGTTTGTGTGTGTGTTTGTGCAAAGTAATGTTCCCACCTATCTTCTAAACTAATGATCCGATTTTGATGCGGTTTTCAATAACAGGTTTGTGTTTGATGAGTCCATGTTCTTAGACAGGTGCCATGGCTATACTGATGGGTAATGGAAAAATTTCGGAAGGAAAAGAAAAGAAAAAAAATATTTTTCCGAAATTTTTCCAATATTTTTCCAATACTTTTCCGATATTTTTCCAAATCAAAAAGCTGACTGTGATTAAAGATTAGAAAAAAATAAGACTATTAATGTGTACTCTGACATCAAGCAATGAACTGACAATCAATGAATGACATCAAGCAATGAATAGACTGCTTGAATATCTACAAGACTTTTTGCTGCAGTTATTATTCTCAGGTCTTTTGCCTGCTTTGCATGTGTGTCATTACTTTAGGTCTTTTTTTTGTAACGTGCGTTTTGTTTGTGCAGAATAAACAGTTTTTACCTTTTTTTTCTTTACTGAAAAATTATAAATATCTAATCTTTAATTTTTTTTTATTTATTTTGCCATAATGTTCTCTTATTGGAAATTATATACATAAGAAAGAAATTACAATGTGCACTATAAGTATGTACACAAGTAGTTCTTTTTGGCCGGGTAGACGTGAGCCGACGGCGATGCGCAGAATGCACAATTGGGAAAATACCATGTGCAGATGGCGCAAGATGGCGGTTGCGCTCATTTCAACCCGCGGAGCAAATTGCGTCATTGGAATCAGTTTCTTTTTGACAGTTCAAAAACATTCACTGCATTATTTACGTTGTCGAGCAGATAATATTTCGAACATGCGATGCAATGGATTAGCAATTTGCTTCAAAATGATTCAGATTTGATTGATAGGTTGTAACGCAATTAGGGTGCTGTTCAAAAAGATTGGGGACTAATTGGACTACTGTACTTAATCACGTCCAGGCGGAGCATTATACTGAACTGTTACTTG
Source organism: Dicycla oo (assembly GCA_948252095.1). Taxonomy (NCBI): domain Eukaryota; kingdom Metazoa; phylum Arthropoda; class Insecta; order Lepidoptera; family Noctuidae; genus Dicycla; species Dicycla oo. The sequence goes on from OX411714.1 coordinate 22,047,232, forward strand.
GTCCACATTCACATGTTTTCCTTTATAACCGTCTACAAGTTTTAAAAGATAGTAAGTTTCTCATGTACGGTAGTACATATTGCAATTCTTCTAACATTAAAAAGCAAAAATCATTTTCTTTTGTCAATATTTTCTTGTTTCTTGGCACAAAAATCGGGGCATAATTAATCATACCTCTAAAATGAAAGTGTATGAATTTCATACTCTTTCATTTTAGAGGTATGATTAATTTTGCTTGTATTGCGCTGTTCTTCTACAGCTGACTTAATTTTGGCGGGTTCTTTTCCTGGGTTGGGTTGATTTTCGGGTTTGTATAACTAGATCGGTTTTTCTCTGAAACTTGTTGGTGATATAAAACCCACCAACGGAAGATTTATTGTTTATGTAGATGCAGTAGAAAATATTGATCATGATACTTTTCGCCAGTGATGATTCGGATTCTTCAACAGAATAGATGTGTTAATGCAATAAAACCCTTTGAATGTAAATAAAACCCTTTAAACTCTGTGTTATTTTACTTCCTGAAGTCAAAATTTTACAGTAAACAATAAAAAAACACATATCACAATCACTCCACTTCTAGTTCTCCACAATTCAATCAAACGCTTCGCAAAATAATAATAGATCGCTTAGTTTAAGAGGATTGCGATTAAAATAAAACGTCCACCGACCACGAGTTCACTGCTCGTTTTACAAGATGGCCGCCTCACTAGTTCTCGATATTCGTTTTTGAGGTTGACATTTGTACAACAAGTCAATAAGTCTAGAAAAGCGGAGGCGCCGACCATGTTCAGGTAGGCGTGGATTATCGGGTAGAAAGGCAGTATTTAAAAAAATAACACCTATCACAATCACTCCAATTCTAGTTCTCCACAATTCAATCAAACACTTCGCAAAGTAATTATAGATCGCTTAGATTGAGAGGAATGCGATTAAAATAAAACGACCACCGACCACGAGTTCACTGCTCGTTTTACAAGATGGCTGCCTCACTAGTTCACGATGTTCGTTTTTGAGGTTGAAATTTGTACAACAAGTCTATTAAGTCTAGAAAAGCGGAGGCGCCGACCATGTTCAGGTAGGCGTGGATTATCGGGTAGAAAGGCAGTATTTAAAAAAATAACACCTATCACAATCACTCCACTTCTAGTTCTCCACAATTCAATCAAACACTTCGCAAAGTAATTATAGATCGCTTAGATTAAGAGGGATGCGATTAGAATAAAACGTCCACCGACCACGAGTTCACTGCTCGTTTCACAAGATGGCCGCCTCACCAGTTCTCGATGTTCGTTTTTGACGTTGCCATTTGTACAACATGACAATTGACAGTCTAGAAAAGCGGAGGCGCCGACATATTATTTACCTCATGTAAATAAAACAACAAACTAAAAATGATAACAACACCACGACAATTATGCTGTACCTACTGTATAGGAAAATAAACATAAAATGACAATTTTAGTTTAGTATTGCCAATCCAACCAACAATTTCCTAACCTTTTAGAACGAAGTAGTAAAAATTTTCATTGAACATATTTTTTTATTTGGCCTTAATTAGATAATATGATAGCATAAAAGAACATAGATAATTAATTGAATTTATTTTGTATAAATGTCACTTTTAGACGTTCAAATAAGAATTCGCCATTGTTCTTTTCGAGTTAATCAAGCCACGTAGTAGTATCCTCCCCTGCAAAATTTACTGCCCATTTTCACCCCGTAAGTATTCTTTATTTTTAGTCTTATGTATAAATAGTGAGTTTAGAGTTAATTGGTCAGCGCGTTAAAATTTTGACACACCCAATTCCCCTATAGCCCCCTAAAGGGGAATTCGGTGTGTCAAAATGGGTAGTTTAGAAAAACGAAAATTAAAATGTTCATAATTAACATAAATATGTATTCGTGCCAAGTTCAAGTTTATTAACTCAAGGAATAAGATTTTTCATACAAACAAAAACCCCCCTTTCCACCCCCTATAAGATTGAATTTCCAATAACCCCTTCTTAGTGCTCCCCTAAATTATAAAAGGAAGCCGTGTGCAAAATTTCACGTTCCTAGACCCAGTAGTTTCGGCCGTGCGTTGATTTGTCAGTCGGTCAGTCATTTTATTCAATCAATCAGTCAGTCATTCATTCAGTCAGTCAGTAAATATGTTCAGTATAAATAAAACCCTTTAATTCATATGTTATTTTAATTCCTGTAGTCAACATTTTACAGTAAACAATATTTTTCCATTATTTTTCCATATTGAAATTTTTCGGAAAAATAAACGGAAAAATTTCCAAGTTTTGAAAAATTTCCGAAAATTACCCATCACTACATGGCTATAACTCACTAGGGGGCGCCACAATATTAGTGCAAAACAATGTTGCAATATAATCAAAACGAAATGTCCGATTATAATACAGATACACGATACAGGAGTAAATCCTACACGTTTTTAAAAATAATAATAATAATTTAAAAAAAAACAATTCTGTTTTCAGCAATGTGTACGTGGTAGCTTAATGCATGTTCCCAAATAATAAAAATTACGTCTGCAACTCGCTAGAGGGCGCTACAATATTAGTGCAAAATAATATTGCAATAATATTAAAACGAATTCTCCGATTTAAATGTGGTTTTCATCAGCAATTACAATTCGTATATGCTCTCTAAAAAGTCAGAAATAAAATTAATCAAAATTAAAAATTTTGAAAAAACCCACGACGGTTAAAATCTAATTCTATTTGCAAGTGAAAGAAAGAAAGATGCGTGCGCGCGAATCCGATTTTGTGCTGCACTATGCCAGTGACCTTGACAGCCGCACGCCTATGACGTCACTGACCAACTTCTATAGTAGTTCGTGGCACTCGGTGGCGCACAGGGGCATAGACGACCAATTGTTTTGTAGAGATGGGAAAATAACTATCGACAAGAATTAGTAACAACTTTATAATTACGTATCGGCATCTACCTGAAGGTCGAAATTCATCTACTATCCTTTGTAATGAAGTAGATAACTAAGTTCATATTTTATTGACCTCAAAATGTTTTCGATATTCGTAACTTTCTGTATTTATAAATATTTCAATGGTGAAATCAACCTTTCACGGCACATCACTGGCCAACCTGATATGAAGTGATTGGCGTTCTGAGGAAAGTAACAAAATTCGGAGTTTCTGTTTTTGCCGATTTTAGGACAAACTAGGGCTTATTTTGTAAACAGGGTAGTAGACAGTGCTATCTTAAATAATAAAATGAAACAAAGCTTTTAATCACAGTAAATTTATTTTAATAAGATAACAACTTCTATAGAAGTTGTGGCGCTGGTGGCACGAAAATCCCGAACTTCTATAGAAGTGCTTGGCGGTGAAAAGGTTAATGACATTAATTTTATAATAAAACGTAAGCTCTCTAATGTGTTGTTTAATTTACTAAATTGGACATACATAATGAAGTATGATTTGTACTTCAGAGTATAACATACAGAACCTTATCATTGGATCTGTAATTTGTCGGATTACAAGGTACTCTTTTGTAAAAAAATCCCGACTATAGGGGGTCTTAAGCAGTACTCTATAATCCGACAAATTAATTAGTTCGATACTGCCCTGCAAAATGTTTGTCGGATTACCGGGGGTCCACTGTATAAAACAAAGTCGGATTTGTTCGAACACTCATAACTCGAGAACGGCTAGACCGATTTTCATGGTTTTTGATTTGTTATATTTGTCTCCGTCCCGACTAGCAGAATAACTATTAAAACATTGGAAAAATAAACGAAAAAAAATTATGAAGAAAATTATTTTTTTCATACATCAGCACAGGACAACGTCTGTCAGGTCAGCTATATAAAAAGGAAAAAAACTTCACTGACCTTATTGTCTGGTTGGACGTGAGCAAATGCCAGATGAACCTGATGGTCTGGCCCCAGGAGAGGGACGCTATGGCTCGGTGAAGGGTGATGTCTATCGCCCTATCACCCAACTGTACAATACAGCTCGGGATTTTCTTAGCCTGGAATAAATTGATAATACCTTTATTTATTTTATATTCTGTAAAAGTGATAAGTATTTGTGAGGCCATAGTACCAGCGTATTATTATTATTTCGTTTATTCATATTTTCTTTTCTTATAAAATATTTAAAAAAAAAACATTTAAAAATATATAAAATAGTAGTCCGCCGGTGTCGGGAGCAGGGTTCAAGGCACTGGTGGTTAGGGCTGCAGAGATAGGAACCTCCTCACGATGCGGGCCGTATCAAGGAGTACTGCCTTCTGAATCTGGCCCTTGATCCAACCGTCTAACGAGAGCCTTGAGAGATGGTGGTCGAGGCTTTCGGCCATCAGGCCATTGGCCGATACGACAATCGGCACAATGACAGCCAAGCTCACATTCCATATGTCAACAACCTCGTGTGCTAAGTCGAGATATTATTATTATTATTTCTCTACAGGGCAAAGGCCTTTTATATAATTCGTGTTTTTAAGCCAATACAAAATATACCTTATTTTATTTCTTACTAGCTTTTGCCCGCGACTTTGCGTGAAATTTCTTGTCCCCCCAACCCAGGGTGGGTCACATCGCATCGCCTGGCCCGGCGTATTACTACGTTTTCGTTTTGCGTTCTTTCTTTTTTATTTTTGCTCGGCTCCTAAGAGTCCTATCGTAATGTTACATAACCTATAGCCTTCCTCAAGAATTGGGCTATCAAATGCAAAATTAGTTTTTTTTTAAATCCGACTGGTAGTTTCAGAGATTAGTGTGTTCAAACATATAAACAAACTCTTCAGCTTTATTTAAGCTTTATCCAAGTTCAATACAACAGTTATAGTATAGTTATTCTAGGTATCTAGGTCATTAACAGCTAGTGATTCAGTGTTTTATTTTATTTTATTTATTCAGGGACAATAAACAGCTACAATATGTGTTTAACAGAAAAAGATAATACAAAATATTAACAATATTGCAGCCCACTACATAATCCGCATATTAACAAAAGAAAATATGATAAAGAGTGCCACTAGATAGGTAATAAATAATTACATCATAATTAATAATAATTAATTACATCATGCAAAATAAAAATTCTAATTGATTGGTTGGCAAACAGTAATAATTAACACTAAAACAAATAAATAATAAAACTAGACTAGCTTACATTCCTTATAAAATTATTGGTTAATAATAATTTTCAGACAAAATGATGGTAGGAACATCGAGTATCTACTACTGACCAAAACAATTAGGCGCATGACAGACAGACATGTTTGTAATGTCAATATAACAGCTTTTATATACAGTATGTTAACCAACAGAGGGCGTTCCCGTTAACCCGCAATAGTATAGCATCCATACATGCTAAAAAAAATATTACCATTCGAAAACAAAATGGTTTTTATTTTTTTTAGGTAAATAAAAAAAACATAAATTCATGTACCTACCTATCTAAGCCACGTTTCAATAACATTAAAATTAAAATACATAGTATTAGACAGTTAGGCTAGGATTTAAATGATAATGACGTCATTAAACGTTAGCAAGTGAATTTTTTACTTTATGCAGTTGCACGGGAATGTCCTCTGTTGGTTAACATACTGTATATATTTAAAAAAAAAAATTGTCTCTATGAAACGGATGGACCGATTTTGACGGGACTTCACTGGCAGAAGCTAATGTCATAAGGAGTAACTTAGGCTACTTTTATTTCAGAAAAATAATTAAGGTTCCGAGCAAAAAATTAAAACCCATAAAATTATGCTAATCTTTGGAACTACCCATCGGATTTGAGAAAATCTTTTTGCATTTGGTATCCCAATTCTCGAAGTGGTTATAGGTTATTTAAGATCACGCTACGACGCTTAGAAGCCGAGCAAAAATAAAGAAAATCAGAATGAACGCTAAGAAACAATTAACGAAGTAATAGCGCAGGCGGGCGATACAACGCGGCGGATCGGGGGCGGGGGACGAGGGAGTTTTATTAAAATGTGGCTGTTACTTTAGTAAACTGTGCACGCAATCAAAGGCTTTGGAGAGATCACAGAAAACTCCAATAGCATTTTGCGAGTTCTCCCATGCGTTAAATATGTGTTTCAGCAGAGCAACACCCGCAACTGTAGTCGAACGACCTCTTAGCAACTGCTTGAGTATTAACTTTTCAAATATTTTACTAAATGCACGTAAGATAGAAATAGACCTAAAATTGCCAACGTCATTTTTATTACCTGATTTAAATAATGGTATGACTTTACTACTTTTCATGAGGTCAGGAAAAGTTCCTAAATCATCACATTTATTAAATATAAAGTTTATTTTGTAATAGTGTATGTTTCTGAAAATACGTCGAAGTGTAGGGCCGTTTTAAAATGGGTGTTTTGTTTACAATTATAGACACACCATCTATACAAATAAATAAAATTTAAGTGTTTGTAATGTCAAAATAACAGCTTTTACTAAATCCTTATTAAAGTATATACGGTACCTACCTATAACAAATAAAAAAATATTTTATTTTTTATATTTGTCTGTATCTTTGTTCCGGCTAACCTCCGAAACGGATGGACCTATTTTGACGGGACTTTAACTGGCATATAGCTAAAGTCATAAGGCTACTTTTATTTTAGAAAAATTATTAAGGTCCCGCGCAAAAAAAAAATTAAAACCCATTAAATTGTGAATCAATAGTACGGGAGGGCAATGCAACGCGGCTAGTCGGGGGACGAGAGAATTACAAAACCGGCCAAGTGCGTGTCGGACTACGCACAATGAAGGGTTCCGTAGTTAGGTTGAATATTACCCAAGAACAAACTTAACATTGTAGTTAAAAAACTTGTTCTCCCATTTAATGTAAGTTTGTACTCACAATATTGAGAGATTTACCATGTTATTTTAAGACCACAGACTTCTTATAGGTGTTCCTGTAATCTATATAGGTTTAGAACTATATTCTGTATTTTTTTTTCAAAATTTTAGGCTCTGTAGTTTCGAAGATAATGGGTCAGTTTTCGTCTATTTTCTTAAATAAATTTAAAAACATTTATTTTAAAATTATCGAAAAAATATATTTGAAACCCTCAACGTAAGTCCTTTCATTTGATATGTCACACGGTACAGTTTGAAAAACTTTTTATTTTGATTTTCTTATTTGCCCCCTAAAATTGACTTCTATATTCAAAATTAATTTATTTGCGTTACACGTCCGTGTTTGGGTCACAGAAATTCATATGTGTACCAAATTTCAACTTAATCGGTCCATTAGATTCGGAGCAAATTGGCTGTGACAGACAGACAGACAGACACACAAGTGATCCTATAAGGGTTCCGTTTTTTCCTTTTAAGGTACAGAACCCTAAAAAGAAATAATGTGGATGTTATTTTAGTATATTGTGTATCTTACGACTTCCACGCGGACGAAGTCGCGGGGCACTGCTAGTTTATTGTTTTTTAGGGTTTCGTATCTCAAAAGGAAAAAATGTTTTTCAACTAAAATGTTAAGTTTGTTTTTGGGATTCATCCTAACTATGGAACCCTTCATTGTGCGTAGTCGACACGCACTTGGCCGGTTTTTTTTTAAGCACATATTTATATGATCATGATATTATAAAGGTTAATTTGGTATCTAGTAAGAAGTTACCTCAGCCATAGCACGTCGAAATTCACCACCGGGTGCCATACCCAATTCTCTTGTTATATGAGCCGACATGTTTAATAACAATATGTACATCAATCCATTGAACACTCCATTCTGAGCCATTGTTGCTCTGTAACAATAAAAAAACAAATAAATTTTCTATAAACAATGCTAACTATGCTGCATAAAAAGAAGAAACAAAACTATTTGTATTATTTTTTCACTGTAAATATTCTAATCATCTGCTTTATTGGATGGTTGTCCAATCTAGCCAGATAAGGTACATTCTTCAGTAACTTTTGGGTTCATTTTTTTTTTTTTTTTACGGAGTTTGAGAACTATCCAATAACTGAATCCCAATTTATATAGGGAAGCTGGTTTCATTGTATAGAAGCCTCCTAACTCACTGTTCTTCATGACTATGAATATTTTATAGAAATAATAATAATGTGACAAACCTGATCTTTTTAATATTAATGTTCTTAGCTTCTCTAAGTATGACTTCTTCATCTAATAACAGAATATTAGTCCTTTGTTCACACAATTCCACCATCACAATATGTGGATTCACTTCTTGTATTACCTGAAATTACAATCATCTTATAATTAAAATGGTAAATATTTACAAAACATTGGTCAACATTCATCTCATCATCTGCTATATTTTGTTATGGCAAAAAAGAGAAACCTATCCATCTATGCTATCTGGTGTTATGGAGAGAGCAAGGAAATGTTTCTAAAATAAAATAATATTACTATTTTAATTTATCAAGATAATTGCATATAAAAAAAAAATAAAATTCAACCTGAATTAAAGAACCTGATGTGATAACACACATACCCTAGATACATCATCCTGAGACTGTATGCTGAAGTGAGCAGTACCCACTAGATACACCTTGCCACCATCAGGAGCATCCAGCACTGTCACCGTGCTAGGAAGACCATCATCCATTGGCAACTCAGAAACACCTGAAGATCAGAATGGATTTTCTTTTTAAAATGATTTCTATTTTTAAAAGCAGAACTCAAGATGAAATAATAATAATTTGTTCTCTAAATTCCTAGGTGGTACTTTATACATGTCAATGTTTTCAAATTATTTACCATCCTCCATGTCACATTCTGGATTAGAATCAACAATTTGAGTTTCTGATGGCGTTTCCTTCTTTTGGTCTGGTGTAGAAGTGACAAAATTAGGTTTATCTGAAAATGATAAATATAATTTTTATTCTAAAAGATATACACCATGGGGTATTGTATTACCCAATAACTGGGTTGTGGAAGTCAGATAGGCAGTCGCTCCATGTAAAGTACTGGTATTCAGCTACATCCGGTTAAACTGGAAGCCAACCCCAATATAGTTGGGAAAAGGCTAGGCAGATTGATTCTAAAGGATAACTTTTTAGCAAAAGAAGCATATTCTTTAAATACTGAATTAATAAGTAAGAAAATTATTATTATGCTTGATAACACATTAGTCAACCTTATCATTCTTATACCTTTCCCTAACAACAACATCAAGTAAGCTTATTAGCTGCTGTAATCTCTTTCTGTTTTCAAAATTAAAGAAACAAACAACAAACCTGACTTATGTGGCAGCATCGCACCAAAAGTATTCACTGGTGCATCACCACCACCATCCTCAACCTTAATGAACACCTTACACTCGTTGACTATATCACACTTGACCCCTGATGCTTGTGGCTTCACAAACAACTGATCCTCTTCTAAATTACCATGTGTCACCAGCCTTTCATTATTTAGCAGACGATCAGCAGCATCCATTTTATTATTGAATTACTGTAAGTGCAAACGCCATATCTGATTAGATGGTGCAATGCAACAGCTGCAATGCCAATTCAACGCAACGTTTCTAAATTCCGGAAAAAAAATGACAAGAAATGTTCAGAAAAGTAGTTTATTAGTTTAACAGCGAAATAATAGAATACGACACGCGTATGAGAAAAATATATAAATGTAACGTGGTTCATAGCCATACCAATCAATTTATGCCAACTCAATTTTTTCAAGTGAAAGTACATAAGTATTTGCTGCAGTTTACTTATTCAATTAATAAAACACGTACCTTATTCAAATGTTCAGGGTCTGAACGTCGATATAAGTATTTATTTACCGAGTTCCTAACTACGAAATTATTGTTTTATTTTGATTGGTTGAACATTATTTTTTACTTGCCTATTTTTCACATGCAAAAACCAGCAGTGGCGAAACAAACAGCACAGCACCACACAGACACAAACCGATAATAAAGTGTTTCCCTTAAAAAAATATGTCAGACAGTAGGAATCGATTAAACTTCAATATAATCGACTAAAAACTGATTTTTTAAAGCTAGATACACACACTCAAAATCTCACGGCGCGGCACACACAGATTTTGATTGCCGATTTGTCGCAGTCGAGAACTCGAGACAAGATTGAAGTCATTAGCGAGTCGCTACGTATGAACCTAGCGTGGTTGATCAGTAAAACCGGCTCTTTCGGAAACCAAAACACCCTTGGTCTGGTTTCCGAAAGAGCCCGTTTTCACATCAACCAACACAAGGCGCTGTTTAAGAAAATGTTAATATTTTGGGAAATTAATTAATGAGCAGCAATTCTAACATTTTTCTTTTATTCTTCTCACGGCTAAGGAGAGTAAAATATGTGAGTAAAAAAAAAAGAGGCACAACACTACCACTGTTACGTCACTTCAATCAGACATCGAAATTCGATTTTTCCTTCGGCTTCGTTCGTAGGATTTAACTTTGTAAAACTAAAATAAAATACACAAAATGAGTGCCTGGAGAGCGGCTGGTCTTAAGTAAGTACTATAATCGTAAAAATACTATGTTTTACATCTTAATTGTGGATTGTTGAAATATACTAAAGGTTATGTTATTCTAGTTACATAAACTACTCGAACATCGCTGCAAAGTTGCTGCGGCGATCCTTGAAACCCGAGCTACGTGCTGATGCGTTAAAGCGTGATGATTCCAATGTCCGTATTACTCCATGGCTTAACGGCAGGCCCGCACGTAAGTATTGATGTAGTAATTATAAAGTAGCCAGACCATTGATCAATGACATACGAAGGTACCAAAAATCATGTATGGCCTATACAAAATTTTGGTCAGTGGGAATAAACAATACAGGTAATATTTGGATAACAGATATAAATAAAATAAATATGTATGTGGGTACTGTGTACCCACTGCCATACCACTTGTACAGTATTTTCCTAAAGTAGAACATACTGACATCAGTTTACTTCAGGTGTAGTAATGCAGTCTTCTATTATGAATGTGTAAAATCAAATTACCAATTGATTTTTCAGATGAAAAGGACTAAAAAGGATGATCTAAATTAGGTTTGTCTTGCAAGCAACCAAGGTTTACAATCTTTGTCCATTCAATTTCATTATTGAATGAAATTGGCTTGAGGAAACACTAATATAGAGAATTTAGTGATAAATAACCATTAATTTTCACGCACAATGGTCCACTTGAAGGATTAAGTGCGGAAACCAAACCCAATAACATAGAACATAGAACCATTAATTTAGTACTTGTTTGGAATTTGCAACTGTTTGCGTTTTTGACACTAACGAGTCTGGATTTTAGAAAATGAATAACATCTGCTTGGATTTTTGTGTTTACCCTTTCCTGTGTGTTTTACAAAGATTTTGCCACATTGTATGCCAACCTTGTTGCTGACTAATAGTAAACTTATCATTTTCAGATCTGCAAGCTTCTGCTGCCAAGTAGAGAGAATGGGATCCTTTACCAGCATGCATGATTGTCAGCAAAAAAATTAGTTTAATGTAAAGTTTGTCAATAAATTATTGTTATTCATGTTCTGTTTTATTTTCTCGTAAGTAGTAAAAATGTATGTACAGACGGCAGCAGGTCAACCTACCCGAAACCGTCAGATTTTCCCAATCAACCTTGAACCTAACACTTAGCAATAAAGTCAAAAATCTGTTAAAGAAATCTGACAGATTGTAGTAGCTTGATGTGCTGGCGTCTGTACAATCTACCAGATTTGAGCAAAAGTTGATAATGATGAGTTTTAAGGAAGAAAAAAAAAATGTTTCAATTGAGTAATGTTTTTAATCTTGTAACCTTTGTTTGTATATTAGCGGCCACTACTTCCCTAATTAAACTTTTACCAAGTGGTGCTTCTGGAGCAAGTTCTTTTAGACTAAAGTCTCTCCTAATGTCACAATGCTTCCTCAGTTTTTCTAAGCCATTCCAAGCAATCATTACACCATTGTCTGTGCACACAGTATGAGGTGGACGATATGTCTTGTAGCCCATCTTACTTCCAATATGCTCTATTGATTGAAATATAAAATTGTTGCAAGCAACTCCTCCAGAAACAACAATTACCTTATTGTCTGGGTTTATTAACACATTTTTATCACAAAAGATCATAGCTCTGTGTGTTCTATGTGCTATATGTTCTGCAGTAGCAAGCTGGAAAGCTGCACATAGATCATACACTTCTGGTATTATTTCATCACCCATCACATTGTGTTCTGTTTCCTTTTTTATCAGCTTGCGAACTAAAGAATCTTTTAACCCACTGAAACTGAAGTTACAATCTCTAAATCTTGCTAAGGGCAAGGGGAATTCAAATTGGCATGGATTTATAGATTTCTGTGAAGCTAACTCCACTGCTCGACCTCCACATATCTGTGAGTATTCAGGAATGTTTTTCAATTTCATTCTTCTAGCAACTTTGTCCAATACTTCACCAGGAGCATTATCCAGACCTTTTCCCAGTAATAAAAAATCATTAACATCTCTTACAACCGTTAACAGGCAATGACCTCCAGATATCAACAAAACTAAAAAAGGAAACTGGAGTTCATGATACATTCTTGCTACTAAAGCATGGGCTTCCATGTGGTGAACAGGTATTAAGGGTTTGCTATGTATTCTTGAGAGATACCTAGCATATTTTGCTCCAATCTGAAGGCTCAAAAGCAAACCAGGTTTCGTAGTTACTGCAAAAGCATCTATATCCTCAATGGTTTTGCCGGCTTTATCTAGGGCCTCTGTTACAGCTCTATCTATATTATTTCGATGTAACTCATGCGCAAAAATTGGGTTAACACCGCCGTATCTAGTATGGAGAGCAGTTTGAGAATACAAAGATTCTCCCAGTATACGACCTGTCCCATCAATAACAGCACAACCGGTATCATCGCAAGAGGTTTCGATTCCTAATATAACAGTATTTTGGGAGTACGTTATCGTTTTGCAACTGTAAGCCTGTATAATATAGGTTCTTGCGACTCTTTTAACACATTTTTGCAAAAATAGCATTGCCTGTTTGTTGATAAAAGCTTTTTAATAGACTGATTGATATAATTACTTTTACTTCAACTAAGTACTAAAATAGTAAAAATAGAAAGTTCAAAACTGTACAATATTCATTCCACTATTATTAATATTATTATTATAATAAATAGGTAATTAGGGAGAGGAATGACATTAATGGCACTAATGACACACACAACGCAATGACATTTGACACTACTACGTGACAATAAAAAAAATTCAATCACTTCAAAAAGAAATTAACTTAAAGTCAAAATTATGAAATAATTTTAATTTCGGAAGCCGGTCTCTTGGGATCTGCCGACTTCCGAAATTAAAGATATTTCATAATTTTGAGTTGATTCCTTTTTGTAGTCAAAGTAATTTATTAAAATTATTTTTTAATTTCGTAGTTTTTAGTAAAAACTGGAATATTTGTTTTTAATAAACAGTTAATACTAATAATAGAAGTATAGAACGGTGCTGGACGTAAAGAATAGCACCATCCCATTTGTTCCCATTGGTCTCGTAAAAGGCGACTAAGGGAGCTTGACACCTAGTGCATACAATTTAAGCACCTTGGGTCACCCGCGCGGTGGCGGGCAAACCACCAAAGGCACCAACAAAAGCATTCCCAAGGAGGGTTGGTGTCAGGCGGGCGGCCGACTGTAAAAACTTAGCCGAAACCACATGCAACATGGCAAGTAAAACTAGAATGGCGAACCCCACAGGCGACGCGCAGGGGCAGCACCCGGCTCCTGTGGGAAATGGACAAGGGTTGTCGCAGCAGAACGAGCGGGTGCGACGTAAGACGCAAGCTCGGAGTGTGAGAGAAGTAAGACTGAGGTGCGTGAGCTGGAATGTAGGTACGATGACTGGAAGAGAATTAGCAGATGTACGACTGAATATCGCGTGTCTGCAAGAGACGAAATGGAAAGGTGCAAAGGCTAGAGAGATAGGAGAAGGATATAAGTTCTTTTACTGTGGAAGCGATGGCAAGCGAAATGGTGTGGGTATAGTTTTGGATAGAGAATTGAAAGAATGTGTGGTGGATGTTAATAGAGTGAGTGATAGAGTGATAGCTGTTAAAGTGATTATGGAAAGTTTAGTGTTAAATATAGTAAGTGTGTGTGCACCCCAGTCAGGATGTGAGGATAGCGTAAAAAAGAAGTTTTGGGAGGATTTCGTTCGTGTGATGATGAATGTGCCAGAGAGTGAAGAAGCGTATGTGGGAGGTGACTTTAACGGGCTATGTAGGAAGACAGAAGGATGGGTATGAGACAGTGCATGGCGGTTGGGGCTACGGAGATCGTAACACAGATGGCGAGACACTGTTGCAAGCTGCTTGTGCCTTCGACCTGGCAATAACAAATACGTGGTTTGAAAAGCAAAACGAACACCTTATTTCTTACAAACGTGGCCGCCACGCGACACAAATTGATTTCTTGCTGGTAAGATGGAACAGCCTAAAATGTGTCAAAAATTGTAAAGTGCTGCCAGACAAAGGCTTAGTCACACAACACTGACTGAATAATGGAGGTAAAAGTCAGTGTCTCGTCCAGTAAGTACAAACAACGGCCCCCACCCAAAACCAGGTGGCGTGTGATAGAAAAAGAGGAATGTGCAAGTATGTTTAAGAGTCAAGTAGTAGATAAAATGATTGAAATGAAGGATATGGAAAGAAAAACTGTGAATGAATGTTGGAAAGAGATGGTGGATTGTATAAGGAGAGTAGCAAAGACGTGTTTGGAGAATCGAAAGGGAAAGGCATGATAGAAAAGGATACATGGTGGTGGAATGAAGAAGTGCAAAAGATGCTTAAAGAAAAGAAAGTTGCGTTTAAAGAATTGCAGGGTTAGCAAACGGGAATGATAGTCTGAAAGAAGATAAGAAGAGAATTTATAAAGAATGGAAGAGAAAGGCAAAAAAGGTGGTAGCAGTTTCCAGGGTTAAGGCGCAGGAGAAGTTGTATGACTCACTGGACAGCTTAAGAGGCCAGAAGGAGCTATACCTGATTACAAAAACAAGTGAAAGGAGAACGAGAGATATAATTCACATTAAGTGTATGAAAGATGAAGCCGGTAAGGTTCTGTCCCAAGATGACGAGATAAAAGAACGACGGAAGTTTGTTAAATATAATAGAAATACATGAAAAAGATAGTTTTATTGTAAGTCACAAAACTTCAAAGTATCAACAACCGAGTGTTGCGTAGCAATACAGGTAGTCCATAGAGTTTTTACTATGTAATAAGGTGTGTATACTTCACATCCTCTCACGTTTTTAAGAATTTATAAATAAATTCTTGAGTCCCATTCTGGAACTTAAATCTTGCAGCCTAGGGCCAAACAGTGGCTTCGTTAGCATATCGGCCAACTGCAACTCCGACGGAACGTGTTGGACAGTTAAGTCTCCGTTGATAACACATTCTCTCACAAAGAAATGTTTCAGCTTGATGTGCTTAGTCCGTTTGTGATATTCGTATTGCGGATTTTTAGCAAGTTTAATAGCTGACTCATTATCTAGGTTTAGTACCGGTTTCTCTGTGTTCTTGGACAGATCCTTAAGTAGTCTATTTAACCATATAATCTCTTAAGCAGCTTCACTGGCTGCTATCACTTCCGCTTCTGTTGAGGAAATGGAGACAGTCTTTTGTTTCTGGCTTCTCCAGCTAATAGCAGCTCCAGAGAATAAGCACATCGTTCCAGATGTCGATCTCCCGGTAGTCTGGTCTCCTGCGTGATCTGAGTCACTATAACAGACCAAATATGAGGGTGACTCCTTCGTGTAAGTCAGCCCGTTCTGTTGGGTCCCTTTCAAGAAACGAAAAATGCGTTTTACCAGCATGACATCTTTTTTAGTGGGTGCGTCTAGGTTTCTGGATGCGACACCCACAGCATATGAAATATCAGGCCTTGTGCCTACTGATAAATATGCTAAAGCACCCACGGCTTGTCTGTACGGGAAATTCGTGTTCTCATCCTCTCCCGTCTCATGCTCTTTGATGATGGGCGTTGGTGCTGATTTGCAATTGGACATTCCATATTTTTCCAAAACTTTCTTTGTGTAGGCCTTCTGACATAGTGTAATGGTCTCGTCTTTGCGCACGTCAATTTCCAACCCAAGGAAATATGATGCAGGTTTAGTAATTATCTTGAATCGTGCTTTTAATTCCTTAATGAATTCGTCTCCTGCTTTGGTTGTGTTGTACGCTACTAGTCCATCGTCAACGTAAAGACCAATAAAGACTTTAGATTGTCCTTTGACTCGAACATACAAGCATGGATCCGCTTCACTTTGCTGAAAGTTAGATTTCTTTAAGAACTCTGCAATGCAGGTGTTCCAGCAACGCGGCGCTTGCTTTAGTCCATAGAGACTGCGTTTCAGCTTGCAGACTCGTTTTGTGGTATCCTGATAACCATCAGGCTGTTTCATTTAAATATCTTCTTCGACTGTGCCGTTTAGGAAAGCTGTTGACACATCGAACTGGCATAATTTTAGATTTTCTTTTGCAGCTATGGCAAGTAGTGTTCGCACAGTGCTCAGGCGAACCACTGGACTGAACGTTTTATCGTAGTCTATTCCAGGTTGTTGAGAGTAGCCCTTGATTACCA
Source organism: Dicycla oo (assembly GCA_948252095.1). Lineage (NCBI taxonomy): Eukaryota > Metazoa > Arthropoda > Insecta > Lepidoptera > Noctuidae > Dicycla > Dicycla oo. The sequence continues at coordinate 22,063,789 of OX411714.1, forward strand.
TTCTGGCTTTATACCTTTCGACGGAACCATCAGGATTCATTTTAACTTTATATACCCATTTGCAAGGCAGGGCTTTTCGTCCTTTAGGTAAATCAACCAGATCCCAGGTTTGGCTTTCTTTCAGAGATGCCATTTCATTTTTCATAGCTTCTTGCCATTTGTTTCTGTCAGGAGATTCTAATGCTTCTTTGAAGGTTATAGGTTCTTTAGGCTTGTGAATGTTTTCAATTTCTTCAACAGCTGCCAAAATAAAATCATCGTAGCGCTTAGGAGCTGTAATTTTAGTCTTATCTCTCAAAGATCTCGCTTCATTAGTCACGTTTTCAGCAACAGCGTTATGTACAGGTTCATAATCATCGTCATCATGGGATAACCCGGAAAGAGATTCGTAGTCACTTTCGTTGTTTACTGGTTCGATACGTTGAGTGTTTTCATCTAAATGTGGTGATGAAGTTCCGTTGTCATCTTGATCATCGGTGTCTGTATCACTGTGCTGGTTATCTCCTTTGTTATCATCAAACGTAATAGTCACTTGCTTGCGTGATGTTTGTTGTGACGTTTGTTTGTTTTCGTCTGATGAACTTTGAATTCCATTGAACAATTTGGAAAGTTATTCAGTTTTATTATGTTCATCGTAGAACATGTTCTTAACCACTCGAATATCTTTCGATGTAACAATAATGTTCTTCGAGGGTATGAAAATTCTGAAAGCTTTGCTTGTTTCAGAGTATCCCGCAAACATGCCGGGAATTGCCTTTGGTGCAAATTTGTGACCGTTGATGCCTTTCTTCAAAACAAAAGTCTTGGAACCGAACACGTACAAATGATTGATACATGGCTTTCTGCCTACCCATCGTTCAAATGGCGTTTCGTTCTGGATAGCGCTGTTAATACTCCTGTTTGATAGGTAGTTTGCAGTGAAGACTGCTTCGCCCCAGAATTTTAATGGTGTATGTGCGTCAATCATCATTGCTCTCGCTTTCTCTACAAGGGTGCGGTTCTTTCTTTCTGCAAATCCGTTTTGATTCGGGGTATAAGGTGCGGTGAGCCTTCGCTGTATTCCGCAACATTTTAGGTAAGTGTCAAACTCTTTATTGATGTATTCAGTACCATTGTCTGACTGTAAAAACTTAATTTTATTTCCAGTTTGTGTCTCCGCTAGATGTTTGAACTCTTTGAACTTGTCGAATACTTCGTTCTTGGTTTTGATGAGATAAACTCGACTGTATCTGCTATAATCATCAATAAAGGTAACGAAATATTTGTTTCCGCCGATTGTGGGCGTTTGTATAGGTCCACACACGTCGCTATGAACAATTTCTAAGCGTTCTGTTGTTCTTTGGGTATTTTTCTCACAGGGGGCTGGTACTCGATGCAGTTTTGCTTGGATGCAGGTTTCACATTCTGCCAAGGTTTCAGAAGCATCAAAGTTCAAGCCAACTAAGTTCTCGTTTATGAGTGCAAGTTTCATATCTTTGGCGTTCATGTGACCAAGTTTTCTGTGCCAGTCGCTGATGTTTGATGAGTTCGTTTTCTTCGTAGTAGTTGTAACGTCATCGTTATCATTGGCCAGGTTGTTGCGCTCATGTTTATTTGGTTTAATATAGTAGAGACCATCTTCTTCTTTGTAAGCAGTGAGCGTTATTCCAGCTTTTGTGTTTCTGACCGTTGCTTTGTTCTTCGTAAAGAGGACAGAGCATCCTGCATCTGTCATTTTACTAACGGACATCAAATTAGTACAAAGACTAGGTACGTACATCGTGTCTTTTAGGTGTGTACGCGCAATACTGCTACCATTTTTGGATAAAAAGGTTATTGTGCCTTTACCTTCAATCTTTGCAGTATGTTCTTCAGTGGCGAAGCTTAATTTTCTGGATATTTGCTCAATGGTCGTAAATAATTCTCGTTGATACGTCATGTGAGACGTACAACCGCTGTCTAAGACCCAAATGCTGTTTCTAGGCTTCTCGTTTTGTGTGAGGAGGCACTGTGTAGCATAATTGTTCTTATGAGAACCGTTGTTGTTTTTTGTTGGTTTCTCATTGTTCTTCTTCCAGCAGTTAGTACAGATTTTGTGGGTTTTGCGTTTAAATATGTTTCCTCTTTGTTTGCAAATTTTACATGTGGCGTATAGTGCTTCTTCATGCGTGAAATATTCAGGTTTGTCGTTGTTTTCTGCAGTTTTGCTATGACGAGCTTCACATTCTTCGATAATTTTGTTTTTCAGTTCTTCTGGCTTCGGAAGAGTGTCTCGTGTTTCAATAGCGACTCTGAAATTCTCGTATTCGGATGAGAGACTGTACAACATCATGATTGTCAACAAGTCCTCGTTTATGGCTATATCCATGTCTGCCAATTTGTCAACTATGTCCATAAATTTGTTCAGATGATCACGTACGTCGTGTCCTTCTAATTTTGTTAGGATCAGTTGTTTCAATAGGGATGCCTTTCGTGCAGGCCCCTTGCTGGCGTAGGTATCTTTCAGTTTTTCCCATAATGCTTTAGCTGTCTTGCAATTTTTAATTTGATTGAGTTCAGAAGGAGCGATTATAAGAATCAGTTCTGATCTTGCTTGTCTGTCACCTTCTTTGTCAGCTTCAGTAGCATTATTTTCAATGTATTTCCACAGTTTTTGACGAACTAAGACGGCTTCAGCTTGTATGACCCATGTGTCGTAATTTTCTCTCGTAAGAGGCTCGATTTTGGTGCTCGACATTTTTTTAAAAACAAATGCGACAGGGTTACTCACTTAAAACTCGTAACTTCGTACACGCTCTGCTACCATGTTAAATATAATAGAAATACATGAAAAAAGATAGTTTTATTGTAAGTCACAAAACTTCAAAGTATCAACAACCGAGTGTTGCGTAGCAATACAGGTAGTCCATAGAGTTTTTACTATGTAATAAGGTGTGTATACTTCACAAAGTTTTATTTTGAAAAGCTAATGAACGAAGAGAATAAATGTAATGGTGTGCTCAAAGAGGTATGTACAAACAAAGAGGGTTTGGTGAGGGAAATTAGCATAGATGAAGTAAGGAAGGCAGTTCAAAGTATGAAAAATAGAAAGGCCATGGGCCCAGATGACATACCAGTAGAAGTATGGAAGTGTTTAAAAAGAAGATAGATGTATGTAGCTGAATTTATTCTTCAATAAGTTGTTGCATGAAGAAGCGATCCCACAAGAATGACGCAATAGTTCACTAGTGCCCATCTTCAAGAATAAAGGTGACGGTCCCATAGTATGAAGGTATGGGAGAAAATAATAGAGAAGAGATTGCGAGAGGAGAGTGAGATTACCCCAAACCAGTTTGGGTCGAGGAACAGTGGACGCTACTTTTGCACTCCGCCAATTGTGCGAGAAGTACAGAAGTGCACACAATAACTTGCACATGGTGTTCATTGATCTGGAAAAAGCGTATGATAGGGTACCTCGGGATGTCATGTGGTGGGCCTTGAAAGAGAAAGGTTTGCCCGGGAAGTATGTAGAGTTAATTTGTACTATGTACAGTCAATCTTGTACCTACGTCCGGTCGGCTGCTGGCAACACCGACGAGTTCAGTGTAGCGGTAGGCTTGTCGGTGAAGATTGACCTGAGATCCAGAGCAGATTGGAGGAATGGCAACGGAAACTGGAGAATGTCGGCTTGAAAATCAGCAGAACCAGGACCGAGTGCCATGATCACGGATAAACGGAAGTTATGGCGAGTATCCAATAACTTCAGTTAGACGGTAGACCGTTTTGTGCGATTGACACCGCTACCACTGTCACTTGTTACACTCACAACTCTATTCTAGACCAAAAAACACACTGTGTCCGGTCGCAAACTTTTTTCGGCAGTCTTGCTGTTTTTACACGCTGAATTCCAGGCTCTCTCGGCTTCTCTCACCAGCTTTCTTTCGAGATGACCTGAGGGTTATGTAACTCAATCCAGCAGTGGTTCAATCTGGATTCCAAGAGATGTTGAGCTATGACCGATTTTTGTGCATCATTATAGTTCGTTTTGTCTGACTGATATACGACTTTCCACAGCTGCAGTCTACCTTATAAACATCGCGTTTTTCCAGAAGGAAGTTGTCCTTCGAAGAATGCAGCATATGAGATAGTTTCTTGAACGAAGTGAAAATAGCTTTTACGGCATATTTCCGAAGAAAATGTATTATCTCCTTTATATCTTAGTATACATATGAAAAAATGATGAAAAAAATATGACATATAATTTCCTTTTTTAAATACTTTTATAAAAACAAAGAAAAAAATATTTAAAATATAAAAAATAGTAGCCCATTGGTATCGGGAACAGGGTCCAAGCTACCGGTGGTCAGGTCTCCTGAGAGAGGAACCTCCTAACGATACGTGCCGTGTCTAGAAGTACCGCTTTCTGGATCAAGCCCTTGATCCAGCTGCCTAACGAGAGCCTCCTCAGGTGTTGGTCGAGACTCTTGGCTATTATGCCATTGGCCGTCATGACTATCGGCACTTGGCACAATGATTGCTGTATCCACATCCCACATGTCGACAACCTCGCGAGCCAGATCAAGATACTTAATCTGCTTATCTTTTTCAGCTTTCACGAGCTTCAACGGTTATGCGGAACCGCTTTATCAATAATCATTGTGTGACGCTCTATTCGATCGAATAGAGCGTCAGTGAGATGATAGATCTATCACCGGTAAATCTGGCTTATTGGCAACAATAGTCCTATCAGTAATGGTAGATCGATCCCAATACAACGTGATGTTGCAATTTTCGAGAACTGGGCAAACCTATAGTACGGTACTTCCGATTCCACAAGACTGTATTTCAGAGCAAGTTGCTGATGGACAATCCTGGCTACAAGGTTGTGCCTATGTAAGTAGTCTCCATTAGCCAGACGAGAACAGCCAGAAATAATCCGACGGATTGATTCCCCCGGACGGTTGCATGCCCGACATATGTCAACCGTGCCGTCCTTCACAATATACTTCCGGTAGTTGTTCGTCATTTTAACTTCGTCCATAATTGCAAATATAGAATCTTCGGTTTCCCCAAAGAGATCATCAGGTCATCTCGACAGAAAGCAGCAGCCACTAATGCCTAGACTGGTGAGATTATGATTGACGTGAGATTATGACGTAAGATTTTGCTGTACATATATTGTGTTGTATTGATAGGAAGTGACCCAAGCTATCACCCCCTGCAGTATGTCGTGCTATTTACTGGACACCCTGTATATAACATATCGATTTACTTAAGGTCGAACAGTTAAACATTGTGTACGCACATACAAATTAGTTGTATTTATCTAAGTTGCTACATATGAGTTGAAGAACCACTAGCCGGCGCATTATTCACAAAAAATGATTTAATACATATGATACAGTCGATGTTGGCATAATACAGTATTATACCGTTTTGTCGTGTAGTACCCACAGTATTATACATCCTTTACATCTCTATTCGTGACTGACCCAACCAATGACCCCAGCCGTTGTCACAATATACTTACTTGCCTAATATACAAATAACTAAAACAATAAAATAAGCAAATATTATAAAAAAATAAATTACTAACAAACGGACAGAGCCATTTCTTACGGCGCGCTGTTACATATGCATTCCAAAATCCCTTCCCTTCACCTGACACGGATCGCGGGCGCACGCAGGCATTTCGACGGAGCCGCCGCACTATGGGACCAACCGGTATTTTCCATCTCAAAAATCGATAAGTCTGTTGTTTTGTGATTTTTCTCCTTAAATTTTTTTTCACGTATTTGTGAATATCTAGGCAATAAAAGAAATCAAACATCATCATTTTAAAAATTATATATTTTTCGTAAAAAAATGACAAAGATAATGTTATACGAAATTTTATACAAAAAATTATACAGTTATATTAAAATAGCAATAAAACTTACACTTTTTCTTAAAATAAGTTTAAAACTAAATTATTATTATTAAACAAACAATTACATGACAAAAAAAAAATTTGTAGCGCTTAACCTATTCATCACTTTCTACTTTCAACAATTCTTTAGCTTCGTCAAACAATTCTTTGGATATTACAAAACTTGGTTTATTTAAGCTAGATATATAAGGATCAGATGTATATAACAAAATATGCAGAACGTCTTCGTTTGTTGCTGATCTGGAACACTTCCTAGCGTGATGTAACCTATATTTCTTGTAATCTTTATTTCGGGCTTCCTGGGCATCTTCGGATAATTGTCCTATAGGCAAAACTGCATAATGCTCTATTATTTTAGCACCATGTATAAGTACTTTATGGACCGAAGATGGCATGTAGTACCAGTTATATTTGCTTACATATAATTGCGCGGTTATCAATGTATACTGGCCGAATTTTTCTGCGTTTATAGGGAATCCCGATGACATAGTTTGAAGAATTACATATAATCTCTTGATTAATTCTTCATCAATTCCAGTTATCTCTGCAGAACATTGGTAATTTTGGAAAAATCTCCTTGCCGTATTTCCGTCATTGCTGTTACCGGAACCTTGACGTGGTTTATCAATGTGCAAACCAAGCACTTCTCGGAAACGTTTTTGGACATATTTTTTCTTGTCTTCTTTAAGTTGCTTGTTTTCTGGAGTTGTTGCAGACCACTTCTCAAAACCTAAATTGTAAGAAATATGAAGGAGCATTTCCATAAATCTTATCCATGCGTGTAGTGTCGACAATCCGTATTTAAACGCATTTTCATTTTCAACTCTCGTTGTAACTTTTAAGAGATCATTCATTTGTCTGGGAGTTGCTCCACAAACAGTGCAGGTAGCACTGGATGATGTGTTTGTTAACACTTGAGCAACTTTCCCATCAATCATTGTCATAAACAGTTGATGTTTAACTTCGATGACTTTGTCGTCTATTGACACAAGAGTTGGAATCAATTGATTAATTTTGGCTTCAATTTCACTGACAACCGCTGTAGTTTTTTCGGGCGTTTCTTTTGCAAATTCTAATGAAATTGGTCTGCAATATCTAACAGATGAGCAAGTAGGGTTCTGCCATATAACTGCAGAAGTTTCTTCGTCTACTAGTCGCAGTGGTACAAGGGACACTATAAACAAATTAGCATCCGATATTTGTTCGTTTTCTTCCGGTAGAGTTTGTTTATACTCACTTTGCCCGGAGGATCCATCACATCCCCATTTAGTGAACAGCTTGAGACGATTGTAATTTGTCGATCTTGACGTTATCTTTATTATACGGCAGACTGTATGGTCTAAGAGATCTTGCAGATTGATTTTTGCGCTTATATTTGTCACCGTTATGCTGGATGCAGGCGGATAGCAAGCCATTTTTGCTTCACTTAGTGTTTGATACGAAGGTAATACAGAACTTAAATTCTTATCAACGAGCCTTTTTCTTAGGTACGCATATTGGGCTTTGGTTAGATCTGTTTCAATACACATACTCAATGCCTCCTCTTTTGTAAAGGAAAGTGCATTATCTGGATTGAATATGTTTTGTAGAATTACTTTTTTCTCTTCTTTTTCCTTATTTCTGATAATAGTCACAATCGACGCTTCATCATTTTCACCCATGGATCGTAAACCTTGTACATAAGCGTTACGGACATGTCCCATTCCATATTCCTGGACCAGTTCCATATTTTTTCGTTTCTTTGTGTTTTCCGAACACTCGTCATATGGTTTTGTTGGTCTACCACGATCACCAGAAGAATTCAAGCCAGAATTTTCAGATGTTGAGGTACTGCAAGAATTCAGTGATACTTTAAACTCACCATTTAACCAATTAGAGTATAGGCTCTCGAACCTGTCTGGCTTTCTTTGAGCTTTGGTCCATTTTTGGTTGCAACTTGAAGTTAGATTTTTTTGAATACTCTCTATTACAGTATTAACGTCAAATTCCGATAATTGAAAGTTGTCCAACAAATATTTTTTCAGGTCTGAAGTACTTTCATCATCATCTGAAGGTCTCTGTTGAGGAACCTAATATGTACGACTGCAATAGTTTAGTGGTGAAGATTGGATCAAACTTTGCAATATTAGCAATATATCGACCTCCCTCATTTAAAAATGTTAACAATTTTACTGAATCGCTGAATGATGTCTTGCAGAACCTGTCAGCCATCAAAAACTTGATTGTAATTGGTGATTTTAATATAAATATTCTTCCAGGAAGTACTGATGCATCTGCTCAGGACTACCTCAACCTATGCGCATATCATGGCTTACTCCCTGCACATAGCTTTCCTACACATCATAGTGGCTCCTGCTTGGATCATGTCATGTTAAAATCAAATTACGCCTCACTTGCACTTGTTGTTAACTCGACAATAACCGATCACAATGCTGCCCTACTAACTCTAGATTGTAACATACCTAAACAAAACACTCGCACAATTTCGAAATTAAATATAAATAAACTTGAAGAAGATTTGCGCGTCATCAACTTTGACTCAGTCTATAATTCCGATGACCCACAGTTTTGTATGTTGTATGTAATAGAAAATGTACGACATGCAATTCAGAAAAATACGGTTATATCACAATTGAGCAACAAAAATTGCAACATAAAACCCTGGATCACTACAGGTCTTATCCGATGTATGAAGCATAGAGATAGACTGCACATGAAAGCTAAATCTCACCCAGATAATGCTATATTGCAACTGTCATACAAAAGATATCGTAATTTCTGTAATGATCTACTTAAAAAAGTTAAAAGTAACTATGATAAAACTGCATTAGAAAAGGCTGGAACAAGTAGTAAAAAGATCTGGAAATGTATTAAAAATATAACATATTCGTCGAAACAAAATGAGTCACCTTCAGGTTTATTACAAGCGCACTCATCGCAGCTGACATCTGCTAACATGGCAAATAATTTCTTTGTTAATGTTGGGAAATGTTTGGCAGAAAAAAATCAGGGTCAATCACCTTATCTAACGAGCACTTCTATTACAGGTAGCTCCACTTTAACATCCTTTGCACTACTAGATACTGACGAGTCTGAGATAGAAAGTATAATCATGACTTTGAAAGACGACTGTGCAGTTGGTTGGGATAATATATCAAATAAAATAATTAAAAAGTTCAGGAAAATTTTAGTACCACCACTGGCTTATATTTTTCGCATGTGTTTATCTCTGGGTATTTTTCCGGAATGCCTTAAAAAAGCAGTGGTTGTCCCTATATATAAATCAGGCAGTAAAGAGCAAGTAACAAATTACAGACCTATTTCTCTTCTGCCTTCTATGTCTAAAATATTGGAAAAAATTATAAATAAAAGATTGTTCAAATATCTGGAGGACAAATCAATTTTGTCGGAACGACAATTTGGATTTAGACCTAAACTCTCAACTGCCGATGCTGTTCATCATCTGACTGACTATCTTGCTCAAGAACTTGACAAGGGTAACCATACAATAGGAATTTTCCTGGACCTCGCCAAGGCTTTTGACACAGTGTCCATTCCTATTCTGTTGCGCAAGCTTGAGACAGTGGGCATAAGAGGCATTCAGCTGAAACTCTTCAAAAGTTATTTAGAAGACCGTACTCAATGCGTGAAGATTGGCAGTGTTCTCAGCGCAGACCAAAAAAACACGTCTTTTGGTGTTCCCCAAGGAAGTATTTTAGGGCCCACTTTGTTCCTGATATACATAAATGACCTTTGTAATATAAAGCTAAAGCATGGCACAATAATATCTTACGCTGATGACACTGCTCTTCTTTTTTCGGCTGAATCGGAACATGATGTCTACAAGCTCGCCCAAGACGGCTTCAGTGTTGTAAATAAATGGCTTCAGCATAACTCACTAACACTAAATGCAGACAAGACAAATTATATAAAGTTTTCGATGCGCAAACAAGCTTCTAACATTCCTTCAAAGTTGTATGCTCATTGTTGTACAGTACCTGCAGATTGCACGTTTATGTGTCCCAATATTAATAAGTCTAATAAAATTAAAAACTTGGGTGTTATAATTGATGACACCCTGACGTTCAAACAACATATGGAAGCTTTAAATAATAGAATTCGTAAGCTGATATTCATATTCAAAAAGCTACGATATATTGCAGACCCAATAATAATTAGGCAAGTTTACTTTGCTCTATGTCAGTCTATTTTGACGTACTGCATTACCTCATGGGGTGGAGTATGTAAAACATTATTACTGCCCATCGAAAGAGCTCAAAGAGCGATTCTCAAGGTGGCTACTGGCCGCCCTTTCCTCTTCCCCACTAACCTGCTCTATAAATGTTGTGAAGTACTAACAGTTCGACAATTATTCATAATGAGCATTGTACTAAAACAACACGCAGCCCTTTACTACAGCACTGAATTTACTAAAAAGAGACGAAAAGACATTGTTTGCCCCACAAACAGTACGAGACATGCTTTCACAGCAAAATTTTATGTTTTCCTTGGACCACTACTCTATAACAGACTAAATTCAAAAGCAAACATCTATTCCCTAAATTATGGAAATTGCAAGAAAACTCTCAAGGTAGCTCTTCAAAATTTGTCCTATGAAGATACAGAGAAGTTATTAGTTGTATTAAAATAAAGATTATTTTGGTTTATTATTTTTAATTAGTTCACTAAGTTAGTATACTAAGGTAAATATATATATATATGTTTTACTTACATACCTATTAGATGACTATTTAATTTTATATAATTACAGTGATTATCTAATAATTTTTTACCTCCTCTCGTCTGAAACACAGGATGTCCTAGTTCAGGCACATAACACTGGTGAACTTGACATAGATTTAAGCAAAACTGTATTTACTGTATTACTTCATAACTTGAATAAATATTATTATTATTATTATTATTATTATTATTATTACTTTTCCCTCTTATTATTTGATCACAAAGATCGCGTCGAACACAAACGAATTCACTCATTGTTAGGTAATATATGTTTTTTGTCTGTTAATTGTTATTGAAAAGAAGTATCTGAACACTTTGATGAATAGTACGCTGAAAACACGGGTATATAAAGGACCAATATATTAGTGCCTTGTGCAAAAACCATGGGACAATTGATTATGACAGTTCTCATCGAAATTGTGTAATCAGTACTGATTGTAATTAATTACCACAACAGATAAATAGAACTTCCGCAGCAATATAGTTTATCATACTTGTGGTTAAGGTGATCACCGCAAGCAAGTGTCATGGGAACATTCTTTCAAAGTAATATAATAGTAGTCTAATAATTTGTTAATGTATGCTTCTATCATAGAAATGGAAAAAAAAAACAAGATAGACACAACCGTAATTTTCGTGGATTTTTTTATTTTCCCCCGATTGACATTATTGCTTCTAAATCACCACTGGCGCAAAAAACGCTCAAGTTTTTTTTTAATCCTCATATTACTGAATAGATAAGGTCTCTAATAGAGTGATTAACTTGACACCGGCAGCTTTCGGCAACTAGGAAAACTCCAATTGAAATAAACAAAGACTAAATTTTCTTTACTTCACTAAAAAAAATATTAAAAAATAAAACAAAAATATTTTTTTACAAACACCGAACGTGTTTGTAAAGTGTACATTCTAAGCTATCTAATGATGTATAACACTAACACGCTTCCTTGGAAAACTTCCGAATAATTTTGTGTTGAACTTCCTTTACGGTAATTTAATTGGCATGAAAATATTTATGTCCAATGTTTGAGGTTCATTTTATAAACGTAAAACTAAATTATTTAATTTTTTTTGTAATTTATTCGTAAGTTCCGTCCTTTGAGAGTATAAAACCATAAATAAATCTATGGATTTACGACTTTCGTCAAAACCATTTTTGAGATGGAAAATAATGTTTGGTCCCATAGTGCGCCGCCAGTGACGCTCGATGAGCTATCGAGGAACGACACGTACTAAGTGTTCTGTACCGAACCTCTGCAGCGTACCTACGACCTCGTAGTTGAATATCTAAATTGTGGAAACTTAATACTTACAAATAACTTTGGATAATAGCGTCTAAGCCTAAATCTGAATAATAAATACTAAAATACTTGGCTACCCAAGTGATTAAGTGCCGTGTTCTTCCCGTACTGGGTAAGTTGTACAATATAATCTTTGTTTTCTAAATGTGTTTAAGTATGAATGTGCATAGTTGCCGCTGCTTTCGGAACGTTATCTGTTAAACCTAAACTCAGCTAAATTACCTGTAACCTGCTTTGTTTCGACCGCTTATAACGGCTACTTTTTAAACGGTGTTACTCTAATACCTACATAGACAATAATATTGTAAACAATCACCGACACCAATTCTTCTAGCTTTTTCTTCACGTTCCAGCATTATCTACTTTTATTTGTTAATACCTACTCGCTTGAGTATAATTATAGTATAGTATCTTTTTTTTATTGCCTATCTAGATTAGCCTTCTAGTATATGCCAACCTCTTTCTGCAAGGTGAAGGCTTGCAAATAAATGTGGCTTAATAAATAAGAAGCTAATGCCTGTTTGAAACGGCGGTTCCAGGAGTTTCTATGCGGCTGAAGATCTGCGCGGCTGGCTGGCTAAACTAGATTCCTACCCAGCGTCATTGCTCCGCTGACTGACTCCGGGGCCACCACCGACGTCACCGTTCATCACCAAGCAGGAGAGTGCGGTATTGACGGCCTTCTACGTAGTCCGACCTTTAGACCGGGTTATAACGAACCCTCGTACTTTTAGAAAATTTCGACCACCCGTATCTTTCTTAAAATTGTAACTAACGGTTTTATTAATATACTTTTGTTTCTATTAATTTTGCGATCGTTTCATTTTTATAAGTAATATAAAAACGAACGTGACAGTGGCGCCCAAAAACGTGGTAATTCTAATGGTCAAAGGTCGGTCTAACGTATTTGGTTGTAGCTATTAGGCATTCTTTGGTGTGGTAGTAGTTGGTGTTTGTGGTTGTCCTAGCTTTTTATGCTTTTAAATTGTATTTAAATTTCTGTGTTTTTTTTTTATTTTAATTTGTGTATCTGTAAATTTGTACCTAGTGTAGTGCCTCCTGTGAATTTGTAACTTGAGTAGTGCCTACCCACATGTGGTAAAAAAAATAATGGTAATAATCAGTATTTAGGCTGATTTTGAATTTATCTTTGCTTACTTGGTAGATCTTAGCCTGTAATTTAGTTTTCTCAATTGTACAACATATCCAATACATCTTTTAAAATGGCAATTCCAATAAAATTCCTGATGTTACAAAAATCGGAACTCCTATATGAGGTTACAATTCGAGGTGAGGTACCTGTGGATAACGTTACAGAACTACGTCGCCAAATTACTAGACTAACACAAAAATACCCATCTGAGGATATATATGAATCTTGCTTAGAATTTGTGGAAGATTGTAACGGATTCTCGGAAACACTAGAAAAAGTAAAAACTAATTTAACGTCACTTAAGTCAGAAGTACAAGGAACATTAGCAGATAGAACAGAGAATTTACTAAACCACTTACATTATAGGTTACAGCGCATAGTTCCGCCAGTAACTACGGAACAACAAAAATTAATAAATAATTTGAGAGCAAATTATAATAGTTTATCATCACAATTTGCTGATCTAGTAAAATCGACCTTGTCTACGGCTGGAAATGAGGCTTGTAAAGCAGATAGTATCGCGGAAGGGCTTACAAAAATTTCCGTCACCTGTGATCGTGGCTTATCCTCTGATATTTCTAAATTAAAATATGATGGAAAAACTTGTGTGCGAGCCTTTATCCAACGTTTAAATGAATTTAGAACCGCTAAAGATGTCTCTGATACTAAAATTATGAATGCAGCAGCAGAGATTTTTACTGGAGATGCGTTACATTGGTTTCGTAGTGTTAGGTCACATGTCAAATCTTGGGATGAATTAATTGTTTTACTTAAGGACGATTTCGATATCGTGGATTATGACTACCGCATGCTGTCGGAAATTCGTAATCGATCACAGGGCAATGCCGAAAGTATAACTATTTATTTGGCAATTATGGAGGGTATGTTTTCGCGTCTTAGCACACCAATGAATGACATTGATAAACTCGATATTATCTTGCACAACATAAGACCGTGCTACGCAAATATACTAGCAACTTGCCCTGACATTACCTCTGTAAATCACTTACGAACACTTTGTCGAAACTTTGAACGTGTTAAGGTTCGATGCGATAATTTTAAGGAACCACCAAACCCTAATTATAGTTCGTTGGCCCCAGAATTTGCATATCAAAATTCTAAGGACGTAAAGAGTAGTTCTAGAAATTCTTATTATTCTAGCGCCAAAACTGATGGTACGGCTAGTAATGAAAACTCAAACAAAACTTACGCCATAGGGACTCCTGGCAAAAAATATTGCCATCGCTGTCGTGTAGATTCTCATACTATGAGGGAATGTACTGCAGAGCGTACTATATTCTGTTTTAAGTGTGGAATGAAAGATGTCCGCATACCTGAGTGTCCAAAATGTAACCCGAACCAGTCAAACAAGTCAAAAAACTAATTTATGAAAGTCGAAGTAACCAAATAGCTAAACGTTTCGATAACTCGGATTGGAAAAATTGGCTATTGACAGTAAAAAACTTCTTTAGCTCATACAAAGTTGCTTCGATTTTCAATACAAAGCCGAGGAATGACCCACGTCCCTATGTAAAAATAAAGATAAATACAAAGGGAGATATAAATGTATATGGCTTGCTAGATTCTGGTTCTGTCGTAAGTATCCTTGGTAATAACTCACATTTACTCTTAATGGAAACCGAGCTTTTCCTAAATACCGATAACATAATTACAGTAACTGCTGCTGGTGGTCAAAAGATAACTTCTAAAGGATATATTCAGCTACCAATCATTTTTGAAAATGTTCTGGGTTCCATAACTGCACATGTTATACCCGAAATAGATTCTCCATTAATATTAGGTATAGACTTTTGGAGACAGTTTAAAATATGTTCGAATCATTTATCAAGCGTACTAATGTTTCCGGATGAAAACTCATCAATACAAAATTCTTCAATACTTCCCAATGACTTTCTAAACTCATACAACTCACTGTCAGAGGATCAGAAAGTTATAGCTGACGACATAGTCGGTCAGTTCACAAGTATTTCCTTTGAACATAAAGGACTGGGCAGAACTTCTCTAATCGAGCACAGGATCAATACTGGTGACGCTGAACCTATTAAACAGCGTTGTTACCGACTTTCACCGGAAAAACAAAGAATCATCGGAGAACAATTAGATGAAATGTTATCGCTTGATGTAGTCGAACCTTGTGAGAGTCCTTGGTCTTCCCCAGTACTAGTGGTGGGCAAGAAAGACGGCAAAGCTCGGTTCTGTCTCGACAGCCGAAAGCTAAACTCCGTTACGCGAAAAGATGCGTACAGTCTGCCATACGTTTCAGAAATCTTAGATAACCTAAGAGACGCTAAGTTCCTGTCTAGTATAGACCTCTCTAAAGCATTTTGGCAGATACCTATAAATCCAGAGGATAGGGACAAGACTGCCTTTTACGTTCCAGGTCGGGGTACATTTAGGTTCAAAGTTACTGCTTTTGGTTTGACCAATGCTCCTGCAACACAACAACGCCTAGTTGATGCGTTGTTTGGTCCAGAGTTTGAACTGAAGGTATTTGCTTACCTGGATGACGTCATTATTATTAGTAACACATTCTCTGAGCACGTTGCACTCCTTACCAGGGTTCTAGAGAAATTAAAACGTGCAAATCTAACTATTAATTTAGAAAAAAGCAAATTCTTTAGACAGGAACTTTGTTATCTCGGTTATGTTGTAGATGCTCATGGTCTCCGTACAGACCCAGCAAAGACAGAGTCAATACTAAACTATCCCACACCTACCACTAGGAAGGAAGTCAAAAGATTTCTAGGTACAGCTTCCTGGTATAGGAGATTTATACAAAATTTTAGTACCATAGCAGGACCTTTAAACAAGCTGACAACCACTAAAAAAAATTCTCCACCTTTTCTTTGGTCATCTGAAGCTGATGCTGCCTTCCAGCAATTAAAGGGCTGTCTTATTAATGCACCTGTATTGGCCTGTCCAAATTTCAGTATTCCCTTTGAAGTTCATACTGACGCTAGCAACTATGGGGTAGGTGCAATGCTTGCCCAACAGATAAATGGTGAAGAGCACCCTATTGCATATATGAGCAGGTCACTTACTGGTCCCGAAAGAAACTATAGTGTCACTGAAAGAGAGGCCCTGGCAGTGCTTACGGCTCTAGAACACTGGCGTTGCTATGTGGAGAACGGTCAAACTATTACTGTATACACGGACCATGCAGCACTAAAATGGTTCCTGTCACTTACAAATCCAACAGGTCGTCTCGCTAGATGGGGTGTGAGACTTTCTTCATTCAACTTCACGATAAAACATAGACGAGGAAAAGATAATATAGTGCCAGACACATTATCGAGAACAGTACCATTGGCGCAAATTACATCTGCCTCACCTACCATGTCTAGCACAAAAGACCAATGGTACCTAAAAATTTACAAGGGTTGTCTGGAAAACCCGAGTAGTGTGCCGAATTATCGTGTAGAGAATGACACATTATTTAGATTCATGAAAAGTGGTAATGCACTTTTGTCTGAATTCGAATGGAAGACTGTTGTTCCAAGCGAGG
This sequence comes from Dicycla oo, assembly GCA_948252095.1. NCBI lineage: Eukaryota > Metazoa > Arthropoda > Insecta > Lepidoptera > Noctuidae > Dicycla > Dicycla oo. The sequence goes on from OX411714.1 coordinate 22,080,399, forward strand.
CGCGTAAGGAAGTAATTGCAAAGAATCATAACGAGCCCATATCTGGTCACTTTGGCGTGTTCAAGACGTACAAAAGACTTGCACTTCGATTTTACTGGCCGGGTATGCGCCAAGATGTAATTAACTATATCGCCAATTGCGAAACTTGCCTAGCTTACAAACATCCAACACATGGTACCTTTGGCAAAATGGGAAGACCCAAGGACTGTTCAAGACCATTTCAAGTACTTTCAATAGATCTAGTGGGCCCTTTACCAAACAGTAGAAAACAACATTCTTATATACTTGTGGTGACATGTTGTTTCTCCAAATATTGCCTATTATTCCCTCTTCGCAGAGCTACTGCGGACTTGGTCTCTAAACATGTAGAAGACAATGTTTTCCTAGTACACGGCATTCCGCAAACAGTCATACTTGACAATGGATGCCAATTCATAAGTCGCGAATTGGACAAAATTTTCACTAAATACAAAATCCCAAGTATCCATTTTACGCCAAAGTACACTCCACAAATAAATACTGTGGAGAGGTACAATAAGACAATTGTAACAGCAATCGCTACTTTTGTTGAAGAAGATCATAGAACATGGGATCTTAACTTATCAAAAATCCAATTCGCGATGAATAACTCTGTGAACGAAACTACCGGTTATACACCCGCATTCTTGATTCATGGTAGGGAACTTATAACTTGTGGTTCTCACTATTTGGAGAATACTGCGCCTAGGGAATTAATTTTTTCACCCCGCGATAAATACGCTGCTAACCTAGGTCACCTCCGTAAAATCTTTGACGATGTGCAGACGGCCTTATGGCGAAGTCATAAAAAAAATACTCAGCGTTATAATTTGCGACGTAAGGATACTGAGTTTCAAATAGGAGACATAGTATGGAAAAAGTGTTACTTTCAAAGTGACAAGAATGCTCACTTCAGTAAAAAACTCGCTCCGAAGTTCCTAAAATGCCGCGTAAAGGATAAGCGCTCGCCCTTAGTATATATATTAGAGGATATGTCTGGTCACGACTTAGGAGCATGGCACATCAAAGATTTCAAATCGTGATCATAATAGTTAAGGATTTTCCAGAGGAAAAATCCTTATCTCGGAAGGGGGGTACTGTCACAATATACTTACTTGCCTAATATACAAATAACTAAAACAATAAAATAAGCAAATATTATAAAAAAATAAATTACTAACAAACGGACAGAGCCATTTCTTACGGCGCGCTGTTACATATGCATTCCAAAATCCCTTCCCTTCACCTGACACGGATCGCGGGGGCACGCAGGCATTTCGACGGAGCCGCCGCCAGTGACGCTCGATGAGCTATCGAGGAACGACACGTACTAAGTGTTCTGTACCGAACCTCTGCAGCGTACCTACGACCTCGTAGTTGAATATCTAAATTGTGGAAACTTAATACTTACAAATAACTTTGGATAATAGCGTCTAAGCCTAAATCTGAATAATAAATACTAAAATACTTGGCTACCCAAGTGATTAAGTGCCGTGTTCTTCCCGTACTGGGTAAGTTGTACAATATAATCTTTGTTTTCTAAATGTGTTTAAGTATGAATGTGCATAGTTGCCGCTGCTTTCGGAACGTTATCTGTTAAACCTAAACTCAGCTAAATTACCTGTAACCTGCTTTGTTTCGACCGCTTATAACGGCTACTTTTTAAACGGTGTTACTCTAATACCTACATAGACAATAATATTGTAAACAATCACCGACACCAATTCTTCTAGCTTTTTCTTCACGTTCCAGCATTATCTACTTTTATTTGTTAATACCTACTCGCTTGAGTATAATTATAGTATAGTATCTTTTTTTTATTGCCTATCTAGATTAGCCTTCTAGTATATGCCAACCTCTTTCTGCAAGGTGAAGGCTTGCAAATAAATGTGGCTTAATAAATAAGAAGCTAATGCCTGTTTGAAACGGCGGTTCCAGGAGTTTCTATGCGGCTGAAGATCTGCGCGGCTGGCTGGCTAAACTAGATTCCTACCCAGCGTCATTGCTCCGCTGACTGACTCCGGGGCCACCACCGACGTCACCGTTCATCACCAAGCAGGAGAGTGCGGTATTGACGGCCTTCTACGTAGTCCGACCTTTAGACCGGGTTATAACGAACCCTCGTACTTTTAGAAAATTTCGACCACCCGTATCTTTCTTAAAATTGTAACTAACGGTTTTATTAATATACTTTTGTTTCTATTAATTTTGCGATCGTTTCATTTTTATAAGTAATATAAAAACGAACGTGACACCGTATCAAAGTGAGTCATAATCCCAAAAACGACTCGAGTTTGATTTTGTTTCCGATTCGAACTCGTTTCTGGTTGCGAACTCGATTGACCCAACCCTATTTTACCTTAGTAGTTAGTATACTAGTTAAAATAGATAACTAATATGAATATCCGACTGTCATTCATTCAACATTCTACAGAATTCTATTATCTATTCTTTCGTACGAACGAAAACCTCTATGAATAGTAACCTTCACTAAAAAAATAGCGGTGTTCTGAGAGTGAGCAAGATAGACACGATTTTTGTTCTATTTTGTTTTCAATCGAATTGTGTGCACAGCCTGTGTGGTTTGTACCTCCGGCTATTATCTTACAAAAAGGAATTGATATGGTAATTATAAATTATTTTCCTGGAGTGAATTGAATAAACAAAATGCCGCTTTCCAAATTGTAATCTGACTTATAGCTGTCATTGAGACAAATATTTTCTAAATTTTAATTCAAAATTAATAAATTTCATCGTAACTGTGAATAATAAGTTAAGGTCCAATCTACAATTTTTCGTGACGGATAAAATCATTGTATACATTGTGTTCATGAACCATGTGCTGATTGAAATACAATCACGTTATATTTATGTATGAAGTGAGTACTTATTCCAAGGACTTATTAAATTTATTCACAAACGTACTACTTCAGTATAAAAATATGTGAGGATTTTACTGTGCACCTATAGCAAATTGGATTTTTACAATGGACATTTATTACATAATGTAAACTGTAATAAAAGAATAAAAATACATCTATCTCAGCCTAAAAATGTTCCTCTAGGAGTCTAGGATCTATTGAATAAAAAGTAAAGTATGTTGAATATCTAATAGGGATGTAATGTGTGAAGCACAGAACTGGTTGAAGTAGCGGTGCTTGGGGGAGGCCTACATCCCGCAGTGGACCCCTTTTGACTGAAATGATGATGATGATGAAGTTGAATATTTAGTGAATCACTATTTTGAAAACAATTTTATAAGTAGATAGGTGGTTTTTTAAGTTGGATACATTTTAATCTGTATTATATTAAAATTACTATTAATATTAATATGGATGTGTATATTTTTTAGATATTTTCATTGATAAAATGTGTGTTATTTCTTTCTTTTTAGATTTCATGACTGCAAGAATAAGGTGACATCCAAAATGATAAACCTACATATTTTAAAACAATCTACGATTGTCCATCTATGTTTCGCTATATCATACTTCATGTCTGGTTTGATTCTGACCTTTATACAAGCTATTTTATACTTTGGACTCAAGCCATTCAATAAATCTTTGTACAGAAAGATAAACTATTATCTGTCATATTCATTTTATAGTCGTAAGTATTGGTGTTTGTTAAGTTTGCTTTATTAGACATAAGATTTCTTATTCATTGATGTAATTTTTATGGGTTCTTTTATGGTCAAAACCTTCCTACTATTTCCAATTTGACAAGCAGGAACAACATAACATCATTCCTGTGTTTTCCTGAAGGGTTGGGTACAGATTTTATATAGAAATACCCACATTTAGCCAGTTATGTTTAAATCCCATGCAATGGGCGAGCCTATTTCCATCAACCAGGCACAAATTCAGACTACGAAAATAAAAGAAGGTCTTCATGTATCACTTGTATTTAATTTATTGCATTTGCCTGCTTTAATTCAAAACTACTAGACTGTGGCTTCCACCGTGTGGGTTCGAATAATATCCCATGTGAATACTACCCAGATTAAACATGTAATCCTATGTGTTAATTGTAATCAATTGTTGTCAGGTAAACAAATGTGTTAATTCTGTAATATAACTATTGGTTTACGTGGTTCACTCCAGCAAAGTTTCCAGTCAGCATGATTTTTTCCGACATCTTCAACAATCATTGTCATATTTTAACAATTTATATCAATTTACACAAAACCTTATTCATCTAACCCTTCCTCATGAATCTGTTCATTGGTGAAAACTGTATGAAAATCTGTTCAGTAGTTTTGAGTTTATCACGTTCAGACAGGCAGACGTGGCAGGGGGACTTTCTTTTATAATTTGTAGTGATAATAGTTCCATGTAGGACTGGATTTATAAAGACTATACTATACCTTATAAAGACTGGATTTATAAAGCATTCGAACATAAGTTTTACTAAGGTATCTTATTTATTTGTAACCATGCCAAAATTACTGGTTTTACTTTACTGTCTTGGCTTCACTTTACTAAAATCAGTTTTATTTTCAGAATTAGTGTTTATGTCAGAATGGTGGTCAAATTCAAAACTATCTATATACATTAAAAAAGATGAATATGAGAAGTTCTATGGTAAAGAACATGGATACCTTATAATGAACCACAGTTATGAAATAGATTGGCTCATGGGATGGCATTTCTGCAACACCATAGGAGTTTTGGGAGTGAGTATTTATTTGATATTGTTATATTAGGTATAATATCGAGGGTTCACGGGCTATTTGTATTAAGCGACATTTTTGGAACTTACAGGAGAGCATTTTAAAGTTTCATTATTCGGAAAAAAGAACATTGTAAAAATATATATCAATATTTTTTACGAAAAAGTGGCCTATCGACGGTTAAGAATCAATGTGTCTATTTGAGTTTATAGGTAGATTATAACCATAATAAAAATCAATATGATTATAACTCAATAATGGCCAGGATGTCGCTTAATACAAGTAGCCCGTGAACCCTAGATATGTAGAAAAATTCTTACAATGTATTATTTCCAAACAATATTTACATGTTATATGTATAAGCTAACAGACTTACAATAATAATAGTATAATAGTATAGTAATAATCATAGACTTTTTGTAAGTTTTCTTGTAATCTAAAAAATTTTAGGCTCAGTACTTTCGTAGATAAGGGGGGGGGGGGGGGGAATGGTCAATTTTCGTCTACATTCTTAAATAACTTTAGAATGATTTATTTTAAAATTATTTAAAAAATATATTTGAGATCTCTCACAGTAAACCCCTTTATTTGATAGGTCACACGGTACAGTTTGCAAAACTTTTATTTTTATTTTCTTATTTGCCCCACAAAATTGTCCCCCAAAATCCAAAATTCATTTATTTACGTTACGCGTCCGTGTTTGGGTCACTGAAATATATAATATGTGTGCCTTTCAACTTAATCGGTCCATTAGATTCGGAGCAAATTGGCTGTGACAGACAGAGAGACAGACAGACACACGAGTGACCCTATAAGGGTTCCGGTATTCCTTTTGAGGTACGGAACCCTAAAAACCAGTGTGTGTAAAAAATGATGAGAATGCGATTCCTTACATTTTATTAATTTCGAAAATTGCGACCACTCCTGGAATGGTTGTAATTTTAAGAATGGTGGATCTTGTCATAGTTATACTTAATTTTGATTTGTCATTCAAGTCTTGTCAACAGTAGATACAGACGTTTTGTAAAAAAAAATCTGTTCAAAGTGTCTGTTAAATCCTCACCCTTTATTAGTTTTATTATTCTCAATTTATGATTATTACACAGTAGGTCCTCACAAAGGTTGAATTGTCTAAAATACATTGTTTTCGTATTTCACCTAGAAAATACTGGCCTTATGGTGGAACAATGAACATTCAAACTGTTGACAAGTATATTTCATAGTAGACTTGCGGTAGAATTGCAGACATAGGTACTTACTAAAATACAATGCGTACTAATACATAGACCTAAATACATATTTAGGTTTATGTATTCTGCAAGCAACTTACAAACATTTGTAAATTAGTAGAAAAACCGGCCAAGTACGTGTCGAACCACGCACAATGAAGGGTTCCGTAGTTGGGATGAATTTATCCCAAGAACAAACTTCACATTGTAGGTGAAAAACATGTTCTCCCATACATCCCAACTGCAAATGTAACTTTGTATGTAGTATGCGCAATATTGAGTACCATGTTATTTTAAGACCATAGACTTTTTATAAGTTTTCCTGTAATCTATAGGTATAGCGCTGTTTTCTGTATTTTTTATTTTTATTTTAGGCTCGAAGAGTTTTGGCGATAAGGAGGGGGGGGGGGGGGGGGAATGGTCAATTTTCGTATTTTCTTAAATTACTTGAAAACAATTTATTTTAAAATTATAAAAAAATATATATCGAGGGTTCACTGGCTATTTGTATTAAGCGATAACCTGGCCGATATTGAGTTATTATTATCTACCTGCATTAAAAAGAAAATCGGAGATGGACACTTGATTACTAACCGTCGATAGGCCACTTTTTCGTAAAAAATGTTGATATTTTTTACATTGTTCTTTTTTCCGAATCATCCTCCTGTAAAGTTCCAAACATATCGCTTAATACAAATAGCGCGTGAAACAAATAGAGACCCTCACAGTAAGCCCTTTCATTTGATATGTCACACGGTACCTACAGTTTGCAAAACTTTTTATTTTCTTATTCGCCGCCAAAATATATCCCCAAATTCAAAATTCTTTATTTACGTTACACGTCTGTGTTTGGATCGCAGAAATTTATACGTGTACCAAATTTCAACTTAATCGGTCTATTACATTCGGAGCAAATTGGCTGTGACAGACAAACAGACATTGACCGGACCGGACCGGAAAAACGGATGACCCTTATAGGGTCACTCGACACACGAGTGACCCTATAAGGGTCATCCGTTTTTTCCGTCGAAACATGCAAATTTGGGTCACAACAATTTAGGTATTTCGCGGCATTAAGTTATTGGAGTACCTACTTTTCATCATTCTATGTCAATTCATATCATATTTTTAATATAAGGAAATCAATTTACCGGAGTGGTTTTTAAGAAAATATATTTAGATGTTTGATTGCGTGACCTAATCGCGAAATGAAGCGAAGCGAAAGCTGTCAGACGTTTTAAAAGGTTTTGGCGACTAAGTTTGGGCGACGATAGGGTCAATGGTATTTTCAAGGCAAGGCATGACAAGTGACATTCACTGGGCCCTCAAGCACTCATGGTAGACTACGGCGTTCTCCCTCTCTCAAAGAGGAGGCTCGAGTCCCTGCAGTGCTTTAGCCAAATGACATATTCACAAATCATACTTTCCATTACTAACGCCTCTTGCCGACGATTTATGATCGTCGGAAGCTAATCTAACGATCCATGAGTTCGGCGTGACTTTGATGCTGCATTAGCTAATCAGATAATTAGAGTCATAGCCGGGTCGTACCCATATAAATACGACTGACCATCAGCGTGCCACATTCATACAATAGCATTTCCGAAAACCTACGACCATGGCCGCATGGGGACCTGAAAAGTGCATGCAAGCGCTTCTAATGTCGGGAATATATCAGCAATTCCCCCGGTCTTGATTCTTGCGAGCGTTTTTCAAGGGCGCCGATGATATCTATCATCAGGCGTCCCACATGCTCTTCTATCTCCTTTTTTAACCGACTTGAAAAACGGAGGAGGTTCTCAGTTCCTCGGAATCTTTTTTTTTTCTGTATGTTTCCCGATTACTCGAAGGCTGGACCGATTTGGAAAATACTTTTTTTTTTGGTTTGAAAGGGTATACTTTCTAGTTGGTCCCATTGTCATCAAGCCAGGATCTGATGATCCAGGAGAAATCGATGGAACTCTTCAAATATTATAGGCACATCTATACTGATTTGGGTATTTTTATAGTAACTCGTGCATTTGCTCTCAGAAAGCACCATTTAGGGAAGTGGAACTGATGATAAAGATGGCCACACAGATGAGTAGTTCCTCTTCCTACTCAATAATAAGTATTTCACGGGTTGCGACTCGATTAGGTACTTTAATAATGGTTGCTAAGCAGTTTATGCTCGTGCGAGCTGATGGTGACATCACCGTGCTCCAGTTCTTCTCCAGGAGAACTCCTCCACAATTAACGTCTCTGCAACGGGAAAAGTAATATTTTGTAAAAACATCATGAGCGGTTGACATTAGACTATTGTAATTTAGATAAATTATCTCCAAACGTCAGTTTTCAAAAAAGTTTTTATTTTTCACTTTTAAGTGGGTCACCACTTAAAAGTGAAAAATAAAAACTTTTTTCCAAATAAACAACCGACTTCCAAAAAAGTGAAAACTAACTTAAATTTCGAAAGTCGGTGGAAAAAAAACTAAAATACAGATCTAAAGACACCGGATTTCAAGTTTGAGTTTTTTTTTTTTTGAAAAAAATATTTATTAGAAGAATGAGACGTATCGTTAACATCGCGTTCAATAAAAAAAAAAAAAAAACTAAACTCGGAACTATATTTATTGGTTTATTATTGTGCCTATATTTAGCTATTTATGCTAAAAATATTTAAACCCGTAAAATATCACGCATAATTTAGGTATCAGTAATCCAATATCAGTAATTTACATAATCGATGACGATAAACAAATCCGTTTCCTGGTTACAAGCGCGTTTGATCGTAACACTAGCCGACGCCGACGAGTCGGTCAACGTTCGATGGACACTAGACAGCAAGGTCTTCTAAACAAAGAAATGTATAGAGAATTAAATTATAGTTATTTATGCAACTGTAGTATAACAAGGGGTATTAAAACACGAGTGTGTGTTTATCACATGAGTGTTTTAATACCTAATTATGTACAGTTGCATACAAGATTATCTACATCTATGATAATGAATCCTCTATTAAAAGGTTCTGAAACCATAGGGTGTTGTACAGTGTTGTAGAGTATCTAATACAAACAAACTGTGTATAAGTTTTCTTTTTTTTAATTACGGCGCTGTTGTAGTGAAACGCGCGTGCATGACAATGTTCTTTTTTTGAAATTCATAAAGCTACCACGAATTGAGTAGTGAGAATGTGGCTGTTTGATGGGTAAGAAAGGGATCGCAAAAGCAAAGGAGGTGACTGGTAATTAGTGACCGATATTTAAACACGTGATTGTACTCATGATAACAAACAACTTTTACTATGGGACCAAACCTGAAATCGCGAAAAAACAATCAGCTGTTTCCTACATTTATGTTCGCATAAATCGTGATAACAAACAACTTTGACTATGGGACCAAACCTGAAATCGCGAAAAAAATCAGCTGTTCCCTACATTTATGTTCGCATAACTCGTGATAACAAGCAACTTTTACTATGGGACCAAACCTGAAAAACGCGAAACTAAATCAGCTGTTCCCTACATTTATGTTCGCATAACTCGTGATAACAAACAAATTTTACTATGGGACCAAACCTGCAATCGCGAAAAAGAATCTGCTGTTCCCTACATTTATGTTCGCATAACTCGTGGGAACAGCTGATTTTTTTTCGCGATTTCAGGTTTGGTCCCATAGTAAAAGTTGTTTGTTATCATGTGTTTAAGTAGCCGTCACTAATCAGCAGTCACCCTTTATATAAAAGAGTACTCTGTGGGAGTTGCATAATGAAATTTAGTACAACATAATAACACTCGTTTGGATGATATTATGCTTACTATGACACTGGTTGTTTTAATGTTGGCAATAAGCTGTTTCAGAAACTTTTATAGAGGATTTATAGTATGGGTGTAGATAAAATAAATTATAATATCAACGCTACTATTATGATACAAGCCTAACAGTTATGATGTCTGAAATAATGAGATTACAATGGCACTGCTTATTGCAGATGCTACTAGGTGGTAGGTGACCTGAAAATTTGAATTCATCACACGTATCAACAACACATCACTTATCAAATAATAAATAAAATAACCTATTATAATGTTAAAGTCATTAGTGAGTATTAATATCTGAATCATGACTTGAATAATAAAAAAGCTTCAATTTCCGAAGTCGAGCAAAATTAATAAAATCGGGGACCACCGCGCAAGCTTCCTCTACCAAATGAAAAAAGAATTTACAAAATCGATCCAATATTGACGAAAATATCGATGAACAAACATGAAAAAAAAAATACATACAGACGAACATACCTTAACCCATATATGCCCTTTATTTATTATAATTTATAAATACTTTATTTATACATTATTATTTACTCATTCTAAATATACAATAGAACCTACTTAGCCTTGCGATAGATGGCGTTTTTTTTTTTTTTAATTTTACTGCGCTAACAAACTATTTACGATGCTTTTATGAAAGTACTACTTGTTTCGTTTTCGAATCAATGGGCATATACAGTATGTTAACCAACAGAGGGCGTTCCCATTAACCCGCAATAGTATAGCATCCATACATGCTAAAAAAAATATTACCATTCGAAAACAAAATGGTTTTTATTTTTTTTTAATATTAAAATATTCACTAAAAATGTTAAATTGATACGTAAAAGAAACACTCTGTACACGCGTACTTGAAGGACGGAAACATCGCAATTTAGTTTTTATTTTTAGTGAATATTTTTATATTTTTTTGAATATTTTAATATTAAAAAAAAATAAAAACCATTTTGTTTTCGAATGGTAATATTTTTTTTAGCATGTATGGATGCTATACTATTGCGGGTTAACGGGAACGCCCTCTGTTGGTTAACATACTGTATATATGGGTTAAGACCTTTTTAACCGACTTGATAAAAGGAGGGTGTTTTTTCAAGTCGGTTGAATAGGTCCTTACCTTCGTGTTATCGAAGTATGATGTGAAATATGTACTGTAGATACATATAGTCACTCTCGATAACGAAACGGAAGTTGAGAAAGAATGATATGAATTAACGCAGTTACATCATCGGTTATCAAGAGGTCTTCGTAAAATCAAGGGACAAAAAAAACAATTAAACTGAATGCAGTATACGGATACGGTTAACTATAGGGTAAAATTTAATTGCGTTGGTTTTATTCGAACACCAAAAAATAATTTAAACTAAATTATTATTCAAAACGTCATCAATACACTTTAAATTAATATGTAAGTCACAACGTGGAAGGCAGCGTGAGGGAATTGATTATCTGGATATACTTAGACAAAGAACAGCTAATTAAAAAATCATACCCATGACTTAAATAAGGAGACAGCAAGGCCAAAGCAAAGATGGATAGATTGTGTATGGGATGATATGTAAGAGAAGGGAGTAAATGATAGCGTGACGGTTGACAGGGGAGAATGGAAGAAGAAAACGTGCTGTGCGGACCCCACGTAACGTGGGATAAGGGCAGAAAGATGATGATGATGACTTATGGCTTGAATAAATAGTTTAATTAAGGGATACATAGCTTACTTAGTTAAAGGATAATCTATAGATGAGAACAGCTACCATATATCTCTGTAGGATACTTGATTTTTTTTTTCACATAAAACTGCCGGGAAAGATAGTTCCAACCTTGAGCAGAGGACGGTAACATGCTAAATCGACGGCAAACCCTCCAAAGGCCGAAGTCCTATTAGATAGACTGACCAGATTCTCATTTCTCGGGACACCAAACTCCACGACCAAAGATAAACACGGGTAGCGCAAGATCGTCAGGGAGAAAATGATTCCGAAAGGGAATCACGACTCTCAGTATATAAATGAAGCTGCTTCCAAAGTAGTTCTGATTAGAGAATACAATCTCGGTATACCGAGATCTCGAACTAATATTGCAAGATCAATCACGCGTTATAATCAGTGCGAGATCGAGCGACAGCTGTTGCCTCTCTTGCTCCTACACCTATCCCATCTACTTCTGCGGCAGTTAATGTTGAGAATGATCTCGAGGACGAAATGCCACTCTCTGTGGTAGTTCAAAACAGATACCCTGAAACAGAACAGAATCCCTTTAAGAAGAGTTGGAAAATACCCTGACGCCATATAAACGCTCTTCTCCGGTTCCATTGCGCATCTCGGTGAATCCATTATCAAAAAAGAAATGCACCTCCTCGAATATGGCGGATTAAGAGGAAAATAACTCTAAACTCTAGTTTGCCTATAACAGTCTGGTGTCAATAGTGCCAACGAGCGTGGAGTCGGAAAGGGCATTTTCTTCAGCTGCAGACTACTTGGTGTCGCACATAAGAAGCAGGCTATCGGATGCCACCATAGACGCTCGCGAAGTTTTTTCATAAACAGGCGTAAAAATGAGCCATCTGATCTGATAATTGCTATTAGTTTTAAATCATTATTAATGCTTTAATTTACAGTAATTAAGTATTATTATTACAGGTCTTGTAATGTTGTACACATAATGTACGAGTAACTGTTTTTATTTCTAATATATTGTTTTCTCAAGTTTGGTATCATTTCGTCGTCAACCTATAACATAACGACTTTTGGCAAAAAAGAAAAATATTCATGCGCCCGCTAATTGCGAGATCGCGCAAATAGCAAGATCTCGCAAGATTAGGTTTTCGTAATCTTGCAAATACTATAATAAATTTTGCTTCAAGCTTGCATTCCCTAGTTCTGATGAGTCAAAACGATCCTCAGCTCCAAAAGCGCCCAGAAATTGTAAAATCATGTACCTAACATTCAGCAACGAATTTACAGTCCGAGTGTCTGCTTTGTATGTAATTATAATGTTTTAAAGACGAAAATAAATACCTGCCTGCCCATTATCATTTATTTTTTTAAATTTTAGGTTAAAACCTAAAATTTTGTTAATTATTTTATAGATTGATTTTAATCAAATCTATAAAATAATTAACATAACATAACATTAATATTTGAGCATGTTTGGGCGCTACCACGCACGCACGAGCAGTTTCTGCGTTCGTTGTGAGGCTAAAAAATGCTAGGATACGAAACAAATACCTACGCGTAGTAATAATAAATCACGTATTGTGAAACGTAGTCCTGGTTTTAATATGTAAATTTTGTTTCAGAATTGCAAGGCTTATGCGAAAAAATCCATCCAATACTTACCTCCAATTGGTTGGATGTGGAAATTCTCCGAATTTGTATTTCTAGAAAGGTCTTTTGAAAAAGATAAGGAGACTATTAAATATCAGATATCAGAATTGTGTGACTATCCGGATCCTGTGTGGGTGAGTCATCTTTTGAATCATTGTACAAAGGGCAGACAGCCTGATAAAAATAAATAATCTGAAGTTAATCTATTCTTAACATTACATAATTAAGATGACCTACTCCTACCCAAGTGAGTGAGGCATATTCATTAGTTTCCTTACGCATTATTGATTAAGGGCCGATTTTTCGATCATTATATAACTTAACTGAAGACAAAATGTGACGTTTTGACAGATTGTCCATACAAAAATTGTCAAAATGACAAACTTGTTCGTCGGATAAAAGTTAACGATTGAAAAACCGGCCCTCGGTCTATTTATGAAACTATTTTTGTATGAATGACAATAATTGGACCGTGTTATGCAGAAAGCAGCCATGTCGGGAAAAGTACAAACAGAGTTATAAGCATTTTTCTGTCGATGGTTGCATTATGGATGTATGGACATGGCTGCATTTGACGGCTCATATCTCCGTGATAAATGGAGATATCGACATGTCGTTTGTCGAAATTAGTATGACTGTGTTTATACATTTTTTTTTTTTTTGGAAAAGTGCCATGTGGCTGCTTTTCGCATAACTAGGTCCAATTGACAACATGATCAATAAGGACGCAGCCTTATGTGCCCTTTACTGCTATAGACGCCAGCAGGCATAGCATGACCACTTTTATCTCTACGAAGAATAGACACATCATCATGCAAAGTGACATTGCGTTTCTCCCTTTTTGACATCGCACGGTAGAAATCCTTCTACAATCAGTCATTTTGTCTTTAGTTTCTAACGATCTTTGTGTAGGTCCTTTTTATAACACTTTTTTGTATAGACTATTTCGGAAGAAAGTTTTCTAGCCCAAACTGTCAAAATCATACTGACAACTGACAATATTGTCTAGGGTAGTGAAGACAATTTCATTTTGTAATCGCCATGCTAAAGACGGAAGAAAATTTCTGCTCGACGGCCGCAAAGAACAACGATTATTGTTATCTGCGAGCATTTTGAACGCAAAACTGTGATAATTAATCGAAAAACAAAACTATCTTCTTCTATTTTACATCATTTGGTTAATAGGGCATTACCAAGAAAAAGGTTAAGGCCATTACTGTGATATATAAAATCCATCTATTCATACACAAAATCTCTTAAGGGGTCATTGTACTCATCAGTATGAACAACTTTTACTATGGGACCAAACTTGGAATCGCGAAAAAAAAAACATTTTTTTTTCGAGAATAAGAAATTCCGTGTCGAATTATGTAAAAAAGTGAATTACGTAAAAAGTGCAGTCGACTCTTTCTACTTTTTTGCCGTCGTCGTACTGTCCACACGGTAACGTAATTTTTGTCTACTCTTCCGTCGACAAGACGTTTCTGTACGGTTCTTGTGCTAAACCTGCAGGTATCTCGTCGCGGGTATGTATTACTTCTAGACAAATCGATGGAAATTAAACAGTAATTCGTACATTTCAAGAAAACTGATCGGACAGATTGCCTTTACCAATGAAAGTTAAGGTTATTGTGATTACAGATAAACTGTGCGATAGTATCAGTCGTGGTCAATTCCTATGCCTTTGCCAGCTTTGGCAATCGCTGATAGTGATCTTAAATTGTTAGATAAGGCCAACGCTACACTGTGCGCAAATTCTGTGTTCGATTTTCCGCGGCTAAATGCATTTCATTCCATAAAATGCGTCTATTTTATGGAATGGAATGCATTTAGCCGCGGTAACTTCCACCAGCAAAAGATCGGCGATGTCGAACTTTATTTATGGTTCATTTAAGACTTCAATACGGTCTACGAAATATAATAGGTATGTGGCAGCCTTGTTAAATCGTTGATTCGTGTGATTTGTCATTGCGAAAGATAAGCTGTGGAATTTTCCATAAATGTAGCGCCGGCCAGTGAGGATTATAAAAATGTGACACGTGTTATTAGGATATAGCTATTTCCAGCTTCCTGGTTTAATTATTTACTTTAATTCGATTTTAGCTTCTAATGACTCCTGAAGGGACCCGGTATACAAAGACGAAGCACGAAGCATCATTAAGTTTTGCGAAAGAGAAAAACTTGCCGCTTCTTAAACACCATCTCACGCCCCGCACCAGAGGCTTTACCACAAGCTTACAATTCTTCAGAGGAAAAATACCTGTTATTTACAACATACAACTGGCCTTTGAAAAGGATAGTAAGGTAAGACGTACGAATATGTTAATTATTTAATTGAATGTTTTGGTCAAGCATAAAAAAAATGAAGTTGGCGGAAGCAATTTCGGCTTCGGACAGTTCGCCTAATTGTGGTTTCGGGAAATCGCGTAATACGTACGTGGCCTTACGTTACGATATCTATGATTTAATGATAAGTTCTTGTCTGATTTCATATTTTTATCGAATTGTTTGACTTTTTGATGGCCGAGTAACGTAGTTTGGGCCGGACGGCAAAATAGCCTTGAACTTTTACTTATCTGGTACTCCTCTTATACCAACCTAGTAGGTACGAAGTGTCGTTCTATTTCGCCTCTCTAGAAGTAATCTAGGGTGATAAATATCTAACAGCACCCTAATTGCGTAGCACACTATCAATCAGAATCTGAATCAGTTTGAAGCTTATGGCTAATCCATTGCTTCATGTTTGAAATTTTTTCTGCTCAAGAAAGTAAATAACGCAATGAACTTTGTGGAACTGTCAAATTGAAACCGATTCCAACTGTGCGTTACGCAATTTTCCCACAATCATCCTTTTGAAAATATGTGACCAATGACAAAAAACTGACACAATAATCACCAGTGGCATAACCTAATTAAGAGCAGTGGTGGCCCAGTGGTAACTCGCGAGTGGTTTCTGGGTCGTAGGTTCGAACCCAGACAGGCGCTTTACCCTGTGTAAATTATTTCATCACCACTGCTCTCAAAACAAAGAAGCAAAACATCGTGAGGAAACCGGCGTCCTAGAACCAACAATTCGAAGACATGTGACATCTGCCAACCCGCGCGCTGGGCCCGCGTGGTAGATTACGTCACGGCCCACCCTCTCACCGAGAGGCCTGTGTATTTGTGATTGTGCTGTAAACTAATTGGTTATAGTCAATGGTTAAATAATGTTTTGTCTACCGCGAAGACTCATTCGGGGTATCTCAATGTAGACCGCAGATAATACGTACCTACTATCGTAGTATTATCACATACTATTGCAGTCTTATTGTTTAATTAAGATACTGTCAATTAAATATAATTATCCTAATTAAAGTTATAAATTAAAGGATTGTATTGTCTGTACTTGCGAAATTGATAACAGTTGTAGATTTCGGTTAGGTAATGTCAATATTTATTGATTTCGATCGAGAGTGTAATGTCTAATGTATTGGTTATGATATACTTCGATAAGTAGCTGTAGGTACCTCGTCTGATGTGATAATAAAATATTATCACATCAGAACAGATACTAATTACATTGTGATTGTTGGATATTGTCTACTAAGTATAGACTTGCCAGTTGTCACGTACTTGGGAATCAGTACCTACAATTTAAGCACTATTAAATTTATTACAGCAATCACGAATGCACAACGTGATGTTTATGAAAATGATGTCTCGCTATGGTTTTTGTAGCGGTCAATTAGGAGGTCAATTACTCGACGTTTCCAACTTGAACCTATTATTTAAATGATATTATTATTTATGAGAACAATTCTTATGAGTAAACAAAAATAAATCCATTACCTTTTGTCGAAATAGTTATGGCTAGAATGACCTCTCTCAACTGAACCATTCTGTCAATATCGACCATTAGGTCCACTACGCCATCTAGCTATCTGAATATGCTAACGTGGAATAGTGATTGGGTGTGTAGAGCAATGGGGCTGATGGGTTTATAGTATACGTTTCCTGATCACGGTGAGCAAAACGAACGCGAACATAATGCTAGGGAAATGTATCTATGCGATGCGAGTATGCTGTCCTCGAAAATCGCAAGTAGTATATGAACATTTAAATAGTAGTACAATAAAAAAAAAACAGAACGTGTTAAAACTAGCCACGGTCCTCGCTTGATAGTAATCGAATTTTGAAAGACTGTAGATTTGTAATAAAATCGTGTTTTTATAATTTCATATTCATCAAGAAAAATTAAATTTTCAGACTCCACCAACGTTAACAAGTTTGCTGTACGGGAAACCGGTGCATGCGCATTTGTACATAGAGCGGATACCGGTCGAGAATGTACCGGAAGACGAAGGTGAAGCTGCCAAGTGGCTGCATGACCTCTTTGTTGTAAAGGTATGTGTTGCTTGCATTTATAATTGTAGTATAGGTACTCTTCTGCCCTATCCCTTCGGATATCTCTAGCGCTATCTCCGATTAATATTTAACTGCTTCGATTACTGAAATGAAACACGATATCGATATAGTGATTTAATCAGGATGCTTAGCTAGTTTCTGGAAAACATGCCACTCGGGGTGTTTAAACCAATTTATTATAATAGTATAAGCTCTGAGTAAAGCTGCACGATTACTGGGGTGAATATTTGACCTTTTAACCGCCGTCATTACCTTCCGCCAAAAGTTGATGAAGGAGAATATCGTTAATGAAATATTTCATCAATTCCCAGAATCTGCTTAAGGACCAGAATCAGGAATTGCTGAAATATTTCATTAAATATATTCTCTTTCATCAACTTTTGGCGGAAGGTAATGACGGGCGGTTAAAAGGTCAAATATTCACCCACTGACAAATGCGTGCACTGACTGGACGGGTCCACTCAATCCGCCGCAATAAATGTGGCCAACTACTAGGCCCAACCAATATAAGAAATATAGATGTACCGTCGAAATGAAAAGAAGAACACTCTGTAAAATGTTGTAATCATGGGCATGTATTAACACTTTGGGTAAGGCTAGGTTTTTTGAAATTCTGCTATGTATAATAAATCGGTTGTCTTTAGTATAAAAACTGAAAATTTTCATTTCAGTCACTTTACTAAAGCCTGGAATAGCATTTGTACCTATATGCGGATAGATAAATCAAAGGGGCTAATTTGTCTTTAGAATAAAAACTGAAAATTTTCATTTCAGTCACTTTACTAAAGCCTGGAATAGCTTTTGTAGCTATATGCGGATAGATAAATCAAAGGGGCTAATTTGTCTTTAGTATAAAAACTGAAAATTTTCATTTCAGTCACTTTACTAAAGCCTGGAATAGCATTTGTAGCTATATGCGGATAGATAAATCAAAGGGGCTAATTTGTCTTTAGTATAAAAACTGAAAATTTTCATTTCAGTCACTTTACACTAAAGCCTGGAATAACATTTGCACCTATATGCGGATAGATAAATCAAAGGGGCTAATTAATAACAGCCGCACGAGTCGATTGACCAGGTTAAGCTACGCTTGCCGCGGTTGGTCAGTGGATAGGTGATTATCTTTACATACCAATACCCCTCCGTCCTCCGCACCTTAAGCCGTTGGTCCTGCAGGCTGTCAGGATCTTTTACAGTCGTTACCTACGGGTCGTCAGAAGCCTGAAAGTCTGACAACTGTCGTTTTATGAAATATCGAGTTACCCAGTAATTGGGTTGTGAAGGTCAGATAGGCAGTCGCTCCATGTAAAATACTGCATCCGGTTAGACTGGAAGCCGACCCTAACTTCGTTGCGAAAGGGCTCGGCAGATGATGATGCGGATAAATAAATCGAGAAAGTTCGTGTTGTCAATTGTATGCAAAAACAGTAGCGAAATGAATATAGAGTGCATAATATACCATTATAATACCGTATTGAATGCGTCGCCACCGAGATCACATGTTCTACAAGTCACTGGCCGCTCTCGCCTTTAACAACCGCAATAACCCATTTCCGTAGCGAGTTCACCAGCTAGCTTGTGCAAACTATGTTTATTTCATAGGTAGGATCATATAAAAGCATGATCTACACGTCATACTATAAATTGAGCAAGCCTTTTTGTCTGTTTGTAGGCAGATTTCAAAGATTTTTGGCATAGTTACAGAGCTTATAAACACGCACATGAGATACGTTACGATACGAGATAAAGTGCGGGCAACGACTAGTAATTAAAGAATCCGACGGTTTTCGGTTCTATCTATAAATATGCAACTTGTCCCGGAATGAACGCACAATCTCTTAAGGGGTCATTGTACTCATCATTATGAACAACTTACTATGGGACCAAACCTGAAACCGCGAAAAAAAATCAGCTGTTCCCAACATTTATGTTCGCATAACTCGTTGACATATCTTTCGCTAATGATGAGCACAATGACCCCATAACGAGGTTGTGCGTTAATTCCGGTACATGTTGTGTAGGTACAAGTTCACACCATAATATTATGCAAAAATTTTGTATCACCTTGAGTTAAAGATTGTCTTTAAGATTTACTTCCGCAACGTCACTTCGATATATTTATACACTAAATCTGTTTATGTAAATGTGGAACCGGAATTACACTTGTTGACTTTAACTATCGATGTTTTACAAATAAATTTTTCGCTAATTTCTTCCTATTCCACATTTACATAGACAGGTTTGTCTTTAAGATTTATTTCCGCAACGTCACTTCGATATATTATACACTAAATCTGTTTATGTAAATGTGGAACCGGAATTACACTTGTTGACTTTGACTATCGATGTTTTTCAAATAAATTTTTCGCTAATTTCTTCCTATTCCACATTTACATAGACAGGTTTGTCTTTAAGATTTATTTCCGCAACGTCACTTCGATATATTATACACTAAATCTGTTTATGTAAATGTGGAACCGGAATTACACTTGTTGACTTTGACTATCGATGTTTTTCAAATAAATTTTTCGCTAATTTCTTCCTATTCCACATTTACATAGACAGGTTTGTCTTTAAGATTTATTTCCGCAACGTCACTTCGATATATTATACACTAAATCTGTTTATGTAAATGTGGAACCGGAATTACACTTGTTGACTTTGACTATCGATGTTTTTCAAATAAATTTTTCGCTAATTTCTTCCTATTCCACATTTACATAGACAGGTTTGTCTTTAAGATTTATTTCCGCAACGTCACTTCGATATATTATACACTAAATCTGTTTATGTAAATGTGGAACCGGAATTACACTTGTTGACTTTGACTATCGATGTTTTTCAAATAAATTTTTCGCTAATTTCTTCCTATTCCACATTTAGATAAACAGGTTTAGTTGCACCAGTCACGCATTGTTACAGAATTTATTCAGAATTCATAAAATCAGTTTAAAAATGCAGGCTTTTGTCGTTGATATTTGGATTAATGACGTAGATACCTACTGATGACTGACTGCATTAGTCCAAATGATGCCTATTAAATACATATTTGTCATTAAAGTGACAAATATCTCACTTACATCAAGAGGTAATAAAATATTCTACGCAGTTATCTATTGCTTTTCATTACTTTAATAAAGTTCTAAATGTTATGGTGCCTCTATTCAAGCCTAATTTTACCCAAATGAAAATATCAGCCGAACTAGTGGATAAGCACTGGCAAGTCCGTTCAATTTAAGGGGGAAGCGTCAGGGTAGCCCGCGAAATTCAAATGTTCTTACGTTTTCTGCAATTTGCAAGTAAGTTATTAAGTTGTATGTTAAATACAGTATGATTTGCGGCCGTAACAAATGTGTATTTGCAGAATTATAATCATTAGAATCAGTAATACAACTCCTTAAGTTAGTATAATCCTAAACTGTCAAGATTTCATGAAGTAGTAATTCATTAGGATTACCTGTAATTCATTAGGATTACCTGGTTTTTAAAGAGTTGTGTTGATCACTTTAATGATTATAATTATTTAATTGGTCGCAAATAATATTATGATCAACGTACAACCTAATACCGACTTGTGAATTGCAAAAACAAAAAAAAAATTGGCTACCTTGACGCTTTCGCCTTAATGCCGATTAAAGTCGTTATGTAACTAAAATGCAGGTGTTTGATTGACATGTTACGAGTTAATAATTACGTAAGTTAATCCAGATAAAATCATGTTGGTATCGTCATTGAGCTCACGGCATGATACTTTTACAAACATTGACATAAGGTTAAATTACGAGGACAGACATTCGCTTCAGAAATGCAGTGATATAACTTGACATCACGCCTATATTCGCCAAAGGGGGTAGACGAACTTTTAAGAAGTGTAAAGTCGAGTAGTAATAGTACCCATGGAATGGGGAGCGAACAATTTGCTGGTCTATTGGGGCTGGATATGTCACCGTAAAGATTGTGAGAACCGTTAGTTTATACTTATTGTATCGGTATTATTTCCGTTAGATTATAAACTGTCAAAAAATTGTGAACTGGGTGAAATGGGTTAGGTTAGAACTGCGACCAACCGCGCGTGAGCCGAGCGAGCGAAGCGAACGGTGTCGTGGCAGCGGCCGGCGAGCGCTAATTCCAAGTTGCTCGCAGCTAGGCAGGCTATTTTAGTATTAGCGCAAGGTGCGTTACGTCGCAAACAATTTCGATACTTACTAGTTCACAATTTACAACAAACTCCGCTTGCGTGTCGTTTACAATCCAACGGAAATAATACCGATCGATTATAAACTGACTAAGTTCATAATTATATGGTGACAGATATAAATCCAGACTCCTGGCTGCTACCGAGAATTGTCTAATGGAAACCTAATAACACATCCCGACTATAAACAAAACTGTTGTTTTCAGGACAAAATGCAAGATTCGTTCTTCAACACTGGAGACTTCTTCATCGAATCCGGTGTTGAGCGAAGGGATTCCTTCACAGTATCTCCACCTATATGGTCGTTGGTGAATGCGCTCGGCTGGGCCGTTGTCACACTCACTCCGATGCTCTACTATCTAATTGGTCTGTTGTTCAGCGGAAAACTTCTTTATTTCTCCATAGGCTGCGCTATACTTGGAGCATGTAAGTATTATTTATCTATTGCTTTAATTCTTAGGCCCCCACAGGAAGTACCGAAAAGCTGGTAAAGGACGCGGAAAGCGAAGGACCGCTTGTTGTGTCTTCCTTGCAGCTGAATGATTATATCATCATCATTCAACTCTACTACAATACGGCCGACGTATCTTAGCCAGTCCGAACTTCGCACAGAAGGCTGCGCAGTAACTGCGCAGTAGTGAGAGAACATGTGCGAAACTTGGGAATAGGGATGTTATGAATATTTGCATTTGCATTCGTATATGCGAATGATTCGCATCATTTGAAACATTTGCACCGACATGCATGATGATTGACAACATGATTTGCATTCGCATAGAGCGATATGAATATTTTGCGAATGCGAATGTGTGCAGGTCGTGGCGCGTCCTGCCTGAGGGCCGCGCAGTTCTTCGATCCACCCACGCGCAGAGTGTACAGACAGGCATGCATCACGTGTTTCATTCGACCAATAGAAAGCGTTTCTTTCTCGCTAATTGATCTGATTGCTTAGTAAGTTTGGCTTGTTTTGTTTGTAAGACAGTTGTAATTAATCATTACAGTAAATAAACAAGTAGTTTGTGAGTGTAGAATTCTGTTGAGCTATTTTGACAGATTTTCCCATGGCACCGGGAAAGAAAGTGAAATATGGGGATTTTTTACGCCTATATAGGTCCTTACATATGAAATTGGCGTTTTGTCAAACTGGCAACTTTGATCTCAAATATCTGGCGATTGGTTAGGAATTCCAAATTCAAATTTATTTCAAATTTAGGCTTGTGTATTTGTGTTTCCAATTTAGTGATTCATTTGTTTTCGCGCCATTTTTTTTAATTATTTTTTTTGATATTAGCCTGGATGCGGAAAGAAAAACAAAGAAATAAAGGGCTTGTGGCTAAGTATTAACAGCGGCACGGGTCGATCCATCAGGTTAAGCTACGCTTGCCGGGGTTGGTCTGTTCATTCCAAAGAATACGAATGGTATTCCTAAACATTCGCATTTCGAAAATTCGCATTCGCATGTGTAACAAATATGAAATTCGTAACATCCCTAATTCGGAGAGCTAATGTTCAGACGCGCAAAGATACGTCGGCCGTAGTGTATAACTATACTACTTAGTAGTAGTCACTTATAACCAGTGATCGGATAATCGAGCGCTTATATACCTAAACTTCTTCCCACGAAAGAATAATATGGACATTCCTTTCTAAATAAATAAGTAATCCTGGGTTCCCGGGATTGAACAATTTTGTAAAAACAAACTTAATAATAATAATAACAAACTTAATGAAATTATTTTGATTTAGTATCTTTATTTTATTCAAAACAAATGGAATATCAATAAAAAATGATAATCTGTGTCAAGTAGTGGAAATTGATTTATCTATCTAACAGATTAGTGATCGAATCGACGAATTTATTGTATTTTATACGAACAGAAGACTTAACATATTTATATTTTTTAAATATCAGGTTGGCGGAAAAGTCTTGCACCAAGATATAAGACTTGAAATTAATGAATTTATTGATATCTTTGTTATTTACAATAATTAATCAGTAGTGTAATCCCCAAATAACTCTATTGTCCATCTACATAGTTGATAGATTGTTGATGCCCTGCGCCCAGAATTCGGGAGGCTGTGCAGAAAAGAAATTGTCCACTGCCATTTTGAGGTCTTCGTAGTTTTGAAAAGTTTTCTCACGCAAATAAAGTGGTCAGAACAAGTGATAGTCGGATGGCGCGAGATCCGGTGAGTACACTGTACAGTGGGTGGGCAATCGGGTGCATCCAAGCTCTACGATTTTTGTCGAGTCTCCGAAGCGACATAAGGTCGCGCATTATCATGAAGTAAGTGAACATTTACGTCTCGATCGTTTTTTATTGCGTCAGCCAGTTTCTGAAGCTGTTCAGTATAAATGGAAGTCGTAATCGTCCTTCTCACAGGGAGAAGCTCGTAATAGAGTGGGCCCTTCGCATCCCACCAAACGGAGAGAAGATGCTTGCGTGGTGGCTCTGCGTCGTAAGGAAGCCAGAGGGCGTGCCGTGTGTTGTTATCATAGAGTATACAGCTCTCATCGCCGGTTACCAGATCTTCAAGAAACTCTTTCCGATGTGGCTGAAAAAGAAGCGATTCACAAGTACTAACTCTGACTTGACGATGACTGTCAGTTAGTTGATGTGGAATCCATCGTGCCATTACTTTACGGTAGCCGAGTTTGTGTAAATGAGTATCGACGGTCGATTGATGACAGCCAAGAGTCTCTGCCAATTTCTCGATTAGCCTTTAAACAGCGGAGTAATTCCTCATCGTCGAAGGTGGATGGTCGCCCAGATCGCTCGTGATCTTCAAGAGTTATATCTCCCGATGCAAAGCGAGCAAACCAGCGGCTTATCTTCCTCGCGATACAACACCTTCACCGAACGCTTTGCTGATGTTAGCGGTAGCCACACTCACGTTGTGTCTCTGACACCACTCGTAAAAGATGATCGTTCGAAGTTGATGTTCACTAATCATTTTCACAAACTAACTAAATCCTCACTAACTCGCCTTTATATACCCTTGATGTGATAGCTTCGAGAACCTTCTACAATATTCTTACGTATCCCAGATCAATACTAAATATTCCGGAAAATTCTAGTAATTTACAATTTCTTGTGCAATATTTTTCCGCCAACCTGATATTTATATTTTTGACTGCTAAAAAAGTTCACAGTTGTATTTTTTAATTATTAATATTTCCAAGCAAGCAACACAAAAACATTAGAGTCGTACATAAGTGTAGATGACTTTATCCAAAATCTATTCGTGCATTCTGAAAGGCATGTCCGTATCATCCTTTCGTGGGAATAAAAGTTTAGGTATATTAGCGCCCGATTATCCGATCACTGCTTATAACACTAGTCTTGAGTAGAACAAAAGTGAAATAAAATTGCATTGACTGCGCAAGCGCAACTATGTTTTTGCGCAATTTTATTGATCTTCCTTTTCGTAGATAGACTAGTGTGTAACTATGTTTAAAAACTGGCTTAAAAGTTGACACATTTCCATTTATGTTATTCCCAGTAGACGTCGATATTTATTAAAATTAACTTTTGTTTCAGTTTTCATTCTTCTTCAGAAATCTATTGGAATGTCTAAAATCAGTCAAGGATCTTCCTATGGAACAGAGAAGAAGTAACATACCTGTTGCAGTATTCTTTATTTTACATCGTATTCTATACCTAATACCTGTACCTATACTATATTTTATTTAATATATTATATTTAAAAACAGACAAATTAGATCAGGTAGTGATACATTGTATGCACCATCTTGTTCTGTTTTTATAAACTTAAACAAAGCAAAATAACTTGGCTGAAAATAGTATAAATAAAGACATTTTGAGAGGCATGGAGTGTTTTATGTGAATAAAATAAAATGTTAAAGTTGAGTTATAATTTTATGATTAAGGGCCGGTTTTTTGATCCGTAGTTAACTCAACCAATGGTTAAACATAGTAACTAATGGTTGAATTTTGGCTAAATGTGAAAGGCTAAACATGAATGTATTCATGTTAGCTCATTCATATTAAAAAATAGTAACTCATGGCATAACTCATTCATGTTTAGCTTTTCACATTTAGCCAAAATTCAACCATTAGTTACTATGTTTAACCATTGGTTGAGTTAACTACTGATCAAAAAACCGGCCCTTATCGTTTTAAATATCCTCATAAAAGAAGCTGCTACTATTTGATATAAAATATTGAAGACTACTGCATTGTTTGATTTGTTACAAAATAATTACTATGACTGTTCAGTTTATTTATTGTTATTTTTGTTACATAAATATTCTTTTGACACTTGTAGGTACCAAGCGTACCTATGTCTCGATATGTTGCATTTTCCGCGTAATACTTTTTATCTGTTATTATGTAAAACTTATATGTACAGACGTCAGCACATCGAGCTACTACAATCTGTCAAATTTATTTAATAGATTTCAACTTGATCGCTAAAGCATTAGGTTCAAGGTTGATTGGGAAAATTTGACAATTTCGAGTAGCTTGACCTGCTGGCGTCTGTACCTATAATATCTTAATTTATATCAGCGATAACACTAATCTGAGGAAGTAAAGTAATCGATAAATTGTATGTCTTATATTATCTCATTATTATCTTGTTTCCAACCTTAAGCCATGTAACTATCGGAATTGAACCGATTAAATAAATAATCTATCTATAATATAAAAGCTGTATGTATGAAGGCGCTAATCTCTGGAACTCCTAGTCGGATTACAATAATTCTTTTTGCATTTGACAGCCCAATTACTGAGGAAGGCTATAGAGTATACATCATCACGCTACGACCGTTAGGAGCCGAGCAAATTGAAAAAAAGAAAGAACGATAAGCGAAAAATAAGTAATAGTGCGGGCAAACAAGAAATTTCACGTGACGAAGTCGCGGGCAGAAGCTAGTTACGGATAAAATTAGGACTGAACAAAGCGAAAATTATAGTAGTGTTTTACAAATAGGCCAAGATGAATTATTACAAACTATAATGCGTTCTGTATATTCTATTTTTATAAAAAAAAATCATTTGGATATATCGTTAAATTCTATTTCTCTTTTATAAAATCACGTTTATTATTGTATTATTCTAAAAATCTGTGGTGATGGTACTAAATTGCTGATTTCTAGAATAGTAAATGATTGTATAAGTGGTGCAATGGTCTTATTAGATGTAGGTTGGATAAAAATATTGTACCTAAGAACAAATGCTTACCATTATTACCATTTCATGTTATTTAACACACAAAAGCGGTTGAATTTAGTTCTCAACCAGCAGGATCAACTTGTTTAATTTAGTACATATTTTTTGTACAACCTGCAACGTCACCACCCAAAAGTGGGAGTTGATGGTAATTCAATATTTATGCACAAAATATACATTTAACCAAGCACAAAATGTTGAAAATTAGTTTATATTATATCGAGGGGGTTCACGGGCTATTTGCATTAAGCGACATCTTAGCCGATATTGAGTTATAATCATATTGAGTTATAATATGGTTATAATCTACCTATAAACTGAGATAGACACTATTGATTCTTAATCCTCGATAGGCCACTTTTTCGTAAAAAATATTGATACATTTTTTTTACAATGTGCTTTTTTTTCTGAATAATGAAACTTTGAAATGTTCTCCTGTAAAGTTCCAAAAATGTCGCTTAATACAAATAGCGCGTCAGCCCTCGATATGCAGTTTTGTTTTGTTTCTAAGTGTGAAAGTGTATATACAGGTATTTTAAAAATAAGTACCATTATTAACCTTTGCTCTTTTTGTTGGAGTGTTTGTGTTGGGTAATGTAGCAAATAATTTCTTTTATATCAAGTACCGAAATATGTTCTGTACAACGTAGTTATTAACCAAATACTGTAAAGATCTCATCACACTTACACCATGCTAAAAATATTCTTAAAATATCTGAAACACGCACAGAAAAATACCTATAGCTTCGTGTAAATGCGATTGGAATTTTACTAAATTTCTAATCTGCGTAATGCTGGATTGAAAATGATCACGAACTGTTAAATGTTACAAATTAAATTGCCCCAAATGTATGTAGCGAGATTCTTATTAATTAGTTCCACTAGTTAGTACTCAACAAATTTGTAAAAAGTTTAAAATAATTTGATTTTGATTGCGTTGCCATGAATATTAATTTCAATAAGGTTTAATGGTTTCTTATTTTTTGGATATATTTATTAATTAAATCCTACAGGTAATGCCAATATTTTTGATATATCTGATGTACTTTTGATTGGTAAACTAAACCTATAACAAACTACCTTGACCTGCATGGGGCACCTTGTAAAGAAAGAATCACTGTCGTTAATCATGTTGTTTCATCTAAGGTGGATTATAAGCGCATTTTTACTTATTATTAAAATAAACAAAATGACCAAGACTACATATAATACCTACTTATTCCAGTTTTAAAAAGCCTTTTCAGTACCTATAAATGCATTTATTAGGATTAGAGTAATAGTATTCTGTTTTATTTCTTTTTTTTTTCTGGGGTCTAAACATGCACAAGAATGTTAATATGCTGTATTGTTACAGGTTTAGGTACTGTGGAAGTAGTGGTAGCTGGCTCACTAGAATGTGCTTTAGTTCAGATGAGAGTTACTTGATTATGTGATAGAGAAAGTTTATTGTGTACTTTACAAGATGCGTCTGCTGGTATACTCCATCCGATTTGAATGCTAGAAGAGAGGCTGCTTTGCTTCTAGTAGCTGTAACATAGGTTATAAGTTTGTTTAGAAATCGTTTTAAATGTACGTTATTACAAATATTTCTGTCGCCAGCGTTTATGATGCATGGGCTCTTCAACAGAAGGTTTAACAGTTTATATGTATACACATTTAAACAGATTTGTCCAAGAATAAATCTTTGATCCTACACGTGTGCGACTTTTCATAAATAATGTGATATGCCAAATTAAAACGATGTAGTGTTCTACAAACAGCACAGTACTTGTGTAAATTATTATAGACTTGTATTTATGGTTGGTTATTTTTATTTCAATAGATAACATAGATGTTGTAACTTTGTATGTATGTTTATTATTAATATTAAACTTGTACTACTTATCTTATCTTTTATTTATACCTCACCATTAATCTTTTCCATAAACAAGGTGTAATTTATATAACACAACCTGTGCAACACACACACATACACATTATGAAGAACTTTTATTATGGGACCAAACCTAGTCGCAAAAAATCTGCAATTTCCTACAATTATGTTCGCTTATCTTGTCAAAATGTAGGGAACAGTAGATATTTTTTCCAATTTCAGGTTTGGTCCCATAGTAAAAGTTGTTCATAATGATGGACACAATGACCCCTTAAGAGGTTGTGCGTCATTTAAATTACACCTTAATATTATAAAAGGAAACTGCCAGTCTGGGCATATCAACGCATAGCCGAAACTACTGAGACTAATGGCTGGTTGACACGTGTGGCTTACACTGGCATGGCCACCATCAGGGATTTTAATTTTGATAACACAAAAAATTGTCGTTTGTCGCCAAATATCAGAATTTGTCGGTCACTGGTTCAAAAGTTATAAGCGTTTCTAGGTGGCCAAGCTGGGAAGAATCTCCCCAGCTTGGCCACATTTATATCTCAAAAGCATCTAACGAAGATCCGTTTTCTTTCTCCCAAATTTAGTCGCTAAATTATCGGAATCAGTCGCCAAATATAAATGGAAACTGCCAGTCTGGGCATATCAACGCACAGCCGAAACTACTGAGGCTAATGGCTGGTTGACACGTGTGGCTGACACTGGCATGGCCACCATCAGACCATCAGGGATTTTAATTTTGAAACAAAAAATTTGTCACTAATATTAGTCAAATATCAGAATCTGGTCACTGGTTCAAAATTTATAAGCGTTTCTACGTGGCCGACCTGGGGAGAATCTCCCCAGCTTGCCCACATTTATATCTCATAAACTAGGGAACCTAGCGAAAGTCTGTTTTCTTCCAAATTTAATCGCCAAGTCACAGATCTTGCATTATGGGAAAACAAACGAAACAACCGTTTCGTAAAACGAATGCAACGAGAGCTACGGAAGCATTAGGTCAGGGTTGACAATCTTAGTACTGCCAAACGAGTAATTGTACTTTTTTAAGTATACAAAATTAAGTTGGACACCAAAAGTCTTGCCAATCGAACGATTTAACTGACATCCAATTTGGTGTCATTATATTGAAAAGTAGTTAAAAAACCTCTACCAAGATGGCGGTATTTACGTTTTGATGATGTTGTGTAAATAGGTCCACTAAGGTATGTAAGATGGCGTGATTGCTGACGTAGTGTCTCGTATGTAGTCTGTGGTTGTTACAGAGTGTTAACATACTCGATTTTCATGATTTTCACCATAATATTCAGCTTCAACATGTCGAAAAAAATTACAAAGAAAAGTAACGATAATTATTTTTATGATTCTTGAAAATTAATTAATTTATAAATGCTAGCTTCAGTAGCTTGCAACACTGTAAATGTCAAATAAACAAACATGGCAGACGGTTTTTGACGGTGTGGTGTTTTGTTTGTTTCATATGTTTTTACAGATTTTTGTCCTCTAAAAGTGCTTTTTCCACCTAAGTCCGTTGAGTTGAGCCTCTGCTTCTCCAGCTGTGTCGATTTTGTGCTTGCGTTGATAAAAATCTAGATATTGAGATAGGACTCTGACGAACCGTTTTGTGCTGTTTGTATTATTTATCGTTTATCATGTCTAACAGAAAGTGTTGCGTCCCCAGATGTGTAAATAGCTTAGGTAAGTGTGTTATCCATAACTCCATAAGTGGCTGCTGAGCCAGTATCATCTTTCATAAGACAGGCACAGCACGCCACGAGGGAATTAATTGTAGGTATTGCTTCACTAAATAGTGAAGGCGAAACGTAAATACCTATTAAGTATACACTTATGCTATTTTTTCAGAAACTGAGATGAATTTGCATAAATTCTCTAATCCAGCTAAGAATAGTAATATAATAATTTAATACATGGGTCTATTCTATTGGTGGTGACATTTTGCAACTTGAAAATAACCATATTTTCAAATACCGCCGTGTATGTCATGAACACTTTGAAGAAAAGTATTGGTGCCGGAATAATCGACTTACTAAAGAAGCTTCACCAACGACAAACATGCCAGGTCAGTGATAATAAAATATATCTTAACGCTTAATACACCTATTTTAGTAAATATTGTATTGTTAATTTCTTTCAAATTATGATATGTGTTTGAAAGAAGAAGACAAAACACTTTTACGTTTATAAAGCATTTTAGTTTTTAGGGTTCCGTAGTCAACAACAAACTCTTATAGTTTCGCCATGTCCGTCTGTCTGCCCGTCTTTCCGCAGCTTAGTTCAGAGACTCAAAGTACTAGAACGCTATAATTTGGCATGCATATACATATTAATCAGACCGACATAGTGGTAAAATAAAATCACGAAGAAAAAGTTTTTAGGGTTCCTCCTGTACACGTAAAGTGTGGATTTTTTTATTTTATTTTTGCTTTATCATATCAATAAAAAATGATTTAGATAGCACGCATTAAAGTTCGGGAGTGGGGGCTCGCTACGTCACTTCTACGTACAAAATCTACCAAGGCGTGACGTCATGCCACATTTTAACTCAATGTATTGCCGTAATCTTTTGATTACGTAGAAAAAGAAAAAATACATGTCTCATAAAAAAAAAAAAATCTCATCTCTATTGTTAACCAGATTTCTTTAACTATCGGGTTCAGCTATTCTGATTGATAATTATGATTTATTTTATTGCAGAGCAACGCAAAATGCAAAGATCAAAAGTGATCACAAAGAAGCGCTGGAACCGTGTTGCTGTAACTCAATCTGAGCATCCTCTAAATAGAAAACTTGTGCTAGTTGGAGTGAAACTCAGTAAATGCCGCAGCAAAGTTAAAAACCAGGCACAAAAGATCAAGGCACTGCAAAATTTAACTACCAATGCACAGTTTCTGAAAACACTAGACAAATTGCCTAGTACATCAAAAATTTAGACTTTACTACAATTCAGAGAGCATAAAAAGGGAATCAAAGGATGTCGTTTCACATTAAAAGAAAAAAATGTTGCTTTGTCTATCCTTAAACAAAGCCCAAAAGGGTACAGATTTCTTAGGAAAATCTTTATACTGCCATCACGTCAAACTCTTCTAAAATGGTTAAATATGGCAGACATAAATCCAGGAATCAATAAAAATATGATTCAGCAGATAAAGAAAGCAACAGAGAAAATGAAGTTAGAACATAAAATATGTATTGTTTTATTTGACGAAATGTCACTCAAACCCAGTGTGACATATAATGAAAGAAAGGACAGAGTTAGTGGTTTTGTTACCAATGGCCAAGAGACCACTGTTACCAATGGACACTACCTGAATATGCTGATCATGCGCAGGTGTTCATGGTAAGAGGCTTAGTAAAAAATTATAAGCAACCTGTTGCATACACCTTTTCGCAATCTGCAACAAAGGGGCCTGAACTTGCGAAACAATTAAAAGCAGTCATCACTGAGCTCCAAGATGCGGGTCTTATTGTGGTAGCAACTGTGTGTGAACAAGGCACAAATAATGTGAACTGTATTAAATATCTCTTACGAGAAACACGAAAATCTTGTTGAGAAAGGGAGAAGAACCCAGGGACAACATGATATTAATAAACAACCAAGAGATTATACCACTATACGACCCGTCCCACTTAATGAAATGTATTCGAAATAATTTCATTTCAAAACATTTGAAATACATATGTCAAAAATAATGAAACAAAAATGGCAAAATGGGAACATATAACTGCACTGCATAAAGAAAACCCTGGCTACAAAGGAATACGGTTGGTACCAAAATTGACAGATTCCCACTGTGACCCATGCAAAATTCCAAGGATGAAAGTTAAATTCGCAACCCAACTATTCAGCCAAACTGTGGCATCAAATATGGGCTATCTTGCAGGTAAATTTCAGCAGTACCTAATGTTCTTTTTACTTTATATTCTACAGCTCACAAGCTTTTTTGTGATATTATCAATAATAACAATTTATTAAGGAGATTGGCGAAATTTCCTTGCGTTTTTTGCAATTTGCAGGTCAGTGTCAGGTTGTATCTTGATCTAAATATGAAAAATTATGTAAATACATATTTCTTATTGTCGCGAATCATATTTTGATCAAGATACAACATGACACTGACCTGCAAATTGCAAAAAACCCAAGAAAATTTGAATTTCGTGGGCAACCTTAGCGCATCCCCCTGAAATACTTGTCATACGGTTCTCATCTTTTTATTCTGCCAGATCAGATCTAAACACTGTAATAAAAATTGTTTTTATTTTTTTTATTTTCCAGATAAAGGAATCATTCCAGAAGAAGCCAAAGGTACAGCAGACATCATGTTGTTCTTTGATCAACCTTTTGACTCGTTAAATGGAAGTTTCGGGAAAAGAAAGAAGTATGGCAAGCCTCTTCTAGGACCTGTGACGCCTACTTCCATACACCATAAAACATGGACGAAGTCCAAACAATTCATGAAGAATATGAAATTTATCAACCCTGAATCATTAAATAATGAACATGTACCACACATTAAACAATTGGATATGGACACTAGAAGGTATAGAATTATTATTAAAAAATAGTGCTTCCAAATACAGTGTAACCAGGGCTCGGAAACGTTATTTAAAATAACGTTTTTAAAACGTTTCTAACAGTTCTTTGTACAAAATTTTGTTCGAAACGAAAACGATATGAGAACGTTTTCAAAAACCGGTTTATTCCGCAGGACGCAGCCGCGCGATCAAATCCCGCCGCAATAATTTTACGTCCGTGCGAACGTGGGCTAAAAACTAAAGCACATAATTATGTATTTGGAAGGAGTTTTATATAAGGGTATATATACAGGGTTATTGGTAAAACACCAACAACCTCTTAAGGGGTCATTGTACTCCTCATTATCAACAACTTTTACTATGGGACCAAAACTGATATCGCGAAAAAAAATCAGCTGTTCAGTACATTTTGACGAATTATGCAAACATAAATGTACTGAACAGCTGATTTTTTCCGCGATTACAGGTTTGGTCCCATAGTAAAAGTTGTTCATGATGATGAGTATAATGACCCCTTAAGAAGTTGTTGGTGTTTTACCAATAACCCTGTATATGCAGGGAGGGGTGGAGATCCCCTCCCTGCATGGGGGAAGTTAAGGAAATGCATAGTTTTTTTTATGAATTTTTAAAAATCTTAGTTTATGTTTTGTTAAGTTTTTGGTAAAAATTTAGTATCGTTTAGCAGGAGGAGGGGGTGGGGGGTAGGGGGGTGCAACCTCTCACCTGGCACCATTCCCATGAAAGATAACGCACCTCTTCTTGAGAAAAACAAATTATTGTAACCTAACCTCAAAAACTTTAATGTTGCTTCTGCAACGTCTCCGGCGCTGCGGGAAGTGCAGCCCCTTCGCCCTTGTGTAACAAAGGATAGACACCCATGCTCACCTCCGCAGCTTCGGCTTGCTTCAGCTGCTATGGCCCGCACCGGTGCCTATGCTTTGTTACAGCGGGCGGGGGCTGCTCTCCCTTCGCGCCTCCGGATTTTTATATACACTCTAGGGGTAGCAGCTAAAAGACTACGTAGAGTCGGGTGCCCTGAGCCTGACTCGGTTTTTGAACAGATTCGACCTATTTTAAAGATGGATGAAGAATGGCTGCAAATTATAGATATTGTGTTTCGTTTCACCTCTAGCAGATACCATCAGGATAAAAATAATAATTTTACATTGTCACAAAATCAAAATTTTCGTAGTTATTCACCCAAAAAAAAAAACTTAAATCGCTGTGAAATTGTTAAACCCAAATAAGATAACGCAAAATAATGCTAACTTTAAAAAAAAATGTGCGTCATCTTATTATTTGCAAAATCAAAACGCATTATTACAGTGCACATTGCTGCATTGCTGCATTAAACAGTGCACTCTCAATGGTTACAGATTGGTTTACGACAAATAACTTAGTTCTCAATGCTAAAAAAACGAAATGTATAAAGTTTGCCTTACCGAATGTTAGAAATCTAGGACCCAACATCGTTTTAGATAAAGAGATGCTTAAAACTGTAGACTCGGCAGTTTTTCTGGGTATAACAGTAGATGCCAAACTTCAGTGGGGCCCACATATATCAAGCCTAGCGGGAAGGCTCAGTTCAGCCGCCTACGCCGTCAGGAAAGTAAGACAATACACTGACGTTGATACAGCTCGGTTAGTCTATTTTAGTTATTTTCATAGCGTTATGTCATACGGTATTCTGCTCTGGGGCAAAGCCGCTGACATTCAAAATATATTTGTTCTTCAGAAACGAGCTGTTCGAGCAATTTACCAGCTCGGTGCCAGAGTTTCTTTGAGAGATTTTTTTAAACAGATTGGTATTCTCACGGTGGCATCACAATTCATCTTCGCCAACATCTTATATATTAGACAAAATATACATTTATACACTAAAAACAGTGATATTCACAATGTTAACACCAGAAATAAGGACAAATTACGTGCTCCATTTCACCGGCTTCATAAGGTTCATAACACATTTGTTGGGCTTGGTATAACTTTTTATAACAAGCTACCCTCTTCTTTGCTAGATTTGCCCTTTAATGCGTTCAAAGCTAAAGTAAAATCTAACCTTTGTTCAAAGGCATACTATTCTATCAACGATTACTTAAACGATAAGAATAGTTGGTCGCTGTGTTTAGCTTAAGACAATGTTTATGTTCTTTCTCCAGAATTAGCATAGCTACTGACAGGTTATATGAGTTCATATAATTATTTATTTTCTTTGACTCTCAAGGTCAATTTATTTTAATTTTATTTTTATTTATTATTGACATAATCTACTCATTTCAATGTTTATTTATTTTTTATGAGTGGTATTGCAATATGTGGTTAGCTAGTGACCTCGACAATTGATCATAGTTTTTCTTGCCCGAGCAACCGGCAGCAAGTTCGTCATGCTCCCTTAGATGTCACTGCTTGCGGTAGCGTCGGGGGTCGGGTTGTCTCCTTCCCTCAAATATGGCGAGGGGGGTAATGGCTGATCTTTGCGTTATACTCGTGAATGGGTGCTGCTTGTGGTGATAGGTCGTCTTGCTGACCTTGGTTTTGTTTTGTTATTAGTAATTTAACTCGTTGTTGATTTTACTTCGATGGTCCTAGTTTATCCCTATCTGTGACTTGTGAGTTACGACTACATGTACGGCTATATGTAAGTGGGCACGCCCTTTATTACTGGAGGCTTTTATTTAGGTATAAAGTTCTGCTTACGTTTTTAGTTTTGTATTTTGTTTCTGCTTGAGTATTGTTTTCGTTTTTTTTTTTTTGGTATATTGGCGTGTGCTAGCTTACTTATAGCAAATAATTTAATTTAATGTTTTGTGTTGCGTAATGTACCTAAATTATTATGCGCAGTATTATATAGAATCATTTTTTTAACTGAACAGACAGCTGTGCTGCTGGGGAGTTTGTTGCGCCACTTCTTCTCCCCAGCTAAAGCACTAGGAAGTGGTGAAGGGCGGGCGTTTTTGGGGGACTGTCTTATGTAATTTTGACGTTCAAAAAGTGCTGATTCTCAGCCTAGTTTGAATAAATGACTTTTGATTTTGATTAAAACTCCATAAAATAGCAACACCTGCTGTCAAAATTACGTTAAAAACAACAAAATAGTGCAAAAGTTGAGGTTATTTTATCAAAGTTTGATATTTTATATTTCCGAAAGTATTTATTTCCTAGACTTGAAATTGATTGATTGACGTGGTTGATTGGCCAGGTACGATCCCAACATAGAGCCTCCGGCAGGAAGTATTTGCCCCCCCCCCCCCCCTTCCAGATTAGGCAGCAAACGTGAGAGTGCATTCGCGGTGCCCATCAATCGAGGAGCCAACCGCTGAAAATGCGGGCCGAAGTTCCACCGGATATCGAGGACGAGTCTTAGGTACCATGTAATGGGGTGAATAGGGATGCAGGGGTGAATCGGGACCGAAACTTAAAATGGATTTTAAAGTTGAAATAATATACTTTGTTGTCAACAAGGACACTTAATCGTTAATTATAATACAGTGAACACATTAGACTTCTTTTTGGCAACAAACTATATTATTTCAACGTTAAAATTAATTTTAAGTTTCGTCCCGATTCACCCCTGCATCCCTATTCCCCCCATTTTACGGTACTTCATCGTCGACTTGATACCGATGTGAATACCTCCTACTATTGTGTTGGATCCTGAGCGCGCGGCGCTTTTCGGGGCCCGTGGAAGCAAATGACTTCCAATTTATGCAGTGCCACCTGGAGACCCAATCGCCGGATCCTGCCTACGACTTGCGCAACCCCAGCTGTTGCTAAGACAGTCACCTGCCGGAGCGTCTTCCCCCGTGCCATTACCAGCGTGTCATCAGCGTAACAGATGACGCCGACGCCACGGAGGGGTGCACCGCGCAGCACGCAGTCGTATCCGATGTTCCACAGGAGTGGCCCCAAAACCGAACCCTGTGGAACACCACACGACATCTCTCGCCGAGCCCATCCTTCTCGATCCGGGTAGATGACATATCTGTCAGATAAGCCCCGATAATGCGGCGGAGGTAGTTTGGCACCCTATGATATCAGAGTGACTCCCTAATGTTACTCCAGGGAAAAGTGTTGAAGGTATTGGCAATGTCCAAAGACACTGCCAAGACGACTTCACCCTGGGCCATTGCTTCCTCCGCCAAGACTTTCACGCGCATGATCGCGTCTATTGTAGAGCGCCCCTGACGGAAACCAAATTGGTTATCAGCCAGATCCGGCCCCTCTCTTGTCATGTGTTAGATAAGGCGGTCTGCAATAATTCTCTCGAAGAGTTTGCCCACCTCACCCAACAACACAATGGCCGATAAGTGGAAGCAAGCCGCCCTTCCATTTTCAACAGGACCAGCTTTCCAGTCTCTCCAAACATGTGCTCAAGAGTCCCATTAATCGGGGCCAGAGATCCCTGATGGCCAGAACCCATGCACGGCCAGGAATGCCGTCAGTTCCTGGAGCAGTGTTTTTGGCCTAAAGCTCTTGTACTGCCGCTTTTAGTTCTACCTGGGTCATTTCAGGCGCGTCGCCATCGTTATTTTCCGAGTTGGGCACCATAATAGGCGGAACCATATGCGGTGGTGTGTGCTCCCCTTCTGAGGGGAATAAAGCGCTCACTACTCTCTCCAGCAGTTGCCGGTGGAAGCTACGGGATAGTGAAAACATTCACGTGCAAAGTTTGCGCCTAACCAAACGGTAAGGACGCCCCCACGGATCACGTTCTAGAAATGCCAGCAATTCTTTATGGGCTTGGGCCCAAGCCTATTATTTCCAGCTGAAGAGCCTTCTTCGCCACTCTCACTCTCACGCCTCGTACAGTTCCGCCTCTCTTACCATAGCTTCTGGTGTTCGTCTGCACCTTCATCGCTGCCTGGTGTACGGGCGTCGCGCCGCCACGCATGCGATGCGTAAATGCGCAAAATTTTGCGATCACCAATACACCTAGCGCCTGGCAGATGGAGACTGAACTGAACATCGCAGCATCACAGATTTGTGTCATGGCCTCCCGGAACCATTCTGCCTCCTCGTCAATATCGACAGACCTGACTGGTGAGTCCAACCAGGCCTTTATGATTGAGGCAACCAGAAGGGTTTCCCGGTTCGGTTGTTTGAGCGTCTATCGCGAGCCATCCTCAACCCCGTTTGAGACCGCTTGTGCCGGGCCATTCGGGGTCTGGGCGGAGACGTCGAACTGTATTGGTG
The DNA here is from genome assembly GCA_948252095.1 of Dicycla oo. Lineage (NCBI taxonomy): Eukaryota > Metazoa > Arthropoda > Insecta > Lepidoptera > Noctuidae > Dicycla > Dicycla oo. Next base: position 22,118,876 of record OX411714.1, read on the forward strand.
ATCCAACAACGTCTCCACGTCTTCCAATACACGCCAGTCGTGAACTCGGCGTGCGACAGCGGGAATAGCAAACGATAAGTCCACTATAGACCCACCCCACTGCCGCACACATGTCTGAACAGATCCCCGGTTTAGGAGCAGTAAGCCTGACTCCACCGCTCACTCCTCCAGTAACACCCTGTGCATCTGTTGCTGGGGAACCCCAAGTCGTGGATTTGGCGTTGAAGTCACCCATGACAAGGACAGGGTGAGGACGGCTTTGACTGTGCCCAATTCCGTGATGAAACTCTCAAAGTCGGCGAGAGGTCGGTTGGGTGAGAAATAAATCCCCACGACCATGATATCTTCGACTAAGACCGCTACAAAGCCCCGCCCCCGGGTGACGGTCTCCAGGGGCGGAGTGCCAGCGGCCGGCCTCGAGATAAGCGCCACCAAGGCATCAATGTCACCCACTCAGTCATCCCTGGGAGGAACAAAGTATGGTTCGGCAACGATAGCGACGTTGATCAACCACTCCGCCATGCTCTGGAGCAAAAGGTCCTGAGCCCTGGCGCAACGGTTGATATTCGCTTGGAGAAGATGAAGGTGTGGGGCCATTCCTGGGTGTCCATAATAATCGCCTCCCCCTCAACCCTTTCTTCGGCTTTATTACCAGCGGTCAGTGGGCGCGGGGGCCCAATTTTCCTATTTGAGTCAGCTTTTTTATCCCTTGGTACATGCCTTGCTGCCCGTCTGGTGGTCAACCGACCTGTTCAATGCCACACACACTACACAGTGTGGCGCGGCATCGCAAGAGCTGGCCTTGTGACCGAGCTGATCACAGCGGAAACAAAGACCGCAGCAATCGACCTCTGAGGTGAATCGACGTGTCCCTCTCTCATGCACTTATAGCAGTGAGGGGCTTACTTGCCAGAAGCCCGACCCGTGCCAAATTCCAGCCCACCACCAGTCAGGGACCATCTTTTAATTTTCGAGCTGCCGTGACGGGACAGCTGACCAGTAGGTACTGTCCGCAGATCGGAGAAGCTCGGACGAATTGTTTCCACCTTAACTTGGTCTAGCGGGCATTCTCCGGCCTTTGCAACAGCAGCTGCGACCTGTTCCGAAGTTGCAGAGTCCCCCAGGTGCATTATACGCAGATCTGACACTCTAACGTCCACTACGTCGAGCGACGCTGAGGGCCACTGTTGACACCAGGGATCTCCAGTTCGATAGTTGCCTACCCTACCACACACTATTTACCTACGCTTACTCACAGTCACAGATAATACTTAGTACTTGTGAATCGACGAAACTTAGCCGCGTGGCCTTGAAATACTCGTAGAACTTTCGTATCGGAAAAACCCAAGAAATGCAATAAAAACGGTTAAAAACGTTTTATTAATCGAAAACGATTAAAATTTTGTTCTTCTTCAAAAACGTTATTTATAACGTTCCGTTCGAACGTAACCGAAACAAATCGTTTCATAGGTATTTAAGACGAAACCGTTTCGAAAAATATACCGGTATCCGAGCCCTGAGTGTAACATCAGTTTGGTTGCGGCATCTGAATCAGGATCCAATTGAAAACTTTTTTGGGTCCATAAGAAGCCACGGATGCCGCAACGTAAACCCTACACCAGAAAGGTTTGAAGCAGCATTTACCACATTGCTAGTTAACAGCCTATCAGTAGACAGTTGTTACGCTTTGCATGAAGTACTCATCACAGGTGGGGGCAGCAGAGAACAAATAAATTGCGAGCTCGATAATATTCCCGACATCACACTCACACCTCTGGTAGAAAAAAATGACCCTCGCAAAATTGGAGGCCTACAATACGTGAGCGGGTATTTTGTAAAAAGAGCCAAGAAACATGTCTTCAAGGGGTGAGATCAATGTAATAAAAATTTGATGTCTAACCATGAGCCTGAATATTTAAGGTACAGGGAATATGCAAATAAAAAATGTCCCAGCGACTCTCTCTTAACCCGGCGGCACTCGCTACTGGGTAAAAAATACCACAGAGTACCTAAATCACGTGATATTCTTATTACTAAACATTGTGGCAACTCACGACTTTAAGTACCTTCTGGCCAATAGTTAACACGCGCGTGCGTCACCGGGCGGCCAGTTCGCGCGCGGCGCTTGGCGACAACGGACGTGTAAAGTGAGTATGGGTGAAAAATACCCGGTAGCGACGGTTCTTGTTTCATTTTTTTTTAAGTTATTGGTTATTTTATTTTGTTTTAGAGCTGGTTCATGATGAGTTCCCTACTTACGGATCGAATTATAGAAGAATGTCTAGAACAAGAAGATAGTGAAGAAGAGAATGTGTCAGAAATAGAAGATTTTGAGGAGCAGTGATCATGAAAGCGGAACAGAGCAAGAAGTAAGTGATTCAGATGGGTCTTCAGTGTCGGAAGAGAGTTTTCCTTCGAATTTACATATTGAGAATACTGAAGATGAAGAATATTTAGAGGATGTACCGCTGAAGTACTTGAGGCGAGGTCGTTTTACTGGAAAAGACAAAAGAACTCGCTGGCATGTTCGTGAGCCGCCGCAACGTGTACGAACAAGATCCCATAACATTATATATCATTTGCCGGGACCGCTTGGCGAAGGCAGATCTTGTTCGTCTATGTTAGAAGCCTGGAATCTTATTTTTCCGGAAACGTGTTTACTAAAGATAGTCCAGTATACTAACATTTATATAGAAGAGCTAAAGTCTAAATTCTCAAGAGAACGCGATTGTAAATGTACAGATATCGTTGAACTTAGAGCTCTTTTTGGATTACTTTATTTCTGCGGAAGATTGCGAAGTGGTCACCTGAACACAAAAGATCTCTGGGAAAAAGATGGAAGTGGTTCCGACGTCTGTATAGCCACTATGTCACGAGAAAGGTTCCATTTCTTACTGCGAAGTTTACGGTTTGACAATATTCGTACACGTGGTGAAAGAAGACAAACAGATAAGCTAGCACCCATTCGCGAGATTTTCGAAGACTTCAATAATAATATAAAAAAATATTATGCTGTCGGCGAAAATGTAACAATCGATGAAAAGTTGGAGAAGACTCGCGGCCGTTGTTCATTTCGGCAATACATACCCAGCAAACCAGGTAAATATGGTATAAAGATATTTGTGTTGGCTGACGCACGAACCTTCTATACAAATAATATGGAAATTTATGTTGGCAAAAATGATGGGCCTTATGATCACAGTAATTCACCAAGTGAATTCGTTAAACGCTTAGTAGAACCTATAAAGAATAGTCATCGTAACATAGTGATGGACAATTGGTTCACTAGTTTTCCGCTCTTACGTGATTTGCTCAATGATTATGGTTTGACAGCATTGGGTACTTTGAGAAAGAATAAAGCTGAAATTCCACCTGTATTTACCTCTACCAAAGAGCGGGAAGTTCACAGTTCCCTTTTTGGATTTCAAGATGATTGTACTATTGTGTCTTATGTTCCAAAGAAAAATAAAGTCGTGCTCTTGGCGTCAACTATGCACCATGATGGCAAAAAAGATTCTGGAGAAGAAAAAAAGCCCGAGATGATAATGGACTATAATAGAAAAAATGTGGCGTCGATGTTGTGGATGAGATGTGTGCTACCTACTCAGTAGCACGAGCTACCAAAAGATGGCCATTGGTCTTGTTTTATGGTCTTTTGAACGTCGGCGGCATCAATGCGTACGTGATAGTGAAGGCAAATAAAGTAAATAGTGGAGCTATGATGACTCAGAGATGGATCGCTTTGAAAGAACTAGCTTTGGGCCTTGTGATGCCACAGATAAAAAAGAGGTCAACAGTAGCTAATTTGCCAAAAATTATCAAAACAAAAATTGATTGTATGCTCAATGCCGACTCAAATGACGAAGCCACGCTCACAAACACACCCTCAGCTTTGCGACCGTCCACATCTGCTTCCCGTTGTGCAGTATGTGAATGGAAGAAGGACCGAAAAACTAAGACATCTTGTAAATTGTGTTCCAAAAGAATATGCCGTGAGCATACGACCCCAATTTGTGGCGATTGTTATGTCAAAGCAAAATAGTTAGATTAGGTACAAGTTTTTTGAAACATAATATTTGACGATTATTGTCTCGATGTTTATTAATAGTAACAGTATTTTATTTTTTGTTGTTTTGGTAGAGTATAAGGTCGATTTATAATTTTTGATCTCAATTTTACGTGATACCTAAGAAAAAAAAATTTTTGTTGATTTTTCTAAGACTATGAAGAATTTTTGTTTAATTTTGTGTTCTTTTTTAAGATAAGCTATAATTTGAAATAAATAATAATTCAAACTTTCAATTTTCTTTTATTTATTAGACATTAGTATTGATAAACTAAATACGCCATTAAAGTCTGTAAAGCTAACTTATTTTCCAAGATAATGTCATTTAAATCATGTGGTATTTTTTACCCGGTAGCGAGTATTCGTGCATGTAAACACCTAGCGAGTACCGCCGGGTTAAATTGTGTTTCGAATCTGCAGGATATAAATTACACAATATTAAAAAAAATCGTTTAAAAGAACTGATCAAAATACTTATATTAATTTTAATTTTATAGAATGCGCAATTCACAATGAAAACCTAATTGATTTTTTAATAAAATTATCCTGCAGATTCTTCATTTATAATTATTGTAAAGATATAAATAAAATATCATTATGTAAGAGAGAGTGTGAAGATGATACGGATTTGCATAAAATTAAAGCCAAAAAATTGTCTAAAAAATGTTTTAAAAGAAAGAAATAAAATAATTAAATCGAAGATAACAATGTTTTATTATTGGAACTGTGAATTACTTTTCGTTAATTGACATAACAAAATAATCAGTAGGCACCGCTAGCTAGGCCGTAATACACATGTAGACATGTGTATGTGTGCGTGTGCGTGATATTATGTTGACATTAATTCCGAAACTCTAATTCAGAGGGCGCCACTTGGCGTTACTCAATTTGGTGGCTGAGATAGACCTCTATCCCTATATATATAAATGTACTCTGTGCATTAGGTTTAGTGCACTCAGACGTGTGTGGACCTATGAGTACACCTTCAATTAGCGGGTTCCGATATATTTGACGTTTATTGACGATTTCACGCGAAAAACTTTTATTTATTTTTTGTACAAAAAAAGTGAAGTTTTCGAAAAGTTTATAGATATTAAGGCGTTTGCTGAATGAAAATCAAAATGGCAAGAAAATGAAATCCTTTTTTTTTTGGAAAATAACTTCTCCAGCTCTGGGTGGAGCGGGAGGGCGTGTCAGACTTCTACTGACTAAATCCCACCCGTGTTCCTTCAGTTGCCTGTGCCAGGGCTACGGTAACTCTTTCGAACAACCCGCAACCCTGGCGGGCATCCGTCCTAGCGGACCCCTTCAGCTAGTGCTGACATCTCTTTGAGGCGCGCGTGGAACATAACGCGCCGTCGATCCGGTCCTGGTCCTTACCGGGCGGCGAGCCACCCATTGCTCGCCATCCGCAAGCCCGCGCCTACGGTGGCCGGGAATCAGCTATCGATTCCCGACGCCCAGGGCGTCTCCTGCGGCGACTAAGGGCGTGAGGGCGCAAAGATTGCCTCTCCCTCACGCGTTCAGCCTCCTCCTTCGCGAGCATTACTGCTTCGCAGAAGGAGGTGACGGCTTCCCATGCACCGAGAGTGAAATATTCCAAGTTTGAACATTGAACAGTTCAAAATTGGCGGCAAATATGTAAACGACAGAACTTAAATAAAAGGCATACATGGTAATTTTGAATTTTGGGTAAGTACTAATTTTATCTTGCAGGGTACCGATTTTCTATGTAGGTTTGAGGAAAGAGTGCATTACCCGGGCAAAATGTCTGAAAAAGTTGTGCTTTAGAGAGGTGAGACTATAACAAATAATTAGTGTGTAGAGTCTGTGTGTTGTTTAATGTCTGTTGTGTATTTAGACGTATAGGGAACTCTTCAGAATAAACACAGCTCTAACGATATTAAGTTTATTACAGGTTTTAACATTAATGTGCGGCGCGAGCGGAATTCGTCCTGCCTGCTTGATAGGTTGTCTAGTGCGGACTGCCCAGAGCGAGCGACGGGCGCATCAAGAGCGCGTGGATGAGGCGGCGCGTTGAGCCGCAGGTCGCGCGGTTCTTTTTTGTCTGAGCGGCCGAACTGTAGCTATATGCTACAAGTGTATCATGAGGAGCAATTTGTTTAATGATAGCAAAATTTGTTTGAATTGTAGTTATAAAGTTATTTGAGAAAAACAGAATTTGCTACAGTAACGTTTGAAACGTTACCCGAGCAAAATCGTTTTTCAAAAATTCGTTTCAGACCTGAACCAAATACATGAATAGATTGCTTTTGTTGCGTAGTAAATAGCAAAAGTGTGTGTTATTAGTTATTCTTAAGTTATTTAAGATTTTGCTGCGGTAACGTTTTGTGATTTCCCAGATCTCGGAAATGGCTCAACGCAGAAGTTTGAAAAAAATACTAATAAGAAACCTTAATTTGTTTAAACGTTACTTTTTGATTTGATTTACGAAAACCAATGTAATTAAATGGTTTCAAAAATCAGAAACAACGGATTTGCAAGTAAACCAATACAGTTATAACCAAATAAACAGCTGTATAAAATACCCGTGGTAGACGATTATTATGTCAGGAATTCTAGATTTTGTAACTTTACGCGATAAGAAGATAAAAATAAATTTGATTAATTTTAGACTGATCGTAATTTAGCGATGAAATACGCAGTTCCCAAAACATTAAGAAACATGGCAAACCTTTAAAACAAATTATCGGGTTGGCTAATAAAGTAATGAGCGTTTTAGTTTATAATTTCTAGAATTTTCGGAAAGGTTCGACAACGTTCTATAGCAGAGGGTATATAAAGAGCGAGTCGCGCTATTGATAGTTTGGCTGTTAGTGCGTTAAAGTTCACAAAGAAATGAGTGATATTAAAACCCACGTACGACATTGTTTATTATATGAGTTTCAATCTGGGCATTTTGCTGCAGAAGCTACACGTAATATATGTCAAAGGATAGCTCACGATGCAATCTCCGAAGCAACAGCAAAGCGCTGCACGCTGGTTCCAACGGTGCGGCAATAACGATTTTTCCTTAACCGATCAACCAAGGTCTGGGCGCCCCGTGGAAATAGATATCGATAAATTAAAACTATTAATCGAAGAAGATCCTCGAAGAACTATACGGGTTTTGGCTGTTCAGCTCGAGTGCTCTCATGGCACCATAGAAAATCATTTACATGGTTTGGGAAAGACTTACAAATATAATGTTTGCGTACCCCATCAATTAAGTAAAGATCAGCTGACCTACCGAGTTGAGATTTGTGTACAAGTTTTATCTTTCCGCCGCACATTTAATTGGTTAGATCATCTTGTCACTGGAGATGAAAAGTGGGTTCTCTGTGTTAATCACACACGCAAGCGCCAGTGGCTGAGATGTAAAGAACAGGGAAAACCTACGTCAAAAGGTGATCTTCATCCTCGCAAGGTAATGCTTTCTGTCTGGTGGGATATACATGGAGTAATAAGCTGGGAATTCCTTCCTACTAATACTACGATTACAGTATTTTACAGATTACAAATTGAGTACTTGCGTAATTTTAATATTTGGATACATATATTTTTCTGTGAGTACCAATGCTTAAAACTTAAAAAGCAAAGTTGATTCATTCACATTTGTACAATTTTCCTTAAGAGGTACCTAGATAGGTACTAATAACGTAGGTAGGTAGTCGGACTCCATTCCACATCGACTCACAGTATGGCATTTAAATATTAGCTTTGTAACGTGTTACTTAGAGTGGATATTTCAATATTACATTTGACTGTCACAGGTTAGCAATGCGTGAACCACGCGTCGTTTACATGTCGTGCACTTCTTTTAACACATTCACTGCTACAAAAAACCCACAGGTGCGGCGCGCCGCATTCGAAGGAAGTACATAAATTGTATGGACACGCATATGCGACGGTAGCACTTGGTGAAGGTTCGAAAATCGCACATACGTGTCGGCCGCACAGAACGTGTTAACTTGAATGTTGAAATATCCACTCTAAGTAACATGAAATAAAGCTCGAATTTCAATGCCACAGTGCGAGTTGGTTCACGACCGATTGTTTCATTGGTTCGGTCTGATGAGCGAGCGTTCAGGTCTACCGGAATCTCATGGCATAAAAAAAAAATATATATATATAATGTGATTTTCATATGAAAATGTCAATTGTCACCGGTCAAATCAAATTAAGTACGAGATCTGTCAACCGCTACTGAGATTTTGTGATATCTTCTTGATAATTTGTTGTTTTTATAAAAATGTCGAAAAAAGCCACTTCGATCTCAAGCGAGAAATATTGTTTTCAATGTGAATTGTAAAATAAGGGAAGAAGAAGGCGTAAATCAAACTCAATCTTTGATTTTAAAGCGCGTCGTAGAGTTGTTTTGATACTTTAAGTTTATTTTATATTTTTCTTACTAATTGTAGCTTCTTTATAGGGGTTTCCAGTACTACTATACGGCGAATCGTAGGTGAGGGCACATCTAATGATGGTGTATATTCCACGCCTGGTAAAAAGAGGAGGGGGCAAGAAGAAAACCAATTTGGACAGTTTCAATTTAGAGTTGATTAGGAATAAAGTAAACAAATTCTATACAGTTCGAAAGGCATTTTCAACAGTAATGAAACTGTTACAAAAGGCAAAACATAAACAGTATAGAACTTTTGTTGGGACGTGATTTAGGTTCTATGAAATTAAATGTTCATTCAGTGGTACACATGAGTTTAATAAAATTATATTAAAATTAACACGGTACAATAACTGATTGTATGACAATTATGAAATGACGCGAATGACGCGGTAGGTAACGACAGTGTTGTGTGTTGTCGTGACGTCGACTCACGACTGTTGACTGTCGACTGTTGACTGTCGACTGTGTCGTGAACTTCGCAGACATGCGAAGTTATAGGCACTTAAGCTCATGTGTGTGCATGTGTGGTTCCATACCACTACATGTCCTCCCCCCTTTGATGAAGACAATTTATTAAAAGGGTAAACAAAAATAATTGTCAAAAAACATTAGCAAAGTGTAGGTAAAACATTACAAATACCTATAAAATGGTTTAGTGTAAAAGTTTATACCTAACTTAAATGAAACAATAAGACACTATGCTAACATGAGGCATTTAGAATGTATATAAAAACAAAACTACACAAGTGGATGCTTAAACTAGAGAAAGACATTTAGTAAAAAAATTAAAATACATTGGTCATAAATTGACAAGAACTTAATACAAAAAGGTTTTTAACTTAACTAAGTGGTAACGATAACATAAAAATAATGACGTTATAAGTTGACATAATTACTGTGAGAACGCCACAGAATTGTTTGGTTTGTTGGTCTATTTTAAAAACACAGAACACTTCACCGCACTTCAAACACATGGACATTTTTATTGCTTTGGGACTGGCGACAAAAAATGTTTTAAATGGCAAATCTCACGGTCTTTTTCACGATGCGACCTGATCTAGTCGTGACAGATGGCTCAGATTTGTCAAGTGGTGTCGATTGGGCTCCACTTCCAACCGGTGTGTTTGCTTTTGTTTTTGGTGAAACGAAAACTTCATGTGGTGGCGACTCAAGTGCAGGGCCATTAGTTATAACATAAGCAGGTTTGAGATGATCGAGAGAAATAGTAACTTTTCGAGAACCTACTTGAATGTCGTAATGTTTATTGCCTCGTTCGAGGATTTTATAAGGGCCGTCGTATGGTGGTGTTAACGAACGTTTAACTTCGTTTTTAATGAACACGTAGTCTGATTTTTCGAACTCTCCTAGAGGTGTAATTGTATGCCTTTGTACTTTACATTTCTGACATTGAATGCGACTTCTTACAAAGCTTGCAACGTCAGTATTCATGTTGGGCCAAAAATAGCGCTGCGCGATAAGGCGACGCGTAGCGGCTACCCCAGGGTGGTTAAGAGCGTGGACACTTGAAATCGCTTTTTCTCGAAACTCCGACGGTAAATAAAGTCGCGCTGATGACGTTGATGTTTCGAACGTAAGCTCTTGATTTGCGTATGGCATGCATCGATCTCTAATAAACAACTAGATACACAATCAGCGGCAAAAAATGTCCTCACCGAAAGTCCACCAAATTTAACATTTTGGTTTACTTTTACTCTAGTAGCATTTGAACGATCCGACAGTAAGCATGACACAGTGCTCGTTTAAAAAGTGCGAAAATCACACTTCCAGGACGCAAAAAAAAGATGGAGTTTCATATTTTCGGTAACTATTAATATTATCAATATATAATTGTTATCACTGTATTGTAAATACTAATATTTTCTCAGGAAATCGTCGTAAAAACATTTTTTTAATTAAGTCGTAATAAACAGGAGGAGTTATAAAGCATCTCAATTGTAAAGGCTCTCAGTAAACGTAGTAATCATACTATCGCATGCCCGCTTAAATTGTTCGGGTTATGTGCGTTGATTCTGTTCCATTTGTAGAGACGCTATTGTTTCTTTTTTTATTATTATTAAAGTTACTTATGATTTTTCTGTTTTTTTTTTTTTTTGTTTAATGAGACTTGTTTACTGTTTCTATAAATATTATAGTAACACAATCCCATGCAAAAGTTCTCGTCGCCAATTGTGTTTACGTAATTGTAGTTGAAATAAATATACGCTAATGTAATTCAAACGTACCCGTCCAAGTGGGCATTCATTCGGTAAGTACTTTTTTTGGGCTGATTGTGTATCTAGTTCTTTATTAGTGATCGATCCAATCAGGTAAATTATAATATAATGATTACACATATACACCAAAGAAGAGAATAAAATGTGTTTTATTACGTACACTTTTTTTAACACATTAAGCTTAACAAGCTTTAAAAAAATACCTTTATAATAATATAATAGGTTGAGGAAAAAGTTTCTTCGCATTTTTTTAAGAAAATTCAAAACATTTTTTAATATAGTTTATTTACATTTAACTAAAGTATGTAGGTACCAGTTTGTTCGATAACTTTTTGCCATCAGTATAGGTAGGGACATGATCCCATTGCTATAGAAATTTTGGGACTTCTGGTCAAAATACCGCGACAAGTGGTTTTGGCAGTCCTCTCGTCCTCTCGTTCAGATTTCCACCTGTTTCGAGACCGAAACAGGTGGAAAGCTGAAGGTGCAAGGTCAGGACTATACGGCGGATGCATTAACACCTCCCAGCCAAACTCTCTTAATTTTTGCTGAGTGGCTAAAGATGTGTGAGGTCTAGCGTTATCATGATGAAAAACCACACCCCTTCTGTTGATTAATTCCGGCCGCTTTCTCTCAACTTCTTGCTTTAATCTCATCAGTTGTTCGCAGTAGAGTTCAGAATCGAGGGTCCTGCCTGGTGGTAACAGCTCATAATGAATAATGCCCTTCCAATCCCACCACACACACAGCATCACCTTGTTGCGAGTTAACCCGGGTTTCGCCACAGTCTGTGAAGCCTGACCGGCCTTTGACCACGACCTTTTTCGCACGTTCTTGTCATACGTGATCCACTTTTCATCACCAGTTATCAGCTTCTTCAAAAATGGTTCGGTTTCATTACGTCGTAATAAAGAATCACAAATGAGTACACGGTTCATTAGGTTTCTTTCAGTGAGCTCGTGAGGTACCCAAATGTTGAGCTTTTTGTGTACCCAGTTTTTTTCAAATGCGCCAAAACTGTTTTGTGGTCAATTTCCAGTTCTTCAGCTACGTCGTAACTACTGATATGCCGATCTTGCTCCACTTTTTCAAAAATGGCATCCATTTTATCCGTAATAGGGCGACCAGAGCGACGTGCATCTTTGATATCAAAATTTCCGGATTGAAAACGCTTAAACCAAATTTGTGCTACTCTCGCATCATCAAAACATCGCAAATTTTTTTCGCGGCTTGCGTTGCATTTTTACCTTTTTTTGTAGTAAAATTTTAAAATGTATCGAATTTCTTCATTAGATTCACTCATCTTGACGGTACGAAAAACAAATGAAAATCACACATTTTCCTAATTTGAATTTGGAATTATGTTCTTTAAAATTTAAACTTTCAATGATACCATAACCAGCCAGATACAAACAGTATAGCCAAAGAGATTTGATTACAAGTTCATACATACTATAATGCGAAAAGACTTTTTCCCCAACCTAATATAAACAAAAAAATATTGGACAGTTCGACTCTACTCATGCCTTTGTCCTAGCGGTGAGCCTCGGTCGTAAAATCTATTGTTTTTTTTCGCACTGTAACTCTGATTTTAAAACATTGTAAGTAAGGTTGAATTTGTTTTGATGTATGCTGACTAGCAAGCACCGGTCGTAACGGCTTTGTGAATACAACTTTAAACATTGCACTTATGGTTGAATTTACATTAACGTATATTTATTTCAACTAGAAGTAGGTAAAGACAATTGGCGACCGTTTTAAGAGAATTTTTGTATGGCATTGTGCATCTAGTTGTTTATTAGTGATCGATGATGGCATGCGGAACAATTTAAATTCCAAGTTAGGTTTTTGTTTTAGCATTATTAATTGCGTATCTTCGACTTGGCTTTTGTATAATTGCTCATAATCGAAAATATCGTGCACATATATCTCTTCTATTCTTGAAAGAGCATCGGCGGCGTTATTGAGCTCGCCCTTAACTCAATTTTGTTGCAAAACTGAGAAATAAAATCTAATTGACGAAGGCGTCTTGGAGGATCTGCTTTCGAGTTCTCGCATTTTACGAAGAAGTTGAGTGGGTCGTTGATCCCCTTTACGACTTTCGTAAGTAACGTATGTAGTTGCTTGGACTCAGACTCATCATATGCCGAAATTAATCTGTCTTTTACTGTTTGATATTTACCGTTCGCGGGCGGGTTCTCGAGAATGTCACTAATTTGACCCAATTCGTCTCGACCTAACTTAGCTATAACTAGTTGGTATTTGTGTAAGTCACCTGCTTTTTGTGCACCGATTATGGCCTCGAACTGGTGGAACCATAGTCGTGGACGCGCTGCCCAGAAGTCGGCGATACGGGAGTTGATGGTGATCGTCCCCGTCTCTGGCGGCTGGTGCTGGTCTATGGTATAACACGGACCAGCTTGCTGAGGTGCGTAGACGCTGCCAGGTGCGGCGCCAGCCATGGTGGCTGTGTGCTCAGGATCGACAGTAATTTTGTAGTCAGCGGCAGCAGCAGATGTAGGGTTGGACATTTCGAGAGTTCGTAAAACAGTTCACAGTAATAACACTAAAGATGGTCCGAGTCTGTATTAAACGCAATTGCACTCGCGGGTGCAGAACCGTATTTTTAAAATCACGTCGGGGTCACCAATATAGAACTTTTGTTGGGACGTGATTTAGGTTCTATGAAATTAAATGTTCATTCAGTGGTACACATGAGTTTAATAAAATTATATTAAAATTAACACGGTACAATAACTGATTGTATGACAATTATGAAATGACGCGAATGACGCGGTAGGTAACGACAGTGTTGTGTGTTGTCGTGACGTCGACTCACGACTGTTGACTGTCGACTGTGTCGTGAACTTCGCAGACATGCGAAGTTATAGGCACTTAAGCTCATGTGTGTGCATTGTGTGGTTCCATACCACTACAACAGTATCAAGATCGTTTAATCCAATTTCCCCAGTATTGCACACAACAAATTTTTATTTCCCCATTTGCCATGAGACTCCGGTAGACCTGTACTCATAGAGCGTACTGAACTACTCACAGCTAAAAAGTAAGAGAACGCTATATGCGTTCTCTTACTTTTAGCTGTGAGTTGCATCGCATGCAGTGATGCGCGCTGCTCTGACTAGCATCGAGAACGTTAAAAAGTTTAGCGTGGCATTGCGTTGTGGTATCGAAATAAAACATTTGGTTTGACCAAACAGAAATAACAAATTACTATATAGGGTCACTGGTAATTAGTGACCGATAGTTAAACACACGATTATAGTCATGGTAATAAACAACTTTTACTTAAGGACCAAATTCAATTTCACGAAACAAAAATCAGCCGTCCCATACATTCATGTTCGCATAACTCGTCAAAATGTAAGGAACAACTAAGTTTTTTTCACGATTTCAGGTTTGGTCCCATAGTAAAAGTTGTTCATAATGATGAGTACGATGACCCCTTAAAGTAAATCCCTCGTTTAACCTAACACTGATTGACTGACTGACTGATTGAGTATTGCAGCAACCTTTGGGATGGATCAGCTAAGTACCAACTAGCCGCGCTTGACTCGGTGGAACGCAGAGCTAAGAGGCTCATTGGCGACGTAAAACTGGTGGATTTCCAAGCTTCATAGGTTGGCTCATCGCCGCAAGGTTGCCTGCTTGTCGGTATTCTACAGATTGTACTTCGGTGAGTGTGCTCAAGAACTCCATGACCTCATTCCTTTCGAACATCTAGACGCACTGCCAGTTACCTTCCCTACCTAGTTGCTATTCCACCGATTCACACTAAGCGCTTCCAAAGACTTTTATAATGCGCACAGCAAAAGAGTGGAACTCATTACCTGCGTCCGTGTTTCCGAGTGCATACAACCCTAATCTGTTCAAAATGAGAGTGATCAGGCTTCTTCTGGGTAAGCTCACTCCATTGTCGACTCTGTCTCTGTTGCGTCCGACCTAGACTAGAGTCAAGAGCAAACCCATCATAAAAAAAAAACACTGTATACATATAATGCGTAACTTTTTTACAGTCTTGAAAAAATAGGGTATAAGAGGTGAACGGAGTAGACGCCTATGGCATTTAAAAAAATATATATATATAATAATATCGAAATTATTATATTATAATATTTTTTTCAAGAAGGTAAAAAAAATCATACTGTAATTTGTATGGATTTTAAATCACACTACAAATTATTTACTGACGATGAGATTATTACTTACCTTTTTAAAGTTACTTTGAGTTTACATAATTACGATCCTTTAAATTCTTTAAAACTATTATTAATTAACATGATATTAATGTATAAAATGGAAAACTAGTAGAAATTGTGTAATATGGTACCATCATAGAAATATTAAAAAATCGACTTCACGAATAACGTTTTTCTGCTTAACTGTACAAAACATCGGATACTAAGCTGCTAATTTGCGAAGATCGCCCGTACGGTACGGTGCGGTCGCTTTTACGTGACCTTTTCAATTTGGACGGCTTATTAGAGAATTGCTGACATATTCTTGCCTTTTGATTTATCTTTCATTGTAACCGTAATTGAATGCTGGACAGGAACGAATGTTCATGAATTATTTTAATTTGTTTAAAGTAAAACATGTTTCTTAATGTTTTGGGATTTGCGTATTTCATCGCTAAAGTGCGAGCAGTCTAAAATTAATCAAATTTTTTTTTATCTTCTTATCGCGTAAAATTACTAAATCTAAAATTCCTGACGTTATAATGGTCTAACACGGGTATTTTTTACAGTTGTTTATTTGGTTATAAATGTATTTTTTTACTTGCAAATCCATTTTTTCAGATTTTTGAAACCATTTAATTACATTGATTTACGTAAACCAAATCTAAAAGTAATGTTTAAACAAATTTAAACATATTAAGGTCTCTTATTGGCATTTTTTTCAAACTTCTGCGTTGAGCCGTTTCCGAGATCTGGGAAATCACAAAACGTTACCGCAGCAAAATCTTAAATAACTTAAGAACCATAACACACACTGCTGTTTACTAACATTTACTACGCAACAAAAGCTATCTATTCATGTATTTGGTTCCGGGATGAAACGAATTTATGAAAAACGATTTTGCCAAGGTAACGTTTCAAACGTTACTGCAGCAAAATCTGTTTTTCTCAAATAACTTTATAATTACAATTCAAACAAATTTTGCACTTATTAAACAAATTGCTACTCATAACACACTAATTATTTGTTATAGTCTCACCTCCTAAAGTAAAACTTTTTCAGACATTTTGCCCGGGTAACGCACTCTTGAGGAATGTTTCAGTTCTGTTTTTTTTACGAAATGAATCACATATATGGGTAGGTACTAATTAAGTATTATACGTAGAATAGCTGTAGCATGCCCCCTTTTTCGGCGCTCATGGTCGTCCTGCTGAAGGGAGCGTGACCACCTTCGAAGTCGATTTTCTCGAAAACTACTATGCTAGGTACCAATTTTGTTGTTCGAGTACTAATTAGTACCAATTGGGTATGGCCACTAATTATTTACAAAATATGGAAGCGATTGGCGTTCGTGGTGGGGGGTAGTCACGGACATGATTTTATTTGAATCTAAGTAGAGTAATAGAAACGTCCCAAATGACTTCGTAAATAGACCCATAACAGGGTAAAAACTATGTACAGACGCCAGCAGGTCAAGCTACCAGAAACTGTCAAATCCCAATCAACCTTGAACCTAATGCTATATTGATAAAGTTGAAAATCTATTAACACATTAACTGCTGAATTATTTGCGAATTTGTTCCAAATGCTGCTTTATGATACACTAAACCCTGTGCGGCAAACGCTCATGCGCGCCCAAAAAATATTTCGTGTGGTGCTATGATCGCGCATGCGCGGTTGAAGAAAGTCTACCCAGTGCGGCGTTACAAACTTGTCCCAAGTGCGGCGAGACGCTTATGTGTTTAAAAATTTTAGAGTTTTATGAGTCATAAAACAATTACGCCAATAACAATAGAGATGCACAAAAAACCCACAGGTGCGGCGCGCCGCACTCGAAGGAAGTTATATAAATTGTATGGACGCGCATAAGCGTCGCCAGCACATGGTGAACGTTCGAAAATCGCGCATGCGCGTTGGCCGCACATAACGTGTTAAAGAAATTTGACAGATTGTAGTAGCTGATGTGCTGGCGTCTGTACATCAGAACGTTCGGCCGTTCGGGAAAGGTAGAGAGCTGGCTGCTACTCCAGTTTTTAGGGACGATTTTGTGACGCATAAAGATGCCAGCCAAATAATTTGTGACAGAACAGTTCGAAAGTTAGAAGCATTTATGTGTTGCCGAACGGTCTGATATCAGAACGCGTTCGGCCAACCTGAATCTCCATAACTGAGGACCTTAAGCGACGATTTTGTGACAAACAACCACTGCTTTACTTTTACTCGTAATGCCACCGGTTAAAAGTAAAATGAATTTTAGTTCCAGCAACATCAGGCCGCACAGTGGACCGAAATCACGACTTAGGGATTGGAATTACATTTTTGAAATCTATATACTAATACGATATTTTTATATTAGAAGACTTTTTCTGTCAACTCATTATTTACAGAGTTACACCTCTTTCAATTTTTACTGAAAAAAAATTTTTTTTTTTTTTACTAGCCAGTACTCTCCCACTTCTGGGTAAGAAATAATTAAATAATGTATAAGATGATTTTTAATGTACGGCTAAAAATGTTCCACACCACTCCTATGACGTCATTTGCTCGTGTCGCGAACAAACACGGTCAAACCGGTTTTGTTATCAGTAGGCTTGTAATTGACGCGTTTACTACGCGTCTATTACAAGCCTAGTAGTGACTTGCACCAATCAGAGGGCAGTAAATGTGCAGGTAAATCAAAACTTTCCACACCACCCCTATGACGTCATTTGCTCGTGTCATGAACAAACATGGCTAAACCGGTTTTGTTATCAGTAGGCATCTATTAGACATATTAGTCATTAATGACTTGCACCAATCAGAGGGCAGTAAGTATGCAGTTAGATACATGACCGAGAGGGTAAGAAACATCAAACAATGACCTTAGTTCGTTGTTATCTACGATTACATACGGACTACCCTACCTCCCTACCTACCCTGCTAATTTCATTTTTGTGAAGTTACGATTAACGAGTTTTTTTTTTTGTGAAAATGTTTGATGATTTAGTGACTAACCTTGATTTGTTTGTTAAATTAAAAGCAATTGGCAGTATTAAAGAACCTTTTGTACAATGAAATTAGATCAAAAATATTTAGTTTAAGCAATGATTGTGATAAAAACTTAAGAAGTTCTGTTCAAATTATTGTTTTGATATTAATAAGAAATGGGAAAGTGCTTATCGTAAGGAACAAATATTTAGAAGCAAATATAGTGAGTGGTTAGAGTAAGAAATAATTTGGCCAGATTTTGTGCGAGCCTTGGTGGAAAAAGGTGATGAACCAGTTCCCAGTACATCTACACAAATTGTAATTCCATCGCCAGTGAAAGCATCTATTGGCACATCGACCGAAGTAAGTCCTAGAAAACCTTTTACTGAATTAGATCCTAAGCAAAAAAAGAGACGTGTAGAATATACTGTGACTACTACACCTTTAGACGAATTATCATATGCTTATATTTCAAAGTTAATAGCAGATGGAAATGAAAGTATTGCAGAAATATTAGAGCACTTGCTTAAGAATCCAGACGAAGTACAGAACGGGAAAGATTGTCTATTTAAAAAGAAAAAAAAACTGAATTTACACCGGATGAAGCTTTAGGCTTGTTTTTGTCACTTAAAATGACGAAGTGGCAATATAATACGCTACGGAAAAAAACCCAACAAGTCACTAATGTTAATATATTTCCATCCTACTACGCATTACAAAATGAAACACTAAAATGCTATCCACCTAAAACTGCTATCACAATAAGAGATACAACAGCTAAAATAGAATTGCAAGCTCTTTTGGACATTACTGTAAAAAGACTGATTGAGACAACCCCAATAGATGATTCTTACAAAGAAATGACCCTGATTAGTAAATGGGGTTTTGATGGTGCGTCTAACCAGGCTAACTATAAGCAAAAATACATTTTGATACCACAAATGAAGTTGTTTATGATGATTTTAGTGTTTTTATGGGTAGTTTGATACCTATCAAATTAGTTTCTGGTGATCAACTTATTTGGGAAAACGATTCTCCTAACTCTGCACATTGGTGTCGTCCACTCTTTTTTCAATTTATAAAAGAGAATAAATGTAGTATTCTAAAAGTTAAAAATGAAATCGAAGTAGAGAAAGATAATTTGGTAAAGACAGAAATTGGATAGGATGATAGATGGTAAAGCAACAGCTATTCTTTGCGGTACATCATCACAATTAATATGCGACCTATGTAAAGCTACTCCGAAAGAGATGAATGACTTGCCCTTGATATCGACAAAGAAAGTTAATGTCGACTTGTATAAATATGGTCTATCGTCGCTACACATTTGGATAAGATTCATGGAATGCATTATTCATATAGCATATAGATTACATTGAAGACGTGGACAGTTAAGGGTGACAGCAAGGCTATTATGCAGAACAGAAAGAAAGAAATTCAGGAAGCGTTTAAATCTCAAACGGGACTTTTAACTGATGTCGTAAAACAGGGTCACGGTACAACCAATGACGGAAATACAGCTAGAAGATTTTTTGAGAACTCTGAAATCGCAGCTTCAATCACTGGAGTAGATGAGAATTTGATAAAACGATTTAAAATCATACTAGAAGCAATTTCTTCAGGCCACCCTATAGATATAATGAAATTCAAGGACTATACCGAAGCTACCATGAAATTGTATGTTAATTTGTATAATTGGTATTACATGCCTGCAAGTGTAAGTGCAAGAACTTTATGTAAGTACATAAAGTTCTTGCCCACGGAGCAGATATGAGAATTTAGGTATAGTGCCAATTGGAAAATTATCCGAAGAAGCTGCTGAAGCTCGAAATAAAGATTTCAGGAGATATCGTTCACATCATGCGAGAAAATTCTGTAGAAAGGCTACCAATGAAGATATAATGAATGATTTATTAATTAGTTCTGACCCCCTTATTTCAAAAATACTTCAAAAACTGTTGCAAAAACACAAAGCCTTCTCAGAAGAGGCAAAAGCTTTGTTGATTATTATGGATACATCTGTGGACGATAATGAACAGGACAACATAAATTTAAGTTCAAACCCTTCACTATCTATACAATGAACCTGAATCTGAATTTTCTGAATAACGTAGGTATTTAATTGTTTTTTTTTTTAATTGATATAAACTAATGTGCTTCACTGCGATCCCACCTGATGGTAAGCAGTGATGCAATCTCAATAATTATGTCTTCATCATTATGAACACGTTATTTTGGCGTAGACAAACCACAACAAGCTTTTAATGAAAATTTTTTAATGAAAATCATTTTTATAGCGAGCTTTTATAGCTCGGTATAAAACGCGCCAAATTCTCAACCTCTAGGGTGGTGTGGATTACCTAGAGAATTTAAAAAAAATATATCTCTAATATCGCAAAAAATCGCAATACCAGACTATATGCTAAAATAGGCTAGGGCGGCACTGAAAATTTCGGGAATCAAGGAAGTGACCAACATTAATATTTAAAAATGTATTTATTGCTTTTCGAAGTATTCTCCGCGAAATTTGACACATTTTTCCATACGATGGAACCAATCATTGAAGCAACCATTCCATTCGGAAGTTGGGGTCTCCAAAATGGCCGTTTTGTAGGCGTCCACAGCTTCTTCAGGTGATGAAAATCTCTGACCACGCAATTTATTCATTATTTTAGGGAAAGTATAGAAATCATTAGGGTCGGGCTCGGGTCGGGGCTGTACGGCGGATGGTCTAATAATTCTATGTTTTCTTGCTCTAAAAACTCTTTTGTTCTGTGCGCGGTGTGAGAACTCGCATTGTCGTGATGGACGATGATGCGGCGGTTGCAGTTCTCTTTACGGAGTTCAGAAACGACCTGTGGCAAACAAATGCTAGCATACCATTCTTCATTAACCGTTCTTTGTCCCTCAAGAGGAATAGTCGCACCATGGCCGGTTTTGGAGACAAACGTGGCCACCATTTTTTTTGCAACACTCCGTGAACAAGCCGTGAACGAACAATTTTTGTTGGCTTTAACTCATTTTCGGACCCTCAAACTCGTGACTGGTTTTTTGTTTCGGGTTCGTACGCGTATATCCAGGATTCGTCACCTGATACGATGTTGTATACTGTTAGTGGGTCTGCTCAAGTCCCACTAGCGTGCAGAGTGCTTACAATAATATGGAATGCAGGAGATGATCAAAGTTGGTATATAAAACGCTGTTATAAATAAAAGCTTAGATCAAATTTATATTTTAGTTTTATTCCAGTTGACACACAAAAAAGGTAAAATTATCTGACACTGTGACCAGATGACAGGACATGAAAAAGAATGTAGAAAAATAAATTTAAATAGAACAAAAAGATCAATATCAAAAACATAAGACTCTTTTTATTCTAACACTCCTCCTTAAATTCATTTCTCTACTTTCATCCAACACACAATCACACAACACCCATACCAAGCGTACACCAGTTGAACTTCCCTTTCAACAGAGGTTTCGTTAAAACATCCGCAACCATACGGCTTGTCTCTACATTCTCTAATTCAATATGGCCATGCTCAACTGCCTCTCTCATAAAGTGGTGTCGCACATCTATGTGCTTTGTGCGTTGATGGTGTACAGGGTTCTGCGCAATAGCAACAGCAGATTGACTGTCACTGAAGATCTTCATTGGTATCTCAACTTGACCAGAGACCTCCGCAATCAATCTCTTTAAGAAAACTGCCTCTCTAGCAGCTTCCGACATAGCTACATACTCAGCTTCCGCTGTGGATAAAGCAATCGTCCTCTGTTTTCTGCTTTCCCAACATATTGCAGCTCCCATGTGCAGAAAAACCATACCCGAGTATGATCTTCTATCATGACAAGTGGCATGACTAGCATCTGCATAGCCCTGTACATTATGCATTCCTGTCCTCTTATATTGTAGCCCAAGGCATTTAGTACCCTTTAAATATCTGAGTACTCTTTTTGCGGTTATCCAATGCTCTTCAGCATAGCAAGCGTTGAACTGACTCGGATAATTAACTGCATGTGCAATATCTGGCCTCGTGCAAACAGATATGTACATCAGCGAACCAATTAGCGAATTATTATCCTCTTCTCCCGGACCGCCTCAAGGTTTAGACGTGCCCACAACCCATTTTTAAAAGTTAATATAAAATAAAATTCAATTTCAAATTAATTTAATTCGCATAAAAAAATAGGAGTGCATCAAGTTATAGGAGGTTTGCTAGAAAGAAGAGTTACACGTGCACGTGTGCGCCGAAGCATCCACCTACAGCGAGTGCTTATAGTGCCCTGGTACTACCTGGTAACTGATTCGTCTAATACAAGGTACTGTGACTCACCATTACATTGCTGACGGACGCGCGCGCACGAAAGAGATAGAAGTAAAAAGCTGAGCTACGCCCCAGTATAAACGTCACTTAGCAGATGACGACAGCTGGCGTAAGTGACAAACTTCTACAGTTTATTGTCTCCTAGTACCTCATCGTGCTACTCATATTTTTGACACGCAAAAGACTGAATATTATATATCTCGCCTCAGTACCGTATATATCTGAGATTCTTATGGTGTGCGCATGCGCCGCTAATTGATATAGAAAATTGCGATAAATGTGTACACTCCTACACTTTATTATCTCCTAGTACCGGAATGTGCTACGCAAAACAAGAAAAGGATTCGGAGTACAATAAATAAGCAGATGATGACAACTGGCGTACTTGACAAACTTCTATAGTTTATTATCTCCTACTACCTCACCGTGCTACTAGTATTTTAGACGCGCAAGGAAAAACTCGGATTAATATAAAACTTGCCTCAATGCATAATTAGATTCATATTGTGTGCGTATGCGCCGGGTAACTGGTATATAGAATTGGGATAACTATAAAAAAAACATACTCCTACACTTTATTATCTCCTGGTAACGGACTGAGCTACACAAAGCAAAAGAAGGATTTGGAGATAACTATAAATTCTTGAGACTGACACAACCAACTGTTACACCACATACCGTTATTGTACCCTGGAACTGGAAATGGAGCAGTCACTTAACAAATCATTATCTGAGTCAAACATCGCCATGTGTACTGATACTCCACATACTCCACCCAACTATGTCTCACATCGGAACAAGCGACCGCGAGAACACGACTACGACTCTGACTTTAGAAAGTTCAAAGAAGAAGTCAAAACACTCATATCATCGTTGATCGCGAAACAAAGTGAGGAAATAAAAAAAATCTCTTCTACATTATTGGAAATCAGGACTACAAATACTAGCATAGAAAGCTCTATGGCCTTTCTCACCTCTCAAAACGAAGAGCTAAGGAAGAAGATTGAGGTAATCGAAATAAAGGCTAAGAAGGATGAGGAGTACATAATCCTACTAGAAGACAAAATCGAAGATCTTCAGCGGGGAAGCCGTAAAACCACGATAGAGGTAAAAAACGTTCCAAAAATCGAAAACGAAACTAGAAGTGACTTAATAAAAATGGTTACACATTTGTCAAATGAGCCTAAATGCTCTATCAAACAAAACGAAATCAAAGACATTTTCCGAATCCCAAACAAACGCAGCGACGTAAAAAACGGGCCGATTGTCGTCGAACTAGCATCATCAATATTAAAAAGTGACTTTTTGAAATCGACCCGCACGTACAATAGAGGAAACAAAGATAAATTATGTGCAAAACATCTAGGATTCACTACTAATGAATACACCCCAATCTACGTATCCGAGCAGCTAACCACCAAGGTTGCGCGTGTTAGATTAATTTTATTGTTATTTAATTGTATTGTTAATTTTATTAATATGTATTTCTGATTATATTGTGAAAAGAATTAAGCAAATATTGTATATTATATTATATTCTATTCTATTTCTAAATATTATATTCTATTAGTGTAATATATATATTAAATTTAATATATTATAATATATATAATATATATAATATTCTATTAGTGTAATTATAAGTGTAATTATTAAGTGTCTAATATTTAAAAAATAAATACTTGATATACCTATAAATACAATTATTATCTGTTTAATATTTTATACTCAATTGTTAAAATTAATTAATGAATTTACTAAATATAACAAACTTATTTTTCTATAAATCAAACACTGATTTGAATCAACTGTCGATTGTGAATCATACTTGTTTGTTATCGGGTATAAAAGAGCGGAGCCACAGTGGATCAGTTCAGTTGCTCTTCGATTTTCAAGGCGTTAACATCTAAGGTATGATATTATTCTGATTATTGTTGTTGTTGTTGATGATGTATATTGTATAGGTACTATTATTATTATGTTAGAGAATTAAGTAATTAGATATTTTTTATTTGCTTATGCAATTTTACGATCAATTCCTAATAAATTAGGAGGAGTAATTGCTTTAGTAATATCTATTTTAATTTTAATTATTCTTCCTTTTACCTTTAACAAAAAAATTCAAGGTATTCAATTTTACCCTATTAATCAAATTTTATTTTGATCAATAGTAACAATTGTAATTCTATTAACTTGAATTGGTGCCCGTCCAGTTGAAGACCCTTATATTATCACAGGACAACTATTAACTATTTTTTATTTCTCCTATTTTATTGTAAATCCTTTTATTAATAAATACTGAGATAACTTATTATTCAATTAAATTAATGAGCTTGTTATAAGCATTTGTTTTGAAAACTTAAGAAAGAATATTATTTCTATTAATTTAATACTAAAAAAAAATTAAATTATAATAATAAAATTTTTAGCCCTAAAAAAAATAATAAAAAATTTAAAGAAATCGGTAAATATCTTTTTCAAGCTAAATATATTAATTTATCATAACGATAACGAGGTAAAGTACCTCGAACTCAAATAAATAAAAAAGAAATAAATCTTAACTTTAAATAAAATATTAATCTTAAATTAAAACCCCCTAAATAAATTAAAACAAATAATATTCTCATAAATAAAATTCTTGAATATTCAGCTAAAAAAATTAAAGCAAACCCCCCTCTTCTATACTCAATATTAAATCCAGAAACTAATTCTCTTTCACCTTCCGCAAAATCAAAGGGAGTACGATTAGTTTCAGCCAATCTTGATCTCATTCAACACAATCCTAAAGGAAATATTAATACAATAAATCATATTATTTCTTGATAAAAAAAAAATATATTAAATTAAAATTTATAATTATAATAATTCTAGACATTAAAATCAAAGCTAAACTAACTTCATAAGAAATAGTTTGAGCTACTGCCCGTA
The DNA here is from genome assembly GCA_948252095.1 of Dicycla oo. Lineage (NCBI taxonomy): Eukaryota > Metazoa > Arthropoda > Insecta > Lepidoptera > Noctuidae > Dicycla > Dicycla oo. The sequence goes on from OX411714.1 coordinate 22,143,998, forward strand.
AACCCCCTAATAAAGCATAATTTGAATTAGAAGATCAACCAGCAATTATAACTGTATACACCCCTAATCTAGTACAGCATAAAAAAAATAAAATACCTAAATTAAATCTAATTAAATTAAAATAATAAGGAATTAATAATCATAACATTAAAGATAAAATAAAACTCACAACAGGAGAAAAATAATATCTAATATAATTAGAAAAATTAGGATAAGTTTGTTCTTTAGTAAATAATTTAATAGCATCAGAAAAAGGCTGTAAAATTCCTATAATTCCTACTTTATTTGGACCTTTACGAATTTGAATATAACCTAAAACTTTACGTTCTAATAAAGTTAAATATGCAACTCCAATTATTTTATTGTTATTTAATTGTATTGTTAATTTTATTAAGATGTATTAACTGATTGTTTTTCATTTTCAAAGTGCTATTGTTGACGCTATTTAAGTTTTTAAATACTGTAAATTATAATTATAAATAATAATTTTAATAATTATAAATAACTGGCTATGCCTGTGGCTAAGCTAAGATATGGTCTGTTGTGGAGCTTACAAAACCATGTCACACTGCTAATCGAGATTTACAGTTGGCTATTAATTATACCGTTACTACAAGTACGGGAAGTTCTCCCATACAGTTGTGGTGTGGAAAAAAAAAAAATGTTTGCCATTGGGTATCAAGCAAAGTCTTACAATCTTACAAGTCTTACAAATCGACGATGATAATTCAATTGGAGATCTGATTACTGTTAGATCATTATGTAAATTAAGGATGGGCGAGCGATCATTTTGGGACAAGTTAAGTATTGACAAGGGCAAAGCTCAAATAAAGCCTTTTGTAAAGGGGGATTTTGTCTTAATATATTATATAAAGCATGGAAAACATACGACTAAACTTGGTCCTAAATATGAAGGCCCTAAGGAAGTTTTAGAAGTATTTTCTAATAATCACTATAGAGTAAAACGTAAATTTAAGAGGATGTCCGAAGAAATCACTAGTCATGATTTTTTTTTTTTGAGACCGACCACTGGCTCGTAATGATCCATTTATGGATGACAACGACAATGAAACGACCGTATGGGCGGATGATTTGTAAATTATCTTAGCTATTCCACCTCCCTCCCTATTACGCTGGCTGACAAATGAATAAATGACTAATGACTGATTACTGATGACTTATGGCCAACATGCGTATCCTTTTCCTGGTCTTAGGGCTAGATCCCAGGCGGGTGATGCCATGTGGTATGGCTAGATCCAAGGCGGGTGATGCCGTGTTAAAATAATAATAATAATAAGAACGAAAATCTATGGATCAAAACCTTAGCTGTGGTATGACATTCACTGTCTGCGGGTGATTAAGCTTCACTGACTGCGGGTGTTTGGTCTCCCCAGTAAGGTGTAATTATTATAATATTACTTTAAAGACAGAGTTATATACTGATGCTAGTGCTATAGGATATGGTGCTATTTTAAGTAGATACTGTTCTAATATATTAAGGCTGATTAAAGTTTAATAGATGATATTGTTATAACTGTGGCTGTGCTTGTGGTTCTCAGAGGAAGAGGAAATTTCAGAAGAGGTAATTTCAGGAATATAATAGTATCTAAAGATAAATTAAGACTATGGCCAGGTGTATGGACAGATGAAATTCCTAACAATGTGTCAATGAATTAATTAAAATGTTTCAAATAATGTTTAACTTTTATGTAAGTTTTTGCTGTTTTTGCTTGTGTATTGTATACACTTAATGTGAAAAGTGGTCCATTGTACATTATATAATAAGATTAAAGAAATGTTATTGGAATATTTGAAATAAATGTCTACTTAATGTGAGAAGTGAGACATACTTTGATTAAGCGAATGATATTAGAATCAATGTTCACTGTGAAGAAATAAGACTATGTATGGGTGCTCACAATGTCTACTTAATGTTAGAAGTGAGACTGTGATGCCGAATAAAAATGTTAAATGAATTAATTTACTTAGTTTTAAGAATTAACGTTTGTATGATTAATATAAATGTACTGGTATAAATATCAATCTAGGTACTTCAGGGAACGAAGTACATATCAGAATGGCCGTGTTAGATTAATTTTATTGTTATTTAATTGTATTGTTAATTTTATTAATATGTATTTCTGATTATATTGTGAAAAGAATTAAGCAAATATTGTATATTATATTATATTCTATTCTATTTCTAAATATTATATTCTATTAGTGTAATATATATATTAAATTTAATATATTATAATATATATAATATATATAATATTCTATTAGTGTAATTATAAGTGTAATTATTAAGTGTCTAATATTTAAAAAATAAATACTTGATATACCTATAAATACAATTATTATCTGTTTAATATTTTATACTCAATTGTTAAAATTAATTAATGAATTTACTAAATATAACAAACTTATTTTTCTATAAATCAAACACTGATTTGAATCAACTGTCGATTGTGAATCATACTTGTTTGTTATCGGGTATAAAAGAGCGGAGCCACAGTGGATCAGTTCAGTTGCTCTTCGATTTTCAAGGCGTTAACATCTAAGGTATGATATTATTCTGATTATTGTTGTTGTTGTTGATGATGTATATTGTATAGGTACTATTATTATTATTTTATGAATTGAGTAATTTGATAGTATATCTCAATTATTGCTTATTATGACCATATTGTTGTTGTAGTTATATTATTGATAATATTGCTAATATGTCAAACCGTATAATGGAATATTCATGTTCTTTTCCTAGCTAATGTTATTATGTTGCTATTATTATGGGTTCTCTTGGACCATTGTCCAAGAGATAGAATTAACTGTTTTTGAGATAACGATAATTATAAAGAAATATAAATAATATGTTGATGTAATACTTTATACTGTTTCCATGGAGTTTCTTGTCCGCTCTTCTCCATGATGACCTAGTTTTGTGAACGGACGACTAGCTTTCTGATTAACTACTGACAAGCCTAATTGAAATAATAAATGCCTAGTCTTGTCTTTTTGTGTCTTTGTTATGAAACCCTTTCCGTACACACCATGTTCATAGTACTTTCATACACAGTAAATGTCCAATAAACATCCTGACATTTAATGCTTGCTGCTTTGATAATATCTATATATACACTTTTAATGTCTAATTACTTAATTCTCTAACACGCGCTTATATTTTCTCGCCCGCGATCTAGTTAAATCCAAAGCCTACAAATACTGCTGGACTTCCTTTGGCCAAGTCTGCGTCAAAAAAGATGATGCCTCGCCAAAAATAATAATAAAGAGCGAAATGCAAGTTACTAAGCTTATGCAACAAATATGACTAGTCCTAATTGATCACTACGCCACATCTATAAAATATAAGCATAATAGTCTCTCTTACTGTTATTTTTTAAATTCTATTAGCTATAAGGTTATCATTGTAATATTACTAATTAGATTAAGGAGTACAAAGTCTGTAATTATAACGCACACACACACAATCAAGACATACACTATTAAACCTTTCATACAGATCATTTTATACATATTACGCATAGAAACACATACACTCAAAACCCTAAAAGACTACAATTGTTTGTACCTAAGCCCTGTTAGAGACAGGTATGGATAGAACACTGGAAACAATCACTGAAATAGATAACATAGAATTAGCCCAAGTATCAAACCTTTCCCTTCGCAATTTTAGTACTACTGTAAAGATTAAAAACTCCGATTTTACGATTATCTCACAAAATATCAGAAGTATCTATCTAAATTTTAAAGACTTACAGCTGAACCTAGCCGAACTAAATTTTAACACTGACCTTATTGTTTTAAGTGAATGCAGGCTAAACCCAAATAAAAATATTCCTCAATTACAAAACTACTCGGCAGGCTACACCACGAAGCATTTAAATAAAGCTGACGGTGTCGTCGTCTTTGTTAGTAACAGGTACATATTTAAAATAAAAGAGATAAAATTAACTCACGCTTCTTGTTTACAGGTTGAAATTAAACCAGATCTTATAGTCATAGGGATATATCGCTCTCCATCAAAGATTTCATAAACTCCTTATCTCAACACTTAGCTACCCTCTCTTCAAATAAAAATGTAATTATTACTGGTGACATCAATATAAATTTAATACACAAGCAAGAAGAGCAATCATACGAAAGATCGAATCGACTTAATTATTTAAACATGTTGGCAATGCACGGCTTACTACCTGGGCATACGCATTCCACCCGCGACAAAAGCTGTCTAGATCATTTCATTCTCAAGCTTAGACCTAATAAAAAATCAGCATTTATAGCAGTTATCGAGACCACTATTACCGATCACTCCATGATTTTCCTAAAGCTGTCTAATTTGATGGACAAACACGAATATTTTAAAACTAAAACCTCAATTAACGTCGAATATTCACTCGAGCTCTTAAAAAGTAGCAACATTCACGAGCTCTTAGACCTAACTAACCCAAACACACTAATAAATAACTTAATAACTTTACTACAAAAATGTCTCACTGCCGGTACACTTGTAATAAAAATCCCCCTCAAAAATTAATCAAACCGTGGATGACCATAGGCTTGTTGCGCTGTATACATAACCGCAACAATATGCAAAAAAAAGTTAAAACTAGAGCCACATAATGAGATACTAAAAATCATTTATAGGAGATACAGGAACTACTGCAACAACGCCATTAAGAAACAAAAACGTAAATACGATCGTGAACAGCTTTATAAGGCACACAAAAACTCTAAAAAGCTATGGCAATACAAAATACAATAAACAATATTTCCCAACGAAAACCACCAAAGACACAAAACACAGAATTACTGGAATCAGCCGCTACCCCTCTTGAGGCGGTGAATAAAGTAAATGAATACTTCTCAGCCGTTGGAAGGCATCTTGCTGACGAAATAATAAATAATCCTGAGAGGCACGCTAACAATGGCCCCAACATACCTACGGACGTTCCAAACCCGCCGGTCTCATCGTTTGTGCTGCTCAACTCTGACGCTGAAGAAGTAGCAACCGTAATTACGAGCCTAAAATCCGACAGCGCTACTGGCTGGGACAAAATCCCCGTAAGTTTTTTAAAATCTGCCAAGTTCATTATTTCACCAATAATTTCACACTTTATTAACCTATGTTTTGAACAAGGATGCTTTCCCGCGGCTCTCAAACAAGCCGTAATAACACCTGTGCATAAGTGTGGTGACAGAGCTGATCCGTCTAACTATAGGCCGATATCCGTCCTCCCGTCCCTGTCTAAAATTGTCGAAAGATTAATAAACCAACGATTAAATACATATTTAACAAAACATAAAATAATTTCACCCTCACAGTTTGGCTTTAGACAGGGAAAGTCTACTGAAGACGCGGTCCTAGCGCTGACCTCTATCGTCACTGACAATGTGGACAATCGAGAAAAGTGTCTGGCCGTCTTTCTAGACATCAAAAAAGCCTTCGACACTGTCTCTGTCCCCACGCTTTTACATAGGCTAGAAGACATTGGTATAAGAGGAGTACCACTTCAACTTTTCACGGAATACCTGAGTGAGCGCAGGTACGTAGTTAAAATAGGATCAGTCACTAGTTCCGAAGAAATAGTGACTTACGGAGTAGGACAAGGTAGCGTGCTCGGGCCGCCGCTGTTCCTCATTTATATAAACAGTCTATGTAACATGAGTATCGAAGGTGCTCACATATTCTCATATGCTGACGATACAGCGATTGTTTTCTCGGGAGAAACATGGGACAGCGTTGGTCGCATCGCCGAACGTGATCTGTCTACAATAGCTACCTGGCTCGATCGGAACCTTTTAACTTTGAATATTTCAAAGACGAATTACATCTGCTTTTCCATATTTAACCGTTCCCAGCCATCACAAGATCTTCAGATTAAAATTCATACCTGCTCCAGCTCCACTAACACCACCTGCTCTTGTTTAAGAATCAATAAAGTATCCAGTACTAAATACCTTGGTGTTATGCTTGATCAAAGGCTATCGTGGCACTTGCACCTGGAACTATTAATGAACAGAGTTAGGAAATTGATTTGGACGTTCAAATCTCTTCGCCACGTGACCACTAAAGATCTTATCCAGCAAATTTATGTCTCCCTGGGTCAGTCTATACTGACGTATTGTTTGCCAATTTGGGGCGGAGCGTCTAAAACAAAATTTTTGGAGCTGGAAAGGGCACAGAGAGCTTTACTAAAAGTCATGTACTTTAAACCGATAAGATTCCCTACGGAAAGTTTATACTCAACCTCAAACCTTTTGTCAGTTAGGAAACTCTATGTCCTGCAGATTGCATTAAAAAAACACAAATCTCTTCCCTTCATTACTTCCAAGACACATTCTAGGAGGAAAAATAAAGTAGCAGAAGATTGTCCAGTGAATACAACATTTGCTACAAGGCAATTTATTAAACAATCTTCCCGTATATATAACGCTCTCAATGAACAATGTGCCATCTACTCTATGACATACCACGAATGTAAAAAAACACTAACTGAATGGCTCAAGAGTAAAAGTTACGAAGAAACAGAAGATATCCTACACAAGATCACATAACTAAGAAACAATATAATTTGTACACATATGCACACCACACCCGCACATCCATGCGCTACACATACCACATATCTCATACACATGCCCACCCACTACATCCTGACACCTACACAAACACACACTTACACACAAACGAACCCACACACATACACACACTCACTAACATATTCTACACCCAGTGCGCTCCCTTACTGATATAAGAATTATACAGGGTGTCCGGTAATGAATGGATAACCTTGAAATGTCTTATAGTATAACTTATGGCCGTTCAGAAAAAAAATTGAAACAAAATATATCATAAGTAGTACCTAAGTTATGATTTTTTTAAAAGAAAGGTCTAATTTTTTTTACCTTGTTTTACTTTTATGAACACTACGATCAGAAATGAATGGATTCCATCGGTTTGTTGTTATTTTATTATTATACACGAACTATGCTAATAGATAAACAGTCAATAGTATGACTAGCTATTGCACTTTTTTATTAAAAAATTAGCAGATTAATTAATTTTAGAAAAACTTTGCAAAATTTATTTTTTAAACTATGTTTAAACATCGTGGGTATAAAAAAAATGTATGAATACATGAGTGGCCAATAATTTTAAAATAATATCACTTTCAAGTAGATTTTATAATGGTACAATTCATAAATGTATCTACAATAAATAGTGAATTATTGCGATTAATGTAGAAAAGGAGAAAATTTTACTAAATATCAAAATTTGTAATATGGGAACATTTTTTAAATTTAATTGTACCTGAACTTTGGGGATTAATAAAAAACAACATTTAACATAAACAACACTTTATTATCATTCGTTTATAATAAATGTTCAAACTGCCGGCCTCCCACTCTTATGCAGGCCCTACATCTACGGATAAATGATCTACGGAGCAGTCTTGTGTACCGTCGTTCACTAATTTTTGATGCGGCTGCTCTGACTCGTCTTCTTAATTCTTCTAAAGACCTTATAGGCTTACAGTATACTTCCTCTTTAAGGCAGCCCCAATAAAAAAAATCCAATGGATTTAGGTCCGGTGAACGTGGAGGCCACAAAATTGGCCCTAGCCGCCCGATCCATCTATCTGGGTACGTGTTATTTAAAAATGCACGAACAGATACAGCATAATGCGCAGGACAGCCGTCATTTTGCAACCAATATGACTCCCTCAGCTCCTCGGGCACTTCTTCTAATAAATTGGGGAGATCATTTTGAAGAAACTCCAAATAACTTTGCCCTGTTAAATTCCCCGGTAATTCAAATGGCCCGATTATTATTCCACTTAATATTCCAGTCCAATAATTGATTTTAAATTGGTATTGGGATCTATCTTCACGCATAAGATGGGGATTTTCTAATTCCCAACCGTGTAAATTATGAAGATTCATGTATCCATCTCTTTTGAATGTTGACTCGTCGCTCCACAGAATTTTATTAAAAAATTGCGGGTCTTCTTCGATTTTTGCCAGCATTTGTCGGCAAAAACGCAATCTAGCTGCATAATCTCTTGGTTGGAGAGTTTGCACGCGTGTAACGTGGTAAGGGTGGAATTTATTTTTTTTCAAAATATCGTGCATGGTCGATTTTCCGATACCTGTGCGTCGAGCTATTGTTCGTGTAGAGGTAGAAGGATCGTTTTCGACTTCCTCAAGCACGGCTTCTTCTACATCAAGACGAGCGATTCTTCCACTGCTTGTACCACCGACACCACTACCAGGCAATCTTCCTTCGGAGTAACAACCGTGGACACGAATAAATACGCGGTAGTCTGGGTGGCGCGCATTAGGGTATCTCTCCCTATAGAGCGCTGCAGCTGCATTTGCGTTACCTCTGCATTCTCCATAAATGTAATGCATATTTGCATATTCTTGTGCCGTATACTGACGTGGCATTTTGATACACAAAAACACAAAAGTCCAGTTTAGTCCAAAAACAAACCAAATCGTCGCAAATATCACCAAACAAAACAAGTCCAAATCAGTAAGCAAAACGAATAGTCCAATAAAATAGCCACGTGGTCGTTTTAACACTGATTCAAAGTAAATCACGATAATTGCAAACGGAAACTAAATAAACACATGCGAAGTCGAGCAAGTCGAGAAACGCACTAAAAGTATGAGTGCTTACCTGATGTTTTACATTTATTTCCTCTCTCTCGCACCTAGCCGATTCAGACCCTCTTTGTCTAACATAACACAAAAGAATGACAGCACGGCGTGCGCGCAGGTAGCAAATATGAAGGTCACACGACCCATTTCACGCTTTTAAAGTAACTATTTTAATCATTATGAGTATTTGTAAATTTCTGACAATTTGGTTTCAATACGCAATTTTTATTCACTACAAATTCCTTAAATGTATTTTTGATTAATCTTCAGTGGTCAGAAGCAATTTAATTTAAAAAAAGTTCCTACATTACTTTTGACATTTGGTAAAATTTTCTCCTTTTCTACATTAATGGCAATAATTCACTATTTATTGTAGATACATTTATGAATTGTACCATTATAAAATCTACTTGAAAGTGACATTATTTTAAAATTATTGGCCACTCATGTATTCATACATTTTTTTTATACCCAAGATGTTTAAACATAGTTTAAAAAATAAATTTTGCAAAGTTTTTCTAAAATTAATTAATTTGCTAATTTTTTAATAAAAAAGTGCAATAGCTAGTCATACTATTGACTGTTTATCTATTAGCATAGTTCGTGTATAATAATAAAATAACAACAAACCGATGGAATCCATTCATTTCTGATCGTAGTGTTCATAAAAGTAAAACAAGGTAAAAAAAATTAGACCTTTCTTTTAAAAAAATCATAACTTAGGTACTACTTATGATATATTTTGTTTCAATTTTTTTTCTGAACGGCCATAAGTTATACTATAAGACATTTCAAGGTTATCCATTCATTACCGGACACCCTGTATAATGTTAATTAGTCTTAAATCAATCTTTTTGTTTATTTCTCACACATCTGTAGAATGATTGTAAACTGGAGGTGCGGAACCGCCTAAAACAAGCAAATCTTTGCTTAAAAGGTGACTCCAAACCTAACATAGTTATATCCTAAGTGAAGAAATAAACATTTTTATTTATTTTATTTTATTAGATTTTGATATGGAATCCTTGGATCAGGTTTATGTTCTAGACCAGGTTTCACAAGCTTTTGCCCAGGAACTGATGGGGTTGAAGCAACTTTGCAATCTGTCATCCCAAAAACCTTCAAAACTTTTTCGACATACTTCTCTTGGTCAACTTTGATTCCAATATCGTTCTGCGTTATGTGCATTCCTAAAAAATACTCTGCCTTCCCAAGATCCTTCATATCAAATTTCGACATTAAGTCTAGCTTTACTTTACGCAGCTCCTCCGCGTTGTTCCAAAAAATTAGCACATCATCCACATACACTGCTAAAATAATGACCTTCTTGCCCTGGGATCTCATGTAAATGCACGGCACATTTTTGGATCGTTTGAACGACAACTGCAATAACTCATTGTTCAGTTTATTGTTCCAAGCTCTGGGGGATTGCTTTAAGCCGTAAAGCGAACGTTTAAGGAGACACACATAATCTTCCTTTCCTTTTTCTTCGTAACCATCCGACTGTTTCATGTAGACCGTCTGAGACAAGTCTCCATTCAGGAACGCTGTTTTTACGTCCATTTGGTCAACGTTTAGGCCACTCTTAGCTGCCATCGCCAGGAGGACTCTTAGAGAGCTATGTCTCACCACTGGAGAGAACGTCTCATCATAATCGATACCCCATCTTTGGCTAAAACCTCTCGCAACAAGCCGAGCTTTATATCTTCGCTTATTTCCCGCCTCTTCTTTAATTCGAAAAAGCCATTTCGAATCTACAACGTTGCTCGCTTGCCCAGGTTTTACTAAAGTCCAAGTTCCATTTTTCTTTAAAGCATCAAGCTCCTCCTGAATTGCAGCTTTCCATTCTCTACTGTCAGGCCTTGACAGTGCATCTTGAACCGTAGTAGGTTCATGTTCTGTTTCCACTGCATGGTATAGAACATGATCCGGGAACTCTTTCGGTTTCCTGTATCTTAGTGGATACCTCCGCTCCACCTCTTGTGGTCGATCCTCGGTTACGTCTGACTCACAATCTTGAAACTCCATATCTGGTTCATGAATAACTACTTCATGTTGAATAGGATTTTCAGCAAAACTCTCTTGTTCTTGTTCCACTGTAGGAACATCGCTAACTTCATCATCTTCTAGTTGAGGTTGCAACACATATGGTTCTATTTTATTACTGACAATTGGTTTATCTTGTAGAAGTATTATTTCTGGTTTCTCTTGCAATTCTTCTTGTAGGTCTTTGTATTTTTGATTCTCCAAAAACACAACATTTTTGGCCTTAAATATTTTTCCGGAAGTAGGATGCACAAGACGATACGCTTTTGCGTTGTCATCGAAGCCTGTGTGGATAAGCTCTCTACTTTTTACATCCCACTTAGTCCTTTTTTGATCAGGAATGTGCATGAATGCTTTGCACCCAAAAGTTTTTAGCATGCTTAGGTCACACTTCCTCCCTGACCATTTCTCACCCGGAGTCATATTCTTCACCGCAATTGTCAAATCAAATCAAATCAAATCATTTATTTGCATAATACAGGTTGATAAAGGTGTTACAAATAATATCCGATAGATACACTGTTGGTGCACACCTGATGGTGTGCAAATTAATAAAACTTTAGACTCACAAATCAAGTATTACAGTATGTTACAATAATTTCAAGTTCAAACATTACAAAATTTAAATTACAGTTTAAAATGTCAAATTTATTATATACATGTCTTATTAAGCTATCATAGAATATCGTAATTTCAGATTAATTAAATACAGGTCATAAAATAAATTGTTATAAGATGTCACACAAAATGATAATTGAATAAATTATTGTTATACATATTATATAATTAACATCGATTAACATACTTAGCACTAGATTACAATATTTTTTTCCTGTAGGTACTCTTGGACAGTATAGTAACATCTATCAATTAGGAATTTGTGTAGTTTCGACTTGAACTGTGGAATGGGTAACTTTTTTATATCGTCAGGCAATTTGTTGTATACCAAAGATGCCATACAAAGAACACTCTTATTGACTAAGGCTGTATTCCCATACGGTATTTCTATTTCTAATCTTTTTTTGTCACGTAGCTGTCTATACTTGCTTTTAAAAGCAATCTTGTAATAATTTGGATTTGATTTCACAAACAGATTTAATTCGTAAATATATAATGAAGGCAGTGTCAGAATTTTTAAGTTTTTAAAATATGGTTTACATCTAGTAGTAAAGTCAAGATTGCACATTGCACGAATACATTTCTTTTGAGCTTTAAAAGCCGATTCCTTTTCAACAGAGTTACCCCATGATATTACCCCATATCTTAGGATAGGTGCAACAAATCCGTGATAGGCGGCTAATACAGTTTCTGTGTTGACAATCTTCGAGAGTTTATAGAGAGCAAACGAGGATTTGTTAACTTTTTTACAGACATGCTCCAAGTGTGTTTTCCACGATAGTTTATTATCAATATGGATTCCAAGAAATTTTAAGTCTGTCACAGGGTGCACTGTCTTGGCTTCGTAACTGACGTTAATGTCTTTAGGCTGTATTCTTTGGTGAAAGTGTACAATTTTTGTCTTGTCCATATTTATTCTCAGATTGTTTTTGGATAGCCATTGAATTATTGTATACAATGTTTGATTGACTAAGTTTTCGTAATTTTTTTCTGTGTCGCATTTTATAATTACTGTACCATCGTCCGCAAAGAGAACCATCGGTTGCGTAATATGTTTCGGAAGATCATTTATATATAATAAAAACAATAAGGGGCCTAAGACGCTGCCTTGCGGAACTCCAAATTTAATGTTTTTTTCTATTGATCTATGTTGGACCTCATTGCGTGTTTTTTGACATATTTGTGTAATTTCTAGTAGGTATTTGTTTTCTATTGCATAAATACGAAGATATAAGATCTAGTGCTTTACCTCTAATGCCATACATACTTAGTTTGTGAATCAATATCTTATGATCAACACGGTCAAAGGCTTTGCTCATATCCATGAAGATAGCGCATACTGGGTTTCTTTTGTCCATGGATGTCAAGATAGTTTTAAGTAGGTCATAAATGGCAATATTTATTGATTTACCCTTGCGGAAACCTTTCTGCTCGTCTACTAAAATATTATGGTTTTCTAAGTAATTGTATAATCGGCTATAAATTACTTTTTCAAATACTTTTGAAAAGATGGGGATCAACGCTATGGGTCTATAGTTTCCCATATTTTGTTTGTCACCTTTTTTGTGTAGTGGAATAACAATCGAGGTTTTAAGTTTATCTGGGTAAATTCCGTTAGAAATGCTCAAGTTTATTATGTAACATAAGTGGGTTGAAATTATCGGGGATGCACTTTTTATTACTTTTGTACAAATTCCATCGTCACCCACGCTATTAGTATTTTTTAATTGGTTAATTTCTCTAGCCACTTCAGAAGGTGTTGTCGGTGTAATAAAAATTGAATTGACGTTGGTGTCTATTTTGTGAGCAGAAGGTTTTGTCTGGGGATAACTTTTGTGCTCTGATTCTGAAGCTTGGTCAATAAAGAAGTCGTTAAAATTATTGGCAATAGATTTAGGATCTGTAATCTTGATATTATCTTTAATTATTTCTGTAATCGGCTCTTTGGGAAAGTTAAGTTTAGACTTGTTTATGATTGACCACGTTGCTTTTGACTTGTTTTGAGATGTACTTATATAGTAATTATTTTGTGACCTTTGAGTTAGTGCTATTACTTTCTTTAACCTCGCAGCGTATTGCTTAAAGGCGGTTTTATTACTTTTTGTTGGATGAGTCCTATAATGCCACAACATTTTTCTTTTCATTTTACTACAAGTTCTAATACCTTTGGATATCCATTTAGGTTTTTTATTTAATGTTTTGGTTAGTATTTTAAATGGAAAACATAGATTATAGAAGCACAGGAAAAGGTCTGGAAATAATTGTATGCTTCGTTCGGGTCATTCGTCTGGTATATGTTAGTAAACGACAAGCTGGCCATACAATTTTTAAATTTTGCGAGATTTTCAGTACTATAATCACGTCGACTAATACGCCAAGATTTAAGCACGCAGGTTTTTTTTGACAGGGCACTGTAACAATTGAGCCGTGTGGTCGGATATACCAAATTCAATTATTTCGCTTTTGCAGCTATTAATATTGTGTGCAAAGTTGTCAAGACAAGAGTTACTGCTAAGCCTAGTTGCATGTCTGATTTCTAGATTTAAGTTGTGACTTTCCAGTAGATATTCAAAGTCCATAGTATGGCGGTTTCTTACGAGTATATTTATATTAAAATCTCCGCATAGAACAATTTTTTTATTAGTATTGTCACAAACTTGGCGCAACAACTTTTCTAGATTATTGAAAAATATGTTTATACATGAATTTGGCACTCTGTATATACAAACTATTACGAGTCCATGGTCGGTTAGTTCTATAGCGCTGCACTCTATGACACCTTTAATAGAACAGTTAGTATTTAAAGCCGTATATTCGAGCCCAATTCTAGTTAATATACATGCCCCTCCCCTTTTTACGTCTCGGGAATAACTTGTTGCTAAGCGGAAGTTGGGGATGTCAAGTATGCTTTCCTGGTCAGTCGTCATGAAGTGTTCAGTTATACAAATTACGTCTATGGGCTTATTATTTTGCGCTAATTCTTCTAAATGTACCGTAAGGATATCGGATTTATTTATGAGACCTGCTATATTCTGGTGTAGTATGCGTATATTATTATAAAAGAAAAAAACTGTGAGTTTTGTCCATCGGTGTCATTAGTTGTGTCATAAGGGAATAATTCCAAGTCAATTTTAATTCTATTCATAATGTCTCTAAATATACATCGTATTCCATCTTTATTTAATTTACCTGATATATTCGAAAACATGTCAAATGTTAATGCATGGTTGGAATCAAAAAAATATGCATAGTCATTATTTTGGATATCCATACAGAGTAAGTTATTAAATATTTCCACCTTATAATTATAAATGAGTGCCCCACGGATATATGTGGGTGCGCATATTATTATGTTTGTGTGTGTTACATTAATTAAACATTCATTAACTACTTTAACCAAGTTAATAAGGTTATCGTTGGATCTGATGTCAGTCTCCCCCAGTACAATTATATAATAATCATTCATATTAAAATGTCTTAACTTTGATTTAATACCCACTAAAAGTTGTGTGATGCTACAGTTCGGCGAAAGATAACTACAGTAAGTAAAGTCTCTAGCAAAATTTTCTTCAATTGCTTGTAGCATACCTCGTTGTGTGTAGTTGCTGAGTACGCATAGTTTTCTATTTTTCTTAATTTTACTTAAAGACGCTATTTCCTCGTCCGAAGCTGTGGTATTCAATTTCTCATCTCGTTTAGGTAAATGTTTTGCTTTCAATTTCTGGTGGGAGGGGTCTTCTTGATTTATCATTTTTTCTTGTGATATTGAACATTCCGGTTCCTCCAACAGATGTCCACTGTTTACAGGTCGTGGCCTTGGAGATGTATAACAAGACTTTGGAGTCAGTGAAACCAATTTCTTTTTGCCAGGTTTAGGTTTTGGTGTTCGTATAGGTGTTTCATCTGTGCAAACTTTTTTATAATTATTTATGATCAGTTTACATTTTTCTAATTCTATCTTTAAAGTCGTGTTTTCTAAGTTTAAGTTTGTTACCTCCTGGTTCGCTATGAGTAATTCTTCTTGAAGTTGATTAATTTTATCACTCAGTTCTTTATAGTTTTGTGACTCGTTGATAGATGTATTCGGTAGACTTATTATTGTTGTGTCAAATAGGGATGATTGGTTCGAATTCGAAGACAAGTCACAGAGCGAACTGGATCGTTGTGGTTTTCTGAAAGTGACGTTATTACCTTGTTCATTCTCCATAGTAATAACGTTATTGTACTGTTTCGGAACGAATCAAGTTGAATAGTACAATTTTTAAGAAATTGTAAAAATCCAAAAACTGTGGTCGTTGCTAGGCGCGAACTTGCGACCTCACGCTACTGTGATATACTTGTTAGCCTCTCGACTATTTGAACTGTTATTAACTGCATTGAAATTAGGCAGCCGTTTCTTCGTGTATAAATGAGTCATAAAAATAATTTTGTTGTTGTTTTTTTTTTCCACCAAATTGTCAATTTAATTTTAGTCACTCTAGGTTCCAGTTTCACTTTATTTTACGTTTACTGCACTGTATCAGAAGATTGAAGATATTGCACTTTGCGTTATATTACACTTTTAACAGTTGAGAGTTATGGTTTTTGATTTTTACTGGCTTTTGTTTTCTTTTAAACATAACACGCACACTTCGTAGTTAGACTAATATGTGTATTGTTGGTGATATTGTTGGTGACTTGTTCTTTATGAATACGGCGTGATGGACAGCTTCAGCCCAAAAACGTTTTTCTAATCCGGACTCATGTAGCATGGTTCTTGCTTTATCGCAGATGGTGCGATTGGCCCGTTCAGCTACGCCATTCTGCTCTGGCGTATACTCCACCGTTAGTTGATGCAGGATTCCGCAATTCTTCAGCAAGTCATCCATCCGCTTATTGACGTACTCGGTCCCGTTGTTAGTGCGCAGGATCTTCATTTTCTTGCCGCATTGATTTTCAGCAAACGCCTTAAAATCTATAAACTTTTCGAAAACTTCACTTTTTTATACAGTGTGATTCAAAATACCCCTGTTATACCGAAAACAGTGTATTGCTTAATACACTATTAGTTATTCCGGAAGGTCGCCATGGTCATATCTCAACTTTAAATAATTTCGGTTTTCTCTTACAAAATACAAATAATATTTTAATTTTGCTATGTCGTAGCAACCCTAGATAGGCGGAGCCAAATAAATCAATGACCGCAGGCCGTAGGTATGTAGGTATTGTAGCGTCCTTTGACCTGGCCAGCTGTTGCCTCATCGCGCGAGTGAAATGATCAGTAAGGTAATTATTAAGTTTGTACATACCATTTTCCTTTTCAAATCCTGCGCAGCTTTACACACGTAGGTACACGTAAGCACACTCATAGTTTTAGCACATGAACATATTATTCACAATAATGACAACAAACACAAAAGGTACACAGAACTCTAGTAGTCTTACATAAATGGTTCAATATGCATTCCGCCCCTTTCCATGCATAAGGCTGCTCGGCGAGTTACGGAACGTGTCACATTTCTGAGCATTTGAGGTGTAACTGTAGCAAATACAGTCACAATCGCCTGTCTCATTTGCTCTGCTGTGTCCCACTCCGTAGCGTACACGACACTTTTCAAATAACCCCACAGAAAGAAATCTAATGGGGTTAAATCTGGCGATCGTGCGGGCCAGGCCACCGTGCCACCACGGCCTATCCATAATGAAAACCGCCGTCCTAAATAGTCTCGGACCACGCGAGTGTAATGCGCTGGTGCGCCGTCCTGTTGTAGCACCATGTCCCGGTAAAGGGCCAATGGAATGTCTTCTTCCAGCCGCTCCTCCAGTGGGCCTGTCAGCATGGCTAAATAATTGTCCCCGTTTAAGCGATCGGGGAGGAATATCGGGCCAATGAGATATTCTCCCACGATACCGGCCCACACATTAATTCGCCACCGGTGCTGAAAACTTGATTGGCGGGACGCGTGGGGATTTTCGTGTGCCCAGACATGCTCATTGTGGTGATTGAATAATCCATGCCTGGTGAACGTGGCCTCATCACTCCACAAAATAAGCCTGCCGAAGTTTGAGTCAGCACGGATGCGGTTTTGGTACCACTGGCAAAATTCGATGCGTGGTCTGTAATCCGCCTCGGTCAGTTCCTGGGTCGGTTGGTAATGGTATGGGTGTTGTCTGTCCCTCTTCAAAGCACGCCAGGCACTAGCCTGGGTCAAACCTAAAGCGGCCGCAGCACCACGTGTACTCCGCCTCGGATCCTCGGCAAAGTAATTTAAAATTTCATCTTCCGCTTGAATAGAGGCATTGGTTCTTATTCTACCACCATGGGTTGAACGGTGAAAGGTCCCAGTGGAGTGAAGCCTGTGCACCAACCCACGGAAGCAATCGTACGATGGAAACCTTCTATTGGGGAAACGCTGCCTATACAGCTGTCTTGCTGCTGCAAGATTACCGTCAGTCGCACCTACACACATTATCATGTCATAATATTCATTGTTCGCATATTCGGTCATGATTCCTCGCAAAATTCACTGCAATCCAACGCGAAACTAGACGACATGCATCCTACTCGAAAGAATGAAGTGAACTAGCGAAATAAATGCCTAATTACTTAAGCCTACAATAATAAAAATGTACACAATTTTAGGGATCAATAAGATATTAAGTGAATTCCGATAATAAATAGGTACCTACTATTTTTAAAATAAAATATTGTACCTAGTGATAGCAGTGCACCTACATTTTGCTTACGGTATTTCTGTCCCATGATGTGATAAGCGGCCAGTTAAAATTGTATTATCGAGGTTGACTAGTATTTGTAGCATTAATTACAAATCTTAGTGGTTTACCTATTTTCTGTATTTTTTAAATGATAAAGAAATAAAATACATTGCCATAATTATGAAACAAATCTAATTCCAAAATAATCGAATACAGTATCCAAAAACCCCAAAAAGATTGCCCGGTCTTAGAATAGAATCGCGTTATTATTACACATGTACGGAATCTTTTAGTGATTTGGTTTCCGAGGTGTCGGCGAGCTCAAAGGCAGCGCGCGGCCGCACGGCGGCACGCCAAAAGATTTTTGTAAGCTGAAATGATTTTGAATCTTATTTTTATGATTAAATAACATTCAAAATCATTTCAGTTTAAAAAATCTTTCGGATTTGAAGCGTTCTTCAACCGATGCCGATATCCAATAAGAAAGCCGGAAGCAATGAGCGTGCAGTATAGTGTAGGAAATTGCAAGATATTGGTGGCATTTCTACCAATCGGAGGATTAAAACTGCAATTAATTCTTATAAAAATGTATTTCACCAAAGAGTAACGAAAACAGTTAGGTCGTTCGATATCTTACTTTTGAGGATAGATACCTGTTAAACAAATGGAATTAATTTTCATAGGGAGCTAATATTTTTTTTATTAAACTTTTTACTAGGTATTTGTATTTTATAAAAACCTTGTAGTTGGGTTTAAACTGCAGTTCTATGCAGATGTATGTAGCTACGTCTACTTCTACTCTGCGTAGGTATTTCGCATATCATACTGGTATTCAAGACTTAATTTAATCTTGAAAAAAAAAATCAACTTGCCTCTCTGATGCAAGAAAATTATAGGCTTTTTACTATTATGTGTTAAGTGTCTTATCTGACGCATTCATCCCTATATCAAAGAAGAGAGAATAGAGGTCCACCAAATTTAGGGTTGACTCCATCAAAATTATGAAGAAAACTTTGACATGTCGAAAGCATTCAAAAACTTTAATGAATATTGTTGGGGACTTCATCTAATGATTAATAATGCACAACAGAATATGGGGCCGCTGGATCAAAAGAGGTATTCTGAGTCACCCTGTATAAGAAATAAATAAAAGTTTTTCGTGTGAAATCGTCAATAAACGTCAAAAAATATCGGAACCCGCTAATCACAGAACACTAATACCCTTACCCTCACAAAATCGTCGCTTAAGGTCCTCAGTTATGGAGATTCAGGTTGGCCGAACGTTCTGTTATCAGACCGTTCGGCCACACATAAATGCTTCTAACTTTCGAACTGTTCTGTCACAAATTATTTGGCTGGCATCTTTATGCGTCACAAAATCGTCCCTAAAAACTGGAGTAGCAGCCAGCTCTCTACCTTTCCAGAACGGCCGAACGTTCTGATGTACAGACGCCAGCACATCAGCTACTACAATCTGTCAAATTTCTTTAACACGTTATGTGCGGCCAATGCGCATGCGCGATTTTCGAACGTTCACCATGACGTGCTGGCGACGCTTATGCGCGTCCATACAATTTATATAACTTCCTTCGAGTGCGGCGCGCCGCACTTGTGGGTTTTTTGTGCATCTCTATTGTTATTGGCGTAATTGTTTTATGACTCATAAAACTCTAAAATTTTCAAACACATAAGCGTCTCGCCGCACTTGGGACAAGTTTGTAACGCCGCACTGATGCGCCCAGCCGCACTGGGTAGACTTTCTTCAACCGCGCATGCGCGATAAATGATAAATGATTTTTATTTCTGTAAGTAGGTTTGTACAAACACTTTTACAAGTCAATATTTTTTTTTTAAACTATTTTTTTTTAAACGATCATAGCACCACACGAAATGTTTTTTGGGCGCGCATGAGCGTTTGCCGCACAGGGTTTAGTGTATCATAAAGCAGCATTTGGAACAAATTCGCAAATAATTCAGCAGTTAATGTGTTAATAGATTTTCAACTTTATCAATATAGCATTAGGTTCAAGGTTGACCTGCTGGCGTCTGTACATAGTTTTTACCCTGTTATGGGTCTATTTACGAAGTCATTTGGGACGTTTCTATTACTCTACTTAGATTCAAATAAAATCATGTCCGTGACTACCCCCCACCACGAACGCCAATCGCTTCCATATTTTGTAAATAATTAGTGCCCATACCCAATTGGTACTAATTAGTACTCGAACAACAAAATTGGTACCTACCATAGTAGTTTTCGAGAAAATCGACTTCGAAGGTGGTCACGCTCCCTTCAGCAGGACGACCATGAGCGCCGAAAAAGGGGGCATGCTACAGCTATTCTAAGTATAATAATTAGTACCTACCCATATATGTGATTCATTACGTAATAAAAACAGAACTGAAACATTCCTCAAGAGTGCGTTACCCGGGCAATATGTCTGAAAAAGTTTTAATTTAGGAGGTGAGACTATAACAAATAATTAGTGTGTTATGAGTAGCAATTTGTTTAATAATAGCAAAATTTGTTTGAATTGTAATTATAAAGTTATTTGAGAAAAACAGATTTTGCTGCAGTAACGTTTGAAACGTTACCTTGGCAAAATCGTTTTTCATAAATTCGTTTCACCCCGGAACCAAATACATGAATAGATAGCTTTTGTTGCGTAGTAAATGTTAGTAAACAGCAAAGTGTGTGTTATGGTTCTTAAGTTATTTAAGATTTTGCTGCGGTAACGTTTTGTGATTTCCCAGATCTCGGAAACGGCTCAACGCAGAAGTTTGAAAAAAATGCCAATAAGAGACCTTAATATGTTTAAATTTGTTTAAACATTACTTTTAGATTTGGTTTACGTAAATCAATGTAATTAAATGGTTTCAAAAATCTGAAAAAAATGGATTTGCAAGAAAAAAAATACATTTATAACCAAATAAACAACTGTAAAAAATACCCGTGTTAGACCATTATAGCGTCAGGAATTTTAGATTTTGTAATTTTACGCGATAAGAAGATAAAAACAAATTTGATTAATTTTAGACTGCTCGCACTTTAGCGATGAAATACGCAAATCCCAAAACATTAAGAAACATGTTTTACTTTAAACAAATTAAAATAATTCATGAACATTCGTTCCCGTCCAGCATTCAATTACGGTTACAACAATGAAAGATAAATCAAAAGGCAAGAATATGTCAGCAATTCTCTAATAAGCCGTCCAAATTGAAAAGGACACGTAAAAGCGACCGCACCGTACCGTACGGGCGATCTTCGCAAATTAGCAGCTTAGTATCCGATGTTTTGTACAGTTAAGCAGAAAAACGTTATTCGTGAAGTCGATTTTTTAATATTTCTATGATGGTACCATATTACACAATTTCTACTAGTTTTCCATTTTATACATTAATATCATGTTAATTAATAATAATTTTAAAGAATTTAAAGGATCGTAATTATGTAAAGTCAAAGTAACTTTAAAAAGGTAAGTAATAATCTCATTGTCAGTAAATAATTTGTAGTGTGATTTAAAATCCATGCAAATTACAGTATGATTTTTTTTACCTTCTTGAAAAAAATATTATAATATAATAATTTCGATATTATTATATATATATATATATTTTAAATGCCATAGGCGTCTACTCCGTTCACCTCTTATACCCTATTTATTCAAGACTGTAAAAAAGTTACCCATTATATGTATACAGTGTTTTTTTTATGATGGGTTTGCTCTTGACTCTAGTCTAGGTCGGACGCAACAGAGACAGAGTCGACAATGGAGTGAGCTTACCCAGAAGAAACCTGATCACTCTCATTTTGAACAGATTAGGGTTGTATGCACTCGGAAACACGGACGAAGGTAATGAGTTCCACTCTTTTGCTGTGCGCATTATAAAAGTCATTTGGAAGCGCTTAGAGTGAATCGGTGGAATAGCAACTAGGTAGGGAAGGTAACTGGCAGTGCGTCTAGATGTTCGAAAGGAATGAGGTCATGGAGTTCTTGAGCACACTCACCGAAGTACAATCTGTAGAATACCGACAAGCAGGCAACCTTGCGGCGATGAGCCAACCTATGAAGCTTGGAAATCCACCAGTTTTACGTCGCCAATGAGCCTCTTAGCTCTGCGTTCCACCGAGTCAAGCGCGGCTAGTTGGTACTTAGCTGATCCATCCCAAAGGTTGCTGCAATACTCAATCAGTCAGTCAGTCAATCAGTGTTAGGTTAAACGAGGGATTTACTTTAAGGGGTCATCGTACTCATCATTATGAACAACTTTTACTATGGGACCAAACATGAAATCTTGAAAAAAACTTAGTTGTTCCTTACATTTTGACGAGTTATGCGAACATGAATGTATGGGACGGCTGATTTTTGTTTCGTGAAATTGAATTTGGTCCTTAAGTAAAAGTTGTTTATTATCATGACTATAATCGTGTGTTTAACTATCGGTCACTAATTACCAGTGACCCTATATAGTAATTTGTTATTTCTGTTTGGTCAAACCAAATGTTTTATTTCGATACCACAACGCAATGCCACGCTAAACTTTTTAACGTTCTCGATGCTAGTCAGAGCAGCGCGCATCACTGCGTGCGATGCAACTCACAGTTAAAAAGTAAGAGAACGCACATAGCGTTCTCTTACTTTTTGAGGTCTACCGGAGTCTCATGGCAAATGGGGAAATAAAAATTTGTTGTGTGCAATACTGGGGAAATTGGATTAAACGATCTTGATACTGTTTATGTTTTGCCTTTTGTAACAGTTTCATTACTGTTGAAAATTCCTTTCGAACTGTATAGAATTTGTTTACTTTATTCCTAATCAACTCTAAATTGAAACTGTCCAAATTGGTTTTCTTCTTGCCCCCTCTTCTTTTTACCAGGCGTGGAATATACACCATCATTAGATGTGCCCTCACCTACGATTCGCCGTATAGTAGTACTGGAAACCCCTATAAAGAAGCTACAATTAGTAAGAAAAATATAAAATAAACTTAAAGTATCAAAACAACTCTACGACGCGCTTTAAAATCAAAGATTGAGTTTGATTTACGCCTTCTTCTTCCCTTATTTTACAATTCACATTGAAAACAATATTTCTCGCTTGAGATCGAAGTGGCTTTTTTCGACATTTTTATAAAAACAAAAAATTATCAAGAAGATCGCAAGAAGATATCACAAAATCTCAGTAGCGGTTGACAGATCTCGTACTTAATTTGATTTGACCAGTGACAATTGACATTGTCATATGAAAATCACATTATATATATATATATATTTTTTTTATGCCATGAGATTCCGGTAGACCTGAACGCTCGCTCATCAGACCGAACCAATGAAACAATCGGTCGTGAACCAACTCGCACTGTGGCATTGAAATTCGAGCTGTATTTCATGTTACTTAGAGTGGATATTTCAACATTCAAGTTAAAAGAAGTGCACGACATGTAAACGACGCGTGGTTCACGCATTGCTAACCTGTGACAGTCAAATGTAATATTGAAATATCCACTCTAAGTAACACGTTACAAAGCTAATATTTAAATGCCATACTGTGAGTCAATGTGGAATGGAGTCCGACTACCTACCTACGTTATTAGTACCTATCTAGGTACCTCTTAAGGAAAATTGTACAAATGTGAATGAATCAACTTTGCTTTTTAAGTTTTAAGCATTGGTACTCACAGAAAAATATATGTATCCAAATATTAAAATTAGGCAAGTACTCAATTTGTAATCTGTAAAATACTGTAATCGTAGTATTAGTAGGAAGGAATTCCCAGCTTATTACTCCATGTATATGCCACCAGACAGAAAGCATTACCTTGCGAGGATGAAGATCACCTTTTGACGTAGGTTTTCCCTGTTCTTTACATCTCAGCCACTGGCGCTTGCGTGTGTGATTAACACAGAGAACCCACTTTTCATCTCCAGTGACAAGATGATCTAACCAATTAAATGTGCGGCGGAAAGATAAAACTTGTACACAAATCTCAACTCGGTAGGTCAGCTGATCTTTACTTAATTGACGGGGTACGCAAACATTATATTTGTAAGTCTTTCCCAAACCATGTAAATGATTTTCTATGGTGCCATGAGAGCACTCGAGCTGAACAGCCAAAACCCGTGTAGTTCTTCGAGGATCTTCTTCGATTAATAGTTTTAATTTATCGATATCTGTTTCCACGGGGCGCCCAGACCTTGGTTGATCGGTTAAGGAAAAATCGTTATTGCGGCACCGTTGGAACCAGCGCTTTGCTGTTGCTTCGGAGACTGCATCGTGAGCTATCCTTTGACAAATATTACGTGTAGCTTCTGCAGCAGAATGCCCAGATTGAAACTCATATAATAAACAATGTCGTACGTGGGTTTTAATATCACTCATTTCTTTGTGAAATTTAAAGCACTAACAGCCAAACTATCAATAGCGCGACTCGCTCTTTATATACCCTCTGCTATAGAACGTTGTCGAACCTTTCCGAAAATTCTAGAAATTATAAACTAAAACGCTCATTACTTACTAGCCAACCCGATAATTTGTTTAAAGTTTGCCATGTTTCTTAATGTTTTGGGAACTGCGTATTTCATCGCTAAATTACGATCAGTCTAAAATTTATTTTTATCTTCTTATCGCGTAAAGTTACAAAATCTAGAATTCCTGACATAATAATCGTCTACCACGGGTATTTTATACAGCTGTTTATTTGGTTATAACTGTATTGGTTTACTTGCAAATCCGTTGTTTCTGATTTTTGAAACTATTTAATTACATTGGTTTTCGTAAACTAAATCAAAAAGTAACGTTTAAACCAATTAAGGTTTCTTATTAGTATTTTTTTCAAACTTCTGCGCCGTTGAGCCATTTCCGAGATCTGGGAAATCACAAAACGTTACCGCAGCAAAATCTTAAATAACTTAAGAATAAAGTAACTAATAACACACACTTTTGCTATTTACTACGCAACAAAAGCAATCTATTCATGTATTTGGTTCAGGTCGGAAACGAATTTTTGAAAAACGATTTTGCCCGGGTAACGTTTCAAACGTTACTGTAGCAAATTCTGTTTTTCTCAAATAACTTTATAACTACAATTCAAACAAATTTTGCTATCATTAAACAAATTGCTCCTCATGATACACTTGTAGCATATAGCTACAGTTCGGCCGCTCAGCCAAAAAAGAACCGCGCGACCTGCGGCTCAACGCACCGCCTCATCCACGCGCTCTTGATGCGCCCGTCGCTCGCTCTGGGCAGTCCGCGCTAGACAACCTATCAAGCAGGCAGGACGAATTCCGCTCACGCCGCACATTAATGTTAAAACCTTTATTGTTTCGTATTAAGTAATAAACTTAATATCGTTAGAGCTGTGTTTATTCTGAAGAGTTCCCTATACGTCTAAATACACAACAGACATTAAACAACACACAGACTCTACACACTAATTATTTGTTATATGTAGTCTCACCTCTCTAAAGCACAACTTTTTCAGACATTTTGCCCGGGTAATGCACTCTTTCCTCAAACCTACATAGAAAATCGGTACCCTGCAAGGTAAAATTAGTACTTACCCAAAATTCAAAATTACCATGTATGCCTTTTATTTAAGTTCTGTCGTTTACATATTTGCCGCCAATTTTGAACTGTTCAATGTTCAAAGTTGGAATTTTTCACTCTCGGTGCATGGGAAGCCGTCACCTCCTTCTGCGAAGCAGTAATGCTCGCGAAGGAGGAGGCTGAACGCGTGAGGGAGAGGCAATCTTTGCGCCCTCACGCCCTTAGTCGCCGCAGGAGACGCCCTGGGCGTCGGGAATCGATAGCTGATTCCCGGCCACCGTAGGCGCGGGCTTGCGGATGGCGAGCAATGGGTGGCTCGCCGCCCGGTAAGGACCAGGACCGGATCGACGGCGCGTTATGTTCCACGCGCGCCTCAAAGAGATGTCAGCACTAGCTGAAGGGGTCCGCTAGGACCGATGCCCGCAAGGGTTGCGGGTTGTTCGAAAGAGTTACCGTAGCCCTGGCACAGGCAACTGAAGGAACACGGGTGGGATTTAGTCAGTAGAAGTCTGACACGCCCTCCCGCTCCACCCAGAGCTGGAGAAGTTATTTTCCAAAAAAAAAAAGGATTTCATTTTCTTGCCGT
This sequence comes from Dicycla oo, assembly GCA_948252095.1. Taxonomy (NCBI): domain Eukaryota; kingdom Metazoa; phylum Arthropoda; class Insecta; order Lepidoptera; family Noctuidae; genus Dicycla; species Dicycla oo. The sequence continues at coordinate 22,170,185 of OX411714.1, forward strand.
TTTGATTTTCATTCAGCAAACGCCTTAATATCTATAAACTTTTCGAAAACTTCACTTTTTTTGTACAAAAAATAAATAAAAGTTTTTCGCGTGAAATCGTCAATAAACGTCAAATAATATCGGAACCCGCTAATTGAAGGTGTACTCATAGGTCCACACACGTCTGAGTGCACTAAACCTAATGCTTCCGTAGCTCTCGTTGCAGTAGTTTTACGAAACGGTTGTTTCGTTTGTTTTCCCATAATGCAAGATATACACTCCAGTTTAGAAGCAAAATCAGGAAAACTTACTCCTGTTGCCATCTTATCTCTCAGTAGTTTGAGGTTATGCATACCAAGATGTCCCATCCTCCGATGCCATAACATCTGCTGGTCATGCTCTGTTGTTGCTGGCGCAGAACCCTGTGAACTGCACTTGATTTTATAAATGCCTCGTTCTTCCACACCTTTCACAATAGGCTTACCTCGCACCTCACACTCATTTCTCTTGTAGATGTCACAACTTTTATCTGTAAATACTACCACATTACCCCTTTTCGCAATTGCATTCACACTCAATAAGTTAGAAGCTAACTTAGGAACATACGTAACGCCGCTGACTGTCAATCCTGACTTACATACTACCGTACCCTCACCTGCACCGAACACCTCATTACCATCTGCACAAGTCACTCTCAAAGACTTATGAGTATCCTTTAAGTTCTTAAACCAAGATTTGCGATTCGACATGTGTGTCGACGCTCCAGAATCAATGATCCAGTCTTCTGCCTGTGGAATCGACGTGCCGAACGCAAAGGCTTGAAGAGCTTCCTTCTTTCCTTTTGAGTTATCAGGGCACTCACGTGCCTTGTGTGGTCCATCACAAATAAAGCATCTGATCTTTTGTCTAATCTTCTTCGGTGTACTCTTAGCCTTATGCTTATTTGACAATAGTGCTGAAGTCGGTTGGCTTGCACTCGTGCTTGCCGAATAGGTATCCTCCATTTGAAAAAGCTTCATCTTTACATAGTCGGTAGTAAGAACAACGTTACTATTTTCTATGGCTAGTCTCATTGGTTGGAACTCTATGGTAAGGCCTTGTAGAAGTAAAGCAGCCAACAGTTCATCGTCAACCTCCTTTCCTAGGTCCTGAAGTTCCTGAGACACCATCATCACAGACGTGACATATTCCCTAACCGATGGGAATAGCTCCAGCTTCATGCTCACTAGCTTTGCAAGTAGCCGGCAGCGGTTATTCAGACCTTTGTCCTCGAACGCACTCATTAATGCTTCCCAAGCATTTTTCGCTGTTTTGGCTTTGCGTACATGCACCAAGCAATGAGGTCTAATCATCAAACAAATCTTAGCTCTGGCTTTCTGGTCTTTTCTCATACCTTGCACATCGGTCGTTTCAAGTGTAACTCTTGTATACTCCCACAAGTCATCGTGAACAAGATGTAACTCCATCAAAAACTTCCATGTGGCGTAATTGCTGTTACCATCTAATTTCTCTATAGAGGGCCACCCACTACTGCCTGAAGAAACCGTATTTTGTGCCATCGTTGAGTTCTGCTCTCTATGAGAACTCGTTACCTTTAGACATCTCCCTGCAAATCGCTGCCTGGGCCCATAACCTGTTAGTGGGTCTGCTCAAGTCCCACTAGCGTGCAGAGTGCTTACAATAATATGGAATGCAGGAGATGATCAAAGTTGGTATATAAAACGCTGTTATAAATAAAAGCTTAGATCAAATCTATATTTTAGTTTTATTCCAGTTGACACACAAAAAAGGTAAAATTATCTGACACTGTGACCAGATGACAGGACATGAAAAAGAATGTAGAAAAATAAATTTAAATAGAACAAAAAGATCAATATCAAAAACATAAGACTTTTTATTCTAACATATACAGCATTTGAGGATCCTGCGTGGAATCTTTCGAGAGTTCTGACGCACCAAGCAACGCGAGCCGCTTTTTGCTCTTCACAGAGCGAATGCGGTATCCATCGGGAAAACAACTTTTTTACACCTAATTGTTCATGCAAGATTATTGGTATTTGACTCATGCCAATGTCTAAAGTTGCCTGAATTTCGCGGTATGTCACATGTCGATCTTCCTCAATCAGCTTACGCACAGCATCGACGTTTTCTTGGGTGACTGCAGTTTTTGGACGACCTTGACGGGGATCATCACTGAGCTTGACACGTCCACGTTGAAATTCAGCAAACCAGCGGTAAATTGTAGTTTTGGATGGGGCTTCATCACCAAATGCAGAAATCATCCTGTCAACCCACTGTTTTTGTGTTAAACCACTTCGAAAGTCATAATAAATCATCGCTCTTGAATTTTCTCGAGTCAATTCCATTTTCTCAACGACTAAACAAGTTTGACAAAGCCTTGTGACAAGACCGAGAATCTTTTTTAAAATAAATAAATGGTATTCGATTTTTAAAACCAAGGAGTTTTCAATTAAAAAGATTTTAATATGACAGGAACAATGGAAATATTCCATTCCCGATACTTTTAGTGCAGCCCTCGTAATTGGTCCTATTCAAATCTGTAAACCGTTTTTGGAAGAAACTTGAAGTTTCCGAGATTTTTACGAAGTTATGTTTTTTTTCCATACAAAAAAATCTTTAAAAATTCATAGCTCTGAAAATAATAGTCAAAACGGAAAAGTCGTAGAACATTATTAAATTGTATTTGTTAGTAGATTTCATTTCCGTAATTACTTTTTTAACTTTATCAGTTTTTGACGATCGCTAAGTCTTCTACGACATTTCGTTCCATCGTGGGCCGTTCGGCCAACGTGATCTCCATAACTGAGGAACTAAGAGAAACCGTCAATGTTGCAGTATTTAAAAGAAGAGTGAAAGAACACTATCTTTCCATTTCGTCATAGTTATTTTAGTGATATTTATTCTAGAAGTATGTATGTATTTAAGTATTTGTTATATGTTTTGTTAGCTTAGTGAATTGTTTTTTAGATTTTACCTATGTATTTTTATTTTCTCTCTTACACACGGTGTCTAAATCTCTTTTTATCCTCTGTCCTATCGCAGGTATGCTGGAAGAGATTTCTTTAGAAATAAGCACATTGTGTGTACATAAATGGTTAAATAAATAAATAAAGATTTAGTGACAACACTGAAACAAATTTTGACTGCTTTAGTTTTTTTTTGTGACGGCCCCATTAAATGGTAAATTGAACATTAAACTTATAACCTCAAAACATTGGGATTATCGATTCCTCCACAACGAAGAAACTTAGAGAAACCGTCAATGAATAAAGATTTAGTGACGACAGTGAAATGAATGTTTATTGCTTTATTTTTATTCGTGACGGCCCCATTCAAAAGTACATTGAAAATGTAACATATTATAACCTCAAAACATTGGCATCAAGTAGGTATCGATTCCTTCACAACGAAGAAGTTAGAAGACTCGAAAACTCCTGATGTGTTGCAGTCCTCGAGAATAGGTAACTGCTCTGCAGGTTTTCAGTGCAATGGTGACAGTATTTTTATTGATTCAAGATCATCATATGCCACTATGGCGGACGGCGAAATTGGCCGAACGGCCTGATGTTGCTGGAACTAAAATTCATTTTACTTTGAACCGGTGGCATTACGAGCAAAAGTAAAGCAGTGGTTGTTTGTCACAAAATCTCTATTCAGTAACAGTTTCTGTAAGATCCTCAGTTATGGAGATTCAGGTTGGCCGAACGTTCTGCTATCAATCCATTCGGCCACACACAAATGCTTCTAACTTTCGAACTGTTCTGTCACAAATTATTTGGCTGGCATCTTTATGCGTCACAAAATCGTCACTAAAAACTGGAGTAGCAGCCAGCTCTCTACCTCGATTGGCCGAACGTTCTGATGTAGGTACATTAAAAACTGGTACCTAGGGGAGCGTGGGTCACAGTGGATCCTGGGTCACAGTGGATAAATCATTGTAGGTGTGTATTTAAAGCAAACAGACGCGTACGCGTTCGCGACGTTGCCGTTCTTACACTCCCCCCGCAACCGAGCTAGTCGCCATCTTAGTATCGGAGTGGACGCACGCGGTACGGAGCATCCGTCGACAAGTAAGCCACAAACTTTTATTTTACGTGTTTTTGTAAAACGTTTTGCCTTTCCGTATATTAGAATTTTACAAGTGTTGATAATGTGATATGATCTAAAGTTACTGTAGAGAATTTTTGTTACTCTAATATGTTTATTTGACAAATAAATAATTTGGTAGGATTTTTTAATTAAGACTTCTCCAACTGGGGCACAGTGGATCGTTTTGAATTGGGGTACAGTGGATCTTGTATCCACTGTATAGGATCGGAGGATTAAGAATATTATGATTGTAATTGTTTTTTATTGTTTGTAAGAGGTTTAGTTATGTCAACCTTATAAGTTGAAGGACAGCAGATGTGTTCTATTTATTGATCGTTTGATTTTTTCATATTGTGAAACTAGTACCTAAGTTTAAAGTATTATAGGTACTTTCCAAATACAAAGTCCACGTCTAAATTACCTCAAATATAGATTTATGTTATGTTTACAATTTTAATGATTAAAAATAAACCACTTAATTTAAATACACGTTTTTTAATGAATATAAATTAATTATTATCCAGTGTGACTCACAGGATCCAGTGTAACCCAAATCAGTATCCACTGTGCCCCTGTTATGGGGCACAGTGGATAATTTATCACTTAAAATAAAAAAAAATACTGAGTGCTTTTAGGTCTGTTTTTGTAATACAGGTTCAAATTTAAATATATTTTCTAGGACTCAGTCAACATGATAGAAAATTTGAGGTAAAAAAAGTAAAGTTACAAGTCATTGAAAGAAAATGGATCCACTGTGACCCACGCTCCCCTACTTATAAGTTTTCAGGGAAGGATTTTACGACATGACCGGACTCAAAAAATGGTATAAATAATCTATACCTACGTCAAACTTCACCCTTGCAGGGGTGGAGGGAATACAGTTGATATAAAAGACGTTATTCCTTTGATTTATAAACTTGAAACTTGGCCCAAACAAGAGACCGGGACCGTTCGTTACGATGTCCGATGTGGGAGTCCTTTGTGCTCCTGTGCACGTCTTCCGGCTGATAGGATAACTATATTATTTTGTTGAGATTGGATGCGATGTGTATATAAATAATTAAGATCGTAATCATTCATTTCGAAACCTACTAACCTACCTAATCCACACGGACGAAGTAGCGTGCAGTGCTAGTTCCTACTAATACATCCTAAACCGTTGCGGCCCGGATGGTCAAGTCTGGTTATCAAAATTAAACAAATATTAGGTAAGTATGTATACAATATAATTATACACTTTTAAAGATTTTTTCCTTCTTATAATTTAATGTGGAATATCCATGTTACTTAATCTAAGTATGAAATCTAGAAGGTACATTTGAACTTTCACTTCAATTGGTTTATTAGTGACGAAAAATCCTGGCACAGCAGCCTTTTCTAGGGTTACTTGCTGGTCACTCACCTGTAAGAAAAAAAAAACATGGAAAGAATCAGTGTCAAGACATTTTTTATTAGGCCTGCAAGCTGAAAAATATATCCGCTTAGCTCCGCTCCACTTACACTGTTTACAGTGACGCGAAGTGGAGATTTCGAGCACTGTGATTGGTCAATTCACGAGCCGCTCCTCTTCAATCCACCTAGCTCCACGTCAGTGGAAACGCACCCTTATGAGGCGCACACACCATACGAGCCGTACGATACGTAGCGCCGGAGAAAATGCTATTCTCAACAACGTGTTTTGTATGTAGAGTTTATGTGTTTTGTAAAGGCGGTCGAAATTTTCATTATTTTTGCGATAGGACACACCGTTTTCAAGATATAAGCAAAATAAAAGAAAAAAATATACAGTACTGTTTTACGAAATTTTAGTTCATGACTGACAACTAATTTTATTCCACGCCTTTTTAATCGCGATTAAAAATAGTCTAATTTAGTTTGACAGTCAAAATTTTAGGTGAAAAATGTCAAAATCAGAATAGCAAAATTGCCATTTTCACTAAACTAATTATCATAATGCAATTTAGTGCTGTCAAATTATAATATAGTTGAGTTGTGTCACTTTAGTCAATTTCAGAATGGGAAATCGTTGTTTGACAGGAATAAACTAAGTTTTAGTGATTTTTAGTCTAGTTTAGAGGCATTTGTGACAAGAGAATCGGTCCCAACTGCAAAAACTGTTTTTAAGCTGATATTTCAACTACACTGCGGTTGATGACGTCAAAAAAGTCATGTACCTACCTAATTAATTAATGTTTTGGTTTAACAAGTTTTGATATCGATACCCATCACGTCTGCGGAGTTTCGCTAGCTAATTTAATTTGCCTCTGTATACACATACACCTAAGCCCAACTTTATCATGTCCCGATATAGTTCCATCTTTTTAAAATAAACAAAATGTTCTGTTTTGTAATCCGAGATCAATAAATTCCACTAAATTTAAACAATCTCAAAGGCAGATATTGACTTCATGTATTACAATGTATGTATAATTGACTTTATGTATAACAATGTATGTATAACTCTTCTCTGCATTTTTCTGAGACAGTAAATTATTTATTTAATAAGTAGATATAATTAAATAAAGGCCTATTCAAACCTAAGCGGTATTCGCTGCCGCTATGGGTAGAGGTACATACCGCGCGGGTTTCGCTTAGGTATTTAGTATTATGTTTCGCGGCAAAAGCGGTACAGATGAATGAACAGTAATATTACCGCATACCCACTCGGTTTTCTCTGCCGCAGACGGTAGCGAATACCGCTTAGGTTTGAATAGGCCTTATTATGGGTAATTTTCATTATCCTGGCAACCGAACACGCACACAGAGGTACGTGTTCTTATAGTGCTGTCACGCACACAAGTCGACAAACGTCACAAGTCACTTTATTGTTCGGTGCGGTCCATCTGCCTTTGTTCTGTAATCTGAGGTTTCCACTATAAATATGCTTAGCTTTAAAATTAATTGATTAAATTTTATTTCAAACCTGACCCGAAAATCCTGACCTAAGGTTCGGTTTGGTTAGGTTCCTTTTTTAAACCCTACAGACAGAAATAGGAACCCCGCGCAGCAAGGCTCCGTCGACCTGCTGTCAGAGCAATTGAGCCCCGCGCCCTAATTTGCCTTTTCATTACCTGTAGCCATGCTATGGCAACTAGGAACATAGAAAATGTTGGTTTTATTTTTTAATTCAGCGCCATCTATCTTCCAGCTAGTCGAACAAAAAATATTGTGTTGCAATATAAAAATATATATTAATGAGGCCGGGAAACAGTGCGAAACACATTCATTTAAATAAAATGATTCTCTGAAAATATTAAATAATACATGTTGAAAAAAAAACAATGAATGAAAGCCGAGTATTTATGGACCTGTTTATTGGTTCTGTAATCGTTTTTTTTAGAGTTGACATAATGGGAATTTATCATTGTTGCAATGGCAATACTGTAATTGCAAATGTCTGTCTGCGTATGAGTGCCGGTTTTCCGTTTCTCGTTCAGATTTTGGCTTTTGCAATTACTTTTTGATTGTTTCGCGAGTGCATCTGTTACCCACGTTGAGTTGAGCCTCTGCCCCTCCGTGTTGCTGTGCCGCGTTACTATCATCCTTCGTTTCGTACGTCCACGTTGAGTTCTCCTCCGTACCGGCGTTTCGGAATAAACTTGTAAAGTTTCTGTTTTGTTTACTATTGAGCATAGGCGCTCGTTAGAGTTTGGACCCATAATTGCGAATAGTGAACTGCAGTGAACCGAACATTGAGTGAACTTTCATCATGTCACAAAACTCTTGTTGTGTACCTGGATGTTCAGTGACTATCAAGGATGGTATGTACTTAATTACTGTTGTGCCCTAGTTTTCCTATCTCCACTATGTTTCTTACATTCTTATCCCTATCCAGATATAAACAATGATTATAAACATGTTTGCTATTAATTTATTTAATACTAGCTAGCCCGGCAAACTTCACACTGCCACAGAATACATATTTTTTTTTACCTTTAAAACCTTCCACGGATTTTCACAAATAAAGCAAAACCAAAATTAGCCAAATCCGTCCAGCCGTTCTCGAGTTTTAGCAAGACTAATGAACAGCAATTGATTTTTACATTAAGAAGAAGATACTAAACTTATACATAATTATGCTGTTTGTTTTCAGGTATACCTCTACACAGCTTTCCAAATCCAAATGTGAATGCAGAGAAATTCAATTCCTGGGTTTCGAAAATTGGAGGCACTGTAGCTACTATGGATAATTTGGATGTTTATAGTAACAGACGTGTTTGTCATAAACATTTTGAAGAAATCCATAAGTATCCAAGAAACAGATTGTGCAAATTAGCTGTTCCTGTACTGTATTTGCCCGGTAATATTTTAAATCAACTAGAAAAATTATCTTGAAACATAAACAACAAATTCTCATTATTTATAAAAACTATTTTCAGAACAACTACATACAGAATCGGCAACCCTGCCTGATCTGGCTTCAACATCTGGCTATCAAAGGATTCCTTGTGAAATTCCTATGAGAGGTATGTATCTTACCTACACATGAAGTGAGCTAAAAGTAGAAAATTTAAAATTATATTTACTTCAGTCAGAAAATAATTAAAAGAATATAGTTGCTAACACAAAAATAAATAGCATATAATATTTGAATATTGCTATATTGTTACTAATATGTATTGCTAATATTGTTCTAAATGTTTCATTTGCAGTTCAACTGTTTACCAAACCTGATACGATGCCTGCCCTATGTTCAATGTCTGATATTCAGAAGACTTCATCAGAAGGTCAAATGACAGGTTTGTATCTTATCTTTCATAAATAAAGCTAAACTCAAAACTATAGGCTGTTTGACTGAAAAAATCTTATTAGTCTGTCAGTAAATTTATCAAAAAATATAAAATCTTTGTCAAATTGACAAAGATAGACACTTTTAAAATGGCAATATGTCTCAAGCAAGGACCTTGTATACAATCTGGATTGACTACGACTACCTAAAAAGTGGGCCGAGAAGGAAGGTTACATAAAGTCATTTTGTCTCGTTCTGCTAGTGTGTCCATAGACTAGTTCGTACTTCAGGACATTCTTCATGATATAAAATCTACAGGATCAATTAAAATAAAATGCTGCAATGACAAAAATAATAACATTTATATCACAACAAATCTAAGAAAATAGTTTTGTATAGGCGTAACTCACACTATTTCTATTATCTTATCCGTAAAACCATTGAATTACTAAGCTATTTTTATTTTATTAAAACATACAATTTTAAAACAACAAATTTAAATTAAAATGTACTTCGTGTAGAACTGTTAAACGCGGTACCTCTTAGATTTGTCGGGCTTTAATTTAGTAAATTTATGGTTACTCTAGTTAAAATAGAGGTAAGAAAGGGACACACCACCTGCTGGTGATGGTCTTTTCAGAACCATTTTTCCTTTTTGTGTGTCAAAAACACACATGATCTTAATGTCAATGAAAATAAGGTACACTTTAGAGTTTGCAATATTGCTTCGTAATCAATCTAGTTTATCCGTAAGGATATATAAGATCTTTGGTCTCAAGCAAGTACAATTTTCATTTGTTTCTGACGTCAGGTTTGATGCATTTTATCTTTGTAAATATTCATTGATTGAACAAAAGAAAGAATATGTGTCCATTATATTTAATACCTACTCTAATTGACGGACTAATTAGAATTGATTGATGCTTTCAACATGCCTATTAAGTGAAAACTGAAAAAAAGGAAATAGATTAGTTCTTAGTAGTTCAGAATTACCTTAACTACCACACCTCGAATGTTATTGACCTATGTACCTATGTGAATATTTTATGTGTGTGTGTCATATTAAATCTCTTTTTCAGGACATGAACAGCATATTATGCAGAAAGAACAGAATAAGAACTATATATATAAATCAACCAAACCAAAAGGTAGTGTGTTGTTTAAAATCTTATTATTTAATATCAGTACCCTTAGCACGAGTTTTCAGTATTTGAGACGTAAAGTAAACTGGAACTTTGACAATTTCAAATTGACAATTTTCAAGGCAAAAATTTGTTCCATCTTCGCACATCAGAGGCGCTGTTCCATTTTTCCATACAAGAAACGCTGTAAATACTAGAAAGTCGCTGTAAAGTAATAGTGAAAACTCGTGCTAAGGGTACAGTTTTAATGGTAAAAAAAACAGTTTTTTTTTTAATATATATTTTTTTTAAATTGGTAAGTAGTCTGTTCACTAAGGTTATACTTTTTGTTTCAGGTGTTTATGTGCCTGTTACGAAACATAGAGAATATAAAAATCTATAAAAGCAGCTGAAGAAGTCGGAAAGTGCTAAGGTGACTTTTAAGCAAAAATATAATCTTGCAAAGAAAATGACAAGAACCACAGCATTCAGCATTATGACCTCAAAAATGTCAGCTACTGCAAAAATATTTTGCCAAATGCAAGTATCTCAAAGTGGCAAGAAAAAACCTGGAAGGCGATTCACACTTGACCAAAAAATTTTGGCACTATCATTGTACAAACCCTCACCGAAGGCTTATCGCTTGTTAAGTCAAATGTGCATTTTGCCTAGTCGAAGAACATTGCAAAATTTACTGCATAAATTGGATTTGAAAGTTGGCATCAATGAAATAATGTTTGAAAACTTAAAAAGTAGGGTAGCTAAACTGCCAGAACACCACAAATATTGCGCGATTTTGTTTGATGAGATGGCGATTCAACCATCGATTACATATGACAAAAGGCATGATAAAATAATTGGATTTGTTGACAATGGAGAAAAAACTGAAAAAGAATTTTGTGATCATGTCCTAGTTTTTATGATAAGAGGTGTCAAAAAATTCAAGCAGCCAATAGCTTATTTTTATTGCCATGGAAGCACAAAGAGACACGAGCTAAAAGCTCAAATTAAAAATATTATTTTAAAAGTCCAAGAAACTGGACTAAAAGTCATAGCCACCATTTGTGACCAAAGCACCTCCAATGTCGCAGCCATAAACTTGCTATTGATGGAGACAAGGGAATTTTTTTATTAGAAAGGGCAAAGCATACCGAGAAGGCTACTTACTACAAGATAGGGACGGACAAAATTGTCCCCCTGTATGATCCACCACACCTTATTAAAGGGATAAGGAATAATTTGTTAAACAAAAATTTGAAATATATAATGAACGGAAAGGAGTGCACTGCTAAATGGTCCCACATTGTGGCCTTATATAATAGGTGCCCATCATATAAAGGCGTCAAACTAGTGCATAAACTGACTGCTCTCCATGTATTTCCCAGTCTAATCCCAAAGATGAGGGTGAAACACTGTACACAAGTGTTTAGTCAGTCAGTTGCAGTTGGACTTGGATGTTTAGCAGGTATGTAGATGTTTTCTGCAATCTGTTATTTTCATTGATGAGTTTCCGGGTTCGATTCCCAGGTCAAGCAGTGTTATTGGGTTTTTCCATTAGGAATTTCTCAGTAGCCACTGATTTTGGATTTGTGTCCCGTTGATGGCAATAAGCTCGCTCCCTATTAAATGGGAGTTATACATAAACTAAGGTAAACTAAGACTGTGGCAAACCCATCTCACATAAAAACAAACAATGCGAAATGTGGGTGTACTATTAAGTGCACCTCTGCTATGCTTCGGGGATCACATGCGTGATGTTATGTTTATTCATTATTTTGTACAAAACAAGTTCTTATGCTATTAACCTTTCGAGTACCGTCATAATGAGACACAATTAAAGAACAATAGGTGCGCGGACACCGGTGTCCGCTTCGTGTATGTTAGTTTAAGTAGCTCATGTAGTTATGGAAGAATTTGTTTTTTTACAGATATGGGAGTTCTGGACAAAGCGAGTCACGAGACAGCGGAACTTCTTATATTTTTTGACAATCTTTTTGATAGCGTTAATGGCAGCTTTAGCGATATTAGACATGGGAAAATGAATCGCGCTGCCGTTACTCCAACTTCACCACATCAAAATTTATGGAATTACAGTATCCCTATCCTCAAAACTATGAGATTTGTAAATGGGAAAAGTCAAGGAGTAGTGCCTTCCTTATCCAGTTGGATAAAAACTTTAGAAGGCTTTAAAAATATTGTATTTTTTTTTACATTCAAAGGGGATCAATTCCTTATTACTGCGTAATTTCAACCAGGATCCACTGGAGAACTTTTCTGGGGCAATTCGAGCTCATGGCCATAGCAATATAATGCCCACGGCGTCTGCATTTGAAAGAGCTTTTAAGACACTCCTAATTAACAATGTAACATCTTCACATTCAGTTGGATCGGACTGTGAAAAAGATGACAGTGTTTGTCTCAAATCGCTAAAATGTCTTTTAGTAAATCTTGGAGACAGCAAGACACCAACTGAATGTGAAAATGAAATAGACTGTGCTCACATGTGTATGAAACTTCTAAATGCAGAAGCGTTATTAAGAAGTAAAACTCCAGTGGATATGGAAAAATGCGCAGCAATTGGTTATTGCAGTGGTTGGATGGCACAACTTGCAAAAAAAAAATGTGTACAAGAACTGTGCCACTTGCAGGCATGATTTAGAAGAAGAAAAAATATATTAGATTTTCATAAATACATAAAAATGAAAGAATATGGAAATAAAAAGTGGTTGTGCTACCCTACTAGGGCACTGTTTGATTTCTTTGTCCAAGTGGAACACATTTGCACAGAAATACTAAAAGAAAATTGTAATAAAACTAATTTAGGTGGATACATTAAGTTAATCATAACTATCAATTTAAATTTTATCTCATGTGCAACACATTAAAATGAATTAACGAATTTTCTAATTAATAAATCAACCAATTTTTTTATTAATAATTGGTGCAAAGAAATCAACGGTGTAATTACTGGTAAAATAACCTTTTGGGATAAAAATTACCCCATGAAGGAAAAAGCATACATACACTACTCCAGAAATAAAGGGAGGAAGAGAATAACCCAAACTAATAAATCTGTGAATGTTTAATTTTAATTGCAAAATAAATCTGTCAAAAGAACAATCTGTGTTTTTCAGATTCTGTTATTTCATTCATGGACATCTGGGAGTTTTACCTAAGCGTTTAAATTATTGTTTTAAATGCTTTTGTAATAATTATGTTAAGAATGCATTACATAATTATTACAAAAGCATTAAAAACAATAACTTTTACTCTTGGGTAAAATTCAAATATTAAAAAGTACCAAGCTAGGTACGTAGCTAGCTATAGCTAGCTAATAGCTATAGCTATAGCTAGCTAATATATATAGATAATAGATTTGGTTAGCTGACTACTAGATGGCGCTTCGTGCTATCATTCAGGAAAAGGGAGAGTTGCCTGTCTATACCCCTATATTATATTGTAGTCTTTGCCTGTAGCACAGTAAGAGTTAATGATATGAATGAAACCAACTTGTTGACAGTTGTCAATCAGACATTTTAATGTGCGTTCAGAAACTAACTGGTTTCGGAGTTGGTTTTCGACACAGTTATTGTGCAAACCATTATTTTATAGTTCATTCAATTAATTTTAAAGCTAAAAATTTATATTTACAACTATGAAACAACAAATTTAAAGTGCTGTCAAATACATTCCTATTTTAAAGCCATTGTTAGCCAACAAGGATTAAAGTTATTTTGTTGTCCTCACAAAATGGCAATATTTCCAATGAGAAAAATCATAGCTGAGAGCCCGATGAAGTCAAAAGTAATGGCAAAAAAGCTGGATGATTAATACAAGATTAATACCCAGGTGGGTCCCGGCCAAGGGCCGGCCGGGGAATCCCACACCGCTTCGGCGGTCAGCCCCCAACGTAATCTGGGGGGGGGCACCCAACTTCTCTTTGGCGCTCTCCGCGGCTGGCTGGTAACCTAGCGCACACCACACAAGCTGCGACTAACGCGCCCATAAACCTGACACCGGCTGCGACTAACGCGCCCATGGACATTATTCCGGTTGCGACTCACGCGCTAACATCCACTACTCGGAGTATGCCTCCCATGAGCCTATGGCAACAGAGTATCGTGCGGAGTAGCGTCACTTATCCGGACAACCACCAAGACCGACACAAACGGAGAGAGACAGGTAGGGATGACGAACCTGGCAGCTCTACCATTCTCGCAGTAGGCGATCGAAAGCGCAAACCAAAAAAGCCTGCCGGGGGCGCCAGCCGACCCCAACAAGACAAACCGCGACCAAAACAGAAGCGGGGAAAGCGGGCTGGAGCCTCATACCGGGCCCTGCCAGGCACCTCAAAACCGCAGCCTGGACCGAGCGGTACAGGGCCGGTGAGGAGGGAGCGCCCTGACAATACGGCTTCACCAAGCACCCCAACCCCCTAAGACCCAGACCGACAGCACCGACACGAAGACGACACAACCGACTTCGACTCCGACACAGACAGACGACGCAGAAATTACCAAACTCGAGGCAGATATGGCCCGAGCGGCAAAGGCCGACGACGACGGCATACAACCGCCTAAATCACCTGGCTGGAACGAGCAGCTGCTAGACTCGCCGACGGGGGATCAACATGACGACGAGTACAGTGGAGGTGACGGAAAGGATATCTGATGGATCCAGCTCCGACTAACTCCACTCCATCACCAACTTCGCTCATACAAATCATACAGGCTAACCTCCAACCAACATAGCCAGACGGCCACGGCCAGTCTGCGCAGAGCACTGGAGGTAAAGCCCCGAACCATTGCACTGATCCAAGAACCGTGGATCAGGAATAACAGGATATGTGGCCTCGGAAACATCAGTGGCAAGCTAATTCTAAACACACATGGCTCAGAAAAACCGAGAACCTGCGCTTACATACCCAAAGAAATCCCCTTAACACCACTCACTCAATTCTGTTCCAGAGACCTGACAGCCGTCAGGCTCCAGACTGAAGGTAGCATTCCAGATGTTGTGCTAGCCTCGGCATACATGCCAGGCGAAGACGCAGACTGCCCGCCGAAAGAGATGGCCGACCTGGTACAGCACTGCGAGCGCGCCAAACTAGACCTGATTATCTGCACCGACTCGAACGCCCACCACCCGCTCTGGGGCAGCAAGACACCGAAACCCAGAGGAGAAGTACTATCCACCTATTTATTCTCTACTAACTTTAACATTGTTAACCGCGGCTCAGAACCCACTTGGGTCACAGTTCGAGGTCAAACAATCATAGACCTGACACTTGCTACAGAAAATGCGACTAACCTTATCACAAACTGGCACGTATCAGACGAGCCCTCTTGCTCAGACCAGATCCGATTTACATTAACGGCCAACACAAGGAAACCAGAACCGAGACGTAACCCACGGCGCACCAATGTTCCCGGGTATAAACGTCTACTAGCCTCACTACTAGCTAGGCACCTATCACAAATAACCATAAAAGACCAAGCACAATTGGAATACAACGTGACAAAATTATCAGAATACCTAACTGAAGCTTACTATGCATGCAAGTTAAAAGCGCCACAAACCAAGGGCGAGAGAAATCCTTGGTGGGACGCTGAACGTAGCAAACTCAGAAATGCACTACGTAAGCATTACAACAGAGCCAAAAACACTAGACTCCCGGATGACTGGGAAATGTATAAAGAAACCTAATACACATAAAAAAAGCAGATCAGAACCGCCAGGAGAAGTGCGTGGCGTAAATTCTGCGAATCCATTGAGACGAACAAAGAAGAGTAAGGAAGATCCTATCAACCGATAAGGACCGAACCCTCGGCGCGCTGAAAAAACCTCATAATACATACACACTAACCGACCATAAAAGCAGTAAGGTCCTTCTTAAGACGCACTTCCCAAACTGCAGGACAGGACATGGGGGATGAACCAGAATGGACCCCAACAAATCACGACTGGACTACAGACAAAAACAAAAGACCGAATAAAGTGGGCCATAAATACCTTCCAGCCATACAAGTCCGCAGGACTGGATGGCATCTTCCCAGCCTTACTGCAGTGGGGGGTAGATCATCTGATGCCATGGTTGGTGGAAATCTACCGAGCCTGCATAGCATTTAGATACATACCCCTCGCATGGCGAGAATTGAAGGTCATTTTCATACTCAAACCTGGAAAGACTGACTATACACAAGCCAAGGCTTATAGGCCTATAAGCCTCACATCTTATCTACTGAAAACCCTCGAGAGACTATGTGATAGACACATCCGAGATGGACCTATTCAGATAAAACCAGTACACAAACAACAGCATGCATACTCCACTGGCAGATCAACGCAATCTGCACTACATAGTTTGGTTTCCTTAATTGAGTGCGCAGTGGACCACAAATGCTCATCACTGGCCGCCTTCATTGATATTGAGGGCGCCTTTGACAAAACCATGTTTAATAGTATTGGCATGGCCCTTGACAGACACGGCATAGACTCAACCCTGAGCGGCTGGATCACAAACATGCTCAAACTAAGAGCTGTACAAGTGACAGTGAACAACACTACAAGGGCCATTGTGGCAGAGGGCTGCCCGCAAGGGGGCGTCCTCTCCGCTGCTATGGAACCTCCTCCTCAGTGACCGTCAATATGGCTTTCGCCGGGGACGGTCAACTGGCGATCTTCTTGTGTATGTCACGCACTGCTTTGGCGAAGCCATCGAGAAACACGGCGAAGCACTGGCTGTATCGCTTGACATCTCGAAGGCCTTTGACAGGGTCTGGCACGCTGCTCTGCTCAGCAAGCTTCCTGCTTATGGAATCCCAGCTGATTTTTGTAGCTGGATATCAGATTTCCTTAGTGAACGGTCGATTAGAGTAGTTGTTGATGGCTGCTCTTCTGACCTTATGGCTATTGATGCCGGAGTTCCTCAGGGGTCTGTTCTCTCTGCAACTCTTTTCCTGCTGCACATCAATGACCTGCTTCGGCCTGGTATTGTTGGGTACGCAGATGACAGTACAGTTTCAGAGAGATACTTGTCCAGCGCAAAAACCAGCGGGGCTGAAGTTCGTTCCTTGAGAGAGGCCATGGTAGAGCGGACAGATTTGACCTTAAGCTTTGTCTCCCAGTGGGGTGATGATAATCTGGTCTCTTTTAACGCCACCAAAACGCAGGCGTGTCTTTTTACCGCTAAAAAGAGTCGTTTCGCCCAAACTCCTACTTTTCGGGGTACATCTGTTCCTGTAACTGATCGACTTGAGCTCCTAGGCATGGAGTTGACATCTGGTCTCAACTTCGGCGCCACCATCGAGTACAAGGCCCAAACTGCGGCCAAGAAACTGGGCATCCTAAATAGGGTGAAGCGATACTTTACGCCTGGACAGCTTTTAACCCTTTACAAAGCGCAAGTCCGATCCTGCATGGAGTATTGCAGTCACCTTTGGGATGGATCAGCTAAGTACCAACTAGCCGCGCTTGACTCGGTGGAACGCAGAGCTAAGAGGCTCATTGGCGACGTAAAACTGGTGGATGCCAAGCTTCATTGCTTGGCTCATCGCCGCAAGGTTGCCTGCTTGTCGGTCTTCTACAGATTGTACTTCGGAGAGTGTGCCCGAGAACTCCACGACCTCATTCCACCGGCCCCCTTCTACCACCGGACATCTAGACGCACTGCCAGTTACCATCCCTACCTGGTTGCTATTCCACCAATTCGCACTAAGCGCTTCCAAATGTCTTTTATAATGCGCACAGCAAAAGAGTGGAACTCGCTACCTGCGTCTGTGTTTCCGAACGTATACAACCCTAATCTCTTCAAAGTGAGAGTGAACAGGCTTCTTCTGGGTAAGCTCACTCCATCGTCGACTTTGTCTCTGTCACCTCTGACCTAGACTAGAGTCAAGAGCAAACCCATCACAAATAAAAAAAAAAAAAAAAAACCTAGTCGTAGACAGCCTCATTAAGACACTGAATGACAAAGGATACTTCACTGTTGGCTATGCCGACGACATAACCATCATAATATTAGGTTGGGGAAAAAGTCTTTTCGCATTATAGTATGATGAACTTGTAATAAAATCTCTTTGGCTATACTATTTGTATCTGGCTGGTTTTGGTATCATTGAAAGTTTAAATTTTAAAGAACATAATTCCAAATTCAAATTAGGAAAATGTGTGATTTTCATTTGTTTTTCGTACCGTCAAGATGAGTGAATTTAATGAAGAAATTCGATACATTTTAAAATTTTACTACAAAAAAGGTAAAAATGCAACGCAAGCCGCGAAAAAAAGATGCGATGTTTATGGACCTAGTGTAGTGTCTGTGAGAGTAGCACAAATTTGGTTAAAGCGTTTTCAATCCGGAAATTTTGATGTCAAAGATGCACGTCGCTCTGGTCGCCCTATTACGGATAAAATGGATGCCATTTTTGAAAAAGTGGAGCAAGATCGGCATATCAGTAGTTACGACGTAGCTGAAGAACTGGAAATTGACCACAAAACAGTTTTGGCGCATTTGAAAAAAACTGGGTACACAAAAAAGCTCGACATTTGGGTACCTCACGAGCTCACTGAAAGAAACCTAATGAACCGTGTACTCATTTGTGATTCTTTATTACGACGTAATGAAGCCGAACCATTTTTGAAGAAGCTGATAACTGGTGATGAAAAGTGGATCACGTATGACAAGAACGTGCGAAAAAGGTCGTGGTCAAAGGCCGGTCAGGCTTCACAGACTGTGGCGACACCCGGGTTAACTCGCAACAAGGTGATGCTGTGTGTGTGGTGGGATTGGAAGGGCATTATTCATTATGAGCTGTTACCACCAGGCAGGACCATCGATTCTGAACTCTACTGCGAACAACTGATGAGATTAAACCAAGAAGTTGAGAGAAAGCGGCCGGAATTAAAAGAAGGGGTGTGGTTTTTCATCATGATAACGCTAGACCTCACACATCTTTAGCCACAAGAGAGTTTGGCTGGGAGGTGTTAATGCATCCGCCGTATAGTCCTGACCTTGCACCTTCAGATTTCCACCTGTTTCGGTCTCTTCAGAATTCTTTAGGCAGTGTCAGGTTAACATCACGAGAGGACTGCCAAAACCACTTGTCGCGGTATTTTGACCAGAAGTCCCAAAATTTCTATAGCAATGGGATCATGTCCCTACCTACAAGATGGCAAAAAGTTATCGAACAAAATGGTACCTACATACTTTAGTTAAATGTAAATAAACTATATTAAAAAATGTTTTGAATTTTCTTAAAAAATGCGAAGAAACTTTTTCCCCAACCTATTATTATAATTAGACAACTACCAAGTGCAAAGTTCGACGGCTTACCTACTGCATTGCCGTCACCACATGACGCTGGCAGAATAGTCGACATCGGCTGTTGCCAAACAAAAAAAAAAAAATGTATATATATATATTAATTACTTCAAGACTAATACTAGAATGTCACATTGGGTTAGAACAAGTAACAGTATCTAACCGCAATACAGTGACACTGCAATGGATAAAAGGACACAGTGGGTCGTTGGGTAACAATGCAGCTGACGAACTTGCCAGGAGGGCATCCAGCGCATCAGTCCGTGGACCCGAACCAATTGTACCCATCCCTTACAATCAATTACGCAGGTGGCTACAAGAGTTCACCCACACACAAGCAGAGTAGTGGTGGTCCTCGACACCAGGTTGCAGGCAGTCCAGGGAGGCTATGCCAAGTTTAGGCAAACTAACCAGGCGACTTTTACGCCTGGACAGGAATGGCCTTCGCCTGATGACAGGACACTGCTCGCTAAACAAAGACTTTTACACAATGGGCATAACGGACAGCCTTCTGTGCAGAGCTTGCATGGAGGCTGAGTAAACCGTTGCGCATGTGCTCTTCAAATGCACAAGCACAGATTAGAATGGAAACCCTTGGGGCACCCAGATCTTTCACAGATGTTCTAAACAGACCAGAAGGTGTGATTAACTTCTGGAGGGAAGTGGGCTGGTTGGAATAACCACCGACGGCCGCCATGGCTCACGTACAATGGTGCACTTGAAGGACTAAGTGCGGAAACCAAATAACATTCCTCCTAATGCACGCCCATATGTAGCCCATTGCATTGAAGAATACCTTCAAGAAGTTGGTATTTAAAAATTGCAGTGGCCAGGTCGTAGTTCAGACTTAAACCCCATTGAGCTGGCATGGATCTGGGACATGCTCAAAAGAAAGATAAAGTCGACCTCCGACCCGCCAGAAACTCTTTAACCAACTTCGAAATGCAGCACTGACTGCTTGGGAAGGCATATCGCAAGTTGATGTGTGAAACATCATTCAAAGCATGCCAGATCGAATGCGGGCCGTTATTATTGCTAGAGGAGGAAATACCCGAAACTAAAATGTATGTAATGACAATAAACCAATTAAGGTTTTTTTTATTCTAGTGTTTTAAAACTGATAGTGTAAAATTCTTTGTTTTTGCAAACTCCTCTTCTTCCACTTCTATACCTTTGCATATTCTTAGAACAATATATTTACTTTTTGGTCTAACTGGAGAACTAATTTCATATCAGTGTGCCTCAGCTCTTCTCTATGCCTTGAATGTAAAATAGTTTTCTGAAGTTCTTGCTGTTCTGGACTTGGTGTTGTATTGATCATGTTTTGAATTTCCACTAAAACAAAAGAGACCTGATTAAAATCAACATAATATGTAACTGAGTTTTGACTGTATGTGACCCGAGTAGAAGGTCCATTTTCTAGATCAGTTTTCAGACACAATATAAGTGAATTTGGTATCAGCCAACACTGGCAGTAGTAGGTAATTAAGACTTTTGTAAGATTAAGGTCAAGAGAAGCACAAAAATAAACAAAATACAGCAACACTTACATGTGTGTTTGTTAATTATTTGTTGCCTTTGTTGGAATAAATGTTTTTCAGTAACATGTTGAATTTCCATAAGTCCCTTTACTATTTCAAAGACTGTTTCATTAAGAAGACAGTTTGCTAAGCCTGAGAGAAGCTCACTTGGTACTCTCATTTGATATTTCCTGCAATGCGAATCGGTTTACAGCTATCTCAAAATAAGGAATCCAGTTATAGACCAGTAACTAGCGGTTACAACTTACGGTGGTAATTCCCTGGCCATATCTTGTAGCTGTTCAAGTAAAAAGTACAATTTTCTTTGTAAAGCTTCTGGGGTGGGTTCATTGAAATCCATACTTGCTTATATTATGGTAAGTTCCGTAACCACATCCTACATTTTACTAATAATGATGGAATAAGTGCCATGTATAATACATAAAATCAAAGAGTTTAACTAATAAATAAATAGGGAGCATACAATAAATATTTACACAAGAAACTACTTACTAGTTAGTAGTTTTTTTTTTTTTTTTTTTTCCTTTTTGGCTTCGCACGGTTTGTGCATTTAGCCAATGTCAAGTTTATAGTTATTTCAAAGTTAGGGAAACGAAAATATTAGTATGAATAATTTAACGGGATTTAGGATAGGACGGATATATGATCAGTATATTTATAAAGGTGAAGATAGTAAATAATGAGCAAATTACAATGAGGAAAATTTACAACTTAATATTATTTAGAGTGATGAATGATACTATACATTTATATACAGGAAAGCTATTTGTGCAAAGTAAAGAAATTATTGAGGTAGGAAAAGGAATACGGAGGGACAAGAGGTTACTGAGAAAAGAAGAACGGTCATATAAGGGACAGGAGAAAAAAATGTGGTTAAGGTCGCCTACGTCTGTACCACACGAGCAGATGGGGTCGTCGATGATATGAAGTTTGGCAAGATGGGCTGGAGAACAAACATGACCCAGTCTCATACGTATTAAAACGGAGGTCTCCACCTTGCCAAACTTCGCCCTGCCAAACCACGGTTTTTCCGGAACGTCGGGCTGAATAATTGAAAAATAACGGCCCTTTAATTTACTTCCGATATCCCAAGCTACCTTCCAGGTGTCCCGAAGAAAAGTCTTAGGTAACATCACAAGGTCACTACTAAAATTAGTATAAGGAACTAAATCCCCACACTGCACCGCATCACCGGCAAGTGTGTCAGCAACTTCATTGCCATGGATTCCAGAATGGGCCGGAATCCATGCAAATTGCAAAGTATTACCTTCCGAAATGGTTCTGAACGCAAATTCTCTTATTAAATAAATGATTGGGAGCTGTGATTTGTGTTCATAAGGGGATTTATTGATGGCTAGAAGAGCACTTTGAGAATCGGTAAAAATTATTGTTTTTTTGAGCTTAAGAACACGAGTATATTCTATGGCTTTTAAAATACCGAAACATTCCCCCGTAAAAACTGAAGTCTCCGGAGGCAGTTTTATTTTTTGGACAATGTTGTATTGAGAATGATAAGTACCTATCCCAACACAACCCGTCGGCGAACGCTTGGCAGCATCAGTAAATATGTAGTGATACTCCGAGTGTTCAGCCAGAAAATTATTAAAACTTATATGACAATCGGGATCTGATTTACTTACACAGTTATATTTAATGATAGGGCTGAATTGTAGACTCTCATAACTACTGTTAAACAGGGGAAGTTTATTTGAATGGTGAATTGGAGAAGAAAGTGAAAGGAATTTTTTATAGCTTACAACTAAACAAGGAGCACGTTTATGGGACCAGTAATCTGACGATTCAATCTGTAACACTAAAGAGTCTAGTTTAGGAATGAGAGGATGAGTTGAGAGCTGAAGAATCCGGAACAAATATTTGTCAGATAGGAATTGTCTTCTAAGATATAAAGGAGCTTCCCCACATTCAATTTGGAGTGCATTAATGGGACTAGACTTCATGGCACCCGAAATAATGCGTAATGCTTTAGACTGGATGCGATCCAATTTTTTAAAAGCCATAACACTACCAGGCTCTAGAACGAACAATCCATAATCTAGAATGCTTCTTAAAATTGCGTTGTAAACAAGTTTCAAAGAAAATGGATGTGCACCCCACCATACACCAGAGAGGCATCTAAGCATGTTTAGGTGATTTTCACATTTGTTAACGATATAATCACAATGAGGAACACCACTTGATTTACAGTCAAGTATTATACCAAGATATCTGACTTTATCTGTAACTGGAATAGGTATTTCCTTATAAAAGTGTGGTGTTTTTGATATTTATTATATATGTGGGTAGGCTTGTAAGTTAGTTGGTTGTCGGCCATTACACGAGTATAAAAGTGATCTGCGGTGTTTATACAACACCATTTCTTTGAATCATCGAGTTCGAGTTGAAGATAAGCCAATTTTAAATCTAGCTTGCTGAATTCTACCCCGCCATGAAGCTTAGCAAACAAATCTTCGATCCGAGGCAGTGTATAATTGTCTAGGTATAACGCTTTATTTAACGTTACTGAAAAATCTCCGCAAATTCGGACATTTCCGTCGGGACGCAACACTGGAACGATGGGTGTAGCGACGTCTGAATGATCTACTTTTTCTATTATACCTGCTGCCAATAATCTATCCAATTCCTGCTCAATTTTTGGTTTTAAAGCTAGCGGTACGGGCCGAGGTCTAAAAAACTTCAACTGTGCATCTGGTTTAATTTTCAAATTTACCTTGTACTTGTTAAACCTGCCCAACTCATCTCTAAATAATGTTGAATATTTTTTAATTAACATTTCCCCTGAGTTGTCACGTATTACATTGTTACAGTTTAAGCTACATAAATGTATACCAAACACCCTCATAAAATCGCGGCCCAAAAGAGGCAAACGTTTCTCGTTTGTTTTAATAACAAAAAAACATATTTGGTTAGTGCGGCCTTCGTAGGCTATAGACAATGACAAACAACCCATCGGCGCAATTTTTACTCCTGTATAAAAGTTAAAAATCTCCTCGCACGGCTGTAAACGATATTTGCTATTGTTACCGCCCCCGAACAGCTGTTCATATACAGGGTGTCCGGTAATGAATGGATAACCTTGAAATGTCTTATAGTATAACTTATGGCCGTTCAGAAAAAAAATTGAAACAAAATATATCATAAGTAGTACCTAAGTTATGATTTTTTTAAAAGAAAGGTCTAATTTTTTTTACCTTGTTTTACTTTTATGAACACTACGATCAGAAATGAATGGATTCCATCGGTTTGTTGTTATTTTATTATTATACACGAACTATGCTAATAGATAAACAGTCAATAGTATGACTAGCTATTGCACTTTTTTATTAAAAAATTAGCAAATTAATTAATTTTAGAAAAACTTTGCAAAATTTATTTTTTAAACTATGTTTAAACATCTTGGGTACAAAAAAAATGTATGAATACATGAGTGGCCAATAATTTTAAAATAATGTCACTTTCAAGTAGATTTTATAATGGTACAATTCATAAATGTATCTACAATAAATAGTGAATTATTGCCATTAATGTAGAAAAGGAGAAAATTTTACCAAATGTCAAAAGTAATGTAGGAACTTTTTTTAAATTAAATTGCTTCTGACCACTGAAGATTAATCAAAAATACATTTAAGGAATTTGTAGTGAATAAAAATTGCGTATTGAAACCAAATTGTCAGAAATTTACAAATACTCATAATGATTAAAATAGTTACTTTAAAAGCGTGAAATGGGTCGTGTGACCTTCATATTTGCTACCTGCGCGCACGCCGTGCTGTCATTCTTTTGTGTTATGTTAGACAAAGAGGGTCTGAATCGGCTAGGTGCGAGAGAGAGGAAATAAATGTAAAACATCAGGTAAGCACTCATACTTTTAGTGCGTTTCTCGACTTGCTCGACTTCGCATGTGTTTATTTAGTTTCCGTTTGCAATTATCGTGATTTACTTTGAATCAGTGTTAAAACGACCACGTGGCTATTTTATTGGACTATTCGTTTTGCTTACTGATTTGGACTTGTTTTGTTTGGTGATATTTGCGACGATTTGGTTTGTTTTTGGACTAAACTGGACTTTTGTGTTTTTGTGTATCAAAATGCCACGTCAGTATACGGCACAAGAATATGCAAATATGCATTACATTTATGGAGAATGCAGAGGTAACGCAAATGCAGCTGCAGCGCTCTATAGGGAGAGATACCCTAATGCGCGCCACCCAGACTACCGCGTATTTATTCGTGTCCACGGTTGTTACTCCGAAGGAAGATTGCCTGGTAGTGGTGTCGGTGGTACAAGCAGTGGAAGAATCGCTCGTCTTGATGTAGAAGAAGCCGTGCTTGAGGAAGTCGAAAACGATCCTTCTACCTCTACACGAACAATAGCTCGACGCACAGGTATCGGAAAATCGACCGTGCACGATATTTTGAAAAAAAATAAATTCCACCCTTACCACGTTACACGCGTGCAAACTCTCCAACCAAGAGATTATGCAGCTAGATTGCGTTTTTGCCGACAAATGCTGGCAAAAATCGAAGAAGACCCGCAATTTTTTAATAAAATTCTGTGGAGCGACGAGTCAACATTCAAAAGAGATGGATACATGAATCTTCATAATTTACACGGTTGGGAATTAGAAAATCCCCATCTTATGCGTGAAGATAGATCCCAATACCAATTTAAAATCAATTATTGGACTGGAATATTAAGTGGAATAATAATCGGGCCATTTGAATTACCGGGGAATTTAACAGGGCAAAGTTATTTGGAGTTTCTTCAAAATGATCTCCCCAATTTATTAGAAGAAGTGCCCGAGGAGCTGAGGGAGTCATATTGGTTGCAAAATGACGGCTGTCCTGCGCATTATGCTGTATCTGTTCGTGCATTTTTAAATAACACGTACCCAGATAGATGGATCGGGCGGCTAGGGCCAATTTTGTGGCCTCCACGTTCACCGGACCTAAATCCATTGGATTTTTTTTATTGGGGCTGCCTTAAAGAGGAAGTATACTGTAAGCCTATAAGGTCTTTAGAAGAATTAAGAAGACGAGTCAGAGCAGCCGCATCAAAAATTAGTGAACGACGGTACACAAGACTGCTCCGTAGATCATTTATCCGTAGATGTAGGGCCTGCATAAGAGTGGGAGGCCGGCAGTTTGAACATTTATTATAAACGAATGATAATAAAGTGTTGTTTATGTTAAATGTTGTTTTTTATTAATCCCCAAAGTTCAGGTACAATTAAATTTAAAAAATGTTCCCATATTACAAATTTTGATATTTAGTAAAATTTTCTCCTTTTCTACATTAATCGCAATAATTCACTATTTATTGTAGATACATTTATGAATTGTACCATTATAAAATCTACTTGAAAGTGACATTATTTTAAAATTATTGGCCACTCATGTATTCATACATTTTTTTTATACCCAAGATGTTTAAACATAGTTTAAAAAATAAATTTTGCAAAGTTTTTCTAAAATTAATTAATCTGCTATTTTTTTAATAAAAAAGTGCAATAGCTAGTCATACTATTGACTGTTTATCTATTAGCATAGTTCGTGTATAATAATAAAATAACAACAAACCGATGGAATCCATTAATTTCTGATCGTAGTGTTCATAAAAGTAAAACAAGGTAAAAAAAATTAGACCTTTCTTTTAAAAAAATCATAACTTAGGTACTACTTATGATATATTTTGTTTCAATTTTTTTTCTGAACGGCCATAAGTTATACTATAAGACATTTCAAGGTTATCCATTCATTACCGGACACCCTGTATAATAGCTGGTAAAACAGAGACAGCACTGCCACAATCAATTTCACATAACATTTCAGTGTTATCTAACTTGACTTTACGCGAGATGGGCTGATCCATAATAGTGCTTTTTCCATAATAGTGCGCATAGAGGTCTATATAGGTACACGCGGCTAGTATTTGGATTAGCGAATGCACCCTTTATATTTCAACGTACTATGGAACAGTTATTAGGCGACATCGACGGCGTATGTATTTATTTAGATGATATTTTAATCACTGCTCCTAATAGGATGGTACATATAGAAAGGTTGGATCTCGTGATGAAAAGATTGCAAGAAGCAGGTTTGAGAGTAAAATATGATAAATGCGAATTGTTCAAAAGCTCGGTGGAATATCTTGGATATGTCATAGATAGGAACGGGCTGCATAAATCCAACAGTAAAATCGAAGCTATTAATAAATGCAAACCACCTAAAAACGCAAATGAATTAAAGTCATTTTTAGGGATGGTGAATTATTACCGATGTTTTGTTCCGAATACATCATCGGTACTTAGTCCTCTAAACAAGTTATTGAAAAAAGGTATGGAATGGGAGTGGGGTAAACATCAGTCTGAAGCGTTCGAAAAAATAAAGAAAGAGTTGTCCTCTGATCGCGTGCTGGCACACTACCACCCGGAGTACCCGACGGTCGTTACTTGCGACGCCGGCCCGGCCAGCCTGGGCGCGGTCCTCGCACAGAAACAGCCTGACGGCTCAGAGCGCGTGGTTGCCTATGCTTCGCGTACGTTGTTGAAATCCGAACAGAACTATGCGCAAATTCAGAAGGAAGCTACTTCAATTGTATTCGGGATTAAGAAATTTAATCATTATTTATATGGCCGTACGGTGCCATTTGTATTGCGAACGGATCATAAACCGCTGTTGTCGATTTTTGGAAAGGAAAAAGGTGTGCCCGTCTTAGCAGCAAACAGATTACAACGTTATGCTTTGTTCCTATCGGCATATAACTTCACTATCGAATATGTAAAGAGTGAGGAAAACGTGGCGGATTACTTATCGCGGTCTGTGCCTACTCAGTCAAATGAGTTGGAAGTAGGTAAGGAAAATCAGTCACGGTATATTAATTTTATAGGTGAATCTGTTTTACTACCCTTGACTTTGAATGATATCCGAAATGAAACCAACCGCGATGAGGTATTGCAAAAGGTGATAGTATATATAAAAAAACGGTTGGCCTACAAAAGTGACGAACCGGGAATTACGTCCATTTTATTTATGTCGGTTGGATTTGGCGGTGGAGAATGGATGTATATTACGGGGTCATAAAATCGTGATTCCATCACGTTATCGTGAAAGACTTCTTAATGAGTTGCACAATTCTCATTTTGGTGTAGTCAAAACCAAAACCGAAGCTAGAATGCGTATGTGGTGGCCCAGCATTGACAAACACATTGAAGAAAAAATAGGATCATGTAGTGTTTGTAACACGCTCCGAAATAACCCACCTAAAGTACCGTTAGCACCGTGGCCATACCCAGAGCGCGCTTGGGAACGCGTTCACTTAGATATGTTTATGTTAGGGGGTAAACAGTTTTTAATTGCGGTGGACGCTCATTCAAAATGGGTGGAATGTTTTTGTATGCAAAAAACAGATAGTGAATCCATTATTAGTAAACTTTGCGAGATGTTCAGCAGATTTGGTTTAGTGCGTACTTTGGTTACAGACAATGCTACCAATTTTTGCCCAAATGAATTTGAGACGTTTTGCAGACTAAACGGAATGCAACACTTGACGGGCGCGCCGTAACATGCTATGTCAAATGGGCAGGCAGAGAACAGTGTCAAAACCATAAAAAATGGTTTAAAAGCAATTTTAAACAATAATGTAACACAAAAAGTATTTGTGAAAGTTTTAAATAAAATTTTGTTCGATTGTAGAGACACAATACATATGACTACTGGATTTTCTCCAGCGCAATTGATGTTTGGACGTCCTTTGCGGTGCAGACTCGATTTGATAAGATTACCATCACAAGAAACTACAACATCCTCGTCATCTGTGGCCCAAACGAATGTCTTGAAAGCACAAGTGAACCAAGGTAAACAATTTGGTGGGAAAAGAAGTGTGCTTTTCTCAGTAGGCGACAAGGTATTACTAAAACAATATTTCAATAACGGTACTAAACATATTTGGAAACAGGGCATAGTAAAAGAATGTTTAGGATCACGAATGTATTCAGTGTATATTCCAGATGAAAAAGTAATTGTAAGAAAACATGTCGATCAGTTATTGGCGTACAAAGGAAACTCATCATTTGAACCGGGTAATGATGTCAGTGTGTTTGGAGATTGCTCCCCTATAATGACCAGTCAGTCACACGAGCGTGATGCTGGTTCAGTACCTGAACCGGTCCTGACATCACCGGCGCGGGTTTCTACCTCCCCCACGTCTCCTGCGCGAGAGGATGGGGAAGAGAGAATTGGAACGGTCTCGGATGATGAGTTTGTGGACGCAGGCTCTCCTGAGACTCCTGACTCAAGTCAGCCTCATTCAAACAATGTAATACCTGAGGAACCGCAATTTGTCCGCCGGTATCCGATGAGAAAAACTAGGAAACAGTTAAATTATAAGTTTTAATAATAAGTATGTTTAAAATAGTAGTGGAGGAATGTGGTGTTTTTGATATTTATTATATATGTGGGTAGGCTTGTAAGTTAGTTGGTTGTCGGCCATTACACGAGTATAAGTGATCTGCGGTGTTTTATTGATTTATTCCTAAAATACAGAACAAAAAGAGGTTTACCAAGGGAATATTTCTTTTCCGAGTGAATAAAACAGCCGCGCATTTAGACGTGGATAAATCCAAACCGTTTAGATGTAACCATGACTCCAGAGTAGATAAAGCAGAATTGATAGCACAGCTGGCTTGTTCAACAGATTGGCTTGAAGAATATAATAATACGTCGTCGGCGTATTGAAGAACCTTAACATTGTTAGTAATTAAGGACGAGTCTAAATCGAAAGTGTAAATATTGTATAAGAGGGGACTGAGCACAGAACCCAGCGGGAGGCCTCTCCAAGCAAGATGGGATGCCTCATGATCTCCTATTATCATGTTAACAGATCGTTCAGTCAGAATATTAACAATGAAATTCGACAAATTCAATGGAACTTGTAAGGCTTTTAATTTATTTTGTAAAACTGATAATACAACATTATCATAAGCTGCATCAATATCAAGGAAAACTGCAATAGTGGAATGGTTATTAGAGAAGGATAATCGAATATCCGATGTTAAAATACTTAAACAGTCAGTTGTAATTTTACCTTTTCTAAAACCATATTGTGATTCTGCCAAAAGACCCTTACTTTCAACATACCATTCCAGGCGATTTTTAATTAAGTGTTCCGCTAATTTCATTAGAATTGAAGACAACACTATGGGACGGTATGAAGAAATATCAGATGGGGTTTTATTCGGTTTAAGAAATGGCAACACCATTTGACGTTTTTCCATTCCACAGGGATGTTTCCTGTAATCATGATAGAATTAACAAGCTCTAAATAATAACTGAGGACATCATCATTTAAATTAGCAAAAAAGGAATACGGGATGCCGTCAAAGCCTGGTGCAGAATCCTTAGTCTTATGAATAACACCCTTTAATTCAGTGAGAGTGAATGGGAGATCTAGTGTCGTATGTTGAGTGTCTTGGTTATTGGATACGAGAGAAAGGTTAATAACCTCTGGAACCCAAGCTGGTGCTAATTTCTAATCTAAAAATTCACTGGCTAAAGTGTCGGGGATAAGAGAAGGGTTATTATAAATGGACCTAAATCTACGAATATTGCGCCAGATAATCGTGGGGTGAGTATTTGGTGAAATTGATGAGCAAAAGTTACGCCAAGATTCAAATTTTTTCTTCTTAAAAAGTTTGTAAGTTTCATTAATTAAGTTAGTAACGATTTCAAAATTAATATCAGACATATCAAGGTTATAATTGTATTCAGCCTCTTTACGTTTATTAATCAATTCTGTGCACTCCTGGTCCCACCACGGAGGCGAGGGAATTGTACTAATATTGTTATTTTTTACAGGAAAAACTTCATCTGCCGCTGCGATTAATATGAGTGCCAAAGCTTCAGCACAACTATTTTCATTGCCATTAGAAATGACAGGCAAGGAGCAAACCTTACTGTCAACAATATTCCTAAATTTGTCCCAGTCTTTATTATTATTTCTATTGGGTAGTTTATGTCTTAAGTTTGATCTTCTTAATGGTGCATTTGGTTTGGAAAGAGGATAAGAAATAACTATTGGAAAATGATCACTACCATAAGTAGAGGATAGAGTATGCCAAGTTAATGAAGAGGCTAAGTTTGGAGAACAGATAGAAAGGTCAATTGCACTTTGGTTCTGATTGGGGTCTGAACGACGTGTGGCAGCTCCAGAGTTCAAGATGCATAAGTTATGTAAGTCTATTATATCTAGTAATTCATCGCCATAACAATTAGAAGTTGAACAACCCCATGATTGGTGATGGCAATTAAAGTCCCCCAATATTAAGAAAGGCTTTGGAAGAAAAGAAAAGAGATTATTTATCTCTTGAAGAATAGAAGAGGAAGGGTGAGGAATGTAAATAGAAACAAGACAAGTGTGATGCACTTTAATAGCTACAATTGAAATTTCCTCACTGTGAGGAGGTAATGTAATGATAGAAAAGGGATAGAATTCTTGATAAGTATAACTACTCCACCATACCCATCAGATCTATCCTCTCTAATGGTTAAATAACCATTAATTTTAAAAATATGATTAGATTTGAGCCACGTCTCTGCTAAGGCAAAGGCAAATGGCTCATATTTGTTTAAAAGATATATAACATCACTCTTTTTGTTTACTAGACTGCGGCAGTTCCACTGGATTATTTTGGATGTGTTGTCCATTATAAATGGATTGAGATACATTGAAAGATGGGGCAACGTTGGACGGTGAAATGTTGAACTGAGAAAGAAGATTGTGTAGTGCAGAAAGAAAATCGTTTATAGAAAAATTTGTGTCTTTTTTTTCATTATTATGATTATTAGAAAAGGCACAACCATTAGCTGGTTGGGGAATGTTGAAATCGTTAATAATGGCATTGTGAGCTTCTTTATTATATCCTTGTACAGATTTGGGAGGGGAGCGTGGTTTGAGGAAGACAGTCTTTTTATAACTACTTGAAGTAGGCATTCTATTAGGCGAAGAGATTGATGGAGTATGTGCAAAGTTTTTGGAAGGAGAAGATAGAAGTGTATCGGCATACGATTTAGTTACTGCAGGATGTACTTTTGCTGCTTCAGCATAAGATACTGAACTTTGTGCCATATATGTTTTAATTAATTTTTGCCTAGAAAATTCTGGGCAAGACTTATTAGTAGCATAGTGAAAACCAGAGCAAAGGCAACAAGATGCACTTTCTTGTTCTCTTTCACAACTGTCCCCAGTGTGGCCTTGGCCACATTTATAACAACGAGGTTTGGACCTGCACTGAATTTTAGTGTGACCAAAACGACAGCAATTAAAACACTGTACAGTAGGGAAAATATATAGATCTACAGGTAAAGCATTATAGCACATAAAAATTCATTTTGGTAGAACCTGCCCATCAAATGTAACAACTATGGATTGGGATGGTTTCCAAATGGTTGTACCATCAACAGTAGTTTTAAAATTAAGGCGTCTGACTTTTAAAATTGGACCACAACCAATTGGTACTGTTATATTATCAATAACTTCCTCCGGAGACCATTCCGCAGGAACACCACGTACTAAACCCATTCTAGTGACGTTAAAAGTTGGTATAAAAGCTTTGTAATTATGTGTCTGAAGACTATTATGGGTAATAAAGGAATTTGCGTCCAGGAAATTGGAAAAAGATAGTGATATTTTATTGCGCCCGATTTTTTTGACGCTACCGTTGATTATATTCTGGAAGGCGTTATGTTTCAAAAATTTGCCAAATGTAATCGGGTGCAACGACGTTCCATCATCTGGTGAAATTAATTGTTTTTGAACATGAATAACAAAAGGCGTACTGTCGGTTTTGTCGTAGGTTTTTCGACCTATCTGAGTGGGAACATCTAAGGAAGGAGCAGGAATATCAGTAACTTTGTTAGATACTATTATTTCGGAACAGTTAGGCTCTGATGCAGGACGTTCTAAAGTAGATGATTCTACACAACCACAACCCGACGACTCGGAACCGTGGTTTTTGCGGGTACGGCGGCGTTTATTGCAGTGCTTGCAAATATGTACACGGCTTCTTTTAAGGTGACGAGCCGAAGACGACCCATCGGTATCCATACCCGATTCATTCGATATTATGGTTACAAAATTGCCTGCCGGGGGGACGAAGCCCCCCGGATCAGGCGGGTCGTTCATTTTGTTCTCCTTCTCCAAAAGTTAGAAAAGACTTACCACTATCGAAGAAAATATACTACACTAAATTTAAACTATAATTAAAAGAAAATAGGACACTAAAACTACGACTACTGATCTTATATTACAGGTTTTTTTAAATTATAAATTTTAACAAAAAGGACGCGTCCGCCAAGTTTGGAGTTTCCCGCGCTTTTTTCTTCTACTTAGTAGTTAGAAAACGTATAAAAAAGTACTCTGCTGTGGAGTCTGTGGATCGTAGACAGATGGTTTAAGGGGTAACCCGCGAAGTTCAAATTTTCTTACGTTTTTTTTGCAATTTGCAAGTCAGTATTAAGTTGTATGTTTAATAATAATGATTTGCGGCCGTAAAAAATATGTATTTACAGAATCATAACCATTAGAATCAGTAATACAACAAATGTCAAGATTTCATGAAATAGTCATTCATTAGGATTACCTGGTCTTAAAGACTTGTATTGATCACTTAAATGATTTTAATTATGTAAATAGATACTTGTTACGGCCGCAAATCATATTTTGATCATCGTACTATCTAATACCGACTTGTAAATTGCAAAAAACGTAAGAAAATTTGAGTTTCTCGGGCTACCTTGACGCTTTCGAGACCTTAGAATAATAACTATTATTCTAAGAAGGAGACAGAGAAATTCTCTGTCTAGAGTGCGTTTCATCAAATAGTTCCTATGCCGTAATGTTGGCTCCGCTGGTTAAACTTTAACACATGGACCTATGAGGTCCATGCTTTATCAACGGTAGCCTATCGTGCTCGTCCTACAACAGGGAGCCAACATTACGGCATAGGAACTATTTGATGAAACGCACTCTACAGTCCTAACAACTTTTTTTTTTTAATTTTGGCAAATGAGCCGATGTCGGCTATTCTGCCAGCGTCATGTGGTGACGGCAATGCAGTAGGTAAGCCGTCGAACTTTGCACTTCGTGGTAGTTGTCTAATTACGAGTATAATATGTTAGTAGCTGAAAGGACGAGACAATTTTTGTTAGTAAGGTTAAAATAAACATTTAAAACACCACAAATCTTTTTTTTTTTTTATTTGTGATGGGTTTGCTCTTGACTCTAGGTCAGAGGTGACAGAGACAAAGTCGACGATGGAGTGAGCTTACCCAGAAGAAGCCTGTTCACTCTCACTTTGAAGAGATTAGGGTTGTATACGTTCGGAAACACAGACGCAGGTAGTGAGTTCCACTCTTTTGCTGTGCGCATTATAAAAGACATTTGGAAGCGCTTAGTGCGAATTGGTGGAATAGCAACCAGGTAGGGATGGTAACTGGCAGTGCGTCTAGATGTCCGGTGGTAGAAGGGGGCCGGTGGAATGAGGTCGTGGAGTTCTCGGGCACACTCTCCGAAGTACAATCTGTAGAAGACCGACAAGCAGGCAACCTTGCGGCGATGAGCCAAGCAATGAAGCTTGGCATCCACCAGTTTTACGTCGCCAATGAGCCTCTTAGCTCTGCGTTCCACCGAGTCAAGCGCGGCTAGTTGGTACTTAGCTGATCCATCCCAAAGGTGACTGCAATTGTGCGGGACAAGTGAAAACACAGACTGATAGTATAGTTCATAGTTTTAAGTATAACAGTTTGTCTTGTTTTGTATTTTTCTCGTTTAGTTTATGTTATATAGAAGCTGAAAATATGTAATTTGTTATATGTTTGCATTGTATAATATTGTTAAAATGTAAAAATTGTCAAATGGCTCTCGTTACGGTAAAGTAACGTCGTAGCTAAGCCTACTGCACCAATACCGACTTCGCGCTCATTGGTCGAAAAGTCCTGCGCTCTGATTGGCTGACCAATCACAGGGCTTACATTTTGTTAGCCGATAACGTATAAATTCCGGGTCATTTGGCGTATCGGCACAGATGGATCAGCTTGTGGCCCGTCCACACTAGTTCTCCTGTTAGTGCGAGTGTGGGTACTTGTGTTCCGCGCGGACCGTCTTTTTATTTGTTTTTCTCTCTGTGTTTACACTAGTACCAGCCGGCGCTTGTGTAAGCACAGAGGGAGCCACCAGGCTGCTCGGTGAGCTCGCTCACCGCCGCGGTCGCGGAAAGGCCACACCTACCACGATGCCGAAACCCGGCACGCGCGGCTCGTTGGGCCGCGATGCCGGGTCCCCGGAGGCCCAGCCGGCGTTGGACCGGGCGATGTCGCTGCCGAACATCGGCGACGCGTCGACCGTTCCACCGACAGCTGGGACATCGCAACGAAGACAAGAAGAGGAGGGACGAAGAGGGGGGGGGGGGGGGGAACGGGGGTTGCAGTAGCTGCCGAGCCGCTGGCGACGTCGACGCAAGTGCGCGTTTCGCCGACGCCGCCGTCGAGCCGACAGCGGGAGGTGCCCGTGCGCCCCGCTAGCTTCCGCCCGGTACCAATACAGGCCCCGGGGCCTGTCGCGTCGACCAGCCGCGCACCACCACCCACGCGCGCGACCGCACCCGCCCGCACCTCTGCACCCGCGACGTCCACCGCGCGTACCGCCGTGCAGTCCGCCGCGCGCGCCGCCGCGCCGCCTACCTCGCGCGCCGCCGCGCCGCCTACCACGCGCGCCGCCGCGCCGCCTACCACGCGCGCCGCCGCGCCACCCGTCATGCGCGCCGCCGCATCGCAAGCCGCGCGCACCGCTGCGCCGCCCGCGAGTGCTCCCGCCCCGGCTGCGCGCCCACGCGCGTCTACCGTGCGCTCCGCCGCGCCACTACCGCGCTTCGCGACGCCGCCCGCGCCTGCCGCGCCCGGTCCCCGCTTCTCGCTGGCGGGCCCGGCATCTACGTCGCAGGCGCCAGCATCGCCGGCGCCCCCCCGCACCTCCGCCTACGATTCGCCCGCCATGCTGTCGGCATGCTCATCGCGTGCGGGATCGAGCATGTCGCTCGCATCGGCGGGCTCGGCCGGGTCCGGTCGCGACGACGTGTCCTCGGACACGACACCGCGAGCCGATGCCCGGCCCACCGTGGGAGGAGCCGACACCCCGCTTGGGTTTGGCTTCGAGTTTGCGCTCGCCGAACCCAGGCCCCCAAGGAAACATCGCAGGAGGAGCTCCGGTGAAACGAACATGGAGGCGAAGCGGCTGGACCTGGGCGAACCAGCGTCGCCCACCTTCGCCGACGCAGTGCGCTCGCCTCCGCCGACTCCGACACCGACACCGGAAATGACGACCGCAGGGGTAAGTCCTTCAAATTTACCCCCTGCCCCCTCTGTTTCTGTGTTACCCCCCGCTATCGCCCCCGGCGCCACGACGACGCCGACGACGACGGCGACGACGACGACGACGAAGAAGCCGGGGAAGAAGCCACGCTACCCACCGCTGGTAGTGGAGAGGCTCCCCAACTGGGCCGCTCACTTCAGGGCCATCAGCGCCAAGCTGGGCCGGCCTCCTAATGCTCGTCCGTACGGGACGGGGGTCCGTTTCACCCCCGACTCGGAGGAAGAGTACAGGCTGGTCCAGAGGTACCTGACTGGCCTGGAAAAGGACAGCGGCGTCTCTTGGTTTGCCTATTCGCTGCCAGCGGACAAAAACCTAAAGGTAGCCATAAGGGGGCTACCAGCGGACACCAATCCCCAGGAGATAGAGGAGGAGCTCCGAGCGATGGGATACCAGCCGGAGTACGTGCGCCATATTAAAGGTGCACAGGGACGACCCGGCTGTGTATTCCACGCCATTTTAAAGAAGACCCCTGATGTCCGGGCCATCTATGACACCACCGTGTTCATGTACATGCGTGGTGTCAAGATCGAGGCCTGGAGAGGCAAACGTGGGCCCGCTCAGTGCCACAGGTGCCAACGTTTCAGGCACAGTTCGCACCAGTGCCACCGACCGCTCGCTTGTGTGCGATGCGGAGGCGAGCACGCGGCACGTGATTGCCCGCGCCCGCGGGACGAGCCGGCCACTTGTGTCAACTGCGGTGGCCCGCACCCCGCGTGCAACATCAAGTGCCCCGTGTTCCAGGCGGAGATCAGGAACAAGCGAGCGGGGACTGCCGCCATCACGGCCTCCACACGACGGCCGCAAGAGGCCACAGAGAGGCCTACAGAAGAGAGGTCAGAAGAGGTCCAAGGCTCGACGCTGATGGCGGCGGCCAACGGGCCCACAGATCGGAGCCAAGGAACCTCCTCAAGGCGGAGGAAGAAGGGACGAGGGGGGAAAAGGAAGGGTAAGAAGCCCAAGCCCCCAGCGACCCAGGAAGAGATCCCAGAGGCCGGCCCTGCCGCAGATGGGGCGCAGGTCGTCAAACAAACGAAGACCCCAAAGGAACCCACCGCTAGCGCCGGCATAGCGCAGCGGACCACTGAGGAACCACCCAAAACCGCCGCCGGCGCTACCGACACTGGCGCCGGCCTACCGCGGCGGCAACGGGTGGAACCACATAAGTTCCTAAATACCAAGAGTGGTGGCGCTGCCGGCGCACACAAGAAAGAGTTCACGGCCTGCGCCATTCAACTATTGATGGACCTAATAAAGGCCATCAGGCAGGGTCAAGATATAGAGACAGTCATCCTTGACGGTCTGGCCACGCTGCTAACCCTGTACCATGGCTAGACCGTTAAGGGTGTTACATTGGAATGCCCGCGGCCTAAGGGATAAGGTCGCCCCCCTCCGCCATCTCCTGAGGGAACAAGATATCGACGTGGCGCTCATAAGCGAGACGCTCCTGGGGCCCGAGGACAGGGTCAGGTTCCCGGGATACCTCGCTTACAGGAAGGACAAACGGTCGTCTAATAACACCAGATACCGTGGCCTGACGGTACTTGTGAGGCGAAGAGTCGTCCATCAGGAACTCCCCTTGCCGTCGCTCAGCACTTTTTACGCGCTGGGTGTTCAGCTGCACGTGGCCGGCGAGGACATCAACATCTACGCATGCTACAAGCCGCCCGCGGCCCGCTTGGACCACACCGAGCTGCGGGCCTTGTTGCATGCGTCACAGCACGCCACCCTCCTCGCCGGGGACTTCAATTGTAAGCACCCAGCGTGGAACTCGTCACTAACGAATACCGAGGGGAGACGGCTCTTCGCGGACGCGGAAGCCTTCGGCTATACGGTGTCCGGCCCAGAGACGCCAACCCACTACCCGGACGTCACCACCCACACACCGGATGTGCTGGACATCGTAGTCCACCGAGGGCTACACTGTCAGGCCACACAACAAGTGATAGACGACGAGCTACAGTCAGACCACCAGCCCGTGCTCGTCGTCTTATCGGGTATGCCGACCCGACTGAAGCCCATAGCGCCACGTCGATCAACGGACTGGACTATGTTCGCAGAGAAGTTAGAGACCACCACGCCGACTCGGCCTATTACCACCGCCGCGGACGTGGACCAGACGGCGGAGGATGTCACTGCTTGCATCCAAAGCGCCTTAGAAGCGGCGACGACGACGCAGCCGCAGGGGAGAGTGCTTTTGCCGCCCCTGCCGGCGCATATTAAGTCTATGATTGCCGCGAAGAGGCGCCTTCGCAAGCAGTGGCAACAACTGAGATGCCCCACATTAAAAACGCAACTAAACCGTCTCGCGGAAAAGGTAAAGGCCGAGCTCCAGGCACACACCGCCGCGAGCTGGGAGGAACGTATTGACGCCACGACAGGCAGCTGGCCGTCAGTACATAGACTATGCCGCCAACTAACGAATACCCCAGCTCCGGTGCGTCCGCTGCTAAACAGCGACGGGGCGCTCAAGTATGTAGCGGAGGACCGGGCGGAGGTCTTCGCCGAGCACCTGGAGCGTCAGTTCTGCCCGAACCCGACCAGCGACACCGAGCATGTCGCAGCGGTCGAGAAGCACCTTGGGGACTATTTCGCTACGCCGATAGCTCCCGAGGAGGCCCCCATCTTTTTCTCGCCTGGGGCAGTCAGACGCGCCATCCTAAGGACGAAGCCCAGGAAGGCCCCCGGTGCTGACGGTATCACCAACACAGTGCTGCGCCACTTGCCGTTCCGCACGGTAGCGGCGCTGGCGCGCCTGTTTACGGGGATACTGCGCACGGGGACCTTTCCCGCTTCGTGGAAGGAGGGGCGCGTCATTATGCTGCCTAAGGCGGGGAAAAATACGCTGAAGCCGGAGAGCTATCGGCCAATCACTCTGCTGCCGACGGTCTCCAAGGTGTTCGAAGCACTCCTGCTGCGACATCTCGAGCCACACATCACGCCACGGCCAGAACAGTTCGGGTTTCGGGCGGAGCACAGCACGACGCTTCAGCTGTCGAGGGTACTGCACCACCTCTCGGCGGCGATGAACAAAAAGGAGTACGCGGTCGCAGTATTCCTCGACATGGAGAAGGCCTTCGACCGTGTGTGGCACGATGGCCTCATTTATAAGCTGGCCACCTCAGACGCGCCCCGTCGTGTTGTTATGGTGGTCTCTAACTTTCTCTCCAACAGGACCTTCAGGGTGGTGGTCGACGGAGCGCTGTCAAGCGCCCGCCCGGTGCTCGCCGGTGTGCCGCAGGGCAGCTGCGTGTCGCCGGCGTGTTACTCACGTTACACCGATGACATCCCCACCACTCCGGACGCGATGCTCGCGCTGTACGCCGACGACGCCGCGTACATTACCACCTCGCTTAATGCGAAGTACGCGGCGGTCAAGATGCAGCGCGCGCTCAACCTGCTTCCCGAGTGGCTGTCCAAGTGGCGGCTGTCGGTCAACGTGGGTAAGACGCAGGCGATGGTGACCGGGTCCGCGCCTCTCCCACCACCCTTGAAGCTGCAGGGAGCTGACGTCGAGTGGTCGCCCCGGGTCAAGTACCTGGGCGTCACCATCGACCGTCGGCTCACAATGGGGTCACACGTCCGCAATGTTGTCGCACAAGGTAGGGTCGCCCGCAACCTCCTGCGACCAGTGCTCTCGTCCCGCATCCCGGCGCGCGTCAAGTTGGGCGTGTACAAGTTGTACGTGCGCCCAATACTGACGTACGCCGCCCCTGCATGGTTCGCCCTCACGAGCGAGACGAACCGCAAGCTCCTCCGCACGCAGCAACACCTTGCGTTGCGGACCATAGTGGACGCTCCTCGCTTCGTGAGGAACGACATCATCCAGAGGGACCTCCGGATTGAGAGCCTGGATGAGTTTGTGCGGCGCCTCGCGAAGGGGATGTTCGCGCGTGCCGACGCATCCGCTTGGCCCCATGTCAAGCAGATAGCGCCCTGGCATACGCGCCCCCCAGACGCGAGGAGGCCCTTGCCCCGCGACCTAGTTGCGGACGACTGACCCCATCACCGGACTGGACTTCCGAGTGAGTCGCTCTCAGTCTACACGCGGCTCACTTGTGACACTGACTCCAAACAAATACATGCATCTGTTGCGTGGCGCGTGCTAGGTTAATATAGGCGTGTCACGTAGCAAACAACAGACATTCACCTCTATACAGGCACCCAACTCACACGCGAAGTCGCGGCTCTTATTATGCGGGCGGGCGACTCGCGTATACACCGGGCGGTGTTACACAGTACAATACCGCCCACACACCCAGAACACGGTCCCTTCTCACCACCCGGGCTCGGCTCGACCTGAAAACGGGGAGGTGAGGGGGGCCATACACCCCTTCTGTAGGAACGTCGAGTCCGTAAATCTGTCGCTGGATGCCATCTGCTGGGCTTCCCCCGTGTAGGCGGGGGTCTCACTCGGTAGTGGTTGTCCGCCGATTTAACGGTGAAGCAAGCGGCGTTGGGCATCAACGTCGTGGCGTGCCTACAGACACAAATTTTCAGACACCTCTCTACATGGGCGTGTATGCCGCACGCCCAAACATCCTTCCGCCAGCGGCGATCAAAATGAGGGGCCCGTGGTTACGGGCCACCGTATTGCTTTCGCGGTCGGGGGGCCATGCCCCGACGCCGCACGCCGCGCCCCCTTACGGGGGCGTAGCGACATCCCGCAAGTATCGGCACAGTTGGCGAGCAACAGTACTAAGAAGAACACTCCGAAATAAAGAAGATCTACAAGGAAGAAACTCTCCCGGTTTTATTCTTCACCAACCCAGCACACAAATGCGCCTATAGGGCACATTTAATGGTCCTTCGTACCGGATTTATTGTGAAGAATACCGCCTGAAGATAATAGTGCCTCAAGTAAAGAAGCTCTGAAGATCGTATCCAGTGTGTTCAAGATCGTCGATTGAAAAATCAGCTGACGTCATGCCCGTTACACGTTCCGAGGGGAGGGGCCGCAAGCCGTCGAACGAACAGAAGCCGTCGTCGTCTGAAACCACGCCAGGGACCTCAGCGACCGGCACCAGCACGGAAGCCACGACGGAATCGACACATACAGGGACGACTGTCACGGAGACTTCCGAAAATACCGCCACCTCCGCGACGACTGATCCAACCACCGTAACTTCCGCCGCCACCGCTTCGACTGCAGCAACCTCCGCCTCGGCCGCAAAGACGGCCCCCGCCTCGCACCCCGCCAGCGCCGCCGCCTGCTCCGTCGCGCCTTCAGCCGCAACGACGCTGATTGCGGGTGCGAAACCGAAACAGCTGATGAAGCCGCCCGCTGCTGTCACCTCCAGAGATGCTCGCCATGAAACAGATGCCTCAACAGTGAAGCGAGTTATCAAGAACGCCGGTACGTCGAAACCAACCGGCCCACAGTGCCTCTCTCCCCCTAGCAAGAAGGGGGGAGGAGGGGGATCGACGCATAGCAAGTCGAAACAACAGAAAATAGCGAAAGCGAAAGAAAAGCTACTCCGCCTCCAAGTCGAACTAGCTGCAGCGCGCCTCGCCGCACTAGAGACAGAGGACACGGATGAAGAAGAAGAAGGGGAAGAAGATAACGTCTCCCTCTACTCCGAAGTCAATGCAAGAGTAGACAGCTGGTTGGAAAACCAGGTGACTCGTCCCGTGTTAGCCATCGCCAACGAGCCACATCGCCCTCCAGTAGAACCAACAGCTGTCCACGATGACCAACAGAAGTATGAAGAAACACGTCATACACCGGCGGGAGGTCAAGGGGACTTAGCCCTCTTAGCTGAAGCCATCACTAGGGCTGTCAGCGCCGCTCAGCGGCCCAAGTTCATCGAGCTACCGTTCTTCAGTGGGTCGCATCAGGAGTGGCTGCCCTTCCGTGCCGCCTATCATGAAACAGAAGCAATGTTCAGCGCCGTCGAGAATATGAACAGACTACGGAGGAATTTGAAAGGCAAGGCCAAGGAAGCTGTAGAAGGGTTGCTGATCACAAATGCGCACCCAACAGAAGTGATGAAGACATTGGAATCCAGATTTGGAAGACCAGAATCCATAGCCATGATAGAGATGGAAACACTTCGAAGTCTGCCGCGCCTCTCCGAGTCAGCGAGGGACATCTGCATATTCGCTACGAAACTCTCCAACGTCGTAGCAACATTGAAGACATTGGGTTGTTTCAATTATATGTACAACCCTGAACTGGCGAAGACATTGGTAGACAAGCTGACACCGACACTGCGTTATCGCTACTACGACTTCTCAGCCACACAGCCGCGAGAAGACCCCTGCCTCATCAAGATAGAAAAGTTCTTCAAAAGAGAAGCCGAATTGTGCGGACCCTACGCACTGCCTGAACAGGTGGCAGCACAGCCTACAGCCGCACCACAAAGGAAGACGCAGCGGGTCACCAACGTGACTGAGAAGACCAACACACCAAAGTGTCTCGTGTGCGAAGGAACAAGCCACACCAATGCAACAGAATGTGAAGCATTCAAGAAGATGGATGCCAACACAAGATGGGATACAGCGAAGTCCAAACGCCTCTGCTTCAGATGCCTGCGATATAGGAGCAAGACTCACAACTGCCGAACAAAGCCGTGTGGTATCAACAGCTGCAGATACACGCACCTCAACATGCTTCACTATGAGAAGAAAACAGAAAAGGCAGAGAAGACAGATAACGAAGAGACAACAGAAGTCATAAATTCGACATGGACAATAAAAAAGCAATCCTATCTGAAGATCCTGCCGGTCCAGGTGAAAGGACCAAAAGGAGTAGTCAACACCTTCGCATTAATGGACGATGGGTCAACAGTGACACTCGTTGACGACAGCATCGTGAAAAGCATCGGAGCAACAGGACCCATAGATCCGTTGAAAATAGAAAGCATCAACGAGCTGAAGACGGCAGAATCGACGTCAAGAAGGGTGACTATCGGGCTAAAAGGGATCAACAACAGAGAAGAGCAAATTCAAGCAAGAACAGTTAAGAACTTACAAGTCTCATCTCAACGGGTTCCGCAAGAACTGGTGGAGGGATGCCCGCATCTATCGGACATCAAGGGACATCTATCGTACTCCAACGCAAAGCCGCAAGTTCTCATCGGTCAAGACAATTGGCATCTTCTACTCATCAAAGAAACCCGAAAAGGCGACAAGAACCACCCGGTGGCATCTCTCACGCCGCTGGGATGGGTTCTTCATGGAAGCCAAACGAGATCCTTCGGACAGAAGATAGACTTCGTATCACATATGACTGAAGACTCGGAAGAGAACCTAGAGGACCTAGTGAAGAAGTTCTTTGAGATTGACGCCCTCTGCATAAACCCGAAGAGACCGAAGACCGATCCAGAAGAAAAGGCGCTTCAAATACTGGAACAGAAGACTGAAAAGATTGAAGAAGCCAGATATCAGACCGGCCTTCTCTGGAAGAAAGATGATGTTAAGTTCCCTGATAACTACGACAATTCTTTAAAGAGACTGTTAAACATAGAGAAGAAGATTGACCGTGATCCAGCCCTGAAGAAAAGATACGTCGAACAAATGGACGCCCTTATAGAAAAAGGATACGCTGAGCCTGCGCCGCTTCAGAAGACACCACAGAAGACGTGGTACCTGCCTCACTTCGCTGTCATTAATCCTATGAAACCAGATAAACTCCGAGTTGTGCACGATGCCGCAGCCAAGACCAAGGGAGTAGCGCTCAACGATATGCTGCTCAAAGGTCCTGATCTACTCCAATCGTTACCAGGTGTCGTCATGCGTTTTCGACAGCACCTGATCGGAGTGACAGCGGACATAAAGGAAATGTTCATGCAGGTCAAGCTACGTACAGAAGACAGAGATGCATTGCGGTACCTATGGCGTGGGGACCGCCGCGACGACCGACCTCCGGAAGAGTACAGAATGACTTCGTTGATCTTCGGGGCATCGAGTTCGCCATCCACAGCGATATATGTGAAGAACTTGAACGCGAAACAACACGAGAAGACTCATCCGGAAGCCGCAGCCGCAATTATTGAGAAACATTACGTCGATGACTACCTTGATAGTTTTAGAAGCTTGGAAGACGCCAAAAGAATAACGAAAAGTGTGCGTGAAGTGCACAATAAAGCCAGCTTTGAACTAAAGCAGTGGAAGTCGAACTCGCCGTCACTCCTAGAAGCACTGGGAGAAGAAAATAGAACAGAAGACCTGGAACTATACAGAACAGAAGAGAAAACAGAACGAGTACTAGGAGTCATCTGGAAAATCAACTCGGATGAACTTACCTTCAACCTCAACTTAGCCAGAATCCCTTCAACATTAATAGAAGGAAAACAGCCAACAAAAAGGGAAGCCTTAAGAATAGTCATGTCGCTTTTCGACCCCTTAGGATTCGCCTCGCCTGTTACAATCCAAGCGAAACAGTTACTCCAAGAAGTTTGGCGCCGAGGAACAGGGTGGGACGACCGAATCGATGAAGACCTGGCGGAACAATGGAGCACGTGGATAGGACACCTGAAAAGTCTCCACAACCTGGCAATCCCGCGGCAGTATCTACACTACAGCGACGCCGCTTCCCTAGAGCTCCACGTTTTCAGCGACGCCAGCGAATCGGCCTACTCTGCAGTCCTCTTCTGGAGAGCTGTAACATCAGACGGCGAAATCGGCATATCACTCATCATGGCCAAGGCCAAAGTG
This sequence comes from Dicycla oo, assembly GCA_948252095.1. Lineage (NCBI taxonomy): Eukaryota > Metazoa > Arthropoda > Insecta > Lepidoptera > Noctuidae > Dicycla > Dicycla oo. The sequence goes on from OX411714.1 coordinate 22,215,080, forward strand.
GCACCGTTGAAGTTGACTTCGATCCCAAGATTGGAACTGCAAGCAGCGGTTATGGGAACCAGACTCGCCGAGACAGTTATAGAAGAGCACGAGAGGAAGCCTGACCGAAAAGTGTTCTGGACCGATAGCAAGACAGTGCTCACTTGGATAAGGACAGGGTCGCGTTCATACAAACCATACGTGGCTCATCGTCTAGCAGCAATTGAAGAAAGCTCTAAGGTCAACGACTGGCGCTGGGTTCCGACAAAACAGAACGTAGCCGACGATGCCACACGAAATGTACCAGCCGCCTTCAATAGAAATCATCGATGGTACAAAGGGCCGGACTTCTTATACCTGACAGAGGACTCCTGGCCTATAGAAACCGCAAGGACAACACCTGAAGAACCTTCCGACGAGGAGAAGACGCATCATTTGACCGACAGAAGAAGACTGAAGCTAGCAGAGGGTCTGCCTGATCCGGTGAGATTCTCCAACTGGGACCGTCTTCGATATTCGACAGCACGAGTTCTGCAGTTCATCGAGCTCTGCAGAACCCCTAGGCAGAAGGTCAACTACCGACGAACGACGAAGAACAAAGAAGCTGATCCCACCTGGAAGAGAAACAAGCCAACTACAGCGAAACAACAGGCACCCACAGCATCGAAGAAATCGTCACTCAAGCTTCTTCCAGTCACGGCCGAGCTCCTCAAGAAAGCTGAAGAGCTGCTGATGCGGTCTTCGCAGGAAGAAGCCTTCGAGGAAGACATAGAAAATTTGAATAGCAGGAGGCCGATCGCTAAAGAAAGCCGCCTGCACCAGCTCAGCGTCGAATCAGTAAACGGCTCCCTACGAATCCGGAGTCGTATCCAAGCGGTCAGAGATATGCAAGAGGATTTTAAAAACCCGCTAGTAGTCGACGGAGATCATCCCACAGTGAAGCTTTGGATACAGGCCATACATCGACAACTCCATCACGCCGGTGTGGAGGCAACAGTCAACGAGTGCAGACAGCAATACTGGGTACTGCGATTGCGCCCTATCACTCGCACGATTCTCCGAAGATGCCTCTTCTGCCGCATGAAGACCCAAGTGCCGCCACATCCAAGGACCGGGAACCTGCCAGCGTGTCGCTTAGCACATCACAAGCGACCCTTTACGTTCACCGGGGTCGATTACTTCGGGCCTCTCTCCGTGACCGTCGGACGGACCAGACAGAAGAGATATGTGGCCATATTCACATGTCTCACAACGCGAGCAATACATTTAGAAGTAGCCCACTCACTCAGTACTGACTCTGCAGTGATGGCGATTAGGCGAATGATCGCGCGACGAGGCTGCCCGACTGAAATCTGGTCGGACAACGGCACCAATTTGAAAGCTGCCGACAAGGAACTTCGACAAAACATCGATGCGGCAACTTCAGAAGAAGCAGCGAAGAGGACAATCTCCTGGCGCTACATACCGCCTGGAGCTCCATTCATGGGCGGCGCTTGGGAGCGAATGGTTCGCTCAGTCAAAACGGCTCTCACAGCGACACTACATGAGCGCCACCCCACCGAAGAAGTCCTCACTACTCTACTGGCCGAAGTGGAGTATACAGTGAACAGTCGTCCGCTGACGCACGTCTCCGTCAGCGCAGAAGATCCCGAGGCCCTGACTCCCAACCATTTTTTACTGGGGGGTCCTAGGCGTGTGCCGCAGCCGGGCACATTCACCGAGCGAGACACCATCTCCCGGTCCAGCTGGCGAGCTGCACAGAGGCTCGCAGACATCTTCTGGCTCCGCTGGGTGAAGGAGTACCTTCCCGAGCTCCAACACCGGCGGGAGCCCCACGGACGAGGCCAAGCAGTACAACTGGACGACATTGTGCAGATCGTCGACCCGAACCTGCCCCGCAACGTGTGGATACGAGGACGAGTCATCGCGGTGTATCCTGGTCCTGACAACGTCGTGAGGACGGTGGACATACGTACCAAGGGAGGTGTCCTGCGCCGGCCAGTGAGGAAGCTGGTGATCCTGCCCCTACCTACGGACGACTTGCCCGCACCGGAACTTAATGCGACGCGGTCGCACGGCGGGAGTGATGTGCGGGACAAGTGAAAACACAGACTGATAGTATAGTTCATAGTTTTAAGTATAACAGTTTGTCTTGTTTTGTATTTTTCTCGTTTAGTTTATGTTATATAGAAGCTGAAAATATGTAATTTGTTATATGTTTGCATTGTATAATATTGTTAAAATGTAAAAATTGTCAAATGGCTCTCGTTACGGTAAAGTAACGTCGTAGCTAAGCCTACTGCACCAATACCGACTTCGCGCTCATAGGTCGAAAAGTCCTGCGCTCTGATTGGCTGACCAATCACAGGGCTTACATTTTGTTAGCCGATAACGTATAAATTCCGGGTCATTTGGCGTATCGGCACAGGATCAGCCCGTGGTCGACTACGCAGTTCAAAGTATTAGTGATTGTGTAGGTAGATTTTTTCCGCGCGGACCGCCAATTTTATCGTTTTTCTCTGTGTTTACACAAGTTCCAGCCGGCACTTGTGTAAGCACAGAGGGAGCCACCGTGCTGCTCGGTGAGCTAGCTCACCGTCGCGGTCGCGGAGGCCACGCACCTGAAGATGCCGAAACCCGGCACGCGCGGCTCGCTGGGCCGCGATGCCGGGTCACCTGAGGCCCGTCCGGCGATGGATCGGGCGACGTCGCTACCGAACATTGGTGACGCGGCGACCGACGCACCGCCGGCCGGACTACGACGAAGAGAAGAAGAAAGAAGAGGGGGGGGAACGGGTGCCGCTGTAGCTGCCGACCCACCGACGAGATCGGCGCCTGCGTGCGCTGCGCCGACCCCGTCGACGAGCCGACAGCGCGAGGTACCCGTCCGTCCCACTACGTTTCGCCCGGTGCCGATACAGGCCCCGGGGCCATCAGTGACGACAACCGGCCGCGCCCTACCACCCGCGCGCGCGACCGCTCCCGCACGCGCTTCCGCGACCGCGGCAACGACCGCGCGCGCTACACCAGCTGTCGCGCGAGTGATTACGTCGCCGACCACACGCGCCGCCGCGCCACCCGCCGCGCGCACCGCTGCGCCACCTGCCGTGCGCGCCTCCGTGCCGCCAGCCGCGCGCACCGCTGCGCCGCCCGCGAGTGCACCCGCTCCAGCTGCGCGACCTCGCGCGTCCACCGTGCGCTCCGCTGCGCCGCCGCCGCGCTTCGCGACACCGCCCGCGCCTGCCGCACCCGGTCCCCGCTTCTCGCTGGCGGGCCCGGCATCTGCGTCGCAGGCGCCAGCGTCGCCGGCGCCCCCCCGCACCTCCGCCTACGACTCTCCCGCCATGCTGTCGGCATGCTCATCGCGTGCGGGATCGAGCATGTCGCTCGCATCGGCGGGCTCGGCCGGGTCCGGTCGCGACGACGTGTCCTCGGACACGACAGCGCGAGCCGATGCCCGACCCACCGTGGGAGGAGCTGTCACCCCGCCGGGATTCGGCTTCGAGTTTTCACTCGCCGAACCCAAACCCCGGCGGAAGCATCGCAGGCGGAGTTCCGGCGAAGCAAGCATTGAGGCGAAGCGGCTGGACCTGGGCGAACCAGCGTCGCCCACCTTCGCCGACGCAGTGCGCTCGCCGCCACCGACGCCAACACCGGACATCGAAGTCACAGGGGTAAGTGACATTATTTTACCCCCCGCCCCCTTTGCATCTTCCGTACCCACGGGTATCGCCCCCGGCGCCACGACGGCGACGACGTCAACGACGACAGCGACGAAGACGACGGCAGCGAAGAAGCCGGGGAAGAAGCCGCGCTACCCGCCGCTGGTAGTGGAGAGGCTGCCCAACTGGGCCGCTCACTTCAGGGCCATCAGCGCCAAGCTGGGCCGGCCTCCCAATGCTCGTCCGTACGGGACGGGGGTCCGATTTACCCCCGACTCGGAGGAAGAGTACAGGCTGGTCCAGCGTTACCTGACTGGCCTTGAGAAGGACAGCGGCGTATCCTGGTTCGCGTATTCACTACCAGCGGACCGCAACCTGAAGATAGCCATCAGGGGGCTACCAGCTGACACAGACCCCCAGGAAATAGAGGAGGAACTCCGGACGATGGGGTACCAGCCGGAGTATGTGCGCCACATCAAAGGCGCACAAGGACGACCCGGCTGTGTATTCCACGCCATCTTGAAGAAGACTCCGGACGTCCGGGCCATGTTTATGTACATGCGTGGTGTCAAGATTGAGGCCTGGAGAGGCAAACGTGGGCCCGCTCAATGTCACAGGTGCCAGCGTTTCAGGCACAGCTCGCACCAGTGCCACCGACCGCTCGCTTGTGTCCGATGCGGAGGTGAGCACGCGGCACGTGACTGCCCGCGCCCGCGGGACGAGCCGGCCACCTGCGTCAACTGCGGTGGCCCGCACCCCGCGTGCAACATCAAGTGCCCCGTGTTCCAGGCGGAGATCCGGAACAAGCGAGCGGGGACTGCCGCCATCACGGCCACCACACGCCGGGCCCAAGAGGCCACAGAGAGGCCTACAGAGACGAGGCCAGAAGAGGCCCAAGGCATGACGCTGATGGCGGCAGCCAACGGGCCCACGGACAGGACCAAAGCCTCCTCCTCTAGGCGGAGGAAGAAGGGACGCGGGGGAAAAGGAAAGGGTAAGAAACCCAAGCCCCAAGCGACCCCGGAAGAGATCCCAGAGGCCGGCCCTGCCTCAGATAGGGCGCAGGCCACACAACAAGAAAATAGTGGGGAACAACACCGTACAGCTAGCGCCGGCATAGCGCAGCGGACACCGGGGGAACCACCCAAAACCGCCGCCGGCGTTGTCGACGCCAGCGCCAGCACGTCGCGGCGGCAACAGGTGGAACCTAGAAAGTTCCCCAAGAATCAGAGTGGTGGCGCTGCCGGCGCTCACAAAAAAGAGTTTACGGCCTGCGCCATACAATTATTGATGGACCTCATAAAGGCCATCAGGCAGGGTCAAGATATCGAGACGGTCATCCTTGACGGTCTGGCCACACTTCTCACCCTGTACCATGGCTAGGCCGTTAAGGGTGTTACACTGGAACGCTCGCGGCCTAAGGGATAAGGTCGCCCCCCTCCGCCATCTCCTGAGGGACCAAGACATCGACGTGGCGCTCATAAGCGAGACGCTCCTGGGACCCGAGGACAGGGTCAGGTTCCCGGGATACCTCGCTTACAGGAAGGATGAACGGTCGGCTCATAACATTAGATACCGTGGCCTGGCGGTACTTGTGAGGCGAAGAGTCGTCCACCAGGAACTCCCCTTGCCGTCGCTCAGCACATTTTACGCGCTGGGTGTTCAGCTGCACGTGGCCGGCGAGGACATCAACATCTACGCATGCTACAAGCCGCCCGCGGCCCGCTTGGACCATACCGAGCTGCGGGCCTTGTTGCATGCGTCACAGCACGCCACCCTCCTCGCCGGGGACTTCAATTGTAAGCACCCAGCGTGGAACTCGTCGCTTGTGAATACCGAGGGGAGACGGCTCTTTGCGGACGCGGAAGCCTTCGGCTATACGGTGTCCGGCCCAGAGACGCCAACTCACTACCCGGACGTTGCCAACCACCTACCGGATGTGCTGGACATCGTAGTCCACCGAGGGCTACACTGTCAGGCCACACAACAAGTGATAGACGACGAGCTACAGTCAGACCACCAGCCCGTGCTCGTCGTCTTATCGGGTATGCCGACCCGACTGAAGCCCACAGCGCCACGTCGATTAACGGACTGGACTGTGTTTGAAGAGAAGTTAGAGACCACCACGCCGACTCGGCCTATTGCTACCGCCGCGGACGTGGACCAGACGGCGGAGGATGTCACTGCTTGCATCCAAAGCGCCTTAGAAGCGGCGACGACGACGCAGCCGCAGGGGAGAGTGCTGTTGCCGCCCCTGCCGGCGCATATTAGGTCAATGATCGCCGTGAAGAGGCGCCTTCGCAAGCAGTGGCAACAACTGAGATGCCCCACCATCAAAAGGCAGCTAAACCGTCTCGCGGAGAAGGTAAAGGCCGAGCTCCAGGCTCACACCGCCGCGGGCTGGGAGGAACGCATTGACGCCGCGACAGACAGCTGGCCGTCAGTGCACCGACTTTGCCGCCAGCTGACGAACACCCCAGCCCCGGTGCGACCGCTGCTAAACAGCGACGGGGCGCTAAAGTATGTAGCGGAGGACCGGGCGGAGGTCTTCGCCGAACACCTGGAGCGTCAGTTCTGCCCGAACCCGACCAGCGACACCGAGCATGTCGCAGCGGTCGAGAAACACCTTGGGGACTACTTCGCCACGCCGATAGCTCCCGAGGAGGACGCCATCTTTTTCTCGCCTGGGGCAGTCAGACGCGCCATCCTAAGGACGAAGCCGAAGAAGGCCCCCGGTGCCGACGGTATCACCAATACAGTGCTGCGCCACCTGCCGTTCCGTACGGTAGCGGCGCTGGCGCGCCTGTTCACGGGGATACTGCGCACGGGGACCTTCCCTGCTTCGTGGAAGGAGGGGCGCGTCATTATGCTGCCCAAGGCGGGGAAAAACATCCTGAAGCCGGAGAGCTATCGGCCAATCACGCTGCTGCCGACTATCTCCAAGGTGTTCGAAGCACTCCTGCTGCGACATCTCGAGCCTCATATCTCGCCACGACCGGAACAGTTCGGGTTTCGGGCGGAACATAGCACGACGCTTCAGCTGTCGAGGGTACTGCACCACCTCTCGGCGGCCATGAACAAGAAGGAATACGCGGTAGCAGTATTCCTCGACATGGAGAAGGCCTTCGACCGCGTGTGGCACGACGGCCTCATTTACAAATTAGCCACCTCGGACGCGCCCCGTCGCGTTGTAATGGTGGTCTCTAATTTCCTTTCAAACAGGACTTTCAGGGTGGTGGTCGACGGGGCGCTGTCAAGCGCCCGCCCGGTGCTCGCCGGTGTGCCGCAGGGCAGCTGCGTGTCGCCGGCGTGTAACTCACGTTACACCGATGACATCCCCACCACTCCGGACGCGATGCTCGCGCTGTACGCCGACGACGCCGCGTACATTACCACCTCGCTTAATGCGAAGTACGCGGCGGTCAAGATGCAGCGCGCGCTCAACCTGCTTCCCGAGTGGCTGTCCAAGTGGCGGCTGTCGGTCAACGTGGGTAAGACGCAGGCGATGGTGACCGGGTCCGCGCCTCTCCCACCACCCTTGAAGCTGCAGGGAGCTGACGTCGAGTGGTCGCCCCGGGTCAAGTACCTGGGCGTCACCATCGACCGTCGGCTCACAATGGGGTCACACGTCCGCAATGTTGTCGCACAAGGTAGGGTCGCCCGCAACCTCCTTCGACCAGTGCTCTCGTCCCGCATCCCGGCGCGCGTCAAGTTGGGCGTGTACAAGTTGTACGTGCGCCCAATACTGACGTACGCCGCCCCTGCATGGTTCGCCCTCACGAGCGAGACGAACCGCAAGCTCCTCCGCACGCAGCAACACCTTGCGTTGCGGACCATAGTGGACGCTCCTCGCTTCGTGAGGAACGACATCATCCAGAGGGACCTCCGGATTGAGAGCCTGGATGAGTTTGTGCGGCGCCTCGCGAAGGGGATGTTCGCGCGTGCCGACGCATCCGCTTGGCCTCATGTCAAGCAGATAGCGCCCTGGCATACGCGCCCCCCAGACGCGAGGAGGCCCCTGCCCCGCGACCTAGTTGCGGACGACTGACCCCATCACCGGACTGGACTTCCGAGTGAGTCGCTCTCAGTCTACACGCGGCTCACTTGTGACACTGACTCCAAACAAATACATGCATCTGTTGCGTGGCGCGTGCTAGGTTAATATAGGCGTGTCACGTAGCAAACAACAGACATTCACCTCTATACAGGCACCCAACTCACACGCGATGTCGCGGCTCTTTTTATGCGGGCGGGCGACTCGCGTATACACCGGGCGGTGTTACACAGTACAATACCGCCCACACACCCAGAACACGGTCCCTTCTCACCACCCGGGCTCGGCTCGACCTGAAAACGGGGAGGTGAGGGGGGCCATACACCCCTTCTGTAGGAACGTCGAGTCCGTAAATCTGTCGCTGGATGCCATCTGCTGGGCTTCCCCCGTGTAGGCGGGGGTCTCACTCGGTAGTGGTTGTCCGCCGATTTAACGGTGAAGCAAGCGGCGTTGGGCATCAACGTCGTGGCGTGCCTACAGACACAAATTTTCAGACACCTCTCTACATGGGCGTGTATGCCGCACGCCCAAACATCCTTCCGCCAGCGGCGATCAAAATGAGGGGCCCGTGGTTACGGGCCACCGTGTTGCTTTCGCGGTCGGGGGGCCATGCCCCGACGCCGCACGCCGCGCCCCCTTACGGGGGCGTAGCGACATCCCGCAAGTATCGGCACAGTTGGCGAGCAACAGTACTAAGAAGAACACTCCGAAATAAAGAAGATCTACAAGGAAGAAACTCTCCCGGTTTTATTCTTCACCAACCCAGCACACAAATGCGCCTATAGGGCACAGCAATACTCCATGCAGGATCGGACTTGCGCTTTGTAAAGGGTTAAAAGCTGTCCAGGCGTAAAGTATCGCTTCACCCTATTTAGGATGCCCAGTTTCTTGGCCGCAGTTTGGGCCTTGTACTCGATGGTGGCGCCGAAGTTGAGACCAGATGTCAACTCCATGCCTAGGAGCTCAAGTCGATCAGTTACAGGAACAGATGTACCCCGAAAAGTAAGAGTTTGGGCGAAACGACTCTTTTTAGCGGTAAAAAGACACGCCTGCGTTTTGGTGGCGTTAAAAGAGACCAGATTATCATCACCCCACTGGGAGACAAAGCTTAAGGTCAAATCTGTCCGCTCTACCATGGCCTCTCTCAAGGAACGAACTTCAGCCCCGCTGGTTTTTGCGCTGGACAAGTATCTCTCTGAAACTGTACTGTCATCTGCGTACCCAACAATACCAGGCCGAAGCAGGTCATTAATGTGCAGCAGGAAAAGAGTTGCAGAGAGAACAGACCCCTGAGGAACTCCGGCATCAATAGCCATAAGGTCAGAAGAGCAGCCATCAACAACTACTCTAATCGACCGTTCACTAAGGAAATCTGATATCCAGCTACAAAAATCAGCTGGGATGCCATAAGCAGGAAGCTTGCTGAGCAGAGCAGCGTGCCAGACCCTGTCAAAGGCCTTCGAGATGTCAAGCGATACAGCCAGTGCTTCGCCGTGTTTCTCGATGGCTTCGCCAAAGCAGTGCGTGACATACACAAGAAGATCGCCAGTTGACCGTCCCCGGCGAAAACCATATTGACGGTCACTGAGGAGATCATTGTCTTCAAGGTAGTTCAGCAACTTATTGTTCAGTACCCTTTCCAAAACTTTGCACAGAATGGAGGTAATGGCGATCGGACGGTAATGGGCAGGGTCTGCACGGTCGCCTTTTTTGGGCACTGGTTGTACATTTGCAAGCTTCCAGGATTTCGGCACCGTTCTTTTTTCAAGAGAGAGGCGGAACAAACGTGTCAATACAGGAGACAGTTCAGGCGCACACTGCCTCAACACTCTCGCTGGAATGCCGTCAGGCCCGCTGGCCTTGTTCACGTCTAGACTGCACAATACTCTTCGGACCTCTTTAATGTGTACTGCGATCTCCGGCATCGAGGAGTCACAATGAGGTACAGTAGGTGGTTGCTTTGAGCCAGCGTCCAGACGTGAATTGCTTGCGAAGAGAGATGCAAATAAATTTGCCTTCTCAGTTGCAGAGTGAGCCAGCGACCCATCAGGTTTCATCATAGGAGGTAAAGTGCGACGACAGAAATTCGTTTCAACCGCTTTAGACAGGGACCAGAACTGTTTACTACCCGGAGGGTGCGAAGCCAGCCTGGCCCCGATATGTCCGACATGGTCAAAACGTGCCCTACGCAAAACCCGCTTGCAGAACTTGGCGGCAGAATTAAAGGCTCTCTTCTTCGCGCGAACCCTGCGCGCTCTAACTTTGCGGTCGCGGGCCTTGACCCAGGCTTGGTAGGCAGTCTCTTTTCGGGCCTCAGCGTGGGCACATTCTGCATTATACCAAGGCCGGGATTTGTGACCGAGCGGGATGTCGGAGAATGGAATAAAATATTCCATCCCCTGCCGAATCACGTCCGCAACCGCGTCAGCACAGCGCGAGGGGTCACCCGAGGAAAAGCACACTTGCCGCCATGGATAAGACGCAAAAAAGTGCCGCATCTCATCCCAGTCTGCTGACCCGTATCGCCATACTCGCCTCGTGCCTCTAGGGCTCTCATCTGGAGGAGAGCAGGTTGATACGGATTTCACCAGACAGTGGTCAGACGTTCCCAGCGGGGCTGAGACCGATACTGAATGACTGTCCGGATCAGATGCCAGCAGAAGGTCCAAGCAATTGGGTGTATGGCCGTCAACATCCGGTACCCGCGTTGCCACATTCACCATCTGGGTTAGATCTAGCGTTACAGCAAAATTGCGCGCCTCCAACCCAGCATGGTCAGTTTTCTGGTATGGGAACAACCATTCTTTATGATGGGCGTTGAAGTCCCCCAGAAAAATGAGCTTCGCCGTTGGGTACCGTTGCTGGGCTACGTCAGTCGACTCCACGAGGAAATTAAAGAGCGCTGTTGTCTCCTGGTCACCGCTATGCGATCGGTAGATGCCGATGTAGAGAGATTTCTCCACGCCAGTATCCACAAGTAGCCATATGGCAGAGAAACCCGATTTCTCAAAGCAACGGAGACGACGACAACAAATGTCATCGCGGACGTACACACAGACCCCAGCTTGCTTCTTGAACTTGTGTTCAAGAGAGTACCCCGGGTAGTTGAGGTACGCCACGTCCGACGGGGTTGTTATCTTCGTCTCCGTTAGGAAAAACAGGTGCGGCTTCTCGGTCTCAAGGTGGTGATGGACCGAATCGAGATTGGAGTGCAACCCCCTGATATTAGTGAGGTGCACGTTTAGTGGGAGGAAGTGCAGCCGTTGTTTTACCTTATTTTTCTTCGCTTTGTGTGTCATATTGAGTGGAGTTGTTGGGGGAAAAAGTCGACTTGTCGAGGCGCCGCTCAGTGATCCAAGTGGAACACTAGAGCCAACCAAACCTAAGGGGAACTCATCTGGAGACTGCGGGGACGCCCGAACCCCCCCGGATATGGCCACCGGGTCCTCCCATCCAGTCGCCGGCTGGCACGGTGGAGCATACCGGGATTTTTCGCGAGTTGGCGGGGCAGCCTTTGGCACGTGGCTGGCGTGCTACTTGGGCCCCCTACTGACTGCGGTCGGCCAACGGCTGGCACCGTGCTTCGGATCCCGCTACCCTCCAAAATGAGTTACCCGGCTAGCTGACTCAGAGACCACAACCGGTACCAAACAGCGCAACTGACAATCTCCTTCTCCCCCAAAGGCACTGGCACTCCCACACACCGACGGAACACAGCAAGCTGCTTAGCGCCAGACTCCGGTGGGATGGTGGTCGCGAGCCAGGCGGCCCCTTGCGGAGCCTACCACCGCTAAGTGGGATCGTTCAGCCGTACCACAGGCAAGCCTGTGGTGCCGTTGCCCGGGGTGGACCACTAGGAGGTAGATCCCAAAACCACCCCAAAAATCTACGAATATACCTACAGAGATATTATACCTAGGTACACACCAAACTACATTTTGGTTTCATTTATATTTAAAAATGATAATAAAAGTTGGACAAGTTTAGGAGAAAAGTTAGTCAAGAGGGAATGGAAGTTAGTAGGGAGAGGAATTTTAATTTTGGAAAGCTTATGGTACAAGTCAAAGGATTGGGAATTTAACGGACATGAGAAAAATATATGATCCAGAGTACCATCATCAAGACCGCATTCGCACAAGGAACTGTCACGAACATGGATCTTGTTCAGAAATACTGGACTGCAGCAGTGACCAAGTCTCAGTCTACACAAGGATGTAACAGTTCTCTTGGACAATTTGGGACATTTAAAAAACCAAGGTTTACGCTGGATGTCGGGTTGAATACTGGCATAAGTGTATCAAGATACCATTCTTGAGAAGGTAGTTAAGCCCCTTAACAACACCATGTTCAATAACCAAGTATGGTCCTTCCAACAAGACTCGGCGCCGGGTCATAAAGCTCGGTCCACGCAGTCTTGGTTGGAAGTAAACGTTTCGGACTTCATCAGAGCTGAAGACTGGCCGTCGTCTAGTCCCGACCTTAATCCGCTGGATTATGATTTATGGTCAGTTTTAGAGAGTACGGCTTGCTCTAAACGCCATGATAATTTGGAGTCCCAAAAACAATCCATACGATTGGCAGTGAAGAATTTTCCCATGGAAAGAGTGCGTGCTTCTATTGATAACTGGCCTCAACGTTTAAAGGACTGTATTGCAGCCAATGGAGACCACTTCGAATAAGCTTTTTATATTTTAAATTGTTTTATATTTATGTATTAAACTAACACACTGTAAAAGTAATAAATATTATTTGCAATAAAAAAAAATTTTTTCTTCGTGATAATATTTTTGGCAAGACTAGGTATAGTGCTTCTGATCCACCGGGTTAGATGAAGCAAATTTTGCCAGTGAGTCGGCGCACTCATTGCCACCTATACCCGAGTGACTGGGAAACCAAGCTATCTCAATATTTAAACCGTTGCTAGAGCAGGTGAATAATAAATTTAGAATATCAAAAATGATTTTACTGTGAATTTTAGATTTAAGTTGATTTTGACCTAAAGCTTGAATGCTACTGCGAGAATCTGACAAAATTACCGAACTTTTAATATTATGTGTTAAAATGAAATTGATAGCTTCTAGGATACCAATGCATTCCCCTGTAAATACTGAAGTCTCTGGCGGGAATTGGAATAAAAAAGCAATTTTAGAGTTTTGATAGTATGCTGAAACACCTGTACATCCTGTTGACGACAATTTGGATGCGTCCGTAAAAAACAAATTCCATCCCTCCCAGTATCTCTTGGTGGCCCGATCGAAGTCGCCCTTTACGTCCTGAGATGTTTTGGAGATACCAAGACCCAAAACAATCTTTGGCCTGAACTGGACTACCTCATATGCGGAAGCAAAGACCGGAAGAGAGGGGTATTGACAAACAGGTGAGGAGAGGTGTTTAAGCTCTTCGTACCTATTCATCAATGGAATACTTTTATTATTCCAGTAGGAAGACAAGTTAAGAGAGAGGTAGATTTGTTCCAAATTGGGGAGTAAAGGATGGGAAGTAAGGGAGAAAACTTTTGACAAGAAACGATCTGCTAAGTATTGTCTTCGAAGATTAAGAGGAGGTTCTGCACATTCAACCTGGAGAGCATTTATGGGGGAGGATTTCATGGCACCATTACGATCCTCAGACATTTGGCCTGGACAGCATCTAGTCTACGCAGAGCTTCCTTGTTACATGGTTCAATTAGGTAACTACAGTAATCTAACACGCTTCTGACCAGTGCATTGAATATCAGCTTTAAGGTGTATGGGTGAGCTCCCCACCAGACACCTGCCAAAGCTTTAAGGACCGAAACCGAGCGCTCACATTTTTTAACTGTATTATCAATGTGATCCACTCCCGACAATTTGTAATCCAGGGTAACCCCAAGAAACCTGGCCTTCTCCTTAATGGGGATGGCTTGACCGTCAATATTAATGTCAACCAGCGGGATAAGGCGTCTACGAGTAAAGACAACTGCGGTACTCTTTGGAGCACTTAAAGATAGCCCATGACCTGAAAGCCATTGGTTTAATGAGGACAAAGAGTCACCGCCACCGCGTCTCCTCCACGCAGCGCCGCCCGAGCCCCTCACCCCATCCCGCAGCCAGTACTTGAAGCCCTGCCGAAACCTCTGCAAAGGGATTTCGCTAGCGTCACTGCGAGTGCTCCTGGCGCTCCTAGTATCAAGCCCATGCCAGAAAAGGCGCCGAATAGGGCTGATAAAGATGATGGTTTTGTGACGGTGCAAAGGAGGAAGCGCCGATCGCGACCAAATAAGAACCGCTGCGGCAAAGCTCCTACAGTGCCTGAAATAAGCCTGCGTGCCGCGAAGCCGAATACACCGGTGTACATCTCCCGCCTGCACTACACCACTAAGGCGGAGGACATCGTAGAGTACGTACGACAAAAGACGAGGTACACGCCGAGGGTGCAGTTACTGGAATCACGCCGGAACGTCAACTTCAAGGCGTTCGTCGTGCGTGTACCGAACTGTTATCTGCCCCTCGTCATGGAAGAAGACTTTTGGCCCCAGGACGTGGTGTTCCGTCGCTTCCGCGGACAAGTTCCACAGGACAGCACAAAGTCAAGCTAGTGCAAAGTGAAGTGCTACTAACATAGTCTTAAGCCTTATTTATTAACACAAGATTTTGTTTATAAAAATATGTATGTTTAGGTTAAGGTATTTTTCTATGGGCCTATGTCGCCTGAAATAAATGGTATTATTATTATTATTATTAATGGACTGAGCGACATCTTCGATGGAACTATCACAGACCAATAGAGCAATATCGTCAGCATACTGAAGTACTTTACAGTTAAAATCTAGGCAAGAAGGAAGATCAGAGGTATAAATGTTGTACAAAAGGGAGCTAAGTACGGATCCCTGAGGTAGACCTCTCCAAACCGACCTAGATTCATAGGTAGGTCATAACTAACTGCTAGACATCCAGGTACCTCTTGCAGGGTAGGTACATACTTAACTTCGCATTACATGAAAGTTGTATCCCCCCCGTGGAACATTTTATCTGCTGAATTTCCATATCATTGGATTACTTTTTAGATAAAGCCCTTGTTTATTGCTGAGAGACTAAACTGTTAGCGTACCTACGTAACTGTAAATTATCAAATTCTTTTTATTTATTTTATTATTTTTGTATATCACTGTTTTTAATTTGTAAAAACTGTAATTCTTATTAAACGATTATGTCTAATGTGAAATTTCCTTCTTGAAAACTTACTCAATTTTGGGCACCTTATATTAATTAGCAACACTGAATCGACGGTGTCGTCCTCTTTCAGTTCACAGATAAGTTGGTAGGAGGAAAGCGATTTCCAGGGATCTTCGTTGGTAGTGGTGAAGGCTTAACACGTGCTTTGTTTGTGTTACGAATTTTTTCGATTTTAGTGGTTTTTATTATTGTATACTTCAATCGAAAATATTCTTTGTGTTTGTGTTTTAGCTTTTAGCGTAAGGTTGGTTTTAACTTTGATTTCTTTTATTTTTAAAGATTTTACCCGGCATCCACTATGGATACCAAAAACCCCCTGACCCTCCTTATCAATTTGATTTCACTCCGGTGTTAACTGTTTCTCTTCCCGACGACAATGTGCAATCAGATATGGAATTCGAACCTGCAAACAGGAAAAGATCGGCCGCCTCCCCACCAGCTAACTTAACCCATTCCATGCCAGTAACGCACTCGGGTGCGTTTTAATGTTTTTTATTTGTGTGCCTACAACGCACCCGTATGCGTTTCGTGTATGTCTTACTAAAGCATATTTTTTTCATAATGCGTCTCATTAAATGTTGCCATTTTTCTACTAAACTCAATTTAGATGATATTTCTGATACAGCAACACTGATAGAGTAGCAATAGACAATGTCATATTTGAATTGACGTCAGTTTTTGTACTGTGAATTTTGCCGGTAATGTGAATCAAGTTTTTGCAGTGATTTAAGGGATAACAAGTAAATAAATATCATTGTTTAATCAAATTTAATCATTTAATTATCACAAGAACGTTAATTTAAATCTGCCTATAATGTTTTGGATATTATCTAAAATTCAAAATATACCAACGATAATGGTGCGTTCAGTGGCATTTATAAATGACTTTGTTCGTGGATGGTGTTATAAATCGATAATACTCAGTCACTAAGGATCGTCAAATCTAAGAAGTACCGTTTGATAGTTGTAAACGTAATACATTTGAATTTTAATTTGTTGATTAAAAATTGTTTAACTTGTGATAAAATAAAAATTGCTTCATAATTCAATGATTTTACGGAAAAGGTAAAGTTTTGATTATTTGTTATAATTATATTTTTCACTAAAGAGCTATAATTTAAATTATAAATTAAGAGGAGAAATTGAAAGACTGATGTAAATTAATATAAGTGTTTTTATTTTTGTACCTAATTTAGATTTTTGGTTCATGTTTCGAATCGTGCATAAAGCCATCCACTATATACTCTCAAAGGTGCGTTCTCGGACCTCTAGAAAAATTTTTTTTACCTTATGCCACCTACGCACCATATGCGTTTGGTGTTTTTTTTCGTATTTATCAACAATATTTATTAATATTTTTATTAATTACATCATAAGTAATCTATTTTCAACCACAATACATAATAAAAGTTGGTGGCACCTGGTCAGTAGTGTTTAAAAAAAGGTGGCATTGAATGGGTTAACAACCCTCCTAAGGTAGCTAAAAAGACAGTTGGTAGACAGTCATATACGATGAGAGATTTTCCCCCGTATATTGTACACGCATCTCTAAAAGATGGTCAGACCCCAGGGTACTGTTCTGCACCCTGTAAAGTTTGGTATGTTCTTGACACAAAATAATTTCAGTAACATACTCCTAGGCAGTGTCAAACGCTTAGTAAGAAACCGGGTTTCAGTCGAGTTCAAGTCTCACCAGGACGCTAACAGTTTTATAATCAGTCCCATTTTAGAGAAAAATAATTTTGTTGCCTCAATCCCCCAATTTAACGTTACCCGCTTAGGTCTTGTCAGAGACGTCCCCATTGAATGGACTTAGGAGGAAGTTATAGAGAACATCAAGGTTCCCACTGGATGCGGCCCTGTAATTAAGGCTAGGAGAATGAGCCGTACGGTAACTTCTCTGGGTGTTACCGAATGGAAGCCCACTCAAACGGTTGTTTTAACCTTTGACGGCCACCTAAACGTGTTCTTTTGTTTTTACTCTGCGCTTACGGTTGAGAGATACATGTACCCAACTATCCAGTGTTTCAACTGTTGTCGGTATGGTCACACACGCGCAGTATGTCGTTCGAAACCTCGCTGTTTTAAATGTGGCCAAGACCACCCAGGAGATGGTTGCCAAGTTTCATTTGATGGTGCCTTCTGTATCTCCTGCTCTGGCAATCATTATGCCAACGATAGGGCTTGCCCTGAATTGGGCCGTCAGAAGGGCATAAAAGCTCTTATGGCAGATAAGTCGGTCTCATAGTGGAAGCAAGTGAAGTCTTTCCTCCGGTTTCAAGACCATATGCTGAAGTGTCGAGAATATCTCAAAAGAATAAATCAGTTGCCAGTCCATCTCACTCTCCCAGTCCACCTTCCCAAAATCCAAAATCTCACCGTAAAGCGGTCTTCCTTAAACCGAAATCCCACGCTCCACTTTCACCTAGTTATGATAAGCAGACTCATCAAGCCCTCACTCAGAACTACTCCTTCTCTCCTTCCCAGAACGGTTGTGCTTACCCTACGGAAATTGCAAGTAGCCCTGACTACTCAGAAAATATTCTGAATATTGTATCCAGCATGCTAATGACTGTGTTAGCAAATAAAAAACAATCCCTACCTGACCACGTTGCCGACAAACTGACATCCATTGTTGATTATATTCACAATGTCCCACCCCCTGACATTCCTTCAATGGAACGTGAGGAGTGTTACTCCCAGGAAACCTGACCTACTCTTTCTAATTAATAATTTCAAACCATTGATCTGCAGCATCGCTGAGACGTGGCTCCGTTCTGAAAGTAATTTCAGGTTCGCCAAGACATATCAGATGGATATGGGGGATGTGGTTTGTTCATTAATAACAAAGTACCTTTCTCCCCGATTCCTCTACCCTTTGTTGGTGACAACATCAATGTTGTTGCTGTTAAGGCTGAGGATATAAATATATTTAGTTTTTATATTGCTCACCCACTAATTGAAGATCTTATTACAATAAAAAAATTACTGAGTAATGTACAGACGCCAGCACATCAAGCTACTACAATCTGTCAGATTTCTTTAATAGATTTTCGACTTTATTGCTAAAGCATTAGGTTCAAGGTTGATTGGGAAAATCTGACAGTTTCGGGTAGGTTGACCTGCTGGCGTCACGCCAGCACATCAAGCTACTACAATCTGTCAGATTTCTTTAATAGATTTTCGACCTTATTGCTAAAGCATTAGGTTCAAGGTTGATTGGGAAAATCTGACAGTTTCGGGTAGGTTAGGTCGGGTAGGTACCTGCTGGCGTCTGTACAAGGTCCATTACTAATTATGGGTGATTTTAATGGCCATCATTATAGATGGGGATCTGAAACTGGTGACAACTTTGGTTACAGGTCTAGTGGATATATTAGATGAACTTAATTTATGTGTAATTAATGATGGTAGTTCTACTCGTAGGTCTGCGCCAGGGGAGAACACCAGCTGTGTTGATATAACATTCTGTTCGTCTAATATAGCCAGCCTGTTTAATTGGAGTCGCTTGAATATGACTTATGGGAGTGATCACTATCCCATCTTGGTTGAAATCCCTTCCAAGGCTATCCCTGACAAAATTTCCCCACCTTTGTTAAAATACCAGCTCAACTCAGCGGATTGGGACCTCTACTCAAAAATCGTAGACTTACGTGTCTCTTCCCTTCCATCCATTAATCCTGACTGCTCAAGAATGCTTTTCCTCATTTTCCAACACTATATCCTCTACAGCTGATGATTGCTTCCCTCCAAAAAAACCGCCAACGGGTAAAATTCTTGCCCCGCCATGGTGGGATAGGGACTGCTCCGCCGTGATCAGGGCTAGGAGTGAGGCCGAAATGATTTTCAACTCTAACATGAACCTGGATAACATTATTTCTTTTCAACATATTTTGGCTAAGTCCAAGAAATTACTCAAAAATAAGAAGAGAGAAGGTTGGCGGAAGAATTGTAGCTCACTGAGTCCATCCACTCCAGCGTCAATAGTGTGGCGTAAACTGAAATCTTTCAGAAGTAGTGTGAGGCCGCCTCCTGGGAACACACTGTCTGCGGAACTGGGTAACCAGTTTTTTTCTAAGCTCGCTCCAGTCTATGTTTCTGATAGGGATGAGTGTGTCGCTTCGTTATCTCAGCTGATTTCACATGATCCGCTGGATAGGCCGTTTACTATTGGGGAACTTAAATCGGTCCTCGCCTATGTAAAAGATTCTGCTCCTGGAGTGGATGGATTGCCCTACTCCTTCATTACTAAAGCTGGGGATAAGACCCATAAATATTATTTGGACTTAGTCAATTATTGTTTAACCTCCGGTTTTATTCCTCCTGATTGGAAGGTTCAAGTCGTAATCCCTATATTAAAACCTGGTAAAGTTCCTAGTGATCATTGTTCTTACAGGCCAATTGCTCTATTCAATTCGGCTTTAGGAAAGGTCTGGGTGCGGCTGATAGTGTAGGTACCCTCACATCAGAGATCCGTCTGGCCCTTAATAGCAATGAGTCTGTGGTATCCGTTTTCTTAGACATTTCTGCCGCCTATGATTCTGTCCTCCTACCAGTTCTCAGGCAGAAAATGCAAGAGCAGAGAATTCCGGCTAGGATCTGTCAGATCATTTGCAGTATTTTTTCAGATCGTAGTGTTCAACTCCGGATTCCTGGGGAAGGCTCTGAATCTAGGTCGGTTTGGAGAGGTCTACCTCAGGGATCCGTACTTAGCTCCCTTTTGTACAACATTTATACCTCTGATCTTCCTTCTTGCCTAGATTTTAACTGTAAAGTACTTCAGTATGCTGACGATATTGCTCTATTGGTCTGTGATAGTTCCATCGAAGATGTCGCTCAGTCCATTAATGACTCTTTGTCCTCATTAAACCAATGGCTTTCAGGTCATGGGCTATCTTTAAGTGCTCCAAAGAGTACCGCAGTTGTCTTTACTCGTAGACGCCTTATCCCGCTGGTTGACATTAATATTGACGGTCAAGCCATCCCCATTAAGGAGAAGGCCAGGTTTCTTGCGGTTACCCTGGATTACAAATTGTCGGGAGTGGATCACATTGATAATACAGTTAAAAAATGCGAGCGCTCGGTTTCGGTCCTTAAAGCTTTGGCAGGTGTCTGGTGGGGAGCTCACCCATACACCTTAAAGCTGATATTCAATGCACTGGTCAGAAGCGTGTTAGATTACTGTAGTTACCTAATTGAACCATGTAACAAGGAAGCTCTGCGTAGACTAGATGCTGTCCAGGCCAAATGTCTGAGGATCGTAATGGTGCCATGAAATCCTCCCCCATAAATGCTCTCCAGGTTGAATGTGCAGAACCTCCTCTTAATCTTCGAAGACAATACTTAGCAGATCGTTTCTTGTCAAAAGTTTTCTCCCTTACTTCCCATCCTTTACTCCCCAATTTGGAACAAATCTACCTCTCTCTTAACTTGTCTTCCTACTGGAATAATAAGGTATACCGCCGTTTACCCGAATTTTATTTGCCCTAATATCATTTGCCATAATAGTCAACAGCCATAATATCATACGACATAATACTCATTTGCCCTACTCTCATTTGCCATATTAGTCACGTGCCAGAATCATTGTTTCCCATAAAGTCACTTACCATAACATCATTTGTCATAATCATTGTAAGCCCTAATTATCACATGCCCTAATTATCACATGCCATAATTATGATATGCCATAACATAATTTGCCATCGACATCGGGTGTGTAACGGTTGTTTATATCAAGAGAAATTGGATGCAATTGGGACTTTAGGGCACCCCGACTCGGACAGGTTAGGTTAGAAGGCTTCGTGGTTATTTTTTTATAAACCACACAGAAGTAGGAGCCCCGCGAAGCGGGGCTCCGTCGACCTAGCCCACCATCAACCATGCACAGAAAAAAAAACCATGCACAGAATAAATGAGTTTATTCTTATTATACCAAACATTGCGCACCCATCGACATCGACAGCCAGAAAGCTAATAAGTAGGTAAGTATTAGAATACAAAATTAGCTTACAAAATGTTCCGTGTACCCACCAATGTATTTATAACTAAAGTACATTTTAAAGCGCCTGTAGAAACATCATGAGTAAATGATGATCCCGTCTTTACTTGAATCTTTATTCGTGGTATAACATGCCTGTAACTGTTCACAAAATACTTCTGCATAGTTCTGAGTTTATCAAGACGTTTCATTTGCCTATGGGACAACTTTCTGAGGAGGCACAAGAAGCTCGTAATAAGGACTGCAGAAGATTTCGTGAGCACGCAAGTGTTCGCGTATTGCCACTAATAAAGATGTGTTAAATATGTTATTAATTACATCTGACCCTGTAATTAACAGTTTAAGAGATGTGCCTCGAAAAAAATGCAGTAAGCTCGCTTCCGAGGTTCTAGATTTATTAAATTACACCTAGTGTAACAGTAGATAAGGTTGTAGTATCTAGTTATTGTAAGCAAAGTGATAATCATGATAATCATTATTCAATTAATGATTCCAGTGAAAGTGATGAAGATGATTAGGTAAATGTTTTCTAATGACATTTGAGTACATTAAATATCATTAGAAGACAATAATAGTAATAGTTTTTTATTGTAAAGTAATTAGTAGGTAATTTTCGTTCTTATTTAATTTTAAATAGTTTCTATTTGTATTATGACTTTTTACACTAGTATACAGTTTATTCTGTGTGTATGTATCTGTCATTCACTTTTTTATACCTGTATATTTTTTTATACATGCTGATAATGAACCTCCTTCTATATAAATAGATCTTTTTTTAATCAAGTTATTTTTTTATTTCAATTTCCTAACTAAATAATGACTTCTTAATTATTTTTATCTTGTTAGAATCCATAAAAATGTGAAACTGAATAAAACAAAACATGCAGAAACTAGAAAACAACAAAAATCAATTAAAATAATTTTGTCCTGTCAGCTTGTTCTAGACGAATCACTGTGCGCAGGGCGCAGGGCGCTGCGCGGCGCCGCACTATGGGACCAAACATTGTTTTCCATCTCAAAAATGGTTTTGACGAAAGTCGTAAATCCATAGATTTATTTATGGTTTTATACTCTCAAAGGACGGAACTTACGAATAAATTACAAAAAAAATTAAATAATTTAGTTTTACGTTTATAAAATGAACCTCAAACATTGGACATAAATATTTTCATGCCAATTAAATTACCGTAAAGGAAGTTCAAC
The DNA here is from genome assembly GCA_948252095.1 of Dicycla oo. Lineage (NCBI taxonomy): Eukaryota > Metazoa > Arthropoda > Insecta > Lepidoptera > Noctuidae > Dicycla > Dicycla oo. Next base: position 22,237,193 of record OX411714.1, read on the forward strand.
ACAAAATTATTCGGAAGTTTTCCAAGGAAGCGTGTTAGTGTTATACATCATTAGATAGCTTAGAATGTACACTTTACAAACACGTTCGGTGTTTGTAAAAAAATATTTTTGTTTTATTTTTTAATATTTTTTTTAGTGAAGTAAAGAAAATTTAGTCTTTGTTTATTTCAATTGGAGTTTTCCTAGTTGCCGAAAGCTGCCGGTGTCAAGTTAATCACTCTATTAGAGACCTTATCTATTCAGTAATATGAGGATTAAAAAAAAACTTGCGCGTTTTTTGCGCCAGTGGTGAGTTAGAAGCAATAATGTCAATCGGGGGAAAATAAAAAAATCCACGAAAATTACGGTTGTGTCTATCTTGTTTTTTTTTCCATTTCTATGATAGAAGCATACATTAACAAATTATTAGACTACTATTATATTACTTTGAAAGAATGTTCCCATGACACTTGCTTGCGGTGATCACCTTAACCACAAGTATGATAAACTATATTGCTGCGGAAGTTCTATTTATCTGTTGTGGTAATTAATTACAATCAGTACTGATTACACAATTTCGATGAGAACTGTCATAATCAATTGTCCCATGGTTTTTGCACAAGGCACTAATATATTGGTCCTTTATATACCCGTGTTTTCAGCGTACTATTCATCAAAGTGTTCAGATACTTCTTTTCAATAACAATTAACAGACAAAAAACATATATTACCTAACAATGAGTGAATTCGTTTGTGTTCGACGCGATCTTTGTGATCAAATAATAAGAGGGAAAAGTACTTCAGACCTGAAAAAATATTTGTTGGACAACTTTCAATTATCGGAATTTGACGTTAATACTGTAATAGAGAGTATTCAAAAAAATCTAACTTCAAGTTGCAACCAAAAATGGACCAAAGCTCAAAGAAAGCCAGACAGGTTCGAGAGCCTATACTCTAATTGGTTAAATGGTGAGTTTAAAGTATCACTGAATTCTTGCAGTACCTCAACATCTGAAAATTCTGGCTTGAATTCTTCTGGTGATCGTGGTAGACCAACAAAACCATATGACGAGTGTTCGGAAAACACAAAGAAACGAAAAAATATGGAACTGGTCCAGGAATATGGAATGGGACACGTCCGTAACGCTTATGTACAAGGTTTACGATCCACGGGTGAAAATGACGAAGCGTCGATTGTGACTATTATCAGAAATAAGGAAAAAGAAGAGAAAAAAGTAATTCTACAAAACATATTCAATCCAGATAATGCACTTTCCTTTACAAAAGAGGAGGCATTGAGTATGTGTATTGAAACAGATCTAACCAAAGCCCAATATGCGTACCTAAGAAAAAGGCTCGTTGATAAGAATTTAAGTTCTGTATTACCTTCGTATCAAACACTAAGTGAAGCAAAAATGGCTTGCTATCCGCCTGCATCCAGCATAACGGTGACAAATATAAGCGCAAAAATCAATCTGCAAGATCTCTTAGACCATACAGTCTGCCGTATAATAAAGATAACGTCAAGATCGACAAATTACAATCGTCTCAAGCTGTTCACTAAATGGAAATGTGATGGATCCTCCGGGCAAAGTGAGTATAAACAAACTCTACCGGAAGAAAACGAACAAATATCGGATGCTAATTTGTTTATAGTGTCCCTTGTACCACTGCGACTAGTAGACGAAGAAACTTCTGCAGTTATATGGCAGAACCCTACTTGCTCATCTGTTAGATATTGCAGACCAATTTCATTAGAATTTGCAAAAGAAACACCCGAAAAAACTACAGCGGTTGTCAGTGAAATTGAAGCCAAAATTAATCAATTGATTCCAACTCTTGTGTCAATAGACGACAAAGTCATCGAAGTTAAACATCAACTGTTTATGACAATGATTGATGGGAAAGTTGCTCAAGTGTTAACAAACACATCATCCAGTGCTACCTGCACTGTTTGTGGAGCAACTCCCAGACAAATGAATGATCTCTTAAAAGTTACAACGAGAGTTGAAAATGAAAATGCGTTTAAATACGGATTGTCGACACTACACGCATGGATAAGATTTATGGAAATGATCCTTCATATTTCTTACAATTTAGGTTTTGAGAAGTGGTCTGCAACAACTCCAGAAAACAAGCAACTTAAAGAAGACAAGAAAAAATATGTCCAAAAACGTTTCCGAGAAGTGCTTGGTTTGCACATTGATAAACCACGTCAAGGTTCCGGTAACAGCAATGACGGAAATACGGCAAGGAGATTTTTCCAAAATTACCAATGTTCTGCAGAGATAACTGGAATTGATGAAGAATTAATCAAGAGATTATATGTAATTCTTCAAACTATGTCATCGGGATTCCCTATAAACGCAGAAAAATTCGGCCAGTATACATTGATAACCGCGCAATTATATGTAAGCAAATATAACTGGTACTACATGCCATCTTCGGTCCATAAAGTACTTATACATGGTGCTAAAATAATAGAGCATTATGCAGTTTTGCCTATAGGACAATTATCCGAAGATGCCCAGGAAGCCCGAAATAAAGATTACAAGAAATATAGGTTACATCACGCTAGGAAGTGTTCCAGATCAGCAACAAATGAAGACGTTCTGCATATTTTGTTATATACATCTGATCCTTATATATCTAGCTTAAATAAACCAAGTTTTGTAATATCCAAAGAATTGTTTGACGAAGCTAAAGAATTGTTGAAAGTAGAAAGTGATGAATAGGTTAAGCGCTAAAATTTTTTTTTGTCATGTAATTGTTTGTTTAATAATAATAATTTAGTTTTAAACTTATTTTAAGAAAAAGTGTAAGTTTTATTGCTATTTTAATATAACTGTATAATTTTTTGTATAAAATTTCGTATAACATTATCTTTGTCATTTTTTTACGAAAAATATATAATTTTTAAAATGATGATGTTTGATTTCTTTTATTGCCTAGATATTCACAAATACGTGAAAAAAAATTTAAGGAGAAAAATCACAAAACAACAGACTTATCGATTTTTGAGATGGAAAATACCGGTTGGTCCCATAGTGCGCCGGCGCCGTCTGCGCACCAGTGGTCTCGAACCTACCGATTTTGCGGTATTTCTACCGATATGGACTCTGTTCTACCGAAAAAAAACGATTTTTCTACGATTTCAGAGTATACATGGAAATTCTCCCGATTTTTCTACCGATTTCACACTTTTAAGTTGGCAACTCTTTTCATGTACAGACGCCAGCAGGTCAACCTACCCGAAACTGTCAGATTTTCCCAATCAACCTTGAACTTTAAGCTTTAGCAATAAAGTCGAAAATCTATTAAAGAAATCTGACAGATTGTAGTAGCTTGATGTGCTGGCGTCTGTACCTATGTTTAAAGTTACGGGGAACCCTTCAATAGTAAGTATGGATGGACCTATAGTCTGTTTTTTATTCTCAGAGACTAAATTGACACATGAAAATGTCAAACTTACAAATAATGTTGCCAGTTCTTTTGTGGTAGTGTTGGCCTTTTTTTTTTTTTTTGTGGATGGGAAATCATCAAATAACTTCTCCCGCTCTGGGTGGAGCGGAAGGGCGTGTCAGACTTTTACTGACTAAAACCCACCCGTGTTCCTTCAGTTGCCTATGCCAGGGCCACGGCATCTTTTTCAAACAACCCGCGACCCCAGCGGCATCGGCCCTATTGGACCCCATCTCTTGCTGACATCTCTTTGAGGCGCGCGTGGAACACAACGCGCCGTCGACCCGGGCCTGGTCCTCACCGGACGGCGAGCTACCCACTACTCACCGTCCGCAAGCCCGCGCCTACGGTGGCCGGGAATCGGCTATCGATTCCCGCCGCCCAGGGCGTCTCCTGCGGCGACTGAGGGCGTGAGGTTGCCTCTCCCTCACGCGTTCCGCCTCCTCCTTTGCGAGCATTACCGCTTCGCAGAAGGAGGTGACGGCCTCCCATGCACTCTCGCTCCGCACCATGGCCTGGACCAAGCTCGGACGCGAGAGATCGCCGCCGCCGATCGCCTCCGTGAGAACACGGCGGTGCTCTGCCCAAGCCGGGCAGACCTCCACTGTATGCTCCACCGTGTCCTCTGGGCGATCCACACAATGGTGACACCCGGGCGTTTCCTCCCGCCTTATGCGAAACAGGAACCTCCCGAAACAACCGTGTCCGGTGAGGACCTGCGTCAGGCGGAAGCGTGGAGGCGCGAGGAGGCGTTTCGCCTCCTTGCCTCCGGGCCATGACCCTCTGGGACGCGTTCAACCGGCGGACTGGCCGCAGCCTCAGGGAACGCGCCCACACCGGTGCCCCGTAAAGGGCCATGGACCGCACGACCCCCGCGTAAAGCCTCCGGCAGGAGGCGTTTGGACCACCTAGATTGGGCAGGAGCCGCTTCAAGGCAGCCCCAGCCCGCTCCAGTCTGGGAGCCAAACGTCGGAAATGCTCCACGAAGTTCCACCGGCTGTCGAGGACGAGTCCCAGGTACTTCATCGTCGACTCGACTCCGATGCGAACCCCTCCTACCGTTATTTGGGAACCCGACGGTGGCGCATTCCGAGGACCATGAAAACACATGGCCTCGGACTTGTGCAGGGCCACCACGAGTCCCAACTGCCGGATCCTCTCAACGACTATCGCAACCCCGCGTGTCGCTAATTCAGCCGCCGCCTGGTGCGACCTCCCCTGCGCCAGGACCAGCGTGTCGTCAGCGTAACATACCACGCTGACGCCGCTAGGGAGGTCGGCGCGCAGCACCCAGTCGTACCCGATGTCCCACAAATGCGGCCCCAGGACCGATCCCTGAGGGACACCGCACGACATCTCTCGCCGGTTCCACTCTCCCTGATGACCGGGGTAGATGACGGCTTATCCGTCAAATAGGCCTCAACCACTCGACAGAGGTAGGTCGGCATCCGGTGATACCGGAGTGCCTCCCTGATGCAACTCCATGGCAGGGTATTGAAGGCGTTGGCGATGTCTAGAGACACCGCCAAGACGACCCCACCCCGGGCAACAGCATCCCCCGTCGTGAGGGCTCGCACGCGCATGATGGCGTCCACCGTAGAGCGCCCCCTGCGGAAACCAAACTGGCTCTCCGCCAAATCCGGCCCCTCCTGCACCAGCCACCCGACGAGGCGGTCTGCAATAACTCTTTCAAAGAGCTTGCCCACCTCGTCGAGCAGCACGATGGGTCGGTAAGCGGACGGAGAGTCCGCAGGGCGCCCCGGCTTCTTAATGAGGACCAGTTTCCCCGTCTTCCAACGAAGTGGGAACTGGCCCCTCTCCAAGCATGCGCTTAGGAGCCCCCCTAGTCGAGGCCCGAGAGCCCCAAAGGCCAGAACCCAGGCTCTTCCAGGTAAGCCGTCGGGTCCTGGGGCGGCATTTTTGGCACTCAGCCTACGTACCGCCGCTCTCAACTCTACCTCGGTCACTTCCGGAGCATCGTCGTCGTCGTCGGTGATGTGGTCCGCAACGGGCACCGCAGGAAGCGGAGCCATGGGCGGGGGAGTATGTTCCCCTCGCGAAGGGAACAGAGCGCTCACCACGTCCTCCACAAGCTGGGGCCGGAGACTCTGCGTCAGCGGGGGCGCCCATGGACGGAGTTTATTCCGTACCATTTTATAAGGGCGTCCCCATGGGTCCCTGTTTAGAGTCTCCAGCGACTCCTCGCGAGCCAGATCCCTGGCCCGCAAGATCGCCGCTCGGAGGGCGGTCTTCGCCTCTCTGTACCCCTCGTACAGATCCGCCTGAATGGCTTCCGTATCCGGAGGGCGGATACGGAGCCTGCGGTGCCTGGTGTACCGGTGCCGCGCAGCAACGCACGCCTCGCGCAGAGCCGTCAGCTCCGGCGACCACCAATACACCTGGCGCCAGGCGCGACCGGGCTGGACCCGGGGCATTGCCACGTCACATATTTCGGACATGGCCTCCCGGAACCACTCCGCCTCGTCGTTGATGTCGGCAGGCCTGTCCGGTGGTGACACCCAGGCCTGCACGATCGAGGCTTCCAGGAGGAGCTCCCGGTCCAGCTTCTTCAGCGCCCACCGCGGACCACTCGGGGCCTGTCGGACCGGCGCGCTCGAGATCTGGGCGGAGACATCAAACCGGATGTACCGGTGGTCGGAATAGGTCTCCACCCCCTCTATGACGCGCCAGTCAACAACATGTGGCAATAGAGCGGGGCTGGCGAACGAAATGTCCACCACTGATTCGCCCCGCATCCGCACACACGTGGGGACAGAACCCCGGTTTAGGATGACCAGGCCTGTCTCCAGAGCCCAGTCCTCCACCATCCTGCCCCGTGTGTCCGTATACCGGGAACCCCAAGCCACATTCTTGGCGTTGAAGTCCCCGAGGACGAGCACGGGAAGGGAACGAAACCCGACGACGACGTTTTTCAACTCCACAAGGGAGTTGTGGAACTCGGCGAGAGTTCGGTTCGGGGAGAAGTATACCCCTACCACGACAATCCCCCCGAACCGTGCTGCAACGCAACCCTGTCCCCTCTTGACGGCTTCGAGGGACAGGGTACCGGCGGCGGCCGACGAAATGAGGGTCACTGAGCCGCTCTGGTCCTCCACCCAGTGATCACTGGGCGGGACAAAGTACGGCTCAGCGACCACGGCGATGTTAATCGACCACTGCGCCATGCTCTGGAGCAACAGATCCTGAGCGGCGGCGCAGTGGTTGATGTTCGCCTGGAGGAGGCGTAATGGGGCCATTACTGGCACTCCATATTAGCCCCCCCCTGAGCCTCCTGTGAGGGCCCTGCCGCAGTGAGTACGGCGGCGACGGCAGTGGAGGCGGCAGCGATGGCGGCTGTGGCGGCGGCTGCGGTCGTGACGGCGGTAGCGGAGGCGGAGGGCTTGCCCCTGCCCCGGGCTTTGGTGGGTGGACCACAGCCCTTGCTTCCAGCCCGGTGATCGGCCGGCTTGCCAGCTGCCGCACATAGATAGCAGTGCGGCGTGGCATTGCACGAACCGGCCTTGTGACCGGGCTGACCACAACGGAAGCAATGACTGCTGCGATCCACCTCCGAGGTGCATTTTGCTCCCACGTGGTTGCCCACTTGGCAACGGAAGCACCTCAGAGGTCTGGGTTCCAGCAGTTTCACCCGCGTGGAATCCCAGCCCACCTGGAACCTTCGGCCCTCCCCAACTATTTTGTGGGCCGCCGGATACGGGGCAGCTCACCGTAACGGCTCGCATCCCCGTGAAGTCAGGACGGATGGTGCCTACCTTCACCTGTTCGAAGGCATACCCCCCAGTCTTGACCACGGCGGCCACCACCTCTCGCTCCGTCACGGAGTCGTCCAGACCTAGGATGCGCAAGTCAGCGCACTTGGCGGGTCTGGACACTCGGGCCTCGTCCGCATTTAAGGCCGCCCTGAGCCTTTCGGCCAGAGCGTCAGCGGTCGGGCCACTGGCCGCACCGGGGATCTCGAGCATCCGAGCCCCAGTCGCAGTGACCCTTACCCGCATGCCATTGGCCACACCGATCTCCTCCAGGTTCACCGCCGCCCTCGCCTTGGCGAGCACGTCGCGGTAGGACACGCCCTTCTTCTCTGCTTCCGGCTGTAGTGTGATCACTACAGCTGCGGACTTTGGGGCACGTAACCTCGCCGCGACGCTTCGCTCTTTGCGCCGCCGCCGCCTCTCCCTCCGCTTGGCCGACCTTGCCGCCTTGCCCTCCTTCCTCTTCTCCCCAGCTACCTGCCATTCGGCGTCAGCCGGAGGAGATTTGGGAGGCGGGGGCAGCCGCGTCGTCACCGCCACAGCTGGGGCCCTCTCAGGCGCCTTCGCGGCCGCCTTCGCGGCCGCCTTCATGGGCGCCTTCGCAGGCGCCGTCGCAGGCGCCTTCGCAGCCACGGCCCCGCCCTTCGCCTGCCCTGCCGACCCTGGTTTGGCCGTGGCAGCCATGGCGGCATACGAAGCCGCCTTTGGCTGGCCTGAGGCCGCCGGTCGGCCTAGCGGGGGCCGCAGGACGATTCCCTCAAGGACCGAGAACCGGTTATTAAGGGCTGCCAGCTCCTTCCGCACCAAGGCCAGAACTCGGTCCTCTGCAGGCCCGAAGCCGCCTTGCCCCTGCTGCACCCCCTCCTGAGCGCCGGCTCCGCGGAGCCTGGCCAGGTCTGCTCGGAGCTCCTCATTCTCCTTTCGGAGAAGCTCCATGGCGGCTATCAAGCGGGCGACCTCCGCCCGCATTTCGGACATTCCGTCCGACGGAGGCCCTTGAAGTAGAGCCTCCGCTGCCGCCATAATGGAGGCCTTGGCTGCGGGCCAAGACAAGGCCATAGTCTTTAGAAGACTGCTTCTTCTTCAAGGCCACACCCTTGACTGCAGCGGCCACGACCTCCTCAAACCTGGCCCGCTCCGAATTGGAGCCACCAGCGGCGTCCGACTCATCGCCAGACGCCTCCACGGCGCTCCCCTCGGCCGACCCGGCTGAGCCGTCCTTCTGTGCGGCGTTTACCCGGCTCTTGCTCTTCCGGGCTAGGCCCCGGCGAGTTTATTTCGGAGCCGATTTAAGTCCGCCGTCCGAGGAAGACTCCTGGGCATCTCCCGGATTTAGGTTCCGCTTCAGGAAAGCATTTTTCCTTCCAGCGGCCCCCACCACTACGCACTCCGGGCTCTTAAAAGTGCCCTTCGCGCCCTTCACTCCCGATGCGGCGTCGGACTCCGACCCCGCATCACTCCTCTCCCTCTCCTCTTCTCGTCTAGTTATTTTTGGTCCCATATTTGTTCCCACGAGTAAAAAAAACTTTATCACTGGCTCAAAACTGTGGTTCGCACTAGCGATTAATTTAGCTACCCATTAATCAAGCTACCAACCTCCCTCACGGTGCGCCGCCGCTTGAAGGTTTGGGGTAATTTTTTATAGAGGTTTTCTTCCTCGCGGTCCGGGCGGTTAAGTCAAGACCCTCGACCCCTGTCAAAAGTCAGAGACATGACCTTGAACAATCTTCGGGGCTACGATACTAACGGTGGCAGAAGGAAATGACTTCCTCCTGCCTGCCCGGCGGCAGGGTTAGTGCACACCGAGCCCGCTCTTACTCCGCCGCTGTGCGTCTCTGCTTAGAACAGAGGGACACACGTTGGAGCGTACCTCCGACAGGATATTGGCTAGTTGTGTTTGAGAGTAAGAGGAAGGAATTTTGAAAATCTATTGTAATTTCAATTTAATAATACATTTACATATTAATTTCATTGTTTTATTTTATTTTGCCACGTAGTTAGAAAATTTAAAAAATACGACCTCCTTGTTAATAAAATTCTCTAACTTTTAAACTATTAAGAATATTCCAGTGGTTCATACCTCCAAAGAATCTCTATGACTTGGACCAGTTTTTATAAGACATGGTCAACTTTCGCTAGTGTAACTTTTTCCCATGAAAATCGCTCGAAAATTGAGTAAAATTTTTGCCAGAACGAAGCCTTTGCTGTAAATGTTTTTTCTTATTGAACGTATGTTTTCTAGCTGCGTAAAAGTATTACCACAGGAAATGCCCACTTTTCTACAAAGTTCTGAAAAAAAAAAAAGTAATTGATAGCTTTGCTAGTTTTTTTTTATGATTTTTTTCATTGAGCACTATGCGAAGTGATTGAAAAAAACAAAAATTGGTCATAAAAATTGCACCAATATTCTCAGGGTTAAAAACTTTTGAAATGACCTTCCCCACGCCCCTATTCGATTTGATCCATACTTCCAGGGACACCCTGTATAATTCAATCATGATTCGAAAGGCACGTGACGCCATCTAATATCATTAGAACGTTATTGTTGTTTTCCTCGGGAAAATTACTTTTTCGGGAAGAAAGGTACTCTCTATGTCCGTTTCTGTACATCTGACAACGTATATGCAAAATTTCAGGATGATCGGTTCAGTGGTTTAGTCGTGAAAAGTTAACACACAAACTTACTTTTGCATTTTTAAGATTTATTCGTATCAGATTTGTTGTTATGTTGAGATTTCATTTAATACACAATTATGTTGATAAACAACACTCTGCCTTGATGTTCGCTGACATAATATCTTTGAAATTTGTAGATTTGGAAAATAAATTTTATTTAGTACGACGAAGGGGATCGCAGTGTCGTGGTCTCATTCAACACTTTGTAAAGTTATAATTGTTGCAAGGGTTTACCATTACAGATAATCTGATTTGCGAGACCATTATCTTCTGCCGTACAGGAGTGGGTTGTAGAAAGGACTAGTTAGGAGCGATGGAAATGTATTGCCGTCCACTTGTTGTGGCGTTTGTGCCATACACGAGTCTCTTGCGACTGGTGTGTGGCTCGTCGGCCTTCGGCGTCCACACTTTGCCTCAAGCATACGTATGCGATTACAGCTACATCATCACCCAGAAGGTGCACTCTAGGATTTAAGATCGTCGTATTGGTTTTCACAAGCGTCGGCGTGTTATCAATAAAGAACTTATGAAATTCGACACCTTCTACTAGGTTATCTAGTGCATCACAATCAAACGCTGTCACTTTAGGGTCACATAATTTAGAATAGGTTTCGTAGTCACCGTTATTGATTGCGTCTATGAGCACGTCAGTTACTTTGATTACTTCTGCTCGGCGCAAAGAAGCGTTGCTGTCGCCACGAGCTTTTCCAAGCGAATCGGCTTTCGATGACGCTTCATCATCATTATCGTACTCATCATCTTCCAATGTTGTGCTGGAGTCGGTCGACTCTTCTACTTGTGACCACTTTCTTTTCTTCTTCATCCTATAATTTCCAATTATGGTTGTTAAGACAGCTCCCCTCAGCTTGTGCTGTGCATTAAATTTCTTCAAGAATTCCACGATATCTTGCCTGTGCTTAGCAGAAGCAACACGTTCGGCCTGGCAAATCCAAGGGTGTTTAAGGGCTTCGGAAGCCGTTATTCTCTGGTTTGGATTTACAGTTAACATCCGGTTTATGAGGCTTTTTGCTTCTGGTGTCACCGTATCTGGAGATGGGTAATCATAAACACCCGCTTTAATTAGCTCGTACATTTTATGCTGATTGTCATCCCAAAATGGAGGATTTCCAACAAGCAAAATGTATAGGATCACACCGCACGCCCAGATATCTACAGGCTTACCATATGGTTCTCTTTTAAGTAATTCGGGTGATAAATAGCTAGGAGTACCTGAAAAACCGAACCACGCTTGTTGGTCGCCTTGTACTTCAATAGCTAATCCAAAATCGGCAAGTTTCACAGTAGCTCCTTTAGCTTTGCTGTATATTAAAAAATTTTCTGGTTTTAAGTCTCTATGCACAACTCCATTATGGTGACAATACTGAACAGATTCAAGAATTTGTTGTATACAGTGAGATGCGTCAGCTTCAGAGTAAAGTTCTCTGTTAGCAATATCTTCAAACAATGCACCGCCCGTTAATAAGTCGAATACCAGGTAGTGAAAATGCTTCTCTTTAATATAATCATGAATTGTTACGATATTAGGATGCTGAAGTTTTCGGCAAATTCGCACCTCTCTCTCCAAAATCTTGAAGCCTCCCGCTGAGAGTTCCTTAGTATTTATAATTTTGGCCGCAAATTCATAACCAGTTGATTTATGCACAGCACGTCGCACGATGGCAAAGGCTCCTTTTCCCAATACTTCTTTCAGATCATAATTATCAGAAAATCGCGTACTCACAGTTTCGCGGTTTGGCTCGGCCATTTTTACAGTAAGTACAAACGTGACTGAGCATCTGAAACAAACAAAAAAACCGGTCAAGAGCGAGTCGGACTCGTGTACCGAGGGTTCCGTACTATCATAAATAAAAAAGTGTGCTATTTAGAGACATCATTTTATTTTTCCTGTAATCTTTACATAAACTTCTATCACCCAAAATAATTTCAGATTTTTCAAAAACTGTTTGAGAATGTGCAAACAGCGCTCTTTGATACCCCACATGACCTAGTAGCCCCACTTCAAATTTTTAAGACGCCGTTTCAGTGCTTATAGCAAAAAAAAAAAACTTTCTTATTTGCAAAATAGTTGGTAAATGTCATCTAAAACTATTCCAAAATTCAAGTTGATAGCATTAGTAGTTCTTGATATCCCGCTGTGACAGACAGACAGACATACTAAAAAGAAGAAGATAATTGAGTGTTATTGAAAGATGTATTTTAATGTCATGTCATGATTGCGTAGTGTATATGGTAGTGTATACAGGCTGTAAAAAGACATCACATAGCCGCCAACTATGCATACTGTACATCTACATAAGTAGCTTTGCGCAAAAATTATTGTTGGGAATCGATGACTTTTATTTTTAGGTATAAAAAAACAGCAACTTCTTATTGTTATTCCATCCTTATTGTAAAATATGTCTGTTTTATTTGAAATTTAACTATGCAATAACTTGGATCTGGGTCTGTAATGTTGTGCATGTTTTTACAAAATAAATAAATGTAACGTGAAACCAGGCAAACGGCCCCGCGTATAGGTCGCGTCTAATAACTTTGCTACTCTGAAGTTCGCGCAAATAATTGCGCAGTAGTAAATATCTACACTAAAACAGCAGCGCGCCATGCTATGCGCATCGGAAAGCCTGTACGAAGTGATAATTTATATTTTTCACCTCACACTTCAGGTCCAGTGGAAAATCAGCGTCGAGCAATATTTTTTTAGGCATTTTTGCTGAACAGCGCCCTAATTGCGTAACACACTATCGATCGGAATCTGAATCATTTTGAAACAAATTGCCAATCCATTGCTTTTTAAGTTCGAAAAATTTGACTTGTCAACACCGTAAATAACGCAATGTTGTTGAACTGACGAAATGAAACCGATTCCGATTGATAGTGTGTTACGCAATTAGGGTGCAGGTTTCAGAGCGGCAAAGTTATTTGACGCGTACGAGTAGGTACTTGTGGTAGTGTGGGTTTGATATTAATTGCCTTTTTGTAACTTCAAATGCGTAATTTGTTAAAGAACAATGAAAAATTTGGGTAGGTAATGTTTGTTTTTTGGAAAAAGTTTAGTAGGGGACAGCGGGGTTAGAAGTGCCGATTTTGGTATGATCTCAAAAAATTACGTAGAAAATGTGATATTGAAGTTAAAATTAGGGTGGAATTTGTTAAATATATTCTATTTTATTATTCTGAAAGTCTTGGGTATATTTCCAACAGTTTTTTATGTACGTACTAGCTTTTGCCCGCGGCTTCGCCCGCGTGGTTGTCGGAAATTATCCCACAGGAACGTACTACCGGGATAAAATGTATCCTATGTCCTAATCCAGGTCATAGTCTACCCATGTGACAAATTTCATCCAAATCCGTTCAGCAATTTTAGCGTGAAAGCGTAATTTTCAATCATGATTCGAAAGACACGTGGCGCCATCTATTATCATAAGAACGTTATTGTTGTTTTCCTCGGGAACCGTACTTTTTTTCGGGATGAAAGGTACCCTATATCCGTTTCTGTACATCTGACAACGTATATGCAAAATTTCAGGATGAACGGTTCAGTGGTTTAGGCGTGAAAAAGTAACAAAGAAACAAACAAACTTACTTTCGCATTTATAATATTAGTTAGGGGATACAGTTTTATAAACGTATTGTTGGAAACTTGCCCCATAATGGGGCAAGTTGTTATCGAGATGCGGTAAGTTGTTACGAGGTTTATTAGGGGCAAAGTTGATAAAAAACATGGCTTGATTAGGTATTCATTTATTTATAGACTAATTAACATGTCTTAAAAGTAATAGGCAACTTTTTACGTAAATTTAATAAAACACAATTACAATAATTTAAATAAGGAACATTAAACAAAAAATAGAATTAACTTCTTATGTTTTAACATCTATAAATTGTACTTTCAGGTTAAACATTATCTTAATTTGACATTCATAGCTTTTAATTATCATACTCGGCCTTTACAATTGAGGAAATATAATCAAACTTTTATCAATCTTTGGAATAATAATTAAGAAGACTTAAAACGAATCATCACATGACGCATATGAATCACAATTAGGGCCCACGTATGATACCGAGTAAGAATTTATCAGACATGTAGAATGGGCTCAGTTCTGACATTCTTGGCACTGAACCCATTCTTCACCAGCACGTGAGTTGGAGTAGCTATCACAGCTCAATTTACAATAATACTCCAAACTATCTTCTTCTTCAGAACTTTCATTCTCACTTTGTAGAACTTGACTTTTAACAGATTTCCCTTTTCCCTTACCACTTTCCACTTTCTTTTATCCTGTTGTTTTCTTTACCCTTATCCTTGCCCAGATCTTTAAGACGGTTTGTCAATGGTTTTCTTTTTCTTCTTGGATTGTTCTGCTGCCATGGCTTCTTTCTCAGGCGTGTCTGGTAAAACTGTACATTTTTTTAATGCGTCGTTTGCTGTTTCCAACTCTTGGTGGTGCCTTTGGAAAGGGTCTAACTATTTTTGGGGAATAAACAACAGTTGGTTCTTCACGATTTGCAGCCCAAGACGACCCTGGCTGATACCAGATTTCCTCTCAGTAATCGGAGCCCTTTCAGAATAATTATTCGGTACATTTCTTCTGTTCTCTTCTTCCAGCATCCTCGAGTTATTATCTTCCGTATTCATATCACTGTTGCTCGGGACTACAACTCCTATGGGTACTTAAGGTTCCTCCATTGCAGGCAAAGGGCGATCAGTGACAAAAGAAGGAGCAAAGTCATCATCGGTGAATATGTTGTGATCATAAGGCCAAATGCCAGTGTTCCTGAAAGAGCTCATTATATAAATAGGAATTGCAGCTAAGGGCAATGCATATAGACCTAGTTTTTCCTGGGTTGCTGCGTAGCCAATTGTCTTGGGCTTTAGCGCAGTAATTTTTGAATGGTGCATTCACTCCGACATGGATGTCACTTGGAATTCGTTTTCGTAAAAAAGTATTTTAAAAAATGCGACTTTGACCTTCAATATCTCCAGTCCCAGTAGATACCAGGTATGATCTAGTGGATAAAAAAAATGATCCAAATAAGCGGTAGAATATGTTGCTTTCGGCTTCGGAAAGTGTCTTTTTATAGCCAATAATATATATTTCTATAATTGGATTATTTTAAAATATATGTCAAAAATTGATAGCGATCGGACAACTTTGATACGTTTTATTTGAATACCATAAAATGCTGTAACTTATGCCAACTATGCCCAAATTTGCCTATTTCGTTTCAATTACGATATTTTGCGTTTGCTTAGTTTTTTTCTTATTTTCTGGCATTTGGTTTTAATTTTACATTATTAGGGCAACAAATCCAAATACAAATATTTTTTATTTGTTGAACATAGGTGGGTTAAGTACAGATGTTATAATTATTAAAGAACGCTAAGTACGCCGATGACGGCTAGCGTTCAAATAATTTAATCTGGGGCTTTTCATAAAAACACTAAATATCTAACTCAAAAACTACTGAACTTCGGTTATAGAACATTTGGTGGCTTAATTTGTTGCATTTTGACACTACTATGACGTCCTGCAAGGAATACGTCGAGTTACCAGTAACCCTGAATTTTGTAGCTGACTGTACATAAATACATCAGATTTTTACGATCGAGCGAGTTGACGATAAAAAAGTACGGAAAATCGGAAGGTGCCAACTCGCTCCGATTGCGCGAGTCACACGCAAGCGAGTTGACGAATGACTCCCAAAATCGTGCTGTTTCCCTCTGTACGGGATACCGTATTATACATCATTTTTTGTATATGATTAAGACAAATATACATATTTGCTTCCCACTTAAAGTTC
This sequence comes from Dicycla oo, assembly GCA_948252095.1. Classification (NCBI taxonomy): domain Eukaryota; kingdom Metazoa; phylum Arthropoda; class Insecta; order Lepidoptera; family Noctuidae; genus Dicycla; species Dicycla oo. The sequence continues at coordinate 22,252,906 of OX411714.1, forward strand.
GATTCATTGGTGTAATAAAAAAAATTGAGGTCGATTAGGTCTCTAACGGACTGTAGTAAAAAAATATTCACTCCTTGCGTTAGGAGACTTGTTGGTAGTCGTGAATCGTACGCCTCGCAGCCGCAAGTAAGGGAGGGTGGGAGGCGCGGGCGTCGCAGGTTTTGTTTTAGTGTTGTTCAAGTATCGAAAGTGAACACGAAAAGTATATCGAGTGTGTATAGAAAGTGATCTTTATACTTTGGAAACAAAAAGTGTATCCACGGAAATAATGAGTTCTTTTAAAAGCAAAAAGTCAATTTATTTTGGAGAAGTTGCTACAAATCATTTTGATTCCAAAATAAATTGTGAAAAAGTGAACGAAAAATCAACGCCGGGTTATACTGCTTCATCGGATGATAAAATATAAATTCTGGTAAATGTGCAAATATTGGCAAAAAGTGACAGTGATTCAAATTACGTAATTTTTAACCGGGCTAAAAAGATAAAATTATCCTTTATCATGCGTCGCAGCCCAGTCATGATGAAAATATAGTATACACCAGAATACAATATTCAGTTCAAAGAATCTTAATAATACTTGTTCTATCGACAACTGAGATTTTTATTTTATGCCCATCACTAGTCAATTCAGGTATAGTTCGTTCGCGTTAAGAATGCAGTGAGTCATCAGTGCAACTGCAAGATAAAGGTGTATTCAGAGTGGTGTTAAATTCAAACAAATTATATTTTAAAAGATTAAGTTTAATGAATTTATAAAAATACACTTAAAAGTTTAAAATCAACATTAAATCATAAGATCATATTTTAATAACTATCACTAGTATCCTCGTTAGTATTTATAACAAAAGTATTTCTACAGCGAGGTTCATGACGTCATCTAAATTCCACATGGTATTTTCTTCTTGTAAGACGTGGTCGCAGCATTTCTTCCATCGATCAGCGTCCACTAAGCGAATTGCGTCATAAAATATTTTTTTCACGTCAGACATCTTAAAAGTTGTATTGTTGGCAGCAATACAATTTTTTATTTGGGCCCACACCTACTCAATGGGGTTCAGTTTGCAGTAGTACGGAGGTAAACGGAGAATTTCAATGCCGTTACTTCTAGCCATTTCATCGATTAAATATTTATCATATTGTGGGGCGATTTCAGCGGCTTCCTTTAACAATTCTTTTTTTAAATAACTCATGTCCATGAGTGTCCCTTTGCTTTTTAGCCAGTCTATTATTTGTTGTTTGTTCCAAGCGGTCGTTGGTATATTCTCGAGTTTGACAGAATGATAGGGAACGTTGTCCATGACAACAATGCTTCCTGGTTCTAGCTTAGGCATTATGTTTTTGAACCACTCAAGGAACCTGTCACCGTCCAAATCTTTTGTCGCTACCAATATGTAAAACAATAACCTTTTTCCCTTTCCAGTAGGAACTCTTGGACAGGTAGATAAGCCGTTTTGAAAAGCATATCTCTCGTTTTTTATAGTTGTATCCAACCACACTTTTGATTTAACATGTTCGGCGTTTACCCACGTTTCGTCAAGGAAGTATATGGTTTTATTTGCTTTTCTGTGTTCTTTGATTTGCCTGAGATATTTACGCCGCCACAAAACAATGTCTTCTCTTTCCATTAATAATGTTCTATTATCCTGTTTATTAAAGTCAAATCCCAGCTTATGCATTATTTTATGAAGTGTGGTACGTTTAAACGTTGGAACATCTTCATCAGCTTCACAAATTGTCATAATTTTATTTAATGTTGGGTAGTCGTTATTTAAATATATTGCGTGTACTTCTTTTCTTATAGCACATTTGTCTAATTCATCAAATTTATCATAGACTTCCGGGCCCATTTCTTCACTGGCGATTTCAATGTATTATTTTCCCTTTTTTTTCACTAAGAATACTATAAACTGTTCTCTCGGACACACCCCCATGCAACTGCCGTTTTTTGTACTATGCTGTCCACAGTCACATTTAAATCACACTGTTTAAAATACTTAAAAACATTGTAAATTACTTTTTTTTCCACACTATGAATTATCGAATGATATGATATTTTATTGATATTTTATTGATATTTTTTATGATTTTATTTTTACGAATTGGAGATATATTCATTTTTTAAAATTTAAATCAGTTAACACAAATGACAGGACATAACCGTTGCGTTCGAAGCAATGCCTTCAATTGTCATTGTGAACTTGACTTTGTAATTTGAATAGATATGATTGGTTAGGGGGCGGGGCTAGGCCGACGGACAATGATGACTCACTGCATTCTTAACGCGAATGTACTATAGTCGAAATACGTAAAGTGCGGTGGGCTGAAAATGAAGCTCCATAGCTTAGCGTCGCTCAAAAATCAAGTACAGACTGGCGTCTGTACTTGATTTTTGAGCGAGGCTTTGAGCGACAGTTTCGAAACCGAAACTGTCAAATTTTCCCAATCCACCTTGAACCTAATGCGTTAGCGATAAAGTTGAAAACCTATTAAAGAAATGTGACAGATTGTAGTAGCTTGATGTGCTGGTGTCTGAACCTAATTTTGAAAAAAATATCTTGCTAGCGTATTTCTTTACTAAATAGCAATATTTTATGTCATGGATCTTTTTTTCATAACATCATTCTCCTGCCCTTGTCCCAATTTATTTGGGGTCGGCGCAACATGTCTTTTTCTTCCATACTTCTCTATTAGGCGTCATCTCGGTAGTCACTCCCTTTCTGGCCATATCATCTTTCACACAGTCCATCCATCGTTTCTTTGGTCTTCACTTACTCGTATAGCCCTCCACGTTCATACTCAACACTTTCCTGACGACATTTTCCTCATTTCTCCGCATCACATGCCCATACCATGACAACCGATTTCCACACAACTTTTCAGTCACCGGTGTCACTTTCAGACTTCCTCTTACATACCCATTTCTTATTCTATCTATTCGCGTAATACCACACATCCCTCTTAGCATTCTCATCTCGGCTGCATGCAATTGCCTTTCATTCATTCTTTTTATGGCCCAACATTCTGATCCATACAAGACAGCAGGTCTAACCATTGTTTTATAACCGACAATTCTTCTGGTAGCACACCGGGTACCACCTCTGTACTAAATCCCACACAGAACACGATGTTTCTTGGCCCAATAGACGCTTGGGAAGTAAACAAATTAATAAAAAACCTGAAAAATAAAAATAGTCACGGGATTGACGAAATACCACCAACGCTTCTAAAACAATGTGCAGATGAACTCACGTTACCGCTTTATCTGCTACTCAACCAGTCATTTGAAGAAGGTATCTTCCCTGATTTATTAAAAATATCTGTAATAAAACCAATCCACAAAAAAAAAGCGAAAACAGACCCTAACAACTATCGTCCCATAGCTCTCTTACCCTCAGCCTCAAAAATCTTTGAGAAAGCTATGTGTGACCGTATTTATACGTTTTGTGAAAAATATAATATTTTTGATGACTGCCAGAATGGCTTTCGAAAAAACCGTTCCACAACTCTGGCAGTCTACAAGTATATCCAAGAAGCACTTAACATTATAAATAACAAGAAATACGCTGTTGGATTATTATTAGATATGACTAAAGCCTACGACAAAGTACAATTTGGGATATTGCTAAACAAATTATACGGAATAGGTATACGCGGAAAGGCTCACGAATGGCTAACGTCCTATCTAAAGAATAGGGAACAATTAGTAGAACTAGAATACTTTGACCATAAAAATAATGAAATTAAACAAATCCGATCACATAGTAAAACAATTAACGCCTCAATCCCTCAAGGAAGCGTAATAGGATGCCTTTTATTTTTAATATATATTAATGACCTACCTAAAATCATAGAAGGGCCATGTGTCCTATTCGCCGACGATATATCCATATTAGTCTCATGCCAAGACAATGTAAATATAGAAAAAACCCTTAATTCCATTCTTACAAAAACTTGCAATTGGATGAACGAGCATAACCTCGAGATAAACTACTGCAAAACAAAATTAATAACTTTTCACCCTTACCAAAAAACTCCTTTAACTTTAGATTTTACGTTCAATGGCTCAAAATTAGAAACTGTTAACGAATTTACATTACTCGGACTAGTTATAGACACACACGTAAACTGGAAATCACACATACAGAAAACTCACTCAAAGATTTCTAAATTCTCATACGCCCTCCGTGAAATAAAAAAGACCACCAATTTTCAGACAGCCCTCACCACCTACTATGCTTATGCCTATGCATGGCTTAGCTATGGTGTCACTCTTTGGGGAAACAGTACAGATGCACAAATACTGTTCATGCTGCAAAAGAAATTGGTCAGAATCCTGGTAAACATTGAGCAAACCGATAGTTGTAAACCTTTCTTTCAAAAACACAATATTTTAACCCTTCCGTGTATATATATCTTAGAAACATGGAAATTTGTGCGAAAACATCACGAGTTCTACTCAAAACGTGAAGACATCCAGTCGCGCTATCTACTCAGACACCGATCTAGGCTAAACATACCCAGTTCTCGACTAAAAATGCACTCAAAAAGTCCCTATGTAATGTCCATTAAAGTATATAATAAACTACCCGGATCAATAAAAAACGAAGAAAAAACTCACACATTTCTAAAAAAACTAAGAGATTTTTTGTTAAAGAAAAGCTACTACTCATTAAATGAATATTTAAGTGATATACATATAAAGTCATAATTTTAGTAGTCAAAATTAAATATTTATATTATATTTATTAATTATTACAAGATCTCCCCAATAGATACCTATTTATATTCTATATTATAAATACCTACTATTAGTTTATCTTAGAAATTACCTACCTACTGTATAATAATTATAATTTACAAGTGCTTCCTCTCTCCTAACTCACTTATTTGCTGTGCCCGACAGGGTCCATGTGATCTAATTTTAAGTTTTACCACCTAAGTACTACATGTGGAATGCAATAAAGTATTGAGTATTGAGTATTGAGTATAAATCTTCCCCTTGAGTTTAAGGGGAATGCGGGAGTCGCAGATTGTTCCCGTGACCTGCCGCCATTTCATCCATCCAGTGTTAATTCTGTGCTTAACAGTCCGGTCTACTTCGCCATCGCTTTGCACAAGTGAACCAAGATACCGGAAGTCGGAGCAGACCGGGAGAAGCGCGCCATCAAGCGCTATGGCTCCAGCACTGGAGAGACCGCCGAAATCGCAGAACATATACTCGGTCTTGGTTCTGCTGATTTTCAAGCCGACATTCTCCAGTTTCCGTTGCCATTTCTCCAATCTGCTCTGGATCTCAGGTCCATCTTCACCGACAAGAACGATGTCGTCGGCAAATAGCATGCACCAGGGTGCCTCTTCCTGTATGTCCGCTGTCAGAGCGTCCATAATCAACAGGAAGATGTAAGGACTTAAAGCCGACCCCTGGTGCAAGCCTACCGCCACACTGAACTCGTCGGTGTTGCCAGCAGCCGACCGGACGTAGGTACAAGATTGACTGTACATATCACGAATTAACTCTACATACTTCCCGGGCAAACCATTCTCTTTCAAGGCCCACCACAAGACATCCCGAGGTACCCTATCATACGCTTTTTCCAGATCAATGAACACCATGTGCAAGTTATTATGTGCACGTCTGTACTTCTCGCACAATTGGCGGAGTGCAAAAGTGGCGTCCACTGTTCCTCGACCTGGCATAAACCCAAACTGGTTTGGGGTAATCTCACTCTCCTCTCGCAATCTTTTCTCTATTATTTTCTCCCATACCTTCATACTAGTTATTAATATGAAGAATAATTATTAATATTTAATAAGTTATTTGCGATTTCTTTTTTTTTTCTATGGAGCTGAACAGTTTTTTGGTCTTATTTCTTATTCTTAAGCTTTCTTAAAATATAACATTCTGTATCATACAAATGCATCATTGAAGCTATATTATTATTAAAGCCTGAATCTCAGAAACCCTCGGAACATTGACATTTTCAACTTTAAAAAATAAAATAAATATATTTTATGCAAGCACGTCATTTAAAAGTTACGAAATGCAATGTTATGTCCTTTCTTACACGCCACCTAACGAGGTGAAGAACTAGGCGCGTTTTTTTATAGTGATGTACCCAGGAGGCTAATTCACTTAGAAGAATACAAAAAATATAGATGTTGTATGAAATAAAGTTCGTGTGAAGCGATGTTTTAAGTGCAACGGTTAGTCAGAGTCACTTTGTGAACTGTGGCATAGATTCAAATCTACAAAAGCCAAGTTCTCTTTCTCGGTATCGGCCTTATCATCAAAATTATCATTAATTAGCAGCGCCCCGCGGTTTCACCCGCTTATGCGTTATGCTTATGCGCTTAAGTCTCGAACCCGTAGGAATATGGAGATAAATGTATCCTATGTGTTAATCTACGAGTACGTTATCTATGTGCCAAATTTCATCAAAATCGGTAGAGTAGTTTTTGTGTGAAAGAGTAACAAATATCCATCCATCCTTTCGCATTCATAATATTAGTAGAATTATTAATGCACAAAGCAGCTGTTGATAAAACTTTGTGTTTCCTACGAAGTTTAGGTCTATTTGCCGATATATGAGGATCAGGGGGCCGATTCTACTAATTTGCAACGTTACACGTTCAATTATGTTTCAACAACAGTTCAGTTTCGATCGCCGTTCGATAGTTACCTACCAAAAAAGTCATTCTACTATTCTGTATGCAAAATGGAAACTAAACTTAAACAGAATCGTAACGGGAACGTAACAGCGGGTAACCTGTGTGACCAACATTCCAAATAGTATGTTTTAATAATACCACAGAAAAAAAGTTGAATCTAATAATATTACTAAATACGAATAAGTGCTACTAAAAGTATTTTTAATACAAAAACATATCTAGACCATACTTATACTTTTAGCCTGTATATTTTTTTGTAACATTTCAACTTTATAAATAATAAAAACTCAGAAGAACGTTTCGTTTTCGGCCCCAGCTTGCGAAATCTGTGAAACGAAACGTTTCAATTATGTCAAAAAGATAATGATGCGACTAAACGTCACGCTCATGTTCGGTTTTGTTAGCAGAATAGCTTCTGAGATTGTTTCGATCGATCGGTGACTGAACTGAAACGTAACCACAGTTGGATCGTTGTTACATTAGTGGAATGCGAAAACGCTCAAAAGCCTTTTTTAACAATTTTGTTAGTAGAATCGGGCCCCAGATGTTAAAATGAAATTGTGTATAAGTACTGTCGTCATAAGGAAAAAAGACGTATCTGACATTTTTTTCGAAATAGTGTTATAATATTTACATACTAGCTTTTGCCAGCGGCGTCGCCCGCGTTGATGTTGGAAATTATCCCACGGGAACCGTACATTTTTTCCGGGATAAGAAGTATATTTTATGCTATTCTAGACTATAATCTATCTCTGTGCTGAATTCCATCCAAATTCGTTCAGCCGTTCTGGCGTTAATCTTCACAAACTTTCACATTTATAATATTAGTAGGAAGTAGGATCTGAATAGTGTTTTTTTAGACGCTTTTAATTTATCTTGGAAAATGGATCTGCCCTGTTATGGGAAACTTTTAACATTGCAGAGTTTTCTAAGTGGTTTTAGTTATTAAACCGTAGTTCACCGTATTAAAACATAACATCGAGTACCTATCTACGCGATTGCAAATAATTTTTCCAAGAACTGCATCACATTCTTCCAGAATTCTCGTCCCAAAAATATCTGATTATTATTCCCAGTAACACTTTTGTAAACTTTTGGTACCAGTTATTATCGTGGCGTAATGGGAGTGCGTTACTCCAGCAAGAAATTATCTCCTTGAGTGATATGAGTGGTACCTATAATTAGTTCGTGTTCTACTGTAAATGTGCGCCAAATAAAAAATTAGTGCGCCTTGTCGTTTTGGGAAAAAACGGAAAAAACGATTCCTGCTGGAGTAACGTTGGCAAATGTTACTCCAGGAGGAAAGTTGCTCCTAGAGTGACATGAGTGGTACGTATAATTAGTGCGTAATCTGCTGTAAATGTGCGCCGAAAATATAATTTGTGCATCTTCAGGTTTTCGAGATATTGCGTTTCCTGCTGTAGTAACGTTTTGCAGAATCGTGTATCTCTAAAACCATTGTATTTGCGCCTGTAGAATAAACATCCACAAGTAGCTCTTAATTTTTGCGTATTTGTGACAGAATTAGATTTAAGAAAATATTTATAACTTTCAAGTAATCGCGCTTTTTTTAAAAAACCCGAAAAAATATCGCAGCGCCTAAATGAGAAAACGTATAAGCTCGCTGAAAACTGTATTCGGTCCTTCTTGACGCGTATAATAGCCATAAAAAGTTCCAAAAGTGTAAGTGCATGCATTATTGAATAATACTGCTAAAAGTCAAAACGATGATGTCATAACTTTGACGTCAAAATACAAGAAACCGGCTCAACCCAAGACGTGGAGATTTACCCAAAAATTAGTGCGTATAATCAAAAATATATAGTGAAAATATTCAGTTTGGAATGTTTCGAAATAAGTAGATATAAACAAAAAACTAAAATGTCAAAACGGCTGGTTATCCGACCAAATTCGAACGACTACAAAAAAGCGACGGATTCATACATATGGAAGACCTTCTTAACTTTCCTCACGAACCGGTTGAAACGTGTTGTGCCTGAGTACACTGAAGTAGGAATCGGAAGTACCACTCATGTCACTCTAGGAGCAACTTTCCTGCTGGAGTAACGTTTGCAAACGTTACTCCAGCAGGAATCGTTTTTTCCGTTTTTTTCCAAAACGACAAGGCGCACAAACTTTTTATTTGGCGCACATTTACAGCAGATTACGCACTAATTATAGGTAGTACTCATATCACTCTAGGAGACATTTTCTAGCTAGAGTGACGCACTCGCGTAAAGGGGCGTTAAAAAAATTGGTGGCGTTTTAAAGTCGACACAAATAATTAGGTGGGGGTGCGACTTCCACTCTAGTTACCGACGGACTTCGAAAGGCGGCTGTATTCTGGGAGACGAGATACTGGTGTCGAAGGAGTGATGTAGCTTGATTTATATTGAGGGAATGTTTTGTGGATGTTGCAAATAAAATCATGACAAAGATCATAATTTTGATTAGATTTGACGATTGAAGAATTCAAACAAAAAATTACTACAACAGAATTAAAAGAATTCGACAACCTCTGGGCAATGAGCGTCGCTATATTGCTGCGTTTACATCTATCCCAAAATTGCGTTTTGCGTTTTGATTATGTAGGTAGCAATTTGGCAAACGTTTATTTTGAGTCATATCCTTTTATATATATAATTCTTCTGTACGTGTGTTTGTCACCTATCTCCTCCTAAACGGCTGGACGGATTTGGATGAAATTTCGTCTTTTTATTTCAATGGGGTCCTGGATGGTTTGAAAACATAATTGGACCCGGTAGGTGGCGCTGCTAAGGCGGTACGAAGTTCGCCGTGTCAGCTAGTATTTTTAAAGTTTTAAACAGTTTAAAAATGTTAAATTGATACGTAAAAGAAACACTCTGTACACGCGTACTTGAAGGACGGAAACATCGCAATTTAGTTTTTATTTTTAGTGAATATTTTTATATTTTTTTGAATATTTTAGTGAATATTTTAATATTAAAAAAAATGAAAACCATTTTGTTTTCGAATGGTAATATTTTTTTTAGCATGTATGGATGCTATACTATTGCGGGTTAACGGGAACGCCCTCTGTTGGTTAACATACTGTATATTCTTCATTTATTTGCTTTGTAAAATAGTTCAATACCCGAGCTCGAAAAAATGCAGTCGCGAATTTTATGAAAAACTTGCTTCGGAATTTTGCCTTTATAAGAAAAAATAAGAAAAAATTGCGAAAAGCGAGGCCGCTATAAACTATACTAATAACTATTCTCCACCACTCAATAAAAGCCAAAGTCGTCGAAGTCTTTCAAGTTGGCCATTTAACGCAAAAATCAGGGCCGAAATGTAATAGGTCTCTTAAAACAGTATGGGCTAAATAACGTTGTTAGTACTCGTAGGTAATCAGCAAATTAAGTTCAAGCAAGTGTACCTACCATTCATACCATCATTATAGATACTGTTTCGTAAGTAAGTAAGTAGGTATCTACCTACTTATCTACGCACCCACAGCAGTGTACCTACTCTCAAACAATGGAAACACAGTTTAGAAATTACTAGCTCTTGCCCGCGACTTCGTCTGCGATCCAAGATGAATAGTAATCTATGTCCTTCTCCAGGCCATGGTCTATGCAAGTGCCAAATTTCATCCAAATCCGTTTAGGCGTGAAAAGGTCACAAACAAACTTACTTTTGCATTTATAATATTATGATTCAGAATCAGCAAAAAATGACGCTTGTACCAGTATTTTTAAATTGGCGTAAACTTAAAGAAAACCTAATAATTCTTATTATTAGAAGACGCATCTGCCTTTGTATATTATAGTTTAAATAGGACAACATATTTTTTCCTCCATTTCAATATTTCTGTAGATACGTCCTTTTTCCTTACGGTGAATTCTCATTGGTCGCCTTTCTGCAAATTTTTTGACTAAATGACTTTAAATTTTTCCCCTGATTTTCACTCACATGGTAATAAGTCCATTAAGATATTGAATAAGACTTCACAATTTTTTAAACTCCCAGTTTCTTTCAGTTTCAGAAACATTCTAGATTAGATTTAAACCTTCCATGATTTCGAAAATTCTCAAAACTTGAGAAAGGACGTCTGTCAATAAAAAAAAATGTAATATAGGTACAGGCTCAACCAGTTACTGCGGTGTCATAAAGTCCAACAATAAGTGACGTCAGAAACGAAAGAAAGAAAATACGTTTATTTGCGGTAAACATGACGTAAAGAAAGCTTGTTGTTGTACTTTTAAACCGACGTCCAAAAAGGAGGAGGTTGTCAATTCGGATGTTTTTATATATTTTTTATGTATGTTCGAGCATAACTGTCATATATAGACGAATTAGCAAATTTTTTTTTTTTTTGAAAGGGTATGCTCTCGAGATGGTCCATTGCCACCAAATCAGAATCGGATGAGGCAATATTTTGTAAAAGGCAGTTGACATTAGGCTATTGTAACTTAGATAAATTACAAACTGACCCATTAAAAAGTGAAAAGTAAAAACTTTTAAACAAAAAAAAAAAAAATAAACAACCTACTTTCAAAAAAACACTACAAAGTGAAAAATTACTTTAATTTCGGATGTCAGTGGCAAAAAAACGGAAATACAGATCCGACTTCCGAAATTAAAGTTATTTTTCACTATGCAGTGTTTTTTTTTAGTCGGTTGTTTTTTTTTTGTAAAAATGTTTTTTCCGAGTAATAGATACCTCAAACAAGTAGTAACTTGTTTGTGGCGTCTATTTCTCGAAAAATATGTATCTTTTGTTTTGCTACGCTCCATTTGGTTGGTCAATTCAATGTTGCTGGTACAGACGCCAGCACATCGAGCTTACCGAAACTGTCAAATTTTCCCAATCAACCTTGAAGCTAATGATTTAGCAATAAAGTTGAAAATCTATTAAAGTTTGACAGATTGTAGGGTGATTCTAGCTTGATGTGCTGGCGTCTGTACTTTAAACCCTTTTGTAATTATACGTAGATTAATAATAATTTGGTTCAGTCAGCGAAATATAATAATAAACAAAATTACATTGCATTTCTAAGAAATGTAACATTGGTGGGAGTAGAAGACATTGCAGCTAGGAAATTAATGACGTGCTTTCATAAAAAATTATTTTTATTTTTAAACGTTGTAAATGACAATGTTCCGAGTGTTTCGAAGATTCAGGCTATAGTGATAATATAGCTTAAATGATGCATTTCATGATACGGAAAGTTATATTTTAAGAAAGCTTAAGTAAGTAATTAACTCATAAAACTGTTCTGCTCCATACAAAAAAAAAAAAATAACCTTAAATAACTTATTAAGTAATAGTTTTATCAAAAAAAGTTCCAAGACATAAAATATTGCTATTTAGTAGGTAAAGGAATACGCTGGCATGATTCTGTTTTCATAAATGATAAATAATTTTATTTCTGTAAGTAGGTTTGTACAATAGACGCCAGCACATCGAGCTACTACAATCTGTAAAATTTCTTTAATAGATTTTCAACTTTATCGCTACAGCATTAGGTTCAAGGTTGATTAGGAAAATTTGACAGTTTCGGGTAGCTTGACCTGCTGGCGTCTGTACAAACACTTTTACACGTCAATCATGTTTTTTTAAAAACTAGGTGAGGTCAGCGTTTCCTATCTGACTACTCTGAGAAGAAAGGCCGAAACAAACTCAGAGGTCACAGTCTCTTATAAAGTCCAGACATAATCTTGGTCAGTTCATGTGAACACCATGTAGATTGGTGTCTGAAATGGTCATTTGAGGAAAGATCCACACAGATTGAGAGGACCTGTCCAGTCAGTGCACGCATTTGTTAGTAATCGCGCAGCTCAACTCAGAACTTAAGGAGCTCAACATTAGGTAACTAAATTAGGTATCTACTTGAAAAGTACCTAAGGACTTTCAAAATTAGGTACTTGATTTTTGAGTGACGCTAAGTCTATGGAGATTTATTTTCAGCCCACCGTGCGCCACCGTGCGCCACTGTGCCCGCGCCCGCGTGTTTAACGTGAACAAGCACCGACGGACTCCCGCGCGGGGGCACGTGCGGTTCCCACCCGGTAACACGCACGGCTTTGTTCTTGTTCAGTCAATAACGCTATGTGATACGGACCGCACGCGAAAATCATCGTCTTTCGATACGAAAAGAATAATTCGTCATAGATCTGTACCCAAACTTTAAAATATTTGTAAAATGAGTTTACATTTTCTCAGTTTACAAGAAATTCCCCGCATAGCAATCTAGATTCAATATACGGGGGCTTACTGGCTGTCATTTTTAGGGTTCTGTACCAAAATGGTAAAAAGGGACCCTGATGGTGCGACTTAGTCTGTCTCTCTGTCTGCCTGTCCGTCTGTCACAGCTGAATATCTCAAGAACTACTAATGCTATCAACTTGAAATTTGGAATAGTTTTAGATGACATTTACCCAACTATTTTGCAGGGACTGAAAGGGGGCCTTCTAAATTCGAAGTGGGGCTACTAGGGCATTGGGGGTATCATATGAAAGAGCGCTATTTGCACATTCTCAGACATTTTTTCTTTAGTTAGGCTACATAAAATAAATACCCCCCCCGCTTCCCATCTCCGTAGTCTTTATAGAGAAAAATCTGAAATCTGAGAGAAAAATCGGACTTCAGTCAATAACACTGACACGGACACTGGTACGGACAGCACGCATGCTCAGAGAAAATCATGTCTTTCGATACGGAAATAATGACCGTCATAGACCTGTACCGACCATTAAAATATTTGTAAAATGAGTTAATTTCTCTTAATTTACTGAACTTTACAACCAAATTCCCCGCATAATAATCTAGATTCAATATACGGCCTTACTGGCTGTCGTTTTTAGGGTTCTGTACCAAAATGGTAAAAAGGGACCCTGATGGTGCGACTCAGTCTGTCTCTCTGTCTGCCTGTCCGTCTGTCACAGCTGAATATCTCAAGAACTACTAATGCTATCAACTTGAAATTTGGAATAGTTTTAGATGTCCAACTATTTTGCAAATAAGAAAGAAATATCTCTAGCTCACAAACACTATCTTAAAACGGTATTTTTTGAAGCACTTCATGTATTAACTCAAATCGGTTATATAGTCACTCATTTAGTATTACTTTTGCCCACTCAGTATTTTTTCGCCCAATTTAGTATTTAATTCGTACACTTGGAATTTTAGTTGCTAGCTTGCCCACTCAGTATTTTTTTCGCCCAATTTAGTATTTAATTCGTACACTTGGAATTTTAGTTGCTAGCTTAAATTAACTGTTTCAAACTCATTTTACGAATTTTAATCATTCATATATTTTTATCGCAAACATAGTTTAACACCGCTCGGTTTAGTATCTCATTATCAGTCATCCATATATTATTGATTCGCCCGTTTAATATTTCCCCTTAAAATAATCACGAAAAACTTGTAGAAATGCGACGTTGCCAGCCCGCGCGGAATAAACGCTCTCAACGATAATTCTTACTATTAATTTATGACGCATCTGCTTTTTTATTTTAAAAAAAGAGCAAAATATTTTTTTCCTCTGTTTCAATATTTCAGTAGAAACGTCCTTTTCCTTACGGCGGCAGTATAATCAACTTTAAAACATAATTTCAACAAAAATACCTATATACCCACGTAAGTTAAAAAATTATAACTGTATCATTAACATAAGACGTATCTAGGCAAATTATTAAATTCAGAAACAATTTTGTTGTGAATAGTACTTAGTCCAAATGAACTCAAATCTAATAAAAAAATATTGATACACATTAAATAAAGTCATATTACTTTATTCTTTTTATTTTTTTGAAGGTGGCAAGCGACTTTTATGCAAAGTCGCAGTAGGTATGCAAGTTACTTTTGAACATTAAGTACTTTTATGAGGAGGGAGGAGAAGCCGTAAAATCCGTAAAAATAGCTTAAAATACACACCCAATTTTTTACAGGAAAATCAGAACAGCAACGGAAGCACAGCACTTTGGTGGTCACCACCAGTCACCATTTGAAAATTTTTCACCATTTCACAACTTTCATACCATAACCAAAACTAAGTGTTGCCACGCGTGAAAAATCGTACAATAAACGAAATTTTCTAGATTGGAATAGTTTACTAATAAAATTGTAATAATCTGTTTAGGTGCTAGGTAGGCCAAATTAGAGCATTTTACGTGAGGTACCTATCTATCTATTAACTATATCTATTGTATATAAAAATGAATCGCCTAAATGTATGTACGCGCATAGCCTCCGAACGTCTGCACCAAATTGGATAATTATTTTTTTGTTGTGTTTACAATTGTCAGGACAAGGTTTGTATGAAAGAAAATGTTTGAAAAGTCGAAGACGATAAGAAAATTTTATGCCCGATATCAGAACTGTCCGACTGTTTTGGTTTACAGCGGGATTTGGATGGACTACATGATTATTGTCTCCAAATGTTTTGTTAGTACCTACACACGCAAACCACATACGATCACGTTTCAGTACAAGTTGCATATAAATAAACAGAACTGAAGGAATTCAAAGGCGGTTCCGTCGTTTCTTCCAGTACAGAACTAGGAAATATACTTCCAATTATATAGCGCGATGTAAGAGGTTTCATATCTTACCGCTGTATGAGCGCAGACGCATTGCAGATCTGACGTACCTACTTATTTAAAATCGCAAATGGTACTACAGATTGCCCTGAGCTGTTAGGCAGTATACGATTAGTTACACACTGCAAATTGTTTTGCAAACCTAGCTTGCTACACATATCCCTCATTCCAAGTCCGCGAACAGGCAGAACTCGTTCCTGATCCGTGCGAGCAGGAGTTTTAATAAACTGTCTGGTGAACATGATTTGGATATACATATTCAATACCAGTGTTTTGTTGATGAAAAGCTTCTTAATGACGGAGTAATTACTTGTGTCTAAATGATTTTTAGTTTGTGTTGGTTGATCGTGTAGTTGTTTCCTAAATTATGTTATGGGTATTTTGTACCGACCTTTTTCTTTTTCTCAATTTTAAATTTCAGTGTTTATCAGTGGATACTTGTAAATGGCCTTCAGATTCATATTGTTTAAGGACATGTGAGTACGTCAGCTGTAAGTTTCCCGAATAAAATAAAATGCCTTGTCACACCAGTTGACAGGCCAGATGGCGTGGTTGGTTAAGATACCACCTGCCTTGCCGCTGGTCGTGGGTTCGATTCCCATCCAGGACAAAGATTTGTGTGCATGGACATGTCTGTTTGTCCTGAGTCTGGGTGTAATTATCTATATATGTATGTATTTACAAAAAAAAAAAAGTAGTGTATGTAGTTTATCAGTTATCTGGTTTCCATAGTACAAGTTCTGCTTAGTTTGGGATCAGATGACCGTGTGTGAACAATGTCCTAAGATATATTACACACTTTACGTCCTCCAAAAAGCCATTCTCAACACCTGTCGCATCACCCGAAAGTTCCTGATTTCTTCTACATTAGCATCCACTTTCTCAATTTAATTTTCCACTTACACACTTGGTTTAGGTCCTGGTAATAAGCTCTCTTAATAGAAAAGAAAAACAAAAAACTCTATATAATAATATTCAGAAGGCAGTCCTCCTTGATACGGCGC
The DNA here is from genome assembly GCA_948252095.1 of Dicycla oo. NCBI lineage: Eukaryota > Metazoa > Arthropoda > Insecta > Lepidoptera > Noctuidae > Dicycla > Dicycla oo. The sequence continues at coordinate 22,269,150 of OX411714.1, forward strand.
TTATTGTGAGGAGGTTCCTATCTCTGAGGCCCTAACCACCGGTAGCTTGGACCCTGCTCCCGCTACCGACGGATCACTATTTTTTAAATTTTTAAATGTTTTTAGGGTTCCGTACATCAAAAGGAAAAACGGAACCCTTATAGGATCACTCATGTGTCTGTCTGTCAGTCTGTCCGTCTGTAACAGCCAATTTGCTCCGAATCTAATGGACCGATTAAGTTAAAATTTGGTACACTTATGTATTTCTGTAACCCGAACACGGACGTGTAATGTAAATTAATGAATTTTGAATATGGGGGTCAATTTTGGGGGCAAATAGGAAAATTAAAAAAAAAAAATGCAATCTATACTGTGCGATATATCAAATGGAAGGGCTTACCTACTGTGAGGGACTTTTTATATTTTTTAAATAAACTGTTATTAAATAAACAGTTATTTAAGAAAATAGACGAAAATTGACCATTCCCCCTTTATCTCCGAAACGAATGACCTTAAAATTTTGAAAAAAATACAGAAAATAATTCTGTAGCTATAGATTACAGGAAAACCTATAAGACGTCTATGGTCTTAAAATAATATGGTAAACCTCTCAATATTGTGAGTACAAACTTACATTTGTCCATAGTTAAACGAAAAGGATCCACAACCCACATTAGGTGTAATGTGGGTTGGATCCTTTTCGTTTAACTACAGACATATTTTGTAGTTGGAATGTATGGGAGAACATGTTTTTCAACTACAATGTTAAGTTTGTTCTTAGTATAAATTCATCCCAACTACGGAACCCTTCATTGTGCGTGGTCCGACATGCACTATGCGTTTTTTTTAATAAAAATATTTTAAAATGTGATAAAATAAGTTAAGAAAATAAATAAAGGAGATAATAATAATAATAACACAACCGCTGTATCTCTACGTTGACGTAGTGGTGCTCAGAACTTTAGGTCTGTGCCGGTAGAGTTTACTTTGCCGAAACAGGTCTAGGATGAGGAGCCAGACCAAGAGAGATACAGAAACCCGCAGGGCAGCATGTGGCGAGCAGCATGTGGCAGTAGCGACCCCACGGACCCCTATCTCCCGGGAGAAGTCTTGTTCTTCACCCCTGGCTTATCTTTATTGGCCGGCTGGAGTGAACACTGACGAGAAACAGAGCTCCCACCTCTTTCTTTCCTTTATTGGCCGGATTGAGTGGAGATTCGCAAGACCAAACGTGCTCGGATGAAGGAAGTATTCCAGTAAGGTGGTGGTAGGGATCTTGACCGTACTTCCAGGATTGTTCTGATAGCCGTGGAATACCTCTCCACTCCTAAAACACCCTTTTCGCTACGTCACTATGTGCTAGCGACCGGTTACCGGCCCATTATTGAGTGTTGCATGTTACCCCCTACCATTTTATCCATGTATTACATATAACATTGATCAGGCAGGGGACATAGTCCTTTCGTACTTCTAGGTAACCAGTCGACTATAGCCAGCCAAACCCATAGCCCAATATGTTTTGTTTCCATGCTCTGCAATAGTCCTGCACCAACCGGGGGTTGTCCTTGGGTGCACTTGCGTAATGCGTACCTACAGGGATAATCATCGGTTGGTGCCTCCTCATCATATAAAATTGTCTAAGGGGCCTTTACGAATTGGCTTCGGCCTTCCAAAGGTCCGGGACCCCAGGGCCACGAGAAATGTCAAAAAAAAAATACAGAAAATTACAGGAATAATATGTGTTACAACTGATAGGTAGAATATTTATTTGTAACTGATTTGAGAATGTATTTTGTCAGATAAAACAAATAAAATGGAGTGATGGTACAAATACCTAAAACACGTATAAATGCTCGTACACATAGGCGCGACGCGACACCGGTAGAACAATTTCCATGAAGTTTTCATAGAAATTGTTATAGAGGTGTCGCGTCGCGCCGGTCTGCTCGAGCCATTACACAATTTTACATTTTTAGACCATCATTTATAAAATCAGTTTTATAAACACATACCGATCTTAATAATGCTCAAAAAATGAAGATAATATCGCAGTGATAATAAAGGGTCTTTCAAATAGGGCGGGTCGATGTTGACAATTTGTGGCGGCCATGTTGTTTTGGCAGCATCTGTCAAATGCGTTGTTATTTCTTCAGTTACTGATGCCAAATCACCATGGCAAGTTACACGATTGAGCAGCACGTCTAAATGATAAAACTTTATTATCAAACTTCTTGTTCGTTAGTGCAAACGTTGACGCATTACGTCCATTTTACGGCAGACGCGGTCGCCCTTCAAAGTCGACCCTCCAACGTTTGGTGACCAAATTCGAGACGACTGGTTCGGTAAACAACCAACCAACACCCTTACGTCAAAGGAACGCCAGATCGGCCGAGAATATCGCTGTTGTCCGTGAGAGTGTGCAGGAGACTCCGAGGCAGTCGATTTCTCGCCGTGCTCTCGGCCTTTCGCAGACTTCAACTTGGCGAATTTTGCGTCGGGACTTGGGCCTACACCCGTTCAAGATCCAACTGAATGACCATAGACAACGCCGTTTGTTCGCTGACTGGGCTACAGAACGTTTGGAAGAGGACCCCGATTTTGGCCGCAAAATCATCTTTAGCGACGAGGCGCATTTTTGGATGAATGCCATGGTTTTGTTATAAGCAAAATTGCCGTATATGGGACGACCACAACCCACATGAGGTTCACCAGGTGGTAATGCATCCTCAAAAAGTTACTGTTTGGTGCGGACTTTGGTCCGGCGGCGTCATTGGTCCGTACTTCTTCGAAAACGATGATAGCGAGGCCATTACTGTCAACGGCGAGCGGCGGCGGCGGCGGCGGCGGCGGCGGCGGCGGTGGCGCTTCAGATCAATGATTAACAATTTATTTTGGCCTGAATTAAACGATTTGGACGTGGACAACATGTGGTTCCAACAAGACGGCGCTACGTGCAATACAGCGAGCGACACAATGGACGTTCTGCATGAACGGTTCGAGGGTAGGGTTATCTCTCGCAGAGGTGACGTGAATTGGCCACCAATATCGTGCGATTTGACCCCGCTAGACTTTTTCTTGTGGGGTTTTCTCAAGTCGCATGTCTATGCCAATAATCCGCAATCAACCGATGCCCTGAAAGTCAATATAACGCAGGCCATTGCTCATATTCAGCCGGATCTATGCAGTAGAGTAATAGAAAATTGGACCTCTCGGATCCGTGCCACCGTTCGAAGCCGCGGTGGACACTTAAACGATGTCATATTTCATAAATAATGGCATAAATGGGCCTTTCAAATAAAAAAATAATTTCTTTAATATCTCACATACAACATGTTTTATTTAATTTCAACATCGACCCGTCCTTGTTGAGAGACCCTTTACAATACTTTTGTAACTCAAAATGTGACTTTTTTCAGAATCGACGAAAAATTAAAATAGGAATATGCAATGTGTAGATTATTAGTGTGTTTTACTTTAAAAGTTACTGCTAGCATCGGGGTGATATTGCCATCCTGAAGTTAGTGTTCTGTTTTTTTTAATACTCTAGGTACACCAGACGAGACAATCTAAACCCGAAAGCACCCTGGCTCATTCGGAAAACTTATAAAACATGTTACTTGGCGCACACAGTTTATCGAAGAGAAGGTAATAAGTTCCTTATAAATATCGCACTTGTAGAATAGAATCAACTCAAAAGGTTCTTTTACGGAATCGCTTTTTCCCTTGTAAATATAAAAGATAAAGCAAATGTAACTTGTTCACTGCTGCCTATTACCTCGAATACACTATTACTCTTTTTGGAATCGCGCGGCGATGTAGGTTTTTACTAACGCAACGTGACTATTCGAGACTAAGTAGGTACTGTGGCATAACGCATGCTAACGGTTACATCGTGTCACATACTGATATCGTCAGACGATTTCGTTGTAGTCCGAGCTGACTCTGTGTCTTATCGTTCTCGTTATCGTTGCAGTGTGAAAAGGCAGCAGTGAACACCCCGCACTGTATCGTCCGCCGATATCGGCACGACAATCAATGTCGGTGACGATACCAAATCTACACCGGGTCCATGTAGGGCCCAGAAAAATCGTCCGTAAAGCTTCTTACTCTGCCATACCTCCCTGCAATTGTTAGTGTAAAGCACTAAAGGCTTCCGCCAGTTCTCTTTAGCCAAGAAGAGCGGGGTGAAGCTCTTGTCCACTGTGACCTCATCTGGATGCATCCCCACGTCGGCTTCAAAATTTTGGTTAACGGCTTCAAAATGTTGAAGTTTAGAAACTTTGAAGTTCGTTCGATAAATATTTGCCTTAGATTAGAATAAAGTTTACTATTCTATGATCTAACCGCTTATAAGTCCCCACTCTATCATTTTTTGAGTTGCCAATTTAAAATTGAAAGTAAACTGTTAAGGAGGAAGCGTCAGGGTAGCCCGCGAAATTCAAATTTTTGCAATTTGCAAGTCAGTATTAAGTTGTATGTTAAATAAAGTATGATTTGCGGCCGTAACAAATATGTTTTTACAGAGTTATATACAATAGAATCAGTAATACAACTCCTTAAGTTAGTATTATCCCAAAATGTCAAGATTTCATGAAATAGTCATTTTTTGGCATTACCTGGTCTTAAAGAGTTGTATTGATCACTTTAATTATTCTAATGGAGAGGAATACTAACTTTTTATCACGATAGATGGCGCACAATCGACTGTACCTTGTTTTGATATATTAGCTGTCAAATCGTATGGATTTTTGCTATCTACTAAGTTTAGCTTTCTTATTTTCCGTAATTTTGTCCAAATTGCCTCAATGTAGTGCGTTAACTTGTAAAAACAAAGGAGTACATTTGTTTCCTAAAGAAAATAAGGGCAGTAAACAATAGGGGTTGGCGTTACGTATTAAAATCTTAAAGGCAAGTAGTAGCTACTACACGGTTGTCTGCTGCGCATTTCACAGAAGAGGATTAAATTAGTAAAGAAGCTGTCCTTTAGGCTGGATAATATATCTATAAAACAAATAATAAAGATTATTATCTAATAAAATAAAAATTATTGTCATCAAAATAAATGTGTCATAAAATAAACGAGTCATAAAATATACTACTAAAGAAGTCTCCTAAAGATTTAATCAATCAATCTATATTGATTGATTAAATCCTTATTAGGCAATACAGGAATATTTTGAAAACTAAATACCCATGTACGAGTATTTAGTTTTCAAAATATTCCTGTATTGCCTGTCTGTTAAACACTGGTAAAGGTGTATCTGCATTTATGTCTCTGAATGTATCAGAAGGTGGACATAAGTATGCGGTGTCGTCTTGGATGTCGCAGTCAGCACCAAAGTTTTGGTTTCGATCATACGAATGTAATAATAAAATGTAAAGAAAAAATAAAATAGGGATATTAGTCCGTGGCTTGTAGAAAAAGGCTCACAAACAACCATAACCTCAAATATTTTAAGTGTTTCCTTTCAATCAAATCGGTCTTTTTGCCGGCAGTTGCTGCGTTCCTTTTACGGAGCTCAACTTTTACTTGAGGCACAGTTATAAACGCGTACATATTATAGTCGATTTACACTTTAAAATCTCATAAATAGCAATCACAGTATTGTCACAAAAGGTAAACAAGGTACAGTCGACTACAGCGACATCTACAAACAGCTTTGAGTGTGGCTTCTCATTATGTGAATAGATACTTGTTACGACCGCAAATTATAATTTGATCAACGTACAATATAATACCTTGTAAATTGCAAAAAACGTAAGAAAATTTGAATTTCGCGGGCTACCCTGACGCTTCCTCCTTAAGTCAATCGTCATCGGTGCTGCCAACCCGTACGATAATTATGGGAGGCGTAAGATATTAGCATAAGCTACGACGTACGATAGCGTATGTCTAAATTACGTTAAATGTACGATAATTTTGAGGTTTTCATTAAAACTGCCAGATCTTTTAAATAACTAGGCTTGCGAATACTTCACTTTAGTAGACCTACTAATACTTAAATTGATATCAAAGAGCTCGAGTAAATAGCTCTGTTAATGAAAGGAATGTCCGCTTTGTCGTGAACTTGTGAAGGGGTTTATTGTCCTGTTCAAATAATAAGCCTCGGGGTTAATTCACAACAGTGCAATTTTTTATACCGGTAAAACGGGGCTATTCGGGACACATTTTGACATACTTTAGCAAATACCTTGTTTATATCGCATAAAATGCTATGATAAAAAAATTTATTGGTCTCGGAGAACCCCTTATTTCTGCAGATATACGTTTAAAGTGCCAAATTACAACAGGAACAGAAAAAATAAATAAAAATGGCTGTCCCAAATATCGCTGATTTAGGGCTATTATGAACAGCACTGAAAAATTGATATTTAATGGATAATCTGAGCCAAAACAGCCACTTTAAACAAGTATTTCGATATTTGTGACCTAGAATAACAAAAACCACACAAAAAAATGTTTTATTTTAGGGATTGATAGAATTTCACGAAGAAAAAAATGTTTTTCAAAAACCAGTCAGGATTTAACGCTGCGGGAGAAGTTTTCACACCTAAATTTTTATGTAAAAGACAGGAGCTGACTCTTTCACCAAAATTTTGAAATAAACTATACTCGCACTGACTGGAGACAAAACGGCAAAATTCTAGAAATACACTGATAGTTTACTATCAGTGTATTTCTAGAATTTACGAAATAAATCCTACCATGCACCAACCGAACGATATCGATATTTTTGTTCGAAATCCTGGGTCGTCCCAAATACCCCCAAAAACCCAAATAGCCCCGCTATACGGTACTTTTATACTATTAGGTTGGGGAAAAAGTCTTTTCGCATTATACTATAATGAACTTGTAATAAAATCTCTTTGGCTATACTATTTGTATCTGGCTGGTTTTGGTATCATTGAAAGTTTAAATTTTAAAGAACATAATTCCAAATTCAAATTAGGAAAATGTGTGATTTTCATTTGTTTTTCGTACCGTCAAGATGAGTGAATCTAATGAAGAAATTCGATACATTTTAAAATTTTACTACAAAAATGGTGAAAATGCAACGTAAGCCGCGAAAAAAAGAACAATGGCGAATTCTTATTTGAAATAAATTTGAACGTCTAAAAGTGACACTTATAGAAAAGAAATTCAATTTATTATCTATGTTCTTTCATGCTATCATAATTATCTAATTAAGGCCAAATAAAAAATTATGCTTAATGAAAGTTTTTTGATTACTTCGTTCTAAAAGGTTAGGAAATTGTTGCTGTCAATTGACATGTTGTACAAATTAATGTCAACGTCAAAAACGAACACCGATTACTCTGGTGAGGCGGCCATCTTGTAAAACGAGCAGGGAACTTCAGATTGCAGTAAGGTGCGCACGCAACTATGTCGTCGGTGGACGTTATATTTTAATCGCATCCCTCTTAATCAAAACGATCTATAATTATTTTGTGAAGTGTTTGATTGAATTATCGAGAATTCGAAGTCGAGTGATTGTGACAGGTGTTATTTTTTTAAATACTGCCTTTCTACCCGATAATCCACGCCTACCTGAACATAGTCGGCGCCTCCGCTTTAGTTTAAGCAATGATTGTGATAAAAACTTAAGAAGTTCTGTTCAAATTATTGTTTTGATATTAATAAGAAATGGGAAAGTGCTTATCGTAAGGAACAAATATTTAGAAGCAAATATAGTGAGTGGTTAGAGTAAGAAATAATTTGGCCAGTTTTTGTGCGAGCCTTGGTGGAAAAAGGTGATGAACCAGTTCCCAGTACATCTACACAAATTGTAATTCCATCGCCAGTGAAAGCATCTATTGGCACATCGACCGAAGTAAGTCCTAGAAAACCTTTTACTGAATTAGATCCTAAGCAAAAAAAGAGACGTGTAGAATATACTGTGACTACTACACCTTTAGACGAATTATCATATGCTTATATTTCAAAGTTAATAGCAGATGGAAATGAAAGTATTGCAGAAATATTAGAGCACTTGCTTAAGAATCCAGACGAAGTACAGAACGGGAAAGATTGTCTATTTAAAAAGAAAAAAAAAACTGAATTTGCACCGGATGAAGCTTTAGGCTTGTTTTTGTCACTTAAAATGACGAAGTGGCAATATAATACGCTACGGAAAAAAACCCAACAAGTCACTAATGTTAATATATTTCCATCCTACTACGCATTACAAAATGAAACACTAAAATGCTATCCACCTAAAACTGCTATCACAATAACAGATACAACAGCTAAAATAGAATTGCAAGCTCTTTTGGACATTACTGTAAAAAGACTGATTGAGACAACCCCAATAGATGATTCTTACAAAGAAATGACCCTGATTAGTAAATGGGGTTTTGATGGTGCGTCTAACCAGGCTAACTATAAGCAAAAATACATTTTGATACCACAAATGAAGTTGTTTATGATGATTCTAGTGTTTTTTATGGGTAGTTTGATACCACTATCAAATTAGTTTCTGGTGATCAACTTATTTGGGAAAACGATTCTCCTAACTCTGCACATTGGTGTCGTCCACTCTTTTTTCAATTTATAAAAGAGAATAAATGTAGTATTCTAAAAGTTAAAAATGAAATCGAAGTAGAGAAAGATAATTTGGTAAAGACAGAAATTGGAGAAATGAAAATTTCACACGACTTAATATTAACCATGATAGATGGTAAAGCAACAGCTATTCTTTGCGGTACATCATCACAAATATGCGACCTATGTAAAGCTACTCCGAAAGACTTGTATAAATATGGTCTATCGTCGCTACACATTTGGATAAGATTCATGGAATGCATTCTTCATATAGCATGTAGATTACATTGAAGACGTGGATAGTTAAGGGTGACAGCAAGGCTATTATGCAGAACAGAAAGAAAGAAATTCAGGAAGCGTTTAAATCTCAAACGGGACTTTTAACTGATGTCGTAAAACAGGGTCACGGTACAACCAATGACGGAAATACAGCTAGAAGATTTTTTGAGAACTCTGAAATCGCAGCTTCAATCACTGGAGTAGATAAGAATTTGATAAAACGATTTAAAATCATACTAGAAGCAATTTCTTCAGGCCACCCTATAGATATAATGAAATTCAAAGACTATACCGAAGCTACCATGAAATTGTACCTATGTTAATTTGTATAATTGGTATTACATGCCTGCAAGTGTAAGTGCAAGAACTTTATGTGTACATAAAGTTCTTGCCCACGGAGCAGATATGAGAATTTAGGTATAGTGCCAATTGGAAAATTATCCGAAGAAGCTGCTGAAGCTCGAAATAAAGATTTCAGGAGATATCGTTCACATCATGCGAGAAAATTCTGTAGAAAGGCTACCAATGAAGATATAATGAATGATTTATTAATTAGTTCTGACTCCCTTATTTCAAAAATACTTCAAAAACTGTTGCAAAAACACAAAGCCTTCTCAGAAGAGGCAAAAGCTTTGATGATTATTATGGATACATCTGTGGACGATAATGAACAGGAAAACATAAATTTAAGTTCAGACCCTTCACTACCTATACAATGAACCTGAATCTGAATTTTCTGAATAACGTAGGTATTTAATTGTTTTTTTTTTTTTTTTATTGATATAAACTAATGTGCTTGACTGCGATCCCACCTGATGGTAAGCAGTGATGCAATCTCAATAATTATGTCTTCATCATTATGAACACGTTATTTTGGCGTAGACAAACCACAAACAAGCTTTTAATGAAAATCATTTTTATAGCGAGCTTTTATAGCTCGGTATAAAACGCGCTAAATTCTCAACCTCTAGGGTGGTGTGGATTACCTAGAGAATTTAAAAAAATTATATCTCCAATATCGCAAAAAATCGCAATACCAGACTATATGCTAAAATAGGCTAGGGCGGCACTGAAAATTTCGGGAATCAAGGAAGTGACACAACATTACTATTTAAAAATGTATTTATTGCTTTTCGAAGTATTCTCCGCGAAATTTGACACATTTTTCCATACGATGGAACCAATCATTGAAGCAACCATTCCATTCGGAAGTTGGGGTCTCCAAAATGGCCGTTTTGTAGGCGTCCACAGCTTCTTCAGGTGATGAAAATCTCTGACCACGCAATTTATTCTTTATTTTAGGGAAAGTATAGAAATCATTAGGGCTTAGGTCGGGGCTGTAGGGCGGATGGTCTAATAATTCTATGTTTTCTTGCTCTAAAAACTCTTTTGTTCTGTGCGCGGTGTGAGAACTCGCATTGTCGTGATGGACGATGATGCGGTGGTTGCAGTTCTCTTTACGGAGTTCAGAAACGACCTGTGGCAAACAAATGCTAGCATACCATTCTGCATTAACCGTTCTTTGTCCCTCAAGAGGAATAGTCGCAACATGGCCGGTTTTGGAGACAAACGTGGCCACCATTTTTTTTGCAACACTCCGTGAACGAACAATTTTTGTTGGCTTTAACTCATTTTCGGACACCCAAACTCGTGACTGGTTTTTTGTTTCGGGTTCGTACGCGTATATCCAGGATTCGTCACCTGATACGATGTTGTATACAGCATTTGAGGATCCTGCGTGGAATCTTTCGAGAGTTCTGACGCACCAAGTAACGCGAGCTGCTTTTTGCTCTTCACAGAGCGAATGCGGTATCCATCGGGAAAACAACTTTTTTACACCTTTCATGCAAGATTATTTGTATTTGACTCATGCCAATGTCTAAAGTTGCCTGAATTTCGCGGTACCTATGTCACATGTCGATCTTCCTCAATCAGCTTACGCACAGCATCAACGTTTTCTTGGGTGACTGCAGTTTTTGGACGACCTTGACGGGGATCATCACTGAGCTTGACACGTCCACGTTGAAATTCAGCAAACCAGCGGTAAATTGTAGTTTTGAATGGGGCTTCATCACCAAATGCAGAAATCATCCGGTCAACCCACTGTTTTTGTGTTAAACCACTTCGAAAGTCATAATAAATCATCGCTCTTGAATTTTCTCGATTCAATTCCATTTTCTCAACGACTAAACAAGTTTGACAAAACCTTGTGACAAGACCGAGAATCTTTTTTAAAATAAATAAATGGTAGGTATTCGATTTTTAAAACCAAGGAGTTTTCAATTAAAAAGATTTTAATATGACAGGAACAATGGAAATATTCCATTCCCGATACTTTTAGTGCAGCCCTCGTAATTGGTCCTATTCAAATCTGTAAACCGTTTTTGGAGTTGAAGTTTCCGAGATTTTTACGAAGTTATGTTTTTTTCCATACAAAAAAATCTTTAAAAATTCATAGCTCTGAAAATAATATTCAAAACGGAAAAGTCGTAGAACATTATTAAATTGTATTTGTTAGTAGATTTCATTTCCGTAATTACTTTTTTAACTTTATCAGTTTTTGACGATCGCTAAGTCTTCTACGACATTTCGTTCCATCGTGGGCCGTTCGGCCAACGTGATCTCCATAACTGAGGAACTGAGAGAAACCGTCAATGTTGCAGTATTTAAAAGAAGAGTGAAAGAACACTATCTTTCCATTTCGTCATAGTTATTTTAGTGATATTTATTCTAGAAGTATGTATGTATTTAAGTATTTGTTATATGTTTTGTTAGCTTAGTGAATTGTTTTTTAGATTTTATGTATTTTTATTTTCTCTCTTATAAGAATACTCTTATATACCTACACACGGTGTCTACATCTCTTTTTATCCTCTGTCCTATCGCAGGTATGCTGGAAGAGATTTCTTTAGAAATAAGCACATTGTGTGTACATAAATGGTTAAATAAATAAATAAAGATTTAGTGACAACACTGAAACGAATTTTGACTGCTTTAGTTTTTCTTTGTGACGGCCCCATTAAATGGTAAATTGAACATTAAACTTATAACCTCAAAACATTGGGATTATCGATTCCTCCACAACGAAGAAACTTAGAGAAACCGTCAATGAATAAAGATTTAGTGACGACAGTGAAATGAATGTTTATTGCTTTATTTTTATTCGTGACGGCCCCATTCAAAAGTACATTGAAAATGTAACATATTATAACCTCAAAACATTGGCATCAAGTAGGTATCGATTCCTTCACAACGAAGAAGTTAGAAGACTCGAAAACTCCTGATGTGTTGCAGTCCTCGAGAATAGGTAACTGCTCTGCAGGTTTTCAGTGCAATGGTGACAGTATTTTTATTGATTCAAGATCATCATATGCCACTATGGCGGACGGCGAAATTGGCCGAACGGCCTGATGTTGCTGGAACTAAAATTCATTTTACTTTGAACCGGTGGCATTACGAGCAAAAGTAAAGCAGTGGTTGTTTGTCACAAAATCTCTATTCAGTAACAGTTTCTGTAAGATCCTCAGTTATGGAGATTCAGGTTGGCCGAACGTTCTGCTATCAATCCATTCGGCCACACACAAATGCTTCTAACTTTCGAACTGTTCTGTCACAAATTATTTGGCTGGCATCTTTATGCGTCACAAAATCGTCACTAAAAACTGGAGTAGCAGCCAGCTCTCTACCTCGATTGGCCGAACGTTCTGATGTAGGTACGTAGGTACACTTGGCCCAAATACTTAACTATATAAATAATTAAGATCATAATCATTCATTTCGAAACCTACTAACCTACCTAATCCACACGGACGAAGTAGCGTGCAGTGCTAGTTCCTACTAATACATCCTAAACCGTTGCGGCCCGGATGGTCAAGTCTGGTTATCAAAATTAAACAAATATTAGGTAAGTATGTATACAATATAATTATACACTTTTAAACAATTTTTCCTTCTTATAATTTAATGTGGAATATCCATGTTACTTAATCTAAGTATGAAATCTAGAAGGTACATTTGAACTTTCACTTCAATTGGTTTATTAGTGACGAAAAATCCTGGCACAGCAGCCTTTTCTAGGGTTACTTGCTGGTCACTCACCTGTAAGAAAAAAAAAAACATGGAAAGAATCAGTGTCAAGACATTTTTTATTAGGCCTGCAAGCTGAAAAATATATCCGCTTAGCTCCGCTCCACTTACACTGTTTACAGTGACGCGAAGTGGAGATTTCGAGCACTGTGATTGGTCAATTCACGAGCCGCTCCTCTTCAATCCACCTAGCTCCACGTCAGTGGAAACGCACCCTTATGAGGCGCACACACCATACGAGCCGTACGATACGTAGCGCCGGAGAAAATGCTATTCTCAACAACGTGTTTTGTATGTAGAGTTTATGTGTTTTGTAAAGGCGGTCGAAATTTTCATTATTTTTGCGATAGGACAGACCGTTTTCGAGATATAAGCAAAATAAAAGAAAAAAATATACAGTACTGTTTTACGAAATTTTAGTTCATGACTGACAACTAATTTTATTCCACGCCTTTTTAATCGCGATTAAAAATAGTCTAATTTAGTTTGACAGTCAAAATTTTAGGTGAAAAATGTCAAAATCAGAATAGCAAAATTGCCATTTTCACTAAACTAATTATCATAATGCAATTTAGTGCTGTCAAATTATAATATAGTTGAGTTGTGTCACTTTAGTCAATTTCAGAATGGGAAATCGTTGTTTGACAGGAATAAACTAAGTTTTAGTGATTTTTAGTCTAGTTTAGAGGCATTTGTGACAAGAGAATCGGTCCCAACTGCAAAAACTGTTTTTAAGCTGATATTTCAACTACACTGCGGTTGATGACGTCAAAAAAGTCATGTACCTACCTAATTAATTAATGTTTTGGTTTAACAAGTTTTGATATCGATACCCATCACGTCTGCGGAGTTTCGCTAGCTAATTTAATTTGCCTCTGTATACACATACACCTAAGCCCAACTTTATCATGTCCCGATATAGTTCCATCTTTTTAAAATAAACAAAATGTTCTGTTTTGTAATCCGAGATCAATAAATTCCACTAAATTTAAACAATCTCAAAGGCAGATATTGACTTCATGTATTACAATGTATGTATAATTGACTTTATGTATAACAATGTATGTATAACTCTTCTCTGCATTTTTCTGAGACAGTAAATTATTTATTTAATAAGTAGATATAATTAAATAAAGGCCTATTCAAACCTAAGCGGTATTCGCTGCCGCTATGGGTAGAGGTACATACCGCGCGGGTTTCGCTTAGGTATTTAGTATTATGTTTCGCGGCAAAAGCGGTACAGATGAATGAACAGTAATATTACCGCATACCCACTCGGTTTTCTCTGCCGCAGACGGTAGCGAATACCGCTTAGGTTTGAATAGGCCTTATTATGGGTAATTTTCATTATCCTGGCAACCGAACACGCACACAGAGGTACGTGTTCTTATAGTGCTGTCACGCACACAAGTCGACAAACGTCACAAGTCACTTTATTGTTCGGTGCGGTCCATCTGCCTTTGTTCTGTAATCTGAGGTTTCCACTATAAATATGCTTAGCTTTAAAATTAATTGATTAAATTTTATTTCAAACCTGACTCGAAAATCCTGACCTAAGGTTCGGTTTGGTTAGGTTGCTTTTTTAAACCCTACAGACAGAAATAGGAACCCCGCGCAGCAAGGCTCCGTCGACCTGCTGTCAGAGCAATTGAGCCCCGCGCCCTAATTTGCCTTTTCATTACCTGTAGCACAGTAAGAGTTAATGATATGAATGAAACCAACTTGTTGACAGTTGTCAATCAGACATTTTAATGTGCGTTCAGAAACTAACTGGTTTCGGAGTTGGTTTTCGACACAGTTATTGTGCAAACCATTATTTTATAGTTCATTCAATTAATTTTAAAGCTAAAAATTTATATTTACAACTATGAAACAACAAATTTAAAGTGCTGTCAAATACATTCCTATTTTAAAGCCATTGTTAGCCAACAAGGATTAAAGTTATTTTGTTGTCCTCACAAAATGGCAATATCTCCAATGAGAAAAATCATAGCTGAGAGCCCGATGAAGTCAAAAGTAATGGCAAAAAAGCTGGATGATTAATACAAGATTAATACCCAGGTGGGTCCCGGCCACGGGCCGGCCGGGGAATCCCACACCGCTTCGGCGGTCAGCCCCCAACGTAATCTGGGGGGGGGGGGGGGGGGGGGGCACCCAACTTCTCTTTGGCGCTCTCCGCGGCTGGCTGGTAACCTAGCGCACACCACACAAGCTGCGACTAACGCGCCCATAAACCTGACACCGGCTGCGACTAACGCGCCCATGGACATTATTCCGGCTGCGACTCACGCGCTAACATCCACTACTCGGAGTATGCCTCCCATGAGCCTATGGCAACAGAGTATCGTGCGGAGTAGCGTCACTTATCCGGACAACCACCAAGACCGACACAAACGGAGAGAGACAGGTAGGGATGACGAACCTGGCAGCTCTACCATTCTCGCAGTAGGCGATCGAAAGCGCAAACCAAAAAAGCCTGCCGGGGGCGCCAGCCGACCCCAACAAGACAAACCGCGACCAAAACAGAAGCGGGGAAAGCGGGCTGGAGCCTCATACCGGGCCCTGCCAGGCACCTCAAAACCGCAGCCTGGACCGAGCGGTACAGGGCCGGTGAGGAGGGAGCGCCCTGACAATACGGCTTCACCAAGCACCCCAACCCCCTAAGACCCAGACCGACAGCACCGACACGAAGACGACACAACCGACTTCGACTCCGACACAGACAGACGACGCAGAAATTACCAAACTCGAGGCAGATATGGCCCGAGCGGCAAAGGCCGACGACGACGGCATACAACCGCCTAAATCACCTGGCTGGAACGAGCAGCTGCTAGACTCGCCGACGGGGGATCAACATGACGACGAGTACAGTGGAGGTGACGGAAAGGATATCTGATGGATTCAGCTCCGACTAACTCCACTCCATCACCAACTTCGCTCATACAAATCATACAGGCTAACCTCCAACCAACATAGCCAGACGGCCACGGCCAGTTTGCGCAGAGCACTGGAGGTAAAGCCCCGAACCATTGCACTGATCCAAGAACCGTGGATCAGGAATAACAGGATATGTGGCCTCGGAAACATCAGTGGCAAGCTAATTCTAAACACACATGGCTCAGAAAAACCGAGAACCTGCGCTTACATACCCAAAGAAATCCCCTTAACACCACTCACTCAATTCTGTTCCAGAGACCTGACAGCCGTCAGGCTCCAGACTGAAGGTAGCATTCCAGATGTTGTGCTAGCCTCGGCATACATGCCAGGCGAAGACGCAGACTGCCCGCCGAAAGAGATGGCCGACCTGGTACAGCACTGCGAGCGCGCCAAACTAGACCTGATTATCTGCACCGACTCGAACGCCCACCACCCGCTCTGGGGCAGCAAGACACCGAAACCCAGAGGAGAAGTACTATCCACCTATTTATTCTCTACTAACCTTAACATTGTTAACCGCGGCTCAGAACCCACTTGGGTCACAGTTCGAGGTCAAACAATCATAGACCTGACACTTGCTACAGAAAATGCGACTAACCTTATCACAAACTGGCACGTATCAGACGAGCCCTCTTGCTCAGACCAGATCCGATTTACATTAACGGCCAACACAAGGAAACCAGAACCGAGACGTAACCCACGGCGCACCAATGTTCCCGGGTATAAACGTCTACTAGCCTCACTACTAGCTAGGCACCTATCACAAATAACCATAAAAGACCAAGCACAATTGGAATACAACGTGACAAAATTATCAGAATACCTAACTGAAGCTTACTATGCATGCAAGTTAAAAGCGCCACAAACCAAGGGCGAGAGAAATCCTTGGTGGGAAACTCAGAAATGCACTACGTAAGCATTACAACAGAGCCAAAAACACTAGACTCCCGGATGACTGGGAAATGTATAAAGAAACCTAATACACATAAAAAAAGCAGATCAGAACCGCCAGGAGAAGTGCGTGGCGTAAATTCTGCGAATCCATTGAGACGAACAAGGAAGAGTAAGGAAGATCCTATCAACCGATAAGGACCGAACCCTCGGCGCGCTGAAAAAACCTCATAATACATACACACTAACCGACCATAAAAGTAATAAGGTCCTTCTTAAGACGCACTTCCTGCAGGACAGGACATGGGGGATGAACCAGAATGGACCCCAACAAATCACGACTGGACTACAGACAAAAACAAAAGACCGAATAAAGTGGGCCATAAATACCTTCCAGCCATACAAGTCCGCAGGACTGGATGGCATCTTCCCAGCCTTACTGCAGTGGGGGGTAGATCATCTGATGCCATGGTTGGTGGAAATCTACCGAGCCTGCATAGCATTTAGATACATACCCCTCGCATGGCGAGAATTGAAGGTCATTTTCATACTCAAACCTGGAAAGACTGACTATACACAAGCCAAGGCTTATAGGCCTATAAGCCTCACATCTTATCTACTGAAAACCCTCGAGAGACTATGTGATAGACACATCCGAGATGGACCTCTTCAGATAAAACCAGTACACAAACAACAGCATGCATACTCCACTGGCAGATCAACGCAATCTGCACTACATAGTTTGGTTTCCAAGATTGAGTGCGCAGTGGACCACAAATGCTCATCACTGGCCGCCTTCATTGATATTGAGGGCGCCTTTGACAAAACCATGTTTAATAGTATTGGCATGGCCCTTGACAGACACGGCATAGACTCAACCCTGAGCGGCTGGATCACAAACATGCTCAAACTAAGAGCTGTACAAGTGACAGTGAACAACACTACAAGGGCCATTGTGGCAGAGGGCTGCCCGCAAGGGGGCGTCCTCTCCGCTGCTATGGAACCTAGTCGTAGACAGCCTCATTAAGACACTGAATGACAAAGGATACTTCACTGTTGACTATGCCGACGACATAACCATCATAATATTAGGTTGGGGAAAAAGTCTTTTCGCATTATAGTATGATGAACTTGTAATAAAATCTCTTTGGCTATACTATTTGTATCTGGCTGGTTTTGGTATCATTGAAAGTTTAAATTTTAAAGAACATAATTCCAAATTCAAATTAGGAAAATGTGTGATTTTCATTTGTTTTTCGTACCGTCAAGATGAGTGAATTTAATGAAGAAATTCGATACATTTTAAAATTTTACTACAAAAAAGGTAAAAATGCAACGCAAGCCGCGAAAAAAAGATGCGATGTTTATGGACCTAGTGTAGTGTCTGTGAGAGTAGCACAAATTTGGTTTAAGCGTTTTCAATCCGGAAATTTTGATGTCAAAGATGCACGTCGCTCTGGTCGCCCTATTACGGATAAAATGGATGCCATTTTTGAAAAAGTGGAGCAAGATCGGCATATCAGTAGTTACGACGTAGCTGAAGAACTGGAAATTGACCACAAAACAGTTTTGGCGCATTTGAAAAAAACTGGGTACACAAAAAAGCTCGACATTTGGGTACCTCACGAGCTCACTGAAAGAAACCTAATGAACCGTGTACTCATTTGTGATTCTTTATTACGACGTAATGAAGCCGAACCATTTTTGAAGAAGCTGATAACTGGTGATGAAAAGTGGATCACGTATGACAAGAACGTGCGAAAAAGGTCGTGGTCAAAGGCCGGTCAGGCTTCACAGACTGTGGCGACACCCGGGTTAACTCGCAACAAGGTGATGCTGTGTGTGTGGTGGGATTGGAAGGGCATTATTCATTATGAGCTGTTACCACCAGGCAGGACCATCGATTCTGAACTCTACTGCGAACAACTGATGAGATTAAACCAAGAAGTTGAGAGAAAGCGGCCGGAATTAATCAACAGAAGGGGTGTGGTTTTTCATCATGATAACGCTAGACCTCACACATCTTTAGCCACAAGAGAGTTTGGCTGGGAGGTGTTAATGCATCCGCCGTATAGTCCTGACCTTGCACCTTCAGATTTCCACCTGTTTCGGTCTCTTCAGAATTCTTTAGGCAGTGTCAGGTTAACATCACGAGAGGACTGCCAAAACCACTTGTCGCGGTATTTTGACCAGAAGTCCCAAAATTTCTATAGCAATGGGATCATGTCCCTACCTACAAGATGGCAAAAAGTTATCGAACAAAATGGTACCTACATACTTTAGTTAAATGTAAATAAACTATATTAAAAAATGTTTTGAATTTTCTTAAAAAATGCGAAGAAACTTTTTCCCCAACCTATTATTATAATTAGACAACTACCAAGTGCAAAGTTCGACGGCTTACCTACTGCATTGCCGTCACCACATGACGCTGGCAGAATAGTCGACATCGGCTGTTGCCAAAAAAAAAAAATGTATATATATATATTAATTACTTCAAGACTAATACTAGAATGTCACATTGGGTTAGAACAAGTAACAGTATCTAACCGCAATACAGTGACACTGCAATGGATAAAAGGACACAGTGGGTCGTTGGGTAACAATGCAGCTGACGAACTTGCCAGGAGGGCATCCAGCGCATCAGTCCGTGGACCCGAACCAATTGTACCCATCCCTTACAATCAATTACGCAGGTGGCTACAAGAGTTCACCCACACACAAGCAGAGTAGTGGTGGTCCTCGACACCAGGTTGCAGGCAGTCCAGGGAGGCTATGCCAAGTTTAGGCAAACTAACCAGGCAACTTTTACGCCTGGACAGGAATGGCCTTCACCTGATGACAGGACACTGCTCGCTAAACAAAGACTTTTACACAATGGGCATAACGGACAGCCTTCTGTGCAGAGCTTGCATGGTGGCTGAGTAAACCGTTGCGCATGTGCTCTTCAAATGCACAAGCACAGATTAGAATGGAAACCCTTGGGGCACCCAGATCTTTCACAGATGTTCTAAACAGACCAGAAGGTGTGATTAACTTCTGGAGGGAAGTGGGCTGGTTGGAATAACCACCGACGGCCGCCATGGCTCACGTACAATGGTGCACTTGAAGGACTAAGTGCGGAAACCAAATAACATTCCTCCTAATGCACGCCCATATGTAGCCCATTGCATTGAAAAATACCTTCAAGAAGTTGGTATTTAAAAATTGCAGTGGCCAGGTCGTAGTTCAGACTTAAACCCCATTGAGCTGGCATGGATCTGGGACATGCTCAAAAGAAAGATAAAGTCGACCTCTGACCCGCCAGAAACTCTTTAACCAACTTCGAAATGCAGCACTGACTGCTTGGGAAGGCATATCGCAAGTTGATGTGTGAAACATCATTCAAAGCATGCCAGATCGAATGCAGGCCGTTATTATTGCTAGAGGAGGAAATACCCGAAACTAAAATGTATGTAATGACAATAAACCAATTAAGGTTTTTTTTATTCTAGTGTTTTAAAACTGATAGTGTAAAATTCTTTGTTTTTGCAAACTCCTCTTCTTCCACTTCTATACCTTTGCATATTCTTAGAACAATATATTTACTTTTTGGTCTAACTGGAGAACTAATTTCATATCAGTGTGCCTCAGCTCTTCTCTATGCCTTGAATGTAAAATAGTTTTCTGAAGTTCTTGCTGTTCTGGACTTGGTGTTGTATTGATCATGTTTTGAATTTCCACTAAAACAAAAGAGACCTGATTAAAATCAACATAATATGTAACTGAGTTTTGACTGTATGTGACCCGAGTAGAAGGTCCATTTTCTAGATCAGTTTTCAGACACAATATAAGTGAATTTGGTATCAGCCAACACTGGCAGTAGTAGGTAATTAAGACTTTTGTAAGATTAAGGTCAAGAGAAGCACAAAAATAAACAAAATACAGCAACACTTACATGTGTGTTTGTTAATTATTTGTTGCCTTTGTTGGAATAAATGTTTTTCAGTAACATGTTGAATTTCCATAAGTCCCTTTACTATTTCAAAGACTGTTTCATTAAGAAGACAGTTTGCTAAGCCTGAGAGAAGCTCACTTGGTACTCTCATTTGATATTTCCTGCAATGCGAATCGGTTTACAGCTATCTCAAAATAAGGAATCCAGTTATAGACCAGTAACTAGCGGTTACAACTTACGGTGGTAATTCCCTGGCCATATCTTGTAGCTGTTCAAGTAAAAAGTACAATTTTCTTTGTAAAGCTTCTGGGGTGGGTTCATTGAAATCCATACTTGCTTATATTATGGTAAGTTCCGTAACCACATCCTACATTTTACTAATAATGATGGAATAAGTGCCATGTATAATACATAAAATCAAAGAGTTTAACTAATAAATAAATAGGGAGCATACAATAAATATTTACACATAATTATAGAAACTACTTACTACTTAGTAGTTAGAAAACGTATAAAAAAGTACTCTGCTGTGGAGTCTGTGGATCGTAGACAGATGGTTTAAGGGGAAAGCGTCAGGGTAACCCGCGAAGTTCAAATTTTCTTACGTTTTTTTTGCAATTTGCAAGTCAGTATTAAGTTGTATGTTTAATAAAGTATGATTTGCGGCCGTAAAAAATATGTATTTACAGAATCATAACCATTAGAATCAGTAATACAACTCTTTAAGTTAGTATAATCCTGAAATGTCAAGATTTCATGAAATAGTCATTCATTAGGATTACCTGGTCTTAAAGACTTGTATTGATCACTTAAATGATTTTAATTATGTAAATAGATACTTGTTACGGCCGCAAATCATATTTTGATCATCGTACTATCTAATACCGACTTGTAAATTGCAAAAAACGTAACAAAATTTGAGTTTCGCGGGCTACCTTGACGCTTTCGAGACCTTAGAATAATAACTATTATTCTAAGAAGGAGACAGAGAAATTCTCTGTCTAGAGTGCGTTTCATCTACTGATGGGTAATGGAAAAATTTCGGAAGGAAAAGAAAAGAAAAAAAATATTTTTCCGAAATTTTTCCAATATTTTTCCAATACTTTTCCGATAGGTATTTTTCCAAATCAAAAAGCTGACTGTGATTAAAGATTAGAAAAAAATAAGACTATTAATGTGTACTCTGACATCAAGCAATGAACTGACAATCAATGAATGACATCAAGCAATGAATAGACTGCTTGAATATCTACGAGACTTTTTGCTGCAGTTATTATTCTAAGGTCTTTTGCCTGCTTTGCATGTGTGTCATTACTTTAGGTCTTTTTTTTTTGTAACGAGCGTTTTGTTGGTGCAGAATAAACAGTTTTTCTTTCTTTTCTTTTTTTTCTTTACTGAAAAATTATAAATATCTAATCTTTAATTTTTGATTTTTTTTTGCCATAATGTTCTCTTATTGGAAATTATATACATAAATAAGAAAGAAATTACAATGTGCACTATAAGTATGTACACAAGTAGTTCTTTTTGGCCGGGTAGACGTGAGCCGACGACGATGCGCAGAATGCACAATTGGGAAAATACCATGTGCAGATGGCGCAAGATAGCGGTTGCGCTCATTTCAACCCGCGGAGCAAATTGCGTCATTGGGATCAGTTTCTTTTTGACAGTTCAAAAACATTCACTGCATTATTTACGTTGTCGAGCAGATAATATTTCGAACATGCGATGCAATGGATTAGCAATTTGCTTCAAAATGATTCAGATTTGATTGATAGGTTGTAACGCAATTAGGGTGCTGGCCAAAAAGATTGGGGACTAATTGGACTACTGTACTTAATCACGTCCAGGCGGAACATTATACTGAACTGTTATTTGGTCCACATTCACATGTTTTCCTTTATAACCGTCTACAAGTTTTAAAAGATAGTAAGTTTCTCATGTACCGTAGTACATATTGCAATTCTTCTAACATTAAAAAGCAAAAATCATTTTCTTTTGTCAATATTTTCTTGTTTCTTGGCACAAAAATCAGGGCATAATTAATCATACCTCTAAAATGAAAGTGTATGAATTTCATACTCTTTCATTTTAGAGGTATGATTAATTTTGCTTGTATTGCGCTGTTCTTCTACAGCTGACTTAATTTTGGCGGGTTCTTTTCCTGGGTTTGGTTGATTTTCGGGTTTGTATAACTAGATCGGTTTTTCTCTGATACTTGTTGGTGATATAAAACCCACCAACTGAAGATTTATTGTTTGTGTAGATGCAGTAGAAAATATTGATCATGATACTTTTCGCCAGTGATGATTCGGATTCTTCAACAGAATAGATGTGTTAATGCAATAAAACCCTTTGAATGTAAATAAAACCCTTTAAACTCTGTGTTATTTTACTTCCTGAAGTCAAAATTTTACAGTAAACAATAAAAAAACACATATCACAATCACTCCACTTCTAGTTCTCCACAATTCAATCAAACGCTTCAAAACGCAAAATAATAATAGATCGCTTAGATTAAGAGGATTGCGATTAAAATAAAACGTCCACCGACCACGAGTTCACTGCTCGTTTTACAAGATGGCCGCCTCACTAGTTCTCGATGTTTGTTTTTGAGGTCGACATTTGTACAACAAGTCAATTAAGTCTAGAAAAGCGGAGGCGCCGACCATGTTCAGGTAGGCGTGGATTATCGGGTAGAAAGGCAGTATTTAAAAAAATAACACCTATCACAATCACTCCACTTCTAGTTCTCCACAATTCAATCAAACACTTCGCAAAGTAATTATAGATCGCTTAGATTAAGAGGGATGCGATAAAATAAAACGACCACCGACCACGAGTTCACTGCTCGTTTTACAAGATGGCTGCCTCACTAGTTCTCAATGTTCGTTTTTGAGGTTGACATTTGTACAACAAGTCTATTAAGTCTAGAAAAGCGGAGGCGCTGACCATGTTCAGGTAGGCGTGGATTATCGGGTAGAAAGGCAGTATTTAAAAAAATAACACCTATCACAATCACTCCACTTCTAGTTCTCCACAAATCAATCAAACACTTCGCAAAGTAATTATAGATCGCTTAGATTAAGAGGGATGCGATTAGAATAAAACGTCCACCGACCACGAGTTCACTGCTCGTTTCACAAGATGGCCGCCTCACCAGTTCTCGATGTTCGTTTTTGAGGTTGAAATTTGTACAACAAGTCAATTAAGTCTAGAAAAGCGGAGGCGCCGACCATGTTCAGGTAGGCGTGGATTATCGGGTAGAAAGGCAGTATTTCAAAAAATAACACCTATCACAGTCACTCAACTTCTAATTCTCGATAATTCAATCAAACACTACACAAAATAATAATAGATCGCTTAGATTAAGAGGGATGCGATTAAAATATAACGTCCACCGACCACATGGTTGCGTGCGCACCTTACCAAAAATCCGAAGTTACCTACCTGCTCATTGTACTAGATGGCCGCCTTACCAGAGTGCTCGGTGTTCGTTTTTGACGTTGCCATTTGTACAACATGACAATTGACAGTCTAGAAAAGCGGAGGCGCCGACATATTATTTACCTCATGTAAATAAAACAACAAACTAAAAATGATAACAACACCACGACAATTATGCTGTACCTACTGTATAGGAAAATAAACATAAAATGACAATTTTAGTTATCCAACCAACAATTTCCTAACCTTTTAGAACGAAGTAGTAAAAATTTTCATTGAACATATTTTTTTATTTGGCCTTAATTAGATAATATGATAGCATAAAAGAACATAGATAATTAATTGAATTTATTTTGTATAAATGTTACTTTTAGACGTTCAAATAAGAATTCGCCATTGTTCTTTTCGAGTTAATCAAGCCACGAAGTAGTATCCTCCCCTGCAAAATTTACTGCCCATTTTCACCCCGTAAGTATTCTTTATTTTTAGTCTTATGTATAAATAGTGAGTTTAGAGTTAATTGGTCAGCGCGTTAAAATTTTGACACACCCAATTCCCCTTTAGCCCCCTAAAGGGGAATTCGGTGTGTCAAAATGGGTAGTTTAGAAAAACGAAAATTAAAAAGTTCATAATTAACATAAATATGTATTCGTGCCAAGTTCAAGTTTATTAACTCAAGGAATAAGATTTTTCATACAAACAAAACCCCCCCTTTTCACCCCCTATAAGATTGAATTTCCAATAACCCCTTCTTAGTGCTCCCCTAAATTATAAAAGGAAGCCGTGTGCAAAAATTCACGTTCCTAGACCCAGTAGTTTCGGCCGTGCGTTGATTTGTCAGTCGGTCAGTCATTTTATTCAATCAATCAGTCAGTCAGTAAATATGTTCAGTATAAATAAAACCCTTTAATTCATATGTTATTTTAATTCCTGTAGTCAACATTTTACAGTAAACAATATTTTTCCATTATTTTTCCATATTGTTATTTTTCGGGAAAATAAACGGAAAAATTTCCAAGTTTTGAAAAATTTCCGAAAATTACCCATCACTAGTTTCATCAAATAGTTCTTATGCCGTAATGTTGGCTCAGCTGGTTAAACTTTAACACATGGACCTATGAGGTCCATGCTTTATCAACGGTAGCCTATCGTGCTCGTCCTACAACAGGGAGCCAACATTACGGCATAGGAACTATTTGATGAAACGCACTCTACAGTCCTAACAACTTTTTTTTTTTAAATTTTGGCAACTGAGCCGATGTCGGCTATTCTGCCAGCGTCATGTGGTGACGGCAATGCAGTAGGTAAGCCGTCGAACTTTGCACTTCGTGGTAGTTGTCTAATTACGAGTATAATATGTTAGTAGCTGAAAGGACGAGACAATTTTTGTTAGTAAGGTTAAAATAAACATTTAAAACACCACAAATCTACGAATATACCTACAGAGATATTATACCTACACACCAAACTACATTTTGGTTTCATTTATATTTAAAAATGATGATAAAAGTTGGACAAGTTTAGGAGAAAAGTTAGTCAAGAGGGAATGGAAGTTAGTAGGGAGAGGAATTTTAATTTTGGAAAGCTTATGGTACAAGTCAAAGGATTGGGAATTTAACGGACATGAGAAAAATATATGATCCAGAGTACCATCATCAAGACCGCATTCGCACAAGGAACTGTCACGAACATGGATCTTGTTCAGAAATACTGGACTGCAGCAGTGACCAAGTCTCAGTCTACACAAGGATGTAACAGTTCTCTTGGACAATTTGGGACATTTAAAAAACCAAGGTTTACGCTGGATGTCGGGTTGAATACTGGCATAAGTGTATCAAGATACCATTCTTGAGAAGGTAGTTAAGCCCCTTAACAACACCATGTTCAATAACCAAGTATGGTCCTTCCAACAAGACTCGGCGCCGGGTCATAAAGCTCGGTCCACGCAGTCTTGGTTGGAAGTAAACGTTTCGGACTTCATCAGAGCTGAAGACTGGCCGTCGTCTAGTTCCGACCTTAATCCGCTGGATTATGATTTATGGTCAGTTTTAGAGAGTACGGCTTGCTCTAAACGCCATGATAATTTGGAGTCCCAAAAACAATCCATACGATTGGCAGTGAAGAATTTTCCCATGGAAAGAGTGCGTGCTTCTATTGATAACTGGCCTCAACGTTTAAAGGACTGTATTGCAGCCAATGGAGACCACTTCGAATAAGCTTTTTATATTTTAAATTGTTTTATATTTATGTATTAAACTAACACACTGTAAAAGTAATAAATATTATTTGCAATAAAAAAAAATTTTTTCTTCGTGATAATATTTATGGCAAGACTAAGTATAGTGCTTCTGATCCACCGGGTTAGATGAAGCAAATTTTGCCAGTGAGTCGGCGCACTCATTGCCACCTATACCCGAGTGACTGGGAAACCAAGCTATCTCAATATTTAAACCGTTGCTAGAGCAGGTGAATAATAAATTTAGAATATCAAAAATGATTTTACTGTGAATTTTAGATTTAAGTTGATTTTGACCTAAAGCTTGAATGCTACTGCGAGAATCTGACAAAATTACCGAACTTTTAATATTATGTGTTAAAATGAAATTGATAGCTTCTAGGATACCAATGCATTCCCCTGTAAATACTGAAGTCTCTGGCGGGAATTGGAATAAAAAAGCAATTTTAGAGTTTTGATAGTATGCTGAAACACCTGTACATCCTGTATAACCTTGTTCGCACTGTATAGATTAAGTTAAACATACCCTAGGCACAGTTTTGTAATTTAGTTCTCGATGCCTCGATAGATGGCGTTGTACTACTATTAAATCGCGGTGTTAAGATTCTCCGTCGACTATATATAAGGACCCTATGGACTTAGAATAACCCCTTTTGTCTTGCGAAATATACCGTTGGAACAGGGTTGCTGCGTTTTATTCATATGCTCCCTGGTTCCATCCGAAGCCCTGTGCTGACCCTGGCTGGACATCATCAGGTCGTACATGGTCCTTCGAAGCCGGATGCACCAGTATCTGGAGGCACCTTAGCGGTGGTGCATTTTTGCGTACTGAGTCGGCGGGGGGGGGGGGGTTTCCAAGCAAGCAGACCAGCTCGTGAGGAGCTGCTGCAGCATCAATCAGGAGCCAGGGTTTGGTGGTGAATCCTGCCTTGGACTTCGAGACAGGCGCTGGCGCTGTCAGGATATTGGACCCGGAAGCCACCTGAAGAATCTGGGGTGACCAGGTGGAGTGACGTCACGAGGTTGGTGCAATCGTGAGTGAGTGAACCAAGTGAACGAAACGTGAGTGTTTGAACAATTTAAATTAGTGATTGTCAAAGTGACATTTACTGTCACTGTCAAATAGTGATAGCTGTCATTTCCAAAAGTGACGTTGACACGGGCTGTCACTGTCATTTACAAAAGTGACGTTGACAGTGACACAGACTGTCATACGAAGTGACATCGACAGTGACACGGTTTGTCACTGTCATTCGGAGGGACGTTGACAGTGTTCATCAGTGTTACAATTCTGCAAACTTTATGAAAACGTTCCAGAGACTTTACCCTTTAAGATATTTAACAAAAATATTGTGTTTAATTTTACGTTGTTTATTAGGTTTAGAATTGAGTCCTTTGCGTTACTTTACAGATAGTTTAGTTAAAAGCTGAATTTAGATATTTAATTTTATCCTTGTTTATATATTTGTTTTATTTTCTCTTATCTAGCTGTTTGTTATTTTTACGATGGAGTCCAAACTGTTACTTCAGAGTGACAATTTCAATAATATTGTTAAAGCCAGACGTAACTTTAAAAAGTCTCCTAAGGAAAGGATTACGGATGTTTACGTTCAAGTGAGATTAGAAGCTTTAGAAAAACTATGGGATGTATTTACTAATACCCACAAAACGTTAATCGAAAAATTTGGTTCTCAGTTAAGTGATCACGAATATTTAAAAAACGATATGTATGATGAAGCTGAAGAATGTTATTTAGAATATAAAACTGAATTAAAATCTGTTTTGCTGTTATTTGGAAAAAATTCAAAAGATGAAAACGTAGGCGCTGGGACTCCACAAGACGTAATAAAATCTCAGACCGTTCAGTTACCAAAAATAGTTATCCCTAAATTCTCTGGAAAGTATGAAGAATGGATTTGCTTCCGAGATTTGTTTATTTCGTTAGTAGATAATAATTCAAATTTGAGTAATGTTCAAAAACTTCATTATTTGAAAAGTTACTTGACTGGTGAAGCCGAACAATTAATAAGGCAAATACCGATTGCAGACGACAACTACGAAAGATGTTGGTCGTTATTAAAAAGTAGGTATAATAATAAACGGTATCTATCTCACAACATAATAAGGCGACTTCTTAGTCAGAAAAACATTACTGCAGAATCAGCATATCACTTAAAGGAATTAGTGGACACTACCAGTGACTGCTTAAGTGGGTTGGCAAACCTCGGAATAGATGTAGCAAATTGGGATATAATGATTATTCACATTTTAACTTTAAAATTGGATTTGGAATCGAGAAAGCAATGGGAGTTTGAATTCAGTAGCAACAACAGTTCCGATGACTTGCCAACTTACCAGCAATTCAAAGATTTCTTAACAAATAGATACAGGGCCCTAGAGTTTATTGATAATAAACCTTCAGCAAACAGAAGTAACAACAATAACAGTTCTAAACTAAAATCATTACATGTATCCGAAGTTGTCTGTTCATTTTGTTCTGAAGATACACATAGGTTAAGTGGATGTAAGAAATTTTCTCGTGAATTAGTGGACAAACGTCGCGATTTCGTCACTACAAAAAATTTATGCTTTAACTGCTTGGGCAATAACCATACAGCGAAGGTTTGTCGTATTAGTACCAAATGTAAATTATGCCATCGTCGTCACCACACACTATTACACCCAAAGAACTCGGATACGCCTGAGACCACTGATGTCAATTCAAAACGGGAATCAGGCAAGAGCGTTTCGCAGCAGGAGCCGGAGTCTCCTAAGGCAGGGGGTTCTGCTGAAAAAACAGAGAACCAAACGTCGGTAGTCAGCTGTTTTTCGACAGGTAAAATTTGTAAGCAGGTTTTGCTAGCGACGGCGCTAGTCAAGGCCGAGTCGAAATTCGGTAATCTTCATGTTTTAAGAGCGTTACTGGACCAAGGCTCACAGGCAAACTTTGTCACAGAAAGCACGGTTCAGGACCTGAAATTAAAAAAGATTTCGTTGAGAAGTAAGATTTCTGGTCTAGGGGGAGATCATGAATTACTTTCCAAATCAATAGTGTACATGAAAATTCGATCTAGAGTCAATCCACATTGCACATTCACCTTTAAGGCTCATGTTCTGTCCTCAATCACTACTCTCCTTCCAACGAGGAAAGTAGATGTATTGGAATGGTCAGAACTAGGAGGGATTGATCTTGCTGATCCGAAGTATCATCAACCTAATAAAATTGACCTTTTATTAGGAGCTGAGATGTATAGTCAGATTATAAATGAAGGGTTGATGCACAGTCCTACAGGTTCACTTATTGCTCAGTCTACAGCTTTAGGTTGGATTATATCTGGAGTTGTAGATTCATCGGTTACTCAAACTGAAGGTGTACTGTCATTACATTGTCAAGTGCAAAGGGAAGAGGACTTGCTAAAACGATTTTGGGAACTGGAAACAGATCAAGAACTATCTAGTCAACAGAAAATGTCAAATGAAGAAATAAAATGCGAAGAGCTGTTTAAAGCTACAACGGTCAGAGATGTGAAAGGCCGTTACATTGTGAACTTACCATTCCGAAGCGAAGATCCAGGCTGCAAATATGGCGATTCAAAATCTATAGCCATAAAGCGATTTCATGCCCTGGAAGCTAAACTTAATAAAAATGTGGAGCTTAAAGCAAAATACGCCGAGGTAATACAAGAATATTTAGTACTAGGTCACATGAAGCCACTAGTCGAAGCGGATATAGAAAATAAACATGCGGTATACTTACCTCATCATGCGGTTGTGAGAAACGACAAGGACACAACAAAGGTCAGAGTCGTCTTTGACGCTTCCTGCAAGGGAAGTAATGGGATATCTCTTAACGATGATTTAATGATCGGTCCTGGGCTGCAATCCGATTTGCGACATTTACTAATTCGGTGGAGAACTCACCGTATTTGTCTAACATCGGATATAATTAAAATGTATCGAATGGTGCGCGTGGCCGATGGACACACAGACTTTCAACGCATTGTGTGGAGAGACCACAAGGACTCGGCCATTAAGGATTATAAGTTACTTACCGTAACCTTTGGGACGTCTTCTGCGCCGTTCTTAGCGGTTCGAGCGATGCAGCAAGTGGCGTATGATGAAGGAGCGAATTACCCACTGGCGGCGGAAAGAGTCCTCAACGACTATTATATGGATGATCTTCTGACCGGTTGTGATACTATTGAAGAAGGCATACAAATTTACAGTCAAATGGAGGAATTACTGGCTAAAGCAGGATTCAATTTACAGAAGTGGTCGAGCAATAGCGATGAGTTACTGGAAAAAATAATCGGTAAAAAGTGTAAAGGACAAGAAAGGGCAGGTAAAGAGATTGACATTAAGCAGGATGCGATAATAAAAACACTGGGACTTACCTGGAACAGAAGTCGGGACAGCTTCCAGTACTCCATCAAGTTGTCTCCGCTGCAGGAACCTGTAACAAAAAGAAAAGTATTATCGGAAATCGCAAGATTATTTGACCCTTTAGGATGGGTAGCTCCCGTGATTGCACTAGCCAAAATGCAAATTCAAAAATTATGGATTTCTGGGATCAAATGGGATGAGGAAATCCCATATGAAATAAAAAAGGAATGGTATACTTACCGCAGTAGTTTAGATGAGTTGAAAAATATTGCGGTACCCAGGTGGGTAGGTACCAACTCTAGCAATGCTAGAGTGGAATTGCACGGCTTTTGCGATGCCTCGAAATCGGCATATGCTGCGGTCATTTATCTCCGTGTGATTGATTCGACGGGCAATATTCAGATTTCGTTGGTTACTGCCAAAACCAAAGTCGCACCGATAAAACAAGTGTCGATACCGCGACTAGAGTTGTGCGGGGCAGTATTACTTAAAAGACTTTTGTTAGAAGTAGCAAAGGTATTACATATAGAAAAACAAAATGTACGAGCCTGGACTGATTCCAGCATTGTGCTGGCTTGGCTTAATGGGTTGCCGAATAAATGGAACGTATTTGTCGCAAATCGGGTGTCAGAGATACTTACCTCGTTGGATCCATGGCAATGGTCGCACGTTTCTACAAAACAAAACCCTGCCGACTGCGCATCCAGGGGCATGCTCCCTGCAGAGCTAAGCAAGCATTCATTATGGTTTCAAGGACCTGATTTCTTGCGGGAAATAAATATTAGTTATGATAAATCTCAAAATTTGAACACTGATTTGGAGTCAGTCGGAGTGCATCACGTTGTAGAAGATCCGGATATCTGGGATCGATATTCAACGTTGACGCGGCTTACCAGGGTTATAGCATATTGTAGGCGTATGTTGAAAGCAAGGAAAGTCAGATCTGAAAAAATGTGGAAAGGCTATTTACGAACTGAAGAAATAAATGAAGCGTTTGAGACGTGCGTGAGATTATGTCAGAGAAAACATTTTGAAGAGGAAATAAAGGCATTAGAAAAGAAAGAACAAATTAAATCAAAAAGCGTTTTAAAAACATTAAATCCATTTTTAGATGAAAAAAATATTTTAAGGGTAGGCGGCAGATTAGAAGCATCAGAGTTAAATATTTCAAGAAAACATCCCATTATTTTACCAAAAAAATCACATTTTACTAATTTAATTATTGCTTTCGGTCATAGACAAACTCTTCATGGCGGTACACAATTAACCTTAAATTATATTTATAATAAATTTTGGATCTTGGGAGCAAAACAGCTTGTATCCAGCCATATACGGAAATGTGTTTTATGCGTTAAAAACAATGGGCTTACCTGTAATCCGCTGATGGGTCAGCTACCTTCAGCTCGTGCCAAACCCTCTCGCGCATTTCTTCGTAGCGGTGTAGACTTTGCTGGACCTATTCAATTACGTACAGCAAAGGGTCGTGGACATAAAGCTTATAAAGGATATATATGTTTGTTTGTCTGTATGTCAACGCGTGCAGTTCATATTGAAGCAGTATCTGACCTTACTTCTGAAGGATTTCTGCAGGCCTTCAAAAGGTTTGTAGCGAGAAGGGGCCATTGTCAAGAGGTGTGGAGCGACAATGGCACAAATTTTGTAGGCGCTGCAAAAGAACTGGGTATTCTCTTTACCAGGGAAAAGAATAGTATTTTGTCGGAGATAGCGGAAACTTTAGGGACTAATGGAACGTCCTGGCATTTTATTCCGCCTCACGCACCCAATTTCGGGGGACTGTGGGAGGCTGGTATAAAATCGGTGAAATATCACTTAAAACGCGTCGTTGGCACTTCCACCCTGACTTACGAAGAACTAGCAACTGTGTTAGCCCAAGTGGAAGCGTGTCTAAACTCCCGGCCGCTGTCCAGACTGGGACACAATTCCGAAAATACGGAAATTTTGACTCCTGGCCACTTCCTGGTTGGTGACCCTCTTGTTACGCCACCAGATTATAACTTTGAAAATTCAAACTTAAGCTCATTAAAGAGATGGCAGTATACCCAACGTATGTTGCAAACATTCTGGCGAAAGTGGTCTCAGGAATATTTGAGGCAATTCTTTTATAGACATAGATGGACCTCGGAAACTCCCTCTCCGAAAAGAGGAAACGTGGTTTTAATCAAGGAAGACGGTCTTCCTCCTTGTCGTTGGCTTTGGGGTTTAGTAGAGGAAGAGCACCCAGGTAATGACGGAATCGTACGTGTGGTCACTATTAAAACGAAAAACTCGATTATTAAAAGACCTGTATCTAAATTATGTTTGCTCCCTGTTACTGAATAGCCTATTTATTTTGTGTAATAAACGGATTTTTACTTGGGAAGGAAGAATTCTTACATAAGTATGCACGGTGGTTAAAATCAAATTGTTTTTTTTTTCTTGTTGTTATCGTTTTAGTTTACATATATACAATTGTTAAAGTTACATCAGTAGTACCTAATATTTAATGTTTGTTGTTGCATGAACTTGTTATGATATTAAGGTCAATTTATACTTGCCCTTAATGGGGGGAGAATGTATAACCTTGTTCGCACTGTATAGATTAAGTTAAACATACCCTAGGCACAGTTTTGTAATTTAGTTCTCGATGCCTCGATAGATGGCGTTGTACTACTGTTAAATCGCGGTGTTAAGATTCTCCGTCGACTATATAAGGACCCTATGGAGTTAGAATAAGCCCTTTTGTCTTGCGAAATATACCGTTGGAACAGGGTTGCTGCGTTTTATTCATATGCTCCCTGGTTCCATCCGAAGCTCTGTGCTGACCCTGGCTGGACATCATCAGGTCGTACACATCCTGTTGACGACAATTTGGATGCGTCCGTAAAAAACAAATTCCATCCCTCCCAGTATCTCTTGGTGGCCCGATCGAAGTCGCCCTTTACGTCCTGAGATGTTTTGGAGATACCAAGACCCAAAACGATCTTGGGCCTGAACTGGACTACCTCATATGCGGAAGCAAAGACCGGAAGAGAGGGGTATTGACAAACAGGTGAGGAGAGGTGTTTAAGCTCTTCGTACCTATTCATCAATGGAATACTTTTATTATTCCAGTAGGAAGACAAGTTAAGAGAGAGGTAGATTTGTTCCAAATTGGGGAGTAAAGGATGGGAAGTAAGGGAGAAAACTTTTGACAAGAAACGATCTGCTAAGT
Organism: Dicycla oo; assembly: GCA_948252095.1. Lineage (NCBI taxonomy): Eukaryota > Metazoa > Arthropoda > Insecta > Lepidoptera > Noctuidae > Dicycla > Dicycla oo. The sequence goes on from OX411714.1 coordinate 22,303,078, forward strand.
ATTGTCTTCGAAGATTAAGAGGAGGTTCTGCACATTCAACCTGGAGAGCATTTATGGGGGAGGATTTCATGGCACCATTACGATCCTCAGACATTTGGCCTGGACAGCATCTAGTCTACGCAGAGCTTCCTTGTTACATGGTTCAATTAGGTAACTACAGTAATCTAACACGCTTCTGACCAGTGCATTGAATATCAGCTTTAAGGTGTATGGGTGAGCTCCCCACCAGACACCTGCCAAAGCTTTAAGGACCGAAACCGAGCGCTCACATTTTTTAACTGTATTATCAATGTGATCCACTCCCGACAATTTGTAATCCAGGGTAACCCCAAGAAACCTGGCCTTCTCCTTAATGGGGATGGCTTGACCGTCATAATTAATGTCAACCAGCGGGATAAGGCGTCTACGAGTAAAGACAACTGCGGTACTCTTTGGAGCACTTAAAGATAGCCCATGACCTGAAAGCCATTGGTTTAATGAGGACAAAGAGTCATTAATGGACTGAGCGACATCTTCGATGGAACTATCACAGACCAATAGAGCAATATCGTCAGCATACTGAAGTACTTTACAGTTAAAATCTAGGGAAGAAGGAAGATCAGAGGTATAAATGTTGTACAAAAGGGAGCTAAGTACGGATCCCTGAGGTAGACCTCTCCAAACCGACCTAGATTCATAGGTAGGTCATAACTAACTGCTAGACATCGAGGTACCTCTTGCAGGGTAGGTACATACTTAACTTCGCATTACATGAAAGTTGTATCCCCCCCGTGGAACATTTTATCTGCTGAATTTCCATATCATTGGATTACTTTTTAGATAAAGCCCTTGTTTATTGCTGAGAGACTAAACTGTTAGCGTACCTACGTAACTGTAAATTATCAAATTCTTTTTATTTATTTTATTATTTTTATATATCTGTTTTTAATTTGTAAAAACTGTAATTCTTATTAAACGATTATGTCTAATGTGAAATTTCCTTCTTGAAAACTTACTCAATTTTGGGAACCTTATATTAATTAGCAACACTGAATCGACGGTGTCGTCCTCTTTCAGTTCACAGATAAGTTGGTAGGAGGAAAGCGATTTCCAGGGATCTTCGTTGGTAGTGGTGAAGGCTTAACACGTGCTTTGTTTGTGTTACGAAGTTTTTATTATTGTATACTTCAATCGAAAATATTCTTTGTGTTTGTGTTTTAGCTTTTAGCGTAAGGTTGGTTTTAACTTTGATTTCTTTTATTTTTAAAGATTTTACCCGGCATCCACTATGGATACCAAAAACCCCCTGACCCTCCTTATCAATTTGATTTCACTCCGGTGTTAACTGTTTCTCTTCCCGACGACAATGTGCAATCAGATATGGAATTCGAACCTGCAAACAGGAAAAGATCGGCCGCCTCCCCACCAGCTAACTTAACAACCCTCCTAAGGTAGCTAAAAAGACAGTTGGTAGACAGTCATATACGATGAGAGATTTTCCCCCGTATATTGTACACGCATCTCTAAAAGATGGTCAGACCCCAGGGTACTGTTCTGCACCCTGTAAAGTTTGGTATGTTCTTGACACAAAATAATTTCAGTAACATACTCCTAGGCAGTGTCAAACGCTTAGTAAGAAACCGGGTTTCAGTCGAGTTCAAGTCTCACCAGGACGCTAACAGTTTTATAATCAGTCCCATTTTAGAGAAAAATAATTTTGTTGCCTCAATCCCCCAATTTAACGTTACCCGCTTAGGTCTTGTCAGAGACGTCCCCATTGAATGGACTTGGGAGGAAGTTATAGAGAACATCAAGGTTCCCACTGGATGCGGCCCTGTAATTAAGGCTAGGAGAATGAGCCGTACGGTAACTTCTCTGGGTGTTACCGAATGGAAGCCCACTCAAACGGTTGTTTTAACCTTTGACGGCCACCTAAACGTGTTCTTTTGTTTTTACTCTGCGCTTACGGTTGAGAGATACATGTACCCAACTATCCAGTGTTTCAACTGTTGTCGGTATGGTCACACACGCGCAGTATGTCGTTCGAAACCTCGCTGTTTTAAATGTGGCCAAGACCACCCAGGAGATGGTTGCCAAGTTTCATTTGATGGTGCCTTCTGTATCTCCTGCTCTGGCAATCATTATGCCAACGATAAGGCTTGTCCTGAATTGGGCCGTCACGTCAGAAGGGCATAAAAGCTCTTATGGCAGATAAGTCGGTCTCATAGTGGAAGCAAGTGAAGTCTTTCCTCCGGTTTCAAGACCATATGCTGAAGTGTCGAGAATATCTCAAAAGAATAAATCAGTTGCCAGTCCATCTCACTCTCCCAGTCCACCTTCCCAAAATCCAAAATCTCACCGTAAAGCGGTCTTCCTTAAACCGAAATCCCACGCTCCACTTTCACCTAGTTATGATAAGCAGACTCATCAAGCCCTCACTCAGAACTACTCCTTCTCTCCTTCCCAGAACGGTTGTGCTTACCCTACGGAAATTGCAAGTAGCCCTGACTACTCAGAAAATATTCTGAATATTGTATCCAGCATGCTAATGACTGTGTTAGCAAATAAAAAACAATCCTTACCTGACCACGTTGCCGACAAACTGACATCCATTGTTGATTATATTCACAATGTCCCACCCCCTGACATTCCGTGAGGAGTGTTACTCCCAGGAAACCTGACCTACTCTTTCTAATTAATAATTTCAAACCATTGATCTGCAGCATCACTGAGACGTGGCTCCGTTCTGAAAGTAATTTCAGGTTCGCCAAGACATATCAGATGGATATGGGGGATGTGCTTTGTTCATTAATAACAAAGTACCTTTCTCCCCGATTCCTCTACCCTTTGTTGGTGACAACATCAATGTTGTTGCTGTTAAGGCTGAGGATATAAATATATTTAGTTTTTATATTGCTCACCCACTAATTGAAGATCTTATTACAATAAAAAAATTACTGAGTAATGTACAGACGCCAGCACATCAAGCTACTACAATCTGTCAGATTTCTTTAATAGATTTTCGACTTTATTGCTAAAGCATTAGGTTCAAGGTTGATTGGGAAAATCTGACAGTTTCGGGTAGGTTGACCTGCTGGCGTCACGCCAGCACATCAAGCTACTACAATCTGTCAGATTTCTTTAATAGATTTTCGACCTTATTGCTAAAGCATTAGGTTCAAGGTTGATTGGGAAAATCTGACAGTTTCGGGTAGGTTGACCTGCTGGCGTCTGTACAAGGTCCATTACTAATTATGGGTGATTTTAATGGCCATCATTATAGATGGGGATCTGAAACTGGTGACAACTTTGGTACAGGTCAAGTGGATATATTAGATGAACTTAATTTATGTGTAATTAATGATGGTAGTTCTACTCGTAGGTCTGCGCCAGGGGAGAACACCAGCTGTGTTGATATAACATTCTGTTCGTCTAATATAGCCAGCCTATTTAATTGGAGTCGCTTGAATATGACTTATGGGAGTGATCACTATCCCATCTTGGTTGAAATCCCTTCCAAGGCTATCCCTGACAAAATTTCCCCACCTTTGTTAAAATACCAGCTCAACTCAGCGGATTGGGACCTCTACTCAAAAATCGTAGACTTACGTGTCTCTTCCCTTCCATCCATTAATCCTGACTGCTCAAGAATGCTTTTCCTCATTTTCCAACACTATATCCTCTACAGCTGATGATTGCTTCCCTCCAAAAAAACCGCCAACGGGTAAAATTCTTGCCCCGCCATGGTGGGATAGGGACTGCTCCGCCGTGATCAGGGCTAGGAGTGAGGCCGAAATGAATTTCAACTCTAACATGAACCTGGATAACATTATTTCTTTTCAACATATTTTGGCTAAGTCCAAGAAATTACTCAAAAATAAGAAGAGAGAAGGTTGGCGGAAGAATTGTAGCTCACTGAGTCCATCCACTCCAGCGTCAATAGTGTGGCGTAAACTGAAATCTTTCAGAAGTAGTGTGAGGCCGCCTCCTGGGAACACACTGTCTGCGGAACTGGGTAACCAGTTTTTTTCTAAGCTCGCTCCAGTCTATGTTTCTGATAGGGATGAGTGTGTCGCTTCGTTATCTCAGCTGATTTCACATGATCCGCTGGATAGGCCATTTACTATTGGGGAACTTAAATCGGTCCTCGCCTATGTAAAAGATTCTGCTCCTGGAGTGGATGGATTGCCCTACTCCTTCATTACTAAAGCTGGGGATAAGACCCATAAATATTATTTGGACTTAGTCAATTATTGTTTAACCTCCGGTTTTATTCCTCCTGATTGGAAGGTTCAAGTCGTAATCCCTATATTAAAACCTGGTAAAGTTCCTAGTGATCATTGTTCTTACAGGCCAATTGCTCTATTCAATTCGGCTTTAGGAAAGGTCTGGGTGCGGCTGATAGTGTAGGTACCCTCACATCAGAGATCCGTCTGGCCCTTAATAGGAATGAGTCTGTGGTATCCGTTTTCTTAGACATTTCTGCCGCCTATGATTCTGTCCTCCTACCAGTTCTCAGGCAGAAAATGCAAGAGCAGAGAATTCCGGCTAGGATCTGTCAGATCATTTGCAGTATTTTTTCAGATCGTAGTGTTCAACTCCGGATTCCTGGGGAAGGCTCTGAATCTAGGTCGGTTTGGAGAGGTCTACCTCAGGGATCCGTACTTAGCTCCCTTTTGTACAACATTTATACCTCTGATCTTCCTTCTTCCCTAGATTTTAACTGTAAAGTACTTCAGTATGCTGACGATATTGCTCTATTGGTCTGTGATAGTTCCATCGAAGATGTCGCTCAGTCCATTAATGACTCTTTGTCCTCATTAAACCAATGGCTTTCAGGTCATGGGCTATCTTTAAGTGCTCCAAAGAGTACCGCAGTTGTCTTTACTCGTAGACGCCTTATCCCGCTGGTTGACATTAATTATGACGGTCAAGCCATCCCCATTAAGGAGAAGGCCAGGTTTCTTGGGGTTACCCTGGATTACAAATTGTCGGGAGTGGATCACATTGATAATACAGTTAAAAAATGTGAGCACTCGGTTTCGGTCCTTAAAGCTTTGGCAGGTGTCTGGTGGGGAGCTCACCCATACACCTTAAAGCTGATATTCAATGCACTGGTCAGAAGCGTGTTAGATTACTGTAGTTACCTAATTGAACCATGTAACAAGGAAGCTCTGCGTAGACTAGATGCTGTCCAGGCCAAATGTCTGAGGATCGTAATGGTGCCATGAAATCCTCCCCCATAAATGCTCTCCAGGTTGAATGTGCAGAACCTCCTCTTAATCTTCGAAGACAATACTTAGCAGATCGTTTCTTGTCAAAAGTTTTCTCCCTTACTTCCCATCCTTTACTCCCCAATTTGGAACAAATCTACCTCTCTCTTAACTTGTCTTCCTACTGGAATAATAAAAGTACCTATTCCATTGATGAATAGGTACGAAGAGCTTAAACACCTCTCCTCACCTGTTTGTCAATACCCCTCTCTTCCGGTCTTTGCTTCCGCATATGAGGTAGTCCAGTTCAGGCCAAAGATCGTTTTGGGTCTTGGTATCTCCAAAACATCTCAGGACGTAAAGGGCGACTTCTATCGGGCCACCAAGAGATACTGGGAGGGATGGAATTTGTTTTTTACGGACGCATCCAAATTGTCGTCAACAGGATGTACAGGTGTTTCAGCATACTATCAAAACTCTAAAATTGCTTTTTTATTCCAATTCCCGCCAGAGACTTCAGTATTTACAGGGGAATGCATTGGTATCCTAGAAGCTATCAATTTCATTTTAACACATAATATTAAAAGTTCGGTAATTTTGTCAGATTCTCGCAGTAGCATTCAAGCTTTAGGTCAAAATCAACTTAAATCTAAAATTCACAGTAAAATCATTTTTGATATTCTAAATTTATTATTCACCTGCTCTAGCAACGGTTTAAATATTGAGATAGCTTGGTTTCCCAGTCACTTGGGTATAGGTGGCAATGAGTGCGCCGACTCACTGGCAAAATTTGCTTCATCTAACCCGGTGGATCAGAAGCACTATACCTAGTCTTGCCATAAATATTATCACGAAGGAAATTTTTTTTTTATTGCAAATAATATTTATTACTTTTACAGTGTGTTAGTTTAATACATAAATATAAAACAATTTAAAATATAAAAAGCTTATTCGAAGTGGTCTCCATTGGCTGCAATACAGTCCTTTAAACGTTGAGGCCAGTTATCAATAGAAGCACGCACTCTTTCCATGGGAAAATTCTTCACTGCCAATCGTATGGATTGTTTTAGGGACTCCAAATTATCATGGCGTTTAGAGCAAGCCGTACTCTCTAAAACTGACCATAAATCATAATCCAGCGGATTAAGATCGGGACTAGACGATGGCCGGTCTTCAGCTCTGATGAAGTCCGAAACGTTTACTTCCAATCAAGACTGCGTGGACCGAGCTTTATGACCCGGCGCCGTGTCACTGACTCTGGCAGGGCCACCATCAGGGATTTTAATTTTGAAAACGCAAAAAATTTGTCGCTAATTAGTCGAAATTAGTCGCCAAATAACAGAATTAGTCGGTCACTGGTTCAAAAGATATGAGGGTTTATAGGTGGCCCTGCTGGAGAGACTCTCCCCAGCAGGGCCAAATTTATATCTCAAAAACTAGGGCACCTAGCGAAGATCTGTTTTCTCCCATATTTAGTCGCCAATTAGTCGGAATTAGTCGCCAAATATCAGAATTAGTCGGTCACTGGTTCAAAAGATATAAGGGTTTATAGGTGGCCCTGCTGGAGAGAGTCTCCCCAGCAGGGCCACATTTATATCTCAAAAACTAGGACACCTAGCGAAGATCTGTTTTCTCCCATATTTAGTCGCCAATTAGTCGGAATCAGTCGCCAAGTTACAGATTTAGTCGGGTCTTAGTTTAGGAGATATAATGAGTTCAATTAGTAAGGTATAGTCCAAGAGCTAGATCGAAGAGTTCACGAAAAATTACCAAGAAAAAATATTTCTATTAATATGTGTAATATACTTTTAGTTTTATCGGTTTAAAGTCTTTAGAAATGTCCGAGAGAGATAAATTCTCAATTAAATTCATGTTTTTATGTTTTTAATTACTAGTTTAGAGTGGCTTAAACTTCTTTGAAAACATTAAACCTTGCTCTTGGTCTATTTGGTGTCAAGATGTACAGTCGCAAACAACTGTTTTACCAGTTTACAATGTGAACCTCTAATTAACGTTAGAATAATGAAAAAATATCGTACCTTTAGTAAAATGTTTAAAATACTAAAACGTTGAAAACGTATTGCCAATTGTAATCAAATTTTATTTTATAAAAATGAATTTTCAAAAAGTTCGTTTGATGTGTGTTGTGTTTGTGTGTATTTTGAGGTGATTGTGAGTGTTGTGTCGTGGGTACTGATGGGTAATGGAAAAATTTCGGAAGGAAAAGAAAAGAAAAAAAATATTTTTCCCATATTTTTCAAATATTTTTCCAATACTTTTCCGATATTTTTCCAAACAAAAAGCTGACTGTGATTAAAGATTAGAAAAAAATAAGACTATTATGTGTACTCTGACATCAAGCAATGAACAATTATAGACTGCTCGAATACGAAACTTTTTGCTGTAGTTATTATTCTAAGGTCTATTGCCTGCTTTGCATGTGTGTCATTACTTTAGGTATTTTTTTTTTTGTAACGTGCGTTTTGTTTGTGCAGATTAAACATTTTGCGTTCTTTTTTCTTTACTGGAAAATTTTAAATATCTAATCTTTAACAATTTATAATTCTTGCCATAATGTTTTCTTAGTGGAAATTATATACATAAATCAGAAGAAATTACAATGTGCACTATAAGTATCAAGTAGCCGGTTTGGCCGGGTAGGACGTGACGTGAGCCGATGACGATGCGCAGAATGCACAATTGGGAAAATACCATGTGCAGATGCCGCAAGATAGCGGTTGCGCTCACTTCAACCCGCGGAGCAAATTGCGTAATTCATCATTGGAATCAGTTTCTTTTTGACAATTCAAAAACGTTCACTGCGTTATTTACGTTGTCGAGCAGATAATATTTCGAACATGCGAAGCAGTGGATTAGCAATTTGCTTCAAAATGATTCAGATTTGATTGATAGGTTGTAACGGAATTAGGGTGCTGGCCAAAAAGATTGGGGACTAATTGGACTACTACTGTACTTAATCACGTCCAGGCGGAGCATTATACTGAACTGTTACTTGGTCCACATTCATAGGTTTTCCTTTATAACCGTCTACAAGTTTTAAAATATAGTAAGTTTCTCATGTACGGTGGTAGTACATATTGCAATTCCTCTAACATTAGAAAGCAAAAATGATTTTCTTTTGTCAATATTTTCTTGTTTCTTGGCACAAAAATCAGGGCATTCATACTCATTCATTTTAGAGGTATGATTAATTTCGCTTGTATTGCGCTGTTCTTCTACAGCTGACTTAATTTTGGCGGGTTCTTTTCCTGAGTTTAGTTGATTTTCGGGTTTGTATAACTAGATCGGTTTTTCTCTGAAACTTGTTGGTGACATAAAACCCACCAACTGAAGATTTATTGTTTGTGTAGATGCAGTAGAAAATATTGATCATGATACTTTTCGACAGTGATGATTCGGATTCTTCAACAGAATACCTAGATGTGTTAATGTAATAAAACGCTTTGAATGTAAATAAAACCCCTTAAACTCTGTGTTATTTTACTTACTGAAGTCAAAATTTTACAGTAAACAATACTTTTAAAACCGAAAAATTTCCAACTTTTGAAAAAAAATCGAAAAGGCTTCAACCCCTTTGAAATGTTGTTTTCGAAAATTCATGTATACGATTTTTATCATTTAAGTATAAAAATAAGTATTCGGGCCATTTTTAAGTTTATAGGACCAAGGAATAAGATTTTTCAAATAAACTGTATCCCCACGTTTCACCCCCACAAGGGTCGAATTTTGCAAATCGTTTAAGATGTTTCCAAAACTTGTATTAAAGATTATTTATACAAAAAACAATGGCAGCTTCCCATACATTATTTTATTTGAAATTAAATCACTACGTCTTGAAATGAAAAATACCTTATTTAACTCAGCGTCATCTTCTGAGCTAGTTTGTGCAACATTTTTTGTTAGAGAAGGGTCAGATTAATTCATATTTAATGTTGCAATTTTGAACAACGGTTAAGAGTTGTAAACTGTCAATAGTTGTCAATGTCAACCACCAATAAATATTTTTTAAGACTTTGAATACTAATCTTTTTAGTTCAGAATTGCCGTAACATTTGATATTTTCCTACTTTGCTACAATACTTTTATCTAAGGAAGAACACAATAAACTCAAATATACAACAAAATAAATGTATTATTTATTTGAAGTCTTTCGACTTTCATTTAATGTGTTCTCCATGTTCAGGTAGGCGTGAATTATCGGGTAGGAAGGCAGTTTGTCAATAAAATAACACATATCACAATCACTCCACTTCTAGTTCTCCACAATTCAATCAAACACTTAGCAAAATAATTATAGATCGCTTAGATTAAGAGGGATGCGATTAAAATAAAATGTCCACCGACCACGAGTTCAATGCTCGTTTTATAAGATGGCCGCCTCACCAGTTCTCGATGTTCGTTTTTGAGGTTGACTTGTACAACAAGTCAATTAAGTCTAGAAAAGCGGAGGCGCCGACCATGTTCAGGTAGGCGTGGATTATCGGGTAGAAAGGCAGTATTTCAAAAAATAACACCTATCACAATCACTCCACTTCTAATTCTCGATAATTCAATCAAACACTTCAAAAAATAATAATAGATCGCTTAGATTAAGAGGGATGCGATTAAAATATAACGTCCACCGACCACATGGTTGCGTGCGCACCTTACAAAATCCGAAGTTACCTGCTCATTTTACAAGATGGCCGCCTTACCAGAGTGCTCGGTGTTAATTTTTGACGTTGCCATTTCTACAACATGTCAATTGACAGTCTAGAAAAGCGGAGGCGCCGACGTATTATTTACTCCATGTAAATAGAATAAACTAAAAATGATAAAAATAAAAATGATGCCTACTATTTAGGAAAATAAACATAAAATGGCTATTTTAGTATTGCCAATCCAACCAACAATTTCCTAGCCTTTTAGAACGAAGTAGTCAAAAAACTTTTCATTGAACATATTTTTTTATTTGGCCTTAATTAGATAATATGATAGCATAAAAGAACATAATTAATTGAATTTATTTTGTATAAGTGTGACTTTTAGACGTTCAAATAAGAATTCGCCATTAATCTTTTCGAGTTAATCAAGCCACGCAGTAAAATCCTCCCCTGCAAAATTGACTGCCCATTTTCACCCCGGTAGGGGTATATTTTCGAAAAACTCTGATGAAAGTATTCTTTATTTTTAGTCTTATGTATAATAGTTTAGAGTTAATCGGTCAGCGCGTTAAAATTCTTCAATACAAACTTTGACACACCCAATTCTCCTTTAGGGGGGATAGTTTAGAAAAACCAAAATGAAAAAGTTCATAATTAACATATATGTATTCGTGGCAAGTTTTAAGTTTATTAACTCAAGGAATAAGATTTTTCATACAAACAAAAACCCCCCTTTTCACCCCCTATAAGATTGAATTTCCAATAACCCCTTCTTAGTGCTCCCCTAAATTATAAAAGGAATCCGTGTGCAAAATTTCACGTTCCTAGACCCAGTAGTTTCGGCTGTGCGTTGATTTGTCAGTCGGTCAGTCATTTTATTCAATCAATCAGTCAGTCATTCATTCAGTCAGTCAGTAAATATGTTCAGTATAAATAAAACCCTTTAATTCATATGTTATTTTAATTCCTGTAGTCAACATTTTACAGTAAACAATATTTTTCCATATTGTTATTTTTCGGAAAAATAAACGGAAAAATTTCCAAACATTGAAAAATTTCCGAAAATTACCCATCACTAGTTGTGGGTATGGACGGGTTGAGTTTTTATTTTATCTTAAGTGCACATTGTGTTGGATAAATAATTACACATACACATACACACATTACACACACACACATACACACATTACACACACACACACATACACATTACATTGTACATTATTGTAGATTTGTTTATAAGTAATGAATACAGCTTTCCTATGGTGGGTTGAAATTATAGACTAAGTTTATATTTATTTAATTCGAAACAAACATTCCTCCATAAGACGTCATAGATACTATCTAGAAAATACATAAAGTATTTTGTACTCGCTTGTACCACTGTATGGGGAAATTGAATTCTTTAATATCTTTTTAATTACACACCGACTAAATCTGTAACTTGGCGACTGATTCCGACTAATTGGCGACTAAATATGGGAGAAAACAGATCTTCGCTAGGTGTCCTAGTTTTTGAGATATAAATGTGGCCCTGCTGGGGAGACTCTCTCCAGCAGGGCCACCTATAAACCCTTATATCTTTTGAACCAGTGACCGACTAATTCTGATATTTGGCGACTAATTCCGACTAATTGGCGACTAAATATGGGAGAAAACAGATCTTCACTAGGTGCCCTAGTTTTTGAGATATAAATTTGGCCCTGCTGGGGAGAGTCTCTCCAGCAGGGCCACCTATAAACCCTTATATCTTTTGAACCAGTGACCGACTAATTCTGATATTTGATGACTAATTTCGACTAATTAGCGACTAATTTTTTGCGTTTTCAAAATTAAAATCCCTGATGGTGGCCCTGCCAGAGTCAGTGACACCCCGGCGCCGAGTCTTGTTGGAAGGACCATACTTGGTTATTGAACATGGTGTTGTTAAGGGGCTTAACTACCTTCTCAAGAATGGTATCTTGATACACTTATGCCAGTATTCAACCCGACATCCAGCGGAAACCTTGGTTTTTTAAATGTCCCAAATTGTCCAAGGGAACTGTTACATCCTTGTGTAGACTGAGACTTGGTCACTGCTGCAGTCCAGTATTTCTGAACAAGATCCATGTTCGTGACAGTTCCTTGTGCGAATGCGGTCTTGATGATGGTACTCTGGATCATATATTTTTCTCATGTCCGTTAAATTCCCAATCCTTTGACTTGTACCATAAGCTTTCCAAAATTAAAATTCCTCTCCCTACTAACTTCCATTCCCTCTTGACTAACTTTTCTCCTAAACTTGTCCAACTTTTATCATCATTTTTAAATATAAATGAAACCAAAATGTAGTTTGGTGTGTAGGTATAATATCTCTGTAGGTATATTCGTAGATTTGTGGTGTTTTAAATGTTTTTTAACCTTACTAACAAAAATTGTCTCGTCCTTTCAGCTACTAACATATTATACTCGTAATTAGACAACTACCACGAAGTGCAAAGTTCGACGGCTTACCTACTGCATTGCCGTCACCACATGACGCTGGCAGAATAGCCGACATCGGCATAGCCGAATTCTAATGACGGAAATACCGCTCGCAGATTTTTCGAGAATGCTGAACTAAGTGCTGAGATCACAGGGTTAGATGCCGAATTGATAAAAAAATTTGATATATTTGAAAATTTTGCCTTAGAGACCAAAAATCTTTACTTGAATCTTTATTCGTGGTATAACATGCCTGTAACTGTTCACAAAATACTTCTGCATAGTTCTGAGTTTATCAAGACGTTTCATTTGCCTATGGGACAACTTTCTGAGGAGGCACAAGAAGCTCGTAATAAGGACTGCAGAAGATTTCGTGAGCATAATACACGCAAGTGTTCGCGTATTGCCACTAATAAAGATGTGTTAAATATTTTATTAATTACATCTGACCCTGTAATTAACAGTTTAAGAGATGTGCCTCGAAAAAAATGCAGTAAGCTCGCTTCCGAGGTTCTAGATTTATTAAATTACACCTAGTGTAACAGTAGATAAGGTTGTAGTATCTAGTTATTGTAAGCAAAGTGATAATCATGATCATGATTATTCAATTAATGATTCCAGTGAAAGTGATGAAGATGATTAGGTAAATGTTTTCTAGTGACATTTGAGTACTTACATTAACCTTTTCGCCGCCGACGTACACAAAACGCAATGCCTCGCCGAGCGCCAAGCTGTAAATGTATAACTAAATATACAGTAAACAGTAGTGATGGGGATATCGTCATATCGATGAATAAAATTTGTACGCGTAAAGTTAAGATTTAAAGTTGATTTTACGAATATAAATAAAAAGTGATTAAATATTTCCAGATTTGTTTTATTTCACAGTATCCTTAATAAGAAAAAACAGTATAATTTATGAGTATCAAAGAAACTAATACATAACTCAATTAGAACTATAAGGAATGGGGTACATCTCTATTTGTTTCATGATCTCATTCTTTAACTTCATATCAAGTTATTGGCACTGAGGGCACGTTGAATTCGATTCTGATCAGGGATGGGGTCTATGGTCTTTCTTTCTTCTATTTTTGTTTATTCCTGTGTTTTTTTAATATCTACAATATAACGTTACGTTTCATCCATTTAGATGATTTTTATACGAATTGCAATTAGGTTTCCTTTATTTTCTTTGAAAAGAATTTCTAAAAAAGTTAAAATTACAGTGCTTTCATACACTGTATTTACCATAATAGTGTATAGAGTACAAAAACAGTACCTAAATCTACTGTAATTACAGTGCATCTGGAGATACTGGGTTCACCGAACATTTTACATACCTACTTATTGAATTCCTACTCTTTGATGAATAAACATTATTATTATCATCCGGTTAGACATACCTCAGAATTATCTTCTGGTTCAATATTCTCCACAAAATACTCCGAGTCCGATTCCACACCTTGCAAAATTTGCAGAAGTTCGTCCGAATCAAGTTCTTCACTCATTTTTCTATTTGCAAGTGAAACAAAGAAAGATGCGTGCGCGCCAATCCGATTTTGTGCTGCACTATGCCAAAGTGACCTTGACAGCCGCACGCCTATGACGTCACTGACCAACTTCTATAGTAGTTCGTGGCACTCGGTGGCGCACAGGGGCATAGACGACCAATTGTTTTGTAGAGATGGGAAAATAACTATCGACAAGAATTAGTAACTACTTTATAATTACGTATCGGCATCTACCTGAAGGTCGAAATTCATCTACTATCCTTTGTAATGAAGTAGATAACTAAGTTCATATTTTATTGACCTCAAAATGTTTTCGATATTCGTAACTTTCTGTATTTATAAATATTTCAATGGTGAAATCAACCTTTCACGGCACATCACTGGCCAACTTGATATGAAGTGATTGGTGTTCTGAGGAAAGTAACAAAATTCGGAGTTTCTGTTTTTGCCGATTTTAGGACAAACTAGGGCTTATTTTGTGTAGAAAAATAAAAAACAGGGTAGTAGACAGTGCTATCTTAAATAATAAAATGAAGCAAAGCTTTTAATCACAGTAAATTTATTTTAATAAGATAGTTAAAATGGACAACTTCTATAGAAGTTGTGGCGCTGGTGGCACGAAAATCCCGAACTTCTATAGAAGTGCTTGGCGGTGAAAAGGTTAAATATCATTAGAAGACAATAATAGTAATAGTTTTTTATTGTAAAGTAATTAGTAGGTAATTTTCGTTCTTATTTAATTTTAAATAGTTTCTATTTGTATTATGACTTTTTACACTAGTTTACAGTTTATTCTGTGTGTATGTATCTGTCATTCACTTTTTTATACCTGTATATTTTTTTATACATCCTGATAATGAACCTCCTTCTATATAAATAGATCTTTTTTTAATCAAGTTATTTTTTTATTTCAATTTCCTAACTAAATAATGACTTCTTAATTATTTTTATCTTGTTAGAATCCATAAAAATGTGAAACTGAATAAAACAAAACATGCAGAAACTAGAAAACAACAAAAATCAATTAAAATAATTTTGTCCTGTCAGCTTGTTCTAGACGAATCACTGTGCGCAGGGCGCAGGGCGCTGCGCGGCGCCGGCGCCGTCTGCGCACCAGTGGTCTCGAACCTACCGATTTTTCGGTATTTCTACCGATATGGACTCTGTTCTACCGAAAAAAAACGATTTTTCTACGATTTCAGAGTATACATGGAAATTCTCCCGATTTTTCTACCGATTTCACACTTTTAAGTTGGCAACTCTTTTCATGTACCTATGTTTAATGTTACGGGGAACCCTTCAATAGTAAGTATGGATGGACCTATAGTCTGTTTTTTATTCTCAGAGACTAAATTGACACATGAAAATGTCAAACTTACAAATAATGTTGCCAGTTCTTTTGTGGTAGTGTTGGCCTTTTTTTTTTTTTGTGGATGGGAAATCATCAAATAACTTCTCCCGCTCTGGGTGGAGCGGAAGGGCGTGTCAGACTTTTACTGACTACAACCCACCCGTGTTCCTTCAGTTGCCTATGCCAGGGCCACGGTATCTTTTTCAAACAACCCGCGACCCCAGCGGCATCGGCCCTATTGGACCCCATCTCTTGCTGACATCTCTTTGAGGCGTGCGTGGAACACAACGCGCCGTCGACCCGGGCCTGGTCCTCACCGGACGGCGAGCTACCCACTACTCACCGTCCGCAAGCCCGCGCCTACGGTGGCCGGGAATCGGCTATCGATTCCCGCCGCCCAGGGCGTCTCCTGCGGCGACTGAGGGCGTGAGGTTGCCTCTCCCTCACGCGTTCCGCCTCCTCCTTTGCGAGCATTACCGCTTCGCAGAAGGAGGTGACGGCCTCCCATGCACTCTCGCTCCGCACCATGGCCTGGACCAAGCTCGGACGCGGGAGATCGCCGCCGCCGATCGCCTCCGTGAGAACATGGCGGTGCTCTGCCCAAGCCGGGCAGACCTCCACTGTATGCTCCACCGTGTCCTCTGGGCGATCCACACAATGGTGACACCCGGGCGTTTCCTCCCGCCTTATGCGAAACAGGAACCTCCCGAAACAACCGTGTCCGGTGAGGACCTGCGTCAGGCGGAAGCGTGGAGGCGCGAGGAGGCGTTTCGCCTCCTTGCCTCCGGGCCATGACCCTCTGGGACGCGTTCAACCGGCGGACTGGCCGCAGCCTCAGGGAACGCGCCCACACCGGTGCCCCGTAAAGGGCCATGGACCGCACGACCCCCGCGTAAAGCCTCCGGCAGGAGGCGTTTGGACCACCTAGATTGGGCAGGAGCCGCTTCAAGGCAGCCCCAGCCCGCTCCAGTCTGGGAGCCAAACGTCGGAAATGCTCCACGAAGTTCCACCGGCTGTCGAGGACGAGTCCCAGGTACTTCATCGTCGACTCGACTCCGATGCGAACCCCTCCTACCGTTATTTGGGAACCCGACGGTGGCGCATTCCGAGGACCATGAAAACACATGGCCTCGGACTTGTGCAGGGCACTGCAGGGCCACCACGAGTCCCAACTGCCGGATCCTCTCAACGACTATCGCAACCCCGCGTGTCGCTAATTCAGCCGCCGCCTGGTGCGACCTCCCCTGCGCCAGGACCAGCGTGTCGTCAGCGTAACATACCACGCTGACGCCGCTAGGGAGGTCGGCGCGCAGCACCCAGTCGTACCCGATGTCCCACAAATGCGGCCCCAGGACCGATCCCTGAGGGACACCGCACGACATCTCTCGCCGGTTCCACTCTCCCTGATGACCGGGGTAGATGACGGCTTATCCGTCAAATAGGCCTCAACCACTCGACAGAGGTAGGTAGGCATCCGGTGATACCGGAGTGCCTCCCTGATGCAACTCCATGGCAGGGTATTGAAGGCGTTGGCGATGTCTAGAGACACCGCCAAGACGACCCCACCCCGGGCAACAGCATCCCCCGTCGTGAGGGCTCGCACGCGCATGATGGCGTCCACCGTAGAGCGCCCCCTGCGGAAACCAAACTGGCTCTCCGCCAAATCCGGCCCCTCCTGCACCAGCCACCCGACGAGGCGGTCTGCAATAACTCTTTCAAAGAGCTTGCCCACCTCGTCGAGCAGCACGATGGGTCGGTAAGCGGACGGAGAGTCCGCAGGGCGCCCCGGCTTCTTAATGAGGACCAGTTTCCCCGTCTTCCAACGAAGTGGGAACTGGCCCCTCTCCAAGCATGCGCTTAGGAGCCCCCCTAGTCGAGGCCCGAGAGCCCCAAAGGCCAGAACCCAGGCTCTTCCAGGTAAGCCGTCGGGTCCTGGGGCGGCATTTTTGGCACTCAGCCTACGTACCGCCGCTCTCAACTCTACCTCGGTCACTTCCGGAGCATCGTCGTCGTCGTCGGTGATGTGGTCCGCAACGGGCACCGCAGGAAGCGGAGCCATGGGCGGGGGAGTATGTTCCCCTCGCGAAGGGAACAGAGCGCTCACCACGTCCTCCACAAGCTGAGGCCGGAGACTCTGCGTCAGCGGGGGCGCCCATGGACGGAGTTTATTCCGTACCATTTTATAAGGGCGTCCCCATGGGTCCCTGTTTAGAGTCTCCAGCGACTCCTCGCGAGCCAGATCCCTGGCCCGCAAGATCGCCGCTCGGAGGGCGGTCTTCGCCTCTCTGTACCCCTCGTACAGATCCGCCTGAATGGCTTCCGTATCCGGAGGGCGGATACGGAGCCTGCGGTGCCTGGTGTACCGGTGCCGCGCAGCAACGCACGCCTCGCGCAGAGCCGTCAGCTCCGGCGACCACCAATACACCTGGCGCCAGGCGCGACCGGGCTGGACCCGGGGCATTGCCACGTCACATATTTCGGACATGGCCTCCCGGAACCACTACGCCTCGTCGTTGATGTCGGCAGGCCTGTCCGGTGGTGACACCCAGGCCTGCACGATCCAGGCTTCCAGGAGGAGCTCCCGGTCCAGCTTCTTCAGCGCCCACCGCGGACCACTCGGGGCCTGTCGGACCGGCGCGCTCGAGATCTGGGCGGAGACATCAAACCGGATGTACCAGTGGTCGGAATAGGTCTCCACCCCCTCTATGACGCGCCAGTCAACAACATGTGGCAATAGAGCGGGGCTGGCGAACGAAATGTCCACCACTGATTCGCCCCGCATCCGCACACACGTGGGGACAGAACCCCGGTTTAGGATGACCAGGCCTGTCTCCAGAGCCCAGTCCTCCACCATCCTGCCCCGTGTGTCCGTATACCGGGAACCCCAAGCCACATTCTTGGCGTTGAAGTCCCCGAGGACGAGCACGGGAAGGGAACGAAACCCGACGACGACGTTTTTCAACTCCACAAGGGAGTTGTGGAACTCGGCGAGAGTTCGGTTCGGGGAGAAGTATACCCCTACCACGACAATCCCCCCGAACCGTGCTGCAACGCAACCCTGTCCCCTCTTGACGGCTTCGAGGGACAGGGTACCGGCGGCGGCCGACGAAATGAGGGTCACTGAGCCGCTCAGGTCCTCCACCCAGTGATCACTGGGCGGGACAAAGTACGGCTCAGCGACCACGGCGATGTTAATCGACCACTGCGCCATGCTCTGGAGCAACAGATCCTGAGCGGCGGCGCAGTGGTTGATGTTCGCCTGGAGGAGGCGTAATGGGGCCATTACTGGCACTCCATATTAGCCCCCCCCCTGAGCCTCCTGTGAGGGCCCTGCCGCAGTGAGTACGGCGGCGACGGCAGTGGAGGCGGCAGCGATGGCGGCTGTGGCGGCGGCTGCGGTCGTGACGGCGGTAGCGGAGGCGGAGGGCTTGCCCCTGCCCCGGGCTTTGGTGGGTGGACCACAGCCCTTGCTTCCAGCCCGGTGATCGGCCGGCTTGCCAGCTGCCGCACATAGATAGCAGTGCGGCGTGGCATTGCACGAGCCGGCCTTGTGACCGGGCTGACCACAACGGAAGCAATGACTGCTGCGATCCACCTCCGAGGTGCATTTTGCTCCCACGTGGTTGCCCACTTGGCTACGGAAGCACCTCAGAGGTCTGGGTTCCAGCAGTTTCACCCGCGTGGAATCCCAGCCCACCTGGAACCTTCGGCCCTCCCCAACTATTTTGTGGGCCGTCGGATACGGGGCGGCTCACCGTAACGGCTCGCATCCCCGTGAAGTCAGGACGGATGGTGCCTACCTTCACCTGTTCGAAGGCATACCCCCCAGTCTTGACCACGGCGGCCACCACCTCTCGCTCCGTCACGGAGTCGTCCAGACCCAGGATGCGCAAGTCAGCGCACTTGGCGGGTCTGGACACTCGGGCCTCGTCCGCATTTAAGGCCGCCCTGAGCCTTTCAGCCAGAGCGTCAGCGGTCGGGCCACTGGCCACACCGGGGATCTCGAGCATCCTAGCCCCAGTCGCAGTGACCATTACCCGCATGCCATTGGTCACACCGATCTCCTCCAGGTTCACCGCCGCCCTCGCCTTGGCGAGCACGTCGCGGTAGGACACGCCCTTCTTCTCTGCTTCCGGCTGTAGTGTGATCACTACAGCTGCGGACTTTGGGGCACGTAACCTCGCCGCGACGCTTCGCTCTTTGCGCCGCCGCCGCCTCTCCCTCCGCTTGGCCGACCTTGCCGCCTTGCCCTCCTTCCTCTTCTCCCCAGCTACCTGCCATTCGGCGTCAGCCGGAGGAGATTTGGGAGGCGGGGGCAGCCGCGTCGTCACCGCCACAGCTGCGGCCCTCTCAGGCGCCTTCGCGGCCGCCTTCGTGGGCGCCTTCGCAGGCGCCGTCGCAGGCGCCTTCGCAGCCACGGCCCCGCCCTTCGCCTGCCCTGCCGACCCTGGTTTGGCCGTGGCAGCCATGGCGGCATACGAAGCCGCCTTTGGCTGGCCTGAGGCCGCCGGTCGGCCTAGCGGGGGCCGCAGGACGATTCCCTCAAGGACCGAGAACCGGTTATTAAGGGCTGTCAGCTCCTTCCGCACCAAGGCCAGAACTCGGTCCTCTGCAGGCCCGAGGCCGCCTTGCCCCTGCTGCACCCCCTCCTGAGCGCCGGCTCCGCGGAGCCTGGCCAGGTCTGCTCGGAGCTCCTCATTCTCCTTTCGGAGAAGCTCCATGGCGGCTGTCAAGCGGCGACCTCCGCCCGCATTTCGGACATTCCGTCCGACGGAGGCCCTTGAAGTAGAGCCTCCGCTGCCGCCGAGGCCTTGGCTGCGGGCCAAGACAAGGCCATAGTCTTTAGAAGACTGCTTCTTCTTCAGGGCCACACCCTTGACTGCAGCGGCCACGACCTCCTCAAACCTGGCCCGCTCCGAATTGGAGCCACCAGCGGCGTCCGACTCATCGCCAGACGCCTCCACGGCGCTCCCCTCGGCCGACCCGGCTGAGCCGTCCTTCTGTGCGGCGTTTACCCGGCTCTTGCTCTTCCAGGCTAGGCCCCGGCGAGTTTATTTCGGAGCCGATTTAAGTCCGCCGTCCGAGGAAGACTCCTGGGCATCTCCCGGATTTAGGTTCCGCTTCAGGAAAGCATTTTTCCTTCCAGCGGCCCCCACCACTACGCACTCCGGGCTCTTAAAAGTGCCCTTCGCGCCCTTCACTCCCGATGCGCCGTCGGACTCCGACCCCGCATCACTCCTCTCCCTCTCCTCTTCTCGTCTAGTTATTTTTGGTCCCATATTTGTTCCCACGAGTAAAAAAAACTTTATCACTGGCTCAAAACTGTGGTTCGCACTAGCGATTAATTTAGCTACCCATTAATCAAGCTACCAACCTCCCTCACGGTGCGCCGCCGCTTGAAGGTTTGGGGTAATTTTTTATAGAGGTTTTCTTCCTCGCGGTCCGGGCGGTTAAGTCAAGACCCTCGACCCCCGTCAAAAGTCAGAGACATGACCTTGAACAATCTTCGGGGCTACGATACTAACGGTGGCAGAAGGAAATGACTTCCTCCTGCCTGCCCGGCGGCAGGGTTAGTGCACACCGAGCCCGCTCTTACTCCGCCGCTGTGCGTCTCTGCTTAGAACAGAGGGACACACGTTGGAGCGTACCTCCGACAGGATATTGGCATACCGGCAACAAAACCATTGCCCGCACCCCAGGGTGCACCGTCCCGGAGACTGGCCTTCCCCCCGGACGTAGGTATCCGTAAGAGAACTCCAGCCCCCGGGCACTCGGGGAGGTTTCCTGTCCACGCACCCCTGGTAGTGTTGGCCTACGATACCGGTTTGTTAAAAAAATTGCAGATGCTTTCAATGTTGTTCCCGTACACGACAAAACGGATATAAACTATTTTCTTACAAAACTTTAAAAAAACACGACAATTATTGGAACTTGAGACCATACAAACAATTACAATTCTAAAAACAATTATGATAAAATGGCAGTAAGTGTGTAATTTTTAATACGCAAACCCTAAATTTAACAGGAACAACACTGGATGTCTGTAATTAATTAATAAAAATTGTTTCACATTATATATATCTGTATCTTTTACTTTTGTATTAATTCGTTTTAAATAACTATCTACACCTTTAATTCAGGATAACTTATTATACAAAAAAAACGTTACTACTTGTTTTTATTAGCGGCAAATTACGGTAGAGGCACATAACTATTTAAGAATTACAAAAAAAAAACTGGCAACCCACGTAATGTCATTTTAGTCTCTGAGAATAAAAAACAGACTATAGTGCAGAATGTTCCATATATTTTGGGGAATACCCTTGTGTCGTACAACTCGATGTTATAAGGGGCTTAATTCTGTTGTAACATTGCTGCAAAATGAAATTCCCAACATTTTTATACTTAAATGCGTCTGTCATTCGTTTCATCTTTCCGCGTCATATGCTTGTACCAAATTGCCACGCTTTATAGAGGATCTTGTAAGGGACATTTACAACAGCTTTTCTTCTAGCCCAAAAAGAGTGGCAGAGTTTAAAAACTTTCAAATGTTTTGTGACTTAAAAGTACATAGAATAATTCACCCCTCTCAAACACGCTGGTTATCAGTACATGCAGCAGTGAAGAGAATATTGGAACAACTCTCTGCTCTAAAACTATTTTTTATAGACCAAATCTCTAATAATGATCATCTTTTAGCTGCAGAACATATATTACAGAAGCTCCAAGATCCCACTACGATATTATTTTTGGAATTTTTAGATTTTGTATTGCCATTATTTACCGATTTAAATAAAGAAATGCGAGCAGAACACCCGAAAATTCATAATTTATATGAAAAAATAACTGGAACATTAAAACAATTTTTGATTGTTTTTTAAAAAGAGAATATTTAACTAACACTCCAATCGAAAATGTTAATTTTAAAAATCCCAGAAATTTTATGGATGTTGACGCCGTATACTATGGTGCTGCTGCGTCTAATACACTACTAAGTAGTTCAGACAATCTAAACTCAGATCAAGTAAATTTGTTTAAATGCAGATGCCTAGATTTTTATATCGAAGCTTGTAAGCAAATAACCACGCGGTTTCCATTGAAAAATAATCCAATAAAAGGTTTAGACATAATTGATCCAAAAAATGTTAAAACTGGCAAAACTGCTTCAATAGTTCTTATGAGTAGGCTCTTTCCCAATATTGTTCAGAGCAATGATTTCCAGGAAATTGATACAGAGTGGCGCATTTTAAGAAACTGTGAACAAATCAAAACATTTCCTGATGATGTAGAACTATTTTGGGATGAAGTAAGTTTACTAAAGCGTGGCGATGAAACTCAAATGTTTCCTTTGTTGTCTAATTTCATCTTTAATATTTTATCACTTCCCCATTCATCCGCTAACGTTGAACGCATATTTTCACATATTAATCTTTTGAAAACAAAACAGCGAAATAGGCTGTCTACTGAATCAATCACTGGTCTATTACATGCAAAACGACTCTTTAATACAGCTAATTGTTATGATTTTGAAATTAATTCGAAGATGACCGCGGCTATGGCCAAAGAATATTGGTATAAAAAATAATTATACTTAAGTATGATTGTTATAAATTAGTGTGTAATTTTTTTTTTAATAAACAAACGAATTTGATTGAATATTGTATTTTTCTGTCAATTACCTACCGATTTTGGGTTCAAATATACCGATTTTAGGTGGCAACTCTACCGATCTCGCTCTACGACGTTCGAGACCACTGCTGCGCACTGCGCAGGCAGTCCGTGATGCGCGCTACACACCTTCAGTTTTATCTGTGCGATTTATCTGTACAGTTAAACTGTACAGATAAATCGTAGGTCCATACAGCCTACATACTTTCAAGTAAACTGCGCGATCTTTCAGTTTTTATCATCATGGCCTCCATAGACGACGCTTTAGCGATCGTAGGACTAATCTGTGTGTTACAAGAAAATAGACGATAACGAAAAAAACGTGAATTGTGGTGTAAACACTGGCTTCTGTTGAGAAAATCGTATTCACACACATCCTTGATGTAGACTTAATTTTTTTTTAATTATTTTTTATTTCGTATTTTTTAGTTGTAGTAAAAACTGGAATATTTTTTTGTAATAAGTAGTTAATAGCTTTGTTATAAATATTGCACTAGAATTTGACCAAGGTTTTGAGATGTTTTCCCTTTGACACCACACCCTTAGCTCGTATCAATAAGTCAGGCCATCACACTTACACGTATTAGTCCATTATCTTGAAAACTACTGAGCCGATTTTAATGAAACTTGCACTGTTCCCTAAGTTGAAGTAAACGAAAGCCAATAAAAATTAAATGATCACGATCTGATTAACAGTTTCGGAGAAATGCTTGGACAAACATACATAGGTAGGGGAAGGTTGCGATAATTGGACTATTATAGCTCTTTCATTGGACCACCAAGGTATTTCCAAAACTTTGCAAGCTAGCAACACCCAAAGGGCGTTTGTGCACTACAAGGAATTTTACTGTCCGGCAGTCTGATTTTTTACGGTGCGATAAGGCACGCCATAAATGTATACTCAACGTTTTCCGTAAGGATTGTAAAAAATGATTTAAGAGGATTGTGAAGTGCCGATACGCGGCGTGATTTTTGGAGGCAATTACCTACATTTCATACAATTTACATAAATATTGTTTCGGGTGATAACGTTTTTACTCTCCTAAACCTTTACAAAATGAGACAATTTTGATCTCATTACATTCAATATACTTTAATCTAGGTCTGTACGTTTTTCGTTTTTAGTAATTCAATTTAATTTAATTAAAAAAAATAAAAATGCTCGAGGATGTTTTTAAGTCAAAAATATAATAATAATAATAATAATAATAATAATCTTTATTTCTCTCGTAATCACAAACACAGTACAAAGTCAAGGTAACACTTAATAGAGACTGGTGTCTGTTGTAGGTAAAACCTGTATTACAGATCACCAGGCTTACCGCCATCGGACAACTCATGAATGACCTATGACTGTATTAACCTAACATACAGGTTGTACATAATAAAACACTATAGATATTATATTATTATTATTATTATTATTATTATATTATATAGATATTTAGATGCTAATAATTTATATTGTATACAATATTTCTTTATAATAAAAACGTACGGACCTAGTTTTTCATTATACCTACAACATTTCCAAAAATTATGAAAATTAGACTATGTTTACGGGGAGAAAAACGTTATCTCTTTTTGTATGAAAATTTACAGCTTCACAATCCTCTTAAGTATAACTCTTACAGGAACGACTGATTCGTCAAATTTTAGTACAACATTTTTCACAATTTCTGATGTATCTACCTTCTACCTATAAGTTTTGGTTTATTAAATATAGTTCAAAATAATGATCTCTCAGTTGGGACGATAGACAAAAAACAAGATTTACATTATCTCTTGAACCAGTAAGATTTCAATCACGATTTTTGTTTCACAAATTTTCCCAGAAGCATAATTTGCAATAAACATGATAATTATTCATACTTTTTCAGTATTAGGTCGTGTTTTACAAGATCACTCAATTGAAAATTGTGAACTCTGAGTGATCCATATAAACCGTTATAAATCTTAAACGTGGCTTTGAAACGAATCGCAATTTTGTTTAGCAGCTTTCACAAATCCTTCACAATTAATTAGAATGCAAATTATAAACACATAGGCAGTATATTTTTGATACGCGTTATGGCTTTTTCTTCAGTTGTCCAGATTGAGAGATCCAGTTAATGAGTTCTAACTTTCTTTGTTTAGATTTCACAAATTTTATACCTTACCATGAAGTTTTCACAATTATTTCCTAAATCTTCTTATAATTTGGCTGGGATTGGAAGAGTTTTTCGAAAAGATCTCTCAATCCACACGCACATGGCCGATTCTACTAACAAAATTGTTAAAAAATCGCAATTGAATGGCAGCTGAACCACGGCTTTTGAGCGTTTTCGCATTCCACTAATGTAACAACGATCCAACTGCGGTTACGTTTCAGTTCAGTCACCGATCGATCGAAAACAAAACCGAACATGAGCGTGACGTTTAATGGCATCATTATCTTTTTGACATAATTGAATCGTTTCGTTTCGCAGATTTCGCAAGCTGGGGCCCACAGAGTAGGTACATTTATATATATAGGCTGGGGCCGAAAACGAAACGTTCTTCTGAGTTTTTATTATTTATAAAGTTGAAATGTTACAAAAAAAAACATAACAGGCTAAAAGTATAAGTATGGTCTAGATATGTTTTTGTATTAAAAATACCTTTTTTTGTGGTATTA
Source organism: Dicycla oo (assembly GCA_948252095.1). NCBI lineage: Eukaryota > Metazoa > Arthropoda > Insecta > Lepidoptera > Noctuidae > Dicycla > Dicycla oo. Next base: position 22,328,583 of record OX411714.1, read on the forward strand.
TTAAAACATACTATTTGGATTGTTGCTCACACAGGCTACCCGCTGTTACGTTCCCGTTACTTTCCATTTTGCTTATACAGGGTGTTCCTGGAAGTATGGATCAAATCGAATAGGAGTGTAGGCAAGGTCATTTCCAAACTTTTTAACCCTGAGAATGTTGGTGCAATTTTTTACGGTTCAAAAGTTATGACCAATTTTTGTATTTTTCAATCACTTCGCATAGTGCTCAATGAAAAAAATCATAAAAAAACTAGCAAAGCTATCAATTACTTTTTTTTTTCAAAACGTTGTAGAAAAGTGGGCCTTTCTTTTGGTAATACTTATACGCACCTAGAAAACATGTGTTCAATAATAAAAAACAGTTACTGCAAAGTCTTCGGTCTGGCAGAAGTTTTACTCAATTTTTGAGCGATTTTTATGGGAAAAAGTTACACTAGCGAAAGTTGACCACGTATTACAAAAACTGGTCCAAGTCATAGAGATTCTTTGGAGGTAGGAATCACTGGAATATTCTTAATAGCTTAAAAGTTAGAGATTTTTACAATACAAACTTTGACACACCCAATTCTCCTTTAGGGGGGATAGTTTAGAAAAACCAAAATGAAAAAGTTCATAATTAACATATATGTATTCGTGGCAAGTTTTAAGTTTATTAACTCAAGGAATAAGATTTTTCATACAAACAAAAACCCCCCTTTTCACCCCCTATAAGATTGAATTTCCAATAACCCCTTCTTAGTGCTCCCCTAAATTATAAAAGGAATCCGTGTGCAAAATTTCACGTTCCTAGACCCAGTAGTTTCGGCTGTGCGTTGATTTGTCAGTCGGTCAGTCATTTTATTCAATCAATCAGTCAGTCATTCATTCAGTCAGTCAGTAAATATGTTCAGTATAAATAAAACCCTTTAATTCATATGTTATTTTAATTCCTGTAGTCAACATTTTACAGTAAACAATATTTTTCCATATTGTTATTTTTCGGAAAAATAAACGGAAAAATTTCCAAACATTGAAAAATTTCCGAAAATTACCCATCACTAGTTGTGGGTATGGACGGGTTGAGTTTTTATTTTATCTTAAGTGCACATTGTGTTGGATAAATAATTACACATACACATACACACATTACACACACACACATACACACATTACACACACACACACATACACATTACATTGTACATTATTGTAGATTTGTTTATAAGTAATGAATACAGCTTTCCTATGGTGGGTTGAAATTATAGACTAAGTTTATATTTATTTAATTCGAAACAAACATTCCTCCATAAGACGTCATAGATACTATCTAGAAAATACATAAAGTATTTTGTACTCGCTTGTACCACTGTATGGGGAAATTGAATTCTTTAATATCTTTTTAATTACACACCGACTAAATCTGTAACTTGGCGACTGATTCCGACTAATTGGCGACTAAATATGGGAGAAAACAGATCTTCGCTAGGTGTCCTAGTTTTTGAGATATAAATGTGGCCCTGCTGGGGAGACTCTCTCCAGCAGGGCCACCTATAAACCCTTATATCTTTTGAACCAGTGACCGACTAATTCTGATATTTGGCGACTAATTCCGACTAATTGGCGACTAAATATGGGAGAAAACAGATCTTCACTAGGTGCCCTAGTTTTTGAGATATAAATTTGGCCCTGCTGGGGAGAGTCTCTCCAGCAGGGCCACCTATAAACCCTTATATCTTTTGAACCAGTGACCGACTAATTCTGATATTTGATGACTAATTTCGACTAATTAGCGACTAATTTTTTGCGTTTTCAAAATTAAAATCCCTGATGGTGGCCCTGCCAGAGTCAGTGACACCCCGGCGCCGAGTCTTGTTGGAAGGACCATACTTGGTTATTGAACATGGTGTTGTTAAGGGGCTTAACTACCTTCTCAAGAATGGTATCTTGATACACTTATGCCAGTATTCAACCCGACATCCAGCGGAAACCTTGGTTTTTTAAATGTCCCAAATTGTCCAAGGGAACTGTTACATCCTTGTGTAGACTGAGACTTGGTCACTGCTGCAGTCCAGTATTTCTGAACAAGATCCATGTTCGTGACAGTTCCTTGTGCGAATGCGGTCTTGATGATGGTACTCTGGATCATATATTTTTCTCATGTCCGTTAAATTCCCAATCCTTTGACTTGTACCATAAGCTTTCCAAAATTAAAATTCCTCTCCCTACTAACTTCCATTCCCTCTTGACTAACTTTTCTCCTAAACTTGTCCAACTTTTATCATCATTTTTAAATATAAATGAAACCAAAATGTAGTTTGGTGTGTAGGTATAATATCTCTGTAGGTATATTCGTAGATTTGTGGTGTTTTAAATGTTTTTTAACCTTACTAACTGTACATCCACCCTTAACAAACGTCACGTAAGGCCGCAATATTGTCAAGGGTGTGACGGTACATGGAAATATATGATAAGTTAAGGAACCTACAAAGACCTACAAGCCTAACAGTCCCTAGCCTACCATATACTTAGTGTGTGATAAATAAATACATAGATAAGTACAGGATGTCTGCACCATGCGACCTAAGGTAACAGACGGATAGTAGACAGGAATACCAGGTTCGGGAAGGGTACACTCACTGCCAGTCACGCAGACTCACGAGACTGATCGGAGATGGCTAAAGGTGTCTTGGCCACAGTGAGGGGTAATGAGACAAGAATATAAAATTCAAATCTGATTTATTTACAAAATGTTCTGCTTATATACTAGTTTCTCTTAACACACACTATTATACTTAATTCTATGTGTCCTATGCGTGTAATATGCAACCAAGTCAATATTTTAACTGGACCGCATGAGGCAGGCAGAGTGCTGAGTCAATGTCCAAAGGTAACATTGAACACTAACAAAAATTGTCTCGTCCTTTCAGCTACTAACATATTATACTCGTAATTAGACAACTACCACGAAGTGCAAAGTTCGACGGCTTACCTACTGCATTGCCGTCACCACATGACGCTGGCAGAATAGCCGACATCGGCATAGCCGAATTCTAATGACGGAAATACCGCTCGCAGATTTTTCGAGAATGCTGAACTAAGTGCTGAGATCACAGGGTTAGATGCCGAATTGATAAAAAAATTTGATATATTTGAAAATTTTGCCTTAGAGACCAAAAATCTTTACTTGAATCTTTATTCGTGGTATAACATGCCTGTAACTGTTCACAAAATACTTCTGCATAGTTCTGAGTTTATCAAGACGTTTCATTTGCCTATGGGACAACTTTCTGAGGAGGCACAAGAAGCTCGTAATAAGGACTGCAGAAGATTTCGTGAGCATAATACACGCAAGTGTTCGCGTATTGCCACTAATAAAGATGTGTTAAATATTTTATTAATTACATCTGACCCTGTAATTAACAGTTTAAGAGATGTGCCTCGAAAAAAATGCAGTAAGCTCGCTTCCGAGGTTCTAGATTTATTAAATTACACCTAGTGTAACAGTAGATAAGGTTGTAGTATCTAGTTATTGTAAGCAAAGTGATAATCATGATCATGATTATTCAATTAATGATTCCAGTGAAAGTGATGAAGATGATTAGGTAAATGTTTTCTAGTGACATTTGAGTACTTACATTAACCTTTTCGCCGCCGACGTACACAAAACGCAATGCCTCGCCGAGCGCCAAGCTGTAAATGTATAACTAAATATACAGTAAACAGTAGTGATGGGGATATCGTCATATCGATGAATAAAATTTGTACGCGTAAAGTTAAGATTTAAAGTTGATTTTACGAATATAAATAAAAAGTGATTAAATATTTCCAGATTTGTTTTATTTCACAGTATCCTTAATAAGAAAAAACAGTATAATTTATGAGTATCAAAGAAACTAATACATAACTCAATTAGAACTATAAGGAATGGGGTACATCTCTATTTGTTTCATGATCTCATTCTTTAACTTCATATCAAGTTATTGGCACTGAGGGCACGTTGAATTCGATTCTGATCAGGGATGGGGTCTATGGTCTTTCTTTCTTCTATTTTTGTTTATTCCTGTGTTTTTTTAATATCTACAATATAACGTTACGTTTCATCCATTTAGATGATTTTTATACGAATTGCAATTAGGTTTCCTTTATTTTCTTTGAAAAGAATTTCTAAAAAAGTTAAAATTACAGTGCTTTCATACACTGTATTTACCATAATAGTGTATAGAGTACAAAAACAGTACCTAAATCTACTGTAATTACAGTGCATCTGGAGATACTGGGTTCACCGAACATTTTACATACCTACTTATTGAATTCCTACTCTTTGATGAATAAACATTATTATTATCATCCGGTTAGACATACCTCAGAATTATCTTCTGGTTCAATATTCTCCACAAAATACTCCGAGTCCGATTCCACACCTTGCAAAATTTGCAGAAGTTCGTCCGAATCAAGTTCTTCACTCATTTTTCTATTTGCAAGTGAAACAAAGAAAGATGCGTGCGCGCCAATCCGATTTTGTGCTGCACTATGCCAAAGTGACCTTGACAGCCGCACGCCTATGACGTCACTGACCAACTTCTATAGTAGTTCGTGGCACTCGGTGGCGCACAGGGGCATAGACGACCAATTGTTTTGTAGAGATGGGAAAATAACTATCGACAAGAATTAGTAACTACTTTATAATTACGTATCGGCATCTACCTGAAGGTCGAAATTCATCTACTATCCTTTGTAATGAAGTAGATAACTAAGTTCATATTTTATTGACCTCAAAATGTTTTCGATATTCGTAACTTTCTGTATTTATAAATATTTCAATGGTGAAATCAACCTTTCACGGCACATCACTGGCCAACTTGATATGAAGTGATTGGTGTTCTGAGGAAAGTAACAAAATTCGGAGTTTCTGTTTTTGCCGATTTTAGGACAAACTAGGGCTTATTTTGTGTAGAAAAATAAAAAACAGGGTAGTAGACAGTGCTATCTTAAATAATAAAATGAAGCAAAGCTTTTAATCACAGTAAATTTATTTTAATAAGATAGTTAAAATGGACAACTTCTATAGAAGTTGTGGCGCTGGTGGCACGAAAATCCCGAACTTCTATAGAAGTGCTTGGCGGTGAAAAGGTTAAATATCATTAGAAGACAATAATAGTAATAGTTTTTTATTGTAAAGTAATTAGTAGGTAATTTTCGTTCTTATTTAATTTTAAATAGTTTCTATTTGTATTATGACTTTTTACACTAGTTTACAGTTTATTCTGTGTGTATGTATCTGTCATTCACTTTTTTATACCTGTATATTTTTTTATACATCCTGATAATGAACCTCCTTCTATATAAATAGATCTTTTTTTAATCAAGTTATTTTTTTATTTCAATTTCCTAACTAAATAATGACTTCTTAATTATTTTTATCTTGTTAGAATCCATAAAAATGTGAAACTGAATAAAACAAAACATGCAGAAACTAGAAAACAACAAAAATCAATTAAAATAATTTTGTCCTGTCAGCTTGTTCTAGACGAATCACTGTGCGCAGGGCGCAGGGCGCTGCGCGGCGCCGGCGCCGTCTGCGCACCAGTGGTCTCGAACCTACCGATTTTTCGGTATTTCTACCGATATGGACTCTGTTCTACCGAAAAAAAACGATTTTTCTACGATTTCAGAGTATACATGGAAATTCTCCCGATTTTTCTACCGATTTCACACTTTTAAGTTGGCAACTCTTTTCATGTACCTATGTTTAAAGTTACGGGGAACCCTTCAATAGTAAGTATGGATGGACCTATAGTCTGTTTTTTATTCTCAGAGACTAAATTGACACATGAAAATGTCAAACTTACAAATAATGTTGCCAGTTCTTTTGTGGTAGTGTTGGCCTTTTTTTTTTTTGTGGATGGGAAATCATCAAATAACTTCTCCCGCTCTGGGTGGAGCGGAAGGGCGTGTCAGACTTTTACTGACTACAACCCACCCGTGTTCCTTCAGTTGCCTATGCCAGGGCCACGGTATCTTTTTCAAACAACCCGCGACCCCAGCGGCATCGGCCCTATTGGACCCCATCTCTTGCTGACATCTCTTTGAGGCGTGCGTGGAACACAACGCGCCGTCGACCCGGGCCTGGTCCTCACCGGACGGCGAGCTACCCACTACTCACCGTCCGCAAGCCCGCGCCTACGGTGGCCGGGAATCGGCTATCGATTCCCGCCGCCCAGGGCGTCTCCTGCGGCGACTGAGGGCGTGAGGTTGCCTCTCCCTCACGCGTTCCGCCTCCTCCTTTGCGAGCATTACCGCTTCGCAGAAGGAGGTGACGGCCTCCCATGCACTCTCGCTCCGCACCATGGCCTGGACCAAGCTCGGACGCGGGAGATCGCCGCCGCCGATCGCCTCCGTGAGAACATGGCGGTGCTCTGCCCAAGCCGGGCAGACCTCCACTGTATGCTCCACCGTGTCCTCTGGGCGATCCACACAATGGTGACACCCGGGCGTTTCCTCCCGCCTTATGCGAAACAGGAACCTCCCGAAACAACCGTGTCCGGTGAGGACCTGCGTCAGGCGGAAGCGTGGAGGCGCGAGGAGGCGTTTCGCCTCCTTGCCTCCGGGCCATGACCCTCTGGGACGCGTTCAACCGGCGGACTGGCCGCAGCCTCAGGGAACGCACCCACACCGGTGCCCCGTAAAGGGCCATGGACCGCACGACCCCCGCGTAAAGCCTCCGGCAGGAGGCGTTTGGACCACCTAGATTGGGCAGGAGCCGCTTCAAGGCAGCCCCAGCCCGCTCCAGTCTGGGAGCCAAACGTCGGAAATGCACCACGAAGTTCCACCGGCTGTCGAGGACGAGTCCCAGGTACTTCATCGTCGACTCGACTCCGATGCGAACCCCTCCTACCGTTATTTGGGAACCCGACGGTGGCGCATTCCGAGGACCATGAAAACACATGGCCTCGGACTTGTGCAGGGCACTGCAGGGCCACCACGAGTCCCAACTGCCGGATCCTCTCAACGACTATCGCAACCCCGCGTGTCGCTAATTCAGCCGCCGCCTGGTGCGACCTCCCCTGCGCCAGGACCAGCGTGTCGTCAGCGTAACATACCACGCTGACGCCGCTAGGGAGGTCGGCGCGCAGCACCCAGTCGTACCCGATGTCCCACAAATGCGGCCCCAGGACCGATCCCTGAGGGACACCGCACGACATCTCTCGCCGGTTCCACTCTCCCTGATGACCGGGGTAGATGACGGCTTATCCGTCAAATAGGCCTCAACCACTCGACAGAGGTAGGTAGGCATCCGGTGATACCGGAGTGCCTCCCTGATGCAACTCCATGGCAGGGTATTGAAGGCGTTGGCGATGTCTAGAGACACCGCCAAGACGACCCCACCCCGGGCAACAGCATCCCCCGTCGTGAGGGCTCGCACGCGCATGATGGCGTCCACCGTAGAGCGCCCCCTGCGGAAACCAAACTGGCTCTCCGCCAAATCCGGCCCCTCCTGCACCAGCCACCCGACGAGGCGGTCTGCAATAACTCTTTCAAAGAGCTTGCCCACCTCGTCGAGCAGCACGATGGGTCGGTAAGCGGACGGAGAGTCCGCAGGGCGCCCCGGCTTCTTAATGAGGACCAGTTTCCCCGTCTTCCAACGAAGTGGGAACTGGCCCCTCTCCAAGCATGCGCTTAGGAGCCCCCCTAGTCGAGGCCCGAGAGCCCCAAAGGCCAGAACCCAGGCTCTTCCAGGTAAGCCGTCGGGTCCTGGGGCGGCATTTTTGGCACTCAGCCTACGTACCGCCGCTCTCAACTCTACCTCGGTCACTTCCGGAGCATCGTCGTCGTCGTCGGTGATGTGGTCCGCAACGGGCACCGCAGGAAGCGGAGCCATGGGCGGGGGAGTATGTTCCCCTCGCGAAGGGAACAGAGCGCTCACCACGTCCTCCACAAGCTGAGGCCGGAGACTCTGCGTCAGCGGGGGCGCCCATGGACGGAGTTTATTCCGTACCATTTTATAAGGGCGTCCCCATGGGTCCCTGTTTAGAGTCTCCAGCGACTCCTCGCGAGCCAGATCCCTGGCCCGCAAGATCGCCGCTCGGAGGGCGGTCTTCGCCTCTCTGTACCCCTCGTACAGATCCGCCTGAATGGCTTCCGTATCCGGAGGGCGGATACGGAGCCTGCGGTGCCTGGTGTACCGGTGCCGCGCAGCAACGCACGCCTCGCGCAGAGCCGTCAGCTCCGGCGACCACCAATACACCTGGCGCCAGGCGCGACCGGGCTGGACCCGGGGCATTGCCACGTCACATATTTCGGACATGGCCTCCCGGAACCACTACGCCTCGTCGTTGATGTCGGCAGGCCTGTCCGGTGGTGACACCCAGGCCTGCACGATCCAGGCTTCCAGGAGGAGCTCCCGGTCCAGCTTCTTCAGCGCCCACCGCGGACCACTCGGGGCCTGTCGGACCGGCGCGCTCGAGATCTGGGCGGAGACATCAAACCGGATGTACCAGTGGTCGGAATAGGTCTCCACCCCCTCTATGACGCGCCAGTCAACAACATGTGGCAATAGAGCGGGGCTGGCGAACGAAATGTCCACCACTGATTCGCCCCGCATCCGCACACACGTGGGGACAGAACCCCGGTTTAGGATGACCAGGCCTGTCTCCAGAGCCCAGTCCTCCACCATCCTGCCCCGTGTGTCCGTATACCGGGAACCCCAAGCCACATTCTTGGCGTTGAAGTCCCCGAGGACGAGCACGGGAAGGGAACGAAACCCGACGACGACGTTTTTCAACTCCACAAGGGAGTTGTGGAACTCGGCGAGAGTTCGGTTCGGGGAGAAGTATACCCCTACCACGACAATCCCCCCGAACCGTGCTGCAACGCAACCCTGTCCCCTCTTGACGGCTTCGAGGGACAGGGTACCGGCGGCGGCCGACGAAATGAGGGTCACTGAGCCGCTCAGGTCCTCCACCCAGTGATCACTGGGCGGGACAAAGTACGGCTCAGCGACCACGGCGATGTTAATCGACCACTGCGCCATGCTCTGGAGCAACAGATCCTGAGCGGCGGCGCAGTGGTTGATGTTCGCCTGGAGGAGGCGTAATGGGGCCATTACTGGCACTCCATATTAGCCCCCCCCCTGAGCCTCCTGTGAGGGCCCTGCCGCAGTGAGTACGGCGGCGACGGCAGTGGAGGCGGCAGCGATGGCGGCTGTGGCGGCGGCTGCGGTCGTGACGGCGGTAGCGGAGGCGGAGGGCTTGCCCCTGCCCCGGGCTTTGGTGGGTGGACCACAGCCCTTGCTTCCAGCCCGGTGATCGGCCGGCTTGCCAGCTGCCGCACATAGATAGCAGTGCGGCGTGGCATTGCACGAGCCGGCCTTGTGACCGGGCTGACCACAACGGAAGCAATGACTGCTGCGATCCACCTCCGAGGTGCATTTTGCTCCCACGTGGTTGCCCACTTGGCAACGGAAGCACCTCAGAGGTCTGGGTTCCAGCAGTTTCACCCGCGTGGAATCCCAGCCCACCTGGAACCTTCGGCCCTCCCCAACTATTTTGTGGGCCGTCGGATACGGGGCGGCTCACCGTAACGGCTCGCATCCCCGTGAAGTCAGGACGGATGGTGCCTACCTTCACCTGTTCGAAGGCATACCCCCCAGTCTTGACCACGGCGGCCACCACCTCTCGCTCCGTCACGGAGTCGTCCAGACCCAGGATGCGCAAGTCAGCGCACTTGGCGGGTCTGGACACTCGGGCCTCGTCCGCATTTAAGGCCGCCCTGAGCCTTTCAGCCAGAGCGTCAGCGGTCGGGCCACTGGCCACACCGGGGATCTCGAGCATCCTAGCCCCAGTCGCAGTGACCATTACCCGCATGCCATTGGTCACACCGATCTCCTCCAGGTTCACCGCCGCCCTCGCCTTGGCGAGCACGTCGCGGTAGGACACGCCCTTCTTCTCTGCTTCCGGCTGTAGTGTGATCACTACAGCTGCGGACTTTGGGGCACGTAACCTCGCCGCGACGCTTCGCTCTTTGCGCCGCCGCCGCCTCTCCCTCCGCTTGGCCGACCTTGCCGCCTTGCCCTCCTTCCTCTTCTCCCCAGCTACCTGCCATTCGGCGTCAGCCGGAGGAGATTTGGGAGGCGGGGGCAGCCGCGTCGTCACCGCCACAGCTGCGGCCCTCTCAGGCGCCTTCGCGGCCGCCTTCGTGGGCGCCTTCGCAGGCGCCGTCGCAGGCGCCTTCGCAGCCACGGCCCCGCCCTTCGCCTGCCCTGCCGACCCTGGTTTGGCCGTGGCAGCCATGGCGGCATACGAAGCCGCCTTTGGCTGGCCTGAGGCCGCCGGTCGGCCTAGCGGGGGCCGCAGGACGATTCCCTCAAGGACCGAGAACCGGTTATTAAGGGCTGTCAGCTCCTTCCGCACCAAGGCCAGAACTCGGTCCTCTGCAGGCCCGAGGCCGCCTTGCCCCTGCTGCACCCCCTCCTGAGCGCCGGCTCCGCGGAGCCTGGCCAGGTCTGCTCGGAGCTCCTCATTCTCCTTTCGGAGAAGCTCCATGGCGGCTGTCAAGCGGCGACCTCCGCCCGCATTTCGGACATTCCGTCCGACGGAGGCCCTTGAAGTAGAGCCTCCGCTGCCGCCGAGGCCTTGGCTGCGGGCCAAGACAAGGCCATAGTCTTTAGAAGACTGCTTCTTCTTCAGGGCCACACCCTTGACTGCAGCGGCCACGACCTCCTCAAACCTGGCCCGCTCCGAATTGGAGCCACCAGCGGCGTCCGACTCATCGCCAGACGCCTCCACGGCGCTCCCCTCGGCCGACCCGGCTGAGCCGTCCTTCTGTGCGGCGTTTACCCGGCTCTTGCTCTTCCAGGCTAGGCCCCGGCGAGTTTATTTCGGAGCCGATTTAAGTCCGCCGTCCGAGGAAGACTCCTGGGCATCTCCCGGATTTAGGTTCCGCTTCAGGAAAGCATTTTTCCTTCCAGCGGCCCCCACCACTACGCACTCCGGGCTCTTAAAAGTGCCCTTCGCGCCCTTCACTCCGATGCGGCGTCGGACTCCGACCCCGCATCACTCCTCTCCCTCTCCTCTTCTCGTCTAGTTATTTTTGGTCCCATATTTGTTCCCACGAGTAAAAAAAACTTTATCACTGGCTCAAAACTGTGGTTCGCACTAGCGATTAATTTAGCTACCCATTAATCAAGCTACCAACCTCCCTCCCTCACGGTGCGCCGCCGCTTGAAGGTTTGGGGTAATTTTTTATAGAGGTTTTCTTCCTCGCGGTCCGGGCGGTTAAGTCAAGACCCTCGACCCCCGTCAAAAGTCAGAGACATGACCTTGAACAATCTTCGGGGCTACGATACTAACGGTGGCAGAAGGAAATGACTTCCTCCTGCCTGCCCGGCGGCAGGGTTAGTGCACACCGAGCCCGCTCTTACTCCGCCGCTGTGCGTCTCTGCTTAGAACAGAGGGACACACGTTGGAGCGTACCTCCGACAGGATATTGGCATACCGGCAACAAAACCATTGCCCGCACCCCAGGGTGCACCGTCCCGGAGACTGGCCTTCCCCCCGGACGTAGGTATCCGTAAGAGAACTCCAGCCCCCGGGCACTCGGGGAGGTTTCCTGTCCACGCACCCCTGGTAGTGTTGGCCTACGATACCGGTTTGTTAAAAAAATTGCAGATGCTTTCAATGTTGTTCCCGTACACGACAAAACGGATATAAACTATTTTCTTACAAAACTTTAAAAAAACACGGCAATTATTGGAACTTGAGACCATACAAACAATTACAATTCTAAAAACAATTATGATAAAATGGCAGTAAGTGTGTAATTTTTAATACGCAAACCCTAAATTTAACAGGAACAACACTGGATGTCTGTAATTAATTAATAAAAATTGTTTCACATTATATATATCTGTATCTTTTACTTTTGTATTAATTCGTTTTAAATAACTATCTACACCTTTAATTCAGGATAACTTATTATACAAAAAAAACGTTACTACTTGTTTTTATTAGCGGCAAATTACGGTAGAGGCACATAACTATTTAAGAATTACAAAAAAACTGGCAACCCACGTAATGTCATTTTAGTCTCTGAGAATAAAAAAACAGACTATAGTGCAGAATGTTCCATATATTTTGGGAATACCCTTGTGTCGTACAACTCGATGTTATAAGGGGCTTAATTCTGTTGTAACATTGCTGCAAAATGAAATTCCCAACATTTTTATACTTAAAATGCGTCTGTCATTCGTTTCATCTTTCCGCGTCATATGCTTGTACCAAATTGCCACGCTTTATAGAGGATCTTGTAAGGGACATTTACACAGCTTTTCTTCTAGCCCAAAAAGAGTGGCAGAGTTTAAAAACTTTCAAATGTTTTGTGACTTAAAAGTACATAGAATAATTCACCCCTCTCAAACACGCTGGTTATCAGTACATGCAGCAGTGAAGAGAATATTGGAACAACTCTCTGCTCTAAAACTATTTTTTATAGACCAAATCTCTAATAATGATCATCTTTTAGCTGCAGAACATATATTACAGAAGCTCCAAGATCCCACTACGATATTATTTTTGGAATTTTTAGATTTTGTATTGCCATTATTTACCGATTTAAATAAAGAAATGCGAGCAGAACACCCGAAAATTCATAATTTATATGAAAAAATAACTGGAACATTAAAACAATTTTTGATTGTTTTTTAAAAAGAGAATATTTAACTAACACTCCAATCGAAAATGTTAATTTTAAAAATCCCAGAAATTTTATGGATGTTGACGCCGTATACTATGGTGCTGCTGCGTCTAATACACTACTAAGTAGTTCAGACAATCTAAACTCAGATCAAGTAAATTTGTTTAAATGCAGATGCCTAGATTTTTATATCGAAGCTTGTAAGCAAATAACCACGCGGTTTCCATTGAAAAATAATCCAATAAAAGGTTTAGACATAATTGATCCAAAAAATGTTAAAACTGGCAAAACTGCTTCAATAGTTCTTATGAGTAGGCTCTTTCCCAATATTGTTCAGAGCAATGATTTCCAGGAAATTGATACAGAGTGGCGCATTTTAAGAAACTGTGAACAAATCAAAACATTTCCTGATGATGTAGAACTATTTTGGGATGAAGTAAGTTTACTAAAGCGTGGCGATGAAACTCAAATGTTTCCTTTGTTGTCTAATTTCATCTTTAATATTTTATCACTTCCCCATTCATCCGCTAACGTTGAACGCATATTTTCACATATTAATCTTTTGAAAACAAAACAGCGAAATAGGCTGTCTACTGAATCAATCACTGGTCTATTACATGCAAAACGACTCTTTAATACAGCTAATTGTTATGATTTTGAAATTAATTCGAAGATGACCGCGGCTATGGCCAAAGAATATTGGTATAAAAAATAATTATACTTAAGTATGATTGTTATAAATTAGTGTGTAATTTTTTTTTTAATAAACAAACGAATTTGATTGAATATTGTATTTTTCTGTCAATTACCTACCGATTTTGGGTTCAAATATACCGATTTTAGGTGGCAACTCTACCGATCTCGCTCTACGACGTTCGAGACCACTGCTGCGCACTGCGCAGGCAGTCCGTGATGCGCGCTACACACCTTCAGTTTTATCTGTGCGATTTATCTGTACAGTTAAACTGTACAGATAAATCGTAGGTCCATACAGCCTACATACTTTCAAGTAAACTGCGCGATCTTTCAGTTTTTATCATCATGGCCTCCATAGACGACGCTTTAGCGATCGTAGGACTAATCTGTGTGTTACAAGAAAATAGACGATAACGAAAAAAACGTGAATTGTGGTGTAAACACTGGCTTCTGTTGAGAAAATCGTATTCACACACATCCTTGATGTAGACTTAATTTTTTTTTAATTATTTTTTATTTCGTATTTTTTAGTTGTAGTAAAAACTGGAATATTTTTTTGTAATAAGTAGTTAATAGCTTTGTTATAAATATTGCACTAGAATTTGACCAAGGTTTTGAGATGTTTTCCCTTTGACACCACACCCTTAGCTCGTATCAATAAGTCAGGCCATCACACTTACACGTATTAGTCCATTATCTTGAAAACTACTGAGCCGATTTTAATGAAACTTGCACTGTTCCCTAAGTTGAAGTAAACGAAAGCCAATAAAAATTAAATGATCACGATCTGATTAACAGTTTCGGAGAAATGCTTGGACAAACATACATAGGTAGGGGAAGGTTGCGATAATTGGACTATTATAGCTCTTTCATTGGACCACCAAGGTATTTCCAAAACTTTGCAAGCTAGCAACACCCAAAGGGCGTTTGTGCACTACAAGGAATTTTACTGTCCGGCAGTCTGATTTTTTACGGTGCGATAAGGCACGCCATAAATGTATACTCAACGTTTTCCGTAAGGATTGTAAAAAATGATTTAAGAGGATTGTGAAGTGCCGATACGCGGCGTGATTTTTGGAGGCAATTACCTACATTTCATACAATTTACATAAATATTGTTTCGGGTGATAACGTTTTTACTCTCCTAAACCTTTACAAAATGAGACAATTTTGATCTCATTACATTCAATATACTTTAATCTAGGTCTGTACGTTTTTCGTTTTTAGTAATTCAATTTAATTTAATTAAAAAAAATAAAAATGCTCGAGGATGTTTTTAAGTCAAAAATATAATAATAATAATAATAATAATAATAATCTTTATTTCTCTCGTAATCACAAACACAGTACAAAGTCAAGGTAACACTTAATAGAGACTGGTGTCTGTTGTAGGTAAAACCTGTATTACAGATCACCAGGCTTACCGCCATCGGACAACTCATGAATGACCTATGACTGTATTAACCTAACATACAGGTTGTACATAATAAAACACTATAGATATTATATTATTATTATTATTATTATTATTATATTATATAGATATTTAGATGCTAATAATTTATATTGTATACAATATTTCTTTATAATAAAAACGTACGGACCTAGTTTTTCATTATACCTACAACATTTCCAAAAATTATGAAAATTAGACTATGTTTACGGGGAGAAAAACGTTATCTCTTTTTGTATGAAAATTTACAGCTTCACAATCCTCTTAAGTATAACTCTTACAGGAACGACTGATTCGTCAAATTTTAGTACAACATTTTTCACAATTTCTGATGTATCTACCTTCTACCTATAAGTTTTGGTTTATTAAATATAGTTCAAAATAATGATCTCTCAGTTGGGACGATAGACAAAAAACAAGATTTACATTATCTCTTGAACCAGTAAGATTTCAATCACGATTTTTGTTTCACAAATTTTCCCAGAAGCATAATTTGCAATAAACATGATAATTATTCATACTTTTTCAGTATTAGGTCGTGTTTTACAAGATCACTCAATTGAAAATTGTGAACTCTGAGTGATCCATATAAACCGTTATAAATCTTAAACGTGGCTTTGAAACGAATCGCAATTTTGTTTAGCAGCTTTCACAAATCCTTCACAATTAATTAGAATGCAAATTATAAACACATAGGCAGTATATTTTTGATACGCGTTATGGCTTTTTCTTCAGTTGTCCAGATTGAGAGATCCAGTTAATGAGTTCTAACTTTCTTTGTTTAGATTTCACAAATTTTATACCTTACCATGAAGTTTTCACAATTATTTCCTAAATCTTCTTATAATTTGGCTGGGATTGGAAGAGTTTTTCGAAAAGATCTCTCAATCCACACGCACATGGCCGATTCTACTAACAAAATTGTTAAAAAATCGCAATTGAATGGCAGCTGAACCACGGCTTTTGAGCGTTTTCGCATTCCACTAATGTAACAACGATCCAACTGCGGTTACGTTTCAGTTCAGTCACCGATCGATCGAAAACAAAACCGAACATGAGCGTGACGTTTAATGGCATCATTATCTTTTTGACATAATTGAATCGTTTCGTTTCGCAGATTTCGCAAGCTGGGGCCCACAGAGTAGGTACATTTATATATATAGGCTGGGGCCGAAAACGAAACGTTCTTCTGAGTTTTTATTATTTATAAAGTTGAAATGTTACAAAAAAAAACATAACAGGCTAAAAGTATAAGTATGGTCTAGATATGTTTTTGTATTAAAAATACCTTTTTTTGTGGTATTATTAAAACATACTATTTGGATTGTTGCTCACACAGGCTACCCGCTGTTACGTTCCCGTTACTTTCCATTTTGCTTATACAGGGTGTTCCTGGAAGTATGGATCAAATCGAATAGGAGTGTAGGCAAGGTCATTTCCAAACTTTTTAACCCTGAGAATGTTGGTGCAATTTTTTACGGTTCAAAAGTTATGACCAATTTTTGTATTTTTCAATCACTTCGCATAGTGCTCAATGAAAAAAATCATAAAAAAACTAGCAAAGCTATCAATTACTTTTTTTTTCAAAACGTTGTAGAAAAGTGGGCCTTTCTTTTGGTAATACTTATACGCACCTAGAAAACATGTGTTCAATAATAAAAAACAGTTACTGCAAAGTCTTCGGTCTGGCAGAAGTTTTACTCAATTTTTGAGCGATTTTTATGGGAAAAAGTTACACTAGCGAAAGTTGACCACGTATTACAAAAACTGGTCCAAGTCATAGAGATTCTTTGGAGGTAGGAATCACTGGAATATTCTTAATAGCTTAAAAGTTAGAGATTTTTATTAACAAGGAGGTCGTATTTTTACAATTTTCTATGTTTCAAATTTTCATTTTTTTCAGCTTAACTAACGATTTAATTTCAGTCCCTAGGCATTTGTTACCTATCTGAACACTATTGTTTGATGTGGTTTAGGTATAAATAAAAAATAAAAATAATTTCGGTAAACTTTTTGTTATCTCATGAGTCATGTTATTTGCCCTAGCTACAACCCGGAAAAAACCGTGCACCTGCTGTCAATGACGTCATATCGGCGCTCTGGTACAATATGTATGGCGACGGGGCGAGCGAGGCGAGGTGAAAGAGGAAGTGCGAGGGGCATTGCATTCCAACGAGGTGCTAGGAATGTGCGGGGGAAGGGAAACAAAAGAACCAGCGCCAGCGCGGCGCACGTTCGCACTCAGGTAGATGTTTTAGTAACTCGCTACCAGCTTGTGACTGCGCACGTACTTAATTCAGAGTTCATCAATAATTATTCTTTAACGTTATTTGGACTGTGTAACTTGGACTTTGTTTTTGCGTGTAATTTGGACACTGTTTGACTTGAGTATGGCTACGTACAACAGCCATGAATATGCAGATATGCATTTCATTAACGAATTTTGTTATGGAAATGCACGCCAAGCCGAAAGAGTGTATCGAGCGCGATATCTTAATCGGGACCGCTATCCGGATTAACGAGTATTCCAACGTGTACACTCCGCTTACGCAGTTGGTAGAAATCCAGGAGCTAGGGAAGGTCGACGTAGCGTTCCAGACCTTGGAGTCGATGATGTGGTGCTTCAGATGCTACGTGAGAATCCAATGACAAGTATTCGTCGCATGTCAAGACTGTCTGGGATTCCGAGATCTGTGGTACGTACTGTGAGACGACATATAATTCATCCCTTTCACGTTCAACGTGTGCAAGCCCTTTTACCGAGTGATCATGGCCCGAGAAGGGCTTTTTGTAGGGAAATGTTACGTCGCCATCGTGAAGATTCTCAATTTTTAAAGAAAATTTTATGGAGCGATGAAACAAGTTTCCGAAGGGTGGGGATATTTAACATGCATAATCTGCATTTTTATGCGCGCATTAACCCACACATTGTACGAAGTGACCATTTCCAGCATCAGTTCGGAGTAAACATGTGGGCTGGAATAGTAGAAGGACAGCTAATAGGTCCTCATGAGTTACCTGCTAGACTCGATGGCCCCTCATACTTGAGATTTCTACAGAATGACCTAAATGGTTTACTTGGGGAAGTATCACTTGAAACCCGTCGAGACATGTGGTTGCAGCAAGACGGCGTTCCCCCACATTACGCAAGAGTCGTAAGACACCATCTAGACTTAACTTTCCCTAGTCGTTGGATCGGAAGAGGGGGCACATTCGATGGCCAGCACGTTCCCCTGACCTGAACCCCATAGATTTCTTTCTATGGGGTTATTACAAAGAGATGGTGTACGAGACAGAGAGCGGAACCGAGGAACAACTCCGTCAGAAAATCACATCTGCTATCTTATACATAAAAAATAATTCTCGTGCATTTAGACGAATAATACCAAATTTCATTCGGCGATGCCAGTTGTGTTTGAGAGTAAGAGGAAGGAATTTTGAAAATCTATTGTAATTTCAATTTAATAATACATTTACATATTAATTTCATTGTTTTATTTTATTTTGCCACGTAGTTAGAAAATTTTAAAAATACGACCTCCTTGTTAATAAAATTCTCTAACTTTTAAACTATTAAGAATATTCCTGTGGTTCATACCTCCAAAGAATCTCTATGACTTGGACCAGTTTTTATAAGACATGGTCAACTTTCGCTAGTGTAACTTTTTCCCATGAAAATCGCTCGAAAATTGAGTAAAATTTTTGCCAGAACGAAGCCTTTGCTGTAAATGTTTTTTCTTATTGAACGTATGTTTTCTAGCTGCGTAAAAGTATTACCACAGGAAATGCTCACTTTTCTACAAAGTTCTGAAAAAAAAGTAATTGATAGCTTTGCTAGTTTTTTTTTATGATTTTTTTCATTGAGCACTATGCGAAGTGATTGAAAAAAACAAAAATTGGTCATAAAAATTGCACCAATATTCTCAGGGTTAAAAACTTTTTGGGCACGCCACAATTGCGGCGATAAGTCCCCTCTTTGAGGAGTGGTTGGAGAGGCGTCATGGCACCCTCACCTTCCGCCTGACGCAGGTCCTCACCGGGCACGGTTGCTTCGGGAGGTTCCTGTTCCGGATAAGGCGGGAGGAAACGCCCGGGTGTTACCACTGTGTGGATCGCCCGGAGGACACGGTGGAGCATACGGTGGAGGTCTGCCCGGCTTGGGCAGAACACCGCCGCGTCCTCGCGGAGGCGATCGGCGGCGGCGATCTCTCGCGTCCGGCCCTGGTACAGGCCATGGTACGGAGCGAGAGTGCATGGGAAGCCGTCACCTCCTTCTGCGAAGCTGTAATGCTCGCGAAGGAGGAGGCTGAACGCGTGAGGGAGAGGCAATCTTTGCGCCCTCACGCCCCTAG
The DNA here is from genome assembly GCA_948252095.1 of Dicycla oo. NCBI lineage: Eukaryota > Metazoa > Arthropoda > Insecta > Lepidoptera > Noctuidae > Dicycla > Dicycla oo. The sequence goes on from OX411714.1 coordinate 22,347,753, forward strand.
TCGCCGCAGGAGACGCCCTGGGCGTCGGGAATCGATAGCCGATTCCCGGCCACCGTAGGCGCGGGCTTGCGGATTGCGAGCAACGGGTAGCTCGCCGTCCGGTAAGGACCAGGCCCGGGTCGACGGCGCGTTGTGTTCCACGCGCGCCTCAAAGAGATGTCAGCACTAGCTGAAGGGGTCCGCTAGGGCCGATGGCCGCCGGGGTTGCGGGTTGTTCGAAAGAGTTACCGTGGCCCTGGCACAGGCAACTGAAGGAACACGGGTGGGTTTTAGTCAGTAGAAGTCTGACACGCCCTCCCGCTCCACCCAGAGCGGGAGAAGTTATTTGATGATTTCCCATCCACAAAAAAAAAAAAAAAGGGTTAAAAACTTTTGAAATGACCTTCCCCACGCCCCTATTCGATTTGATCCATACTTCCAGGGACACCCTGTATAATTCAATCATGATTCGAAAGGCACGTGACGCCATCTAATATCATAAGAACGTTATTGTTGTTTTCCTCGGGAAAATTACTTTTTCGGAAAGAAAGGTACTCTCTAGTCCATTTCTGTACATCTGACAACGTATATGCAAAATTTCAGGATGATCGGTTCAGTGGTTTAGTCGTGAAAAGTTAACACACAAACTTACTTTTGCATTTTTAAGATTTATTCGTATCAGATTTGTTGTTATGTTGAATTACACAATTATGTTGATAAACAACACTCTGCCTTGATGTTCGCTGACATAATATCTTTGAAATTTGTAGATTTGGAAAATAAATTTTATTTAGTACGACGAAGGGGATCGCAGTGTCGTGGTCTCATTCAACACTTTGTAAAGTTATAATTGTTGCAAGGGTTTACCATTACAGATAATCTGATTTGCGAGACCATTATCTTCTGCCGTACAGGAGTGGGTTGCAGAAAGGACTAGTTAGGAGCGATGGAAATGTATTGCCGTCCACTTGTTGTGGCGTTTGTGCCATACACGAGTCTCTTGCGACTGGTGTGTGGCTCGTCGGCCTTCGGCGTCCACACTTTGCCTCAAGCATACGTATGCGATTACAGCTACATCATCACCCAGAAGGTGCACACTAGGATTTAAGATCGTCGTATTGGTTTTCACAAGCGTCGGCGTGTTATCAATAAAGAACTTATGAAATTCGACACCTTCTACTAGGTTATCTAGTGCATCACGATCAAACGCTGTCACTTTAGGGTCACATAATTTAGAATAGGTTTCGTAGTCACCGTTATTGATTGCGCCTATGAGCACTTCAGTTACTTTGATTACTTCTGCTCGGCGCAAAGAAGCGTTGCTGTCGCCACGAGCTTTTCCAAACGAATCGGCTTTCGATGACGCTTCATCATCATCATCGTACTCATCATCTTCCAATGTTGTGCTGGAGTCGGTCGACTCTTCTACTTGTGAACACTTTCTTTTCTTCTTCATCCTATAATTTCCCGATAAATGGGGTGTAGCAATTATGGTTGTTAAGACAGCTCCCCTCAGCTTGTGCTGTGCATTAAATTTCTTCAAGAATTCCACGACCTCTTGCCTGTGCTTAGCAGAAGCAACACGTTCGGCCTGGCAAATCCAAGGGTGTTTAAGGGCTTCGGAAGCCGTTATTCTCTGGTTTGGATTTACAGTTAACATCCGGTTTATGAGGCTTTTTGCTTCTGGTGTCACCGTATCTGGAGATGGGTAATCATAAACACCCGCTTTAATTAGCTCGTACATTTTATGCTGATTGTCATCCCAAAATGGAGGATTTCCAACAAGCAAAATGTATAGGATCACACCGCACGCCCAGATATCTACAGGCTTACCATATGGTTCTCTTTTAAGTAATTCGGGTGATAAATAGCTAGGAGTACCTGAAAAACCGAACCACGCTTGTTGGTCGCCTTGTACTTCAATAGCTAATCCAAAATCGGCAAGTTTCACAGTAGCTCCTTTAGCTTTGCTGTATATTAAAAAATTTTCTGGTTTTAAGTCTCTATGCACAACTCCATTATGGTGACAATACTGAACAGATTCAAGAATTTGTTGTATACAGTGAGATGCGTCAGCTTCAGAGTAAAGTTCTCTGTTAGCAATATCTTCAAACAATGCACCGCCCGTTAATAAGTCGAATACCAGGTAGTGAAAACGCTTCTCTTTAATATAATCATGAATTGTTACGATATTAGGATGCTGAAGTTTTCGGCAAATTCGCACCTCTCTCTCCAAAATCTTGAAGTCTCTGGCTGAGAGTTTCTTAGTATTTATAATTTTGGCCGCAAATTCATAACCAGTTGATTTTTGCACAGCACGTCGCACGATGGCAAAGGCTCCTTTTCCCAATACTTCTTTCAGATCATAATTATCAGAAAATCGCGTACTCACAGTTTCGCGGTTTGGCTCGGCCATTTTTACAGTAAGTACAAACGTGACTGAGCATCTGAAACAAACAAAAAAACCGGTCAAGAGCGAATCGGACTCGTGTACCGAGGGTTCCGTACTATCATATATAATAAAGTGTGCTATTTAGAGACATCATTTTATTTTTCCTGTAATCTTTACATAAACTTCTATCACACAGAATAATTTCAGATTTTTCTCTATGCAAACTTCGGAGATAAGGGTACGGTAATTTTTTTTTTTTACATTTTTCATCAAAAATCGAAAATTATGAGCCCTAAAAAAAGAAAAACTGTTTGAGAATGTGCAAACAGCGCTCTTTGATACCCCACATGACCTAGTAGCCCCACTTCAAATTTTTAAGACGCCCTTTCAGTGCTTATAGCAAAAAAAAAAAAAAACTTTCTTATTTGCAAAATAGTTGGGTAAATGTCATCTAAAACTATTCCAAAATTCAAGTTGATAGCATTAGTAGTTCTTGATATCCCGCTGTGACAGACAGACAGACAGACTAAAAAGAAGAAGATAATTGAGTGTTATTGAAAGATGTATTTTAATGTCATGTCATGATTGCGTAGTGTATATGGTAGTGTATACAGGCTGTAAAAAGACATCACATAGCCGTCAACTATGCATACTGTACATCTACATAAGTAGCTTTGCGCCAAAATTATTGTTGGGAATCGATGACTTTTATTTTTAGGTATAAATAAACAGCAACTTCTTATTGTTATTCCATCCTTATTGTAAAATATGTCTGTTTTATTTGAAATTTAACTATGCAATAACTTGGATCTGGGTCTGTAATGTTGTGCATGTTTTTACAAAATAAATAAATGTAACGTGAAACCAGGCAAACGGCCCCGCGTATAGGTCGCGTCTAATAACTTTGCTACTCTGAAGTTCGCGCAAATAATTGCGCAGTAGTAAATATCTACACTAAAACAGCAGCGCGCCATGCTATGCGCATCGGAAAGCCTGTACGAAGTGATAATTTATATTTTTCACCTCACACTTCAGGTCCAGTTGAAACTCAGCGTCGAGCAATATTTTTTAGGCATTTTTGCTGAACAGCGCCCTAATTGCGTAACACACTATCGATCGGAATCTGAATCATTTTGAAACAAATTGCCAATCCATTGCTTTTTAAGTTCGAAAAATTTGACTTGTCAACACCGTAAATAACGCAATGTTGTTGAACTGACGAAATGAAACCGATTCCGATTGATAGTGTGTTACGCAATTAGGGTGCAGGTTTCAGAGCGGCAAAGTTATTTGACGCGTACGAGTAGGTACTTGTGGTAGTGTGGGTTTGATATTAATTGCCTTTTTGTAACTTCAAATGCGTAATTTGTTAAAGAACAATGAAAAATTTGGGTAGGTAATGTTTGTTTTTTGGAAAAAGTTTAGTAGGGGACAGCGGGGTTAGAAGTGCCGATTTTGGTATGATCTCAAAAAATTACGTAGAAAATGTGATATTGAAGTTAAAATTAGGGTGGAATTTGTTAAATATATTCTATTTTATTATTCTGAAAGTCTTGGGTATATTTCCAACAGTTTTTTATGTACGTACTAGCTTTTGCCCGCGGCTTCGCCCGCGTGGTTGTCGGAAATTATCCCACAGGAACGTACTACCGGGATAAAATGTATCCTATGTCCTAATCCAGGTTATAGTCTACCCATGTGTCAAATTTCATCCAAATCCGTTCAGCAATTTTAGCGTGAAAGCGTAATTTTCAATCATGATTCGAAAGACACGTGGCGCCATCTATTATCATAAGAACGTTATTGTTGTTTTCCTCGGGAACCGTACTTTTTTTCGGGATGAAAGGTACCCTATATCCGTTTCTGTACACCTGACAACGTATATGCAAAATTTCAGGATGAACGGTTCAGTGGTTTAGGCGTGAAAAAGTAACAAAGAAACAAACAAACTTACTTTCGCATTTATAATATTAGTTAGGGGATACAGTTTTATAAACGGATTGTTGGAAACTTGCCCCATAATGGGGCAAGTTGTTATCGCGCTGCGGTAAGTTGTTACGAGGTTTATTAGGGGCAAAGTTGATAAAAAACATGGCTTGATTAGGTATTCATTTATTTATAGATTAATTAACATGTCTTAAAAGTAATAGGCAACTTTTTACGTAAATTTAATAAAACACAATTACAATAATTTAAATAAGAAACATTAAACAAAAAATAGAATTAACTTCTTATGTTTTAACATCTATAAATTGTACTTTCAGGTTATATACAACATTATCTTAATTTGACATTCATAGCTTTTAATTATCATACTCGGCCTTTACAATTGAGGAAATATAATCAAACTTTTATCAATCTTTGGAATAATAATTAAGAAGACTTAAAACGAATCATCACATGACGCATATGAATCACAATTAGGGCCCACGTATGATATCGAGTAAGAATTTATCAGACATGTAGAATGGGCTCAGTTCTGACATTCTTGGCACTGAACCCATTCTTCACCAGCACGTGAGTTGGAGTAGCTATCACAGCTCAATTTACAATAATACTCCAAACTATCTTCTTCTTCAGAACTTTCATTCTTTGTAGAACTTGACTTTTAACAGATTTCCCTTTTCCCTTACCACTTTCCACTTTCTTTTATCCTGTTGTTTTCTTTGTCCTTATCCTTGCCCAGATCTTTAAGACGGTTTGTCAATGGTTTTCTTTTTCTTCTTGGATTGTTCTGCTGCCACGGCTTCTTTCTCAGGCGTGTCTGGTAAAACTGTAGATTTTTTTAATGCGTCGTTTGCTGTTTCCAACTCTTGGTGTTGCCTTTGGAAAGGGTCTAACTATTTTTGGCGAATAAACAACAGTTGGTTCTTCACGATTTGCAGCCCAAGACGACCCTGGCTGATTCCAGATTTCCTCTCAGTAATCGGAGCCCTTTCAGAATTCGGTACATTTTGTCCCGGTACTATGGTTACTGCTACACTACCTAATCCTACCTAACCTAGGCACAGGAATTCCTAGGAGGATTTCAAAATGAAAGGTAGGTAGACAGTAAATTGGAACATTTATTTTTAAAATAGCTCGGTAGACTGAGGGTCGAATTATAGTTGGGTTAGGGCCTATACAGCGATTAACCTCCACACAGGTCTAGCACTCCCCTGACGTCACTGGCCGCTGCAGGAGACGAGTGCTCGCGCGTCGATCGCCAGGTCCAACGGCTGGGTAGGGTTCGCCGGTTGTTCTGCTACTGTCCACCACGGGGAAGCAGGTGATTAAGGTGTACGTGAAACCCTGTAATGCGCAATAAGCGAAAGCATTACACACTGGCCGTAGACGGTGAGCACCCACAGCAACGTTTAATGGGGAAGCACTAATATGTAGATGTGTTGCTGTGGATGTTCACCATCAGATACGGAGATGACAATATTTTCGGTTACTTAGCCGTTATTCTAAACATTTGAAATTTACAAAGAAAACTAAATTTTAAATAAGCAAGAATGATATAATTCTGAAAATGTGGGGTAGAACTGCAAAGAGAAATAAGTAATAGCGTCTAATAAAAACAATGATAAGCAAAACACAAATGAAAAGATCACCAGCCAAGCAAAGCGATAGAAACCGTTACGGTTTGCTAAGCTACTGGCTAAATTAAATTGTGCAACACTTACCCAATCGGGGTTTAATTCACACACACAGAATATGTTTAACCGTGCACGAGTACCTACTCAGTATATTAGGTACTGATTTAAATAATAAAATGTCGAGGGAACGGTAGGGACGCCTTCAATAAAAACTTGATCGCGATTACGATAAAGGTACTCGTATGGACCGTGAAAAAGTGACGTGCGCTCGCCTCGACAGCCAGAATCGTCCTCCAGCGGCGACGTGGAAGTAGTTTGTCCTATGGCCCTTGCCCGCGCGCCGCGCCGAGAACAAAGGAATTCCTTTCTGGGTGCCTAATATGTCGCTTGCTTTAATACGTGCGTGGTGATAAACTGCAGCTGGCCAGAAATCTGATTTGATGCGTTCATTTTTAGTTTATTTTAATATTGTAAATAGTTTTTTTTTTTTTAATTAATAGTTAATAAATAGTTTTTTTTATGTTTATTTTTCTATTATAATTAAGAATTAAGACATGTAACAATTAATGTTGTTCTGTTCTCTTCTTCCAGCATCCTCGAGTTATTATCTTCCGTATTCATATCACTGTTGCTCGGGACTACAACTCCTATGGGTACTTAAGGTTCCTCCATTGCAGGCAAAGGGCGATCAGTGACAAAAGAAGGAGCAAAGTCATCATCGGTAAATATGTTGTGATAAGGCCAAATGCCAGTGTTCCTGAAAGAGCTCATTATATAAATAGGAATTGCAGCTAAGGGCAATGCATATAGACCTAGTTTTTCCTGGGTTGCTGCGTAGCCAATTGTCTTGGGCTTTAGCGCAGCAATTTTTGAATGGTGCATTCACTCCGACATGGATGTCACTTGGAATTCGTTTTCGTAAAAAAGTATTTAAAAAAATGCGACCTTCAATATCTCCAGTCCCAGTAGATACCAGGTATGATCTAGTGGATAAAAAAAAATGATCCAAATAATCGGTAGAATATGTTACTTTCGGCTTCGGAAAGTGTCTTTTTAAAATATATGTCAAAAATTGATAGCGATCAACTTTGATACGTTTTATTTTAATACCGTAAAATGCTGTAACTTATGCCAACTATGCCCAAATTTGCCTATTTCGTTTCAATTACGATATTTTGCGTTTGCTTAGTTTTTTTCTTATTTTCTGGCATTTGGTTTTAATTTTACATTATTAGGGCAACAAATCCAAATACAAATATTTTTTATTTGTTGAACATAGGTGGGTTAAGTACAGATGTTATAATTATTAAAGAACGCTAAGTACGCCGATGACGGCTAGCGTCGTCGGCGTACAAATATTATTATGGACGAACATGCTGATTACAATAAATTATTCCAATTATTATTACAATTATTACAATTACTGACTTAAATGATTACAATTATTATTCGCCAAAGTTTTAGTCATTTTTGAACTTTTAACAAATTAACAAAGATCTACTACGGCATCAACTATGATGATAACTTAATTTTCAGTACCGTCGCGCCATAAATTATTTTTAAATTGGCTTCAAATAATTTAATCTGGGGCTTTTCATAAAAACACTAAATATCTAACTCAAAAACTACTGAACTTCGGTTATAGAACATTTGGTGGCTTAATTTGTTGCATTTTGACACTACTATGACGTCCTGCAAGGAATACGTCGAGTTACCAGTAACCCTGAATTTTGTAGCTGACTGTACATAAATACATCAGATTTTTACGATCGAGCGAGTTGACGATAAAAAAGTACGGAAAATCGGAAGGTGCCAACTCGCTCCGATTGCGCGAGTCACACGCAAGCGAGTTGACGAATGACTCCCAAAATCGTGCTGTTTCCCTCTGTACGGGATACCGTATTATACATCATTTTTTGTATATGATTAAGACAAATATACATATTTGCTTCCCACTTAAAGTTCGATTCATTGGTGTAATAAAAAAAATTGAGGTCGATTAGGTCTCTAACGGACTGTAGTAAAAAAATATTCACTCCTTGCGTTAGGAGACTTGTTGGTAGTCGTGAATCGTACGCCTCGCAGCCGCAAGTAAGGGAGGGTGGGAGGCGCGGGCGTCGCAGGTTTTGTTTTAGTGTTGTTCAAGTATCGAAAGTGAACACGAAAAGTATATCGAGTGTGTATAGAAAGTGATCTTTATACTTTGGAAACAAAAAGTGTATCCACGGAAATAATGAGTTCTTTTAAAAGCAAAAAGTCAATTTATTTTGGAGAAGTTGCTATAAATCATTTTGATTCCAAAATAAATTGTGAAAAAGTGAACGAAAAATCAACGCCGGATTATACTGCTTCATCGGATGATAAAATATAAATTCTGGTAAATGTGCAAATATGCCCGCCATTGGCAAAAAGTGACAGTGATTCAAATTATGTAATTTTTAACCGGGCTAAAAAGATAAAATTATGCTTTATCATGCGTCGGAGCCCAGTCATGATGAAAATATAGTATACACCAGAATACAATATTCAGTTCAAAGAATCTTAATAATACTTGTTCTATCAACAACTGAGATTTTTATTTTATTCCCATCACTAGTCGATTCAGGTATAGTTCGTTCGCGTTAAGAATGCAGTGAGTCATCAGTGCAACTGCAAGATAAAGGTGTATTCAGAGTGGTGTTAAATTCAAACAAATTATATTTTAAAAGATTAAGTTTAAAGAATTTATAAAAATACACTTAAAAGTTTAAAATCAACATTAAATCATAAGATCATATTTTAATAACTATCACTAGTATCCTCGTTAGTATTTATAACAAAAGTATTTCTACAGCGAGGTCCATGACGTCATCTAAATTCCACATGGTATTTTCTTCTTGTAAGACGTGGTCGCAGCATTTCTTTCATCGATCAGCGTCCACTAAGCGAATTGCGTCATAAAATATTTTTTTCACGTCAGACATCTTAAAAGTTGTATTGTTGGCAGCAATACAATTTTTTATTTGGGCCCACACCAACTCAATGGGGTTCAGTTTGCAGTGGTACGGAGGTAAACGGAGAATTTCAATGCCGTTACTTCTAGCCATTTCATCGATTAAATATTTATCATATTGTGGGGTGATTTCAGCGGCTTCCTTTAACAATTCTTTTTTTAAATAACTCATGTCCATGAGTGTCCCTTTGCTTTTTAGCCAGTCTATTATTTGTTGTTTGTTCCAAGCGGTCGTTGGTATATTCTCGAGTTTGACAGAATGATAGGGAACGTTGTCCATGACAACAATGCTTCCTGGTTCTAGCTTAGGCATTATGTTTTTGAATCACTCTAGGAACCTGTCACCGTCCAAATCTTTTGTCGCTACCAATATGTAAAACAATAACCTTTTTCCCTTTCCAGTAGGAACTCTTGGACAGGTAGATAAGCCGTTTTGAAAAGCATATCTCTCGTTTTTTATAGTTGTATCCAACCACACTTTTGATTTAACATGTTCGCCGTTTACCCACGTTTCGTCAAGGAAGTATATGGTTTTATTTGCTTTTCTGTGTTCTTTGATTTGCCTGAGATATTTACGCCGCCACAAAACAATGTCTTCTCTTTCCATTAATAATGTTCTATTATCCTGTTTATTAAAGTCAAATCCCAGCTTATGCATTATTTTATGAAGTGTGGAACGTTTAAACGTTGGAACATCTTCATCAGCTTCACAAATTATCATAATTTTATTTAATGTTGGGTAGTCGTTATTTAAATATATTGAGTGTACTTCTCTCCTTATAGCACATTTGTCTAATTCATCAAATTTATCATAGACTTCCGGGCCCATTTCTTCACTGGCGATTTCAATGTATTATTTTCCCTTTTTTTTCACTAAGAATACTATAAACTGTTCTCTCGGACACACCCCCATGCAGCTGCCGTTTTTTGTACTATGCTGTCCACAGTCACATTTAAATCACACTGTTTAAAATACTTAAAAACATTGTAAATTACTTTTTTCTCCACACTATGAATTATCGAATGATACGATATTTTATTGATATTTTTTATGATTTTATTTTTACGAATTGGAGATGTATTCATTTTTTTAAATTTAAATCAGTTAACACAAATGACAGGACATAGCCGTTGCGTTCGAAGCAATGTCTTCAATTGTCATTGTGAACTTGACTTTGTAATTTGAAAAGATATGATTGGTTAGGGGGCGGGGCTAGGCCGACGGACAATGATGACTCACTGCATTCTTAACGCGAATGTACTATAGTCGAAATACGTAAAGTGCGGTGGGCTGAAAATGAAGCTCCATAGCTTAGCGTCGCTCAAAAATCATGTACAGACGCCAGCATGTCGAGCTACCCGAAACTGTCAAATTTTCCCAATCCACCTTGAACCTAATGCGTTAGCGATAAAGTTGAAAACCTATTAAAGAAATGTGACAGATTGTAGTAGCTTGATGTGCTGGTGTCTGAACCTAATTTTGAAAAAAATATCTTGCTAGCGTATTTCTTTACTAAATAGCAATATTTTATGTCATGGATCTTTTTTTCATAACGTTATTATTTAATAAGTTATTTGCGATTTCTTTTTTTTTCTATGGAGCTGAACAGTTTTTTGGTCTTATTTCTTATTTTTAAGCTTTCTTAAAATATAACATTCTGTATCATACAAATGCATCATTGAAGCTATATTATTATTAAAGCCTGAATCTCAGAAACCCTCGGAACAATGACATTTTCAACTTTAAAAAATAAAATAAATATATTTTATGCAAGCACGTCATTTAAAAGTTACTAAATGCAATGTTATGTCCTTTCTTACACGCCACCTAACGAGGTGAAGAACTAGGCGCGTTTTTTTTTATAGTGATGTACCCAGGAGGCTAATTCACTTAGAAGAATACAAAAAATATAGATGTTGTATGAAATAAAGTTCGTGTGAAGCGATTTTTTAAGTGCAACGGTTAGTCAGAGTCACTTTGTGAACTGTGGAATAGATTCAAATCTACAAAAGCCAAGTTCTCTTTCTCGGTATCGGCCTTATCATCAAAATTATCATTAATTAGCAGCGCCCCGCGGTTTCACCCGCTTATGCGTTATGCTTATGCGCTTAAGTCTCGAACCCGTAGGAATATGGAGATAAATGTATCCTATGTGTTAATCTACGTTATCTATGTGCCAAATTTCATCAAAATCGGTAGAGTAGTTTTTGTGTAAAAGAGTAACAAATATCCATCCATCCTTTCACATTCATAATATTAGTAGAATTATTAATGCACAAAGCAGCTGTTGATAAAACTTTGTGTTTCCTACGAAGTTTAGGTCTATTTGCCGATATATGAGGATCAGGGGGCCGATTCTACTAATTTGCAACGTTACACGTTCAATTATGTTTCAACAACAGTTCAGTTTCGATAGCCGTTCGATAGTTACCAAAAACGTCATTCTACTATTCTGTATGCAAAATGGAAACTAAACTTAAACAGAATCGTAACGGGAACGTAACAGCGGGTAACCTGTGTGACCAACATTCCAAATAGTCGTAGTATGTTTTAATAATACCACAGAAAAAAAGTTGAATCTAATAATATTACTAAATACGAATAAGTGCTACTAAAAGTATTTTTAATACAAAAACATATCTAGACCATACTTATACTTTTAACCTGTATATTTTTTTGTAACATTTCAACTTTATAAATAATAAAAACTCAGAAGAACGTTTCGTTTTCGGCCCCAGCTTGCGAAATCTGTGAAACGAAACGTTTCAATTATGTCAAAAAGATAATGATGCGACCAAAGTGTAAAGTAATAATACAGAGAAAGAAAAGCAACTCTGTAGTAAAATTTGCATGTATGGAAAGTGCTGCTACGTCTAGTTTGGTGGGTGAATTAAGGCTATAATAATACATACCTACCTATAGGTATATATTAATATACCTACATAGTATGCATACTTACTATAATAATATGTAGCGAACGAGTCCTCTCACCTATTTATTATACTCTTTGAGCGAGTTTGTGTTATGGTAACAGTCAGGGAAAAAAAACACGTATGGAGTTGAGAAAAATGTCCTTTTATTATTATCAAACAAATTTTATTAATATTTATTCGTTTTAAACTTATTATACTTAATATAAATTAAATTCAGGAATAACATAACACTTTTTCTTGTTTATAATAAAGATAATACGGTACGGTATGGTAATAAACACTTACATAAAACATCACGGCCAAAAATACACAATATCTTCTTCGGAGTTCACTCATGTTAACAAAACAACAAAAATAACAAACGAAAATCAAAGAGGTAATAATATTATGAAATAGAAACAAAACAAATAATAGTAACGAGAAACAATTTTCAACAGAATTGCGCAACAATATCGGGAAAGTCGGAGTTGACAATGGCGACAATGACATTTATTTGACCAAGACAATATAGCTGCCAAGTTTTTTTTTTGTCACTAGACTGCAGATGTCGCTGTCGTCTACGGAAATTGATGACAGTATTAAGTGTGCCCCCCCTGGATGCGACTAAACGTCACGCTCATGTTCGGTTTTGTTAGCAGAATAGCTTCTGAGATTGTTTCGATCGATCGGTGACTGAACTGAAACGTAACCGCAGTTGGATCGTTGTTACATTAGTGGAATGCGAAAACGCTCAAAAGCCGTGGTTCAGCTGCCATTCAATTGCGATTTTTTAACAATTTTGTTAGTAGAATCGGCCCCCAGATGTTAAAATGAAATTGTGTATAAGTACAGTCGTCATAAGGAAAAAAGACGTATCTGACATTTTTTTCGAAATAGTGTCATAATATTTACATACTAGCTTTTGCCAGCGGCCTCGCCCGCGTTGATGTTGGAAATTATCCCACGGGAACCGTACATTTTTTCCGGGATAAAAAGTATATTTTATGCTATTCCAGACTATAATCTATCTCTGTGCTGAATTCCATCCAGATTCGTTCAGCAAACATCCAAACATTTCATTAATCTTCACAAACTTTCATTAGTAAGAAGTAGGATCTGAATAGTGTTTTTTTTTTTTAAACATTGCAGAGTTTTCTAAGTGGTGTTAGTTTTTAAACCAAAAGTTCACCGTATTAAAACATAACATCGAGTACCTATCTACGCGATTGCAAATAATTTTTCCAAGAACTGCATCACATTCTTCCAGAATTCTCGTCCCAAAAATATCTGATTATTATTCCCAGTAACACTTTTGTAAACTTTTGGTACCAGTTATTATCGTGGCGTAATGGGAGTGCGTTACTCCAGCAAGAAATTATCTCCTAGAGTGATATGAGTGGTACCTATAATTAGTTCGTAATCTACTGTAAATGTGCGCCAAATAAAAAATTTGCGCGCCTTGTCGTTTTGGGAAAAAACGGAAAAAACGATTCCTGCTGGAGTAACGTTGGCAAACGTTACTCCAGCAGGAATGTTGCTCCTAGAGTGACATGAGTGGTACGTATAATTAGTGCGTAATTTGCTGTAAATGTGTCTTCAGGTTTTCGAGATATTGCGTTTCCTGCTGTAGTAACGTTTTGCAGAATCGTGTATCTCTAAAACCATTGTGTGTGCGCCTGTAGAATAAACATCTACAAGTAGCTCTTAATTTGTGTGTATTTGTGACAGAATTAGATTTAAGAAAATATTTATAACTTTCAGGTAATCGCGCTTTTTTAAAAAACCCGAAAAAATATCGCAGCGCCTAAATGAGAAAACGTATAAGCTCGCTGAAAACTGTATTCGGTTCTTCTTGACGCGTATAATAGCCATACAAAGTTTCAAAAGTGTACGTGCATGCGTTATTGAATAATATTGCTAAAAGTCAAAACGATGATGTCATAACTTTGACGTCAAAATACAAGAAACCGGCTCAACCCAAGACGTGGAGATTTACCCAAAAATTAGTGCGTATAATCAAAAATATACAGTGAAAATATTCAGTTTGGAATGTTTCGAAATAAGTAGATATAAACAAAAAACTAAAATGTCAAAACGGCTGGTTATCCGACCAAATTCGAAGGACTACAAAAAAGCGACGTATTCATACATATGGAAGACCTTCTTAACTTTCCTCACGAACTGGTTGAAACGTGTTGTGCCTGAGTACACTGAAGTAGGAATCGGAAGTACCACTCATGTCACTCTAGGAGCAACTTTCCTGCTGGAGTAACGTTTGCAAACGTTACTCCAGCAGGAATCGTTTTTCCGTTTTTTTCCAAAACGACAAGGCGCACAATTTTTTTATTTGGCGCACATTTACAGCAGATTACGCACTAATATTATAGGTAGCACTCATATCACTCTAGGAGACATTTTCTTGCTAGAGTGACGCACTCGCGTAAAGGGGCGTTAAAAAAATTGGTGGCGTTTTAAAGTCGACACAAATAATTAGGTGGGGGGTGCGACTTCCACTCTAGTTACCGACGGACTTCGAGAGCGGCTGTATTCTGGGAGACGAGATACTGGTGTCGAAGAAGTGATGTAGCTTGATTTATATTGAGGGAATGTTTTGTGGATGTTGCAAATAAAATCATGACAAAGATCATAATTTTGATTAGATTTGACGATTGGAGAATTCAAACAAAAAATTACTACAACAGAATTAAAAGAATTCGACAACCTCTGGGCAATGAGCGTCGCTATATTGCTGCGTTTACATCTATCCCAAAATTGCGTTTTACGTTTTGATTATTTTTTTTTTTTTTTTTTATTCGTGATGGGTTTGCTCTTGACTCTAGTCTAGGTCAGAGGTGACAGAGACAAAGTCGACGATGGAGTGAGCTTACCCAGAAGAAGCCTGTTCACTCTCACTTTGAAGAGATTAGGGTTGTATACGTTCGGAAACACAGACGCAGGTAGTGAGTTCCACTCTTTTGCTGTGCGCATTATAAAAGACATTTAAAAGCGCTTAGTGCGAATTGGTGGAATAGCAACCAGGTAGGGATGGTAACTGGCAGTGCGTCTAGATGTCCGGTGGTAGAAGGGGGCCGGTGGAATGAGGTCGTGGAGTTCTCGGGCACACTCTCCGAAGTACAATCTGTAGAAGACCGACAAGCAGGCAACCTTGCGGCGATGAGCCAAGCAATGAAGCTTGGCATCCACCAGTTTTACGTCGCCAATGAGCCTCTTAGCTCTGCGTTCCACCGAGTCAAGCGCGGCTAGTTGGTACTTAGCTGATCCATCCCAAAGGTGACTGCAATACTCCATGCAGGACCGGACTTGCGTTTTGTAAAGGGTTAAAAGCTGTCCAGGCGTAAAGTATCGCTTCACCCTATTTAGGATGCCCAGTTTCTTGGCCGCAGTTTGGGCCTTGTACTCGATGGTGGCGCCGAAGTTGAGACCAGATGTCAACTCCATGCCTAGGAGCTCAAGTCGATCAGTTACAGGAACAGATGTACCCCGAAAAGTAGGAGTTTGGGCGAAACGACTCTTTTTAGCGGTAAAAAGACACGCCTGCGTTTTGGTGGCGTTAAAAGAGACCAGATTATCATCACCCCACTGGGAGACAAAGCTTAAGGTCAAATCTGTCCGCTCTACCATGGCCTCTCTCAAGGAACGAACTTCAGCCCTGCTGGTTTTTGAGAATTATGTAGCAATTTGGCAAACGTTTATTTTGAGTCATATCCTTATACAGGGTGTTTGGTGCATCGTGTGCCAAATTGAAATGGTCGACTGGGGGGGTCACCTTCTATCCTTTCAGACCCCTAAACACTTCTCATGCCCTGTGGCTTTTTTTTCATCGACTTTTTATTTTTTTATAAAAAAAATACCCAAATTTTGCATTCAATTACAAAATAAAAAAAATGTGTAAGTCGTAGACTCTGAATTTTAATTTTATTTAGATGTGTATTGTATTACAGTACTTTTAAATTAAAAATTAGTGACATTAGCCATCTAGTTTTTTTTTAATTTACTCGCAAAGTTTCGGATTTCAATTAAAGCTGTCCATGTTACAGCTATTTACATGGCTATAAAAAAAACCAAAAGCGACCGGGATCTTCCAACTCTCTCAAAAATTCTCTAGTCTATCTTCTTGCTAGTGATGTGCCACATGTCATAAAAATCTTTTTACAACTTTGTAAATTAGCTAGAATAATTGTGAATCGAGTCACAAAATATATAAATTCCAAATTCAAAAGAAAAAAGTCTTTTTGCGTAATTGTTACTTAAGTAACAGGTAAAATTTGTTTTCTCACTCTCGCGAAGTAAAATCTATCTTCTATCTCTATCTTTCTTGCATAGCGTACCTAAACTAGTTTGAACAAACGACGAACTGCCACCGACGCGGCGACGCCGTCAATCCGTCATTCGTCAGTCAGTCGAGACATCACTGCCTCTGCTACCTGACGTGTGTGTTAGTTCACCGTACTCCGCGATTTTTTCATTTTGTTACTTTGTTTTGTTGAGTTTTGTTGGTTTTTGTTACGTTTTAACTTTTGGTGTTATTGTTAAACTTTGTTGATTTTTTGTTGTTGCAATGGCGACGTTCTCTAACGAGGAATATGCTGACATCATGATGGCTTATGGAGCCGCTAATGGTGTCGCTCGTGCAGCGCAACGAATTTACCAGGAACGTTTTCCTGGTAGACGACTACCTGGCCGCAGAGTCTTCCAAGACACATACCGACGCATACGCGAGACTGGCAGTGTCACTTTTCATGAACCAAGGGGCCATATTGTGCGACATAATGTTGAAGTGGACGAGAGAATACTGGCACTTTTTGAGGAAGACCCTACAAGAAGCATCAGAAATGTGGCAGCACATCTTGATATTTCAATATGGAAAGTGTGGAAAGTTCTTCAGCAAAACGAAAAACATCCATTCCACTACACTCCGGTGCAAGGTACGTAATTTTGAACTAACTTTAAACCCGTACACACTTTGTTTGACGATGCCTTTGTTTAGCAGGTAATGGGTATGATGTCACTACTTCCAGGTAGTGAACCAGCCCATACAAACGGTCCGACGCCGCCGGTCATTAAAAATCTCATTGTGCAATTATTTACTGCTCAACAGGAATTTAAAAGAGTTCTTTGTTTGTAGGTCTTGAGGGTGGCGACTTTGACAGACGAGTGGCATTCTGTCGGTTTATGTTACACACGGATGTGGATGATCCTAATTTCTTAAAAAGAATATTGTGGACGGATGAATCCAAATTTACCAAAGAAGGGATCCTCAATCTTCACAATCTGCATCACTGGACAAACAAAACGGAAAACCCACATGTTAAAAGGCAGAAATCTTTTCAAAGGAGGTTTAATGTAAACGTTTGGGCAGGAGTGATTGGGAATCAGGTA
The DNA here is from genome assembly GCA_948252095.1 of Dicycla oo. Taxonomy (NCBI): domain Eukaryota; kingdom Metazoa; phylum Arthropoda; class Insecta; order Lepidoptera; family Noctuidae; genus Dicycla; species Dicycla oo. Next base: position 22,365,010 of record OX411714.1, read on the forward strand.
GTTGGACCGCATTACCTGCCCGATAACCTCAATGGCGATAACTATTTGGAGTTCCTTCAAAATGACCTGCCCGAATTAGTGTCCGAGGTGCCCGTATTTAATGAAAATGTTCCCAAAGTATTCCAGCATGACGGCTGTCCCGCGCATTGGCGTTTGACTGTGAGGGAATATCTTGACGATGTGTTCCCCAATGCGTGGATTGGTCGCGATGGCCCTATTGCATGGCCGGCACGTTCCCCAGACCTAACTCCGCTAGATTTTTATGTCTGGGGACGTGCCAAAGAGCTGGTATACCCCACGGAGGTTCCGACTAGGGAGGTACTACTTCAACGCATTGAAACGGCGTTTAATCAAATTAAGGAGGAAATACGACTTCGTACAACAACTGTGGAAATACGAAATAGATGTCGGGCCTGCATTCGCAATAGCGGCCAACAATTTGAGCAGAATATGTAAAAAATGATTAAATAAATGTTAAAAATGCAATTATTTTTTATTTCTAGTAACCGTCCCCCCCCAAAAAAGAGAGATACGAGACAGATTTTACCTTACAAGAGTGAGATAACAGATTAAATGAGTTCTTGAGGTATAATTTAAGTAAAAATATTTTTTTAAATCATAATTTCAAATTTAGTATTTTGTGACTCGATTCACAATTCTAGCGAATTCACAAAGTTGTAAAAAGATTTTTATGGCATGTGGCACATCACTAGCAAGAGGATAGACTAGAGAGTTTTTGAGGGAGTTGGAAGATCCCGGTCGCTTTTGGTTTTTTTTTTATAGCCATGTAAATAGCTGTAACATGGACAGCTTTAATTGAAGTCCGAAACTTTGCGAGTAAATTAAAAAAAAACTGGATGGCTAATGTCACTAATTTTGAATTTAAAAGTACTGTAATACAATACACGTTTAAATAAAATTAAAATTCAGAGTCTACGACTTACACTTTTTTTTTTATTTTGAAATTGAATGCAAAATTTGGGTATTTTTTTTATAAAAAAATAAAAAGTCGATGAAAAAAAAGCCACAGGGCATGAGAAGTGTTTAGGGGTCTGAAAGGATAGAAGGTGACCCCCCCAGTCGACCATTTCAATTTGGCACACGATGCACCAAACACCCTGTATAATAGGTTGGGGAAAAAGTTTCTTCGCATTTTTTAAGAAAATTCAAAACATTTTTTAATATAGTTTATTTACATTTATCTAAAGTATGTAGGTACCATTTTGTTCGATAACTTTTTGCCATCTTGTAGGTAGGGACATGATCCCATTGCTATAGAAATTTTGGGACTTCTGGTCAAAATACCGCGACAAGTGGTTTTGGCAGTCCTCTCGTGATGTTAACCTGACACTGCCTAAAGAATTCTGAAGAGACCGAAACAGGTGGAAATCTGAAGGTGCAAGGTCAGGACTATACGGCGGATGCATTAACACCTCCCAGCCAAACTCTCTTAATTTTTGCTGAGTGGCTAAAGATGTGTGAGGTCTAGCGTTATCATGATGAAAAACCACACCCCTTCTGTTGATTAATTACAACGGTACAACAAATAAATAATTAATTAAAGTAAGTAGAACAATAAATAGAATTAGTAAATAATAATTAATAAAACAATATTGATAAATAATTATCCAAAAATAAGAATAGTTATCAGAAATATAACATGATCAACATAAAATGATATTCAAATAGATACATAAAAAAGGATAAAATCCGTAAATAATTAATGGCCATACTTAGATATTAAATTGCATCCAAACACTCGACGCTCTTCCTCCTCTCTCCTACTTAATCTATGCTGTGCCCGACAAGGTCCATAATTGTGACTAATCAAATTATTCCAACTTGTAATACATTATGGTATGCAATAAAGATATTGAGTATTGAGTGAGTATTAATTCCGGCCGCTTTCTCTCAGCTTCTTGCTTTAATCTCATCAGTTGTTCGCAGTAGAGTTCAGAATCGATGGTCCTGCCTGGTGGTAACAGCTCATAATTAATAATGCCCTTCCAATCCCACCACACACACAGCATCACCTTGTTGCGAGTTAACCCGGGTTTCGCCACAGTCTGTGAAGCCTGACCGGCCTTTGACCACGACCTTTTTCGCACGTTCTTGTCATACGTGATCCACTTTTCATCACCAGTTATCAGCTTCTTCAAAAATGGTTCGGTTTCATTACGTCGTAATAAAGAATCACAAATGAGTACACGGTTCATTAGGTTTCTTTTAGTGAGCTCGTGAGGTACCCAAATGTCGAGCTTTTTTGTGTACCCAGTTTTTTTCAAATGCGCCAAAACTGTTTTGTGGTCAATTTCCAGTTCTTCAGCTACGTCGTAACTACTGATATTGATCTTGCTCCACTTTTTCAAAAATGGCATCCATTTTATCCGTGATAGGGCGACCAGAGCGACGTGCATCTTTGACATCAAAATTTCCGGATTGAAAACGCTTAAACCAAATTTGTGCTACTCTCACAGAAACTACACTAGGTCCATAAACATCGCAAATTTTTTTCGCGGCTTGCGTTGCATTTTTACCTTTTTTGTAGTAAAATTTTAAAATGTATCGAATTTCTTCATTAGATTCACTCATCTTGACGGTACGAAAAACAAATGAAAATCACACATTTTCCTAATTTGAATTTAGAATTATGTTCTTTAAAATTTAAACTTTCAATGATACCAAAACCAGCCAGATACAAATAGTATAGCCAAAGAGATTTTATTACAAGTTCATACATACTATAATGCGAAAAGACTTTTTCCCCAACCTAATATATATAATTCTTCTGTACGTGTGTTTGTCACCTATCTCCTCCTAAACGGCTGGACGGATTTGGATGAAATTTCGTCTGTATATTTCAATGGGGTCCTGGATGGAAACATAATTGGACCCGGTAGGTGGCGCTGCTAAGGCGGTACGAAGTTCGCCGTGTCAGCTAGTATTTTTAAAGTTTACAAGAAATTTACAGTTAATTCTGAGCATTTTTAGTACTTTTATGGTTCTGAATGGGATTTTTTTTTTTGATAAATACTTCATTCATTACGTATTTAAAAATTCTGACCGCTATGAGTTAAATATATATTCTTCATTTATTTGCTTTGTAAAATAGTTCAATACCCGAGCTCGAAAAAATGCAGTCGCGAATTTTATGAAAAACTTGCTTCGGAATCTTGCCTTTATAAGAAAAAATAAGAAAAAATTGCGAAAAGCGAGGCCGCTATAAACTATACTAATAACTATTCTCCACCACTCAATAAAAGCCAAAGTCGTGGAAGTCTTTCAAGTTGGCCATTTAACGCAAAAATCAGGACCGAAATGTAATAGGTCTCTTAAAACAGTATGGGCTAAATAACGTTGTTAGTAGGTAATCAGCAAATTAAGTTCAAGCAAGTGTACCATTCATACCATCATTATGGATACTGTTTCGTAAGTAAGTAAGTAGGTATCTACCTACTTATCTACGCACCCACAGCAGTGTACTTTCAAACAATGGAAACACAGTTTAGAAATTACTAGCTGTTGCCCGCGACTTCGTCTGCGATCCAAGATGAATTACTAATCTATGTCCTTCTCCAGGCCATGGTCTATGCAAGTGCCAAATTTCATCCAAATCCGTTTAGGCGTGAAAAGGTCACAAACAAACTTACTTTTGCATTTATAATATTATGATTCAGAATCACCAAAAAATGACGCTTGTACCAGTATTTTTAAATTGGCGTAAACTTAAAGAAAACCTAATAATTCTTACTATTAGAAGACGCATCTGCCTTTGTATCTTATATTATTATATAGTTTAAATAGGACAACATATTTTTTCCTCCATTTCAATATTTCTGTAGATACGTCCTTTTTCCTTACGGTGAATTCTCATTGGTTGCCTTTCTGCAAATTTTTTGACTAAATGACTAAATTTTTCCCCTGATTTTCACTCACATACACTGGTAATTTCCAAGTCCATTAAGATATTGAATAAGACTTCACATTTTTTTAAACTCCCAGTTTCTTTCAGTTTCAGAAACATTCTAGATTAGATTTAAACCTTCCATGATTTCGAAAATTCTCAAAACTTGAGTAAGGACGTCTGTCAATAAAAAAAAATGTAATATAGGTACAGACTCAACCAGTTACTGCGGTGTCATAAAGTCCAACAATAAGTGACGTCAGAAACGAAAGAAAGAAAATACGTTTATTTGCGGTAAACATGACGTAAAGAAAGCTTGTTGTTGTACTTTTAAACCGACGTCCAAAAAGGAGGAGGTTGTCAATTCGGATGTTTTTATATATTTTTTATGTATGTTCGAGCATAACTGTCATATATTAGACGAATTAGCAATTTTTTTTTTTTTTTTGAAAGGGTATGCTTTCGAGATGGTCCATTGCCACCAAATCAGAATCGGATGAGGCAATATTTTGTAAAAGGCAGTTGACATTAGGCTATTGTAACTTAGATAAATTACAAACTGACCCATTAAAAAGTGAAAAGTAAAAACTTTTAAACAAAAAAAAAAAAAAATAAACGACCTACTTTCAAAAAAACACTACAAAGTGAAAAATTACTTTAATTTCGGATGTCAGTGGCAAAAAAACGGAAATACAGATCCGACTTCCGAAACTAAAGTTATTTTTCACTATGCAGTGTTTTTTTTTTAGTCGGTTGTTTTTTTTTTTGTAAAAATGTTTTTTCCGAGTAATAGATACCTCAAACAAGTAGTAACTTGTTTGTGGCGTCTATTTCTCGAAAAATATGTATCTTTTGTTTTGCTACGCTCCATTTGGTTGGTCAATTCAATGTTGCTGGTACAGACAGACGCCAGCACATCGAGCTTACCGAAACTGTCAAATTTTCCCAATCAACCTTGAAGCTAATGATTTAGCAATAAAGTTGAAAATCTATTAAAGTTTGACAGATTGTAGGGTGATTCTAGCTTGATGTGCTGGCGTCTGTACTTTAAACCCTTTTGTAATTATACGTAGATTAATAATAATTTGGTTCAGTCAGCGAAATATAATAATAAACAAAATTACATTGCATTTCTAAGAAATGTAACATTGGTGGGAGTAGAAGGCCATAACATTGCAGCTAGGAAATTAATGACGTGCTTTCATAAAAAAATATTTTTATTTTTAAACGTTGTAAATGACAATGTTCCGAGTGTTTCGAAGATTCAGGCTATAGTGATAATATAGCTTAAATGATGCATTTTATGATACGGAAAGTTATATTTTAAGAAAGCAATTAACTCATAAAACTGTTCTGCTCCATACAAAAAAAAAAATAATAATCTTAAATAACTTATTAAGTAATAGTTTTATCAAAAAAAGTTCCAAGACATAAAATATTGCTATTTAGTAGGTAAAGGAATACGCTGGCATGATTCTGTTTTCATAAATGATAAATAATTTTATATCTGTAAGTAGGTTTGTACAATAGACGCCAGCACATCGAGCTACTACAATCTGTAAAATTTCTTTAATAGATTTTCAACTTTATCGCTACAGCATTAGGTTCAAGGTTGATTAGGAAAATTTGACAGTTTCGGGTAGCTTGACCTGCTGGCGTCTGTACAAACACTTTTACACGTCAATCATGTTTTTTTAAAAACTAGGTGAGGTCTCTTATAAAGTCCAGACATAATCTTGGTCAGTTCATGTGAACACCATGTAGATTGGTGTCTGAAATGGTCATTTGAGGAAAGATCCACACAGATTGAGAGGACCTGTCCAGTCAGTGCACGCATTTTTTTTTTTGTGGATGGGAAATCATCAAATAACTTCTCCCGCTCTGGGTGGAGCGGAAGGGCGTGTCAGACTTTTACTGACTAAAACCCACCCGTGTTCCTTCAGTTGCCTATGCCAGGGCCACGGTATCTTTTTCAAACAACCCGCGACCCCAGCGGCGGCGGTGGACGCATTTGTTAGTAATCGCGCAGCTCAACTCAGAACTTAAGGAGCTCAACATTAGGTAACTAAATTAGGTATCTACTTGAAAAGTACCTAAGGACTTTCAAAATTAGGTACTTGATTTTTGAGCGACGCTAAGTCTATGGAGATTTATTTTCAGCCCACCGTGCGCCACTGTGCCCGCGCCCGCGTGTTTAACGTGAACAAGCACCGACGGACTCCCGCGCGGGGGCACGTGCGGTTCCCACCCGGTAACACGCACGGCTTTGTTCTTGTTCAGTCAATAACGCTATGTGATACGGACCGCACGCGAAAATCATCGTCTTTCGATACGAAAAGAATAATTCGTCATAGATCTGTACCGAAACTTTAAAATATTTGTAAAATGAGTTTACATTTTCTCAGTTTACAAGAAATTCCCCGCATAGCAATCTAGATTCAATATACGGGGGCTTACTGCCTGTCATTTTTAGGGTCCTGTACCAAAATGGTAAAAAGGGACCCTTATGGTGCGACTCAGTCTTTCTGTCTACCGGATAGGCAGACAGAAAGACCCTGTCTCGTCTGACTCGTCTGTCAGAGCTGGATATCTTAAGAACTACTAATGCTATCAACTTGAAATTTGGAATAGTTTTAGATGACATTTACCCAACTATTTTGCAGGGACTGAAAGTGGGCCTTCTAAATTCGAAGTGGGGCTACTAGGGCATTGGGGGTATCATATGAAAGAGCGCTATTTGCACATTCTCAGACATTTTTTCTTTAGTTAGGTTACATAAAATAAATACACCCCCCCCCCCCCCCCCCTATCTCCGTAGTCTATATAGAGAAAAATCTGAAATTATTCTATGTGATAGAAGTCTGTGTGAAGATTACGGACTTCAGTCAATAACACTGACACGGACACTGATACGGACCGCACGCATGCTCGGAGAAAATCATGTCTTTCGATACGGAAATAATGACCGTCATAGACCTGTACCGACCATTAAAATATATGTAAAATGAGTTAATTTCTCTTAATTTACTGAACTTTACAACCAAATTCCCCGCATAATAATCTAGATTCAATATACGGCCTTACTGCCTATCGTTTTTAGGGCTCTGTACCAAAATGGTAAAAAGGGACCCTGATGGTGCGACTCAGTCTGTCTCTCTGTCTGCCTGTCCGTCTGTCACAGCTGAATATCTCAAGAACTACTAATGCTATCAACTTGAAATTTGGAATAGTTTTAGATGTCCAACTATTTTGCAAATAAGAAAGAAATATCTCTAGCTCACAAACACTATCTTAAAACGGTATTTTTTGAAGCACTTCATGTATTAACTCAATTCGGTTATACAGGGCTATTTTTAAATCATTAACTAAACTTTCACAGGGTGTTCTACCCATGAATATGAACAAATTTCACTATGGGACCAACTCTGAAATCTCAAAAAAAAAAATCTGCTGTTTCATACTTTTTGGTAGAGTAGGTATTGAACTTTTGTATGAAACAGCTGATTTTTTTTTTTGTGATTTCAGAGTTGGTCCCATAGTGAAAGTTGTTCATATTCATGGGTAGAACACCCTGTTAAAGTTTAGTTAATGATTTAAAAATAGCCCTGTATAGTCACTCATTTAGTATTACTTTTGCCCACTCAGTATTTTTTCGCCCAATTTAGTATTTAATTCGTACACTTGGAATTTTAGTTGCTAGCTTGCCCACTCAGTATTTTTTTCGCCCAATTTAGTATTTAATTCGTACCCTTGGAATTTTAGTTGCTAGCTTAGATTAACTGTTTCAAACTCATTTTACGAATTTTAATTATTCATATATTTTTATCGCAAACATAGTTTAACACCGCTCGGTTTAGTATCTCATTATCAGTCATCCATATATTATTGATTCGCCCGTTTAATATTTCCCCTTAAAATAATCACGAAAAACTTGTAGAAATGCGACGTTGCCAGCCCGCGCGGAATAAACGCTCTCAACGATAATTCTTGACGCATCTGCTTTTTTATTTTAAAAAAAGAGCAAAATATTTTTTTCCTCTGTTTCAATATTTCAGTAGAAACGTCCTTTTCCTTACGGCGGCAGTATAATCAACTTTAAAACATAATTTCAACAAAAATACCTATATACCCACCTAAGTTAAAAAATTATGACTGTATCATTAACATAAGACGTATCTAGGCAAATTATTAAATTCAGAAACAATTTTGTTGTCAATAGTACTTAGTCCAAATGAACTCAAATCTAATAAAAAAATATTGATACACATTAAATAAAGTCATATTACTTTATTCTTTTTATTTTTTTGAAGGTGGCAAGCGACTTTTATGCAAAGTCGCAGTAGGTATGCAAGTTACTTTTGAACATTAAGTACTTTTTTGAGGAGGGAGGAGAAGCCGTAAAATCCGTAAAAATAGCTTAAAATACACACCCAATTTTTTACAGGAAAATCAGAACAGCAACGGAAGCACAGCACTTTGGTGGTCACCACCAGTCACCATTTGAAAATTTTTCACCATTTCACAACTTTCATACCATAACCAAAAGTAAGTGTTGCCACGCGTGAAAAATCGTACAATACACGAAATTTTCTAGATTGGAATAGTTTACTAATAAAATTGTAATAATCTGTTTAGGTGCTAGGTAGGCCAAATTAGAGCATTTTACGTGAGGTACCTATCTATCTATTAACTATATCTATTGTATATAAAAACGAATCGCCTAAATGTATGTACGCGCATAGCTTCCGAACGTCTGCACCAAATTGGATAATTATTTTTTTGTTGTGTTTACAATTGTCAGGACAAGGTTTGTATGAAAGAAAATGTTTGAAAAGTCGAAGACGATAAGAAAATTTTATGCCCGATATCAGAACTGTCCGACTGTTTTGGTTTACAGCGGGATTTGGATGGACTACAGGATTATTGTCTCCAAATGTTTTGTTAGTACCTACACACGCAAACCACATACGATCACGTTTCAGTACAAGTTGCATATAAATAAACAGAACTGAAGGAATTCAAAGGCGGTTCCTTCGTTTCTTGCAGTACAGAACTAGGAAATATACTTCCAATTATATAGCGCGATGTAAGAGGTTTCATATCTTACCGCTGTATGAGCGCAAACGCATTGCAGATCTGACGTACTTGTTTAAAATCGCAAATGGTACTACAGATTGCCCTGAGCTGTTAGGCAGTATACGATTAGTTACACACTGCAAATTTTTTGCAAACCTAGCTTGCTACACATATCCCTCATTCCAAGTCCGCGAACAGGCAGAACTCGTTCCTGATCCGTGCGAGCAGGAGTTTTAATAAACTGTCTGGTGAACATGATTTGGATATACATATTCAATACCAGTGTTTCTCGGCTTAAACATTTGTTGATGAAAAGCTTCTTAATGACGGAGTAATTACTTGTGTCTAAATGATTTTTAGTTTGTGTTGGTTGATCGTGTAGTTGTTTCCTAAATTATGTTATGGGTATTTTGTACCGACCTTTTTCTTTTTCTCAATTTTAAATTTCAGTGTTTATCAGTGGATACTTGTAAATGGCCTTCAGAATCATATTGTTTAAGGACATGTAAGTACGTCAGCTGTAAGTTTCCCGAATAAAATAAAATGCCTTGTCACACCAGTTGACAGGCCAGATGGCGTGGTTGGTTAAGATACCACCTGCCATGCCGCTGGTCGTGGGTTCGATACCCATCCAGGACAAACATTTGTGTGCATGGACATGTCTGTTTGTCCTGAGTCTGGGTGTAATTATCTATATAAGTATGTATTTACAAAAAAAAAAGTAGTGTATGTAGTTTATCAGTTATCTGGTTTCCATAGTACAAGCTCTGCTTAGTTTGGGATCAGACAGGCCAGATGGCGTGGTTGGTTAAGATACCACCTGCCATGCCGCTGGTCGTGGGTTCGATTCCCATCCAGGACAAAGATTTGTGTGCATGGACATGTCTGTTTGTCCTGAGTCTGGGTGTAATTATCTATATAAGTATGTATTTACAAAAAAAAAAAAGTAGTGTATGTAGTTTATCAGTTATCTGGTTTCCATAGTACAAGCTCTGCTTAGTTTGGGATCAGATGACCGTGTGTGAACAATGTCCTAAGATATATTACACACTTTACGTCCTCCAAAAAGCCATTCTCAACACCTGTCGCATCACCCGAAAGTTCCTGATTTCTTCTACATTAGCATCCACTTTCTCAATTTAATTTTCCACTTACACACTTGGTTTAGGTCCTTGTGTAAGGTCGTAAGCTCTCTTTATAGAGAAGAAAAACAAAAAACTCTATATAATAATAGGTATTCAGAAGGCAGTCCTCCTTGATACGGCGCTTATTGTGAGGAGGTTCCTATCTCTGAGGCCCTAACCACCGGTAGCTTGGACCCTGCTCCCGCTACCGGCGGATCACTATTTTTTTAATTTTTAAATGTTTTTAGGATTCCGTACATCAAAAGGAAAAACGGAACCCTTATAGGATCACTCATGTGTCTGTCTGTCAGTCTGTCTGTCTGTCACAGCCAATTTGCTCCGAATCTAATGGACCGATTAAGTTAAAATTTGGTACACTTATGTATTTCTGTGACCCGAACACGGACGTGTAATGTAAATTAATGAATTTTGAATATGGGGGTCAATTTTGGGGGCAAATAGGAAAATTAAAAAAAAATGCAATCTATACTGTGCGATATATCAAATGGAAGGGCTTACCTACTGTGAGGGACTTTTTTATATTTTTTAAATAAACTGTTATTAAATAAACAGTTATTTAAGAAAATAGACGAAAATTGACCATTCCCCCTTTATCTCCGAAACGAATGACCTTAAAATTTTGAAAAAAATACAGAAAATAATTCTGTAGCTATAGATTACAGGAAAACCTATAAGACGTCTATGGTCTTAAAATAATATGGTAAACCTCTCAATATTGTGAGTACAAACTTACATTTGTCCGTAGTTAAAAGAAAAGGATCTAACCCACATTAGGTGTAATGTGGGTTGGATCCTTTTCGTTTAACTATAGACATATTTTGTAGTTGGAATGTATGGGAGAACATGTTTTTCAACTACAATGTTACATAAGTTTGTTCTTAGTATAAATTCATCCCAACTACGGAACCCTTCATTGTGCGTGGTCCGACATGCACTATGCGTTTTTTTTAATAAAAATATTTTAAAATGTGATAAAATAAGTTAAGAAAATAAATAAAGGAGATAATAATAATAATAACCCCACCGCTGTATCTCTACGTTGACGTAGTGGTGCTCAGAACTTTAGGTCTGTGCCGGTAGAGTTTACTTTGCCGAAACAGGTCTAGGATGAGGAGCCAGACCAAGAGAGATACAGAAACCCGCAGGGCAGCATGTGGCGAGCTGTTAGGCAGTAGCGACCCCACGGACCCCTATCTCCCGGGAGAAGTCTTGTCCTTCACCCCTGGCTTATCTTTATTGGCCGGCTGGAGTGAACACTGACGAGAAACAGAGCTCCCACCTCTTTCTTTCCTTTATTGGCCGGATTGAGTGGAGATTCGCAAGACCAAACGTGCTCGGATGAAGGAAGTATTCCAGTAAGGTGGTGGTAGGGATTTTGACCGTACTTCCAGGATTGTTCTAATAGCCGTGGAATACCTCTCCACTCCTAAAACACCCTTTTCGCTACGTCACTATGTGCTAGCGACCGGTTACCGGCCCATTATTGAGTGTTGCATGTTACCCCCTTCCATTTTATCCATGTATTACATATAACATTGATCAGGCAGGGGACATAGTCCTTTCGTACTTCTAGGTAACCAATCCACTATAGCCAGCCAAACCCATAGCCCAATATGTTTTGTTTCCATGCTCTGCAATAGTCCTGCACCAACCGGGGGTTGTCCTTGGGTGCACTTGCGTAATGCGTACAGGGATAATCAACGGTTGGTGCCTCCTCATCATATAAAATTGTCTAAGGGGCCTCTGCGAATTGGCTTCGGCCTTCCAAAGGTCCGGGACCCCGGGATCCACGAGAAATGTCAAAAAAAAATTACAGAAAATTGCAGGAATAATATGTGTTACAACTGATAGGTAGAATATTTATTTGTAACTGATTTGAGAATGTATTTTGTCAGATAAAACAAATAAAATGGAGTGATGGTACAAATACCTAAAACACGTATAAATGCTCGTACACATAGGCGCGACGCGACACCGGTAGAACAATTTCCATGAAGTTTTCCTAGAAATTGTTATAGAGGTGTCGCGTCGCGCCGGTCTGCTCGAGCCATTACACAATTTTACATTTTTAGACCATCATTTATAAAATCAGTTTTATAAACGCATACCGATCTTAATAATGCTCAAAAAATGAAGATAATATCGCAGTAATAATAAAGGGTCTTTCAAATAGGGCGGGTCGATGTTGACAGTTTGTGGCGGCCATGTTGTTTTGGCAGCATCTGTCAAATGCGTTGTTATTTCTTCAGTTACTGATGCCAAATCACCATGGCAAGTTACACGATTGAGCAGCACGTCCAAATGATAAAACTTTATTATCAAAATGAGTGTTCGTTAGTGTAAACGTTGACGCATTACGTCCATTTTTCGGCAGACGCGGTCGCCCTTCAAAGTCGACTCTCCAACGTTTGGTGACCAAATTCGAGACGACTGGTTCGGTAAACAACCAACCAACACCCTTACGTCAAAGGAACGCCAGATCGGCCGAGAACATCGCTGCTGTCCGTGAGAGTGTGCAGGAGACTCCGAGGCAGTCGATTTCTCGCCGTGCACAAGAACTCGGCCTTTCGCAGACTTCAACTTGGCGAATTTTGCGTCGGGACTTGGGCCTACACCCGTTCAAGATCCAACTGAATGACCATAGACAACGCCGTTTGTTCGCTGACTGGGCTACAGAACGTTTGGAAGAGGACACCGATTTTGGCCGAAAAATCATCTTTAGCGACGAGGGGCATTTGTGGATGAATGGTTTTGTTATAAGCAAAATTGCCGTATATGGGACGACCACAACCCACATGAGGTTCACCAGGTGGTAATGCATCCTCAATAAGTTACTGTTTGGTGCGGACTTTGGTCCGGCGGCGTCATTGGTCCGTACTTCTTCGAAAACGATGATAGCGAGGCCATTACTGTCAACGGCGAGCGGCGGCGGCGGCGGCGGCGGTGGCGCTTCAGATCAATGATTAACAATTTATTTTGGCCTGAATTAAACGATTTGGACGTGGGCAACATGTGGTTCCAACAAGACGGCGCTACGTGCAACACAGCGAGCGACACAATGGACATTCTGCATGAACGGTTCGAGGGTAGGGTTATCTCTCGCAGAGGTGACGTGAATTGGAATGGAAAACCACCAATATCGTGCGATTTGACCCCGCTAGACTTTTTCTTGTGGGGTTTTCTCAAGTCACATGTCTATGCCAATAATCCGCAATCAACCGATGCCCTGAAAGTCAATATAACGCAGGCCATTGCTCATATTCAGCCGGATCTATGCAGTAGAGTAATTGAAAATTGGACCTCTCGGATCCGTGCCACCGTTCGAAGCCGCGGTGGACACTTAAACGATGTCATATTTCATAAATAATGGCATAAATGGGCCTTTCAAATAAAAAAATAATTTCTTTAATATCTCACATACAACATGTTTTATTTAATTTCAACATCGACCCGTCCTTGTTGAGAGACCCTTTACAATACTTTTCTAACTCAAAATGTAACTTTTTTCAGAATCGACGAAAAATTAAAATAGGAATATGCAATGTGTAGATTATTAGTGTGTTTTACTTTAAAAGTTACTGCTAGCATCGGGGTGATATTGCCATCCTGAAGTTAGTGTTCTGTTTTTTTTAATACTCTAGGTACACCAGACGAGACAATCTAAACCCGAAAGCACCCTGACTCATTCGGAAAACTTATAAAACATGTTACTTGGCGCACACAGTTTATCGAAGAGAAGGTAATAAGTTCCTTATAAATATCGCACTTGTAGAATAGAATCAACTCAAAAGGTTCTTTTACGGAATCGCTTTTTCCCTTGTAAATATAAAAGATAAAGCAAATGTAACTTGTTCACTGCTGCCTATTACCTCGAATACACTATTACTCTTTTTGGAATCGCGCGGCGATGTAGGTTTTTACTGACGCAACGTGACTATTCGAGACTAAGTAGGTACTGTGGCATAACGCATGCTAACGGTTACATCGTGTCACATACTGATATCGTCAGACGATTTCGTTGTAGTCCGAGCTGACTCTGTGTCTTATCGTTCTCGTTATCGTTGCAGTGTGAAAAGGCAGCAGTGAACACCCCGCACTGTATCGTCCGCCGATATCGGCACGACAATCAATGTCGGTGACGATACCAAATCTACACCGGGTCCATGTAGGGCCCAGAAAAATCGTCCGTAAAGCATCTTACTCTGCCATACCTCCCTGCAATTGTTAGTGTAAAGCACTAAAGGCTTCCGCCAGTTCTCTTTAGCCAAGAAGAGCGGGGTGAAGCTCTTGTCCACTGTGACCTCATCTGGATGCATCCCCACGTCGGCTTCAAAATTTTGGTTAACGGCTTTAAAATGTTGAAGTTTAGAAACTTTGAAGTTCGTTCGATAAATATTTGCCTTAGATTAGAATAAAGTTTACTATTCTATGATCTAACCGCTTATAAGTCCCCACTCTATCATTTTTTGAGTTGCCAATTTAAAATTGAAAGTAAACTGTTAACACATTCTCTGCTGAATTCTTTATGCAAACGCTTCTTTATGCTACACCCTTACCGACCCTTTTTTTTACGATGTTTTCGAAACAATAGAGATGCACAACGAACGCACATGTGCGCCGCGCCGCACTCGAAGAAAGTTATGAAAACGCGCATGTGCGTCTGCCGCACCTAATGTGTTAAGGAGGAAGCGTCAGGGTAGCCCGCGAAATTCAAAATTCTTATTCAATTTTTTGCAATTTGCAAGTCAGTATTAAATTGTATGTTAAATAAAGTATGATTTGCGGCCGTAACAAATATGTTTTTACAGAGTTATATACAATAGAATCAGTAATACAACTCCTTAAGTTAGTATTATCCCAAAATGTCAAGATTTCATGAAATAGTCATTTTTTGGCATTACCTGGTCTTAAAGAGTTGTATTGATCACTTTAATTATTCTAATGGAGAGGAAAACT
Source organism: Dicycla oo (assembly GCA_948252095.1). Taxonomy (NCBI): domain Eukaryota; kingdom Metazoa; phylum Arthropoda; class Insecta; order Lepidoptera; family Noctuidae; genus Dicycla; species Dicycla oo. The sequence continues at coordinate 22,380,091 of OX411714.1, forward strand.
AACTTTTTATCACGATAGATGGCGCACAATCGACTGTACCTTGTTTTGATATATTAGCTGTCAAATCGTATGGATTTTTGCTATCTACTAAGTTTAGCTTTCTTATTTTCCGTAATTTTGTCCAAATTGCCTCAATGTAGTGCGTTAACTTGTAAAAACAAAGGAGTACATTTGTTTCCTAAAGAAAATAAGAGCAGTAAACAATAGGGGTTAGCATTACGTATTAAAATCTTAAAGGCAAGTAGTAGCTACTACACGGTTGTCTGCTGCGCATTTCACAGAAGAGGATTATATTAGTAAAGAAGCTGTCCTTTAGGCTGGATAATATATCTATAAAACAAATAATAAAGATTATTATCTAATAAAATAAAAATTATTGTCATCAAAATAAATGTGTCATAAAATAAACGAGTCATAAAATATACTACTAAAGAAGTCTCCTAAAGATTTAATCAATCAATCTATATTGATTGATTAAATCCTTATTAGGCAATACAGGAATATTTTGAAAACTAAATACCCATGTACGAGTATTTAGTTTTCAAAATATTCCTGTATTGCCTGTCTGTTAAACACTGGTAAAGGTGTATCTGCATTTATGTCTCTGAATGTATCAGAAGGTGGACATAAGTATGCGGTGTCGTCTTGGATGTCGCAGTCAGCACCAAAGTTTTGGTTTCGATCATACGAATGTAATAATAAAATGTAAAGAAAAAATAAAATAGGGATATTAGTCCGTGGCTTGTAGAAAAAGGCTCACAAACAACCATAACCTCAAATATTTTAAGTGTTTCCTTTCAATCAAATCGGCCTTTTTGCCGGCAGTTGCTGCGTTCCTTTTACGGAGCTCAACTTTTACTTGAGGCACAGTTGTAAACGCGTACATATTATAGTCGAATTACACTTTAAAATCTCATAAATAGCAATCACAGTATTGTCACAAAAGGTAAACAAGGTACACTCGACTACAGCGACATCTACAAACAGCTTTAAGTGCGGCTTCTCATTATGTGAATAGATACTTGTTACGACCGCAAATTATAATTTGATCAACGTACAATATAATACCTTGTAAATTGCAAAAAACGTAAGAAAATTTGAATTTCGCGGGCTACCCTGACGCTTCCTCCTTAAGTCAATCGTCATCGGTGCTGCCAACCCGTACGATAATTATGGGAGGCGTAAGATATTAGCATAAGCTACGACGTACGATAGCGTATGTCTAAATTACGTTAAATGTACGATAATTTTGAGGTTTTCATTAAAACTGCCAGATCTTTTAAATAACTAGGCTTCTTGCGAATACTTCACTTTAGTAGACCTATTAATACTTAATTGATATCAAAGTCGATATCCTACTCGAGTAAATAGCTCTGTTAATGAAAGGAATGTCCGCTTTGTCGTGAACTTGTGAAGGGGTTTATTGTCCTGTTCAAATAATAAGCCTCGGGGTTAATTCACAACAGTGCAATTTTTTATACTTTTATACTATTTACGTCATGAACAAAATCGTCACTACTAAAAGCTATCCGAAAACATTTTTTAGGTACCGTTGGTGCTGCTAGAGCCACTAGCATTGTAGAATTCATTGTCATTATTGTTAGAATTTATAATCAATCATTATTATTTAGTTAGGTTTAAGTAAGTATTTTAATAAAAACGCGCGTTGACGGATCAGACTAAATAAAAAGAAAATGACCAAAAATGATTGTTTACGGATTTTCTAAATTAGATCATAGTGTAGATAATTTCGATGAGGAAATTCGATAATTTAAACTTTTGGAGTTGGCAACTCTTATGACTTATTGTCATTCTGTCTGATTCAGGATACTAAACTTTATAGTATGTAATCTGTTCTATCCACCAAAGAGTATAATCACAGAGTACCTACTTTTATAATAATAAACTATCCACTCGTCAACAGTCTAGTCCATGTTTATAAAAATAATATAATAATTTTCATACGAGAAGTGTTTGTAAAAGTCTAAATATGAATAGTTGTTACCATGTTTTTTTACTTCTATTCTTACATTGTAATGTATTGAAAGCAGATACATCTAACAAAGAACATAGACATGTCGACATACTGCTGTAAGTAAAAAAAAAAAACAACGAAGATCATTTTATTCGTTGTTGTTTAATATATTACAGAAACACTGACATTTTCAGATCCGAAACTGGGTCAGGTTATGTGACACCATTCCCGGAAGAGTGTTCTGCAATATTGAATGATTTCGCTGACTTCGCTTCCAATTTTACCAAGTGTTCCATACTACATGCTAGACCTATAAGGATATGTGAAAGGTGTATAGAGAATTATCTGAGCTTCCATAATAAGTATCAAGATTTACTGAACACTGTTGTAAATGGAACTTCTTGCAAGTCTATTTTCATATCACGCGACAGATTGGATGCAATTTTGGAATATCATGATAGCATATTAAGCATTTGGGATAAAGCTCACTGCTATGGTATGTAATACTTTGTTTTATATTGCACCTTCCTTGTTTTAAGAAAAGTTACCATAATTAAATAAAATCTGATACTTTGCAAAACATATTGGAAATACTTCTGTCAAAACATATAATTTTGTCAAAGAAACCCATTTATTATGAAGAATTAAAAATATCACATGCCCTTTGCCTCATTACAGCCTGTTACAACTGGACAACAGATGTGCCTGTGTTGTCAAATGAAACAATTCACTTCAATGAATTATTTAATGGAACTATGAATTGTATAGAAAAGTACATTGATCCTTTTTCAAATGATACTAAGGTTGTCTGTGATAACTGTATGCAGTCTTACCTCAAGCTGGATAATTACTATAAAACGCTTAGTACAGATGCTATTGGAGTGGATAGCATCTGCATGGACATTGTAGATTCTGTAAGTTTTAGTTGCTACCCCCTATAAGGGCATGACACATTATTATATGATTCACATCAATATACCTAATACTGCTTGTATTTTCATTTACAGATGAATGCTACAAGATCTATATGGAGTAAAAGTTTGAACTGTTGTAGAATAAGAAAAACTCCTGAAGTCATATTTTTGGTTTGCACTGGTATCATATCGGTGCTACCACTATTTTATTATTTAGTTCTCAGATATTTCAGTCCTATAAGAGACTTGCCAAATGTATTGAAACGTAAGTACTTGAACACACTAGGGAAATAGAATGCTGTGAACTTAATTGTTTATTTTCCTCAGAGTGAGTAGATTTAAAAGCATTTCTGTTTGTTTCAGAGACAAGATTCAAGCAGACCATTCTGCGATCACTTGGAAGATCAAATTAAAGGCTGCTTAAATAAAAGTCTCATTGTAACAAATAACATATTATGTATATACAAATTGACCAAAGAAATAAACATGAAATTTTTGATACAATTGGATCTAACTGTTAAGTAATAAGTACGACATTTTGGGCACATAAAACAGGTTTAAGTCGCTAAGATTGGTTTGATTACCGATGTCTTGCTTTCTTATTGTTATTTTTCTTCATATTGTTATTAGTACTTGTACTACTAGTAGACATTTTGTGTTTGAGTGAGTTAGGGGTCATATCTCCCTTATTCATGATATTGATACTTGAGTCTTTGTCTTTAGGGGTGCTTGGTCTGCTGTCTAATCCTACAGCAGACAGCATCTTACTGTCACTGCCAAAGGCTTTTTGTAGCATACCAGATGAGGTAGCTATCTTTTGTGTCAAACTTTGCTTGGTTTGGGAATGGTTTATAAGTTTTTCAATTCCACCATTAGTATGCTGTTTTCCAGAAGGCTTGGATGCTATGCTTTCAGTAGAACCATGTATGGTGGTGTGGTTCAAACTGCTAACATTGAGTCCAGAACTGATTTGTGTATCTGATGAGTCCTCATTGGTCTGAGATTCAGTTTCACTATTTCTTTCATCTGAAAACAAATTCATGTTTTATTTTTAATATGGAATAGAAAAGTTTTTATATTTTAACATAGAAACCCAAACTTACTTTTAGCTTCTGCAGGATCCACAAGTCCACTAACTGCCTACAAAAAAAAAAAAAAAAGATGAGTCACTTTCTGTCAGTGTCAGTCTGTGCGACTGCTTAGTTCTTATAAAAACGACAATAGATGTTTTTTAAACATAAAAAAAACATGTGAAGCACGGGTCAAGTTCGTAGTACAATATAGAATCCAAATTAAAGCAATAGTAGTTGCTGATAGTTTTACTAGGTACTATACTTACAGCCATTGATGTAATACTGGATTTGGAGAACAACCTTTCAGCCTCTTTGAACTTCCTGTTGCGTTTATCTGCTTTTGAATTAGTGCTTTTATTAGTGGTAAGGTATCTGTCCCATCCTCTGATAATGTTTCCATAAAGTTGTGTATCTTCCAAGTATGATCCTTCAAAAGCATAAATCTGGCGTTCTAAGTTAGCAAGGGTGTCCTAGAACAAAGTTATAGTTATTAACAGAATGACATAGTATCGTCTACAAATTATTTTGCCGTTTTATTTACTTACAGCCACTTCGGCTTTTCTTTTCACTAATTCCGCCAACTCCGCTCTTGTGTCAGCCACTGACGACTGTTTAGACGCCATATTGTTTCTTTTTGCTTGCACAGTTTGGGTGTCGTTGTCGGGGGTTTGTGGTGAAACAACCATGACGTTAGCTGAATTTATCGTTCTTTAAATATCCATAATTTAACAAATATACACGAGGTAGTACGTTTGCTTTAAGAAAATAAATGTTTAGAATGTTCAATCAATAATCACAACTCGCACACTTGGCATCACAACGAATGACAGTTCGTTCATGACAGACAGGCTGACAGCTTTGCTTTGGTTGGGGTTTTTTTTTTTTTTTCTCTTTGGCTTCGCACGGTTTGTGCATTTAGCCAATGTCAAGTTTATAATTATTTCAGGGAAACGAAAATATTAGTATGAATAATTTAACGGGATTTAGGATAGGGCGGATATATGATCAGTATATTTATAAAGGTGAAGATAGTAAATAATGAGCAAATTACAATGAGGAAAATTTACAACTTAATATTATTTAAAGTGATGGATGATACTATACATTTATATACAGGAAAGCTATTTGTGCAAAGTAAAGAAAGTATTGAGGTAGGAAAAGGAAGGAATACGGAGGGACAAGAGGTTACGGAGAAAAGAAGAACGGTCATATAAGGGACAGGAGAAAAAAATGTGGTTAAGGTCGCCTACGTCTGTACCACACGAGCAGATGGGGTCGTCGATGATATGAAGTTTGGCAAGATGGGCTGGAGAACAAACATGACCCAGTCTCATACGTATTAAAACGGAGGTCTCCAACTTGCCAAACTTCGCTCTGCCAAACGGTTTTTCCGGAACGTCGGGCTGAATAATTGAAAAATAACGGCCCTTTAATTTGCTTCCGATATCCCGAGCTACCTTCCAGGTGTCCCGAAGAAAAGTCTTAGGTAACATCACAAGGTCACTACTAAAATTAGTATAAGGAACTAAATCCCCACACTGCACCGCATCACCGGCAAGTGTGTCAGCAACTTCATTGCCTTGGATTCCAGAATGGGCCGGAATCCATGCAAATTGCAAAGTATTACCTTCCGAAATGGTTCTGAACGCAAATTCTCTTATTAAATAAATGATTGGGAACTGCGATTTGTGTTCAAAAGGGGATTTATTGATGGCTAGAAGAGCACTTTGAGAATCGGTAAAAAATATTGTTTTTTTGAGCTTAAGAACACGAGTATATTCTATGGCTTTTAAAATACCGAAACATTCCCCCGTAAAAACTGAAGTCTCCGGAGGCAGTTTTATTTTTTGGACAATGTTGTATTGAGAATGGTAAGTACCTATCCCAACACAACCCGTCGGCGAACGCTTGGCAGCATGAGTAAATATGTAGTGATACTCCGAGTGTTCAGCCAGAAAATTATTAAAACTTATATGACAATCGGGATCTGATTTACTTACACAGTTATATTTAATGATAGGGCTGAATTGTAGACTCTCATAACTACTGTTAAACAGGGGAAGTTTATTGGAATGGTGAATAGGAGAAGAAAGTGAAAGGAATTTTTTATAGCTTACAACTAAACAAGGAGCACGTTTATGGGACCAGTAATCTGACGATTAAATCTGTAACACTAAAGAGTCTAGTTTAGGAATGAGAGGATGAGTTGAGAGCTGAAGAATCCGGAACAAATATTTGTCAGATAGGAATTGTCTTCTAAGATATAAAGGAGGTTCCCCACATTCAATTGGAGTGCATTAATGGGACTAGACTTCATGGCACCCGAAATAATGCGTAATGCTTTAGACTGGATGCGATCCAATTTTTTAAAAGCCATAACACTACCAGGCTCTAGAACGAACAATCCATAATCTAGAGTGCTGATAATTGCGTTGTAAACAAGTTTCAAAGAAAATGGATGTGCACATTGGTTGGGGTTGGTATGTGCAGTTGACATTTATAACCTGGTTGTTTATGGTTAAGACGTTACGGAGTTATTTTACAAACGCGTCAACCATTTAATAGGCGATTTTAAAATCTCGCTTCTTGAAACTCTCATACTTTGTACACCGATGTTTGACCAATGGACTCAACAGGTGGATTAAGACCAAAATCGATTTCAATTTCAAAGTCTCACAAGTGGACTAAGTAAACCTTGTATGTATCATCATCATTATTAATTAACCCGCGACCATGGACGTATAAAAAAAGCCGGACGGAATTCCCGCTATGACAAAGCTGAAGCTCGGTAATGGCGGCGACTATTTATTTATGTGCGAGTGAATTTAGGGTTGCTATTGCTATGTTAGCATTGTTAGCCAAAAAACATTTATTATTATTTTATTTTAAGACAAATACAGGTCGGCAGACAAGTTTCTTGGGAATTTAGGCAGAATTATACCGTGCCATTTGAAAAGGTTAAGGTGAAAACGCTAAGTTCGCAAAATTAAAATTTTCTTACGTTTTTTGCAATTTGCAGGTCAGTGTCAGGTTTACTCTAATATTCATTTATTTTATTACGCACCTCTTGTGAAGCACTGGGAATAAAGGGTACAGCAGCAGGATGTTCCTCTACCATGTCTGCTGGCTCAAATTAAAACTAAAAACAAATAAGGTATTGGAGATACAATGACATTTTGGACAGCATTTTTAAATGTAACGACACTAATAGGTCTATTTAGATTTGGCAAAAAAGTACGAGGAAAAGTTTCAAAACAGTTTCCAATAAGCTTATGACAAAGTTTCGAAGTGTCCAATTAAATGACATGTTAGCTTAGATTGATAAATTACCTTTTGAGGCACTGCATATGTAACAACACGGCATTGCTTTGAGGGACCATCATTGGACGCTTGGTCTATACGCATTGTAACGCAAACGACAGAAACAGTGGAAGTTTCGTGGTACAGACGCTTTTATATTTTATCTTTCAAATGGTGATATTAGTGATGCTACTTGCTACTTTTAAATCGATTCGATTAATCGAAAATCGATATTGACAATTTGACAGAGTAATGAGTATTGCATTTTGAAGTTTTGGAATAAATAACACGATTTTGGAATGTAGGTAAGTATTTTGAATTTGAATCATGTTTCAGTTTTCCGCGTGATCCCGTTTGTAAAGAAAAATGGATTGAAGCGACGGCTAAAATAGACTTGTTTCCTTCAAAATATAGCACAATTTGCTCTAAACATTTTGAAAATTATGATTTTGTGATAGCCAAAAAGAGCAGACGATTATGTGCCAACAATTCTTGTTCTAAGTATGACAACTAATGGAGAAGTAAGTGAATAAGTTTTCTAAGATGATGCCATGTATTATCTATTAATTTTTCAATTATGATATTATTATTATATATTCAATAATATATATTATATATATATTATTGAATTTTACAGATTATTTACTACTAACTATCAACGGATTAAAATATTAAAAAGAGAAAGTTGACAGAGGTATTTCACGAACGACACTTTTTGTTATTTTTTGTCCAAGTAAATGTGTTATTAACCCTTTGTATGCCGGGAGCGTAGATCTTTGTGAGACACAATGGCTTTTTGTTTTTGTTATTTTTGTAATTACGCCGGCACTGCGCTGGGTGGCCGGCATACTTGCAAGCTATCCGGGTGTTCAACGGCAAACGAAAGATTAATTGTTCATTTTCTGTTTTAGACTAAACGAGGAAGACAAAAACAATCGGTCGAAACAAAAGGAAAATATTGAGCCTTGTACAACAAACAAGAAAAAGCAAAGATACTTGTGTGCCGAAATTCTAGAGCTAAAATTAAAAATAAAAAGATTAAGAGAACAAAATCGTCGTAAAGTCAAAAAAAATATTGCACTGGAAATAATAGTAAATTGTTCTAAGTATTACTTTTTATTTGATCAATTACTTTTTATTCTCATTCCTCTGTAATCGAATCGATTTTAAAATCGATTTAGTTGTGATTACATAAAACAAGTTACTATATTTAACAAAATATTTTTAGTTTTATTAAATATTCACTATCACTTTACCTAAATAAAATTCATCCAATATAGTTCGATATCTACAAAATGGACGAAATTAAATGTCGAGTTGTCAGTTGCAGGAATAGAAACGCACGTCCACTCCTGACGAAGTACACAGAACATAATGTACCCTGGCTTACTGACGCTTAGCGATTGTAACGATTCTGTTTACGTTGAGCACATCACTAAATGGCTGAGTTGACGTCATCGTAGGTATAAAAAAGATGGCAGGCTCTGTTTTCATACTATCTAATGAACATGAGGTATCTAGCCTACTCTAAATCTGTGACTTTTACCGAAATATACAAATGCATACCACATTTCCTACTTTAAAATTCCGCTACTGAAAAGAAGAACGGTATCGAAAAATTTCGGTAACTCTTATTAACGGTATGACGTCATACTGAAATTTAAAGGTACCTTAATTTTTGGGCAATTCAGTCCCTGTAACGTACAAATAACCGTTTTGGTGATTATTTCCACCATTTTATCATTGTAGTCATTTACTAGTTTGACTGTAGGAATAATAAGGGGCGAAGCTGTAGGTACTTATTTTCGGCAAAAACATCGACCAACGAAACGCGACTTCTTTCAAGTGTTTGCTTGAAAATTAGCTACAGATGACAGGACAGCGGCTTGAGGATATGAGAAGAAAATGGTGACACATTCGTTGGCTGCTAATAGATGAAATATCCATGGTGTCCTACCTATGAAGTCTTACGATCCATTCATCTTCGTTTACAAAAGTTAAAAAACTAACAATATTTTTGGTGGGGTAAACGTCATAGTTTTCGGAGTTGTCGCCTGTTAATTGTGGCTAGTGCTTCAAGCAACCGATTACATTCCAAGGAGAGTCACATTTGTGGCATTATTTGGGACTTTGTGAGTTAAAAGCCAACGTCCGACAACAGAACGACAGACAATTCATGGACCTTAAAAACCTCCGAGTACCTACTGCTACTCGTACTGCTCCATACACAACTCACCTATTATCAATCTTCTTTTTATATGTATTTGGGTATTATTTTATTTACTTAACGGTCCCCGACGCGATGTGGCGACGCTTATCATCAAAATATTAATAGGTACTGAAATTAAAAGGCCAAGAGAGAAAGGAGACGTTTCATTTTTGAATAGGACTCCGGCCATAACATGTACGCTTTAGAGAACCTGGGAAACGAACCCCTGAATACAATAAAGAATGTTTTTTTTCATAATAAGTAATATATTTTTGACGCAAAATAAAAACTGAAAATGTTTGACATGCGACCATTGACAGCCAGCCATGATACTTCATGACAGGTTGGAGAAATGACGTTTACAATTTACATAACCTAGAAACTGTCAAAACTACAATATTGTTGTTTTCGCTTTAGGTTGGGGAAAAAGTCTTTTCGCATTATAGTATATATGAACTTGTAATAAAATCTCTTTGGCTTATACTATTTGTATCTGGCTGGTTTTGGTATCATTGAAAGTTTAAATTTTAAAGAACATAATTCCAAATTCAAATTAGGAAAATCTGTGATTTTCATTTGTTTTTCGTACCGTCAAGATGAGTGAATCTAATGAAGAAATTCGATACATTTTAAAATTTTACTACAAAAAAGGTAAAAATGCAACGCAAGCTGCGAAAAAAAATTGCGATGTTTATGGACCTAGTGTAGTGTCTGTGAGAGTAGCACAAATTTGGTTTAAGCGTTTTCAATCCGGAAATTTTGATGTCAAAGATGCACGTCGCTCTGGTCGCCCTATTACGGATAAAATGGATGCCATTCTTGAAAAAGTGGAGCAAGATCGGCATATCAGTAGTTACGACGTAGCTGAAGAACTGGAAATTGACCACAAAACAGTTTTGGCGCATTTGAAAAAAACTGGGTACACAAAAAAGCTCGACATTTGGGTACCTCACGAGCTCACTGAAAGAAACCTAATGAACCGTGTACTCATTTGTGATTCTTTATTACGACGTAATGAAGCCGAACCATTTTTGAAGAAGCTGATAACTGGTGATGAAAAGTGGATCCCGTATGACAAGAACGTGCGAAAAAGGTCGTGGTCAAAGGCCGGTCAGGCTTCACAGACTGTGGCGAAACCCGGGTTACCTCGCAACAAGGTGATGCTGTGTGTGTGGTGGGATTGGAAGGGCATTATTCATTATGCGCTGTTACCACCAGGCAGGACCATCGATTCTGAACTCTACTGCGAACAACTGATGAGATTAAAGCAAGAAGTTCAGAGAAAGCGGCCGGAATTAATCAACAGAAGGGGTGTGGTTTTTCATCATGATAACGTAGACCTCACACATCTTCAGCCACTCAGCAAAAATTAAGAGAGTTTGGCTGGGAGGTGTTAATGCATCCGCCGTATAGTCCTGACCTTGCACCTTCAGATTTCCACCTGTTTCGGTCTCTTCAGAATTCTTTAGGCAGTGTCAGGTTAACATCACGAGAGGACTGCCAAAACCACTTGTCGCGGTATTTTGACCAGAAGTCCCAAAATTTCTATAGCAATGGGATCATGTCGCTACCTACAAGATGGCAAAAAGTTATCGAACAAAATGGTACCTACATACTTTAGTTAAATGTAAATAAACTATATTAAAAAATGTTTTGAATTTTCTTAAAAAATGCGAAGAAACTTTTTCCCAACCTATTATGTTACGGCCTTACGGCACTCTGTATATTGTGACCACGGACTAGAGAAAAAAGAAGGACTCCGCGCCACGCGAATCGAAAGTGAAGCACCGTACCGATCTATTTGTGCGTGATTTGAGGGATACCAGATGAATGGAAATTTCCCCATTTTTTAAATATTTTGACAGTTTATTCATTTATTAGAATAAAGCGATATAAGAAGTCCACTTAATTGAAATTACAAACATAATACTAGTTAAAATTCAAAATTAAATATTTAATTTGCATGGATGACTAAGAAAACGCTTCTGTAGAATACGTAATGCACTTGATTGTCTTGAATTACCTATAAGTAAGATGGGGGGATGGGTTATTAAAGCTTACTTACCTAAAACACACAAGGTGTAAAGATTTTACCTATGTATAATAAGAAAACTATTTAACGTTCTGTAGAAAATAAAAGTTAAATATTTATTCAAATCATTTAATCAGAATCTTCACAACACATACAAACAGTCACTAACCCGCACTGCTTTCTTTATCAATCGAAGAAGTATAAGAATCCGTTCCAATCTAAGAACCATCGCCAATTGATGATACAAACCCTTTGCAAAATAAACCGTACCTAAATGGGTAATAAATGCTTAAAAAAATAGACTAAATCCTTTATGCTGGGTAAATTTTTTATATACCTGCCTTTTACTGTTCACTGACCTTGCTATACATGCTAATTTGGAAATATGATGAAATCTGATGACTAAATATTTTTCTGAAATGCATTTTATTAGACTAAATCTACCCCTGAGAAAATGTGCTCGACTTCTAAATTTAAAAAAATATTGTCATTGCCTATCAAGTTTTCTAATATTTCAGTTAATATGTACGAATGTTGTCTTTCGTTACAAATGAAGAAATAAAAATAGATGTCTCATGTTGATGATAACTGGTGTGCTCTTTGTAAAGGAATAGTCATTCTTGGCTCCACAGGCTGTTCTTCGATGTCTGGTGGCTCAAACAATAGCTAAAAGAAAATACAAACAGTGTGAACATCATCACTATACTACTACTCATTTAAAACTCAACAGAAAATGTTTGGAGGTACCGGTTTCTGCTAACATAACTAAGTAAAAATATTTATTTAACTATACAGTCAGCGAAGAAGATTAATTACTAGGTAGTCAACAGATATAGTTGAAATTTTATAAGTCTGACGGCAGTGGTTTCGTGTAAAGTACAGGTATTCAGCCGTATCTAGTTAAATCAAAACGGACCCCATACTAGTTAGGCGGATGGATATTATGATGGGCACAGATGAAATATATTTAGTACAAAAAATATTATTATCTTACGCTTTTTGGAACTGCATAGGTAACGACTCGACGTAGTCCATTTTTCGTGGTATACAAATCATTTGTATCAAAATGTATATAATACTACATATCACGTTTTTTTTCGACGGAACCTAATGGTCTTCACCACTGCAGTTTCTTATTATTTTATATTATATTATTTGATCCAATCACTGTTCCATGGTTGATTTGCTGTATTACTACCCAATCTCTCCTTGACACTTTTTCTGATATGTAGAATTATTTTTACACCTTTTCACAACACAAGATGGCATTATTTGATTTTATTACTTCACACAAAGACGCCGCCGTCGTGTCGCGTAATGGCTGCCGGCCGGCATACTACGATGTAAATGTGTGCGTGAGGCACGTTTGTACAAACGGTCTACTTACTGTGCTTCACTTTCGATATGCGTGGCGCGGAGTCCTTCTTTTTTTTCTAGTCCGTGATTGTGACATTATACTTGATTAAACCACAAAAGTGGGCCCATCGAGACACGATCATTATCGTATGAATCATTTCTGTCATTGTCATATAATAAATATATTGGTATGATATTATGTCACACCAATATTATAATTATCGGATGAAAAGTGAAAACATAATTATTGTGGAATAAGTACATAGATGCCCTAAGTATCGTACGTACGGACATAGTAGGCGTCCCCCAAGCACAATCGCTTCGACCGGTTTTGTGCTTCCCGCATCCAGCGGTTGCCTGCGGCTTTCACAAGGACTTATGTATAAATAAATGAAACTACAATTTTCTTATGTCAAAGATTTATTCATCTTCTCTTACTAATAAATACATCGTCAAGAAAAGGTACTGGTGCCACAACATTATTTTGATATTGAGCTCAACCAAGGTACCAGACTAATAGACTATTGTCGTCACAGTGCACAACATCCAACAGTTCGTATGCCACTAAATAACGTCCCTAGTGTCTCGTGAGAATCTCCTGTACGAGCTTTTACAAAAAATAATCCGAGGGCTATTTTTGGCATTTTAGAATATTTTGTTAAATGGAGGATTTCATTATAGACACTTAAAAACTGGTCTTTGGTTAAGCCTGTCCAATACTGAAACATAAAATCATCAATATTTACTAGATTTGAAAAATGAAAGTGTACAGTTTGGAAATCATTATTTACTTGCATCATTTTTCCAATGTCCTCAGCACTGAATACATTATTTAACATGTCCAAATATGGTCCTAATCATAGGTGGCCTTATAAATCATGCAAACTGTTAAATTTTCGGCTATATATATTTTATAATTTGATACAATATTTTTTCTCAGGTAACTAGGTAATATGTGAGATTCTGTATTTCTACACCCGGGTACAAAACAAACAAAACAACTAGAACTGAACATATCTATTTTTTTGTATGAGTTTAATTGAATATAGTGGGGCATATCTAAAACTTGCTGAGGCTTTTCTTGGGTTGGTTCATATTGAACAGCTTGTTCATTTGCTTGATGAACTGCATCTTGGGCCCAAGTCCAACAGTAAAAAAAAACGTATTAAATAAACTCACACATTCATAGATAGTTACGTAACACGCCTGTCAGGGATATATTCTTCTTGAAATTACATATTACGATGTGTTTGCCTTCGTACTGTTGATGTTGAACAAACAGTACAAACATTTCTGGTATTTAGGTGATGATTGGTTGCTGGCTGAATATTTCTTTGAGCAGATACCCAGCATGCGTAACAAACTCGATCTCCAGGGAGTATCTTAAAAATAATACATTTTCTAAGATTGTTAGTCTAGTGTCATTGTTTAAGAGCATCAGTTTTCGACAAATAATCAAAAACTAATGCTCTTAAACAATGGAACCAAGCTTGATAGTATATTTTCATACTTTATATGACTGCCTCATTGGTCTAGTGGTTGCAAACTCTACTGCTGAACATGAGGTCCTTGGTTTTGAATCCTGGGTCGGGTTGTGTTATTGTATTTTCCATCTGGAATTTCTTGGTAGCAGCCCGGAGTCTGGATTTGAGCCCAGTTGATGGCAATAGGCCCGCCCCCTACTACATGTTGGCGAAATGTAGGTACACCACTGCTTAACCCTTCCGGGATTACATGCGTGATGTTATGTTGTATATAACATATTATTTTCCATTACAGTAATTGATTATCATCTATTGTCACACCCAGTGGCGTGCACAGAGTTTTTAGACAGGGTAGGCAGAAAATTTTAAAAGCCAGAATACTTACTGCATATTGGTTTTGGTTCGTCGTCTTGTCGATTAAATAATGACGTAGGTAATAGCCACCTCAAATATCCATACATTGACTGATTTTATAATCAAAATATCAATCCTTTAGTTTGTACTAATTGCAAATCCGGTATACAACGACCTTTTACAATCACTTGTTTTTTATCACCGAATGATAGTTTTGAAAACGCATCATTTTTTATTTTCCCTATACACACACCACCTGAACAACTTTCACAGTGAATATTATCCATTTTTCACACTATTATCGACGTTAAACTCTTTAAATACCAATTATTATGGCTCACAACACAAATCAAAACGAATCAAACAAACAATATGGCCACGAAACAAGTCACAAACTCGGAGATACTCGTAGTGCAAAAAATAATACGACAAAAAAGAAATAGTGTAAGCTAGGATGCAATATAAATGAAACAATGCCACTTTTTAAAATAGTTGTATAGCTAATTTCGGTTCGGAAAACATCGGATAATTTCGTAATTTGTCGTGTTGTGAAAAAGACACTGCCTATTCTGTACGGTTGTGTGCGTTATTGTGACATTGTGTGCTACGTATTTATAGGAACGCACATCCATTCAATCCGCATGACCACGAGAGCACACATATAAACATTTAGACCCGAATAGTTTGTGTCTTTCCCGAGGCACTCCTGGTAGCGGCGCTAGTGCCGCGCAATGCCACAATACAATACTGAACGAGCTTGCTTGGAGCGACTGTTTTTAATTTTTTTGTTTATTGTTAGTAAGTAGGTACTCGTCCGACTCGTAGATAAAATAATAATAGATATCAGAACAAGATTATACTGAATTAGGTAGGGTAGGCAGTGTCTTTCTGTCTTTATGAAACGCACGCCACTGGTCACACCAATCAGTCTATTGTAGGACAACATTAGTTCAATCTGAACATAGTTATGAATAAGGAAGTTATATAATATAACAGACCTGTAGTGGAGCGATTTGAGCCGTGATTTCATCTCTCAGGACAATGTGAAATAATGTTTTTTTCTGAGTGAGGAAGTCTACACCAAACTCAAATATTTTGTGATTGTCCAGAGTTAGATGCTGATACACCCACCAGGCTGCAGGCACGTGTCCAGCATCTTTGGCAAACAAGGCCACCATCTGGTATCTGCAATTGTTATTTTGAAGTTGTTACTAACCATTGTTGTAAGGTAAAATAATGTAAGCAAAGTATGTATGAGTATGAATCAAATGTAAATAAAAGTTACCTGTCTTGGGGCAATTACATTGGATATTGCGTCTCTCTGAGGCCCACTTGTTAAATAATGGGTTCTCCATGTTAATAATGGTACAAGGCACAGGCACCACACATTGATTTGTTTCATATGTTCCACTAACATTTCTATTGCATAATCCTGAATTACTTCAGTACCTACTGTTACGAGTGCTATCAAGAAGATTAGCTACAGAATTAAAACTCTTCACATAGTGCAGCATCAGCAGCAATCTGAAACAGAGATTTATAGTCTCATGCTACATAGGTACCTTAACTCTGAAGACAAGTTTTTCTTTATATCTATTCAAAACACTGTTCAATTATTAGTTCAAAGTCGTAAGTGTTTAAATCTGTTCGTCTAAAAATATAATTCTTACCTTATGAATGGCTCATCTTGTTGTCTTGTTCACTTATGAACATAATCTCTGGACCCAAATCTGATGCATCATAGTGGTTTTCATCACCGAGCACGTAACTTTAGTTTTCATCAGAGAGTATACTTTACTTTTGTTGCGCCGAAGTCGAGACGAACAAGACAAGTCCAAAGAGAGAATATAATAAATAATTAAAAAATCAGCTGTTCAGTACATTTTGACGAATTATGCAAACATAAATGTACTGAACAGCTGATTTTTTTTTGCGATTTCAGGGTTGGTCCCATAGTAAAAGTTGTTCATAATGATGAGTATAATGACCCCTTAATAAGTTGTTGGTGTTTTACCAATAACCCTGTATATGCAGGGAGGGGTGGAGATCCCCTCCCTGCATGGGGGAAGTTTAGGAAATGCATAGTTTTTTTTATGAATTTTTAAGAATCTTAGTTTATGTTTTGTTAAGTTTTTGGTAAAAAATTAGTATCTTTGGCAGGAGGAGGCGGTGGGGGGTAGGGGGGTGCATCCTCTCACCTGGCACCACTCCCATGAAAGATAACGCACCCCTTCTTGAGAAAAACAAATTATTGTAAACTAACCTCAAAAACTTTAATGTTACTTCTGCAACGTCTCCGGTGCTGCGGGAAGTGCAGCCCCTTCGCCCTTGTGTAACAAAGGATAGACACCCATGCTCACCTCCGCAGCTTCGGCTGCTATGGCCCGCACCGGTGCCTATGCTTTGTTACAGCGGGCGGGGGCTGCTCTCTCTTCGCGCCTCCAGATTTTTATATAAACTCTAGGGGTAGCAGCCAAAAGACTACGTAGAGTCGGGTGCCCTGAGCCTGACTCGGTTTTTGAACAGATTCGACCTATTTTAAAGATGGATGAAGAATGGCTGCAAATTATAGATATTGTGTTTCGTTTCACCTCTAGCAGATACCATCAGGATAAAAATAACAATTTTACATTGTCACAAAATCAAAATTTTCGTAGTCAAATCACTGTGAAATTGTTAAACTCAAATAGGATAACGCAAAATAATGCTAATTAAAAAAAAAAAAATGTGCGTCATCTTATTATTTGCAAAATCAAAACGCATTATTAAAACTCTACAAAATAGCAACACTTGCTGTCAAAATTACGTCAAAAACAACAAAATAGTGCAAAAGTTGAGGTTATTTTATCAAATTTTGATATTTTATATTTCCGAAAGTATTTATTTCCTACACTTGAAATTGATTGATTGACGTGGTTGATTGGCCAGGGTCCATGGCACTCTATGGAGCGCCATGGACAGTACGATTCCAACATAGAGCCTCCGGCAGGAAGTATTTGCCCCCCCCCCCCCCCAGATTAGGCAGCAAACGCGAGAGTGCATTCGCGGTGCCCATCAATCGGGGAGCCAACCGCTGAAAATGCGGCCCGAAGTTCCACCGGATATCGAGGACGAGTCTTAGGTGCTTCATCGTCGACTTGATACCAATATGAATACCCCCTACTATTGTGTTGGATCTTGAGGGTTGCGCTTTCCGGGGCCCGTGGAAACAAATGACTTCCGATTTATGCAGTGCCACCTGGAGACCCAATCGCCAGATCCTGCCTACGACTTGCGCAACCCCAGCTGTTGCTAAGACAGTCATCTGCCGGAGCGTCTTCCCCCGTGCCATTACCAGCGTGTCATCGGCGTAACAGATGACGCCGACGCCACGGAGGAGTGCACCGCGCAGCACCCAGTCGTATCCGATGTTCCACAGGAGTGGCCCCAAAACCGAACCCTGTGGAACACCACACGACATCTCTCGCCGACCCCATCCTTCTCGATCCGGGTAGATGACATATCTATCAGATAAGCCCCGATAATGCGGCGGAGGTAGTTTGGCACCCTATGATATCAGAGTGACTCCCTAATGTTACTCCAGGGAAAAGTGTTGAAGGCATTGGCAATATCCAAAGACACTGCCAAGACGACCTCACCCTGGGCCATTGCTTCCTCCGCCGACTTTCACGCGCATGATCGCGTCTATTGTAGAGCGCCCCTGACGGAAACCAAACTGGTTATCAGCCAGATCCGGCCCCTCTCTTGTCATGTGTTAGATAAGGCGGTCTGCAATAATTCTCTCGAAGAGTTTGCCCACCTCACCCAACAACACAATGGGCCGGTAAGCGGATGGTGAGTCCGCAAGCCGCCCTTCCATTTTCAACAGGACCAGCTTTCCAGTCTCTCCAAACATGTGCTCAAGAGTCCCACTAATCGGGGCCAGAGATCCCTGATGGCCAGAACCCATGCACGGCCAGGAATACCGTCAGTTCCTGGAGCAGTGTGCTACCTGGGTCATTTCAGGCGCGTCGCCATCGTCATTTTCCGAGTTGGGCACCATAGTAGGCGGAACCATATGCGGTGGTGTGTGCTCCCCTTGTGAGGGGAATAAAGCGCTCACTACTCTCTCTAGCAGTTGCCGGTGGAAGCTACGGGATAGTGGAAACACCCACGAGCAAAGTTTGCGCCTAACCAAACGGTAAGGAAGCCCCCACGGATCACGTTCTAGAAATGCCAGCAATTTATGGGCTTGGGCCCCAGCCTATTATTTCCAGCTGAAGAGCCTTCTTCGCCACTCTACACACCTCGTACAGTTCCGCCTCTCTTTCCATAGCTTCTGGTGTTCGTCTGCGCCTTCATCGCTGCCTGGTGTACGGGCGTCGCACCGCCACGCATGCGATGCGCAAATGCGCAATGTCTTGCGATCACCAACACACGTGGCGCCTGTCAGATGGAGACTGAACATCGCAGCATCACAGATTTGTGTCATGGCCTCCCGGAACCATTCTGCCTCCTCGTCAATATCGACAGACCTGACTGGTCAGTCCAACCAGGCCTTCACGATTGAGGCAACCAGAAGGGTTTCCCGGTTTAGTTGTTTGAGCGCCCATCGCGAGCCATCCTCAACCCCGGTTGGGGCCACTTGTGCCGGGCCATTCGAGGTCTGGGCGGAGACGTCGAACTGTATCTGTGATCCGACAACGTCTCCACGTCCTCCAATACACGCCAGTCCTGAACACGGCGTGCGACAGCGGGATTAGCAAACGATAAGTCCACTATAGACCCACCCCACTGCCGCACACATGTCTGAACAGATCCTCGGTTGAGGAGCAGTAAGCCTGACTCCACCGCTCACTCCTCCAGTAACACACCCCGTGCATCTGTTGCTGGGGAACTCCAAGTCGTGGATTTGGCGTTGAAGTCACCCATGACAAGGACAGGGTGAGGACGGCTTCAACTGATGACTGTGCCCAATTCCGTGATGAAACTCTCAAAGTCGGCGAGAGGTTGGTTGGGTGAGAAATAAATCCCCACGACCATGATATCTTCGACTAAGACCGCTACAAAGCCCCGCCCCCGGGTGACGGTCTCCAGGGGCGGAGTGCCAGCGGCCGGCCTCGAGATAAGCGCCACCAAGCCATCAATGTCACCCTCTCAGTCATCCCTGGGAGGAACAAAGTATGGTTCGGCAACGATAGCGACGTTGATCAACCACTCCGCCATGCTCTGGAGCAAAAGGTCCTGAGCCCTGGCGCAATGGTTGATATTCGCTTGGAGAAGACGAAGGTGTGGGGCCATTCCTGGGTGTCCATAACAATAGCATTGAGCCTATAGCATTGAGGGGCTTATTTGCCAGAAGCCTGACGCGTGCCAAATTCCAGCCCACCACCAGTCTGGGACCATCTTTTAATTTTCGAGCTGCCGTGACGGGACAGCTGACCAGTACCTACTGTCCACAGATCGGAGAAGCCCGGACGAATTGTTTCCACCTTAACTTAGTCTAGCGGGCATTCTCCGGCCTTTGCAACAGCAGCTGCGACCTCTTCCGAAGTTGCAGAGTCCCTCAGGTGCATTATACGTAGATCTGCGCACTTGACCTGCCTGGACACTCTAACGTCCACTACGTCGAGCGACGCTGAGGGCCGCTGTTGACACCAGGGATCTCCAGTTCGATAGTTGCCTACCCTACCACACACTATTTACCTACGCGTACTCACAGAGTCACAGATAATACTTAGTACTTGTGAAACGACGAAACTAAGCCGCGTAGCCTTGAAATACCATTGAATCAAATACTCGTAGAACTTTCGTATCGGAAAACACCCAAGAAATGCAATAAAAACGGTTAAAAACGTTTTATTAATCGAAAACGATTAAAATTTTGTTCTTCTTCAAAAACGTTATTAATAACGTTCCGTTCGAACGTAACCGAAACAAATCGTTTCTTAGGTATTTAAGACGAAACCGTTTCGAAAAATATACCGGTATCCGAGCCCTGGCCGGTACCTGTGACAATGACGTTCAGCCGGCAAAACTGTGCCATCGGCTTTCCACCAGGTCTCATTTCAGCGAGGATCCGCCTCGCTGACCGCCGCGATCGTCTGCAGTTTGACAGACAGGGTCTTTATGAATCCCACAGCCCTATATCATTCATACGCATTCGTACCGGAGTCAATGGGTTATTTACTGTTTGGAGTTTGCAACACCGTGAGTCAAAAAATGACACCACCACAAGTTTTGCTAATTTGCTTGATCGGAAAAACTGTTGTGTACATACGTTGTGTTGCTTGTTTGCCCTTGTTCACTAATGATTAGTGAACAGTAGTGACCTCCGCTAGGAGTAATAAATAGTGTTCTGTTCTGTCGTAGTGACTAATGTTCACTAGTGTAGCACTACCTAGTCCACTGACTAACACTGTGCCCTTGTTGGCATAGATAATAGATAACAGAAACAACGAAATGTTGACTGTTGTAAACTATTGTTGCCAGGGGGGGCACACTTAACACTCATCAATTCCATAGGCGACAGCGACATCTACAGTCTAGTGGCAAAAAAAACTTGGCAGCCATATTGTCTTGATCAAATAAATGTCATTGTCGCCATTGTCAACTCCGACTTTCCCGACATTATGCGCAATTCTGTTGAAAATTGTTTCTCGTTACTGTTATTTGTTTTGTTTTGTTTCTATTTCATAATATTGTTACCACTTTGATTTTCGTTTGTTAGTTTTGTTGTTTTGTTAACATAAGTGAACTCCGAAGAAGATATTGTATTTTTGGCTGTGATGTTTTATGTAAAGTCCATTTCACGAAAGAAGTCCCGCGGACAATTGTGGAACTAAATTTGACAGATGGGGAGATCGGCCATGTTGTCGTTTGTCGATGTTATCAAGGTGCGTTTGTTGTGGTAGATATTTTGTGAGTTTATTATTGGATTAGTGCGTTATAAGGTTTATTTACGATGCCAAAAGTTGTAAAAAGTGCAGGTCGAGAAATGATATTAAAGGTGAAGGAGTTCTGTGAAGCGGAACACAAGAATCGTGGTGTTTTAATACCAATAAGCAATGTTCGCAAAAGAGTCGCCGCCATGACAGGTAAATTTTGGGTCTGCCATATACAGATTTTTTCCCGATTGAGTTACAGATTGTTTTTTTTTTTGCTTGGTCGGGTTGCTGAAAACACGTGGCTGAGTGAATTATTTGTGTATTTACTTGTGATTTATACTGTTTTGAGTGCTTAGATTTGTGTCAGTTTGTGATTTGTCCCCTTGCTGTGTGTGCTTCTGTAAGTGTTTATTTGTTATCTTCCCATTTCCCTCACTTCAAGTGGGGGAAATGGGAGATGGTGATCCCCCTGATGGGGGAGGTGCTGACCCATTGAATTCCTCTCAGAACCGAAAACGACAGGGTGATGAATTAGCTAGCCCGGCTGCTAAGAAAAATACCTCACCATCAGATTCCTACCAGTCAGTATACTCAAAACCTGGTTTTGAATCTGACTCTAAAGTTTTATATAATTCAAGTGAGAAGGGGTCCCTTTATTGTGCATGTTACGCGGTCGGAACCGGATTTGTCTGTCGGACATTCAATAAGAATTTTAAAGTTTGCGCAACTCATCCACCTAAATAAAATTTCGGATGTAGTAAATTAAATTCGGCAGTATAAAGGCACTGGGGAGAAACAGGGCCAGTTTACAATTCGTGTCAGCGGGTGCTGCCAATGCTTTTATAAATAATTCTTTTTTGGACACTTACAATTTTGCTGCAGACATCCCCAAATTTCATGTGTCTCGTATGGGAGTGGTCCGTGATATCCCAACAGATTGGACCTTAGAGGAATTAGTTGCTGGAATTAGAACTCCTCCCAGCTGCGGAGAAGTAATCAGGGCTCGTCGTTTGAATGTGAAATCGAAGAAGGAAGATACTGTCACTTGGATCCCTTCGACTACAGTAGTTTTAACCTTTACTGGTCAAACAATTCCTGAGAGAGTTTTCTGTTATGAAACGTCACTACCAGTTAGCACATATCAATTGCCAACTATACAATGCAGAAATTGCTGTCGCTTTGGACACATCCGTACTCAATGCCGCTCAAAGCCTCGTTGTTTTAGATGTGGCCAAGAACACCCTGGCGACAGTTGCTCAGTTATTGATGATCTCTCGACTTGCATCTTGTGTCGAGGGACACACAAGGCGACTGATGTTAAATGCCCGGAACATGCTCGACAAAAATCTATTAAAATTGTTATGTCTCAGGACAATATTAGCTATTCTGAGGCTGCACTGAGATTCCCTATCCTAAGCGCTTATATGCTGACATCACCTCCTCTACTTCCTCTCCATTCACCCCGTCACAGCAAATGCAATTGTCTCAACAAACCACATACTCTTTGCAATCTCCTCCACGCTCCCCTGCTCAACTCCGTTCTCAGTCATACACAAAGACTGTCTACCATACCCCCCGTTCAAGAACCCTGTTAGGTAAGTCCTATGATGTGCAAGCACATAGAGATATTACCAATTCTCCTTCCTCCTCTCAACCGAATGGTTGTGCCTTGCTTACTCCCATTGAAGAAACCACTCCTATGCTCACTCCTAACGATAACTTGATAGAGCTCCTTACCTGTTCCCTCATCAACATCATCAGTAAATTTAGTGATAGTCTACCGAACAACGTCGTTAATCAACTAGAACAACTACTCCAAGCCCTTATAAACAAAAATGCTCCCCTCAACTCTTCTCCAATGGAATTGTAGAAGCATTCGAAAGAAAAAGCATGAGCTTATTTATCTAACAAATCGCTACAAACCAGTCCTCCTTGCTGTCTCGGAGACTTGGCTGATGCCGGGTTCCGTGTTTAGGTTTCCGGGGTTTTCCTGCCTTCGGGACGACAGGGCGGATGGGCGGGCAGGGTGTGCCTTGCTAGTCTCAAGACTCATCCCGTTCTCTCAAATTAATATTCCTGCTCACAGTGACAAAATCCATGTAGTAGCAGTGAAAGCCTTTAATATCTCCTTTGTCTCATGCTATATACCCCACCCAAATAGTACAGTTATATTAGAACTTAATAGTATTTTTTCTTCCATACAGGGCCCTCTAATAGTGGTAGGAGACTTTAACTGTCACCACACTATGTGGGGGTCCCATTACATAGATACATCCGCTCCCTTTTTAATTGATTTAATGGATGACATCAACCTTTGTCTGCTAAACGATGGGTTTTCGACTCGCAGGGTACCTCCTGGTCAAAATAATAGTGTACCTGACCTTTCGTTATCCTCCCCTTCCCTAGCAAATTGTGTCTCTTGGTCTGTGTTACCTAATTCCCACAGCAGCGACCACTTTCCAATTTTAATCAAATTTCTCCAATCATTCACTCCCCCTCCTGTCCTTCCTCCCTTACAGCGATATAGATTATCAGATGCAGATTGGGACAAGTATTCTCTAGCCCTTGACTCCAAATTATCTGGTCCCCCTGCCGTAGATACTTCAAATTTTTTAGTGGCCTCTGAAGATTTCGTTTCCTGTATGCTTGCCGCTGCTGATCAATCTATTCCGCTCAAGAACTCTTCTCGTGGTCATATCCCTTCTCCCCCTTGGTGGGATTCAGAATGTACTAACATGGTACGTCTACGAAATGAGTCGGAAAAGTCGTATGCAGCGAACTTGACTATGACAAATTATATTAGTTTTAAGAAAACTGGGGCTCAAGCCACGAGACTTTTAGCCAAGAAGAAGGCTTTAGGCTGGCAAAAATACTGTGAATCCTTGTCTCCTCGTACCCCGTTAACAGTCGTATGGCGTAAAATAAATAGCTTTCGAAGAGTATTCAAGGACCACAATATTTCCTCAAATGACCCCTCCATCTGGCTTGATGATTTTGTTAATAGGTTGGCCCCCCCCTCTGTACCTAATATAGATTGCTTCCCTTCTATTCCGATTCCCTCTCTTACTTCTGACAGAATGAATGATCAATTCTCGCTTGCAGAACTCACTTGTGCTTTAGATCACCTTAAAGATTCCTCTCCAGGCATAGACGGTATCACGTACTCCTTTATCTGCAAGGCTAGTCAATCCTCAAAATTATATCTTTTAAGTATCATTAATGCGATTTTCCTATCTTCAAATATACCTGAGTTATGGAAGACCCAAATTATAATTCCCATCTTAAAGCCAGGGAAAGATCCAAATCTCTCGTCATCATATAGACCTATTGCCTTGTCGTCGGTTTTGGCAAAGATCGTAGAACATCTTATTAAAAATAGACTAGAATGGATCCTTGAAAGTCGTGGTTTACTCTCCAACACTCAATTTGGATTCAGACGTAGTATGAGTACGATCGACAGTCTAAGCATTCTTACCTCTCAAATAAGGCTTGCATTCTCCCGTAATGAACATGTTATTGGGGTCTTCCTTGACATCTCTTCGGCATATGATAATGTCCAGCTTCCGCTACTCAGGCAGAAAATGCTTGAGCTGAGTATTCCCGTGAGACTGGTAAATTTTATCTTTAATCTTTTTATGGGTCGTTCTATTCGTGTTCGGTCCCAGGGCGATCTTCTGTCTCCCCGTGTTGTCTGGAAGGGTCTACCGCAAGGTTCTGTCTTGAGCCCTATCTTATATAACTTATACACTGCTAACCTTGACTTGACCGTTGATTCCTTTTGCGATATACTGCAGTATGCTGATGATATCGCCTTATATATAAGATGTTCTTCCCTGCCCAATGGTGCTCTTAGATTAAACTCTGCTCTTGGTTACTTGAATGATTGGCTCTCAGATCATGGACTGGACCTTTCTATTCCTAAATGTCAAGCCGTAGTATTTTCCAGTAGAAGAATTATTCCTCCAGTTAACATCTCTGTGGCTGGAGAATCGATTTTGATTCAAGATAAAGTTAAATTCTTGGGCGTTGTTCTTGATGCCAAAATGTCAGGTTTATTCCACTTACAATACATATATAATAAAAGTGAGAAGGCCATCAATGTTTTGAGATCTTTATCTGGAGTTCGTTGGGGTTCTCACCCGGCCTCTCAAAAAATGCTATATAACGCCATCATACGCAGCCACTTTGACTATGGATGTTTCATACTAGAACCTTGCAGTAAATTGGCATTGAGCAAACTGGAAAGGCTCCAATCTAAATGCTTACGCATTATTACAGGTGCAATGAAATCATCGCCAATTAATGCTCTTCAAGTGGAATGTGTAGAGCCTCCTCTTCATCTTCGAAGACAATTCCTAGCAGATAGGTATTTTGCGGTAGCGTCCCAATTTCCATCACACCCTCTTCTTAGTATTCTTCGTCCTCTTTCTCGTTCTATCGAATCTTCAACTTATTGGAGGAATAAATCCCCCCCTCTATTAGTGAACAGTTACAATAATAATAAGACTCTTTCATCTCCAGTTATGCCTCTGGATAATCATCCCCTTTTTTTAGTTCCTTATGACTCAGTGATCTACCAACCCAGAGTGATTCTAGATTTTGGTATACATAAACAGAGTCCCGATCCCAACAATCTTTTTAATAAAATTCTAAAGAATAAATGGACAAATTGGATTTTATTGTTTACAGACGCGTCAAAAATAGATGGATCTCATGTAGGTTCAGCCGTGTTCTTAACTAAGTTTAATGTTGTCTTAAGTTTTAAAAGCCCTCCTGAGTGTTCCATCTTTACAGGAGAATCCCTAGCAATATTAGAGGCAGTAAAATATATTGATGCCAATCAACAACATTTTCACAAATCCTTGATTCTCACAGACTCTCTTAGCACTATACAAGATTTATTGAAAGTTCCATTTCGCAGCAAAGACAACTCGGTAATCATTCTTAGAATTAAGGAAATTCTCTTTAGGTTAAATAAATCGGGCCTGGAAACTGTCTTGGCATGGATTCCGGGTCATACTGGCATATTGGGTAATGAAGCAGCTGATTTCTATGCTAAGCAGTCTATCCAAACAGGTTGTACATCTTTTTTTAATATACCAGCTCGGGACGTCCGTTGCCTGGCTAAACCACGTCTCATGAAGTCTTGGGATGATCTGTGGCAAAGATCAAGGGCAGTTAAGGGCAAATATTATGGCAATATCCAACCCGACATCCCACTGAAACCCTGGTTCGTCAAAAATAAGAAATTGAACAAATTAACCACATCTCTCATTATACGTCTCAGACTAGGTCATGTTTGCTCACCAGTGTTCTTGGCTAAGCTACGCATTCGGAATCATTCCCTTTGCGAGTGTGGTGTGGAAGAGGGTACTCTTGAACACATATTTTTCTCCTGTCGAAATCTTTTAGTTCCTCTATATGATATTCTCCCCCCTAATTTCCCCAGACCTATTAATATTCCATACCTTCTGACACTCGTTAATTCCCCATTAATTAAAACACTAAAAAAATTTATAGTATTAAATAACATCAAGCTATAACTGTAAATCTTAATAATTTACTAATAATAATGCATGAAAGTTTAATAAAAGTATTTTAATAATAGTTCACTGTTTATGTCTCATAATTAAATTAATTTGTGATGTCTGACTACTAACAATAAATTAATACTAACATATATATTATGTTGTCCTTGCAGGGTACTCAAACAGATCCAGTTTTAACTTAAGGCTGTATAACTGATCAACCTCAGCGAATACATTTTGTTTCCTTCAACCTTGACATTGGCAAAATCATCGATAAAACGATGGAGCCATTACTCTAAAATTGGATTGGATTGGATTGGAGTTACAGATTGGAATTAAGTTTTTTGTTTTTTTAATGCACGATTTTTATTAAGGAAAATTTGAAAAGGAATTAACACAACACAACAAAAATTTGTAAAGTTATATTCAACAATAATGTAATTAAATACGAAAATAATCTTTGTTTGAATTTTAATTTTTTTTTTATTGTTAATTTTATTGCAGGTGTTTCAGAGAAAACTGTAACGAGAGTTACAAAAGAAGGCGCAACAGCGGCGAGTACTTCTAAAGTTATCGTCACCCCAGGGAAGAGTCGCCCGCATCCTAAAAAGTTCGACTTGGATGGATTTGATTTGTGCGCTATACGGCAAAAAATTCACAGTTTTTATGTTGTGAAGAAGGAATTACCTACATTGATTAAATTACGTGCAGCTTTGAGAGAAGACATAAATTATCAAGGAAGCATCACAACATTGCACCGTATATTGCATAGCATCGGTTTCAAGTATAAGCGATGTCAATCGAAACGTAAATTACTAATGGAACGTTATGATATTACTGCATGGCGTTCAAGATATTTGGAGAGAATCCGAAGAAATCGCAATGTGGAGAAAAAACCTGTAGTATATTTAGACGAGACCTATATACACAACACTTATCATGCCAAAAGATGCTGGCAAAGTGAGGAGGAGCCTGGGATGTTCGTGTCAGAGTCATCAGGGAGTCGTTGGATAATTGCTAATGCGGGAACTGAAAATGGTTTTGTTAATGGTGCATTGTTAATGTTCAAATCCCAATCCAAATCCTCAGATTACCACGATGACATGCACTCAACTAATTTTTTGAAATGGATGAGTAAAAAAGTCATTCCTTTCAGGTAGGTTACTACCTGAAAGGTCACTTGTGGTAATGGACAACGCTCCGTATCACTGCACTCAAATAGATAAAGCACCTACAATGTCAAGTATTAAACGTGACATGCAGGAATGGCTGCGAGAAAAGGGAGTATATTTTGAAGATACTTGGACCAAAGCTGTATTATTTGAATTAATTAAACAAAAAAAAAAAATAAAATAAAATTAGTTTAATTCGAGTAACAAGACTCATATACAAACACATATAGCAGAAGATACAGACAGGATAACAAGCACAGACAAAAGAACACTCACAAGGTAACAATATGTCTGCTGCAGCATTGCCGTATGTAAGGGCAATCCAGTCTGTTGGCGATCATCGCCAGGACGGTCCACAAAACAAAGGTCCACCTACATATGCCGTGGAGGCATTATTAAAATCTCACAATCATGAATTGCTAAGATTGCCGCCTTACCACTGCGATCTCAATCCGATCGAAAAAATGTGGAGCCTTGTAAAGAGACGGGTAGCGGATAAAAACGTGGGCCAAGATCCAAAAGAAATTGTACGCCTAACAGAAGAGGCTTTTGAGACTGTTACAGCGGAAGATTGGGCAGTTCAATGTAAACATGTACAGCATTTGGAGGAAGAATATTTAAAAAATGATGGTCTTATGGATGAAGCAATGTATCGATTTATTATATCCACGGCTAGTGATAGTGAAACAGAATCTGATTCTGTTTCTATTCACTCTTCTGACAGTGATCATAGTATGACCGATCATAATTATACAATAAAAATTTGAATAAAAGTTTTAAATGTTATTTTATTTTTCTAATTTAAAGTTGGTCGAACATCTCCATTTTATATTTTAGAGATTACAGGAAGATTTATTTTTCATTAATTTGACCTTAGCAGTATGGACATCAAATGGTACGTATTATATTAAAAATACATTCTATTAAAAACATTTTTTTTCTTATCTAACTATTCGAGTAGGTACCTGGTTAATAAAATGAAAGTAAATGAACTATAAATTATTTCCCCATATATTTAACCGTGGCAACATTATGTCGCGCGAATACAGCGCTGCGTCTGCGGGACTTCTTTCGTGAAATGGACTCTAAGTGTTTATTACCATACCGTACCGTATTATCTTTATTATAACCAAGAAAAAGTGTTGTTATTCCTTAATTTAATTTAATAAGTATAAAACGAATAAATATTAATAAAATTTATGTTTGATAATAATAAAAGGACATTTTTCTGAACTCCATACGTGTTTTTTTCCCCTGACTGTTACCATAACACAAACTCGCTCAAAGAGTATAATAAATAGGTGCTACATAATATAGTAAGTATGCATACCTATAGGTAGGTATATATTATTAGGTTGGGGAAAAAGTCTTTTCGCATTATAGTATGTATGAACTTGTAATAAAATCTCTTTGGCTATACTATTTGTATCTGGCTGGTTTTGGTATCATTGAAAGTTTAAATTTTAAAGAACATAATTCCAAATTCAAATTAGGAAAATGTGTGATTTTCATTTGTTTTTCGTACCGTCAAGATGAGTGAATCTAATGAAGAAATTCGATACATTTTAAAATTTTACTACAAAAAGGAAAAAATGCAACGCAAGCCGCGAAAAAAATTTGCGATGTTTATGGACCTAGTGTAGTGTCTGTGAGAGTAGCACAAATTTGGTTTAAGCGTTTTCAATCCGGAAATTTTGATGTCAAAGATGAACGTCGCTCTGGTCGCCCTATTACGGATAAAATGGATGCCATTTTTGAAAAAGTGGAGCAAGATCGGCATATCAGTAGTTACGACGTAGCTGAAGAACTGGAAACTGACCACAAAACAGTTTTGGACAATTTGAAAAAAACTGGGTACACAAAAAAGCTCGACATTTGGGTACCTCACGAGCTCACTGAAAGAAACCTAATGAACCGTGTACTCATTTGTGATTCTTTATTACGACGTAATGAAACCGAACCATTTTTGAAGAAGCTGATAACTGGTGATGAAAAGTGGATCACGTATGACAAGAACGTGCGAAAAAGGTCGTGGTCAAAGGCCGGTCAGGTTTCACAGACTGTGGCGAAACCCGGGTTACCTCGCAACAAGGTGATGCTGTGTGTGTGGTGGGATTGGAAGGGCATTATTCATTATGAGCTGTTACCACCAGGCAGGACCATCGATTCTGAACTCTACTGCGAACAACTGATGAGATTAAAGCAAGAAGTTGAGAGAAAGCGGCCGGAATTAATCAACAGAGGGGGTGTGGTTTTTCATCATGATAACGTAGACCTCACACATCTTCAGCCACTCAGCAAAAATTAAGAGAGTTTGGCTGGGAGGTGTTAATGCATCCGCCGTATAGTCCTGACCTTGCACCTTCAGATTTCCACCTGTTTCGGTCTCTTCAGAATTCTTTAGGCAGTGTCAGGTTAACATCACGAGAGGACTGCCAAAACCACTTGTCGCGGTATTTTGACCAGAAGTCCCAAAATTTCTATAGCAATGGGATCATGTCCCTACCTACAAGATGGCAAAAAGTTATCGAACAAAATGGTACCTACATACTTTAGTTAAATGTAAATAAACTATATTAAAAAATGTTTTGAATTTTCTTAAAAAATGCGAAGAAACTTTTTCCCCAACCTATTATTATAGCCTTAATTCACCCACCAAACTAGAGGTAGCAGCACTTTCTATACATGCAAATTTTACCTACCACAGAGTTTCTACTCTTTCTCTCTATTTTTACTTTACTCTTTGATTGTTGCTTTTGGTTGGATGATTTATGACTTTGACTGATAGGTAATCACTGTCTTGCGCTCTGATTAAACTTTATTTCAGCTGTAGTTATGTCTTATTTCTATAAACTGAAAGAAGAAGTCTAATATTGTTTGAGTACATTTTAAAAATGTCTGTAAATTACATACCTCGGGTAACACAGGTAAGGTTCGACTTTATTTATTTCGCATTCCTCGAGGTGCAAAGATTGCACATCTTTTAGAACACAATATGATTGTTGTGTTCTAAAAGATGTACAATCGTCGTGGTAAACCTGGAAGTCGAATAATATGTCAGTAATATGTATGAGTACGTAGGTACTGTAATTTAGAAAGTGATAACACCATAGTAACCTGTTAACTACAATAACATTGAGTTTTTTTGCATGTAAGTTGTTGGTTGTATAAAATAATATGTTTTGAGAGAAGAAGAAGAAGAGATTTTGTATTTTCGAGTTTATAAATCTCATATATCTCTTTTCATCATAATATCTTTTTGCAGCTTGATGCAGTGCAGCTGGACAATCAAGTAGAAGAACTATTCAAACAATTAGTTTTCCAAGCAACTAAGTTTATAGAGGTAACCAAAGTTAACCAAAGTGTAGAATCAAAGTACCTATTATGTATTGACCTTGATTTAAAAAATAAATAAATTTTCAGCCACGGTATATTCAACAAGTCCTGCCTGAGCTTGAACTTTTAATAAGAACATGGATATTCAAGTATTCTGTGTTCGATCAAAAAAGCACTTTTGGTCATCAGATGCTATCATTGAGTTATAATTCAGACAATTTCTCTAAGAGTAAACTATTCTGGTACTATGGTTACAATGTTGGTTTGAAGTACCTCAGAGAAAGAGCAATTTATAGTTTTACTTCTAATAGAAATGTTCAAAACTTTGTGAATAAGATAGAAACTTTTCAATTGCTTGGAGACATATTAAATTTCTGTAGATTCATACAGACAGGCAAATATCCATTGCTTATAGATTTTATATTAGGCATACAGTTGTCTGCGGAGAAATTGACTAGAGAAGATCTTACGGATTTCTCTTGGACCAGAGAACTGTTATGGCACAATTTTATTGTAAGTTTTTATTTGCATTTATACCTATAATTGTGTTTAGGTGTATTCCTTCTATAAAAGAATTTCATTAATACATTAAAAGTAAAACAAATCTTGGTTTTCAGGAACTAATAGGCACAACAATAGCATTAATAAACATCTTTGGCTTACGAAGTAAACTATCTAGTGTACTTAAGTATGTGTGGTGGCGCCAGCACGTAAGATCTACTGCCACCTCTACAGTAGCCGTTATGACGTTACACACCGTCTGTGCTTGCTGCAATAATAAGCCAGTGCTACCGCACACCATGGGCTGTAATCATATATTTTGTTACTACTGCATAGTGGTATGTACCTATAAGAAACACTAAAATAAAATACCAATGCTATTATTTTACAAGCTTTTCTATAAACTGCCACTTATACTCTGTCCAACCATTTACACAGAACAATCCATTTATGTTGCTTTGACATAAGCACGCCTATGAAGTTCCATATTTAATGGCAGGCAACCATATACGAAAAAATGCTTAAAAATACTTCATACTTCATGCATTCTAAATTAAATAAATGGATAGAAAGATTATAACTACATGGCTTAGAGTATTTTATAACGTCACAATACACCTGAAGGTGAAAGAGACAGCATGAAACTTAGGTAGGTTGCCTTTAAGGCGAAAGCGTCAGGGTAGCCCGCAAAATTCAAATTTTCTTAAGTACTTTTTTTTGCAATTTTCAAGTCAGTATTAGGTTGTATGTTGATCTAAATGTAATTCGCGATTGTAACATGTATGTATTTACATAATTATAATAATTAAAGTGATCAATACAACTCTTTAGGATCAGGTAATTCAAATGAATGACTATTTAATGAAATCTTGACATTTGCGAATTATATATAGCGTCAGGGTAGCCCGCAAAATTAATATTTTCTTACGTTTTTTGCAATTTACAAGTCGGTATTAGGTTGTATGTTGATTTGAATATGATTCGCGACCGTAACAAATCTGTATTTATAGAATTATAACCATTAAAATCATCAATACAGTTCTCCAAGTTCATATAACTCTATTGAATGACTATTTCATGAAATCTTGACATTTGAGGTCTTTTCTAACTTATGAAGTTGTATTACTGATTCTAATGATTATTTTTCTGTAAATATATGATTGTTATGGTCGCGAATTATATTTGAGTCATCATTAAATTTAATACTGACCTACAAATTGCAAAAATCGTAAGAATATTTGAATTTCGCGGGCTACCTTAGCGCTTCCCCTTAAGGAGTTGTATTACTGATTTAATTATTATAATTCTGTAAATACATATTTGTTACGACCGCGAATCATACTTTATTTAACATACAACTTAATACTGACTTGCAAATTGCAAAAAAAAAACCATAAGAAAATTTGAATTTCGGTGGCTACCCTGACGCTTCCCCCTTAAAATTGGGTTGTATTTGAGTATTCTGTACCTAGTAGAACAATCAAAGTATTATAATGTGTATTTGCTGTTATGTAGACAGCAGTGATAACACTGCTGTCTAGCACAGTGTTATCATCATATTTAAACTTCAGGACTTTTAATCATTTACTACTTACTAATATTGTATTTATTTTATTTGCAGGCTAACAAAACAGCAGATCAAGACTTTGCTTGCCCAAAATGCTATTTTAATGGGAAGGAAATAAATAAATTTGTAATGCCCTAATACTTGAAGCAATCAGTATCAGTGTTCGTTTTTACGGGGAAAGTTGGTGCTGTGATTAATAGTTATAAAATAGGACTAGGTGTAATAACAATATTTATTTGAAAATACCTAAATTCTTACCTAGGGAATAAATAAAACCATTAATGATGATTTGTAGGTATATTTTTTATATTGCATATTATGTAGGTATAGCATAGTTAAATAAATTTTTATATTATGTTTAATATGTTGTTTAATTAGACGAAATTCGTAACAAAAAAAACAATAGCAATCTTAATTCATCAGTCATATTTTATTTACCATAAAAATATCAAAACGCAACCTTTCACAATGTCATCATTGCTTGAATATTAAAGTACATTTTAAAAGGAGAATAATTATTATACATTTTATTTACATAATAATATGTACTATGTATGAAATGTTGATAAAACATAGAAAAAAAACAAAAATAAATAGGTGACTCAAGTTTTAACACAATCTTTGTGTAGGCAGCACATATACGAAATTGATGATCAATAATGAGAACAATCTAACAAGAAATAAATGAGCACAATATAATTTGCAAGTTGTGCGACACAAATACCTATATGTTCGAACAAATCCACGGGCTTCGAAATCGAATATATTTTATGTAGATACTTATAATAATAATATACAATGTCGGGGAAAAAGTCGCTCGGCTTAACTCGAATTATGCCGAACCCGACCCGACCATGATTCACCTAGGGCAGATACCGAACGGAGATTGCGGATCGACAATGAAAGCCGAATATATGTAGAAAATGCTTCGGGTTGGCTTTGTTTTTCAACAAATACTGCCGAGTCGAATGTGCCTACGCGCACATGTGTGTAGGTAGCATCCCCGATATAGTATTATTACTGTGTGTTGAGACTGAATTTGGAAAGGACACTGAATGCGAAAAAAAGTGAATGGTGCTTTGCATGTGGTACCTACTAGAAGCCAGTACCTGCTGGTCAATTTGCCTGTGTCACAACTTTGCAGCTGGCTGTCCTGTCCACGATAAATAAAATTGTTTATGACCGCATTTTGGGTTGGGAAAGATACGGTCCAGTGATGTGGAAAAGATGGATGAAAGGCAATGCAAAAATGAAAGGTAGAAGGGTATAGAATGACAGTACATTGTGGTATCCTCTATTCTGTGAACATCGTCATGTGGTCACGTGTGATGCTGTTAGGCCTCTATTATCCTAGGAATAAGCCCCAAAATTCCGATTATAACTAAGTATATACAGGCGCGAATGTATGAAAATAATGAATAAATGGGGCATAAACATGCGAAAACAGATGATATTGAGACATTCTGTACTTACCTAGTTGGCCAAGAAAAAGGATGTTAGATTAATGTCTGTCGATAAAAAAGAATACATAATTATTTAAAACTTCCGATAAGAACATAAGTAGGATCTACCTACTCAGCCGTCATAAGGAAAAAAGACGTAGGTATCTGACATTTTTTTTCGAAATAGAGTTATTTAGATATTCGGAATCGGCAAAAAAAATACTCATCTACAATTTTTGAATTGGCGTAAATTTAACGAAAACTTAATAATTCTTACTGTTAAAAGACGCATCTGCCTTTGTATCTTATACCTAGTTTAAACAGGACAAAATATTTTTTTCTCCATTTCGATATTTCAGTAGATACTTACGTCCTTTTTCTTTACGGCGGCAGTAGGTACTTATCTGAACATGATTTTTGTACAATTGCATAAATAATTACGAGGCTTCACTTACAACTACTGCTTGGATTTAATGGCACTTTGAAATCTGGGTGATTTTTGAACCTTTAGGATTGGCTTTAATTAGAAAATTTGTCTGAGAAATTCAAAGCCGAACTTATTTAACGTTGAAACATTTTATAGCGTCTTCATTGCCAGTTGAGGGTGAGAATCAATGGTGATGTGAAAAAAATGTTACACTTTAGTTTCAAACGACCTTAGTCTCATGTAAGCACTTAATTAATCGAGTATGAGTGTGATACCTAATCATTAAACATTTATAATAATACTAACTTACGAATCTAAAAATTTAGCAAATATTCGCTGAATTTTCCATTGACTGACATATATCATATTTTTTTTGCTGAACATACCTGACCTAACAAGGCTATCGACTTCCGTCCTTAACCAATTCGATTCGTTTCACTAATTTATTTACAATCATAAGCTACCTAAGACCGTTTAGGTCACTAATTTAGGCTTTAACAGGTGGTCAGACCAAATAAGGGATACATTTGAACCAGCCGTGGTGCCTTTTCGAATTTTCGTCGTATTTCTAGTGTTGATTGTCTTTGCTGTTGCGCACGTCGGCGTGGAAGCCAGTCTCCCAGTCGGCGACGTAGTTGACTGTTCGCACGGAACCGTCCGGCTCCACCAGAGAATACTGACCTGCATAAATCAAAATATATATAGCGCTACAAGTTTATTTTAGCGCGTAGTCAAAATAGGAACGAACGCCGCCATCTTGTTTTTTGAATATATTTCAAGTGACATTGGCGCCGATTCCCTTGTTCACAAACTAAATTTAAGTTCAATGCATCTTTTTCTTTCTATTTCATTAAGAAAAGGACAGAAGGTAAATATTAGTTTAGTCCTGTCAAATTGGTAAGCGCCTGACGTAAATTGACGTATTTTTAGTAGCCAATTTTTAATCACGTCCAAACTTTTCTCATACTTACTAAACTTTTTTCATGGAGTAGTCAAATTAAGATTAATTTGACAGGACTAAACTAATATACACCATACCTATTACGACTGCGCGTTTCCGTCGTCCTTCAAGGCGCATACTTAAATGAGAGCTTATGAATAGTGGTTTATTAAATGTATTTAGGTTATCATTTGCTTCCATTCTGTTTACGCCTTGAAATAGTCATGATTGCGAAAATTATTAATGCAGCAGATAACAAAATGATAACAAAAGTCGCGAAATTGTGTAGGTGCTTAGAAACTACGTCATTCGATTTATGAATAGCAGGTAGGTACAGACGCCAGCAGGTCAAGATACCCGAAACTGTCAAATTTTCCCAATCAACCTTGAACCTAATGTTCTAATGATAAAGTTGAAAATCTATTAAATAAAGACAGATTGAAGTAGCTTGATGTGCTAGCGTCTGTACTAGAAGGCGAGTCTGCCAGTTATCCTGGAGCCCACTCTTTTGGATGGCTATCGAGTGGTTTGAGTCGGTAGTCGGTAGCAGACCGACCGACATACTACAAGTACCATCCGCCTTTCCCAGACTAAGGTTGTTCGTGACCGAAATATTTTTACACGAGAGAAAAAGTTGCAATGTTAGGTACCTACTTAAGCGTTACAAAAGTTCATACCTTTGACGACTTCTCCGTCCCTTTCTTCTTTCTGTTGCTTTATGTCACCGGTGTGGGGGTCGTTGACACTGTATTCGAAAGCATACCTCGGGTGGGCGTCCTGCAAGAGGGTTATCACAAATTAGATGGTGCCGTGAGAAATGTCAGTTGCAACAAAGGTCGCAACGAGTACTGAATGAACTTTAGTGTCCATTAACTAGGTTAGATACCTAGAGCACACCTATGGGTACGAACGAAATTGCCTTAATTGGTGCAGTTATAGAAAGGTTCTTAAGATAGGAACAAGTCCGCGAAGAAGTGACTGGTTGGTGTTAGGATATGTCTGTTCTGTTTCTATGATTACCTAGACATAGTTTATTTTGTAGTAGGTATCAAGTCAATAATGATTAACCAAAAAAACAGAAAAGTATACTCCTCAAGTTCCTTTGTGAGAATCAATCACGCGATCTCCGAAATCGGGGGTTTGATTCCGAACAAAACCCGTTTCAAAATCGTTAAGTTTAAAATGTTCATGGATAGGTAGGTAGGTACTGATAGGCACCGTAAATGGTCCCCGAAAAGATCGATCAATTGCGATTGACAATTTTTACGTGACTGATGACATTGATGCGCAAATTGAATGCAATTGAAGCGATTGAGAATATTAGGTACTACAATAGAAATTGAATGGCAATTGATCGTTTTGGGGGGTCCCCGAAACGATCAATTGAAAAAAAATCATCAGCTGTGCAAAAATAAATAGCTTCATTATAACTGTCACTCAACCAGGATCCTTATCACAGTTATCACCGATAAGAGGGTGGCAAGACTACAAGGCGGTGAAAGTGGTCTAGATGTAAACGGACGAGTTGTTACTAATTGTTATGTAAGTGAATGTGCTGATTTAACTCGTCTGACGCACCAAACGCCCTCGGTTTGACAATAAAATGTTTGGTAATCCGCGTTAACGTTAACTGTTCAGAAAGACGGCTTTTGTGAAAATGATTTCGAAGAAATGCCTGTTACACTTACTATACATACCTACCCATAAAAGAGCGGCAACATTATGTTATCAAAAATTAAAACATCGAAATATTTCGTCAACAAGAAATTGTTTCGAATTGTAAACTGTTATGGAATTTGTACACTACTAATCAACCTCTTGCCCTCATCCCAATTTATTTGGGGTCGGCGCAACATGTCTTCTAACCTTCTGTTTCCATGTTTCTCTAGTAGGTAGTCGTCACTTTATAACCCTCACCTCCACTTTACAACCCCATAAATCATTTTTCACACAGTCCATCGTTTCTTCGGTCTTTCCCTACTCTTTGCCACTACTGAAATACTTAATTGTGCAACCAAAGTTTGTATAGACACTACCGTACCTAGTTAAGATATTTATATGTAGGTATATAGCTCCTATCTGCAATAGAATTTCAGCACCTATGTGCATTGTGTGCAATATCGAACGGACAGTTTACGTTAGTAATTGTAAGTATTGTGAATAAGTTAACTTTAAGTTCCAAGGTTACCTTCACCTATTTATAGTCAGCCGAGCTATGGACCTGTATAGGTACCTATTGTAAATGTATTAAGATCCGAATATAGATTGGATTAAGTTAGACACTGATTTCTTATCCTTATCGTCATAAGGACATCTGAACGAACTTTAACGAAAGAAATAATAGGAATCTACTCTGTGCTGAAGCCAATAAAAAAACTTAAACAACTGGAATGGGTGACCTTGACCTCTAGCCAATTAGCAGTACAGTTATTATTAAAAAAATGGTTATCAACGTAAATGGACAAGTTAATGACATAAGTATAATGATCGTACGAATACCATTAGACAAATAATTGAATAGTTACCTACAGTCTATTTGTATGGCTGCGTTAATTAAATTTAAGCAATTAGATGTTTTACTCCTAATCAATCAAATGACAC
This sequence comes from Dicycla oo, assembly GCA_948252095.1. Classification (NCBI taxonomy): domain Eukaryota; kingdom Metazoa; phylum Arthropoda; class Insecta; order Lepidoptera; family Noctuidae; genus Dicycla; species Dicycla oo. Next base: position 22,419,168 of record OX411714.1, read on the forward strand.
TAATGGGGTTTGTAGACCATTGCTCAACAGCCGACTTGTGGGTAAACATGACACCGGCTGAACGTTTGATAATTTCTCACATTTGATCAGTGAGCAGGTAATCAATCGGTCAAGATTTCGATGTGGTCAGTGGTGGAACCAGTCCTGGATCTAACTCAACAACCAATCAAATTGATTACGTCACTGCATTCGTTGTAGGGATATGAAGTAACTTATTCCATGGTATGCCGCAATGTCCTGAGGCACATTCGTTACACACATTTAAGTTTGTGTCATGTCAATATGTAAAACGTCAACAATTTATTGAATGGAAAGAAGGACTATAAAAATATCAAATTACCAATGATTAATACATCATTATTTTAGTCGATTGAATTATATAGCAAAATTAGGAGAGATTAATAGACTAATTTAAATGCTCGCAAATAAATGTTTGTCATAGAAGGTACGACGAGTTAAGGACACATCTCTACCTATCACAACAATGTAATGAAAATAATGACGATAGGTATCAATGAGATTGTAGTCATCAAAATGTCAACAATACCTACGTTATAAATAGATCAACGATGAAAATAAACATAAGTAGTACTTACATAGTTCTCCAAGAATTCAGTGTGAACATTCTTGACGGCGAGGGGTGCTGCGACCTTGGTAACGGCAGGAGCGGCCACCGCGGCGTAGGCCGGCGACGACACGTGCGCCACGCCCACGGGAGCATTCGCGTACTGACTCACTGAGACCACTGTCGGCGCCGAGTAATGAGCCACAGCCGGCGCCGGGGCTGAGTATTGAGCCACCGCCGGGGCTGAGTATTGAGCCACAACCGGCGCCGAGTGCTGAACAACAGTAGGAGCGGAGTGCTGAACTGCAGGAGCTGAGTACTGTGCCACTACCGGAGAAGCGTATTGCTCCACGTGTTGTGTAACTACCGGTGCAGAGTACTGACTAATGGCTGCACCAGAGTGTTGGGAATACTGACTGATCGCTGCACCGGAATGTGGTGCGACGACCGGCGTGAAGTAGTTTGAAGATGGAGCAGACCCGTGAGACACAGATGAAGTTGAGTACTGTGCCACTGCTGGAGCAACGTGGGCGACAGGCGCAGCCACAGGAACTTGACGGTATTGAGCGTACTGAGCGACGGCAGGAGCAGCATAATGTGCTTGTCCCACAATCTGTGACTGCTGCACTCTGAACGCGGGCGATGTTGCGTATCCGGTGGATGGGGCGGCATACACTTGTGAAACCACTGGGCCTCCTGTGTGTATATTACTGTAGGAGTTAAGAGACGCCTTGGCTGCCGATCCAGCTGAATATACTTGTTGCGCTACCAAGTTTTGTGTCACATAAGAAGTCTTCGCTGGAGATAAAGAAAATTTGGCGATGAGTGGAGCCGCGGTCACTTTGGAGATGATCGGTGCTTGTGCGTATGTTGCAATTGGTGTTACGGTTTTTCCTCCAGAAGCAGCTGACGAAAGACCGGCTGACGTCGCATAACCGTGATATTCTTTTGTGTATCCTTGAGCAGCATAGTTGTTGTAGTTGGATGCAAGAGCTGAAGTTTGATAAGTGGCCGCTGGTTGTGCTGCAAAGGCTACTTGAGGTGCCGCTGACTGATATGTTATGCCAGTCGAATAGGCTGAACTTCCACCGGACGAGTAGCCTGAGCTGCCACCCGAAGAATACCCTGATCCTCCAGAGTATTGGTATGAGGGTGCTGAGACGACTGGTTGTGGAAGATATGTGGCCGCTGGAGCTTTGATGCCGGTCGTAGTGAGCTGCACCGCGGGCGCAGCGTATGAGTAGCCATTGTCGCAGTTCGACACTTTCTGAACTTGGCTCAGGTGATAGTTCAGATCAGGGTCGTGATAAGCAAGTGCATTCTGCAGTGCCAACACAATGAAGATCATCTGAAACAGAAAACCGTATGTTTAATTCCTCAATAATTTGTTAAATTCAATTTCATAATGTATAATATAAAAAAAAATATCTTTCTACTTACCGACTTCATTCTTATTTTTATTATTTGCAATCCTCTATAAACGATATCGCATAAATGAATATTTTGGCAATGTTCGCATTAAATTGTTGAAAGCTTAAAGTGTATTTGCCAAACTTAAGCGTAAATCGAAATGAGAGCAAAGTTGGTCCGCAAAGTCTTATATAGCGATCTCATATGTGTAAGAACGGGTCACACTTTTTCACGTTCGCCGTCACAGAGTACATCGGTGGGCGCGGCGCTGGCACAGACGCTGGTGGCTAAACTATGGGTTATGTACTAATGTATGACTACCACACGTTAGATACACCATTATGTTAACTTAGTGCCTAGATACGTCTATAAATATCACTTAATTAGGTACGAGAAACGTGAAATACATTCAGATTTAGCTTATTGATCGTCTATTAAATAACTATTTTAGTCGGCTAGTATTTTTAAAGCATTTATTGTGTCTTAAATTTGTATTGCACAGTATTAATAACCACATGGACTTTTTGTTGATAGTTTAATTGATTTATTAAGATATTTCACAATAAATTTAATAAAGAAAATGAATAACATTTATTGTGCAATTTATCACTCTACCTACTCTAGTAACAGAATTTACCCATACAAAGAAACGATTCCAGAACCAATACGCTCGCCTGAAACTTGCCGCTCGTAACAAAGCTGCAACGTGCCACTTGATTAATCGGGCAACTAATGTGAAAATAATAAATTTCCAATAAATTTCATAAAGATAACACTCAGACTTGTTACACATACAGTTAAATAAATATGTATATCGTAAAATTATTAACTCAGGTCATAATCGCGTTCGGCATTAATCCTAAGCTGATAATAAGTTGCTTCATGACGCGACATTCAAAGTAAGTAAGTACGTATGATACTGTGAGCTCATAATTTATATGTCACTTACGAAATTAATCCGGCAATTAGATGCTAATACGGATTTGTTTGTACGAGTCAATGATATCGTTAAGCGAATTAGGAGTACCTAGGTACTTCTTCTTCAATCGGTCCCTCATTACTGAGGATCGTGGTCACTGGACGCTTTTAAGCGGACAATCCGCCTCCATCTACTCCGGTCCAAAGTTGCCATCACCACCTGCTGAAAATTGCTTGAGGACGTAGCTTCCTTTACTTGGTCGGACCATCGTGTTGCCAACAATAACCAGTTTTTCAAGGCTGCTATCTCCCCTTCGCATTATGTGGCCGAAATAGGTCAGAATACGCTGTAGACATATTGTAGACAGTCAGGTCTTGACATCTAGTTGGGAAAGGATAGACACATTTGTGCGTTTGGCTGTCCATGGTATTCGGAGCATCCGCCTTCAGCACCACATTTCGAATGCATCTATCCGCCTCCAGCACCACATTTCGAATGCACCTAGGTACTTAAGGGTCCGAAAAAATATCGATACTTCTGTTACGATACCCACTTGGTATTTTTGTAGGTAATCGATACTTTTCAAGTAGAAACCCGATATTATACGATTATTTAATGTCTATGTGACGTCCGTGTCATCAGAAATGCTGTTGATCACTATCGCCAATCGAAGAAAGTTTTTCATGGGACTAATTTTATTGAATTCCGATTGTCGATCGAAAGTTAGAACAATGGTAAATCGTGGTTTATTTAAAAAGAACATATATATCAGTTATAAATTCTTTATGTCGGTAGGTATCGTTATTTTCTTCACAGTATAAAAATTATGAGACTTGAAACTCTAGTATACACGAGTGTCCTCTAATAGATGTTTATTTAATGAGTTCAGTGTGCAGACAGCTGATTGAAAAGATAACATTTATCTATGTTAATATTCTGTGAGTGGACGCTACGTTGTCGTATATGTTTCAAGCTTCTCTACTTATGCAGTTTCAAATCGGATGTATGTAATGGAAGGAGGTTACGGAACCTCTTGCAACAGGTAGAACCGCTTTTTTAGGTACGGACCTAGGTACTGAACGAAGTCATAAATTTCGAGGTCTGGTAATCAGAGTCAATCATCATCACCACTGATATTCGCAACTGGTCATCAAAGTAAGCAAAAATGATGAGAAGACTGTCATTACTTTACATGACTCATCATTCTCTTACCCTTTTTCCAATTTACCTATATGGGAGTTTTGTTATATAATATATAAAAATCAAGTCATATAAAGTATCTATATATAGGAGTCTCCTAACACAGGCGTCATCATCCTTAAAAAAACTTTTGGTGTCTTTGGTTTTGTATTTTCGTTTTTTGCCACCGACTTCCGAAATTAAAGTTATTTTTCACTTTGTAGTGTTTTGTTTTAGAAGTCGGTTTTATTTTTTGCTAAAAAGTTTTTATTTTTCACTTTTTAGTTGTGGAACCTACCCCACACGAATTCGAATACATAATTGAGCACAATAATTGTAGATATAGCCATGTAAATAATTGTGATAGGAAGTTATTAAAACACCATCACAACATCCATATAAAATAAGTGGGAAATATACGCATTATTGAAGCTAACTCAAAAACTCCTCGAGCAAAGTTAATAAAATTTATATGGGACCACCTCGGAAGTATACCCTTTCAAACAAAAAAAGGATTTTCCAAATCGGTCCATCCGTCTTTGAGTAATCGCGTAACAAACATACAAAAAAAAAAAAAAAACATACAGACGAATTGATAACCTCCTCCTTTTGGAAGTCGGTTAAAAAGAGACTCCAATCGAAACTAATATAAACGAGTTGGTACAGAAATAAACATTTTATTATTATTATTTTTTTTTTTACATTTCTCGGGACCCTGGGGTCCCGGACCTTTGTAAGGCGTACAAGGAGTCGAAGCCAACTCGCAGAGGCCCCTTAAATAATTTTAAATGATAAGGAGGCACCAACCGACGATTATCCCTGTATGCACTATGCAAGTGCACCCAAGGACAACCCCCGGTTGGTGCAGGACTATTGTTGTGTGTGGAAACAAAACATTTTGGGCTATGGGTCTGGGTGGCTAAAGTGGATTGGGTTACTTGAACTATGGAAGAACTTTGTCCCCTGCCTGACCAATGTTATATATTATACACGGATAAAATGGCAGGGGGAGACTTGCACATTCAATAATAGGCCCCCGGAAACGGCCGCTAGCTCAGTGACGTAGCGACAAGGGGGCAACACTTCCTGAGATGCTTGAGGAGTGGAGAGGTATTCCACGGCTATCAGGACAATCCCGGAAGTACGGTCAAGATCCCTACCAGCACCTTCCTTCCTCCGAGCACGTTTGCTCTTGCGAATCTCCACTCAATCCGGCCAATAAAGGCAAGAAAGAGGTGGGAGCTCTGTTCCTCGTCAGTGTTCACTCCAGCCGGCCAATAAAGGCAAGCCAGAGATGAGGACAAGATTTCTCTCGGGAGATAGGGGTCCGTGGGGTCGCTACTGCCCAACAGCTCGCCACATGCTGCCCTGCGGGTTTCTGTATCTCTCTTGGTCTGACTCCTCATCCTAGACCCGTTCCGGCAAAGTAAACTCTACCGGCACAGACCTAAAGTTTGAAGCGCGCAAGCCCCACTACGACGTCAACGTAGAGATACAGCGGTGGGGTTATTATTATTATTATTATATATTACCTATATAGGTACTGGATGTTTTTTTTACCACATTGCAAAAAATAGGGTACGGAGTTGGGTACGGGAGTAGAAGCCTATGACATACCTAGCTCTTTTTTTTTTTTTTTTTAATATCTTAGACAGAAATTGCTCTATCAATAAACACTACACATTTGAAGTAAACTAGAACATAAAAACAGAAATTTGAAAAACTATAGATCGTTAAAAAATATCGAAATTCAAATCATACGCACTACGCAGGGTGCATAGTGCGTATGATTTGAATATCGTTATTACTTAAAAAAAAACTAGGTATGCGATAGGCTTCTACTCCGTTCACCTATTGCACCTATTTTATTCAAGACGGTAAAAAAGTCACCCAGTAGAGACTTTACGAGTATATGACTTTAGGTTTTTAATCCGTTAGGGTGCGTTTCCCCTGACGCGGAGCCTGGCGGAGGGGATGCGGAGAAGAGAAGTGAAAAGTGGCAAGTGTTTCCACTGAAGCGGAGTGGAGATTTCGAAAACTGTGCTTGGTCAATTCACGGTCCGCTCCTCTCCACTCCGCCCAGCTCCGCGTCAGTGGAAATGGACCCTAACGGATGTAAATCTAAATCACGTGTGATGAATACCTTAAACTTCTATTAATAACACATTTTTATTTCAGAGCCTTCTTTTAGAAGATGTTTTAAAATCTCTTGGCATGCTTATTTGAAAAAGTTCACTCTCTTTCTTAGATTCTAATATCGGTTGGCGTAGGTACTCGCTGTGTTCAGAATAATTAATTGATACAAGCTTAATTAATACTTTAATTCTGCATTTCATTGCTGCTAAGGAACCCTAATACAAATACGGTGTGACAAGTTTTTCTCAGTAATCATTCGACGATGTTTTCGCACTAGAGCGTGCATTTGTCCGATAGAATAGGTAGTATGTAAACTGAATTTTGCATTCGTTCTAATTGGGTCGGAAAGTTCAACACATTTCCCCACACGTACTGGCCAGTAAGTAATTTACGTCATTTAAAACGTTGAGGCTTGCATAAGCCAACAAGCCCCTAAGCTCTTTACTTACAGCTTACATGCTAATGATGAAACACGCGTGCCTAGTGGAAGGATTTGAAATAAAATCATTTGGTACTGGCCGGCAACTGTTACTGTTTGACGAGTATTTATTACCGTGCTTGCTCGAAGAACAGTATACGTCCAGATACTCACTATGTTTTCCCTTAGTGATCTATACCAACATACTATAATAAAATAGTATCGAAGTCAAAATTACTGTACATTGAATATTTTTGAAAAAAAAGTAATTGGTACATGGTTTGGGAACGAGTCTGATGCCGAAAATATAATTATAGTTTTTAGAATTTTTGTCCGTTTGTCTGGATGTGTATGTTTCGAATAGGCGCAAAAATAGCTGAACAGATTTGGATGAGTTTAGGGCCAGGTGGCCAGTTTTAGTTAAGTGTGTGGGACCTTTAATTATTAATTAATGAACCTTAAATTATGAAAATGGTGTAAGGTTCGCGTTAATGAAAACAGGATAAACGGTTATTACCAGATGGAACGGTATAGCTGAGAATTTGGTAATGGGGCGAAGTAGGGCAGGCCTTTGGATATAATATGATGTGACTTTATCTTCCTATAACAAAAATTTATGGAAATTTTTCCGATATGAAGCTCGATTAGGTCGCTATGCATAACATCGTGCCTATTTTGGACATGCCAATCTAAAATAACCTAGAACTTGATAAATACTTATCTTATAGTACCTACACATACATACAGAGTGACTTGTAATTAGACGTATTCCTTCCAGGACATGATAATGTGACCCATTTGCAACTATTTAACATTCCCGATGAGAGTCCTAGGGGCACGAGGCGCCCCCCCGGGGGGTTCCCGCATTGTCGAGACGGGGGGGCTCAGTAGCCGTGGCTTGCTCACCCACGGTGAAGCGAAGAGGAACCCGAGGAGGGGCCGCTCGTCAGGGCTTTTTCCAGGAAGTCGACGACGTAGCGGCCAACAGGTAGGTTGCGGTGCCGCTTGGGCGACATCGCAACTGAGGCGGGCCGCGATGTCGTATGGGAGGCATCGCGGCTGAGGGTTGGAGGCCGCGGCGGGAGAGGAGTGCCGGTATTGCGGTGCGCCGCTCTCCCTACCTTCCGCTGCCTTGACGGGGTCGCCACCGTCTGATGGCGGACGCGGTGGGGCCGCAGGGGAGGAGGAGTGTCGGTATTTCGTTGGCCGCTCTCCCTATCCTCTGCGGCCGAAAAGTGGTAGGCGGCCGGGCCACTGACCTGAGCGGTCGCAGGGGGACCAAGGGTGACTAGACACGGGGTCGTCTGGCGCCCATGTGCTGGTTTGGTCCATGGGGTGGTCACGGTGCACAATGTGTTCTTGTGCGCCGGTGATGGCGGGTGCTCCCCAGAGGAGGGTCCGGTGACGGACAGCTGCGGCGGATTCGCGGTGGGTGCTAACGCGTGCCCGTGTTCCCGCCACTAGCGGCAGAGGAGGACACCGTGGAGTTTTAGTGGGTTGGACTCCCACATAACTGCACTATCTCCCCGTGGTAGTGCAGTAGCATTTCTCCACGAGAAAAAAAAAGGGGCACGAGGCGAGTATGGCGGTACGAGTCAGCAGACTGGGATGAGATGCGGCATTTTTTTGCGTCTTATTCATGGCGGCAAGTGTGGTTCTCCTCGAGTGACCCCTCGTGCTGTGCTGACGTGGTTGCGGACGTGATTCGGCAGGGGATGGAGTATTTTATTCTATTCTCCGACATCCCGCTCGGTCACAATTCCCGGCTTTGGTATAATGCAGAATGTGCCCACGCTGCTGAGGCCCGAAAACAGTCAGCCTACGCTAGTCAGACAGTCAGTTCGCGCGAAGAAAAGAGCCTCCGCCAAGTTCAGCAAGCGGGTTTTAGTAGGGCACGTTTTGACCATGTCGGACGTATTAGGAACAAACTGGCTTCGCACCCTCGGGTAGTAAACAGTCATTGTCTAAAGCGGCTGAACTTTACCTCCAATGTTGAAACCTGATGGGTCGCTGGCTTATTCTGCAAGTGAGAAAGAAAATTTATTTGTATCTCTCTTTGCAAGCAATTCACGTATGGACGCTGACTCCAAGGAACCACCTACTGTACCTCATTGTGACTCCTCGATGCCGGAGATCGCAGTTCACATTAAAGAGGTCCGAAGAGTATTGTGCAGTCTAGACATGAACAAGGCCAGTGCGCCTGACGGCATTCCAGCGAGAGTGTTGAGGCAGTGTGCGTCTGAACTGTCTCCTGTGTTGACACGTTTGTTCCGCCTCTCTCTTAAAAAAAAGTACCAAAATCCTGGAAGCATGCAAAAAGGGCAACCGTGCAGACCAGACCCTGCCCATTACCGTCCGATCGCCGTTACCTCCATTCTGTGCAAGGTTGTGGAAAGGATACTGTACAGATATAAATTTATATTTATAACTAGGTGGCTAATACATTGAAACCCTGATCTCCAAACTAGGGGTATCCCTGTATCTTAGAGATCAGTGTCCCTCCGCAGCAAAGTCACAAGCCAATATACAGTACAGTAAGTTGTTGATCTATGTACCTTGAAGTCAATGATGTCCTCAATGACTGTCAATATGGCTTTCGCCGGGGACGTTCAACTGGCGATCTTCTTGTATATGTCACGCACTGCTGTGGCGATGCCATCGAGAAACACGGCGAAGCACTTGCTGTATCGCTTGACATTTCAAAGGCCTTTGACAGGGTCTGGCACGCTGGTCTACTCAGCAAGCTTTCTGCTTATGGCATCCCATCTGATTTTTGTAGCTGGATATCCGATTTCCTTAGTGAGCAGTCGATCAGAGTAGTCATTGACGGCTGCTCCCCTGACCTTATGGCTATTGATGCCGGAGTTCCTCAGGGGTCTGTTCTCTCTGCAACTCTTTTCCTGCTGCTCATCAATGACTTACTTCAGCCTGGTATGGTTGGGTACGCAGACGACAGTACTGTTACAGAGAGATACTTGTCCTGCGTAAAAACCTGTGGGGCCGAAGTTCGTTCCTTGAGAGAGACCATGGAAGAGCGGACAGATTTGACCTTAAGTCTTGTCTCCTAGTGGGGTGATGATAATCAGGTCTCTTTTAACGCCACCAAAACGCAGGCGTGTCTCTTTACCGCTAAAAAGAGTCGTTTCGGCCTAACTCCTCCTTTTCGGGGTGCATCTGTTCCTGTAACTGATCGGCTCGAGCTCCTAGGCATGGAGTTGACCGCTGATCTCAACTTTGGCGCCACTATCGAGTACAAAGCCCAAACTGCGGCCAAGAAACTGGGCATCCTTAACAGAGAGAGGCGATACTTCACGCCTGGACAGCTATAACCCTTTATAAAGCGCAAGTCCCATCCTGCATGGAGTATTGCTGCCACATTTAGATGGCCCAGTTAAATACCAACATGCCGCGCTTGACTTGGTGGAACGCAGAACTAAGAGTTTCATTGGTGACGTAAAACTGGTGGATGATAAGCTTCACAGCTTGGCTCATCGCTGCCTGCTTGTCGGTCTTCTACAGATTGTACTTCGGTGAGTGTGCTCAAAAACTCCACGACCTCATTTCACCGTACCCCTTTCTACTATTGGACATCTAGACGCACTGTAAGTTACTATCCCTACCTCGTTGTTATTCCACCAATTCGCACTAAGCGTTTTCAAATGTCTTTTATAATGCGCACAGCAAAAGAGTGGAATTCTCTACCTGCGTCAGTGTTTCCGAACGCATACAATCCTAATCGTCACTCCATCGTCGACTTTGTCTGTGTCGCCTCCGACCTAGACTAGAGGCAAGAACAAACCTATCTCAAATAAATAAAAAAAAATCCAAAATTTCTAAAACATCAAATAGTTAAAAGTTAAAGGAAGAAGTTTATCAACCATTTTCAAATATCATCTACGTACATAAACTTTGACCCCAGTTATCTCAAAATTTTACTATGACATTAAGCGTACAAATTACGGGGAAATATCTTCATTTAATCGGCTATCTAACGAGGTACAGACGCCAGCAGATCAAGCTACCCGAAACTGTCAAATTTTCCCAATCAACCTTGAACCTAATGCTTTAGCGATAAAGTTGAAAATCTATTAAATAAATATGACAGATTGTAGTAGCTTGATGTGCTGGCGTCTGTACAAAGTTAAAAAAAAAATTAGAGGTACCGATGGAACAGTCGATAATGCTGGCAAAGGTCGAATTTGGAAATGATTGATGATTGCATGAAATATTTAAAAAAAATGTATGATAATTGAATCAATTACCTGGTTAGGAAGTAGTGAGATGGCATAAACCATCCCACTACTTCCTAACCTCCCAGCAATCCATCACACGGTAGGCACCCAGGTCGTGATGGCCAGGTGACAAGTCGCGGAACGGCTTTTAGGTTTTTTGCATGACTCACGGTCTACTCGCTGGTCACTGTTCACTTTGTGGCTTGCGTGTATTTAAAACATACATCGCACATTCATACATACTCTAATAGTTTGAAATATGTCGACTTTTGAGGCTTATTTAATGTCCTTGTGTAAGTGTGCATGTTATATAACATGACATTCGTCTCAGTTTCAGAAAATTTCCTAGATTTCGTCATAAATAACAAATCTTTAAAATAGAAAGGGGGCCAAAATAATGAATGCTAATTTATTAGTATGCAACATTGACAAAGCTTCCTAGGTAAACAAAAAATTAAGAGAGTTCCTTAGTAAATTATGCCAAAAAAGACAGAATTGGCAATTGTTAAAATAAATTAAAGCCTGAACCTGATTGCTTTTACTGAACCTGAATTAAAGGTTTTGTTCAAAATGCCTTAGCCTTTTTCTAACTTCTGTCTTGGTAACTTTTGAGCGAAATTAGTTCTTATGTGTTCCGCTGTATATGTATTATTCTTTGTCTTAGTACTTCTACTGAAGCCATCGGTGTCAAGTATACAAGGCTTTTCATAAATGACCTTAAACATCAAAATGTAGAGGAGTAAGGTCAGGCGACTACGCAGACACTAAGCGTGAGTCATGTTACAACTTAAAAACCACTCGGAGACTTGTGACCCGGTCATGACGACCTGGGTGCCTAACGAATGATGGATTGCTGGCTGGTTAGGAAGTAGTGGGACGGCATAAACCGGTTAATTAATTCGATTATCACACATTTTTTTTAATATTCAATAATTTGCTAATTCGACCTTTGCCAGCTTTATCGACTGTTCCATGAGCACCTCTAACCTCTATTTTTCAAACTTTTGTACCTCGTTAGGTAGCTGATTAAATGAAAACGTCCTCCCCGTAATTTGTACGCAACATTTTGAAATAACTGGTGTCCAAATTCATGTACCTATATGATTAAAAAAAATGTTTAGTACACTTTTCCTTTAACTAAATAACTGTTTCATGCTTTAGAAAATTTGGTTACATCGAAAGGTTTATTAAGGCGAAAGCGTCAAGGTAGCCCGCGAAATTCAAATTTTCTTACGTTTTTTGCAATTTACAAGTCGGTATTAGATTGTACGTTGATAAAAATATAATTTGCGGTCGTAACAAGTATCTATTTACATAATTAGAATCATTAAAGTGATCAATACAACTCTTTAAGACCAGGTAATCCTAATGAATGACTATTTGACATTGACATTTCAGGATTATACTAACTTAAGGAGATTCTAATGATTATAATTCTGTAAATACATATTTGTTGGTGGCCGCAAATCATACTTCATACAACTTAATACTGACTTGCAAATTGCAAAAAACGTAGGAAAATTTGATTTTCGCGGGCTACCCTGACGCTTCCCCCTTAAAGTATGTACCCAATGGAATATAAATGAAAGCCATTAAATTTGAGAGTTTAGTGAGAATTTTTTTTAAAATACTTAAAAATTGAGTTTTCTCGAATCCCATGAATTTTCGCCTAGGTTTTATGTGGTGCTTATCTGTTGCAAATGGGTCATGGACGTGGAAGGAATACGTCAAATTACAAGTCACCTTGTATACCTACAGTGTGACAGGGAAATTTAATCTCCTTGAAAGGGGTTATTAACAACAAATACAACAACAAATTAAGTCCAGTTAATTAGGAATAAAAAAAAAATAAAAACTAAAAAAAAAACCACTGGAAAAGTTAATGAAAGTACCTTTTTGGAAAGCTTACGAAACCAGTTAGTCATTTTACTAATTTGTAATAATAAAAATTAATGCTACTAAAGACCTCTTATTTCTGAGATTATGTCAGTTTTGGGCAAGCATTACGGGATCCGGAACACCGCTCTGGATCTTCTTACTTCATACTTGAGTAATAGGATTCAGAGCGTTGACGTTAATGGAAAAAGATCGCCCGGATCTATAGTAACAATGGGGGTCCCACAGGGCTCGATTCTTGGTCCTTTCTTGTTTCTTATTTATATTAACGATTTGCCCTACCTCATTAAGGATAATCATGATATAGTTTTGTTTGCGGATGATACTTCACTTTTGTTTAAACTTAAACGTCAGCAGCTGGTTACTGACGATGTAAACAGAGCGATCTCAAAAGTAGTTCACTGGTTCAGTGTTAATAATTTACTCCTTAATGAAAAAAAAAACCAAATGCATTAAGTTTACACTACCTCACGTTAGGCAGGTGAAAACTAACGTGTTGATAAAGGGCGAAGAGTTGAATCCTGAAGATAGCACAGTATTCTTGGGCTTAACTTTGGATGCTAAGCTTTAGTGGGGCCCACATATAGATAAATTGTCAAAAAAGCTAAGCTCCGCAGCATACGCTGTTAGGAAAATTCGTAATTTAACCAACATAGAGACAGCCCGTTTAGTGTACTTTAGCTATTTTCATAGTATAATGTCGTACGGTATTCTGTTGTGGGGAAATGCAGCCGACATTCAGACTATCTTTGTTTTACAGAAAAGAGCTGTTCGATGCATTTATAAATTAAGTCCGAGACAATCTCTCAGAGAGAAATTTAAGGAGATTAATATACTGACTTTGCCTTCTCAGTACATTTTTGAAAATCTTTTATATGCCCATAAAAACATTAAATTGTTTAAAAAATACAGTGATATCCACAATATAAATACTAGGAACAAACACAAATTTGTTGTACCTCCAACAAGGCTCAAGAAAATAGGTGGGTCATTTAGGTGTCAATGTATACGCTTTTATAATAAACTTCCAAGCCACGTTCAAGATCTGAGTCTTAATAAATTCAAATCATTCATTAAACGCAAGTTGTGTCAGAAAGCTTTTTATACCGTTAAAGATTATATTGAGGACAAAAAGGCTTGGGATTGAACTGCTCCAATTTTATTTTATATTATTTTTATTTTTGCATACTGAATGTTGATATTAATATTTACTTTGTAAGTATTATATTATTTTACTTTATTGTGAATGTGAAGACTATGTACTTAGGTCATTGCTTTTTTTTTTGTTTGTTTTATTTTTTCTCTCAGTTATTTTTAATCATGGTCTGGCAGTTTGAGTAATCTATGCGGCCTACCCCAATGTCCTTTCTTTGGTATTGTTCGTCGAATCGTTGAGCTCCTTAAGTTCTGAGTTGAGCTGCGCGATTACTGACAAATGCGTGCACTGACTGGACAGGTCCTCTCAATCTGTATGGTTCTTTCCTCAAAAGACCATTTCAGACACCAATCTACATGGTCTTCACATGAAGTGACCAAGATTATGTCTGGACTTTATAAGAGACTATGACCTCTGAGTTTGTTTCGGCCTTTCTTCTCAGAGTAGTCAGATAGGAAACGCCGACCTCATCTAGTTTAAAAAAAAAAAAATATTGACTTGTAAAAGTGTTTGTACAAACCTACTTACAGAAATAAAAATCATTTATCATTTATCATTTATCATTTTAGCATTTCTTATAATGATCACTAATTTTTCAGCTTTCAGAAAAGTATCAATTAAAATGGAGTAGGTAGTTTTTTTCATATTTAATTGTTTTTGGTAACAAGCCATAAAATTAAAAAAAAAAAAATCGAAGAACGGTCACAGCTCGGTTTTCATCCGGTTTTGACCCCTAGTTAACTGTACTTAATTTGTTGGTAATGACTTCAAGTATAACCCCATTCAAGGAATAGGTCGAATTTCTCTGTCACCCTGTATACGCATAACTTTTAAAATGGGTATAGGTTATATTAATATTTCTATGAATAAATTATTCAAGAACTGAACTCAAGTGTACTAAGCTAGCTTGTTTAAGGATCGCAATTTATCAATAAGTAACGCTTTGCCAGCAACTTCGTCCGCCCAACATTCCCAATCCAATGGGAGTTTGCAATACGATCCGAATCTGTATAAGGATAAGCGACGAATGGGTAGAGTGTGCCAGACACAGCCTTTTAGTTCTGCACACTCGCGTAATTTCTTCTTCTTTCTCGGACCATTCCTGTATAATAACATAAATAAAATCCTTACTATCTATCCTCAAACTAAACACAAATGTAAAATTTCAGTCACTTCATATTTGAAAACTCTAGACTATCAGGGAACTGAGAAATTGTTGATCCCTCTCAGATAGACTATCTCTACTTACTATCATCCCCTCTGCTGCTTCTACATACCATCAAGCATACCCGCACCACACTCACTCTAGCAACCTACCACATACACTTACACATCTCTGTTATACACTTTTTCAGGATACTCACACACACTGGTATTTCCATTAACTTTTTGTATTTTACATTTTTATATTTTGTTTCTCAATTCAACTTTAGTTAAGTACGGCATTGATATGATGGCCCAAATCACAGGCATCAAGCCGCGGGAGGGCCCTGGTGACCTGTAATACAGGTTTTTATATAAACCTACTTCAGGCACCAGTCTCTCACAATGTTAGCTTATTGTTCGTGCGCTATTGTTAACTATTAGCACTATGTACATAACTTGTGTCGAGAAAATAAACGTTTTATATTATTATTAGTTTCTTATTGTTTAAGGATCGCAATTTATCAATAACTAACGCTTTGCCAGCAACTTCCTCCGCCCTACATTCCCAATCCAATGGGAGTTTCTTATTGTTTAAGGATCGCAATTTATCAATAACTAACGCTTTGCCAGCAACTTCGTCCGCCCTACATTCCCAATCCAATGGGAGTTTCTTATTGTTTAAGGACCGCAATTTATCAATAACTAACGCTTTGCCAGCAACTTCGTCCGCCCTACATTCCCAATCCAATGGGAGTTTCTTATTGTTTAAGGATCGCAATTTATCAATAACTAACGCTTTGCCAGCAACTTCGTCCGCCCTACATTCCCAATCCAATGGGAGTTTCTTATTGTTTAAGGATCGCAATTTATCAATAACTAACGCTTTGCCAGCAACTTCCTCCGCCCTACATTCCCAATCCAATGGGAGTTTCTTATTGTTTAAGGATCGCAATTTATAAATAACTAACGCTTTGCCAGCAACTTCGTCCGCCCTACATTCCCAATCCAATGGGAGTTTCTTATTGTTTAAGGATCGCAATTTATCAATAAGTAACGCTTTGCCAGCAACTTCGTCCGCCCTACATTCCCAATCCAATGGGAGTTTCTTATTGTTTAAGGATCGCAATTTATCAATAACTAACGCTTTGCCAGCAACTTCGTCCGCCCTACATTCCCAATCCAATGGGAGTTACTTATTGTTTAAGGATCGCAATTTATCAATAACTAACGCTTTGCCAGCAACTTCGTCCGCCCTACATTCCCAATCCAATGGGAGTTTCTTATTGTTTAAGGATCGCAATTTATCAATAAGTAACGCTTTGCCAGCAACTTCGTCCGCCCTACATTCCCAATCCAATGGGAGTTTCTTATTGTTTAAGGATCGCAATTTATCAATAACTAACGCTTTGCCAGCAACTTCGTCCGCCCTACATTCCCAATCCAATGGGAGTTACTTATTGTTTAAGGATCGCAATTTATCAATAACTAACGCTTTGCCAGCAACTTCGTCCGCCCTACATTCCCAATCCAATGGGAGTTTCTTATTGTTTAAGGATCGCAATTTATCAATAACTAACGCTTTGCCAGCAACTTCGTCCGCCCAACATTCCCAATCCAATGGGAGTTTGCAATACGATCCGAATCTGTATAAGGATAAGCGACGAATGGGTAGAGTGTGCCAGACACAGCCTTTTAGTTCTGCACACTCGCGTAATTTCTTCTTCTTTCTCGGACCATTCCTGTATAATAACATAAATAAAATCCTTACTATCTATCCTCAAACTAAACACAAATGTAAAATTTCAGTCACTTCATATTTGAAAACTCTAGACTATCAGGGAACTGAGAAATTGTTGATCCCTCTCAGATAGACTATCTCTACTTACTATCATCCCCTCTGCTGCTTCTACATACCATCAAGCATACCCGCACCACACTCACTCTAGCAACCTACCACATACACTTACACATCTCTGTTATACACTTTTTCAGGATACTCACACACACTGGTATTTCCATTAACTTTTTGTATTTTACATTTTTATATTTTGTTTCTCAATTCAACTTTAGTTAAGTACGGCATTGATATGATGGCCCAAATCACAGGCATCAAGCCGCGGGAGGGCCCTGGTGACCTGTAATACAGGTTTTTATATAAACCTACTTCAGGCACCAGTCTCTCACAATGTTAGCTTATTGTTCGTGCGCTATTGTTAACTATTAGCACTATGTACATAACTTGTGTCGAGAAAATAAACGTTTTATATTATTATTAGTTTCTTATTGTTTAAGGATCGCAATTTATCAATAACTAACGCTTTGCCAGCAACTTCCTCCGCCCTACATTCCCAATCCAATGGGAGTTTCTTATTGTTTAAGGATCGCAATTTATCAATAACTAACGCTTTGCCAGCAACTTCGTCCGCCCTACATTCCCAATCCAATGGGAGTTTCTTATTGTTTAAGGACCGCAATTTATCAATAACTAACGCTTTGCCAGCAACTTCGTCCGCCCTACATTCCCAATCCAATGGGAGTTTCTTATTGTTTAAGGATCGCAATTTATCAATAACTAACGCTTTGCCAGCAACTTCGTCCGCCCTACATTCCCAATCCAATGGGAGTTTCTTATTGTTTAAGGATCGCAATTTATCAATAACTAACGCTTTGCCAGCAACTTCCTCCGCCCTACATTCCCAATCCAATGGGAGTTTCTTATTGTTTAAGGATCGCAATTTATAAATAACTAACGCTTTGCCAGCAACTTCGTCCGCCCTACATTCCCAATCCAATGGGAGTTTCTTATTGTTTAAGGATCGCAATTTATCAATAAGTAACGCTTTGCCAGCAACTTCGTCCGCCCTACATTCCCAATCCAATGGGAGTTTCTTATTGTTTAAGGATCGCAATTTATCAATAACTAACGCTTTGCCAGCAACTTCGTCCGCCCTACATTCCCAATCCAATGGGAGTTACTTATTGTTTAAGGATCGCAATTTATCAATAACTAACGCTTTGCCAGCAACTTCGTCCGCCCTACATTCCCAATCCAATGGGAGTTTCTTATTGTTTAAGGATCGCAATTTATCAATAACTAACGCTTTGCCAGCAACTTCGTCCGCCCTACATTCCCAATCCAATGGGAGTTTCTTATTGTTTAAGGATCGCAATTTATCAATAACTAACGCTTTGCCAGCAACTTCGTCCGCCCTACATTCCCAATCCAATGGGAGTTTCTTATTGTTTAAGGATCGCAATTTATCAATAACTAACGCTTTGCCAGCAACTTCGTCCGCCCTACATTCCCAATCCAATGGGAGTTACTTATTGTTTAAGGACCGCAATTTATCAATAACTAACGCTTTGCCAGCAACTTCGTCCGCCCTACATTCCCAATCCAATGGGAGTTTCTTATTGTTTAAGGATCGCAATTTATCAATAACTAACGCTTTGCCAGCAACTTCGTCCGCCCTACATTCCCAATCCAATGGGAGTTTCTTATTGTTTAAGGATCGCAATTTATCAATAACTAACGCTTTGCCAGCAACTTCCTCCGCCCTACATTCCCAATCCAATGGGAGTTTCTTATTGTTTAAGGATCGCAATTTATAAATAACTAACGCTTTGCCAGCAACTTCGTCCGCCCTACATTCCCAATCCAATGGGAGTTTCTTATTGTTTAAGGATCGCAATTTATCAATAAGTAACGCTTTGCCAGCAACTTCGTCCGCCCTACATTCCCAATCCAATGGGAGTTTCTTATTGTTTAAGGATCGCAATTTATCAATAACTAACGCTTTGCCAGCAACTTCGTCCGCCCTACATTCCCAATCCAATGGGAGTTACTTATTGTTTAAGGATCGCAATTTATCAATAACTAACGCTTTGCCAGCAACTTCGTCCGCCCTACATTCCCAATCCAATGGGAGTTTCTTATTGTTTAAGGATCGCAATTTATCAATAACTAACGCTTTGCCAGCAACTTCCTCCGCCCTACATTCCCAATCCAATGGGAGTTTCTTATTGTTTAAGGATCGCAATTTATCAATAACTAACGCTTTGCCAGCAACTTCGTCCGCCCTACATTCCCAATCCAATGGGAGTTACTTATTGTTTAAGGATCGCAATTTATCAATAACTAACGCTTTGCCAGCAACTTCGTCCGCCCTACATTCCCAATCCAATGGGAGTTTCTTATTGTTTAAGGATCGCAATTTATCAATAACTAACGCTTTGCCAGCAACTTCGTCCACCCTACATTCCCAATCCAATGGGAGTTACTTATTGTTTAAGGATCGCAATTTATCAATAACTAACGCTTTGCCAGCAACTTCCTCCGCCCTACATTCCCAATCCAATGGGAGTTTCTTATTGTTTAAGGATCGCAATTTATCAATAACTAACGCTTTGCCAGCAACTTCGTCCGCCCTACATTCCCAATCCAATGGGAGTTACTTATTGTTTAAGGATCGCAATTTATCAATAACTAACGCTTTGCCAGCAACTTCGTCCACCCTACATTCCCAATCCAATGGGAGTTACTTATTGTTTAAGGATCGCAATTTATCAATAACTAACGCTTTGCCAGCAACTTCGTCCGCCCTACATTCCCAATCCAATGGGAGTTACTTATTATTTAAGGATCGCAATTTATCAATAACTAACGCTTTGCCAGCAACTTCCTCCGCCCTACATTCCCAATCCAATGGGAGTTTCTTATTGTTTAAGGATCGCAATTTATCAATAACTAACGCTTTGCCAGCAACTTCGTCCGCCCTACATTCCCAATCCAATGGGAGTTACTTATTCCTTGTCCACATACTAAGAGAAACCTCTGTAGAAAATTTCAGCTTTCTAGGTCCAAGGATTTGAGGCTGGGCGTTGTTGAGTCAGTCAATGACTGTATCATTAGAACTTAAAACGGGATATTTACCATGTATATTAATTGATTTGAGTTTCCGATATTTCGGCACTGTTGCAAGTGCCATGATCACGGATAAACTGAAGTTATTGCGGGTGGATGTTTACGAGCAGACAAAACGGTCTACCCTCTTTCTTGTTCGTTTAGTGCGATTGACACCGCTACCATTGTCACTTGTTACACTCACAACTCGATTCTGTTCTCGACACACAAAACTCACTGTGTCCGCTCGCGAACTTTTTTCGGTACTCTTGCGGTCTTTACACAATTGGACCAATGGATTCCAGGCTCTCGACAATTGAAACCCATCCTCACGGTTGAAGTTCTTATATTTAGTAATCTCAATCGCTTCTCTCACCAGTCTAGGTATGTAGTGACTTTCTGTCGAGATGACCTGAGGGCTATGTAACTCAATCCAGTGGTTCGATCCGGATTCTATAAGATGTTGAGCTATGGCCGATTTCTGTGTATCGTTGTTTCTCACCGCCCTTATATGTTCCGATATTCTACACGCCACAGTACGCTTTGTCTGGCCAATATACGACCTTCCACAGCTGCAGTCTACCTTATAAACACCGGGTTTTTCCAGGGGGAAGTTGTCTTTCGGCGAACGCAGCATCTGACATACTTTCTTGAACGGAGTGAAAACAGTTTTTACGGCATATTTCCGAAGAATATTTGCAACCTTGCCTCGGTGTCAATCGCACTAAACGAACAAGAAAGAGGGTAGACCGTTTTGTCTGCTCGTAAACATCCACCCGCAATAACTTCAGTTTATCCGTGATCATGGCACTTGCAACAGTGCCGAAATATCGGAAACTCAAATCAATTAATATACATGGTAAATATCCCGTTTTAAGTTCTAATGATAATGTCAGTGACCATGTCAGTTTAAAAAGTCAATGACTGTGTCTGGACTTTTCTATTAATATGTATTGATTCAGAATGTAAGAAAAAGCAGGCCAAAAATATTGTTAATAATTATAAGCCCAATGATACAAAATTATCAAATAATAGGTACATTATTTACGGTTTGGTCATTCGGTTTGACAAAGCTTGTTGCTTGTGGTTTCATATAAAAGACATCAACGCACAAAAAAATGCTAGAGATAAGTAACGATGATTTGAATCATAATTATTATTATGTGAATAATCAATATGTAAAATTGTATAAGGAGGTATACTATGCATAAATGTATTATATGTACTGTATTAATCTACTAAGTACGTACACTTTCACAACAGTTCAGAAACCTTAGATAAGAGTGAACTGGAGTAAACTGTGCGCGATTATCCACATATTATCATATTATGCAATACATTCTACATGAATCTGTTATATCAAGAGCCCGTAAGGTAAATACATCAAACATCGCAGTAAACTCAGCAAGCGATCTGGACCTCGATAACGTCCTGGGCGTACGACGAGCGATTTATATCTTGTCACCAAAGATCTGCGAGATCTTGTGCCACAGAGAATTATGTAAATGGAGAGATATTTGCTGATGATCAATAAAAATTATAAGATATTGATATACCTGCGGCCAAGAGTCGTTATTGTCTCAAATTGGAAATATGATAGCTTTAAGTTATGAATCTAATGATAGCAGTAATGTTTTGTAAAGTTACAAATTTGATAGCTAGAGTGCTTGCACGTGGTGACTGAGGCGAAGAGAGAAAACGTTTCATGCGTATGCAGATTTTACATGCAGTGCTTTACGGCTTGTAAATATGTACCTCAGTACGACGCATCTGTCTAGCCTACCTATAGTATCTAGTATACCTACATGTTAGTTATTACGCATATTACTGTTACTGGTTCTAGAACTAGCGCACAGTGGCGAAACCACCCTATAACACGATTCCTATCGGCTTCCCTTCGCAGGTTCGGATCAGCAACGTAGAGTTGCTGATCCGAACCTGCGAAGGGCAATAACTAACGCTTTGCCAGCAACTTCCTCCGCCCTACATTCCCAATCCAATGGGAGTTACTTATTCCTTGTCCACATACTAAGAGAAACCTCTGTAGAAAATTTCAGCTTTCTAGGTCCAAGGGTTTGAGGCTGGGCGTTGTTGAGTCAGTCAGTGACTGTGTCTGGACTTTTCTATTTATATGTATTGATTCAGAATGTAAGAAAGAGCAGGCCCAAAATATTGTTAATAATTATAAGCCCGATGATACAAAATTATCAAATAATAGGTACATTATTAGTGGCGAAAGCACCCTATAACACGATTCCTATCGGCTTCCTTCCGCAGGTTCGGATCAGCAACTCTACCGCTATTGAAAAATACCACAGTCAATATTGTCTATCTAGTATTGCCAAAAATATAGATACACTATGGGTATTTAATTAACCATAACATTCAAACGGCAAAAATGCCTATTATTAGCTTTGAATTACAGCAACAACAAAAACATTTCCTGAAATAACTCGGCGCCAAAACGGCATAATCGGGAACTAAAAATTCATACAATAGCGATCCCGTTATGACGTCACTTTAGGTCACGTGATACCGCTTGATATGGACGAGAGCAAGCCGCTGTACAACGGGATACGATAGAGACAGATATAGAAAAAATGCGTCAGCGAAAACGTGATGGAGGAATATTGCATATTTAATTTAGTTTTCACTTGTGCAGCTGTATTGTAATCGATTCTTTATATTCCTAAAATAATTTTAGATGATAGTCCTTATTTAGTAGACTTTATTTCTCTAAAACATTAAAAGTTTTGTTTGTGTAGTGATAAAATCTTTTTGGTTCTGCTATTTCACGATAGATGGTGTTAAATCATTGGTTCCCAAAGTGGTCTAGGTGGACCCCCATGAGTTCACGGGAGACTCGACGGAAGTCTACGTTGGCGTCTAATCTTCACATTTTTTCGAGTTTTGGGGGAATATGGTAGAAATGTAGCTGCAGGGGGTCCACCGGAACCAGTTAAATTTTGAAAGTGGTCTATGAGAAAAAATGTCTGGGAACCTCTGTGTTCTAACGAAGTAAACGAAGTAAAGACTTTTAATTTTCGTTAGTAATTTATTTTTTACTTTATTGCTAAGCAAGTAAGTTAAGCCCGCTTTGCTTCGACTTCTCTCTTACAAAAATTCACACCTCGCCGCTGTAGCGCATATTATAATAAATGCCCCGTATGAAAGCACTCATAATTAGCAGAAACATATCAGTAGTTATAACTCCATTTGTTACCTACTCCATGCACCACTAGCGGGCACAAACCCATGCCCAGTAGCGCTCCCAAACCAGATTACCACCAATAAGTACTCGGCCAGTGTTTGTTTTATTGACTAGTTTTTATCAACACACACACATGGCACCAAATGTGTTACATTTTTACGTAACCGCCTAACAACTGGCGCGAGGTTTCCAAAGTAATGGTCGGCTTTATTATCTGTGCAAGGTCGATTCACTTATTACTAATTTTATTAGGTATAAATAAAGCATCGAAAAATGCTCTTTATTTAATAAGATTTTTAGTGATCGTTTGGCGCTGCCTTGAAACGATCTTAGGGCGGAGACTGACTAGTAACGTTTGTTTGTAATGAGATGTTATTCGAGGCGAGCTTGGTTACAAAACAGCGATACACAAGATGCGGCGAATGCTTGCTTCGAGCACATAGCTCAAGCGTGCTCCATTTCTTGTTACAAAACGGTGATACACTAAACGTGGCGAACGCTCGCTTCGAGCACTTGACACAAGCGTACTCGATTTTTATTTAGAATAGCGGTAAACATGCGCTCGCAATGCTCGCATCGAGTGGCTCAGCTCGCTGCACTGACTACTGTAAGGGCGATGCCACACGGGCGTTACCAAATACTAATGCGTTGCGTCGGCGCTGCGACGCCTGAGCGGTGACGGCCAGTAGTTCTACATATAAATCTGAAACGACGTGCGGCTTTGGAACGCGTACGCATCGGACAAGAGGCCAAGGAAACGAAGCAGGGAGGGATACTGCGTGAGACGACGGAGCAACAATGGAGCGCAGCGCAGTATTTTGTTAGAATATGGAACGTATCGATGTCGGGATAAGCTGCGTTGCGTTGCGACATCGCAGCGCTCGTGTGGCACTCACTACGTAGAAATCACTGCGATGCGACGACGCAACGCATTGGCAATGCGTATGGCATCGCTTTAACTCGTTACAAAAACTCAATACATTACAAACGAAACGGTATAAGTCAGTCTCCGCCATTAGATTAATGCTGGAACATAAAAGTGCATTTGTTTTTGTTGTTTGTATGTAATTATGTGTTTATAAGTAATGTCTGGTCTATGTGTAATGCTCACACGCTTTTTAAGCTTCTCAATCTTTGTCTTTGGCGCGACTTTTAAGGTCATAACGCTTTTGTCTTGTTTCAAGATGTTGCGGATTATGGCACAGAAATATCATTTTCTTGATACATTGCATAAGTAATGATTGTGTGGTTTTTGTTGTAGGTATAATTTTGTGGTTCAAATTATAATCAGGCAAAGACCCTTTTCTCACGTGATCTTAGTGTAAGTTAGCTATGCTTTTGGTGCATCTTCTTCAACCAAGCAACTGAACAACGATGTAAATAAATGGCTTTCATGAGTACAGTATAATAGTATTAACGCTTGAAACGTGCATACATCTGTAGAAATCTATTTAGTTAATTAATTAAAACAGTCGGTTATATTCTGATGACAAAATGACAGGCCCAACGGTTTTAGTTCAATCGTGGGTTATTTTCGTGATGTGAGGTTCAAAAGCTACCTTTTGTTCATAACCTAGGTATTTCCCAGGGCATGCTAATGTGTCCTAGTTCCTGAACGAGCAGCGGACAGGGAGAGACATATCGTGATTTTAGACAATTAAACATAACAGACTGACATTTAGGGTTACTTACTTACTTGGCTGATAATTTCATACAAATTCTGTTCCATTTTTGATTTATTCGGTAAGCAGTGGCTATTCGCACTTCGTGAAATGGGCTCTTAACCATTTATCTTAACGATACGATGGTATTATGATTGGAATATGAGTCATATTATGCATTTATAATAAAGTGATCCACCCTGACTTTGCTTGCATTTCTAAGTAACAAAATGTATTTATTTATTTTCATCTTAAGAATCGTGTTCTGTACTCTAAAACTATGTTAGGTACGAGTAGTTTAAGAGTTAAGAAATGAATTTGAGAATATCATAAAACGTTTGGGGTGTGTCCTAGAGCGATTTTGAAAGATTTCATAATGTTAAGGTATGGCGGCATCTCCCATGTATCAAAGCAACTTGATCGCTAATGTGATAATAGTAAGGTAAAAAGATTTGCTAAAAAAATTTTGTTTACTTATACTCCATTTTTTCTTTATTTATTTACTTTTTCTTTTTAAAGTCCGTTCAATCAATTTTGAGTTCTATTCCGTAGGCCTATGGATGGAATTAAAAGCAAAAACGTGATTACAATACCAACTGTTTACTACAGCTGCCATTTGTCATGCCACAAACGCAATAGAAGTCAAAATCGGTTTAGTGGACTGTAAAAAAGGTTTATTTAAATGTCTAATCTTATTTTAAATGGAGTAAAGGTACCTGTCGATAGGAAAATAGCTTATGGAGTGAGAAGTAAACTTTGTATCATCATCAGCCTACAGCAGTCTACTGCTGGACACAGGCCTCTCCAACCGCACGCCCTTCAACTCGATTCTCGGCAACTCTCATTCAGCTGCTACCAGCCACCCTGCGAAGCTCGTCGCTCCACCTATAGCTTGAGAAGTGAATTTAGTATACTTCAGCTTGCTAACGAAAGCTTTGCTACTTTATCCAGTATCAGTTTAACTTACGAGTCCTAATAATTCTACAACAGAGATAAAATATTTATAACAGCTTTATTGCTTTGATGAATTCTGAACTCGAGCTCATAAATTCCACCATTATTGTTATGCGATGTTGAATAATTTAATTAAATGTGTATCAAAATATTTAGGTCGAATTCCAGTATCCTATCGACTGCGAATCAATTACAATTACTAGGCAAAGATTTAGCCATATAGCCAAATAGCCATGTGCTCAGTATTCCCATGGGCCTAATCTTTAGTTCATTACAATGTTACTTGGCTTTTGTGTAACACCGTAATTTGTACTACTTTATTCAAATGTCAGACTAGCAGACATTATAATGGGTTCCTACCGACGTTTAGCCTCGCGTACGATATGGTTTAGTTTTAGTTAACTAAATTTATTAGTATTCATTGATGACTAGATCTTGTCATTTTGCTAAAAGTTCGTAATCTGCTAAATTCATAATGTTCGATCATTGGTAGGTCAGTGGTCTCGTAATAGAATCGTGGTACTGATCAAAGGAACTGTCAAAATTTTAGCAGATTACCGACGATACCCCTTGGTATAGGTGAACGTAGTAGAAGCCTATGGCATACCTAGTTTTTTTTTTTTGTTTTGTCAGTCTTTCATTTGTTGTCATTATGTACGAGATTACCATTTTAAGCCATTTCTTTCAATGGAGTGTCAGTGGTTGACCATTGGAAAGTCATAATGACGCCATTATATTAGTAGATTACAAAACTTGTCAAAATCAACAATTATGAAATCAATGATAGACCATTCTGACACTATTGTAATAGCAGACTTGAGGCCCAGTTATGTTTTTGTTCTGTACGTATAATATACAAAGACATAGCAAGTATATTATTATAGTAGGCACTACGTCTCACGCCCTATTATAGGGTGTGAGTCATGTTGATTAAATAAACTGGATTGGAACACAGAATCTGTGTTTGGCTAGCCTGGAACTAAAGTGCTCTATGGTACAAATAAACATTTTGAGATAACAAACGAAACGCGTTTGAAGTCATTGTGTGCTTATGAATGTATGTTATGTTCAAAGAGAATTAAACCTAAGTATAATCATTGGTTATATTGATGATAAAAATTTATCTGGTAGCTAAGTAGTTAACTTAGCTATCCATATGTAATTTTAGTGATAAGTAGGATAGTTATCAACAAAACAATAGTGAAATAGTATTGTTTTTATGTTAAAAATACTCACAGATGGATTTAACCAAAAATATTACATAGATCACTTTAGTTCCGCCAGGCTAGCCCTGATTACGATTTTCTGATACCTTAAGCTTGATGTCTCAAAGCTGGTTTAAGGAACTAGTGTAATTTTCTGTAATAAGATACATGAACGAACTAACTACTTCGTCCATATGAAGAAAGTTTGCGCAAACGCAAACCACTCTGTAACGTTCAGAGTTGTGGTATCGGTTTCTGAACTTGTTTGTTATAGTCAAATTATTACACACTGTAATTTTACCTATGAATAGAGTTAGTTACACATAAGTATGGGTACCTACAGCAATAGTTTCGTGCTTTATAAAACTTCTCAAATTATTGCCTTTGTTAGTAGAATTTGTATGCTTGCTTAACGACCTACACTAATTTAGATTTCAAGTACGTATAAATTTACTTTTTATTGAAACTTGACCTAGACCTATATTCAGCCTTCTATTTACTTAAAAGAAAACATTAAAAACCCAAAAGCTTAATTCCAATTAAAGTTGGAATTCGCATCCTGTATAAATAAAAATATTACACCGTCCGATGAGCGGTTGAAGTCTCTTAATTAAATTATTTCGTAATTATTTTTAGTTATGTACCTACATGATATACTTAATCATAATTTTACTACTTAAAATACTTATTAACTTAACTCGTCATATCCTGTCAGTGATCATTAATCGATGATCAATTACCGATTGCCGACTCGATGCCTACAGAGTTCAAATCGTTTGGAAATATATCGAAAAAGGTGTTATGTAACGTGAGCTGATCGACGATAACAAGGATCTCTGCTATCTGTTGTCAGATCGGGCATGCTTCAACTTGACGGTTGAGTAACTTAACTGTATCTATATGATCTGCTCGTGGCCTATATGGCTGGTGGTTTGATCTACATCAAGGGTACAAAACAATGTACGAGGTGAAACATTGTACTGGTACTAGCACATAACCTCACTCTGTATTGGTTAGTTAGAGTTTTTAAGGTCTACAGCTCCCATTTTTCAAAAGTCTGTTGTACTAATCCAGTCCTGCAGAAATTGAGAACAACGAACGCAGCAACTACTGAAAATTTCGTAGTGGAAGGTTTATTAATTACACCAATATTTAGCAATCACTACGTAAAGTTGTGGGATCATAAAATACAATATTTATTGTGTGTAAGCTCAAACAGTACTCACGATCTTTAAATAGATTAGCTCGCAGTTCCGTTCACTTAGTCGCTACCGTGTTTCAATAAAACTTACATTTGATATCGACTCCATACCTAAGTAACATAGAAGTAAAAAGTTAGAATTATAAGCACGAAGTTATGAGATAATAACCCAACATTTATGTAGTTATGCGCGCCTTCAATTTAATAACCAACACCTTGTTTTGCTGTTTTACAATGCAATGTATCAGCACGTGATCAGTGCAGCTGTTCTATGAAAAAATATCAAATTTAATAATAAAAGTTCATTTACACGAGGAGAGTTTCTTGCCTAGAATAGGCGATTATCGGAAAGAGATAAAAAGTTGAGTCGTGTAATCGGTAGCAGTGCGTACGATATTATATTTGCATTACAAAGGGAGAGAATCTTTGAAAAGCGTTTGATAAATTGTATCTCGGCGTAAACAAAAAAACGTGTTTATAGTGATCAAATTAGTCAGAGAAAATTGCTTCAAAAGTCTCGTAATGATATAATATATTCGTAAGCGAGTTTTTGTTACTCGCTTGAGTGTAAACTCACGAGAGCAAAAATTAATTGGTGAGTTTCGCCTAAGAAACTTGCAAGGACATTCTCGCCTCTCGACGGGCGACAAACTTTCCTCATACAAATCATCGCAGTGTACCTACCAATACACGTTACAAAGCAAAAGTGGAGTACGAATGTTGTGCAAATGAAGAGTCTGATCCAGATTATGATCGATTATATCTAGTCCACGATTCGGGCTCGTTACAAACAGCAGTAACTTACATGTGTCAACATTCAACAATAAATAGATTATCAAGATACATGTGCATTTAGCACGTGCATGTATACACTTGTGAGTGGTACCGTATTTGTTTATAACATTACGCCTGTAATTCCCGAAGGGTTAGGCAGAGGTACTACATCCACATTTCGCTCGTTTGTAATGGGGGGCGAGCCTACCGCAGTCAAAGGGCTTTTGTGCGCTATAAGGAATTTTACTATCCGGCAGTCCGATTTTTTACGGTCCGATGTGGCATGAAAAAACGGATGATTGGCTTGTGCACTTTACTCGGATCGATGCGGCACAGTTCAGGGTAGCTCTCTTTGAAACTACACGCCACGCACGCGTAATTACGCTAGGAACCATTCCTTTTCCCCATTCTCGGCTGTACTCATGTACGGCCCGGAATGGGGAAAAGTAAAATGTCGGACGGTAAAATTACGTATAGTGCACAAACTAGTATATACATTTATGGCGTGCCATATCGGACCGTAAAAAATCGGACTGCCGGACAGTAAAATTCCTTGTAGTGCACAAACTCCGGACTGGAGGAATTCCATACGGAAAAACCCAATAACACTGGTCGACCTGGGAATTGAACCCAAGACCTCATGCTCTTCGGTAGCGCTTGCTACCACTAGACCAACGAGGCATCCTATTGTTCATTAATCGTGAAGTAAAACTTGAAACTCGGTCTAGTATACGGCTTTTCTTATACTAATGTTAGCCCCCCGTGTTATTGCGTTACAGGGTCAGATTCCGGTCGCCCCGATAACCTGAGTATATTGGACAATACCGAACCTATTCAGTCGCATCTAGATAAACTAGAAGATCGCTAATCTTGGAAACCATTAACAAGTTAGTCTTTCGAGAAACTTGTTCTTAATGCTTAAATAATCACTACATTATTCACTTTAACCTTCCACTGAATAAAGCGATGTTGTTCAAATTCAATTAATCTACTTTTGACGTAGGAATCATTGTAAAGTAGCATAATTTCTTGTGGGTTTACAAAGGTGCTTTATTAGCTGTCACTCTGTCAGTCATCTGAATACAGGCCAAATGCCAAATACTCTGATGACTCATAACGTGGGTAATCATGACTGCCTGGTAGCGCAGGCGCAACGTGGAAATATGACTGGCTCATAGCGCAGGCGCAACGTTGCAATATGACTGGCTGTTAGCGCAGGCGCAACGTTGAAATATGACTTAATGTAGCGTTACGAATCTTTACATTATCATTTTTGATAACTCCAATAGGGATGCATTTTGTCTCCATGTGTTTCTTCATGTTTTTATTTTTGTAATTAAGAAATCCTCTAATACTAACATCAAGTAAGGGTAGAACACGTTAAATTATGTCAAAAAGATGTCCCACATGGATCGTTGTAACAAATATTTCAGGGATATCTGATCTCAAATTAACCACATGACTTTGCTAAGAAATATGTTAACAATAGCGCCAAAACAAGTATCATTAGCAGACGGATCAGCGACATGTACTGCGTAACAGTCATCATAATTGTTGCCATAATCCTAATCTTATTGTCACTTACGTCACTGTATTATTCATATTATGTAGGTAGGTAGCCGAAACAGTACGGTGAGTAATTGATTAGCTGAAACACAATGCACAGGTGAAGGTAAGTCAATCAAACAACAACCTGTCTGCAAAGGTTTTATTTCTAAATTTACTGAACTGCGAAGAATGTTCGCTGGCATATGCTAAGGTTACGTTTAGGAACCTTAATATACTTTCGTTATTCGATAGAATATCTATTCTAGTTATTAAGATTAATACAGATGATAATAAACATTATCCATTGTGCACGAAGTATTCAAAGGTTGGTACTGCGACAATGAGATACAGGATTAAAGAAATCATTACCATTGTGTAATAGCCTTATCCGGTTGGAGGAGACAAGGTCCACCATATTTATTACATTTCATTTTCTTTATCTGTGCCACGTTTGTCTTTGTTACATGACCACATGAATTATTATGACGTGAATTATATATGGGATAGGCTAGATGTTTAGTTTAGTAAGTAACAGTGGTGAAAGTGTGCAATCGATGCATTGCGAAGTGGTCTACGTTACAGGTGGGCTGTCCTATATGAAACATGTATCTGCATACGAGTATTTAGTCTAGGGCATATGTCCTAATAGAATATTTAAATCGCTGTCCATTTTCCTGAGCAATACCTTTATATCTATGTCTTTGCTACATACCCATAACGAGAACTGCAATACATGCTTGTAATTTAAAGACTTGAGGTCCTTTGAATAGGCATCCATTCTTGTAAGTCTTGCCGTCGCTACATAATCTATTTTAAGTTGAGAATGGATTCTTGTTTATACTTTTGTCTTTCTAGTTGAGTACCACTTTATTTATATTTCAATCATCAGAAATTCTTTAATCAGTATAGCAACATTTGCGTCAATGTTTATTACAGATGGACATAGTTACACAAAAATAGTTTGAAAGGTACTTACAGGTCCACATTACATAACAATTTTAGCGTCACAGATATCAGTATCAAAGAAATTAATGACCTGACGGAAAGGACCTACGTTTATGAGCGCCTGTAGATTGGCTAGCTGATCTAGATTTAATTGGCTAGTTCTGTATTGCATCACGCCGATAAAGATATGTATGTACCTAAGCAATTATTGGATAATCATATATTCAATATTAATCGCTAGAATAGTAATCCCAGCGAGTAATATGTAAAATATTTTAAAAAGATGTTTGGTTTACAAACCAAACATGTTTTTAAAAGAGCTCTTGTTTCTTAGTTTTATGATTTCTTTAATTCATGTAAGTGGTTTTATATTATACATATGTTGCAGCAATTGTACAAGTTTCGACGTTTCGGCGTGATACATTTTATTTGCGGTAGTAATTAAAGGATAGGTAACTGTTATGTATTGCGAAAGTAGGATTTGAGATTGTTGATTAAAATGTACAAATTGCATTTTTGTTTTCGTTTATGGAGCAAATACTTTGATATGATTTTTATTTTACCACATAACGATTCTTGGGAAAGGTTTTATTACTTCGTTGTATAAGCGAAATGCCTAGCCGTGAAGTAAAAGTACAGAAGTTTGCAATAATATGGAGTCCTAAATGATTTTTTATTTTCATGACTTGTACTTAGGGTCTAATAATTGCGCCTACCTGAATGGGTTCACGTCCAAGTAGGTATAATCCGGATTGAAATCCCACGTATTTGGCGATTTGTAATTTCATCCACCTTCTTTTCTCACTGGGTGTCGCAAGTAGTGATTGTACAAGAGACGTACAATTCAATTTAGACCAACCGGCGAGTAGTAATGAACGGTCCAATTAACACTCACAATGACACCTTAGAGACTTTCATAATTGGATTTGTGTTTCCTTTGATTCATTAGGATTAAGATTTTAATTTATACTTTGATCTTTGTAGAATATCAGTTTGGAAACTGGGTGCAAAGGCATGTATTGTGTTGAAAAATGGTGTCCATTTAGAGCATTTTGAGCCATACATGTCTTAGACGAAACATGTTTTTTTTTTAATTTTTAACTGCGAACTTAGTTTTTATTAGATTTTTTTCTTCAATGAAACAGAGGTTTGGAACTTGGTTTATTACATTAAGTATGTACGCATCAGACACACCACAAAAAAGGAAAAAAATAACATACCAACTTTAACTGTTGGCAGTTAACTGTAAGAAATTGGGTTATCTGTAGAAAACTAAAAATATCAGTTAAAAATAAAAAAAACCTACTTCGTCTAGGATGTGTATATATAGCTCAAAATGCTCTAAAATGTGTCAACTATCATCACCGGCTTCGTGGCTTTGCACCCAGCTTCCAAACACTCTGTATATTCTAGCAATAAGGTATATACCAGTTTTTTACCTGATTCCGCACATGTTTCGCAAAATACTCGTACTAATAAGAATTTACATGTTCACTGCGTGCATAGATTACGTTATGATGACTATTATGAGATATGTAAGCAGTATACAAGAAGTAAGAACCCACCTTTATGCATTAACTCCTGCAATATTTTAATAGGTTTTGTCGCCTAGTTGACCTACTTGTATGGCTTTACTATTTGTATTTATAAATATAGGAAACTGTTTGGTTAACTATACTATATATGACTTATACCTACAAGTTTACTCTGGTTATCTGCAAAATCATTATCTGCCTAACCTTTTCCCAACTATGTTGGGGTCGGCTTTCAGTCTAACTGGATGCAGTTGAATACCAGTGGAGCGTCTGCCTGTCTGACCTCCACAACCCAGTAACTGGGTGATATCCCTTGGTAAGACTGGTTGCCAGACTTTCGGGCTTCTGACGATCCGTAACGACTGTCAAAGATCCACGAATGACAGCCGGGAGCAACGGCTTAACGTGCTTTCCAAGGCACAGAGGGGCCTCGGTATGTAAAGATAGTCACGCATCCACGGACCAACCCCGCCAAGCGTAGCTTAACCTGATCGATCGACCCGTGCGGCTGTTATTACATAGCCACAGGCCCCACTGGTTATCTGCACTAGTGAATTTTTATTAATTTTTAAAAAATAATATGGGAAAGTCTGGAATTTCTGAGCAGCAGCCCACAGTCTGGATTTGTGCCCCCTATTACATGCGATTAAGCGATTTAACTCTTCATTGCATGAATTATCAAGGAAGGCAGAAAAAATATTTTGTAGTTTTATGGTGTTTTATTAAAACAAAATCTTAGAAAATGCAAACTGAAATAAAAATACTTTTATTAGTTTAGAAAATAATTTTCGAAGCCAAAAATGGCATCGTATGCATTAACGACTATGGATGCTAATGCCATTGTTGGCTTCCGATGCACAGATGAAAATCATTGAAACAGCTTCTTCTTTCATTGAAACATAAAGAAAAATCTTATATTGTTTGCATTTATTATTTAAAAGACCGTTTACTTTTTTACTTCTATACAAACAAAGCTTTGGTCCATTCACATGGAATTCGCAGTACCGATTTGAAGTCCCATTTTCCCAAGAATGGAAATGGTTAAAAAAAGATATTTACGTGCTATGCACTACAGATGCACTAAGTCTAAATTACCATACACACGCTTATTAATGCGTTATAATTTTCAAGACGCAGCCATCCTACTGATTAGTGATGTACCGACTAGTCGGCCCAATTTTTACTAGTATATGCTTAAAAACTTAAAAGAGGGTGATTGAAATGAAATTGATATCTTTACTGTTATTATTTTGTAATAATCAGTTTTACAGTTTACTTTCAGTGCAATCTGGAATAGGATAGAAATAGGGGAACCCTTCATTTGGTCCATTAATTGATTGGGCATAGATCCAGAAATTAAATAAAGTAAAATGAATGAATACTTCTAACAAAAAAGAAGAAACTCTATAGTAAACAATTGGCAGTAAGTAGGTTTACAACTTAGAACTTCTTATAAGTTAGGATGTTTCTCTTTCGAACCTTTGACCTAAAAATTATGAATTATACTTAGATGTAGACATCAAATCAAAATAATAATAATAATTCTATCTAACAAAAAACAAAAAAATAGAGTGTTTTTAGCAAACAGTTTAGAAATAGGAAAGGAACTCTTTCTTTAATTACTTAATTGGACTTAGACCCAGAAATCAAATAAAATAAAATAATCTTTTATCTAACATAACAACCGAAAGCAATGATCGGCTTGGCCGACTAATCGGCCATTTTGCAGTCATAGTCGGCCCATCTCTACTACTGATGGTCATGATCAGTGCTGGTTTTAGCACTACCAGCGCTCTGGGGCGAGATTTCTGTGGTACCCATACTCTTGAAGAATAGAAGTGCTAAAGTGTTTAGTCTATGC
Source organism: Dicycla oo (assembly GCA_948252095.1). Taxonomy (NCBI): domain Eukaryota; kingdom Metazoa; phylum Arthropoda; class Insecta; order Lepidoptera; family Noctuidae; genus Dicycla; species Dicycla oo. Next base: position 22,454,023 of record OX411714.1, read on the forward strand.
TCCTGTGCATTAATATCTATAGTTTAATAAGAGATCTTTGTTAACTTAGGTAGAAAAGTGTGAAATGCAGGATGTAAGGCCGAACGAAGCAAGCTCGCAAAATGCAGCATCCCGTCACGGAACGCTTAGGTTTTCTTTTGACCATTCTTACAGAATAAGGGTTACTTTGTTGACTAATTTTGAGAACTTAGTCAACAAAGTAGGTAGATTGTAGGATGTCAGAACGAGCGAAACGAGCTCAAAAATTATTGGCAGCTTGCCTTGGCTAAGTTTTTTTTTTGGTAATTCATATAGAACCTAAAATCGAACGACTTGTGCGGAAAAAAAATAAGAGAATTTAGGTTGCGAGAGCGAGCGAAGCGAGCTTGAAAATTTTTGTTCCTTACGTTTATATTTTGCATTACGTACGGGGTATTCTAACAGTTTTTTTGTCTTCTATTGTTTTTGTATTCTAGCAAACTTTGTTTGTCCACCGCACCGGGAACAGGACGTCAACGAGAAAACAGATGACGGCGCCGAAGGAGTGACATTACATTTACTATGGCCGAATAATCTCGTTTCTCGTTGACGTCCCGACAAACAATCTTAGGAGTCGATGTAGTTGAGACAGATGGGACGGGAAACCGGCGGCCCTTCACGCCTGGCGCCCTGGGCGGTCGCCCAACCGCGCCCTACCCTAACGCCGCTACTGGTCATGATGCTTTATGGTCTGTGTACAATAATAAGTTCGATTGTTCAGATATTACCAAAAACCTACACGTAAGTTACATTGTACCTAGAACTGATGCGCCGAGTCGAGAGGCGCGTGTGCCCCGGCTGTTCCACACCGCAAGATGCAGAACTCATGCTGGTGCAAGGGCGCCTCTCCGAAGCATTGTAGATACGTATAACACCCACTTCGTCGATTTGGATATTTTCGCACTTACACACTTTAAGTTCAAAAAGATGACTATTGTATCTTTAAATAGCCATCTTCCGTAAATGCATAAGAAGCCAAAATTGGCTTCCGCAGAAAAATAAGGAAACGTGCATAATAGAAATTACGAGATCGTAAAAAAACTACGATAGTTAAAGAAAAAGGAGTATTTGACAATTACATTCCATATTAGGGTTCCGTACCTCAAAAGGAAAAAAACGGAACCCTTATAGGATCATACGTGTGTCTGTCTGTCTGTCACAGCCAATTTGCTCCGAATGTAATGGACCGATTACGTTGAAAGTTGGTACACGTATTAATTTCTGTGACCCAAACACGGACGTGTAACGTAAATAAATCAATTTTGAATATGGGGGTAAATATTGGGGGCAAATAAGAAAATTTAAAAAAAAATGCAAACTGTAGGTACCGTGTGAAGTGACATATCAAATGTTACTGTAAACGTCTCAAATATACATATATATTTTTATAATTTTAAAATAAATTGTCTTAAATTTAAGAAAATAGACGAAAATTGACCATTGCCTCCCTTATCTCCGAAACTACTGAGCGTAAAATTTTGAAAAAAATACAGAAAATAGTTCTATACATAGAGATTACAGGAAAACTACTAGGAAGTCTATGGTCTTAAAATAACATGGTAAATCTCTCAATATTGTGCGTACAAACTTACATTTGCAGATGGAATGTATGTGAGAACATGTTTTTCAACTACAATGTTAAGTTTGTTCATGGCATAAATTCATCCCAACTACGGAACCCTCGGCGATTTCTTACCTTATTCACCTATTTGTAGATCAACAAAGTTGTACAGACGCCAGCACATCAAGCTACTACAATCTGGCAAATTTCTTTAATAGATTTTCAACTTTATCGCTAAAGCATTAGGTTCAATGTTGATTGTGAAAATTTGACAGTTTCGGGTAGCTTGACCTGCTGGCGCCTGTACGTAGGTAATTACACTAACTAAATACACGGCGCAGGCGCTGATAAAAAAGTGTGGGTATGATGACAAATTACACTTAAATGAGTCAATGAAAATACGTTTCGATGCACAACAAAATGATGAAATGATGACTTTTATCAATTTTATGTACCTATGTATGTGTTGATGTTTGTTGATGGGCAAACCGCAGAGGTGTATGTATACCTGTACTTCTCTGCGGTCTGCCCAACCCGTCGGGGAAATAAGGCGTAATGTTAAGTTAGGTATGTACAGACGACAGCACATCAAGCTACCTGAAAATCAACCTTGAACCTAATGCTTTAGCGAGCGATAAAGTTGAAAATCTATCAAATAAATTTGACAAATTGTAGTAGCTTGATGTGCTGGCGTCTGTACCATATTTGTGTATTTTCATAATCAAATGACTCTACGGTATAATGCCAACATAATATTTATAGCAGTATTCTGTGCTTCCTATTATAAGAGTAAAAATACACGGCGATCATGAATACGTTTGCAAATCGTGAAGAGAAAACTAATATCTCACGACTTCATTAAAGGATATAATGGTCTAAGCGTAGCCTAGGAGCTCGTGGCTAAGTAATAACAGCCGCACGGGTCGATTAATCAGGTTAAGCTACGCTTGCCGGGGTTGGTCTGTGGATGGGTGACCATCTTTTCATACCGAGACTCGCCATGGCTGTCATTCGTGGATCTTTGTCAGTCGTTACGGGTTGTCAGAAGCCCGAAAGTCTGTCAACCAGTCTTACCAAGGGGTACCTATCGTATTACCCAGTAACTGGGTTGAGGAGGTCAGACAGGCAGTCGCTCCATGTAAAATACTGGTATTCAGATGCATCCGGCTAGACTGGAAGCCGACCCCAACATAGTTGGGAAAAGGCTAGGCAGATTTATTGAATGGTCTAAGCGTAGCTAATTCACTTGAAAAGTTTTTTTTTTCTGATGCATGACAGCAATTCAGCAGATCAAGCAACATCTTTTAAGTTGGCGATTGTTCAATGTTGGCAGAGCCTATAACATAATATATTATAGTAAAAGGGCCATTAAAAGCATGGTTTTCGACTGGATTAAGTGATGGATAGTGCCATCTAGCGAAAATATCACGACCCAAAACAACTGCGCACTGACGCTGCGTACTTACCCACTTACTTAAATTACACTGTACCTAACTGGATCAAGTGAACGAAATCACGTTACATATAGGTTTATTATTGTTATGAACTTATACGCTAGATGTAGCAGTTGTCCATTTTATTTAGCGCCTATTTAAGACTGAAGGGCTTATCGGGCTGTTAGACTTTCCGTAACACTTTCCGGAGAACTTATGAACACCCCCAGTGGGTTCCCGCATTGTCGAAGCGGGGGGGGCTCAGCAGCCGTGGCGTGGTCACCCACGGTGAAGCAAAGAGGAACCCGAGGAGGGGCCCCTCGTCAAGGTTTTTGGCGATAAGCCGACGACGTAGCAGCCAACAAGTAAGTAGGTTGCGGTGCTGCTTGAGCGACATCGCAACTGAGGCGGGCCGCGATGCCGTATGGGGGGCATCGCGGCAGAGGGTTGGAAGCCGCGGCGCTTTCAAGGGAATCAAAATTTATAGGGTACTTCCCGTTGACCTAGAATCATGAAACTTGTCACAAGGAAAAAGTCTGAAAATCGTTAATTTGTAATCTTATCACAATTTTTTTTTGTTTGCAGTGCGAGAACTGATTGTGACCTATATCAATGTATGGGCGATCATGTTTTTCAACTACAATGTTAAGTTTGTTATTGGGATGAATTCTTTTCAACTACGGAAGCCTCCATTGTGCGTAGTCAGACACGCACTTGGCCAGGTTTTTTTTTTATGTTAAGCATAGCTCTCCATTCCCCTTTGGCAAGTAATAATTTTGTTCTTGATAGAGTTGTTAAACTTCCAAGTTTGGCATGCGTATATTAAGCATGGGAGGAGGTTTGAGTCCATTACCATTTTATACAATTCTACAAGAAGATCGCTTTTGAATACTTCCTTTAGATTCCAATAGATTTAACTAACGAAATTTGTTTCCATAATATATACTTCTTCACAGATTCAAGTGGTACGTTGTTAGCGTTTACTAGTTTCTATATGCTGTTGGTCACAATAGGGATGATGACTAATTTTTTTTTTACTCCGTTATGTAGACTATTAAAATATATTGGACACGTGTTTTTCTTTTTCTACGTAATCAAAAGATTACGGCGATACATTGAGTTAAAATGTGACATGACGTCACGCCTTGGTAGATTTTATACGTAGAAGTGACGTAGAGAACGTTGGGAGTGGGGCTCCCGACATTAATGCGTGTTGTCTAAGTAATTTTTTACTAATATGATAAAGCAAAAAATACGTGTCTAGTATATTTTTATTATCTTACTGACAGACTAAAATAAAATTTCTTTTTTTTACCCAGGCTTCACCCTTATTTTTGTTTTTGACAAGTAAATTTGGAGGCCCATCTGCATACTTGTAGAGTGAAGTGTAGTAATCATTTGTGTTGTAGTTGACTAGATTTCTCAGTCACTATGACTATGTCGTCTGCACTGTAAATTTCAGGTGGTTGAAATTGGTGCCTCTTATAAGTACACCATTTGAAGAAAAAACATTTTCTAACACAGAGATGAAAAGTGTTGGAGATAGCGGGCTCCTTGTCGTACCCCTCTTTTTATTGCAATTTGTGGGCCTGAGGTTTCTAATTTTACGTTACTTATGCATTTTCCGTAAACATTCTTTAAAATTTCAATCTAGCATCTATCCACGTTTCGTAGCCTAACTTAAACTGACAACCTCTTAAGGGGTAATTGTACTCATGATTATGAAGAACTTTTACTATGGGACCAAACCTGAAATCGCGAAAAAAGTCAGTAGCTCCCTACATTTTTTCCGAAATACTCGAGTGAAGTAAAGTGTCAAAACTTTTAACGCGCTTTTACGATTAACAAAGTTAACTTTTTTATTAAAGAGTTAAAGATTAACGAAGTTAACTTTTAGATTAACTGTGCCCACCTATGACCAAAGCTTTTTGGTAGTCTACAAAGGTGACGTATAGAGGTTCTGCTGTTCTTGGTATTCCTCTATGAGTAGCTCTACAGCATGTGATCGACTATAAAGAAAACTCAGCATTATTTTGATAATATTATTTAGTGTAATCAAATAAAAGTATTAATCTTCATGTTCAGCAAATGATCCACCCAGGCCTGCTGCCATTCAACTGTAATTCCTCCAGTAACAAAACAACCGACAAAAAATCAAAACAAGAATATCAAATCACAATCAAATCTAGTAATGTTTTACTACATATCTCATTTACGTTTGCATACAGTGCTATCAAGTATTTTAATTGACAAGGACCTTTGTCGATGCATACATCCGGCGACAAGCGCATTGTTCCACTTATCAGATCAGATGACCCTATAAAATGCAGTTCGAAGAGACGAGACCCTTCAATCCACTGGCTTGCCTTATTTACGTCTTTGATAGCAGCTCTGCAATATGGATTTTGTTTATTTTAAGGCACGTTTATCTAAAAATTGATTTATTATGAAATGTGTTTATTACATCTTGTAATTATTGTAGCATTTGTTGTATTCTAGCCAAAGTTGCGCAGTATATTTCTGTAGGCTTATTTTGTTGGTTTCGGTGTAAAGATATAAATACAGATGACGTATCATCAAAATCACACTGTGTCAATCCAAAGTCAGTGAAATAAATATGATATTTTTCTTTTATTTTAGATTGTGTGGGTATTGAACAGTTGGTTGTTTGCGAGTGGGTCGCCTGTCGCCATGTTGCAGCACGCTACATCCTCGCAGAGCATTGTGTTTCATCAGCTGCAGGCGGCACCGGTTGCTCCAATCACTAGTAAATGTTCTTTATTATTTCAATATTGACCTTTGATTTTTTATATTCTAAAAATAATTATAATAATATTTTGACCTTATTCTAGCTCCAACTCCTGTGGTTCCAAGTAGTAGCGCAACTCATGTAAGTTGATATTTAATTAAAATTATATTTTCTGAACATGTGAGATATTATTGGGTGAAAAATGAAGATGTTTAATCGTTACTTAAATACTTCCTTATTTATTATATTATAGGCAAAGTACGAGTATAAGTATGAGGTGTCAGACCACCAGACTGGAGACAGGAAGAGCCACTGGGAGACACGCGACGGCGACAAGGTGCGAGGTGTCTACACATTGTATGAACCTGATGGCGCGCTTCGGACCGTGGAATACACCGCCGATGCCTTACATGGGTCAGTGGACATGAATATCTAATTCTTGGGTCGCTCGGCTCAGTTTGGATTACTAATATTATAACAGAGAGTCTGAGTTTTTGGTTATAAGTTTGGTCTGAACGGGGTGGCATTAGGAAACTTTCTCTGTCTAGATACTTGCTTGTTTTTGATACTAGATAGATACTTTGATAGATACTTGCATGTAGTTTGTATGTCGAAGATTGAAATATGTAGGTTGATAAGTGATTGTATTAGATTGCCTATAATTATGTATTACACCTGGTTGAACCTCGGATCTTATAGAACACACATCATCCTTATCTGCCTAGCCTTTTTCTACCTATGTTGGGCTCGGCTTCCAGTCTAACAGGATATAGCTGAATACCAGTATTTTACATGGAGCGACTGCCTATCTGACCTCCACACCCTAGTAACTGCGTAATACAATACCCCTTGATAAGACTGGTTGTCACAATTTTGGGCTTCTGACGACCCGTAACGACTGTCAAAGATCCACAAATGGCAGCCGGGACTAACGGCTTAACTTGCTTTCCGAGGCACGGAGGGACTTGATATGTAAAGATGGTCACCTGTCGACCAACCGCGGCAAACGTAGCTTAACCTGATCGATCGACCCGTGTGGCTCTTATTACTTAGCCACAGGCCCCTCTACATCTTACGTAATTATAAAACACACATTTTCAAATAAGAACCGAAATTGTGCAATAAATATGTGACTATAAACTGAACTCATAAATTATTCTTGTAAGCTGTCATAGTAACAAATTACATTGAAAACTAAATATGTACATGGCGAACTAATATTTATCAGAAATAAATCCTGTTATTTGACAAAAAATCTAATAGAAGTCTGAGTTATTGTGTGCTTTCAAATGTTTTAATTAAGCAATCGTTCACTAACTGTAATAGATTCTGAAGGACTTACGTGAAACAGTGCCCTTTATTAGGGTTCCGTACCTAAATGGTAAAAAGGAACCCTTATGGTGCGACTCAGTCTGTCTGTCTATCTGTCCCAGCTGGATATCTCAAGAACTGCTAATGCTATCAACTTGAATTTTGGAATAGTTTTAGATGACGTTTGCCCAATTATTTTGCAAATAAGAATAAAAATTTTTTTTTTTGCTACAGGGTCTGCAAGGGGGTCTTAAAATTTCGAAGTGGGGCTACTAGAGCATGTGGGGTATCATATGAAAGAGCGCTGTTTGCACATTTTCAAACATTTTTGCTTTTTTTAGGCCGAATGGTTTTCGACTTTTGATGAATGTAAAAAAAAATACCATTCCCCCTTATTTCCGAAGTTTGCATAGAGAAAAATTTGTAATTATTCTATGTGATTGAAGTTTATGTACCGATAATACGAAAAATAAAACGATGTTTCTAAATACCACACTTTTTTTTGATGGTACGGAACCCTCGCTCTTGGCCGGTTTTAGTTTGTATTAGTCACGGGTAATCTTTAGGAGTTTAAACCGCGAAATAATCCCGTGTCGGACATCTTTCATCTTCTCCAGGAGTTACTAGTTACTTCTAGTTATTCTTACATCTGTTATATTTTGTGTATTCATTTCCAGCTTCAATGCAGTAGTGAGGAGGAAAGAGCCAAACAATCACTCTCACCTCAGTGCGGGATACAAACACGACACCCCAGTCACGAGTGGACACGACACATACGAAGACCCAGGCCTAGGATACACCTCCGAGAGAGGCATCTCGGGCCAAGGCAGTGCAGCCAGGCGTCCCTCAATGGCTAACTCTTACAACCCTGGAGTCGGCTTTAGTGTAATACATGGGCATAATCCAGACAAATCTTATTAAATGTAGAATCAAACCAGTAACGGCGCGTCCACACATGGGTGTATCGGCATTTTTGTATGGACTCGTTATTTTTTTGGTTCAGTTGCCTTTTTAACCCCTTCGACTAAAATGTCACGAATTAAAACAAAAAAAAAATCACGATTCGTCATGCTGAATGTGTGCCTGAACGTAAGTTAGATGGATAGAGTTAGTAGATATTCATCTTATAAGGTTGTATATTAATTAAAGACAATATTTTTGTTAAATAAGTTTTATTCGTCAGCGCTGACGTACTTTGCGAGAAGGATAATGATAAATGAGTACATTTAATCGCTATCGAGGAGTTCGTATGAATGAACAAGTCCAGTTTAATAGTGATGACCATGATCATGATGATGCTCATGATGGTGGTGGGGGATGATTTGGTGGTGAGCCGTCTTGTGGTGAACATCAGCTCTGAAACTGTAACAAAGAAAAGGGAATTTAAGTGAAGTGTTGATTACGATAAAACACAATTGGATTATGATTAATTATCAATTAACCCTCAGATTATGCCAGTTTGTTTTGTTAAACTGATAAAAGTTTAATTGACTATCAATTAAATGTTAAAATGTATTGGATCTTAGCTTAGTTCTCTGATTCTTATTCATTTGAATGGTCATCAAGAGATGACCACAGCAAATTCAGCACGAAAGATTTTTGAACTCCCTTGCTTAGCTTTGAAAATCCTCATCCTAACCAATTTGGCGATAACATCCTTTCTGGAGGGAACAGTGGTCTGTAGAAGAAGGATACGTACCCGTGGTGGTCATCAGCGGTGTAGTGAACAGTGCGCACGTTGCCGTCGGGCTCGACGAGCGAGTATGAGCCGCTCACGTGGTCCCCGTCGCGGTGCTCGTGCTGCGACTTATGGTCTCCCGTGTGTCCGTCCTTCACGGAGTACTCGAACTTGTATGATGGGTGGTGATGTTCCTGGGTTAAGAGAAATTTGATATTTTTGTTTGCAGGAAAATTGAATAGATGGGGTCATGGTTATGTGACAACCATGATAACATTTTTTTTTAGACAATTTAATTTATTCAATCATGGACATTATCATGTATACATAAAGTAGTTAACGTATACCTACCTAAAGTAAGCACATTCAATTGAACAATATTAATTACATTTTTAAATACGATAACTAGTACGTATATTACGAGAAAATGTTTTGATTTATAGATAAAAACTTTACAATATTCAAAATGGAAAATGATTGTGTTTCAGTAGCAAGTCGCACAATAAACCTGTAAAGACCGATTTAAAAAGAATCCTAACTATAATATTATAAACGCGAAAGTGAGTTTGTTTGTTTGTTACACTTTCATGCTAAAACGACTGAATAGATTTGAATGAAATTTGGCACAAGGTTAGACCGTGATCTGGAAAAGGACATAGGCTACTTTTTAACGACATAACACGCGAGCGAAGCCACTTGCGGAAGCTAGTATAAAATAAAGGGTGGCAACGGTACTGGCTCCTTGATTAGTAACTACATCATTTATAAACTTTATTTGATTCAGCCACGCAAAGAAGAAGAACAATGCTCACATGATCCCATTGGTGGTGTTCATCCCGATGTCCGTCATCATGTCCGTGTCCGTGGTGTCCACCGTGATGCCTGTGGTGTACATCGTGATGTCCGTGATGTCCATCGTCGTGATGCTTGTGGTCATCATGGTGGTCATGGTGGTGGTAATGGGTCGGGTGGTGGATCTTGTGCTCGAGGTGGATGTCGTGACCATGCTTGTGGTGGTCAACACGGGACTGGTGCGACACCGCTGAATGGGTGTGCGCAGTCACAGCCAGCAGACACAGGGCAGCCACCTGACAGAGCGCAACAATCGAAGATCGTTTACTCGAAAGATTGAAGGCTGAGAATATCTATTTATAAACAGTCCCAAAACGCCCCACTTTTCACCACTTTCTAGTGTTGTAGCTGGGAAGACAAACTCCCCAGTACCACTTCAACCACGTCGGCAACTGATATGTTTCATATTACACGAATATTCATATATGTAAATGCAATTACTCATGTAAAGCCGTGCTTCCGGGAATGTTACTTTTAAATGGTGTATTCCGATATAGGAACATAAATCAACACTTGGCTAATTTATACATACATGCTACACTGTAATTAGTTAGTAGAAATATAGGTAGAAACATTTTTTTCAATGAATTAAGACATCATCACAATTTTTATAAATTAATAGATAAATAAAAAAAAAAACTTTTTCTAAAACCATATTATAAACAAATATGTACTCACTTGTAAAAACATTTTGTAAGATATAATATTTGTTTGTTAGCTGGACTTCAACTATGAAAAAGTCACGAATTGTTCCCTTTATATATTCGTGTGTCGATTCGGGGGTGCTATTCAATTATAACGACATTAGGTTAGATCCTCACCAATTAGTTGAAAAATAATAGAGTTAATACGTGAAACCCAAGTTTCTTTTGTAGGTATCAAGGGCGTCACGATCCATTACACAGATTAATTGGAAATCCGTCAATATTGCTCACACCAGTAATTATTCAATAAAAACACTTAATTAACACGCAATCACATATCAACTTTATTTAGGAAGGACGTCACAGATACTAATTAATGAGACTGTTTTCCTAATCAATGCTTATAAAACAGCTGATTCTGCACTGCAACACAGTTTCTTTAGATATTGCAGCGGTGTGTTGAAGACTGTTTACTTCGTAAATCACATTTTTTGCGAAAATAATTAGTTTGATTACTGTTTTGACTGGACGTTTACAAGTAGTGAAGTTGTTATTAGTCGTCTATTAATTTGATTGATTAATTGCCGAACAACTATTTCCGAAGGGTGTGGCTTCATGGTTTCCGTTGTTTCCTACATCGTTACGTTTTTTTTTTGTTCAGTTAGCAGTTTGTCAAGGGATAGGCTGACGTGCTGTTGCTGTTGATTTATGCACTTTTGAGCAGTGGTGGCCCAGTGGTAACGCCCCCGACTTAACAGCTGTAGGTCGTGTGTTCGAACCCAGGCAGGCGCAATACTTTAATGTACATATTTCATCACCGCTTTAATTTATCTCAAAACGGTGAAGGAAAACATCGTGAGGAAACTGGCATGTCCTAGAACCAAAAAATTGAAGACACGTCACAACCCGCACTAGGCCCGTGTGGTGGATTACGGCTCACACCCTCACAGAGAGGAGGCCTGGGTCCCAGAAGTGGGAACGTTATAGGCTTGTTATATTAGGTTGGGGAAAAAGTCTTTTCGCATTATAGTATGTATGAACTTGTAATAAAATCTCTTTGGCTATACTATTTGTATCTGGCTGGTTTTGGTAACGCTAGACCTCACACATCTTTAGCAACTCAGTAAAAATTAAGAGAGTTTGGCTGGGAGGTGTTAATGCATCCGCCGTATAGTCCTGACCTTGCACCTTCAGATTTCCACCTGTTTCGGTCTCTTCAGAATTCTTTAGGCAGTGTCAGGTTAACATCACGAGTGGACTGCCAAAACCACTTGTCGCGGTATTTTGTCCAGAAGTCCCAAAATTTCTATAGCAATGGGATCATGTCCCTACCTACAAGATGGCAAAAAGTTATCGAACAAAATGGTACCTACATACTTTAGTTAAATGTAAATAAACTATATTAAAAAATGTTTTGAATTTTCTTAAAAAATGCGAAGAAACTTTTTCCCCAACCTATTATTATACTATACTACAGTTTTTGCTGATCACTATTAATGTTTTTCTTCAGGATTCGTGCGATTTTGATTTAGTAGAGTGAACTAATTTGCATTAACATAGGAACTGGGGTGCTACTAAGATCTAGCTAACAGAAACAAAAGATGTAGCGATCGTGTCCGACAACTTGTTGCCGTCGCAGAATTTGGAAAACAATCTTAACCGATTCATTGCCACCTTCATTTTCGTGAACATTTCAGCCAGGCCCCATTCATTGGTCGGTGGCTCACCATTTGAGTCATCGGCCTCCCTGAAGGATGACTCAACTGATGAGTCATTGGCTCCTTGTAATGATTTAATGCTTTTCGCCATCATTCGAGCCAGTCTGACAACCAGAAACGTGTTACTGTGTTCTCCTATTCGAATTTGTGGATATTAAAAGTGAATATGGCGTTTCAAGGTAGTATTTTTTGATTTTAATGAAATATTGCAGCGGTAGTAAACATTTTAGTAACCTTACCTACATGTATTCAATCATTATTTATTATTGTAATATTATTAGTAGATAATCAGGACTACGACGATTTTACTGAATGTAGCCAGGCAATGTTTACTGATTTCCATGATCAACAAAATGAAGATAAGGAAAATCAAGGTTTTCCAAGCTCTAGTCAATCGATTTTACAAAAAAGTATACCAAAGAAGCGTCCATTCACTGAATCTCGTAATAGTTGCAATGTAGTTTCTAACAACAGTTCAGATACTAGCATTGAAGAAATTTTGGACTCTGATGAAGACGAAGATATTAAAAGAAAAAAAAAATAGTTTTCATATGAATGAAAATAGTTCATAATACACGCTACCGCAAGATGGAGACGCATTCGCATGTGGCGCTAGTGGTGCAGCGTAATGTTGCCATGTTAAATGTATTTTTGCGTCATTTGTTAGGCTGTTTGTAATATAATCTTATTAGAGAAATACCTGTATAAAAATATACAGATAGTATGCATAAAAATCGAAGTAGATAGATTTAACTTCACCCATGTGCACATAACATTTCGGCCCATAACGTGTCGCCACACGTTTGACTCAACTATTGAGTCATTGGCCATGAATCGGCCACCTCGGCTATCGGCTAACAAAAGGTTTATGACACCTGACTATTAAAAATATTCTGTAAAATGAAGGGCCAAGTCTGATATTCACGGAAATGTTTAATGAGATCTGAAAAATGGTAGTTTAAGTGATTTTTTTTTTTAATATCCGTTTTTATACAATTTTGGTTTGACTCACCAATTGAGCCATCGGCCTTCCTAAAGGTTTTTTAATGACTCAACTGTTGAGTCATTGGCCATGAATCGGTTAAGGGACAAATAAAAAGGAGTTTTAGTTAGCTGCCTGGATATTTATCTATTTTGTTAACTGTACATAAACTGAGTATCTATACATGTAATAAATCTGTAGACGAGGCGTTTCACTTTCTGCACATTGAAAATAAAAAAAATAAGTATAAGTAAAATAGTAAAAAATAGTATAACGTCCTCATTACCTACAGTACGGAGCAACTCGAAATAATAATTCTTTTCGTCACCCTTCCGATGTCGAACCGCTCTGCAATCCTTACTTATTATCAACCATCTCATCGCGTGTGCGCTACCTACAGCAATCAAATCTTCTAACTACCTACTACAAAATCTTACACAAGGAGGCGACACTCGAAAAATTGTCCCCTATACGGGACTTCAGTTCTGAGGAGGATAAGTATAAAAGTAAAATAGTAAAAAAAATATAAAAACAAAATTCTAAAAATGGTAGAAATATTATCTGTTAGTTATTCTTTAACACCCCAATAAAGAATAACTAACAGATGACATTTCTACCATTTTTAGAATTTTTGTCTGTTTATCTGTGACAAACTGTTGTTACAGTATCAAGTAAAAAGTATGAATCAAATTTTATACTCAAATTTTGTGTATAACTCGGAGTAACGTTTAGTTTTTGATTCATCCCAATCGCTTCACTCTATCAAAAGATATTAACCAATCTATGGTGTTCAACAAGAACTTTTTATTACGTAACGTTGATAAATGTATCGACATCTATTGACCCAAAATGATACTAACGTAAAGTTTTTGTGATCGTGTGTTGTTTTAGTGTGGTTATTTTCGCATACTTCACGCGCAAACTTAAGGCAATACATTGTGAATATAACTCCCAGTGATACCATCAAAAGTTTGGCTAATTAAATGTTTCCAATTCGTTGTTTATAAATGTTCATAAAGGTGTGATCACCAAGCTATGATCACGCTGAGAAATCGAAATAAATATGATGAACTCACGAGATTTGAATCTGGCCGATACATAAGCTCTTAGGAGGCAGTTTGGCGTATTTTAAGATTCCCAATTCATGAGAGACGTCTACCAGTCATCCATCTCGTATATCGAGATCTATGATCACGCTGAGAAATCGAAATAAATATGATGAAGCCACGAGATATGAATCTGGCCGATACATAAGCTCTTAGGACGCTAAGATTCCCAATTCATGAGAGACATCCACCAGTCCTCCATCTCGATATACCTACACCTTGAGGGCGGGCAACGAGTTTATTTTCAATCTGAAAATGTCACCGAAAGGTTAAACAATCCGACACAAACCACCTTGATGGCATTCTTTCGCCTCTGCCAAACAAATAATTACGCGAAATCCCTTCTATATAATGAGGTTCAATCTTAATAAGATGAAAAGTACAACAAGCAGCAAGGTGTTTTTAACCGTAGAAGACGTGGAACTGCTCTGGAAGGCGAGCTTGGAGTTTTCAAGGAACATGTGATTGGACGAGTGTACACTGCACCCGAATCATTCAGTGTTACTAATTACGTCTCCTTCTGCACGTAGTACGAGGACATACTTCTTTTACTAAGCTCCGTAAAGTGGATGATATTGAATATCCCACATACCGGGCTGCTTGCAAAGCACGTTATTTGTTAGATGGAGTTCAGCATTGCGATGATGCTTTAGCCGAAGGATGCGTCAGCGATAGTCCATATCGTTTGCGTCATCTGTTTGCCATCTTACTGACCTTTTCATAATTTGGGACGAGTGCACGATGGCAAACCGCAAGGCTGCGGAAGCAGTAGACCGAATATTGCGGGACATAAAGCAAAATGACCGGCCGATGGGAGACATTACGGTACTTTTTTGTGGTGATTTTAGGCAGACACTCCCGATAATACCCTGAAGAACGAGAGCCGATAAAATTAGTGCCTGCCTAAAGTTCGATTCTGTGGCGCATTGTCATATCAACTCATTTGATTTTAAATATGCGAGCACATCTGGGAGGGATCCCAAACGCGCAAGAGTTCTCAAATTTACTTTAGAAAATTGGTGACGGCACATATCCCACACAAGATGGTAAAGTAATTTTAGTGGAGACCCTATATTGTTCCGTTGCTACACAGCTGGAACTCATTTATTCTGTGTATGGGAATCCCACAGATCGGGATCCACGCTGCCGCTTGACTGAGCCAACGAGCTATTTTGAAAAATCTGAAACTATTCTATGTGATGGAAGTCTATGTAAAGATTACAGGAAAAATAAAACGATGTTTCTAAATAGCACACTTTTTTTTGATGGTACGGAACCTCAGACTAAGTATCCTGTAGATGGAGCTATAACTTGTTGCCGCTCTTGTATCCGTGTGTCAAACAAAGTATTGTTCTCTCTGTCTATTTCACAGAGTTCAGGAACGAGTAAAAGGTACAGCACATGTAAGTTTGGCAACGTCGCACTGTCTGTGTAAATCGTGTCAACAAGTGACCGACTTAGTCGGTCAAAACATTGCGGCTTGGTGCAGTTTAAATGCGAAATATTAAATAATATCAGTGGTTTGGCTAGAACAAAATTATTAAAGTGAAAATATGCTGTGTGCGGCTGTATATTATTCATCAAGAATAACGAAAGAAGGCGTAATAGACCCAGAATTATCATTTCACACGTAAGTCTATGACAACAATTTTATCGTTAATTACAGAGGTTAAATGTTATAAAATTGATAAACATTGAAAATTTACATATTAAGACTAAGATTGTCTTATATCATATTGATAAAAAACCAAGTTTTATAGTCTAAATTAATGTTTAACCTAGGCATTGTTTTAGGCGTGAACTGCAGGGATGTGTACAATATTATCGATAAAATCTATCGACGTTTGTTGTTGATATGGGACAATAATTTTTGCTTACTGTTGTAGGTTTCCATAATATTGTGAAATTAATAAGCAGTGAGTGGATTAAAGCTGTTAGACGTCAGAACTAGGAACATGAAATATTCAAGGCTTTGCTCCAAAGAAAGCCACAGGTATCCTGCTTCATAACGGGTTTATCTAAAAAAAAAAAAAAAAACTAAAGTCTGTTTCGGTGCCAACAGTATTCGAAGGATATCCAGAATATTGCCAACATCCAATTTGCAAAATAAACAATTTCATTTTATTTAATTGTATTCCAATATATGTAGGTACCTGTGTAAATATTACAATAAATAAAATCGTAAAAATATACGTCTGATTATTTATTTAAGTTGGACCCTTAATTGGTAATAAATTGTTACATAATACCATATTTATGTGCCCATAATTTTTATTTAACAAAGCACACATTTTATTATAGTAGGTAGGTACTAGCTTCTATCCGCAGTTTCACTCCTGTGCATTTTTCGTTAAGCAAAAAATCGATGTACTACAGATTCCATAGTATGCTTTGAAGCGTCGACCCTTCCCTAGTCACGCACACTAATACTACTCTAGAGCCGCACACTAACAAGAAAAGGACACGCGTCTCTCTTAAAGGCTCCGTCTACAGGATATTTAGTCTGAGTACGGAACCCTCGGTGCGCGAGTCCGACTCGCTCTTGGCCGGTTTTTGTTTTTATTAGTCACGGGTAATCTTTAGGAGTTTAAACCGCGAAATAATCCCGTGTCGGACATCTTTCATCTTTTCCAGGAGTTACTAGTAACTTCTAGGTATTCTTACATCTGTTATATTTTGTGTATTCATTTCCAGCGTCAATGCAGTAGTGAGGAGACAAGAGCCAAACAATCACTCTCACCTCATTGCGGGATACAAACACGACACCCCCAGTCACGAGTGGACACGACACGTACGAAGACCCAGGCCTAGGATACACCTCCGAGAGAGGCATTTCGGGCCAAGGCAGTGCAGCCAGGCGTCCCTTAATGGCTAACTCTTACAGCCCTGGAGTCGGCTTTAGTGTAATACATGGGCATAATCCAGACAAATCTTATTAAATGTAGAATCAAACCAGTAAACATGGGTGTATCGGCATTTTTGTATGGACTCGTTATTTTTTTGGTTCAGTTGCCTTTTTAACCCCTACGACTAAAATGTCACGAATTAAAACAAAAAAATCACGATTCGTCATGCTGAATGTGTGCCTGACCGTAAGTTAGATGGATAGAGTTTAGATATTCATCTTATAAGGTTGTATATTAATTAAAGACAATATTTTTGTTAAATAAGTTTTATTCGTCAGCGCTGACGTACTTTGCGAGAAGGATAATGATAAATGAGTACATTTAATCGCTATCGAGGAGTTCGTACTCGTATGAATGAACAAGTCCAGTTTAATAGTGATGACCATGATCATGATGATGCTCATGATGGTGGTGGGGGATGATGTGGTGGTGAGCCGTCTTGTGGTGAACATCAGCTCTGAAACTGTAACAAAGAAAAGGGAATTTAAGTGAAGTGTTGATTACGATAAAACACAATTGGATTATGATTAATTACCAATTACCCCTCAGATTATGTCAGTTTGTTTTGTTAAAATGATAAAAGTTTAATTGATTATCAATTAAATGTTAAAATGTATTGGATCTTAGCTTAGTTCTCTGATTCTTATTCATTTGAATGGTCATCAAGAGATGACCACAGCAAATTCAGTACGAAAAATTTTTGAACTCCCTTGCTTAGCTTTAAAAATCCTTATCCTAACCAATTTGGCGATAACATCCTTTCTGGCGGGAACAGTGGTCTGTAGAAGAAGGATACGTACCCGTGGTGGTCATCAGCGGTGTAGTGAACAGTGCGCACGTTGCCGTCGGGCTCGACGAGCGAGTATGAGCCGCTCACGTGGTCCCCGTCGCGGTGCTCGTGCTGCGACTTATGGTCTCCCGTGTGTCCGTCCTTCACGGAGTACTCGAACTTGTATGATGGGTGGTGATGTTCCTGGGTTAAGAGAAATTTGATATTTTTGTTTGCAGGAAAATTGAATAGATGGGGTCATGGTTATGTGACAACCATGATAACATTTTTTTTTAGACAATTTAATTTATTCAATCATGGACATTATCATGTATACATAAAGTAGTTAACGTATACCTACCTAAAGTAAGCACATTCAATTGAACAATATTAATTACATTTTTAAATACGATAACTACTACGTATATTACGAGAAAATGTTTTGATTTAAAATATAGATAAAAACTTTACAATATTCAAAATGGAAAATGATTGTGTTTCAGTAGCAAATCGCACAATAAACCTGTAAAGACCGATTTCAAAAGAATCCTAACTATAATATTATAAACGCGAAAGTGAGTTTGTTTGTTTGTTACACTTTCATGCTAAAACGGCTGAATAGATTTGAATGAAATTTGGCACAAGGTTAGACCATGATCTGGAAAAGGACATAGGCTACTTTTTAACAACATAACACGCGAGCGACGCCACGGGCGGAAGCTAGTATAAAATAAAGGGTGGCAACGGTACTGGCTCCTTGATCAGTAACTACATCATTTAAAAACTTTATTTGATTCAGCCACGCAAAGAAGAAGAACAATGCTCACATGATCCCATTGGTGGTGTTCATCCCGATGTCCGTCATCATGTCCGTGTCCGTGGTGTACATCGTGATGTCCGTGATGTCCATCGTCGTGATGCTTGTGGTCATCATGGTGGTCATGGTGGTGGTGGTAGTGGATCGGGTGGTGGATCTTGTGCTCGAGGTGGATGTCGTGACCATGCTTGTGGTGGTCAACACGGGACTGGTGCGACACCGCTGAATGGGTGTGCGCAGTCACAGCCAGCAGACACAGGACAGCCACCTGACAGAGCGCAACAATCGAAGATCGTTTACTTGAAAGATTGAAGGCTGAGAATATCTATTTATAAACAGTCCCTAAACGCCCCACTTTTCACCACTTTCTAGTGTTGTAGCTGGGAAGACAAACTCCCCAGTACCACTTCAACCACGTCGGCAACTGATATGTTTCATATTACACGAATATTCATATATGTAAATGCAATTACTCATGTAAAGCCGTGCTTCCGGGAATGTTACTTTTAAATGGTGTATTCCGATATAGGAACATAATTCAACAC
This sequence comes from Dicycla oo, assembly GCA_948252095.1. NCBI lineage: Eukaryota > Metazoa > Arthropoda > Insecta > Lepidoptera > Noctuidae > Dicycla > Dicycla oo. The sequence goes on from OX411714.1 coordinate 22,473,112, forward strand.
TTGGCTAATTTATACACACATGCTACACTGTAATTATTTAGTAGAAATATAGGTAGAAACATTTTTTTCATTGAATTAAGACATCATCACAATTTTTATAAATTAATAGATAAATAAAAAAAAAAAACTTTTTCTAAAACCATATAAACAAATATGTACTCACTTGTAAAAACATTTTGTAAGATATAATATTTGTTTGTTAGCTGGACTTCAACTATGATAAAGTCACGAATTGTTCACTTTATATATTCGTGTGTCGATTCGGGGGTGCTATTCAATTATAACGACATTAGGTTAGATCCTCACCAATTAGTTGAAAAATAATAGAGTTAATACGTGAAACCTAAGTTTCTTTTGTAGGTATCAAGGGCGTCACGATCCATTACACATATTAATTGGAAATCCGTCAATATAGCTCACGCCAGTAATTATTCAATAAATACACTTAATTAACACGCGATCACATATCCACTTTATTTAGGAAGGACGTCACAGATACTAATTAATGAGACTGTTTTCCTAATCAATGCTTATAAAACAGCTGATTCTGCACTGCAACACAGTTTCTTTAGATATTGCAGCGGTGTGTTGAAGACTCTTTATTTCGTAAATCACATTTTTTGCGAAAATAATTAGTTAGATTACTGTTTTGACTGGATGTTTACAAGTAGTGAAGTTGTTATTAGTCGTCTATTAATTTGATTGATTAATTGCCGAACAACTATTTGCGAAGGGTGTGGCTTCATGGTTTCCGTTGTTTCCTACATCGTTTCGTTTTTTTTTTGTTTAGTTAGCAGTTTGTCAAGGGATAGGCTGACGTGCTGTTGCTGTTGATTTATGCACTTTTGAGCAGTGGTGGCCCAGTGGTAACGCCCCCGACTTAACAGCTGTAGGTCGTGTGTTCGAACCCAGGCAGGCGCATTACATTAGTTTATTTCCTCACCGCTTTAATTTATCTCAAAACGGTGAAGGAAAACATCGTGAGGAAACTGGTATGTCCTAGAACCAAAAAATTGAAGACTCTTGACAACTCGCACTAGGCCCGTGTAGTGGATTACGGCCCACAACCTCACAGAGAGGAGGCCTGGGTCCCAGCTGTAGTAACGTTATAAGCTTGTTATATTATAATATACTGCAGTTTTTGCTGATCACTATTAATATTTTTCTTCAGGATTCGTGCGATTTTGATTTAGTAGAGTGAACTAATTTGCATTGACATAGGAACTGGGGTGCTACTAAGATCTAGCTAATAGAAACAAAAGATGTATCGATGTCAGCATCGTGTCCGACAACTTGTTGCCGTAGCAGAATTTGGGAAACAATCTTAAGGGACAAATAAAAAGGACTTTTAGTTAGTTGCCTGGTTATTTACCTATTTTGTTAACTGTACATAAACTGAGTATCTATTCTGTAGACGAGGCGTTTCTGTACGTTGAAATATAAACAAAATATATTTGGGATGTTAAAGAATAACTAACAGATGACATTTCTACCATTTTTAGAATTTTTGTTTGTTTGTCTGTGACAAATGGTTGTTACAGTATCAAGTAAGAAGTATGAATCAAATAGAATTAACTTTTATACCCAAATTTTGTGTATAGCTTCCGAGCTATACGTAACGTTTAGTTTTTGATTCATCGCAATCGCTTCACTCTATCAAAAGATATTAACCAATCTATGGTGTTCAACAAGAACTTTTCATTACGTAACCTAGATACATGTAACGACATCTATTGACCCGAAATGATACAAACCTAAAGTTTTTTGTGATCGTGTGTTGTTTTAGTGTGGTTATTTTCGCATACTTCACGCGCAAACTTAACGCAATACATTGTGAATATAACTCCCAATAATACAATCAAAAGTTTGGCTTATTAAATGTTTCCAATTCGTTGTTTATAAATGTTAATAAAGGTATGATCACCAAGCTATGATCATGCTGAGAAATCGAAATAAATGTGATGAAGCCACGAGATATGAATCTGGCCGATACATAAGCTCTTCGGACGCTAAGATTCCCAATTCATGAGAGACATCCACCAGTCATCCATCTCGATATACCTACACCTTGAGGGCGGGCAACGAGTGTATTTTCAATCTGAAAATGTCACCGAAAGGTTAGACAATCCGAGACAAACCACCTTGATGGCATCCTTTCGCCTCTGCTAAACAAGTAATTATGCGAGAACCCTTCTATATAACGAGGTTCCATCTTAAAGGGATATTATTAATTGCACATCAAATAAATAATCACCAATCAATTTATTTCCATCATTTAAATAAATTTTTACATCAAAAATACTGACTGCACAGCAAATTAACCAGACCGTACATACACAATACTCGCACTCATAGCACATTTTGCTATAACATGGCAACTAATATTAACCCTGAGGTTAGGTTTGGTTAGGTTACTTTAAACCCTTTACACAGAAATAGGAGCCCCGCGAAGCGGGGCTCCGTCGACATAGGATGCAAGAGCGAGCGAAGGACATGAAGGCTAAGTTACAATAATTCGTTTTTCTCAAGAATGGTAAAAGGTAATATATAGGTTTAATGCGCGCTAGTCATTACTAGCTATGCATTAATAAAAAAGCTTTACTTTAAGATAAAGAGCGGTGCGCCACGCATATAAATTGTTGCTTATTTACTTATATTTTGAGTTGAGTATTTTGCTGTGCAATCATTAATTTTGATTGGAATTCGGATTACTTTCGGATACAAAAGTAATTTTTTTGAATTGCGTTTAAATACTAGCCCATCTTAATAAGATGAAAAGTACAACAGCAAGGTGTTTTTAACTGTAGAAGACGTGGAACTGCTCTGGAAGGCGAGCTTGGAGTTTTCAAGGAACATGTGATTGGACGAGTGTAGACTGCACCCGAATCATTCAGAGTGTTACTATTTACGTCTCTTTTTGCACGTAGTACGAGGACATACTTCTTTTACTAAGCTTCGTAAAGTGGATGATATTGAATATATAATTATTACATACCAGGCTGCTTGCCGAGCACGTCATTTGTTAGATGGAGATCAGCATTGCGATGATGCTTTAGCCGAAACATGCGTCAGCGATAGTCCATATGGTTTGCGTCATCTGTTTGCCATCTTACTGACCTTTCCATAATTTGGGACGAGTGCACGATGGCAAACCGCAAGGCTGCGGAAGCAGTAGACCGAACATTGCGGGACATAAAGCAAAATGACCGGCCGATGGGAGGCATTACGGTACTTTTTTGTGGTGATTTTAGGCAGACACTACCGATAATACCCCGAAGAACGAGAGCCGATAAAATTAGTGCCTGCCTAAAGTTCGATTCTATGGCGCAACGTCATATCAACTCATTTGATTTTAAAAGGCGAGCACATCTGGGAGGGATCCCAAACGAGCAAGAGTTCTAAAATTTACTTTAGAAAATTGGTGACGGCACATATCCCACACAAGATGGTAAAGTAATTTTGGTGGAGACCCTATGTTGTTCCGTTGCTACACAGCTGGAACTCATTAATTCTGTGTATGGGAATCCCACAGATCGGGATCCACGCTGCCGCTTGGCTGTGCCAAAGAGCTATTTTGACCCCACCGCAACGACCAAGCGGCAGCAATAAATACACAAATATTGGCACATGTTTCTGGGGAAACTAAGCAATACACTTCGATAAACACTGTTGCGGAAGAAGAAGATGCCACACACTATCCAGTAGAGTTCTTAGAACCTCTTAACACACCCGGTCTTCCAGCACACAAAATTTGTTTGGAAGTCGATGTACCAATTAATCTTCTCAGAAATTTAAATCCTCCTAAACTTTGCAACGTCACTCGGCTCAAAGTCACCAATCTCCAACGCAACGTCATCGAAGCCGAAATCTTAACAGGTTGCGGCGCCGGTGACGTTGTTTTTATTCCCTGAATTCCCCTCATTCCTAATAATTTCCCGTTTAATTTTAAACGTGTGCAATTCTCTGTCAGCCTATGTTACGCCACGACCATTAACAAAGCTCAGGCCCAGACATTGTCCGTTGCGGGGGTGGATCTTAGTACTGGTTGCTTTTCCCGCGGCCAACTTTGTGTAGCTCTTTGTGAGCGACCCTAGCAACCTTTTTTGTGTACGCTCCTGGTGGTTCCACCGCTAACATTGTACATAGAAAACCATTTTCCTAAATAACACAAGTTTTTTGGCAGATTTTTACTAGGGAAAATCACCAGGCCTGGGCGAAAGATTCTCCCTCTTTAAATGGACATCCTCTCATCCTCTTTTAATGGACAGCAACCTCATGGATCTTCTCTAAGCGGCATATTACTGTTTTCTGACAGCCACGCGAACGAAGTCGCGGGCACAGCTAGTCGTAAATAAAATGTTCGATGTTACCACACGATTTCCTACCGTGTTTAATGTATAAAAGGATCTTTTGGCGCAAAATCAGAACAAAAGCAGTCATATTGTATTTTCAATTCATTTTCACAAAACAATTTTACAAATGTTTTACAACACCGTGTCAAGTCATTCGAGCGCGAAACATTCTCGTAGCACTACTTGGAAACAAACTGCGATCCATCTTGCCATTTCTTTTTTCTTAATAGTGGTACGACTAAAACAATCGTTCATCATCATCTGCCTAGCCTTTTCCCAACTATGTTAGGGTCGGCTTCCAGTCTAACCGGATGCAACTGAATACCAGTATTTTACAAGGAGCGGGTGCATATCTGATCTCCACAACCCAGTTACTGGGTAAGACTGTCCCCTTAGATCGGAAAAAAATTTTATCTGTCCCCTGTTAGCAATGACGGAACAGTTCGAACTTTATTCACTCTTATCTGGGACAAATAGGAGTGAATAAAGTTGCTAACAGGGGGACAGATCAAACTTTTTTTCCGATCTGTCCACCTAAGGGGACAAAGCCGGACAGATCGGAATAATCTGGTAATACGACACTCCTTAGTAAGACTGGTTGTCAGACTGTGTTACCCAGTAACTGGGGTGTGGAGGACACCCTAGTTACTGGGTAACACAATACCACTTGGTAAAACTTCTTGTCAGACTTTCGTGCTTCTGCCAACCCGTAACGACTGTCAAAGATCCAAGAATGACAGCCAACGGCTTAAGGTGCTTTCCGAGGCACGGGGGGGTCTCGGAATGTAAAGATGGTCACCCATCCACGGACCGACCGCGGCAAGCGTAGCTTAACCTGATCGATCGACCCGTGTGGCTGTTATTACTTAGCCACGAGCCCCTCCTACTAAAACAATCGGTATACCATTTAATTTAAACTTCACTGCACATGTATGTACAAATCTGCCTTACTCTTGCTATATTGGAAACCATGTTAAAGGGAGATTTTATTTACATAAAACTTTGAAACGACTATATTTTATTTGCTTATTGAGTCAAATAAATAAATAATCATTTCGATTTCATTGCTTTCAGTTTCTTTTGTGTGTGTTTCTTTATTTAAGGGAATCGATTAGCTTGGTATGTGATGAGGAGGGAGGAAACGCATGTGTTTCGTACTACTTAAGTTATTCATTTGCACCAAAAGATGAGTTGATATTAGTGTTGAAATATTTCGATGCTCATAACTTCCAAACCAATTATTTTTTCCCGTTCTGTTTCCACACAGGGCTAGATAATGACGAGACCAATTAATATCATTTTTAGTTTTGAACGTAGTTACACCATAAAACAGACGAGTAATCGCCATACTACGTTTGTATGAAAGAATGACCGACTAGCGCAACCTTAACAACTAACATCTTTGTAAAAATCCATCATCAGTATTTACGTCGTGACCACTTGCAAAATTGGGTATAAGTCAGCAAGCATACCTATAATACTTCTTCTTTTGTCAATATAATAATATTATATTGACAGTCAATTTATATTGACAGTCATACTGCTAGTCTAGTAAGTCTAAATTTATGTATATTTCGGAAGAGCGAGGCATTCCCAACACAAGTATCATCTGATTACTTTCTGGCAAGCCCCGGCAAGTTACTTGTAAAGATTTACTGAAATAAATACATTTTTTATTTTTTTTATTCAATATTTTTTATTTTTATTTATTATAAATAAATTGCACTTGTCTTTTGCATTATACAATGTTTTCAGTTACTGGTACATAGTAGGTTACCTTTTTCAAGTATTTTTGTTGTTGTAGATAAATAGGTATTTTAATATAAATAACATGAAGTAAAAATGTAGGAATAAAAGCAGTCTTAAAAATCCTCAAACTAAGATTACTGAGATAAACAGTTTTTTTCATTGTTGTCTCATGAATACTCATTATTCATACTGAGAAAAACATCAAACTGGTGCAAGAAAAGATTTATTAGTAGGTTGATTGGTTATTTATAATTTAGTCTGAAAGGAGAAGATAAACCATTATTGATTTGATTAGAAATAATAACACGCCAATTATTTGAAATTAAAATAATGGTTTCACTTTTTTATCAGGCAGTACATTTAAAAATGGAAGATAATTTTTACAGATTATTAATAATATGAAGAAAAAAAAAATTCTCTGCTACTATTTTAATGATTACGATTCCTCCACGGGTTCTGTTGTTGTTGTTGGTGGTGCACCTGCCGCCCGTGGCCATACGAGTATTGTCCGAGGTCAATGTTCAGGTAGCCGCGCCTCGCGTCGTTGTCATCTCCGCGCCCACGTCCGCTGTTTTTCGCGTGTTCCGACAAGCGACTTAAGCGGAGGTGTTCGAGCAAGCTGTCAAAGTCAGCGAACTCCTTCTGTTCGTTTGTTCTGACGTTCTTTGGTAGGATGAGGATCTGACCGCCCGGGCCGCGGGTGTAGTCCCTGCCGCCTGTTTTTAGGTATCTGTAGTCAAGTATCCAGGTAGGCTGGTAGTAGTCTGGGCTGTAGACATCAGCGATGATTCTGAAAATAATTGGAAAAATTGTACAAGAGAAACTCACCATTATTGGTGTTTGAAGATTGGCCTGCCAATAGACTTGTCTAAGCATTAGGGTGGTCACTTCTTTTAGTTACTAAACAGACATAACTAACACATAATTATATGAAACTTACTTATTCTGACGTTCGATATCTGGATGACCCTAGAAAATAAAAATATTTGATTAAATATCGTTCATATCACACTCCACATTCTAGACATCATTAATCAAATTTGATTTTCACTTTTCATCTTACATGACTGGGGAGTGGGTCGGGTGATCTTAAAATCAGTGGGCCGGAGTGATCGTGTTCCTTGAAGTCAAGTCTGACCGGGCCTTGGCGGCCCGGATCCCGGTAGTCATTCCGACGGTTGTCACGATAATCGTCAATGCGCAGGTGCGAGCGTTCGTCGCGGCTTCTGATCAGTTCCAAGCCATCCTCGAAGCGGTACCGACGTTCGTCATCGTGTATGCGTATTGGTAGCGTAGATTCTGCTGGCTTCAGCTCTGGCTGAACTTCCTTCTCGGCGTCAGCCGCTATTGCCACTGAGGCTATCGCTAGTAGTAGTAGCTGAAAGTAGTAAAGATGAAAGTTGCTTAAATTATCTTATAAAAATATCTTGCTTAATTTCTAGACATGCTGCGCTATTCAAAGCTACCAAGAGACGTGTAGTGTCTCAATCACAATGACGAATACGCATAACGTAATCACAGAGAGGATGGGCGTAGCCCACAAAGAAAATATTTCCGACAAAGAGATTTGTGATGTCAGTTGTCAGAAAGTTCACTAGTCTTTCCTGCATAATATTATGCATGTTAAATTAACAAACAACATTCATAAACAAAAGAAAACTCACGTAAAGCATGCTGTACAAGGTCTACTAACTAGACGTTCATAAAACTTGCTGCACACATAAATACTGATACATAATCGATATAATTAGTACTTATGTATGGGCAATCTACCGGATTCAGAGGCAATTGTTCTGCATCCTTGCAGTTTTAAACGGTATTTTAATTATTTTAGGGTTAAATGGTATTGGGGAAGAATACATTTTTCGCCATGTCAGTATACACACTTACTTAACTAACTTCTGCCCGCGACTTCGTGCGCGTGAATAATATAAATAATCCTATGAACCAACTTAACATTGTAATTGAAAAACATGTTCGCCCCTACATTCCAACTGCAAAAATAAGTTTGTACGCACAATATTGAGAGATTTACCATGTTATTTTTTATTTTATGGGCCATAGACTTCTTATAGGTTTTGCTGTATTCTATCTAACGTCTATTTTCTTAAATAACTGTAAAACAATATATTTTAAAATTATAAAAAAAAATCTGTTTGAGTCCCTTACAGTAAGCCACACATTTGATATGTCACACGGTACAGTTTGCAATTTTTTTTTTAAATATTCTTATTTGCTCCCCAAAAGTGACCCCATATTCAAAATTCCTTTATATACACGTCCTTGTTTGGGTCACAGAAACTCATATGCATACCAAATTTCAATTTAATCGGTCCATTAGTTTCGGAGCAAATTAGCTGTGACAGACGAACAGATAAACAGGCGGACAGACATACAAGTGATCCTATAAGCGTTCCGTTTTTTAAGGCACGGAACTCTAAAAACGATAAAAAAATGAAAATTTTCCAGTGGAATATGATTCAAAATACGGAGCTGAATGCACCCTGTTAGTTTGCGGAGGACTGTTCCGTACACAAATGTAAATAATGTTTTGTGGTATGAGGCTCTGCTGTGGCCAAAAACTTCATAAAGTGAAAAGTAACTGTGACTTCTTCAAAAACGAATGACCTCTGAAGAAAATGATTGAATATTAATTAACCTACAATTATAAAAACAAATGGATTTACCACACAAGTTTAAAACATATTCCAGCGCCACACACGTAATTCTATGGAAAACAATAATAATATCTTAAGACATTGTTCACACATTGTCATCTGATCCCAAACTAAGCAGAGCTTGTACTATGGAAACCAGATAACTGATAAACTACATACACTACTTTTTTGTTGTAAATACATACTTATATATATATAATTACACCCAGACTCAAGACAAACAGACATGTTCACACAAATGTTTGTTCTGGATGGGAATCGAACCCACGACCAGCGGTATGACAGGTGGTATCTTAACCAACCACGCCATCTGAACGCTTTAGTAAGATTCGTAGACTGATTCAGGAACCCATCATATGCGTGAACGATTCGTTCTTGACCGTTTGCTCATGATCCTTGTGAATAGAATACAGTTGTTACGAGCGTGGCTCTATATGATTGGCCAAAGATTATTGAAAAAATTAACTGGGAGCAGCATTTTATGACGTTCACAGAAACAATTCAGCTATGTACAAAGTAAACACTAATATGTCTATTATGACGATGGAACTCATTGCAAGCAATCTATGAAGCCATTATTATTAACTCTGTTTTTAACTCGGGAAATCGGTATTTTGTGGTTTTCACAGATAGTAAGAGTGCTCTGCAGCATTTAGTTGTGCCTCTGGTTTCAGAGGTATTTCGGTAGCTTACTCCATATTAAGTAAGGTTATAAATGTTTCAAACAATGGCATAGTGCTAAGATTATAATGGGTTCCATCTCATATAGGTTTGAGAGGTAATGAAGAGGCTGCAGACTAGCAAAATTAGCGGTTTTTCAAGGTCAAGAATTTGATATAATACCTAATTATTTAGAAGAATTACGTAAATGCAAAACAGTTTGCTATGATAAGTTTAAAGAGTACTTTGACGAACGACGTAGGGAAAACGGTATCTGGTATAAATATCAGCCTCCTCGAAAACCGTGGTTTGCTATCAAGGAAATGAGTAGGCATCATATTATACTGCTTCATAGATTACGCTCTGGTCACTACCCATCCCGCAAGTTTGGTTATTTGACGAATAAAGTGTGAAACATGCGAAACGGTTGAAATTATTCACCATATACTTATGGAGTGTATTAAGACCAAGAAGGATAGAGAGACACTGTTGAGAACGGTAAAAATGAGTAAATATGATATTGGTTCATACATAAAAGTTTTAGCGCAACCTTCACCTGAGATAGCAGGCCTACTTACATTCATTTTTAGACGTTAATAAGTTTTATTGTATTTGTAGATGTAGTTTAGAATAGTCTAAGTTGTGATGAGGCTGACTTGCCACTGTGGATAAAAGCCTTTTATAAAAATTAAGAATAAAAAAAAAACTAATATTTTTTTAGTGCTTGAAAATAAATATTTCTAGAGATCTTGTCAAGCAGTTCGATTGTGAATTTCCTGTTTTCATGTTCGAAGGTCATAAGCTTGCATAAAGTTAAAGAATGTTAATGCCCTAACAACTTCCTACGCTTTCCAAATGGATTCGTGATTGCTATAGTTTGTTTTCGACCAGGGGATGATGTCTGTCCAGGGAGGGAATCTTGATTACATCAATTAAAATTCAAATCATTTACATTGAATATCTTACGACGTTAAGAACTTACCACTATAGATTTTTTAACATAATATTGCTTTGGAACGGGCAATTAAGTTCTTCTTTCTGAACAGCTGACAGATTTCCTGACTGTTTAAAAATCCTATCAATGGTTTACTTTAATTAAGTAATGCATTGTGTTGAAGTCTTTTTATGAGCAAGAGACATTTTTTTCACGCTACCTTCTGTCTAGTCATAAGTAACCCATACATGATTACGTCACGTACAAGTGCTACCACGTAATTTACGTGGTAGCACTTGCACGAAATTTTCAAGACAGCTAAATATAAAAACGATAAAAAATAAACACAATAGAAATAATGTAGGTACTTATTAGTTTTGGAGAGCTCGGCCACGCTTCACCTTACATTTTAACGACTTCAAAAAAAGGAGTTATCAATTCGATACGTATGTATGTAATATTATTCTGCAATGAATGAACTGCAATATATTCACATATGATAATCTATTAGCGCTTCCAAACAAATACACAAAAGTTTATAGATGTATGTATGTTTGTATGTATGTATGTTTGTCCACGCATTTCTACGAAACTTTTTATCGGATCGTGACCATTATTTTTTGTTGGCTAACATTTACTTCAACTTAAGGCATGACGGTTTCATCGAAATCGGTTCAGTAGTTTTCAAGATAATGGACTAATACGTGTAAGCGTGACGGCCTGGATTTACGATACGAGCTACGGGTGTGGTGTCAAAGGGAAAACATCTTAAGACCTTGGTCAAATTCTAGTGTAATATTTATAACAAGATTTTTAGTACAACCTAAAAATTACGAAATAAAAAAAAAAAAAAAAAAAAATTAAATCGACTTCAAAAATAAATTAACTCAAAATTATGAAATAACTTTAATTTCAGAAGTCGGTGGCAAAAAACTAAAATACAGATCCCAAGACACCGACTTCCGAAATTAAAGTTATTTCATAATTTTGAGTTAATTTCTTTTTCAAGTCGATTTTTTTTTTAAATTATTTTTTCCGTGTCAGAGTATGTACAGTAAACGCTCAAAAGTCCATAAGCGTGCTAAGGATTACATTGCTATGAACTGTGCGAGCACGAACCAGTACGTGTGCGTTTATGAGCGATGTCTCACTCAACATTCCGCAGATAACACACACTAATGAATTGTCGCATGTCGTCGTACTACGCGAAATAACATTATATTTTTGTTGCATTTAGAATACTCGTCATAGTGGCGACCTGTTCTTACCATTGCATTGCTAAAATTCGCATAAACATAACAGGTGCTGGTAGCTGTTTGGGCTAAGCAATGGTTTCACGATCAATGAAGTCTGAGTTCGAATCTTGATCACAATTTGGGACTGTTTTTTGTTTCTTTGCAACCATAATAATATATTTGTACTATTTTAAGCAAAAACTTCTTAGGTGTTTATGTTCATTTATTATTTATTTTTATAAGAAGTGAAATATTAGTTATTGTATTATTATTTAACTATTTTTGTGATTTTTAATTTATCTTTTCTGTGTTGGAAGGTTGAAATAAAAAAGTCGTGCTGAATGGTAACAAAAATGTTTATTCGTTTTATTTACTTATTTATAAAATTAACAAACTTAAGAGAATTGTGACGTTACATTCCTACTAGATAAAATAAGTTTTTTGTAACCGTTCATAGGATTTTTTGATGTATACCCACTTAGTCAATTCATAATAACATAACAAAGAAAGGATATTCTAATAACACATATATAATTGTCAATACCCAGATATATATCTGGGTATCTGGGTCAGCAGAGTTTATTCAAAACTAGTCTATGATTTAGATTATATTTCTGTCCCATTACTTCCAATCAAGTAAAAACTTACAAAAAGTCAAGTACTGCGTGAGATTTGAACACACGGCTCACTGATTCACGAATATATCTGCACGCGCTTAACCGCCAGGTCATCTTTACACATGTTATAACTTTGAAATTATGAACTACAATCAGTTGTTGACGACAATAATTATGCATGTTTATGTTCTTGGAAATAGAAGGTCTTAAGTCAAACTAAACGCCAAGCTATTGCTTTGTGAATTTGCTCATCGACTTTTGGTCGCGACTGTACAATTATTTGAATTCCGTTAATTTACAATGACTATATACTCTTGGATCCTACGTCGAAGGAAATATTTTCGCTGCCAAGTTATTTTTTTAGTAGCAAATAGTTAGTCGCCCTTTAAGTTCCGAATCTGTTAACTTTACTACACACGAGATCTATGTGTCTTTTCCAGTTACAATGCTGATTAATCAACAAACCCAGGAATTTATATTCTTCTGTTGACTCGATGGGATGGCCATCAACTCTTACGTCATATACTATTTTTTTCGAATTATGGAACCTTAAAGTCATAAATCTGGTTTTGCAATATTCGCACACAGTTTAATGTCGTTAAGCCATTCCAAGATTAAATTTGCGGCATTATTTAGCAAAACCTTATGATTATCAACCGTGGGTTTTCTCTCGTGAGTAACAATTACTGAGACATAATCAGCAAAAAGAATACACTGAAGATCAACTGCCGAAGGCAAGTCAATTTATGTACAGTAAGAATAACGGTGGACCCAAGATACTCCCTTGGGACACACCAGAACTACTAGTTTTGCATTTTGACTTATATAGAGAAAAGGGACAGTCCCGTTCAAAACGGGATTCGTTTTCTCAAGGAAAAGAAGATTGCAACTTAACCTCAATCCTACTATCATTAACTAACTTATTACTATTATGGGCAGTGTATCCCCTGAATTCCCCTTATTATATTTCTTATTAGTATTTAGTCTGACCTCCGTTATTATTAGGTAATGCAGTCAAGAAGAGGTCGACGCGCGGCCAATTATCTTGAATCAAATAAAATCCACTCATTTCATCCACTGCATAAACATTGCGCACGATAGGTAGCATTATGTCGGTCAAAACCTCGACGTAATTGGAGTTGATGGCCCGCGTCGGTATAAATTCCAACTCACCCGGCCATTGAGCACTAATCCACCCCCACATATTCATTCTTCCTGACTCCGTATTACCTACTAATAATAGTGTAACTAGGTATGGGCCTAGATCTAAATACTTGTTTGTTACGGTCGCGAATTATATTAGAATCAACATAAAACTTTGAATTTAGCGGGCTCCCTTACCGCGTCTCCCTTATTATTATTTACATATATTATTTTCTAAGTTTCAAGTTAATTATCCTACCTATAATCTAAAGAATAATTTATTAAATTTTCGTAGATACTTATTATTTAATATCGTGACTGTACAATACAAAACGTGCGAACTGCCTAATACGTATTTCTGGAATGGTCGATTCGCCCGCATATTTTCCCCAAACTTGTTCTTTAATTATTTTATTTTGTTATTTTATTTCTTTGCGTCATGTTTATCGCAAATAAACGTATTTTCTTTATTTCTTTTCTTTCTAATTAACTTCGGGCGAATACACACAGAAAGAAAAAAGCTTAAAATATCGATTCGCCCGATTCGGGCGAGTGAATTCGGGCGAATCGACTAATAAATCGAGTAGACCAAATAGAGAATGATCTCTAATAATTAGATATTTGTATTCCTTATGTGCCGTATACCTGCATTTAAATATCTAACAACTAAAAACAACAATGCTAAATAATCGAGCAAAAGCAAATGTATTGGCTTTATATGTGTTAATTTATTGATGTTACGACTCTCGTTAATTGCACGAATAAACGCAAGGATGGAGTAGAATTTTTGGTTCATGAAATAACACAATAATTAGCGCTTAATACCTTTATATAAGGTTAGCAATTGCATGTCTATAATATTTATCGTTAGCAAAAAAATATGAACATAATTTATCACAACTATTTAACAGAATACCACGTTTACATTGCCGCCGTTCAGTCTTCCATTTAACAAGGAATATGTTTATGCCACAGTTTAATTACGCTAAGCGATACTAGCTTGTTGGTTATGTCTGTAGAAACGAGGGTTGATGCGAGAGGCGTGGCCAAAGTAAGGTGTGAGCTGCGATGGGTATCCACGACGCTCATCAAACTTGCGACGCTCCTCCCAAAGCAGACTTTCTTCATGATCGCGGTCTTCATCTTCATGACGCCCGTGTTTATCTTCGTGTTTATCATCGCGATCACGTCCATGACCTCTGTGGCCTTCGTCACGGTCGCGTTTGTCTTCGTGTTTATCATCGCGATCACGTCCATGACCTCTGTGGCCTTCGTCACGGTCGCGTTTGTCTTCGTGTTTATCTTCGTGTTTATCATCGCGATCACGTCCATGACCTCTGCGGCCTTCGTCACGGTCGCGTTTGTCTTCGTGTTTATCTTCGTGTTTATCATCGCGATCACGTCCATGACCTCTGCGGCCTTCGTCACGGTTGCGTTTGTCTTCGTGTTTATCTTCGTGTTTATCATCGCGATCACGTCCATGACCTCTGTGGCCTTCGTCACGGTCGCGTTTATCTTCGTGTTTGTCATCGCGTTTATCTTCGTGTTTGTCATCGCGTTTGTCATCGTGTTTGTCATCGCGATCGCGTCCATGACCTCTGTGTCCTTCATCACGGTCGCGTTTGTCATCGCGATCGTGTTCATGACCTCTGCGTCTTTCGTCATGGTCGCGTCTGTCGTTACCACGGTGTCTGTCTTCTTTGTGGTCCCATTTAGGACCATAGCCCCATCTGACTACTCCACCTTGGCGACCTCTCCTCTCTTCTCCACCACGTTCATCATCTTCGTTTCCTTCTCCCTCTTCAACTCCTTCGTCTTTTTCTTTCATCTTTTCATCTTCGTCGTGTTTTTTGTCTTTATCTTTCTTTTCATCTTCATCTTTCTTTTCGTCTTCATCTTTCTTTTCGTATCTATCTTTCTTCTCGTGATGGTCTTTTTTATCTTTTTTGTCATTTTCATCGTCATCTTCTTTATCGCCCTTACGGTCTTCATCTTTGTGGCCATGATGTTCAATTATGTGATGGTGATGGTCCGAGTAATGGACGGTCGCGAGGAAACTAAAAAAATAATGTAGAAATAAGAAAAAAACATGGATGGCACCAATTAAGTGGATTGTTCTCACACAATGAACAATGACAGAACAGGAAAAAGCTGCGATACTAATTCACTTACAGATAGGAAATACAAATACACTATGAAAAGTTTTTTTTATTAGCAAAGTAAAACTGACCCGCTATGTTTGTCCGCGTGATACGCGACGGTGCGCTTGCGACCATCAGGTTCTATCAGCCAGTACTCGCCCTTCACTTCATCTCCCTTTCTTGACTCATGCTGACCTTTCTTGTCATGTGTATGGGGATCGTGCACACTGTATGAGAACTCGTATGATGGATACGACCACGCCTAAAATAATATAAATTCAATTAGTCTGATTTTCACTGTTCTCTAAAATTCTGCATGCACTAACTTTACTTTCACTACTTAAATTATGAAAATGTAAACTAAAAGTTGATTACTGCAGGAATACGAAAAAAGATAACAAAATTCAGCGTTTTGAAAATTCCCATACTATTCAAGAAAATTTTCTAAACGCTTTTTGAAAATTTTCTTTAATAGTATAGGAATTTGGTTAACTCACGTAGTCCACATGATGCTCAGGCTTCTTGGAACCGATATGTGACAATTCGCCATGATGTCCGTGGTGTTCCTTGTGACGTATTCTAATACGTTGCTCTGAAATCGCATGGTGTCCATCGCCAAGCACACACAGTGCTAAGCTTAGAAGGATTAGTGTCTGAAATTAAAATGGTTATTTCAAAATTATTGCTCTGATAGCTGAAAATCTTTAAACAAGTATATTATCTAATTCCAATAAAGATTTAATGACTGCTATTAACTCATCACTGAAATAAGATAATTCGATAGATCGACCTTAACGATGCGTTTCTAAAATTAAAGCTGCCTGAATTAAACTACATGGAAATTGAAATCGATCAATTATTCGAAGAACAGTTATTTGTTATTCTGATTAAGTTATATAAGATTAAAATCTTTTCACGATAATTTTCACAGAATTTTGAAAAGTTGGAGAAATCTAAAAGGATGAAATCAAAAACAGATGTACGTACCTTCCGAATCATCGTGAACCTTCAGTGAATCCCTAAACTGAATTGATATATTTCGTGATCTCATGCGTATTTATACACATATCGTTTTGGTTTTAAACATCAGCATCCTGTAATACAATACACTTAACATCAATTATTTGTGATTTTTTTGCAGATTTTCTCGACTTATGGATGGGTGTGCCCTATCAATGCTATGAGGAGGAAACTTGATTTTCCAAAGACTAGTCACTAGTGTAAATTGTTGCGCATGATATAGTTATAATTATGTTCGTTTGGTGTATTTCTTTAGTATATTGTCCTGAATACTAGGTGTCAATATTTTCATCATCTATAATAAGCCGATATCGATTACCGATCACTTTTTGACATTAATTTGTACTTTTTATAAACGACGCCTACGAATTAAATAGAATGATTGAATATAAGGATCTGTTAACATTTTAAAAGGTGCTAATAATTAATATTTAAGATCGAAGGGTTAAACACTATTTGTTTGAAGCGACATTTTACGAACTTTACAGAAGAGCCATTTAAAAATTCAAAATTTAGACAAAAAAATCGTTATAAAAAATTTACTACTCTTACTTTAAAGGGGATCGGGGATCTTACTTGCAAAAAATCTCTTAATGCTTTTATAATTATTGTATCTTATAATTTTCATAAAAAAAACAGCTTGTATAAATAGTTATATAAGTTCCAAGATAAATGTCGCATCTGTATCGCTTTATTGCAAGAGTAAAGAAAAATTATACAACTTCCAACAGTGTCACCAATCAGCAACAGGCAAAATGGTTTATGTGACTTTACAGTGCTTATGCAGTATAAACCAAAATGTTTTAATCGGACTACTTACGAGTATGTAATGATGAACTTTCTTAAATGAGTTGTTTGATGTCTCATGTTTGGAAAGGATTTTATAATGCGTGGTTGTTGATACAAGATAATAATGACAGATTTATGAGTAAGTTAAGAACTTTTAGTATTGAAATGGGTGAATAATTATTATGTCAGGAATAAATAAAAAAGTTCTGATAATTAGAAAATCTTTTATTACTTACCTAATACTTTGCTTAAATTTTGTAATTACTGCCGCTGGAACAGCTCACGCATTTATGAAAATAACTAGGAAGACAAAATAAATATTTATCACAAAAGAAACTTTGTACAAAAAAAAAAAAATACAACCGACTTCCAAAAAAAAACTGCAAACTGAAAAATAACTGTAAATTCGGATGTTGGTGTCTTTGGATCTGTATTTTAATTTTGTGCCACCGACTTCTGAAATTAAAGATTTTTTTCACTTTGCAGTTTCTTGTGGAAGTCAGTTTTTTTTTTGTAAAAAAAAAAAATATTTTTCACTTTTTAGTGGGTCAGTTTGTAATTTATCTAAGTTACAATAGCCCAATGTCAACTGCTCACCACATTTTACAAATTATTGCTTTTTCCGATGTAGGGAAGTTAATTGTTGGAGAGTTCTCCTAGTAAGATCCAGGAGAACTGGAGCTGATGGTGAAGTCAGCATTAGGTTCCACTTAACCATATGCATTGTGACGAGCATAAATTGCTTAGCAACCATATTAAGGTACTAATCGCAACCCGTGAAATACTTATTATTGAGTAGTTCCGATGGCTATCTGTAGTCTTCATCATCAGTTCCACTCTACCAAATGGTGCTTACCGAGAGTAAATGCACGAATTACTACTATAAAAAATATCACAAAATTGCTATAGGTGTGCCTATATAATTTGAGGGTTGCCTTCGATTTCCATGGGATTCCCCATCAGATTCTGACTTGGTGACAATGGGACGATCTCGAGAGCATAACATTTCAAATAAAATAAAAAATAATTTTTGAAATCGGTTCACAATTGACGGAGAAATCGGTGTAAATACATAAAAATAGATATTATTAAATAGTATACCTCCTCCATTTTTGAAGTCGGTTAAAAATAGAGATAGGATAGAAAAATAATTTAAAAAATATGGATCTAAGAACAGAAATATTATTTAAAGCTCCAAACAGAGTGCAAAACAGTTGCAGCGAAAGACCTTAGCGTCTTATTGAATTTCGCTGACGGCAAATTGGTTGAAGCAACATCGTTGTGTTAGTAGTGGAGAGCAAAATGTATGAAGAGACTTTTCAACTAAAGTTAGGATTATTCCGATCTGTTACCCTGCTTTGTGCCCTTAGAGGAACAGATCGGAAAAAAATTGATCTGTCCCCGTGTTAGCAACGAGATTACAGTTCGAACTTTATTCACTTATATCTGGGACATAGGAGTGAATAAAGTTCCTAACAGCGGGACAGGTCAAACTTTTTTCCAATCTGTTCCTCTAAGGGGACAAAGCAGGGTGATAGATCGGAATAATCCTAAAGTTAGCTAAGTATATCGACAAACGCTTTATCTATTCAACTGAAATTTTAGGACGAGAATAACGGCTTATGATCCGATTCAGTATTTTTGTGTACAGCTTAAATGAAGTACTAAAAAAATATGGCCATTATGGCATTATGTTTGAGAATTATGCACTAAAATTGCATTGTCTTAAGCGCCATAAAAGTGCTCTGAATTGTACGAAACCCGGGTTATCCGACGCAAAAAAATAGCTGAATCCGAATTATTATAATATTCAATATCGTCCAAAATGTTGCTTCAAACAAAATAGCCTTTCAATCCTCGATTTTGTTATCAATGATTGAAGAAGGAAATGGCATATGAACAGCTTACTATGTACCTATTAAATGAAATATTCTAATTGGTAGGTAGTACATTGCAGCAAGTACCAAATGATTCTGTTTCGCATTCTTACTATTTAGGTAACTACTTATTTATGGAATTGGTTCGGCAGAAGCCCGAAAGTCTGACAACTAGTCAACCAAGGGGTATCATATTACCCAGTAACTGGGTTGCAGAGGCCGGACAGGCAGTTATTCCAATTAAAATATTCAGCTGCATCCGGTTTGACTGGCAGTCGACTCCAACGTAGTTGGGAAAAGTCTAGACAGATGATGATTTATGGGATTGGTTCTTCAACTTCATCGTCGACTGTACGGACTGTGATCATTATTTTCTTTTTGGATTAATGGATAAATAACTTGGAAGGGCTACCAAATTATGATGATAACTTAAACTTGTGTATATCCTATTTTCAATCTCAATAATCTGAACAATGTTTAAGTGTTTTATTTAGTTACTGGGTTATTTCAAATATTTGGTTTTCTATTAATAAAAGTAGTTAAGGCCAGTTTCGGCGCCTAGAAATATAATCGCGGCAAGCTAGCTTGTTCATGTGTGATGTTATAATAATGCTGTGTTTGAAGTTGCTACATTTCCGAATAGAAAAGCGACTTTTTCATGTCTTAATCTACCTATATAAATAAAAATAAATTACTGAATGTATGTACGCACATAACTTCAAAACGGTTGCACCTTTTAGGGTAATTCTTTTTTTTTATTTATGTTTGTTATTGTCAGGACAAGGTTTGTATGAAAGAACTAATGAAAAAAAGCTTTTTTGGTTTTGCCCCACTCATATATAACAGAGTACCTGATATTATAAAAAATATGACGATATTCAAATTT
This sequence comes from Dicycla oo, assembly GCA_948252095.1. NCBI lineage: Eukaryota > Metazoa > Arthropoda > Insecta > Lepidoptera > Noctuidae > Dicycla > Dicycla oo. Next base: position 22,493,193 of record OX411714.1, read on the forward strand.
AAAAGGGCGCTAAAAGAACTTTTAATTATGAAAACTTATTACACGATTGACGATTATCTTAATGACGATTCACTAATTGATTGACATACTATTAAACTGATTGACATAATTATTGTGGTCCTCTCAGTTTCAAATATTATTTTATTTCCTATTGCTGTTGACCACGCTGACATTTTTTAATTATATATTTTTTTTAAATTCTTTATATATTGTAATTCCAATGACGTGCCACTTATTTTTTATTTTTTATTTAGAATTGTATACCTTTGCATCCCATGTGACGGTAAAATATGGAGAACTTTACTATAAAAACATCTATGTACTATACCCATATTTGCAAAGAAATAAATGATTTGATTTGAAAATATTCTAAAAGTTGCCAGGCACACTGAATGTGAACTGGAAGTGAAGTTTCTAAGGGAAATTTGTATGAATTATTGAAATTTTGACAGGACAACGTTTGTCGAGTCAACTAGTTTTATATATAGATCGGCGGTTGGAGGTGTTTAAGTTGTCAATAAGGTTTTAAATAAAGCAGCTCGTTTGTTATACGTATTTTAAAACATTGTTTTTTTGTAGTAAAGTGTTTTCATTCATTAGGCTGTATTTAATCAACAAATACTAAAAACGTTGATTCATAAGGTAGTTTGTTTAAATATGGGCGATTCGCTGCAAGTGCAAAAAATAACTTTGTAATTCACAATATCATTATGAAATACAAAGTTATCTTTGCGATTGTTAAATTTAACATGAAACATATTCTTCGTTTAGTATTTTGTTTTAATATGTACAGTAAAATGGGGTTACTTTGATATTGAGTCTGGATGTAATTATCTATATAAGTATGTATTTACAAAAAAAAAAAGTACTTAGTGTATGTAGTATATCAGTTATCTGGTTTCCGTAGTACAAGCTCTGCTTAGTTTGGGATCAGATGACCGTGTGTGGATAATGTTCCAGGATACATTATATTACATATTATTATGAAAAACTTATTTTTATTTATTATGTCGTTGTGGATATTCGGTAAATTTTGAAACTATAGATTTTAGGAGTATTAAAAGTTTTTGTTTCCTTAATTTTTAAGTAAAGAAAAACTTAAAATATCCCAGTAATCGGTACACCAACAAAACCTTTTTATATTATACTAGCTGACCCGACAAACGTTGTCCTGTCAAAACAACAAAAAAACTGCCTATAGAAAATGCACTTTCAGTTTTCCCGAATTTCCCGGCAACTTTTCAAACATTTTCATTCATACAAACCTAGTCCTGGCAATTACAAACACAACAAAAAAATAATTTGCCAAATAGGTGCGACCGTACTGAAGTGATGCGCGTATACATTCATTCGGCAATTGATTTTTATTTATAAACTAGCTGACCCGACAGACGTTGTCCTGTCAAAATTTCAATAATTCATACAAAATTCCCATAGAAAATGCACTTTCAGTTTTCCCAAATTTTCCAATTTTCCTAGCAACTTTTCAAACATTTTCTTTCATACAAACCTTGTCCTGACAAGTGCAAACACAACAAAAAAACAATTAGTTATGAATATGAAAATAGCAGCTGTCATTCGTGGATCTTTGACAGTCGTTACGGGTCGTCAGGAGCCCGAAAGTCTGACAACCAGTCTTACCAAGGGGTATCGTATTACCCAGTAACTGGGTTGTGGAGGTCAGATAGGCAGTCGCTCCATGTAAAATACTGGTATTCAGCTGCATCCGGTTAGACTGGAAGCCGACCCCAACATAGTTGGGAAAAGGCTAGGCAGATGATGATGATGATGAAAATAGCAGCTGGATGAGAGTTGCCGAAAATCAGTGCAATAGGAGAGACCTATGTCCAGCGGTGACCTGCTATACTGCCGCCATAAGGAATAAGGACGTATCAACAGAAATACTGAAATGCAAAAAAAAAAATATTTTGTCCTGTTTAAACTATAAGACACAAAGGCAGATGCGTCTTTTAATAGTAAGAATTATTAGGTTTTCGTTAAGTTTACACCAATTTAAAAATACTGGTAACTAGATGCGTTTTTTTTGCCTGTAAATAACTCGTATTTCGAAAAAAATGTCAGATAAGTACGTCTTTTTTCTTTATGACGGCAGATGATGATAATGATGATGATGATGAAGATTTTATTTTGGTATGGTGTTTAGAAGACTTGCTGCACCAACCCGTATAATTAATTCAAATAACAGCTGTAGGACTATTAATACTTACGTAGGGATGTTAGACCACACGATCATCAAATAAGTAACGGCGATCAAAGTATATTCATTAAAATAAGTAGATCTTTGTCAATATTTTATTGTGTAGGCTCAAATGGGACTGGGCCGGACACGTTTGCTGCATATCGGATGCATTGCGGGCTAAGGCCACCACAACATGGGTTCCTGAAAACGTCCAACGGCGTCACAGAAGACGTAGGGATGAACCTGACGCTTATAGGAGGGATTGGTCCATATTGGCTCAGGATCAAGTTGAGTGGAAAAAGGAAAGGGAGGCATTTGCACTGCAGTAGGATAATACAGACTGAATTTTATTAATTATATAATATGTTATTACTCATATAATAGGTTGGGGAAAAAGTTTCTTCGCATTTTTTAAGAAAATTTAAGATAATTTTTACCTTTTTTGTAGTAAAATTTTAAAATGTATCGAATTTCTTCATTAGATTCACTCATCTTGACGGTACGAAAAACAAATGAAAATCACACATTTTCCTAATTTGAATTTGGATTTATGTTCTTTAAAATTTAAACTTTCAATGATACCAAAACCAGCCAGATACAAATAGTATAGCCAAAGAGATTCTATTACAAGTTCATACATACTATAATGAGAAAAGACTTTTTCCCCAACCTAATATTATTAGGTGTATCTGTGTAGTCATACATTCTTTACAAGCATGTAAAGTGACGTTGTTGCCAAGCGTCGGAGATAACCGACGGAAAAACGCATGAAAGTAAGTGGAATTTTTTTCTGTCTCTCTTGATTCATTTTGCACTCGTTTACTTTCAAGTTCACTTACGTTTTCCTTAAAAAGAGTTGATTAGTTTTTTTTTTGTATCTGTTGGTCTGAGGTGATCCATTTGATTTTTTTTTCTATTTTGTAACAACAACAATAACAATTTTATAAAACTATTTCAACGTAACAACACGCCTGTATTCCCTGAAAGTTAAGGCAAAGGTGTACCTATAGTACACCCACATTTCGCCAGTTATGTTTAAGTCCCATTTAATAGGGGGCGAGCCCATTGACATCAGTCGAGCAAAAATCCAGACTCCGAGCTGCTACTGAGAAATTCCTGATAGAAAAACCCAATAAAACTTAGCCCGACCTGGGAATTGAACCCAGGACCTCATGTTCAGCAGTAGCCCTTGCGTACTAGACCAACGAGCCAGTTAATTTACATTTATTACTAAATTTGGTTCAAAAGATACTCATTCAAAATAAACTCCTGCAAAAGATGGCTTTATCTTGTTTTGGTTGGTAAGTTGTATTTATTGTTATTTCTATAAGTGCAATTTGCATGTCACATACTTGTATGCCTTTATATCTGGAGGAACGTTGGTTCCTAAAACACAGGCTTTTGGCCTAGTTTAGGAGGCATAAGTTCGATTAATGTGACTCTATGGTACCACATTTCTATAATCCTTGTGTACTTCTGTAGTAAACATTTTATTATTATTATTATTTATATTATTATTTATTATTGTGGTATGCCGCAGCGTTATTTCAAAACTGAAGATAATTTTGAGTATTCCAGAATTTTAAATTACTGTAAATAATGATTTTTTGGTCACGGAACCATGAACAGACAAAAAATAACACTTCATAAAAAAATTTGCGCTAATTTTAATGTGCGTACAAAAGCAGTATTTTACAGAAATCAGTACAACGGGCGTAGAGTCAGTCTTGTTTGAGCAGCAGTCAGTTCTGTTCGTCCCAGTGACGTCACGTTCAAATGTGGTGTTGGGACAGATGAACATGATGATGGGGCGAAGAATGGTGCACGATGGCGTTGAAACTGGAACAATTAGGATGACAGTTTAGACGTGAATGTGATGTGGGTAGGAAAGATATTTGTAGACAGAGAATATTTGGGCTGGGCTTGATTAATCGACTTCATAATAGCTTTATCGCTTTTGACAACAATTCTCAGGAAATCGAAACTTCACTAAGGTTGAAAGTATCGAACTGTCACATAGATAAATAGACCTTGTCGTTTTATGACGTTCAACTAACATTCAATCTTAGAGTTGTAAAGCAATTGCGATCTCGATTATATAGGTAATAGGTGCCAAAATACTTTGCCCAGTAGTTATTATGTTCAGATTTCGTTGGAAAGAATGCCTGTTTTACTTACCTATTTACTTTATAGGTTGACGACTCCGACATTCTTGTTCTAGTGCGTTATTTTGTATATCTAGTAAATAATGTGATTTTATAAACCAACTTGAGCTTAATAAATGATAGAACCATGCATTTAAAAGTAAAGTAAATGAGGAAACTGTAGAAGAAAAATAACTGAAAGGCAAACTAGCCAAGAACACAGCTCCACGTTTTAGAGCCAAAACAATCATCATTATCTTACCCAGTGTGATCATCAGCCTTGTACTCCACCTTCCTGTACCTGCCGTCGGGCTCCACGAGCTCGTAGCCTCCCTTCACGATGTCTCCGTGGCGCAGCTCATGCTGGGACTTGACGTCGCCCGTGTGGTGGTCGTGCACGGCGTATGCGAACTTGTATTCGGGGAATGCCTGCAGATAAATAAACGTGTTACTTAGGGCCGATTTCACCAATGAACTGATCACGAGCAGTACACCTAAACTGCGTTCAAGAGCTGTCAGTGTAAATATTCCACAATACTGATGACACTGACAGCTCTATAACGCAGTTTAGATGTGCTGATCGCGTTCAGTTACATTTATGAAATGGGCACTTTGTAGCTTACCCCAGGGGTTGGCAGAGGTGTATTGCTCCCACGTTGCGTCAGGTCCCGTGCAATAGGAGGCGAGCCTATTGACATCTATCAGGCGCAGTAACAAACTGCGAGATTTTCCTAACAGAAAACTTTGCGAAGCAAGGATCTCATGAACACAGTAGCCGCAAATTGCGGCTTCTAGACCAAAGAGTCAGTTGGTTATTTAGATTTTTTTGATGTCTATTTGAGTAAACAGTACCTACACAATATTGGTCATGCTCGCCACTTTTTCGCGAATTTAACCAATGAAACTGAACGCGATCAGTACATCTAAACCACTACACTGTCAGTGTCAATATTCCATAGAAAATAATGACACTGACAGCTCTTAAACGTGGTTTATGTGCTGATCGCGTTCAGTTTCATTGGTGAAATCCGCACTTAGTATATTATATTGGGTAGGGACACTGTCAACGATTGGTGCAAACTTTGTTTTCAAAATTACTTCGCCCAAGAGCAACTAAGCACCGTCACTTGTTTTGTTAAAAGGACATTCGAAAAGACTGTATAATACAGACTCAGTTCATGTTCAATTCTTACGCAATTACTTACTAAAGGGAATTAGTAACATATTCTTAAGTATTTAGAAGGTTACTTACATCTAGAACACCACTTACCACTTTTTCCAACAATTATGTTTTGAATAAAACCATTTAATTGTAATTGAAAAATCTTTGACGAGAATTGATGTTTAAAATTAACCTCAATTGTCAAAAGAAAAACATTTTTAAATTGGTTTATTGTTAGGATTTCGGGTTTAAGTAGGTAATTGAATAGGTATTCAATTAGATGAATTAATTAAAGCATTCAATTTGTAAGTGGCATTACAATTTTTTTTTGGTTCTAATAGGGTGGGAGAGAGGAGGCCTGTGTTTCAGCAGTGAGGGCATTACAGGCTGATTATGGGCCTACAAATTAGAACCAGTTAGTATGTTTTCTGATCCATTTGTTTACCTACATTTTAACCAGATACTTATTATAGAACAGACTATAGTTACACATTCCAAATTCGATCTGGACTTAAAACCCACAAAAACATTACAACAAAAAGACTTAAAAGTCTCTAAAGCTCGATATACTCACGATTCAATAAAGTATCATGCTCGTAGTTGATTAGAAACTATTATGCACATAATTTCGTGACAACTATCTTTAGGTAATAAAAGCTTTATATGTCCTTCGACAAGCGTACCTTTACATACAAATGTTGGTACATAAAAACTGGACTATGTATACAGGAAGTGGACAATATAATGTAACCGCAAACCTTTCGCTTGCTTCACGGAATATTTTACCGAGCAATTACTCCTCGGAGAGTTTGTTGAATAATTTATGTTTGACTAATATTGGCAAGAAATGTCTGGTTGTTTTCACGCTAATTCTTAAAGACAAAATAAATAAGAAATAAATACTTTTGTGTTTACTGCTTGTTATTTATGCTACTTGGTTTGAGTTTGGCAGACTGGGCTGGAGAAGGTAAAACGTACCTATCTCATCAAGATAATTATAATCCTGCGCTTAGGATCAAACGGTAGTAGTGTAGATTTTTCAGTTCATTACGATAAAGGCTTTCATTGAAGTGATAGCCCTGAGCAGCCAGAATATTAAAAACCTTTTTTTAAGAGACATCTTAATTTATAGCCCGTTTCATTATATTCTTTGCCCTAGTAAATTATTATATTAATAAAAAATTATAGTCTCTTACATTATATTCTTTGCCCCAGTAATTTATTATATCAGTAACAATTTATAGTCTTTTTCATTATATTCTTCGACCCAGTAATTTATTATATCAGTAACAAGTTAAAGTCCGTTTCATTATATTCTTTGCCCCAGTAATTTGTTATATCAGTAACAATTTATAGTCCCTTTCATTAGATTCTTTGCCCCAGGAATTTATTATATCAGTAACAATTTATAGTCCCTTTTATTATATTCTTTGCCCCAGTAAATTATTATATCAATAAAAAATTACAGTCTCTTTCATTATATTCTTTGCCCCAGTAATTTATTATATTAGTAACAAATTAAAGTCCGTTTCATTATATTCTTTGCCCCAGTAATTTATTATATCAGTAACAATTTATAGTCTATTTCATTATATTCTTTGCCCCAGTAATTTGTTATATCAGTAACAATTTCAAACACTTACATAATGGTCATGTTGTGGAATGTGGTGAATGGGGATAGGTTCAGGTACGTGGTGGTGAATCAGGGGCACGTGGTGTTGGATGGGAATCGGGATTATCGGCTGGTGGTGGTGAATAGGCTGATGATGGTGGATGGGTATGGGGTGGTGCGGACCGTCGTGCTTCTGCAGCTCTTGGTGGGACACCGCCGGGTGGTGGTGGTGGTGGAACGGGAAGATGGCCTGGCAGGCAGACACCACCGCGAACAAAGTCAGCACCTGTAAGCATATACATATAAAATAATATTTATTTTAGTAGAGTTCTGATTATTATAACGTATTAATTATCTATCACCTGTCTAGCCTTTTGCTAAGTATGTTGGGGTCGGCTTCCAGTCTAATCGGATGCAGCTGATTACCAGTATTTTAGGTGGAGCGAATGCCTATAGGCTATCAGACGGTGTCTCGAAATACTCGGACCCCGTGGCCTTAACCGTGGCCGTGGCCGTGGTTTCAACCCCAAACGGCTCAAACATATATAACTAATATATATGTTTGAGCCATAGGTATTAAGTAATAATTTAAATTCAAATGATCGTCACAAACTCAGCGCGGATTTCACCAATGAAACTGAACGCATTCAGAACTTTTAAACCGCGTTCAAGAGCTGTCAGTGTCAATATTCCACAACAATTTTGACACTGACAGCTCTTGAGCGCGGCTTAGATGTACTGAGCGCGTTCAGTTTTATTGGTGAAATTCGCGATTACTGATCTATTTATCAAATTTAACTAGTGAAACAGTTGACAATCTTAACCCTTTTATTCGACACACAACAGTTTTACGACTGGAGACCAGAGTACACGTAATTTTTAACAACGTTCACAATCTCACCTACTTAACTCTCAATCTGTCAAAAATTGTATAGCGTTTACCTACATTTTTGACATTTGAAGAATTGGCCTTCTGCCTGTTGCTTATTATATAGGGTGACTGGTAATTAGTGACCAATACTTTAACACATGATTGTACTCATGATAACAAACAACTTTTACTATGGAACCAAACCTGTAATCGCGAAAAAAAAATCAGCTGTCCCATAGATTCATGTTCGCATAACTCGTCAAAATGTAGAGCAGCAAATTTTTTTTTCGCAATTTTAGGTTTGATCCCATAGTAAAAGTTGTTTGTTATCATGAGTACAATCATGTGTTTAAGTATCGGTCACTATCATCCTACAGACATGATGTTATGAAACATTATACTTGATGATATTTTTACCGTCTTGAAAAAAATTGGGTACAATAGGAAAAATAAGACTAGGTATGCCATAGGCTCCGGGCCTATGGCATACCTAGTTTTTTTTTTTTTGTTTTTGCAATAGCTTAGCCCCTATTGCTCTATCAATAAACACTACATTTGTAGTAAACTAGAACAATAAAATTAGAAATTTTGAAAAAAAATTATAGATCGTTAAAAAAATATCGAAATTCAAATCATACGTACAAACAAAAATAAAATATTTTTTATTCTCAACAAAAAAAAAATACAATGTATGCCATAGGCTTCTACTCCGTTTACCTATTATGCCCTATTTTTTTCAAGACGGTAAAAAAATCACCCAGTATATCGATAAACTGCTAAAACTATATTATAAACTAGCTCACCCGACAAACGTTGACCTGTCAAAATGTCAAAATTACATTAATACATACAAAATTCCCATAGAAACTTCCCTTTCAGTTTTCCCGAATTTTACAATTTTCCCGGCAACTTTTCAAACATTTTCTTTCATACAAACCTTGTCCTGACAATTACAAACACAACAAAAAAACAATTAGCCAAATAGGTGCGACCGTTCTGAAGTGATGCGCGTACATACATTCGGCAATTGATTTTATTATATAGACTAACTGACCCGATTAATCTCTCAAAAGTTATTTGGCTCCTATAAGCTCGTATTGCACCACATTTATTTTGCATTTATAAATCTTTTTATTTACTGCTGTCATTTGTGCCCGGTTGATGGCTCTCTAGTTATGTTTAATATGGGTATTGTGGTATTACACATAACTGGGGAAATGAGGGTGTACTGTAATTGCAGCTCTGCCCAACCTTTCGAGGAATACAGGCGTGATGTTATGTATGTACTTCATGGCAACTAGTTAAAATTAATTATTTAGAGCGCTATGTTCATTTAAATTACAATCATAGTTATTTAAATAACAAACATTTTATGATTATTAAAAATAATGGTGTTATATAAAACATAAATTATGGTTATTTTAATAATTATTGTTTTGTGGTTAAAGTTACTATCATGGTGAGATAATAACTAGAACAGAAATATGGAAATAGCAAATAGCACACGAAGCTCCATGCAAAAAATAAATTAGAATCGTATTTATATTCAGGAAGCCAACATTATTTGGAAGTTTTAAAATAGTTAGTGAAATTAAATATATTATAACCAATTAATTCTTAAACAAACTACAATCAAAAGAAAATCGAACCACTTTTTACACTCAACCTATCGGCCTAGAAGCGATAAGGCACACTTCGTAAAATTGAAAACTGTAGAAACTTACTTTGGAAATCATTTTGAAATAAAAATAACCACGAATAATGAACACTTAATATGCTCTCGATATGAAAACGTAAAGACAATACTGCCAACAGCTTTGGTTCATTAGTTTATATAGAGGTTTTAATTGTGGGAATTATTAGAGCAAAAATCCATTGATCAATTTCTCAGGGTTTGCTAACCGGGCTATCGTAACGGTGGAAGTATGCACTTAAGTGCATAATATCGTTCAAATCCTTCCGATCGAACGGATGTGAAGCTAAAAACGATTGTACATAATGTACCAGTATGTACAGCCAAAACTATTGCAGGAAAAAGGTGATGTAATCCTTCTGTCAACAAAATTTCATTTGTATTTTCTGTCTGTTGATATATTTTGTGTTCTGCGTACGTTATGCCAGCACCCTAGTTGCGTAAAACACTATCACTGAATCGTTTTGAAGCAAACTGCTAATCCATTGCTTCATATGTTCGAAAAATTTGTTTGCTCGACAACGTAAATAACGTCAATGTTAACAACGTGAATGTTGTTGAACTGTCAAAATGAAGCCGATTCCGACTGATAGTGTGTTCCGACACAATTAGGGTGCGGGATGACATGACCATATGTTACTTTTGGTATAGCTAAAACTTTTCTCAAACATGCTTGGAAATTCGAGCATTATTTTGACAACCTTCTTCGAGATAATTCTAAAATGCTGTACAGCACGCGTAGCATACGTATCTCTACGAAGAATAGACAAATCTTTTCCAATACAAAGTGACATTTCGTTTCTCCATTTTTGACCACATCGCATCGTAAAAATCCTTCTACAATGTGTCATTTTGTCTTTACCTAGACAAAGATCGTTAGATCGTTAGAAACCTGTTCTATGTAGACTATTTCGGAAGAAAGTTTTCTCAAATTTAAAATCACACTGACAACTGACAATTGTCTAGGGTAGTGAAGACGATTTGATTTGTAATCGCCATGCTAAAGACAGAAGAAAACTTTCTTAACTGTCTACACGGAAACGTCATTTTAGTCTATTCTTCCGTCGACAAAACCTCTTTCTATGGTGGTCATGCTACACGTGCTGGTCAAATACACGCAAGCAGGCGGCCGGCAATGTAGGTATGTTAGTATGAAAATCCATATTTATCTATCGTGTTTAGCGGCCGAATAAATGATTATGAAAACTTATATCTGTCGTGTAATTTACAAATGGAACGAACTTTTTACTTCGACACATGACATCCAAAGAGGTAACTTATCAAATATTTAATTTAAATTTGGAACCACCTTAGCAAATAAAAAATCCAACAGTAATGTCGAGTGCCCACAGAAGTGAAAACTTAAACGTAAAACTATGCATAGCTTGTCGCATCTCGGTGATGCATGTCGGTATCGGAGTTGCGGTGATGCGCTGACGCGAACCCTTAAGATTTCCCCCTACCAAAAATCACTCAATGCATCTATAGAAGTTTTAACTTCAAAAAGAAACAAATGAACATATTGGCGCATGAAAAAATATTGTTGTTCTTCATTGATTTTGGAATTTATAATTGATTTACTTAGATTGAATTTCCGCGCATTGTTTGAGAAAAGTACTATACAAGCCTTGGCTGCAACCAGGCATTGATGGCCACACGTATGTTTTCACATTCGTCCATCAATGCCCCTTTAGCAGATCGCGGCAATAATGTACTATTTCATCAAAATAAATATCGAATACCTACTGTGTTTTCTCAATACCGGAAAAACAAAAATAACTCAACGAAACGTGACGAATTAAGTAGGCACGACAAAAATATCTGTGCTTAATAGTTTGTTGTCTTTGGTAAACTCCTTTGACGAGCGTTGATTTTTTGTTCCACCTTTTCAATTTTGTTCAAACGATTCGTGGTATTAACAGTTAAAATAATTCAAGTATTTTTACATACAGTTACGCATTTTTTAAACATTTGTTTCGGTATCAATAGTATGTTATTGTTTCGTTGAGTAAGGTATGGAATTTCATTTAATAAAAGCAATGACCGCGTCGTATTTCCTGTTCGGAAGGCAAATATGTATCTATTCATTGATGTTTTGGATTTATTATTATGAGAAGAATCTTGGGTTTTGGCCTGATTTGGTAGAATAGCCTCCATTTTGTTTTCACATGTGGAAATAATCATGAATATCGTCCTAAGCACATCAGGAAGCGAGTCCGGGATTCCGGTCTTGCTTTGACATGCATAATTCCGCCGTCATAAGGAAAAAACGGTCAAGAGCGAGTCAGACTCGCGCACCGAAGGTTCCTACCATCATATATTAAAAAATAAGTGTGCTATTTAGAGACATTCTTTTATTTTTCCTGTAATCTTTACATAAACTTCTGTCAAACATAATAATTTTAGATTTTTCTCTATGCAAACTTCGGAGATAAGGGTAACTGTATTTTTTTATGTTTTTCATCAACAGTCAAAAACTATGCGGCCTAAAAAAAAATAATGTTTGAGAATGTGCAAACAGCGCTCTTTCATATGGTACCCCCATGCCCTAGTAGCTCCACTTTCTAGTTTTTTAAAGCCCTTTCAGTCCCTGTTGCAAAAAAAAAATTCTTTCTTATTTGAAAAATAGTTGGGCAAACGTTATCTTAAACTATTCCAAAGCTCAAGTTGATAGCATTAATAGTTCTTGAGATATCCAGCTGTGACTGACGGACAGACAGACAGACTCAGTCGCACCATAAGGGTTCCTTTTTACCATTTTGGTACCGAACCTTAAAAAGACGTATCTGACATTTTTTTCGAAAGAGAGTTATTTACATATCGGAATCAGCAAAAAAGACGCATCTACTAGTATTTTTATATTGGCGTAAACTTAACGAAAACCTAATAATTATTACTACCTATTAAAAGACGCATCTGCTTTTGTAATTTGTATTTTAAAAAGGACAACTTTTTTTTTTTATTTCTGTAGAAACGTCTTTTTTCCTTACGGCAGCAGAATTATAGCTGAATCATGCAACATTTATTTAATGTGACTTGGATGAGACTCGCACAGACCATGAAAGCATGGTACAAAAGAAAAGAGGAATTTGCTTAGCAGTGGTTGGAACAAGGATGCCAATAATGCTGGTCTTGATGATAGGTAGCGTTTTCACTGCTAGGACGCAGGTCGCCTCTCTGTGAGAGTGGACTTTTGATATCAAGGGTTCACTGGCTAGCGACATCGTGGCCGATATTGAGTTATAATCATATCTACCTACATTAAAAAGTGAAAAACGTAAAAAACGGAGATAGACACTATTGATTCTTAACCGTCGATAGGCCAACTTTTCGTAAAAAATATTGATACTTATTTACAATGTTATTTTTTCCGAATAATGAAACTTTGAAATGCTCTCCTGTAAAGTTCCAAACATGTCGCTTAATACAAATAGCCCGTGAACCCTGGATATGTATCGAGGGAAGGAGATGTTCCAAACTGTATGGACCTTGGGCCAGGTACGTGCACACTATACATAAAAATGGGGAAATATATTTAAAACAGTTCTCAACTTTCCAATTACTTTAAAATGGCTTTGTTTGCTGGTAAACCACAATTAATTACACTTGAAATTGCAACACACAACAAAAACCCATCATGGGGGTAAGCTGTCATTTTGATTGATTAAAGACGTTTGACATCTTTAATACTCAAGATGAAGTCTGAAGTGACACAGTTGTGACAGCTGACAGTCCTCTTTCTATGAGCAGTGATCGATCTATGGTTTACTGTCATTGTTTTTATGCACAGAGTAACTAAAACGGTGAGACGCCATGTTGAAAGTAGATAAAAATAATCGATAAACATCAATTCCATACCATGACAGCATACATCTAAATGAATTATCTGTGTTTTTCCCGAATTCTACGGATTTTTCTCGTTTTTTTGAAGTAGTGTACACAGACCTGGCCCATTTTGAAACATCTCATTTTTCTCTGATTTCAGAACTCCGTTTCATTTTAAACAATTATCCAACAGAAACTTGAACAGTTGACACGAGCAGCATATTTATATAGCGACTAACAACCATATTTTAAAAGCATTCTGTTCTACTTATTTCCCAATTCGCTATGCAACTTAACATGTAAGTACTTAATTCTCGAATATGTCTCATTGTCGCGTTTCTTTCGTACATTCTCACGTGAACGCAACATGCGACAAATCGTCTTGGGTAACACTTTACACTGGCTTAGCGTTGACACTGTTTTTGTTAATATTATACGTAAATGCTAAGCAAATTTTAATGGCTTCTTGTTCAAATTTTCTGAAATGTAACATAATTTTGGCTACATGAACATGAAATATTTTTACTTCATAAGTTCTCTGAGTAAATGAAGACAGGAGAAAGAAAGAAAATACATTTAGCATAGACTTTAAGGCAACAAAAAATGTTGCGATGACTTCTGTATTGCTCCATTTCGTGCTCCATTTCACCGGCTTCATAAGGTTCATAACTCATTTGTTGGGCTTGGTATAACTTTTTATAACAAGCTACCCTCTTCTTTGCTAGATTTGCCCTTTAATGCGTTCAAAGCTAAAGTAAAATCTAACCTTTGTTCAAAGGCATACTATTCTATCAACGATTACTTAAACGATAAGAATAGTTGGTCGCTGTGTTTAGCTTAAGACAATGTTTATGTTCTTTCTCCAGAATTAGCATAGCTACTGACAGGTTATATGAGTTCATATAATTATTTATTTTCTTTGACTCTCAAGGTCAATTTATTTTAATTTTATTTTAATTTATTATTGACATAATCTACTCATTTCAATGTTTATTTATTTTTTATGAGTGGTATTGCAATATGTGGTTAGCTAGTGACCTCGACAATTGATCATAGTTTTTCTTGCTCGAGCAACCGGCAGCAAGTTCGTCATGCTCCCTTAGATGTCACTGCTTGCGGTAGCGTCGGGGGTCGGGTTGTCTCCTTCCCTCAAATATGGCGAGGGGGGTAATGGCTGATCTTTGCGTTATACTCGTGAACGGGTGCTGCTTGTGGTGACAGGTCGTCTTGCTGACCTTGGTTTTGTTTTGTTATTAGTAATTTAACTCGTTGTTGATTTTACTTCGATGGTCCTAGTTTATCCCTATCTGTGACTTGTGAGTTACGACTACATGTACGGCTATATGTAAGTGGGCGCGCCCTTTATTACTGGAGGCCTTTATTTAGGTATAAAGTTCTGCTTACGTTTTTAGTTTTGTATTTTGTTTCTGCTTGAGTATTGTTTTCGTTTTTTTTTTTTTTTTTTTTTGGTATATTGGCGTGTGCTAGCTTACTTATAGCAAATAATTTAATTTAATGTTTTGTGTTGCGTAATGTACCTAAATTATTATGCGCAGTATTATATAGAATCATTTTTTTAACTGAACAGACAGCTGTGCTGCTGGGGAGTTTGTTGCGCCACTTCTTCTCCCCAGCTAAAGCACTAGGAAGTGGTGAAGGGCGGGCGTTTTTGGGGGACTGTCTTATGTAATTTTGACGTTCAAAAAGTGCTGATTCTCAGCCTAGTTTGAATAAATGACTTTTGATTTTGATTTTGATTTTGATTTTGATTTTGATTTTGATTTTGATTTTGATTTTGTATTAGACATCGAAACCTTGACATGGACTAATGAATATGCCTAATATAATAACCAATTTCTAAAAAATATTTTTTTCTAAATTTTTACGATTTTTTACGATGTGAATGCCAGATTTTTTACTGAACAATTAGTAAACAATTACTAGATAAAATTCAGACAAAAAAAAAAACAGGAATTAGAGGTAAGAATAACTTTTAATATTTTCTTGCAAAATCAAAAAAAAAAAATGTTTTAATTTAACAAACAATATAAATTCTTGCACACAAAACAACAATATTCTTTCATTAGCATATAATAAAACTGATAATATCGCATTTAGAGACTATTTTTAACTTTTTAAGTCACTTAAACTTACATATCACAATAACAGTCTTTGTTCCATACATTTAAGAAAATGTACTCTATGGAAATTACGTAACAACAATATGCCATGACATTAAATGACCTTCTTATTAATTTTAACCATTATTTTAATAATAAACTGCTACAAAAATAATCAATTCCTTCTTACCTATACTTTTTTTTAAAGACTAGGACAAGTGGAGTACCTACAATGAAACGAAAAAGGCATTTTCATTTATATATAAAAAAAAAAAACTATAATAATAAACTCAACGTATTTTTTCTATTTCGATATAATTTACTTAATAATCTAAGCGGAGCATGTCCCGACATGATTGCAAGTATTATTTTCTTATTTTTCATAACACACGGCCCTAAGGTAGGTATGTACCTTTTCTACTAAACTTTGAGGCCACATTATGGGCTAATAACTTACACAACAAACATTTAATATGTCCGAAACTAAAAAGCGCCATAAGGTACCTTTTCCCGTGGAACGTCACAAATATAGCGTTGTAAGAGATTAGCCGGAAAGTGTGAAATAGGCCCAGTTCAGCAAAAATGCCAGACAAATAGTGCCTGAGGCTGGTTTGCAACTGGACCAGAAAAGTGAGGCGACGGAAATAAATTATCACTCCGAGCTATGTAGATGTATGTAATACATGGGTTAAGAAAATCAATGTTTTTGGAGACCTGCACCGTAATTGTGTAAAACACTATCAATCGGAATCGGTTTCATTTTGACAGTTCAACAACATTCATTGCGCTATAATTTACGTTGATGACAAGACAAATTTTTCGAACATATGAAGCAATGGGTTAGCAATTTGCTTCAAAATGATTCAGATTCCGATCGATAGTGTGTTACGCAATTAGGGTGCAGCACCCTAAACACAATATCAATCTGGATCGGTTTCATTTTGACAGTTCCACATCATTCATTGCGTGATTTACGTTGTCGAGGAGACACAGTTTTCAAACATATAAAACAATGGATTAGCAATTTGCTTCAAAATTATTCAGATTCCGATTGATAGTGTGTTACGCAATTAGGGTACAGGATTATTAATTATCTACTAGTTTAGACTGGTAGATACTGTAAAAGAAATTGGAGATGCCTACCGTAAATAGATTTTCACAAAATATAAACTGTACGTAGGTAACGTACTCGTACATATGACACTTTTAACAATAACTTTATCAAGATTTTGTTAAACATTAAGCTGAACATTCTAGCATAGCTTAACAAGTTATGCTAAACAGTGATACTGTTGTGCTAATTCATAACACATACACACTAACAGCTCGTGGCTAAGTAACGCAAGCCGCACGGGTCGATCCATCAGGTTAAGCTACGCTTGCCGGGGTTGGTCCGTGGATGGGTGATCATCTTTACATACCGAGACTTCTCCGTGCCTCGGAAAGCACGTTAAGCCGTTGGTCCCGGCTGTCATTCGTGGATTTTTGACAGTCGTTACGGGTCGTCAGAAGCCTGAAAGTCTGATAACCAGTCTTACTAAGGGGTATCGTATTACCAGATTATTCCGATCTGTCACGACGCAGGGGCTTTGTCCCCTTAGGTGGACAGATCGGAAAAAAAGTTTGATCTGTTCCCCTGTTAGCAACTTTTTGTCCCAGAATTTTGTACCAGATATGAGTGAATAAAGTTCGAACTGTTCCGTCGTTGCTAACAGATTTTAATTACAACAGAACAATTTTTTTTGCGATCTGTTCCTCTAAGGGGACAAAGCAGGGTGACAGATCGGAATAATCCGTATTACCCAGTAACTGGGTTGTGGAGGTCAGATAGACAATCGCTCAATGTAAAATACTACAGGTCAGTTGGGAAAAGCTAGGCAGACTGATAAACAGTAGTCAACTTTTTTATTATTGTTACTGCGACATTCAATAATTTTATTGGTGCAATTACGTCTAAACGCGGGTCGGTTATGTCCTACAATGATTGGTTGCGCACTGTACTTGGGACATTAACCTTTATCCTAAGGCAAAAAGTACTTAGATTTGAATCAATCATGGTAAAACGACTTAATTGACAAGTACAAGTAGTTAAACGCCCAATGATATGATGTACCTAACAACATAAATATGTAGTAGATTGTTAACTCTCCCATACTATACTGTTGTTTTATTTATTTATTGCTTTTAGACAGCGATACGCCGGCTTACGCTGAAAACCAGCGCCGTGGATTCGTGCCTTCGTGCACGGGCCGTGGCATTATGCTGAGCGTTTTGCCGTTTCGCGCGGTAGCGACGCCCATTTCCTTCTATTTCTGTTAAACAACCATTTTATGTATTATGTTTGTTTTTATGTTTTTATTTTGTGTGTTTTGTTGTATTTTATTACACATATTTTGAATTTCACTTTCACGTGAATAAATAGATTTTTTTTCTTTCTTCTTTCCATACCTAAATTAGTGAACAATTAAATAATGCAGTAGGTAATGTCTGAATAAAATCTGATAAAGTAGTTAGACAATACGGTACTTACAGCTTTAATAGCCATTAAAAATCAATTACTGACAGACGTTGCCCGGTACAAAGGCATTCAGTTCATACAAAAATCTTCTTCACTTTCAGTTTTTTTCCGAATTTTACAATTGTTCGGGCATCTTTTCCAATTTTACTTTCCCTAAAAACCTAATTTGGACGATTACGAACATTTTAAAACAAGTGATCAAGTGTTGCGCTTACCAACGAGCAACATTTCATTTTTAGAGTACCGTAGTCAAAAAGGAACCCTTATAGTTTCACCAAGTCCGTCTGTCTGTTTGACCGCGGTGTAGCTCAGAGACTAGGTACCAGAAAGCTGTAACTTGGTATGGGTATTCACGCATTCACGCCGACAAAGTGGTAAATGATAAATGATAAATGATTTATTTCTGTAAGTAGGTTTGTACAAACACTTTTACAAGTCAATATTTTTTTTTTTTAAAACTAGATGAGGTCGGCGTTTCCTAACTGACTACTCTGAGAAGAAAGGCCGAAACAAACTCAGAGGTCACAGTCTCTTATAAAGTCCAGACATAATCTTGGTCACTTCATGTGAAGACCATGTAGATTGGTGTCTGAAATGGTCTTTTGAGGAAAGAACCACACAGATTGAGAGGACCTGTCCAGTCAGTGCACGCATTTGTCAGTGATCGCGCAGCTCAACTCAGAACTTAAGGAGCTCAACGATTCGACGAACAATACCAAAGAAAGGACATTGGGGTAGGCCGCATAGATTACTCAAACTGCCAGACCATGATTAAAAATAAGAGAAAAAATAAAACAAAAAAAAAGCAATGACCTACATAGTCTTCACATTCACAATAAATAAAAATAATATAATAATTACAAAGTAAATATTCATGTCAACATTCAGTATGCAAAAATAAAAATAATATAAAATTTGGAGCAGTTCAATCCCAAGCCTTTTTGTCCTCAATATAATCTTTAACGGTATAAAAAGCTTTCTGACACAACTTGCGTTTAATGAATGATTTGAATTTATTAAGGCTCAGATCTTGAACGTGGCTTGGAAGTTTATTATAAAAGCGTATACATTGACACCTGAATGACCCACCTATTTTCTTGAGCCTTGTTGGAGGTACAACAAATTTGTGTTTGTTCCTAGTATTTATATTGTGGATATCACTGTATTTTTTAAACAATTGAATGTTTTTATGGGCATATAAAAGATTTTCAAAAATGTACTGAGAAGGCAAAGGCATTATATTAATCTCCTTAAATTTCTCTCTGAGAGATTGTCTCGGACTTAATTTATAAATGCATCGAACAGCTCTTTTCTGCAAAACAAAGATAGTCTGAATGTCGGCTGCATTTCCCCACAACAGAATACCGTACGACATTACACTATGAAAATAGCTAAAGTACACTAAACGGGCTGTCTCTATGTTGGTTAAATTACGAATTTTCCTAACAGCGTATGCTGCGGAGCTTAGCTTTTTTGACAATTTATCTATATGTGGGCCCCACTGAAGCTTAGCATCCAAAGTTAAGCCCAAGAATACTGTGCTATCTTCGGGATTCAACTCTTCGCCCTTTATCAACACGTTAGTTTTCACCTGCCTAACGTGAGGTAGCGTAAACTTAATGCATTTGGTTTTTTTTTCATTAAGCAGTAAATTATTAACACTGAACCAGTGAACTACTTTTGAGATCGCTCTGTTTACATCGTCAGTAACCAGCTGCTGACGTTTAAGTTTAAACAAAAGTGAAGTATCATCCGCAAACAAAACTATATCATGATTATCCTTTATGAGGTAGGGCAAATCGTTAATATAAATAAGAAACAAGAAAGGACCAAGAATCGAGCCCTGTGGGACCCCCATTGTTACTATAGATCCGGGCGATCTTTTTCCATTAACGTCAACGCTCTGAATCCTATTACTCAAGTATGAAGTAAGAAGATCCAGAGCGGTGTTCCGGATCCCGTAATGGCGGAGTTTCCTGATTAACGTTTCATGAAGAACGCAATCGAATGCCTTGGACAAATCACAAAAGATGCCCAAGGCATCGCATTTGCCTTCCCATGCATTATAAATATGTCCTAAAAGTTCAACACCGGCCTCAGTAGTTGAACGACCCTTTGTAAAACCGAACTGCTTGTTATGTAATAATTTATGTTTATTACAAATTTTTTGCAATTGGTCTAAAATTAATTTCTCAAAAATTTCACTAAACGTAGGTAGTACTGAAATAGGTCTATAATTTGTGGGGTCTGACGGTAAAATAGATAAATACGGATACGGAAAAAATAAAATAGATAAATACGGATAAATACGGTAAAATAGAACCTTGAAAAAAACATTTTTTATTCCCTTGCACGTTAGGTGGGAATGATTTTTTCTCATCTATATAGTATCGTTGGGTAGGCCGTTCAAAAATATTGCGAGTCCTTGAATACCGTTTTTCGATTCAGGGATCCGTTTGCGTAATATTAAGCTTTAAAGTATTTTTTTTTGTTAGAGTCAAGTGTTCCCCCCTTCCAACTAAATGGTTGTTTTTAGCTGGTAATATAAAGGGTCTTTCAACAAGGACGGGTCGATGTTGAAATTAAATAAAACAAGCTGTATGCGAGATATTAAAGAAATTATTTTTTTATTTGAAAGGCCTATTTATGCCATTATTTATGAAATATGACATCGTTTAAATGTCCACCGCGGCTTAGAACGGTGGCACGGATCCGAGAGGTCCAAATTTCAATTATTAGATTGCGAATTATTGGCATAGACCTGCGACTTGAGAAAACCCCACAAGAAAAAGTCAAGCGGGGTCAAATCGCACGATTTTGGTGGCCAATTAGTAGCGCCGTCTTGTTGGAA
This sequence comes from Dicycla oo, assembly GCA_948252095.1. Classification (NCBI taxonomy): domain Eukaryota; kingdom Metazoa; phylum Arthropoda; class Insecta; order Lepidoptera; family Noctuidae; genus Dicycla; species Dicycla oo. Next base: position 22,514,189 of record OX411714.1, read on the forward strand.
CCACATGTTGTCCACGTCCATATCGTTCAAATCAGGCCAAAATAAATTGTTAATCCTTGATCTGTAGCGCTCGCCGTTGACAGTAATGACCTCGCCATCATCGTTTTCGAAGAAGTACAGACCAATGACGCCGCCGGACCAAAATCCGCACCAAACAGTAACTCTTTGTGGATGCATTACCACCTGGTGAACCTAATGAGGGTTGTGGTCGTCCCATATACGGCAATTTTGCTTATTAACAAAACCATTCATCCAAAAATGCGCCTCGTCGCTAAAGATGATTTTTCGGCCAAAATCGGGGTCCTCTTCCAAACGTTCTGTAGCCCAGCCAGCGAACAAACGGCATTGTCTATGGTCATTCAATTTGAGCTCCTGGGTCAGTTTGATCTTGTACGGGTGGTAGGCCCAAGTCCCGACGCGAAATTCGCCAAGTTGAAGTCTGCGAAAGGCCGAGTTCTTGTGCACGGCGAGAAATCGACTGCCTCGGAGTCTCCTGCACACTCTCACGGACAGCAGCGATGTTCTCGGCCGATCTGGCGTTCCTTTGACGTAAAGGTGTTGGTTGGTGGTTTACCGTACCAGTCGTCTCGAATTTGGTCACCAAACGTTGGAGAGTCGACTTTGAAGGGCCACCGCGTCTGCCACAAAATGGACGTAATGCGCGCAACGTTTGCACTAACGAACACTCATTTTGATAATAAAGTTTTATCATTTGGAGCAGCAGCTCAATCGTGTAACTTGCCATGGTGATTTGGCATCAGGAATGACAGATGCCGCCAAAACAACATGGCCGCCACAAACTGTCAACATCGACCCGCCCTATTTGAAAGACCCTTTATAAAGTGTGTATCAAAAAGGTGTGGTCAAAATTAAGGGTGTGGCACAGACCATTAAATTGAACAATTTTCTCCGTGGAAACAACTTCGTAATCGAGAAAAAATAATTAGCTGTCCCATACATTTGCTCATAATTTTTTTGGCGATTACGACGTCGCCATTTTGACCACACCATTCTGATACACCCTGAATAACGAAGTTAAAAGAAAAACTATCACAACTAAGGAGGCTATATAAGTAATATGTAATAGTCGACCAACTAAAAGCGCAGACCCACCGCGGCGCACGGAGTGCACGCACGTGTGTTAAGCTTCGCTTTGCAAGAAAATGTATGTGATTGTGTCCACTGCAACCCACGGACACGCTACGCATCATTAGTACATGCGTCGCTTGCTCGAATATGGCGCTCACATAGCTCAACGCTGTCAACGCCATGCACGCTGTGCATGCGGTACACACTATACACGAATATTAACCCACGACTATGTACAACTGTGTGTGTAAAACACGTGCGTAGCCTCTCCGGGCGCCGCGGTACTGCAGTGGAAACGTAGACCCACGATGTCAAACAAATGAATCCACGCAGCTGCGCCGCCTGCCCGTGCACAACATGCGCCGCGGTGGGTTTGCGCCTTAACATTTGCAGTTGGAATGAAATTGCATGGGATTTGCATGGGAGAACAGGTGTTTCCAATATCCGTACAAGGCGTGAATAAGTTGATAAGTCGACTTGCACGAAATTTTGAATTGTATAAAAATGGCATCTGGAATCTAATTCATATTAACATTCATAAGTGCAGTTTCCCGAGAATTATGAACCTATCGACTTACTCATTTTTATTCACCATATAAATTAGGCATTCCAGATGCCATTTTTACAATTAAAAATTACTTGCAAGTCGACTTATCAACTTATTCATGCCTTGTACGGATATAATGTAAGTTTGTTCTTGGGAATTCTTTTCAACTACGGTACCCTTCATTGTGCGTAGTCCGACACGCTCTTGCCCTGTTTTTAGGGCTCCGTACCTCAAAAGGAAAAAACGGAACCCTGATAGGATCACTTCGTGTCCATCAGTCTGTCTGTCAGTCTTTCAAGACCCTTTTTCTCAGGAACACGTAAAGGTAAGTCTATGGTCCCTTGAAGCTCTAAAAAAATCAAGCTTCCAAGTCGACGCAATAAAAAAATCGGCATTTATGCGACATATTTTGATACTTGCAAGTAAATTAAAACCTATAGGATACTTACCTAAAATCATGAAATTTGGCAAGAAGCAAGATCTCACAGCAAAAGTAAAGGAAAAAGTCCGAAAATAGTTAATTTGTAATTTTATCACAAAAAAAATGGATTACCAACCTAAATTTGCAATAAGAGAATGGACCGTGACATATATCAATGTATGGGAGACATGTTTTTCTACTACAATGTTAAGTTGGCTTATGGGATAAATTCTTTTCAAGTACGGAACCCTTCATTCTGTGTGGTCCGACATGCACTTGGCCGGTTTTTCATTAATTACGAATCAAATGTAATCAATGTCTTTATTGATTACATTTGATTCGTAAGAAAGATTGGTGATTAGAATTAAATGAATTTAAATGCAATTTGAATATAGGTAGATAGTATGTCATGTGTATAACACTTATTTTTTCGTAACTTATAAAATAACATACGAGACAAGTCCACCTTGTCCTTATTAAAATTTTCTTACTGTGATAGCGTATTAAATTACTGTATAATACTAATAATAATATACTTAGCAATTTAAGTGAAATGAGTGTTCATGTTTAGTGGTTTTGTTTTGTTGAGGACTGTTATTACTCAGCACGAACGTGCCGTGTTACTCAATAAGAACAAAGCCACACTAGTACTTATAACACTGTTACACTTAAATTGTTTTCAGGTTTTCAATGTCTAACCAAGGAGGTAGTGGACGGTCCGTCGACGCCACCGACCATTTACGACACATAAACAAGTGAATATCGCTATCTTTATTAAAATCTATTGTGTGCCAGTATTGCACGTGTTCGTGGCCTAACTTTCCCCGATTCTAATCCACTCTACGATTGTCAGCCGTTTTCTGTGTCAAAAGCTACTTAAAAAAAAATTAAGTGTCATTGCGTGCCTTCTTTGCAGATTGCGTATTATTACTAAAGATATATGACACGTAGCTGTGTAATGACGAGTCATCGGATAATCGGGCGCTTATACAGGGTTATTGGTAAAACACCAGCATGATTATGAACCACTTTTACTATGAGACCAAACATGAAATCGCAAAAAAAAAAATCAGCTGTTCAGTACAGTTTTGACGAATTGTGCAAACATAAATGTCCTGAACAGCTGTTTTTTTCGCGATTTCAGGTTTGGTCCCATAGTAAAAGTTGTTCATAATGATGAGTACAATGACCCCTTAAGAGGTTGTTGTTATTTTACCAATAATACTGTATACCTAAACTTCTCACGAATGAATAATATGGACATTCCTTTCTGAACAAATAAGTAATCCCGGGTTCCCGGATTGAGCAATTTTGTAAAAACAAGTATAACAAACTTAATGAAATTATAGCAGTGGTTATTTTGATTTAGTATCTTTATTTTATTCAAAACAAATGGAATATCAATAAAAAATTATAATGTGCACAATGTGGTCAAGTAGTGGAAATTGATTTATGTATCTAACAGATAAATCGAATCGACTAATTTATTGTATTTTATTTGTATCTTCAGAATCCCTTCTGTTCGTACAGAAGGGATTCTGAAAGGCATGTCCGTATTATTCTTTCGTGGGAATAAAAGTGAAGTTTAGGTATTTTAGCGCCCGATTATCGATGATCACTGGTAATGACGAATGCTCTAGAAGCGAATAATTTTGACCTTAAGATCTTACCTATGGTTACTGTGTACAAAAAAATTGTCCAACAATAGATGTTTTCAGTTTACTTTCAGTTTAATTTCTGCACCTTTGTTATCCAAACTACTTTGTAACTAACGTACCTATGTGATACGTGCCTAGCGTATCTAAATGGTTCTCAGAATTTACATGGCAGATTAATTTTCAAGTTTAATTACTGTTACAATTTACAAGGTTGTAAATTCAATTAACAATTATTCAATCCTAGTTGTAGTGTATGTATTCAGTGGGCTTAAGACGCCCCCGGAGCATGCTTAGTTCATAGAAACGAAATACCAAAATAATTTGTAAATCAAACATATTCTAAAGGTAGTGGATTACAGAATATCTAGGTTCCCGAAAATATATTAAATAAGAACATTGATTTAAATAGGAAATATGAGACAAATAAGTTTTCTATAGAAATGTTAAATTCCTCATATTATTATCTCGTTTTCAAATCAGTGTCCTTTCAACATATATATTTGGGAACTTAGATATTCTGTAATCCAATCGGAATAAATACACACTACCTTAAGAATATGTTTGATTTACAGATTATTTTGGTATTTTGTTTGTATGAACTACGCATGCATCGCGGGCCTCTTAAGTCCGGTAGCATCAATTACAGAGCATGGTAATTTCAATAAGCCGAATTAAAAGTTAGATCGAATAGTTCAGTTGAAGTAGGATTAGAAGGCAACTCCAAATCAATTAGGGTACTCAGTGACTGCGTTGTGGAGGCCAGATAGGTGGTCGTTCCATGTAAAATACTGGTATTCAGCTGCATCCGGTTAGACTGGAAACCGACCCCAAAAAACTATTTTTGAGGTTAGCTTCCAGTCTAACCGGGAAAAGGGATGACAAAAGGTTTGAGACCCCTCGAGTTTTGTAGACTTTTCTACAGTTAATTATTTTTTGGAAAAATATTATTTATTTGGTTACTTTTTATTCTGAAATCTTCATAATTTCTTATCATTCATACCCAGGATACCGTTTTCCCAATCGGAGCGAGAGTGCATGGGAAGCCGTCACCTCCTTCTGCGAAGCAGTAATGCTCGCGAAGGAGGAGGCTGAACGCGTGAGGGAGAGGCAATCTTTGCGCCCTCACGCCCCTAGTCGCCGCAGGAGACGCCCTGGGCGTCGGGAATCGTTAGCCGATTCCCGGCCACCGTAGGCGCGGGCTTGCGCGCCGTCCGGTAAGGACCAGGTCCGGGTCGACGGCGCGTTGTGTTCCACGCGCGCCTCAAAGAGATGTCAGCACTAGCTGAAGGGGTCCGCTAAGGCCGATGCCCGCCAGGGTTGCGGGTTGTTCGAAAGAGTTACCGTGGCCCTGGCACAGGCAACTGAAGGAACACGGGTGGGTTTTAGTCAGTAGAAGTCTGACACGCCCTCCCGCTCCACCCAGAGCGGGAGAAGTTATTTGATGATTTCCCACCCAAAAAAAAAAAAAAGAAAAGGATACCGTTTTCCCAAGCATGACGCATATTTTATTAAGTGATGAAGAAACAAAGTAATTAAATCAGCTCTATCGCTATGCACGACGCGTAAAATCATAATTGTTGGTAATTTCTTAGCCCAAGTACTAGTACAAGTACCTATGACTGCGTGGGAATATTTGTGTATATGCGGCAAATGTAGTACCTACATTGCGGACACTATTGCCCTCAATGAATTGCTATGATATGGCATTTGAAAAATTGGATCCAATATTTGCTAAAATGTTGACTTGGACATTAAGTTCAGTAAACATAAAGTAACTTTGCAATAAGAATTTTCTAGCAAACCAGATCACTTTTAGTTAATTTCGTTACTTATTTCCGATTGTGACGTTTGAGTTGGGTACCACCGGTAAAAAAAGTATGAAAAACCCAACACGTATTAATATGTGTATAACATGGGTTTTTCTTAATTTAAACAAAATGTGTCTTTTAGTTTACATTGTCTGTCACTGAGTAATATTATGTACCCAAGCTGAAACGGATGTGATTGGTCTTTCGGGCGTTGCCGCGGCGAATCGCGACCGTGACAACAAATAAACAACTAACGGAACGAAAAACGGTCATACCACGGTATATATAAAGAAGTTAAATACCTTAAACACGTTTGATCACAATTTAGCTTTTAGTAATTACTAATACTGATTGATTATATCATATTTAATACCGATGTAACAGAAGTCACGATTAAAATCGAAGGGCTTTGTAGGTATTGGCGTATCACCATCATCTGCCTAGCTTTTTCCCAACTATGTTGGGGTCGGCTTCCAGTCTAACCGGATGCAGCTGAATACCAGTATTTTACATGTAGCGACTGCCGGTCTGAGCTCCCCAACCCAGTTACTGGGTAATAAATACCCCTTGGTAAGACTGGTAGCCAGCCTTTCGGGCTTCTGACGACCCGTAACGACTGTCAAAGATCAACGAATGACAGCCGGGACCAACGACTTAACGTGCTTTCTGACACGCGGAGGGGTCTCGGTATGTAGCGATGGCCACCCATCCACGGACCAACCGTGGCAAGCGTAGCTTAACCTGATCGATCGACCCGTGCATAAGCCCTTTCTGTAGGTATTGGCGTATAAACATACCTAATTATGACATTTACTGTCCCTCTATATTCATAGAAATAATGGGATCAAGAAACCTGCATGCTGATAATATAATTGGATTTTGGGACTGTAACTAAGCAATATTCGTATGTGATTGGGCAGCGAGCGTATTCGTATGTGATTAGGCCGCGAGCGTATTCGTATGTGATTAGGCCGCGAGTGTATTCGTATGTGATTAGGCCGCGAGCGTATTCGTATATGATTAGGCCGCGAGTGTATTCGTATGTGATTAGGCCGCGAGCGTATTCGTATGTGATGAGCAGAGATCGTAATAGGTGCAGTATAAATACCTAAACTTCGAGGAAAGAAGTAACAAGAGTGGATAATACCTCCTATAAAATCCCAGAATGATAAACATGACGATTAAATCTTGGGATTTAAGAAATTACAAATAATTTATTATAAATATTTAATTTGTTACAAATGTATTCAAAGTGAAATAAATAATTCACAATTTCTTATTTCCCGGGCAAGTCCCGGGATTCAGAAATTGCGAATTGTTTATTATTTTATTATAAATATTTAATTTGTTACGAATATATTCAAAGTACAATAAATAATTGAAAATTTCTTAAATCCCGAGATTTTATAGAACGTAGACCCACGTTGTCAAACAAATGAATCCACGCAGCTAAAAAGGGTTTGCGCCTTTAGGCTGTGTAAATATAGAAGTGTGCGATTTTCTCCGAATATTATATCTTAATACTATACCTGTGGGTGTCTAAGTTATGTGAAACAGTAAAGTCGTGATTAGTTAGGTACTAAGTCCAGCGGTCTTGGTCATAAAGTTAGAACGAGACTGGCTACTAATCATTTCTTTATTAGACTAAAATATTACTGAATGTATTCAGCCACCTTCATATAACACACAAAGTTGAAAGCTTTGTTCTCACTGTGACTACCTAGACAGAGTTAACAAAAGGTGTTGTGAGCTATTTAGTATTTTCTTCGAACAATAGTAATTGTGACGGCACGTGACATCAGCAATACAGACTGACAAACTTTTTGTTATGTACTCTTTGTTTCAGTTCAGCTTTTTAGGCAAACTACATTTTCAGTGTACCTATTAATTACAAAGTTTACTTTGCATACCTATATATATAAAACCGTGCCCTATGTTAGGAATTTCTCTTGTAGTTACATTTTCAGATACAAATCACACATGCAAAAATACCCAGAGAGAAGAAATCATTTGTTGTTCGACCAGGAATTGAGTCTGCGACCTTTAGCGTAAAGGCCGCTTGTTCAGTAGCCATTGCGCTGCACTAACTGAACTTATTTATTTGAATTGAACGCGCATGGACGTCGAGTTGCGCTCACTAGCGCAATAAAATATTTTGAATATTTGCATAGTAGAGATAGTTCTTTTAAAAACCTACTTTTATAAAAAAAAATTGTAAACATTTATAATATTACGCATTCAAAGTCAAAAATCAAAAGTCATTTATTCATACTAGGCTGAGAATCAGCACTTTTCGAACATCAAAATTACATAAGACAGTCCCCCGAGACGCGCGCCCGTCACCACTTCCTAGTGCTTTAGCTAGGGAGAAGAAGTGGCGCAACAAACTCCCCAGCCGCACAGCTGTCTGTTCAGTTAAAAAAGTTGATTATATTATGCAGCACTGCGCAAAATAATTTAAGTTTTACACAACAAAACGTGAAATTAAATTAAATTCATTGCCATAAGTCAGCTAACACACGCCAATAAACGAAAAAAGAAAAAAAAAATCGAATTATTGGATAACTTAGGTATTATTTAATTAACAATTCAATTGCAGAGCACGGAAAGCTCACGAACGCCAGCATTACGGCAATCGGCTGATAATTCTCATGAATGAACAGAAATGGACACCAATCCCGCGACACGAAACAATGCAATACAAACTTTAGCTCACGTTGGTACACTAAGTCACGTTCACACTGCAGACAATAACACTTTAAGTACCTACTTGAGAGGTAGCACTCAAGTACTTTAACTTGGCCGGTACCTGAGAAAAGTCTTTTATGTTTGGCAAAGACTTAATTACCTTTTTAGTTGCTAAAATAATGCTAAGACATTGCTAAATCATTGAGCATTTTTGCTAAGACATTGCGCTTAACTTATCTATAATCCTAAGGCCGTGAACCGTAATTACTTTTGTTGATTTGTTGATTGGAAAGTCAAAGCTAGGAAAGGTCTATTGCAGATGTTAGACGGCAGAAGATAGGTATATCATGTAGCATCACGGAGTAATCATTTATTTTTACAGGCAGCAGACCTGAAATTGACAGGATAATGATAAGAAAGACGTGGCTTTTTTTTTTGGGTGGGAAATCATCAAATAACTTCTGCGTGCGTGTCAGACTTTTACTGACTAAAACCCACCCTTGTTCCTTCCGTTGCCTGAGCCAGGGCCACGGTAACTCTTTCAAACAACCCGCGACTTTGGTAGGCATCGGACGGCGAGCTACCAATTGCTCGCCGTTCGCAAGCCCGCGCCTATATACGGTGGTCGGGAAACAGCTCTCAATTCCCGAAGGCCAGAGCATCTCCTGTGGCGACTAGGGGCGTGAGGGCGCAAAGATTGCCTCTCCCTCACGCGTTCTGCCTCCTCCTTCGCGAGCATTACTGCTTCGCAGAAGGTGTTGATGGTTTCCCATGCACTCTCGCTCCGTACCATGGCCTAGACCATGGCCGGATGCTAGAAATCGCCGCCGCCGATCGCCTTCGCGAGGACGAGGCGGTGCTCCACACAAGCCGGGCAGACCGTATGCTCCACCGTGTCCTCTGGGCAATGTACACGATGGTAACACCCGGGCGTTTCCTCCCGCCTTATTCGAAATAGGAACCTCCCGAAGTAACCGTGTCCGGTGAGGACCTGCGTCAGGCGGAAGGTGAGGACGCCGTGGCGCCTCTCCAACCATTCCTCAAAGAGGGGACTTATCGCCGCAATTGTGGCGTGCCCAAAGAAAGACATGGCTGGAACGTGTACTTGTTCGTGAGAAGCTCGTGGTAGTGCCCGTTTGTCAAATGCACTATCACTGTCAAAAACCTTTTCTGTATTTCTTATCATAACAACATTCATCTTTTCCCCGAAGGGCTGGGCAGACGTGTACCTATAGTACACCCACATTTCGTCCATGTAATAGGGGGCTTTTCTGTATTTCTTATCATAGCAACACGCCTCTTTTCCCCGAAGGGCTGGTAATAGTACACTCACATTTCGTCCATATAATAGGGGGCTTTTCTGTATTTCTTTACATAGCAACACGCCTCTTTTCCCCGAAGGGCTGGTAATAGTACACTCACATTTCGTCCATATAATAGGGGGCTTTTCTGTATTTCTTATCATAGCAACACGCCTCTTTTCCCCGAAGTGCTGGTAATAGTACACTCACATTTCGTCCATATAATAGGGGGCTTTTCTGTATTTCTTTACATAGCAACACGCCTCTTTTCCCCGAAGGGCTGGTAATAGTACACTCACATTTCGTCCATATAATAGGGGGCTTTTCTGTATTTCTTTACATAGCAACACGCCTCTTTTCCCCGAAGGGCTGGTAATAGTACACTCACATTTCGTCCATATAATAGGGGGCTTTTCTGTATTTCTTATCATAGCAACACGCCTCTTTTCCCCGAAGGGCTGGTAATAGTACACTCACATTTCGTCCATATAATAGGGAGCTTTTCTGTATTTCTTATCATAGCAACACGCCTCTTTTCCCCGAAGGGCTGGTAATAGTACACTCACATTTCGTCCATGTAATAGGGGGCTTTTCTGTATTTCTTATCATAGCAACACGCCTCTTTTCCCCGAAGGGCTGGTAATAGTACACTCACATTTCGTCCATATAATAGGGAGCTTTTCTGTATTTCTTATCATAGCAACACGCCTCTTTTCCCCGAAGGGCTGGTAATAGTACACTCACATTTCGTCCATGTAATAGGGGGCTTTTCTGTATTTCTTATCATAGCAACACGCCTCTTTTCCCCGAAGGGCTGGTAATAGTACACTCACATTTCGTCCATATAATAGGGGAATTTTCCGTATTTCTATTTTCTGTTAAAACTCACGAATTTATTTTTATCCTTCTTTAAACTTGCTTTTATTTGACTTGTCATTAAAGATTAAAACATTCATGCTAATATAAACATTCCCACACTTGTGATCGTATTAAATAACACATAACAGACGACCTTGGCTAATTACAGTATCTTTTGGCGTAGATTTCATCTTACCGTTACGACATCACGCCCCAGAATGAACGCAGCCTATGTCACGCGTAACGTCGCCGCCTCAGATCATTATCTCGTGGGCCCAAGGTCGCAGTCACTCGAAAGGTTCAACCAACCCAAAATCTGATTCACCCCATTCTCTCACTTCAGGAAGTTATTTATACAAAGGATATAAGTTGCAATTTTCGGTGACAACTACCTAAAGCAATTTAATATGCTGTTGAAAAGCATTTTTTTACAACGAATCATTCTAGTGGTTTTACATACCTATTCAAAAATGCTTTTGCGAATTTTAAACATAGGTAATTGTCTGAAAATAAAACAAGAATACGCATGAAAATCAACTAATTTATGAATGTACACTATGCTTCTGCTATTCAAAATTTTGCAGAGTTTCGTTGTAATGTTTCAAACAGACCTGAGTCTAATGTTAGACAAGAAAAGAACAAGGCATTTTAGTTATGATTGTCTGATTCTACGCCTGTATTCTTATCAATTCACATGCCGTTACTTTAGCTTATTGACGTACGTCCTGACGTAAGCAAGACGTAAGGGAAACTCAAGGTAGAAGGTTTAAATTCTCTGAATTTCTTTAATTTGTCGCACTATACCGCCAATATCGTTACGTACAAATGTAAGTAAGTAAGTTGCGGATACCAGCCTGTCTTACCAATATCTACAACCAAGTGTATTGGTATTTCGGAATTTTCATTCCTTGTTCTCGGTAGGCATTGCCTTTTTGGATCAAAATGATCGTGTGTTCGTATTTTGTCGTGAAGCTGAATTCATAAGAACTAAACAGAAAACAATATGTGACAAAGTAATTCATACTTAAAATATAATTTCAGTTATTGATTTATTGACTTATTATAAGTTTTTAAACCGACATGGTCACTGACATTATCATTAGAACTTAAAACGGGATATTTACCATGTATATTAATTGATTTGAGTTTCCAATATTTCGGCACTGTTGCAAGTGCCATGATCACGGATAAACTGAAGTTATTGCGGGTGGATGTTTACGAGCAGACAAAACGGTCTACCCTCTTTCTTGTTCGTTTAGTGCGATTGACACCGCTACCATTGTCACTTGTTACAGAAGAGTTGTCAAAAGAGTGTCAACACATACTTTCTGATGGAACAGCTAGGTACTTGCTCCGTCCTAGAAATGTGCAGCCTCCGAAACTTTATGGATTACCAAAAGTACACAAGCAGAATGTTCCGCTACGGCCCATAGTCAGTCAGATTGACTCGCTCACGTAACACCTGGCGAAGCATGTGGCTGGTGTGCTTCAACCATTGGTTGGACAGTCAACATCATATGTAAAAGACTCTCGGCATTTCATTGACATCCTGCAGTCCATCAAACTCCAAACAAAGGACGTAATGGTCAGTTTCGATATCGAGTCCTTGTTTACAAATGTACCAGTGGCGGACTGCATGGAAGTAGTTAAGGTGAAATTGCAAGCAAATAACATCCCTGTAGAATACGTGAAATTACTAAATCACTGTTTATCCACCAGTTACTTCATATACCAAGGTCAGTATTACCTACAGATTGATGGTGTAGCAATGGGCACTCCTGTGGCTCCTATAGTAGCCAACATTTGGATGGAGCATTTTGAAGAGTTGGCTATTTCCACTGCATCTACATCAATAAAACTATGGGGGAGGTATGTTGATGACGTGTTTGGGATTATTGAAGGAGATGAACAAGAGGTAAAGGTATGCTTGGCACATCTAAACAGTATACATAGCAAAATTAATTTTACCTACGAGATGGAGAATGAGAGGACCATACCATTCTTGGACGTGAAAATTCTAGTTCGTGCTGACGGCTCTCTAGGCCACTCAGTCTATCGGAAATCAACTCACACGGATCGATATCTACATGCCGACTCGCACTACCATCCCAGACAGCTGAACTCTGTAGTGACTTCGCTCACCAACCGCGCATATGACTTATGCGACGAGGAACATTTACAGGATGAGTTAACACACGTGCAGAATGTCCTACGGAGGAATGGATATATAAGGAAGATCGCACAGCGTAGACAAAAACCTATTTCCAAACATCGGAAGTGCGAGGTTGAGAGGCAACCGGCATTTTTGCCGTATGTGAAGGGAGTGACAGAAAAGGTTGCAAATATTCTTCGGAAATATGCCGTAAAAACTGTTTTCACTCCATTCAAGAAAGTATGTCAGATGCTGCGTTCGCCGAAAGACTCCCTGGAAAAACTCGGTGTTTATAAGGTAGACTGTAGCTGTGGAAGGTCGTATATTGGCCAGACAAAGCGTACTGTGGCGTGTAGAATATCGGAACATATAAGGGCAGTGAGAAACAACGATACACAGAAATCGGCCATAGCTCAACATCTTATAGAATCCGGATCTAACCATTGGATTAAGTTACATAACCCTCAGGACTGGTGAGAGAAGCGATTGAGATTACTAAATATAAGAACTTCAACCGTGAGGATGGGTTTCAACTGCCGAGAGCCTGGAATCCAGTGGTCCAATTGTGTAAAGACCGCAAGAGTACCGAAAAAAGTTCGCGAGCGGACACAGTGAGTTTTGTGAAAGAGGGTAGACCATTTTGTCTGCTCGTAAACATCCACCCGCAATAACTTCAGTTTATCCGTGACCATGGCACTTGCAACAGTGCCGAAATATCGGAAACTCATATCAATTAATATACATGGTAAATATCCCGTTTTAAGTTCTAATGATATTGACTTATTATTAGGTACTGCATTTTTCAGAACATTCTTTTCTAGCTACATTCTTGAATAGGCTTTTGTCATCCTGACGTAAACTTATAACGTAGATAGAATTACTAGTTTTTTTCAGATTCAGATTCAGATATTAGTGCAAACAAAAGGAATATTGGTACGATTCCTTACTATTGTTTACATGATAGGAACACATTATACAGGTGATTGATCACCAGTAGCCCGGTGTCGAAACATAGCCTTTATTGAACCTACATGTGCACATTTTCGTAGACAATTGTGGCAATTTATATCATTACGATTTACACATAATGGGATTTGGTTTGTAGGCTCACCAATTGGCAGTCGTTATAGTGATTGCATTTAAATTGATGTCCTTTATTGCAGAAATTACCCTTATGAAGGGATGTGTGTACTTAAGCAAAATAGAAATGATTGTCACTATACCGATGACTCCTAAGTTTACTGAGTCAACTGTACTTCTATTAACTTTAAAGTAAGGCGATAAAAAGAGCGTAAGGTTATATTTCAAACGTTAATACAATCAAGAAAACTAGCTAATCATAGTGAATTGAATATAATAAAGCTTATTAGCAGTGCAAAATAAATTCCATATTATTTTATTAATAACCATTTGCTCTTTTTATCGCCTTCTTTTAAAGTTATTAGAAGTACAGTTGACTCGGTGTACATTGGAGTCATCGATACGATGATTGCGAAAATTGTGAATTAGCGTACGTGGTAACAATGCTGCAATGGTTCTAGTTATACAGATTACCTTGCAGCAAAAGAAAGATGCAATAACCAAAAAGGTGCGTTTTTCTAGGTCGTCGCGCAGTAGTTGGGGCGGTGAAGAATTTTGCGCAACTCTCCATACAATGTTCTGTAATTATCGCACCAAATCACCAGCGAGGAATGCGCGGGCGCCTTCGTCCGTCAGCACGCAACCAACTGCGTGTGTCCACATAAATAACAACAGTGATTATTTCGAACCAATGTCTTACTATTCAAGGGCATAATCGAAATTAATTGTGCTCAATGCATTTATTTGTTACCTAAGGGCAGTTCTAATCTGTAGCAGGAACTAAACTTGTTGAAGTGTTTGCATTGCTTATATTGTGTTCCGATATAAGAGTCAGTCAATTTATTTTTTGTGTTGTAGCTAATGCATCCGGTTAGACTGGAAGCCGACCCTAACATAGTTGGGAAAAGGCTAGCCAGATTAGGTAATGTGATTAGGTACTGAGATGATGATTGCTTTTTCATAGCAAATGTTCGAAGTGAAGCTGAAGCTGTTCATTTACCAGTGTAGATTGCTAAAAAGCTAGAGTTGCTTAGTAAGATTGTCAGTATTTTATTAGCTTTAAGTTTTTTCAGCATGTTGCATTTTGCGTAATAGTCGAAAGGATATAAAATAGTGAAACAAAAAAGTAAAATTCAGCAGCTGAGTATTTTATTTACATTCGAGTATAAATTCATATCATCATATTTACACATAAATATCACATTCAGTCATCCGTCATCATAACACACGAGTATGCATTAGAGTAATGGTTTAGTAATGGAGGCCATGATGTCCGTGGGCGAGGGGTGCGACGGCGTAATGTGCGAGGGGAGCGGCGTGGACCACGGGGGCAGCGTGTACCACGGGGGCTGCGTGAACCACAGGGGCGGGGTGGTGACCGGGGGTCTTGTGGACCACAGCGTTGAAACTGGAAAGAGAATTCGGTAATTAGTTTGTTGTCGTCAAATTAAGATTCAGTCCAGGCTACCCTAACGGTGCCCTGTTCCCCCTTTGCTTTGGGCATTATAGTATAATTAATGATTGTATGGAAATGAGCCTTACCCGTGGTGGTCGTCAGCGGTGTACTCTACTTTGCGCACTGAACCGTCAGGTTCAACCAGGGAGTAGCTGCCGTGCACGGCACCACCGTCGCGGCTCTCGTGCTGGGACTTGTGGTCACCGGTGTGGGGGTCAGCCACGGAGTAAGCGTAGTCGTATTTGGGGTGAGACTGAAATGTAATAAATTTTGTTTATTTAACTTGGTTTTGGCCTCAATTCATGGTTATCATAGATCAAAGGAAATAACTGAGAATGACTTTAGGATATCCGTTAGGTTGGTAATATATACCTAATTTGAGGCTGAGACCTTGTTTGTTATCAAAGTACGAAAGTAATGAGGAATCGAATGTTATACTTACGTATTCGCCATGAGCGATGGCGATGGGAGCGGCATGAACTACGGGGGCGGCGTGGACGATGGGGGCGGCGTGGACGACGGGGGCAGCGTGGACGATGGGGGCGGCATAGTGCGCTGGGGCGTAGTGGGCAGACGCATAATGCGCAGGCGCGTCATGGCGGACGATGCTCTGGGAGGACACCGCGCTGTGGTGCAGCGGCAGGAGACCAGCGCTGGCGGCAGCCAACACGGCGCTGAGGGCGAACACCTGGACACAGAAAACATATTTATACATTCCCTTTTGCTATTTAAAGGACAAAATAAATTTTGAAATACTGAGATCTTACTTTGGTGAACATTTTGCACTAGTTAATCAGAGCAGGTGACTGATACCATTATCGGTCCGGAGTGTGACTTTTATATGAAAAGCAAAACGGAGCCGCAGTCCTGGCTGTGGTGGGGAGTGCGGTCACTTCAGTTCCGTAACTTTGACACCGCGAGGTCGTTGGTTACTCGCACACATAGGCCGATTATAACTCGCAGACAATCGCCTTCCCGCGCTGCCCGTGGGCGCCCTGCACATAGCCAAACCGACATAATCTCCAATATCGATGTTGCGTGAGTAATTGCGATAATCAATCTAGTTTTTATTGTGATTTGGACTAGAGGAACAAGGGCAACATTTGAGTGATTCAAAGACATTACGTATGAAGGTTTTCCTTAACAGATCAATACTCATTATAAAACTGCATTATTATCTTAAAAAGTTTCGAGCTGATCTTTGATTAATACATTGAGATACTGCCTAAAAAGGTGTAATTAAACGCAAAGCGTGCCCAATATATTAGCTTAAAGTTACTACCTCGTTTAAAACAATGCTTTAACATACGAGGCTGGACTAGTTTTCGTTAAAGAACGTTTAATAATAGCCTACTAAACCGTATTAAAACCTATCGAATCGCATCTTAGCATCTTCTAACACGAAAAGTGTGAAAAACACGCAACTATATATATATAAACTGTAACATCACAGCCACGTTGTTTGTTTAAACCCGAAATGAAAAACATTGCCACACATAAATTTTAATTATTCACGACAATTGAAATTTGATTGCTTCAAATTATCGACTTGGTGTTATTATTACAGTGAGTATGTGATTGCGACAAAGTAATATCGGATGCCCCGGGTTCGACCACACGGCGGCGGTCAAATACTAGAGTAGGTACCTACAACGCACTCGAGTACAACGCAGTTGGGTAGACATATTTAGTTTCCTAACCGATGCTCGTAACGCGATCACAGACACTTGATATCATAAATTTAGTGTTGTTGTAACTAATAGACCCATATTAGTTCACAAAAAGAATTTTGATAATAGCTTAGCCTTGCCAAACACGCGAAGTGGTTGAGCAAAGCAATTAACAGCAGTTTCAGCACTTAATTAGGTATTAACTAAAATCACTTTTGATAATGATCACAATTTAATTTTAAGTAGTTTATTTAGAAGCACCTGTCGATCCGTTGGATAATCCGACAGTAATTTTCCTACAGTAATGAAAACGATTTTGAGAAATCACAATGTTGTACCATTCGTTGAAATAATAAACACACTTTGAGAAACTTACGTAGCTGTAGATAGTCTATTGTACGCTCTTAGAGATTTTTTTTTTGTAATTTTTCTACCTTTTCATAGGATTCAAAACCTATTCAGATAAGAAATCCACCTAATGTGTTTACATCGTTTTGCATTTTAATGCAAACATGGTTACGGAACTGAACCCTGCACCCAGTTTATCACTCAATTACTTTAAAAGTTCTTAAAGACGTCACTTTTCGTAGATCTAACAAATTCAGATACTTTTCGGACATAGACGTAGAAAATCAATTGAAAGTCAGTTTCGTAGCGAAACTATTTCAAAACTTTCAGCTTGGAATTCGATCTAATTTCAATTGAGTATTCAAAATATTTGAAAGGTGATCACGATTATTGTTCGACTGATTTAATTGTTTAGAACACATTCTGTAAAGGTCTCTTTTATCGTGGTCGAAAGGTCCGGTAATCTGGGTGTTTCGTGAGCCGATACCGCCAGCGTCACGGAAGCTCGATACCTATACTGAGTGTTAGGTTAAACGAGGGATATACTCAGTACTTATGAACACGGACCACTTTTACTATGGGGACCAACCAACCACACGAAAAATGAGTGAATTATTTTAAAATATACTTTTTTTAACACAGTCAAGCTTTTATTAGGCTGGGTATCATCTAGGACCAGAGTCATTGTCAAGACGAATCAAAAAATCCCAAACTCGAGAGGGTTGCGTCGTTTTATTATTGAATTCCCATGGCCACCTTCCGGCTTCATCATCAGCTTAGCTCCGTGTCATAATAATATTGCATTGTCATCCGATTTACATCGGAATATATGATTTCTGCTCAAACGGAAACCGATAAGTGGGTCAAATTTAACTTGCAAAATTAGAATACAGACAGACACCGGTTATGTTCAAAAAACTATAAGTAAGGTAAATTTAGGGTAATCAGTTTTAACTAACTAACGGTAGATTTTTTTTTCATATTTTAGAGTTTCATTTCATTTTCATAAGTACTGCGCTCCCATAAAGTATATCCCTCGTTTAACCTAACAGTATAATTCGGCTAACATAATATTGTTAGCAAGGTCACACGTAATAATAGATTTGGTTGAAAGGTAGGAACGATAGTTCAGAGGTTACTCACCCGATAATTGTCTGACCGTGACTCGGAACTGATTATTAATATTAATCAGAGCTTATTGTTGACAGCTTTTCATTGTCTGTATTCAACAATAGGGTTTGATACTTATGGAGTTCTTAGAATGCTGGTTAGTTCTATCGTTCATAAAACTAAGTTAACTGGGCGACCGAGCTCTGCTCTGATGAAAATAGAGAAAAACGAATTTTCCCAGATATAAGACCTAATCAGATCGATTTTTCGCCCCCGTAAACGCCTATATTGCAACTTTTATCGAAATCGTTAGAGCTGTATCGAGAACGTGATAGTGATAACAAATTTAATTTTATTATTAATTATTAGCTTTATTTTCCCACTGCACCAACCTTTATTAAAGGAGTCCAGCTCATCCTAATATCTCATCTCGTTTGCCATTAAGCGTGAGTCGTAAGTTTGACCCATTGATCGTCTGACATGCGACAGATGCGTCCAGGCCAATTCAATTTAAGCGTGGCAGCTTTCCGAGTAAGATCAGTTATTTTAGTCATGGGACGGATTATTGTATTCTTAACCTGGTCCACAAGTTTAATACCCAGAATACTTCGTTCCATAGCTCTCAGGCAAACCTCGAGCGTGGACCTCTGCTTCTTGATAGATAACAAATACTGATCATTTAATAGTCTAGGATGAGTTGTGATAGGACAAATCCTAACTAATATTATAAAAGCGAAAGTAAGTTTGTTTGTTACCTTTTCACGCCTAAACCACTGAACCGAGCATCCTGAATATTTGCATATACGTTGTCAGGTGTACATAAACGGACATAGGGTACCTTTCATCCCGAAAAAAAGTACTCTTCCCGACGAAAACAACAATAAAGTTCTTATGATAATAGATAGCGCCACGCGTCTTTCGAATCATGATTGAATTATATTATTACAGGAACTTTAGTAGTGTGTTCTTAGTTCCTTTTTTATTTTTATTTAAGTACCTAATACATTTTGTGAGTCGTAGAGTGTCGATAGACCGGTTTTTCATCCTCCTAACTATAATATTATAGATGCGAAAGTAAGTTTGTTTGCTTGGTACCTTTTCACGCCTTAAACCGCTATTCTAAATTAACACGAGTGAAGCCGCGGGCACAAGCTATTTAATATTCGTCGTAATTGTGTATCAACTACGACGAATATTATAGAGGTTCCAATTCAATATTTTTTGTTTAAGAAACCCGGCGGCACCCGTATTCAATCATTCAGAATCGTTTGAGGAATTCCGGGCCGTAAATCCTGATCCGTATTCCGGAAGTTTTCATACGAGCTCAGCGGAACGTTTAATTCGATTTAATTCCTAAATTAATTTACATACGTTAGAATAATTTAGCGTCCGGCAGATTGGTTTAGATTGTTTTGGATTAGTATTTTGACAAGTAGTTCTGATTTGAATTACTCTACCGTAACACAAACGTACATACGTAAAAAGGGTTTCAATAATTCTGGATACTGTGACTTAGATTTTTATTATGTGTTTTTTAACCAAGTAAGACCTCTTTGGATGGTCAGAGGAAGCAAGTTTAGATTTTGCATCCGCAGTTAAATGTACTTGCCTAGGATGTCAACAGGCACTCGACCTGAATGGCTAAATATAATAATTTATCCATAAACCGGTTGCCAACGAATTTCTTCATCAAAGAAAACTCCAGTAGCAAATTACCTTTTTAGCCTTTGGAAGAATAATGATTTTGAAGAGCCTAATTATATGGCGGCCCCTATAATTTAACCGAGGTGTTAATCTAACTTTAATAATTCACGTATAACTTTGACGAAACCATTTGAATTAAATTATAAAATTAGTATGTGTAATGTACAGTATATTAACTTTAACTATGCCTTGCGTTAAATGATGCTATTGCAAAACTAAACTTCAACGTTAAAGTGAAATGAATGCAGTATCAGCAGGGTGAGTGAATGTTAGGAGCAATGTGCCGAACACTTCGAGATAAAACTCGTTGCTTATGACATCGTATACTTGTAAATCCAGCCAGTTATCTTTCTGACAGGGGCGTTAACAGCATTGCTTTGGACTGAGAAATTATATGTGTTATTTGTCGGAAGCGTAGCATTATGTATTGGTAAACTATTGGGACTGTGTAGGTCTAAACATAGAACGAGCATTCCAATCTCACGTATACACAGTAGTATAGTGTACAGGTGCTCTTGTTCCTACCACTTCGTATCTCTCACAAGATAAGCCATTGTTTCAAAAAGGAGTAAATAAAGGCAACGGTTCGTACAATTTGGTCGAAATTACCTTGAGATACAGTCTCAAGGTATCGCAGCAGTCACGACACGTAATAAACTGTAGGCCCTAATGATATGAATAGTGTATGAGAGTGACAATTTGCAACGTTATGGCTTATGAAAATCGTAGTAAAGCTTATCCTTGAAAGTAATTTTTGAATAGCTACTACGAAGATAAGGATCTGATTCTGACTCGTTGGAATAAAAACTGTGTAAACCTTGGTTCTTTTTTTTGTATTTTTTTTTAGCTCTTACCAAAATATTTAACTTAATTTGTTCACAAATTACACGAGTGTAGTATAGTATTGGTCGGCGAATTGTTCCTAAACTCTGGCAGTTGGCATTGTAACCAGTAAATGTCAACCTTCACCAACCATAGATTATGGGCCATGGATTGAATCTGATTTACCGATGGTTGTAGACAATATACACAGGTAGGTAGGTAATACTAATAATACCTACAAATACTTACTCGAGATAGGTATGTTTCCATTGGCGAGTTCGAGTGAAGTACATATTTTGTTATTTTATCTATATCAAAAGCTGTGCGGGTCACAGGTTTGCTGAGAATAAACAAATGCAAGTTTATTTACCTAACTGTCACGACTGGATTAATACTTTTATCTCTGAGGCTACACGTGGGTGCAAATGAATTACTATCGCATTCCTGATAGATTCGACAGCATGACTAGCTTTCGACAGACTGCAGAATTTGCAAGTTCTACGCAAGGCAAACTTTCGTAATGTTGATAGCGAGTTTTCATACTTTGTAACATAAGCTGTACCTATTCATTAGATTTTAATCATGCTTACCTTAACTATTTCAAGACAATTAAAATATACCTTGGTTTTTATGTTATTTTAATGACTTATTATAAACAAAAGAACATACACGAAGATCACAGCGAGTATAAATAAGGTACATTGTGGTTCTTAAAGCTTCTAAGTTGAAGAGATCTAGTAGTGATGATGCTGGGATGAGTAAACGTGATGGCTGGGGCCGGAGTTGTGCACGACCGCATTGAAACTGCAACCAAAACAAACAATGATAAATATTATGACGAGATAATAGCGGTGAGACGGAACAGGTTCAGAAACAAGTTTGTTATCAAGACACCTGTTCACCAATACCTGTTGTCAGTCAGTAGCACATGGGCCGAGTTCATTACTCATACGTTACTGGTTTAGTGACCACTTACCGGTTTGACGAGCATGTGAGCATACTGAGTATGTGACTTAATACGATGTAATTTTACGACTCACATGCGTAAACAAACAAAGCTCCATAAGCGGACAAATATGGCAGGTCAGTACTGTTTTGCGCAATTGGGGGAAAGTTGCACTCTCATCAACGGTCCGTCATTACGTATGCACTTTGTGTTTAGATTCTGTTTTACGTAATTTATGAACTTTACATGACAATCTTTGCAAGTATACCTGGAATACAGTCTGATTAGCTAGTAAAGCTCTGATTAAACCTGCTATTCCGAAAATCCAAGACGGAGACTTTAAAACAAGTCACCAATGCAGGAACATCACTGATTGGTCCGCTTATTGGCTTGTTTTACCAACGGGAGTATTGAATGCATTGTTCCTAACTAATGAAGTGAGCTGTGTCCAGAACAGAAATAGGTTTGACAGACAGGTAGTTTAAGAAGTACAACTTACCCGTTGTGGTCATCAGCGGTGTAGGTGACCTTGCGGAAGGAGCCATCAGGCTGCAGCAGAGAGTATTCTCCCTTCACGACATCACCATCGCGGACCTCGTGCTGGGACTTATGGTCGCCAGTGTGAGGGTCCTCCACGGAGTACGAGTATTTGTATTTGGGGTGAGCCTGAAAATATAAATCAAGAACTACAGTCAGTCTACGGGGTCCAGGTAGATTATAAAAGTACTAGTAGCTTGTTAGAAACGTACATAGTAGTCCTCATGTCCTCCGTGGCTGTAGTAGCCCTCATGTGTGTCAACAGGGGCGTAGGCGTGAGCGACGGGCGCGGCGTGAACAACGGGAGCGTGGACAATGGGGGCAGCGTGGACCAGGGGCGTAGCGTGGGCATAGGTAGCAAGGGGAGCCGCCGCGTAGTGGTTGTCGTAGTGGTTGTCGTAGTGCGTGTCGTGATGCACTAGGTTGTGCTGAGAGGACACCGTGTACCCTCCATGCCCGAGGTGGCCCGCCTGAGCAACAGCCACCAACGCGCTGACTGCTAAAATCTGAACAGATAAAAAAAAACCCTTTAATATTTTCTCACTTTTAGAATACACTTTTCACTTCACTATTGAACACGGGAAGATGACTTACTTTAACGAACATTTTTGTGTGGGATAGTTGTGCGTGACTGACATACATGTGATAAGTAGCAGTGGGTTTTATAAGAATTGGCTCGGGAGGTCCGGTGGGGCGCCGAAAGCGATCCGCGCGTCCCCGTGGCCGCAAGGTCAGCGCGCTTTGTCTTCGACATTCTCGCGGCACATTATCAAAATGATTGTTACTTAATGAAAATACTCTGTGAACTGCGATAATACACTTATACTAGGTCAATGCGTACAATGATACGTTATTGTCGTTTGTGCGTCGCCTTGTAATCCAGTGTTATTTGTTTCGTATTTTTCGGTTCATATAGGTATATTTCTGCTATGTCATATACAAGGTTACTGGAAACATGTTACAATCCCTTTAAGGACAGATAGTAGAGGTCATTAGGTATCAAATCACTCTTGGGTACACGGGTCAAAAATTAACTATCTTCGAGATATTTAAAAAAACAGTGGACAAAAATTTGAAAATTGATAAAAAAAACTAATCTAACTAGTGGTTTTTTTGCTTTTCTAATTAGTCCTTGTTCGTGTCAATAACAATAATTCATAAAATAAAAGAAACATTGTACCATACTTAAATAATGACCCCAAATTCGTAACAATTTTCGTATATTTTGTCTTTCGTAACAAATTGCAAGTTTACTCTATAAAATTACTAACAGCTTTATCGGCGTACTATTTCATAAACATTTACACTTTATTAGCTATCTAACGAGGTATAAATATTTTCCATACGTGGAAAATGACTGAACAAACTAGATGTATTAGGAAAGAAAAGTCAATCAAATTTCATGTCTACAGTTTTATGAAAGAATAAAATATATCGAAGGTGGTTCATTTTTGACCCGTGTACCCATGAGTCATATCTAATAACCTCTACCCCCTTTTTTTTGTGGATGGGAAATCATCAAATAACTTCTCCCGCTCTGGGTGGAGCGGGAGGGCGTGTCAGACTTCTGCTGACTAAAACCCACCCGTGTTCCTTCAGTTGCCTGTGCCAGGACCACGGTAACTCTTTCGAACAACCCGCAACCCCGGCGGCCATCGGCCCTAGCGGACCCCTTCAGCTAGTGCTGACATCTCTTTGAGGCGCGCGTGGAACACAACGCGCCGTCGACCCGAGCCTGGTCCTTACCGGACGGCGAGCTACCCGTTGCTCGCCATCCACAAGCCCGCGCCTACGGTGGCCGGGAATCGGCTATCGATTCCCGACGCCCAGGGCGTCTCCTGCGGCGACTAGGGGCGTGAGGGCGCAAAGATTGCCTCTCCCTCACGCGTTCAGCCTCCTCCTTCGCGAGCATTACAGCTTCGCAGAAGGAGGTGACGGCTTCCCATGCACTCTCGCTCCGTACCATGGCCTATACCAGGGCCGGACGCGAGAGATTGCCGCCGCCGATCGCCTCCGCGAGGACGCGGCGGTGCTCTGCCCAAGCCGGGCAGACCTCCACCGTATGCTCTACCGTGTCCTCCGGGCGATCCACACAGTGGTAACACCCGGGCGTTTCCTCCCGCCTTATCCGGAACAGGAACCTCCCGAAGCAACCGTGCCCGGTGAGGACCTGCGTCAGGCGGAAGGTGAGGGTGCCATGACGCCTCTCCAACCACTCCTCAAAGAGGGGACTTATCGCCGCAATTGTGGCGTGCCCAACCTCTACCCCTTAAAGGGATCGTGACATGTTTCCAGTAACAAGTGTTCCCTGTATATGACTATCGATTAAAATTCTTCTGGACCATATAAAGTGACAAATACACATAGTTTTGTTATCTTGTTGAAACCTGACCTACGAATTAACTAAACCATCAAATTACAGAAAAGAATATACTGTTATATGTAATAGTATCATTACCATTGCGTTAACTGTAACTCGGCCACCAGAACACACGTAACATGTAAGCTTATGTAGTAAGTTTCTACAAATACCGTAAATAAATAAAACAGTACAGTTTGCTATAATTAACACAACCGCATGATATATGGAAAATAAAACAAAAATAATTATTAGGAAAGCTGTTTCGAAGGTAGCTGTTTGTGTTAATTGATTGTTCCAAAAGGAATTATAAATTAATTAGAAGGAAACAATCAATAACAAAGTGGAACGTAATACTCTGACATAATTTGGTGATGTATAATGTCCGACACAGTGAACGATTCTGGAGCGGATGTTGCTATAACCAACATTATTTGTTACCTGCCTGACTAGTGAAAACAGTAAAATGGCAAGGGACATCATTTATTTATCCCTGAGTAACCTTTAGTAATCCTCAGGGAAGTAAGGGCTTTTGTCCAGTGTGCCTAGCACATCCCGCGAACGTACATAAGTATAGATCTACTAATGTAAAAGTAGCGTAGGTATTGAGTGATTTTTGCCTTCACATTAATACGTTCCTGCTAGGCCATCAAGCTTCAAGCTTCTCGCAAAAGCTTGAACACCTTGTTCCTTGCCATCCATAACTCCTGGCTGCATTCTTTTTTAACTCTTTATCAAATCTCTAGTAAGAACGTTATCTACATTATTTTAAGAAATGCACTTCTAGCACGCAATTTAACCCCACCGGTGGGTTCCCGCATTGTCGAGGCTAGGGGGCTCAGTAGCCGTGGCTTGGTCACCCACGGTGAAGAGAAGAGGAACCCGAGGAGGGGCCGCTCGTCAGAGCTTTTCCCAGGAAGCCGACGACGTAGCAGCCAACAAGTAGGTTGCGGTGTCGCTTGGGCGACATGGCAACTGAGACGGGCCGCGATGTCGTATGGGAGGCATCGCGGCTGAGGGTTGGAGGCCGCAGCGGGAGAGGAGTGCTGGTATTGCGGTGCGCCGCTCTCCATACCTTTCACAGCCTTGACGGGGTCGCCACCGTCTGATGGCGGACGTGGTGGGGTCGCAGGGGAGAAGGAGTGTCAGTATTTCGTTGGCCACTCTCCCTATCCTCTGCGGCCGAAAAATGGTTTGCGGCCGGGCCACTGACCTGATCGGTCGCAGGGGGACCAAGGGTGCTTAGACACGGGGTCGTCTAGCGCCCATGTGCTGGTTTGGTCCCTGGGGTGGTCATGGTGTGCAATGTGTTCTGGTGCGCCGGTGATGGGGATACTCCCCAGAGGTGGGTCCGGTGACGGACAGCCGCCGCGCGGCGGGTTCGCGGTGAGTGGTAACGCGTGCCCGTGTTCCCGCCACAAGCGGCAGAGGAGGACACCGTGGAGTTTTAATGGGTTGGAGTCCCACGTAACTGCACTATCTCCCCGTGGTAGTGCAGTATGCATGAGCATTTCGCCACGCAAAAACAAAAGCACGCAATTTGAGAACCTAATGGTATTGGGATTGGGTAGGCAAAATACATATCGATCATGTTAAATGGGTCCATAATATATTGATGCTAGGAGATCTGAATGTTGTTTACTTTCCGTACAACGTACAGTCACGAGCACTATTAAGTATACACTTAGCAAATTTAATAAGTGATTTTATCTACTCTCATATCGTAAAATACGAATTATAAAGTTCAAAATGAGTTTATATTGACCTACTTTATAAATACAATACTGAAATTTAAAAATAGAATCAATTATTATAATATTTTTTCTCTAACAAAATAATGTTATAAAACATTTTTTTTTACCATTACGATACAGGTCACCAAGGAGTTTGCATCTTTTTTTTTTTCTAATGGAACGCATATAACTGCGCGCCGTTTTTATAGCATTAAAAAAGTTTTGATTTAAATTTTTTACTTGTCTGTGGCAGCGCCCGCTTTAACGCATTCGCGTTGGATGTGCTGGGTTT
The DNA here is from genome assembly GCA_948252095.1 of Dicycla oo. Lineage (NCBI taxonomy): Eukaryota > Metazoa > Arthropoda > Insecta > Lepidoptera > Noctuidae > Dicycla > Dicycla oo. The sequence continues at coordinate 22,540,768 of OX411714.1, forward strand.
TAGCACGATTCATTCGTTTTGTTATACAGAATTTCATGGGTTTTTTTATTTTGTGTCAATCCCTATGTATGTGAGTAGATAAAGTAGTGTACGAAACTGCACATAACTAACAAGGCGAGGTTACTAATAGTATCACACGAGTGTTTGTCCCTAATTATGTAACAGTTTCAAAACTACTATTTTCGAACTGTTTTGATTTTAATTTTATGTTGTTACGAACATTGGGAAACACTGCTTATTTAAGTTCTTTGGAAGACTTACAGCTAAACAAAACAGAATCACAATAGCACGTGCAACTGTCAGCCAATTACAAGTCTTCACTATTATAAACAGAACAATCAACAACACAGCACTGTCCACTAAAAAGAAAAAGAGAACATCAAAGCTAAAACTTAAAATACACTTCATAAAGGCTATTATGAAATAGGTTTTATTTCAAGGTTGCGATCCTTATTCATGAGAAAATTGCTTTTGAATATTGCTAAGTGTAGACATGTTATTGCTCGTGACTGTACATCGAGTAACTCCTGTCAGTAGTTATGAACGTATCAGTGTACATTGTTTTCATCTAGATTATGAGATTCTGGCGTCTATTGTGTAGCACAGGCATGTTCCCATCCCTTGAAACTTTATTTGAATGGTTGTGTCGAAGAGATTACGTATTACACGTGGCGTTGATATGTAAATGCGAATTCAGCTGACACAAGTCACAATATACAACATTACTTTAGTAAATAGTTAAAGATAGCTTTAGGTACTTAAAAACAGATTCTGGCTTTCTGGCTTTCTCCAGAAAGTGGATTACAACTTTAGAAGAAGCCATCATCAGAAGCCAGAAATTCATAATCTTAATAATCTTTTAAGTGAATTTGATTGCAAAACGACCTCGTCAAAATTTGAATTTCGCGGGATACCCTGGCGCTTTTACCTTAATAAAATTTAGGTATTTTACGTGTAATTACATCATGCGTGCGGGGTACATCTGTTCCTGTAACTGATCGGCTTGAGCTCCTAGGCATGGAGTTGACATCTGGTCTCCAAATCGGCGCCACCATCCAGTACAAAGCCGAAATAGCAGCCAAGAAGCTGGGCATCCTAAATAGGGTGAAGCGATACTTTACGCCTGGGCAGCTTTTAACCCTTTACAAAGCGCAAGTCTGATGCCACCTTTGGGATGGCTCAGCTAAATATCAACTTGCCGCGTTTAACTCGGTGGAACGCAAAGCTAAGAGGCTCATTGGCGACATAGAACTGGTGGATGCCAAGCTTCACAGCTTGGTTCATCGCCGCAAGGTTACCTGTTGTTCGGTCTTCTACAGATTGTACTTCGGTGAGTGTGCCCAAGAACTCCACGACCTGATTCCACCGGCACCCTTCTACCATCGGACATCTAGACGCACTGCCAGTTACCATCCCTACCTAGTTGCTAGTCCATCAATTTGCACTAACCGTTTCCAAATTTCTTTTATAATGCGCACAGCGAACCAGTGGAACTCACTTCCTGCGTCTGTGTTTCCGAGCGCATACAACCCTAATCTCTTCAAAGTGAGAGTAAACAGGATTCTTCTTGGTGAGCTCACTCCATCGTCGACTTTGTCTCTGTAACCTAGACTAGAGTCACAAGAACAAACCCATATCAAATAGAAATAAATAAATTGATTGCTCAATAAAGAGGATGTTTATGTATTGTATGAGATATCTTATTAGATACATAGTTTAAAAATAATGTTCATTTATTGTTACATATATTATGTACAAGAATATAAATTACTCTAATATCATTAATAAATTATTAATTAATATTAACATAGTGTAGTAGTACATACATTTTAAAAGCCCTTTCTGTTGATATTTTGAAATGTTTCATAAATAGTTTCTGCCAACAAATACTGTTCTGGTGAGAACACGATTTAATTTCGTTAATACTTTTGGAAAAATATCGCATTTGTATTTAGCTAACCTATAGTAGGTACATATTCTTTGCCCTTTCCGTATGTCATCATCATCTGCCTAGCCTTTTTCCAACTATGTTGGGGTCAGCTTCCAGTCTAACCGAATGTAGCTGAATACCAGTATTTTACATGGAGCGACTGCCTATCTAATCTCCACTACCCAGTTACTGGGTATCCTTTAGTAAGATTGGTTGTCAGACTTTCGAGCTTCTGACGACACGCAGCGACTGTCAAAGTTCCACGAATGATAGCCGGGACCAACAGCTTAACGTGCTTTCCGAGGCAAGGAGGGGACTTTGTATGTAAAGATGGTCACCCATCCACGGACCAACCGCGGCAAGCGTAGCTTAACCTGATCGATCGACCGGTGCCTTCCGTATGCAGGTACCTATTGATATTAATACAGCTGATAATTTTCCATTGCGATGAAACGAGTCACCAAAAAATGGCAGGAAGCGGAAAGATTCAATAATATAATACTCGATTATGATATTTTTTCTCAACTTAATTCGTAATACGACCATTTAATGGTTTCTGGCTATTCATTTCGTGGAAGTAAAAGTAATTTTATTTAATAATAATAAGTGGCTCTAAAACAAAGGATAATATGACTGGTAAATCTGTATAAGAAGTCAAAAAATGTGACTTGTTGACAATTCAATTTTTAGATACATACATACCTACCTTGATTGAGGATATTTGCAAGCTTTATTTTTTAAGGGCATAATTATTGTGATGCATTGAGAAGAATATCTGAAGTCTAATGCCGCAGTCCCACGGCTCGCTTTCTCAGGCCAGAGCGCACCTGGTCAGGCCGACGGAAAACAACACACCCAACAGCGCGGCACAGCGCGGCGCGGGAATAGTCGGTTTGCAGTGGCTGGTCGTCGCCCGACCGTTATTCCGTGAAATGCTCGGCACGGACCGCGACAGGCCTCGACAGGCAGGGCCGCGATAGGCCTCAACAGGCACGGGCCGCGACAGTCCACGACGGGCCGTGGGAACGCGACATTACACAAGCGCTGAATCACGCAGGCGCAACAGCCTTGTTATAAAATTATGATATCTAATAAAATGTCGGCCTACGGCCAAATAGTTTTCTTTGTTACGTTTCAATGCTTGAACTTGTCATGTTTTGAATGACACTTTATTCATTAAGAGGTTCGTAATTAAGGTAGTTTGATAAATTGGCATGATAATCTCTTGCGGTCGTCGAAGAAGCGATTGCCTCAACTAATGATTAGTTTAATTGAAATAACTAAAAACCCGTTAATGGGTCAATGAACTCATTATTGTTAACAACTTTACTTTGGGACCATAATTATAAAAATAAATTCTGACTCTATTTTAAGATTTAAGATGAGAAACTTTATCATCATCTTCTCATTTTCTATTTCAACGGGGATTTCGAGAAGAACAAAACAAAATATTTCTTGTACAGGTTATAAATATTTTAATAAATTAATTCATAATCGTATTTGGTTTCAGCAGGTCGACGTAGACAATATTATCCACTAGGCATGAATTTATTTAATAGTGGTGGTACTCAGGTGCGGGGTGGATGGATGGAGCCGAGGTATGCACAACGGCTTGGAATCTGAAGATAAACATAATTATTATTCCTCCGATTAATCGAACAATCTCCAAAATTCCATCGACAACTTCGTAACGGACATACAATTTTCTGGTGGCCAAAAAACTGTAAAGCAAGTAATAGTCACCTCTTGGGTATGGTAAACTTTTTGCATAACACGTTTATCAATTTCAGCGTGGTGCTAATCAAAGATGTCTCCAGATACGATGGTTTGTAAGGAGCATTGATGAGATGTGATTAAAATATTTCCTTCTATTACTTTGATATCAAGAGGTTATCGGAGAAATGAAGTTCTGCGCCCAAGCGAGGTGAAATTTAGTGACTTCGTAAAAAAAATTTGACTTACCCATTGTGGTCATCAGCGGTGTACTCGACCTTGCGCACGGAGCCATCAGGCTGCACCAGAGAGTAGTATCCGTGCACGGCGTCGCCGTCGCGGCTCTCGTGCTGGGACTTGTGGTCACCGGTGTGGGGGTCCGACACGGAGTATGCGAAGTCGTATTGTGGGTGAGTCTGGAATAAATAGATAACATTGGAAAATGTAGACACTACTGTTGCTGTATCAACATCAAATTACTTGTTCTATAAACAGAATTAGAAATAATTTTGTATGCACTAAATCGAATACTTAATTAAAATCAAGAAGTCTGTAATATTGTATTCTACTACCGTACTTCAGTAAATCATCAATCATGTGTAGCTTTATATTTAATAAAGCTACACATTTGTTTGTGTACAACTACTTTTTTAGGATTCCGTATCTCAAAGGGAAAAACGGAACCCTTATAGGATCACTCATGTGTCTGTCTGTCTGTCCGTCTGTCACAGCCAATTTGCTCCGAATCTAATGGAGCGATTAAGTTGAATTTTGGGATGCATATGAATTTCAAACACGGTCGTGTAACATAAATAAAGGAATTTTTAATATGGGAGTTACTTTTGGGGGCATATAAGGAAATTATCACATATCAAATGAAAGTGCTTACTGTGAGGGTCTCAAATAGATATTTTTTTTTATAATTTTAAAGTATTTTAAAAGTTATTTAAGAAAATAGACGGAATTTGACAATTCCCCCTATCTCCAAAACTACTGAGCTACATAAAATATTGAAAAAATACAGATACCTATAGATTACAGGATAACCTATAAGAAGTCTATGGTCCTAAAATAACATGGTAAATAAATAAATTTGTAGTTGGAACGTAGGGGCGAACATGTTATTCAACAAAAATGCTAAGTTAATTCTTAGGATAAATTCAACCCAACTACGGAACCCTTCATTGTGCGAGGTCCAATACGCACTTGTGTATATAATATCGATCGTGTGGATACGTTTGTAAGAGTAAAACCCCCTTAGAATATTAGAGGAGATTGTTATTGCTAGATAGATTAACTTACATGCTCATCATGGCCTTCGTCTAAGCCTTCGTCTAAGTGTTCAGCGTACGCCACGGGAGCGGCGTAAGGAAGGGGTGCGGCATAGGGTGCAGCGTAGGTGGCGTCATATGGCGCAGCGTAGCCACCTTCATAGGGAGCGGCGTATGGCGCAGCGTAGCCGGCTTCATAAGGAACGGTGTATGGCGCCGCGTAGGGAGCGGCGTAGTGACCACCATCGTGGCGTACGATGCTCTGGGAAGACACGGCGTGACCATGTGCATAGGCTGACGCTAGCATCGCACCAAAGGCTACCAGCTGAAGACACAAGAAGAGAAATTTTAAATTAAGAAACTTCGATCTGTGATTCCGTTGTTCCACAATTTTGTAGATCACACTGAGAACCCAGCAACTTTTCACTCCACTTTATGAATTCACTTGTTTGCTATAATTAGCCTAAAATGTTCCCACTGCACTACTGGGACACAGGCCTCCTTTCTGTGAGAGGGAGTGAGCTGTAATCCACCACGCGGGCCCAGTGCGGGTTGGTAGATGTCACATGTCTTCGAATTTTTAGTTTTAGGTCGTGCCGGTTTCTTCACGCTGTTTTCCTCCACCGTTTTGAGAGCAGTGGTGATTAAACTATTTACACAAAGTAAAACGCCTGCCTGGGTTCGAACCTACAACTCGTAAGCTAACGTAACTTATTTAACCGTTCCAAATCGCAAGTTCTGAATTTTGTTTTAGGGAACTGACTCCTCAGATTAAATTATTGTTACACTTACTTTGCTGAACATTTTGTTGTTGTTTAGATCAAAGTCAATCAATGAATGATGATAAATGCTGCTGACCGTGGGTTTTTATATGAGTTAAAACAGAATAAGAACAAGTGGGGCTGGCCACACCGCATGCGGACCTCGCGACAATGACAATAGTTAAGGTCGTCTTAAAAAACCGATTATAGAATTGCAATATATGTCATGGTATCGATAACGGCGTGGCCATGTCATGCCGTCTAAATGTGCATGTTTTGTTCAGCTAAACAAAAAATATCGTACGCATGAACGAAATTTTCAAGTGCGTGGGTTTATGAATGAAAGAGTGACAAGTGATTTTGAAGGATGAAGACCATTTGTCTTCAGTTTTGTTTGTGCGGTCAGATACACGACTTTATTGGCTCTGATTCATTACAAATGTGAAATTCATATGACCCCAATATGGTCATCACCATCTTCTTTCCCCAATTTATTTGGAGTCTCTCTCTTTCCGCTGGTTTGTTAGTCCTACTTCTATCTTAGGTCAGAAAGTGTTATGACTGAAATGGGTATTTACTACCAGTGGCTGCTTCAATGGAGGAGCTCGTGGCTAAGTAATAACAGTCGAACGGATCGATTCATCAGGTTAAGCTACGCTTGCCGGGGTTGTCTGTGGATGGGTGACCATCTTTTCATACCGAGACTCCTCCGTGCCCCGGAAACCACGTTAAGCCGTTGGTCCCGGCTGTCATTCGAGGATCTTTGACAGTCGTTACGGATCGTCAGAAGCCCGAAAAGTCTGACAACCAGTCTTACCAAGGGGTATCGTATTACCCAGTAACTGGGTTATGGAGGTCAGATAGGCAGTCGCTCCATGTAAAATACTGGTATTCAGCTGCATCCGGTTAGACTGGAAGCCGACCCCAACATAGTTGGGAAAAGGCTAGGCAGATTGATTGGCTGCTTCAATAAATGAATGGTCATAATAACCAAGATGATTGCTAATTTTAGTGTACTCTAATTAAAGGTAAATAGGGCGAGAACCGCTGGATGCGGGAAGCACAGCATAGGTCAAAGTGGCGGTGCTTGGGCGAGGTCTATGTCCAGCAGTATCACGTCTTTCGGCTGATATGTTGATGATGATGAGAGCGAGAATCAGTGCCCTCTTAATTTATTTATTGCCCCTGCTACGTACAGGTTACATTTACCGATGTGGCGACATGTCAGGACGTCGAGATTTCTGTGTCTAAGTTAAGGACCAAAAATTTACAAGGTGCCTTTGGTATCATCGAAATCGGTAATATTGAAATTAATTAATTTGTAGGACAGTACTTAATTTAAATTTTACCGATTAAAAGTTAGTAAATCTACAGGAAAATGTTTTTTCATGCTTTTTATGTTGTTTATTAGTTAAAGAAGAATGTTTGTCACTGCTTTAGGTTGTTCGATACGAGCAAGGCCGTACTGCGAAGTGCTACGTGATCTCAGTCATAATGAACGGAAAAAATCTCCGTAACGATTATACCGTTCAGTGCAATGTTGACAAAAACTGTCGATATTTATCATTCCGTACTATTATTATGCTGATTATAATATTTTTTGTCGATTCACTCAGGTTAGTAAGTTTAAGGCTGTGCTAGTACAGGAACAGTCACCGAAGCTAAATAGCATGGTTAATCATTTACTTTAATTGCAGTTATTAAGTATCTGTACACATAACAATACAACAACACAATACAATATTAATTGTATCATTTTAGTATATCTACCACTGTGGTCAACTTGTGTTTATGTATTACTTAGGATAAATAAACATTATTATTATTTTGAATGTGTGCAACTACTTAGATACCTACATTCATCATCTGCCTAGCCTATTCCCAGCTATGTTGAGGTCGGCTTCCAGTCTAACCGGATATATTACATGGAGCGACTGCCTATATGATGACCACAATCCAGTTGCTAGATAATACGATACCCCTTGATAAGACTTGTTGTCAGACTTTCGGGCCGCTGAGACCCGTAACGACTGTCAAAGATCCACGAATGACAGCCGGGACGAACGGCGGCACGGAGGATTCTTGGTATGTAAAGATTGCCACCCATCCACGGACCAAGATATATTATACCTATATTTTCAGCTTTTATACAGGACAATTTTTTAAGTAGTGCGCGTATTTTCACAGGGTGTTCTACTCATGAATATGAACAACTTTCACTATGGGACAAACCCTGAAATCGCGAAAAAAAAATTGCATAATTCGTCAAAATATACTGAACAGCTGTTTTTTTTTTCGCGATTTCAGGGTTGGTCCCATAGTGAAAGTGGTTCATATTCATGGGTCCTGTATAATGTGTACTTCATGTTATAAGCATACATTTCACTATAGCTACTCTTACAATTAATGGTTTTATCCCAAATACATTTCTAATTCTCAACTTAAGCCAATCTTCTCCTTTTAGAAGTTGCTTGCACTTTTAATAAATAAGACGAGTTGTAGCTGTACACTTGGAAACAAAGCATTTCAATTGTAAAAATGCAGTAAATTCACAGACAGGCATTTATCATGGTAGGTAATATGTTGTATTCAATACATAATTCAAATTGCAGCCCACAATTTAAAATGAATAATTCTATTATACTAGGAACTAAAGGCAGACATGTCTGAAATTCTTGTGTACAAAATTCTTACATAACTTATTGCCGTTCTATTGTAGTGAAACTAAATCTGGAACTATGACATACGAGCTTAGTTATTGCCATTATTTAGTAGTATTAAAGTTCCGGAACAGTTGATTTGAAAATATTAACCTAATAAATTTAAAAAGCAATTCTCAGCAGACTACGAACATAAGACGTAATATTAGTGACATATTAAGTATTTTGGCAGGTATAGCAAATGGTTCAATTGATTGTCCGGAACTACTTAGAAAAATACTTCTTCGTACTAATTTACTAAACCTACCACCTACCACCAGACGACCTCTGCTGCAGGTACCATGCGCATTGACTAAGGACAGGAGCAACTCCTTCTCCAATAGTTTACCATCGCACCTGGAGATCGATCTATTTTGCACCAACGCACACAGTATTAGAAATATCCTAAACAAGGAATATTTTGGAGCTAGTCATGAATCCTAGTCTACATAGTTCGGTTTATAATATCTAACGTAATGTTATGTAGGTATGTCATATATGATTTAACATTAACTGTTTTGATGTTGCACGACTCGACTAATTCTCTATATTCATCTGCTTAATTTAATGTTCTTTTTAGGGCCCGGTACCTACCTCAAAAGGAAAAACGGAACCCTTATAGGTTCACTCGTGTGTCTATCTGTCTGTCCGTCTGTCACAGCCAATTTGCTCCGAATCTAATGGTTGGTCCATTAAGTTAAAATTTGGTACACATAATATGAATTTCTGTGACCCAAACACGGACGTGTATCACAAATAAAGGAATTTTGAATATGAGGGTCACTTTTGGGGGCAAATAAGAAAAAAAAAAAGTTTTGCAAACTTTCTCGAATTTTAAAATATATTCTTTTAAATTTATTTAAGAAAATAGACGAAAATTGACCATTCCCCCTTATCTCCGAAATTATAGTCTAAAATTTAGAAAAAAAAAATACAGAAAATAGTTCTATGCCTATAGATTACAGGAAAACCTATAAGAAGTCTTAAAATAACATGGTAAATCTCTTAATATATGTGCGTAAACTTACATTTGCAGTAGGAAATGGGCGAACATGTTTTTCAACTACAATATTAAGTTTGTTCTTGGTATAAATTCATCCCAACTACGGAACCCTTCATTGTGCGTGGTCCGACTTGTACTTGGCGGTATTTGTTTTGTTTCTCTTTGGCTACGTTTCTTTTTATTACCAAAATAAAAATGTTTTTTTTTCTGTTGGTTTGTAAATTGCAGTTAACGTACATTTAGTCAACGCAAAGTACTTGAATCTAGGTATACATGTGGAGGCTTGTAATTAGTAAATTTTCCTACCTACGAATGATGATTAATTATGTTATTAGTCTGTAAGCCTTCTGTAAAATAAATTCAAGTAAAATTATTGTGTGATACTGTAAACCATGGCATACTATAATCCTATTAAAATTTGATTGAGCACTATTCGCCTTCGGCATCAGACTTCTTAGGTCCGGTTTCAGCATTACTGAATAATAATGTTGTCATAATGTAATGTCTTGCTCTGCTTGTAAGTGTGGCATTAGGATATTTGATTTACAACTTGGCTTTATCCAGGTGGATGCTATAACGACCCTAATATAATAACTTTTTTTTTTTTTAATTTCCAAAGTAATGTATAAAGTATGTGCAAAATTTACAGCGTACTTACCGGTGCACAAAGATATGATCAATGACCTCCATGCCAGGGGGAACCTGTATTACAGGGTACCCCTTTGTATTTAAAGGATTTTATTATAATTAATGTTGGTTTTCGGAAAACGAAAGCGTTTTTTTGTAATGCATTTTCTTCTAAAATATTGAAATTGTAACTCTTAAAAAAATAAAATTCTTATCATTTATATTATGCAAATATACAGGTTATGGCAGTGGTCGTTTAATTTGGTCAGCTTAAGCGTAGAGAAATATAATAATATGTCGTTAAAAGTGGAATTTATGACGTGATCGTAATTATTTATTGCCTTAATAAAACTATACCCCTTTATTAATAGTCACCCACGGCACAATTTGTCAAATAAATGTCAAATTGCAATGCATAGAACTCACTTTATTTTTAAATGACTTGGGCTTGGGTTAACTTAGTGAATATTGAAGCTCTCTAACTATGGTAGGTTATATCCTATTCAAAATTGCCGTAAAGTAAATCACGATACTATATAGGTTCTATCAATTTATTCACATTTCCCACACACTACATACATACGTATAATTATTACAGAACTTTTCATACATTCACACAAATACAGTCATAAATAGATGATCAATTGATCAGTAATGATAGTAAGAGTGTCTGTAGACGGGTGCGGGGTGCACCGACGGACCGGAGTTGTGTACCACAGCGTTGAATCTGAGAAGTAACAACAAGAAGATTAATGAAATGTATTAATAATTACTACAGCTGACAGCATAAAATGAGGATATTATAGGTATGATAACGTACCCATGGTGGTCATCAGCGGTGTACTCGACCTTGCGCACGGAGCCATCAGGCTGCACCAGAGAGTAGTATCCGTGCACGGCGTCACCGTCGCGGCTCTCGTGCTGGGACTTGTGGTCACCGGTGTGGGGGTCCGACACGGAGTATGCGAAGTCATATTTGGGGTGAGCCTGCAGTATAACATCATTAAAAAATACACACTAAACATATGTATAATTTTACTAGCTTTTGCCCGCGGCTTCGCCCGCGTGGTTTTCGGAAAAATCTAAAATATAATTCAGTCATGATTTGAAAGACACGTGGCGCCATCTATTATCTATAAGAATGTTATTGTTGTTTTCCTCGGGAATAGCACTTTTTTATGGGATGAAAGATACCCTATGTCCGTTTCTGCACACGTGACAACGTTTATGCAAAGTTTCGGGATGATCGGTTCAGTGGTTTAGGCGTGACAAGGTAACAAACAAACAAACAAACTTACTTTCGCATTTATAATATTAGTTAGGATAAAAACATAATAACAATAAAAATGTCACTTACGTATGTGTCGTGGCCATCGTAGTGCTCTACGGGAGCGGCGTAGTGTGCTACAGGAGCGCCGTAGTACGCTACGGGAGCGGCGTAGTGCAGGGGCGCCACGTGGGCCTCATCATGACGCACGATGCTCTGGGAGGACACAGCGTGACCGTGACCGTAGAGACTAGCGTTGGCAGCAGCCAGCAGAGCCCCGAAAGCTACGATCTGAAAGCGAAAGATACTTAGAAAGGCACACAATTTATTATAATAGGTCTTTACCACGGAGTGCAAAAAGAAGGTCTTTACCCATGAAATTGCCGATTTTTGATACCGGCTAGTTTCATTCTATGTAGAATTCCAAATTCAAATTAATCTATAAAATAGCGTGACATTTAAAATAAAAATCTGTTGTTCATTTGTTTTCCCGCCGTTCGATTTTTCTTTGATATCGATGTTTCAGTAACCATGGAAAAATCGAAATTGCGCGCTATTTCCGAATACGAGTTCTGTCGTGGCACCAACGCAATACAGATACCACGCAATATTAACGACGTGTAAGGACAAGTTGCAAATCAACGCACGGTGCGTTTTTGTTCAATCGCTTCCGTTCTGGAAATTTTGATCTTAACAATGAGCCCCCGGGAAATATTTCAAATCCAACAAGGCAGTGAAAAACGCCTTTAAAGAATTTATCGATTGCCGATACCAGGATGTCTATAGCAGAGGCATCAACGAACGTTCATTAAAATGGCAAAAGCACATCGTCAATATTGAAAAATGGTTTGATTTTTTCTATGTAAATCGGCAATTTCACCTATTATTTTTAAGTTGCAGAGGAGTAAGGTAAATAAATATGTATTTTTACCTGCCAAGAGATTCATTATGGCATGTTAATATTCAAAGAATGCTTTAGAAAGTTCTATTAATAAATAAAATCAATGTTTTTTTATAAAAATCTGAAGAAACCGACTTTTTATTTCAATACTCACTTTGTTGAACATTTTGGTTGTATTGTTTGTTACAATCAAGCGTTGATTGATGTCAATGGACTCGCAATTTGGTTTTATAGATCAACTTACTGAGTAAACAGGCGCGGTGGGGCGAGACATGCGTGCGCGCACTTGGCTTGTAACTTTGACATGTACCAAGGTCGCAGTTTCGATAAAACAGTAACGACACAGTTTAATAAAAAAAACAATTAATACTCGCATGAGTACTGTTAATTTTTTTAAATTGTATTTTATATGTTTAATTCCTAGAATATCTACTTTGTTTTTAAGTCGGTTTTATAGCGTGATGTGATGTGTATACATACACATCTCTTTCAAATCAACTGCTCAATCAATTCAAATGCTTTAGAATGGTGTAATCTAATAAAGCTAAAGAGTTCGTTTTTTTATTGGTTTGAACGCGCTAATCTGTGGAACTACTAATCGGATTTGAAAAAATCTTTTTGCATTTGCAATTCTTAAGGCGGTGCTATATGTAAATTAGGCTGGAACTGAAGAAGTTTAAAACCTTTTTTCTCCATAACCCGTACCATAATGATCTTTAAAAAAATATATGTTAAACTACACAATAAAACACATGTCCCCTTCACTTAGAAAAAAATAAAAAATAATTTTAAATATCATTAACATACATGAAAAGTAACCCCTGCTTTAGAAATATAAAACCTTTTTTCTTCGAAACTATTAATCGCTAAGTTTTTTTATAGCCATCATGATATTACACAATACAATACCTAGGGAATCCTCGGCTTATTTTTTTAAATAACTTTTCTAATTACTTATAGTCATTATTTTTTACATAAATCTACACTCAATCGCGTGAGCAACCCCTCTGTCGCCTATTAATTTAGTGCGGGACGAGACGCAGTGCTGAACGGACCTGTACCACTTTTTCCCGCATTTTTTCGTTGGTGATAAATGATAAATGATAAATGATTTTTATTTCTGTAAGTAGGTTTGTACAAACACTTTTACAAGTCAATATTTTTTTTTTAAACTAGGTGAGGTCGGCGTTTCCTATCTGACTACTCTGAGAAGAAAGGCCGAAACAAACTCAGAGGTCACAGTCTCTTATAAAGTCCAGACATAATCTTGGTCACTTCATGTGAAGACCATGTAGATTGGTGTCTGAAATGGTCTTTTGAGGAAAGAACCACACAGATTGAGAGGACCTGTCCAGTCAGTGCACGCATTTGTCAGTAATCGCGCAGCTCAACTAGCTCAACGATTCGACGAACAATACCAAAGAAAGGACATTGGGGTAGGCCGCATAGATTACTCAAACTGCCAGACCATGATTAAAAATAACTGAGAGAAAAAATAAAACAGACAAAAAAAAAAGCAATGACCTACATAGTCTTCACATTCACAATAAAGTAAAATAATATAATACTTACAAAGTAAATATTAATGTCAACATTCAGTATGCAAAAATAAAAATAATATAAAATAAAATTGGAGCAGTTCAATCCCAAGCCTTTTTGTCCTCAATATAATCTTTAACGGTATAAAAAGCTTTCTGACACAACTTGCGTTTAATGAATGATTTGAATTTATTAAGACTCAGATCTTGAACGTGGCTTGGAAGTTTATTATAAAAGCGTATACATTGACACCTGAATGACCCACCTATTTTCTTGAGCCTTGTTGGAGGTACAACAAATTTGTGTTTGTTCCTAGTATTTATATTGTGGATATCACTGTATTTTTTAAACAATTTAATGTTTTTATGGGCATATAAAAGATTTTCAAAAATGTACTGAGAAGGCAAAGTCAGTATATTAATCTCCTTAAATTTCTCTCTGAGAGATTGTCTCGGACTTAATTTATAAATGCATCGAACAGCTCTTTTCTGCAAAACAAAGATAGTCTGAATGTCGGCTGCATTTCCCCACAACAGAATACCGTACGACATTATACTATGAAAATAGCTAAAGTACACTAAACGGGCTGTCTCTATGTTGGTTAAATTACGAATTTTCCTAACAGCGTATGCTGCGGAGCTTAGCTTTTTTGACAATTTATCTATATGTGGGCCCCACTGAAGCTTAGCATCCAAAGTTAAGCCCAAGAATACTGTGCTATCTTCAGGATTCAACTCTTCGCCCTTTATCAACACGTTAGTTTTCACCTGCCTAACGTGAGGTAGTGTAAACTTAATGAATTTGGTTTTTTTTTCATTAAGGAGTAAATTATTAACACTGAACCAGTGAACTACTTTTGAGATCGCTCTGTTTACATCGTCAGTAACCAGCTGCTGACGTTTAAGTTTAAACAAAAGTGAAGTATCATCCGCAAACAAAACTATATCATGATTATCCTTAATGAGGTAGGGCAAATCGTTAATATAAATAAGAAATAAGAAAGGACCAAGAATCGAGCCCTGTGGGACCCCCATTGTTACTATAGATCCGGGCGATCTTTTTCCATTAACGTCAACGCTCTGAATCCTATTACTCAAGTATGAAGTAAGAAGATCCAGAGCGGTGTTCCGGATCCCGTAATGGCGGAGTTTCCTGATTAACGTTTCATGAAGAACGCAATCGAATGCCTTGGACAAATCACAAAAGATGCCCAAAGCATCGCATTTGTCTTCCCATGCATTATAAATATGTCCTAAAAGTTCAACACCGGCATCAGTAGTTGAACGACCCGTTGTAAAACCGAACTGCTTGTTATGTAATAATTTATGTTTATTAAAAAATCTTTGCAATTGGTCTAAAATTAATTTCTCAAAAATTTTACTAAACGTAGGTAGTACTGAGTGACAATACCATTAGAAAGTATTGTAAACAAATACCTACCTACTTATTTTGTTGATTTTTATAGTTTTTGTGTGTGTAAATATTAGAGTAGTTTTTAGTATATAGTTAGTAATACTACATAGGAAATATTTGAGTTAATATAAGTTTATTTATAAAATCAATATGGGTGACAAAAAAAGACGCACTAAGCGTAATTTGAAAATAAAATACAAGAGGAGAATAAAAAGAATGAAACGGTAAGTAATTTGAGTACCTATCTAACATTTTACTAGTAACCATCAATCAAGCGTTTTGATAAAAAGATATAGGTAGGTACGTATAAGTAATATGCGTACCTAAGCAGGTACCTACCTATCAGCTGCTTATACTTACCTAGGTACCTTTCGTCGCCAGAACGAGAAACTGTTTTTGTTTCGAATTTGCCAATGGAAATTCGTACGTGTTTAATGGCAACAAGGTATAGATTCCAAACGACCGGGCGGCATTACGACACGTTGGCACAGTAACGACATAACGAGCTATAGATTCGCATGCAGTGAATCTATAGCTTGTTACTATTAGACACGTACGAATTTACGTTGGCCGGAGTTTCGCTAGCTAATTTTATTTGACCCTGAATATGTGTCGCAGCTAACTAGTTTATCGTGTTTAGATATCGATACCCATCACGTCTGCGGAGTTTCGCTAGCTAATTTAATTTGACCCTGTATATGTGTCGCAGCTAACTAGTTTATCATATTTAGATATCGATACCCATCACGTCTGCGGAGTTTCGCTAGCTAATTTAATTTGAACCTGTATGTGTCGCAGCTAACTAGTTCATCATGTTTAGATATCGATACCCATCACGTCTGTGGAGTTTCACTAGCTAATTTAATTTGACCCTGTATTATTACTCATCGCAATCAGATTGCTAATATAGGGTAATAATTAGACCAGCCACATACAGTCGGAATTCCGTCCCGGAATTCCGTTTCGAAATATCGTTTCGGAATTACGAAAGCAGCAAACCCATACAAAGTCACGCACAGACTACCATGCGTAATTTCGAATCGGAGAAAATTTCGAACGGAGGACTACTTGTACGTGTGTGATAGATCCTTGATCTTGCATGGATTTGCTGCATTCGAAAATTCCGAATCGATGTTTCGAAACGGAATTCCGACAGTATGTGGACTTTTTTGTCCATCCTCTTTGGACCCCATGGATGTAACCTGCAGATTGCGACTCTCGGACTACAAGGAGTCGAAAAGAAAGGAAATCAAATGACATATTTTAAAATTGGATTAACGTAACCCTTTTATAAGTAAACGTGGATGAACGTATACAATATAAGCTACAATATTTTTTAAAGCCATCAGTACTTCAACTGAATTTTATATTTTACTTTGTTTTAGGGGAACTGAAGAATTATCGATTGGTAGACGTATTGTAAACATCAGTCATTTTTTTAAATCACTCCAAGAAATATCAAGCCACGGACCATTGGACTGCGGTTTAAAGTCAATAGAAATCGTATCTGAACGTTTGACAGGTTTAATGAATAAATTAAAACTGAAATGTCTTTTATGTAACATGAGTTTTATAATAGAGGGAGACAACACCCCAGAAGAAATGAATTTAAACACATGTGCCTAGCTGGGGCAATAGCAGCAGGATGTGGACATACGTAACTTCTGGAAATTACGTCAACTCTAGGACTTCCTGAGATCTCACAAAAATTATTCACCTTTCATATGGATATAGTAAACAAAACGTGGGAATCTGAAGCGTTAAGATCTTTGAACGAAGCTGCTGAAGAGGACAGATGTGCTGCCGTTGAAGAGGGTAAAGTAAATGCAAAAAATAATTGATGTCATTGCTGACGGATGTTGGGGAAAAAGATCATACAAGAAAAACTACTCCTCACTGTCAGGAGCAGCAGCCATACTTGGTAAACGTAGCAATAAAATATTGTTCATGGCTGTCAAAAATAAGTTCTGCTACATTTGCGCTAGAGCAGAAAATAAAGGAATCTCGACAAACAAATCATATTTGTTATAAAAACTATACAGGTAAATATTTTATGTGTTTTACATA
This sequence comes from Dicycla oo, assembly GCA_948252095.1. NCBI lineage: Eukaryota > Metazoa > Arthropoda > Insecta > Lepidoptera > Noctuidae > Dicycla > Dicycla oo. Next base: position 22,557,959 of record OX411714.1, read on the forward strand.
AAAATCCTAGTAATATTATAAGTGGAAACGTATTGCTGTTTGTTTGTTTTATAAATTAACTAAACGTAAATGGTTCGCCTTATTATTTTGAAATCAAACTAAACATCTATTATATAAAAATGGTAGAGGTAACCCATTAGAGAACTAAAGGCGTAATATAGGTTTTGTATACTGAAAGCTACATTATTATACTTTTTGTCTTCATTTACAGGACCATCTACCGGCATGGAGTTAACGATTATTGTCGAGGGATTTAAGAAAAGCATAGAAATGCACAATTTGATATATGGCAGAATTATATCAGATGGTGACGCCAACACATATTCAAAGCTTTTGCAAGAAAGGCCGTACGAAAATTTAACAATAGAAAAAATTGAATGCCGAAACCACTTGCAGAGGAATTTTTGCAACAAACTGCAGAGTTTTACAACAGACACGAAATTTCTAATACGGTTCATAAAACTCCTAACAAAGAAAAGAATATTAACCATGCGAAAAGTAGTAGTAACTGCAATTGCAAAATACAAGCATACTGATAATGCAATGCAACTCCATGCTGATATAATGCTTGCTGCAGAACATGCTTTTAGCCAACATACCACGTGCAAAGGATACTTTTGTGGCAAACTAAGCGAAATAGAAGATATTGACAAAGACTTTCATACAAACACTCTGTGCCAAAAATTAAAATTAATATTATCACAGCTAGCGGCACACTCACGCATTTTTTTGCACGATGTCGATAGCAACTCTGTAGAGAGATATCATAGCGTTGTTGCTAAATTCATAGGTGGCAAAAGGACAAACTTTGCTCAAAATTATCAATATCAGATGAGATGTAATACTGCGGCTCTATCATTTAACACAAGAAAACCTTTGAGCATCTTGCATAAATGTATTGTAGGTAGAAGATATTGACAAAGACTTTCATACAAACACTCTGTGCCAAAAATTAAAATTAATATTATCACAGCTAGCGGCACACTCACGCATTTTTTTGCACGATGTCGATAGCAACTCTGTAGAGAGATATCATAGCGTTGTTGCTAAATTCATAGGTGGCAAAAGGACAAACTTTGCTCAAAATTATCAATATCAGATGAGATGTAATACTGCGGCTCTATCATTTAACACAAGAAAACCTTTGAGCATCTTGCATAAATGTATTGTAGGTGTCCAAAAGGACAAATACATAAATTTGAAATGAACAGAATAAAGCGACAGATAAGACCTAAAAAATATACAAAGAAGAAAAGAAGAACATTGGAAAATCAAAACGCCTCTTCCATCAATTATGGATAGGATTGCGCGAAACCCGATATGTCAAAGGAAATGCTAGAGGAATCGAAAAGAATATTTTTGAAAAATTTAGAGAAGAATGAAGATGAAAGAATAAGAATTGAAACAGGTACAATACTTCAAAGTGAGTCAAGTGAATGGCTCGAACTAAGAAGAAATTAACTGACGGCTTCAAATTTCGGTAACGTAATTAAAAAACGCAATGACATCAGTTGTGCTAATATGGTGAAGAATTTAATTTATAAAAACCCAATAGATCACGTCAAATCAGTCAAAAATGGGCTAGAAAATGAAAGTATTGCTAAAACTCAATTAGAAAAAGAAAATTCGATAAAAGTTAATCCCTGCGGCCTATTCATAGATAAAGAGATCCCATTTCTAGGTGCATCACCGGATGGTATAATAGACGAAAGTACAATATGCGAAATAAAATGGCAATAAGTGCATATAAATTAGGACTGGAAAGGGCAATAGTAGAAAAAAAATAACATTCTATAAAAAAAATAAAGACAATAATAAATTTAGAATAAATAAGGATCACTGTTGGTATTACCAAGTTCGAGGCCAACTCCACATAACAAAAAAAGAAAAATGTTTATTTGGTTTATGGTCGGGAGAAAATAAGGCAATACAAACTGATATTATATATACGGACGACGGCTTTTGGGAAGAAACAATGAAAAAAAAACTAATAACATTTTACACAGAATGTATTTTACCTGAATTAGTTGACCCTTGACACCCACGAAAAATGCCAATTAGAGATCCCGAATATATATGTCGTGCTATTGAAATAAAAAGCAAACGAAGGGAAAACAAAGAAAATCTAGCTAACATGCGTGAACAAAATAATATGGAAGAAATAAATGATGCAACACATGATACAGAAGTGTAAGTAGAAATTATTCCCATATCTTCAAAAAGAAACAAAAGAAATGAAAGTGACGACGATGAAGTAAAATACATTGATGATTATAATGTAGAAAAAGCAAATGCAAAAAAAAAATGTGTTGTAGACAATTAAACTTCTCAGAATTTTGAAACCAAATTGTGTCAGAAAGCTTTTTTTTATACCGTTAAAGATTATATTGAGGACATAAAGGCTTGGGATTGAGCTGCTCCAAATTTTCTTCTTACTAATTTTTATTTTTGCATACTGAATGTTGACATGAATATTTACTTTGTAAAGTATTATATTATTTTAATTATTGTGAATGTGAATACTATGTGGGTCATTGCTATTTTGTTTGTTTTATTTTTTCTCTCAGTTATTTTTAATCATGGTCTAGCAGTTTGACCAATTTATGCGGCCTACCCAAATGCCCTTTCTTTTGTATTTTCGTCGAATCGTTGAGCTCCTTAAGTTCTGAGGTGAGCTGCGCGATTACTGACAAATGCGTGCACTGGCTGGACAGGTCCTCTCAATCTGTGTGGTTCTTTCCTCAAAAGACCATTTCAGACACCAATCTACATGGTCTTCACATGAACTGACCAAGATTATGTCCGGTCTTTATAAGAGCCTATGACCTCTGAGTTTGTTTCGGCCTTTCTTCTCAGAGTAGTCAGATAGGAAACGCCGACCAGAACTAGTTTAAAAAAAAAAACATGATTGACTTGTGAAAGTGTTTGTACAAACCTACTTACAAAAATAAAATCATTTATCATTTATAATTTTGAATGTGTTTTTATTTGGCTTTTGTCAATGTATAACCTGAACAAATTTAATCCCAACATCAGTCACTGACATGCAATAAAAATGGATAAAAAAAACCATCAAAACCAAATAAAATGGACCCTGTAAATGGACGACTCTGTATATTATAATTATATATTAATTGATTAGGCCTGCCACATACAGTCGGAATTCCGTTTCGAAATATCATTTCGGAATTTCGAAAGCAGCAAAGCCATACAAAATAAACGAAGAACTACTGTACGTGTGTGATACATCCTTGATTTTGTATGGATTTACTGCCTTCGAAAATTCTGAATCGATATTTCGGAGCGGAATTCCGAAACGGAATTCAGTCTGTGTATGTGGCCGGCCTTATTGAACTAATAAGTTCCGGGCCCACGACCGCTTGTGACTTATAATAAATTGAACTGCGGTCACGGGTCGTATGGGGCCCACAAACCATATGGGACGCATTGTGGTTCATGGACCCCATGAACCTAATATGGCATTTGAGCTTCGTGCAAGCATATGGCCGGCAGATTTGTATATTGCTCAGATTTTCCACTTGATTTATTTTGCGTTTTTTTTTTTAAATATTTGTAGTACTTAAAACAACTACTAGTAGTACTTTTAGGTACAAACTTATTCACTTTTATTTCTGAGCGAAGTCGCGGGGAAAGCTAATAATAATAACTGTCTATATTCTGCCGCCCATTTTCTGTTTTAGTAATATTACAATGAGTTCTTAGTCATAAAAAAAAAATATTTTCTAAAAATATAATAATTTACACAAGTGTTGTATTTGTTTTTCTACAACATACAAGTTTTTACCTAAAAATGTTCTGCACCACTGCTCTGAAATATGCAACAGGCTACCTATGCGTGCGTCGCGCGTCATGGCTCTGTGGCAGTCAGCGGTGCAAAATAGAATATTAGTGATCGCTTCGCGCGTAATTATAATGAGGGGGTGCGCGGGGCATTCTCGGCCGTAACGCCCATTTGAGCGAGGTCAACGGCGTAATGCCAAGCCTTAAGGAAGGCACTAACATCACGCTAGGACACTTAGATGCTGAGAATAAATAAAGTCAGAAAGAACGCTAAGCGAAAACGAAGTAATTGCGCGATGCGAGGCGATGCGAGGCGATGCGAGGCGACGGGGTGGGTCGGGGGAACAAGAAATTTCACGCGAGCGAAGTCGCAATGCAAATAGTAGTTTGATAAACGTGTGGGTTGGTATGTCATTAAACCACATAGGTAGGGAAAAGTGCTTTAAATTGTTCCTCTAATACAAATACACTCATGGCGTGGTTAGCAGTACCTACTTTTTATCCTTTAGAGTTTTAAGTGCTAGAAATAATGTAAAATTTCAAACAAAACATTTCTGCCACGTCTCATTTTCAATATCAATATTTCTTTTTTAAATTTATTTAACAAATTTTTTAGCTTACGTTCATTTAAGTATTTTGGACTACAAAAAGCTACCTTTAAACATTTTTTTTTGGCGACCCCACTTTCTAGTTAGGGTTAAGCAGTACTCTATGTGGCACCTATATTTATCTTGATTATGAACAACAAAAATAAATATGTAAATATGCACTATAACACTCTTTAATCAGTTATGGGATTGCCTTTTCTTGTATATTTGTATAAACCACAAATATAGCAAAACTATCAAGATTAAAATACATAAAAACCGGCCAAGTGCGTGTCTGACCATGCACAATGAAGGGTTCCGTATTTGGGACGAATTTATCCTAAGAAAAAACTTAACATTATAGTTGAAAAACATGTTCTCCCATACATCGATATACGTCACGGTCAATTTTCCAACTGCAAAATTGAGTTTGTCACAAAAAATCATTTTTTACGTGATAAAACTACAAATTAAAAATGTTCGGAAATTTTTCTTTACTTGTGCTACGAGACTTTCGCTTCTTGCCAAATTTCATGATTCTAGGTCAACGGGAAGTACTCTATAGGTTTTGATTCCCTTGTGAAATCGCAAAATTCTGCGAAAATATGCGACATAAACGGTCAATCTTTTGATCGCGTTCACTTACAAGTTTGATTTTTTCACACCTGAAAGAGATCATAGACCCGAGTATTTGATATAAATTTCAACTTGATACCTTTACGCATTCCTGATAAAAAGGGTCTTGACAGACAGACAAACGAACAACAAAGTGATCCTATAAGGGTTCCTTTTTCCTTTTGAGGTACGAAACCCTAAAAACAAAAATATTTTGGTCTGCATTCAAATACCTATTCTGCCAGATTGATGCAGATATTTAGACGTAATGTTAGGCTAAGTAATAACAGCCGCACTGGTCGATCGATCAGGTTAAGCTACGCTAGCCGCGGTTGGTCCGTGTATAGGTCACCATCTTTACATACCTACAAAGACGGAGGAACTCCGTGCCTCGAAAAGCAAGTTTAGCCGTTGGTCCCGAGAAGCCCGAAAGTCTGACAACAGTCTTACCAAGGGATATCGTATTACCCAGTAACTTGGTTGTGGAGGTCAGATAGGCAGTCGCTCCATGTTAAATACTTTTATTCAGCTGCATCCGGTTAGACTGGAAGCCAACCCCAACATGTTGGGAAAAAGCTAGGCAGATGATGATGTACGGAAACTAATATTTTTCTGGTAATAGGAGTAAGATATGCCTACGAAATGTAGATACTACATTATTTTTAGTATAAGTATTGACTAGTGTTACGATTACTACCCAGGGTGTGGTGATCATGTTGTCTATCGATGACATGTGGATAATAACATTGTCCTACTGAGATTATTGCGCCTGTTATCTATAACTTAGTTATGTATTGTTTTACGAAGAAATTGTGAGATGGAACCTGAAAATAATATATATATTACGAGTAGGTTGGGGAAAAAGTCTTTTCGCATTATAGTATGTATGAACTTGTAATAAAATCTCTTTGGCTATACCTACTATTTGTATCTGGCTGGTTTTGGTATCATTGAAAGTTTAAATTTGAAAGAACATAATTCCAAATTCAAATTAGGAAAATGTGTGATTTTCATTTGTTTTTCGTACCGTCAAGATGAGTGAATCTAATGAAGAAATTCGATACATTTTAAAATTTTACTACAAAAAAGGTAAAAATGCAACGCAAGCCGCGAAAAAAATTTGCGATTATTATGGACCTAGTGTAGTGTCTGTGAGAGTAGCACAAATTTGGTTTAAGCGTTTTCAATCCGGAAATTTTGATGTCAAAGATGCACGTCGCTCTGGTCGCCCTATTACGGATAAAATGGATGCCATTTTTGAAAAAGTGGAGCAAGATCGGCATATCAGTAGTTACGACGTAGCTGAAGAACTGGAAATTGACCACAAAACAGTTTTGGCGCATTTGAAAAAAACTGGGTACACAAAAAAGCTCGGCATTTGGGTACCTCACGAGCTCACTGAAAGAAACCTAATGAACCGTGTACTCATTTGTGATTCTTTATTACGACGTAATGAAACCGAACCATTTTTGAAGAAGCTGATAACTGGTGATGAAAAGTGGATCACGTATGACAAGAACGTGCGAAAAAGGTCGTGGTCAAAGGCCGGTCAGGCTTCACAGACTGTGGCGAAACCCGGGTTAACTCGCAACTAGGTGATGCTGTGTGTGTGGTGGGATTGGAAGGGCACATCGATTCTGAACTCTACTGCGAACAACTGATGAGATTAAAGCAAGAAGTTGAGAGAAAGCGGCCGGAATTAATCAACAGAAAGGGTGTGGTTTTTCATCATGATAACGCTAGACCTCACACATCTTTAGCCACTCAGCAAAAATTAAGAGAGTTTGGTTGGGAGGTGTTAATGCATCCGCCGTATAGTCCTGACCTTGCACCTTCAGATTTGCACCTGTTTCGGTCTCTTCAGAATTCTTTAGGCAGTGTCAGGTTAACACTGCCAAAACCACTTGTCGCGGTGTTTTGACCAGAAGTCCCAAAATTTCTATAGCAATGGGATCATGTCCCTACCTACAAGATGGCAAAAAGTTATCGAACAAAATGGTACCTACATACTTTAGTTAAATGTAAATAAACTATATTAAAAAATGTTTTGAATTTTCTTAAAAAATGCGAAGAAACTTTTTCCCCAACCTATTATATAGGTACATACCTTTTTTACCTTAATTTGTTGGCATTTATTACCGACAAAAGTCCAGACAATTTGTAATAGAGAAAGTTCTCGATATAGTTTCATTATTACATTGAAGTATTTTATTATAGTGAGTAGGCGCCTTACCGGTTTCAGCATAGGAGACAAATTCATAATGAATGAAACTGTAACCGACGTGATAGTTTATTTCCTCGTAGAGGGAGTTATGGTTTGTAATTGTAGTTTGAATCAATTGTTTTCCTGGCGTGCTATTTATTTATTGGCTCTATTACGTTAGTTTACTGTGGCTGTAATTTTAGTTTATCCAATATACATACTTTTTTAATACATACCTCTTTTACTTTTTCAAATCTGTAAAAGCTCGAGTTACGTCCTCTGCAGTTTTGATGTTCCACGGTGAAGCAAATTTAATTGTTTGATGAGCAACAAAGATACATTGCTTATCTTTCTCTGCATGAAGGTGGTTCGGGGCCAATCAATATAAAATGCATAAAAACGAGTGCTATACTAGGTAGCATATTTAAGATCCAATCTTGCTTACCACAAATTCTCGTTCCTAATAATTATATTTATTCTTTTTCTGTCACCGACAATCGATTATCTACCCTAGATGTCAAAACTATGTAGGGTCTTTTTCTGGACCTTGTAAATTGCTAAAAAGTAGTTTAGAGTAAAAGGCCTGGTTCCCCATTTATGTACTTACACTTGCGTTCAGCCTTTTTGATAGCTATGTAATTTTATGTGTGACACTGAGGTATTAAGTAAGTTAGTTACCTAAAGCTTATTTTTAAGGCCAGTAGATGCTTTTGTTAGCCTCATAAAGATGATTTTAAATGAACCTATACGTATTGTATAAGTAATAAGTTTAAGATGGTCTATATATTCTTATGGATACTTTTGAGGTCGCAGATATTTATGATGTATATTAAAAAATAGGTTAGTGGTATATCAGATTTTACTTTGAAATCGCATTCACTCTCGTTTGGTATGTACAAAATAATAAATAGGCACAATACAATCAGTCATAGATGATCACTCAGTAATGATGGTAATCGTGTCCGTGGACGGGGGCGGGGTGCACTGAGGGAGCGGAGTTGTGTACCACAGCGTTGAAACTGAAAGTAAAGAATATTGTTTATGCACAATGTAGACAAAGTCACTTGAGCGGGTTCGACATTCAGACTTCAAGATAATACCTAGTGCTATGCAACTTACCCGTTGTGGGCATCAGCAGTGTATTCAACCTTGCGGATGGAGCCATCAGGTTGCGCCAGGGAGTAGTATCCGTGAACAGAGTCACCGTCGCGGCTCTCGTGCTGGGACTTGTGGTCACCGGTGTGAGGGTCAGCCACGGAATAAGCGAAGTCGTATTTGGGGTGAGCCTGAAATGAAAACCGTATTAGATTATAGGAGTCTCTTCAATCAATTCTAATTATGGTGCAGTCACCATGAAAAGATGACTTACATAGGTGTCGTGGCCGTCGTAGTGGGCTGCAGGAGCGGCGTAGTGAGCCACGGATGCAGCGGAGTAGTCAGCTACGGGGGCAGCGGCGTAGTGAGCCACGGGGGCAGCGGCGTAGTGTGCTACGGGAGCGGCGTAGTGCGCTACGGGAGCAGCGTAGTGAAGGGGTTCGTCGTGACGGATGATGCTCTGGGAAGATACGGCGTGTCCATGGCCCAAGTAGCCAGCGTTGGCAGCGGCCAACAGCGCGCTCAAAGCTACGATCTGAAAATAACACGGTTAACTTAAGTCACTTTTAACATGGCGTTTTTTATTTGTTTGAAGTAGGTAGTTTAATACTATTTATTGTAGGTAATTAAAATCTTTCGGGGATACACTCACTATGCTGAACATTTTTGGTGTTTGATTTACAACGGTCAACTGTTGTTTGATATCAAAATAATTGTTGTATGGTTTTATATATGAAACACAAAGGCGCATGCGCCGGCGCGGTGGGGCGGAGAAATGCATGCACTTGACTTTGACAAGGCTCAAGGTCGCAGTTACAATACCAAAAATATTGTTGTAGAATTGGTTACGTGAAATATTAGAAGTTGTAACAATGCTGTAAGATAAATTATTTTCATGTGTGACACATTTTTATTAAAAGCCGGTTAAAAGGAGTATTGTTCGCAATTATGTATTCGAATTTGTGTGGGGTAGGTTCCACAACTAAAAGGTGAAAAATAAAAACTTTTTAGCAAAAAATAAAACCGACTTCCAAAACAAAACACTACAAAGTGAAAAATAACTTTAATTTCGGAAGTCGGTGGCAAAAAACGAAAATACAAAACCAAAGACACCGACTACCGAAATTAAAGATATTTTCCACTTTGTAGTGTTTTGTTTTGGAAGTCAGTTTTATTTTTTGCTAAAAAGTATTTTGTCATTGTAATATAATTAATTATGTAAACTTCAATTAGGTATATTTTTAACCAATGTTCGTTAATTCGTATCTTTATAATTATATTCTTTAATATTTGCATACCTGTAACTTAGGTGAAATATGTCTCGGTCTATAACTGCTACTATAACAACTTTTGTACCATATTTATGGCAAATAAATGATTTAATTGATTGATTGATTGAATGCTTAAAATAAGTAAAAACCGGCCAAGTGCATGTCGGACCACGCACAATGAAGGGTTCCGTATTTGGGATGAATTTATCCCAAGAACAAACTTAACATTGTAGTTAAAAAACATGTTCTCCCTTACATCGATATACGTCACGGTCAATTCTCCAACTGCAAAATTAAGTTTGTAGTCACAAAAAAACATTTTTTTAAGTGATAAAACTACAAATTAAAAATGTTCGGAATTTCTTCTTTACTTGTGCTATGAGACTTTGCTTCTTGCCAAATTTCATGATTCTAGGTCCACGGGAAGTACCCTATAGGTTTTGATTCCCTTGTGAAATCGCAAAATTCTGCGAAAATATGCGACATAAACGGTCATATCTTTTGATCGCGTTCACTTACAAGTTTGATTTTTTCACACCTGAAAGAGATCATAGACCTGAGTATTTGATATAAATTTCAACTTGATACCTTTACGCATTCCTGAGAAAAAGGGTCTTGACAGACCGACAAACGAACAACAAAGTGATCCTATAAGGGTTCCTTTTTCCTTTTGAGGTACGGAACCCTAAAAACAAAAATATTTTGGTCTGCATTCAAATACCTATTCTGCCAGATTGATGCAGATATTTAGACGTAATGTTATGCTAAGTAATAACAGCCGCACGGGTTGATCGATCAGGTTAAGCTGTGCTAGCCGCGGTTGGTCTGTGTATAGGTCACCATCTTTACATACCTACCAAGACGGAGGAGCTCCGTGCCTCGAAAATCACGTTTAGCCATTGGTCCCGAGAAGCCCGAAAGTCTGACAACAGTCTTAACAAGGGATATCGTATTACCCAGTAACTGGGTTGTGGAGGTCAGATAGGCAGTCGCTCCATGTTAAATACTTTTATTCAGCTGCATCCGGTTAGACTGGAAGCCAACCCCAACATGTTGGGAAAAAGCTAGGCAGATGATGATGTACGGAAACGAATATTTTTCTGGTAATAGGAGTAAGATATGCCTACGAAATGTAGATACTACATTATTTTTACTATAAGTATTGACTAGTGTTACGATTACTACCCAGGGTGTGATGATCATGTTGTCTATCGATGACATGTGGATAATAACATTGTCCTACTGAGATTATTGCGCCTGCATTTGTTATCTATAACTTAGTTATGTATTGTTTTACGAAGAAATTGTGAGATGGAACCATAAACTAATATATATATATAGGTACATACCTTTTTTACCTTAATTAGTTGGCATTTATTACCGACAAAAGTCCAGACAATTTGTAATAGAGAAAGTTCTCGATATAGTTTCATTATTACATTGAAGTATTTTATTATAGTGAGTAGGCGCCTTACCGGTTTCAGCATAGGAGACAAATTCATAATGAATGAAACTGTAACCGACGTGATAGTTTATTTCCTCGTAGAGGGAGTTATGGTTTGTAATTGTAGTTTGAATCAATTGTTTTCCTGGTGTGCTATTTATTTATTGGCTCTATTACGTTAGTTTACTGTGGCTGTAATTTTAGTTTATCCAATATACATACTTTTTTAATACATACCTCTTTTACTTTTTCAAATCTGTAAAAGCTCGAGTTACGTCCTCTGCAATTTTGATGTTCCACGGTGAAGCAAATTTAATTGTTTGATGAGCAACAAAGATACATTGCTTATCTTTCTCTGCATGAAGGTGGTTCGGGGCCAATCAATATAAAATGCATAAAAACGAGTGCTATACTATTTAGCATATTTAAGATCCAATCTTGCTTACCACAAATTCTCGTTCCTAATAATTTTATTTATTCTTTTTCTGTCACCGACAATCGATTATCTACCCAAGATGTCAAAACTATGTAGGGTCTTTTTCTGGACCGTGTAAGGTGCTAAAAAGTTGTAGTTTAGAGTAAAAGGCCTGGTTCCCCATTTATGTACTTACACTTGCGTTCAGCCTAACAGAGCTTTTTGATAGCTATGTAATTTTATGTGTGACACTCAGGTATTAAGTAAGTTAGTTACCTAAGGCTTATTTTTAAGGCCAGTAGATGCTTTTGTTAGCCTCATAAAGATGATTTTAAATGAACCTATACGTATTGTATAAGTAATAAGTTTAAGATGCTCTATATATTCTTATGGATACTTTTGGGGTCGTAGATATTTATGATGTATATTAAAAAATAGGTTAGTGGTATATCAGATTTTACTTTGAAATCGCATTCTCTCTCGTTTGGTATGTACAAAATAATAAATAGGCACAATACAATTAGTCATAGATGATAACTCAGTAATGATGGTAATCGTGTCCGTGGACGGGGGCGGGGTGCACTGAGGGAGCGGAGTTGTGTACCACAGCGTTGAAACTGAAAGTAAAGAATATTGTTTATGCACAATGTAGACAAAGTCACTTGAGCGGGTTCGACATTCAGACTTCAAGATAATACCTAGTGCTATGTAACTTACCCGTTGTGGGCATCAGCAGTGTATTCAACCTTGCGGATGGAGCCATCGGGTTGAGCCAGGGAGTAGTATCCGTGAACAGAGTCACCGTCGCGGCTCTCGTGTTGGGACTTGTGGTCACCGGTGTGAGGGTCAGCCACGGAATAAGCGAAGTCGTATTTGGGGTGAGCCTGAAATGAAAACCGTATTAGATTATAGGAGTCTCTTCAATCAATTCTAATTATGGTACATCACCATGAAAAGATGACTTACATAAGTGTCATGACCGTCGTAGTGGGCTGCAGGAGCGGCGTAGTGAGCCACGGGGGCAGCGGCGTAGTGAGCTTCGGGGGCAGCGGCGTAGTGAGCCACGGGGGCAGCGGCGTAGTGTGCTACGGGAGCGGCGTAGTGTGCTACGGGAGCAGCGTAGTGAAGGGGTTCGTCGTGACGGATGATGCTCTGGGAAGATACGGCGTGTCCATGGCCCAGGTAGCCAGCGTTGGCAGCGGCCAACAGCGCGCTCAAAGCTACAATCTGAAAATAACACGGTTAACTTAAGTCACTTTTAACATGGCGTTTTTTATTTGTTTGAAGTAGGTAGTTGAATACTATTTATTGTAGGTAATTAAAATCTTTCGGGGATACACTCACTTTGCTGAACATTTTTGGTGTTTGATTTACAACAGTCAACTGTTGTTTGATATCAAAATAATTGTTGTATGGTTTTATATATGAAACACAAAGGCGCATGCGCCGGCGCGGTGGGGCGGAGAAATGCATGCACTTGACTTTGACAAGGCTCAAGGTCGCAGTTTCAATACCAAAAATATTGTTGTAGAATTGGTTACGTGAAATATTAGAATTTGTAACAATGCAGTAAGATAAATTATTTTCATGTGCAACACATTTTTATTAAAAGCCGGCTAAAAGGATTGTTGGTTTTTTACGTGGCTATACCTATACCTATGTATGTATATTTTCAGTACTTTATACATCTTCTATCATAATTTACTTGAGTTAAGGTAAATTACATTAAAGGTAAGTTACATTATAAGTTACGTTACTGATAACGTAACTTTTACAGGTGACATGTGACGATCATTTTTAAACGATTAAGTTATGGGCACTTATGAAATGTCAAAAGCCTAAGTGCACAGTTTTAATTGGTCGTTTCTTATTGAGAAGAGCTGGCAGGAAAAACCACGGTTACTATTTAAAAAATAAATGGCTTATACAATGTTTTCGAATTACAGTGACCGATACTTAAACACATAATTATACTCATGACAACAAACAACTTTTACTATGGGACCAAACCTGAAATCACGAAAAAAAGCAGCTATCCCATATGTATGGGAAAGCTGATTTTTTTCTGATGAATGTTCGTTCATGTTCGCATAACTCGTCAAAATGTAGGGAACAGAAGATTTTTTTTTTTGTGATTTTAGATTTGGTCCCATAGTAAAAGTTGTTTGTTATCATGAGTATAATTATGTGTTTAAGTATCGGTCACCAGTCACCAGTTATCTAAGATAAATTAAATTTATTGATTGTCATTACAACTGTAACGAATTTCAATGGATATCATGGCCATAAAAGCCTTCCATCTATTCCACTAGTGACAGGTATTCCGAGAAACATAATTTTCTTCTCGATTTCGTTCCATCAACATATATTAAAGAAGAGTCGTAATGCCGCTAATTTTCAGATACACGGGTTAATCTCGGTTATAAGCTCAGGCTATAGGCGTATTAAGAGAAAATTTATGATAATGTTGTGTGTGTTTTTCTAATAATAACTATGTATGTTGTTGGATGATGCTGTATTTCTGTAACCCAAGCACGGACGTGTAACGTAAATAAATGAATTTTGGATATGGGGGTCAACTTTGGGAGGCAAATAAGAAAATTAAAAAAAAAATGTTTTGCAAACGAGTCTGTGTGACATATCAAATAAAAAGGCTTACTGTGAGGGTCTCAAATGTATTTTTTTATAATTTTAAAATAAAAGTGCTAGAAATTGAGTCATGGTGTCAAATATTCAATTTTGTTATTTTGATTGTTCTGACAATTAAAGGGTTAATAGAGCTTTAGAAACTGTTTTAAATGACCTACAATTCTTAAAAAATGAACTTCATTTTAGTGACTTCGAAATCAATCTTTCGAAATGTGAACTATACTTAGCGAATAGTACTGACAGACATCTGACACTTCCCAAATTTAACGCAATAGCCCCAGAAATCAAAATTATTGATAAACAAATTCTCTTCGTCTCCTTGGGTCTCCAATCTTTGAGAAGTCCGTTCCCGTTTTTATTGAGAAAAATATACAAAATTTCAACGATGTTTCGGAAAGATTATTCCAAATTAACATGCATTCGGCCATCACCTTAATTCGTTACTGCTGTTTTGGCCCTAAATTAACATATTTCCTTTGCGCTTCTCATTTATGGAAGCACACTCACTTTTTAGACAAAGTCGACCACATTGTCCCGGCACACTTTAACTTCGGTTTTAATTATTCCATACTCTTCCCATTCGTATGGGAGGCCTTGGCGTCCGCAATATTTCTAGTATTAGTTTACCGGCTTTCATGTACTCGGTCCACGGTATTGAGAAATTAATCAGGAAAATCCTAGCCTCCACACTGATTGATTTTGATGTGCCGTGCTTCACTGAGGCTATGGATGCCTGGAGTCTCGCTTGCCCGAACTCAGATATACCCGATAATCCAACTTCTCAGAGACAGTGGGATGAGCTGCTCTTCAGAGTAGTACAGAACAATTTAATTAACACGTCTGCTACTTTTGCAGAGCGTGCGCGCCAGTTGGCTTTGGGTAAGTGTGAACATGGCACTTTGTTCGACGACTACTTTCCGCCTCGTTGCGTCCCTACGACTAGGAGCTGCATGTTATTTTCCTCATCGCTGTTACTGTGGCGAAGTTGTCAAGAGCCTCGGATACCACGGCCTGTCTTGCAGCCGAAGTGCAGGTCGCTTAGCACCTCACGCGAACATTAATGACATCTAGAACTCTTGTCACCGTCGGCGTTCCAGCTGTGTTCTACCAATGGCTTGGCACACAACGACGGCAAGAAACCGGATGGCATGTCTTTATTTCCATGGAAGATGGGTAGGCCTTTAGTGTGGGATGCAACGTGTGGCGATACTCTTGTGCTAGCCCATCTTCCTGGCTCAGCGTACTGTGCTGGCGCTGTTACTGCGGCTGCGGAAAACCTCAAGCGGCGTTATAATAACCTTATGGGTAATTATATTTTGGAGCCGTTTGGGTTGTAAACCCTCGGGCCGTGGAGTCCGAGTGCTCATGGTCTCTTTAAGGAAATCTCGAAACGACTGGTTGACACTTCCCGTGACCCAACTTTTACCTTGGCCGGAGGCTAAGCATTGCCATACAACGTGGTAATGCCGCCAGTCTCTTGGGTACATTACTGTTGACAGTGATGCGGATGAATATTTCAACTCCATATTTTAGATTGTGAATAGTTTTGGTTAAGTTAGGATATAATTTTGTTAGTTATACTATTGTTAAGTTAAGGACCATCAAAATAAAATAAAAAATAGAGCTTTTTAAAAGCTTACATACTCAACTTAACTTGTCATACTCAACTTTTAAATGAAATGAATTAATGAGGTACTTTTAGTGTATGCCACATGTCGTTTGTATTTTCATCGGGATACTTATGGGATTACAAGGAAAATTGTCTTTGTAAGTATATAAAAATAGGTTAGTGGTATATCACATTTTATTTTGAAATCGCATTCACTCTCATTTGGTATGTACAAAACAATAAATATAATACAATCAGTAATCGATGATCATTCAGTAATGATGGTGAGCGTGTCCGTGGACGGGGGCGGGATGTACTGAGGGAGCGGAGTTGTGTACCACAGCGTTGAAACTGAAAGTAAATAATATTGTTTATATTAGCACATTGTATACAGAGTAACTTGAGTGGGTCCGACATCCGGACTTCAAAATAATTGTCATATGCAACTTACCCGTTGTGGGCATCAGCAGTGTATTCAACCTTGCGGATGGAGCCATCAGGTTGCGCCAGGGAGTAGTATCCGTGAACAGAGTCACCATCGCGGCTCTCGTGCTGGGACTTGTGGTCACCGGTGTGAGGGTCAGCCACGGAGTAAGCGAAGTCGTATTTGGGGTGAGCCTGAAATAATAACCAAATTAGATTATAGAAAATTCTTCAATTAATTCTAATAATATGGTCCTGCAACATAAACGGATGACTTACGTAAGTGTCGTGACCGTCGTAGTGAGCTGCAGGAGCGGCATAGTGAGCCACAGGGGCAGCGGCGTAGTGTGCTACGGGAGCGGCGTAGTGTGCTACGGGAGCGGCGTAGTGCGCTACGGGAGTAGCGTAATGCAGGGGTTCATCGTGACGGATGATGCTTTGGGAAGACACAGCGTGTCCATGCCCCAAGTAGCCAGCGTTGGCAGCGGCCAACAGCGCGCTCAAAGCTACGATCTGTAAATAACACTGTCAACTTTAGTCACTAGTCCAGTTAAAAACTAGATATATACTGTTGGTAACTAATTTTTTTTAGGATACACTTACTTTGCTGAACATTTTTGCTGTGTGATTTACAACCGTTAAACTGTTGTTTGGTGTCCAGTAATTGCTGTATCGTATTATATATGAAACACACAGCCGCATGCGCTAGCGCGGTGGGGCGGAGAAATGCGTGCACTTGACTTTGAACACTTTGACAAGGCTCAAGGTTGCAGTTACGATTTCATAAATATTGTTGTAAGAATTGGTTGTTACTTCTAATATTTGAATTTGTAACATACAGTCGGTTAAAAAGTTTGATGTGTTTTCCGTGGTGATACAAAGATATTTTCAGTTTATTACAGGTAGGTAGGTATACGTTTTGTATGAATGTATAAGTTGCATGTTGACGATCATTTTTGGAAGATTGAAAAAAGTAGTATGTCAGTTATCTGGTTTCCATAGTACAAGCTCTGCTTAGTTTGGGATCAGATGACCGTGTGTGAACAATGTCCCAAGTTATTATTCAATACTTATTGCTGTAGCTGTATAATCTTCTTGTGATAGGTATTCCGAGAAACATAATTTTATTCTCGATTTCTTATTAGAGAAGTGTCGCGATTTCGCTAATGTTCAGCCACACGGGATAGATTCAGTTAAAAGCTACTAACGTTATGATAAAAACGTATTTTGTTTGTAGTTAAATTATGTATGTTGTTGGATAATTTTTGCTTGACTATACTACTATAGTATGTAGATTTAACCTTAATTATTTAAATTTGTGTGTATATATTTACAAACATTTATTTATTTTTCTCCTGGTCCATTTAAAAAAATATAATTCCCAATATATTATTCTCTACCCATGGTTGACTGAAAGGGAAATTTTATAGCTTGAGTATTTTTCAGTTGAATGAAGTTTATTTATTTTACAATGCATGTGCTCGAAATGAGCGTTATCCAAGCAGCCAAACTGTGCGGAAAGTGCCACTTTTTCGCACTATTGCTTTACTTCAAAAGTGTTTAGTTCAAAAAGTGCTGATTCTCAGCCTAGTTTGAATAAATGACTTTCGATTTTTTTTTTTTTTTTTTACTTTTTGTGTTGAGTTCAAGTGACGAATCAACTAATTTCACACCGGAAAATGTTATTCAAGAAGCACAAAATACCAACAACAGCCTCTTACCGGCTACATCAAAAGAAAAATACTTTTTACCAATACATATATATTTTTTTATTTCCTTGCACAATGCATAGTAAAACGTTGTATACACGTGCGTAAGATGATTTCCGCCTCGTGTCGACTTATACACTCGCTGAATAAAAATACCACTTGTCGGAAATCACCTACTTTCCGCACTTGTAGCATAAATAACTGTTAGGTATAAACTTTATAATGATGATGTTTCAGTAAGTGTTACAAATGTAAGCTCTTTATTCAATTGCAAGTCATATACATGTGCTTATGATTATAGCACTAATCGAAACATTATCTGGAAGTTTTGTTCGTTGGTTCATCCATACGTAGCCATTAGGTATGTAGTTACTCAATCACTTTTACACGTCATGTATCCATATTATCGTCTTCCTTTTAAATTGGTCCATTGGTTCTTCTACGTGATTGTCATTGTGTAGGGGATTGTAATTGTTTTATCAGTTTTGACAACAACATCATCTGCCTAGCCTTTTCCCAGCTATGCTGGGGTCGGCTTCCAGTCTGACAGAATACCAGTATTTTACATGGAGCCTATCTAATCTCCACCACCCAGTTACTGGATAATACGATACCTCTTGGTAAGACTGGTTGTCAGACTTTAGGGCTTCTGACGACTCGTAACGACTATCAAAGATCCACGAATCGATGTCTATAGAACCGGATGCGTTATTTAACCCAGCAGTTCTTAAATTAGGGATATGAAAATTCAATAATCCTTTTGGCAAAAAATAAAAGATTATGTATGGGAAAATCTCTAGGATTATTTTGATACAAAAAGTAGCTTATGTCCTTCATCAGGATGCCATCTATCTCCTTACTAAATTTTATCGAAATCCGTTAAGTGGTTTAGGCTTGAAAAGGTAACAGACAGCCAGACAGAAAGGCAGAGCTACTTTTCAATTTGTAGTATTAATATTATACCAACGCCAGAAATCAAACTTGTTAGTACAAGAACCTCCTCGAAAAGTTGAACACCACCACCAGAGCCAAAAAAACTATTAAAAAAAATTCATAACTAACTGAATTGGAGAGGTCATTTTTGGAATACGTATTTCTCATAATGAAATTTATCAGATGCCACTAATATAGTTAGTTAGTTCTAAAGTTAGTCTAACATGCGTTTTATAATAGTTACAGCAATTGGAATTTCAATTTCAAGCGGTAATATTGGTGTATCTTGATAGTTGTATCGACGCAGGAAAGCAATCTTGTAGTATCTCGAAAAGTTGAACTTTACACCAGAGCCAAAAACTATTTAAAAAAATCATAACTCGTAAACCAGCTGGATTGGAACATGTATTTCTTATAATGAAATTTATCAGATGCCACTATAGGTAATGACTGCATTCTAAAGTTAGTCTAACATGCGTTTTATAATTTTACAGGATTGGTATTTCAATTTCAAGCAGCAATTTTGCTGTATCTTGGTTGTTGTAACATATGGACAACCCTTTTAGGTAATGATTATAACGATTTTGCTGTATATTATTATAACATTAAAAAATAGTTGATCTTATGGTATTTAAAGCATTTTGAAGTTTGTTTTGTTAAAAAAAGTTTAGAAAAAGTCAACGTGGTATCTTAAAAAAAAAAAAACATCGTAGCAAAACATTGCTTAGACCAGTCATGTCAAAGATACGGCCCGCGGGCCGAATCCGGCCCTCGGGCCATTTAGATACGGCCCGCGATCACAAATATCACAGATAAATGAATCTTGTTTTTAGTGATTTTAGACTGCACTCAATGCCTCTACGCAGGTTTAAAAATACGCGCGCTTTACTTAAAAGTAATTTCAAGAGTAGCGCCTCACTAGACGAGTGAGAGAGTGTTAGTTATGCTTTTCTCTCTCTCGTGCGCGCGCGAAGTCGTCTTCTATTTCGTCTGTGCAGCTAACGCATACTGCGCCCCTCCCCCGCGCACTCACGTTGAAGTCTTTGTTACGAGCAGTCGCGTCAAGTATTTCGTACGTACCTACAGTTTGGTGTTCATTCGAGTTTCATAATTGTTATGATTGTGGTGGCATAATGTCGCAAAAACGTAAAATTGACAGTGAGTGCAGAGTTTTTGAGTCAAAATGGGAAATTGCATATTTTTTCATAGAATGGAAAGATAAACCACTGTGTTTGATTTGTAATCAAACTATTGCTGTTTGTAAGGAGTTTAACGTGAAGAGACACTATGATGCGAATCATAAATCAAAATTTGATTGTTACACTGATAAGATAAGAATGGACAAATTATCATCTTTAAAATCTAAACTTCAAGGTCAACAATCGATGTTTACTAAAGCTAATACTGAGAGCAAAGACGCCCTGAAATCAAGTTTCATTATTGCATTAGAAATCGCTAAGAGATCAAAACCTTTCTTTCACTGATGGTGATTTTATTAAAGACTGTATGTTAAAAGTTGCCGATGTTTCATTTCCATCTCAAAAGTCAATAATTCAAAATATTTCACTGACAAGAAACGCTATTGCTTCAAGAATAAGTGATTTATCGCAAAATTTGGTTCTTCAACTGAAGGAGAAAAATTAAGGAATTTACAAACTTTTCGCTGGCTGTTGACGAGAGCACTGACACTGTTGATACAGCTCAACTTGCTGTCTTTATACGAGGTATTAATATTAACTTTGAAATAACTGAAGAATTATTAAAGTGCGTTCCATTGACAGGTACTACGACAGCAAATGATATTTATTCTGCAATTGAGCATTTGATAGCAGAATATGAACTCGATTGGAACAAATTTAGCAGCACAACTACGGATGGCGCACCCGCCATGGTTGGCAAACATTCGGGCGTTGTGACTAAATTGAAACAAAATATCAGGGAATTTTGTGGGAATTCACTGTATCATTCGTCAGGAATCATTGGCATCCAAACATTTAAAAATAGACCATGTCATGCAACCTGTAATTAAAATTGTAAATTTTATAAGGAGCAGAGGACTCATTAACCGACAGTTCAGGCAGTTTTTACAAGAAATGGACGAAAAATATTCCGATGTGCCTTATTTCACCGAAGTTCGTTGGCTCAGTCGAGGGGCAGTTTTAAAAAGATTTTTTGCGTTACGTGACCCTATTCAAGCTTTCATGTTAGAAAAAGGCAAGCCAATTGATTATGACAATGACTGGTGGGTTGATTGTGCCTTTTTTGTAGATATGAATAAACACTTGACTGATCTGAATGTAAAGTTACAGGGTAAAAATTTGATTATCACTCAAATGTATTCATATATACAAGCCTTTGAAACAAAGTTAAAACTGGGAAATTCAGTTAAAAAACCATACTTTGGATCATTTCCCACATTTGAAATCATTTGACACAGTAGGCCCGAAAAAATTGGACGACTTTTCGCAACTTCTGCAAAATCTGATTACGGAATTTAACACACGTTTTGAAGACTTCCACAAAATGAATGAAATGGAATTCCCAATTTTCAACAATCCATTCACTTTTGAAGCTTCACAGGCACCATTTCATTTGCAAATGGAGTTGATAGACCTTCAATCTGACAGCATTTTGAAGGAAAATTTTAAAGAAGTTAACGCTCTTACATTTTATACAGAGTATTTCAAGAGTTTGAATAACTACCCAGAAATAAAAAAGCATGCAGCACGTATTCTGTGTATGTTTGGTAGTACCTATTTATGTGAGCAGATGTTTTCCGTCATGAAAATAAATAAGAACAAACATCGCACAAGACTTACGAATGAACATCTCCAATCAATTCTTAAAATAACTACCACGAATATGATACCTGACATCAATGAGATTGTCAAAAACAAGAGAAGTCAGGTATCCGGATCCTCGAGCTCAAAATAATTACCCTCTTTCTTACTTTTGGTTTGATTTGTAACAACTATATGTAACTAAATAAATAAAGATGTTAAAATAATTCAGTATGTTTTAGTTTTTTAATTTCAACCTGGCCCGCCTACACATAAATCTAATATATGGCCCTCTGCAAAATTGAGTTTGACACCCCTGGCTTAGACCGTTCGACGCAGTATTATTTTCTGATTTCAAGGATGCAAAAAAAAGCCATTTTTCGAGATACGACAAAATCGCTATTCAGCGTTGTGGATTCCTTACACTGCTGTATCATCAATCATATCATCAATTATGACATAATTTGTAGTAAAGGAAATTAAAACTTTGCAGTAGAGGAAATATTAAATAATAAATAAAGGAAAGTTTCTGTTAGGATCATTCACGTTATATTTAGAAATCGTATATCACAGTAATTATGTACAAAATAATAAATAGGCTTAATATAATCAGTCATAGAATATGATCACTCACCCTATGGATCGACCCGTGCGGCTGTTATTACTTAGCCACAAGCTCCTCAAGCAAACTTATTAAAACATAAAGAACAATAATAATAATATAATATCCTGGGACATTTCACACACGGTCATCTGATCCCAAACTAAGCAGAGCTTGTACTATGGAAACCAGATAACTGATAAACTATATACACTACTTTTTTTGTAAATACATACTTATATAGATAATTACACCCAGACTCAGGACAAACAGACATGTTCATGCACACAAATGTTTGTCCTGGATGGGAATCGAACTCACGACCTGCGGCATGATAGGTGGTATCTTAACCAACCACGCCAACTGGCCTGTCAAAGAACGCATGCAATTAGATCAAAATTAAAATATCTGAGTGCATACTAATGGTAACGTTGGTCTTTCTAATATTTATCATTGTACTAAAGCTCTGTCCACACAAATGATACACGTAGCCAGTACCCAGAAATTAATGTAAAATGAATGCAGAATATCTGCTTCTTTCCAAAGTAATTAACGTAATAAAACGTTTCAAAAGTAATTAGCTGAAATCTTGAAAGTCTACGATATAATCAATGAATATAGTAACCGGTTGCCGAAACTCTTTCTTTATTCGTTTGATGCTGGTCAGACAAAATCCGCACGTCGCTAAACATCAAAGCCTCTGAAGCTGTGCATGTAGCAGAAAGTAGTAGCTGGTGGAGAAATGTAATTAAGGGGAAAGTTTTTAAACCATGACGTGGTCTATCGCCAGCGTTGGGTATACGATGCAATGATGGAGATTATTTTATAGAGATCACTACACTGCTGTATCTTCATAATAATATCATGTTAAAGACGACCTTTGCTCTGTACACACTTTTCAGCATTGGGAATATATTAAAAAAAAGTAAGAGTCAGAGTCGATCACATTATATTGAGGAATCGCATATCACAGTCATTATACAAAATAATAAATAGGCACAATACAATTAGCCACGATCACTCAGTAATGATGGTAATCGTGTCCGTGGACGGGGGCGGGGTGCACCGAGGGAGCGGAGTTGTGTACCACAGCGTTGAAACTGAAAGGGAAAAATATATAAAAATATTGTACTAAAAGGTAATAGTTAATATAAATATATATTATTATAAAGCTTGTAAAAATGACATAGGTTTATAGAATAATAGATGATAAGACAAAGCATACCCATGGTGGTCATCAGCGGTGTACTCGACCTTGCGCACGGAGCCATCAGGCTGCACCAGGGAGTAGTATCC
Organism: Dicycla oo; assembly: GCA_948252095.1. Taxonomy (NCBI): domain Eukaryota; kingdom Metazoa; phylum Arthropoda; class Insecta; order Lepidoptera; family Noctuidae; genus Dicycla; species Dicycla oo. The sequence goes on from OX411714.1 coordinate 22,581,390, forward strand.
GTGCACGGCGTCCCCGTCGCGGCTCTCGTGCTGGGACTTGTGGTCACCGGTGTGGGGGTCAGCCACGGAGTAAGCGTAGTCGTATTGGGGGTGAGCCTGAAGTATTGAAATAATTTAGGTGAAATGAGATAAACTAAGTCTCACAATGCATTTGATCTTCATTATATTTTGATTTCGACTAAAATACTACTTACGTATGTGTCGTGGCCGTCGTAGTGGTCTACGGGAGTGGCGTAGTGTGCTACGGGGGCAGCGTAGTGCGCTGCGGGGGCAGCGTAATGTGCTACGGGAGCTGCGTAGTGGGCGACGGGGGCAGCGTAGTGTGCAGGTTCGTCGTGACGGACGATGCTCTGGGAGGACACAGCGTGTCCATGGCCCAAGTGACCAGCGTTGGCAGCGGCCAACAGCGCGCTCAAAGCTATGATCTGAAAAAATATTACATTCAATATTAGATGAAAGAATTTGTAAATATTTTCTCTCTAAAACAAAACGTATCCCACCACGTTTATGCAAATTATAAACATTTTAAATGCAACGATTAATATGACTAGATCAAAAAAGTATAATTATAATTACTTTGCTGAACATTTTTGTTGTATATTTTTCAACGGTCAAGTGTTGATTGGTGCTAATGGACTTGCTGAATGGTTTTATATACCGACTAATAACATAACCACATGCGCCGACAAGGTGGGGCGGAGAAATGCGTGCGCGCTCTTGATCTTGAATATCATACTTGAATGTGTCTCAAGGTCGCAGTTGCAATCAAAATGATAGAATCGATTGTAAATTCGATTTTAGCATAAACATTGATATTGAGTGTTTTATTTGACTTTGATTTTGTACGTCTTCTACTTTAGAAAATATTGACAGTCAAAAGAATGGTAATAAAACATTTATAATTATATAAAATAAGTATTTGTAGTTAGGCAGTTAGCACCGTAGTTATTTTTCTCTTTTAATGACAGTACACAATTTTTTTTTTTTTGAGGAGCTCGTGGCTAAATAATTACAGCCGCACGGATCGATCCATTCGTTTAAGCTACGCTTGCCGGGGTTGGTCTGTGGATGGGTGACCATCTTTTCATACCGAAACTCCTCCGTGCCTCGGAAAGCACGTTAAGCCGTTGGTCCCGGCTGTCATTCGAGGATCTTTGACAGTCGTTACGGGTCGTCAGAAGCCCGAAAGTCTGACAACCAGCCTTACCAAGGGGTATTGTATTACCCAGTAACTGGGTTGTGGAGGTCAGATAGGCAGCCGCTCCATGTAAAATACTGGTGTTCAGCTGCATCCGGTTAGACTGGAAGCCGACCCCAACATAGTTGGGAGTAGGCTAGGCAGATTGGTTTGACACAAATATTTTTTTAGTCCAACAGCTTCCAACAGGCCAGCGACAGAATGGCTAGATGAGAGACACAGCGTATAGATAGCGATAATTAAGCAAGATAAACTTAGACTATTACTGAAAGCAGACAAGTGATTATTCAGTTTATAATAGGGATGATGACTAATTTTTTTTTATTTGTCCGTCATGTAGAATAGTAAAAAATATTGGACACATATTTTTTTCTTTTTTTACGTATTCAAAAGATTACGGCGATACATTGAGTTAAAATGTGGCATGACGTCACGCCTTGGTAGATTTTATACGTAGAAGTGACGTAGCGAGCCCCCACTCCCGAACTTTAATGCGTGTTATCTAAGTCAGTTTTTATTAATATTATAAAGCAAAAATACGTGTCTAATATTTTTTTTATTATCTGACTGACGGACTAAATAGAATTTCTTTATTTTTACCCAGGCATCATCCCTATTGCGGCCTTTTGTCAAACAACAAACGTGGCTTGGATTTTCCGTGGAGAAACCTGCGTGGCAGCTGGGTATTTCTATTTTTAGAGCATCTATGCATTTTGCACCAAAATTATTCTCAATTTTGCACCAAAGTTATGCCTTTGGTGCAAAATGCATAGGTGCTCTAAAATTTGGTGCTCAATCGGGAATACTCCTTCTATATCCTATTATTAACGGATTTAGATGCAATTTGGCACACAGATGGATACTTTTAACCCGGTAGTACGTTCCCTAATTTCCGAGCTCCACGCGGGTGAAGAAGCCACGGGCAAAAGCTAGTCTCTCAATATATATCAGTTTGATCTTTTGTAAATAGATCAAAATATGTAAGATTTATTAAAATTTTGTTTTTTTCATTCATTAAAGATTTGTTGATACCCAACGAGCAAGTTCTTTAAGGGTTTCGTACCCGAAGGGTGCCAAACTAAGCCTCGCCTACCTGTCCGTCCGTCTTTCTGTCAGCGGGCTGTATCATAACTTGCTCATGAACCGTAATAGGTAGACAGTTGAAATTTTCACAGATTGCGTATTTCTATTGCCGATGTAGCACCAAAAAAATAAAATAAAAAATAAATTTCTTACCCTGGTATGTGTGTCTAGAACTCATCGAGTAGAGTACAAATATAATTTTATTTTTATCTTCAAAAAGGAAGAAATAGGTGCCGTAAAGTCAGGTTTGGACCATTTTTGTACGAGCTCTATCGCAACAACTGAACTGGTTAGGAATTTGAAACTTCTGGATATCATGTACCATATCCTGTATTTGATTAACAAATACTAATAAAAAAAAACCGGCCAAGAGCGAGTTGGACTCGCACACCTAGGTAGGGTTCCGTACCATATAAAAGTGTGCTATTTAGAGACATCGTTTTATTTTTCCTGTACCACATAAGCTTCTATCACACAAAATAATTTCAGATTTTTCTCTTAACAAGCTTCGGAGATAAGGGGGGGGGGGGGGGACACGGGATACGGGACACGGGACGGGGATATATTTATATATATATGTGTATATTATTTCTTTCTTATTTGCAAAATACGTAGTTGGGCAAACGTCATCTAAAACTATTCCAAAATTCAAGTTGATAGCATTAGTAGTTCTTGAGATATCCAGCTGAGACAGACGGACAGACAGACAGACAGACAGACAGACTGAGTCACACCATAAGGGTTTCTTTTCACCATTTTGTTACGGAACCCTAAAAACGACGATTCATAAGGTATTTTGTTTGGTCCCGACATCAATCGTCGGGCGGTAGCAGTAGCACACCAGACATAACACCCGTCTGGTCAGAGGATCCTCCCTTTTTTATAGAGGATGAGTGAAGTTTACCCCCTATTCCTCATATATTTTAGTGTTAGCTTTAACTTAAAAAATGCGTTTAAAAAAAAAAAACGTAATAACTGACCGCCGAGGCCGGCCCTGATAGAGGTGGCGGGACCACCTGGATGCATTACGTGAGGGTAGGTTCGAGGTGGCGCGGGAAAACAGTTGCTGAAAGGACTTGGGGAAGGTCTTTTCCCAGCAGTGGGACAGTATAGGCTAAGTAAAAAAAACTGGTGGATAATAACTTCGTTTTAAATAAAACGTACAAAATTTTACTACTAAACCGTAAATACATATCGAGCAGAGTGGTGTAGTGGTTTTTACTGGTGCGATCACGTGTTAAAACATTCAGAATATCCGGAATCTACCTACCATGTCCTGTACAGGTTTGATTTTGATCTGTGTCTCGAGGTGGGTTAATTTACATTTTGATTGTAATGTCTGCACAGTCTAATGACGACATGCATTCTTATATCTTATTACAATATTTTCTAAATGTACGAGTACATTCCATCATAATATGTAATTACATTTTAATAAGCAACGTCAAATATGTAATTGCTTGTTTCAAAAAACTACGCGATCTAATTATTGCATTGTTGAAATAATTATTTCTCAATGCACAAAAGTGTAATTGATTAGCAATAGTGTCTTATTTAATTATTATTGTAAAACACAATTTTTACTGCTTCGTTACACTTCGTGATCGTAGCATTCTAAAGTGAGTCCATGTCCTGCTTGCAACCACGACAGTATTGATCTAAAAGCAACATTAAAATAACATTTGATTATTACAATGAATGTCGTGCGTACATTCGTATTCATTTCGGAAGAAATTATAATACAATGTTAGTGTATTTAAATCACTCTTTATTTTTGCATTTCATCTCAAACATATCACATTTGTATTCAACAATAAATAGTCGCGCAATCATTATTCATAAACGATCACTCAGTAATGATGGTGAGCGTGTCCATGGACGGGGGCGGGGTGCACCGAGGGAGCGGAGTTGTGTACCACAGCGTTGAAACTGAAAATAATAAGTTTTGTATTAGGATTGTTGACAAAATCCATGATAATCTTCATGTCCTAGCTAAGATTTTATATTTGTATCAACTTGAACCATTTTTCAGTAGGTATCGAATGATGGTGTTTGACCCTTTGACAACTTACCCATTGTGGGCATCAGCGGTGTACTCGACTTTACGGATGGAACCGTCAGGTTGAGCCAGGGAGTAGTATCCGTGAACAGAGTCACCGTCGCGGCTCTCGTGCTGGGACTTGTGGTCACCGGTGTGTGGGTCAGCCACGGAGTAAGCGAAGTCGTATTTGGGATGAGCCTGAAATAATTACAAAATTAAATAAGTAATTAATCGCTTTATCTATACAATTTAAATGGGAATTTGCCACATTTTCAAAAATAACACATGGGTAACTTACGTATGTGTCGTGGCCGTCGAAGTGAGCTGCGGGAGCGGCGTAGTGAGCTACGGGGGCAGCGTAGTGAGCGACGGGGGCGTAGTGTGCTACGGGAGCGGCGTAGTGCGCTACGGGAGCAGCGTAGTGCAGGGGTTCATCGTGGCGGATGATGCTCTGAGAGGACACGGCGTGGCCAACGTGACCGTGGCCATACAAGCTGGCGCTGGCAGCGGCCAACAGGGTGCCGAATGTTACGATCTGGATTTTTTTTGTATTTTATTAGTACATTGATGGTCTCTTATAGCTCAAGCTTGTTGCAGAATCGGTGGAATGTATTTATTTGACAAGGGTCAAATAAATACATTCCACCGATTGGTGTCGTACCACAATTTATTATAAATAATTTGTTTTTTAAAACACTTACTTTGCTGAACATTTTGGTGTATTGTTTATTACAATCAAGTGTTGATTGATGTCATTAGATTTGCTGTATGGTTTTATAGAACGCGGTCAGAATAGGTAGTGGCATGGTGGGGCGGAGAAATGCGCAAACGCACCTTGACTATAATGTAACTATGACAACGCTTTTCAGACCTTGCAGGTTATAGTACCTATTGTAGTGTGTAATGAGGGTGTGTATGAAGTGTATTTTGTGCAACGGCGAACTAATTGAAAACTTTTGTTATTATTATACAGTTTTGATGGAAAGGATATCGTACACTTAATAATAGACTGACCTAACTAAAAAAATCCCAATCATGACTTGTCTTACAAAATGGCTAATATCTCAGCCAAAGAGCATAATAATACACAGTCTGTGAAGCCTGACCGGCCTTTGACCACGACCTTTTTCGCACGTTCTTGTCATACGTGATCCACTTTTCACCACCAGTTATCAGCTTCTTCAAAAATGGTTCGGTTTCATTACGTCGTAATAAAGAATCATAAACGAGTACACGGTTCATTAGGTTTCTTTCAGTGAGCTCGTGAGGTACCCAAATGTCGAGCTTTTTTGTGTACCCAGTTTTTTTCAAATGCGCCAAAACTGTTTTGTGGTCAATTTCCAGTTCTTCAGCTACGTCGTAACTACTGATATGCCGATCTTGCTCCACTTTTTCAAAAATGGCATCCATTTTATCCGTAATAGGGCGACCAGAGCGACGTGCATCTTTGACATCAAAATTTCCGGATTGAAAACGCTTAAACCAAATTTGTGCTACTCTCACAGACACTACACTAGGTCCATAAACATCGCAAATTTTTTTCGCGGCTTGCGTTGCATTTTTACCTTTTTTGTAGTAAAATTTTAAAATGTATCGAATTTCTTCATTAGATTCACTCATCTTGACGGTACGAAAAACAAATGAAAATCACACATTTTCCTAATTTGAATTTGGAATTATGTTCTTTAAAATTTAAACTTTCAATGATACCAAAACCAGCCAGATACAAATAGTATAGCCAAAGAGATTTTATTACAAGTTCACACATACTATAATGCGAAAAGACTTTTTCCCCAACCTAATATGTATGCATTTATTTATTGTATCTCTATGTAACTGGTACAACACAGCCGACCTGCAGTATTCTCTCTCTTTCTCCCTCTAAATCCATCTAAAGGTGGTCTTTAAAAGACCGCTTTTAGCGATAATACTGCCCATTGTATCATCTTGTGTAAAATTTCCACATTTATATCTGTAATTCGCATGGTGTACATAAATAGTATTCTATTTTGTTCTAATCTAGCTTTTACCAGCGGCTTCGCCCGCGTGGATGTTGGAAATTATCCCACGGGAACCGTACATTTTTCCGGGATAAAAAGTATTCTATGTGCTATTCCAGATTATAATCTATCTCTTGGCTGAATTTCATCCAAACTCGTTCAGCCGTTCTGGCGTGATTGAGTAACAAACATCCAAAAATTTTCACAAACTTTCTCATTTATACACACAGGCCAGCTGGCGTGGTTGGTTAAGATACCACGTATCATGCCGCAGGTCGTGGGTTCGATTCCCATCCAGGACAAACATTTGTATGCATGAACATGTCTGTTTGTTCTGAGTCTGGGTGTAATTATGTATACTATAAGTATGTATTTACAAAAAAAAAGTAGTAAAGGTAGTACATCAGTTATCTGGTTTCCATACTTTAATAGAAAAAAGTTATTTTATAGCACTACTAGCTTTTGCCTGCGGCTTCGCTCGCGTTAATTTAGAATAGCGGTTTAGGGCGGGAAAGGTACTAAGCAAACAAACTTACTTTTGTTCTATAATATTATACATATGATAGATAGGAGGATACTACAAAATTTTCATAATAATATAATTCAATCATGATTCCAATGACACGTGACGTGTTCTATTATCATAAGAATGTTATTGTTGTTTTCTCGGGAACAGTACTTCTTTTCGGGATGAAAGGTCCCCTTGGGCCGTTTCTGTACACTGACTACGTATAATATACAAAATTTCAAGATGAACGGTTATGTGGTTGAGGCGTTAAAAGGTAACAAACAAACGTACTTTAGCATTTATAATATTAAGTTAGGATGTTGAGGGCCCGCGAAATTCAAATTTTATTACGTTTTTTGCAGTTTGCAAGTGAGTATTAGGTTGTATGTTGATTAAAATATGATTCGCGACCGTAACAAATATGTACTTACGGAATTATAGTCATTAGAATTAGTAATACAACTTCATAAGTTAGTATAATCCTAAATGTCAAGATTTCATGAAATAGTCATTCATAGTCACCTGGTCTTAAAGAGTTGTATTATTACTGATTCAGATTTTTTATTTTTAAGTGTGTTTAAGCTTTATTGGAGATATTCCTGTGTGAGTCTAAATAACTGCGGCCAGGAAACTGGGCATCCTAAATAGGGTGAAGCGATACTTTACGCCTGGACAGCTTTTAACCCTTTACAAAGCGCAAGTCCGATCCTGCATGGAGTATTGCAGTCACCTTTGGGATGGATCAGCTAAGTACCAACAAGCCGCGCTTGACTCGGTGGAACGCAGAGCTAAGAGGCTCATTGGCGACGTAAAACTGGTGGATGCCAAGCTTCATAGCTTGGCTCATCGCCGCAAGGTTGCGTGCTTGTCGGTCTTCTACAGATTGTACTTCGGAGAGTGTGCCCGAGAACTCCACGACCTCATTCCACCGGCCCCCTTCTACCATCGGACATCTAGACGCACTGCCAGTTACCATCCCTACCTGGTTGCTATTCCACCAATTCGCACTAAGCGCTTCCAAATGTCTTTTATAATGCGCACAGCAAAAGAGTGGAACTCACTACCTGCGTCTGTGTTTCCGAACGTATACAACCCTAATCTCTTCAAAGTGAGAGTGAACAGGCTTTTTCTGGGTAAGCTCACTCCATCGTCGACTTTGTCTCTGTCATCTCTGACCTAGAGTCAAGAGCAAACCCATCACAAATAAAAAAAAAATATATATATATTTCTTTCTTTTAATGATTATAATTCTGTAAATAAATATTAGTTACGATCGCGAACCATACTTTAATCACCATACAACCTAATACGTACTGGCTTGCAAATTGCAAAAAACGTAAGCGTACCCGGGCGCTTCCCCCTTAAGAAATCTGTATCATATTAAAACTTGTTAATTTTGTTTGATTCGTACATAAATAAAGTCTGTCATTATGGTACTATTTTTTAATTCATAATCAGAACCTTACGATATGAGTGTAGGTAAAATGTATTTCATATTATGTATACTGTTTCTATGCATATTTCAGCAGAAGTAATGTCGTACGTTAGTTTTAAAAAACCGTTTCTATCTTTTAATTTCATAAACTTGTTCTTTTGTTACTCTAACTACAATTTTCCATTACAATTTGAATGCTATAATAGCTCACAAAGTTATATCATGCGATGTAAGTAATACCCAGGAGAGTAGGATTAAAGATAAAAAAGCAGATGGATGGATGGTGTTGACTTGATATGGTTGGTATATGTAATCAAAATCAAAAATCAAATCAAATAATTTTTATTTCAGGAATACATCCATTAAAAATTTACGACAGAAAGTTAAATATTTTGTATTTAACTTACTGTCTGTGAATTTGGGATTTACCATTGGAATAGGTACAAATTGTAGATTTTGGGTGATTTTTCTTATGTCTGGAATATACATGAATACACGATTTACCTCAAAATGAAGACTGACGTAGATTTCATATAATGAGCACGATAAGAATTGATAATTTTATAATAATGGGATGGTAAAAATAACCACATATTTTTTTTTGTTAAATATTGTTTATTTTATATATCTTTTTCGGTATTTAGGCGCGTAGATAAACAATAAATAGGCACAATATATTCAGACATCATGATGATATCTTAATAATGATAGTAAGCATGCCTATGGACGGGGGCCGGATGTACTGAGGGGGCAGAATTGTGTACCACAGCGTTAAAACTGAAAAAAAAAATAATTTGACATTATATATTCTTTCGGAATCAAGTACCGATCAAAAGAAAAAAAAAACTGGTTACGCTACTTCTTCAGCAATTCGTCGCGTTCAAATGTTGATTTGCGAATTCTATGGTAGAAGCTTACCCATGGTGGTCATCAGCGGTGTACTCGACCTTGCGCACGGAGCCATCAGGCTGCACCAGAGAGTAGTATCCGTGCACGGCGTCGCCGTCGCGGCTCTCGTGCTGGGACTTGTGGTCACCGGTGTGGGGGTCCGACACGGAGTAAGAGTAGTCGTATTGGGGGTGAGCCTGTAACATTTTTTATTAAAGTTTAATTAGTTTCTGGATAAAAGAGACATTATAAGGGGCTTTTACTTATATAAAGATTAATAACTTACGTATGCGTCGTGGCCGTCGTAGTGTGCTACGGGGATGGCGTAGTGTGCTACGGGGACGGCGTAGTGTAGAGGTAAAACGAGAGCCTCGTCATGGCGTACAATTGACTGGGAAGACACGGCATGCCCGTAGGGGAGGGCGTTAGCCGCACCCAAAAGGGCGCCGAGAATTAAGATCTGGAAGAAATAGATAAAGATAAGATAATTTTCTGAGCTTACGTTCTACAATTAATGAACTAATGGGCATCACAGGCAATAAACTGTCAAGACTCAAATTAAAAAAAGACCCGCCTTTTTTTTAAACTTAGATTTTTTGACAACTTACTTTGCTGAACATTTTGATGAATTTTTTGTCACAATCTTAGTGTTGATTGATAACAATGCAGCTGCCATTTGGTTTTATAGAAAAAAGTAGCCGCGTGCACAACTCTAGTGTGGGGAGAAGTACGTGCGTGTTTATTGACTCCGTGACTTTGACATGCAAAACATAACATTACATTTGATTCAAATACACATAGCTCTGTAACACGTTCGTTCCAATCTATTTTAATTAGAACTTGGTTGTGTTGATAATTGTTGTTAATTTATTCTTGTGCGGTAATGAATTCTAAGATTGACCGACCATTAAAACAATTTAATTTTCCTTTATGATTTCGAAGCATGTGCTATTAAATTGTAAAGCTATCAATCTAACAGATTAAAAAAAATGTTAGTTGAGTCAATCGGGAACTGTGATCGGAAAACATTACCATTACCTACATAATTCAACACAACATCACGCCTGTATAATATTTACTAACTGCTGCCCGCGACTTCGTCTGCGATCCTGAATGAATGACCTATGACCCTGACCCTGATCCTATCCTATGTACTTCTCCAGGTCATGGTCTAACCAAGCGCCAAATTTCATCCAAAACCGTTTTAGCGTGAAAGCGTAATCTACAAACAAACAAACACATTTTCGCAATTCTATTATTAGTTAGGATAGTTAGGAGGATGAAAAACCGGTCTCAGTGTTGCCGTTTTAGCGACTTTGGCACCAGATCTAGTGAGTTTTTGCTGTTTATGGTGACTTTTTTTATGATTTAGTGACAAAAAAAAATGTCTGGTGACTTTTAGTGACTTTTCCATGATCAACACAGCAGTTATATATTATTTAACTAGTTGCTAAAATGTTTAAAAGAAACATTAAAAACTTATGTTTTACCTAATGAAGTCTTGTCCCATATGACGAAAAGCGTTAAAAACATAAATAAGAGAACTGCGCCATCTACTTCCTTAATACAGCTACAAGCTTCGACTTCCACTGCAACTACAGAGCAACAATCCTCTTTCGTCATGCCGGACGAAGATGATATAGAGATAAATTAGATGAGCAATAATTCCACTAATTAATTTTTAAACACAGAGTTATTAGATTAATTTAAATTGAAAGGTTCATTTCGTTCATTGATTTTTCATAATAATATTTGTTCTTATTTATTTATTTATTTTACCATTTATGTACACACAGAAAAATACATAATAAAATACATAATTATAATTAGGAGTACAAAGGTACTGCTTATTTCTTAAGAAATTTCTTCCAGCAGACCTGCGAAAGGAGAAATGAAATAGAAATGTAGACAATAGTGTGTGATAACAAGAAGAGAAAAATATTAATATGCGAAGACTTAAACTAAAATATTAACTATACCTACACATATAACATAAACTTAAATAAATACATAAAGGTAAAATATATAAACATACATATACTATACTTATATAAATACTCACAGTTGAGAGGAAAAATAATGCTCTGTTACTCTATATTTGAAAAGAGACACAGTTTTTAAATCGCGAATGCTAGGCGGAAGTAAGTTTCACAGTCTCACAGCATGGATAGAGAAGGAATAAGAATAGTAGCTAGTTTTATGAGGATGAGATTAAAGGAGGGATCTAAGGTGTGATCTACACGGTGCGTCACTAGGGCGAGCAAAGGAAAAACGCTCACGCAGGTAGGAAGGATAAGACGGGTTGTGTAAAATGTTGAAGAGGAGACATAAAATCCGAGTGTTCCTGCGAAGGCGGATTGGGAGCCACTTGAGTTCCTTGCGAAAGTGAGAAACTTTCGAAGACCAAAAACAAAGCGAATGCACAAGTTTTGCAAGCGCTCAAGCTTGTTTAATAGCTCCTCAGTTAATTAATTATAGGTATAATCAATAATTTTGTTGACGAAAATTTATTAAATAATTTAGTGACTTTTTGAATTTATTTTGTCACCAAATCTCACTTAGTGACATTTTAGTAAAAGTTTGGTGAGTTTATTTTGTCATAAGCGACAACACTGACCGGTCTATTGACGCGCTAGGCTCACAAAATGTATTAGGTACTTAAATAATAATAAAAAAAAAACTCTTAACCCGCTACTAAAGTTTCTATAATAATATAATTCAATCATGATTCGAAAGACACGTGGCGCCATCTACTATCATAAGAACGTTTTCCTCGGGAACAGCACTTTTTTTTGGGACGAAAGGTACCCTATGTCCGTACACCTGACAACGTATAGCAAAAATTTCAGGATGATCTGTTAAGATGTTTAGGCGTGAAAAGGTAGCAAACAAACTTACTTTCGCATTTATAATAGATATTAATTAGGATATGATTATTTTGGTCCAATTAACTTTGAACTACAACAACATTATTTATAATCACGCCTGTAATCCCCGAAGGGTTAGGCAGAGTTGTACCTATAGTACACCCACATTTCGCCAGTTATGTTTAAGTACTATGTAATTCAATAAATAAAGAAAAATTTCATGTCGATAAAGCTGTGTACAGATTACAGTTTTGAATGTCTGTGTGTGCGATAAATATACAGTTTCTTGTTGTCATAGGCTTCGTCCTTCATCAAATGTGAATTAGGGATTAATAACAGCTTTCTTAATATGCACTGATATATAAACGCTTTTTTTTTTAAATCCGGTGTTACTTTCATTGGTACCTAGAGGTTTTTATGAGAGAATAGTGGGTATGTCTGTATTTAATAACAACCAAGAATACAAATGCCTGTAGCTTGTACAAAAGTATTCAAGTAGCTTGCATGCTAATGTATCATATTAGTTTCTGATTGGTGAATGTCGCAATGGGATGCAAGTTACTTGCATAGTTTTATACAAGCTACAGGCATGTGCACTCAATCTTCATCAATCTTCTTCATGTTAGAAGCAAAGAGATCTCCTCAGTTAATTATTACAGAAACATGATCATTATCTCACTCCATCGTCGACTTTGTCTCTGTCACCTCTGACCTAGACTAGAGTCAAGAGCAAACCCATAACAAATAAAAAAAAAATCTACATATAAATGATAAATTATATTTATTTCTGTAAATAGGTTTAAACAAACACTTTTACACGTCAAAAAAATAGCTATTTTAAAACTAGACGAGGTTTGTTTCCGATATGCTGAGCACAGAAACAAGGTCACAGTCTCTTTTAAAGTCAAGACATTATCTTAGTCAGATCATTAGGGGCCATGCAGATTAGTGTCGGAGATGGTCTTTTGAGAAAAAAACTACACACAAAATCATTAAACCTAACCGATAAAAATGAAATGAGCCCCATAGTACTCACATCCACAATAATTGAAAGAGAGACAAATGAAATGACTTAGCACACGAGGTTGTAGACATGTGGAGAGTGAGCTCGGCTGTCATTGTGCCGATTCTCGTAACGGCCAATGGCCTGATGGCCGAATGCCTCGAACAACATCTCTCGAGGCTCTCGTTAGGCGGTTGGATCAAGGGTAGACAGTACTTCTCGATACGGCTCGCATCGTGAGGAGGTTCCTGTCTCTGGAGGCTTAACCACCGGTAGCTTGGACCCTGCTCCTGACAACGGCGGATTACATTTTTTTTATATGTTTAAATGATCTTTATATATTTTTAAAGAAATGTTTAAAATGTATTTTGTACGGAAAGAATCAATAAACGAAAAAAAAAAATAATGATATAGTACTTTAAAAAGCAAATATTCATGACATTGTGTAAATAATATTTCTCTTATCATGGATGAGGTGCATCGGGTAGGGCGAATATACAGGATGTATCAGAAAGATGTGCTCAAATTTAAGAGTGTTGTACAGACCATCGAACTGAACAACTTTCTCTATGGGACCAACATCGTGATCCAGAAAAAATATATACGGGACGCCGTACAAAACTTCAATACATAATCAACCCAAATGGTACGGTTAATATTTTTTCTCGATTACGATGTTCGTCCCATGGAGAAAGTTGTTCAGTTTGATAGTCTTTACCACATCCTTAAGTTTGATCACACCTTTCTGATACACCTTGTATAAACGTTAAATGAGGTTCGTTTTGAAAACAATATTTTTATGTATCTTAAGTCTATGAAACATCTGTTATCCATAGGTTCGGTTAATATCTACTAGCTTTTGGCCACGGCTTCGACCGCGTGTCTGTCGGAAATCTATACATATAAACATTCCTCTTAACATCACTCTTCTATTTATGAAAACTGCATTAAAATTCGTTCAGTAGTTTTTGAGATCATCGCGAACATACAGACGCGTATGTTTATACGTACGCGGCGGAGGACTTTGTTTTATAATATGTAGTGATGAAAAAAGATTTAATACATTCTATAAAAAATGTATGTCGTAATACCATAATGTGAAACTTTTTTTTCATAGACCGAAGACTATGTTTCACTTTGTTTTATATATGGAAGCGAAGCCAGTACCTATGACCGATGCTAAATATTTAAGAAGGTTTTTATGATATTTTCAGGGAAAACCGAAAACAATCTAGAAAAATATTTCCAATCCAGCGAGAAACATTATTAACTTCATGTAATTGTTACACTAATACGGGTTTGATAAGATTTGTGTTGTTTTTATCATTGATTTGTGTATTTGGTCATCAAAAGTTAAAAGTTTTATTCCTTCATTGGAATTATTGTACAATCTTGCTATAATTTCACTTAATATCTGTATGCACGTGATTTGTAAATCTGGTGACAAAAAGTTTCTTAGTTTTGGGATTTTAAAAATATGTCATGTCATCTTACAGATAGGTCAGACTACTACATATCACAATTTCACAGTAGTTAAAGTAAGACGTATTTCAAGTTTCTTGACTATCTAAAGAGAAAGCCTGTAGGTTAGGCAAATACCTCATGTATTTGCAAATTATTGTGCACGTATTGTAAATAAGAATTATCTAAACAAATAATATTGTCCAAGTTACTACGTGTTGATTATGAAGGTGTGAAAACTGAGTAACTGATCAATTAATAAAATAAAAGATACAGGGTTATTTGTTATGAAACGACAAAATTAAAGAAAGAAAATAGATTTTTGAATTATATTTCATCATACTCATAACACACATGTTTCATACAAAAATATAAATAGGTAGGTTGTAGGTCAGACATTCATAACAATCACTCAACTAGGAACGCTCAGTAATGATGGTAGTCGTGGGCGGGGGCGGGGGCGGGGTGCACAGCGGGGGCGGAGTTGTGCACGACAGCGTTGAAACTGCAAACAAATAAAGTTCAAGTTAGTCTAAAAAAAGAACAGCAAAAGAAAATTTATTGCTGCTAAACTCTTGCTTCTTTCGTAACTTACCCATGGTGGTCATCAGCGGTGTACTCGACCTTGCGGACGGAGCCATCAGGCTGCACCAGGGAGTAGTATCCGTGCACGGCGTCACCGTCGCGGCTCTCGTGCTGGGACTTGTGGTCACCAGTGTGGGGGTCAGCCACGGAGTAAGAGTAGTCGTATTTGGGGTGAGCCTGGGAATGTAGAAATAAAGTAAGCATGTTGAACTTACTTTGAAATCCAAAAAGAGAAGCTGTTATTAGTTAACTAGGGACTTACGTATGTGTCATGTCCTTCGTAGTGAGCGGGAGCAGCGGCGTAGTGAGCTACTGGGGCAGCGGCGTAGTGCGCGACGGGGGCAGCAGCGTAGTGTGCTACGGGAGCGGCGTAGTGTGCTACGGGGGCAGCGGCGTAGTGTGCTACGGGAGCAGCCGCGTAGTGCAGGGGAGCGACATGGGTCTCGTCGTGACGGACGATGCTCTGGGAGGACACAGCGTGGCCATGTCCCAGGAGACCAGCGTTGGCAGCAGCCAAGAGGGCGCCGAAGGCTACGATCTGAAAAATCGGTTTCAGTGAATTCTTGTCCATGAATACTATTATTTACACTTTTATCTTGCTATGTCCTAAAAGAGTATTGTGATTGAATACTAATAAATAAATAAATAAATATTCTTTTTATAAAAAAATCTTGTTTAAAAATGTGATCTAATTAATAACACTTATTTTTGTGAAGCTAATATTACTTGGGTTATATTTTAAAATAATAATTGTAACAACTCACTTTGCTGAACATTTTTGGTTGTTTAGATTGTAAGAATCAAAAGTTGATTAATGTCAATGGTCCTGCCGTATGGTTTTATAGAAGGCGAGCAGCGCGTGCGCAAGCCGGCGCGGTGGGGCGGAGAAATGCGCGCGCACCTTGACTCTGTAACTTTGACATGTATCAAGGTCACAGTTAGGGATGTCGGAAGTGAAAAAATATTTATATAATATTGTATCGATATTTTTAAAGTGTATCGATATCGCTTTCGATATATTCCAAAAAAATATCAATATAACAAAATATCGGCAAAATTTTGTACAAAAATTGGAGGTGCGACGCGTGCAGCGTGGGTATTGATTTTTTACGAATTTACTATTATACTCCAGCCTTTCGAGCTACTGTTACTGTTAGCCTGTATCATCCCACTGCTGGGCAAAGGCCTCTCTCCATGACTTCCAGTGCTTGCAGCCCAGTGCTAATGTGGACTACTGGTAGTTTGTTTTGTCCAGCTCATCCCGCCATCTTCTTCTTCAGCAAGGGCGATTTTTTTTTATACATCGTTTTTGATACTTTTGCGATACTCGGTATTTAATATCGATATAACGAAATATTAAATATCACCAACAAATATCGATGTATCAAATGAAAAATATCAATATACATCGATATTCTTTTCGACAAGCCTAGTCGTATTTTCTAAGTCACTCTACTAATACTTACGAACGCGTTGATTTGTGTCCGGATCTATTTTAATTAATATGTAGGCTTCGATTGTTAATTATTCTTATACTAAGCCATAGGCATTGTTATCTATTTATAATATCGGAATCGTGAATTATCAATAATTGTGATGTGATTTACCGATTCGCAATGCGGATTGGTAAATTTAAGATGTTGAATTATTAAATTCTGCTTTTGTTAAAAAACGGGTTTTTGTTGAATTTAATTAAAAGGAAATGAAGACTAGGGGCATGGATCTTTTTCTCGTTGCCTAAAACGTCTGATTTTTTTTTATAGAACTGGATTAGGTAGGTATAATAAAATTATTTATAATTCGTAGGCATGCAAGGGATTTTTTGGAAATTCGACCGTTAAGGGGGTGAAAGAGGGGATGATAGTTTGTATGGAAAAAATCGCGTCGGAGAGAAATACCACTGTAACCTTACAAAAAGTACTAGGATTGCATGAAATTCAAGATAGTAGGTATATCAATTCAAGACACGACACGTTCACAATTTGTGAGCAGTAAACCTAACGAAAAGTACTAGGCTTGCATGAATCAACTATAATATTAGTATCATGCTGAATTATGAGTATTATGGTTCTAATAGGATTTAGATGAAATTTGGCACACATATAGTTTATAGCATGGATTAACACATATAATAATTTTTATCTCGGTAGTTCGTTTCCGTGGGTTACCGGTCCGTGGGTCCGACTTCCACGCGGGCGAAGCCGCTGGCAAAAGCAAGTTAAGAAAATAGAAAGTAGGAATCCCCGTAAAAAATTTTAACCCTCCAAGTTTTAATCAAAGATTTTCGAGTCAACGTCATTGTAGCCACCATCATCACCGGGCCCATAGCCGGACAGCTTTGCCTATATATATCATTTAAGAGGTATAGTTTTCACTAACAATTAATAAGTTCCAGGGACAAACTAATTCACTGGTCATCATCGACTAAAGAAAAGAGCGCTTTTCCCATGGGCAACTATAGTTTAGCCTGTCTCGCGGGGGATCTCCGGAAAATCAATTTATTTTGCTTCAAACGAATAGCACATCAAATATAGTTACAGAGAACGTAGTCTACGTTCTATACAGACACACACATAACATTCGATACAGAGAAGCCTTGCAATGATTCTTTATAGGTACATTTCATTCTTATTTTCTTTTTTTTTACCCGACTGTGGAAAGGTTATATTTATATTTTTATTTTGTTTCTTCCATCCAATATGTATAAGTAAATGAAATATTAGCTGTGAAATGTTTTATTATTGTGTCTCCATTAATCAAATCCTTCTCTAATTGAAAGTTAGTGTTAGTATGTACCTAGGTACATAATACGAGTATGTTCGTTACTTGTTCACGCAAAAACGAATGAACCGATTGCGATGAAACTTGATAGTACATAGCTGTTACTTTTATCCCAATATTAATATTCCCACGGAATTGAAACTTACCCGGGTGAAACCGCGAGGCGCAGCTGCGGACGTACCTATAAGTTGCCTTCTTTGGCATGCAAGTTGGTAATTTTCCGTTCCGTTATATATTCCGGTACTATTTTTAGGTTTTAGGATTTGTTATCCACCTGCAATCATGTATCAATCTGCGCGCCGCTCCTCAGATATTATAATTATAAGCAGTGCGTGATGACATTGTTTACCTGGATTAACGCATAGAGTACTTTTAATCCCGGTAGTACGGCCCCGTGCAAAAGAATGCGGACGCGGGCGAAGCCGCGGGCAGAAGCTAGTCTGTACATAAAATAGTGGTTGCAGCTTTTTAAAATTTTACTTTTTCCAGTCAAAAGAAATCGTTTTACAAACTGGGCGACTTATTATGCAAACCCTTTAGTATTTTATGCACTTCTTCCTGTATTTTTGTCTCAACGCACTGAAAATTTTATTTGCTGATTTCATAGTGTCTCATGTATATTTCAATTTGATTCCATAACAATAAATCTGAGAATGCACGTGCATTCTGTGATTTATTGACATCGAATCAAATTCTTATTCTTCATGGTATGTCTGTCGACAATAGTTAGTAATCTGTTTGTTATATCTAATACATAAATTATAATAAACTGCGTAACTAGAGCGCTTTTTGCAATTCCAGTTTGGCATGTAGTCATGTTTCAAGATTTTGAAAGCGGTTTATACAACTGCTGTAGGATTGGATATAGGTTACATAAATGTCTCTTACCCAATGTTAATAAGTTAATTTATAAGTAGAAGTAGATTGAAGTACCTACTTAAGTAAGTTTTCCTTAATCCTACCGATTTTAGAGTTTCCCGAAGTCTACTTTTCTTCTGTGATAACGATGTCATTAAAAATGGAAACAAAGTAGTCGTTGTAAAAAAAAACATCGTAAATAAAACATGTAGGTAATGTCATGAATTAGCGGCTTACCTACTATGTATATCATAATTCATTTATTGTCTCGCTCTCTGCAGGTATTTCCCAGTCAATGTAGCGCACGCGCTGGTCGAAAAACCTTGTTCTTGACGTCAGTAAAAATTATAATACTGAACATATACGAATATGTGACGAGGTCTGCGTCACGCATGTAGTCGATATATTAGTGGGCCTGTTCAGGGAGACATGTGTGCTGATAGATCATTCATTCAAAATCAATACTATTCCGATAGTCTAAAATACCGTGTCATGAGGAACTGGCGAACAAATCCGGATGTGTCCTGTAATTGATTTTATACAGTAGAGGTCAAAACCAAAATTTAAGCTAAAGTTGATTTGGTAGAATTTTAAGCTTTAGTAAATAAATAGTGTATTAAAATTTAAGCCCGGATCTGGCTATAATTCAATAGAATATTAGTTCTTTAGTTCAATATTTTTTTTTGTGACAGAATCAAATCATCCAACTAGACAAGGAAGAGTCCATTTCTGTTTGAAAACACAGTTTTTTACATATTTTTTTTTTTGAGCCATTTTGTCCATTTACAGAAGTTTTGATTGAAAATGTTTCGTTAGTAAATATAAGATTGCACAAAGAGCGCAAAAAAATAAAATAAAAAATGGAGTGTGTGGACAAGTCCGGATTTGTCTGTCAGCTCCTCAGATCATCGTTAAGATCTCCATTCGCATATTATTTGTTGAAAAGTTGTATTTTAATTCTAAAATTGTATCATTTTATCTTTAATATGTAGGTATCTACTTTTAGTAGATACCTACATATTAAAGATCTCAGACTATTTTTGCCACATTATTTTTCTTTGATTAAAATCTTCTGAAAATGGACTTCTGTGTTCATATCGGGCTATTCTGCTGTCATAAGGAAAAGAGACGTATCTGACATTTTTTTCGAAATAGAGTTATTTACGTATTCGGAATCAGCAAAAAAAAGACACACCAGTATTTTTATATTGGCGTAAACTTAACGAAAACCTAATAATTTTTCTATTAAAAGTCGCATCTGCCTTTGTATCTTATAGTTTAAACAGGACAATTTTTTTTTCTTCATTTTAATATTTCTGTCGATACGTCCCTTTTCCTTACGGCGGCAGTATTCCTGACAGTCTACTTCATTATTAACCTATAATTTCAGGTGGTGCTGACATTCTATACTCCCGGTGACCTAGATTTAAATGCTATGCCGGAGTTCGAGTCCGCAGCCTTCAAACCAGGAAATTCCGGGTATAGCCCAGAGAATAAACCAAACTATCTGCAATAAATCTTAATGAGATTACGTGCGTAAGTTGTATAAGTTAGCCACTGAAACCACGTGGTATTGTTGGCGGAACGTCCGCCTTTGTTTCTTTTACTTAAGGCGAGTATAGTCGTGAAATGGTCGTTTAGCCTAATACTTTTTAACCCCTCAAACGTCTGGCGCACACCATTTGTGCGTAAGAAAAAATCTTTATATAAAATGTATATAAACGTATATCACATATATATATAAACACAAAAAATCATCATTCGTTGGCGACCGCGGGCTTACAGTAGTTGTGAACCTATGGTGTTCGGTTGACATTAGAGCATACATTAACATGACCTATGCTGGTTTTTAGGGTTCCGTCCCAAAATGGTAAAAAAGAACCCTTATGGTGTGACTGAGTCTGTTTGTCTGTCCGTCTGTCACAGCTGGATATCTCAAGAACTACTAATGCTATCAAATTGAATTTTGGAATAGATTTAGATGACGTTTGCCGACTATTTTGCAAATAAGAAAGAAATTATTTTGCAACAGGGACTGAAAGGGGGACTTAAAAATTCGAAGTGGGGCTACTAGAAGTACTAGGGCATGTGGGGTATCTTAAGAAAGAGCGCTGTGTGCACATTTACAAACAGTTTTTCTTTTTTTTTATAGGTCGAATAGTTTTCGACTTTTGATGAAAATGTAAAAAAAAAATACCGTTCCCCCTAGGTAAAGGGGAGGTATATCCGAAGCTTGAATAGAGAAAAATCTGAAATTATTCTATGGGATACAAGTTTATGTAAAGATTACAGGAAAAATAAAACGATGTCTCTAAATAGCACACTTTTTTATGGTACGGAACCCTCGTTGCGCGAGTCCGATTCGCTCTTGGCTGTTTTATTATGTAGATAGCCCGATAGTCAAGGGGTATGAGGCAGAAAGTTCCAGAAAAACTATATATGAAACCTCAAACTATGCATTTGAAAATTTTGAGCAACATTAAATACCGTGAAAAAAAAAAATGTAACTATCAACTTTAAATTCGCTTCCGCTTCTAAACTTCAAGTGATATTTTCACGGCTTAGCGACGATAATATTGGTAAATCGCTTATCTTATAACTGTGCATTTTTATTTTAAAATAATAATAAATTTTTACAAAACGCAACTTTAACAGCGGAAAACAAAAATATTAGCTAGCGGGCCCGTGCGACGACTGTACACTCCTACCGACTTATCTGTGAAATGGCGAAAATTGGAACTACGTCCGTCATGTTGAAATGTCATTCGATTGTCAGTGTCTACCATATTCGGGTTCTATGCTTGTTGTGTCGTGATATTGCTGAATTTATAAAGTTAAATATGCCAAAAGCTATTAAAAGTGATGCTCGATACATTATTCTCAAGGTTAAAACCTTTTTTGAAGAAGAAGCTCGGGCAGGGTCTCCGATTAGTGCATTTAATCAAATATACAAACGAATTTCGGCAGCGACAGGTTAGTGTTGTCAACTTTCTTGTTATAAATTACTCAATACTTAACTAATTATTTAAGTCCACGAAGTATTCGTTTCTATTTTTGCTGCAGGTTAGCGTAACGGTAACGTACATCTAATAGGTAACCTGCTATGTGAGTGAGCAAACTAACCTGGCAGATTTCAAATTTCTACTAACATTTATTTTATTATCTTATATTTGAGGTGTGAGTCAAGGACTAATTTCAAAAATAGTTAAGGAAGGGCACGCAGCAGAAGAAACTGGTACAAAAATTCGGACACCAGGCAAGGAGAGAAAACGTAAAAGTGGATTTGTGCATCTTCACAATGTGGGATTTCGTTTTAAAAAATCTCAATCCAATCGGAAGGTTCTTATGGAGCGTAATGAAATATCAGCTTGGAGAGCTATGTACTTGCATGCAGTGGATAAAAATAATAAATCTCCCCAGCCCCTGCCCATAATTTATTTAGATGAGACCTATATTCACTCTTCGCATACATCGGGTAAATGTTGGCAAGGAGAGGGTGAAGATGGAGTATTGGAGCCTGTATCGAAAGGGCAAAGATATATTATTGTTCATGCGGGAGGAGATACTGGATTTGTTACAAATGCACTACTTGTGTTTAAATCAAACACAAAAAGTGGTGATTATTATGACGAGATGAATACCAACTTTAAAAAGTGGGTTATTGAAAAACTTGTGCCTAATTTACGAGAGCCATCCATAATAGTGATGGATAATGCTCCTTATCACCGTATTTGTGTGAATAAAGTCCCAAATACGAATTCCTTAAAAAAAGATATGCAATTATGGTTGACCCAAAATAAAATTGACTACGGAGAGAATTTGACTAAACCTCAGCTTTTAGAAATAATTAAGAGAAACAAGCCTGAACCTGTATATGAGATTGAAAAAAATTTAGAAGACAATAGACACAAATGCTTATATTTACCACCTTATCACTGTGATCTCAATCCCATTGAACTCATATGGAGGACAATGGAAAGAAAAGTTGCTGATGTAAATATTGAGCACAAAAATGCTGAAATTCGCCGCCTAGTTAGAGAAGCTTTTGACGCTATTACAGTTCATGAGAGGGCACATCATTGTAATCACTCACAATCAGGTTAGAAGGAGAATACTTAAAACATGATATATTATGTATTCAAATAAACCTTTTATTATAGAAATGGTAAGTGACACTGAAACCGAAAGCGATAGTGATAATGATGATAGTGGTACGGAAATAAGCGGAGTATGGCCTCACAACCAGGATGAAGTTGTGTATGCAGGTTCATCTAAAGATCACAATTACTGTAAACCTGTTTTTCAATAAATCATTGTAAAGCAATTTGTTTTTTTTTATTATACTACACTACTACTAGGTACCACTGCTAATTATAATTAGTCAAATCTGGTGTTAGGAGTTAGGTACGGTATCATTGTTTTTAATTTGTAAAAACTGTAATTCTTATTAAACGATTATGTGTAATGTGAAATTTCCTTCTTGAAAACTTACTCAATTTAGGGCACCTTATATTAATTAGCAACACTGAATCGACGGTGCCGTCCTCTTTCAGTTCACACAGATATTTAGGTTGGTAGGACTGTATGTGACTACGGGTCGATGACTACCACAGACTACATACTCATCTTAAAGTACAATTTCCCAATAATTGATTTGAGTCTTAAAGTGTCAGTTTTTTTTTTATTTGGAAGTCTTTAAACGAGGTTGTTTAGAATAAGATTTGTATAAATGGACGGCAGCATTAACTATCTGCAGCGGACTACTTATGTATGCTAAATAAAGAACCAGTGGATATTTGGTATGACATTTTAATTAGCGGACTTCTTGAGCCTGTCAATGTCAAGTCAATGAATTGCTGTTGCAATTTTGCAGAAAATCTAATTATGTATAGCTATTATGATGGCTTTAAGTAAATATGTAACGATGAAGTCTTTAGATTAATCTCCGTAATTGGTCAGTTGCTTTAAGAATTTGCATTGTATGAAACAGCTGCTTATCTGTCTGTTCCAGTTGAATCAGCGCATAATTAAGGATATTGGTAATTATAACGTTCAGGGACACATACTTTGTAAAAGTTACTACAAATAAAACCGGTCAACAGCGAGGCGGACTCGCGCACCGAGGGTTTCATACCATCCTACTTCCTATCCTAGTAATATTATAAATGCGAAAGATTGTGAGGATGGATGGATGTTTGTTACTCTTTCATGCAAAAACTACTGAACGGACATTCATGAAATTTGGCACACAGATAGTTTATAACCTGGATTAAACATAGTATCTTTTTGTTCCGATATTTCTACGGGTTCGAGAAAAACTGTGCTATTTACAGACATCGTTTTATTTTTCCTGCAATCTTTACATAAACTTGTATCAAACAGAATAATTTTAGATTTTTCTCTATGCAAACTTCGGAGATATGAGGGGGGGGGGGAGGGGAATTTTATTTATATTTTTCATCAAAAGTCCAAAACTATGCGCCCTTGTAGCCCCACTTCGAATTTTAAGAGCCCCTTTCAGTCCCTGTTGCAAAAAAAAAAAAAATTACAATTTTATTTCTTTCTTATTTGCAAAATAGTTGGGCAAACGTCATCTAAAACTATTCCAAAATTCAAGTTGATGGCATTAGTCGTTCTTGAGATATCTAGCTGTGATAGATAGACAGACAAACTGAGTCGCACCGTAAGGGTTCCTTTTTACCATTCTGGTACGGAACCCTAAAAACTTAGCTAAAACTATCTGTATTAAGGCGACGATAAGCGACATTTAATGATTTTAAACTGAGGAGCTCGTCTAAATGAGTACTATTAATGATTTGGAAAAAATATTTGTTAAATTAGAGCATTTGTTAATAACTTAGTATGTGAATATTTTAGATTATGTTTATAATACATAGTGTAATGAATTTGTAAAGATATGTCTAACGCGATAAAAACCTGAGAATTATGCAAAAACTATCAAGCGTATTTTTATGATACCTTCACCATTTTAAAGGTAATTTAATTATGTATCTTTTAGTATACGTCTTTTAACATAATACCTTTTGTTTTAAGCATAATAAATTAATAATGCGTCTAATTTGGGCCAGCGCTCCTTGATAGGCGATTTCTAATAACTGGCTGGACGTACAACGCGTTGCGTGAGCTTAGCACAGAACACGCAAGCTAATCACTCAAGGCCATTGGCATATATCTGCGTCTAAAAATCATTGAGTATATCAATGAATACAAAACCAGTTCTTCTACTCTTGATTTCATCAAACGTTTAATATAATTATGCGCATTTTATATTCATAGAATGAATGTGTTACTAAAACAATAGCATTCTTAATAAAAGCGGTTTCATAACATTTCATTGACCAAGCTACGAGGTATTTCAAGATTGGCTCGTGTCATATAAAATTTGATAGATTGGGCATGTGATCGCTGCCTACACTAGATAAATTATCGCGATTTTTATACAATGTGGGTCAGCCTTAATAGAAAGGCCTCACTTTTTTACAACGATACAAAGATAAAAAATACACGTGTACGAGTAAAGTGTGTTTCTCTTTACTTGCCTTATTTGGTAAACAAATCAGATTCCGATTTTGAGAAAAGTTAATAATATTGTTAATTCGAAGCAGTTTTTGGAAGAAATCGTCACGTAACGAAAAACCGTTACGTCCCTCAAGTTTCAAGTGTCAAAAGTTTTTGTTTTTGGAACGAAATTCTTTTTGTTTTAAATCATACGTGAGTAGGAACTTCGTTCCAGACGGGTGTCCCCCGACCACACACAGGTTTATTTTTTCATTGTTTTTTATTTATATCAAGAAACAGTTCCTACCTAACGTAGTATGAGATTGATGTAAAAGAAAACTCGAAAGTTTTGCACCCTTTTTGTTTACTAAATAAGGCACGTAAGAAAAAATACACTGTATCTATGATTTCTGTGTTGTTCGCTCAGGGGCAGCCAGTCGAACTTGATAGCTGTAATAACAATTAACTCAAGATCGAGTTGTTAAATGATTCTGCTTAATATCTGTAACTTCCTTCGGAATCGAGGTTCTGCATATTTTATACAGATAATAAAATTAATGTTTTGTGTATTATCATATTTTGGTAATAAGAATTATTGTTTTATTTATGACAGAGAAAAGTCACTGTTAATAACTGATTGTGGTAGATATTTTTTAAAATTAATATTTAATACTTACTTCTACAGATGCATCCGGTTAGACTGGAAGCCGACCCCAATGTACTTGAGAAAAGGCTAGGCTAGGCAGATGATGATGATGTATTATGCAAAAAGGTTGGATTGGTTTGTTAGGCTAGTTGGGGCATACCTACTTTAAATTCTATGTCAGTCATAATATTTTATTGTTACGAATTACTCGCGGACCACTAAACTTTATATTTATTAATAAGTAACTTTTAATTGCTATTACTCGTAACATGGGATTTTATAGATTAATTTATAAACACAACACGCCTAAACGATGTTTAAAAGTGTTCGCTTGAGAACTTTAATGTCGTTTGTGAAATAATATTACACATTCTCGTGATCGTGAGCCTTGGTCAACAGTCAACTAGACTTGATTATTTGCACGTTTTTGTTAGAATATTTCAGCCTATTGTACCCTCGTTATAATTAATATTTCAAACTTTAATACGAATGCAGGTATGTAATTAGACCATGAACATTTCTAATATGAGTTGTGGTCATTACTAAATATTTGAAGGTCGCTGGACATATTTAATAACTAGTATTTGCCAACAAAAGCAATCAGATGATTATTATCGATCTAAATTAAATGTGGACTTAAAAGGTTCGACAAGATATCGATCTATTGGCTAATAGCGATATTACCTTTGTATTTAGTTACCCTGTGATTAAATAGTGATTGATGTCTTTATGTTCTTATTGTTTTATTTTGTCATGTTCGAGAACATGGTCCTACTTTTGTCTGCGTGTATGCTCATTTCAGATCTAACGTTATTTTTCATTGTTCTGGTTTTTTAAATAAGATAAGCTAGTATTATGTACCTCTTTGTATTGGTAAAGGCAGATGTAGCACTAATACTCTACTGATTTCTATTCTAAATTAACACTGATATTCCTCTGTTATATTTTCCAGTGTCACATTTCTATCCAAAGCCGAGGTCTCGACATATAATATATAATAATATAATACATAATATCCGGGACTAATAGAGTCACCAATACAATACAATACAAAATAGTTTATTGTGACAAATAGGAACAAATTACATTCAGACGTGTTTGGAGCCTCCCTTTAAGCAAACAATGCCTGTATTAGAAGGCTCCGCTCTTTCTCATCATAGTCGTACTAGCAGGAGTATTAACTGTACTGTGACCTTAAAGGTAAACATGCAATGCAAGTACATTTTTCTGTATTTATTTACCTACTAATATTCTCA
The DNA here is from genome assembly GCA_948252095.1 of Dicycla oo. NCBI lineage: Eukaryota > Metazoa > Arthropoda > Insecta > Lepidoptera > Noctuidae > Dicycla > Dicycla oo. Next base: position 22,608,519 of record OX411714.1, read on the forward strand.
AGAAACTAAAAATACAAATCTATAAGTATAGTTGCAATTTAAATTATTAGCTGTAATAATAAAACTTAAGATACTTAAAAAATAAAAATAAACTTATTCCCAGTGCATGTGACATAGGTATAGTGTGCTGTGGTAAGTAATACGGTGTTATGTGTGGTATGTGATGAGGCGCGCAATGTGGTGTGATGTTTGGCATGGTGCGTGGTGTGTGGTAAGGTGTGTGGCATGGTGTGGTGTGGTGCGGTGTGGTGTGATGTGGTGTGGTGTGTTGTGGTGTGTGTGATGAGGTGTGTGGTGTGGTATGGGTGGGTGTGTGGTGTTTCAAATTATATATCAGTGAAATATTTCGGCTACTCAGCATTCCAGGAGCGCCTCGGTTTCCTCATAGGTAAGTGGTTTTATCCAGTCTATTATACTTTTTTTACAGTCATGGTAACCTTTATTATATACATAAACATATTTATTAATTTTGTTATAGAGCTGAGTAGAGCGTCTATTGAATTGCTTTCCTGCAAATCTTGTTTTGGTTTGGGTAACTTGGACGACTAAATCTTTTCTCCGTTTAGATTTTTCGTTAACATTATATGGTAGGGTTTTATGTTTTTTTAGTATGGTCTGGGTTACATACAATTTCCTTACGGAAAGTAAATCACTTATTTGGTATAAGCTTGAAGTAGAGAATCTTTTATTTTTAAAATACATTATCTTTATTAATGCACGCTGAGCTCGTTCTATGCCTATAAATTTTGTTTTTGCTGCACCGCCCCAAATTGGGATACAATATAATATAATATAATATACCAATGAATGAAATAATAATGGTAGGTTGGTATACGAGTATGAAGCACCGTGATCAATGTTTGGTACTCAAAGTATTCACGCTTTGCTACTAACTTAGCACTGAGACAGGGCAATGCTTAGCCCAGTTCGCAGCGCATTAGCGATACATGATTTAGGCCTTAATACATTAACACAAAAATTTTGTCCATATTAAAACACAGTTAATCGTCAATCTCGGTCCTGTCACAAAGTAATTAAGTATCTATCTTATACCATTTCTAGGCTCAGGAGTATATGAATGGCATTGATATGAATTGCTGTGTCAAAAGCTTTTCCCTTTGCAGGGTAATGAGATTAATTTAGATAAGCAACAAAAATTCATAGCGATTAGACACTTATGCAAAGGTTGCTTAAAAATGTATGTCAATGTACAAGCTGCTATTGTCAGGGCACTTTTGTTTCTTCTAATAAGACATGGATTTTATTTAGAAGTCCTATTAACATTACAACAATATTGTGTTCGAATAGAATATCTATAAAACTGTTTATGCTTTTCGGGGAGAATGAAAACTGAATTGTTATTTTTCTTGCAAGTTTTATTTAGAATATTGTATAAACATAAATATGAATCTTAATTTAAGGTTATTGTGAGATTTCAACATCAATCATTATCGACTAGACAATTTACAGTTTCATCTTTGTTTTAGCACGGTTTGTTCAAGACTATGTACGTTAGAGGTGAGGGTTCCTGTTTCATGGCGGCTGGTACTCCATGAGTTCTGCTCATTGCTGCTTCAATACACTTAAGTATGTCGTTATATGGTACAAGTTCTTCTTGATTAGGTTTTAATAATCCTTGAACCTCTTTGTGTTTACCTTGACCTATTTCTTCAGATTCTTCTCCAGAGTTTTCATCAGACCCTTCTTTGGATTCCTTCTTGTATTTCTTTTTATTCTTTTCCCTGGAGTCTGCGGTTCCTTTTGAATTCTTTTTCCGAGATTTATCTTTTAATTCTTCTTTAGACTCTTCAGATTTAGACTCTTCTTCCGATCCTTCTCCAGATTCTTTGGATTCTTTTTTGGCTTTTTTTTGTTGTTTTTCCTTAGATTCTCCAGTAGACTCCTTCGATTTCTTATGAAGAGTTTCTTCTTTGGAGTTTTCTTCAGATTCTTCACCAGAATCTTCGTTGGAAACTTTCTTTGATTTATTATGTTTTTCTTTTGATTTTTCTTTGGATTCTTCCCCAGATTCTTCTTTTGAGTGTTTGGGTTTAATATGTGGTTTTTCTTTTGATTTTTCTGCTGATCCTTCTCCAGATGCCTCCTTGAAGTGTTTGTGTGGCTTAGACTGGTTTTCGTTGGATTCCGCTTCAGATTCTTCTCCAGACTCTTCGTTGAATACTTTTTTAGTTTCTTTGTTATGTTTTTCTTTGGAGTTTTCTTCTTTCGCTGATTCTTTAGATTTACCGTGATGATCCTTTGATTTTTCAGCTGGTTCCCGATTGGAATGCTTATTATTTGGCTTTTCGTGAATTTTCGTGAATTTTTTTATTGAGATTTCTCCTGATTCTTCTTGTGACCCTACTTTCAATGATTCATTTTTGATTTCGTGGCAAGGTGGGGAAGATTCTTTATTTTCATGTCCTGCAACTTTTCTGTGGCCTTCCACAGCAGCAGGCAAGTATTGTTTAACCACTGCATTGAACCTGCGAAAGAAAGATGAATATTAATTCCCACTTATAACTTAAACAAATATTACTAAGTAACATGGATAATGGTAAATAATGCACACCCCGAAATGTCGTCAGCTACATACTGCACTTGTCGGACGTATCCATCTGGCTGCAGAAACGAGTACTCGCCTCGGACTACTGAACCATCACTAAGCTCACTTTGCGCCTTATGGTCTCCTGTATTTTCGTCATATACTACGTAAGAATATTCATACCCTGTGGCTTCCTGAAAGAATTAAAGAGATTTAATTTTTAGTCGGGTTATAAGGGAAAATGTAATGTAATCTAGCTAGCCTTTTCCCAACTACGTTGGTGTCGGCTTCCAGTCTAACCGGATGCAGCTGAAAGTATTTTACATGGAGCGACTGCCTATCTAACCTACACAGCCCAGTGACTGGGTATTACGATACTCCTTGGTAAGACTAGTTTTTAGACTTTCGGGATTCTGACGACCCGTAACGACTGGTAACGTGCTTTCCGTGGCACGGAGGAGTCTCGTTATGTACAGATGGTTACCCTTCTACGGAACAACCCCGGCAAGCGTAGCTTAACCTGATGGATCGACCCGTGCGCTTGTAATTACTTAGACACGAGCTCCTCCAGGAAAATGTAATGTAATATTGATATAATTACCTGTTGGGTCGGTGCAACAACAATAGGAACACTTGGCGCATTGTAGGTCAACACGTTTGGACTGGGGTTTACAGGATTCACAGTAGCAATTGTTTGGGCAGGGTAAACACAAGGTGACACACAGGGTGCAACATATCCAGGTACAGAAGGCAGTGAGTTGATTTGAGATAGTCTTGGATTTGCTATTGATGGATATGGTGTACCATAGGAATAGTATCCTTTAGGGACTACTTCACTCTCCACATATACATTGGAGTAAGAGGTACCGATAACGTTACATATTAATGCAACATTTAATATGAATATCACCATGAAAGTCTGAAATGAAAAAAAAAAACAAAATAAATTAGGTATTTTAGTTTGAAATTAAAGTTTCTGCGAAAAATAAAATAGGTGCGAAGGTAGGAACAACACTTACTTGAACAATCATCTTTCCTGGTGATCGATGGAAGACTACTGATATTTTTGAGAATGAAGCTCCGCTTATAAGTGATGCTTTGTTGTTCCTAAAATATTCTGTTCTGTAATACCGAAACAAACCATCAATGTCGTAGACTAGATGAATAGAAGTTAACAATTAATATGTTAATGAAGATTTAACGCAGGCTCCGTCATTTTTCTCCTGTATTCGGAACACGTGGGAGTACAAAAAGTAGGTAACATGGCGTGACAATAGTTTTGTCTACTTTGGTCCAGTCAGTGCGTAAGTTATGCAATGACACAGGGAACTGTTTGCTATTTCTTTATTCCGTAAACACACAGTCGCTTCCAGCTGCACGATTATTCGGAATAGGAAATCTTTCACTTATTCAAATTTGTATGCGCGGTTATTAGCGACATGCATTGCATGGCTCTAGGTGAACACACATTTTCGGATTTGCATACATAGACAAGTACGTCTAGTCTGTTATTAGAAGATATTTTCTCCCATTGCTAGTGAAACTGGTTCATGGTCATTATGGTGCGTCACTTGTAAGTCCACAAGCTACTTTATTAATTATCTTTTCATACATAGACAAATTACAATTAGGAGCTCGTGGCTAAGTAATAACAGCCGCACGAGTCGATCCATCAGGTTAAGCTACGCTTGCCGCGGTTGGTCTGTGGATGGGTGACCATCTTTTCATACCGAGACTCCTCCGTGCCTCAGAAAGCACGTTAAGCCGTTGGTCCCAGCTGTCATTCGTGGATCTTTGACAGTCGTTACGGGTCGTCAGAAGCCCGAAAGTCTGACAGCCAGTCTTACCAAGGGGTATCGTATTACCCAGTAAGTGGGTTCTGGAGGTCAGATAGGCAGTCGCTCCATGTAAAATACTGGTATTCAGCTGCATCCGGTTAGACTGGAAGCCGACCCCAGCATAGTTGGGAAAAGGCTAGGCAGATTGATTGACATAGACAAATTACCATGGTTGTGTTTTATTCAGTTGTATATCTGTGTTATATTGACACCATAATTATTTCGTGTTTACGTAGGTTGTTCACTTGTTTTAACTAATCGCACGTGAGTAAAGGCTACATCCGTCAATTTAGTAATGCTTCTCATGTTACAAGTTGACTGAAGTGTATCGAAATCAACATTCGATTTCTCTACGCCTTATTTGTGGCGGTTGTTATAGATAACGCCTGTATTTAGTTAATTGGCAATATTTTAACATTGTTCAATTGCTCTACGTATACGGCAGGCGTTAAATGTATTGTTGCCAACACGGCGGCCGGCGGAGACCTTAATATTAGGTTTTACTAAGGCTGTATGTAGGTAGATTGTCACAGACAAGTAACTAAAATAGGATTTTAGTTACTTGTCTGTGACAATCTACCTCTACCTGTAATAATTATTTTAATTATTACTATTAAGGGATACTTCCAGTTCTATGTACGAATTTAGTAACTAAGCCATATTGCTTTTTTTGACCGTCCTTTATAGACAAGACATTACGTAGGGTGTTTTGAAAGTCTTGAGATACTTAATAATATACATAAAGACGGATGGCCGACGCGAGCACGTAGTTTGTGTATGTTAAGATATACGTTAGTGTCAGTTGTCATTTGATTGCATTCAGTATTGCCAGATCGTGTTCGATCAAGTTCACTATAGTGGCTTCGTGGACGACTATCGAATATCGCGCAATTTTGCGTTATAACTTTTTACTTATTAAGTCCTGAAACTGTTTAGAAGAAATGAAGCCTATACGTGGTGATGACTGTCCCTGTCGTGCAACCGTGTACAGATGGTACAAACAGTTTGAGCGTGGCTGTTTTAACCTAGAAGACGACCCGCGTTCAGGACGACCAGCGCAAGTAGTTACTCCAAAAAATATTTCTGCAGTTAAAATTTAATTGAAACTGACTAACTGAATAACCTACCCGCAAATAGAGTTCTTACTGCAGATAGCTCAGCAGCGGTACATTCAATTGTTCACCATCATTTAGGTTATAGAAAAGTTTGTACTCTTTGGATTCCACATAAACTTACCGATGAACGAAAGGAACAGCGAGTTAAATGGTGTAAAAAATGATTATTGCAAAGTTTGAAAACGGAAAATCTAATGACTTTATTTCAATCGTCACGGGCGATGAAACGTAGCTTTATTATTACGACATGCCCACAAAGCAGTAAAATAAAATATGGGTGAAGAAACTCCGACTGAACTAAAAAAATCTAAGTCGATAAAAAAGAAAATGATCATGGTTCTTTTCGTTATTCGGGGAATTATTGAACAAGTAGTTTTCCGTGAGCAGAAAACTGTAAACGCTGCATGGGACACCACTGTCTGCCTTCCTCAACTTATTCAGAAATTCAAGAAGCTTCGTCCAAATTCACAACTCTGCACCTGGTATCTTCATCATGATAATGCTCCGGCACATCGTGCTGACGTTACATGCCAATTTTTGCGAGACGCCGGCTTGAAACTTCTTGAACATCCACCTTACAGCCCTGACTTGGCGCCATGTGACTTTGGACTGTTGCCTTTCGTGAAAATTAAATTGAAAGGGCAAAGATTTCGGGACGAAGAAGCTTTACTTTTGGCCTGGGACAATATACGTGCGGAAATTCCTGAACAGAAATGTAAAGACATTTTTAGTGATTGGTTTCACCAATGAAACTGAACGCGATCGGTTATCTAAACTGAAGCCTAGAGCCGTCAGTGTCAACATTATCTAACAATGATGACACTGACAGCTTTAAAGCATTTAGTTTCATTGTTGAAATTCGCCGTTAATCAGTATTTGAAGAGCAAGGTTGAATTGTAGGTAGACTGCTAATATTTTGTATCAATTTTTGAATATTCATCATTCCAATTCCATACCTCTAGGTAATCCTTATTAAAATAATATTTACTATTTATTTGTTACATTACTTTCGTGGTTGATCACGAAGTAAGTTTAGAAACTTATTATACATATCATACATACAGTATTCATAAATACCTAGAATGTGCAGTGTGCACCTAGGGAGAAAAGTAGGACCTCACTCACAGTTTCTTTTTATGAATAGGTACACAATGATTGCGACTTAATCAATCCTAATATATAAACCATAGGTTTTAACCTCTCGCTTCTGGTATGTACTGTCCACGGCCGTTAGTGTGGTACGTAGAGTTTAGAATAAAATTGACTTTGTTATAAAGTGTCACCTGTAGCACTTTATACACGAGCCATATTAACGCCCGGGCACATACTCTACGTAGATTTTTCATTTTTCATTAGCACGATGTTGTTGAAATTATCCGGAAAAGTCCCGGAGTAACCGACATAGCTTACAGAGTCAGCAAGCTGAAATGGCAGTGGGCTGGTCATGTTTGTCGAAGGACTGATGGCCGGTGGAGTAGACGACTTCTGGAGTGGAGATCGGCAAGCGTTTTATGGGAGCGGAGTAAGTGTGTGCTTAAAAAGATGGATGAGGCAGACTGGATGCAAAAGCCGGATGACAGGCTGTTGTGGCACATCCTGGGAGAGGCCAATGTCTAGCAGTGGACTGAAATAGGCTCAGTTGATTGAAGAGGTTGCGCTGATGGTGTATCTACAGCTGACTTTATTTATTAGGGTTTAGAGAATTGTGTCACCAATTTTATTGTTCTGTGAAGTGGTTATTTTTTTTACTATAGGCTTCGGTGTTGTCAAATATGTAAGTCTTGAAAAAAAAAAACTCGTCGAATTAGTGTTGATAATCTATGGTCCCTTTCTCAATTAAAGATCCATATTAAATTTTTTGAGTAAAAGAAGCTTAAATTTTATCCTACGGCAAATGGGCCCAAAAAGATTTCGATAATCAAATCCGTTGGATGGGGGCTGCACAGGACCAGTCGTGGCGATGCTTCGGCCCCCAAGCAAGACATACTGGAAACCCATGTCAAGCAGCTCTCGTTCTAATGCATGTGTATTTTGAGTCCACATCTGATTCTGCTTCTACATACATCAATTACACGGGCCATACCTATTTTAAAATGTACATAAACATAAGACAGTCCCTATGTACCTTCATTTTCCAAGGGTAAGTACAATGGATTGTAGTTACAGAGGTTAACAAGTTAATTACAATTAAGTAAGGACAATATTTGGAACTCATTATTATGGTATTATTATTATGAATTTTATTTAAATTAAAAGAATACTAATGGTTTGTTTTTCGTATATTGTACTGGGAAAGTTTCCTTCAGGCCTTCTTATACGTTTTATTGATATTGTTGATAGGTGCTAATAGACAGCTATGGGTTCCTACAGCTTGTTAGCTGAAAACTCCGGGTTTTAAGATAATTATGATCAAAGGCTTTAAGATCCAAATAGTTGGAATGTAGAACAAGCAAATAAAACATCATTTTGATTTAAGGAAATTGGTCAACCTCCGTTGTAATGCATACGTACACTCAGATTATACAAACTAGTATCTTTATTGTGGTGAAATAATCGAGGTTTATAAACCAAAATCTAATAATATAACATAATATGGGATCATATCAATAGGTAGAAATAGTAGGTAAATGAATGGAAGGAATGAAATGCTATAAATAAATTTTCTAAAAGTTTATTTTCGCCGCAGTCTTATAAAATAAAGGAGTCGTTGCCGACTAAAGATTATCTACATTAAGTATTAAGTGTATAATATCACATGAGAAACAGTGGCAGTGTGCGCCTGCACTAGTGGTACTCGTGGTGCGCGGGCGCAGTGTTGTGCACGACCGCGTTGAAACTGCAACACAAGGTAACATTGTAGCGATGTAATCAACTCGAGGAAATGCTAAACATATTGCATTCCAATGTTCAGATGTAAGCTTGTTATGAACTGTTTTCACTGAATTTATTTACATTCAGTTAAGCAAGTGAAATTAAAATAAAAATATTTTCTAGTTGTTACTTTACTTTTTTGTTTATTTGATAAACAGGATCAGTCATGTAGGTATGTTGTAACTAACAATATTGAATTAATTTACAATTGGAGTATTCACAATTTAAATTGATTGTTGGTTTGGTTGCTTGACTTTCTTTTTGGATTGAAAAATTTAAGTGTTTCGTAGCCAACAAAAACATCGGAAAGCAACAGTTTTTCTTCGCCATTATTTAATAAAGGTTTCCTTACCCGTTGTGGTCATCAGCGGTGTACGTGACCTTCCTGAAGGAACCGTCGGGCTGCAGCAGAGAGTACTCTCCCTTCACTACGTCGCCATCACGAATCTCGTGTTGGGTCTTGTGGTCACCAGTATGTGGGTCGGATACGGAGTATGAGTAGTCGTATTTGGGGTGGGCCTGAGGTAATACATGAAAAATGTTAAATAAAATTAAATAATTAATATTTATTTTTTATTTGCATTGGTTCGAATGACCAATTGTTTGGTCATATTGACTGGCTATTTAAACAATATAAATCGATGTTACCTTTTTGAGTGCTAATTAGTTTTGAGATCATTAAGTACGTATAACAAAAGTCCTAGTTAGGCTTTGTGCCATATCATTATTTGCACTCCTATCTTTGATCTTTTTAAGAAAATAGAATAGACCCATGTTACTAACAGGTGATTTGAAATTCAAATTTTATTGCTTTATTTCTCGTATGTACATGCATTTAAGCAACGGAAATGTAACGTAATGTTTTCATTTTGGCGAGTATTTAGGCACTTCAAGATCTTAATCTAATCACGCTTCGTTGCTTACAGAAATCCATTTTTCATGTTAAACAAGTTGTGTAAACTGTTTCCAAAATTGATTTACAGAGTATGTACTAATCTTTGATCTAAGTTAGTGGCCTGTTACTGCAGTCTCGGAGATCGAGTTTGATCCCATTATTGTTGCACACACTACAATGGTTTATACTGTCAAACGCCTTACGCAACTCTGCATTTGGGTCGACATCGGCCGGCAACAATTCCACATCTACCATTAAACGAGCGTGAGAGCACGAGCCACAAAGTTTATTCAAACAACAGACCAATGGCCTGGATATCATGGCAGTCATTACGTCCCGGGCCTTAAGCGCGAATGTTGCAACCTCCCTGGGAACCGCTATGCTATCGCTCCTACAGTCACGACCGGGATATACTTGGCTTGCAAAACGTTATGTAATCCGAAGCGGATTACTTCAAATCATAGCCAGCGGCGGCGATTTATGACAGCTTATAGACTATCGACAACAGATTAAATGCAGCTTTATGCCGGATAGTTATGCTCTTTAATTAGATTCACAGAATACTAGGTATTTTATACAATAAAATTATATGGTCGTCATTTTAAAGCGTTTACGTATTACAAAGAAAGAAAATAGTGAGTGCATACGTTTAAATGTTTTCTTTAAAAGTAATCATTAAGTTTAATTTTGTCTCGCAATAGCTATAAAAGTTATTACTTAGACAAAGTAACTGCATAAAAAGCTATGAGATGCCAAGCTCTGTAGATTGGAATGAGAGTTTCTTAATTAATGTTTATTGTTACGACCGTCGGATAGCTGCCAGGATTGAAAAAAAATTCTCGTTAGTTATTTGCGTTCGGATTGTGGACGTGCAACCTGTTGATTTGCATGATTACGGCATCGCTCCGGGAGGAAATTAAATAATTATTTATATTTGTGAGAAAATTGTCGCAATGATTTAAGTCAGCTGTCCTGCCACTGTGGCACTGTGTGACTGTATCGTTGATAGGTATCGTATCGCGGAAAGAGCTCCGATTGTATTGGATCGGGCGTACAAAACGCGCGGTTTATGCAAGCTATCAATTAGCTGGTTACTATTGTATTACGAAAGCAAATAGGTAACACAGGCCTAGGGAAACAAAACCAGCTCTTGCTGCTCCACTTACCGACGGGATATTAGCAACAGTTTGTTTGCTAGTAACGTAACTGTTATAATTAATAGAAATTAGCGAGATCATGAATGCAATTCACGTGTCGTGACGTCACTTCGTGCTTACGAAAACTTTATGTGTCAAGTTTTTGTGATGTTACGGTTTGCTAGCATGACTGTGTGTACCTTATACGAGTTATATGTGTGTCGTCGTAATAGGCTCGTTCATATAATGCGTGAAGGCAGTGCTGTAATTTTTGGCGTCAAAATATTAAGATGCGTTTTTCTTGATTTGTGTATCCTTGACCAATATTTGTTATGTTGATGTGTGAGAACGTTCCAGTTGGTGCGACAGTGAGTGCAGTGTTGTAACAATCGAGACTATTACTGTGTGCACATGCTCGTAATGCGAGTAACGGGGAACAATGGTCATTAACTGAAGGCTAGTTTTTTGCACGAGTTTTTTGATCTCATTTAATTTAATGTGGGTCACAAATGTTTGTTTAAATTGTTTTGCTTCAACTAATTTATCATTACTCAAGTGCAATACATTGGTTTGGTTCTTAAATATTTTTGTTTATGATGCAGTTCCATAATGTAGCTGTACATTATTATCATCGTATTTCCAATGCTTTTTATTCTTTCTCTCTAGGTAATGCTATTTAGTCTAGTTAAACATTTTCTTATCACGTGTCTCATTTGAACTCTCTTCCAACCATAGACACTCACATGCGAGTCTTTGTGTCGTCCGTAGTAGCATACGCCACTGCCTCGTGTCCGCATACACCTGTCTTACATACCCGTGTCTTAGCTGCACTACGTCGGCCCCTGACATCCCTATTCTTATCACATATTATATACTCTATACGTCACTTACATGGTAGTCAACATGCGTGTCTTCATGTCCTTCGTATTGTGGAACGGGCGCGTATGCTACTGCTTCGTGTCCGTACGCCTCTCCTGCATAGCCGTGTCCTAGCGACACCACGCCAGCGGAGGCCAACGCCAACGCACCGAGGATTACTGTAGCCTGTATAGAGAGAACGATTTTATATAGATTTGTTAAAAGATCGATAAGGTTGCTGAAAAGGTTTAGTAAGATATTGGGAAGAGAACAGCGGTTATCCTGTACTTCGTTGTTGAACAGCTTATCACCGTAAATACTGCTCTATCTTATTGCTACGTGAATAATTAAGAAAAGTAAGAAATTTAAAATTACGTTATTACTTTTGTTTAAAGAGACTATGTCGCTAAAAATAAAAGTTCGAATAAGAGATCGAATAAAAAAAAAACCGACCAAGTGCGTGTTGGACCACGCACAATGAAGGGTTCCGTAATTGGGATTATCCCAAGAACAAAGTTATTTGTAGTTGAAAAACATGTTCTCCCATACTTTCCAACTGTAAAAGTATGTTTGTACGCACAATACTGAGAGATTTACCACAGACTTCTTATAAATTTTCCTGTAATCTATAGGTAAGTATAGAACTATTTACTATATTTTTTTTTTAATTTTTAGGCTTAGTTGTTTCGGAGATAAGGGCTCTGAATGGTAAATTTTCGTATTTTATTTAATTAATTTAAAAATTATAAACAAAAATAAAACTATTTGAGACCCACACAGTAAACTTTGTCAAGCAATTTTCACCGTTTAGGGACCGCAGTAGAATTGACGTTTATGAAAAATATACTAATCTAATTACAGTTATTGTATTTTCTATTCTATAATTATTAATAATTGTTACAGAGCTTGTCCTATTTATTGAATAACTATCACAGAAAAAAGACAATATCGATATAAAAGATAAAGATCCATTTATAGACAGATACGTGGCTGCGTAACCCTTTATTTGCACCGATGTTAGGGTAGTGTATCACGAAGTGTAACAGCACTAGATTGTAGTGCAGTGACAGCCTTTCACTCGGTGTCAGGTTTATTACATAGTAAATCTTCAATTTGATGGTATTTATAATAAAGAAGCCAGTTAAATCGATCCAGATAACGATCTATAAAGAGCAGTTAATACAAGAAAGGACTGTTATGCGGAAAGGGAAAATTATATCCATAAGACAAACTATGCTTGAACTATGTACAACAACGTAGTTTTCGTCATTTCGATGGTCAGAAATATAAAACAAATTTATAAAAGTAGTGTCTCTAAAAGTTTAGCAATAACCGAACGTTTGATTGATTTAGTGCTATAAAGCGTAATAAAAGAATTTCGTAATTTAGGATTCAAGTTGCAAGCGAGTTGCAAAATATGAATATCCTATACGACGTAAAATACCAAAGAATGTTATAGAACATAACTGATAATGTTCTTATATTGAGACATGTCTTTCAAATTTGAACGAGCAGTAGTTAATTGAGACGGAAACTTCTTAGAGCGCTTGATCAACAAGAACTTGCGAAAGCTGCGTACGCGCAAATCACTTGCGTGGAAACGTGCGTGCGGGTATACCGATTGGATCCTGGTAAGAACAGAAGTTGATTAATTTGATTTAACAAAGTGACTAAAGTTACTGCATTACAGTATTGATTAAAGCCAGTTTGAGTAAAACCGATCTGGATCACTCTCGTGACCAAAATCCCTCAGAGCAGATTTCATTGAGACATTTTCAGGAACCGATCCTGGAATATTTTAACTTGTAAAATATAATCTTCAAGCACTCCTGCAGTACTAGGGACCACTACGGGAAGAAATCTTGAACTGCTCCAATTCACTAGCAGCAACGTAACAATTCCTTTCACAAAACAGGAGTAAACCACAGGATGCACTTACTCTAGCGATCATTTTCTGTTTGGATTAGGTTTGGCCCGACTGCACGATCACACACAACTGATGCCGAGGAGCGCAGCCTTCCACTTTTATATTAGTATACCGGCGAGATGCGACGCCGCACGCCGCCTGCCTCTACGCAAGAATACGGTAGTTTGATAATGATACAGCAATTACGTAAAATTACGTAGCATTCTATGGTTCAAGGTGATAAATTTATGGGTTTTTGACAATTGGTACTTTGTAATAAAAACTATTTTGGGTAACCAATTTCATTGTAAGTTCACTCCCCCCTTTCGATGCAGAACTGGTTAGTTTATTGGTCATCAGTACGGACAAGATGAAGTATTATTTGAATGCTATTACGTCTCTTAACGTTGTGTTCTCTAGCGGGATGCAGGAGATAAAGACGTGACCGCATACGTCTGCCAAAGTTACGTAGAACAAACGTGTTAGAATATTATCTTGAAGCTGTCTGTCTTCACATGTGGTTTCCAATTTTAGTCTAAAAATAAAACTAAATGAATATTATCTAAGAGAGGTGTTTTATTGTTATTAACAAAGACGTTTAACATGCTTCTCATAGTTAGATGTTAGAAAGTTGATATGGAGATATATATTACGTTATGTTTAAACAATAGGTAACTAATACTTATTTTTTTTACCTTTAATAAAAGCTTTTGGATTCTCTATTTCTACAAGATAAAGACAACACCGAACAACTCTGATTATGAAGGCTAAATAAAATATGAATATCGGAACCAGAAGAGATGGACCGGAATTAGCAAATCTGCTAAAATATTTGAAGGCCGATATTTAGCAATGATTATGCTTATTTTGATCTTTAACGTATTTTAATATGTATTAAGTTGGAAAGGCCACAACATATACTTTCGTGAGTGATAGACGTGTATATGCATTTAATCGGATCGAGCATCCAGTTGCATACTTGAAGTAGCGCTCTTTCATAGTCTTTGTGCGCACAAAGACCGCTTCCGGATTGAAGTTCTGAATTTGAATTCGATGAATCATAGATTAGTGTTGACTAAGCTACTCGTATCTTTTTAAATTATGCATCTAGATTTCGCTTAGCACGTTTTTCGTATGTAGCATACCTAACCTATTATACGTGACGAGTTATCAACTTATGTACGCGTCACGCCAAGGTGGTGTCAGTGATTTAACACCCGAAATGTGACTTTTTGTTCAAAAAAGTATTATGTGTGCACTAGAATTTTATGACTAATTAAACCTTATTAAACTCAACTATAGTTCCGTGACGGGCCTACTGTTACCTAATTGTTTATAATAAAATATTAACACTCATCGCTATATTCTTACTCTCATCAAGGTACCTCGTTAACCTGTAATTACTACGAGTAAGTAGAGCGTTGCCATGCGCGAGAGCAACGAAAAAGACATAATGGTTGCAACTCGACCTTGCTAGGGATTATAAAACAATGTATTATAGTTTTCGTCACTTTACATTAAGTAATTAACCGAATTTTCAGTGTTGCACGAGGATTTAAACGCATTTTAATGGGTAATGTTAAATTCTACATACGAATTTATGTTCACCTCGATATACTTGTCTGAGAAAGGGTGGGTGAGGAATTTATGTTCATGTATTGCTATTACCTGTGGAGCTAAGATGATACTGGTCATCTAACAATCAACCTTCCACTGAGGACGTCTTATTTTATAAAGCTTATCATATATAAAAAAAAAAAAATAGTCGTCCCATACAAAACTTCAACAGCTACTTGACCAAATGTATGGGACGACAGATGTTTTTTTCACGATTACGTTGTTGATCCCCGGGAAAAAGTTGTTCAGGTTGATGGTCTGTACCACAACCTTCAGTTGGTGCCCTTTCTCAGACACCCTGTAGAATAAGCTCCTGCAGCAGCTTATAAGCTTTATACATTAAGACGTCCGCGGTGGATTTGTTAGGTGACCAGTATCAATCATCTGAGCTGTACAGGTACATGAACATCATTTCCTCATTATGCTTTAACATACAGGATATTTGGATTAGTGTAAACATTTGACAGGCCAGTTGGCGTAGATACCACCTATCATGCCGCAGGTCGTGGGTTCGATTCCCATCCAGGACAAACATGAACATGTCTGTTTGTTCTGAGTCTGGGTGTAATTATCTATACAGGGTTATTGATAAAACACCAACAACCTCTCAAAAAAAAAATCAGCAGTACATTTTGACGAATTATGCGAACATAAATGTACTGAACAGCTGATATTTTTTTCGCGATTTCAGGTTTGGTCCCATAGTAAAAGTTGTTCATAATGATGAGTACAATGACCCCTTAAGAGGTTGTTGGTGTTTTACCAATAACCCTGTATAAGTATGTATTCACAAAAAAAAGTAGTGTATATCAGTTATCTGGTTTCCATAGTACAAGCTCTGGTTATTTTGGGATCAGTTGACCGTGTGTGAAATGTCCCAGGATATGATTATTTTTTACATTTCGCGGGAATCTGGGGTCCAGGACCTATGGAAGGAATGCGAGGAGCCGAAGCCAACTCACAGAGGCCTCTTAAATAATTTTAAATGACCAACCGACGACTATCCCTGTGTGCACTATGCAAGTGCACCCAAGGACAACCCCCGGTTGGTGCAGGACTACGAGTATTGTTGTACGTGGAAACAAACATATTGGGCTATGGGTGTGGGTGGCTAAAGTGGATTGAGTAACTTGAGCTATGTCTCCTGCCTGACCAATGTTATATATTATACACGGATAAAATGGCAGGGGGTGACTTGCACACTCAATAATGGGCCCCCGGAAAAGGCCGCTAGCACATAGTGACGTAGCGACAAGGGGGCAACTCTTCCTAAGTTGCTTGAGGAGTGGAGAGGTATCCCACGGCTATCAGGACAATCCCGGAAGTACGGTCAAGATCCCTACCAGCACCTTACTGGAATACTTCCTTCCCCCGAGCACGTTTGTTCTTGTGAATCTCCACTCAAGCCGGCCAATAAAAGCAAGAAAGGGGTCGAAAGGTAAGTAACCAACAAGACTTCTCTCGGGAGATATTGTCAGTGGGGTCGCTACTGCCCAACAGCTCGCCACATGCTGCCCTGCGGGTTTCTGTATCTCTCTTGGTCTGACTCCTCATCCTAGACCCGTTCCGGAAAAATAAATTCTATCGGCACAGACCTAAAGTTCGGTGGGCAAAAGTCCCACCACGACGTCAACGTAGAGATACAGTTGTTATTATTATTATTTCATCATCATCATCATTATTTCAGCTGAAAGCTGGAGATAGGCCTCCCCCAAGCACCGCCACTTAAAAGAAACAATTAATGATTTAATATTCTTATGTTTTATTTATTACAGTATTAATACAATTGGTAACACGAAATTATTTGGTAATAATTGTTTAAGATAAGTTTTAGTTAAATGATAAATGATAAATGATTTTTATTTCTGTAAGTAGGTTTGTACAAACACTTTTACAAGTCAATTTTTTTTTTTTAAACTAGATGAGGTCGGCGTTTCCTATCTGACTACTCTGAGAAGAAAGGCCGAAACAAACTCAGAGGTCACAGTCTCTTATAAAGTCCAGACATAATCTTGGTCACTTCATGTGAAGACCATGTAGATTGGTGTCTGAAATGGTCTTTTGAGGAAAGAACCACACAGATTGAGAGGACCTGTCCAGTCAGTGCACGCATTTGTCAGTAATCGCGCAGCTCAACTAGCTCAACGATTCGACGAACAATACCAAAGAAAGGACATTGGGGTAGGCCGCATAGATTACTCAAACTGCCAGTTAAACTATGATATACTTTTATTATTTTTAATGCTGTTAATTTAAAGGAGCATAAATAAATAAACTTTCTGTAACAGATAGTAGATGAGTCGAGTAGAGTAGATGAGTGCCATTTAATTCATCTGTTCCTGTTGTTTCCGTAACAGGGGAATTAATAATGTCATAAGTAGTGTTTTTTTTAATTTTTTATTAGTTTTGAATTTAAAATTAGACCGAAATCATACTCACAAAGAGAATAGTACCTAATTGTTAAAGGTTATAAGGTTCGAGAATCGAGTGATCGTGTATATTTTTTATTAGTTATCTATACAAAGTTTTAATTATGGTGATTAGTTTAACATTTAGCTGTTCCTGAGGTAGGGTTGTACATTCTTCATAAAAAGCTACCTCTGCAAACTATCCACTACCTAATTTATTGTTATCAAAATCAGTGCAATTTTTAGTTGTGAAATGATGAAAATAGTAAAATGATTGTGTTAAAATCTGACGTTTTATAAAGTTTTCAGTAAACATCTATTACTCAAAATGGATTTCCTAACAGCCCGCTGCCTAGAACAGTTTCGTATACAGAGTGTATCAGAAAGGTGTGGTCAAATTTAACGGTATGGTACCGACCATCAAACTGAACAAATGTCTCCATGGGACCAACATCGTAATCGAGAAAAAAAAATATGAGCCGTTCCATACATTTGGGTCGAGTAGGTATTGAAGTTTTGTACGGCATATCTGATAGTTTTTTCTCGATAACGATGTTGGTCCCATGGACAAAGTTGTTCAGTTTGATGGTCTGCACCACACCATTACATTTGACCACACCCTGTATAGGTAGGTAGGGTTATGGACAGATAGCATAAAAAACGTTAATTAGCATAGTTTCTGTAATAAAAAACAATGCCAGTAAGGTTAGATTCGGAATAGAGGATGATCAAAGACACGAAGGATTGATAGTGTGAAAGACGATATTGCTAGAAATATAAAGACGGGTTAAATACTAAGATGACGGCTGAAAAATACGGAGAGAAGAAGACAATATGCTGCCTCAACCATAATTGGGATAAGCGCTAGAGAACGATGATGCTTGTTGCCATTGACACATGAGTTTTCGACAAAGTTCGGAATAAAAACTTAGTACAAAAAAACAGCCGGCTTCCAAAAAAACGCTACAAACTGAAAAATAACTTTAATTTTGGAAGTCGGTGTCTCTGGATCTGTATTTTAGCTTTTTTGCCATTATTCGTATAAATCAATTTATATTGGTCGATCGATAGTCACATTTTAACCGACTTCAAAAAAGGAGGAGGTTCTCAGTTCGTCGGGATCTTTTTTTTATGTATGTTCCCCGATTACTCAAAGACGGCTGGACCGATTTGGAAAATTCTTTTTTTGTTTGGAAGTGTATAGTTTCTAGTCGGTTCCATTGTTATCAGTTCAGGATCTGATAATGGGATCCTGGAGAAATCGACGGAACTCTTCAAATATTATACGCACATATATAGCGATTTAGGTATTTTTTATAGTAATATGTACATTTGTTCTTGGAAAGCACCATTCCGTGAAGTGGAACTGATTATGAATATCACAGATGGCCACCGGAACTACCCAATAATAAGTATTTCAAGGGTTGCGATTCGATTAGGTACATACTTTAATAATGGTTGCTAAGTAATTTATGCTCGTCACAATGCTTATGGTGATGTGGAGTTCTCCTGATACTTACCAAGAGAACTCCTCAACAAATAACGTCCCTGCATCGGGAAAAGAAATATTTTATAAAAGGTTATGAGTAGTTGCCATTATGTTATATTGTAACTTTGATAAATTACAAACTTAACCACTAAAAAGTGAAAAATGAAAACTTATATTCCAAAACAATCAACCGACTTCCAAAAAAACACCACAAAGTGAAAAATAACTTTAATTTCGGAAGTCGGTGGCAAAAAAGTAAAATACAGTTCCAAAGACACCGACTTCCGAAATTAAAGTTATTTTTCACTATGTGGTGTTTGTTTGGAAGTCAGTAGATTTTTTTGGAAAAAAAAGTTTTTATATTCGCTATGTTTCGGTTTTTCCGAAGATAAACGATGGAACCTACCACTACTGGAAACTACAGCTACACCAGACTGCAGGCAATCCAAGAAAGCAATGCCATCCTTAGATGGATGGCTAACTAGACGCTTACTACGCCTGGACAGGAACGGTCAGCGCCTGATAAATAAACATTTCCACACAATAGGCATAAAGGACAGTCCTCTGTGCAGAGCGTGCATGGAGGCTGAGGAAACCGTTGCGCATGTGCTGTTTGAATGCACAGGCGTCACCCAGATTAGAACAGAAAACCTGGGGTCACCCAGATCTTTGTCAGATGTTCTCAACAGACGAGGAGACGTAATCAAATTCTGGAGGGAGGTGGGCTGGTTGGAATAACTTACTGACGGCCGCTATGGCTCACGTACAATGCTCCAATTGAAGGACTGAGTGAGGAAACCTAAACCCCCATAATGACGAACGATGGAACCTTTCAACGTTGTTTTTCGTTTTGGAGGACACAAGTCACGTTTTGCGACACCTTCGTAGTAGAATTGTAAGTAAAACTTTATAAGGTAATGTAAATAATCTTAGTAATGTTTCGTGCTCTCGTATATCAAAATAAAGTAGGTTTTTATAATTTCGTGAGTGCTTGCCACTTATTCGTGAACATTTCCATGACATGACCGTAACATCAAGATCTCTCGAAAAGAGTAAGTTACGTATTTGAACCACTTCCGTCATCTGATAAAGTTGTGATGTAATGTACTCCTAATAAGTATGATAAAGTAATCATACCACTTTTAAATATAACTGTACTAATGTTATCAGATTCAGCATAAATTAATAAGTATCAGTGGCAAATGATCTCACGATCCGTTTCTGCTTCCCATTCTGTAATCTATTCTGAAATGGTTTATGAAAACTTTTAACCTGTTCTAGTAACAAATATTTAATATCTAAGCAATTTAGTATCTTCGTCTGATTAAAAATTACGTAACAAATATCCTGTTTTTTTTTCCAATTTGTTGTTTTTAGGGTTCCGTACAAAACAGGAAAAACGGAACCGTTATAGGATCACTCGTGTGTCTGTCTGTCCGTCTGTCACACCCAATTTGCTCCGAATGTAATGGACCGATTAAGTAGAGATTTGGTACGCGTATGAGTTTCTGTGACCCAAACATGAACATGTAACGTAAATAAATGAATTTTGAATATGGGGGTCAGTTTTGGAGAGCAAATAAGAAAATAAAAAATAAAGTTTTTCAAACGGAACCGTGTGACATATCAAATGTAAGGGCTTACTTACAAATATATATTTTTATAATTTTAAAATAAATTGTTTTTAAGTTATTTAAGAAAATTGACCATTCCCCCCTTATCTCCGAAACTACTGCGCTAAAAATTTTGAAAAAAAAAACACAGAAAATAGTTATATACCTATAGGTTACTGGAAAACTTATAAGAAGTGGTCTTAAAATAACATGGTAAAAGCCTCAATATTGTGCGTACAAACTTACATTTACACTTGGAATGTATGGGAGAACATCTTTTTCAACTACAATGTTAAGTTCGTTCTTGGGATAAACACATCCCAACTACGGAACCCTTCATTTTGCGTAGTCTGACACGCACTTGGCCGGTTTTTTAGGGTTCCGTACATCAATAGGAAAAAACGGAACCCTTATAGGATCACTTCGTTGTCCGTCTGTCTGTCTGTCAGCCTGCCAAGACCCTTTTTCTCAAGAACGCGTGGAGGTATCAAGTTACTCAAGTTAGTCAAAATAGGTAAGTATATAGTCCCTTGGAGCTCTAAAAACATCAAGCTTCTATGTCAACGCAATAACAAAAAAACCGGCCAAGAGCGAGTCGGACTCGTACACCGAGGGTTCCGTACCGTCAAAAAAGTGTGCTATTTAGAGATATCGTTTCATTTTTCCTGTAATCTTTACATAAACATCAATCACATAGAATAATTTCAGATTTTTCTCTATGCAAAGTTCGGAGATAACGAGGAACGGTATTTTTTTTTACATTTTTCATGAAAAGTCGAAAACTATTCGGCCTACAAAAAGAAAAAAATGTTCAAACAGCGCTCTTTTGTATGATATCCCACATGCCCTAGTAGCCCCACTTCGAATTTTTAAGAACCCCTTTCAGTCCCTATTGAAAAAAAAAAAAAACTTATTTGCAAAAAAGTTGGGAAAACGTCAGCAAAAACTATTCCAAAATTCAAGTTGATAGCATTAGTAGTTCTTGAGATATCTAGCTGTGACAGACGGACTGAGAGACAGACTGAGTCGCACCATAAGGGTTCCTTTTTACCATTTTGGTACAGAATCCTAATACGGCCATTTATGTGAAATATTTTGATACTTGCAAGTATATCAAAACCTTTATAGAGTACTTACCGTTGACCTAGAATCATGAAATTCGGTGAGAAGCAAGGTCTCACAGCACAAGTAAAGGCAAAAGTCCGTAAATTGTTAATTTGTAATTTTAATAAATATGTATATTTTGGGATTGCAAACATAGAGCAGCTGGAGAATTGACCGTGACGTATATCAATGTATGGGAGAACATGTTTTTCAACTACAATATTAAGTTTATTTTTGGGATACATTCTTTTCAACTACCCTTCATTGTGCGTGGTCCAACACGCACTTGGCCGGTTTTTTTTTTTTAAAGAAAACCTGCCCAGAATAAAAAGTAATATATACAAATCCAGAATGTAAAGTAATATTTCAAAATCTCTAATATTTACAAGATATAACAACTGAATCTATAATTTTATTTTATTTAATGATTAGTTAATATAACAAACGATTGATATAATTTCAAAATAACTAATTTTCATAAGCATAACATACATGGAATATAAAAGCGTTTGATAAACCACTCAAAAGACATAAAACCTATTTAGTCTGATATGATAAAAACGCGTAGTTTATTAACTTGTAATTAAAATCACTAATTATGTCAACAAAAACCCTAGCGTCAACTCGTCACATGAAACATGTAAACAAGGATACTACATGCATGCAGTAAGCAAGCAGCAAGTATGCAACAAGCATGCAGCAAGCAAGCAGCAAGCAAGCAGCAAGCAAGCAACAAGCATGTAGCAAGCAAGCATGCAGCAAACAGTAAGCATGCAGCTAGCAAGCAGCAAGCATGCAGTATGCAAGCATGCAGCGTGCAACATTCAGCAAGCATGTAGTATGCAAGCATGCAACATGCAGCAAGCATGTAGTATGCAAGCATGCAACATGCAGCAGGCATGGTTTCTGTCTCAGCTCCGGCGCTGCGGGCCTCCGGGGTCCCACGCGAGCTTACTGTCGCAGAGGGTTTTAACGCTCACCACACGCACAAAGCCTCATCTGCTCCTCAGCTCGCGGGCCGTCTCGCCCCTCCGGGCCTACGAGGGCTTAAATTACACTCTAGGGGTAGTACATAAAAGACTACGTGGATTCGGTTTTGCAGCGATTCGTTTCTGTCACTAAATTTGTGAAAAAAATATTTTAAACGATAGACCTAATGATTTTAGATTAAATAAGCGTTATATCCAATAACGTTATAAGAAATAAGTTTTAGAGTATATAAATATTATATGTAAAGAAATTATATCAACAGTTGGTATATCTCACGTTTATTACATCTTGTGAACGTTACTGAAATGAAAACCAAATAACTTTATATGATATGAGACGCACCCGACCAAAATTGTTTTTCTCTTATTACGTCTTCGTAAGCATGAATAGTGCGAATAATAAGCAATTAAAGTTACTTAACACCACACATCGGATGCTTGAATTGTTGGAAAAGGTACTGCGCCGGCTTCGATGCAACGCTAATAACCATACCTGTTCACTTTCTGCTAACTTAATATTCGTACCCATTTCCTGGATTCACTTGATGCGTGAAATGGATTTTTTCTCTAGTAATAAATTCTTAATTGGAATAATTTGTAAGTGGGTGGGTGTTAGTTTTCATTCGATTTTCACGGGCATTGCACATCTTTTATGGATCATTTATTATCTATTAATTTTATTAGGAGCATTAGATTCAGAATAAAGATATGAAAGCATGCTTATCTGGTAGGAAAATTCAATATTTCAAGCTATTCGCCGAAGCCAATAGCTTGAAATATTGGCTGAAGTGTTGATAACATCTCAATAGTCTGTAGTGGGGTCAACTATCTTGGGGTCAGATTCCAATTCAACCAGAAGCATCTGAATACCAGTATTTTACATGGAGCCTATCTGACTTCCACAGCCCACTAACTGAGTAACATGATACCCCTGGTAAGACTGGTTGTCAAACTTTGGGGCTTCTGACGACCCGTAACGACTGTCAAAGATTCAAGTATAACAGCCGGGACGTGCTTTCCGAGGCACGAGGTACATACAGAGACCCCTCGTCTCTGTATGTAAAGATGGTCAGCATCCACGGACCGACCGCGGCAAGCGTAGTTTAACTTGATTGATCAACCCGTGAGGCTGTTATTACTTAGCTACGACTCCCCTCGAGCGCACGTTGTGTAAAACTGGTAAATGCACCGTGAAATGTTTATGGTTTTTAGCGCGTTGTACGAGAAGGTATAGTGACTCAATAAATGTAGAACATAAAACCTAGTCACAGTCTTTGCCACGCAAGTTGCTGGACAGAATCCGTCAAATTAATTGTACAGTAGCCACCAAACAAGCTGGTAAAAGGGTGGGGATGCGCAGTACGGAATCCTGTTGCGTGATTGGCCGATTGGACGCACTGGTGGCAACTGAACAATTAATTTGACAGATTGCGTCCACGATTGAAGGTAGGTACCCTTAACCAGATGGTGTTGGTTGTTAGTGATTTTGAATAATTTAATAAATAAGAGTTAATAAATAAGATTCAGATTATTCGTAATTATAAATAATAACATATATTCATAGAAACTACCTAAATAATAGGTTAATACATTTTCAGTGTGGTACTACAATTTAGTGGTGGGCAGTAATGTAGTGTGCAGGCGCTGCGTGGACAAGGGGACCGGCGTGAACGAGGGGGGCAGCGTGGACCACGGGAGCGGCGTGAACAACTGGTGCGGCGTGAACCACTGGAGCAGCGTGAACCAAGGGGGCGGGACTCGGCGGTGCCGCGTGCGCAGACGGCTCGGAGTTGTGCACGACGGCGTTGAAACTACAGATCATAATAAAGTTATTACTATATAGGTAAGATATTTTACGTTCACGTAACCAAATTACCTATTTACAGTATTCAATACATTTCACTCATGGTGCTAAACTGATTTTATGAGTAAATTGCGCCTTATTAAGTTAATGGCGATGGTATATTGTTATGCAGTTTGTTTGCAATTTATTTACGCGTTATACAACAAACATAAGTCGAGGATAGACAGGTGTTCTTCACAATTGCAGCACTTGCAGCGGCCGGTGTAACGATACTATCTACGTTATCGACCGAAACAACACTCAATTTAGATTAAAACTCTAATAGATTACATTTCAAATGCTGTTAGTCTCGCCAGCTCGGATTCATTAGTAATTTATATGTTGGATTGGCCTTAACATAGTCAATGTGTTACGAAATAAGACAGATGATCAACAAGATCATATGAATGGAATCGAAGCGCGTGTTGCAGTTTTATTATGTTACTAGTATTTCCGTGAGCCGTTGCAGTAGTTTAAAATTGATTCATTTAAGTCAATGTTTATTAATTTAAGTCAATGGAACTGAGTCGTTGGTTTTTATTATACAAAGACACGATAAGAATGAAATAATAAATGTATCATAAACCACGTATGTGTGTTGCTTGGTGCCAATAAATTACTTTTTTGGGATCTCCCTCCAATATTTGCCTTTTTCTCTTTTGAAAGTGACCTTTGACTACTACGTTTATAGGCAGCATATTAAAACGTATTTCAGGCTTTCGAAGAAACCCAATGCTAATGTGTCTACAGAATGGGACACTAGAAAATCTAAGCAACAATTAAATGCATTATTTTACTACTGACTGTACTGTGTCTTTATTTTTTTTTTTTGACATTTTTACATCCAATTTTATTTTATAGGAATCCAGGTATCTGCCCTTGAATAGGTTAGTGACGGGACTGTTATTTTTTTATTATCTGACTGATAGACTAAATCGATTTTTTTTCCCATGCATCATCCCGTAAGTATTGTAAGACAGCCCAGACGGCGTGGTTGGTTAAGACACCACCTATCATGCCGCAGATCGTGGGTTCGATTCCCATCCAGGAGAAACTTTTGTGTGCATGAACATGTCTGTTTGTCCTGAGTCTGGGTGGAATTATCTATATAAGTATGTATTTACAAAAAAAAAGTAGTATATGTGTAGTGTATGTAGTATATCAATTATCTGGTTTCCATAGTACAAACTCGGCTTAGTTTGGGATCAGATGACCGTGTGTGCACATACGGTCATTATTCATGAATAATGTCAATTCATAATATCCCGGATATTATGAATGAGGATTCTTTGTTATAATTTACTGAGCTCTAATTAATTAATGTTAATTTTAAAACATTTTAGTGTTTTGATCAAAATGATAATGAGACGTTATTTAGTTCCGTGGACAACATTTAAAAAAAGTTAATTAATTCTTACCCGTTGTGGTCATCAGCGGTGTATTCGACCTTGCGGATGGAGCCATCAGGCTGCAGCAGAGAGTATTCTCCCTTCACGACGTCACCATCGCGGGTCTCGTGCTGGGACTTGTGGTCGCCGGTGTGAGGGTCCTCCACAGAGTACGAGAACTCGTACTTAGCAGGAGCCTTGAGGAAAGTCATTACATAGGTATCATAACATCACGCCAGTTTTTCCCCGAAGGGTATGCTGCCGCCGTAAGCAAAAAGGACGCATCTTCAGAAATATTCAAATGGAGAAAATTTTTTTTTGTCCCGTTTATAATACAAGGTACAAACGCAGATGCGTCTTAATGTTAAGTTTACGCCAATAAAAAAAATAATACTGGTAGATGTGTCTTTTTTAGCTGATTCCGAAAATTTAAATAACTCTATTTCGAAAAAAATGTCAGATGCGTCTTTTTTCCTTATGACGGCAGTATGGCAAAGGTGTACTTACAGTACACCTTCATTTCGCCTGTTATGTTTAAGTCCTATGTAATAAGGGGCTAGCCTATTGCGAACAACCGAGCGCAAATCCAGACTCGGGCTACCATTGCGAAATTCCTGATGGAAAATCTAACTGAGGTTCATGCGAACCTCAGTAGCTTTTCAAAATATAAACGAATAAATAACTTATTAGTGCACCACTATGCTTGTCGGGGTTGGTCCGTAGATGGGTGACCATGACCATCTTTACATACCGAGACTCCTCCGTGCCTCGGAAAGCACGTTAAGCCGTTGGTCCCGGTTGTCATTCGTACGGATCTTTGACAGTCGTTACGGGTCGGCAGAAGCACGAAAGTCTGACAACCAGTCTTACTAAGGGGTGTCGTATTACCCAGTATCTGGGTTGTGGAGGTCAGATACCCAGTCGTTTCAAAATGTCCATGTAAAATACTGCTATTCACCTGCATCCTGTTAGACTGGAAGCCGACCTCAACATAGTTGGGAAAAGGCTAAGGAGATTGATTTAGTGCACCGGAAAATATATTTAAATATCATAAGCGTGTTGAAACTTTGAAACCACTTTAGTCTGTAACGATTTAATGATAATCAACATAGTGTAACTTTGTTAATTTTTGACAAGTGATGCTTAAAATAATGACTAATTGAAACCAGTCAGACATTTAATTTATCAGAGTTTTATAACACAATTACTTAGTCTTCTTTTTCGCAAGAAAATTATTTAATCGCTACAGATAGTTAATTTGGCTGATACTTTAAACAGGGCTTGCTACGTAAATGTTGATCGATATAATCTAATGATGTTTTTGATAAATAGACGTTAAAACCAATCACAGGTTGATATATTGCTGTACATGTGTTACAAAACACTATAGTCTTGTAATAAATATGGGCTTACACAATAAATTAATTGTGTTGTATCAATTGATCACAATTTTAATTGTAATTTTAATGTACCTTTCACTTGCTTTGTGTTTGTTTTGCACACGTGGTACAGTTTATTCGAGATTTTTCTTTGACTTTGACCCAATCATTATACTCAGGTAGCCTTCCTAATTCTAGCAATTTTAGACTCAATATATTGTTATGAATTGGACTTGGACGGAGATTGCATGGCAGACATAGGTATAGTAAAGGTTCCATGCAATGGACAACCTTATATTGTACTGGCTGACATTTTATCATTTATGCCGTATAGAACTGTCTTTTTTAAATAAATAAAAAAGGTAGTTCGTTTTTTTTGTTTCAGACCGCAGTTAGGCTTGAGTTAGTACGTTAGGCGGTGCAGTTTAAGAAGTGCGCGATTTGCTCCGAATATAGTATCGTTTCAACTTATCTGGCGGCACGGAAGTGCCCTCGCCAAGTCGAACAAAACAAGGGCACGGCCGTACAATCCTTTTCTCAAAGCCATTCGTTCCATTTTCGACCCCTGTAACTTCGTTGTGTTAAAAACTAGAAGCCTAAATTTTCAGGGACCAAGACGGCATTACGTTTATAATAGATATATTTCTAAATTACATTACATTAAGAATTATTGCAACTCAAATTTTCTTAATTTTGTCACTGACTCACTGACCCACAGATCATCAAAATTCTAAGGTACTTCTAGCAGACCCACAAGCTCCAAATTTTGAACACAGTTACTGTTTAGCCTATAAAGCAAACAAAAACTCTGACATTCCAAATTTTTGGTCCCGTTTTCTAGATATACCAACTGAATAAATAACTTTGTAATCCTTTATAAACTCCATTAAATTGTATGTAATTACAAAATTACTTTTACAACTCTCAGACTTCATGGAAATTGAATGAAATAGGTTATTAGCACTTTTAAATACTTCCACGATACCGCAGATAAAGATAAAAATCCATAGCTACCTACGTTTTATTACACTTTTAATAGACTTAGATGCATTTACCGTCCAGACTTGTCAAAAATCAAAACATCAAAGCCTCTGAGAAATGCCCACAGAGACAGGATGTGGGCTTTGAGACAGCCCGCAGCTGAGGTATAAGACATAATACCCGAAAAGAAAAAAAGAAGACTACCTACAAAAAGAAATGAGATCCCATCAAAAACATTACATGTACAAAAATGCACAAGCCTTTTCTGCCGTAAAAAATTGTGAAATCGAATATAAACCAAGTCGGTTAATTCAGTACCTATATCTATGGGGGCAGCTATCCAACCACTTTGTCATAAATTGATACCTTGTTAGTTAGCTAACAATATTTTATCGTAACCATATCAATATTATATTTCTTTATTTCTTTAATAAGTAGAGTGACTTGGCAATTGCACACGGCAATATAATCTACACAAAACAAAATCTATCTAATATTAACGCTTTGTGCTTTTATTTGTTTAAAAGTACCTATAATTATGGAGGACTATTTAAATTACCTAGTAGATTATGTTGCTGTGTGAAATTGCCAAGTCACTCTATTTATTAAAGAAATAAAGAAATGTAATATTGCTAATGGTTACTATAAAATGTTGTTGTTAGCTACCTACCTAACAAGGTATCAATTTGTGACAAGGTGGTTGGATAGCGGCTCCCATAGACATGTAGGTACAAAATTCCCAACTTGGTAACCAACCTTGGTAACCAACTTGGTTTACATTCGATTTCACAACATTTTACGGCAGAAAAACTGCGATGCGAGACTTGTGCATTTTTGTACATGATATTTTTGATGGGATAAATTATATAATACGTAACAGCGTCTCCGTCTGTTCTTTCTTATTTAGCTACTCCCCCAGTGGAGTCTAAACTGCCACAGTACTAAGTGGTCAACTTACAGTAAAAGTAGGTATAAAGTGAAAAATATAGACCCACGAAAACATATAATAGTTTTTTAAATTAAGATAATTTACTTGCATATAAAAGTAGTAAATGTTTTTAAATGTGTCAAGCATCATTATTGAACACTTAAACGAAATTAATAATATTATTAATTGGTATTGATATATTATCTGTTAAAAACGAAGTGCGTGTAATGACAAACTTCAAAATTAAAATATCTTCTTATGGGAAAATGCAATAAAGTACCTCGTTAACACATTCACGAGAAGCCCTTTAAGGAAATGGAAACGAGTTTAAATGAAATACATGTCTAGAGTTAAAAAGTAAAATATTACTTAATAACAAAAGCGTGCCCATGTGTCTGAATATCATTAAAATAAAACGAATGTAATTGTTTAGTTACCGAACGGATCTGACGTAATGTGATATAATATGAGAATGTGCTAGATGCTAGGTGCTAGTGATTAAAAATCGCGAATCTAATTACCTATACAATAAAAAGAGATCACGATTGTATTGTATACTCTTGTAATAATCTTTCCGGACTCGTTGACTATGGTAGAATAAGTAATCTAGAAAGGCCTGTCGAACAGTCAAATCAATTAATCTGCCTAGCCTTTTCCCAACTATGTTGGGGTCGGCTTCTAGTCTAACCGGATGCAGCTGAATACCAGTATTTTACATGGAACGACTGCCTATCTGACCTCCACAATCCAGTAACTGGGTAATACGATATCCCTTAGTAGGACTGGTTGTCAGACTTTCGGGCATCTGACGACTGTCAAAGATCCACGAATGACAGCCGGGACCAACTGCTTAATGTGCTTTCCGAGGCATGGAGGAGTCTCGGTATGTAAAGATGGTCATCCATCTACGGACCAACCCCGGCAAGCGTAGCTTAACCTGATGGATCGACCCGTGCGGCTGTTATTACTTAGCCACGAGCTCCTCGAACAGAAACTGAAATACAATTACCTACTAATCCAACTGTATGCACCTATGTACATTAGCTTACTGGACTATCCATATTTGGGCTACTGATACTATGGAATTTAGGTACACTATCCAGATAAAATTTCTTTACTAACGCGTACACGGCACTGTACTGCAGGTATTGTGCGCTTTTGTAATTTTACATTGGTAGAAGTCATCTCGAACAGTCCAGTAAACTACTGACTAAAAAACATCTTTTTGAGTATTGGTACTAACATAGTTTTTAAGAACACTGTTACTAATAATTTGGGCCCAGTTGCCATCAGTAAATAAATATTATTATTATTATAATTTCTAACGTGAAGATATTATCGTGGATGTCCACGTCCATTTTTGATGGACGTGGACATCATATGGAATGGAATCATCGTGGTATGGAAATACGTACACGATTTAATATTATCGAGGACGGAAAATTAAAAATGACTTCATATATTGCCATACTTTTTACTTCCCTGTGCTGTCGTGATGCCGTGGACTTCCACGATAATATCGTCACGATAGAAATTATAAAGTGAAAGTGAGAGTGAACAGGCTTCTTCTGGGTAAGCTCACTCCATCGTCGACTTTGTCATTGTCACCTCTCACCTAGACTAGAGTCAAGAGCAAACCCATCTCAAATGAAAAAAATAAAAGTAAACATTATCAGTAATTTACCGAACTGTTCTAGATGACTTCTTCTGCCAATGTAGACGCGTCCCGATCGATCCCCCGACTTTCATGACAGGCAGATCTATGGCCTAGTTGCTTCTTGCCATAATCATATCATGGATTTACCACGACTAGGACCAATTTCCCAGATTTTTCAAATAAGAAGATGTTTTACTTACATGCTGTTCCACTTGGTCGTTGTGTCCAATGGCGACGGGAGAATATTGCTGGACTACAGGAGCATGATGGATAGCCGCAGGAGCCACGTGCTGAACCAAAGGAGTGGCGTGAACAATCGGGTCACCATGTTGAAGGTACGCTGCCTGTTCAATCACTGGAGCCGCATGGTGAAGAATCGGGCCTGAATGTTGCAGGATCGGGCCAGAATGCTGCAGGATTGGGCCACCATGTTCCAACACAGGAGTGAAGTGCTGCTGCTGGGCCAAATGCTGTGACGGCTCATCGTGACGAACTATGCTTTGAGAAGAAACTGCCTGTCCATGTCCCTCTTCAATCAAACCGGCTTGACAGAAAGCCAGTAAGGCACTGATGACTGCTACCTGAAAATGATGATACATTATGAAATTACCAAAAAGTTTCTTTTTGTATTTATTAAAAAGTTTCTTCCTCACTTTGAAGTACATGTTGATTGTTGATGTGCTGTACTGAAGTGTGGTACTCGATTGATAAGGATGCTGGTAGGGTTGAAGTTTTTATACGTCGGAGGAAGCTGCGCGGGAGCATGTCATACGATACCGAGAAACCGGACCGGTACGTGACACCGCCACACACGATCACCTTTACACCTTACGTCATTGCGTTTTTCATTTTCGTTCAAGGTTAAAGTAAAGCTGTTTTCATAAGCTTCTGCAGTTTAATTTGCTCAACTTGAGATATTTAGAGGAGGACCTTATACGTGAGCTTGTAATTTTAGTAACTATTACATATGTAACGTCACCCTGGTTATGTGTTGGTTTCCGATGAAAGTGGAGTTATATTATAACATCTGTAATAATAATATCTTGTCATATTATAATATCTGTAATTTCCATCAGTATTTGACATTGAAGTGTCAAAAAAGGCTCTGTATTTGGACAGCCGCTATCGTGTGACCATTCACCGTTTTCTTTGGAAACCCATAGCTAGTGCTGCGTTTTTTTGCATGATGATCTGAATCCATAAATGGGTTTCAAGATAAATATACTCTACCCCCAGTTTTAAAAACCATGCAACTAAACACATTAGTATCCATAGGTTAAGGTTTAAATGTGTTGTCAAGAGTTTTTAACGTGTTTTACAGATGTTAGAATAAGTGCGTGTCAAACCAGTTTGTATCGTATTTATCAATACTGCATTACATGCAAGACTTGCATTTATCAAATTCAAGATCTTTTACGAACTGTGGTGTTTGTAATAAGTTAGCTTAACACATTTTATCTACCATGCTATACCATACACCTTTTATCTACCCATGCTATAAATCCTCTATAAAAAAATCTGAAACAGTTAGCTTATTGCCAACATTAAAACAACCAGTGTCATAGTAATCCAAACGAGTGTTATAATGTTGTACTAAACATTATGCAACTCCTTTGCTTTCTCGGTCTCTTCCTAACTCATCAAACAGTCACATTCTCACTACTCAATTCGTGGTATCTTTATGAATTTCAAAAAAGAACATTGTCATGTACGCGCGTTTCACTACCACAGCGCCGTAATTAAAAAAAAAAAAAAACTTATAGGTTATTCAAATTCACATCGTATCCCGCCATTTTTGTTCGATATTAGTAATGCAAAAATTTATTACTTTGTTGTTAACAAAAATGAGTGATAAAAGCTCTGATAACACACCATCAGATATTTCTAATGCAGCAAAGGACATTTCTAACCAATTGTTACCAGAAAAGTCTATACACACTTTGTTTGTATTAGATACTCAGCAATCAAACTTTCCATGAATTTACATATAATTCTCACAACACTGTACAAGACTCTATGGATTCAGGACCTTTTATAGAGGTTTCATATCATTATATATGAAACTTCTATAAAAGCCATATACACCCATTGGTGTAGATAAAGTCTTGTATGCAACTGTCCATAATTAGGTATTAAAACACTCATATGATACTATTATCACACTCGGCTTCGCCTCGTATGATAAACCCACATTCGTCGGAATCAACTTAAACAGAGAAATCATGCCTATCAACTTCAATTGCACGGATACAGACAGTTTCTAAAATTGATGCAATATTTAAGTTTATAAGGAAACACCTTTTTAAAATAAGTGCCAATTTAGGTGATGCTTAGGCAAGTGCTAATGAGCATTAATTAGTGTGCATGAACCGTATACAAAAGGCTAATAAACATTATCGGAACATAAATAGTTGAAGGAACGGAGTCGAGTAGCCAGTATAAACGAGTCCGAATAGCGTCAGCCTGTAAGAAAGTAGCGCTCTGGGTTGCACCGACTGATCCAGTAAACTCTTACGCAACGTTAGGGCTTTAGCACACCGAGTGTGTAATATTATACTGTTGATCACAGGCCTTCACAGGTGCATGTAAATTTTGTATTGTTTTTTGAGGAAAAAAGAAAAGTGAGGAAAACATATGAGAAGAAAGAAAGAAAATACGTTTATTTGCGGCAAACATGACGCAAAGAAAGCACACAAACAAAAAGAACAAGTTGCGGGAAAATATGCGTCACATCCACGCATATTTTTCCCCAACGAAAAGTGAGTATTTATGTTTATTTTTAAGAGAGGTCGGGAAATGCGATCTTTTTTAAGTATGAGACAGTATTTTTCATAATTTTGTAAACATGGAAGAGTTAGGCTAGAAGTTGAAGAATTATTTACGTGCTGACTTTGTTTAATTTTTAAAAGCTGTTCCAGTTTCAATTTATATTTCAGTGAAAAGTCAAACTACCCAAGATAAATAGTTAAGTAGCAACTGATCCAGAAAATTCGAAATATATTATGGTCTGCAATTTTGTAGCAAGCGGTAAGAATTTGCAAATCGTCGCAGTTTTATTTTTTCAACAAAAAAAAAGGAACTGAGCTTAAAAGCTTTCAATGCTCTCGGTGTACTACCAGCGCTACGACCGGTGTAGCCAGTCGTCGCAAGCGCACCGCATATTTCCCCGATCGACTCGCATCTCGATCGTGACTCCTCGGCAATTCTCGCGGCTTTCTGCGAAGGTCACGCGCATCATCTCTCATGAATACGCACTTCGTCGTGAAACCTTTAAACTACCACCATATTTTAAGTAGATTCTTATTTTGGAGTGTAAATTTTTAAGCTGTCATGACTTCGAAACGATATTACGGAGATAGCAGCGTTTATATTAATGATGTGACCGTTGTGTAATAAGATTATTTATATTTTACTGTTACGCATCACTTAATCTTTATCGTTTATTTCTTTATAACTATTACGTACTGATGTATAAAGTATTATAATATCATTATTGTTAAATATATATATCGCTGGTCACATTCCCACGCTACTGATACTAAAATGCATATATCTACTAGATGCGTCTTACTGTGTCATAGTGATTGATGTGTTAGACTTGGTAGGTTAGAATCTCTAATGCAAATGTGAAATCTTGGGGCAATCTACATAATTTACGCGAACATAATAGAGATTTATCAGACATGATGAGTGCGATGACCTTGCGGTAGGAACCATGACGGATCGTATCAATACTATTAAAGCTTGGAATGTTGGTTCCAAGTGTATGAGTATCACGCAACTACTCACACGTTGAAATTATCTCCAATGTCATTGTTAACTTAATTCACCGTTCAACCGTACTTCATCAAGGCAAATACAAGGTAACTTAATACCGAATATTGTTTCCCTGGAAACAAGATCTAACATAACACCTGTAACATAATACCTCGAAGGGATAGGTTACCTATATACCACACCTATACAGCACACCCACATTTCGCCAGTTATGTTTAAGTCCCATGTAATAGGAGACGAGCATATTGCCATCAACCGGACACAAATCCAGACTCCATGCTTCTACTGCCGCTGAGTGTAGTAGCTGTGGTTGTAAAAACTACGGTTGTGTGGATAACTACTCTTTATTCCCATACGGAGTCTTTGTCTACAGAGCCATGGTTTTAGTATTAACTTTTAAGCAAAAATTCCTGCAAAATCCACGAGAATCTATTGCCGACAAATTGTTTTGCAGTTTGGCAGGTGTTCTGTTAAAGTATAACTATGTATCATTATGTGTGAAATAAATAAATAAATTAAAAAAAACTGAGAAATTCCAGATGGAAAACCCAATATCATTATATTTACCGTGTTGGGTATACCATGTTTTATGCAAATAAGTGATTTATTTATTTATTTAAGGCTAGTATTTAAACGATCGAGTGTAAATTCAAACTAAGGGTGTCAAAATACTGATTATGGCGTACTGAAATACTAAGTGGGCGAAAGACTGAGGGCGAAAACAAATATTGAAAACTGCGACGTAAAAGTAAGAATTTGAAGTACCGAGTTTTTCAGAACGATCAGTATAATAATAGGTGTATACAGTCGACAGCACTCAACCTCTATTGCTTTCCGTACATACGTCTTTTTCGGGTAATCACTGACAATCAGCGCTGTACTGTGGGCGCCCCATAGCACAGCATCATGCTGAGTGGAAGCCTTCTTGCGACAGTCATGAAGTGCCAGCAGCTGCCGACTTTTGTTTTGTGCTCGTGATTTGTGTATTTTATTTTTCTTTTTGTAAAACTCGAGTTATCTTTTTATATGCACGTGTTTCTGTGACAAATAACCTTATTTTTCTTTCTTTTTCTTTCTTTCTTCACAATACGGTATAAAAAAAAATACTTAAAAAAAGTAACAACCGACTTATTTTACTTACTTTTTTATTTTAATAAAGTATTTTTTTATTTGCCAAAGATACTGTTATTAAGTGTGCCCGAGTGCACCAGAACGCTGCACAGCGTTGGCACTTCGTCGCTCCGCCCCCTAAATTTGTACGAACCGAACGAATCCTGTGTGCTATTTTCACGAAATAATATGCTAGAATAGAAAAAATACTAACTAAATACTAACAGAGGAGCTCGTGGCTAAGTAATAACAGCCGCAACGGTCGATCCATCAGGTTAAGCTACGCTTGGCGGGGTTGGTCTATGGATGGGTGACCAACTTTTCATACCGAGACTCCTCCGTGCCTCGGAAAGCACGTTAAGCCGTTGGTCCCGGCTGTCTTTCGTGGATCTTTGACAGTCGTTACGGGTCGTCAGAAGCCCAAAAGTCTGACAACCAGTCTTACCAAGGGGTATCGTATTACCCAGTAACTGGGTTGTGGAGGTCAGATAGGCAGTCGCTCTATGTAAAATACTGGTATTTAGCTGCATCCGGTTAGACTGGAAGCTGACCCCAACTTAGTTGGGAAAAGGCTAGGCAGATTGATTGAGAAAAAATACTAACTCAAATAGATACAATAGATAACGTTAAATACTGTAATAACAGTATTTAACGATATTATTACCGTAGCTCACAAACATATCCTAAAACGGTATTTTTTGAAGCACTTCATGTATTAGCTCAAATCGGTTATCACTCACTTAATATTATTTTCGCCCTCTCAGTATTTTTTTTTTACACAATTTATTGTTTAATTCGGACACTTGGGATTTTAGTTGCTAGCTTAGATTAACTGTTTCCTACTGCTAGTAGCTCATTTTACAAATTTTTATCATTTATAATTATCGCCAAATTATGTTTTACGCCGCTCCGTTTAATATTAAAGTATCTCATTCACAGTCATACATATATTATTTATTCGCCTGGTTATTCCCCTAAATTAATAATTCCTCTTTATTTAATAACATAATACCCGACCAGGGATTTGAAACCAGGACCTTATGCTCAGGAGTAGCACTTGCGACCACTAGAGTAAGGAGGCAGTAAACAAGATTAAAAATACTTGATTTATTATATGAACCTGATTTCCCCGAACTTTGATTGAGGCACTTTGCATACGTAATATTGCCATATATGAATATAATAATGCCATTTAATCTTCGAAAATTACAAAATAAGATGGTGAATTGTGATGAGTCTCCGGTAGGGTCGCTGTTTCGTAACCCGCATCAATCAAGATGTTAATAAAGCGAGCGACACTTGATAATCCATCGACAATCACGTTTCATTTTGGATATTGCGATAAAGATTTTGTAAGATGATATTACAACCAA
This sequence comes from Dicycla oo, assembly GCA_948252095.1. Classification (NCBI taxonomy): domain Eukaryota; kingdom Metazoa; phylum Arthropoda; class Insecta; order Lepidoptera; family Noctuidae; genus Dicycla; species Dicycla oo. The sequence continues at coordinate 22,645,339 of OX411714.1, forward strand.
CCCAATTAATTAACTTAAATAGACTTATTGACACGTGTGATCTTAGTTGGTATTATAATTTAAGGAGAGGTGTTTTCAATATCAGAAGAGTACGTAAAATTTGACCTATTTTTATTAAGCACATCTATATGTTCACTGCATACAGTTAGTCTCACAAAACCTCCCGATATTATTGCATTTTCGCAAAAGAACTTCAAAAATAATATATTCAGCATGAGTAATTTCGGTTCACATCAATGACGATATTTCGGGTTGAACTTTCCTGAGTTTCACCTTATCGTTGGGTCATAAATCCGTCATCGGCATTGCTGCATCAAACAATTTACCGTATATTCTGATAAAAGTAAAAAGTACTTACCGCAAATTCTTATAAGAGGATTAATTTTGAATTTCAGCATATTTCGGCCTCGAAAAATGTGCAACCCCTACGCTTCGTCGCAATTCTGTCACAAAGCAATAAAGGTGTATCTACTTAATTCAAAGTCGTTATGTATTCAGTCGATATCTATGTGATCTCAATTGCTAAATGTTTGAATATTAAATACATAGGTAATATAGGGTTTACCGGCTACCTGTGTTGGGTTGCGCGGTATGGTCGGTAGTCTAGTTCCGCCAGTACATTGCTTTCACTCCTTATTTCGGTTGGGACATTGTATGCTAATATTGTGATATGCAATTTGGATGAGATCTCATATCTTCTCACGCTCCACTGGACTTGTTACTGCAATTAACACGTCCAGCCCAATGCAAGCACTAGGTATCGCAATGTGTTATTTCGTCTATCACCGTTTACGATTGTTCTGTTATTTCAGATTGTGCAAGAGAGAAACAAAGATTCTGGTCTACTTATTAGTATCCTTAATTAATTCTTCAACACTTACGAATATAGGTATTAAGTAGATATATTTACAAGCTTCCATCTAGACCGACAACGTCGACGTCGGTTTGACAAGATTATGATTAATTAATATATTTTGAAAAGGATCAATAGTAGTCAGATAGGAAACGCCGACCTCATCTAGTTTAAAAAAAAAATATTGACTTGTAAAAGTGTTTGTACAAACCTACTTACAGAAATAAAAATCATTTATCATTTATCTCATATTATATCCGACGATATTAAATTAGCTATCAAAAAGTGTTTCCTTTTTCGTAACACCAACTTCCTCTACATTAGGTATGTTTTCATCATCATCATCCGATGCGTCGTTAAAGGTGACTTGACAAACCGGCTGCCCTGCTTATTATTAATCATTAACATTAAAGCCATCTTCAATTGCAGTACGTGTAGTTGTTTACATTGCCTTCTAAAAAAGAAGGTATACTAATTGTTACCAAACTGGACAAGTTGGTCGGTGACCCCAATGTCAAACATCTTACCGGCGATGTTGCTACTTATCAGGGGTTGAGAGAAGCAGCTTATGAAGCTCTCTTAATCATTAGTTTTGTCTGCTCGTGAATACTCGTGATGCACTCTCCCACATATACCTACCGATAGATGGGTCACTCTTTATCTACAAACAGGGCCCAGAATATTTTTTTGACATTTAATCCTCTATAAATTGCATCTGGCACCTGGGTTTCTCTTAAATGGAGAAAACTCAGTGAGTTCTTAAAAGGTTGAACGAGTGACCCGTAGTCGTTGTGCATTTTTAATCATCGATCAAGCTGACCAACATACATTAAAATACCTACATACGTTTCTTCAACGTAATAAATATTCATAAATTCCTGCAAAATGCTCCGAGATACTCGTAATATTTGCAAAAACAGTTTTTGCATGTTGGTCGAACATAGTTTGCTAAAATCCTAACTTCCTAACTAATATTATAAATGCGAAAGTAAGTTTGTTACTTTTTCACGCCTGAACCACTGAACCGATCATCCTGAAATGTTGCATATACGTTGTCACGTGTACAGAAACTGATATAGGGTACCTTTCATCCCGAAAAATGTACTGTTCCCGAGGTCTTCCTCGTACATTTTTTCGGGAACAATAGCGTTCATAAGATAATAGATGGCGCCACGTGTCTTTTGAATCATGATTGAATTATATTATTATAGAAACTTTAGCAGTGTCCTATGAGTTTTTTATTTTTTTATTTTTTGTTTAAGTACCTAATACATTTTGTGAGTCTAGAGTGTAGGTAGACCGGTTTTTCATAATACTATAAGTGCGAAGGTGAGTTTGTTTGTTTGTTACGTTTCACGATGAAATTTGGCACATGGGTAGACTATGACCTGGATTAGGACATAGGATACTTTTGATCGCGGTAGTGCGTTCCCGTGGGATAATTTCCGACAACCACGCAGGCGAAGCCGCGGGCAAAAGCTAGTGGTGTATGAAATAACAGTGGGTAAAGCACTGGAGGCCCGTTATTAAAGCCGTTCAAAATCTAGATTATTCTCATCGCAGCGACAATAAATGTCAAAAAGTTGTCAAAAAAGGGACATAAATTAATGGGCAACCATTTCCATTGAAATTCCTAGCTATTTTTGCAGAAGGCAACCGAGCTCTGCTCTGATGAAAATAGAGGAAACCCATTTTTTCCCCAGATATGAGGCCTAGCTAGATCGATCTTAGCCCCCATAAATTGCAATTTTGATCGAAATCGTTAGAGCCGTTTAAAAGAACGTGATTACAAATATCTATATCGCTCACCTAGAAATATATTGGCACATCTACGTTTTTCACATTTTACAAACAAGATTTTAGAAACAAGGATCAAAGATTTTATAAATGTTTGAAATTAATTAATGGGTTCAATTTACGTTTTCTTACAGATTTTATGCGTTTGGTTACTAGTATAATAATAGTAATAAAACATTTATATCAGAATCAAGTTACATAATTTGTTAGTACCAGTATAAAATGCCTTATATCTAGTGTTAGTAAATAAACTAATCTAACGGGAAATAATAATAGACGTCAATACAAATTTTACATTATGCACTTTTGAACACGTATACCGTATAAACGTAATTTCGCATTTTTTGCAGATGTGCCATTATATTACTAGGTAGTAATATACAAGTAGCGGCACGAAACTTTAGCGCTGACCTTGAATTACTTTAAGCGATTTTGGACCTTACTACTGAGACAATACGTATGCGCAAACCGTCCCCCACCACTCCTCCGAGCGCTAGAGATTCGTGCCGGCAGTTGTACAGGCTGTAAGTGTAAACAGTGTCAACCTTTTAAGGGGTCATTGTACACATCATTATTAACAACTTTTACTATGGGACCAAACCTGAAATCGCGCAAAAATATCAGCTGTGACATTTTGACGAATTACACGAACATAAATGTACCGAACAGCTGATATTTTTGTTGGGATTTCAGGTTAGGTCCCATAGTAAAAGTTGTTCATAATGATGAGTACAACGACACCATTAAAGGTTGCCACTGTTTACACTTACATCCTGTATATAAACAAATATTGATCAATTAAGACCATAATCAGCCTATAATGTTACCATTGTTGGGACACAGGCCTCCTCTCTTCGAGAGGGAGTGGGCTGTAATCTACCACACGGGCTCAGTGCGGGTTGGTAGATGTCAGATGTCTTCGAATTTTTATTTCCACACGATGTTTAATTTCATAGATATTCGACTGATAAATAAAGCTGGTTTCCAGAAACTGTGAGCTTTCTGTTTTAAGCGCCCAGTCACATTAAAGATTACAATAGTGCACAAAAACTAACGACTGACTAATGTCTTTTGCTCGTTACTTGCGATCGGTAATGAGGTAACTAGTTTTCTTCTGATGCCTCTTGCAACGATAAAGATTGGTTGATAAATCGAATCAGTCTATTGATGCTTTTTATACGTAGTTTGTAAGTTACTAATTATTTTATTTTATTTATTTTTAGCCTGTGTTGTCTCGATGCAGGGCAAAGGCCTCCCTTTGTCCTTTACACTCCTCTTGTTCTTGAGCTAGTGTGGACCAATCCTGTCTGTAGGCGTCAAGCTCGTCTCGCCATGTCCTGGGACTGCCTCGATTTCGATGGAAGTTTTTAGAAACCCACATGGTGGTAGGTTTGGACCATGACTCGTGCAACATACGGAAAACGTGTCCAGCCCTGTCCCACTTAAGCTTGGCTGCTTTTTGGGTGACATCGGCGATTCTTGTTTTGGAGCGCAGCACTGTTGATTTATCATAAAAATAAACTGAACGAATGCTGTTAATTGAAATAGGTATCTACTGTTTATAAGGCATACAAGCACAAATTGTTTTGTATCTTGATATGTTGAATTGACAATGTTCGCAACGGAGGACGACATACTCTGTAGGTAATAAAATTCAGCAGACAATGTGAAAAGGTCACAAAGATATAATTGTATGCTGTGTTTTTCTATTTCTCTTTCTCTAAACATTCGGTTTAGGAAAAGTTAAATACTTTTAGAGAAATGAGTTAAAACGGTTAATGTACAACAGTAAGCATACCTACAAGAAAATTGTATGTGAAAAGCGAGTTGTTTTTTGGATATTTACAAACACAGTCACAATCATATCATATGTGTTTGTTTCATGTTGTGTTTATCAAGTTGTTTTTTGTTGTTGTTGTCACCATCATGTGTTTTTTAACGATCATATTATCTCTTTAGCATACGTGCTATCAGAAGATTAGCATGGTATAGTCAGCAACGAAAGTCGATAAACATAACAGTTTTTCTTTTTTAAGCCACCATTATCTACTTAATACCGTATTACCTGGATATAGATGAGTACATTAATTCACGAAATAGCATAGGTGGTTATGCTTTGAAAGGTTCCTTTATTAAAACATTTTCCTATTAAAAAAATTACAAAGTTGAAATGAGTATAAAACGGTTCATTTTATCATCATCTTTATTGGACAAAGCAAAGCTATATACAGCAAGTTGCCCACACCGATCAGCCCAAACTATATACTCGCAGATTACATACAACTATGACAGGCCATTCATGAAATAGATTAACGCTACGTGCGCATATACGTAATATGTACAAAAGATTTTGCAAGAGAGCATTTGATATTATAACACTCAATGATGGCTTCAGTCTACTCGTTCAAGTATTTTTCATTATCAACAACCTCTATCTATGGTGACTCATATTCCAATGTGTATGGTGTGTCAAAAGCAAACACACATTCAAATTTCGAACGACGAAACCTTGTATTTGTTTTTGACAGTCTCTTTTGAAAATTAGCTTAGAAGTCGTTGGCATAGTAAGTACTGTTCTATTGCACTGTAAGGTATATTACTAAATATCATTAATGAGAACAGATGGAAGGCTACACACTCGACTACAAGAACACATTAACACTAATATCACAGATTGGGTAAATATTCGTCTAATGGTGGTGGATCACTGGCGGCGAGTTGTGTACGACCGCGTTGAATCTGTAACATAAATATTATAATATTTAATAATAATTTCACACGATTTTTTACATGACTGCCCCAAAAAAGGAGTGTTATGTTTTATGTCTCATATATATATATACTATTTTCTAATTTTTCATATCACTTGGTTTTGATTAGTAAAGTTCAAATAAAAAGTACACTATTTCTAGTCATGACTCTAACCCTCAAGCTTCTATGACAACAATGCCAAGCCCGATAGGGTTCCATTGTCTACGGATGGAATAGAAATGATGAATTGTGACATTGGTTTTCTTACCCATTGTGATGGTCAGCGGTATAGGTGACCTTACGGAAAGAGCCATCAGGCTGCAGCAAAGAGTATTCTCCCTTCACGACGTCACCATCGCGGGTCTCGTGCTGGGACTTGTGGTCGCCGGTGTGAGGGTCCTCCACTGAGTAAGAGTAGCCGTATTTGGGATGAGCCTGTAATATGCAATACACAGAGTGAATTATAGTGAGTTGATTGACTCGATGGATCGGCAAAAAACGTAAGTAATCAATCAATTTAATGTTAAGTGGCAAGCTCAATAGAAATTTCTCATAGGTTAATTGAAAGGGAACTTTGTATTTGATTAGTATATTTGGTTTATATTAGACTTACGTATTCATCGACGTAGTGGTCTTCGTGGGAAGGAGCGGCATGGATGGCAGGGGCGGCGTGAACGGCGTGGATAGCGGGACCGGCGTGAACGGCGTGGATGGCGGGAGCAGCGTGCACGATGGGGGCAGCGTGAACAATCGGGGCGGCGTGAGTGATGTAAGCGGAGTGAGCGCTGGGAGCGGCATGAGCGATGGGAGCAGCGTGGACCACGGGAGCGGAGTAGTGGATCGGAGCCTCGTGGTGCACGCTCTGGTCGTGGCGCACGATGTTCTGCGAGGACACCGCTGGAGCATGGTGGATGTAACCAGCCTGGCACACCGCCACCAGGGCACAAGTCAGCACGATCTGATGGAATACAATCAATTCTGTTAAGTTTTGTCATGGAAGTTTTGAAACCCTCATGTTAAGACAGTGCGTTCAGAGAAAACCTTATGAAGAAAATATATACATATAATATTTTGAATCATCAAATCTAAAGCCCTAATTGGAAACAGTCCAATCATTTTGTGACCACAGAACTTTCAAAGTACTGCTAAGCTCAATGCTGGCAATTGGACAATGTAGTGATAAATTACGTGGAGCGAAATTGTCCTAAATATTATGTAAGTAGCTAGCCTTGGAATTAAATAAAGCTTACTTTGGAGAACATTTTGCTTTAGACACAAATGCCGTGACTGGTATCGGTATGATAGTGCACTCTTTTTATATAACAAACAAAACATAAGCGGTGTTATGGAGGGGGTCTATTCCCGACGATATTCGATCGGATCACAGTAATTGCCGCATTGCCAATCTGCTCGCTTTATCGAGTGTCGCAACGCTCGATATCGCTACAATATGTAGGGAAAATGGACGTTAAGTGAGAGGCTCATATTGTTATATTTTTTGCAATTGTTTAATCCGATAGTACAAACCAGGCTACACGATCAGATTTTGGTTTTAGGTTATTAATCAGAATTTGCAACGCTATTTGTTTCTATTATTTATTTTTATGTGTAGTCATAACGTCATGTCTATGGTTTCGTATGACCTGTTAAATTATGTTCAAACTGGTATTCTCTTCCCGAGTATCCCACATGAACATTACGGCGCCAAACACCTCTCGTAATCCGTGCTATCTCAATTGCTTTCATTTTTAGTAATTACACAATATGTCCATTGCGTTGATCTCTCTTGATAACAGATTATAAATTCATTGTAGGCAATAGATATTGTTGAAATTTAATTTCATGGCTGTAGTGATTGTGAATGTGACATCTTTTCCACCAAAGTCAAAATCAAAGCCAAATAATTTATTTCAAATAGGCAAATAAGGCACTTGTGAAGGTCTAAATTTACAAAAAAAAAAAAATGAATTGATTTGAGTCGCCCCTTCCAAAAGGTAGTTTCGTATGGAGAAGAACGGGCAAGAAACTCCACCGTTACTTTTTAAAATGTTTTACAATATTATGTATACATTAATTATATAATTAAATATATGTTTTTAGTCGACATCTTTTGACGTGTCGTCTGAATTTGTATTGAAATATTAGTTCAACTAAATTTGACAGCTCTAATTTACGTCCGTCTTTTTCTTGTTTTATTACAGAGATAAAGTTAGCAATAGCCTAAGTAATAAGTCAGTGTATGAATTCAAGAAATCACCCGTTTATCAGTCAGGGGTTGTGATTCAATACGGTCCCACGTCTGCTCATGTAATGTAGATAAAAAGTGTCATCGCAAGTTACGGGTTAGTATGATGATTATGAAACATCTTAGATATTGTTCGTGATTACTTCCATCCTATTGTTTTCATCTTATTACGGTAAGTTTTTAGGAATTATATTTTCCATTGTAATAGCATATTATATCTTTTAGTTTGTAATTTCGTCGTAATTAGCGATCACCTGTATGAAATTGATTGTGTATTGTGTAAAACCTTCATGTACCTAGTCTACTATTCTGGAAATCGTGGTCTTTAATTGGACAAAGAGTTTCAGGCGGGTATCACACCTCCGACGCGAAACCATAGCAGCAAAACGGCAGTAGTTCCGCCATGACTTGTCCGTTACCTATACGACAAGCTAAACAAAAGTGAAACTGCCTGTTCTAACGTACAGATTTGATTATAATTCTATCTCTTTCCCGCGTGATTTCACCGATCTGCTCGGAAGTTGGTTACACCTCCGCGCTCAGCCCGCCATGTTGCGATGCAGGTGCTGAGTTTTTCGCACGTATTTGTGGCTGCCGACAAGTTTATAAAGCGAAATTTCCATTTTTTAAATTCATTATGATGAATTATGTTGATTTTACGGAAAAACTAATCCAAGAGTTCCGAAGTAGACCTATACTGTATTTACTAAATCAAAAGCGCCGACGTATTGCTCCGATTGCTCCAATTTAACTGGCTCGCCTGATGTTCCGATACTCGAATCGCGACATAATGTAGTAATGTTTCGCAGCAGAATTCGTTAAGCAGTTTTGCATCATTACTTTCGCGTCGGAGGTGTGCTAAGGGCTTCAAACGGGATGACATCAACTTAATGATACAAACTTAGTGTTACAAACAAATTAAGATCTAAGATCAGTATGTCTCACACTGCCATATTCCTTACTTATCTAAATAACACTAACAACTATTTTCGAGTTTTTATAAATATTGAAGCTACGTTTTTATGGGTCAGTTTATCATTACTAGAGAAATGGGCGTTATAGGTTTTTTAAATTAAAATATTTATTTAGCCAATATACGATGAGTGTTTTGTGGTTTTTATGGATCTTCGAGCATAGGTTTTAGCTCTCTTCTGTCCGCTAATAATAATAAACTGCCATCACTTATGGCCATAGCACATCTCTGCCGCGAAACCACGAAACAGCAAAACCGCATGATGTTTCGCTGATGTTCCGCTACGGTGGACCGCTACAGTGGAGTAGCGGAACATCAGCGAGTTTCGCTGCTATGGATGCGCGGCGGAGATGTGCTAAGGGCATTAATCCGTTTTCGCGTGGTGATGATGCCAGTTTTTATTCATTTTTTTTAATTTTTATTTATTTATCATCTAAACAAAAGAGCACAGGATTACATATTAAATAGCAACCAAAAACCACTAAGATTTAAACTTGTGCTCTCATGAGGCTATCTCAATATCAAACTATAGTGGCCCTTAACGAGTTGTATTGTATACATAAGTCGAGGTAAAGCATGCTTCTGTGTAACAAGCACAGCTACTTCAAAACCAGATTACATAAGCATAATGATACCTACATATAGGTATGTGTCCTTTTGCTTAATGTGATGTGGCTGTAGGTGATTTGCTGTCGAAGTATCGAGGATTGTATCTAACACTGCCTTCAATGTATTGTTTGAATGCTGTTTTAGTTCGAAATAATGGATATCAACAGTTATATGTATATTGCAAAACATCATCTGCCTAGTCTTTTCCCAACTATGTTATATAATAATACTAATAATATAATAATATCCTGAGACATTTTAGACACGGTCAACTGATCCCAAACTAAGCAGAGCTTGTACTATGGAAACCAGATAACTGATTACACACTGATACACTACTTTTTTTTACTTATATACACTACATCCTGACTCAGGACAAACAGACATGTTCATGCACATAAATGTTTGTCCGGGATGGGAATCTTACCCACGATTTGCAACATGATAGGCGGTATCTTAACCAACCACGCCAGCTGGCCTGTCAAAATGTTGGGGTTGGCTTCCAGTCTAACCGGATGCAGCTGAATACCAGTATTTTACATGGAGCGACTGCTTATCTGATCTCCACAATCCAGCTACTGGGTAATACTATAGTAGTCTGACAACCAGTCTAACCGAGGGGTATACCTCCCTCGGTTAGACTGGTTGTCAGACTTTCGGGCTTCTGACGACCCGTAACTACTGTCAAAGATCCACGAATGACAGTCGGGACCAACGGCTTAACGTGCTTTCTGAGGCACGGAGGGGTCTTGGTATGTAAAGATGGTCACCCAACCACGGACCAACCGCGGAAAGCGTAGCTTAACGTGATCGATTGACCAGTGCGGCTGTTATTAGTTAGCCACGAGCCCCGCGGTTGAGGTATATTGCAAAACGTAAATTAAAGAATAATATAGTCTGTAGACAGCGCTACCACCAGAAACACATATACACATCATATACTAGTAACCACCTTAGCTTACATGCGGACATCGGATCACGGACTAATCGTTGATCCAGACGGCTTATTTCCTAGATCATACATATAATTCTTTATTTCATTTCTAGCTTACGGAGATTGTTAATAAGGAAGTAGCAATTCTATTAAGGGTTCAGTGATCACCAATAGCGCTGCTTTGCAAATAACTGCCAACATTTATCAGCGAAGGCTCCAACAGCGAAAGTGCGGTTCCCTGTCGTTCTTGTTCTACTTTACACTAATTATTCTAAGATAAAGCGAGTTATACAAATATTTTACGACTGTTGAGTTATATAGGTATTACATAAAGACTGAGGGCGTAAGAAAATTGGGAATAATTCAGTCTAATCGAGTTTGTATCATACTTCCTGACGTGAAAAGTAGGGCTTCGATTGGTGACTATGAATAATGTTTAGGTACGCGGTTTTGTCAGCGCTTAACTGGTCCGACGCTGTAATTTACAGCCGGCACTTAAGAATTTCCTTAATAGACTATCAGTATTTAAAGTTGGAGAGTGTAAAGGAATGTACGTATTCGTAACCGTAATTAGGAGGTTGCTGGTGATCCAGTTCTACAAGGTATAAACGTAGATTTAATTATTTAGTGTCTATAGGTATTTGGTTTTGGTATTATTATTATTATTATTACCATGCGTTTAAGTAAGTATATACTTTCGGTTATATTAAAATAACAGAAAATACTTAATTCAAGCATTATTAAAAACTTTGAGTTAACTATTGATGACGAGATCCTAGAAAATCAAAGGCGGACAATTTATTGGGATGAAAGCAAAGGTCATAAAAATTAAATGCTTCTTCATTATGAGCCTGAATATGCAGATGTTACAAAGAACATATACATAATTGTGTGAGGAATGATAAGAAAGAGAAGGGAGTGAATGATAGCGTGACGGTTGACAGGGGAGAATGGAAGAAGAAAACGTGTTGCGTCGACCCCAAGTAACATGGGATAAGGGCAGGAAGATGATGATAAAGAACATATACAATAGAATAATAGATGATCTTTTTAAAAATAGCAATAACCTTAATAATGTTTAAGAATAAGATAAAATCAAGCCACAATTTATAACTCTCATTTTACAATTAATGGTTACCATTGTGTTGCGCGGATGAAGCAGCGCGCAACCAAAGTACTTACTAAATGTGAAGGGCATAGCATGGGCGATGTCAATGAATAAATAGTGGTAGTAATTAAAGTGTTAAACACGATCCGTTTCAATTACAATGGTAATAGATAGCCATACAAAATCGAATATTGGATTATTAAACGTCTTATCATTATATTATTATTATTATCTTATCATTATCATCGTCATTTTAGCCGAAAAACGAACAATACTGTAAATAAGCCTCCCTCAAGTGTAGACACATCGAACGGTGCTTCAAGCGTTTAAAGGGACATGAAGCAACTTCAGGGTTACTAGGCTAATGCATGTTGTCACAAAACCATTGTTTGTAGGTAGGTACCTACCTACTTCAATGAGCCTGGCACAGATGCATGGAAGTTGGCACAAGGAGAGAGGCTGCGTATGATGATGAGGCTATGCATGACGGCACCAAAATGAAAATAGCATTCAAATAAATAAAAATATACTTAAATTCAATTGATGATACTAACTCCTGTTAATTTTCAAGCAAGTTTTTATTCACAAATAGCAGAGACCTTACACGTATAAAAATGTAGCACGTGTTGCGCGAGAGTTGACAGAAGCATTTCATAAAAAAAAAAAACGTATTTCGAACATCGAATCAAAACCAGATGCCTAGAAAATATGGTATCTTTAAAATAACGTAGTCCTTACTATGCAAAATGCCATTAAAAAATATCGTAGGGTTTTACTAGTATTTCTAAACATAGTTCTCAGTTTTATACGAATCACTTTCATCTTAATTTAAAAACAAATACATCAAATTCGTGCCAGTGTTATTTTAAAAACATAAATAAATAATTACTTATGTGAAATAGTCATTATGCAAAGCATTGTCAGACATATGCGTAAGTAGTCTGTGCAACATCTTGCATAAACTTAAATCTGGGACTCCAAATTAAAAAAGAATTCACTTTGAGGTCTTATAAAGGCAGAGTACACTGGTCGCATTCATTCGGTGAGATGAATGATGCATCTCTTCATTCCTTACTTAGCCTGTTTTTTCAAGATCAGTGGCTGTCCGAGAGATTTCGGTTTCGTAATTTTAATTTATAGCTTCACTTCACCAGCTTTCTTGTGTGAGTAATTATGTTGCGAATAAAGTTACTGTAAGTTCGGCGCGCTAAAAATATTTCTTGTAGGTGCTGATTGTACGGCTATGAGTGCCTCTTTATAATAAACAGCTATTAAATTACAGTCAAAGTAAATTACAATTCTCTATTTTACTATTGAGAATCTAAGGATTAAACATCCAAGTAGCACGTGGAGCCCTCTATGAGAAATAGAACGACAGTTCATACATCGTTGGTGCTGCCATCTTACAACTCAGGTTGGAAACTTTAACGTCGATCGATACGACAGAAAGTTCACGGTTCACGGGACAAGGTGGTGTTAGTATCGCCAAAACAAGATGTATTTCATATTAATTTATTAAAATTTATTTCATGGACTTCAGACAAGCATTTCTTAACATTTTACAATCTACATGACTTATTTTCTAAAACTAATCAACAATCGCACTAACTTAGTTTGCTCTAATTAAAAACCTACATAATAAATTCTGGAATGGTAATAAGAAGATGCAACTTCGGAATCTAGGCTTTGGTCTTCTTTATCTGCAATTTGGTCCTTGACCTCTGCTGTTTGTTCCTCAGGGACTGAAGGCAAATCGTTTGAAGATAGAACTTCTGATTTTGCAACAACTGGTAATGGGATTTCATTGTCAATTTTTTCATTTTCGGGCTTTGGAGGAATCACGGACACTATGGCGGGAATTACTTGAACAGTTTCTACTGCTTCAGGTTTGGGTGTCGTGGCTACTTCTTGGTCTTGTTCTTGTTCTAACAACATAACTTTATCTCCTGAATCAGTCACTAGCCTCTTGGGTTCCTCATTATTGATAACGACAGGTTCCTTCTCTTCGTGGACGGGTCTGCTATCATTGCTGTTTTCTGGTTGTTCTATGTTTTGATACTGATAGTTTTTGCCGGGGAAGTAGTGGTTGATCTTGATACCATGGCCAACGGGATAAAAGAACCTGGTGTGGTCAGTGACGGAAACGGCATGATCACCATGCTTGTTCACAGTTTTGCTTACGACGGCATTAAATCTGAAAGAGGAAATTGTCACTGTTATAAAATTTTAGTAAGATGACAGATGGATTAATAACACTTTATTAAGATGATGACATAAATTATTTTAAAGGTATTGTTTTACAGAACTAATTTTATTTAAAATAAATTGCAAAACGATAGCAATACGTGCAAATGAAAACATATTGGTAATACCGAATCCAATTATATAAATTATAAAGAGTGTTTTTTTTAGAGGCGGATAATTTTAAATTGAAATAAAACACAGAAAAATGTTTTAATGTAATGAATTTGGCGTCATATTTGATAGATATTTTTATTGCATTAATATTTGAACATGATTCCGGGCATGTGGCCGCCACCAACGCCTAGTTTACTAAAAACTTAACTTTATATTGGCTTAATTTACAAAAGGAAACATTTGACAAACGACTAATTTCACGAAATCTGGCCACCTCTTTCGTGCGATTTGAAGCCATTACTTTATTTTCTCTGGGGATTTGTCTACTCCGATAAATCAGTAACAATTGAGCACTTGGATGCCAACATTCGATGCATTATTGCAGAAATATAGCCTGATTTATAGCGGAGAGTGTGTGAAAATTTGACCTACACTTTACGCCATGTACGCGTCAGCCACGGGCGGCGGCAACATGCCCGGAATCATGTTCGAACAATAATGCCATAAAATTATCTATCAAATAAAGCCAATTTCGTGGATATTAAAAACATTTTGCTGTGTTTTATTTTAACTTAAAGTTTTCCGCCTCTAAAAAAAAACCATCCATTATTTGTTTACCGCGAAATTAATTACAAGCTTAAAATAGATTAAGTAGAACGTGTTTACGCAAATTCACAGTATTTTAACCAAAATCTTTGCAGATTTATCAAAAACGTGATACTATATTAAGGTCATGGTTAGAATCAGGGTAAGCTGGTGTATGATTGTTTAATTACCCGTTGTGATCATCGGCGTGGTACTGCACCTTCCGCAACGAACCGTCTGACTCCACAAGGCTGTATTCACCACGAACTCGGTCCCCGTCACGTGTCTCGTGATGGTGCTTATGGTCTCCAGTCTTTTCGTCCGAAACTGAATACTCGAACTCATACTTTGGGTACGCCTGTACAACATTATTAAGTGTCAATTTATAATTAAGTAAGTATAAATTATCATTATTAGCCCACACTTTGCTGTCAGTGTGACATTCATCGTTAAGTAAGTTGAGATCGATATTGGTTGGGTAATTACAAATTCTAATGTGTACATGCATATGTAGGGTAGAAATATGAAACCGTTACAGTGTCCCTTTCTCTGCATATTTCTTATATTTGGTCCTTGAGAGAGAAGTTGTTACTTACGTAACGTTCGTATTTGTATCCGAAAGGCTGGGGGTTAGGCGGGTGGTACACTTTCACCATCTGCCATCCGTGAGGATTTTGTTTGTTCATGTCTTTGTAATGATTATTTGTTTGGTCGATAAACACTGCTTGGCTGACTCCCATGAAGTAAATGGATAATAAAATCTGAAATTGAATGAATATTAAAAGGTTGACATATTTAATTAGGCATAGGTACCAATAATCGGGAATGTATATAAATGATTTTAAAATAATTCACATTATTTTTAGAGAGAATTTCATTTTAATAGAGGCCTGTTGTTTTTAACAATTTTTTACGAATAAATAAATAATAAGTTTATTGTTACCTTTCCGAACATATTGTAGCACTTAATTTGAACTGTCGCTAACAGAATGTAATAGCCGACTGTTGATTAGAAAGAGAAATATAAACCGTTTTATACTATTCCAATACTTATTACATAAATTTCGCTAAAATTGTATTATTGACATACTATTGTTAAGTTACTATACGTAAGAATATGGAGGACGTGCTCCGAACAAAATAATCTGTCAAAAAATCACAAAATCTGTCTAGTTTTTTCAATCAGACATATTGTCTACGCTGGATTTTCTTAATCTCGATAAAATTTAATTATTACTTTATTTTATTTTATTTTATTTTATTATTTTTGGAAAACTTACAGCTAATCAGACACAATAGTTGCTAAGTTTAAAACAAGATGATGGCCAATTACAAGTTTTCACACATAGAATAACAATTAACATTATACTAGGTAGCAGACAGTGTAATTTTCGCGTTCTGTATATTTGTATATAATGCAAGGACTACGTTATTTTGTCGAAGAAGTGATTGCAAAGAGCCTTATTAAAAATTATTAAAAATAAGTTCTATATGTTACAATAACTTATATGGCTTATCCACGTTAGTTTAGCCCGGAACTTTAAAGCTGTTATCGTATCATCACAATCCGTACGATCAATGGAGGCTTTGAGTACATTTTTCTTGGTATTGAGAGGAGGAGACTCGGCTGCAACGATAGTAATGGTACTTATAAAGAAGTTGTAACAAACCTCATAATGTAGGTATCATGTAGCTTAAATTAAATATTTTAACACTAGCTTTTGCCCGCGGTTTCACCCGCATGGATGTTGGAAATAATCCCACGGTAACTGGGATAAAAGTATCCTATGTTCTAATCCAGGTCATGTGCCAAATTTCATCCAAATCCATTCAGCCGTTTTAGGGTGAAACCGTAACAAACCAACAAACTCACTTTCGCATGTATAATACTAGCTTTTGCCCGCGGCTTCGCCCGCATGGTTGTCGGAAATTATCCCACGGGAACGCAATACCGAGATCAAAAGTATCATATGTCCTAATCCAGGTGATAGTCTATCCATATGCCAATTTTCATCCAAATCCCTTAAGCTGTTTTAGCGTGAAAGCGTAACTAACAAACAAACTCACTTTCGCATTTTTAGTATTTAGACTCACAAATAAATTAGGTACTTAAATAAAACAAAAAACTCTTAACACACTTCTAAAGTTTCTATAATAATATAATTCAATCATAATTCGAAACACACGTGGCGCCATCTACGTAAGAACGTTATTGTTATTTTCCTCGGGAACAGTACTTTTTTCGGGATAAAAGTTGCCCTATATCCGTCTGTACACGTGACAACGTATATGCAAAATTTCAGGATGATTAGTTCAGTGGTTTAGGCGTGAAATGATAACAAACAAACAACCAAACTTACATTCGCATTTATAATATTAGTTAGGAAGTTAGGATAATATTAGTTAGGATTTTCATGTCTATTTTAATAGAAACTACGGCGGGCGGCGTAGTTGCGTAACCGTATTCGGTTATAAGAAAATTGACTGAAAATTTTTGGTTAGTGTACCTTTTTTCCCAAACTGGAAAAAATATTCACTTCGCTATAGGCACTAAGGCTTTCAACGTTTAATTTCCTTAGTAACATAACATCAATACGCCAGTTTTCCCCGCAGGGATAGGGAATTAGTCAGAGGTATACCATATTATACCCACATTTTGCCATAGTACGAGTAGGTACCTAACTAAACAAGAAAATGGTTTCTCACTAACTACATGCATGTTTTTTAGAACATTAACTCGTCGATAAGTGATAAGAACAGCTAATAAATTATTTTATTTAACCATTTATATACTTACACAACAATAAACAGACAAGAATAAAGGAACAGAAAAATACACAAGGTGATGCTTATTTCCAAAGAAATCTCTTCCAGCATACCTGCGACAGGACAGAGGATAAATAGAGATGTAGACACCGTGTGTAAGAGTAGATGAGAAAATTAAATACATAAAATCAAAAAAAAAAAAAATCACTTAGCAAACTAAACAATACTGAAATTCTGTTTTTAAATTTTTTTCCTGTTATACTTCTCATGTGGTAAATTTCACATGACTAGCATTCCTAACCTTGCTAACCTTAGCGCAAAAATTAGCTCACTCAGTTATTGCGTAGTGGTCTGGCCACTTTAAGGTTTAAAAGAGCCAGAGGGCAAATACTTGGCGCGGTCTACACGACTACGTGGCCTTAACAGATTTTTCTCCTTGTACTTAATTGGCCCATGACCCATAAGGTTGCGTTAAAAAGGCTGTGAGCTCTTGACCTATTTCTTTGTGGTTGTATTTTTTTTTTGCTCTAGTTGGTTAAAAGCTTGATTGCTTTGCCTTTTGTATTTGCTTAAGTTTTATAACTAATGAAATTTATTAAAGTGTTCCATTTAGCCTAAGTTGACTCTAACACATAAAATTTCACAAAAGAGAGAGGATTCTGTCGCTAGTACTATCACGGCATCGATAGAATTCAATAGACGCGAGGAATCCATTGTTCGGATGCGCGTAGCAACATATTGTATTTGCCAGCTTAATCAATAATAAAAGAATTATATTTAATGAAGATTGTGTGATAATTTACTTATACTAAATGTTAAGTATCTAAATTTACTGCTGGGGCAAAACTAATTTTTAGACTCCTAGTGAAAGGTGTAAGCTATTAGATGAAATGAAAGGGGTCACAATGTCGCACAGTTTTGTCAAGAATAATAAATAATAAATCAAATTTATCAACGAACTTATTCGTATATTTCAATAAATAAATAAATCAACATTCATTTTGGTGAACATGCTTTGTTGGTAAGCTGTTAAGTCTTAGTGGTGGTAGTAGTGGGCGGGTGCGGCGGCCTTGACGATGACGGGGGCGGCTGTGGGGGCTGAGTTGTGCACCACCGCGTTGAAGCCGCTGTGGTCGTCAGCGGTGTACTCTACGGTCCTGATGGAGCCATCGGCTTCATGGAAAGAGTACGAGCCCTTCACAACATCACCGTCGCGGGACTCCTGCTGGGACTTGTTGTCTCCGGAGTGGCCGTCAGCAACGGAGTAGTTGTACTCGTATTTGGGGTAGGCGATCTCTTCAGGCTGAGCGATAACTTTGGCAACGGGAGCGGAGTGGTATGCTACGGCGGCTGGGGCAGCGTGGTAAGCGACCTGAGCGGGGGCGGAGTGGTAGGCGACATGAGCGGGGGCCGCGTGGTAGGTGACGGGGGCAGGGGCGGCGTGGTAGGTGACGGCAGCGGGTGCGGCCTGGTAGGCCACGGCGGGGGCAGCGTGGTAGGCCACAGCGGGAGCAGCGACGGCGAACTTAGCCACGGGCGCGGCGTGGAGTTGAGCCTGGTCGTGACGCACGATGCTCTGGGATGAGACCGCTTCGGCGTTGGAGTAGTGGGCTGGCGCGGCCAGAAGACCGGCCTGGGCCACAGCCACGAAAGCGCACAGTGCTAAGATCTGAAAAAGATTGAAGACATCAATATATTAATATAGTATAACTTTAAATTTGAAATTCATAAATAGATTTGCAAGTATGACTCAAAACTTACTTTGGAGAACATTTTGGGTTATTCACTGATGTGATCGAGTTGAATGATGCATGTAGTGTCAGAAGTCTGCTTTTTATACTGATAAACGATCTGCTAATTGTAGTAAGTAGTGGAAGTTGTCAGTCGAGTTCGCGGCGACCTTGCCTTGCCTTGTACATAGTTTCGCGAATAAATTCATTCACAAAGCTTTACGAAGTTGAATTACTATTCAAGTAGTATGCTAATTATGATTTCGCAAACGTCTAGCTAGAAATGGATAGAGATTTTGTCATCCGAGCTTAAAAAGTGACCACTTTAAGATGAATTCACGGTGTATTCTGTGATATTAGGAGCTTTGAAATATATTTAATGAAATATTAATTACCCATTGTCATAGTATTACGAGTATCAACTCTTGTACCAACATTGACAGCTGAGAATGAACTACGAAATATAAGCATAAACAAATGTTTAGGTATTTAGTTACACAATTTACCCCTTACTACATGGAGTAAAGTAATACCAAATTTTAACCTAGACAATAAATGTTCTTTAGAGCTTATAATATAATATATTTATGCTGTTACTTAAGCTATGGAGGTCACGAAAACTGACAAAACTTTACATGGTGCTTCTGTTTCACATCTACTTCATAGCAAATCAGTAACTGCGAATCTGCGATGCTAAATTCTAGCCCCTAATATAAGCTAAAATTGGCAAAATGACTATGATGAAGGCTGAGGATACTCGATCCGTTGTTACGCGTTCATATTTTGCTATATTAGACAGCAGACAAATAAGTATACCTAGGTGTAGCGTAATTTATGTAATCTATTATAGAAATCTTACAACATGTGTAGCTTGGTTTATTTCTTCTGGCTAAGCAGAATATTCATGAGCGTATTTCGTAATGTTGAGGAGCTTGTGGCTAAGTAATAACAGCCGCACGGGTCGATCCATCAGGTTAAGCTACGCTTGACGGGGTTGGTCCGTAGATGGGTGCCCGTCTTTACATACCGAGACTCCTCCATGCCTCGGAAAGCACGTTAAGCTGTTGGTCCCGGCTGTCATTCGTGGATCATTGACAGTCGTTACGGGTCGTCAGAAGCCCGAAAATCTGACAATCAGTTTTACCCAATAACTGGGTTGTGGAGCGACTGCCTATCTGGCAGTCGCTCCATGTAAAATACTGGTATTCAGCTGCAACCGGTTAGACTGGAAGCTGACCCCAACATAGTTGGGAAAAGGCTAGACAGATCGATCGATTTCGTAATGTTGATACATGACACCAAAGTTTTCCGAAAGCTGACATAATTACCGCAAACTTTTAATCGCTCCGCTGTCGGTAACCAAAAAAAAAATCACTTTCTTGGGTTTGTTTTTATTTTTATTTACGTAAGTAGGTACACAATGGTCTATTTGAAACTGAATTTGAAAGGTCAGGAAACAGTATTTAAAAGGGTTATTTCGCCTAAATTACATACACTAGGCATTAATTCTTAGGGACTCGCTATGAAACAGTTGAGAGTGAATGTTTTGCATCGCGTAACTTTTTGACCCACCGTAAGGTCGCTGTAAGCCTGTCCTACAACTAATGCGAGCGTGTTCGAAGTTGCGACTAGTATATAATCTAGATCTGTCATTTGAAATCTATCATTCATTGTTTGAGCACACAAGTGAAACATTCAATCTAAACAAAATGTTCGTTAAGGTAAATTGGTTGAAATCTTTCTGTTAAATATGTTTTCTTGTAACATTGACCAAAAATTAATTTAAGTATAAATGGTTTTCAGATCGTAGCTCTGTGTGGTTTGGTGGCGGTGTGCCAGGCTGGTCTGCTGACCGCCCCCGTGCACTACTCCTCTGCTGCGGCTGTCTCCTCCCAGAACATCGTGCGTCACGACCAGCCCGCCGGACACGTCGCCGTCGCCGCCCCCGTCGCCTACCACGCCGCCCCCGTCGCCTACCACGCCGCCCCGGCTGCCTACGCCTACCAAGCTGCCCCAGCTCTGCACTCCTCAGCTGCTTCTGTTTCTTCTCAAAACATCGTGCGTCACGAACAGCCAGCCCAACGCGTAGCCGTTGCCACCCCCGTCGCCTACCACGCTGCCCCAGCTGCTTACGCCTACCACGCCGCTCCTGCGCCTGTCGCCTACCACGCCGCTCCCGTCGTCGCCCACGCTGCTGAGTTCGACGTAAGTTATCATGGCATCCAATATAGTATGTGAATAATTTTCATTTTCTTTGTCGTACACAAACTCATTCTACTTATTTTTGTATACAGGCTCACCCCAAATACGAGTACAACTACTCAGTAGCTGACGACCACACTGGCGACAACAAGTCCCAGCAGGAGTCCCGCGACGGTGATGTTGTGAAGGGCTCGTACTCGTTCCACGAGGCCGACGGCTCCGTCAGGACCGTGGAGTACTCCGCCGACGACCACAGCGGCTTCAACGCAGTGGTGCACAACTCCGCTCCCACGGCCGCGCCCGTGCACGTCGCGCCCGCTCAGTACTACCACCACTGAAGCACCCTCACTAGTCATGTATCGCGCTCACCAAAACAATGTTGATTATTGATTATTTATTGCAATATACGAATAAGTTCGAAGAATACATTATATTTTATGAATTATTCCTAGACCAATCCACCTCTGAATTTTAACATTCGGCAAAAGTTAATTTTGATTATACAGAAAAAAGATAACGTCAATTCAGTAGGTATGATCGTTATAGCCTGGCCTAAAATATCTTAAATGGTGAAATTAGACTGCGGTTGATCAACGTTAACTAGTCGATATTGATATTATACATAATACCTGTTTTTTATTTAGAATTTTTTTAACCCAGTTGTTACTGAAACTTTTTTTTATCTCGTATCATAGTATTTTTTTAGCAAAACTTATCCGTTCATTATTATTTTTAAATTTAGGGTATTCGCCATACTTTTTTCAAACTATATATTGATCTTTATAACGATCGGTCGTTGTAAATGGGTTAAGGATCAAAGATAAGTTTTCACAATTTTGTCGTCCTCTGAGTCCCATTAGTTAATTTTGGTGAGGCAAATTACTAGTGCAGTGGCCCAGTGGTAACGGCCGCGACTTACGAGTCGTAGGTTCGAACCCAAGCAGGCGTTTAACTTTGTGTAAATTATTTCATCACCACTGCTCTCAAAACGGTGAAGGAAAACATTGTGAGGAAAACCAGCATGTCCTAGAACCAAAAATTCGAAGATATGTGACATCTAGCAACACGCACTGGGTCCGCATGGTAGATTACGGCTCACTTCCTTTCCGTCACACCCAGTGACGTCGGCCTAGAGCGCGACGGGTACTTTGCTTTGTTTAAACTGGTTTATAATGCTTTTTGGCAATCGGCCTGAAGCGCGGTGAGTACCTCGCGCGGCGCAACTCCGCCGCGCACCTTCTACACTTCACCTCTTGTACTGGTAACACTCACACAAATGCAACTCAGCTTAGGCCTCGCGGACTGAACAAGACGGTATTCTGTTCACGACACGCTGTGCACAAGTTCTGAGCAGTAACCTACAATGATGATGACAGAATTACGGCTTTATTTATTTTTAGGTCAATGTATATTCCGACTCATTTGGTCACTACGATCCTTCCATACTCATTTGGTCTCGCTTACGTTCATACATCCGGTAGTCCACGCGCGCCGGTAGTGAGATATATAAAGCACGTTCAATTATTGCCTCTGACTTCAGTTTACACCAAGGCAATTATTGCAAGTCGATTGTTGCATGCAAGTTTTGTCTAAACATAAAGTTGCACGTCCTTGAACAATTGATTCAATTATTGCCCGTGTTTGCGCTGCCTAATATTTCATTAAATTTTATTGTACGTCTTCTCTAGATTTTTTTAAACTTTGCCTTTTTACTTTTCTTTTTAATTTTCATGTCAGAATTGATTGCGATTTTACTGTAGGTACGTGCTGTTTACGCCTATACCAGTTTTGAGCGGCAGCTAACTTCCCGTATCGTGCAACAATTGCATGTGTTGTTGAGACGATCAATTTTTGATTCAATTTTATAGTATGCCACAGGCAATAAAATTGCACCATGTGCTTTAAAGATGGTAAAATTGAAATTCTAATATCATTTCACTACCTCATTGCTAATTATTACCGCAACTTCAATTTCCGTTTTGTTGATTCTCAAAACAAAAGACAGTTGTTTAAAAAAGTTGGTAACACTTAAAACAAAACGTGAAACGTATTCGGATATAAATAACATCATACAAAAAGAATTATTTCCTTTTTCCAACTAAGGAACAAAAAGGCTACCTAGTTGTGGGAGGCCAGAGAGTTTCCAGCTAGCATATAATAATATTCCACAACTATCACACAACGCCGTCTAGCCTCAAGCTAAGCAGAGCTTGTGTTATGAGTACTAGACAACTGATAAACATACTTATATATTTCTAAATACATACATATATAGATAAATTATTATAATTATTATAATATTTAGCACGAAAACTCAGCTGTGTAAGTGGGGCGTGATGAGAGTGTGCCAAAAATATATTTGAAATGCTTCAGAGAGCCCTGGGCCCGCTTTCAGATTTCAATAAAGAAAAATATATTGCGGGATGTTCAGCGCTGTTCTAACTCATCTTACGGGGACTCCCACAAAATTACTTAAAAAATAGTAAAATTTCACCAAGATTCTGACGAAACCGAAAAATAGAATTTGGACATTTTTAAAAGGCACGAACAAACGATATTCTTCCTGATTGTGTTCGTTGTCCTGATAGTGAATATACTGTATAATTATACTGACGGATTGATTATCTTGTCAATTTAGACGAGGCATCATAAATTCAGCTCTGATATTACTGTTTGAATTTAAAGCCGACCCTTTTGTGAAGCTCTGTAGGTATTCAGAAGTTTTAAAGTTACGATTAAAGTAGAAAAATAAAAACATCGTCGGGGTTCTCCCTAAATGCAGTTAATTATTTCAAAATTTAACCATGACAAGAAGCAAATAATTATTTCAGAAACATTCTAATTTTATACGCTATCCATCAAACGTATCAGTATTAAAAAAAAAAAAAAAATCACATGTTCTCGTAATTATTTCGATAACGGTCTACACGACTACGTGACCTTAACAGATTTTTTCTCCTTGTACTTAATTGGCCCATGACCCATAAGGTTGCGTTAAACAGGCTGTGAGCTCTTGACCTATTTCTTTGTGGTTGTATTTTTTTTTTGCTCTAGTTGGTCAAAAGCTTGATTGCTTTGCCTTTTGTATTTGCTTAAGTTTTATAACTAATGAAATTTATTAAAGTGTTCCATTTAGCCTAAGTTGACTCTAACACATAAAATTTCACAAAAGAGAGAGGATTCTGTCACTATCACGGCATCGATAGAATTCAATAGACGCGAGGAATCCATAGTTCGAATGCGCGTAGCAACATATTGTATTTGCCAGCTTAATCAATAATAAAAGAATTATATTTAATGAAGATTGTGTGATAATTTACTTATACTAAATGTTAAGCATCTAAATTTACTGCTGGGGCAAAACTAATTTTCAGACTCCTAGTGAAAGGTGTAAGCTATTAGATGAAATGAAAGGGGTCACAATGTCGCACAGTTTTGTCAAGAATAATAAATAATAAATCAAATTTATCAACGAACTTATTCGTATATTTCAATAAATAAATAAATCAACATTCATTTTGGTGAACATGCTTTGTTGGTAAGCTGTTAAGTCTTAGTGGTGGTAGTAGTGGGCGGGTGCGGCGGCCTTGACGATGACGGGGGCGGCTGTGGGGGCTGAGTTGTGCACCACCGCGTTGAAGCCGCTGTGGTCGTCAGCGGTGTACTCTACGGTCCTGATGGAGCCATCGGCTTCATGGAAAGAGTACGAGCCCTTCACAACATCACCGTCGCGGGACTCCTGCTGGGACTTGTTGTCTCCGGAGTGGCCGTCAGCAACGGAGTAGTTGTACTCGTATTTGGGGTAGGCGATCTCTTCAGGCTGAGCGATAACTTTGGCAACGGGAGCGGAGTGGTATGCTACGGCGGCTGGGGCAGCGTGGTAAGCGACCTGAGCGGGGGCGGAGTGGTAGGCGACATGAGCGGGGGCCGCGTGGTAGGTGACGGGGGCAGGGGCGGCGTGGTAGGTGACGGCAGCGGGTGCGGCCTGGTAGGCCACCGCGGGGGCAGCGTGGTAGGCCACAGCGGGAGCAGCGACGGCGAACTTAGCCACGGGGGCGGCGTGGAGTTGAGCCTGGTCGTGACGCACGATGCTCTGGGATGAGACCGCTTCGGCGTTGGAGTAGTGGGCTGGCGCGGCCAGAAGACCGGCCTGGGCCACAGCCACGAAAGCGCACAGTGCTAAGATCTGAAAAAGATTGAACACATCAATAAGTATAACTTTAATTTTGAAATTCATAAATAGATTTGCAAGTACGAGTATGACTCAAAACTTACTTTGGAGAACATTTTGGTTTATTCACTGATGTGATCGAGTTGAATGATGCATGTAGTGTCAGAAGTCTACTTTTTATACTGATAAACGATCTGCTAATTGTAGTAAGTAGTGGAAGTTGTCAGTCGAGTTCGCGGCGACCTTGCCTTGCCTTGTACATAGTTTCGCGAATAAATCCATTCACAAAGCTTTGCGAAGTTGAATTACTATTCAAGTAGTATGCTAATTATGATTTCGCAAACGTCTAGCTAGAAATGGATAGAGATTTTGTCATCCGAGCTTAAAAAGTGACCTCTTTATGATGAATTCACGATGTATTCTGTGATATTAGGAGCTTTAAAATATATTTAATGAAATATTAATTACCTTTTGTCATAGTATTATCAACTCTTATACAAAAATTGACAGCTGAGAATGAACTACGAAATAAAAGCATAAACAAATGTTTAGGTATTTAGTTACACAATTTACCCCTTACTACATGGAGTAAAGTAATACCAAATTTTAACCTAGAAAATAAATGTTCTTTAGAGCTTATAAATCTGCCTAGCCTTTTCCCAACTATATTGGGGTCGGCTTCCAGTCTAACCGGATGCAGCTGAATACCAGTATTTCACATGGAGTTCTTTAGAGCTTATAATATAATATATTTATGATGTTACTTAAGCTATAGAGGTCACGAAAATTGACAAAACTTTACATGGTGCTTCTGTTTCACATCTACTTTATAGCAAATCAGTGACTGCGAATCTGCGATGCTAAATTCTAGGCACTAATATAAGCTAAAATTGGCAAAATGACTATGATGAAGGCTGAGGATACTCGATCCGTTGTTACGCGTTCATATTTTGCTATATTAGACAGCAGACAAATAAGTATACCTAGGTGTAGCGTAATTTATGTAATCTATTATAGAAATCTTACAACATGTGTAGCTTGGTTTATTTCTTCTGGCTAAGCAGAATATTCATGAGCGTATTTCGTAATGTTGAGGAGCTTGTGGCTAAGTAATAACAGCCGCACGGATCGATCCATCAGGTTAAGCTACGCTTGCCGGGGTTGGTCCGTAGATGGGTGCCCGTCTTTACATACCGAGACTCCTCCGTGCCTCGGAAAGCACGTTAAGCCGTTGGTCCCGGCTGTCATTCGTGGATCATTGACAGTCGTTACGGGTCGTCAGAAGCCCAAAAATCTGACAATCAGTCTTACCCAATAACTGGGTTGTGGAGGTCAGATAGGCAGTCGCTCCATGTAAAATACTGGTATTCAGCTGCATCAGGTTAGACTGGAAGCTGACCCCAACATAGTTGGGAAAAGGCTAGGCAGATCGATCGATTTCGTAATGTTGATACATGACACCAAAGTTTTCCGAAAACTGACATAATTACCGCAAACTTTTAATCGCTCCGCTGTCGGTAACCTAAAAAAAATCACTTTCTTGGGTTTGTTTTTATTTTTATTTACGTAAGTAGGTACACAATGGTCTATTTGAAGCTGAATTTGAAAGGTCAGGAAACAGTATTTAAAAGGGTTATTTCGCCTAAATTACATACACTAGACATTCATTCTTAGGGACTCGCTATGAAACGGTTGAGAGTGAATGTTTTGCATCGCGTAACTTTTTGACCCACCGTAAGGTCGCTGTAAGCCTGTCCTACAACTAATGCGAGCGTGTTCGAAGTTGCGACTAGTATATAATCTAGATCTGTCATTTGAAATCTATCATTCATTGTTTGAGCACACAAGTGAAACATTCAATCTAAATAAAATGTTCGTTAAGGTAAATTGGTTGAAATCTTTCTGTTAAATATGTTTTCTTGTAACATTGACCAAAAATTAATTTAAGTATAAATGGTTTTCAGATCGTAGCTCTGTGTGGTTTGGTGGCGGTGTGCCAGGCTGGTCTGCTGACCGCCCCCGTGCACTACTCCTCTGCTGCGGCTGTCTCCTCCCAGAACATCGTGCGTCACGACCAGCCCGCCGGACACGTCGCCGTCGCCGCCCCCGTCGCCTACCACGCCGCCCCCGTCGCCTACCACGCCGCCCCGGCTGCCTACGCCTACCAAGCTGCCCCAGCTCTGCACTCCTCAGCTGCTTCTGTTTCTTCTCAAAACATCGTGCGTCACGAACAGCCAGCCCAACGCGTAGCCGTTGCCACCCCCGTCGCCTACCACGCTGCCCCAGCTGCTTACGCCTACCACGCCGCTCCTGCGCCTGTCGCCTACCACGCCGCTCCCGTCGTCGCCCACGCTGCTGAGTTCGACGTAAGTTATCATGGCATCCAATATAGTATGTGAATAATTTTCATTTTCTTTGTCGTACACAAACTCATCTACTTATTTTTGTATACAGGCTCACCCCAAATACGAGTACAACTACTCAGTAGCTGACGGCCACACCGGCGACAACAAGTCCCAGCAGGAGTCCCGCGACGGTGATGTTGTGAAGGGCTCGTACTCGTTCCACGAGGCCGACGGCTCCGTCAGGACCGTGGAGTACTCCGCCGACGACCACAGCGGCTTCAACGCGGTGGTGCACAACTCCGCTCCCACGGCCGCGCCCGTGCACGTCGCGCCCGCTCAGTACTACCACCACTGAAGCACCCTCACTAGTCATGTATCGCGCTCACCAAAACAATGTTGATTATTGATTATTTATTGCAATATACGAATAAGTTCGAAGAATACATTATATTTTATGAATTATTCCTGGACCAATCCACCTCTGAATTCGGCAAAATTTAATTTTGATTATACAGAAAAAGATAACGTCAATTCAGTAGGTATGATCGTTATAGCCTGGCCTAAAATATCTTAAATGGTGAAATTAGACTGCGGTTGATCAACGTTAACTAGTCGATATTGATATTATACATAATACCTGTTTTTTATTTAGAATTTTTTTAAGGATTTAAGATAAATTTTCACAATTTTGTCGTCCTCTGAGTCCCATTAGTTAATTTTGGTGAGGCAAATTACTAGTGCAGTGGCGCAGTGGTAACGGCCGCGACTTACAAGTCGTAGGTTCGAACCCAAGCAGGCGTTTAACTTTGTGTAAATTATTTCATCACCACTGCTCTCAAAACGGTGAAGGAAAACATCGTGAGGAAAACCAGCATGTCCTAGAACCAAAAATTAGAAGACATGTGACATCTACCAACACGCACTGGGTCCGTATGGTAGATTACGGCTCACTTGCTTTCACCAAGATGAGACCTGGGTATCAGCAGCGAGAACATTATATTATAGGTTAGCATGCATACAGTCCGCGAGGCCTAAGCTGAGCTTTGCATTTGTGTGAGTGCACATAGATAGTGTGGGTGTGACGTCGGCCTAGAGCGCGACGCATCCTTTGCTTTGTTTAAACTGGTTTATAATGCTTTTTGGCAATCGGCCTGAAGCGCGGTGAGTACCTCGCGCGCCGCAACTCCGCCGCGCACCTTCTACACTTCACCTCTTGTACTGGTAACACTCACACAAATGCAACTCAGCTTAGGCCTCGCGGACTGAACAAGACGGTATTCTGTTCACGACACGCTGTGCACAAGTTCTGAGCAGTAACCTACAATGATGATGACAGAATTACGGCTTTATTTATTTTTAAATTATTGCCTCTGACTTCAGTTTACACCAAGGCAATTATTGCAAGTCGATTGTTGCATGCAAGTTTTGTCTAAACATAAAGCTGCACGTCCTTGAACAATTCATTCAATTATTGCCCGTGTTTGCGCTGCCTAATATTTCATTAAATTTTATTGTATGTCTTCTATAGATTTTTTTTATACTTTGCCTTTTTACTTTTCTTTTTAATTTTCATGTCAGAATTGAATGCGATTTTACTGTAGGTACGTGCTGTTTACGCCTATACCAGTTTTGAGCGGCAGCTAACTTCCCGTATCGTGCAACAATTGCATGTATTGTTGAGACGATCAATTTTTATTCAATTTTATTGTATGCCACAGGCAATAAAATTGCACCATGTGCTTTAAAGATGGTAAAATTGAAATTCTAATATCATTTCACTACCTCATTGCTAATTACGTCATTTCCGTTTTGTTGATTCTCAAAACAAAAGACAGTTGTTTAAAAAAGTTGGTAACACTTAAAACAAAACGTGAAACGTATTCGGATATAAATAACATCATACAAAAAGAATTATTTCCTTTTTCCAACTAAGGAACAAAAAGACTACCTAGTTGTGGGATATATTTGAAATGCTTCAGAGAGCCCTGGGCCCGCTTTCAGATTTCAATAAAGAAAAATATATTGCGGGATGTTCAGCGCTGTTCTAACTCATCTTACGGGGACTCCCTCAAAATTACTTAAAAAATAGGAAAATCTCACCAAGATTCTGACGAAACCGAAAAATAGAATTTGGACATTTTTAAAAGGCACGATCAAACGATATTCTTCCTGATTGTGTTCGTTGTCCTGATAGTGAATATACTGTATAGTTATACTGACGGATTGATTATCTTGTCAATTTAGACGAGGCATCTTAAATTCAGCTTTGATATTACTGTTTGAATGTAAAGCCGACCCTTTTGTGAAGCTCTGTCGGTATTCAGAAGTTTTAAAGTTACGATTAAAGTAGCAAAATAAAAACATCGTCGGGGTGCTCCCTAAACGGAGTTAATTATTTCAAAATTTAACTATGACAAGAAGCAAACAATTATTTCAGAAACGTTCTCATTTTATACGCTATCCATCGAACGTATCAGTATTAAAAAAAAAAAAAATCAGATGTTCTCGTAATTGTTTTGATAAAGCTGGCATAGACATTACAAAACTATCGCATCGTTACCCGTCACACTTGAGACCATCTTCTATTTAGGAATTTCACACACACATACACACCCGTATCACACCCGTATATTGCATTCTTTCATCACGAACCAAACAGAAAAAGCACGATATAAGGTTATCATCATAGGCCTGTCGCGACACGCAGTCTTTTTCTGATTATGGTAATGAGAAAAAGACAGCGAACATTTTAAACTAGTCACATAAAAGTTGAGGGTAGATTTGAAACAAAATAAATTTTCTGTCTTTAGTTATAATAGATATGACGTAGTTGGTTGGTGAACTTAGTTACGAGCGTTTTTGATATTAGAGGTGTTGAGTTTGAAGATTTTTATTGAAAATGCAAGCAAATATCAATATTGAAGCCAGGGCGAACATTGTAGCGATGCAAACAATGGTAATATATCTGAAATATCCAATGAAACCGGATTTTATAATGTAAGTTACTTTATAGTTTTTGATTTTATTTGTTCTCAAAAGTGACGCTTCAAAATGTGTAATAAAGATTTTTTTTTTTTTAGAGGAGATTGAGGAAGAGGTGAGTCTTAAGAGCCGTGTAAGAAGTGGTAGGCCGTCACTTATTAACCAGTCTCAGCGACGCTTTATGGTTGGTGAATATGAAACGAATGATTTCATACCTAGAAGACGATTTGCTGAAGAATTTGATACGTCATTGCGTACTGTTCGCCGTGCACTCCATGCCGAATGCCTCCTCATCGAATACCAGCGAAAAACCGTTTTTAACGCAAAGGCGGAGAAACAGTTGCGTTTTGCTCGAGAATATTTAGACTCTGATTGGGATACTACTGTATCTGCTGACGAGAAGACGTCCAAGTCGTGTCAAAAAGGAAGACTTCATTTGTGACGCAGAGATAATATACGTTGGTCTGACAGAAATATTATAAATAATACGGAGTCAGGAATAATTAGTGTGAATATGTGGGGGTGGATTAGTGCTCAAGGGCCGGGTGAGTTGGTATTTATAGGGCCAACAGCTCCAATTACGTCGAGGTTTTGAGCGATATAATGCTACCTACTCTTCGCAATGTTTATCAAGTGGATGAAATCGGTGACTTTATTTGGTTCAAGATCGATACATCGTGCCAGTATTGTTCGTGACTGGTTTAGTGAGCATTCGGATGTTAAAGTTATTCCTTGGCCAGCGCGATCCCCTGATTTAAACCCTATAGAAAATGTATGGGGCTTAATGGTGCAAAGATGGGAAGCGCGAGACGAAATATGTCTCGAACAGCTGAAGTCTCATTGCATGGAGTTGTGGGATAGTTTACGTGGCACAGACATTTGCAGTAATATTGTGGCCTCCATGCGTCGACGTCTTCTTGACTGCATTGATAATGACGGAGGTCACACTCAATATTAATAATAAAATATTATATTATTAAATGTTATCAGGGGAATTCAGGGGATACTGGCCATAACAGTAATAAGTTAGTGATCGTAAGATTGTAGGATTGAGGTTTAGATTCAATCTTCTTTTCCTTTAGAAAACGAATAAATTAAGCTATAACCTCAATAAACAAAAAAACATCATATTTTAGTAGCAACCAAAAATTATTTACGAACAAATTAGGTATTTTATTTATTTCAAAGTTCGGAATATGTTTATGTTTTAAGGTTGTTATCAATATCTCAATAAATGTTCCCATGAACAATAGTGTTTTTTTTTTTTTAAATTAAATTGTCTATTATACTTTATTTTTACCCTCTATCTACACCCTATTGTCATTGATTAACGAAACTCAATAAATAATTGAACTCTGACACGAAAACGGAAAAACCAAAAGAGTCGAATGCGCGCACCGAGGTTCGATCCTTCTCCACTTCACGCATACACAATACCAGGCAGCCAGTCATGTGAACCTGCTATTGCTGCTTGTAATTTTCACTTCGAATTTTAGCATTGCTTTTAAATAAGCACTATGGCTGATAATTTATTAAGAAAAAAAAAAAAACAAGTATTTAAGTAGGTAGTTGTAGGAATCTTTATTTAGTGTCGACCACACATGCATCTGTCCAACCAACAACGCGCTTTCGTGGTTATACTGTGTACGCGTTACTGTCTGCATTAAAACATCACACATACAGAGATATGCACAGATATGGCGTACAGGCTAAAATGATCTTTCCAGTGGCAGTCCACTTATAACCGTTGATTGTACATCACTTTTATATCAAAGGTTTTATTGTAACTGAACCTGTGCGCTCGATATTCGCCCCTAACTGTTAGTGATGGTTCGTTTTTGTGAGTTTTGTTAAATTAGCTTCGCCACTTAGCCATAGGCCACAAGCTGCGAGTTAATCCGTTTAATTGAATGATCATGAGTTAAAAAAATATTCGTTTGTATTTATACAGAGTATTCGTATATTTCAATAAATAAATAAATCAACATTCATTTTGGTGAACATGCTTTGTTGGTAAGCTGTTAAGTCTTAGTGGTGGTAGTAGTGGGCGGGTGCGGCGGCCTTGACGATGACGGGGGCGGCTGTGGGGGCTGAGTTGTGCACCACCGCGTTGAAGCCGCTGTGGTCGTCAGCGGTGTACTCTACGGTCCTGATGGAGCCATCGGCTTCATGGAAAGAGTACGAGCCCTTCACAACATCACCGTCGCGGGACTCCTGCTGGGACTTGTTGTCTCCGGAGTGGCCGTCAGCAACGGAGTAGTTGTACTCGTATTTGGGGTAGGCGATCTCTTCAGGCTGAGCGATAACTTTGGCAACGGGAGCGGAGTGGTATGCTACGGCGGCTGGGGCAGCGTGGTAGGCGACCTGAGCGGGGGCGGAGTGGTAGGCGACATGAGCGGGGGCCGCGTGGTAGGTGACGGGGGCAGGGGCGGCGTGGTAGGTGACGGCAGCGGGTGCGGCCTGGTAGGCCACGGCGGGGGCAGCGTGGTAGGCCACAGCGGGAGCAGCGACGGCGAACTTAGCCACGGGGGCGGCGTGGAGTTGAGCCTGGTCGTGACGCACGATGCTCTGGGATGAGACCGCTTCGGCGGGGGAGTAGTGGGCGGGCGCGGCCAGAAGACCGGCCTGGGCCACAGCCACGAAAGCGCACAGTGCTAAGATCTGAAAAAGATTGAACATATCAATTAGTATAACTTTAATTTTGAAATTCATAAATACATTTGCATGTATGAGTCATTCTATAAAACTTACTTTGGAGAACATTTTGGTTTATTCACTGATGTGATCGAGTTGAATGATGCATGTAGTGTCAGAAGTCTACTTTTTATACTGATAAACGATCTGCTAATTGTAGTAAGTAGTGGAAGTTGTCAGTCGAGTTCGCGGCGACCTTGCCTTGCCTTGTACATAGTTTCGCGAATAAATCCATTTACAAAGCTTTGCGAAGTTGAATTACGATTTCGCCAACGTCTAGCTAGAAATTGGATAGAGATTTTGTCATCCGAGCTTAAAAAGTGGCCTCTTTAAGATAAATTCACGGTGTATTCTGTGATGTTAGGAGCTTTGAAATATATTTAATGAAATAATAATTACCTATTACCTATTGTCATAGTATTATCGACTCTTATACATACATTGACAGCTGGGAATGAACTACAAAATAATGTTAGTTATTATTATTATTATTATTACTTAGTTACACAATTTATCCCTCACTAATCAACATGGAGTAAAGTCTAAACTTTAACCTAGAAAAATGTATGGTTATATAAAAATATATATTATATATAAAAATCTGTAAGACAGGCCCTTACATATAATGCTGAATGGTAATGAAATAAATGTTAATGTTCAAGAAGGTATTTTAGGTTATAAAAAATGTTACAAAATGTTAAATGTTGCGCGAGCTCGATATAAAACCGAAGACTGACGTACTTGCGTACGTGACGATACTATATTTTATTAAATAACAATATTTGCAGTATTTTCAACTAGGTAAAAGTAGAATGTGCGGTTGTTGACCGTACAAAATCTGAAGGTAAGGGCAACTCCAAACGTGAATTAATAACCCTAACTAGATGTAACTTTTTCTTGTTACTCACGGCACTGTAAGAACAAAATATGTGCATTTACGTACTTGTTTATTTACGAATACCTACCGTTCTTCTAAGTTCGTGTAGGTAAGTATTAAGTTTTAAGATTAACTTGTATTTCTCATGTTAAGTGAATTGTATTATTTTTGAGGAATAAATGTCCTTTAGAGCTTTTAATATAATATGTTTATGCTGTTACTTAAACTATGGAGCTCACGAAAACTGACAAAACTTTACATGGTGCTTCTGTTTCAAGTCTACTTCATAGAAAATCAGTGACTGCGAGTCTGCGATGCTAAATTCTAGCCCCTAATATAAGCTAACTCAGTCCGTGTTTACGCATTCATATTTTCCTATATTAGACAGCAGACAAATAATTATAGGTGTAGCATAATTTATGTAATCTATTATAAAAATCTCACAACACGTGCTAAGCAGAATATTTATCACCGTATTTCGTAATGTTGATACATGACACCAAAGTTTTCCAATAACTGATATAATTATCGCAAACTTTTTAAATACTTTGCTGTCCGTAATAAAAAAAATCTTGGTTTGTTTTTATTTCTATTCACGAAAGTACACAATGGTATAATTGAATTTGGCTTTGAACTCTTAAACATAGCTTAAAAGGGTTAGTTTGCCTAAATTACATTCACTAGGCATTATTTCTTACTAGCTCACTATGAAACGGTTGAGAGTGAATGTTTTGCATCGCGTAACCGTAACTATTTGACCCACCGTAAGGTCGCTGTAAGCCTGTCCTACAACTAATGCGAGCGTGTACCAACTTGCGACTAGTATATAATCTAGATCTGTCATATGAAATCTATCATTCATTGTTTGAGCACACAAGTGAAACATTCAATCTAAACAAAATGTTTGTTAAGGTAAATTGGTTGAAATCTTTCTGTTACATAGGTTTTCTTGTAAAATTTAACAAAAATTAATCTAAGTATAAATGGTTTTCAGATCGTAGCTCTGTGCGGTTTGGTGGCGGTGTGCCAGGCTGGTCTGCTGACCGCCCCCGTGCACTACTCCTCTGCTGCGGCTGTCTCCTCCCAGAACATCGTGCGTCACGACCAGCCCGCCGGACACGTCGCCGTCGCCGCCCCCGTCGCCTACCACGCAGCCCCAGCTGCCTACGCTTACCAAGCTGCCCCAGCTCTGCACTCCTCAGCTGCTTCTGTTTCTTCTCAAAACATCGTGCGTCACGAACAGCCAGCCCAACGCGTAGCCGTTGCCACCCCCGTCGCCTACCACGCTGCCCCAGCTGCTTACGCCTACCACGCCGCTCCTGCGCCTGTCGCCTACCACGCCGCTCCCGTCGTCGCCCACGCTGCTGAGTTCGACGTAAGTTATCATGGCATCCAATATAGTATGTGAATAATTTTCTTTTTTTTTGTTGTACACAAACTCATTCTACTTATTTTTGTATACAGGCTCATCCCAAATACGAGTACAACTACTCAGTAGCTGACGGCCACACCGGCGACAACAAGTCCCAGCAGGAGTCCCGCGACGGTGATGTTGTGAAGGGCTCGTACTCGTTCCACGAGGCCGACGGCTCCATCAGGACCGTGGAGTACTCCGCCGACGACCACAGCGGCTTCAACGCGGTGGTGCACAACTCCGCTCCCACGGCCGCGCCCGTGCACGTCGCGCCCGCTCAGTACTACCACCACTGAAGCACCCTCACTAGTCATGTATCGCGCTCACCAAAACAATGTTGATTATTGATTATTTATTGCAATATACGAATAAGTTCGAAGAATACATTATGTTTTATGAATTATTCCTGGACCAATCTACCTTTGAATTTTAACATTCGGCAAAAGTTAATTTTGATTATACAGAAAAAAAGTTAACAATCGATTCAGTAGGCATGATCGTTACAGCCTGGCCTACAATATCTTAAATGGTGAAATTAGACTGCGGTTGATCAACGTTAACTAGTCGATATTGATATTATACATAATACCTGTTTTTTATTTAGAATTTTTTTAAGGATCAAATAGAAATTTTCACAATTTTGTCGTCCTCTGAGTCCCATTAGTTAATAATTTTGGTGAGGCAAATTACTAGTGCAGTGGCCCAGTGGTAACGGCCGTGACTTACCAGTTGTAGGTCGTTTACAAGCTGTTGTAACTCATCTTACACATGCATGGCGGTATATGACATGGCAAGCATTCACAAAATCTGACGAAACCTAAAAATAGAATGTGGACATTTTTAAAAGGCACGAACAAACGATATTCTTCCTGATTGTGTTCGTTGTCCTGACTATATCTGACGGATTGATTATCTAGGCAAATCGGACGAGGCTTCATAAATTCAGAAACGTAGGTATCCAAAATTAGTCCTACTTTACATTTATCTCTAAATCAACGAACCGCGAAGCTTTGATATTACTGTTTGAACTTAAAGCCAACCTTTTTGTGAAGATCTGTCGGTATTCAGAAGTCTTAAATTTATGTTTGAAGTTAAGTAGCAAAATAAGAACGTGGTACCCCTAAACAAAGTTCATTATTTCAAAATTTTACTATGACAAGAAGCAAACAAATTAATTCATAAACATCCTCATTTTATAAGCTATCCATCGAACCTATCAGTATTTAAAAAAATAATCAGATGTTCTCGTAATTGTTTTGATATAGCTGGCATAGATGAAAAATTACAAATGAGCAAAAACACCTAACTTACGACTAATTTACGTACATCACTTTTGTATGGTTTTATTGTAACTATGAACCTCTGCGCTCGATGTTCGCCCCTAACTTTTAGTGATGGTTCGTTTTTGTGAGTTTTGTTAAATTAGCTTTGACACTTCGCCATAGGCCACCAGCTGCGAGTTTCAGTCAATTAATCCGTTTAATTTACTGAAACTTTATGGGGTTTACTCATTTTACTCGCTCATGTATCCTACACTGTTTGTACTGGGTATGGTTGGGTACAACAAACCCCTGCGTGGAGGTGCTCATAACCCGGGTGTGCTGCGTCACCTGAAGCTGTGCGTGCCAGACCGGTACGTGTGGAGTCGGCGGCGACCGCCACTGCTGGCCGTGACTGCTGCCAGAACCAACCTGCTTTCAAAAATACCTCACATCTACCTGCCCTTATCCCATGTTACTTGGGCAGGAAGATGAGGGGTGTTTTTGAAAGCAGGTTGGT
The DNA here is from genome assembly GCA_948252095.1 of Dicycla oo. Classification (NCBI taxonomy): domain Eukaryota; kingdom Metazoa; phylum Arthropoda; class Insecta; order Lepidoptera; family Noctuidae; genus Dicycla; species Dicycla oo. Next base: position 22,682,512 of record OX411714.1, read on the forward strand.
TCTAGCAGCAGAACACCCCTCACCCGCACAATATGTGTACTAAACGAAGTGCATGAGAGAATTAACATATTTTCATGCAACCTGAGTGAATTCGCAAGAGTCTTGTTGAACTTTGTTAGTTATATTTAAATATAAATATTATGTGTTAAGTCTGATTTTATATTTAAGGTTAACATTTTATAGCACATAGTTCTATAGTCTGCCTTTAGATTGTGTACTGAATTGAGTTTAGCGTGCTTCGTATTTTTAAAGTTTAGATTTTTAAGTAATAGCCGTAAGTTGCTTTTTCAATTTATTTGGTGTATCTTTGCAAATCACTATTGGGGCCATCCTGTAAAGATAGTGTGTAAGTTTAAATAAATAAATAAAAATTTAAAATAATATTCGTCTGTATTTAAACAGAGTCAATTTTTCAAGTGAGCGTGGGTGGATAAATTCAAAACTAAAAGTAATTGCAATGTTTTGGAGCTGATTTTGAGGAAAACCAAATCTGCATCATTAGATTTTTCAAAAATCTATGTTCGAAATAATTGATTTTGAAAATGACCTCGCAATGTTGGGTAAAAGTTACAGTTTAACCGGATACCGCCTCGATCACTATTGCAGTTCTCGAGAAGTAAGCGTATTAAATAATTAAATTGCTGTATTTTGGTCAAATTTATTCGTTTATTGAAATAAATAGTTAATAATCAACATTGTTTTGGTGAGCGCGATACATGACTAGTGAGGGTGCTTCAGTGGTGGTAGTACTGAGCGGGCGCGACGTGCACGGGCGCGGCCGTGGGAGCGGAGTTGTGCACCACCGCGTTGAAGCCGCTGTGGTCGTCGGCGGAGTACTCCACGGTCCTGACGGAGCCGTCGGCCTCGTGGAACGAGTACGAGCCCTTCACAACATCACCGTCGCGGGACTCCTGCTGGGATTTGTTGTCGCCGGTGTGGCCGTCAGCTACTGAGTAGTTGTACTCGTATTTGGGGTGAGACTGTGATAAAAAATAAATGTTATTCAAATATAAAATATAAAGAACTTGCATATGTAAGAAGACCCAATTAATAACTTACGTCGACCTCTCCAGCGTAGGCAACGACGGGGGCGGCGTGGTAGGCAACTGGGGCAGGAGCGGCGTGGTAGGCAACGGCAGCTGGGGCAGCGACGGTGACGTGTTGGGCTGGCTGGTCATGACGCACGATGTTTTGAGATGAAACAGCGGCAGCAGACGAGTAATGGGCAGGAGCAGCGTTGTAGGCAACGGCAGCGGGGGCAGCGTGGTAGGCGACAGAGGCGTGTTGGGCAGGCTGGTCGTGACGCACGATGTTCTGGGAGGAGACAGCCGCAGCAGAGGAGTAGTGCACGGGGGCGGTCAGCAGACCAGCCTGGCACACCGCCACCAAACCACACAGAGCTACTACCTGCAAATAAAACTTCAAATAATTTTTTCTTCAATATTAGAAGAAAACACTTGACATTTTAAAGGTAATTTATTTACCTTAGCGAACATTTTGATTAGATTGGTTGTTTCACTTGTGAGATCAAACAATGAATGATAGATTTCAAATGATTGATCTAGATTTTATACTAGTTGCTATTTGTACAAGCACATATACGTATATTACTTGTAGAACAGGCTTAGAGCGACCTTACGCTATGAGACACGATGCAAAACATTCACCAAACATTTCATAACAAATCCTCAAAACAGAGCCTATAAACATGTAAGTGTCACAGGTGTAAAAAAAAAACGATATTATCAAAGTACATTACAAAGTCCGATACTTACATAAATATTTAAAGAAAGTAGTTTACATATGTGTTGAATTGGCTAGAAGTGAGGATTCAAAGAAGTTGAAGAGTTTTTTGTTTGCTTTTTTTTTTGTTTGTTTCAGCGCGCTAATCTCTGGAACTGCCAGTGGGATTTGAAAAATTCTTTTTGCAGTAGGTAGCCCAGTTCTTGAGGAAGGCGCCGAGAAAAAGGAAAAATAAGCCAGAAAGAACGCTAAGCACAAGGGAAGTAATAGCGCGGGCAGGCGATGCGATGCGATGCGACGGCGTGGGTCGGGGGAACAATTATTCTTATGGTCTTCAATTATTTCACAAGTGTTAAGTCTTTACAGGTTATAGCTCATGGAGTCGAAACATGGACGCTCATGGGTCGTTACCGTGAGTAACTCCGTTATATCAACTTGGAGGTCACTCAGCAGCGTTGTAATAGCTAGGAGCTTTGAAAAGGGCTACGTATGCTAAGGGACTTTTTTTTGGTGATTTGACAGAGAACGAAAGTAGTTCACAAAATAAATAAGCAAGAAGTGGCAACGGGACGGTCATATTAGTCGGAAAACCGATGACTATGATGGAGATAAACGTTCTATTGAGTGTAAACCGCGAATCGGGAGACATAAAGTTAGATGCCCTCAGGCTAGGTGAAGTGACGATCTTTCCAGGGTGGTTAGTAGCAGCTGGATGACTGTATCCAGTTAAATAATGAGCATTTAGATAAAATGCCAGGCCAAGCCCAGTAGACTGGTAGGCAGATAATGATGATAAGTGGGTTTTATTTAAGTGGAATAGTATAGAGTACTAGCTTTTACCCGAGGCTTCGCCCGTGTTGTGGTCGGAAATTACCCTTCGGGAGCGTGCTACCGGGATAAAAAAGTATCCTATATCCTAACCTAGGTCCTGGCCTATTCATATGCCTTTCATCCAAATCTGATGAACGAAAGGCATACGCAATTATAGTTTTATCCAAGTTAAGCCAGACGATTACTTACGATTCCTTGCATTTTTGCTTTCTTCGCAATTCACAAGCGTCCTTGTCTTGAAGCCCTTGCTGAGTAACTAAAGCGGTCATAGTCATAATTATGTAATAGATAGTAGGTACCTAACATGAGAGGAGTGTATCCGCAAGCCGAAAGAACATTAAAATCATACCTCCACTTTTTATGAACATCAAAACACTTATTTCCTATTCATTTAATGGAGTGAGAGAATACTTACGAAGTAAACACACTTCTAATACGTGCAATATTTGTGAGGTATCTAAGGTTAATGGAAATTATTAGGCGAAACCTTAACATTCAACGATTCTGCACAACCTTCCCAAAAAAACCTGAATGTTCTGAAAAAAAAAATAATAGGTACCTATTCATACATTTTCCGATCAGCTGTTAAGGTGGATCCGCAAAGGTAGCTCGCGAAATTAAAACTTTCTTACTTTTTTCCAATTTCCAGGTCAGTGTCAGGTATCTAACACACACACACACACACACACACACACACATACATACACACACACATACATACACACACATACATACACACACACACACACACACACACAGACACACACACACACACACACACACGTGTTTGTTATAGTCGCGAGTTTTGATCAAGATGCCACCTGACATTGACCTGCAAATTGCAAAAAAACGTACGGGTAGGTGAATTTTTATTTTATTCCTCGACCTACGAGTATGTTCCCTTGAGAAAGTTATGCAGTATCATTGACTTGCTACACTGTCAAAGTTTCGCGTTATTCATCTATTATTTATGTGAGGGGTCGGGATCGGGATTATTTGACTTAAATTATGCCATGAGACATACCCACAAGTTCCTCAACCATTTCCAGACAGCTCAGATAATGCTCGTGCAAATTCTCAAGTTTATTAATCAAAGGAATAAGATATTTCACAATTATAAACTGTATCCGTTCTTTCACCCCCACAGGTGTGGAATTTTCAAAACTCATTTGGGAAGTTTCCATAACTTTACTCAAAGATTATTTATACCATTTTTTGAGTTAGTAAAGCCACGCAGTAAGTCCTCCCCTTAAAAATTGAATTACCCCTTCGCCCCTTTGGGGATCGACTTTCCTTCCGGATCAAAATTCGAAAAACCTAAAAACTTATTATAGTTTATTTTCTGTCAAAAGTATAAATAATGAGTTTCGAACTATTCGGTACCGCGTTTTAAAATTCTTCCATACAAACTTTAACATCCCTAAACCCCCTTTGAGGTGTAGTTATGAAAAACCTATAATGACAAACTTTGTTACTTACTTAGGCAAGTATTTGTGCCAAGATTCAAGTTAATTAACCAAATGAATAAGATTTTTCATATAAACTGTATACCCTGTTTTTTAAATCAAACGATTTTTTTAAATTCTACCCCGGTAGAATCACACTCACCAAACCGCCCCAATCCCTCTTAGGGGATAGTTTAGGAAAACTAAAAATGTCAAACTTTATAGTCTACTTAGGTATTCGTGTCAAGTCTAGAAACTCAAGGAATAAGATTATTCATGCAAACTTTCTTCCCCTGTTTTACTCCCTTAGGGGTGGAATTTCGAAAAACCCATTTATTTATGGATACCTACTCTTCATAAAGAACACAGCCTCCAAATTACATGTCTCTAAGATCAGTGGTTTAGGCTGTGACTGTGTGTGTGTGTGTGTGTGTGTGTGTGTGTGATGGGCGGCAGTAGATGCTTAGTTAAGACTATTATTTTTACTTGAATACAAAATCTTGTGAATGAACAACTTGAATACAAAATCTAATCACCCTTTTCACCCCGTATAAAGGGTTGAAATTCCAACAACACCGATATATACGTTGCGTTAGTGTGAAACCATAAGCCTAAATAATAAATTTTGTGATTTTTACTTTGTTAATGAAGGACTTTCCATGCACAAATTCATACCCCTTTTTAGTCCTTCGGGGGTGGAATTATAAAAACACGTATAAATTAATTTTCAATCGTCAGCCTAAACACAAAATTTGAAGATCCTAACTTCAAAACTGACGGACTTTCATACAAACTTACATCCCCTTCTTTACCCCTTTAGGGGTAGAATTTCCAAAAATCCTTCCTTAGTGGATGCCTACACTGTATAAGGTACCTATGTACAAAATTTCAAGTCTCTTGGTTCAGCGGTTTGGGCTGTGTGCGTATATATCACCCAATCAGTCAGTCAGTGAATCATTCATTCATGGGGAGGGTGGGTTAGAAAAACCCACCATCCCCATGAAATACACTGAAAGATTTACCATGGCCAGAACTTTTTTATTCTAATAAAACATAGGTATTTAAACAGTTTACTTACAGGCATTAAAATAGTGCACAGGCACAGCCACAGGTAATAAAAAGTATTAGTAGGTAGTGTGCATAATACACGACTCTTTGAACGCAATGAGCACGGGGTATCATTTTTCGTACACATCGTATTAACAAATGACTTGTGTGTGCAAAAATGGTGCATTAGAGAGATATACAGAGAGTTTAGAGTATTCTGTGGTACTCTACATTGGCGGAAATTAACTGGCACAACTGGCAAAAGTGGTATAGGTTTAAACAGCACGTACAATAAAATTGCAATACAATAAAATCGCACTTAATTCTAGCATGAAAATTTTCTATCATTCAAACACGAGTGAACGAAACAAGACGTTCAACAAAATTGTATGAAATATTTGGTTGCGCCAATACGGATTATACAAAGTTAAATCAATTGTACAAGGACGTGCAACTCTGTGTTTGTACTAGGCAAAATTTGCTTGTAATAACCGACTTGCAATTTTATTGGCCAAAACACTTGCTTGCAATTCTTGAATAGCAATAAAATTGAACGTGCTTTATGGCATATGATGTTTGCTCTTGAACGTTCCAAAAACGTGCACGATGCAAGTTTCTGGAACGTTCAAGAGCAGAAATGGAACTTAACACATTTTACACATTAAATTTACGAAAAATAGATTTTAATTCACGCCTTTGTCCCGTGGAGTTAGGTAGAAACTACAGATCACATGCTACAATCCTTACACACTCATTTTACTTCATCATTGCTGTAACTATGTATTGATTTCTTTATGAAAGAGTTATCGTGTATAACTTTCTTATCAAAGTTGTCATAATTATAGCAAATTGTTAATAAGTATTTATATGGATGTCGTGATGGCCCTGTGGTTAGCCTCGCTTCTGATGTATGAAGTTGTGGGTTCAAGTCCGGGCATGTGAGTTTTCAAACTGAGTTTTCTACTTTCTGAGTTTATGTTGGACATTACTGACATCAGTGAAGGTTCGTGAGGAAACCTGTATTTATAGTAAACTAGCTTTTGCCGGCGGCTTCGCCCGCGTGGAGTTCGAAAATTATCCCACGGAAACATACTAACGGGACAAAAAGTATCCTATGTGTTAATCTAGGTTATAAACTATCTGTGAGCCAAATTTCATCCAGATTCGTTCAGCCGTTTTTGCGTAATTGAGTAACAAACATCCAAATTTTCACATATATAATATTTGTAGGAAATAGGATATAAATCTAGAATCTCCAACCAGTCTGAGCAAGCGTGGTAATGCTCATGCCTTCTCTTTTTAGAAGAGGACTTTAGCCTGCAATGGCATAATAGGCTGGTTTTAATCACAGAATATTAAAGTTACTGCGATATAATTATGACAACGTAATCATTCTCTCGTAGTCTGTGATCTCATATCTGCAAATTCTTTCCACGAAAGTTCATATATAGGATTGATCGCCACAGAAGTTTTTATAACTTTAGGCACATACGAGCAGACAATGCTTAAAATAAACTGGTTATTGTTTTATACCCTAGAATTAGTTAGCTTTGTTTACTTTGTGATTCAACTCCATCTTCTTGTTCACGAAAAATGATAACGAATGTTCAAAATTCAGGGGTGAATTCGCACAGAAGTTATATGAATATAAAATATTAATTATCGAAGTTATTCGTATAATGCAATAAATAATCAATAATCAACATTGTTTTGGTGAGCGCGATACATGACTAGTGAGGGTGCTTCAGTGGTGGTAGTACTGAGCGGGCGCGACGTGCACGGGCGCGGCCGTGGGAGCGGAGTTGTGCACCACCGCGTTGAAGCCGCTGTGGTCGTCGGCGGAGTACTCCACGGTCCTGACGGAGCCGTCGGCCTCGTGGAACGAGTACGAGCCCTTCACAACATCACCGTCACGGGACTCCTGCTGGGACTTGTTGTCGCCGGTGTGTTCGTCAGCAACCGAGTAGTTGTACTCGTATTTGGGGTGAGACTGTGACAAAAAAGAAAATGTTATTCAAATCTATGAGATAACGAACTTGCCCTATAAGTAGACCCAATTAGTAACTTACGTTGACTTCTTCAGCGCGGGCAATGATGGGAGCGGCGTGGTAAGCGACAGGGGCAGGAGCAGCGTGGTAGGCAACGGTAGCAGGGGCCGCATGGTAGGCGTAGGCAGCCGGGGCGGCGTGGTAGGCGACAGAGGCGTGTTGGGCAGGCTGATCGTGACGCACGATGTTCTGGGAGGAGACAGCCGCAGCAGAGGAGTAGTGCACGGGGGCGGTCAGCAGACCAGCCTGGCACACCGCCACCAAACCACACAGAGCTACTACCTGCAAGTAGATTGTTTTTATTAAGTATGATAATTATTTTTACTAACAACTTGATAAATTAACTCTTTTCAAATCCTCTGGCTTACTTTAGTGAACATGTTGATTAGATAGTTTCTGTAATGATATCAAAAACAGAATGATGTATTTGTCGCCAATGATTAGTTTATATACAGTCTTAGCTGTCAGCGATGTAAGAAGTTGTAGGACAAGCTTTGAGTAACCTTATACTGGGTGACATAGATTTGCAAATTAAACCATTCACTTGAGACAGGTTGCTAGCCCATCATCAACGACAATCCATTTTGTCTGTTTTACTATTATTTATAATAATTAGGGTTTTTACAACTTTTTTTTAATTTGAGATGGGTTTGCTCTTGACTCTAACAATTCAATTAATTTAATTACAATTAAAGGAAAATGAAAACTGTGATAAGTATGATAGTGTTTTTCAGTATAGCTTATACACAAATAATTTGTAATTTAATTGAGAATTATTGTGAACAGAAGAATTTTCATATTCAGGTTTTGATATTTTTATTTTCTTTCTTTTTTGTTGCTGTCAGGTGTCACACACGGTAGGTAGTTTTTTTTTGGTTAACCAACGGGTAGGTCTTCTTTCTTAGATTATCTATGGTATTTAAAATAAGAGGGTTGAAAACTGAAACCGTAGTTCAGTTTAAGTTTTTAACATACTTTTTTTTTTTTTCTTTTTGGCTTCGCACGGTTTGTGCATTTAGCCAATGTCAAGTTTATAATTATTTCAAAGTTAGGGAAACGAAAATATTAGTATGAATAATTTAACGGGATTTAGGATAGGACGGATATATGATCAGTATATTTATAAAGGTGAAGATAGTAAATAATGAGCAAATTACAATGAGGAAAATTTACAACTTAATATTATTTAGAGTGATGAATGATACTATACATTTATATACAGGAAAGCTATTTGTGCAAAGTAAAGAAAGTATTGAGGTAGGAAAAGGAATACGGAGGGACAAGAGTTTACTGAGAAAAGAAGAACGGTCATATAAGGGACAGGAGAAAAAAATGTGGTTAAGGTCGCCTACGTCTGTACCACACGAGCAGATGGGGTCGTCGATGATATGAAGTTTGGCAAGATGGGCTGGAGAACAAACATGACCCAGTCTCATACGTATTAAAACGGAGGTCTCCACCTTGCCAAACTTCGCCCTGCCAAACCACGGTTTTTCCGGAACGTCGGGCTGAATAATTGAAAAATAACGGCCCTTTAATTTACTTCCGATATCCCAAGCTACCTTCCAGGTGTCCCGAAGAAAAGTCTTAGGTATAATCACAAGGTCACTACTAAAATTAGTATACGGAACTAAATCCCCACACTGCACCGTATCACCGGCAAGTGTGTCAGCAACTTCATTGCCATGGATTCCAGAATGGGCCGGAATCCATGCAAATTGCAAAGTATTACCTTCCGAAATGGTTCTGAACGCAAATTCTCTTATTAAATAAATGATTGGGAGCTGTGATTTGTGTTCAAAAGGGGATTTATTGATGGCTAGAAGAGCACTTTGAGAATCGGTAAAAATTATTGTTTTTTTGAGCTTAAGAACACGAGTATATTCTATGGCTTTTAAAATACCGAAACATTCCCCCGTAAAAACTGAAGTCTCCGGAGGCGGTTTTATTTTTTGGACAATGTTGTATTGAGAATGGTAACTATCTATCCCAACACAACCCGTCGGCGAACGCTTGGCAGCATCAGTAAATATGTAGTGATACTCCGAGTGTTCAGCCAGAAAATTATTAAAACTTATATGACAATCGGGATCTGATTTACTTACACAGTTATATTTAATGATAGGGCTGAATTGTAGACTCTCATAACTACTGTTAAACAGGGGAAGTTTATTGGAATGGTGAATTGGAGAAGAAAGTGAAAGGAATTTTTTGTAGCTTACAACTAAACAAGGAGCACGTTTATGGGACCAGTAATCTGACGATTCAATCTGTAACACTAAAGAGTCTAGTTTAGGAATGAGAGGATGAGTTGAGAGCTGAAGAATCCGGAACAAATATTTGTCAGATAGGAATTGTCTTCTAAGATATAAAGGAGCTTCCCCACATTCAATTTTAAGCACTTTTCTAGCCTGAAACACAGGTTCTACCTAGTTTAGGCAAATGAGCAACTGTGCCCTCTATAATTTTTAAGTTCTGTTATTGTAAATCTGCACCATTTTTATAAATAAACGATATTATTATTAAAAAAAAAAAAATATTTGGAGTGCATTAATGGGACTAGACTTCATGGCACCCGAAATAATGCGTAATGCTTTAGACTGGATGCGATCCAATTTTTTAAAAGCCATAACACTACCAGGCTCTAGAACGAACAATCCATAATCTAGAGTGCTTCTGATAATTGCGTTGTAAACAAGTTTCAAAGAAAATGGATGTGCACCCCACCATACACCAGAGAGGCATCTAAGCATGTTTAGGTGATTTTCACATTTGTTAACGATATAATCACAATGAGGAACACCACTTAATTTACAGTCAAGTATTATACCAAGATATCTGACTTTATCTGTAACTGGAATAGGTATTTCCTTATAAAAGAGGTTTACCAAGGGAATATTTCTTTTCCGAGTGAATAAAACAGCCGCGCATTTACACGTGGATAAATCCAAACCGTTTAGATGTAACCATGACTCCAGAGTAGATAAAGCAGAATTGATAGCACAGCTGGCTTGTTCAACAGATTGGCTTGAAGAATATAATAATACGTCGTCGGCGTATTGAAGAACCTTAACATTGTAAGTAATTAAGGACGAGTCTAAATCGAAAGTGTAAATATTGTATAAGAGGGGACTGAGCACAGAACTCTGCGGGAGGCCTCTCCAAGCAAGATGGGATACCTCATGATCTCCTATTATCATGTTAACAGATCGTTCAGTCAGAATATTAATAATGAAATTCGACAAATTCAATGGAACTTGTAAGGCTTTTAATTTATTTTGTAAAACTGATAATACAACATTATCATAAGCTGCATCAATATCAAGGAAAACTGCAATAGTGGAATGGTTATTAGAGAAGGATAATCGAATATCCGATGTTAAAATACTTAAACAGTCAGTTGTACTTTTACCTTTTCTAAAACCATATTGTGATTCTGCCAAAAGACCCTTACTTTCAACATACCATTCCAGGCGATTTTTAATTAAGTGTTCCGCTAATTTCATTAGAATTGAAGACAACACTATGGGACGGTATGAAGAAACATCAGATGGGGTTTTATTCGGTTTAAGAAATGGCAACACCATTTGACGTCTCCATTCCACAGGGATGTTTCCTGTAATCATGATAGAATTAACAAGCTCTAAATAATAACTGAGGACATCATCATTTAAATTAGCAAAAAAGGAATACGGGATGCCGTCAAAGCCTGGTGCAGAATCCTTAGTCTTATGAATAACACCCTTTAATTCAGTGAGAGTGAATGGAAGATCTAGCGTCGTATGTTGAGTGTCTTGGTTATTGGATACGAGAGAAAGGTTTATAACCTCTGGACCCCAAGCTGGTGCTAATTTATCTAAAAATTTACTGGCTAAAGTGTCGGGGATAAGAGAAGGGTTATTATAAATGGACCTAAATCTACGAATATTGCGCCAGATAATTGTGGGGTGTGTATTTGGTGAAATTGATGAGCAAAAGTTACGCCAAGATTCAAATTTTTTCTTCTTAAAAAGTTTGTAAGTTTCATTAATTAAGTTAGTAACGATTTCAAAATTAATATCAGACATATCAAGGTTATAATTGTATTCAGCCTCTTTACGTTTATTAATCAATTCTGTCCACTCCTGGTCCCACCACGGAGGCGAGGGAATTGTACTAATATTGTTATTTTTTACAGGAAAAACTTCATCTGCCGCTGCGATTAATATGAGTGCCAAAGCTTCAGCACAACTATTTTCATTGCCATTAGAAATGACAGGCAAGGAGCAAACCTTACTGTCAACAATATTCCTAAATTTGTCCCAGTCTTTATTATTATTTCTATTGGGTAGTTTATGTTTTAAGTTTGATCTTCTTAATGGTGCATTTGGTTTGGAAAGAGGATAAGAAATAACTATTGGAAAATGATCACTACCATAAGTAGAGGATAGAGTATGCCAAGTTAATGAAGAGGCTAAGTTTGGAGAAGAGATAGAAAGGTCAATTGCACTTTGGTTCTGATTGGGATCTGAACGACGTGTGGCAGCTCCAGAGTTCAAGATGCATAAGTTATGTAAGTCTACTATATCTAGTAATTCATCGCCATAACAATTAGAAGTTGAACAACCCTATGATTGGTGATGGCAATTAAAGTCCCCCAATATTAAGAAAGGCTTTGGAAGAAAAGAAAAGAGATTATTTATCTCTTGAAGAATAGAAGAGGAAGGGTGAGGAATGTAAATAGAAACAAGACAAGTGTAATGCACTTTAATAGCTACAATTGAAATTTCCTCACTGTGAGGAGGTAATGTAATGATAGAAAAAGGGATAGAAGTAGTATATTATTGGGCATTCTATACCACTATCGGCAAGTAGCTCGGCGAGTGCGCCTCGCTGCCGACAGTGGTATAGAATGCCCAATAATCGACACTCGACTCGACTCTCCACTCGACCGATAAACTCGAACGAGACAGTTTGTTGTACCGTGTACTTGATTAGGAACGATTTACTCGACCAATGACTAGTAACTTGCTCCTTACCACTATCTTCCATACGGCTGGTCAGTATGCCGCGTTTCGGAGCACGATGAACAATCAACCATTTACTTACCACTGCACTTAACCGGTCACTCGAGTTGCATTTACTGTTAACATAGAATGGTGAACGAGTTGATGATTGTAACAAACCAACGAAATTACAAGTAGTGAAAAAAAAAAGCGTTAACGGGTTATTATTGTAAATAAAAAACAACTGTAAGGTACGGTATTTGGTTTAATTATCATAAAATGTTGGTTTGCCTGGAAACAGGATATCAGCCGCACGCACGAGCTCTTGTAATTTTCGCCACTGAGGAGAATCCGTGTCAGTCTGGAACTTGATTCGGACGAGCGCCTTCTTCCACAGCTCGGCGGAGTCGGTAAGGCGAGCGTCGTCAGCCTTGTACACCTTACAGTCGATGTAGTACTCTCCGTCGGTGCTCGTTGCTCGGCGCTCGCAGCCGCTGGCTACCCGGCTCACAAAGAATGAAGTTAGGTGATCCGATGCATCTTCTTTGTGTGGGATGTCGCGGTTGTTACTGATGCCGAATATGTCGATGCCAGTATTCACTTTTTTACTGAAACAATAACAGAAACTGTAATTAGTTAATGTTTAGAACGAGAGATGCATACGCAAAGAAAAACCTTCTGCTGTAAAAAGATATAACATCTGACTCGGCTTTGATCAATACTGTAATCGATCAGTTGAAACCATCGATTCAAACAATAACCAAGTGAACCTGCACTTGTTTTAAAATAATATGTAATAGTAATTGCACGATTATAATTTAGTCAGTAGATATGTGACTAGAGTAAGTAGATAATTAATTTACCTGGCACGAGCTACGGTTGTTGATTGTGACTGCATCTTGCGTTTCCCATTGCTGTCTGCAGACGGTTTGCGGCTGCACTTCACTTTTTGCCCGGTGATCGATGCTTGCGAGTAATCACACTCAGAGTCTGACCTGAAATAAAGATAGGGAAAATTTAGTCACACAATTATTATTAATTAACTCAATGGAGTAGTGTCCATTGCGCAGGGCATACTATACAACACAAGTGTGTGCGCAAACATTGGTTCTCCCACATGCCCATGGGATAGCAAAACCATAGAGAGATTGGGTGCAGGATCGATGGCTTTACATGCTGTTCAAAGCACAGAAGACTGGATGAAAAATAATGACTCCTTCGAGGGATCGACCTCGACATACTATGAGCAGCTCGGGTGATCTGTGAAGTAACGCGACCACAAACAAACAACTGTAAATTACAAGCGGATCACAAGTGTGAGCCATGACAACGAACAGAATATTTTATAAGACTTACATTTTTCAATCAGAAGTTCCACTCGGTTTGATGACTTGGTTGGTGATGGCGGCAGCGGGTGGCTATCGACAATGTCGTCGCTGATATTGTAGACAACACAGACTGTTTGTATACCGATGATAACAGAGCACTTCGTTGCACTTGCAGACTCGTACTTTGTACCGAATACTTGTAGCTTATAAGTTAAAATCAAATTATAAATAAAGCATGTTAAAAACACTTCAATCAATCTAGCATTGTTGTGTTGAAGTAACTTTTTCTATAGTCGGATTATACATGTACGTAAAATGAAGACGAAGGAAAATTTTATGTTGCATCGAATGTCGATGCAGCGAAATTAGCCAGGGCTGACTAAATGATACCGAGCACGGAATCGTTACACTACATTGATGTAATTATTTTATAGAAGTAAATAAATATTTCTAAGGTAGGTACTTATTTTATCATCTACGTTTAGGTCTTGTGTAGAAAAGATGAACTTATTGCCGTCAACCTAGTACTTTTCTAAACTTCCTGAAATAAATACATAATATAGTTCTCATAACTACACTAACAGCCATGAGTCAAACCATGGAAATCCATATCTGTCGATACGCTATGATATATTTTAACCGTAATAATGCATTGTGTAAATTTTGTATTTTTGCTGAATGATACATAGAATGATACTAAGTTATTGTCAACCCTAACTAAAATAGCTGATTATTGTGAATGTGAAATAAATAATTAGGTTAAGCACACGTGTTACAATTGCGCAAAACAAATTTTATGATGAAATATTTTTAGGCAAAAAATATTATTTATTATTTCAAAGGTCTCTCGGAGTGAGCACCTATCTAAACTGTCACCGAAAAATTAAGTCAATTATTAAAAATAAATATTTTATTGATCACACACCAGAAAGTACATACGAACGATTTCATCAGGAGCAACGCTGTTCGGTATATCGTGGAGGGGGCCTGAAATACACCTATTTGGATAAAGCAGATAAATGTATAAATCATTTCATATTGTACAGGTAATTATCAAATATCATTTTTTAATTTCAATTAACATAATAGTATGACTATTTTTCAACCCAGAATTTACAATTATATGTCTGATTCTTTATCGGTACCTAATAAACATTTTTTTTTATTTCAGATACATTCTGCCTAAACAAAATATTAATTACCGACTGGTCTGTGAAGAATTATTTAATTACCTGATATATATCTCCATATTTGGATCACGCAGATACACATTCCTATGTATAAATCATTTTACATTTTGCAGGTAATTATTATCTATATTTTTCTCTCCAGATTATACTATTATCTATCTAATTAGATTATGTGTCTAATGCATCCAATTTTTTATTATTTCAGAAACATTCTGCCTAAACATAATTACCGACTTACCTGAGAAGAAATTACACAAGGGATCTTGGAACGAACATAAAATAGTCCTGATCAAGTTGTACTAATTACCTATATAAAATATTTTGTTACTGGTATACCTAAGATCGTGAATAATAGTTGTAAGTATTATCTAATCTAATTTTATTGAAATTGTTAGTGTTCCTTTTTGTTAGTGATTTCAACAATAACATAATGCCTCACTGTTCTGATTGCAAAGTATTTGTAGATAATCGCCGATGGTCTGGTCATTTACGTAGCAATGTACATAAAAACAATAGTTCAACACCTATTTATGATAATGTGGCAATTATTAATTCTTCTTTTAAAGAACGAATCAAAAGTTATAAAATCACAGCGACAGGCGAACAAATACATAGTTTTCCTGAAATGTTCCTCAATAGTATTAGTCCACAAATTAAACATTTAATAGATAGTTCAATACAGAAACACACCTCTGTCAAAATAAACTTCGAACTGTTTGCTTCCTTTCTTATGTTTAAAAATGATCAACAAGAAATAAAATCATTCCGAACAAAAAATTTTATTACACTAATTAATTACGATTTTGATTCTACTTACAAATCAGCTGTTAATGTACTACTAAAAAAAATTGAAGAATTTGAGGAAAGAGATAGTGGTTGGACATTTTTAAGTAATTCGCATTTAGAATTAAATATTAATAAATATCAACCACTCAGCGGATCTAAATTTTTAACTTTGCCGAAATCCATAAAGGCTAAAAGAGCTTGTTTGAATATTCGAAACAATGATGAGTATTGCTTTTTGTGGTGTGTTGTGGCGGCATTGTACCCCACAAACAGACATCCCGATAGGACTTCGTCTTATCCATACTTTCAGGATGTTTTGAATGTTAATAATTTAACATTTCCAATTACATTCTCGGACATAGCTATCTTTGAGAGAAATAATCCTTCTCTCAATATATTTGTATATGGTTTAAAAAATGAGAAAACAATTATTGGGCCATTGTATACAACGTTGAATGACAAGTCTAATAAAAGTATCCATCTACTGTTTTTAGAAAACAATAATAATTCACATTACTGTCTCATCAAAGATTTATCTCGTTTAGTTAGAAATCAGATGACCAAACATCATGGTAAACTATATTTCTGTGAAACATGTTTATTGTTTTTTCCAACGCTTAGTCAAATTGAATCCCACTTGTGTGGGGGGATTGTCACTGTTTTACCGGAAAAAGGGTCATTTTTAAAATTTAAAAATTATGATAGAAAACAAAATATTCCATTCGTCATATACGCCGACTTTGAAACGTTACTTGAACCAATTTCCGGCGCTGAATTCAACACCGCTAACACGTCATACTTAAAACGCCACGTGCCAGCGGCGTTCGCTTACAATGTCGTGTCATCAAATAAAAATGTCACCGTTGAGGGCTATAGAAGTTATCGGGGTAATGATTGTGTTTCGAAATTTATACATTTTCTTACTGAGGACGTAAAACAAATACATAAAATTATATCCAAAAGCGAGCCTATGATATTCACTGATGAAAACTCTCGTGATTTTAAACGTGCCGTTAAGTGTCATATTTGCGACAATTTACTCTTGACCGATAAAGTAAGAGATCATTGTCATATTACAGGTCTATATCGAGGTGCAGCACATCGACACTGTAATTTACAGCATAAAGTACCGAAATTTATTCCAATATTTTTTCACAATTTATCCGGATACGATTGTCATTTATTTATAAAAAAGTTAGGTGAAATTCCAGGTTCAATTAAAATAATCCCTAAGACTAAAGAAAAATATGTAGCATTTACCAAATTTATTCCTATTGCTGATAACGAGTACATTTGTATAAGGTTTCTAGATTCCTTCAACTTTTTGGGAACAAGTTTAGACAAGCTCGCTAAAACATTGCAGGTGGAAGATTTCGTTCATCTACGGTCTCATTTTTCCAAAGAAAGACAGTTTAATTTATTGAGAAGAAAAGGTGTTTATCCATATGATTACATGACCACTTGGGGATGTTACGATCAAACATTTTTGCCGTCTAAGGATAATTTTTATAATTCTTTGACTAACGAAGTCATTAGTGATGAAGATTATAATCACGCGCAGGCTGTTTGGGCTGAATTTAATATTAATAACCTAGGCGAGTATACGGATCTATACTTAAAAACGGATGTGCTTTTGTTAACAGACATATTCCAAAATTTTCGGAAAACCTGTAAACAATATTACAGTCTTGACCCCGCGTTTTACATTACTGCACCCAGTTTATCTTTCGATGCGATGTTGCTAAAAACAGGCGTTCAGTTAGAGCTAGTGTCGGACTTAGCTATCATCAGAATGATACAAAGCGGTATACGCGGTGGTTTGTGCATGTGTTCCCATCGGCATGCTAGAGCTAATCACAAGTACATGCCTGAATATAATCCATCACAACCTGAGAGTTTCATAGTATACTTAGATTGTAATAATCTTTACGGTTTCAGCATGTGTCAGTATTTACCATACTCTAGTTTCAGATTTTTAGGTGATAACGAATTAGCTAATTTTGATGTTACCGCTATAGAAGATAACGCAAAATGGGGCTTCATATTAGAAGTCGATCTATTGTATCCCGAAAATTTACATAATCATCATAATGACTTACCATTTTGTCCTGAAAAATGTGTACCCCCGGGAGGTAAAACCAAGAAACTCATAGCAAATTTGTATAATAAGTACAACTATGTGATTCATTACGTTCATTTAAAAAAATGTTTGGAACATGGTTTAATTTTACGTAAAATTCATACAGCTATTACTTTTAGACAGGCTCAATATTTAAAACAATACATAGAGTTAAATACTCAATTAAGACAAAAAGCAAAAAGTTCCTTCGAACAAGACTTTTTTAAGTTATTAAATAACAGTGTTTTTGGAAAGACATTAGAAAATACTGAAAATAGAGTAACCGTGCATTTAGTTAATCAATGGTGCGATCAGTCCAATCGAACTAAGAAATTTATATCCGCTGAGAAACTTATAGCCAACCCCTATTTCCACAGTGCATCTATTTTATCTGAAAACTTAGTTGCAATACAAATGAAACCTGATCAAATTATTTTAGATAAGCCTATCTACATAGGTTTCACTGTGTTGGAACTTTCAAAAGCACACATGTATTACTTTCATTACGATATTGTAAAGCCTTTTTATAAAGATCGAGTGCAGCTATGTTACACAGATACCGATTCCTTTGTTTATAAAATAGACACTAACGATTTTTACCATGATTTGAAATATAATTTTTTACAATATTTTGACAGCAGTAACTATGAAGCCGCAAATGATTTACAGATACCGCTAAAAAATAAAAAGGTACCCGGTCTCTTTAAAGATGAAATGGGAGGAAAATATATATCTGATTTTGTTGGCTTGAGATCGAAACTTTACTCTATAAAAACCCCTAATAATATTATTAAAAAAGCAAAAGGGGTGAAAGCAAGCGTGGTCAGGGATTTAAACTTATCAGACTATGAAACCATTTTATTTAATGGCGGAGTAATCCGGAGAAAAAATTATATGTTTAAATCGATAAAACACGAAATATTTACTCGTACTGTCAACAAAGTTGCTTTATCTAGAAATGATGACAAACGATCGATATCTGTAGATCAAATTTCAACTCGAGCCTGGGGTCATGCGTTTATTTTTAAGAATGAATTACTCTGATCATAATTTAAGTTTAGTGTTAAGTAATTAACTAAGGCTACTCATGTAATAAGTTTAGTTCTAGAAAATAATAAATGTTAATAACTATTATACAAAAATTAAATAAAATTGGAATTATTGTAACCATTGACTTGTTTCATTTATGAAATTCTATTTATTTTAAAATATAATTACACTCTTTTTTTCAATCGGTAAATGAAGTAAATACCGATTGCAATGATTTCAGTTGCACTATGCACCTAGATACCTTGCATCGTAAGGTTGATTTTTGAATAACTAACGTTTACGATTAAGTAACACGCTTACAAGGCACTATTCTTCATTGTATAATTATTGTCTACGTTGCAGTTCATTGGCCTTAGCATGGAGACACAAATGCTTAGATGACATGTAATTAATTATTACACGGTATTTAATTATTTTGCCATCATTAACGAAATATTATTCATCGCGAACACCTGTTTCATATATTTTTTTAACCTTCAGCAAAAGTAATCATGTCGGTGAGTATAAAATTTTTTTGTAACTAACAATTGTGATCGCGGTAGTGTTAATAATCAATATAATAAAGGAATATAGTGAACTCGATGGAAAACCCCATTATAACGCTTTAGAGCGCTATACTAAAGGAATAGTGGTATAATCGTTTTATATTTTGTTTCAGATGTCTGAATCCGAGATCATGTTCAGCCAGTATGCCCAGGATCCTTACGAAGGATTCTCTGAGATGTTTCGCAGCGAACCCGAGCACAGCAAACCAGTCACGAAAGATAAAAAACTAAAACAACGATGCAGGGAAAAGTCGAAAAAACTAAAACCAACCAAATCCTACGTGATGAGTCGACTACAGCGAAGAGGGATTAAATTAATAAAAATTTCAGTCGTAGATCTATGTAATAACAATCCTCAAACCATAGACAGTGATAGTGACAGTGAGAACGTTATTATAAACGCACAATATATTGTTCAAGATGCTATCGACAGTGTTATGGACGAAACTGAGTCTTTAGTTAAGAAAATATCGAAATCTTTAATAGATACTGACTTTTAATAATCGTTTGTGTAAACTAATATTTATAATTTTATTAAGATATTTCTATTCAATTGCGTGTAGTGTTAAGTTATTTGGAGAAGTGTGGGGAGTGTTTAGCAAAATAAAAGTATGTATAACTTATTTTGATTTTTATTTAACAAGCCTAAAAACTAATAATCTACATTACACACATTAATGCATACATTTTATGCCCATTCTAAATACTTCCTTAAACAAAGCACATTTTTAAGCGCACAATGCTTCAGATGTTTATTACAATTAAAATTAGATCTTCCTTCACAGTATTTTTTATGCAAAACAGAGAAATTAGGACATTGTTCTTTACCAAGGTCTAATACTTTACAATTCATACAAAGATCCTTTATCCAATTCACCTTCTCCAAACCATTTACAATGATTTCCTTATTTTCTAGATATGGAACGATTATACGTCGAAATTCTCTGTAGTCAATATATCCTTCATTCCAATAAATTCCCCTATTTCTTTCCAACCATTTAACCTGCTTCTTTTCATCACTTGTTAAGTATTTAAACAAGTATGGTGGTTTTATTAAAAATGTTTGAGTATAATCACGACTAGCAAAAGCTAATTCTTTTATTATAAAATTATTGTACAGGTCTTTAAACCCTTGAACATCTAATATGATAGTATTCGGATTCATGATATTTTTCTCACAGTATTACTTAGAGGCTTATACTCAATTATACAGTCGTTCAATAAAAGACAATATGCAGAAGTTTGATCTGGTATGTCCGAATCACTCTCTATTTCCACTCGTACATCCACAATAGGACCTGTCTTTACATTATCGGCTTGTCTAGAGCAATCTATGATAAAGAGCGGCGCCAAATCTTTAAATTGTTTTTCACTTAATAAGGGTTCCGGGCGACGTCCGTAATAAGACTGTTGAAATCGAATGTATTGCTCGTATAATAAAGCGATTCTGTTATTCGAGAAACTGACATTTAGGTTTTCATAGGGGAAGTAAGTTGAATTTAGGTATACTCTAACGTCACGAACATGGCAGTGATCGAACTGAGACATATCAGAACTTGAATTGTTTTTTCTATTTGTTTGTAGGCCCATAATTATGTATCTAGGTTTCTCTATTTGCGAGGAAGTTTTGATGGACCAGGTATGTTTTGTAGTTTTAGGTAAAGCTGGATATTCGTACAGATCCCAATTTCTGAATATCATCTGGAGTGGTCGATCTTTTTCTAACAGTTTGAGTAAACTTATTTTCTCTTTGTCGGACACTTTAACATGCGGTACACGCCAGATGATTTTATTTATTTGAACGTCTTCTACAAATTCACCGGTGTTAAGTTTGACCGCATTCAGGTTAGTATTACTTCGTAGCAATATCAGTTCGTGCCTACAATTTATCACGACTTTCTTGAAATCTTCAGCGAAACCGATGATGTTACTGAGTGGTATAGACGCGGAAAAACTACCCCCATTTATATTTTTTATGCCATCGATATTCCAGCCCCATGCATTAGATATCTTTGATTCACTTTCACCCATTGATATTAACGATTTCATGGTGGTAGTTATGCCAGCATTTTTTATTCTATCAATTTCCACTCCATTTAGCTCGTATCTTATATCTTGGAACAGGTAAAGTAGAGCATTATTCGTAAAATTAACACTAGTGGCTTTCTCTTTCATATCCTTTTTGCTTACGATAACAGTCCCTTCCAAATACAAGGTACTAGCTGACGGAAGTATATACAAGTCTTGTTGGTTAATGGGTATACGAATTTCATCGTTCCTATTGAAACTAGTTACGTAGGGCTTGTAAGAATGAAATTCGATTCCTTCAACCGTGTTGTCGTAAGTCGGAGCGGATAAAACGTCTAAGATATTCATTTTAGCAAACCGATCGCTTTGAGAAATGCCTTGTTGTCTTTAGTTAATTTTATTTTCTTCTTAGGGCGAGCTCTTATATGGTTGGAAGCTTGAGTGGAACTGATATTTTTGATTTGCTGATGCACATATTTATTGTAGTCGATCATTTTTTTCTTCTGAGATGCAAATACAGCTGCACTTCTTCACCGCGCAAGTTTATTAAGCGGTTATTTATATCTAACAGCCTGATATGTATGCAGCTAATGTTGTTTTGGTTGATTGGAAAGTATATCGCGTTTTTCGGAATTTCTATAATCCTATATCCGGGAGGAACGTTGAGTGCAAATTCGTGGATAATGTGACTCGGTTCTCCGTTTGTGTACGAGCCGCTTACAATATCACATTCGATCCTGATCACAGTTGTAGGTAAAATGTTGACCGGCAACTGTGACTCATGCCATTTATTTGCTTTCAAGATCTGTTTATTAAACCCTAATAAATTCCTGAAAGTACCTTCTTTATTAAAATTTATGTCCTTTGTACAATATACAGCAGCTTTTAAAGTATTGTTATTGCACTGTAGTTTGATTGAGGCATCTTTCATTTCAGATTTTAAATAATCATTAATATCTTGCAATTCATAGGTGCCCTCCGGTATTTCAATAACTTCGTTAGAACCATAATAGAATTTATTATTCGTTTTGTCAATGTTTGGAATCGAATTAAATGTTGCGAAATGCAATAAGGCACACTCATACTGTTCATATAGTTGCAACGTGTTGGGATAGTAAGTAGATAAAGTTGACGAGTTTCCCGTTATCGATAATGTGAGTGACATCTTGCAAATGATTGAAATAAAAGAAAATCATAAATTTTATATGTTTTTATTCCAAAAAGTCCACAGATATTCTAAACATAAGTGTCCACAATTTACAGTGTTGAATTTCTGATATCTTGTATAATTATAAAAAACATTACAATTCTTAAAATATCGTATTAATTCCATTGGAGGCTTCAAATTTCCAAAGCTATCAAAATATTCACAATAATTGCCTAATTTTACATAAGCTACCCAATGCGTCCCTTCGTTCTTATAATCGTCCAAGTTAACGATACCACATTCAATCGGATTTGGCGTTCTTGGTAATTGATCCCTCATGTACACTCCTCGAAAGTGAGGGATGTCGCGTGCATACCTTTGGATGTCTACATTAGTTAGAGGACGATTAGGTAGCTTATTTTTCAGTTTTTTAAAGATTTCACGAATAAACCTTTTCCATTTTTATGTGGCTTAATGTATAAACCCTGCCCTAACTTTAAAGGCTCCATAGCCCTATTATGACGTTGTGTTTCTAGTAAATTTTGCTGACCAGCTTTGTAATCGTTAACAGTTTTTGCAATACCAGCCGCACCACCAGCTAAAGTTCCTAATGCTGATAAGCCCGCAAAAATCGGGATTAAGGGTAGAATACCTCCAGTCTTCGGTAAGGGTATCACTCGTGGTACTCGAATTTTCTGAATGTTAGGAAATATTTTTATTGCTGCTGAGTAAGCAGCGTTAATTAAAGTTTTACTGTCCTTTGGTTTCAGTTTCTTTATCTTCGCTCTTATTTTTGATACGAAACTTTTAAACGTTTTAACGCCGGCACCAGATTTCAGTTTGGCTTTCATAACTTTGCTCACTAACCACGAACTAAGTTTTTCACCTTTCCCTGCATCGTTCGATTTAAGTCTTTGTTTAGCCATATTAAGTAGTTGTAAATCAGCTTTGTGACGATTGGGTAAGTCTGTATGGTTTGCATATGCAATGTCGTGATGCATGCAAGCTTCGTCTAGCTTATTTACACCTCGGTCACCTCGTAGTAAACGTTTCTGGAGTTTTGTTCCCGGGCCGCAATAATTGTAGCCTGGTAAATGAAGTTCGAACGGCAGATTATTAATTAGGGTATTAACAAGTTCACCTCCTTGCATTGTCTAAAGTGTAATGAAAGAAATAATGCAAAATTAACTGTTATATAATTATTTTATTCCACTATTGCAGTTTTGTTGATCCAACTGTTTTCTTCGTTGTTTAGACCCAACCATTTCACAAACATTTTTGTTCCTTTCCTTTTTAAAACCTTTTCTACCAAATAAATACCCGGATAGTAAGATTTTTGAAGTTCTTGCTCGTAAAAAGTTCCCAATATGGCTTGCTTTCGCTGATCTTGTATATGATATGTTACTGGTATGGTATAATTTATTTTTTTTATAGTAAATATTTCAGTTGACCAATTAGGTGTGTAACCTTTCTCAAAATTGTGTTTGTATTTACTGATACGAACAAAGTCACCTACTTTGAACTTAGGTTTTCTACGAATGGTTACATGATTTAAGGTTTTTTTAATATTTTCTTTTATAACTGACTCACTAGATTTATTAACTTCAATTGGCTTAAATTTAATAGTACGATGTTTTGTGTTGTTATAAGTCTTTAACGTAACTTCTAATGGTATACCTAACCATTTATAGTTTCCATTCAGACTAAAATATTTATATAATTTATTTTTAAGTGTTTTAATCAGTCGCTCCACGATCGAAGCTTTTTTGGTAGAAAACGTGGAGTAATGGTTAATATTATACGTCTTCATAAGCGTTTGAAATGAGTTGTTATAAAATTCTGTTCCCTTATCAGTTTGTAAATTAACAGGTTTGCGATTGCTGTTAATCAGTATTCGTTTAAATGCATGAGTAACATCAAGTTTATTTTTTGATTTTAATGACTCTGCCCAAGCGTACTTTGACAAGCAGTCAATCACCACTAGAATGTAATTATGACCTTTATTATATTTTCTCAGGTTTTGCATGTCCATTAGATCAGCTTGCCACAAGTCATCGACCCCTTTTAGAATGACGGAACGACGAAGGAAATTTATTCTTGCTGCTTTGTGTAGTTCATTAACAATTTGCTGTTTTGCCATTATGGAGATTTATTTTGAAGTAATTTATCTACCTCTGCTTTAGTATAAAACTTATCTTGCAAATGAGTTAAAACCTCAGGTATCTTTGCTTTTAAAGTAGCCTGTACTGTACCCTTTGTGTCTTTTATGATTTGAGAACGCAATGATCCAATCATATTATTAAATTCTTTTAACATATTAGCATTCAAACGATCTACATAATCCTTGTCCACAGTCAAATTATTTAATTCTTTTAATGTGTTAGCATTCAAACGATCTACATAATCCTTGTTCACAGCATCGTCTGCTTCTACTGGAGATCTAATTCCTCTCAGTCTTGAAGTTTTTAAATCAAAATCTCCGTTTTCTAATTTTAACAAAGCATTCTCATTAAACTCAAATAACTCAGCAAAACGCATTCTTTTGTGAATGTAGTGTCCGAATTTGTCTACGTTCATGTTTAAGGTGTATTGTATCGAGAGGCTAATAATAAAATAAACACATTTTAAAATATTTATTAATTTATAACTTTACTTTCACGCAATTCTTCAATGATAGATATAATTTCATTATCTAATCCTGTGTTACCAGCATCTCGAGATGCAATCAATAATTTTAATCTATCCACCAGTTCATTGGGATCGTCCCAATATACAAAATCTACGTTTTTCTTCCACGTTTTTGTTAAAGGTAGTAGTCCTTTTCCCTTCGATTGGTGCTCCTGAATTGTACTTCGTAGTTGGAACAGAGGCTTTATAATTTGCAAATATTTTTGTCCTTTATTACTTTTTATTGGTTTACTAGGTTCATAGTCTCGTCGATGTGCATTTGTATCAAGTAACATCGACTTATAATGTTTCATATCACTTTCGGTAACCCTGCTTAAATCTACGTTCTTTTTCAGCAGCAATTGTTTTAAACCAGGCGTATTTCGGTATTTGCGTCCAGCCACGATGATATACTCGTCGCTGATCGTTATACGCGCAGAACCTAACATCAATTTGCCGCTCTCTACTCGGACACCAAACGGAATATCTTTCAATGCTTCTGAGGACACTGACCAGGATGACATATCACATCTCTGGTTGTTTTCAGTTAATGATTTATATGAAGAATCACTTTCGATATCAGATTCATATTCGTCTTCATTGTCGTTGTTATCATTGCTTTCTGAACTAATAGGGACTTCTTTTTGCAGAGTTTTATCGATAAACGGAACATCGGTTTCTTCATTTTCTATATTATGCAGGAGAGAAGCCTGCTTACTGACATTAGCAATTTGGTTGAGTGGTTCTGTTACCGGCTTGAACACTGATTCCAGCACTTGCTGATTGTTATTCTCAACATCTCTCATCTTTCGCACTTTCTTTTTAACAGCTTCTGCAGCTTCAACTATTTGTCTTTTCAGTGATTTCTCCATAATAACAAAAAAAAAGTTCGTGACTGATTAAGCGTTGCCTGAAGAATAATATTATCGCGAGGGTACCGGTCTTAAATATTAGTATTTTTAATCAAAGACAACAAAAGTGTCAAATTTATTTCTGTAACATCCTTTATTTTTGGAGCAATCCTTATTAATTACTACATAATTGAAAGGCTCACTCCATATTTTCGAACACATTTCACGAAATTCAATCCATGACATATCAGTGTTGACATGTTCTTCATAAATATGCCGTAAATTTATTTCATCTTGTTTAAAAAGTATGATTAAGTTCGCATTGTCTCTTACTAACTGCTTAGGGATTTTACTATACGTTTGGTTTAGATAGAAACAATCAATGCACTTGTGTCTTCCCATCGCAAAATAATCACGCATGTTACTCTGATTTTCACAAGCAACATCATCAAAAATAATCACGGAGTTGGGTTTTGCGTCCTGAACGCGTAGTACTTCCTCATTTCCCTGATATTTCTGGAGGGAAACACCAGGCACCCGTTGCAAAACACTTTCTAAAAAAATGTACTTAGGTTGGTGCAGAGTTTTTGAATAAACATAAACATTTTCAAATCTTAATCCGTTTTCGTGTATTAGAAGACCAATTAATAAATTAGTTTTTCCACAATTGGACGGACCGCAAATAATACACCGTACTGAGTTAGGCAATAATTCTCCGTGACGAAAACTTGTCTTACAAATATCATCGCAGACTGTATTAACATGCAGCGATTGCGGTTGTTTTACAAATTTCATGATTACTGTCGGAAATGAACCAATTGAAAATGAGTGAATGTATTTAGAACGTTATCATTTATAAACTTACCACAACCTCTTTTGCGTTACTGGTCAGTGATCGAGTCGATTGTTCATTATTGAGCATTCTGTACCACCTTTCAGAGCGATAGCGAGCTCGCATGATCATTGGTCGTGTACAGTATACACTACAGTCGAGTTGATAGTTGATTGTTCATACTGACCCGCCATAATATGGAAGTTACTAGTCGTTGGTTGAGTAAATCGTTCCTAATCAAGTACACGGTGCAACAAACTGTCTCGTTCGAGTTTATTGGTCTAGTGGAGAGTCGAGTCGAGTGTCGATTATTGGGCATTCTATACCACTGTCGGCAGCGAGGCGCACTCGCCGAGCTACTTGCCGATAGTGGTATAGAATGCCCAATAATATACTACTGATAGAATTCTTGATAAGTATAGCTACTCCACCATACTCATCAGATCTATCTTCTCTAATGGTTAAATAACCATTAATTTTAAAAATATGATTAGATTTGAGCCACGTTTCTGCTAAGGCAAAGGCAAATGGCTCATATTTGTTTAAAAGATATATAACATCACTCTTTTTGTTTACTAGACTGCTGCAGTTCCACTGGATTATTTTGGATGTGTTGTCCATTATGAATGGATTGAGATACATTGAAAGATGGGGCAACGTTGGACGGTGAAATGTTGAACTGAGAAAGAAGATTGAGTAGTGCAGAAAGAAAATCGTTTATAGAAAAATTTGTGTCTTTTTTTTCATTATTATGATTATTAGAAAAGGCACAACCATTAGCTGGTTGGGGAATGTTGAAATCGTTAATAATGGCATTGTGAGCTTCTTTATTATATCCTTGTACAGATTTGGGAGGGGAGCGTGGTTTGAGGAAGACAGTCTTTTTATAACTACTTGAAGTAGGCATTCTATTAGGCGAAGAGATTGATGGAGTATGTGCAAAGTTTTTGGAAGGAGAAGATAGAAGTGTATCGGCATACGATTTAGTTACTGCAGGATGTACTTTTGCTGCTTCAGCATAAGATACTGAACTTTGTGCCATATATGTTTTAATTAATTTTTGCCTAGAAAATTCTGGGCAAGACTTATTAGTAGCATAGTGAAAACCAGAGCAAAGGCAACAAGATGCACTTTCTTGTTCTCTTTCACAACTGTCCCCAGTGTGGCCTTGGCCACATTTATAACAACGAGGTTTGGACCTGCACTGAATTTTAGTGTGACCAAAACGACAGCAATTAAAACACTGTACAGTAGGGAAAATATATAGATCTACAGGTAAAGCATTATAGCACATAAAAATTCTTTTTGGTAGAACCTGCCCATCAAATGTAACAACTATGGATTGGGATGGTTTCCAAATGGTTGTACCACCAACAGTGGTTTTAAAATGAAGGCGTCTGACTTTTAAAATTGGACCACAACCAATTGGTACTGTTATATTATCAATAACTTCCTCCGGAGACCATTCCGCAGGAACACCACGTACTAAAACCATTCTAGTGACGTTAAAAGTTGGTATAAAAGCTTTGTAATTATGTGTCTGAAGACTATTATGGGTAATAAAGGAATTTGCGTCCAGGAAATTGGAAAAAGATAGTGATATTTTATTGCGCCCGATTTTTTTGACGCTACCGTTGATTATATTCTGGAAGGCGTTATGTTTCAAAAATTTGCCAAATGTAATCGGGTGCAACGACGTTCCATCATCTGGTGAAATTAATTGTTTTTGAACATGAATAACAAAAGGCGTACTGGAACTATGGACATTTGTAGTTGGAATGTATGGGAGAACATGTTTTTCAATTTCAATGTTAAGTTTGTTCTGGGGATAAATTCATGCCAATGGATTTCCCATCCCATTCCCAAGTTGATCTTTAACTATGGACATTAACATACCTTCCAACTACAAATTTTGTAGTTGGAGTGTACGGGAGAATATGTTTTTCAACTACAATGTTAAGTTTGCTCTTGGGATAAATTCATCCCAACTACGGAACTCAGGAAGTATTTGCCCCCTTGTCGCTACGTCACTATGTGCTAGCGGCCGTTTCCGGGGGTCCATTATTGAGTGTGCAAGTCACCTCCTGCCATTTTATCCGTGTATAATATATAACATTGGTCAGGCAGGGGACATAGTTCTTCCATAGTTCAATTTACCCAATCCACTTTAGCCACCCAAACCCATAGACCATTATGTTTTGTTTCCATGGACAACAATAGTCCTGCACCAACCGGGGGTTGTCCTTGGGTGCACTTGCATAGTGCAGATAGGGATAATCGTCGCTTGGTGCCTCCTCATCATTTAAAATTATCTAACGGGTCTCTGCGAGTTGGCTTTGGCCCCTCGTATGCCTTCCAAAGGTCCGGGACCCCAGGGTCCCGAGATTTATAGAACAATAATAATAATAATAAAAGTAATAAAAAATAAAAAAAATATAAAATGGATAAAACATTATGAAATAAGTAAATTGTATCATATAATATTAATTATTAAATGGCGGATATGTCGGCTCGAACATTCTGAAAATCTTTTTGCTGCACTACCTGCGTCTGTGTCTCCGAACGCATACAATCTGAATATTTTCAAAGTTAGAGTGAACAGGCTTCTTCTGGGTAAGCTCACTCCATTGTAGACTTTTCTGTCACCTCTGACCTAGACTATAATCAAGAGCAAACCCATCTCAAATAAAAAAAACAGTCATAAGATTTGACTGAAATTCAATTCTGAATAAAATTCCGTTGGAAGACTATGGACTACTCCGCGATCAGTTTTAATTTATTTATTGTATTCATCAGATTTGGGAAAGGCCATTCAATTCAATTCAACAATTTTACTTCAGACCAAGGGATCCATATAGTGTTAGTATGAACTTAGGCTATGTTAGTAACCTTAATAACTTAAAAATACAATAATTATATAATTGTTGGCTACATGAATATGTGCACGCACATGTCTGCCAGCCCAAATGGTCCATCAACCTTGTTGTATGTTAGTGTTAAAATCAAAATCAACATTATAATTACAACTAAAATTAAAATCAAAATCATAGTCAAAATTCAATGAACAATACAGTTGAAATGTTTGATTGGTTGATTGATTGATATAATACAGATTGTTTTATTTGTGTATATTCTGGGCCGAGCTTTTATGGAACCATTACCCATCTCCTTTGATGTAGTACGTACCCAGAGTATGTTATTATTTTGGTAACAAAATGTTTTATAAACGAGTACTGTATCTTCTCAACAGATTACCTCCAGATATTAGAAGTGAGACTAAAAAGGTCTTTGCCTATACCTCAACAATTTAAAAAAGTATGTTCGTATTAGTTAATATATTACATGCAATTAAACAAGTAACATAAAAATTAAGTGGTACTTAGGTAAATAAACGCATTATTAAACTTTATAATTTGTACGATCCGGCCTCACAGACAAGCCGCGGGAACGGTTTTGTGTGGCGTATAATAATATTACGTAGCTAATTCAGGACTATTGTAGACTGTATAAATAAATTAAATAATAATATTTAGGTTCTTTTCGTGATTCGGTTCGGTGAGTGTGCTCAAGAACTCCACGACCTCATTCCACCGGCGCCCTTCTACAATCGGACATCTAGACGCACTGCCAGATACCATCCATACCTAGTTGCTATTCCACCGATTCGCACTAAGCGCTTTCAAATGACTTTTATAATGCGCACCGCAAAAGAGTGGAACTCACTACCTGCGTCTGTGTTTCGGAGCGCATACAACCCTAATCTTTTCAAAGTGAGAGTGAACAGGCTTCTTCTGGGTAAGCTCACTCCATCGTCGACTCTGTCTCTGTCGCGTCTGACCTAGACTAGAGTCAAAAGCAAACATAAAAATAAACATAAATAAAAATAAAAAAAGTGTATCTACATATTAGTGCTCATGACCATAATTATATTACTGTCAATATAGTCACGGCGTTTCTGGGATTAATAAAATGCAAACATGTTTAGTTACTTAATGTTTTTGTTTAATAAATACTTAGTTGTTTTTGTTTTAGTGGTGGTAGTAGTGGGCGGGTGTGACGTAGGCAGGAGCGGCCTTCACAAGTACAGGGGCGGCTGTGGGAGCGGAGTTGTGCACCACCGCGTTGAAGCCGCTGTGGTCGTCGGCGGAGTACTCCACGGTCCTGACGGAGCCGTCGGCCTCGTGGAACGAGTACGAGCCCTTTACAACATCACCGTCGCGGGACTCCTGCTGGGACTTGTTGTCGCCGGTGTGGTCGTCAGCTACTGAGTAGTTGTACTCGTATTTGGGGTGAGCCTGTGACCAAAAACAAATCAAATGAGTTTGTGATACAACAAGGAGGACTTACTTCATATACTAATTCTGATGGCATGGTTACATACGTCGAACTCAGCAGCGTGGGCGACAACGGGAGCGCCGTGGTAGGCAACTGGGGCAGGAGCGGCATGGTAGGCGTAGGTAGCTGGGGCAGCGTGGTAGGCGACGGGGGCGGCGACGGCTACGTGATGGGCTGGCTGCTCATGATGCACGATGTTTTGAGAAGAAACAGCGGCAGCAGACGAGTAATGGGCAGGAGCAGCGTGGTAGGCAACGGCAGCGGGGGCAGCGTGGTAGGCGAAGGCAGCCGGGGAAGCGTGGTAAGCGACCGAGGCGTGTTGGGCGGGCTGGTCGTGACGCACGATGTTCTGGGAGGAGACAGCCGCAGCAGAGGAGTAGTGCACGGGGGCGGTCAGCAGACCAGCCTGGCACACCGCCACCAAACCACACAGAGCTACGATCTGAAAATTAAATTAAATTATTTTTATAAACATATGTACATATTACTCGTATACGCTAATGCTAATGAATGAATGCTTATTTTTAACGACTTGAAAAAAAGGAATTATCAATTCGACACGTATGTATGCAATATTATTAGAACTGCATTAAATTCACATATGATAATCTATTAAGGCTTCCAAACAAATATACAACATTTTATAGATGTATGTATGTATGTATGTTTGTCCACGCATTTCTCCGAAACTATTAATGGGCTTGTGACCACTTAATTTTTATTGGCTTACATTTAATTCAACGTAGGGAACAGTGCAAGTTTCATCAAAATCGGTTAAGTGGTTTTCAAGATAATGGACTAATACCTGTAAGTATGACGGCCTTTTTTTTGGGTGGGAAATTATCAAATAACTTCTTCCGCTCTGTGCGGAACGGAAGGGCGTGTCTGACTTCTACTGACTAAAACCCACCCGTGTTCCTTCAATTGCCTGTGCCAGGGCCACGGTAACTCTTTTAAACAACCCGCAACCCTGGCAGGCATCGGCTCTAGCGGACCCCATCAGTTAGTGCTGACATCTTTTTGAGGCGCGCGTGGAACACAACGCGTCGTTGGCCCGGGCCTGGTCCTTACCGGACGGGCGAGCTACCCATTGCTCGCCGTCCGCAAGCCCGCGCCTACGGTGGCCGGGAATCGGCTATCGATTCCCGACGTGGGCGTGAGGGCGCAAAGATTGCCTCTCCCTCACGCGTTCCGCCTCCTCCTTCTCGAGCATTACTGCTTCGCAAAAGGTGGTGACGGCTTCCCATGCACTCTCGCTCCGTACCATGGACCAGGGCCGGACGCAAGAAATCGCCGCCACCGATCACCTCCGCGAGGACGCGGCGGTACTCCGCCCAAGCTGGGCAGACCTCCAAAGTGTGGCGGCCTGGCTTATTGATACGAGTATCTCAAAACCTTGGTCAAACTCTAGTGCAATATTTATAACAAAACTATTAATTGCTTATACAAACAAATATTCCAGTTTTTACTAAAAACTAAATAGGTATTACGAAATAAAAATAATTTAAAAAATCAAATCGACTTCAAAAATAAATTAACTCAAAATTGTGAAATTACTTTAATTTCGGAAGCCAGTGGAACTAATATACAGATGCAAATTACCGACATCCAAAATTAAAGTTATTTAATAATTTTAGATAATTTCTTTATGAAGTCGATTTTTTATTCTTTTTTGTATTTAATTAAAGTTTAAAAATAGATTGACTTACTTTGGAGAACATATTGTTTCACTTGTGATCTAACAATGAGTGATACATTTTAGCTAATAGATTTAGTTTATATACTAGTCGATGACTGTGTGTGTACAAGTTCACTATTACAAGTAGTCTAACGAGCTTACGCTGACCTTACTCTGGGTCAGATTGTTTCGCGACTCTATTCACTAATTGGCAAACAATTTTTTTTATAAGTAAAAGTTCATGTATCACGATGATAAGGTGTCATCGGCAATTGCAGCAAGATATCTTTCAGATTAAAATATAATGATAAAAGTGAAAGCTCTTGGCAACTCTGAAATATTTTCAATCTCCATTGCTTCGTATTTTTTTAAGCCGACAATAAAAAAGTTTACACTAGGCCACCGGACATTAATCGAATAAAATCCATAATGCACTAAGAAAGAATCTTCGTAAATTAAAACATTCCTTCACTAAATAATTTGCGAAATAACAATAATTTATGTTTTTTTTTTTATATTCAAATAAGTCTAGCGTTTTTAATCTTTTCGTCGACTCAAACGAAACACCAGTTATAGTGCAGTGATGTTATTCGTGTGTAAATAAGCATTATCCACTTACCGTACGTGATAATTTGGTGTTTTTTTAACCAACTTCAAAAAAAGAAGGAGGTTCTCAGTTCATCGGTATATATATTTTTTTTATGTATGTTCCCCGATTACTCAAAGACGGCTAGATCAATTTGATAAATTATATTTTTGTTCGAAAGGTTATACTTTCTAGTTGGTTCCGTTGTCATCACGTCAGGATCTGA
This sequence comes from Dicycla oo, assembly GCA_948252095.1. Classification (NCBI taxonomy): domain Eukaryota; kingdom Metazoa; phylum Arthropoda; class Insecta; order Lepidoptera; family Noctuidae; genus Dicycla; species Dicycla oo. The sequence goes on from OX411714.1 coordinate 22,715,979, forward strand.
TGATGGGATCCTGGAGAAATCGACGGAACGCTTCAAATATTATAGACACACCTTTAGTGATTTGGGTATTTTTTTTATAGTAACTCGTGCATTTGTTCTTCGAAAGCACCATTTGGTGAACTGGAACTGATGATGAAGATCACAGATGGCCACCAGAACTACTCAGTAATAAGTATTTCAAGGGTTGCGATCCGATTAGATACCTACTTTAATAATTACCTACAGGTCTACAAATAACTTTTATTTTCCCCTCAAGGATCTGATGACTGATTCTGGGGTATTTTGATACGCGGATTACGAGTATGAATTCAGTTTTTCCCCATCACATCCAGTTTTATCGGAAAATCCCTTTTTATTTTTGCCAAATAAATACATTTTTGTTAGGGTACAAAATTTTATATAAATCACCTTCTAAATCAAAATCAAAAGTCATTTATTCAAACTAGGCTGAGAATCAGCACTTTTCGAACGTCAAAATTACATAAGACAGTCCCCCAAAACGCCCGCCCTTCACCACTTCCTAGTGCTTTAGCTGAGGAGATGAAGTGGCGCAACAAACTCCTCAGCAGTACAGCTGTCTGTTCAATAAAAAAATAAAAAGAAATCTATACAACACTGCGCAAATTACATGTAAGTACATTACGCAACACAAACATTAAATTAAATTTAATTATTTGCTATAAGTCAGCTAGCACACGCCAATATACCTAAAAAAAAATCGAAAAACCGAAAATTGTACTCAAGCAGAAACAAAAATACAAAACTAAAAACGTAAGTAGCACTTTATACCTATATTAAAAGCCTCCAGTAATAAAGCGCGTGCCCACTTACATATAGTCGTACATGTAGTCGTAACTCTAAGTCACAGATGATAAACTAGGACCATCGAAGTAAAATAAACAACGAGTTAAATTACTAATAACAAAACAAAACCAAGGTCAGCAAGACGACTAGTCACCACAAACAGCACCCGTTCACGAGCATAACGCAAAGATCAGTCATTACCCCCTCGCCATATTTGAGGGAAGGAGGCAACCCGACCCCCGACGTTACCGCAAGCAGTGACATCTAAGGGAGCATGACGAACTTGCTGCCGGTTGCTCAGGCAATAATAATTATGATCAATTGTCGAGGTCACTAGCTAACCACATATTGCAATACCACTCATAAAAAAAACATTGTAATGAGTAGATTATGTCAATGATAAATAAAAATAAAATTAAAATGAATTGACCTTTACAGTCAAAGAAAATAAATAATTATATGAATTCATATAACCTGTCAGTAGGTATGCTAATTCTGGAGAAAGAACATAAACATTGTCTTAAGTTAAACATAGCGACCAACTATTCTTATCGTTTAAGTAATCGTTGATAGAATAGTATGCCTTTGAACAAAGGTTAGATTTTACTTTAGCTTTAAACGCATTGTAGGGCAAATCTAGCAAAGAAGAGGGTAGCTTGTTATAAAAGGATATACTAAGGTCAACAAATGAGTTATGAACCTTATGAAGCCGGTGAAATGGAGCACGTAATTTGTCCTTATTTCTGGTGTTAACATTGTGAATATCACTGTTTTTAGCGTATAAATGTATATTTTGTCTAATATATAAGATGTTGGCGAATTTTTTATTAATTTATTTTCTTTAATTAATTGATTCATAATACTATAATATTTATTACAAACACACATCATTGGTCATCATTACTACATTGAAGGAATTGGTCTGTCCTTTTGACTACTTTCGAAGCACTCGAACGTACGTTACACAAACTTTATGTGGCGCCCATTGTTTGTCTTGGTTCATGACTTCTATGCCGAAATATTTTTCACGAATTTGGTTGTTATTGCGCTAATTTGCAAGCATTTTGCCACAAATATAGCAAGAACTGCCCGGGGAGTTTAAACACTTGCGGTAAGATATTTTTGCGATGATGTAAGCGTTACGACTTTCTGTTAAGGGAGAAGCGTCAGGGTAGCCCGCGAAATTAAATTATCCAACGTTTTTTGCAATTTGTACGTCAGTATTAAGTTGTATGTTAATTAAAGTATGATTCGCGGCCGTAATAAATATATAATAGGTTGGGGAAAAAGTTTCTTCGCATTTTTTAAGAAAATTCATAACATTTTTTAATATAGTTTATTTACATTTAACTAAAGTATGTAGGTACCATTTTGTTCGATAACTTTTTGCCATCTTGTAGGTAGGGGCATGATCCCATTGCTATAGAAATTTTGGGACTTCTGGTCAAAATACCGCGACAAGTGGTTTTGGCAGTCCTCTCGTGATGTTAACCTGACACTGCCTAAAGAATTCTGAAGAGACGTAAACAGGTGGAAATCTGAAGGTGCAAGGTCAGGACTATACGGCGGATGCATTAACACCTCCCAGCCAAACTCTCTTAATTTTTGCTGAGTGGCTAAAGATTTGTGAGGTCTAGCGTTATCATGATGAAAAACCACACCCCTTCTGTTGATTAATTCCGGCCGCTTTCTCTCAACTTCTTGCTTTAATCTCATCAGTTGTTCGCAGTAGAGTTCAGAATCGATGGTCCTGCCTGGTGGTAACAGCTCATAATGAATAATGCCCTTCCAATCCCACCACACACACAGCATCACCTTGTTGCGAGTTAACCCGGGTTTCGCCACAGTCTGTGTAGCCTGACCGGCCTTTGACCACGACTTTTTTCGCACGTTCTTGTCATACGTGATCCACTTTTCATCACCAGTTATAAGCTTCTTCAAAAATGGTTCGGTTTCATTACGTCGTAATAAAGAATCACAAATGAGTACACGGTTCATTAGGTTTCTTTCAGTGAGCTCGTGAGGTACCCAAATGTCGAGCTTTTTTGTGTACCCAGTTTTTTTTTGTGGTCAATTTCCAGTTCTTCAGCTACGTCGTAACTACTGATATGCCGATCTTGCTCCACTTTTTCAAAAATGGCATCCATTTTATCCGTAATAGGGCGACCAGAGCGACGTGCATCTTTGACATCAAAATTTCCCGATTGAAAACGCTTAAACCAAATTTGTGCTACTCTCACAGACACTACACTAGGTCCATAAACATCGCAAATTTTTTTCGCGGCTTGCGTTGCATTTTTACCTTTTTTGTAGTAAAATTTTAAAATGTATCGAATTTCTTCATTAGATTCACTCATCTTGACGGTACGAAAAACAAATGAAAATCACACATTTTCCTAATTTGAATTTGGAATTATGTTCTTTAAAATTTAAACTTTCAATGATACCAAAACCAGCCAGATACAAATAGTATAGCCAAAGAGATTTTATTACAAGTTCATACGTACTATAATGCGAAAAGACTTTTTCCCCAACCTAATATTTACAGAATTATAATCATAAGAATCCTTAAGTTCTAACTCCTTAAGTTTGTATAATCCTCAAATGTCAAGATTTCATGAAAGAGGTATTCATTAGGATTACCTGGTCTTAAAGAGTTGTATGATCACTTTAATGATTATAATTATGTAAATATATACTTACTTGTTACGGCGGCGAATTATATTTTGATCAAAGTACAACCTAATACTTACTTGTAAATTGCAAAAAACGTAAGAAAATTTTTAATTTCATGGGCTACCCTGACGCTTTCGCATTAAGTACCTACTTATCAGTAGGTACTTTTTAAAAATGTGATAGTTATTTTTGTATCTATGTATTCATCGTATCTAATTAACCCTTATGTTATAGGGATAACGACCTCATTAACAAATGACGAAACATTTGACGTTTTTTCGAGCTATCAATATATGCCATTAACTAAATTAGAAAAAATGAGAAGTGGCGCAACAAACTCCCCGGCGGCACAGCTGTCTGTTCTGTTAAAAAAAATTGATTATATGCAGCACTGCGCTAAATAATTTAAGTATTACGCAACAAAACATGAAATGAAATTAAATTAATTAGTATATTTTTTGCGAGAAAAGAGCATTAATAGTAGTTTTTTTCATGTTTTCCTTGTTTCGATGACTTCTGACGAAAGTCGTGCGTCGAATAACTATTTTTTTCAAGGGTTTAATAAAATGCAATCATTTTCTTTTGGCAGTTTTGTTTAATAAATAGTTGTTTTGGCTTAGTGGTGGTAGTAGTGGGCGGGTGTGACGTAGGCAGGAGCGGCCTTCACAAGTACAGGGGCGGCTGTGGGAGCGGAGTTGTGCACCACCGCGTTGAAGCCGCTGTGGTCGTCGGCGGAGTACTCCACGGTCCTGATGGAGCCGTCGGCTTCATGGAAAGAGTACGAGCCCTTCACAACATCACCGTCGCGGGACTCCTGCTGGGACTTGTTGTCTCCGGTGTGTTCGTCAGCAACGGAGTAGTTGTACTCGTATTTGGGGTGAGCCTGTTATCAAAAAAGAACAAAATGAGTTTCTGATACTACAAAGGGAAACCACTTGCTTCATATTCTATTTGGAGGACATCACTACTTACGTCGAACTCAGCTGAGTGGGCGACCACGGGAGCGGCGTGGTAGGCAACAGGAGCAGGAGCGGCGTGGTAGGCGTAGGCAGCTGGAGCAGCGTGGTAAGCGACGGGGGTGGCGACGGCTACGTGATGGGCTGGCTGTTCGTGACGCACGATGTTTTGAGAAGAAACAGCGGCAGCAGACGAGTAATGGGCAGGAGCAGCGTGGTAGGCGAAGGCAGCCGGGGCGGCGTGGTAGGCGACGGGGGCGGCGACGGCGACGTGTCCGGCGGACTGGTCGTGACGCACGATGTTCTGGGAAGAGACAGCCGCAGCAGAGGAGTAGTGCACGGGGGCGGTCAGCAGACCAGCCTGGCACACCGCCACCAAACCACACAGAGTTACGATCTGGAAAAAAAAATTAAATATTAAAAACATATATTTTATGCTTGTCAATTAATGAACGCCAATTTTCTTAAATATATTACACAATTTTATTTATTTATGTACTTTGTCAAACTCTAATATTAGAATGACTTACTTTGGAGAACATATTGTTTCACTTGTGATCTAACAGTGAATGATACATTTCAGCTAATAGATTTAGTTTATATACTGTTGATGGTTGTACAAGTTCACTATTACAAGTAGCATAACGAGCTTACAGTGACCTTACTCTGGGTCACATAGTTTCGCGACTCCATTCACTAATTGGCAAACTATTTTTATAAGTAAAAGTTCATGTTATTGTTCTCGTACCTTCTCACCGTGAAAACTTTGATAAATTGAGCGTGGAGTGAGATGTCAGTTTGATCCCAACAGATGCTAGGGATAGACCAAGCACTTTTTAATCATTTTATATTATTTCAAAGCTAGTATTTAAGTGTCTAAACATTTCTATCAAGGGGGGGGGGGGGGGGGGGTTAAAATAAAATTACAAAACAGAAATTCAGTCAGAAACTCAACTTTGTTTTTGTTTTCAATTTTCTGCCTTGACTATTCGTACGCACTGTATCGAGATGATAAGTGGTCACAGACAAATGCAGCAAAATACATTTCAGATTAAAAATAATTATCATAAAATTAAAATAATTGGACTTGTAATCAATTTGTTTTATGGAGTACTAGCTTTTGCCTGCGGCTTCGCCCGCGCAGACGTCTACGTACTACCGGAATTAAACGTATCCTATGCATTAATTCAGGTAAACAATGTCATCTCGCACTGGTGGTCTCGCATAGGTGGGTCATTCAGGTGTCAATGTATACGCTTTTATAATAAACTTCCAAGCCACGTTCAAGATCTGAGTCTTAATAAATTCAAATCATTCATTAAACGCAAGTTGTGTCAGAAAGCTTTTTATACCGTTAAAGATTATATTGAGGACAAAAAGGCTTGGGATTGAACTGCTCCAATTTTATTTTATATTATTTTTATTTTCGCATACTGAATGTTGACATTAATATTTACTTTGTAAGTATTATATTATTTTACTTTATTGTGAATGTGAAGACTATGTAGGGCATTGCTTTTTTTTTTGTTTGTTTTATTTTTTCTCTCAGTTATTTTTAATCATGGTCTGGCAGTTTGAGTAATCTATGCGGCCTACCCCAATGTCCTTTCTTTGGTATTGTTCGTCGAATCGTTGAGCTCCTTAAGTTCCGAGTTGAGCTGCGTGATTACTGACAAATGCGTGCACTGACTGGACAGGTCCTCTCAATCTGTGTGGTTCTTTCCTCAAAAGACCATTTCAGACACCAATCTACATGGTCTTCACATGAAGTGACCAAGATTATGTCTGGACTTTATAAGAGACTGTGACCTCTGAGTTTGTTTCGGCCTTTCTTCTCAGAGTAGTCAGACAGGAAACGCCGACCTCATCTAGTTTAAAAAAAAAATATTGACTTGTAAAAGTGTTTGTACAAACCTACTTACAGAAATAAAAATCATTTATCATTTATCATTTATCATTTACTGCTTGCAAAATAAAATAAAACATTAATATTGTGTATATTATGGAAGCTGGGCTATTTGGTTTGATTTGAAAAGAGATTTTTATTCGCATTTCGGACGAATGTCCGTAACACAAGAATTGAAAAATAAATGATAAAATTCGATAAAATTTGTTTGTGTGTGTTGTAATTACTTCTTAATGCCTGTTTTTTTTCTTTTTATAATGTGCGTTTTGTTTGTGCAGAATAAACATTATTTCTTTCTTTCTTTTTTTTTCTTGTGTTTTGCTTTTTATTTTCCGTGTCGATTGTCTCACACATTGCATGCATACTTCACAGTCTTTTGACAAAATTTTCTTTGTCACCATATACATACCACATGCCATACAATCTTCTTATAGGCAGATGATGACACTCTCTTTGTATAGTATTTTATTTATTTGACTGTTTAGGTAGGGAACCTGTTGTATGTACGTAAGTCAGTTTTTAACATTTATATTCTTTATAAATAAATGATAAGAATAAAATCCATCAAAAATGCATATATTTATGGATTTATTCAACTATATGAGAAATTAATAAAATATGTGGGTTTACTATAAAATTGAGAACAAAACCCGTTAGCACGACAGTACATGCTTTCCTTTTATTAACATGGTTCACTAATCATCAAAACTCATTTGACAAATTTTTAGTTTACATTCAACGTTTCATATACTATTCATTTCACAAACAATTATTCCGCAAATATATTATTTTACAAACACTCGCTTTACAAACATTTATATCGCAAATGCTTATTTACAAATGTTTCACATGATATTTTATCATTTATACATTATTCATTGTATATGTTTAGATTCGGTTGGAAAAATCACGTTTATACTAAATATCTTTTTGTAATGAATTTTCTAAACCAGTCACAAAATGATCATGACAGTAGTTTTGCATAATTTTATTTTTCTATAAATTCTAGTTGTTTTTCTAACCTAACCTTTTCTGCGAGTAAAAATATTATTTTAACCTAATCTAACTAATTCGGTTCCGGGTAGCATAAACTAGTCGTTTTTGGTACTTGCCGGCCGCTACGGCACGCTCGTTTTGCTCGCTCGTTTCGTGCGTAAGGGGTCGCAGTTTTAATCTAACCTAACCTAACCTTTTTCTGCGAGTAAAAATATTTACCTAATCTAACTAGTTCAGTTCCAGGTAGCCCACTAAAAATAAACTAGTCGTATTTTGCAGTCGCCGGCCGCTGCCATGGCATGCTTGCTTCGCTCATACGTAGGGGTTCGCAGTTCTAACCTAACCTTTTTCTATGAATAAAATATTTAACCAACTCTAACTAATTTAGTTCCAGGTGGCCTACTGCAAATAAACTAGTCATTTTTTTGCACTCCTTGGCCACTGCCATGGCACGCTTGCTTCGCTCACTGGGCTCATACGTAGGGGTTCGCAGTTCTAACCTAACCTTTTTCTGTGAGTAAAAATATTTAACCTAATCTAACTCGTTCAGTTCCAGGTAGCCTAATAAAAATAACAAAAAATAAACTAGTCGTTTTTTGTACTCGCCGGCAGCTGCCATGGTACGCTTGCTTCGCTCGCTCGGCTCATACGTAGGGGTTCGCAGTTCTAACCTAACCTTTTCCTGTGAGTAAAAATATTTAACCTAATCTAACTCGTTCAGTTCCAGGTAGCCTACTAAAAATAAACTAGTCGTTTTTTGCACTCGCCGGCCGCTGCCATGGCATGCTTGCTTCGCTCGCTCGGCTCATATGTAGGGGTTCGCAGTTCTAACCTAACCTTTTTCTGCGAGTAAAAATATTTAACCTAATCGAACTACTTTGGTTCCAGGCAGCCTACTAATAATAATATATTTTTCTATTGTTGACTTATTAATTAAAATGACCATTTTTCATATTTAATGAGTTTCGCTTTTTTAGGAAATTACGTAATGCAATATTTAAAACGTTTTTTTTTTCAAACGTTGTTTTATGAGATAACATGATTGAAAAAAAAAACCGGGCAAGTGCATGTCGGACCACGCATAACGAAGGGTTCTGTAGTTGGAATGAATTTATCCCAAAAACAAATTTAATATTGTAGTTGAAAAACATGTTCTCCCATACATTCCAACTGCAAATCTAAGTTTGGACGCACAATATTGAGAGATTTACCATATTATTTTATGACCATGGACTTTTAACAACATTTCCTGTAATCTATAGGTATAGAACTATTTTCTGTATTTTGTTCAAAATTTTAGGCTCAGTAGTTTCGGAGATAAGGGAGGGAATGGTCAATTTTCATCTATTTTCTTAAATAACTTTAAAACCGTTTATTTTAAAATGATAAAATAAACATATATTTGAGACCCTCACAGTAAGTTCTTTCATTTGATATGTAACACGGTACAGTTTGCATAACTTTTTAAAAATTTTCTTATTTGCCCCCCAAAATTTACCCCCATATTAGAAATTCGTTTCTTTACGTTGCACGTCCGGGTTTCGGTCACAGAAGTTCATATGTGTAACAAATTTCAACATAATATATATAATTGGTTTATTAGATTCGGAGCAAATTGGCTGTGACAGAATGACAGAGAGACAGACACACGAATGATCGTATAAGGGTTCCGTTTTTTTCCTTTTGAGTTACGGAACCCTAAAAATAAATTGATTGTCAAAAAATATTACACCAAATATTATTAGGTAATATATTACAATATTATCAGGTAATTATATTGTTAAATGAATATTTGCCAAACTACGTATAGTTGTTATAAAATGATGAAATGACAAATCGTGTTTTTGCCAATCGTTGTTCGTCAAGTGAAGTAAAATAATTTTCGGTGAAAAATTACAGGATACTGTTATGTGTAGTGTATTTTTTTCATGTTTTTCCTTGTTTCGATAATTTCTGAGGAACATCGTGCGTCGTTAATATTCATAATTTTTTCAAAGGTTTAATAAAATGCAATCATTTTCTTTTGGCAGTTTTGTTTAATAAATAGTTGTTTTGGCTTAGTGGTGGTAGTAGTGGGCGGGTGTGACGTAGGCAGGAGCGGCCTTCACAAGTACAGGGGCGGCTGTGGGAGCGGAGTTGTGCACCACCGCGTTGAAGCCGCTGTGGTCGTCGGCGGAGTACTCCACGGTCCTGATGGAGCCGTCGGCTTCATGGAAAGAGTACGAGCCCTTCACAACATCACCGTCGCGGGACTCCTGCTGGGACTTGTTGTCTCCGGTGTGTTCGTCAGCAACGGAGTAGTTGTACTCGTATTTGGGGTGAGCCTGTTATCAAAAAAGAACAAAATGAGTTTCTGATACTACAAAGGGAAACCACTTGCTTCATATTCTATTTGGAGGACATCACTACTTACGTCGAACTCAGCTGAGTGGGCGACCACGGGAGCGGCGTGGTAGGCAACAGGAGCAGGAGCGGCGTGGTAGGCGTAGGCAGCTGGAGCAGCGTGGTAAGCGACGGGGGTGGCGACGGCTACGTGATGGGCTGGCTGTTCGTGACGCACGATGTTTTGAGAAGAAACAGCGGCAGCAGACGAGTAATGGGCAGGAGCAGCGTGGTAGGCGAAGGCAGCCGGGGCGGCGTGGTAGGCGACGGGGGCGGCGACGGCGACGTGTCCGGCGGACTGGTCGTGACGCACGATGTTCTGGGAAGAGACAGCCGCAGCAGAGGAGTAGTGCACGGGGGCGGTCAGCAGACCAGCCTGGCACACCGCCACCAAACCACACAGAGTTACGATCTGGAAAAAAACATTAAATATTAAAAACATATATTTTATGCTTGTCAATTAATGAACGCCAATTTTCTTAAATATATTACAGAATTTTATTTATTTATGTACTTTGTCAAACTCTAATATTAGAATGACTTACTTTGGAGAACATATTGTTTCACTTGTGATCTAACAGTGAATGATACATTTCAGCTAATAGATTTAGTTTATATACTGTTGATGGTTGTACAAGTTCACTATTACAAGTAGCATAACGAGCTTACAGTGACCTTACTCTGGGTCACATAGTTTCGCGACTCCATTCACTAATTGGCAAACTATTTTTATAAGTAAAAGTTCATGTTATTGTTCTCGTACCTTCTCACCGTGAAAACTTTGATAAATTGAGCGTGGAGTGAGATGTCAGTTTGATCCCAACAGATGCTAGGGATAGACCAAGCACTTTTTAATCATTTTATATTATTTCAAAGCTAGTATTTAAGTGTCTAAACATTCCTATCAAGGGGGGGGGGGGGGGGGTTAAAATAAAATTACAAAACAGAAATTCAGTCAGAAACTCAACTTTGTTTTTGTTTTCAATTTTCTGCCTTGACTATTCGTACGCACGGTATCGAGATGATAAGTGGTCACAGACAAATGCAGCAAAATACATTTCAGATTAAAAATAATTATCATAAAATTAAAATAATTGGACTTGTAATCAATTTGTTTTATGGAGTACTAGCTTTTGCCTGCGGCTTCGCCCGCGCAGACGTCGGAAAATATCCCGCGGGAACGTACTACCGGAATTAAACGTATCCTATGCATTAATTCAGGTAAACAATGTCATCTCGCACTGCTTATACATATAGTACCTAAGGAGCAGCACGCGGATTGATACATGATGGCTGGAGGATAGAAAATCCTAAAAGCTGAAAATAGTAACGGAACGAAATTACCAACTTGGGGATATTGCGTGAGAATTTCGAATAATTAGTTACCTAATTCGAATAATTAGTTACCTAGTTCGAATAATTAGGTACGCAACTTAGTAAAGTTATTTTTCTCTGAACGACTAAAGTGCGTTTGGCAATGGCGTAAGTCGGGCTGAGCGATGATGAGTTCGTAATGATTTTTAAGCCCCTAGGGTTAATTTTACAAAAACGCCAGAACACGTCATTCGTAATTTGTTCAAAAAATGCTTATAATATCAATATTTTCTTTACAAACGCAATCCCCTATTTGCCCCGCTTGGGGGATGAGGTTTGTAATGTTTAACCAGAATGTTAAATACCAATTTTCACGTTTTAAACTACAAAAATGGCGAATTTCCATACCTACAAACTTTCATCTCCTATTTATTTATTTAAGTAAAAACAAACAGTAGCACAATAAGAAATACTCACAATATCTTAAATATTACATTTTTTTTTAAATTATGCTACTTACTACGTTCTCCACAGATTACAATTTAAAGTATTTAAAACTAGCTAGGAACACAGATTCAATACCTATATAATACTCGTAGTCATTGTCCTAGAACTCATATTCCGATTAATAAGTTTATAAAAAAAAAAAACAAATATAATAAAAAAGTAAATTTGTGTGCGTACATTATTAAACATTACGTTATTATAAATGTATTTCTTTGCTGATACTTTACTCCCTTAGTGGTGGAATTTCGAAAAATCTTTCCTTATTCTTTGTCTAAATGTCTACATTATAAATGGAACTCCTTTACAAAGCGCAAGTCCGATCCTGCATGGAGTATTGCAGTCACCTTTGGGATGGATCAGCTAAGTACCAACTAGCCGCGCTTGACTCGGTGGAACGCAGAGCTAAGAGGCTCATTGGTGACGTAAAACTGGTGGATGCCAAGCTTCATTGCTTGGCTCATCGCCGCAAGGTTGCCTGCTTGTCGGTCTTCTACAGATTGTACTTCGGAGAGTGTGCCCGAGAACTCCACGACCTCATTCCACCGGCCCCCTTCTACCACCGGACATCTAGACGCACTGCCAGTTACCATCCCTACCTGGTTGCTATTCCACCAATTCGCACTAAGCGCTTCCAAATGTCTTTTATAATGCGCACAGCAAAAGAGTGGAACTCACTACCTGCGTCTGTGTTTCCGAACGTATACAACCCTAATCTCTTCAAAGTGAGAGTGAACAGGCTTCTTCTGGGTAAGCTCACTCCATCGTCGACTTTGTCTCTGTCACCTCTGACCTAGACTAGAGTCAAGAGCAAACCCATCACAAATAAAAAAAAAAAAAAAAAAAAAAAAATGGAACCTCTGTGCAAGTTTGTCAGTCAAGACTTTTCTTTTTATTTATACGCCAAAACACGTCATTCGTAATTTCTAAACAAAAGGCTTAAAGAGGAAGCGTCAGAGTAGCCCGCGGAATTCAAATTTCGTCATTTGTTAATGAGGTCGTTATCCCTATAACATTAGGGTTAATTAGACACGATGAATACATAGATACAAAAATAACTATCACATTTTTAAAAATATCAGTAGGTACTTAATGCGAAAGCGTCAGGGTAGACCATGAAATTAAAAATTTTCTTACGTTTTTTGCAATTTACAAGTCGGTATTAGATTGTACGTTGATCAAAATATAATTCGCGGCCGTAACAAGTAAGTATGTATTTACATAATTATAATCATTAAAGTGATCATAGGTACAACTTTTTAAGACCAGGTAATCCTAATGAATACCTCTTTCATGAAATCTTGACATTTGAGGATTATACTAACTTAAGGAGTTGTATTACTGATTCTAATGATTATAATTCTTTAAATACATATTTGTTACAGCCGCGAATCATACTTTATTTAACATACAACTTAATACTGACTTACAAATAGCAAAAAACGTAAGAAAAATTGAATTTCGCGGGCTACCCTGACGCTTCCCCCTTAATATTAATATTTTCCTTACAAACGCAATCCCCTATTTTCACCTTTAGGGGATGCGGTTTTAAATTTTTAACAAGATGGCTAAATACCAATTTTCATGGTTTAATCTACAAAAATGACGGTTTTCCATACAAACTTTAATCTCCTATTTTACTCCCTATGGGGTTGAATTTCGAAAAATCGTTCCTTATTACTTGTCTAAATGTCTACATTATAAAGGCAACATTTCAGCTTTCTAGGTCCAAGGGTTTGGGCTGGGCGTTGATGAGTCAGTCCGTCAGTCAGCACTCTTCTTTTTTTTAATATACGTACGGGGTTAAAAATCCTTACCTAACTCATCATGAGTTAGGTAAGGATTTTTAACCCCATTGGGGATTATTTTTCAAAAATGACAAAACAAATCATTCGTAATTTCTAAACAAAAGGCTTAGTACCATTTTTTTTCTTACAAACTTTCATCCCCTATTTCTTCTCTTAGGGGACGATTTTCCAAAAAGGATGAAACACGTGGTTTATAATTTTAAACTAGAATGCTAAATACCAATTTTAATATTTTAAACTACATAAATGACGATTTTCCATACAAACTTTCATCTCCTATTTCACGCCCTTAGGGGTAGAATTTCAAAAAAAAATAAAGAGAACCTCTCTGCAAAATTTCAGCTTTCTAGGTTAAGGGTTTGGACTGGGCGTTGTTGAGTTAGTCAGTCAGTCAGGACTTCAGTTTTTATTTATATAGATAAATTAATATTATGGATATAATGTTCTTATTTTTATTATAGAACTTTAGGTGATTGGGCAAGAAAGTTCTAAACATAAATATGCGAAACAAGCGCGAGTAGGACTCAAAATAAAATAAAACATTAATATTGTGTTTATTATGGAAGTTGGGCTATTTGGTTTGATTTGAAAAGAGATTTTTATTAGAATTTCGGACGAATGTCCGTAACATAAGAATTGAAAAATAAATGATAAAATTCGATAAAATTTGTTTGTGTGTGTGTGTTGTAATTATTTATTAATGCCTGTTTTTTTTTTCTTTTTATAATGTGCGTTTTGTTTGTGCAGAATAAACATTATTTCTTTCTTTCTTTCTTTTTCTTGTGTTTTTCTTTTTATTTTCCGTGTCGATTGTCTCACACATTGCATGCATACTTCACAGAGTCTTTTGACAAAATTTTCTTTGTCAAAATACATACCACATGCCATATCATCTTCTTATAGGCAGATGATGACGCTCTCTTTGTATAGTATTTTATTTATTTGACTGTTTAGGTAGGGAACCTGTTGTATGTACGTAAGTCAGTTTTTAACATTTATATTCTTTATAAATAAATGATAAGAATAAAATGCATATAATTATGGATTTATTCAACTATATGAGAAATTAATAAAATATGTGGGTTTACTATAAAATTGAGAACAAAAGCCGTTAGCACGACAGTACATGCTTTCCTTTTATTAACATGGTTCCATTTGACAAATTTTTAGTTTACATTCAACGTTTCATATACTATTCATTTCACAAACAATTATTCCGCAAATATATTATTTTACAAACACTCGCTTTACAAACATTTTTATCGCAAATGCTTATTTACAAATGTTTCACATGATATTTTATCATTTATACATTTTTCATTGTACCTATATGTTTAGATTCGGTTGGAAAAATCACGTTTATACTAAATATCTTTTTGTAATGAATTTTCTAAACCAGTCACAAAATGATCATGACAGTAGTTTTGCATAATTTTATTTTTCTATAAATTCTAGTTGTTTTTCTAACCTAACCTTTTCTGCGAGTAAAAATATTATTTTAACCTAATCTAACTATCTCGGTTCCGGGTAGCATAAACTAGTCGTTTTTGGTACTTGCCGGCCGCTACGGCACGCTCGTTTTGCTCGCTCGTTTCGTGCGTAAGGGGTCGCAGTTCTAATCTAACCTAACCTAAGCTTTTTCTGCGAGTAAAAATATTTAACCTAATCTAACTAGTTCAGTTCCAGGTAGCCTACTAAAAATAAACTAGTCGTATTTTGCACTCGCCGGCCGCTGCCATGGCACGCTTGCTTCGCTCATACGTAGCGGTTCGCAGTTCTAACCTAACCTTTTTCTGTAAGTAAACATATTTAACCTAATCTAACTCGTTCAGTTCCAGGTAGCCTAATAAAAATAACAAAAAATAAACTAGTCGTTTTTTGTACTCGCCGGCAGCTGCCATGGCACGCTTGCTTCGCTCGCTCGGCTCATACGTAGGGGTTCGCAGTTCTAACCTAAGCTTTTCCTGTGAGTAAAAATATTTAACCTAATCTAACTCGTTCAGTTCCAGGTACCCTACTAAAAATAAACTAGTCGTTTTTTGTACTCGCCGACAGCTGCCATGGCACGCTTGCTTCGCTCGCTCGGCACATACGTAGGGGTTCGCAGTTCTAACCTAACCTTTTCCTGTGAGTAAAAATATTTAACCTAATCTAACTCGTTCAGTTCCAGGTAGCCTACTAAAAATAAACTAGTCGTTTTTTGCACTCGCCGGCCGCTGCCATGGCACGCTTGCTTCGCTCGCTCGGCTCATACGTAGGGGTTCGCAGTTCTAACCTAACCTTTTTCTGCGAGTAAAAATATTTAACCTAATCGAACTACTTTGGTTCTAGGCAGCCTACTAATAATAATATATTTTTCTATTGTTGACTTATTAATTAAAATGACCATTTTGCCTATTTAATGAGTTTCGCTTTTTTAGGAAATTACGTAATGCAATATTTAAAACGTTTTTTTTAAACGTTGTTTTATGAGATAACATGATTGAAAAAAAACCGGGCAAGTGCATGTCGGACCACGCATAATGAAGGGTTCTGTAGTTGGAATGAATTTATCCCAAGAACAAATTTAATATTGTAGTTGAAAAACATGTTCTCCCATACATTCCAACTGCAAATCTAAGTTTGGACGCACAATATTGAGAGATTTACCATATTATTTTAAGACCATGGACTTTTAACAACATTTCCTGTAATCTATAGGTACAGAACTATTTTCTGTATTTTGTTCAAAATTTTAGGCTCAGTAGTTTCGGAGATAAGGGAGGGAAAGGTCAATTTTCATCTATTTTCTTAAATAACTTTAAAACAATTTATTTTAAAATTATAAAATATATTTAAGACCCTCACAGTAAGTTCTTTCATTTGATATGTAAATTTTATAAAAGTTATGCAAACTGTACCAGTTTGCATAACTTTTTTTAAATTTTCTTATTTGCCCCCCAAAATTTACCCCCATATTAGAAATTCGTTTCTTTACGTTGCACGTCCGTGTTTCGGTCACAGAAGTTCATATGTATACCAAATTTCAACATAATAATATAATTGGTTTATTAGATTCGGAGCAAATTAGCTGTGACAGAATAACAGACAGACAGACACACGAATGATCGTATAAGGGTTCCGTTTTTTTCCTTTTGAGGTACGGAACCCTAAAAATGAATTGATTGTCAAAAACTATTACACCAAATATTATTAGGTAATATATTACAATATTATCAGGTAATTATATTGTTAAATGAATTATTTGCCAAACTACGCATAGTTGTTATAAAATGATGAAATGACAAATCGTGTTTTTGCCAATCGTTGTTTGTCAAGTGAAGTAAAATAATTTTCGGTGAAAAATTACAGGATACTGTTTTGTATAGTGTAATTTTTTCATGTTTTTCCTTGTTTCGATGATTTCTGAGGAAAATCGTGCGTCGTTAATATTCATTATTTTTTCAAAGGTTTAATAAAATGCAATCATTTTCTTTTGGCAGTTTTGTTTAATAAATAGTTGTTTTGGCTTAGTGGTGGTAGTAGTGGGCGGGTGTGACGTAGGCAGGAGCGGCCTTCACAAGTACAGGGGCGGCTGTGGGAGCGGAGTTGTGCACCACCGCGTTGAAGCCGCTGTGGTCGTCGGCGGAGTACTCCACGGTCCTGATGGAGCCGTCGGCTTCATGGAAAGAGTACGAGCCCTTCACAACATCACCGTCGCGGGACTCCTGCTGGGACTTGTTGTCTCCGGTGTGTTCGTCAGCAACGGAGTAGTTGTACTCGTATTTGGGGTGAGCCTGTTATCAAAAAAGAACAAAATGAGTTTATGATACTACAAAGGGAAACCACTTGTTTCATTTACTATTTGGAGGACTACTTACGTCGAACTCAGCAGAGTGGGCGACTACGGGAGTGGCGTGGTAGGCAACAGGAGCAGGAGCGGCGTGGTAGGCGTAGGCAGCTGGAGCAGCGTGGTAGGCGACGGGGGCGGCGACGGCTACGTGATGGGCTGGCTGGTCGTGACGCACGATGTTTTGAGATGAAACAGCGGCAGCAGACGAGTAGTGGGCAGGAGCAGCGTGGTAGGCGTAGGCAGCTGGGGCTGCGTGGTAGGCGACGGGGGCGGCGACGGCGACGTGTCCGGCGGACTGGTCGTGACGTACGATGTTCTGGGAGGAGACAGCCGCAGCAGAGGAGTAGTGCACGGGGGCGGTCAGCCGACCAGCCTGGCACACCACCACTAAACCGCACAGAGCTACGATCTGGAAATAAAATAAATAATATTTATGTTTACAAATATGCATAACTAATGCATTTTAATGATATATCATTTTTTTTGTTATATTTTACAAGTATTCATAATTTATCAAAGACAAGATTTTTACAAGATTCACTTACTTTGGAGAACATATTGTTTGATTTGTGATCTAACAGTGAGTGATACACTTCAGCTAACAGATTTAGTTTATATACTAGTCGATAACTGTACAAGTTCACTATTACAAGTAGTAGAACGAGCTTACGGTGACCTCACTCTGGGTCACATTGTTTCGCGACTCAAACCATTCACTAATTGGCAAACTATTTTTATAAGTAAAAGTTCATGTTATGATATTCGTACTCACTGTATCGAAATGATGAGGTGTCACAGACAATTGCAGCCAGATACATTTCAGATTAAATATAATTATCATAAAAGTAAAATTATTGGGTTTTGGAAACGTAAAATGTTTTCAACCTCTATTGCTTTGTAAGTTTTAAGCCGATAATAAAAAAGAAGGTTCACAATTCAATTTATTTTACGGACTGCCGTAATCTATTTACCCATCTAATAAGACAAGCATATATTAACATTATGGATAGATACATACTAGCATGATAGAACTTTAGGTGATAGGGCAATAAACTTCTAAATGGAATAAAACATATTATTTATTTATTTATTTGTGTAAAAATATTGTGGAAGTTGGTGCTACGTGGTTCGATTTGAAAAAAGATTTGGGCACCAAAATTTTATAAGTTTTTGCAGAAACGCTTTCAAGAAGTTTTCTGAATCAAACAGAACTATAATTGTTCAATCGTATGTAACGTTTTTTACTTTTGTTAGAATCGATACTATATAAATCGGGATAGTATAATTAGTGGCAGGCCTCGCATAATTGTTCCTTACACTCTTGTGATTTTATTGTCATATGGTGATCTGACAAGACGAGAATATAGCATCAAATCTTGTTTGTTAATCAAATACCTAACTTTTTCGAATTTCCGACGAATGTCTGTAATAATAACAGAAGGATGGGAAATTAAACGATAAAATACGGAAAAAATGTTTTTCTTTTTATTTTTTCGTGTCGATTCTCACACACATTGCATGCATATTTTACACCAATACCACAATTCGGTGACCACTATAGGATTACAAATATTGGTGACTTACAACAGGTTAACTTTTATAAAATTGATATTCTAGTTCACGGAATATTATCAGGCTTTTTTGTTGCACCTCGTTCAAGTTCAAAGGTTATTTAATTATTTACTTACAGGAAATACGCATTTAGTTTATCACACGAACACATAATTAGCTTTTTATATTTTTCTTTTTAACTGACTGGTCCTGTTTAAACCTATTTGGTTAGGCCTGTGTTCGCCAACATTCAAACCACCGGTTAGGTATTTAAACTGTTGGTTTATGTCAAATTTCCGAAGAAAAGACTGATTAAAAATCTAAACAGATGTTGTAAAGTCGGTGTCTTTCTAATTTTGTATTTTTTTTGTATAGTTAGTTAGTTATTTAATCAAATCAAATCAAATCAAAAGTCATTTATTCAAACTAGGCTGAGAATCAGCACTTTTTGGACGTCAAAATTACATAAGACAGTCCCCCAAAACGCCCGCCCTTCACCACTTCCTAGTGCTTTAGCTGGGGAGAAGAAGTGGCGCAACAAACTCCCCAGCAGCACAGCTGTCTGTTCAGTTCAAAAAAAAAATGATTCTATATAACACTGCGCATAATTCAGTACCTACCTAGTGTAAGTATTTATACATATTATAAGTTGAAGTCTGTTTTCTTGTCGATCTGTGTGACCGTGTTGTTCTTCTAAATTATGCAACGGATTTTGATGCAGTTTCCACCATCATTTAGAATATATTTACTCTGGAAAGTTTATGTGTATAATACATTAATATTATTAATCTTACATATCAAAACATCTCGGGTCGATCGATCAGGTTAAGCTAGCATGCCGCTGTTGGTCTGTGGATGGGTGACCATCTTTACATACCAAGACCTTTCTGCGCCTCGGAAAGCACAAGCGCATTGGTCCCGGCTGTCATTCGGTGAATATTTGACAATCGTTACGGGTCGTCAGAAGCCCGAAACTCTGACAACCAGTCTTATCAAGGGGTATCGTAGTACCCAGTGACTGGGTTGTGGATTTCAGATAGGCAGTCGCTCCATTTAAAATACTGGGTATTCAGCAGTATCCGGTTAGACTGGAAGCCGACCCCAACATAGTTGGGAAACGGCTAGGCAGATGATGTAGATAAAGAAATCTCGATGTTTTGTTTTGTCACAAATCAGCTGTTCGCTACTTTTATGTTCGCATAACTCGTCAATCTGCAGTCCCTAAAAGCTGATTTTTTTCGCGATTTCTGGTTTAGTACCATAGTAAAAGTTGTTCATAATGATAAGTACAATGACCCCTTAAGGGGTTGTGCCTTATTTAAATTACACCTCGTATAAACATATTAATAAAATTATTATTAATTATGTTTGGTTACTTTAACAGCCTGTTTTAGTGCTTTAACATTAAAAACAAACATGGAAATGTCTATGAAAATGGTCTAATGGTAGATCATCAGTGGTCTAATGACTCCTTCTATTTTCTATATTTCTTGTTTTATATGTAACTAGCTTTTGCCGGTGGCTTCGCTCGCGTTAATTTAGAATAGCGGTTTAGGACGTGAAAGGTATCAATCACATAAACTTACTTTTGCATCTATGACATTACAATAGTAATATTACAATCGTTAGGAGGATGAAAAACCGGTCTATCGGCACTGTACGACTCACAAAATGTATTAGGTACTTAAATAAAAAAATCTTAACACGCTACTAAAGTTCCTATAATTATATAATTCAATCATAATTCGAAAGACAAGTGGCGCCACCTATTATCATTGTAACATTATTGTTCTTTTCCTCGGCAACAGAACATTTTTTCAGGATGAAAGGTACCCTATGTCCGTTTCTGTACACCTGACAACGTATATGCAAAATTTCAAGATGATTGGTTCAGTGATTTAGGTGTAAAAAGGTAACAAACAAACAAATGAACTTACTTTCGTATTTATAATTATAAGTTAGGATTGTGTTACGAGTAGTAACAGTTTTATTACCATTTTCACTTCGTAACTCGTTTGGATACTAAGTAAATAAGTGCTCTATATATTACTTTATTCCCTGGAGCTCTACATATGAATAATAAATGCTGTTTAACTTATGTTAAATAGCATAGTAAAACATGACAATCCGTGTCTTCCTACAATTTAGATACATGCGAGATCTGTAATTACTACAAGAATTGCGGGTTAATACTGTGTATGTATTTTGTTGACAAAAAAGGATTAACACCCGTATTTTCGTATGAAATACTATTGTGACCTTTTTTGCAATGATACTTTTTGGGCCGTGTAATTTGGTTTCATGTTTTTCTCCTTACATCGATAATTTCTAATGAAATTCATGCTCATTAACCACGAATATTTTTTCAAAGGTTCAATAAAATACAATAATTTTCTTTTGGCAGTTTTGTTTAATAAATAGTTGTTTTGGCTTAGTGGTGGTAGTAGTGGGCGGGTGTGACGTAGGCAGGAGCGGCCTTCACAAGTACAGGGGCGGCTGTGGGAGCGGAGTTGTGCACCACCGCGTTGAAGCCGCTGTGGTCGTCAGCGGTGTACTCCACGGTCCTGACGGAACCGTCGGCCTCGTGGAACGAGTACGAGCCCTTCACAACATCACCGTCGCGGGACTCCTGCTGGGACTTGTTGTCTCCGGTGTGGTCGTCAGCAACGGAGTAGTTGTACTCGTATTTAGGGTGAGCCTGTTGTCAAAAAAGAACAAAATGAGCTTCTGATACTACAAAGGGAAACCACTTGCTTCATATTCTATATGGAGGACATCACTACTTACGTCGAACTCAGCAGAGTGGGCGACCACGGGAGTGGCGTGGTAGGCAACAGGAGCAGGAGCGGCGTGGTAGGCGTAGGCAGCTGGAGCAGCGTGGTAGGCGACGGGGGCGGCGACGGCTACGTGATGGGCTGGCTGTTCGTGATGCACGATGTTTTGAGAAGAAACAGCGGCAGCAGACGAGTAATGGGCAGGAGCAGCGTTGTAGGTGACGGCAGCGGGGGCAGCGTGGTAGGCGAAGGCAGCCGGGGCGGCGTGGTAGGCGACGGGGGTGGCGACGGCGACGTGTCCGGCGGGCTGGTCGTGACGCACGATGTTCTGGGAGGAGACAGCCGCAGCAGAGGAGTAGTGCACGGGGGCGGTCAGCAGACCAGCCTGGCACACCGCCACCAAACCACACAGAGCTACGATCTGGAAATAAAAAATATTAATTATATTTATAAATTTGCTCTAATGCATTTTAATGATATATCAATTTTTTAATAATATTTTATAAGTATTCATAATTTATCAAAATTTACAAGATTCACTTACTTTGGAGAACATATTGTTTGATTTGTGATCTAACAGTGAGTGATACACTTCAGCTAACAGATTTAGTTTATATACTAGTCGATAACTGTACAAGTTCACTATTACAAGTAGTAGAACGAGCTTACGGTGACCTCACTCTGGGTCACATTGTTTCGCGACTCAAACCATTCACTAATTGGCAAACTATTTATTAGCGGTAAGAGTTCAAGCTATTATTTAAAATTAAATAGTTATAATTATTTTCTTCAACCCGAAAGGTAATATTATCACTTTATGTACTTTCATACTTAATTTAAGACATCACTGACTGACGAAAAATATCATTCGTAAGAAATGTCTTGTCGTTTTGACGACATTAAAACAATTTAAATATTATTATATAGTACTTATTAACAGGAATGTCAGTTAATAAGTACTCTATCTGTCTAGCCTTTTCCCAACTATGTTGAGGTCGGCTTCCAGTCTAACCGGATGCAGCTGAATACCAGTATTTTACATGGAGCGACAGCCTATCTGACCTCCACAACCCAGTTACTGGGTAATACGAGACCCCTTGGTAACACTGATTGTCAGACTCGGGCTTCTGACGACCCGTAACGACTGTCAAAGATCCTCGAATGACAGCCGGGACCAACGGCTTAACGTGCTTTCCAAGGCACGGAGGAGTCTCGGAAAAGATGGTCACCCATCCACAGACCGACCCAGGTAAGCGTAGCTTAACCTGATGGATCGACCCGTGTGGCTGTTATTACTTAGCCACGAGCTCTGCCATTTAATAAGTACTATATAATAGTAATTAAATTGTTTGAATGTCGTCAAAACGAACTCAGCAAGCCTTTTCTGTAGTAAAAGAGGAAAGAGGATGAATATAACTTTTACCGCAGTAAAAATTGTTATGTTAAATTGAAATTGTAACTGGTATCAGCTGAATCCGGTCAGACTTGAAGCTGACCTCAAAGTAGTATTGATTTATTGAAATGTAAATATCACCAATGGGTTACGGGTACCTATTACCTACCTAATTTTATTTTTAGTCTACGTACGATAAATTATTAGGTTAGGTTTAATTTCATTACAGTGCCAAGCTTCATTTTGACTGATGTCTGGAAAGTTTTTGGTATGATTTCCGTTCAAATGAAAAAAGATAATCGATATAAAACGTCATCTTATAAAGTTCAAAGGGATTTCCAACTAACTGAAAATAAAAATTAAACAATTTGAAAACAGTAACGAAGGATTGTAAAGAAACCCACTTGTGGACATTATTATTTTCAGCATTTGTAGGTCAGTTCAAGCTACTTGTCACATCTTGCTGTAGGCGTTTTATGGTTTATAATATTTGAAGAAACTTTATGAATGGAACTTCCTCATAATCTGCACCGCATCTCTGGAATAGCTCATCGTTTACAGGTGACAATATCCAAGAGACTACACAGTAGACATTCCTCACCTAGGGAATAGGTGAATGTGTAGATTAGGCTTTATAGGGTTCCGTAGCCAAACGGCAAAAACGAAATCCTTATAATTTCGTCCTGGCCGTCCATCTATATGTCACACAGGCATTTTACTCGGGGACTTTGGCACTACATTGATGAAATTTGAAAGAAGGAAGGTATTCTATGAATCGCTTAACAATGGTGTAATGAAATTACAATAAAAAATATTAAGGTTGGCATTTCCCATACAGGTAACCGAGAGATGAAAAAAAAAATTCAGTGCACATAACCGCGTCGAGTGTTCTTGAAAACCAAAATAAGAAATATTATGGTATAAATTATTGACTTTTTAATTCTAAAGTCGGAAAAAATGCGCCATTTCTCTAACTTTTCAACGATACGGTGGAAAACCAGAAAAAAATTAAATTGCTGGACTTAAAAATCACTTTGAATAAGAATTGATTTGAGGAAGACACGTCATGTAATTTTTAGATATGGGATATTCTCGGTTAGAACTGCACAATAACTTAGTTTTTCACAGTTTCGTCGAAAAATACTATTAAATACTAACTTATTTTTGCGGTCGATAAAATCAATACTGTACATGTCTATAATTATCTATATTATGAATAGTCATCCCGACTACGGATCCCTTCAATTTGCGTGTCACCCTTCAATTCATTAACAGGTTGAATAAAAATCTCTGCAATTAGGAACCGCCTACCTTGGAGTTCCATATCTTACTTTACTTTACCTTTAGTAAACAAAGTTCATTTCGGTAACGTAACGTCTGAGTAAAAACGAAATATTTGAGTGTTGCGATATCTTGGTGGCAGAAACAAAATTTGTAGTTGACTAGTCTAACTATAAGGTCAATTTTTTCAATTAAAAATCGACCTTAAGGTTAGATAGTCGGATAACCAGGCGCTGTACAAAGAAATCTCCTAATAAATTGAGTGAAGCCTAATACTTTGTGACAAGATAATTATGTGACATCGCCTCATAATGTCACACAGTTACGGGGAATCGTACCTCCCTGCGTCGTATCTTCAGGATGGAGTTGGAGCTCTCCTGCACTCTGCAGAGCAATGAGGCAGATTTCTGTCTAATGATGGCATGGAAGACATTAACGTGAGCCTGCGTGAACATGCCAGATGCACTGCAGAAACGGGGTAACCCCAACAGCATCCTAAACCCATTGTTATATTGCACACGTAGGGCACTGATTGTCCGCTGAGGTTTACAAGCTGCACGTGTAGAACACCTGGCAATAAGCTGTTAAAAAGTGTTACTTTAACTTGGTCGCTACAATACGCAAACCTGCGCGCCAACATGTTACATCGGACCGCCAGCGCCCTAGGCTCCCGCTCAATATCCACCTGATCCCCAAGGTCGTCAGTCACATAATGCCCTTTTTACGTAAACTGAAACACTTGTTTAAGTTCTTTACTATTCAGTTTTATTGCGTGCACGGATTCTGTGCGTTTATTACCGTCCGCCTTATAGACAAGGAACTTGGTTTTTGTCATATTATACAACAAGCCATGCGTCTGAGCATAAGATTCAGAACACGTCAGTAGCTCTCTGAGCGCTCTGACCCTTGGGCTCAGCAGCTCCATGTCATACTCGTAACTAATGTTATTGAAACTGACATCATCAATGCGACAGCCTATTTTCTTACTGCTCAGCTCAACGATCAGGTCGTTAATGTAAAGGTTGAACAGCTTTGGTGACAGTAATCCTCCCTGTCTCATCCCACACTCCAACCCATAGGCACCGAGAGCTTATCGGACCATCTCACACTATTTACCTGGTTGTAGTACCAAAACTGGAGGATACGCAACGGTTCAGCCGGCACTTTTCTCTCCCGTAGCTTCTCTACATATATAAAACAAAGTCCCCCGCCACGTCTGTCCGTCTGTCTGTATGTTCAGGATGATCTCAAAAACTACTGAACCGATTTTAATGCGGTTTTCATCAATAGATAGAGTGGTTCAAGAGGAAGGTACGTATAGATTTTCGACATCCAGGTGGACGAAGCGGCGGCCAAAAGCTAGTATAAATGATGCATTCCGGCTGCTTCGATCACGCGGAATTGTAGGTAGGTATATCATGGGGTAAATTAAATGAATGATATATTTTACTTCAATTTGAGTTTATTATAAATAAATAGTATTTTTTTGGTCTAGTGGTGGTAGTACTGAGCGGGCGCAACGTAAACAGGAGCGGCCTTGGCGTGCACAGGCGCGGGCGTGGGCGCGGAGTTGTGCACCACCGCGTTGAAGCCGCTGTGGTCGTCGGCGGAGTACTCCACAGTCCTGATGGAGCCGTCGGCTTCATGGAAAGAGTACGAGCCCTTCACAACATCACCGTCGCGGGACTCCTGCTGGGACTTGTTGTCGCCGGTGTGGCCGTCAGCAACGGAGTAGTTGTACTCGTATTTGGGGTGAGCCTGTTATCAATAATAAAGAAAATCAGTTAGTGATACAACAAACAGAAAAAAATTGCTTTATGTACTGTTTCAAATGCCATGATTACTTACGTCGAATTCAGCAGTGTGGGAGACGACGGGAGCGGCATGGTAGGCAACTGGGGCAGGAGCGGCGTGGTAGGCGTAGGCAGCAGGAGCAGCGTGGTAGGCGACGGCGGCAGGGGCCGCATGGTAGGCGTAGGCAGCCGGGGCGGCGTGGTAAGCGACCGAGGCGTGTTGGGCAGGCTGGTCGTGACGCACGATGTTCTGGGAGGAGACAGCCGCAGCAGAGGAGTAGTGCACGGGGGCGGTCAGCAGACCAGCCTGGCACACCGCCACCAAACCACACAGAGCTACGATCTGAAAGTAGTTTTCGATTTAATTAAACATCTTCTTCCATGAACCCAATGTTACAGTAATTAGGGTTTCTATGCTTTGAAGCTCTGTTTCTAATAAGTTTATTTTTAAAATCCATGTACTTACTTTGGAGAACATTTTGATAAAGCTTTTTGTATGATCAAACGCTTAATGATACAATTGTATTCACGCATTTAGTTTTTATACCAGTCGACAATTGATTGAGTGTAGGCTGCGGAGGTTGTTAGACGAGATTTTGGCAACCTTGCGCTAGGTCACATAGTTTTGCGAGTGAACCCATTCACCAAAAGGTTTCAAAAGATTCGCACAAGTATAACAAAGTTTCTACGTTTCGGTTGTGCATTTTGAGAAACGACGTAATGCATTTTTTCTATCGTAGTTTATGTAATATTTTTATAGATCATAATTTGGTCCTAACATTGTAATAACTTACATACTTTTAAATATTAATAATTAATATGACTAAATACAATTTAGGAGAAATGTATCAAAATAGTCCCTCAGTCTCAGCGAGGTGGTAATATTATGAAAAAAAAAAAAATGTTGTTATTAGGTACAATTATTATTTCGGAACAAAAGATCCTTTCTGTGATCATTATAGCAATAGGTACTGTTTAACCTACTGTTTTACTGAGTGATTTTTTTTTGTATGGCATCTCGTCCTTGACCTTGAGAGGCCGTTACTACTTAACCGGTCAACACTGTGGCTGCCTTAAGCGAACGCAAAGCCTCCAGCCAGGGCATAAAACTTATAAACAAAGCGACGGCACGCTAAGGGCACCTCCTGTGGGGTACGAACCTCGGCTTAGGGCGTCGCTGGGGGAGGACAGCAAGATAGAACAAGCTGGATCAAATCTGAATAATTATTATTGTCATGGGTCAAGCTACTGTCTCAACTACGCCACCAACTGGCACTTCTTCACCGAGCAAGGGCCAAAGCGGACAATTACGTTGGGGTCGTCGCGAGTGGCCTCGGTGGTGAGGTCGGAATGTAGTTTTATGTTTATAAACCGTACTAGGGGCCCTACTGCACTCTTGGAGAAGTATTATGGGGTCATCGGGGTCATTGA
Organism: Dicycla oo; assembly: GCA_948252095.1. Classification (NCBI taxonomy): domain Eukaryota; kingdom Metazoa; phylum Arthropoda; class Insecta; order Lepidoptera; family Noctuidae; genus Dicycla; species Dicycla oo. Next base: position 22,743,380 of record OX411714.1, read on the forward strand.
GAACATGCCTTGGGCGGCGGACTTTACTGATTTTAGCGGGGATATAACTGGCCGCCTTGACAACCAGAGGGTTGCGATATTTGCCAGCTGTATCGGAGAAACGTTTGGAATTGTGTTTCAAGAATTGATGGATAGTGGGGATTTTATGGTCTAGCTGGAGGATATCGTTCTGAACGAACCAAGAGGATCCCGAAGCCTTTCGGAGGAATCGGTTTTGTAGGGTCTGCATCCTATAGATGTGGCTAGACTTTGCATGCGCAAAAACTGAACCCGTATAGGTCATGTTCGGGCGAATACCCGCTGTATAGATGCGCAATTTGCACTTGAGTGTCAATTTGCTACGTGCATTTAGAACGGGGTGGAGTTTACCGAGAGTGAAAGTCCCGTGCAAACGATCCTGCTTTATGTGGTCAGCGAGGGTCACACCTAGGTTTTTGGCTCGTTTCTCCCAAGGGATCGGCTTGCCGAACATGGTGATCAGTCGGGGGAAGAGGGTTCGGTGGAGACGCGGTTTCAAAAAGAAAACCGCTTGACTTTTGTCGGGATTGACTTCGATGCGCCACGTTCTAAACCAGGCGCCGAGTTTATCAACTGCGGAAATGGGGTGGGTGAAGATAGCGCTCCTTCAATGCGATAGCGAAAAGCAATTGGACTCAAAATCTTGTAAGATGAGCACAAGACGGTCCAGCTCACTGGGTTTGTAGAGCTTATATAGGGTGACTGGTAATTAGTGACCGATACTTAAACACTTGATTGTGCTCATGATAACAAATAACTTTGACTATGAGACCAAATTTGTAATCGTGAAAAAAAAATCAAAAAGCTCTTCTCTACATTGTTATGTTCGCATCACTCGTCAAAATGTTACGAACAGCAGATTTTTTATTTCGCGTTTTCAGGTTTGATACGCCTCGCCATCCACCGATGTGCGCTGGCCATAAGACGATGAGAGGGTATAAATACGAGCATTATTATTACAAAATTTTTCATGCCAATAGTATAAGCTTAATACACCTATATCTAGCACCTATGAGTACCGAGTGATAGACCTGGCACAACATAACGAAAAGCAGGCATAAATGTTTTGTTTTTATCTTGGAAAGGAAAGCTAGATAGGCCCAGTTGGAATGAAAAGTGGACTGTATTTCTAGGTTATAATATTAGGTATTTTACAGGTCTACATTTAATTATTGAAATCGATGCGATCGTGGTCGCGGTGTTAAAAGGAGTGTCCTGTCGAGGGCGCGCGAGCCGTCGTCGAGCCGCTGCTGCTACCACGCCGCCCGCTCCCCTCTGCTTGATGACGCATGTGTGTCTTGGAGGTGTTAACGTGTGCGTTAACAAAAGCACAAAACATTCTCTAAACGTTTAGAATAAATATAAGTTGATTCTGGTTGCGAAAGATCTCTCTTTTTTCAGGAAAAAGCAAATCAGCAGGACTCATAAAGTAACCTTAAGTGAGAATGAAATTGTCACTGAATTAGTAGGTTTTTGTATATCTCAGAACTTCGAGCACCTAGTTATGCCCGGCAGCGGTCACCGAGGCGTCTCCGTCATCTGTGTTGCAATTGAATATGCTTACTTCGGTAAGGGGTCCCCAAATCGAACAATTGCAATTGATCAATCGCCATCAATTTCTATTTTAGATCTATCTATCTATTTTATTGTCAAACGCTTCACTTCGAAGACGATCAATTTGTATCAATCATGTAAAAATTGACAATTGCAAGATCGTTTCGGGGACCCATTGGCGCCAGCTCTAATTAATAGACAATTACGTATATGTACCTAGATCAAGAAGTGGATGTAGAATGCACATGTAGCAACTAGCATATTTGCAGAGCTAGTAAATAGTAAACATGTAGATATTTATATTTTGCAACTGTCGAAACTTGATCCAATTTAAACAAGTGCCATTTATTACAGGTGCAATGGCGATGTCAAAACATTGATATTTCTATGCGTTATCCAAGTTAATGTAAATCGTTGTAATATGTATGCGTTATCAAGTTTATGTAAGACCACAAGAAAAGCTTAGAAAATTGACGGCTACTTTTTTGCTCTCCAGTGTATGTAGCTTCGTCTTAAGTTTGTTTTCTGAGAACAATAGCTCAAGATTACCAGAAATGTGTTGTTTTCTATGTCTTGACTGTTATGGATAATGAATATTATAGGTATCTGTAATTCGTTAGTGTTAGCTTCATTTATTTATACCAACTGTTAGTTAATTTTGTAGTTTTAATTGGCTCATCTATATCACTTCGCATCTGTGTTACGCTGAACGACGTCGGCTGTAACTTTATTATTTGAGAAATTGTATGAGAAATTCTAGTTGAAATATATCTCTATTGTGATTGTGAAAACCAAAACAAAATCCATTGTGCAGTTTAGAAGAAGATCTACCGAGCGCAGCAAACACGTTAAGGCACTCAATTTAAAACATTTTTCACAAAAAATTAAACCGACGAAAAAACTGAAAAGTGAAAAATAAAAACCTTTTAGTCTAACTAAACTCCTAAATTAATTTATGTTTCAAATTTTGAGCCGGCGCCAAACTTGCATATTCCTCCGACTTTCGAAATTAAAGATTTTTTCACTTTTTGTTTTGTAATCGGATGTTTGCTTTTTTTGTGAAAGTTTTTATTTTCACTATTTAGGTGGTGGGTACCTAATCCCACAGAAATTCGAATACCACTACACTACTACTACTAGAACATCATCTACAGGGTGATTTTTAAAACATGCGACAAAATTTAAGGGGGTGTTCTACCCATCAATATGAACAACTTTTACTATGGGACCAACTAAGAATTCGCAAAAAAAAAAAATACCTTCCCATGTAAAAGCACATACCCGATTGGACCATTTTGTATAAAAAGGTCGAAATTTTTTTGCGAATTCCGAGTTGGTCTCATAGTAAAAGTTGTTCATATTGATGGGTAGAACACCCCCTTAAATTTTGTCGCATGTTTTAAAAATCAGCCTGTATATAAACTAAGTGGGAAAAAAGCGTATTATTGAAGCTAACTCAAAAACTTTCCAAAGCAAAGTTAATAAATTTTACATGGGACCAACTTCGAGGTACACCCTCCCGAATAAAACAAAAATCTTTAAAATCGGACTACACTATGAAAAGTTATGCGTGGTCATACATAAAAAATATAACAATTATACGTGTCGAATTGAGAACCTCCTCCATTTTTTTCCTGCATTTTTTAAAACCTAATCGCGGAATGTGAGATGTCAAGTTCTTGGTTATCTAAATGGTTTCTTATAAAAGTTATGTAAAGTAGAAAAATGTAATTGATTTGTGATTGTCAAGTTCTTTTATACAAAATAAAGTTGAGATTAACAATAATTGAATCGGGTAGGTACCTAAATAATATAAACTATTTAAATTTAGTTTGCCAAGCGTGATCACTCAGGGCTATTTGTAATTCTAATGGTTAACTCTCATCAGATTAACCAAAAGTAATTAAAAATGCAATAAAATTTAGGTTTAAACTTATTTGTATTTATATTTAGCACGAAGTCAACAACAATATACAACTAAAACGAAGCCAATATTGCCACTTTAGTGGTGGTAGTACTGGATAGCGGGTGCGGCCTTGACGAGCAGGGGCGCCGCCTTAACATGAACGGGCGCGGCTGTGGGAGCGGTGTTGTGCACCACTGCGTTGAAACCGCTGTGGTCATCAGCGGAGTACTCCACGGTCCTGATTGAACCATCAGCTTCATGGAACGAGTAAGATCCCTTCACAACATCACCATCGCGGGACTCCTGCTGAGACTTGTTATCGCCAGTGTGGTCATCGGCAACCGAGTATGAGTATTCATACTTGGGGTGGGCGATCTCTTCTTGATGAGCGACAACTTTGGCAACGGGAGCGGCGTGGTAGGCAACATGGGCTGGAGCGGCATGGTAGGTGACGGGGGCAGGGGCGGAGTGGTAGGCGACCTGGGCAGGGGCGGCGTGGTAGGCGATCGGGGCGTGTTGGGCAGGCTGGTCGTGACGCACGATGTTCTGGGAGGAGACAGCGGCAGCAGAGGAGTAGTGGGCAGGTGCGGAGTGGTGGGCGACGGGGGCAGCGTGGTAGGCAATGGGGACGGCGGCGACGGCGAGCTTAGCCACGGGTGCAGCGTGGTGGTAGGCCTGGTCGTGACGCACAATACTCTGGGATGAGACCGCTTCGGCGGGGGAGTAGTGGGCGTGCGTGGCCAGGAGACCAGCCTGGGCAACAGCCACGAATGCGCACAAAGCAACCACCTGAAAAATAAAAATATGCAAAGTTATTAAAAATATAAACAGTAATTATTTATTAATATACTTTTATTTATTTTTTCTTTCTGTAACTTACTTTGGAGAACATGTTGTTTCTTTTGTGATCAAAAGGTGATATGATAATCCAAATCTCGAAGCTAAACTATTTATAATACTGATCATTGCGTATTAACAAATTCTAGTGTAAGTAGTGGAAGTTGTCAAACAAGCTATGCGCGACCTTGCATCAGGTTATATGGTAACACTAATCAATACGTTCACTGAAGGTTCACATCGACGATTGCAAGAAATTTCACAAGTCATTGTGTCATTTAATTATGTCATGCAGATATTTTAAGGTAGGTACATACGTGTCCAGTTGTTGACGTTTTTCGGCTCATACTCGTATATTACGATGAACCCTAATCTATTCAAAGTGAGAGTGAACAGGCTTCTTCTGGGTAAGCTCACTCCATCGTCTTGTTTGTCTCTGTCACCTCTGACCTAGACTAGAGTCAAGAGCAAATCCATCTCAAATAAAAAAAAGTACAGAGGACACAGAGATATTCATGTAGTTAGGGGTGTGTGTGTGTGGCTATTAAAACTTTTAATCAGATTAGTCATTGTTTCATGAGTTCTTGAAAAATACAGACCTAATCTCGGCGCCTAACCCGTCATTAAGTTATTAGGACGCAATCCTTGAAAAGAGGAGCTTGTGGCTGAGTAATAACAGCCGCACGGGTCGATCCATCAGGTTAAGCTACGCTTGCCGGGGTTGGTCCGTAGATGGGTGACCATCTTTACATACCGAGACTCCTCCGTGCCTCGGAAAGCACGTTAAGCCGTTGGTCCCGGCCGTCATTCATGGATCTTTGACAATCGTTACGGATCATCAGAAGCCCGAAAGTCTGACAACCAGTCTGACCAAGGGGTACCATATTACCCAGTAACTGGGTTGTGGAGGTCAGATAGGCAGTCGCTCAAAGTAAAATACTGGTATTCAGCTGCATCCGGTTAGACTGGAAGCCGACCCCAACATAGTTGGGAAAGGCTAGGCAGATTGATTGAATCCTGTGGAGTCCCAGTCTTTGCAGATAATACTTGTTTATAATTTAGTGTTGGTCTAATGGGTCATCTTTCATTGTCTAAATTTACCCTTCCTTTTCTATATAACACCAGGTACTTATTCATCTTCTCCATGTAGTGTGGTGTTCAGCTCTCACACCTCCTCAACAACGTCCCGTGGTATATGAGAGAAGCTGTGGAATCATGGAATTTTGATTATCTAACAAAAGTGCAGGAACTGATACACGAACAAACTCAAACGCTTTTCTGAGTTTTCCAACACTTACACAAGGTACCATTAAAGAGTGTATTCAAAGAAAAAACATTTTTGTACTTTACAGTTTTCATCTAAATGGCTCTATAGGAGTCACCCTGACATTCTTTGCAAAACAGTGCGAAGAGTGCACGTCAATATAACTCTAATTGGTATATTTTGTAGTGTTAGATCTACTAGACACACTTTTTATTGGTCTCCGTTGTCGCTAATATTTCATATGTGAAAGTCATCCATACCTGTTTTTTGCATGAAGCCAACATTTTTATGTTAATTAATTTGAATTGTAAGTGACTTTGCTGCTGGTGTGCTTATTATAAAAAAAAAAAAAAAATAAACTACTAACTTTTGCCCACGGTTTCACCCGCGTGGAGGTCAGAAATTAACCTACGTGAACGTACCCCGAGATAAAAAGTATCTTATGTCCTAGTCGAGGTCATGGTTTACCCATGTGCAAAAAAATCATCCAAGTCCATTCAGCCGTTTTAGCGTAAAAGCGTAACAAAAAAAAAAAACAAACTCACCTTCGCATTTAAAAATAAAAAAATATTATGTACAGGTGAATTTTTCAAGTGGGCGTGGATGGCCAAATCCGAAACTATCACGAATAGCGAAAAGTACTCAAAGGAGTCTCGGTCTCGATTTTGATGAAGACTAAAACTGCATCATTGGATTTTTGAAAAATCAGTTTGACATATTTTCTATATTAGCTGCAAAATTGAAATATTTATTCTTCAGATAAGAGTTTATAATTATATTATTAGGTAAGTTATCTGACCATTGAAAAATTTGCCCTAAACCAACTAAACGGCCTTGCCTCCGGTCATAATATTTAGATAACTTCGACATACCACATATTCATTACTTGTTATTATTCATGTTACTTTAATTTATTGGCTTAAAAATTATGTAGGTGGAAAATATGTGAGGCATCCTTTAGCTTCAATAGCAATAATTATAATTACTATTGAAGCTACAGGATGCCACAAACAAAACAAATAAGAAACGTGACGAATCATTTCGCATGTATTATACAGACTAAAGGTCCTCTGGTCCGCACCGGCTGCAACGCATGCACGGCACGCAACTTATTGAATGGATTTGCTTACGGCATGCGTCGACTGTGTCCGGATTTTTGTCGTCTGTGAGATTGACGAGCATGTTATTATTATCTGTTGCTTGTTCGCAGCAGAAGAACGTCAAAGTAAACATAAAATGTGGGTTTATGTTTGGAGAATATCATTCATTATTTTTTACTGTTACTTCAATCAATCAGTCTGCCTAGCCTTTTCCCAGCTATGTTGGAGTCGGCTTCCAGCCTAACCGGATGCAGCTGAATACCATTATTTTACATGGAGCGGCTGCCTATCTGACCTCCACAACCCAGTTATTGGGTATTACGATACCCCTTGGTAAAACTGGTTGTCAGACTTTCGGGCTTGTGACGACCCGTAACGACTCGACTCGACTTGTGACGAAAGGTCCACGAATGACAACCGTGGCCACCTTCACGGTGAACAAAGATTTTTTGATTACATTCACCTGTCGAGATCTAAATTAATAAATCTGCTTGATATAGTCAAACCTTATTTTACGAAACAAAATTTGGTAAACATTTAGAAAGGGGATGACACTGAAACACATCAGTGGGATCACACTGACAACTCACTCCACGCTCACAGTTTTCACGGTGAATCGGCGAATTCAAAAACGCCGCACGGTGCGGGTGGTACCGATAGTCGACGCAGTGCTATATGAATTCATTCATACAGAGCAAACCAAAATCCGTTGCGCGCTGTGCGTACGTTGCGGCCGGCGCGGACCAATGGACGCTCACCTTAAAGTTTCTTTTACACTGTGCAAGTTTCTGGATCGTTCAAAATTGAATGCCATAATTATACCACGTTAAATTTTATTGCCTTCAAGAATTACATACTAGTGACATGTCCATAAAATGGCATACAATAATTGAATGCAAGTTTTGCCATTCAATAAATCGCATGCGAGTTAATTATACGTGTTGTTTAGACGGTGCCAATTAATTGCCCTTCAAAAACTATGGTATGACACAGACAACAAACTTGCACCGTGTAAATGGAGCTTAACATAGACATATCAAAAGTGTCAAGGGATCAAAGCTATAAAAAAAAAAAAAAAAAAAATGTCTATTTAGATTGATTAAATAAAAGTTTTCGAATGTGTAGATCGAAGATGTACTCTCTGATTTTGCATAGAAAGACATTTTGCGATTTTTGCTTATGCTTAAAATGTGATAAAAAGATAAAAATAACAGTTTTTAAAGGTTTATTGCGTAAAATAAACAATTAGTAGTTTGTTTTTACATAATTGCAGTGTAATTATACTAGCTTATGCCCGCGACTTCGTCCGCGTGAAATTTCTTGTTCCCGCGACCCAACCCGTCGTATCGCATGCCCGCGCTATTACTTCGTTTGCGCTTAGCGTTCTTTCTGACTTTTTTCTTTTTTCTCGTCTTTTAAGGGCCCTAACGTGAGTTAAATAGCCTATAAGCCTTGCTCAAGAATTGGGCTCAAATGCAAAAAGATTTTTTCAAATCCGACTGGTGTATTCCCAGTGATTAGGGCATTCAAATAAACTAACAAAAAACAAACTCTTTCGCTTTAATCTACCGACAATATGGAACTAATAAATCGAGAGGGTCGTCAATCCGCGGAAGATCTTGCGATTCAGAAAAATTACGTATTTGCACAACGCCATCTATGAGTAAATCTGAGAGGTAAATGTATAAAATCTATGCGCGAATGGTATGAATGAAAGTTATTTTGCGTTTTAGTAATTTTAAATTATTACAAAAATTATATAACCAATTGAAAATTACAGTAGTAATGGGCAAATCTTATCTCTATGATGTCGTTGTGATCATAAAATAATTTATTTTAATAAGGATTAATATTTTGTTATTTAAATAATCATCCAAACGTAAGTATGTCGAAAAAATACTTTTGTAAAACTTAATAGAAACGATAAAACATAAAAGATAGAAAAATGGTGTCGAGGACTTTTTGTTGAATTATTTAAGACAGACCCGATTTTGAAATAAAGGTGCGATATATTGTTTTCTATTTTAAACAACTGTATAAATAGCGTATGCAAGTAATTCTGTTTAAAGAGATATTTTTTTTTCGACTTGCTAGACAAAATAGCTGATAGCTGGGCTAATATGCATGATACAAATAATTAATAGTCTATAGCACTTAGGAATAATGTAGCTTTCCACCAGGGAAAAAAAAATTAACAACCAACCTATTGAAGAAACAGACGCTACAAAATTTGTCGGCTTGTATATCCTAACTAATATTATATAATATGCGAAAGTAAGTTTGTTTGTTACCTTTTAACGTCTAAACCACTGAACCAATCACCCTGAAACTTTGCATGTACGTTGTCAGGTGTACAGAATTGGACATAGGGTACCTTTCATTCCAAAAAAGTACTGTTTCCGTGGAAAACAACAATAACGTTCTTATGATAATAGATGACGCCACATGTCTTTCCAATCATGATTGGATTATATTATTACAAAAGCTTCAGTGGTGTGTTAAGAGTTTTTTTTTATTTTTTTTTTTTATTTAACTAAATACATTTTGTGAGGTTAGAGTGTCGATAGACCGGTTTTTCATCCTCCTAACTATCCTAATTTTTATTATATTATAAATGCGAAAGTGTGTTTGTTTGTTTGTTGATTACCTACGCTTTCACGCTAAAGCGGCTGAGCGGATTGGATGAAATTTGGCACGTGGGTAGACCATGACCTGGATAAGGATATAGGCTACTATTCATCCTGGATCGCAGACAAAGTCGCGGGCAACAGCTAGTTGATAATAAAATGAATTGGAAACCACATATTGAACAATTGTCCATTGTTAAACGAAAAGGATCCAACCCACATTACACCTAATGTGGGTTGGATCCTTTTTGTTTAACTATGGACAATTGTGCTTATGCCCTACATGAACTTGCATATAATATTAAGTAAACCCAAGAACTTTCATAACTGCATATCACAGGCTTGTGGCGTCTATCCTCAGGTATGACATAATTTTTTGGGGGAACTCCACCAACAAGGACCTTGTCTTTAAGGCTCAGAAACGGTGCATTAGGGCTATGTTCGGTTTAAAATCTGTTTAAAATCTTAAAATATCCTTCTTAACAGAAGCGGAGGTGGAGGTGGAAAAATAAAGAAAAAAAAAATAAATAAAGAAAAAATCAACCTATTGGTTATCTAATTTTTAAGTCGTAACTATATTTCAAAAATCAGTTTTGCGGCTTTGTTACCTTGTAGGCGATTTTGTTGTGGTTCATAAATTAAACCGACTTCACTAAACAATTCCTTATTTCGTATAAATTGAACCTGACGGTGGCGGTGACATGGGAGTAAAAATTTGGAGCTTTGTTTTATATTTCCACCACATTAAAGGGTCTTTGCTTAGTTTTGGAGCCAATTTTCTTTATTAGACCTCCGTTACAATTCAGTTAAAATCATATGGAGGCGGAGACGAGGTTCTGTTACAACACTAGTTAGGATCTACTTCAGAAGAGAAGAAATATCCCAAAAATATACATTCCTTTTATTTATTAAAGGTGTACTCCAATGGTTTATCCACTATTAACATACAGCGTAATAGATGCATCGCCAAGTACAAGGTGGAGTAAAAGTAGATAATGTCAAAATATTTTTTTTGAAAATTGGCTGCCATTTGGTTGGAAATGAAAAAAAAGTTAGGATCTGCTTTCACGGAAAGTCTATATAAAGGTGTAACATTTATGACATTAAATACAATCGGCCAAATTACCACCTTCCGAGTTAATTTTAATACATAGTTTTAATAGTTTTAGTCAGGTTAGTATATTATTTTTTGCACATACGCCGGACGGCTGCCTATTGTCAGCTGTAGAGTTTAACAAGACCCCCATTACCACTTAAATCTACACTGGACGGGGTTCATATCGCTGGTGAGTGTCTTTGACTACGTAGACTATGGACCTACTTAATAAAAATGACAACAATGCGAACTCCACCAAACAAACCTCAGTCTGAAAGTGACATTTCCAATTTTGACCCGGATAATCCTTTGAATAGCGTTGGAAGTAGTGTCTACTTCCAACTCCAACAACTACTAAAAGGCCCCGATATGATAACCCAGAATCGCCAGTCGAGTCAAGCGTCAACACTAATGATGAACTAATGGCTGTATATATACTGTCCTAAATAAATTGTGCTCGGATGTTTTGGAACTAAAGCAGCAGAACACCAAGATTCAGTACGAGTATACTAATGAAGAGATGGATAAATCTATGAAATTTATGTCTAGCAAATATGAAGAAATGAAAGAACCGTTTCTCGCTATGGAACACGAACGAAAAGAAAACAGGAACTACATAGCAACTTTGGAAAATAAAATTGATGACCTACAAAAAAGGCTTAAGTTCACAGTTATCGAGTTCCGTAATTTGCCGCCTCAGTTTAAGCAAAAGACACACCTTTGTGAACTCGTTCAAAAAACTTGTGGTGCTTTCGAAACTCATATCTAACCAGCAGACATAAAGGACATAATATATACAATCCCAAGCAAATCAGGCGGATATACAGTAATAATGGACTTAACTTCAGTGTTGATTAAAAATAAGATCTTGAACAATGTGAAGCTTTATAATAGAGACCATGTCGACAATAAACTCTCCACCTCCACTATTGGGGTACCTGGACCTTCTACGCCCATTTATATAACCAAGAGCCTAACAAACAAGGAACGTAAACTGTATGCCATGGCCCGTGACTCTGCTAAGAACCTGAAGTTTAAATATTGCTGGGCTAATAGAGGCAGAATTTATATGCGTAAAGAGGATGGAGGTAAGCGCGTGGAGATTAAAAATGAAGCGGACTTATTGGTTCTCAATAAAATATGACTAAATACTTTTACACTAGGTACTGTACTATGCCAATGTTACTTTTGCAAATTGTATCGCAACTGCATGCTTAGCTAAGTGTACCTCTTGCTTTATCTTATCAATACAAGTATTTTATTTTTACGTTTACCCTCAGAAGATCATAATATTTCATGTAAATACACCTACACAATTACCTACCTTACTCAATTTCATATCACAATACATTCTGAGTTATACTATCACATATTATTGAAATCACCATTTAGCTTCAACTACACAACAAGATCGCTGCTAGCGTACTGTGTTAACTTTGAATTATCCCATGGGTTAGTACTAGATTTGGAAACCATTGATAATTATATTTATTACGATACCTGCTGGAATACGATTAGGGAGTGGATCTGGCTACTCTCACTTTATAACAATGGTTTATGCCACGAGATATATAAGCATTATAATTCGCGGTAATTACTGATTTACTACCTAACTTGGATGGCGTTTCTTTTTGTGTCGCGCAAACTTGTGACCCTGACGCCTGTTCTACTTTGTTACCTGTACCAAATACTAACCTCACCGTGTTACAACAAAACATTCGCAGTGTTCATGCCAATTTCCCTGGGCTTTTAACTTTACTGGAACGAATTAACTTACCTTGTGATGTAATTATTTTGTCCGAATGCTGGCTTTCGTGTAATCCCATCATTCCCACTATTGACGGCTACAACTCTTATAAAACTATAAATAACTATAACCAAAACGACGGTGTGGTCGTATATAGTAAAACGAGCTTATCCAATGTAAAAGTTAGAGAGCCGGTTATTTCTGAAGCAAATTGCCTAATTATTACATAGCGATTGTTGCTATTTACAGACCATATTATGCCTTTTCAGATCCTTCGATATTTATAGAATCGCTCGATAGTATCCTTGACGAACTCAAAACTTCTAGGAATATAATCTTAGTGGGAGACATAAATATTGATATTGCCCACAATTCTCAATCTAAACATTCTTTAGACTATCTGGATCTTCTTGCACACCATGGACTTTTCACAGGCCATACCTACCCTACCCATGGTTCCACTTGCCTTGATCACGTAAACCTGAAAACTTCTATTCCTTCTAAAATTTTAGTATTAGAATCTACCATCACGGATAACTATGCAGTACTTTTCGGCCTCTGTAGGAGAAAGAATGACAAAACTAAACATCCTTCTCGTAGCAAGATCAACGAGGATGCGCTTGCAAGTGATATACAGAACATTAATTTCGAACATGTATACTCCACTAAAGACACCAACTTAGCAACTAAATATTTAGTCGAACCTATTGTATCTGCTCTTGCTAAAAATACCACATCTATAAAACTGTCTCGCAGACGCAGACCTATCAAACCATGGATAACTCCAGGTCTATTGAAGTGTATGCGTCATAGGGACAATTTATATAAAAAAAAACTTAAGAATAACCCTGCTGATGAAATTTTCTTGTCTCCTATAGAAGGTACAGGAACTATTGTACGAATATTTTGCGAAAGGCCAAAACAGATTATGAAAAGTTAGAATTTGAAAAAGCAGGGAGGAACTCAAAACCAGTATGGAATGTTATCCAGAATGTCACTAATTTATCAAAGTCTCAGTCGTCCGCATATGAACTTCTTGAATCCTGTAGTGATAAGCAATCTTCCTTAAAAAAGGTTAACTCGTACTTCGCAAACGTATGCAGGAATTTAGCCGAAAAAATTATCAAGAGCTCTCAACCCCCTTCTTCCTCATCGTTCTCTTACTCTCAATCAAAGTCCTTTGTGTTATTAAATACCGATGAGTCAGAGGTGGAACATCTTATAATTTCTCTCAAAAATGGTACAGCAGCTGGCTGGGACGGCATTTCTGCTGAACTACTTAAAAGGCACAGACATATTATTGTCCCTCCACTCACATTTATTTGCAACTTAACTTTAAACACAGGTATCTTCCCTGATCTATTCAAAAAGGCATTACTGCACCCAATTTTTAAGTCTGGCGATCGGAACCGTGTCGAGAATTACCGGCCTATCTCTATTCTACCCGCGATGTCCAAGATACTTTAAAAAATTATTAACTCTAGGCTTGTTACATATTTGGAGACACACAGCTTGCTATCTCCAAATCAATTTGGTTTTAGAAAAAAATTGTCTACAAATGATGTTGTACATAATCTAGTCGATCATGGAGTCAAGAAACTTGATAAAAGACATAAGTGCGTCGCGCTGTTTCTGGACCTCGCGAAAGCCTTCGACACGGTTTCGGTTTCCAGGAGTATTCAAAAGCTCGAGTCTCTGGGAGTTAGGGGGGTGCAGCTGTCCCTATTCCCGAGTTATTTAACCAAAAGAACTCAAAGGATTAAAATAGGATCTTATACTAGCTATGATTTACCAATAGAATACGGAGTACCTCAAGGGAGTATCCTTGGTCCAACCTTGTTCTTGGTCTATATAAATGACCTCTGCAATTTTACTCTACAGGGCTGGTAACATATTTTCATATGCGGATGATACAGCGCTTATTTTTTTCATCGGAAACTTGGCCGGATACCTATCGTCATGCTCAGGTTGGATTTGATATAGTTAGAGAATGGCTAAATAACAATTTACTCACCTTAAACACAGCTAAAACTAAACTTCTCAATTTTTCTATTCGCAATCCATCGAATTCTTTTGATTCCTCCTTGCAAGTATGTGGGAAACCTTTACATAGCACTAATGATACTGCATGTGATAAAGAGTCAAGCGTTATTGTCCTTAAACGTGCGAAATCAATAAAGTATCTAGGCATAATGATAGACAGCAGCCTAACATTTAAAGAACACATTGAACACTTATCTAAGAGAGTAAGAAAACTTATCTACATTTTTAAACAATTACGTCTATCAGCTGATGCAGATGTCATGAAAATGGTATACCTAGCATTGTGTCACTCCATCCTTAGCTACTGCTTACTCACTTGGGGCGGTGCAGCAAAATCCAACCTGATAATGGTTGAGCGTGCGCAGAGAGCCGTGCTTAAGGTGTGCTGTTTTAAACCCCGTCTCTTTCCTACAAAACAGTTATACGAGTACTGTCAAGTTCCCACTGTCAGGCAACTATTTATGCTAATTACTGCAATGAAGTAGCATTCTCTAACACCATTCGATCGGGATTCTACTAGTCGTAACCACCTTGTAGCTAAATCTACCGCACTGAAAACATCCTTTAGCCGCAGATTCTTTGTCTTCCTTGGCCCATACTTGTACAACAAATTCCATAAATTGTTGTCCATACATCATTTAAAACGTCGCTTATACAAAACAACGCTACTAAAATGGCTACTTACGCAATCCTACTCAGAAACAGAATGTCTTTTGGAGGTCCTCCACTAAAAATCGTTAATATAGAAATTTCTTGAAGATGTATATACATAAACACTCACTCGAATACACACCCTCATACACGCCCTGTACACCCTCCCGCACAGTGACACATACACACCCGCTCACACACATACATATTCACTCCCACACCCAATATCACATTTACACACCCACCCACAACCCACTATACACATATTCACACACACCACCACACACATACCCCCACACTCACACACACCCCTATACGTACACTCACACACACACACACACACACACACATTTTTTCTGTTTTTCCTAATTCTTATTTTCAATTTAGCATTACTCACCTACTGTTAATCTTGTATAATCGGTTATTAAATACTTGTCATTGTAACCACGTCGTTGTTGCTTTTATCTGCTATTGTAGTATTTATAATAAGCTCTGTGAATTGGAAGCCTGGTGACCTGTAATACAGGTTTTTTACCTACCATAGGTACCAGCGATCCACAACCTAGATTGTAACCTACCATTGTTTTTATACTTAGTTTGTGGTGAGAAATAAACGATTATTATTATTATTATTACTATCCACTGTCTCATTTATGACGCTATGTTTAAAATATTGTTTAGGACAAACAAAAAGTATTGTTCTCAATATTGTTTACATTATATTTGTTTTAATGTTCTTATTGTTTACAGAATGTTGATAAATGAAATTACTGGAGAAAGAATTAATAGATTTAATTTTTTGTATAAAACAAATATCCAGGATGCAATATAACCTATGTCCTTCTCCGAGGCTACTTATCTCTCAAAGAACATTGCTCTGCCGTCATGCAATGATGAAATTTTCCTTTGATTCGTCCAAATATGACACTGGAAAATAATATCATGAAAAAATGCGATACTACGCTTTAAATTTTTTACAATATTTTGAAGTGCCTGTGCGATTATAATAATTCATATCATAAAATAAGTTAGGAATTTTCGTACGATTCCGTACGTGTTGATTAATAGGACGTTTAGAGCAATGTTCTTTCATAACGATCGACAGAGCGGACAGTTCGGCTGCCCCATTTCAAAATCTAGTAAGGGACACTTTTTACAAAAATCGTTTTATTGCAAATTCTTGCTAACCTAGTTAGTCCCTACCAAATACAAAAACACAGCGTTAAAAACTCACAAATACGCAGATATATTTAAAGCATCGAAACCTAGTGTGCCCTATTCACTGCCTCGTGACCACTTTACGCTTTTGTGCTCTCCTGTAAAATTTCGTTTTAAGTCCTTACTAGGTTTTGAAATAGGGCAGCCGAGTTAGTTTCGCATCATACTAATAAGTAGCTTCAGCCCGGGACTTTGTCCGCGTGAAATTTCTTGTTACCCCGACCCACTCCGTCTCCTTGCATCGCCCGTCCGCGCTATTACTCGCGTATTATTATTATTAGCGTTCTTTCTGATTGTTTTCTTTTGATCAGCTCCTAAGGGTTCTAGCGTGATGATATATATATAGCGTATGATCATTTTTAGCCCATTCTACTAAAATCTTAAATTCAAGATTTTTGAAAATTCAGTCACTAAGGTGTTAAAACATGGGATGAAAGTTTGTATAGAAATTCGCAATTTTTGTCGATGGGAAATACCGTCGGGCACACGGCTTGTCAAGTTGATAAAATTCATAAATTCACTGACAGACAACGCACAGCCAAACCACTGGATCTAGAAGCATGAAATTTTGCACAAGAGTTCCTTATAAAACGAACGAAATTACACCTTTGGTTTTTTCTATCAAAATTACATTTTGCGTGACTTTTGGGATAACCAGTAGAACCATTGCAATTTTATACTTTCACCTTACTGCAAAATCATGTTTATCTGAAACTAGCTTCTGCCCGCGACTTCGTTCGCGTGGAAGTAGTAAGACATCACAATATGCTAAAATAACAGCCATATTTTATAAAACATCCCAGCACACTATGTTTGTAGTTTTGGTCTCAGCAGCCAAAATATACAGATAGTTAGGGCTGATGACGCGGGAGCAAGCGACGTTGAGTTGTCTGTTTGAGACACACCTCGTACTGAGGTCGAATCCGCAGCCTGCAGTAGCAATTTTCCATTGCTTGCGAAGTTTTTCTTTTTTAGTGAATTATCAAACGCCTGCTTTCCTGTACATAATACCGAATGGCACAACACTCATACACTGATGATTCTTACAGATTATTCCTGATGATCCCGGATATCTTTCAAAATATATAACAGCAGATTGTACACACGCGATTTCTCATTAACGGTCACCTAACCATAGATTTTATTTTTGAAGTGAAAACTTCAAGCTCGTTGAGGGGGTTTTGGTAGGGGGAAATCTTACGGAATGCAACATGCTATGCATAGTTTTACGTTTAAATTTTTACTTTTTTTGGCAGTCCCATGACTGCCTATTTTTGTTATAAGCACGGATGATAAAGGAGGCCTACACTGCCTTTATTCCTGTATACGTTCTACGAACTATCACATATTTCTAACTTTATTATATTATAAATGCGAAAGTAAGTTTGTTTTTTTGTTTGTTACCTTTTCACGCTTAAACCACTGAACCGATCATCCTGAAATTTTGCATATACGTTGTCACGTGTACAGAAACGGACATAGAGTACCTTTCACCCCGAAACAAAGTACTGTTCCGGAGGAAAACAATAATAACGTTCTTATGGAAATAGATGGCGCCACGTGTCTTTAGAATCATGATCGAATTATTGTTGTTTTTTTATTATTTAAGTATGTACCTTTGTGAATCTAGAGTGTCGATAGACCGGTTTTTCATAATACTATAAATGCGACAGTTAGTTTGTTTGTTTGTTACGCTTTCACGCTAAAACCGCTGAACAGATTTTTTGGCACATGGGTAAACTATGACCTGGATTAGGACATAGGATACTTTTGATCTCGGTAGTACGTTCCCGTGGGATGATTTCTGACTTCCGGCGAAGCCGCGGGAAAAATCTAGTACTATATAAAAATGTAAAAATTTTGTTTCTTTCATTAATAAAATTAGTTGATTGTTACAACACAGCACACCGACCCGACATCGACACGATATCGGCGGCGGTGGTCAGATAATCGCATACGTTTAGTACCTACTAACAGCTTTTACGAGCGGTATGATACCGCTCGCTCATTGGACATGCTTTGTACGGACGTTTTATCCATTTACCCATAAATGGCGTTGTGCAAATACTTACGTTTTTCTAAACTGCGAGATTTTCCGGGGATAGATGACCCCTTCGATTTATTATTTCAATACTGTCGGTAGAATATAATAATAATAAATCAATCTGCCTAGCCTTTTCCCAACTATGTTGGGTTCGGCTTCCAGTCTAACCGGATGCAACTGAATACCAGTATTTTACATGGAGCGAATGCCTATCTGACCTCCACAACCCAGGTACTGGGTAATACGAAACCCCTTGGTAAGACTGGTTGTCAGACTTTCGGGCTTCTGACGACCCGTAACGACTATCAAAGATACACGAATGACAGCCGGGACCAACGGCTTAACGTGCTTTCCGAGGCACGGAGGAGTCTCGGTATGAAAAGATGGTCACCCATCCACAGACCAACCCCGGCAAGCGTAGCTTAACCTGATGGATCGACCCGTGCGGCTGTTATTACTTAGCCACGAGCTCCTTATACAATAATAATAATTATCATTATTTCAAATTTTCTAAGGGGCCTCTGCGAGTTGTCTTCGGCCCCTCGTACGCCTTCCAAAGGTCCGGGACCCCAGGGTTCCGAAAAATGTAAAAAATAATAATAAGTTATCTTAACGAATAACTACCGGAAACATTTATGAAGGACGGGACGGTTGACATGTGTCAGGCATGTCACCGGGTGAGTCCATCAGACATAATATCTCTGGTTGTTCTCCTCTGGCTAACGGTGATACTTGCACAGGCATAACCAAGTGGCCAGGATTATTCACCAGCAACTTGCTTTGAAATATAAACTTGTGGAATCTGAGGTACCGTATTACAGTATGTGCCCGACCCAGTTCTCGAAAATGACCCTGTGACGTTGTACTGGGATCGGTCTATCATTACTGACATGACTATTGTCACCAATAAGCCTGACATAAAGGTGATAGATCGATTAGTGCACCGCGCAATGATAGTCGATGTTACCATTCCACATGACGAGAACCCCGTGAAATCTGAGAAAGAGAAACAAATAAAATATCTCGACTTAGCATACGAGGTTGTTGACATGTGGAATATGAGCTCGGCTGACATCGGAACGGCCAATGGCCTGATGGCCGAAAACCTCGACCAACATCTCTCAAGGCTCTTGTTAGGCGGTTGGATCAAGGGCCAGATTCAGAAGGCAGTACTCCTTGATACGGCTCGCATCGTGAGGTGGCTCCTATCTCTGCAGCCCTAACCACCGGTAGCTTGTACCCTGCTCCCAACATGGCGGACTACTATTTTATATATTATTAAATGTTTTTTATATATTTTTTAAGAAATATTTAATAATGAATTTTATAAGAAAAAGAAATGAATAAACGAAATAATAATAATTATATCATCAGACACGGTCATCTGATCCCAAACTAAGCCGAGCTTGTACTATGGAAACCAGATAACTGATATACTACATACACTACTTTTTTAATATAGCAGAAGAGTTTATTTTTTTGTTTGTTTGAACGCGCTAATCTCTGGAACGACCCCAGTTGGATTTGAAAAAAATCTTTTGCATTTTATAGCCCGATCCTTGAAAAAGGCCATACGGTATTTAATATCACACTAGGGCTTTTAGGAGCCGAGCAAAAAGGAAAAATTCAGAAAGAATGCCAAGGGCAAACGAAGTAATAGCGAGCAGACGGTGAGATGCGATGCGACATGTTGTGACCACTGAGATAAAGTACTACGCTAGTAATAATATTTCTATGGTTGTGACAACAAATTTCACGCGGACGATATCGCGAGCAGAAGCTAGTCGTAAATAAATACGTGCTCTGCATTTTTGGGAGGCGGAGGTAGCATTTCAAAGGTATACAGGCCCGGAAAACCTCGCCGTAACACATGGAAATAGTTTTTATCCCGGTAAACATACATCTATGCGAGCGAAGCTATGGGCAAAATCTAGTTTAAAATAGGTCATTATTATTAGTCAATAGACTATATTATGGATTGAATTGGTCAGATAAAATAAGTGAAACAGATGCGCGGATTTCGCAAAATGGCGTCGACAGATGAAGGGATAAGCACAATATTAAATAAAAAAAGTAGTCTGGTAGAAGACACAGTGAAACAATCAGTATTATTGTACGACTAGAAATTATCAATAATTATACTTCTAAAATCTAAACTATTACAGTTAAAAATAATGTATTTATAATTACCTAACTGTAAATGGAACATTGCAACTGACACCGGCAATAAATGCAAGCTTTTTGAGATGAATAATGATTTCGAATAAAATCAGTTAGTCGAGTTCATCAGTCATTAATTATTGTTTAATTTTATTTTATTATTTTATTGATTTTATCAAGCAATCTAATATGTATCTTGAGATATTGATTGGAGATTGCAGTAAACAATGTATTTTAAATTATGCTCTTAAACCCAACTCAGCACCAATGATGTTGATAAATAAAAAAAAACTTTAAAAACCATGCAGTTTCGTCGTCAAATAACGCTGCTCAAAATTAACACTCTAGTCAAACAATAAGTAATATGCATGTGATTCAAAAAAAGGGTATTTTTTTTTTATAAACTGTATTTAAAAAATTAACTCCATCAATGTTTTTGATTATAATTTATTTTTGAGCAAGAAATAACCTTTAAAAAGTGCAAAAAACTGTGGGACACAAATATTTGAATAGTGACGCCATTCCTCAGAGCGAATGTAAAAGTCGAAAAAAGTCTATGACAACAATTATAAATGCCTATGTTTGCGATTTCATGTTAATTTGTTTGTTGTCATAGACTATGACGTAACAACAAAATGGAGGGCGTTTAAGGTGCCCATCTCGGTTGGCTATTTTTTTTTTTTTAAAGTAAGTAATTTCAATTGCTTTTTGGCGTTGAATATTTTTTTACTATTATATGGCAGTGTAAACTATCGAATGAAAATATAAAACAAAAAACATGCATAATCCCTATTGCCAACGGTCAGAAATTTTAACGATTGAGCAATTTATCTTGACATCTAAGCTATCTGAGGTGGGCATCGTCAAAAGTCGTAAATTATTAATACAAATCAATTAAATAAAAAGAAATTATACTTAGATATTTACAAATGTAAGATCGATGTGCGAAAACGATACCCTTTCCGGTGGGGCTTGACGGGGTACAGCATGGTATTGTGATTCATGTCTGGATAAACTTGCGGTACATAAACTTGCAGAGGAGGTGGCCTCCTGCCGTATTTCCCAGGGTATTCGCTAGGGAAGACTTCCGGCTTCGGAGGCACCTGCCCTGGGCTGTATACCCTCGCAATGTTCAGGTGTAGTCTATGGTACTTGGCGTGGGGTGTGTAACGTTTTGATTTTTCCTGCACGGGTACTACGGCTTCAACGCTGCAATGGTTTTTTTTTTTATATCAGTAAATAACACTAAAGCTAGACTGACTGAAAAGTATTGAATAATGTTGAATTGTTCACTGAATGGTGTCGAAGTCACGAGAGCAACTATTGGGCACAAAATTATACTAATAGGTATTATGCAAAATTGGGATAACTAATGTACGTATTTTAAAATACTTACAAATTATCAGGGTTTATTACGAATTGTTCGTTGGTTAAAGTCAAAGGCTTCTCCGTGTGCTCAGCAAGATCAAGCGTTGGCTTAACCGTCGTAGTCAATGGTTCCAATTTTAGGTTTATACCGATTGGTTTGACGTAGTTGGAGATCTGGAAGTATGCATGTTAATAATAACATCGTCAAGTAAATAATAAGTTCACTACAGCTATAACAGTGTGTAAGTGTAAACAGTGGCAACCTTTTAAGGGGTCATTGTACTCATCATTGTGTACAACTTTTACTATGGGACTAAACCTGAAACCGAGAAAAAAAAATCAGCTGTTCTATACATTTCTGTTCGCATAATTCGTCAAAATGTAGGGAAAAGCAAATTTTTTTTTCGCGATTTCAGGTTTAGTCCCGTAGTAAAAGTTGTTAATAATGATGAGTACCCCTTAATTAAAAGGTTGACACTGTTTACACTTACAACCTGTATATTTATAACTACAATTAATGAATGCCGATTCTGTTGTACACAAACTGAACTTAATTTAGGCTAACTTTTTCTCTAATGGATGTAAATTAGAGCTATTTAGTTGGAACTAATTTTTCCATAGAAATTCAGACGTCACGTAAAAACATGTCGACTAAAACACGGTGGAGCGCAAGGCCTAAACTAGTTTGACATCTTTAACTTAGTTCATAGCTATAGCCGTCCGTTTCCTTGCGCGGCCTGTCAGTAAAAGATAGCGATTATCTAATTTTAGTTTAATTAGTTTCAGGTTTTGAGTTGTTTCAATTATAAATTCCTAATGATGAAGGCACCCACGCAAATAGAAAAAAAGAAGTGGAAGTTCCCACGCAGCTATCACACACAATTATGCGTGTGTCACAATTATGCGTAAAAAATGTAAAATAATAAGAACCTTCGTCAGTTCTAATAAGTCTTATTTTGTATGAACAACAAATAAGCTTTTCGTCAAAGTTGAATTTGTTGTTCATACAAAATTAAGCCTTATTACAACTGTCAAAGGTTGTTATTACGTAGGGATTCTGAAAGTCTTGAGATTTAACTTTAATTTTCACAGTTTTTCAAAATATTGCTACCACAATTAATACACATCTGCATCCTTATAAATCAATCACTAAAAATTCCATTTCTGTTCAGGAATTTCCGCACATAATAGGTTGGGGAAAAAGTTTCTTCGCATTTTTTAAGAAAATTCAAAACATTTTTTAATATACTTTATTTACATTTAACTAAAGTATGTAGGTAACATTTTGTTCGATAACTTTTTGCCATCTTGTAAGTAGGGATATGATCCCATTACTATAGAAATTTTGGGACTTCTGGTCAAAATACCGCGACAAGTGGTTTTGGCAGTCCTCTCGTGATGTTAACCTGACACTGCCTAAAGAATTCTGAAGAGACCGAAACAGGTGGAAATCTGAAGGTGCAAGGTCAGGACTATACGGCGGATGCATTAACACCTCCCAGCCAAACTCTCTTAATTTTTGCTGAGTGGCTAAAGATGTGTGAGGTCTAGCGTTATCATGATGAAAAACCACACCCCTTCTGTTGATTAATTCCGGCCGCTTTCTCTCAACTTCTTGCTTTAATCTCATCAGTTGTTCGCAGTAGAGTTCAGAATCGATGGTCCTGCCTGGTGGTAACAGCTCATAATGAATAATCCCACCACACACACAGCATCACCTTGTTGCGAGTTAACCCGGGTTTCGCCACAGTCTGTGAAGCCTGACCGGCCTTTGACCACGACCTTTTTCGCACGTTCTTGTCATACGTGATCCACTTTTCATCACCAGTTATCAGCTTCTTCAAAAATGGTTCGGTTTCATTACGTCGTAATAAAGAATCACAAATGAGTACACGATTCATTAGGTTTCTTTCAGTGAGCTCGTGAGGTACCCAAATGTCGAGCTTTTTTGTGTACCCAGTTTTTTTCAAATGCGCCAAAACTGTTTTTCCAGTTCTTCAGCTACGTCGTAACTGCTGATATGCCGATCTTGCTCCACTTTTTCAAAAATGGCATCCATTTTATCCGTAATAGGGCGACCAGAGCGACGTGCATCTTTGACATCAAAATTACCGTATTGAAAACGCTTAAACCAAATTTGTGCTACTCTCACAGACACTACACTAGGTCCATAAACATCGCAAATTTTTTTCGCGGCTTGCGTTGCATTTTTACCATTTTTGTAGTAAAATTTTAAAATGTATCGAATTTCTTCATTAGATTCACTCATCTTGACGGTACGAAAAACAAATGAAAATCACACATTTTCCTAATTTGAATTTGGAATTATGTTCTTTAAAATTTAAACTTTCAATGATACCAAAACCAGCCAGATACAAATAGTATAGCCAAAAAGATTTTATTACAAGTTCATACATACTATAATGCGAAAAGACTTTTTCCCCAACCTATTGTCCCAGGCCGAAAGTAAAGCTTCTTCGTCCCGAAATCTTTGCCCTTTCAATTTACTTTTCACGAAAGGAAACAGTCCAAAGCCACATGGCACCAAGTCTGGGCTGTTCAAGGTTTATGTTCAAGAAGTTTCAAGCCAGCATCTCGCAAAAATTGGCAAGTAACGTCACCATGATGTGCTGGAGCATTATCATGATTATTCATGATGAAGATACCAGGTGCAGAGTTGTGACTTTGGACGAAGCTTCTTGAATTCCTGAATAAGTTGAGGAAGGCAGACAGTGGTGTACCAAGCAGCATTTACAGTCTTCTGCTCACGGAGAATTATTTGTTCAATAATTCCCCGAATACCGAAAAAAAAACACGATCATTTTCTTTTTTATCGACTTAGATGTTTTTACTTCAGTCGGAGTTTCTTCGCCTTCTATCACCCATATTTTATTTTGCTGCTTTGTGTATGCTGCGTCGTAACAATAAAGCCACGTTTCATCGCCTGTGACGATTGAAATGATGTCTTTAGAATTTCCGTTTTCAAAATTTGCAAACATTTTTAGGGTTTTTAGGGCACCTCAAAAAGAAAAAACGGAACCCTTAAAGGATCACTCGTGTGTCTGTCAGTCCGTCTGTCACAGCCAATTTTCTCCGAATCTAATAGACTGATTAAGTTGAAATTTGGTACACATATGAATTTCTGTGACCCAAAAAACGAAAGTGTAGTACAAAAAAAAATTGAATATGGGGGTCAATTTTGGGGGGCAAATAAAAAAATTAAAAAATAAAGTTACTGTACTGTGTGAAATATCAAATGAAAGGGCTTATTGTGAGGGTCTCAAATTTTTTTTTTTAATAAATTGTTTTAAAGTTATTTAAGAAAATAGACGAAAACTGACCATTCCCCCCCCCCCTTATTTCCGAAAATATTGAGCCCAAAATTTTGAAAAAAATACAGGACATGGTTCTTTACCTATAGAATACAGAAAAACTTATAAGAAGTCTATGGTCTTAAAATAACATGGTAAATCTCTCAATATGGTGCGTTCAAACTTACATTTGCCATTGGAATGTATGGGAGAACATGTTTTGCAACTACAATGTTAAGTTTGTTCTGGGGGTAAATTCATCGCAACAACGGAAAACTTCATTGTGCGTAGTCCAACACGCACTTGGCCGGTTTTTTTTACTGCATTTAACTTGCTGTTCCTTTTGTTCATCGGTAAGTTTATGTGGAATCCAAAGAGTACAAACTTTTCTATAACCTAAATGATGATGAATAATTGAATGTAACGCTGCTGAGTCAATCTGCAGTAAGGAGTCTATTTGCCGGTAGGTTATTAGCCGGTCAGTTTCAATTTAACTAACTGCAGAAATATTTTCTGGAGTAACTGCTTCCGTTGGTCGTCCAGAAAGCGGGTCGTCTTTTAGGTTTAAACGTCCACACTCAAACTGTTTGTACCATCTGTACCTACACGGTTGCACAAGAGGAACAGTCATCGCCAAGTATAGGCTTCATTTCTTCTAAACAGTTTCAGGACTTAATCCATGTAAAAAGTTATAACGTAACTGTACGTAATGTACGTAAATTGCGCGATATTCGATAGTCGTCCACGAAGCCATTATAGTGAACTTGTTCGAACACGATCTGCGGCAACACTGAATGCAATCAAATGACAACTGATACTAACGTATATCATAACATAAACAATCAAACTACGTACTCGCGTCGGCCATCCGCCTTAGTGTTATTAAGTATCTCAAGACTTTCAGAACACCCTACGTTTTATAATTTTTCCACATAATTGTGACACACTGTGATAGCTGAGCACTTCCACTTGTTTTTCTATTCCGTGAAGATACCCACACGTTTCTGAGAATATTTCTAGGAATATTAAAGGGAAACTAGATGGGTATTTACCACAAGGTGTTATCTAATAGCTTGAAACTCAGGCCACACTGAGGCGAATCTAGTGCGGGATGCGGGACGCGACTGCGTGTGTTGATTGTTATAATGATTAGTAAGACACGCGACTATTATGTTAATTAACTTGTATGGATCTCCATAGAAGTTCGTTGATACAATTATCGCGAATTTTGTCCAACATCCAGCGGGATTTGCTTCAGTTTGGCTTAATAGTACCTTAGCCGGTTTTTCTATTTCAATTGCTTCTGGGATTGTTCTATACACAGCATTGTGGCCCGGACTCCGACTCACTGGTGCCGCAGCTTCAGCTTTATATCCCGAGGCGTAACATTTCGTATCTGTAGCCTCCGGACGAGGTTCCAAATGGGATTTGGCATATAATAGTGTGATTTTTTTATCTAAACGAAATTCTGTTGGTTCCGAGGGAGCACTGGTGAGAGTGGGCGTGACTTTCATATATTCAGCGACTGCATTTATATTTTTAATAACTCCTTCACGTAGTGGTGCATACTGTAACTTCCGAAATATCTTTGGGAGCGCAGATCTAACAGGTCGCAATATTGAACTAAGAGTACTATATTGATCAACTTTAGCGTATTTATAGATCGCCGGAAAAACTACGTGTCCGTTGAAGCGTTCTGTCAGTAACATTTGGTTATCCGCTGCACATATCGCTATGAATGTAACTGTTATCACCTGGAAATTTTGAAACTATTAATCCAAAGATAACATCGCAAAACTATACATATTTTTGTTTAATATTACATACCTTGAAAATCATTATGTCTTTTGAAGAGATCAGTTAGAAAGAGCGACCGGAAGAAAAGTTTCACTATAAAATATCCAATAATCACTAAATATAATAACACTTTACGCAAACATAAATACCTATTGAGTATTTATTTCTTGCTAGATTTAGGTCCGTTACCAGCCAGTACCCACATTTCACTATTCACTAGTTTCTTACAAGATGAAAGTGTATTTTCTCTTTTCACAACATGAGCCGTCTGAGCGCCGACTTGCAGGTGAACCAATTGTCTATGTTTAGAGTAGGTAATGTTTTCATTCACATTCAATGATATCAATGTCTGAATTACTATTATTCCATGTACACCCATTGTTTATGCTTTCTCAAAGGGAAGTCATTACGTCACTTCAGATGACAAGTGTGTCTCAAACAAAGATTGATAGCCTAGGAAAAATATTGGGTGGCCAATTCGGAAGTATAAAACTTTAAATTATGATTATTTTTATTATAAACGAAAATTACCAGATATTTTCTCTTAATTATATAATTGCTTGGCCATTTTGAATGAAAAATAATATCCGCCAAATATCCAACTTTGTGCTGGTTTTATTTGCTATCGCTTTCGATAGTGTTTTTCACTGCTTTTAGTATTATAAATTTACCACGATACGTCCTTTTGTTAACGAAAAAAGTCAGGACCTGTCTGATCTGGTGAATTTGGGGGTCAATTAATGTCAACATTTCTTGAAATTTATTGTTTCGGAAACATTCTTCTCAAAGTTTCGACTATGTTTTGAGCTGCGTGGTTTCTGGCATCTGGCACTGATTAATTTGATGAAATAAAAAATTGAAAAATCATAACATTGTTGCGATTGCCAGTCGCAGTAACAGTAGCACCTGTCCTGCCGGTCTATTCTGTAGAAATCTCACCGTGAAGCGAATGCGAACGCGCGTGAGTGAAGTGAGCTTGAAGAGAGCTGTCATTCCACCTGATGTTAGGGATTGACACTATTGACAGCTCACTACACGCTCACCTCACCTAAGTTTTCACGGTGAGATTTGTACGGTGTGATTACTACACTTAACCAGTCAGACAAATAGAATTTAGGGATCAAAAAGGTTGTTCTTCTTCACTATAGTGAAAATGTTGTTTATGTACAGTCGCGACCAAAAGTCGATAAGCAAACTCACAAAGCAATAGCTTGGCGTTTAGTTTGACTTAAGACCTTCCATTTCCAAGAACATAAACATGCGTTGTCAACAACTGATTGTAGTTCATAATTTCAAAGTTATAACATGTGTAAAGATGACCTAGCGGATAGATGCGTGAATCAGTGAGCCGTGAGTTCAAATCTCACGCAGTGCTTGACTTTTGTAAGTTTTTACTTGATTGGAAGTAATGGGACAGAAATATAATATTCTTTATCTTGTTCGCTTGGTCACTCATTTCGTAAAGTTAGAAAGGTAGATCATAGAAAACTAAATAGGTATTGACAATTATATAATTATGTGTTATTAGAATATCATTTCTTTGTTATGTTATTATGAATTGACTAAGTGGGTATACAACAAAAAATCCTATGAACGGTTAAAAAAAAAGTTATTTTATCTAGTAGGAATTTAACGTCACAATTCTCTTAAGTTTGTTAATTTTATAAATAACTAAATAAAACGAATAAACATTTTTGTTACCATTCAGCACGACTTTTTTATTTAAACCTTCCAACACCGAAAAGATAAATTAAAAATCACAAAAATAGTTAAATAATAATACAATAAGTAATATTTAACTTCTTATAAAAATAAATAATAAATGAACATAGGTAAACATCTAACAAGTTTTTGCTTAAAATAGGAATATATTATTATGGTTCCAAAGAAACAAAAAACAGTCCAACATTGTGATTAAGATTCGAACTCAGACTTCATTGATCGTGAAACCATTGCTTAGCCCAAACAGCTACCCGCACATGTTATGTTTATGCGAATTTTAGCAATGCAATGGTAAGAACAGGTCGCCACTATGACGATTATTCTAAATTCAACAGAAATATAATGTTATTTCGCGTAGTACGACGACATGCGACAATTCATTAGTGTGTGTTATCTGCGGAATGTTGGCTCATACACGCACACGTACTGGTTCGTGCTCGCACAGTTCATAGCAATGTAATCCTTAGCATGCTTATGGACTTTTGAGCGTTTACTGTACAAATCATGTGATCAAAATGGGATTAGTTATTCGTACTGATTTGTCGAAAAGAATTGGGTCATTTTTCAATCCGATTAGGAACTTTCGGATAAAATTACTTAATGTTAATGCGGTAGTCATGGTCTTCTAAATGTTTTTTTTTTCGTGTGGTGAGTGACTAACGTGGTGACAGAGTTTTTAGCCACCCAAGGGGTTCTGACTTGGCTTCACATACCGTCGAGAAAATATCTCTCAGGCCATTACCATTTTTTAAGCAAGTGATGATTATAAAATACGTACATGAATCCGAAAAGTTAGAGGTGCGTGCCCTGGGTTCGACATAGTTATAAATGGTGCATATCGAATTTGCCATATTTTAACTAAATAGTGGATATCAAGCAACCGTAAAATTTGGCGCCAAACCAAAATGGTGTCCAAAAATGTTGTATAGGTCCAGTCGACAGACATTCGCGTTTACAAAATATACAGTTGCTGGGAGAAAATATGGCACATCCACTTTAAAAAAAAATCATTACATTAGGTAAATATTAAACAAAATGAGTGTGCTTGCTAAAAGTTTACAATCGCATTACGTAAAGGCATACCGTCATTTTTATTTAGAACAAAAAAATGATACTGACTGGCTGAATAAAAATTCTATCCCAATTTGGAAAGATCGTTCTAAAAGTAAGTTTGTTCATCAAAGACCAGAAAATACACACATTTTCATTGTATAATTCTGAAAACACGAGGTCAGAAGAAGAAAATACTGTGCCCATTGTTTTTTTTTTGTCAAAAAAAAAAAAATGCTCATTGCACAGCACACTCGCCATTAAGGCGAAAGCGCCAGGGTAGCCCACGAAATTCAAATTTTCTTTCGTTTTTTGCAAATTGCAAGTCAGTATTAAGTATTAGGTAACAAGTATGTATTTATAGAACTATAATCAATAAAATCAGTAATAGAACTGCATATATTTAATCCTCAAATGTCAATATTTCATGTTGACTTGCAAATTGCAATAAAATTCGCGGGCTACTTTAGAGCTTCCGCTTAATTTATATAATTAAACTGTGTATATACAGGGTAACCCAAAATAAATTCATTTTTGAAAATAGAATGAAAACAAAACTATTACATTTAAAAGTGTTTAATTTTATACGCCCTCTGATCGTTTGCTTATACACATCCGCTCTTAAGTTTCTAACACAGTTTCTCTGCTATAGAGACGTGGCTAAATATTACTTCTGCTGGAATCGGTAAAAGTACCTCAGACGTAGAAAATGATATCTATGTTTAATTTACTAAAATTACTATTGAAATTCATTATTACGAAAACGAATTAGCTTATATGATATCGTTACCATAAATATTAGAAGATAAGTTGTTGACACGGTCGCCGTGGCGTGGGTCTGAAGCTCGAGGCAAAAAGAGGTGGTTCAAGATACCATCGTATAGCGTATCATTTAAAAAAAATAAAAAAATATGTTAGCTTAATTTCTTACTGTCACATCATTGCAATTTCTCCTCTGTTGGTACAAGAATAGCATACGCCATAAGCAAAGGACAGCCAATCAGGAATTTTGGTTTGACAGTCCAGAGGGTCTAGGCAAAAGACAAAGTAACATTGTATTAGCGATAAAAGAAAAGAAAGAAAATACATTTATATAGCACAGACTAAAAGGACAAATAAAATATGATAACGATGATGGAAAAGTCAAAAATGTATTGGATTGGACATAAACTAGTGAAAAGCTGATGTCAATCCAAAACCATATTTGTGTAGAGAACACTAGCACCTTTAGTCGGGTTAAATTTATAAATGTAGAGTTTGTAAACTCGGATTTATGTTATTAACATTTTAACTCTTATTACGCGTTGCGCCACTAAAAAGTAACACCGGGTTAGATAATCTGGCATTGGAGTTTTTTGAGTTGGGAACATTACTGTTCAATAGACGAAAGGCAAAAGAATTGCAATGTCTTTGCCCTGATATGTAATCCAATCAAAAATGAATGAACGGAAATTGTATACACTTTCTTGTCTTTGAATTGACATTACATTTTAATAGTTTTGTACGAAATCTTGAGATTTAGTTTACTGATTGACGAAAACGTCAGATGGAAAAACCCTTAACCTTGTTTAAGATTTTTTTTATAATTTGTAGTTACCTATTTCTATATGAGTTCACAAATATATGGCTTGCTGATATAAGACCGAATTTTCACTTAGGTTGAACAATATAAAATTCAAAATAAGCCCACATCCTTAGGAAAGTTATTGGTCTCGCTGTGCAGCGAGACTCATCATTTATCTAAACCCACATCGGGGTTTAAATATTTAGGAGTTTAACTCTAGATTTACTTCTAACTCTTGGTGGCGCAAGATGAATTATTTGATTAACCCCGAGTTAACTGTTAGCTCCGAGTTATTTAGAATAACCCATGAACGCGCAACTGGCATTACTGAGCAAACTGCTCTATGCAATAGAACGCAAATGCGTGAATATGCACAATTTCAGAACTAAATAATAAAAAAATTGCTACCGCCTATCCCTTGAGCTATACGGATAAGTCCATTCTCATGAATGCATTGTAACATATTTTAAACTGAGTAGGTACCGTAATCAGTGACGCGATATGTTCAAAAATGGCCCTGACCTTATAAGTGGGTCATAAAACCTTTCGTTATTATAATAACTACTGATATGCAGGTAACTCCTTTTTAGGGTTCCGTACCATAATGGTAAAAAGGAACCCTAATGGTGCGACTCAGTCTGTCTGTCTGTCTGTTACAGCTGGATATCTCAAGAATAACTAATGCTATCAACTTGAATTTCGGAATAGTTTTAGATGACGTTTGCCTAAACATTTTGCAAATAAGAAATATATATATTTTGCAACAGGGACTTAAAGGGGGTCTTAAAAATTCAAAGTGGGGCTACTAGGGCATGTGGGGTATCATGTGAAAGAGCGCTGTTTGCATATTTTCAAACATTTTTTTTATGCCAAACGGTTTTCGACTTTTGATGAAAAATGTAAAAAAAAATACTTTTTCCCCCACCTTATCTCCGAAGTTTGCATAGAGAAAAATCTAAAATTATTCTGTGTGATAGAAGTTTATGTAAATATTACAGAAAAAATAAAACGATGTCTCTAAATAGCACACTTTTTTTTTGATGGTACGGAACCCTCGGTGCGCGGGTCCGACTTGCTCTTGACCGGTTTTTTAAATATGCTATATTGTTATTAATAAGAACGAGGACTGTGTAAACTTACCCAAATAAATTGTTACCTACGTAGGTAGGCTGTTTTCAATAAGGATTTAGAAATTATTTTTCCACTGTTATTACTATAGTATTTTTAAGTACTTATTGCGAGGTCTAGGAACGCCGAAAATATTACCTATGAAACTACCGTTTAGTATGCAAAAAGTTAAAGTAATTTTTTTATAGATATCTTTAATTTCTATCAATCAAAATGTGCACCCATGCTATATATAGATGCATCTGTGCCAGCGCAGTGGTAATTTTTCAATGCCCTTCTTGAAGTACGATAATCAGGTGTACGGTAGCCAACAAACTCTTCAAAGGCATTTTGATAACTGCCTTACGGGTAATGAATTTTTTTCCCTGTCAAAGAGT
This sequence comes from Dicycla oo, assembly GCA_948252095.1. NCBI lineage: Eukaryota > Metazoa > Arthropoda > Insecta > Lepidoptera > Noctuidae > Dicycla > Dicycla oo. The sequence goes on from OX411714.1 coordinate 22,775,962, forward strand.
TGTAGAAATTTTGGAAAAAGTCTGTCGGCGCAAGATCTGGTGAGTACGGTGGATGACGAAAAACTTTGTAGCTTAGAGCTCGCAAAGCTCCGGCCAGTTAATCGCTCGTCCCGCTGCTCCTACACACGACAACGCTCGACCTCATATAGCACAACAGATCGTATTTTGTGCTATATGAGGTCGAGCGTTGTCGTGTAGGAGCAGCGGGACGAGCGATTAACTGGCCGGAGCTTTGAGAGCTTCTCCATCATTGTGTCCAGTTCCTCACAGTACACATCCGCAGTAATGCTGGTGATATTTGGTAAGAAGCTGTGATGAATTATACCAGTTGTCCCCAGCGAGGGCAAAAACGTCCCGCTTTCGCAAACAGAGCGAACGATTAATTTAAGTATCTACCTATTATTTTTGAACACGCAATGCGACAGATGAAAAAATCACTAGCTGGAATGACAGTGATACAGCATCACTGTCAGTCGCCAAAATCTTGTGAAAATAAAAATCATTTTGTCAATAACCTCTAACGTAAACAGAAGGCTTTTGTCATATTCCTTGATTCGGCCAAGCGACACAGTCACTTTCACAATCTCTGTACACAACCCACTAAACAAATTTGGAAACATGAGTATAGGGGGTCTAATCATTTTATTAATACTCTTCCGGGACAACATAATATACTTATCTTTCCGTTTCCAAATCAATAAAACATGAAATTATTAAATATTATGATTTTAATTAACTGTGATTGTGCCTCAATTTTTTTATTATTTACTTCAGTAATGATAACTGCTACTTACAGCTACCCAATGGTAAGATCATATCTTTTGCTGATGATACAGCACTACTTTTTATAGCCGAGTCTAAATATTCACACAGATGTTCCCAAATTGAATCTTTTTAAAATGATAGGAGCCTTTTCCCTCTAGTAGGGAGCGTGTTTTGACCCATTTAACTGTAGATCTTTACAGCACTGTGTAAATTGCTCAGGTAATTTAATTTTTTTATACTGTACCAACTTACTACTCGTATTTGAATCTCGAGTAAACGTAGAATATAGATACTCCGGTGAGGCGGTGAAATACTCCAAGCCAAATTTTCACTTCTAGTTCAATATAATAAGGTCTAAACAAAATACCTGACTGCCTCGACAAAAAGAGACTGAGTAAAAACCGAACACATTATTCAGAATTTTAACAATTTTTACTATGATGCCATTTAAAAACACTGAAAAGTACGAAAATGATTAGTTTGCAAGGTTGTGCAATTGTGTTTCGCAGAGCCTTCCCGTATAGGTGTACCTAGAAATACAACTTTGGTTGGTACACATTCCTTAATTTACAAGAAAAAAAATTACGGCTTCGTACAACTTGCTTATTTTATTTTAAATAAATAACATCTACACTATCGTTTCGCTAGGATAAAATATGCACTCAGTGGTGGTGAGCGAGCAGGACGGGCGCGTGTCCGGAGTGAGCAGGCGCGTGGTGTGCAGGCGCGGAGTTGTGCACCACCGCGTTGAAGCCGCTGTGGTCGTCGGCGGAGTACTCCACGGTCCTGACGGAGCCGTCGGCCTCGTGGAACGAGTATGAGCCCTTCACAACATCACCATCGCGGGACTCCTGCTGGGACTTGTTGTCGCCGGTGTGGCCGTCAGCCACGGAGTACGAGAAGTCATATTTGGGGTGAGCCTGTTAACAATCACATTATAGATTAAATTCTGATAGTGAGTTTCAAGTATGATAGAAGAGTGCAAGACGACTTGAGCATCTGTTGTACTTACGTATTCCTCAGCGTGGGCGGAGACGAGGACTTTGTGGGCGGGTGCGATCGGCGAGGCGTATTGGACAGGAGCGGCCAGGTGAGCCACGTGAGCGGCGGGGTGAGCCTCATCGTGGCGCACGATGCTCTGGGAGGAGACGGCGCCAGCCGAAGAGTAGTGCGCCGCGGGCAGCAGACCAGCTGCTGACACCGCCAACACCGCGCTCAGGGCTACGATCTACAACACACAACATTGTTAGCACAGGACCTAATACAAAAAATAAAAACAATAATGCATTTGAATGTTATTTTTAGAACTCACTTTGGAGAACATGTTTTTAATATTAATTGAGATACAACTGATACATTGCATAGGTTAGGATCGGTTTATATACCTTGCGTTTGTATTTTGAGTAAGACAAGGTCGACGGGTCACGGAGCGACTTCAAAGATTCAATCGATTTCTATCGAATTTTTAATGTGTAAAAGAACTTTACAAGACTTTAGATACACAACTGTTACTAGCAATTTCGACAAGGAACATCACTTATAACATTAAACTGGGAGACTTAAAAGAGATTCGAATCAAAGAGCAGTTTTAATGAAATTACAATTTCAGGTCGAAATCTATACGTACCTAACCATTTTATGATACCTAATAATAAATTGTTTTGGTAACATGTAGGTAGCTCGATTCAAGCAGTCTAACAAAACGATTTCAGGAGTTTTAAATACGAGATGAAGATAGGCGTTTTTAGGGTTCTGTACCTCAAAAGGAAAAAGGAACCCTAAAAGGATCACTTTGTTGTCCGTCTGTCCGTCTGTCTGTCAAGACCCATTTTCTCAGGAACGAGTAAAGGTATCTAGTAGAAATTTATAAAAAATACTCGGGTATATGGTCGCTTTCAGCTATGAAAAAATAAAACTTGTAAGTCAACGTGATCAAAAGATATGACCGTTTATGTCGCATATTTTGCGATTTCACAAGAGAATCAAAACCTATACGGTACTTCCCGTTGACCTAGAATCATGAAATTTGACAAGAAGCAAGGTCTCACAGCACAAGTAAAGGAATAGTCCAGGAATCGTTAATTTGTGATTTAATCACATTTTTTTCGGGTTATAAACTTAAATTTGCTGCGGGAGAAATTGGACGTATATCAATGTATGGAAGAACATGATTTTCAACTATAATGTTAAGTTTGCTTTTGGGATAAATTGTTTTCAACTACGGAACCCTCTATTGTGCGTAGTCCGATACGCACTTGGCCGGTTTTTTTTTGTGTCAGCATCAAAATACCATTAACAGTCACGTTTACAGATCATCTAAATTGACACACAATTCTTCGATAAACTGCTTTTTAGTATTTCATAATATGAAGACAAAAGTTTACTTCTGTTCCGATATCAATTTGATATTTTGCTCAGTAATTAACATTTTAAAACTTAATTAACTTTTGATATTGACTGTATCAGATAAAAATAGTCTGTTTTAAAAAATTATGACAAAGGTTTAACTTTTTAAGTATCGTATACGCTTCCGTGTAGCACGAAACATGCACGGTTTAATGTCAGGGATCTCATCGTGACCTCCAGATGCGGTCCACGAACTTAATATTATGCAATGAAGATGATTCATTCATTCACAAAAATATGAAGATGAGATGTACTGACTAGTCAGTGACTAGTCCGGCTTTTGTCTTTATTGATATTTCTATGCAAATAAAAATAGGATGGTTATAATGAAATCGTAACCTGCATTGTAAATTTTTTTAAAGTTTTTTTTTTAGAATTTGCCTTATAATTTGTAATATAATAAAATAAATAAAAAAATAATTCTAAACGTTTTCTACAACTCTGAATATACCGTAACGTTTTTATAAATTATTTAATCATTTAAAAATTTTGCACAGTTTCGATTTTGAATCGAACTCGAACCCAAACACCACTTACAGCTATGATTGGCTTGGCCCACTAGTCGGTCTTTTTGCAACCGACTGTCGGCCAAAGTTATGGTCAGCCAATCTCGAATGCCGCGTTCTCAGGGCCCGTGCCTGTCGAGGCCTGTCGCGGCCCGTGCCGAGCATTCCACGGGTCATCCCATACAGCTGATCGGACGGGCGACGACAGGCCACCGCAGGCCGACTGTTCCCACAGACTGTCGGCCTGACCTGATTGCACAACCTTGCAAACTAATCATTTTCGTAATTTTCAGAGTTTTTAAATAGCATCATAGTACAAAATTGTTAAAATTCTGAATAATGTGTTCCGTTTTTACTTAGTCTCTTTTTATCGAGGCAGTCAGGTATTTTGTTTTGACCTTACTTTTCGTTTTAACTAGAAGTGAAGATTTGGCTTGGAGTATTTCACCGCCTCACCGGAGTATCTATATTCTGCGTTTATTCGAGATTCAAATACGAGAAGTAAGTTGGGAGAATACAAACAAAATAATTACCTGAGCAAATTTTACAGTGCTGTAAAGATCTACAATTAAATAGGTCAAGACACATTCCCTATTGGAGGGAAAAGGCTCCTATCATTTTAAAAAGATTCGATTTGGGAACATCTGTGTGAATACATAGACTCGGCTGTAAAAAGTATTGCTGCATCATTAGCAAAAGATATGATCCTACCATTGGGTAGGTAGCAGTTATCATTACTGAAGTAAATAACAAAAAATTCGAGGCCCGATCACTGTTACAGAAAATCATAATATTTAATAATTTCCTGTTTTAATCATTTGGAAACGGAAAGATAAGTATGTTTTCCCGGAAGAGTATTAATAAAATGATTAGACCCCCTATACTCATGTTTCCAAACTTGTTAAGTCAAAGAATATGACAAAAGCCTTCTATTTACGTTAGAGATTATTAACAAAATGATTTTTTTTTTTTCACAAGATTTTGGCGACTGATACACTGACAGTGATACTGTATCACTGTCATTCCAGCTAGTGATTTTTTCATCTGTCGCATTGCGTGTGCAAAAATAATAGGTAGATACTTAAATTAATCGTTCGCTCTGTTTACGCAAGCGTAACGTTTTTGCCCTCGCTGGGGACAGCGGAACCGGCAGCCTGAAAGCGGGACTGTTCCGCCCAAAGCGGGAGGTATGTTCACGTTAGCAAAAATGAGGCTGACTGCTAAAATACGCATTTAACGGCAAAACAGTCGGATAGGATATCTACGCGGATATCTTCGACATAGTATTACATGAGGCAGTAACTGTCATGCGACTCGGGGTTCAAATAGTATCGCTCTGTTCTAAAATACGGGGGAGTTTCTGTTAGCCCGCGAAATTCGAATTTTCTTACGTTTTTTGCAATTTGCAGGTCAGTATCAGGTTTTATGTTGATCTAAATATGATTCGCGACCATAACAAATATGTAATTACAGAATTATAATCATAAAATCAGAATTATAAATAAAAAAAAAAATATTCAGCATTAAATATAAAGTTATACTACTGACTAATGTATCTGCACTGTGACAGCGGGACCGCACTCTTTATCTCAAAGTTGGGTAGTTACGCAAAGTGTCATTGTTAGATTTTGGGGGTACCCACGCACCTAAATAATTATTTTGTAATCAAATACGTCAGGTCCGAGTGTCGAAGGACAATGATTAGTTTTTATACTTTATGTTTAAATTTGATCTCATGTAAGTGAAATGTAAATTTATGAGAATTAAATGTCTTTAACTAGAATAGAACTCCTTAAGTTAGTATAATCCTCAAATGCCAAGATTTCATGAAATAGTCATTCAACAGGCTTACCTAGTCCCAAAGAGTTATGTTGCTGACTTTAATGATTATAATTTTGTAAATACATACTTGTTACGGTCGCGAATCATACTTTAATCAACAGACAACCTAATACTGACTTGCAAATCGTAAAAAAAGTGTAAGAATATTATAATTTCGCGGGCTACATGGAGCTTCCCCCTTAACTCGAAATATTTTTGTTATTTCAGATAAGAACTAACGTATTTTAGGCATGGTGAAAATTTCAAAGCTGAATCTTGAGTTAAATTGAGTCATTAAGTCAACATTTTTTCTTAATATCCCTCGGCAATCATCGTATTTCCGAATACAAATGAATGCTAATTTCCATGTCCATTCCATTAGATTTATCGATTATAATAATTTTAATTCAGAACTAAGTACTTTTTTGTTGATTTGTATTGATTATTACTTAAATCTGAATTAAAATTATTATACATGATAAATCTAATAAGTAATTGATGGACGTGTAAATTACAAACGAATGCTTCGTTTGGATTCGGAAATTCAATGATTGCCGAGGGACATTATGAAAATGGAAAATAGTTGTACTCACCAGCATGTCAAGCTACCCGAAACTGTCAAATTTTCCCAATCAACCTTGAACCTAATATTTTACCGATAAAGTTGAAAATCTTTTAAAGAAATTTGATAGATTGTAGTAGCTTGAAGTGCTGGCGACTGTACATATTCGTTTCAGTTTGTCACTATCGTGTCACACTGTAGAGTACAATACGACAGTACTAAACGTTCCATCGTTTATCTGTGGAAAAACCGAACTTTGCCGAATTAAATGTATAATAAATCTATAATAATTTAGGTGGGAATATAAATCAATTTGTATTGGTCGATAATCACGTTTCATATGTTATATTTCGGTTTTTCCGAAGATAAACGATGGAACCTCTGAGTACTGTCGTACTGTGCCTAATTCTATCTGAAAATACCCTTAATGATCCAGATGATGAAAATATTTCCTGATACCACAAATTTATCATAGTTACTATTTGTATTCCAAGCGTGTAAAACAAGTTTCATTCAACTTTATTGGAATGTGTTGATCGCTTCTACTTATGAGTTCAGCGATCTCATAAAGCTCATAATAACAACGTGACCGACAGACAGCGTGTCGCAATATCACTAGAACATCTTCACGTGTTGGGATCGCAAACTTATGAATGAGTGAATCATCTTCATTACATAGTGATAAGTTCGAAGACCGCATCTTGAGGTCACGGTGATCGATCCGTGTCATCATTAAATTATGTAACAATTAGTAAAGCTTTATATGGAAATAGTAAATTAAACTAGTTTGTGTTATATTGGTTTATAGAAAGCACTTTTTGTTCAAGGTTCTTTATACTTAAACATTTTGCTCTTTACCTACTATGTAAAATACTAAATTAACACAAAACATCATGACTTGTAACGTGTGTTGACGTATCGCTGATACTCGTACATAATACCGATTTGCGATTGAAAAGCAATTATTGCGCAATTGACCAACAATTTTGCTGTCGCTAGGCTTCTGCCAGATACGTAATAAGCCTGCCGGCACAGATCCAGACTCCTGGCTGCTACTGAGAAATTCCAGATAGGAAAACCCAATAACACCTTGTCTGAGCTGGGAATCGAACCCAGGACTAAACTAAATTAGTTACTACTGAATTAAGTTAAGCCAAAATGGCGCAATTTAAACAGCAATATCTGTCATAATACATCACTACAACAACTAGACTAGAAGAAATTGTGCAACAAATTACCAAACGTTTTCCTACGGTCAATGTTTCTTATTAATATAACATGTTTGGTAAGTACGTACCGAGAAAGCTTCTAAGTGATCTATGAAGTCACATCGTGACCCGTCGACCTCGTCGCGCCCAAATATTGAGCGCAACATATATATAAGCCGATCTTAACACACGCCGTGCATCAGTTGTGTTTCAGATAATCATTACAACATGTTCTCTAAAGTGAGTTTCAAAAATAAAAGAAAATAATTATGTGAATATTTCTATTACTAATAGGTCCTGTGCTAACAATGTTGTGTGTTGTAGATTGTAGCCTTGAGCGCGGTGTTGGCGGTGTCAGCAGCTGGTCTGCTGCCCGCGGCACACTACTCTTCGGCTGGCGCCGTCTCCTCCCAGAGCATCGTGCGCCACGATGAGGCTCACCCCGCCGCTCACGTGGCTCATCTGGCCGCTCCCGTTCATTACGCCGCCCCCGTCCATTACGCCGCTGCCGCTCCCGCGCACTACGCCGCTCCCGCCCACTACGCCGCTCCCACTCCTGTCCACTACGCCGCTCCCGTCGCCAAGGTGATCGCACCTGTCCATGCCGAGGAATACGTAAGTACAACAGACGCTAATTCGTGCAATGATGCTGCAACTGCAACTTTCCAAAATCTAACCTACAACGTGTTTGTTAACAGGCTCACCCCAAATACGACTTCTCATACTCCGTCGCTGACGGCCACACCGGCGACAACAAGTCCCAGCAGGAGTCCCGCGACGGCGACGCTGTGCACGGCGAGTACTCGCTGGTTGAGGCTGACGGCTCCGTGCGCCACGTGCAGTACACCGCCGACGACCACAACGGTTTCAACGCGGTAGTGTCTAACTCTGCGCCCGCGCACCACGCGCCCGCGCATGCCGCGCACGCTGCGCACGCCCCTGTCCTGTTCGCTCACCACCACTGAGTGCCGTTCTAGTCCTAGTGAAACGAAGCCCAAGAGTTCGTATCGAACGTGACTCGTTGTAAATAGTGTTTAGTTATTTATAATAAAACAAGCAAGTTTTTGAAAACGAAATCCACCTATCTATTTATTGACCCGTTTATTCTTCATTATTATTTATCGTTGAAGGTATGAGAAAATGATTCTTCTAATGATCATACCACATTTCATTAAATAAACTTCAATTACGATTTCTTTGAAAAATACTAAGTACCAACTTAGCACCTAGAGCTCTCTCTCTCTCTTCTTCAACTTTTATTACTCGTAACCCAATACTGAGTGTAGGTCTCTTCCATTGCACGCCATTTTACCCGGTCTTAGGTCTCTCGCATCAGACCCAGTACTTGATAAATTATTCATGAAAATGTTGTGTAATGGATAAATCAGCTGTATATGCTTTTCTCTCTATACCTACTATTCTAACTAATATGATTGTACAAATGCGTAAGTAATGCATACGTAATTTGGCACATGGGTAGTAGATCTATATAATACTTTTATCCCAGTAGTACGTTCCCGTAGGGTAACTTCTGACCTCCATGCAGGTGAAACCGCAGGCAAAAACACGTATCTGTATAAAAGAGCATAAAATATTGAATAATAACTGAAATAATAATTATGTTGGCATACTGAAAAACTCGAATGTTATACAAATGAATCAAAACTAAGTCTCTTTTCATGAATCTGTAAAGGAATCAACACAAAATTAAAAATCAGAACCCAAAATCAAAATACAAGATGGTGTCTATGACCTTATAAGTACCCATAACAAATAATTTTCCAGCCATAACCTTTATTTAGAATAACGATCAAATTTGTAGTATTTGTAAATGAAATCCAATGAAAACCTACCCATGACGAATAATTATGAGAAGGTGGTAAAATTGTGTATAATACACACAGTAGCTACCGTAACTCATTTGAAAATTTGGAACAGAGCAACATTTGACAGTAAATTAGACAAATGGATAGATTTTCAGTAGTAGCAAAATATACAAAGTTCTCGAGAACTAAATGGTTTGTCGGTATGCGCGATGTCATAAAATACTATTTGCAAGAGCAGCGAGCATTTTTTGATTAGGTCATTATTTTTTCTTTGGGAATATTTTACTCTGTTTTATATACCAACAAAGGTACAGTAGGTATAAGGTTCCTATTTTAAATTGGATTCAGTTCTTACTTTCATTTTCAACCAACTTCAAAAAGAAGGAGATTTTATACGTAGGATACGTAGATACACGTTATATCGTTACCATGGACAGAAATTTAAAAGCGTCTTCTTATATTTCCATACATTTTACGTTCCTGTGTTTTCATGATGCCGTGACGTGGATGCCCACAGTAATAACGTCACGTTAAAAGTCATAACAGCGACCATTAGGTAAAAGATTGATGAAGGACTTCAGAGATAGATACCGAATGAAACTCTTTAATCGATAGCGTCAAATTACTAGTGGTTTGGTGACAATTCACCCAGGGTTGCGCGGGGAGCGGGACGCGTGAGTGGGGACTTTCGAATATAAAATAAAATAAACTTTCGGAAATATGTAATCCGGATTTATTACCTACACAAAATCAATCTGCCTAGCCTTTTCCCAACTATGTTGGGGTCGGCTTCCAGTCTAACCGGATGCAGCTGAATACCAGTATTTTACATGGAGCGACTGCCTATCTGACCTCCACAACCCAGTTATTGGGTAATACGATACCCCTTGGTAAGACTGGTTGTCAGACTTTCGGGCTTCTGACGACCCGTAACGACTGCCATAGATCCACGAATAACAGCCGGGACCAACGGCTTAACGTGCTTTTTCGAGGCACGGAGGAGTCTCGGTATGTAAAGATGGTCACCCATCTATGGACCAACCTCGGCAAGCGTAGCTTAACCTGATGGATCGACCCGTGCGGCTGTTATTACTTAGCCACGAGCTCCATTTATTACCTACACATAATTATAAAATTATTTTGTTCTTGTAGAAGGCAGTTTTTATTACTAATTTGTTTACGACGATCCATATGCGCATTTTAATCTCAGCATTGTCTAATTGATTTATATTTGTCATTTTACACAATAACAGCTTTTGCCCGCGGCTTCGCCCGCGTGGTTGTCGGAAATTATCCCACGGGAACGCACTACCGGGATCAAAAGTATCCTATGTCCTAATCCAGGTCATAGTCTACCCATGTGCCAAATTTCATCCAAATCCGTTTAGCGGTTTTAGCGTGAAAGCGTAAGAAACAAATAAAACTTACTTTCGCATTTATAATATTATATAAAGTTAGGATTTTTTGGGCTTTTGTGACGTTTCTTGTTGGCGTGTCTACAAAATAAAATCAAATACGTGGTGGATCATTTTAAGCAACATCCAACTAGTTCTAAAGTTCCGAAAGTATTTCCAGGGTGATTGTCTATTGTCACTAATTAGGGATAGTTTTTTTCGTAGATACTTAGTTAGATAATAAAAATAAATATTTAAATTTTAATATGCTTGTTTTATTATAAATTACTAAACACTATTTACAACGAGTCGTGTTCGATACGAACTCTTGGGCTTCGTTTCGCTAGGACTAGAGCGGCACTCAGTGGTGGTGAGCGAGCAGGACGGGGGCGTGCGCGGCGTGCGCGGGCGCGTGGTGCGCGGGCGCAGAGTTGGACACCACCGCGTTGAAGCCGTTGTGGTCGTCGGCGGTGTACTGCACGTGGCGCACGGAGCCGTCAGCCTCAACCAGCGAGTACTCGCCGTGCACAGCGTCGCCGTCGCGGGACTCCTGCTGGGACTTGTTGTCGCCGGTGTGGCCGTCAGCGACGGAGTATGAGAAGTCGTATTTGGGGTGAGCCTGTTAACAAACACGTTGTAGGTTAGATTTTGGAAAGTTTCAGTTGCAGCATCATTGCACGAATTAGCGTCTGTTGTACTTACGTATTCCTCGGCATGGACAGGTGCGATCACCTTGGCGACGGGAGCGGCGTAGTGGACAGGAGCGGGAGCGGCGTAGTGGGCGGGAGCGGCGGCGGCGTAATGGACGGGGGCGGCGTAATGAACGGGAGCGGCCAGGTGAGCCACGTGAGCGGCGGGGTGAGCCTCATCGTGGCGCACGATGCTCTGGGAGGAGACGGCGCCAGCCGAAGAGTAGTGCGCCGCGGGCAGCAGACCAGCTGCTGACACCGCCAACACCGCGCTCAGGGCTACAATCTACAACACACAACATTGTTAGCACAGGACCACTAATACTAACTAATACAGGATTACTAATAGAAATATTAGTCCTGGTAGTAACACCGCACTCAGGGCTACAATCTACAATGCAAAATCAATTTTACTACTGGAGTTACTTCACTTCCAACACGCGTATAATATTTTCTGGAAAATGTTTTTTTCCATTAATTTATTGTTGTTAGTTCGAACACTTACTTTAGAGAACATATTGATATGTTTATGTGAGGTGCACAACTGATACATTGTATGAGTTAAGAGCCGTTTATATAGCAGGAGAACTTTGGGTGTGACAAGGTCGACAGGCCAAAGTTGTTCTAAAGTTTAAAGCTTCCCAACGTTCAATGTAATATTATGACTAATTGTTATGTGCATCGATTGGAGTGTAGTATTTTTAAAACTAAATACAAGTTTGGTTTTTGATTGCATTTTATTTTTTATAGGTACTATAGATTCATTCTATAACTGAATTGTATTTATTCGAGTCCACCCACTTTTCATAGAGCTCATATGCCATGGGGCCATACATATTGCTGGAACTTCCAACTTCCAACTTCCAACAAGCATTGCGTTTACGCTAAAGTGATCTTTCGAGAAGGGTTCTTGGCATTAGGTTTGAATGCGTGTTATAAAACACTAAAACGTATTATAGTATTGTTTTCAGAGGGTCTTATTGCTATACTTAGTATTTTTCATGTTGTGGTTGGGTGGGGACGTGAAATATTAAAACGAAACATATGATTATAATATGCCCACACGGCCATTACGATGTGTGTTTCGTCCCGAAGGACAACAGCAATAGTAATTAATTAACTCAACATATGACTTTATACATTATTGTTTATTATTAATACAAGCATTGGTATGAAATCTGTGTCCATACCTTCTTAACATCACATTCCTGACCACACTGATATCCTCAATTATACCTATCACATCCCTATCCACAAATAAATAAGAATGTACTTGTTACATAATAGACATTAAACAAATAATTGTAAACCAAATTAGAAATTGTTGACCAAATTAAAAAAAAATGTGATAAATTTAACCATTTTTGGAAAACTAATAGCAAAAAAAGTAGTCCTACCCAACTTCTTTGTAAGAATTTTGTAAGCTATTGAGTAAGTTACTTGTATTTACGTATATATGAGGAGCTCGTGGCTAAGTAATAACAGCCGCACGGGTCGATCCATCAGGTTAAGCTATGCTTGCCGGGGTAGATAGATCCGTAGATAGGTGACCATCTTTACGTACCGAGACTCCTCCGTGCCTCGGATAGCACGTTAAGCCGTTGGTCCCGGCTGTCACTCGTTGATCTTTGATAGTCGTTACGGGTCGTCAGAAGCCCGAAAGTCTGACAACCAGTCTTACCAAGGGGTATCGTAGTACCCAATAAACTGGGTTGTGGAGGTCAGATAGGCAGTCGCTCCATGTAAAATACTGGTATTCATCTGCATCCGGTTAGACTGGAAGACGACCCCAACATAGTTGGGAAAAGGCTAGGCAGATTGATTAATTGACTTGTATTTATGAAATACAAATAATTTGGTGGTACCTACAGGTACCACATCCCCTATGTACACAGAAATCCTCTTTGATATGACATCCCTATCCTATGTGATATCAAATAAGATATCTATCTATCCGTATTGGTATCCTCATTTATATCACATCCTTATGCGTACAGGTCAAATAAAAAGATGTTGGCAGTTCTCCAATACAATAGTAGAGTGATGTGGTTCAAGAATTAAAAATGATAGGTCAATTGAGAATAAATAAGCATTTATTTATTTAAGTTAGAGTATGTTTATAACAAGTCCTTAACAACGGGCATAGGAATGTAAATAACATAATTTACCTACTACATTTTCTATATAAATTAATGATGTTTATGTTCTTCGACGTGCTTGGTGGTTTGCTTGACAGCAGCGGAGAATCTGAAACAGATATGCATATTGAGTAAATATTGAGCTTTTAATTAGAAAAGGTAGGATTAGCGGTACAATCACATAAAATCTTTGGAAATAATTAAATCTACAGACCACGTTCAGTCAGCATTATAAGTAGGTAGGACTAACGAAACAGAACAGATTTCTTAATGAAATCTTCTTTTTACTTGTTGTTAATCATGTCTATTGAAGAGTAATTTTTTTTTGAAGAAGATCATAGTTCTAAAATGGTCATCGATTTTGATCGCTTATTTATCTGCTACTTAATACATAAAAATCTCAAATTCATTAATTGACAGACATCGCACAGCCTAAACTGCTGAATCTAGAAACGTAAAATTATACACAAGTGTTCCTTTTATACAAGAAGTGAGCTAAACTAAGGAGATATTTATGAAAATTTACACCCAAAAGGGGCTAAATAGGGGATGAAAGTTTATATATGCAGAAACGTCTTGTTTGTGCAGAATAAACAATTTTTCTTTCTTTCTTTATATGTATTAGTTTGTAAATTTGTCATTTTTGCCAATGGGAATCCCATCGGGCACATGGTTTGTCTATAGATAACTTTCATATAATATTGTAAATAAATTATCTTACCCGGCGTGCTTGTCAGCAGCATATTCAACAGTGCGGATGGAACCATCAGCCTCATGCAGGCTGTACACTCCCTTCACTTTGTGACCATCACGGTGCTCATGCTGGTACTTGTGATCACCGGTGTGAGGGTCCTTGACCTGGTACTCGAACTCGTACTTAGCGGGGCCCTGGAAAAATAGCAAAACAATGATCAGTAAAGGGGACTTGTACCAATCTAAACAGCGGCCCGCGAGGTTGATCATGGCCTACTCCGTCTCATAAAGAGGAGGCTGGAATCCCAGCAGTAGGAAGATTATTTGCGGATTGGGTATGTATACGTAATTTGAGTCATGAGCATAATAGTAATTTTAGGATTTATAAGAAGGAAAACTTCACATTCAGTTAGCATTTGTATGAAATCTCCGAGTTTTATCAAAAAAGTTGCGATTGAATTTTAACGTAAATAGTAAATTATTGCTTGTACTTACAGTAGATTGGTCGTCGAAGTCCTTGGGGGGATGGGCGGGCACGTCGTGACGGGAAATGTGTTGGGAAGAGATGGCGGGCTTATGCTCGTGGTGGTGAGATTCTTCCTTTTTGTGAGCACTCTGTACGTAATGGGCAACAGGTACCACTTTCACGGGTGCAGCGACCTTAGCGACCTCAGGGGCTTCCTCTACTTTCTCAACTACGGGGATGATCCTAACGTGTTGCTCAACCTTCTTAGGCTCCACTTTGTGTTCCTTCTTGGGTTCTACTTTGTGTTCCTTCTTGGGTTCGACTTTGTGTTCCTTCTTGGGTTCGACTTTGTGTTCCTTTTTGGGCTCAACTTTGTGCTCAATGTGGTGCTCAACTGTATGCTGAACGTGGTGCTCGTGCTCAACGTGGTGTTCGTGCTCATTGTGGTGCTCGTGCTCAATTTTGTGGTCGACTTTTTGTTCCTTCTTAGGCTCAACTTTGTGTTCCTTCTTGGGCTCGACTTTGTGTTCTTTCTTGGGCTCAACTTTGTGTTCCACCTTGTGCTCTACTTTGTGTTCGACTTTATGTTCAACTTTGTGCTCAGCCTTATGCTCGTGTCCATGATTTTCGGTCTTATGCTCGGTCTTGTGCTCGTCATGACCGTGATGTTCATCATGTCCATGTTGCACTTTGTGCTCATGGTGAACCTCATGTTCGTGATGAACTTCATGTCCATGATGTTCCTCGTGTCCTTTGTGCTCTTCATGTCCATGGTAGTCGCCAAGTCCATGATGTTCTTCGTGTCCATGGTGCTCATGGTGATCGTCATGGTGGTTGTCGAAGTGCACGATACTTTGCGAGGAGTAAGCATGTTCCGCGGCTTGGCAGGCGCCTAGAAAGGCGATGAGAGCAACGACCTGTGAATGAAGCAATAGACATTGTTTAGTTAAGATATTAATTTAAGTAAACTGTGATTGAAATTACATTATTTTATTAATTTTTGAAGTCTTATTTTCACTTTCTTACTTTTATGAACATTTTGATTTATATGTTCCAATTGTGTCTGAACTTCTGAAGTCCCTTGGTTGACTGATGTTGAAGTAAAATTAATTGTCCAATTTATACTTTTTTAATGTGTAACCTGATCATATCAAAGGCTTTACGAAGCCGGTTTTCGCTCATTTGCTCCAGAAAATGGCATTTTGGTGAATGAAGGACAGTGACTTTCGTCTTGCGGATATTTTTGGAAATTCGAGACTTGCATTGTACCGTAGGTCGTCAGGGCGTGTTATTTAATAAATTATGGTAGTTCGTGGTTGACCGCGTAAGCAACCGGTTTAATTTTTCGGTCAGTGTGTACAATGTCAGCGGCGAGTATTCAATATACGTCAGGCGCTTTGACTCACGATCTTGAATATTAATAATTAACTTTACTTGTTCAAGTGAGAAATGCAATGCGGATAAATAGATTAGAACTTTTTTAAAACTACTATTGTTAAATAATAAGTGATATACTTGTTTTATTATTCATTTTAAATCAATACTAATAAATAATAATTAATGAATTCAATCTAATAAAACGTGTGTGAATGCATCCACAGATGCATTCAAATGCAGGGTTCAAAGTGTCCCCATACCAAATTTAATCAAAATTGCTCCCGCCGCTTAGCCGTGAAAGCGTTACAAACAAACAACCAAACGTTCTTTTATTCGCATTTATAATATTAACTCGCTTCTGCCCGCAACTTCGTCCGCGTGGAATTTTTTGTTCCCCGATCCACCCAGTCGCAACGCATCGTCCACCCATACTATTACATCGTTTACCGCTTCTTCTCGACCACCCAGAAAGTATACCCTTTCAAAAAAAAAAAGAATTTTCCAAATCAGTCCATCCGTCTTTGAGTAATCGCGTAACATACAAGCAAAAAAAAACGTATGTCGAATAGATATTTCCTCCTTTTTGAAGTCGGTTAAAAATGAGTTTATATTGACATACTGTAAAAACACAACACCGAAAAATAGATTAAATTGAATTGAACATTTTTACCTCCACCTCATTACACACACATCACACACACACACACACACACACACACACAACGAAGCATTTCATCTTCGCTTCTAAGGATTTTACCACTCACTCAGTCGATGTTACGTTCTTACGACGTTACCAGATCGTTGACGTCACTCGAGTGGTACAGATGTTCTATCTTAGGAAGACCGGTCGTTGGACTTAGAATTGCAGATGTACGTGTACATTGTTCCTGTGTGCGTGATGCCGACTCAACTGACACCGAGGGCTCTCGAACTTGCTCACATAGACACAACACGTACCTCAGACACACACAACCAATACCAAACTGCCTTCTTGAGATAAAGCATATTGTTACATCCTAAGTTTGGCAACGCAACGACAAATCCCTCTGTTGCTGCTGATTTCCAGTAGTTGTAATTCCAGGCGGATGTCGAGTGGTCAACCTATGCGATGTTAGTAGATTATATATACCACACTGCGTAGAGCAAAGCACGTATATCAAAGGACAGTAAACACGTACAAATTTTAGTTATGTATGATCTTCGAAAAACAAGGAACTATAAATATTAGATTGTACTATATCTACCTATAACTGGTGGGGGGAACCTATGTTGTGATTTCTGAATAGGCAGATTTAAATGATACTGCTTAAAGAACTATTTAAAAATAATACGCAATTATGTTCTTCATTAACTTGCATTCAAAACGTGTATGTCTATCACTTAATTCTCATGTATTAATTGCTTTAATTATTGCGAGTTGTGTCTAGTGTAGTTCACTAAAAGGATGAGGGAGTCTGTACCTAGGTACTGCGAAATGACACAGATTTTAACGTCTTGTAGATCTTGATACTGGTGCCTTCCATCTTGTTAACTTTCACCACTTGTTAACGAATACATAATTTCAATATTACCGCATGCACCTTGCGCGCATTTTTCTTGGAATCAAGTTCAAAACCTTGCGAAAACTGTATCAAGTTCCTACATATATAAGGTATAATCAATTCCGAATTAAGCACACTTCTTGTACGCATACGACATTAAACACACA
Organism: Dicycla oo; assembly: GCA_948252095.1. Lineage (NCBI taxonomy): Eukaryota > Metazoa > Arthropoda > Insecta > Lepidoptera > Noctuidae > Dicycla > Dicycla oo. The sequence goes on from OX411714.1 coordinate 22,793,521, forward strand.
GTAATTTTCATTTTACAAAATGATTTTTAAGGTACCCATAGATGAATTACTGATAGAATATTTGTTCTTAGTTTCTTAATGCAGGTTCATTTAAAATACTAAATTATTTTTGGCATAATATTGCAGGTCGTCTGCCTAGCTGTTGCCCTCACTGTGGTCAGTGCGCGACCGCAAGACGGTCACGATCACCACCACGGTCACGCTATCTCGTCACAGAGCATCGTACTACACCAAACTCACGAGACCAAACACGAGCCTGCACACCACGAGGAGCACCACGAGGAGAAACATGAAGAGGAGCACAAGAACCACGAGGAGCATCATCACGAGGAACACCACGAGGAACATCACGGGCACGCCTCCTCATCACAGAGCATCAAGCAGCACCACGGACACGCCACCGAGAAACACGTCGAGTACTATGTAAGATAACTTTCCTATAAAAAAAATTAAATTCATTAATTCAAAGACATACATTCTAAACCGCTGAGTCTAGAAGCATGAAATTTTGCCAAGAGTTAGGTTTATTCAGTTTAGGAAAGGCGTTGCTAACCGCAATTTGTCTTGCAGTCTCATCCCAAGTACGAGTTCGCGTATAAAGTGGAGGACCCTCACACCGGCGACAAGAAGTCTCAACATGAAGCGCGCGACGGCGACGTTGTGAAGGGCGTGTACAGCCTGCACGAGCCCGACGGCACCCTCAGGATCGTCGAGTACTACGCTGACAAGAAGACTGGGTGAGTGGAAAATACCTTGAATCCGCGGTTTTATTACTAACGGACTACTATTGCTATTCAAAATTTAGAATTCTAACACACATCTTATTTTAATTAATTTTCATAATAGCTGAAAAGCTATGAGGAGACCTTAACCCACCAGTGCATCAGTGGCAAAACAACACAAAACTAGTAATAAAAAATAAAATAAAAAAATAGCAACACCCGACCACTAATAACTAACAAACTTCATTTTAAAACAAAACTTTCGCATGGCAACAACGCTTACGAACAGCAATGAATAAGTATTCATTTACAAGCATATTTTTTTAACACTATCAGTATCTTTATTTGCATAATTGTTTTTACAGATTCCACGCCAATGTGAAACATGAGGGTCACGCCAAGCACGAGGTTCTTGAACATCATCACCATCACTGATTTTTGTTATTATCGCTCAATTATTTGAATATTGCTAAAACTGAATATATATTTTTTAATGATTAAGTCATTGTGATACCTACACTAAGGATATTGTTGTTGTGATATTGTTACATCTTTAGTTTTAATGTTAATAAATCAAAATGAATTGAATTTTGTTGCATAATTTTAACACAGTGCTGCTATGGCCGTGTAAATCTTTAACTATAAATGGTCTTTGAAATAAATATTTACAGTCATAGCCAAACCATAACAATTATGAATCATATATAGAACGTCATTAGTCATGGATCAATCACCTACACCCAATAGTGGCAATTTAAAACCAATTGAAAAGGCTTTCTGTTATGTTCCGAAGCCTATCAAAGATTAAATCGTTGTGTCATTGCAGACATAATGAGCTTTGAGATCTTTATTTTTCTAGGTATCTTTATTTCAATATTTTAGGTCTATTGGCTTAAATATTTCTAAACTTACTCCCATAAAATCGAAATTGGGCAGCTTGAAGCGTCACACTTCCTGTAGAAACTTCACCGGACAAACGGCCTAGCGGTTGTTACCGGAGCGGATCAACATCATGCCGTCGACCTCTTCTCCCACTCGGATCACGATCTGGTCGCGGAGTAGCATCATGCCGCATTCGCCGTCTGATACCTGCGGATATAATAACGAGCTTTGTTAATTGATGTTCAATAAAGCATATTCTATGGATCTAAATCGTTACCGATATTTAGTAATAAAACTGCACAGACAGAGAAGATCCACATATTTATTTTCTCAATCCTTTAGTATCTTTACTTGACAATGAATGAATGAATGAATGAATGAAATGCACCGACCCCAGCGTGGCAAACCACGCTCGTCCATTCGAGTAATAGAGTCTGGTCAAAACCAGACCCGATTACTCGAATGAACCCAAAGATTCACACTAGCCCCTGGAGCCTCATGTTTTATGGGCTACAGAGACCATTGCATATCAAGGAGTAAATTAATAATGAAAATATAGATGTACAGTTAGAAAAACCGGCTAGCTGACAGTATAGTGGGTTGCGTGTGAATTACGACTTTGTTCCAAATACTTAAAAAAAAGAAGTTGAACGCCAATATTAATGACGTATTTTATAATGAAGACGACAAGGTATGGTAAGATCTTCAGGGTAAACTGAGACGGAGTATAGATCTTTTGCAGGGTGATTGTTAATAAGGACAGCGTGCATTATAATAAACCTAGGTAGGTCCAGCTGCAGTGAGCTGAGGATGATGATTCAATTTTGGGGAGAAAATAATTGTATTGTCACAGTGTGTGTCTGTGTGCGATGATGCCAAACGGAGTGAAACTTCGACTAGTTCAATAGTGTTAATACTAAAAACTTTGCTAAAAAAAGTAGATTATAGGACGCTTCATTTGTCTTATTCTTTAAGGGGCCATGCACGAAACGACAAAAAATCAACTGTTCCCTACATTTTGACGAGTTATACCACAGATATAGATTGCTTGATAATCTAACTAAATAATTAGATATACAGACTGGTTTATAGACCCACCAGTTAGTATTCGTTCCTACGTTATGAAGCCAGGTCGACGCGTTTATCACTGATCACTTGTAGCTTAGTTCGCGTGTATTTAAACTATTGTGTACGTACAAACTGCTAATTCTTTAATAAACTCCAATATTTGAGGCTTTTGTAAAATAAACAACTTTTTACTTAAAAATAAAGTCAATAAATATGTTAGCATTAGAATATTACGCAATAGTAAATATTTTGTAAAACGTGTCAATCCAAGGGCAGGGGTCCTACTCATTTGTAATAGCCATACCCATCCCTTTTGAAACAACACCGATGTTACCTAGGCTAAGATTTTCGGTAAAAATAAACTATTACTTACTTACTTTTATTAAAACCAACCAACATCAACCACGTTTATAATTTCTTAAAGAGCTTGTGCAGCACTTCATTTTATGTCATGCATGTATCTCGGGCGAGGTCAAGGTCCAGCTGTGAAATGCGATAGACTGAGTTAATGGATTGGTGGGTTGGACATTACTACTGGATGTCATAAAAACTTGTCATAAGCACAAAATTGGCAGCAGCGAACTCTTTTCTATTCTTAACAACAATCACCAATCCGTCGTCAAGATTATGGCAAAACTGAAGTATGTTAACAAACTAAGAGATTATATATACGCAGTAGTGTGTAATGAGCTTAGAAAAATAAAAGGAAGAAGAGAGCTATGCGTCACCCTACCCATCATGCGTGAGCTTCCAATTACTATGGTCTGACACTTTGAGGGGTTTACTGACACTCCAAAACTATCAGACCTATTTGATAGCTATAGCTTCAGATAAACCCGCTCAGCTGTATACTATTGAAGATCATCAGCATAGAGATTATACGAACACCGAAGATAAGACAGTGAGTTATACTCGTAAAACTAATGTAGATGGAGAATAACAATGGAGAAAGAATACTGCCTTGTGGAACACCAGCACCCAGGTCGCACCAGCTCGACCAGCGTTCAACGCTTTTACACTCTCATACGATAAAATAAAAAATATTATTTATACGTAGCTAATTAATTATAAGCAATACGAGTATTATGCAGATTACTGTGTTACTGTGTACTCCACAAGTTCATAACACACACACAAACCTAAACACACTCACATGCTCTAACACATACACACACGTACACTCTACACTTAAATTTATGAAAACTCATATCTATCGTGTAATTTTAAAATGGAACAAATTTTTACTTCACAACATGGCAACCATGGAGATAATTGGGTGTAATTATCTATATAAGTATCTATTTACAAAAAAAAAGTAGTATATGTAGTATATCAGTTATCTGGTTTCCATAGTACAAGCTCTGCTTAGTTTGGGATCAGATGACCGTGTGTGAATAATGTCCCAGGTTATTATTATTAATTTATAAAAGGTTTTATTAAAATTTTGATTTGGCTTATAAATAGTGATGTTTATAGTATTGTTGTAAGTCACTGATTCTGGAATTTATAATTATTTTACTTAGTTTGAATTTCCGCGCATTAATTGAGAACAAAAAGTGAAAGACTATAACATAAACTTAGTTAATTATGAATAGGTAGAGTACCTATTCATAATTAACGAATTTTGAGACTAACATTAAAATTGTTATACTCACAGTCAATTTGAAAACCCTGCATAATTATAAGATAATTTTGTTCATATATTTATAAATTATTTTCGTAAATAATAATTAATCCAATTTATGTTTAAGGTTTTCGCAGGTACGATGCTATCTACCTCTCGTCATTAATATTAGTCCCACTTGTTAGATCGGAATCTACCTTTTTTTTGGATAAAACAGTGACTGTATTGTGTCATGTGTATAATGTGTGAAAGTAAAACTATAATGTTAATTTTGGTAAAGTTATTTAATACAACAAAGTAGGGGTAATAATTAACAATAAAATAACAATCTTTATGTAAATCTTAAGTCAAAGAGAGTATCACAGAATCAGTGGTGGTAGTGATGTTCAGGAACAATGTGCTGGGCGTGACCCTCGAACTTTACGTTAGCGTTAAATCTGTAAATGAAACATACATTCAAAATTTATTGCTGGTTCATGGATCATAAAACTATATTGGCAGCGTGCCATTGAATCGTTAATAGTCATACGTAGCACATTAGTTTTATGGTAGCATTATTTTGAAATCATGACAGAACTCACCCAGTTTTCTTGTCAGCGTGGTACTCGACTATCCTGACGGTGCCGTCGGGCTGGTGCAGGCTGTAAACGCCCTTCACGACGTCGCCGTCGCGCGCTTCATGCTGAGACTTCTTATCACCGGTGTGAGGGTCTACGACTTTGTAAGCGAACTCGTACTTGGGATGAGACTGCAAGGCAAATTGTGTTTAGCAACGCTTTTCCCAGACTGAATAAACTGAAATCTTGTGCAAAATTTCATGCTTCTAACTAGACCCAGCAGTTTATAATGGGTGTCTGTCAGTGAATGAATGAATAAATTAAAGTTTTTTTTTTATTAATTATAACATATGAACGTTATCTTGTGAGTAAACTCGTACTTGGGATAAGCCTGCATGACATGTTACAGTAAGTTACAACCCTTCCGATTAAGTGAAAAAGTAAGATGAGAAATTGGAAAATCATCATACATAGTACTCGACGTGTTTCTCGGTGGCGTGTCCGTGGTGCTGCTTGATGCTCTGTGATGAGGAGGCGTGACCTTGGTGCTCCTCGTGATGATGCTTCTCGTGTTCCTTGTGCTGCTCTTCATGTTTCTCCTCATGGTGCTCTTCATGTTTCTCCTCGTGGTGCTCCTCGTGGTGTGCGGGCTCGTGTTTGGTCTCGTGAGTTTGGTGCAGTACGATGCTCTGAGACGAGATAGCGTGACCGTGGCCGTGGTGGTGACTGTGACCTTCCTGTGGCCGTGCTGCGATCACAGCCAGGAGGGTGGCGACTATAGCAACCTGTATGAAACATGTAGTTAGATTTGGAGCACTTAACTAGTAACACTTCACTAAATTCAACTATGTAAGTTATTTTCATATACACTTTTAACACACATCTTAATAACCAAGTAATTCAGTAGACATTCAATACCTTAAAGAACATGATAATATTGGTATTTGTGATTCCTTTGGAAACTCAGTTGTGACTGATAAGGTTGGCATGGAAGGTCTGTCCTTTTATATGAAATACACTACCTAAAAGAATGTGATCCAATTTCTTGTAAACGCGTAAATTGAAACAAACCGAACTTGTTTTTTTTTTTCACCTACAACATGATTTTGGCTGACAGTTCGATAATTATTGCAACCTTGAGTAATTATTATGTCAAATGGTTTGCCTTTCTCCGAATATTTTATGAAAGCAGCGGTTGGCAGCTTCACCTCACCCACTGACAAGATTTAGACAAAGATGACGGTTCAGAAAACAATTTGATTTGTATACTCAGAAACAGATTTCCTCTTTAAGTATCTATTGATTGTAATGGTATTAATATTTCTTGGAACCCGGACCTTTGGAAGGCGTACGAGGGGCCGAAGCCAACTCGCAGAGGCCCCTTAGACAATTTTAAATGATGAGGAAGCACCAACCGACGATTATTCCTATATGCACTATGCAAGTGCACCCAAGAACAACCCCCGGTTGGTGCAGGACTATTGCAGAACATGGAAACAAAACATATTGGGCTATGGGTTTGGGTGGCTGTTATGTTTTATTCTTAACAACATACTTAATTATTTCAAAATATATTTTAAGTTGAAATTTATTTAGGTATTTTCAAAATTAATAATTAAGCTAAGAATATAATATCCTAGCCTAACTAAAACTATTAAATAACTAAAATATGGCGTTGAAAAATTCCACCGCATCGTTGTCAACTGATAATGTACCCAAAGGACTGGCGGCATTGCCACGTTGTATGCTAATTCTTAGCTTCTGGCCAAGGTAAAAGCCAGCCTGTGGGTCACGGAAAGTGTGAACCAGCCGTTTGGAGATATCGTTGAATAAACCATGAACGCTTTTTGACTAGAGATGAAAGGGAGAGGATGACCAAAGAAAAGAAGGACGGATGAAATAAAAACGTGTGACATTAGGGTGACGGCTGACAGGGGAGAATGGAAGAAAAAAACGTGTTGCGCCGACCCCAAGTAACATGGGACAAAGGCAGTACGATTAATAAGATGAACATAATATTTTAGAACTTTTACGAAATAGATCTTATGTTAAAGTTTCAATCGATATTTAACAAGAAAATCACTTTCCAGACAAGTGTATACGTAATTTATTTTTGTGACTGATCGAGGCTGAGTGATCTTCGCAGCTAACATCACTTCATTTGCAAAACTTATGATCGATTCCTACGTTCACGACAGTCCATTTATGAAAAAAGCCAGAAAATAAAATATAAAATAATAAGTTTGTTCCTCTTTTTCATTTGAATTTATTCTTACATATGGGTGTAAATACATAGGCAGAAACATCAAAATGTATTAATATAATGTAACAGAATCAGTTCTTTAATAGACAATAATGAATTTGAGACGTTTCAGTAGTAGTAGTAGTGATGGTGAGGCACGATGTGGTGTGTACTGTGTTTTACGTCCGCGTGGAAGCTGAGAAGAAAAAAAAATACGATAAATTAAAATCAACTGTAAAGAACTCAGACGAAATCATGTAAGTCAGTCATGGAGAAAATACCGGCCAATTGCTTGTCAGACCATGCACAATGAAGAGTTCCATATTTGAAAAGAATGTATCCCAAAAACCAACTTAACATTATAGCTGAAAAACATTCACATACATTGATATACGTCACGGTCAATTCTCCAACTGCAAAAAGTTTGTAATCCAAAAAAAAATTGTATGTGATAAAATTACAAATTAACCATTTTCGGACTTTTCCTTTACTTTTACTGTGACACCTCGCTCCTTGTCAAATTTCTTGATTCTAGGTCAATAGTAAGTGGTCAAGATTAATGGTTTTGATTTACTTGCGAGTATCAAAATATGTCGAATAAATGGCCGTATCTTTTATTGCGTAGACTTAGACGCTTGATTTTATTAGAGCTCCAAGGGGTTCAAACTTGATACCTCCACGCGTTCCTGAGAGAAAGTGTCTTGACAGACTGACAGGCAGACAAACGTCGAAAAAAATATGAAAGGCAATCTCCGACGTTTAATTAATTTCAAGGCCATACATACCCACTGTGATGGTCGCCATGGTAGTGCACATCCCTGAGGGAGCCGTCAGGTTCGTGCAGCGAGTAGTATCCCTTGACGACGTCACCGTCGCGATGCTCGTGCTGCGACTTGTGGTCGCCCGTGTGAGAGTCCTCCACCTTGTACTCGAACTCGTACTTAGGGTGAGTCTGCAAACGAACATGTCGGTAAGCTTAGAATAAATATCGGGTAAATAGGTTACAATTTCACTTTCGAAAGTAATCTAATACTAAGTGTTACTGACGTAGTAGTCATGATGATCATGTCCGTGGTGTACTATCTGGTGGTGTCCGTCGTGGCGGTGGATGTACTGCGACGAGTGTCCGTGAGCGGAGACCGCGACAGCCACAGATAGTACGCAGAGCAGCTGCAAAAAGTTAAGAAAGTGTGAAATTTGAATATTATCTTGAATATGTAAATATTATTTGTACCAGCAAAAATTGCCTAGACTATAAATAAAATATGCCTTATTTTGCGACTCATCATCATCATAATCATCCTATAATGTTCCTACTGCTGAGACACAGGTCTCCTCTCGCTGAGAGGGAGTGAGCCGTAATCCACCACGCGGGCCCAGTGCGGGTTTGGTAGAAGTCGCATGTCTTCGAGTTTTTGGTTCTAGAACATGCTGGTTTCCTCACAATGTTTTCCTTCACCGTTTTGAAATAATTTACACAAAGTAAAGCTCCTATCAGAGTTTGAACCTCGACCTACAACTCGTAAGTTATGGCCGTTACCACTAGCCCATCACTGCTCATTTTGCAGCCGATGAATTTATTACTCGCGTATTATTTTGTCTCATTACATACCTTGAAGAACATCCTGTAGGTAGTTAGATTGTTGACAATGTTTGTAAACTAAACCCAAAAGTGTACTGATACATAACTTGTCAAATTCCCGTCTTTTATATGACTTAAAATAATACATTCAAGGTAATATTGATTTCTCCCAATTAAATAATTGAATACGATAGGTGTTACGCTTAGACAATAACTGTTTCGTAAAAGCTATTATAGACATAATTTAGATTATGTTTGCATGATGTTAGATCATTCAGCATTCAGCACTCTATCTTACTAGACTAACATCCATATTCTAAGTCGTAGCCTCGAAAGTTCTTGGACTCACAATTCGGGCGAGGAGACCTTACGGCGTGCCTCGAAAGATCCTCAAAATCACAGTCGTAAGATTGAAGAAATTATGAGGTTCCTCGAACGAGTGTGAGTCGAGGTGATACGTCACGAAAACGTCATTGTTTGGAGAAATATTCCGTTTAAATAATATATTATTTCTCTTCATTAGACATTACGAAAATCGAATAAAATACGTAGTTATCTTCCTCAAGGTAGATGCCGGACGTACCTTATATTTGACAGTTGGTTATTCAACTCAAACTCACCTTGACTACTATGAATATCAAACTACCTATGTGAGGTTGAGTCGAGTCGAGGAAATCATGATTTGACTTAGAATATACGTGTAAGGCCCACTTGCACCACAAATCACAATGCATTTAACGCTTAACTTATTTAAAACATCATTGTGTCCCTCAGAAATTGGTCACCAACATTTGTGTTGACAACACAAATGTTAGCAATTTTCCTTTGGTGGAGACCCGGCTTTAGAGACAGAAGGTTAATAATAATAATATAATAATAATAATTTCTCTAAGTAGGTTTGTACAAACACTTTTACGCGTAAATCAAGTTTTAAAAACTAGATGAGGTCGGCGTTTCCTATCTGATTACTCTGAAAAGAAAGGCCGAAACAAACTCGGAGGTCACAATCTCTTTTAAAGTCCAGACAGAATCTTGGTCAGTTCATGTGAAGACCATGTAGATTGGTTTTTGAAATGGTCTTTTGAGTAAAGAAGCACATACATAGGTTGAGTGGACCTGTCAAGTCTGTGCACGTTTGTCAGTAATCGTGCAGCTCAACTCTGATGAATTTTATTTTTGAATCTCAAAAAATAGGTACTGAATAATCTTAAAACTAAAAGTTTTTAACTTAATGGAATTACTGAAAAACTTAATATAAATTACGAATTCTCTAGCCATTTTTAGAAGTCAGTTTTTTTATGGATTTAGGTAGTATTTGAAAGTATACTGTATAGTACTGGTAGTTGTAGTTTAGTTTAATGAATGTTTAATGAATACTCATTCAAACTTAAATTATCTCTCCTCTGTCATAGTCGACTTAATGTTCTGCCCAGAATGGCATTTCAAGTTCTTATGCCTTTTTTGCGTGGAGAAATGCTCACGCATACTGCATTACTACGGGGAGACAGAGCAGTTATGTGGGACTCCAACCCACTAAAACTCCACGGTGTCCTCCTCTGCCGCTTGTGGCAGGAATACGGGCACGCGTTAGCACTCATCCGCGAACTCGCCGCAAGTTATTATGCCTTTTATACTTGAATGTCTTTTTTTTTTTTTTGGGTGGGATATCATCACATAACTTCGGCGCAACAGTCGCTTTATTTAATAGTTATTATGTTTTTTCTCATAAAAGTTATTATTTAGTATTCTTTTTTGAGTGACGAAATGAAATAGGTAAGTTTTTCTAAATTTTGTATTTCATTATAATAACAAATCTACATATATTTACAACAGCTTTAACAAGTCCTCATTAACAAATTAACAATATCACAGAATCAGTGGTCGTGGTGATGGTGTTCAGGTACGATGTGCTTGGCGTGACCCTCGAACTTCACGTTGGCGTTGAATCTGTGAAAAAGAAAGGAATCAGTATCTTACACGTCACATACGATAAGGTATTTATTATTGTGTTCATCCATGAAGATTTTCCCATGGACAAAATGATTATGTATTGTAATGCACACTCACCCAGTTTTCTTGTCAGCGTGGTACTCAACGATCCTGATGCTGCCGTCGGGCTGGTGCAGACTGTACACGCCCTTCACGACGTCGCCGTCGCGCGCTTCATGCTGAGATTTCTTGTCACCGGTGTGAGGATCCTCCACTTTGTATGCGAACTCGTACTTAGGATGAGACTGTAACACAAGTGGCGGTTAGCAACAGTTTTATTTCCTAATATGAATACTGCAAGCAAACTTGGATTGCAACGTCATCATACATAGTACTCGACGTGTTTCTCGGTGGCGTGTCCGTGGTGCTGCTTGATGCTCTGTGATGAGGAGGCGTGACCGTGGTGGTGCTCGTGACCGGGACCCTCTTGTGGCCGCGCGGCGACAACAGCGAGGAGGGTGGCGACTAGAGCAACCTGTATGAAGCAACGATTTATTTAGCTAAATTTTACTAGCGTAAGTGAATGTTTCTGCAGTTGATAGAGTTTTTATTAAATCCAGACTAGATATTTTAAATTATGTATTTTGAACTATAAAATCTACTGCTATTATTATATTCGTAGTACCTTAATGGACATGATTAAGCTTGTGGTTGTGTTTCCTTCCAATGCACAACTGCAATTGATGTCGAAGGAGCGCAGTCTGCCCCTTTTATATTAAAATAAAACCACGATCAATGAGTGATCCAGTTTTTCGTTACTGTGTAAATTAAAACAAACCGAACTTGTTCTTTCAGCAACAACGTGATTTAAGTTCACGATGAGATTATTACATCCTTGAATGCTTGTATCAACGCCTGTCTCTGGACAGTTGTATTATTTAAAAATTTACTTTACAAAGTAAAAACCGACTTCAAATACCAAAAACGAATAAAATAACTTTCATAATAAAACTTATCAGCTTCTAAAGTCGGTGCCAAGCTAAGGTGAATTGAAGAATTGAAGACACCGACTTCAAAAGCTGTTAAGTTTTATTATGAAAGTTATTTTATTCGTTTTTGGTATTTAAAGTCGGTTTTTACTTTCTTAAAGTACTTTTATTTTTCCATTTTTAGTTGAATGTTAGAAGAATCATCAAAATCCGCTTATAAATGCCCGTAATACAGTAGATTTATGCATATAACTTCGTACATAAGAATAATTACCAAATGTATTATATACTTAAAATACTTCCTGAGAGTATATAGATAACGTTAGTGAAAGAATCATCAAAATTGGTTAATTTGTTTTTGAGAAAATCGTGGACATACAAACTGACATACAAACATACATACATACGGGTCGAATGCAGAACCTCCTTTTTGAAGTCGGTTAAAAACATAATGGTACCTGCGAAGGCTTGCTGAACCCAAAATTGAGATGCAATCCACGTTGTAAAAAAGCATCAGATCAAAAATAAATCTAGCACAGTTTGTAGGACTGTAGGTTGTAGCATCTTTCCAGCAAACCTTTAATCAACTAGTGAGGCATCTGGTGAACACATATGGTTGGATCTGTAATTTTTACGTAGCTACTGATGTTTGAACAGGTAGGTACATACTACATGACCATAAAAGAAAAACATGAGACGATAAATGATGGGATTGGCATTCATCCAGGCGTGGTGAGAACAAGGCTTAGGTTTGACTGAACTACGCTGTACAAAAGATATTGCGTCTTCTTTAACACGTTAACAGTGCAGCTACTAAATGTGAGAGGAGCCCCTCACGTGCAAACACGTTTCTGAGCAAACTTATTTTATAGTTTATTGTCCACACGTGTATGCAAAAAAATTAAAATAAATCATACGTGTAAACTATAAAAAGGCTTCAAATTTGTATGGAGTCGTGACCCAAATGTGGTGCACGCACGTGTCAGAGTGACCTCACCGTGACCCACATGTGGTGCACGCACAGGGAACGTGTTAAAATTCCCAAAATAAAGAAGACGCAATTTCTATTGTAAATGAAAAAAAAAAACTTGTATTAAATTGTCTTTATTCTTAGAATAGTGGGTTTTAATATCACCACATTTAACTAATATAACAATAGAATTTTAGTTCAGTAGATTTCAGTAATGAAACAGTTTTCAGTAATGGTGGTGTGGAACGATGTGGTGTGTGCTGTGCTTCACGTCTGCGTGGAAGCTGAGGAGAAGAAAATCATAATTATAACAACTGAAGGATTGATAGTTTAAGAGTGCATTCAATACAGCTGAAGCTGTTGCTACACTCACCCGCTGTGATGGTCGCCATGGTAGTGCACATCCCTGACGGAGCCGTCAGGTTCATGCAGCGAGTAGTGTCCCTTGACGACGTCACCGTCGCGGTGCTCGTGCTGCGACTTGTGGTCGCCCGTGTGAGAGTCCTCCACCTTGTACTCGAACTCGTACTTAGGGTGAGTCTACAATCGAACATGTCGGTAAGCTTAGAATAAATATTGGGCAATTAGGTTACAATTTCACTTTCGAAAGTAATCTAATACTAAGTGTTACTGACGTAGTAGTCATGATGATCATGTCCGTGTTGTACTATCTGGTGGTGTCCGTCGTGGCGGTGGATGTACTGCGACGAGTGTCCGTGAGCGGAGACCACCGCGACAGCCACACACAGCATGCAGAGTACCTAAAGGCAAATTGTAATTATGTTTAATGATTTTCACAGAAAGTTGTTATCACAGTTCGTGACAATTTGACAACGTCACTGATCGCTCATCTGTCTGACTGTGACATCACAGAAGCTAAATCAATAAGTAATAAAAAAAATGTACCTTGATGAACATGATGTCCTATTGTTATTGTTGACTGTTTTGGAACTATGTCCAAGAGTGAACTGACACGTAACTGCTAACCCCCATGTCTTTTATATGACTTAAAATAATACAGTCAAGGCAGTATTGATTTCTCTCAATTAACTTACACACGATAAGAGTGTTACGCTTTGAAGATAATTGTTTCAAAGCTATTAAACACATTATTTTTGTTTGCATGATGTCAGATCATTCGTCATTTACTTTCTTGCTTAAGTACTAGTACAGGGGGTAGTAGGTACATGTTTAAAATAACGAAGATCATTCACAATAAAAATACTTAAGGATCTTTAAAAAGTACTGAATAAGTTAACCTTTTAAAATGTGTAACTTTAAAAGCTTTGCGTAATGCGTATAGTTTGCGTTTGTTGGCTGACGACCGTGTGTGATGACAGGCCATATTCGATAACCTGTTGCATCCCGAATGCGTCATATCGACGTGTGTACACGAACCCCCCAGCTAGGTTGTGTTGAAAGAAAAAAAACATACACTGGCTATTTTTAGATGTCAGTTTTAATTAATTTCGAAAGTGTAGTGGGAGTCGTAGTTTAGTTTAAAAATACCTTAGTTGATATAAGTTTGTGTAAAGAGCCCTTTTTTTTTTTTTTTTTTTTTTTTTTTTTTTTTTTTTTTTTTTTCGCGACCCCAGCGGCGTGTAAAGAGCCCTATTACGCTTGCTGTCTAAAGAGCAAGCAGCAAGCCCGAAATAGCGAAAAAAAAATCAGCCGTTCAGTACATTTTGACGAATTATGCGAACATAAATGTACTGAACAGCTGATTTTCTTTTTTTGCGATTTCAGTTTTTTTTTTAAAATAATAATAATAATTTATTTAGTTCCTTTTACAAAGTAATACATTTACTAACTTATAAATACTTAGTAGTAGTACCAAGATCTTAACAGATTGGCTTAATTACTTATACACAAACTGGTTTAATTTACACATGATTTTAATTACCTATGAAGGTGCGTTGGTACATACAATTTTAACTTGTGGCGACCTGCCTGAGCTAGGTTAATAAAAACCTGTGTTTCAGGCCAAAAGTTTGGCCTGAAACACAGGTTTTTATTAACCATCATTATGATTTTACTTGTTTTTATTACTCATCATTATGAACAACTTTTACTATGGGTGCTCCCATACAATGACCCCTTAAGAGATTGTTGGTGTTTTACCAATAACGCTGTATACTTTGGTTTATACCATGTACTAAAATAAACGAATAACGGAACTATGCAAAGAAGCAGAGGAAACTAAAAGAACTTAGCTTCGTTTTGCTTTGTTCCCAGTGTGGTCAACGCTTAATGTGTACATTCAGAACACAACCCTTTCTTAATGGGGTTCAAAGGGGTTGTTTAACAGTGACTACTTTCTTTGGTGTTGGCAACATCATGCTGTTGAAGAAGGGACAAACAGATGGCGTATTATCTTTCTTTTAGCTTGAACAAAGCTTGAACAGATGCAGAACAACTAAGATCAGAGGCATTGAATACTCCCGATATAAGGAAGAAAGACGTATCTGACATTTTTTCGAAAAAGAGTTAATAACATAATCGGAGTCCGAAAAAAAAGACGCATCTACCAGTATTTTTATATTGGCGTAAACTTGCCAAACGTGCGTTAACACACCTAATAATACTTACTATTAAAAAACCGGCCAAGTGCGTGTCGGACTACGCACAATGAAGGGTTCCGTAGTTGGGATGAATCCCAAGAACAAACTTAACATTGTAGTTGAAAAACATGTTCTCCCATACATTCCAACTGCAAATGTAAGTTTGAACGCACAATATTGAGAGATTTACCATGTTATTTTATGGCCATAGGTATAGAACTAAATACTAAATGGTCAATTTTCGTATATTTTCTTAAATAACTTTAAAAACAATTTATTTAAAAATTATATTAAAGCAATATATATTTGAGACCCTTTTATTTGATATGTCACACGATACAGTTTGCAAAACTTATTTATTTTATTTTCTTATTTGCCCCCCAAAATTAACCCCCATATTCAAAATTAATTTATTTACGTTACACGTCCGTTTGTGAGTCAAAAAAATTCATACGTGTACCAAATTTCAACTTAATCGGTCCATTAAATTCGGAGCAAATTGGCTGTGACCGATGGACAGAGAGACAGACAGACACACGAGTGATCCTATCCACGAACTCTAAAAAGGCATCTGATCTTTTGTACTTTGGACAAAATATTTGTTATCTCCACTTTAATATTTTTGTAGAAACGTCTTTTTTCCTTACGGCGGCAGAATTTTTCTTCTATGAAATATAAAATGCTTACTCCAGAAAATAGGCCTCTCGAATCGCATACCACTAAGAGCATGACCATTCTCACCGGTCAATATCTTGTGAAGATCATCGCTGTATCAGGCTAGTGCCTGAACTTTTCCTGCTCAACATTATTATTGCCGTTTTGCAGACTGAAGAATACATATACCGCAACGACCATGAATTAAGAGCGAATAAATGATTTAATGAGCAACTCGTCATGTGGATCCAAGAATTGAATTGTTTACCATTCTATATCACACTTCTTCATTGTACAAAATGGAGGAAGCTAATCGTCAGCAGGAAAAAGGCTGCCAATGACGATGATGAAATAAATAACAGATTTTTACGACATGACGTAAAAATCTGTCCCGATGATGTGATGAGACGAGATGGGAAAAAATATACCTCGGTAAGTTTGTTTTTTTAATTTTGTATTGCATTATAATAACAAATCTACATATATTTACAACAGCTTTAACAAGTCCTCATTAACAAATAATATCACAGAATCAGTGGTCGTGGTGATGGTGTTCAGGAACGATGTGCTTGGCGTGACCCTCGAACTTCACGTTGGCGTTGAAGCTATGAAAAAGAAAGGAATCAGTAACTTACACGTATTTATTATTGCATCCATCCATCCGGTATCCATGAGGATTTTCCCACGGACAAAATAATTGTGTATGGTAATGCACACTCACCCAGTTTTCTTGTCAGCGTGGTACTCGACGATCCTGATGCTTCCGTCGGGCTGGTGCAGACTGTACACGCCCTTCACGACGTCGCCGTCGCGCGCTTCATGCTGAGACTTCTTATCGCCGGTGTGAGGATCTTCCACTTTGTATGCGAACTCGTACTTAGGATGAGACTGTAACAAAGTGGCGTTTAGCAATAGTTATATTTCCTAATATGAAGCAAAGTTCACTACGATTGGAACGTCATCGTACATAGTACTCGACGTGTTTCTCTGTGGCATGTCCGTGGTGCTGTTTGATGCTCTGTGATGAGGAGGCGTGACCGTGGTGGTGCTCGTGACCGTGACCCTCTTGTGGCCACGCGGCGACAACAGCGAGGAGGGTGGCGACCAAAGCAACCTGTATGAAGCAACGATTTATTTAGCTGAAATTCACTTAGGTATATCAGTAAGTAGATGTTTAAGCACTGAACTTATTCCTTATCATTGCAAGGAAGTTATATTGTAGTGTTGTTTTGTTTATCCTGTTTTAACATGACGTTTGTTTATTATTATATTCTTAATACCTTAAGGGACATGATTATGTTTGTAATTGTCGTTCCTTTGGTAGCACAGTAGCGAATGATATCGACAAAACTAAGTTTGTCCTTTTATAAAAAAAAGTATACATGCTAACGGTTTTTAATCAAGTTTTTCGTTACTGTGTAAGTAAATTAAAACAAACCGAACTTGTTCTTTCACCAACAACGTGATTTAAGTTCACGATGAAATTATTACATCCTTGAATGCTAGTATCAACGCCTTTCTCTGGACAGTTGTGTTATTTTAAAGGTTAATTGGTTGGCCGTAATAGTACCTGTAAACGCTTGCTGAACCCAAAATTGGGATGCAAGCTTCAATGGAAGGATCGGATCTGGACGGAAGTCGTTTTGTGAAAATGTCATAAGATTAACATTAAACAGTTTGTAGGACGTTTGTCGTTGCCATAAATCCAGCACGCATTTACTCAACTAGTGAGACATCCGATGATCACACGTGGTTAGATCTGTACTTCTTACGTAGCTACTGATATTTGAACAGGAATGGATGTACTAGGTAATAAGTTGTGATTATCATTATTCTACTGCCCATATCCCACTTTATTTGAAGTTGCCGCAATATGTCTTTTTCTTCCATACTTCTCTCTATTAGTCATCTCATTAGTGACTACCACGTAACTACTACATGAACATAAAAGTTACCAGCAAGGATGCCGGTTCCGATTTTATTCCACCAGTTTTTGTGAAATCATTTGGGAAAGCGCTTTCAGAGCCACCGTGTCTCTTATTTAATGGGTCCTAAGAATCGGGAGTATTTCCCGACGAACGGAAAGAGACCCGTATGGTGCCTGTGCACAAAAAAGGCGACTCTAGCGGCGTAAAAAACTACAGGCCAATTTCCACCCTATCTTGTTTCTCCAAGCTTTTCCAAAGTCTCGTTTGTCACATCATTCAAAACCTTGGTCAAATTCTAGTGTTATATTTATAACAAAACTATTAAATACTTTTATTACAAACAAATATTCCAGTTTTTACTAAAAACTAAAAATTACGATATAAAAAGTAATTTAAAAAATTAAATCGATTTCGAAAAGAAACGAACTCAAAATTATGAAATAACTTTAAATTTTTGGAAGTCGGTAAAAAAAAAAAACTAACATACAGATCCCAAGACAGCGACTGCCGAAATTAAAGTTATTTCATAATTTTGAGTCCGTTTCTTTTGAAGACGATTTAATTTTTTAAATTTCTTATTAATCTATTTTTTTTTTTTTGTATTTTATATTTTGTTTTCTTAGATAATTACGTTGTTGTATATATTGTGAATGCTGCGTATCCCTGTGTAGGCATACATACCAGCACTTTTTATTTTGTTATGTTTTCTATTGATTCCTTGTATCTACTGCTGTTGGTGTACCAAGTAAATAATAATAATTTAAAAAAAAACTTGAGACGATAAATGTTGGGCTTGGCATTCAATCAGGGTCGTGTCAATATAAACATACTCTTTTTAAAATTTCTTTATTCTTAGAATAGTGGGTTTTAATATCACAATATTTAGCTATAATGAAACAACAGAATTTTAGTTCTCTACATAACATTGAATACAGTTTTCAGTAATGGTGATGATGTGGCACGATATGGTGGGTGCTGTGCTTCACGTCCGCATGGAAGCTAGAGAGAAGAAAATCATAATTATAGCAAGTGAAAGAGTGACAGTTATACACAGAAACTGTTGTTACACTCACCCGCTGTGATGATCGCCATGGTAGTGCACATCCCTGACGGAGCCGTCAGGTTCGTGCAGCGAGTAGTGTCCCTTGACGACGTCACCGTCGCGGTGCTCGTGCTGCGACTTGTGGTCGCCCGTGTGAGAGTCCTCCACCTTGTACTCGAACTCGT
Organism: Dicycla oo; assembly: GCA_948252095.1. NCBI lineage: Eukaryota > Metazoa > Arthropoda > Insecta > Lepidoptera > Noctuidae > Dicycla > Dicycla oo. Next base: position 22,812,456 of record OX411714.1, read on the forward strand.
ACTTAGGGTGAGTCTACAAACGAACATGTAGAGGTAAGCTTAAAACAAGTATCGGGTAACTAGGTTAGAATTTCACTTTCGAAAGTAATCTAATATTGTTACTGACGTACATAATAGTCATGATGATCATGTCCGTGGTGAACTATCTGGTGGTGTCCATCGTGGCGGTGGATGTACTGCGATGAGTGTCCGTGAGAGGAGACCACCGCGACAGCCACAGACAGCAAGCAAAGTACCTAAAGTTATGATGGTGTCAAAAGATTTTAACAAAAAGTTGTTATTATAGTTAAAATTTCAAGAAACTGGTATGTTTTGATTCTGGCCAGATAGAAGTGGAATGCAGAGAGTTGAGTGCTACCACATAGAAAGAGAGATATTCAACCACACGACGACACACTTTTAAATTTCAACGCTGATAGTAAATAATGTAATAAACTATATACCTTAAAGAACATGTTGTTAACTTGTTACCAAATTCAAGCTATGCCCAAGAGTGAACTGATACATAACTTCTAAACGTCATGACTTATATATGTCTTAAAATAATACATTCAAGGTAGAATTGATTTCACTCAAAATGATATCAGCATTTATTGTCGATAGGTGTTGCGTTTTGATAATAACATATTTCGTCAAACCTTATTTGCAACGGTAATTTTGATTTTGCTCGCATAACAGATAGATTTTATTGTGATATCATTCATACCTTACTTGAAAAAAACTCATTAACACGTTCGTGAATGAGGTTTTTATTTTGGTTAGTTTAGGTTATATTTGTCATGATCCTGACGGAGGTAGAAGCCATTGATCCTCAGATCTTCCAATGTATTTTTGAAACTTCATATAAGTTAGACACTAGAAAGTTTTTTTTCATGCTGACCACAATTTTTAATTTAAAAAAAAAAATCTTTAAAAGGATTATAAGTAGGTACAGTGGCTATTTTTAGAAGTTAGTTTAGTTTTATTTATGTGAAAAAATATTGAATTCTAATTCAATCTTCCTCTGCCATAGTTGACTTACCTAATATTCTGCCTAAAAAGCATTTTTAGACTTGTTATCTGATGTGCAAAGAAGAATGGCACGACGCCATGTAATCTTGGGTGTCACATTTAGACTTCGCGTGCATTCATAAAAATACTCTCAAAAGATAAATCTCGGTCATATTAAAGGCATAGCACATTTTCATAGCATATTTTTTTAACATTGGGTGTCGCTAAAAAACGTTGTGTTGGCTTTTTTTCTTTTCCGTGGAGAAATGCTCGTGCATACCGCACTACCACGGGGAGATAGTGCAGTTATGTGGGACTCCAACCCACTAAAACTCCACGGTGTCCTCCTCTGCCACTTGTGGCGGGAACACGGGCACGCGTTAGCACTCATCGCGAACCCGCCGCGGCGGCTGTCCACCAGCGGACCCTGGGAAGCACCGCCCATCACCGGCGCATAAGAATACATTGCACGCCGTGACCACCCCATAGATCAAACCAGCACATGGGCGCTAGACGACCCCGTGTCTAGGCACCCTTGGTCCCCCTGCGACCGGTCAGGTGGTCAGTGGCCTGGCCGCCTACCACTTTTCGGCCGCAGAGGATAGGGAGAGCGGCGGTAGCGACACCGTCAAGGCCGCGGAAGGTAGGAAGTTCCAGTACAAGGTGGAAGACTCTCACACGGGCGACCACAAGTCGCAGCACGAGCACCGCGACGGTGACGTCGTCAAAGGACACTACTCGCTGCACGAAACTGACGGCTCCGTCAGGGATGTGCACTACCATGGCGACCATCACAGCGGGTGAGTGTAGCAACAGCTTCAGCTGGATGTATAATATGGTATTTAAACTGTCAATCCTTCAGTTGCTATAATTATGATTTTCATCTCCCCAGCTTCCACGCGGACGTTAAGCACAGCACACACCACATCGTTCCTCATCATCACCATTACTGAAAACTGTTGTCAATGTTATCTCGTGTACTGAAATTTTGTTATACAATAAATATACGTATGTTATGATTTTTAAGGCGAAAGCACCAGAGTAGCCCGCGAATTTTAAATGTTCTAACGTGTTTTACAATTTGCAAGTCAGTATTAGGTTGTATGTTTATCAAAATACGATTCGTGACCGTAAGAAGTATGTATTTACAGAATCATAAAGTCATCAATAAAACTCTTTAAGACCAAGTAATCCTATTGAAGGCTACGAATAAATAATGAAATAATTACTAAGTAAATTTTATGAAATCTTGACATTTGAGAATTATACTAACTTAAGGAGTTGTATTACTGATTCTAATAATTACCATTCTGTAAATACATATTTGTTACGGTCGCGAATCATACTTTAATAAACTTACAACCTATAATACTGACTTGCAAATTGCAAAAACACGTAAGAAAATTACAATTTCGTGGCCTACCCTGGCGCTTCTTCTAAGAATAAAGACAATGAAAAAAGATTTTGTATTTCATTTAAATATTATTAATACATGAGATGCAACGTATCTTGTAGGGCACTGCAAATTTAAACCCAAGTTTTGGTTTCACCACGCATGATTGAATGGCAAACCTGAGCTGAAATGTGTTCTCTGGGATCGCCTTGGTTCTATAGTTAGGTACATATAGAACCTACAGCTAATTCTGTATGTTAGGATCGCAGCAGTTGGCGTTTTGTAGTTTCTATCTAACCCTATGGGAGGAACGCGTGAATCAAAATCAAAATCAAAATCAAAAGTCATTTATTCAAACTAGGCTGAGAATCAGCACTTTTCGAACGTCAAAATTACATAAGACAGTCCCCCAAAACGCCCGCCCTTCACCACTTCCTAGTGCTTTAGCTGAGGAGAAGAAGTGGCGCAACAAACTCCTCAGCAGCACAGCTGTCTGTTCAGTTAAATAAAAAAATAAAAAAAATATATATATTCTATACAACACTGTGCAAATTACATGCAAGTACATTACGCAACACAAACATTAAATTAAATTTAATTATTTGCTATAAGTCAGCTAGCACACGCCAATATACTTAAAAAAAGAAGAAAAAAATCGAAAAATCGAAAACTATACTCAAGCAGAATCAAAATACAAAACTAAAAACGTAAGTAGAACTTTATACCTATATTAAAAGCCTCCAGTAATAAAGGGCGTGCCCACTTACATATAGCCGTAACTCGAAGTCACAGATGATAAACTAGGACCATCGAAGTAAAAAAAACGAGTTAAATTACTAATAACAAAACAAAACCAAGGTCAGCAAGACGACCAGTCACCACAAGCAGCACCCGTTCACGAGCATAACGCAAAGATCAGCCATTACCCCCCTAGCCATATTTGAGGGAAGGAGGCAACCCGACCCCCGACGCTACCGCAAGCAGTGACATCTAAGGGAGCATGACGAACCTGCTGCCGGTTGCTCAGACAAGAATAATTATGATCAATTGTCGAGGTCACTAGCTAACCACATATTGCAATACCACTCATAAAAAAAACATTGTAATGAGTAGATTATGTCAATGATAAATAAAAATAAAATTAAAATAAATTGACCTTTACAGTCAAAGAAAATAAATAATTATATGAACCCATATAACCTGTCAGTAGGTAAGCTAATTCTGGAGAAAGAACATAAACATTGTCTTAAGTTAAACACAGCGACCAACTATTCTTATCGTTTAAGTAATCGTTGATAGAATAGTATGCCTTTGAACAAAGGTTAGATTTTACTTTGGCTTTAAACGCATTGTAAGGCAAATCTAGCAAAGAAGAGGGTAGCTTGTTATAAAAGGATATACCAAGCCCAACAAATGAGTTATGAACCTTATGAAGCCGGTGAAATGGAGCACGTAATTTGTCCTTATTTCTGGTGTTAACATTGTGAATGAATGTGTGTGTGAATGTGAATGTATGTACATATGTTACCTGTGTTCAAACATCTGCTGTCCCGTAAAAAGCACTGACCCAAACGAGTTCATTGGATGTTGACCTCAACACTTGAGAAAAGGCTACCTAGGTAAATAACTAGAACATATTACAGTCCTACATTCTTTACTCGGTATACAAGACTAAAAAAAGGATGTTAGCTTAAGGTTCCAATTTTTGGTTCAGCTAACTTCCAGTCTAACCGGATGCAGCTGAATACCATGGTATTTTACATGGAGCGACTGCCTATCTGACCTCCACAACCCAGTTACTGGGTAATACGATACCCCTTGGTAAGACTGGTTGTCAGACTTTCGGGCTTCTGACGACCCGTAACGACTGTCGGCTTAACGTACTTTCCGAGGCACGGAGGAGTCTCGGTATGAAAAGATGGTCACCCATCCACAGACCAACCCCGGCTAGCGTAGCTTAACCTGATGGATCGACCCGTGCGGCTGGTATTACTTAGCTACGAGCTCCTCCTCCTACCGACTACTTAGATTACCGATACCAATGTGTTAGAATTAAAAAATATTACGAGCGATGAGCAAAAAAGTACTGGTTTTGGTGCCCCTCAAGGAATTAATCTGAGCCCCACACTATTCCTGACATACCTATATTAATAACTTGTGTAATCTTAATATTAAAGATGGAATATTGTATCATATGCCATCGACACGACGACGCGGCGTTAATACTTACCGCTAAAACCAGTAGCGGACTGTTCGAGATCGCTCAACTAGGTTTTAATAATGTGACTTTGAAGTTAGTACCGATTTTACGTTCATAATTATGCATTTAGCAGACACTTCAATTTTAGTTGTTGTTATATCATCATCTGCCTAGCCTTTTCCTAACTATACTGGGATCGGCTTCCAGTCTTAACCGGATGCAGCTTCCGGGGCAGCGGTCTTACATGGAGTGACTGCCTATCTGACCTCCACAACCCAGTTACTGGGTAATACGATACCCCTTGATAAGACTGGTTGTCAGAATTCCGGGCTTCTGACGACCCGTAACGACTGTCAATGATCCAAGAATGACAGCTGAGACCAACGGTTTAACGTGCTTGCCGAGGCAAGGAGGGGTCTTGGTATGTGAATATGGTCACATACACGGACCAACCGCGGCAAGCGTAGCTTAACCTGATCGATTGACCACAAAAAATCTAAAAAAAAATAAAATGGAAGAGTCTGTTTATAAATTATATAATATTGTTATTACTCCAGAAAATAGGCCATTCGAATTTGTTATTAATCCAGAAAATAGGCCATTCGAATTGTAGCCATTCCACAAGCTTGATCCTTGACCACAGGTGAGATCAAGGATCAAGCTAGTGGAATCGCATAGTGGAATGCAACCCATGGGTATCGGTGGGAACCCATCACTAGATCATCATGAGGACATGCATTGGGCCACTTGGCATAAGCCCAAGAACACACGATCAATGAGTGATACAGTTTTTGTTACACACTGTTCTTGTTCTTTCACAAACAACGCGATTTAAGTTCACGATAAGATTATTACATTCACATTAAAGCATTCAATGATTTAGTGTCAATCAATCCTTTCGTTAGACATTTCAAGATTGTCGTAATATTTTAAAAGAGTAGCACGTTTTGTTACAGCGGGGTAATTGCGTAACACACAGTAGGAATGGCTTTCATTTTGACAGTTCAACAACATTCATTGCGTTATTTACATTGCTGAGCAGACACATTTTTCGAACATATGAAGCAATGGATGAACGATATCCTTCAAAATCATTTAGATTGTTACTGAAATGATTGGGGTGCTAGTCTTAAAAGGACTTGGCTAGCAGAGGGTTAGCTGAACCCAAAATTGGAACCTTAAGCTAACATCCTTTTTTTAGTCTTGTATACCGAGTAAATCATGTAGGACTGTAATATGTTCTAGTTATTTATCTAGGTAGCCTTTTCTCAAGTGTTGAGGTCAACATCCAATGAACTCGTTTGGGTCAGTGCTTTTTACGGGACAGCAGATGTTTGAACAGAGATAACATATGTACATACATTCACGCGTTCCTCCCATAGGGTTAGATAGAAACTACAAAACACCAACTGCTGCGATCCTAACATACAGAATTAGCTGTAGGTTCTATATGTACCTAATTACAGAACCAAGGCGATCCCAGAGAACACATTTCACCTCAGGTTTGCCATTCAATCATGCGTGGTGAAACCAAAATTTGGGTTTAAATTTGCAGTGCCCTACAAGATACGTTGCATCTTAATAATATTTAAATGAAATACAAAATCTTTTTTCATTGTTTTTATTCTTAGAAGAAGCGCCAGGGTAGCCCACGAAATTGTAATTTTCTTACGTGTTTTTGCAATTTGCAAGTCAGTATTATAGGTTGTAAGTTGACTAAAGAATGATTCGCGACCGTAACAAATATGTATTTACAGAATGGTAATTATTAGAATCAGTAATACAACTCCTTAAGTTAGAGTATAATTCTCAAATGTCAAGATTCCATGAAATTTACTTAGAAATTATTTAATTATTTATCCATAGCATTCAATAGGATTACTTGGTCTTAAAGAGTTGTATCAATGACTTTATGATTCTGTAAATGCATACTTCTTACGGTCACGAATCGTATTTTGATCAACGTACAACTAAATACTGACTTGCAAATTGTAAAACACGGTAGAACTTTGAAATTCGCGGGCTGCTCTGGCGCTTTCGCCTTAAAAATCATAACATACGTATATTTATTGTATAACAAAATTTCAGTACACTAGATAACATTGACAACAGTTTTCAGTAATGGTGATGATGAGGAACGATGTGGTGTGTGCTGTGCTTAACGTCCGCGTGGAAGCTGGGGAGATGAAAATCATTATTATAATAACTGAAGGATCGACAGTTTAAAACTGCATACAAATCAGCTGAAGCTGTTGCTACACTCACCCGCTGTGATGGTCGCCATGGTAGTGCACATCCCTGACGGAGCCGTCAGCTTCGTGCAGCGAGTAGTGTCCTTTGACGACGTCACCGTCGCGGTGCTCGTGCTGCGACTTGTGGTCGCCCGTGTGAGAGTCCTCCACCTTGTACTCGAACTCGTACTTAGGGTGAGTCTGTAAACGAACATGTCGGTAAGCTTAGAATAAATATTGGGCAATTAGGTTACAATTTCACTTTCGAAAGTAATCTATTACTAAGTGTTACTGACGTAGTAGTCATGATGATCATGTCCGTGGTGTACTATCTGGTGGTGTCCGTCGTGGCGGTGGATGTACTGCGACGAGTGTCCGTGAGAGGAGACCACCGCGACAGCCACAGACAGCACGCAGAAAACCTAAAGATAAGACGCTTTTAATTTTATAATCATTGTCGCATGTGGCAGCGAATGATAATGTTGGAATACTTCTGAGCAGATAACAGTTTGACAGTGACATTAATCTGTTGATTTGTTGTTAGTGTTTGTATTAGTAAGTGGTCATATCCTTTCTCTATCGCAGTAGCATCGCAAGACATTTTTTTGTAATTTCGACACGATTAATATAACTGGATAATAATAAAATATAGGAATAATAAGAGATCGATGTATTATTATCTTAAGGGGGAAGCTCCAGGTAGCCCGCAAATTAATTTTTTTTTAAACTTTTTTTCAATTTGCACGTTAATATTAAGTTTTATTTTGATTAAAGCATGATTCGCGAATGAATGATGAATGATTCGCGACCGCAACATATCGCCTGTGAACTTTTGATACCTCCTAACTAGTATTTTTGCGCAAAACTTTTTATAATGCCAACTCCTAATTACGATTAAAATAAAAACAACACAATCCTGTAAAATTTGTTTGTAGGTAGATAGAAGATCTCACATGTTCACGGGCGATATATGTATTTACAAAATTACAATCAGTGATTACCACTCCTTAAGTTAGTATATTCTTAAATGTCAAGATTTCATTAAACAGTCATTCATTAGGATTATAATATGATCTAAAGGTTTTGTATTGATGATTTTAATGATTATAATTCTATAAATACGAATTTGTTACGGTTGCGAATCATATTCAGGTTAACAAACAACCTGACCTTCAAATTGCAAAAAAAGGTAAGAAAATTTGAATTTCGCGGGCTATCTGGAGCTTTCGCCTTAAGAGCTTTCTGTACCTTATTCATGGAACTACATGATTTTTTAAATTTAATTATTTGATTTTTAATAATTAACTGTAAATACCTTGAAGAACATGTTGTCCTGTTGTTATTATAGTTTATTGTAGATTTGAAGCTATGTCCTAGAATGAACTGACACATAACTTCTAAACTTCATGTCTTTTATATATGACTTAAAATAGTACATTCAAGGTAGTATTGATTTCACTCTAAGTGATTTCAGCTGTTATTGTTAATAGGTGTTTCGTAAAACCTTAGCTGCATACCCGTAATTTTGAATTTGATCGGTTACCAGATAGATTTTATTGCGATATCATACCATACCTATTTATTCATTGAGAACGTGTCATTGAAGTTTTTCATAAGGTTGGAATTTGTTTTGGTCCTAATGGTAGTTTACCAGCAAACGACTTCTGAAGACCTATTTAGAATTTAACGGCAAAGCACACAAAGTACATTTGTGTAGCCTGGCATGCCAAAGCCTTCTATGGCATGTCTCAGCTTCCCGTGGTATCCTCGAGTCTACCTGAGACGATATCAATGAAATCTGAGTGCTAAAGTCTTGCTCATGATCATAAAAGATTCAAAATCATTTCCATGAACGGAAATCCTTTGCCATGCCTTGCCGCGCCGTGCTGCCTCGTGAGTCTAAATTATCTCGCTCAAGCCAAAGTAAAGTGTAAGAAGTCAGAAGGTGATCCAGATGTTTACAAATATATTTTAATATATTTTTCAAACTTACGCCAAATAAAAAATGTTTTTATTATGTCTAACTATAATATTATAAATGGGAAAGTGAGTTTGTTTGTTCGTTTGTTTGTTACGATTGCACGCTAAAACGGCTGAACGGATTTGAATGATATTTGATATATGGCTAGAACATGACCTGGATTAGGAAATAGGATACTTTTTATCCCGATATTAAGTTCCCGTCGGATAATTTCCGACCTTCACACAGGCAAAACCGCGGGCAAAAGCTACTCTTGTATATGTAGAAGTAAATAAGTAAGTTTGGATGTAGCAGGTAATCTCTGGAAGTACCTACTAATACGAATTTCGAAAATTCTTTCATTGGCAGAAACTACACTATTGCCGAGTACCATAGGGTTTTATAGTATAGTTTACTAAAACGTGAGCAAAGTGGCGAGCAGAATCTAGTATACGATATATGGCTAGTCCAGTTATCATTTATTTATGTTGATTAAATTTGACTATTCTGGTGTTTTCTGGATTAACAGGTGTAAATACTTTACATTTTTATGTTTGGCCCATGTCTGTTCATTTACAGCTATACTAATTATTATTAAATTCTTCATCCTAACTATCCTGTTATATTATAAATGGGAAAATGAGTTTGTTTGTTCCGCTTTCACGCTAAATTGGCTGAACGGATTTGTATGAAATTTAACACATTGGTACACCATGACCTGGATTATGACCAGTGATCGGATAATCGGGCGCTAATATACCTAAACTTCACTTTTATTCCCACGAAAGAATAATACGGACAAGCCTTTCAGAATCCCTTCTGTTCGTGTAAAATACAATAAATTAGTCGATTCGACCAATAATCTGTTAGATAGATAAATCAATTTCCACTGCTTGACCACATTGTGCACATTATCATTTTTGATTGATATTCCATTTGTTTTGAATAAACTATAGCCGCTAATTGCATACGAGATGAAATTCAACCCATTTTTTATTTAAGTAGTGGTTCGTGGGAGTAAAGTCATCCCACGCAAATCTGCTTTTGGTTTGAACCTTTTTCCACCACTATTAAGGAGTCCTTTCTAATTCTATGCATTTAGTTTGATGCACTATCTATTGCCGAGGAATTTGAGGTACGCCAACCCTCTAAGCGACTAGTCAATCGTCTATGGAAAGATTATTTTTAGTCTGTAGTTGCAAATCTTTTTGTAAACAAAAGGTTTTTGTTCAAATAGGAATGCTTGTAATTAATGAAAATTGTATTAAGGTAAGTGGTTTTATTTATGTTTCGTGCTAAGAATAAACACACCATGCATTTTAAACCATAAAACATATAGGTCATCCCTTGTTTTTTTTTTTTTACTAGAGTAATTTCTTCGAAAGTGTAACTAAAAATTGTATTGTTATTTTTTACAACCAATTTTTAAAATGAAAACAAGTCATACTTTCAAACGAAACGTACGTTATTATAAATCCCTACTCACTAGCATTCTAAGAAACATTCAACGGTCACAAAATTCTCTGTTTTGCTTACAAGTTTACCGCGGGTGGGGCGCTCAACGGTTTTCCCCGCGCGCGAATGAGCACAGCGGTTCAGCACAGCGGATAGATACTAAATCAAAATAACCACTGCAGTGGTTATAGCAAATATTAATTATAGCAGTGCAGTGCTATAATTTCATTAAGTTTGTTACAAAATTGTTCAATCCTGGGAATCCGGGATTACTTAATTATTTAGAAAGGAATGTCCATATTATTCTTTCGTGGGAAGAAGTTTAGGTATATAAGCGCCCGATTATTATGACATAGGATACTTTTTATTCTGTGTGGGATAATTTCCGACCTCCACGGGGGCCACGGGCAAAGCTAGTAGGTTATAAAAGGGAGATCTCACATCACGATTGTAAACGATCACATTTTTAATTTGAGAATTAAAAACAAAGTCTATAATTATTTTTGGTTTTACCTTTATTCTAGTGTCATAATAATTACATTAACAATATATCAACGAGTCATTTATAACAAATTAATTAGTAATATCACAGAATCAATGATGGTGGTGGTGTTCAGGAACAATGTGCTTGGCGTGACCCTCATACTTTACGTCCGCGTTGAATCTGTAAAAACAAAAAGTAATGAGGAAGACGTTTCATACCATTCGGTTTAGCCAAGTTCAAATGCTCATACCCGCTTACCCAGTTTTCTTGTCAGCGTGGTACTTAACAATCCTGACGGTGCCATCAGGCTGGTGCAGGCTGTACTCGCCCTTCGCTACGTGGCCATCTCGAGATTCATGCTGAGACTTCTTGTCGCCGGTGTGAGGATCCTCCACTTTGTACGCGAACTCGTACTTGGGATGTGACTGTAGGAGATAATTATGACAGTTAGCAACATCATTCCTGATTTGAATAAGCTAAATTCTATTTATGATTGGAACGTCATCATACATAGTACTCGACGTGTTTCTCTGTGGCGTGTCCGTGGTGCTGCTTGATGCTCTGCGATGAGGAGGCGTGACCGTGGTGATGCTCGTGGTGGTCTTGTGCAGCGACTGCTGCCACGGCGACGGTGATGAGGAGGATCTGTGTAAATTAAAAACAATATTAAAACTAATTTAACTCAAAAAAAATGTATGTAACGAACTTTTTGTATGTAAAACTTACTTTAGTGAACATTTTGTCTTCTTAATAAAATGCTGTTTACTGTGTTAATACTAAAAGGACACTGATAATCTGTTAATGCATTACCTTTGCTTTTATACAGTTACAATAAGTACCAAAGATATTGACTGTTGACAAAATTGTTAATTAAAAATAACTAGTTTTACACCAGATTTATTGTGGTATGTTTTTATTCCTTAACCTTGGCAAATTATGGCGAGCACTTTTACATTTCTTCACGTTAAAAATTGGGTCCGTACCTACTTTTGTTTAAATACATACCACAAACAAATAAGTCTACACGAACCTGCGATATCATAGAAATAATTACATAGGTGTCCCAATAAACTCAGTATGTAGCAGGCATAATATTTGGCAACAATTGTCGTTTAGCCTAGAAGCGAGACATCATCGTCATTGTCATGCCATTGTCCCAATTTATTTGGGGTTGGCGCAACATTTTTTTTTTTCTTGCATACTTCTCTATTAGTCATCATCTCACTATACACTCCCTTTCTAGCCATATCATCATTCACGCAGTCCATCCATAGTTTCTTTGATCTTCCCCTACTCGTATAGCTATCCACATTCAACTCATAACTTTCCTGACGACATTTTAAGTTACTTTCAGACTTCTTCATAAATAATCATTTCTTATTCTATCTATTCGCGTAACACCACACATCCCTCTTAGCATTCTCATTTCAGCTGCATGTAATTGCCTTTCATTCAATCTTTTTGTGGCCCAACACTTTGATCCTTAAAAGACAGCAAGTCTAACCATTATTTTATAAATCTTCCCCTTTCATTTAAGGGGAATGCGGGAGTGATTGATCCCATGACCTGCGCCATTTCATTCATCCAGTGTTAATTCTGTGCTTAACAAGTCCGATCTACTTCATCATCGCTTTGCACAAGTGAACCGAGATACCAGAAGTCGGAGCAGTACGTATTATAAAGTTTATTAAATTATTATAAAAGTAGTTTATTACTGTCACTTAGTAACTGACCCCACAGACGTCAAAATTTCGATAATTTATATAAAATTCCCATAGAAAATGCTCTTTCAGTTTTCCCAAATTTTGTGTAATTGCTAATAAATCGAAGAATAAGCACTATATAATACTTGATGCGGAACAACCCATTGAACAAACAGGATTTAGAAAGGACTTGTCATTAACGTATAGACCATATTCACACCTTCAAATTACTGATTGAAAAATATCAAGAACGAATGAGGGCTCTCTATATAACTTTCATATATTATATTACAAAAAAGCATTCGACACAGTATCCCACTGAAGCATCTGGGAAATGCTGAAAGAGCAGGGTGTAGAAAATATATAAATACAAGTAATTAAAAATATAATAATATATTTGAAAATTATATATTTTTATTTATTTTATTTTTAATATAATATCCTGGGACATTATTCACATATGGTCATCTGATTCCAAACTAAGCAGAGCTTGTACTATGGATACCAGATAACTGATATACTACTTATACTACTTTTTTTTTGTAAATACATACTTATATAGATAATTAATTACACTATTAATTTCATTATATGTAGAAAGAAACTAGAAAAACCGACCAAGCTTTCCCATTGATAGAGGGGAAGACAAGACGACCCTCTGTCTCGGCAATTATTTATTGACGTCCTAGAATCGATATTGGAGAAACTGGACTGGAAAAATATGGACTAAATATCGACGGCAAATACCGTAGTCATCTCCGCTTTGCTGATGATCTGGTTCTGCTGTCAGAAAAAGGCACGCAACTACAACTCATGATCCTGATTCATTCACCTAAAGAAGCCAGCAAACAAGTCGGTTTAGAAATGAACCTGTCAAAAACAATGCTAATGACGAACAGTACAGAAACAAGAATATCAATCGACAACGATGTACTTACCTACACAGAAAACTACATCTGCCTGGGGAAGCAAATATGTTTTGACAGGAAAAACAATGAGTTAGAATTTTAACTAATAATACAAAGATCTTGGAATAAATACTGGAGCTTAAAGGAAATATTTAAACGCAATATGGCAGTAAAGATAAAAACTAGAGTGATGATAACATGTTTCCTACCGTGCTTTACCTGTGCCTGTCAAACCTGAAAATACTCTAGCAGGGTAAAAAACAAAATCATCAGCTGCCAACGCGGTATGGAACGCAGCATGCTAAATATCAACAAAAGACTTAAAATAAGACAAACATAAATAAGAAATATTTGAAAAGCTACTGACGCTCTAATCCATGCTCAAAGCCTTAAATGGAAATGGGCGGGGCTTGTAGCGCGGCAACTAGATGTGATATGGACTTAACCACGGGCCAAAAATGAACCCCACGCGAAACACACACGACATCACAAAGACAGGGGGCGCAATTTTTTACAAATAGCCAAAGACAGAGGTCAATGGGATTCTTTGGAGGAGGTCTTCATCCGAGGAGCAGTTCTTCAAAGCAAACCAATATTAGTAGCTTAGCATTAAAATATGATTAAAGTTACAAATATATAATATTATTATTTATACATATACTTATAGAAGTTCGTTTTATGAACGCAGTTATAGTGGTAGTTTAGTTTAAAATATTAAATCCTAATTCAATCAATCAGGGTGATCTTCCTGTGTTCTCTAAGAGAAGACTCTTTGACGTGTGCATACTTCCCATTCGAGGAGTGGAACGAGAGTAGGGAGGCCTTTGTACTGCAGTGGGACATCAGAGGCTTTTATTAATAATAATAAGAGTTCAATCATTCAGCTCACCTCTGTCATTGTTGTCTTAATTGGAAAGTTGCTGTCCTATGTGGGATTTCCAAACAACCATTTCTTAATGGATTGTTTCATGGAGTTGCTTGATATCGATTACTTTCTTTTTGGGCAATATCATACATACTTCTAAAGAAGGAACAAATATCTAACATATAGGAGAGAGTGCTTTTCTCCTTAACGCGTCGACCGAAAAAAATAACACAAAAAAGTATATAAAGAGGGTCGATTATATCGTACACGTTTTTAGTTCTACTCGTATGTTTAAGTAACCAAGAGACTACAAATGTGACTGAATAATTATGCATAATAAAGTTGAGTATCTTGTGAATGAAATCAGTTTTATAAAATTAAATTTTAATTCAAAACAAAACAACTATTTAGATCACCGATACCAATGTGTTAGAATAAAAAAAATATTACGAGCGATGAGCAGAAAAGTACTGGTTTTGGTGTCCCTCAGGGAATTAATCTGAGCCCCACACTATTCCTGACATACCTATATTAATAACTTGTGTAATCTTAATATTAAAGATGGAAAATTGTATCATATGCCATCGACACGACGACGCGGCGTTAATACTTACCGCTAAAACCAGTAGCGGACTGTTCGAGATCGCTCAACTAGGTTTTAAAATATGACTTTATAAGTTAGTACCGATTTTACGTTCATAATTATGCATTTAGTAAAAAGTTGTTACTTTGACATTACAAGCAGACACTTCAATTTTATTTGTTGTTATATCATCATCTGCCTAGCCTTTTCCTAACTATACTGGGATCGGCTTCCAGTCTTAACCCGATGCAGCTGAATACCAGTGTCTTACATGGAGTGACCCAGTTACTGGGTAATACGATACCCCTTGATAAGACTGGTTGTCAGAATTCCGGGCTTCTGATGACCGGTAACGACTGTCAATGATCCAAGAATGACAGCCGAGACCACCGGTTTAACGTGCTTTCCGAGTCAAGGAGGGGTCTTGGTATGTAAATATGGTCACATACACGGACCAACCGCGGCAAGCGTAGCTCAACCTGATCGATGGACCACAAAAAAATCTACAAAAAAATTAAATGGAAGAGTCTGTTTATAAATTATATATGTATAGATAATAATATTGTTATTACTCCAGAAAATAGGCCATTCGAATTGTATTCCACAAGCTTGATCCTTGACCACAGGAGTGATCAAGGATCAAGCTAGTGGAATTGTATAGTGGAATGCAACCCATGGGTATCGGTGGGAACCCATCACTAGATCATCATGAGGACATGCATTGGGCCACTTGGCACAAGCCCAAGAACACACGATCAATGAGTGATATAGTTTTTGTTACACACTGTTCTTGTTCTTTCACAAACAACGTGATTTAAGTTCACGATAAGATTATTACATTCTTGAATGCTTTAGTGTCAATCAATCCTTTCTTTAGACATTTCAAGATAGTCGTAATATTTTAAAAGAGTGGCACGTTATGGTACAGCGGGGTAATTGCGTAACACACTTACAGTAGGAATGGCTTGACATTTCAAGAACATTCATTGCGTTATTTACATTGTTGTGCAGACAAATTTTTCGAACATATGAAGCAATGGATGAACGATATCCTTCAAAATCATTTAGATTGTTGCTGGTCTTCCCCCCGGTATCCCAAGGCACCCCCTTCCCACCCCTCACCGGGGGCTCAGTAGTCGTGGTTTGGTCACCCACGGTGAACTGCAACGTGCAACTGAGGCGGGCCGCGATGTTGTATGGGAGTCATCGCGTCTGAGGATTGGAGGCCGCGGTGGGAGAGCTACCTTCCGCGGCATTGACGGGGTGCCACCGTCTGATGGCGGACGCGGTGGGACCGCAGGGGAGGAGGAGTGTCGTTATTTCGTTGCCGCTTTCCCTATCCTCTGCGGCCGAAAAGTGGTAGGCGGCCGGGCCACTGACCTGACCGGTCGCGGGGGGACCAAGGGTGCCTAGACACGGGGTCGTCTAACGCCCATGTGCTGGTGCATAGGCTGGTCACGGCGCCCAATGTGTTCTTGTGCGCCGGTGATGGGAGTGCTCCCCAGAGGAGGGTCCGGTGACGGACAGCCTAACGCAGTGCTAACGCGTGCCCGTGTTCCCGCCCCAAGCAGCAGGGGAGAAAACCGTGGCGTTTTAGTGGGTTGGAGTCCAACATAACTGCACTATCTCCCCGTGGTAGAGCAGTATGCATGAGCATTTCTCCCCGGAAAAAAGGGTCCTGGTCTTAAAAGGGCTTAACTAGCAAAGGGTTAGCTGAACCCAAAATTGGGACCTTAAGCTAACATTTTTTTTGCCTTGTATTCCGAGTAAAGCATGTAGGACTGTAATATGTTGTAGTTATTTATCTAGGTAGCCTTTTCATAAGTGTTGGTGTCAACATCCAATGACATCGTTTGGGTAAGTGCTTTATACGGGGCAGCAGATATGCAGATGGACAGAGGTAGTTACATGCATACATACACTCACGCGTTCTTCCCATGGGGTTAGGCAGAAACTACAGAACGCCAACTGCTGCGATCCTAATATACAGAACTAGTTGTAGGTTCTATATGTCCAAATTATAGAACTACCTAATTATAGAACTAATGCGATTCTAGATGACACATCTCAGGTTTGCCATTCAATCATGCGTGGTGAGACCAAAACTTGGACTTAACTTTGCAGTGCCCTACAAGCTAAGTTGCATCTCATGTATTAATAATATTTAAATGAAATACAAAATCTTTTATCATTGTATTTATTTTTAGAAGAATTGGTTTAAGGGGGAAGCGCCAGGGTAGCCCACGAAATTGTAATTTTCTTACGTGTTTTTGCAATTTGCAAGTCAGTATTAGGTTGTAAGTTGATAAAAGTATGATTCGCGACCGTAACAAATATGGATTTAAAGAAAGGAATCAGTAATACAACTCCTTAAGTTAGTATAATTCTCAAATATCAAGATTTCATGATTTTACTTAGTAATTATTTCATTATTTATTCGTAACATTCAATAGGATTACTTGGTCTTAAAGAGTTGTATTCATTTATTTATTTATTTATTTATTTAGGGACAACAAACAGCAGTGTAATACTAAGTAAACATAGGTTAAAGCTTAATAATAGAGGTAACAAATACACTACTCACAACGTTATCCACATATTACTAAACAGATCTAGGTACTAGTTGTTAGAATGAACGATATAAAAATAAACAGAATAAAATTAAACATTACTTAATTAGTAGGGTTCTGATCACTTAATATAGTAACAATTTCTTTTCTAAATATAGCTTTGCTGAGAAACATAATATCAGATGAGCCAAACTGCCTATTATAGGTGTCAACCAAACGACGCAGCGGTGAGCGTACGCCTGAGTTGGTTCTACAAAAAGTAGTAGCAAACAAGTGTCTCGAGCGAACTTCTCGACCATGTACGACTTTATGATTCTGTAAATACATACTTCTTACGGTCACAAATCGTATTTTGATCAACATACAACCTAATACTTGCTTGAAAATTGTAAAAACGTAAACGTAAGAACATTTGAATTTCGCGGGCTACTCTGGCGCTTTCGCCTTAAAAATCATGACAAATTATATTTATTTTATAACAAAATTTCAGTACATTGGCAACAGTTTTCAGTAGTGGTGATGATGAGGAACGATGTGGTGTGTGCTGTGCTTCACGTCCGCGTGGAAGCTGAGGAGATGAAAATCATAATTATAGCAACTGAAGGATTAATAGTTTAAATTTATCATATATACATCCAGCTGAAGCTGTTGCTATACTCACCCGCTGTGAGGGTCGCCATGGTAGTGCACATCCCTGATGGAGCCGTCAGGTTCGTGCAGCGAGTAGTGTCCCTTGACGACGTCACCGTCGCGGTGCTCGTGCTGCGACTTGTGGTCGCCCGTGTGAGAGTCCTCCACCTTGTACTCGAACTCGTACTTAGGGTGAGTCTGTAAACGAACATGACGGTAAGCTTAATGACAGTAATCTAATATTATTACTGACGTAGTAGTCATGATGATCATGTCCGTGGTGTACCTACTATCTCATGGTGTCCGTCGTGGCGGTGGATGTACTGCGACGAGTGTCCGTGAGCGGAGACCACCGCGACAGCCACAGATAGCATGCAGAGTACCTAAAGATAAGACGATGTTAAATGTACAATCATTGTCGCATGTGGCATTAAATGATAATGTAATGTTGGAAAACTTCTGAGCGGGTAACTTGTGTAAATTTGTTGTTATTAAAGTGGTAAAATGTGTACGCAGACATTAAAGGAATAATAAGAGATCGATGTATTTATTATCTTAAGGGTTTTATTTTGTTTAAAGCATGATTCGCGACCGCAACATATCGCCCGTGAACTTCTGATACCTCCTAACTAGTATTTTTGCGCAAAACTTTTTATAATGCCAGCTCCTAATTACGATTAAAATAAAAACAACACAATCCTGTAAAATTTGTTTGTAGGTAGATAGAAGATCTCACAAGTTCACGGGCGATATATGTATGTGTATTTACAAAATTACAGTCAGTAATACCACTCCTTAAGTTAGTATATACTTAAATGTCAAGATTTCATGAAATAGTCATTCATTAGGATTATTATATATAATATGATCTTAAGGTGTTGTTTTGATGATTTTAATGATTATAATTCTATAAATACGAATTTGTTACGGTTGCAAATCATATTCAGATTAACATACAACCTGACCTTCAAATTGCAAAAAACGTAAGAAAATTTGAATTTCGCGGGCTATCTGGAGCTTTCGCCTTATGAACTTTTTGTACCTTATTTATGCAAATACATGATTAATTAAAATATTTGATTTTTAATAATTAACTGTAAATACCTTGAAGAACATGTTGACCTGTGTTTATTAGGTGTAATTTATTGTAGACTTGTTATTGATTTGAAGCTATGTCCTAGAATGAACTGATACATAACTTCTTAACTTCATGTCTTTTATATATGACTTAAAATAGTACATTCAAGATAGTATTGATTTCACTCTAAGTGATATCAGCTGTTATTGTTAATAGGTATTGCGTATTGACAATAACATTGCGTAAAACCTTAGCTGCATACCTGTAATTTTGAATTTGATCGCATAGCAGTTAGATTTTATTGCGATATCATACCATACCTTTATGGTACCTCCTACCTACTTACCCTACCATTCATTTAGAATGTTTTATTGAAGTTTTCATAAGGTCAGAATTTGTTTTGGTCCTAATGGGAGTTTACCAGAAATCGAGTTCTGAAGACCTATTTAGAACTCAACGGAATAGCACACAAAGTACATTTGTGTAGCCTGGCATGCCAAAGCCTTCCATGGCATGTCTTAGCTTCCCGTGGTATCCTCGAGTCTACCTGAGACGATATCAATGAAATGTGAGTGCTAATGTCTTGCTCATGAACATAAAAGATTCAAAATCATTTCCATGAACGGAAATCCTTTGCCATGCCTTGCCGCGCCGTGCTGCCTCGTGAGTCTAAATTATCTCGCTCAAGCCAAAGTAAAGTGTAAGAAGTCAGAAGGTGATCCAGATGTTTACAAATATATTTTAATATATTTTTCAAACTTACGCCAAATAAAAAATGTTTTTATTATGTCTAACTATAATATTATAAATGGGAAAGTGAGTTTGTTTGTTCGTTTGTTTGTTACGCTTGCACGCTAAAACGGCTGAACGGATTTGAATGATATTTGATATATGGCTAGAACATGACCTGGATTAGGAAATAGGATACTTTTTATCCCGATATTAAGTTCCCGTCGGATAATTTCCGAACTTCACGCAGGCAAAACCGCGGGCAAAAGCTACTCTTGTATATGTAGAAGTAAATAAGTAAGTTTTGATGTAGCAGGTAATCTCTGGAAGTACCTACTAATACGAATTTCGAAAATTCTTTCATTGGCAGAAACTACACTATTGCCGAGTACCATAGGGTTTTATAGTATAGTTGACTAAAACGTGAGCAAAGTGGCGAGCAGAATCTAGTATACGATATATGGCTAGTCCAGTTATCATTTATTTATGTTGATTAAATTTGACTATTCTGGTGTTTTCTGGATTAACAGGTGTAAATACTTTACATTTTTATGTTTGGCCCATGTCTGTTCATTTACAGCTATACTAATTATTATTAAATTCTTCATCCTAACTATCCTGTTATATTATAAATGGGAAAATGAGTTTGTTTGTTCCGCTTTCACGCTAAATTGGCTGAACGGATTTGTATGAAATTTAACACATTGGTACACCATGACCTGGATTATGACCAGTGATCGGATAATCGGGCGCTAATATACCTAAACTTCACTTTTATTCCTACGAAAGAATAATACGGACAAGCCTTTCAGAATCCCTTCTGTTCGTGTAAAATACAATAAATTAGTCGATTCGACCAATAATCTGTTAGATATCAAATCAAATCAAATCAAAAATATTTATTTGCTAGGATATGGTACATAAGGTGTTACAGTAATTTAGTTTCAGCATATCCTGCCATAATCTGGCGTGCAAATGTCTTCACAATCGGAGTCAATTCTAAATTACAAATTACAAATAACAGATTCTATAGATTTGTCTTCTAAATAGTCCTTAATTGTATAATATCTTTTAAGCAGCAATAGTTTGAAGAGTATTTTTTTAAACATTGTCAGAGGTAAGTCTTGAAAACTATTTGGTAAATGATTGTAAATAATAATTGACATGCAGTATACATTTTTCTTAAATAATTTTAGTTTTATTGATAGATAATTCAATAGATAAATCAATTTCCACTACTTGACCACATTGTGCACATTATCATTTTTGATTGATATTCCATTTGTTTTGAATAAACTATAGCCGCTAATTGCATACGAGATGAAATTCAACCCATTTTTTTATTTAAGTAGTGGTTCGTGGGAGTAAAGTCATCCCACGCAAATCTGCTTTTGGTTTGAACCTTTTTCCACCACTATTAAGGAGTCCTTTCTAATTCTATGCATTTAGTTTGATGCACTATCTATTTCCGAGGAATTTGAGGTACGCCAACCCTCTATGCGACTAGTCAATCGTCTATGGAAAGATTATTCTTAGTCTGTAGTTGCAAATCTTTTTGTAAACAAAAGGTTTTTGTTCAAATAGGAATGCTTGTAATTACTGAAAATTGTATTAAGGTAAGTGGTTTTAGTTATGTTTCGTGCTAATAATAAACACATAATTTCTTTGTAAGTGTAACTAAAAATTATTTTGTTATTTTTTACAACCAATTTTGAAAATGAAAACAAGTCATACTTTCAAACGAAACGTACATTAATATAAAGCCCTACTCACTAGCATTCTAAGAAACATTCAACGGTCACAAAACTCCAAGTAGCTACGATGCAAATCGGTTTTGTTTACAAGATTATCGCGGGTGGGTCGCTCAACGGTTTTCCCCGCGCGCGGGCGAGCACAGCGGTTCAGCAGATAGATACTAAATCAAAATAACCACCACTGCTATAATTTTATTAAGTTTGTTACAAAATTGTTCAATCCAGGGAACCCGGGATTACTTAATTATTTAGAAAGGAATGTCCATATTATTCTTTCGTGGGAAGAAGTTTAGGTATATAAGCGCCCGATTATTATGACATAGGATACTTTTTAGCCCGGTCGTACTTTCGTGTGGGATAATTTCCGCCCTCCACGGGGGCCGCGGGCAAAGCTAGTAGGTTATAAAAGGGAGATCTCACATCACGATTGTAAACGATCACATTTTTAATTTGAGAATTAAAAACAAAGTCTATGATTTTTGGTTTTACCTTTATTCTAGTGTCATAATAATTACATTAACAATATATCAACGAGTCATTTATAACAAATTAATTAGTAATATCACAGAATCAATGATGGTGGTGGTGTTCTGGAACAATGTGCTTAGCATGACCCTCATACTTTACGTCCGCGTTGAATCTGTAAAAACAAAAAGTAATGAGGAAGACGTTTCATACCATTAGGTTTAGCCAAGTTCAAATGCTCATACCCGCTTACCCAGTTTTCTTGTCAGCGTGGTACTTAACAATCCTGACGGTGCCATCAGGCTGGTGCAGGCTGTACTCGCCCTTCACGACGTGGCCATCTCGAGATTCATGCTGAGACTTCTTGTCGCCGGTGTGAGGATCCTCCACTTTGTACGCGAACTCGTACTTGGGATGTGACTGTAGGAGATGATTATGACAGTTAGCAACATCATTCCTGATTTGAATAAGCTAAATTCTATTTATGACTGGAACTTCATCATACATAGTACTCGACGTGTTTCTCTGTGGCGTGTCCGTGGTGCTGCTTGATGCTCTGCGATGAGGAGGCATGACCGTGGTGATGCTCGTGGTGGTCTTGTGCAGCGACTGCTGCCACGGCGACGGTGATGAGGAGGATCTGTGTAAATTAAAAACAAAATTAAAACTAATTTAACTCAAAAAAATGTATGTAACGAACTTTTTGTATGTAAAACTTACTTTAGTGAACATTTTGTGTTCTTAATAAAATGTTGTTTACTGTGTAAATACTAAAAGGACACTGATAATCTGTTAATGCATTACCTTTGCTTTTATAGAGTTACGAAAAGTACCAAAGATATTGACTGTTGACAAAATTGTTAATTAAAAATAACTAGTTTTACACCAGATTTATTGTGATATGTTTTTATTCCTTAACCTTGGCAAATTAAAGGCGAGCACTTTTACATTTCTTCACGTTAAAAATTGGATCCGTACTTTTGTTTAAATACATACCACAAACAAGTAAGTCTATACGAATCTGCGATATCATAGAAATAATCACATAGGTGTCCGCAATAAACTCAGTATATGTAGCAGGCATAAAATTTTGCAACAATTGTCGTTTAGCCTAGAAGCGAGACATCATCGTCATTGACAGGCCAGTTGGCGTGGTTGGTTAAGATACCACCTGTCATGCCGCAGGTCGTGGGTTCGATTCCCATCCAGGACAAACATTTGTGTGCATGAACATGTCTGTTTGTTGTAATTATCTATATAAGTATGTATTTACAAAAAAAAGTAGTATATGTAGTATATCAGTTATCTGGTTTCCATATTACAAGCTCTGCTCAGTTTGGGATCAGATGATCGTGTGTGAATAATGTACCAGGTTATTATTATTATTAATTTGTCAATTTATTTTCCCAATTTATTTGGGGTCGGCGCAACATGTCTTTTTCTTGCATACTTCTCTATTAGTCGTCATCTCGCTAGTCACTCCCTTTCTAGCCATATCATCTTTCCATCCATAGTTTTTTTGATCTTCTCTTACTCGTATAGCTATCCACATTCATACTCAATACGTTCCTGATGACATTTTAAGTTACTTTCAGACTTCTTCATAAATAATTATTTCTTATTCTATCTATTCGCGTAACACCACACATCCCTCTTAGCATTCTCATCTCAGCTGCATGTAATTGCCTTTCATTCAATCTTTTTGTGGCCCAACACTTTGATTCACAGAAGACAACAGGTCTTACCGTTATTTTATAAATCTTCTCCTTAACTTTAAGGGGAATGCGGGAGTGATTGATCCCGTGACTTGCCACCATTTTATCCATCCAGTGTCAATTCTGTGCTTAACAAGTCCGATCTACTTCATCATCGCTTTGCACAAGTGAACCGAGATACCAGAAGTCGGAGCAGTACGTATTATAAAGTTTATTAAATAAATTATTATTTAATAAACTTTATAATACGTACTGCTCCGACTTCTCTTATTCTTCTTCTTTTATTAAAAAGTAGTTTATTACTGTCACTTAGTAGCTGACCCAACAGGCGTCAAAATTTCAATAATTTATATAAAATTCCCATAGAAAATGCTCTTTCAGTCTTCCCAAATTTTGCAAGAAGAACCTGATTCGTACTATTACGAACATTTTAAAACCAACATTTTTCCAAATCGGTCCAGCCGTTCTGAAGTTATGCGCTTACCAATGCACATAATTACATTTTTAACCGACTTTAAAACAAGGAAGAGGTTCTCAATTCATTGGAATCTTTTTTTATTTTTTATTTGTGATGGGTTTGCTCAGCGGTGACAAAGACAAAGTCGACGATGGAGTGAGCTTGCCCAGATTTTTTATGTATGTTCCTCGATTACTCGAAGACGGCTGGAACAATTTGGAAAATCGTTTTTTGTTTAAAATGGTATACTTTCTAATTGGTCCCATAGTCATCAGATCTGATGATGAGATCCTGGAGAAATCGACGAAACTCTTCAAATATTATAGGCGCACCTATAGCGATTTAGGTATTTTTTATTGTAACTCGTACATTTGTTCATGGAAAGCAAATTGGGTAAAACAAGAGCAAATTGGGTGTGACAGACGAACAGACGTCACTTATGAATTTCTGTGACCCAAACACGAACATTTGTAACAAATTTTGAGAGGCAAATAAGAAAATTTAATAAAATAATTCCCAACTGTACCGTGTGACATATCAAATGAAAGGTCTTTCTTTGAGAGTCTCAAATATATTTTGTTTGTATAATTTTAAAATATATTGTTTTTAAATTGTTTAAGTAAATATATGAAACTTGACCCCCCCCTTGTGTCCAAAACTACTAAGCCAAAAATTTTGAAAAAAAAATACAGAAAATAGATTACAGGAAAACTTATAAGAAGTCTATGGTCTTAAAATAACATGGTAAACCTCTCAATACTCTCTAATATCTAATATCTCTCAATATTGTGCGTACAAACTTATATTTACAGTTGGAATGTCTGGGAGTACATGTTTTTCAACTACAATGTTATGTTTGTTCTTGCCATAAATTCATGCCAACTTCGAAACCCTTCATTGTGCGTAGTCCGACACGCACTTGGCCGGTTTTTTGTTCTATTTTTTTTTTAAGTTACTCATATGATTTTGTAGTTAACCGTACCTAAATAAGTATACTTTGCGGCCGTCGAGTAGACAGTTTTCTACTGTCTGTAGAATGGCGCAAATTGTCTTCACTATTCTAGACAATTATCAGTGGTCACTGTGATTTTGACAGTTGGGTAAGAAAACTTTCTTCCGAAATAGTCTACAGAAAAAAGGACCTAGACAAGGATCGTTAGACACGAAAGACAATACGACAAATTGTAGAAGGATTTCTACGGTGCGATGTCAGAAACGGAGAAACGAAATGTCACTTTGTAGAGAAAAAAATGTCTACTCTCTACTCTGCCTAGTTTTGTAGAGATAGACAAGTGGTCATGCTAAGCCCACTGCAATCGCTATCAACGCATCTCTATGGAAGTTATGATTGACGTGGCATTTTGATAGCTTATGTCAACCCCATACATTTTTTGGCTTTTCTACTAGCGTCATCGCTAATCAATCAAGAACATTTATTACAAAACAGTGTCAGTGTTTACATTAGAGTGGAACTTCATTACTTTGTCTATACCACACGAGTGCTGTGGCCAGTCTTGAATCTTGAATAGGTACTGTCAGTCTGATGTATGGATAGAACTAATTATTTTAACATTACTACTACTGCTTGGTATATATATAATTTTTTGTAGAACAGCCTTAAGATCTATATATATATATGCTATCTCTAGGTACCGGAGACCCTATATATAATTAAATAAAAACGGTCAATCAATGAGCATTTTCCTTCTTTATAATAAACGACATATTTAGGTAGTGAAAACACTTTAGGCAGTAAAAAACAGAACATTTAAAATTTTAGTAAAGTTTATTATAGTAAAAAAAAAAACACAAACGTAACAAAAAATAGGCATCAGCATAATAATCGAATCAATGGTGGTGATGATAATGATGAAGATGATGAGCGCTGTGCTTCACATCTGCGTGGAAACTGTGGACACAAGAAATACAATTTAAATGGATAACTCTATGTGCGACAGACACAAAAGTTTTGTAGCGTTGACAGGAGAAATAGTAACTAGGGGCTATATCTACTTATATACGTAAATTGATACAATACTATAGCAAATCGAATCAACGACATACTTATTCATTTTGATCTCTCAAATGAAAAGTTATTGGTCCATAAATAGGCAAGTCATCCAGCTCGGTAGACAAAACTTTGAGAAAGAAGCTGATAGAAGGAGTCAGTTGAGTTGGACAGCGTTTGGAAAACTTCGTCAAGTCTTACCGTCGCCATTCCCGCAGTGTTTGTAAACTACGGTTTCAACCAGTGCGTCCTGCCCGTTATGACATACGGTTCCGAAACGTGGACATAGGCAGTCGGGTTGACCCACAAATGCAAGGTCGCTCAGTGCGATCTGGAGCGGGCTATGCTCGGAGTTTCTTTGAAGGATAAAATCAGGAATGAAGTTATCCAGGAAAGAACTGGAGTAACCGATATAGCTTGCAGAGTAAGCAAACTGAAGTACCAGTGGGTTGGCCATGTTTCTCGAAGGACCGATGGCTGGTGGAGCAGACGAGTCCTAGAGTGAAAACCGCGTATCGGCAAGCGTAGGGTGGGACGCTCCCCAGCTAGATGGACCGATGAACTTAAGATGGTGGCTGGGACAGACTGGATGCGGACGGCGGTGGACAGGGTGTTGTGGTGTAGCCTGGGAGAGGCCTCTGTCCAGCAGTGGACTGCGATTGGCTGAGTTGATTGAAATAGGCAGGTCCTGCTTAAAAGATGCTGCGCAGGTTACAACGTGACAGTAAATTAACCAAATGTCATAATTTTCTCTTTCGCTCACCCAGTTTTCTTGTCAGCATGGTAGTGAACGTGTCTGATGCTGCCATCAGGTTCTTTGAACGAGTAGTGTCCCTTCACAATATCACCGTCGCGGTGCTCATGATGTTCCTTGTGATCTCCAGTATGGGGGTCTTTTACCTGGTACTTGAACTCGTACTTAGGATACGTCTGGAGGTAAACGTTATGGTTAGTGTTTGTTTTCAAATACTGTTTAGCAGGTGAGCGTGATGGTTAATGAGGCTTTTCGTACTGGTCAATTTTTGCAAAAGGCCGCATTACTATACCATATAAACAGTTGATAAAAAACACTTGCATTTTTATTCATTTTGACAATGTTTGGAAGACACACATGTTCTAACTTTTAATTTACTAAATGGCAAATTAGACACCCGCTGTATGCAGCGGTGCAAAGTAGACCAGTAAAGCTTTTCCAATCTGAAACGACGTGCCCGGCTAAAATTTTTATAAATAGACTACGGTAAATGCGGTAGTGGGGCGCGTCATTTTGGAGCGGGCAAACTGTAGTCTACTTTGGGGCAAGGGATTTACGGCCACTTGCAACATTGCCGGTTTTGTACATCAACCCGTGATAAAGCCGTTTAACTAACATAGTAGTCGATGTGGTGGTAATGATGATGTCCGTGGTGGTGGCCATCATGTATTTGCACGAGGTGGTGGTGACCATCGTGCTTGGTGAAGTGTTGTGATGAGTGAGCGTATTTCGCCGACGCCATCGCTGCGACGGTTAACAAGTAGAACACCTGGGAGAAAAAAAAAAAATTGGGTAAAAATGATAAGGGTTAGAATGGAAAACATGAAGAAAATAAAAATGTTCAATAATATCTCTGGCTTGGCAACGTTGAAATTGTTTATTTGAGTTGCATATTTATTAACTTGCATTTTATCAGTGTATTACTTATTTATTCCAATGAATACCTACATGTAATTTAAATTGCCGTATTCTAAAATACTGAAATACTAAAGAAAATTAAATGTACCTTAGAAAACATTTCATAGCTCTGTATAAGCTGTTTAAATCTCAATAACAAACTGATTCTTGCGAGTCAAACACAACATTTATATATTGAAAACAAAAGCAATAAAGGTGTTATAGATTTCATTCTAATTGATTAATGGGTGGCCATTAGAATTATTTACGACAATTTCAAACGCAACAACTATATGCAAGCGTAAAAATATATACTTATTTGGGTTACTTACCAAGCATTAAGTGACCCAAATATGCATATATTTTTATTCATTGTTACGTGTATGTGTGTATGTACACGTAACAATGAATTCATTAGGTGCTTTATATATATATATATATATACGAACCATAGGAACTGGTACTACAAGGCGCATAAAACCATAAGATTTATATATATCTATGGTACGTGAACCAGTTGATGTTTAATTTGCCAATTGATTGTTTGGGACTAATAATTTAAATGTAAAATTTGGTACTGTGGTCTTCTAAGGCAATATTTATACTTCTTCAAACTACTGACATTAGTTTTCTATCAAGGAATTTTTTTGGGCAGATTCTTTCTGAATCATAGGCCCCATCCCGTATAATATACATATTTATTTTCGTTTGGCATTGGGAATAATTGTTTAGTTTCTTAATTGAAACAAAATATTTGCAGTTATTAACAACGTTTATTTTAACTTTTTACAGAACTAATCAACAATAATTATAATCTTTGCAGCTGTTGTATGAAATCAGTGGTGGTGGTGTTCCGGAACGACGTGCTTAACGTGACCCTCTCGTCTTACGCTCACGTTAAATCTGAGAAACAGTGTTAGATAAAAATATATTGCATTTTTTCCTATTATGGTAAAACAGTAACAGACAGAAGTAATTTTTTGGGTTTCGTACCTCAATAGGAAAACCGAACCCTTATAAGATTACTTCATTGTCCGTCTGTATGTCTGCCTGTCTGTCTAACTGTCTGTCAGTCTGTCAAGAAACTTTTTCTCAGGAACGCGTGAAGATATCAATTTGAAATTAATATCTTTAGTTTCTTGGAGCTCTAAAAAAATCAAGCGTCTAAGTCAACGCAATAAAAGTAAACGGCCATGCGACATATTATGATACTCGCAAGTAAATCAAAACCGAGTACTTACCGTTGACCTAGAATCATGAAATTTGGCAAGAAGCAAGGTCTCTGTGAGACACAACTAAAGTCCGAAAATCGTTAATTTGTAATTTTATCACATAACAATCTTTTTTTGGGATTACATACTTAAATTTGCAGTTGGAGTATTGACCGTGACGTATATCAATGAATGGGATAACATGTTTTTCAACTACAATGTTGAGTTTGTTTTTGGGATAAATTCTTTTCAACTTCGGAACCTTTCATTGTGCGTGGTCCGACAAGCACTTGACTGTTTTTTTGTAGATTAATTCACTCACCCGCTCCTCTTAACAGCGTGGTACTCGACAATCCTGACGGTTCCATCAGCCTCGTGCAGGCTGTATACGCCCTTCACGACGTCACCGTCGCGGGATTCATGCTGAGACTTTTCACCGGTGTGAGGGTCTACTATCTTGTATGCGAACTCGTACTTGGGATGAGCCTATAAGACAGTAAGATTATGTTACGTATATAAGTTTCTATACAATTGCCTGTGATGGATCACGTCAAATATGAATAACAAACTTATAATCATTTATGATTGGAACGTTAAATATCATACATAGTACTCAACGTGTTTCTCAGTGGCATGTCCGTGGTGCTGTTTGATGCTCTGAGATGAGGAGGCGTGACCGTGATGTTCCTCGTGGTCTTCTTCGTGATGGTGCTCCTCGTGATCATTGTGCTGCTCTTCATGTTTCTCCTCGTGGTGTGCAGGCTCGTGTTTGGTCTCGTGAGTTTGGTGCAGTAAGATGCTCTGTGACGAGATAGCGTGACCGTGACCGTGGTGGTGATCGTGACCATGCCCAATTTGGGGCCGCGCGGCGACCACAGCGAGGAGGGTAGCGAGTAGGAAGAACTGTTGAGTGCAAATCTGATTATTGAACGGCAGTTTTCACATAATTATAAGCCAACTAAGACTATTTTTCCAAGAGATCTCTAAATATTTGCTGCATACCTCGTCACGTTGCTTTATTTTATTTTGGGATCTACTTACATTTGTGTACATTTTTGTAAAGTTAATTAAGCTGTTGATACTTAAATAAATGAACAGAAACTGTTAATACGTTAAGATAATCGTTGTCCTTTTTATTGTGAATTCGGTTATGTGAGCTACTTTTACGCAATATTTTACGCGATCAAAGTTCAACCACTTTGTTACCGTTTCAACTTGATGAATACCTTTCAAGAAAGTCCGACCTTCACAAGGACTTACCTTAACTTTGAATTTGAGACCCTATTAGATGGATTTGAGCATTGTTTTTGCTAAATGCGGCGGTGTGTAAAAATAATTTCTAAGAGGGTAAGAGTGAGGATCGTCGTGGGGTGGATAAGGCATAGGTTAATGTTTGCTTTTTCCATGGAATTACTCCTAACCCTACTCAGTCTAACATATTTATATTACCAGGCCATTGTACCGATTTTAGACAGTAGCCTTTATCTAATTCTTATAATTTTATGTTCATCTTTTTTTTATAGAAACAATATTTAGTAATACAAATATACGAGCGGTCACTGCAGGTTTATAAATGTAATTTTTAAAGCCTTTCTTGTTGATGTCTATATGTTATCAAATTATGATAAATCTCTTTCTGAGTGGTATTTAGCTTCTCGCTCTTCTGTAACGTTTTAGCTGTCAATCTGAACTTCTGACCACTTCGTTACCGCACCCTAATTGCGTGACACACTATCAATCGGAATTGGTTTCATTTTGATAGTTCAACAACATTTTCAAAATATTTGAAAATGTTGAAAATGAAAATTAACAATTTGCTTCAAAATGATTCAGATTCCGGTCGATACCAAACGCACGCAATTGTTATTCGGTTTGGTTAGGATTTAATTTGTTGAATTAAGTTTTTTTTTTTAATAATATGTACCTATACCTAAGTAGATACCTAAATATGTATTATTAAAACAAATTTTCACACACAAACACTCGTTTTAATAAACATCCTAACGCAAGTACGTCAGGATGTTTATTAAAACGAGTGTCTAATCTTTGTAACCATGATAAAACTTTCTGAATACTATGTTTAAATTTTTATACGATATGTACGATGCTTTTATTTCAAATCCAATGAAAAATATTATACGTTATTTAAAAGAAAACTTAACTATTAACTTACGAGTATGTACGTGTATGAGTATCATCACTTTGTACTTAACTTGCTCAAAATAGTGCTATGTATATGCCATTTGATATTTACAAAGCCTTTATGTAGCAGCAGTAAGGACAGTTTTTGTAGTTCAAGTGTACCACTGACATGCGGTTACCAGTACCCACAGCGCATAAAGTTTGGTGTTAAGTTTGTATTTGACGTTCATTGGGCATAGTATTCGCCCCAAAACAGCTCTCTGTAATGAAGTCTATCAGTGCCATTTGTTTGTTTATAACTTGTACAGTCAATTTACAAATCTTCAAATGGTGCACTTTATTATGAACGGTTTTTTGTTTGTATTTGTATGTTCTTGCTCATTCCGAAGTTTCAAAGGAAGCTTTATGTTCTGCTAATCTGCATAATTATGTTTATAGCAAACTTTGATTGGAATCAATTATAGTTGAAGTAAAAGAGCCGATACGCAGTATATAAGGTCTATCTATTCATACAAGAAATCTCTTAAGGGGTCATTGTACTCATCATTATCAACAACTTTTATTATGGGACCAAATCTGAAATCGAGAAGAAAAATTTGCTGGTCCCTACATTTTGACGAGTTATGCGAACATAAATGTAGGGAGCAGCTGATTTTTTTGTCGCGATTTCAGGTTTGATCCCATAGTATCATGTAAGTTGTTCATAATTATTATGAGTACAATGTCCTTTTAAGAGGTTTCGTATATGACTAGACTAAATAAGTAATAGCAATGCATGCTTTGCTGTTTGAGTATTTATAATCAGTCGTATGTGTAGTTTAAGTGGGCACCTTAATAACGACTATTCATTAGTCATCATTACCCAAAGAGCTCGGCTCTTGTTAGGCAGACATAATTTGAGAATGTTTCTTATCACCTTATCTCACATGATCTGATCAAGATTATTTTCTGGACTTTAAAAGAGACTATGACCTCTGAGTTTATTTCGGCCTTTCTTCGCAGAGTAGTCAGATGGGAAACGCCGACCTTATCTAGTTTTTAAAAAATTGATTGACATGTAAAAGTGTTTGTTCAAACCTACTTACTGAAATAAAATCATTTATGATTTACCCTTTCAAAAATCTGATTAAGTTTCAAGCAATAATAGGTACCTAATGAGTGCTACAACTGAGCATGAGGCTTTTGGTTCCATTCCCAGTTTGGGCAGAGTATTATTGGGTATTTCCATTCGGAAATTCTGAGTAGCCGCCTGGAATTTGGATTTGTGCCTGGTTGGTGGCAATAGGCTCGCCCCATATTAAGTACATGTGTCTTAAACATACCTAACTGGCGATCCGACTCGGGTCCCCTCTGCCTATCCTTTCGGAGAAACAAGGCGTGATATTATGTTATGTTACTATGTTTTATTTAACAGTTTTTGAAAATGGAATCAGTAGTTCTTCCAGAAAGTAACGTATAATCATTTGTTTATAGTGCTGTTTTCTTGACTTGTATAAGTAAGTATGTAAACCAAAATTGTATTGATAAAGATTCAAGTTAAGAGACAAATAATAGTATTAAAAAGTTAGAAGGGAAAAACAAGCCTAAATATAGTTAAAACAACTTTATTTCAAATATAACAACGCAAACATTTAACAATCTTATGATATAACTTTAATTAACAGTAGATTAGTAATCAGATCAGTGATGATGATGATGTTCAGGAACAATGTGTTTGGCGTGACCTTCCCTCTTAACATTGGCATTGAATCTGGAACAGAAGCAAATACAGTATTAAAAATAGGTTATTGCAAATTGTTAAGAAAAACATATAGAAAAACAATGAAGAATAGTTGCAATATTAGGATGTAGAATCAAGAATGTAGGTACCAATCATAACAAACAAATGATCAACATAACAAATCAAACACATAAAACGGATATTGACCAAATGGTTGACGTCACTACTAAGATTCTCTATTGAAAAAGTTACATTATAGTAAGTGAAGTTACAAAGGAAATACAGCTAAGGTGAAATGTGTGAAGGTAGATAAAAAGAACAGGCTAGATCCAAGACCAACCGCTCAAGGTGAGAAGAGACAAACAGTACCCGCCACCACCCGACTTTTTTCAGCCCCAGGAGCAACTGCTACCCAGAGGTGACCTGCAGTGGCCTATATGGAAAACAATCAATTGACAGCGGACCCAAGTAGGTCGCTGCAAACACAATCTAGCAAAATGGGGGATTATTGACCGAACCAACACCCAGTGCGAATGCGGTGCTCTTGACCAAACCGAGCCCATAAGTTGGCATGTACAAAGTGTCCATACACCTGCACTTCTGAGGGCCTAAACGTCACTGAAGCCGCGATTACGCCAATCGGCCACCTATATTCAAAACTTATTTAATAATTTACCATCGACTCGAAAAGAAGAAGAGGCATAATGTGCATGTGTGTCCCAATTCTCAAGGCATACATTTCAAGGAATAATTTATTCGGTACAGATTGGTTTAAATGAACGTGTATGTGTATAACTGAATACTCACCCAGTTTTCTTGTCAGCGTGGTACTCGACGATCCTGACGGTACCATCAGCTTCGTGCAGACTGTACACGCCCTTCACGACGTCACCGTCGCGCGATTCATGCTGAGATTTCTTGTCACCGGTATGAGGGTCCTCTACTTTGTACTCGAATTCGTATTTAGGATGCGACTGTAATAGATGGAACATTTAGATACCGAAGTCATATTATATAAATTTCACATTATTAAATATTCTGAAAATTTCATACATAGTATTCGACGTGTTTCTCTGTGGCTTTACCATGGTGTTGCTTGATGCTTTGTGATGAAAAGGCGTGTTTATGCTCATGTTCTTTATGGTCTCCTTGTGGTTCAGCGATCACCATAGCAATGACTGCAGCAACTAAGAATATCTGGAAGAAATCAAATATTTAGTCAATTTTTGGTGTTCGATTCCACATTACTTGTATTTCGTATTAGGATTGAGTTGTAAGAATATTAATCAAATTACCTTGGTGTACATGATTAAATCGTTCTTAATTTCTTTACTCTTGAAGTTACAAAAGGCAACTGATAACTTTTGAGGGCAAATATGTCTTTTTATATGTTCAGTGTCTGTGTGGTTTGAATTAATTTTTCGTAATAATTTTTATATCAACCAGTTTAACTCGTAAGCTCAAAGTGGTTTGTGACATACTTGTGCCGCTTTGAGCTTTTATTGCCTTACATAGTACAACCAGTCTTACCAAGGGGTATCGTATTACCCAGTAACTGGGTTGTGGAGGTCAGATAGGCAGTCGCTCCATGTAAAATACTGGTATTCAGCTGCATCCGGTTAGACTGGAAGCCGACCCCAACATAGTTGGGAAAAGGCTAGGCAGATGATGATGATGATGACATAGTACTACAAATAACTATAACAACGTATTGTTTTTTTCATATAATACTATATTAAAACTACATATGCTTATGCTAGTGAAATCTTTAGCATTTGTTATATAAATCGTTTAATCGGTGGCTCTTTTTGTCTACTCAGTGGAATATACGCGTAACTCACATAAAATCACAATTGATCGCATTTTCAGAGCGCATAGTTCAGCCACGTTCATAGCGTAATTTACGTTGTTGAGCAGATGAATTTATTAAACAAATGAAACAATCTATTAGAAATATCCTTCAAAACTCCCGGATTTTGATTGAAACTGTGTTACGCAATTAGGATGCAGATTATGACGCAGTTTCTCAGTCTTTCGGCTGAAAGGATGATGATGATGAACGGTCATAAATAGGACCAAGTACTTGTGTAATAAAAATAATTTTATTAAAATCAAATAACAAACAACAAAGTAAATAAAAACAACGTAGACTATGTAGATGCTACAGAGGTGTAAATTAATGATGGTGCTTATCGGGTACTAAATGGTGGACGCTGTGCTTCACATCTGCGTGGAATCTGAAAAAAAAATCTCTGTAAATTCTGACGTATAGGCAATGATTTACTTGTTACTATATGGTAGAATGGTAAATGGTAGTTTTAAGGCTATCTAGAAAAAATAAAACGGAGAACTTGGTATCGACTATACAGTAGAGAAACATAATCAAGATCTATACTCAGTAAGGGTGTGAATGAGAGCTAAATTACTGAAGATGATGAGGAAGAAGAAAAAAGCTCGTGGCTAAGTAATAACAGCCGCACGGGTCGATCCATCAGGTTAAGCTACGCTTGCCGGGGTTGGTCTGTGGATGGGTGACCATCTTTACATACCGAGACTCCTCCGTGCCTCGGAAAGCACGTTAAGCCGTTGGTCCCGGCTGTTATTCGAGGACCTTTGACAGTCGTTACGGGTCGTCAGAAGCCCGAAAGTCTGACAACCAGTCTTACCAAGGGGTATCGTATTACCCAGTAACTGGGTTGTGGAGGTCAGATAGGCAGTCGCTCCATGTAAAATACTGGTATTCAGCTGCATCCGGTTAGACTGGAAGCCGACCCCAACATAGTTGGGAAAAGGCTAGGCAGAATGAATGATGAGGAAGAAGAAAAAAAAAGCTAGTTAGTAATAAGTTGATTTGGTAAGCTCATCCAGTGGTTTTAGATATAGGTATAATAATACGGTGGTAATACCACCCCTGACGAGCCCTATAAACCTATAGAGGTACTAATACTTGCTATACCTAAATATTGCGACAATTGTTTCTAAAGCAAGACAAAGTAATAGTAATTATCGATACTCACCCAGTTTTCTTATCGGCATGGTAGTGAATGTGCCTGGTGGAGCCATCAGGTTCATGCAGAGAGTACTCTCCCTTGACGCTGTCACCGTCGCGGTGCTCGTGATGCGACTTGTGGTCACCAGTGTGATGGCTCTTTACTTCATACTCGAACTTGTACTTGGGATGCGTCTGGAAGTTTTAAGTGTAATGATTAGTATTATTAAGTAGGTACTAACTTCTGCTCGCAACTTCATCCGCGTGAACTTTAGTCCCACCAACCACCGCGTCTCAGCGCATCGCTCGCCCGCGCTACTACTTTTTTTCACTTAGCGTTAGTTCTCACTTTTTTCTTTTTTTCCGGCTCCTTAGAGTCGTAGTGTGTTAAATAACCTTCTTCAAGAATTGGGCTAACAAATGCAAAAAAAAATCTATTCCTACTGGTAGTTCCAGAGATTAGCGCGATCAAACAAACTCTTCAGCTTTTTTTATTAGTAAAGAAGATTTGGGGTCGGTTATCCCCGCCTATGAACCTGTCATATCAGAGGTATTACTGGTGCGTTGACAAAGCTACAACGTCTCATGTGGCATGTATGGAACATTTCAGCTTTGTGGTATAACTCCACCTGCACCCACTAACGACTCGCCTGAAGTCTCTAAAATTGCGAACTGCGATGTGGTCCAGTCCCACATTTATTTTGGTACGTTAATCTCAAACGGGGATAGATGCATAGATGAAGTTAATAGACGTAGTCTGGAGGAAAAGAGATATTACAAAAGCCCCCTAGATCCGTCTTGTCCAAACATTGGTTTTCCCTATGTTCCTATAAGCTGCTAAGACGTGAACGCTGCGTGTTATCGAGAAAAAGAAGATAGACGTTCTGGAAATGTAGTACTGGAGGAGAATTCTTGGGGTTTCGCGGATAGAGTTTCACACCAGCACTTCTATACGCCAAGAACTCGGCATCAAACGGCGTCTATCTGTTCTAGTCCAAACGGCGAGAAATCGTGAGGCGAACTACATCAACGCAGGGGCTGTTTCTTGTCCAGGAACAAGAAACTACATGAAGACCACGACCGCTCTGACAAGAGTGCTAAGAAGAGGAAGACCCAAACTAAAGCTATACTGTCTCGAGAGGCCAACTCCTTCAAATCGGAACCGATTAGGTGTCAAAGGAATGCTCCCCCAGACGAGATCTTTCACAAAGAGTTCTTCTACTACTAAAAGTTTTAGTATAAGGATGTAACTAACATAGTAGTCGACGTGATGATGATGGTGATGCTCGTCTTTTATTTCCACTTTCACGGGATGATCGTCATGTTTGGAGATATGTATTGAAGAATGACCGTCATCAGCTGTCACTGCTACCACTGCCATCATTGCTAATATGCACACCTGCAACACAGAAAACGAAAAATCAGTTTTTTGTTACAACTCTCACACTATCACTACGACCGCTTTGGTGGGATTTTAAATTCAATATAATACCTTTGAAATCATTTTTTTAAATTCTCGTATTGATCTCACTAAACTCAGTAGCGTACTGATAAATACTCACAAAATTACAACTTTTATATTCAAAACAAAGCTATTATTGTTGCAAAAATTTCACTCCACATTTTTTTTTATGACTACAGAATGTGCAACGTTTGAATATTGTGCGGACTTAAATATTTCGTAAAAGCACATTCACACGCATGCATACTGCTTAGCATAAGCACATTGCGAATTTGCGAACGTAATAGGGAAACGGAAGAATTGGATCGAGGTGGCCCTGGAAAAGGATGCTTGGTAAGGATTTGGGGAAGGCCTTTGTTCAGCAGTGGGACAGTGTAGCCTAACATAAAAAAAAAAAAATAGGGCAACACAAATATTCATTTAATTTAAAATTTATGGAGGACGTCATAATGCAGATACATCTTATATTAAGTTCATAATTATCATGGAACTCCTAATAATACAAGCCTACTAAGATATTGTATTATTTTTTTATTTGAGATGGGTTTGCTCTTGACTCTGGTCTAGGTCAGAGGTGACAGAGACAAAGTCGATTTGATAATAAGAGTGTATATTATTTAAAACATGAACAACAATTCGTTATGCAATTATTAATTAAAATTGAGAATAGTGATCTAGAATAGTCCAGTCAATGGTTTCTTTAGGATGTCGCAGAATAGAATCTTAATTTCCATTT
This sequence comes from Dicycla oo, assembly GCA_948252095.1. Lineage (NCBI taxonomy): Eukaryota > Metazoa > Arthropoda > Insecta > Lepidoptera > Noctuidae > Dicycla > Dicycla oo. Next base: position 22,850,545 of record OX411714.1, read on the forward strand.
TGTTTTTCACGAAGACAAACTCTAAACCATTTTTAAATAGTTTCAAGATCATTTGTATGCTTTTCCAGTAAATATATGATAGGATAATTAGGTAGAAGACGATGCTACCATTGCTATGGCGTAGCATTAATACGGATGGTTGTCAGTCATGGCTATTGATGGATTGTAAAATTTAGAGCGTGTTTCTGTAAACATCGTGGGATATTCAATTATAACAAGACCGACAATGAACTAGGAAACTTCGAGATAATATGGTAGGCAGAACTGTTTACAGCCACTCCATAAATAAAAGCAATTAGATATCACAATATTTTAAATCATTCACGTTATACGTTCTGGGTCAATATTCATTAAATTACCTACTCAGTCGTAATTATCGTAAATCTATTTTTTTTTAACAATTTTGGCTTTGTAGAGCGTTTTCTTTGTGGGAGGGGAAAGGAGCTCGTGGCTAAGTAATAACAGCCTCACGGGTTGATCGATCAGCTACGCTTGCCACGGTTGGTTCGTGGATGGGTGACCATCTTTACATACCCCTCCATGCCTCGTTAAGCACGATAAGCCATTGGTCCCAGCTGTCATTCGTAGATCTTTGACAGTCGTTACAGGTCGTCAGAAGCCCGAAAGTCTAGCAACTAGTCTTACCAAAGGGTATTGTATTACTTAATAGTAAAGAGCAAACCCATCTTAAATAAAAAAGTAGGTAACTATAGGCGGTCGCTCCATGTAAAATACTGGTTCCATGTAAAAGCTGCATTAGGTTAGACTGGAACCCGACTCCAACATAGTTGGGAAAAGGCTAGGCAGATGATGAGAACTTCGTCTCTGTCAGACCACGCACAATGAAGGCCTCCGTAGTTGTGATAAAACAAACCTAGCATTGTTCAAAACATGTTCACCCATACATCAATACACGTCACGGTCAATTCTCCAACTGCAAATGTAAGTTGATAAGCACAAAGAAAAAAAAATCTAATAAAATTACAAATTAATGATTTTTGGACTTTTCCTTTACTTGTGCTGTGAGAACTTGCTTCCTGTCAAATTTCATGATTCTAGGTTAACGGGAAGTACCCTATAGGTTTTGCTTTATTTACGAGTATCAAAATCATCATCATCATCTGACTAGCCTTTTCCCAACTATGTTGGGGTCGGCTTCCAGTTTAACCGCATGCAGCTGAATACCAGTATTTTATATCAAAATATGTTGCATAATTGGCTATATTATTTTATTGCGTTGACTTAGAAGCTTGATATTTTAGAGCGCCAACGGACCGCAACCGTATTTGATATTAATTTCAAATTGATACCTCCACGCGTTCCCGAGAAAAACTGTCTTAACAGATTGACATCCAGACAGACAGACAAACGAACAACGAAGTGATCCTATAGGTTTCTGCTTTTTCCTTTTGAGGTACGGAACCCTAAAATAATATAATTCATCATAACAATCAGTTAGACCAAGAAAAGACGGAGCCAAAAACCTTTCAGCACGAAACATAATTTAAACTTTGAGAGGAATGTGTCCGAAACAATAAATTCCAGGAAATGTTGACATTAATTGACCCTCCAAACTCACCAAATTAGACAGGTCCTGACTTTTTCTGTGGGTTTATCTAAAGGGATATATCGTGGTCAATTTTGAACACGATACGTCGTGACTCCGGTAGTGGAATACTGTACTCTATGAAAATTTGGTGAAAACCACGATAAAAAGCAATCGAATTTTTAACCAGCAAAAAGTTGGATATTTGGCGGATATTATTTTTCATACAAAAATGCCAAGTCTGTATTATATGATTATTGGAAAAAATCTATAATTTTCGTTTCTTTATCTTTATTTATGGCTGAACCCAATAACCTATCAATCACCAGTTTTGGTATACTAGATAATGGAAACCTATCTATCTATGGTTTTAACGTCCCGTGATCTACGACAGATAAAACAAAAGAACTCGAACTAACGAACGAAAGAAACGTAAGTTTAGATAGAATTATATTGGTTATCATCCATAGCGAGCTGTCTTTTACTGAAAATAGGTTATTGGGCTCGGCCGTTAAAGTTGTACACTTCCGTATTGGCCACCATATATCTCGCATTTTATTCATTTATTTATATTCATATTATGTTTGTTTTGTGACCTTTGTGCAAAACTTTACTTTGAACCAAGGAATATATATTAATGAATTAGCGCTATATTCTAAATGAGTATAGTTATAGATATCAACATATGAACATTTTCCGGCAGGTTTATTTATAGTGTAAAAAAATAAAATGACTTATCTTACTGAAACATCATGAACACAGTATTTGGTGTTCTATGAAAATATGACTGCTATTAAGAAAACGTTACACTAACACATAACAACACTCTATAATTCAAATGATCAATATTTGTTGTTTTAATAATTCATCCATACATCTTCCTAGGTTTAAAATACTTTGTATTGTATTCTCATGTCTGTTAATGGCAGAAGAAAATTGTTTTAGCTGTGATCAATAAAAAAATGTAGTTCCATTTTCAAATATTTATTTTGCAACATTTTGTCATGAACGCATGACTGTTTCCTTACACACTACGTTAACAAAGGTCAATTAATCCCTTAATGATGATGGTGATGAGGCACAATGTGTTCTACGTGCACTTTGTAGTCGCTCTTGGAGTCGTGTCCATCACGGTGCTCGTGCTGTTCCTTGTGGTCACCGGTGTGCTTGTCGTCCACCTTGTACTCGAACTCGTACTTGGGATGGGTCTGAAAGAAAATGAGGTCTTTAGTAAGTTTGACACCAATACCTACTATAGGACTAATATGTACTTGCTGGCCGTTATGCGCAACTTCGTGAGCAAATAAACTAATAACCTTTACAATGTATGTAAGTATTGAAAATTCCTACACCTCTACCCTTTAAAAAAATAGCTTTAGCTTACAAAATTCGTGTATCTGACCAAGGACTGAGGTATTCGTTTTGTGGCAATGTCGTTGCATGTACGAGCTATCTTATCATTAAGTGTAACTTACATAGTAGTCAACGTGGTGATGTCCGTGGTGGTCTTTGTATTCCACCTTGTGGTGGTGACCGTCGTGTTTATGGATGTGTTGCGAGGAGAAGCCATGATGTTCCGCTGTCACTGCGACCACCGCCACCAGGGCTAAGATGCACATGACCTAGAACGATAAAATGAGATTATCAACTCAATCAATCAGCTCAGGCTATCGCAGTCCTCTGCTGAACATAAGCCTCTCCATAATCCCTGTCCTCTGCCTTCCGCATAAACAAAAAATGTGATTAATTCACAAATAAAAAGGAGGCACTATCAGTCAGTAGGTCGATAATTAGCAGGTACTTAACTCGAATCCAAGTTGGAATGAGAAGTTCTGAATGATAGATTCAAGATTAGGTTGCACTGAGGATAAAGAAAAAAAGCAGGGTAACAATAAATTAATGATTGGGAATCCGGCAATGATCAGTAGACACCATTAGAAATGACCATTAGGGATGATGAATTAAAAAATGAAGCAATTTTATAGGAAGTCAAAAATCAATTGATGCTTTTTTTTGAGGTAGTTAAACAATGTTTTTTAATATAAATGTTTTTACCTTGAAAGACATTTTGGGTGGTTGTTTAAGGATGAAGTTGTGGTACTAAAGGTACTAAGCTCACAGATGAACTGATACGTAGTCGGAAAAAAACGTTGCTTTTATATTGAAAACAAAACAATCAAGGTAACATTGATTTCACTTTGAATGGTCGGTACTAAAAATTAATTACGATATTATAATATCGATTGTTTCGTAAAAGAGTACTTTTACGTTACACCTACACTAATTGCTCAAGTGACAACGGAAATGCATAACAATATTATAGTGTGGAGCTGCATTCGCAATTGAGTCATTGTGTAAACATAACAATTTTGTAAGGCAATAACTTATTTATTATGTGTTAAATTGGGATAAGGCCAGGAGAATGAAGATGATGGCGATGATTAATCTGCCTAGCTTTTACCCAATTATGTTGGGTCGGCTTCCAGGCTAAACTTCAATATCTCCTTTTGACATTCCTCTTCCCCTTTCAACAAAAAACACTGCTTTACAGCAAGCCAGCAATGCAGTAAACGATCGAAAACGGGCAAAAGAGATAGTCATCCTGTTGGGACATGACGAGCAAGATTTTTGTACTCGACACTTGCAAATAAGAAACATTCTGAACATGTCTGTTTGTTCTGAATCTGGGTGTAATTATCTATATAAGTATGTATTTCCAAAAAAAAATATATATATGTAGTGTATATGGTATATCAGTTATCTGGTTTCCATAGTACAAGCTCTGCTTAGTTTGGGATCAGATGACAGTTTGTGAATGATTTCCCAGGTTATTATTATTATTCTTTTAGTTTCTCGGTTTTTATAGAAGATTAGCTGAACTCATTGAATGTTTTTATCACGATGCTTTAGATATAATTTTAAATTATCATTTTTGATTGAACTTTCCGAGAAGCTGTTTGCCTGGAGATATTGAGTATTGCCGGGAGTCTGGAGAGTCCAGACGAATCCCGACCATCTGGCAAGCCTACTCGCAGTAGAACACATACAAGGTTCGCGTTGAGTTTGTATGCGTTCTACACTATTCGCATTACATTGGTAAGTAGGTAAATAGGTAAAACGGGCTGGTATCCGCAACTCCACGTCTATGCGCGTATTTTGCGTAAGAGTAGGTTATTATTATTATTGACAACCTCACAGAGAGTATTTGGGTTACCGAAATACTTTGCCATAATAATATATGCAGCGACCACCGGGCAGTTTAGAAGCACATGATTTGCTGTCTCATCGTCCTCCATGCAGGCCCTGCGGACTATCTGTGACTCCTATAAAGAAAGAAAGAAAGAAAATACATTTATTTAGCACAGACTTAAAGGCACACAAAAATAATACGCAGCAGATTGCAACATGATAAAAAAAAAAAAAACAAATAAAATGTATAAAATGCGATGCAGGAATGTGTGCCTCACGGCTGCGCCAAAAAAGGCCCAGTTCAGCAAAAATGCCAGACAACTAGTGCCTGACGCTGGTTTTCAACTGGACCTGAAGCGTGAGGTGACGGATTTAAGCCAGTTTTATACTGCAACGTGTGTATCCATACCTACTTAAATGAAAAATCACACTAGTGGTTTCCAGTTAAATTGCACAAGAAACAAAAAAAAAAAAGCAGATATAACAATGAGACAGACGCATTAATACACCTTCGTTAACATGTACTTAAATAAAATCATTATATAATGGAGACATTTAGTGTGACCATATCCAGCTTCCGTTGCTCTTCTATGAGGTACTGCTGTAAGCGTCGTTTAAAAGCGCCTTTCATGTTATTTACTCTAATCGGTGGCGGCAGGTTATTCCATATTTTAGAAGCATAATGAAAGCTGCCTCTAAAAGTGGCTGTACCCTGAGACCGAGTCGAGAGTTGTTGCGAGCATCGCCTTCTCCCGCATTCCCGTCTACTCGTAACCCAACTTAGCTCGTTGTATAGGTAGTCCGGTTTCTGACATTTAACAACACCGAACAGAAGGCAAGCCAAGTGCAGTTTGCCTCTGGACTTCATTTTCAGTGTAAAGTGCCTGTTCAGAAAAGGTGTCACATGGCTTCTGCGAGAAATATTGTAACAAAACCTAGCACAAGCGTTTTGTACCCTTTGGATGAGACGGTCTGTGCCTATTATCTCAATAGGCGCGGGCCGTAACCAACTTCTCCCGGGAGAAAAAGTTCGTGGGGTTGCTACTGCCCAACAACTCGCCACATGCTGCCCTGCCTCTCTTGGTCTGTCTTCCTACTTTAGACCTGCTTCGGCAAAGTAAACGCTACCGGCACAGATCCAGGGTTCGGGAGCGCGCAAGCCAATGACGTCAACGTAGGGATACAGCGGTGAGGAGCCGCACCGTGCCCTCGTATCAGTAGTCGGAGCCGACTTGTCGCTACCGGCCATCGCTTATTCTATGGCCGGGGGCGCCGAGTCGTGGGATGCGGTGATCTCCTTTTGTGAAACGGTCATTTCGCAGAAGGAGGCTGCGGTAAGGGAGAGGGAGATTGAAACCACTCTCCCGACCCGCAGCAGGTGAACTATGCGTCGGCAGAGGGCGGACAACGCCCTCTTCCAGCCCCCGTATATAGGTCTGGAGGGACGGCGGACTCGGGGACGTCCGCCGCCCCGCATCCAGCAGGACCCAAGGCGGCGGCGCGTAATATTCCACGCGCGCTCCTAATGAACGTCGCAGGGGGAGCCTCCCCCCCCCCCCCCCCCCCCCCGGGCCTGAGGTGGCCTGCAAAGGCAGCCGGGGATCGTGGAAGGCGCACAAGTTTCCGTGATCCTCGGTCCAAGTGTGCGAAGGGAACACGGGGGTGGTTTTTAGTCAGTACGAGTCTGACAGACCCCTCCGCCCACCCCAGGGCGCGGGACATCCATGAGAATTTTCCACCCCGGAACAAAAAAAAAGGGTACGGCGGTGGGGATATTATTATTATAAGTGCTGTAAATGTACGCAGCTGTTGTTTGGTCAGTCGGAGAACCTGTTTCGTGAGGCGGCTATTGTAGGGAGTACTTCCCTAGCCTGCCTACATTCACTTTGGTCCGACCATAGTTTGTGATGCTGGTCCCTGGTACGTTTCCTTACCAGAGTGCGTAAGTACTCGAAGGGGAACGGCATGATGGGTTACGGACCCACTGGTGCTATGATCGACCACCTTCTGGCAAGTTCGTCGGCTGCGTCGTTGCCTAGGCATCCGCTGTGTCCCTTGATCTATTCGCATTACATTACAGGATACATTATACAATACTACACATTTGAAAAACATGACGTATTTGCTTATTAATATAGTCGACGTTTTGAGACTGGTATATTTTTATTGAAACAATGAAAAAGAAAACAATCTACACAAGAATTTGGCGTGAAATTACACAAATATTTTTCTTTTAATTTGGATTCATCTTTATTTATTTCCTACGGGCAAAGGGATGGAAAGGATTGTGCCTGAAAATACTGGAAATCTCTTGAAAATTTACATTTATTTTTAAATATTTAAATAATCTCTGTCATTATAAGCAGCAATAAGATAACATACAAAGGTGGTTGATAAATTATTTTGTAGGTAATTAAAAATGATGGTGATGGTCAGGAACAATGTGGTCCACGTGCACCGAGTAGTCGGTCTTAGTGTGGTCACCGTGGCGGTGCTCATGATGGTACTTGTGGTCACCGGTGTGATGGTCGTCTACTTTGTATTCGAACTCGTACTTGGGGTATGCCTGGAAGAAAACATTAACTTTACTGTTTCATCGAGTGGAAGATTGATTTTAAAGTGGCTGCGCTAATCCTTGGAAAGGCAGCAATTCTTTGAATGTGTCCAACTTTTAAATATCGAGACCTCTCTGTACTTCTATGAGCAGACTAGCTGGTCAGAAAAGTATAAGTTAGTGCCAATGTCTAATAATAATTCTGTTTTAAAATCATACGTATCTTCTTGAACTAGAAGCCAACCTTTCGATGCTAGGTGGATGAAAAATAAAGAAAAAATAGGGAGCTACTAACATGGTAGTCGACATGATGTTCATGGTGTCCGTGGTGATGGGCGTCATGTCCGTGTTGATGGTCATCGTATCCGTGGTGGTAGTCGTCATGTCCGTGGTGATGGTCATCGTGCCCGTGGTGGTGGTCGTCGTGTCCATAGTGGTGGTCTTCGTGTCCGTGGTGATGATAATCGTAATGTCCGTAGGGATAATCGTCGTGTCCGTGGTGATGGTCGTCGTGCCCGTGGTGATGGTCGTCATGTCCGTAGTGATGATCGTCGTATCCGTGGTGATGGTCGTCATGTCCGTGGTGATGGTCGTCATGTCCGTGCTCCTTGACGTACACGAGGTGGTGGTGACCGTCCTGCTTGTGGATGTACTGTGATGAGTAAGCGTGTTTTGCCGATGCTACTGCTACGACAGCTAACGCAATCAAAACCTGAAACCGATAGAAATATTATGGAAGAATCTAATGGAATATTATGGATAAATCGAAAAAAGGAATAAAAAGACTCTGGTAATCAGAGTTTGAGCTCTTTAACTTGAAAGTGCTAGAGATACAAAAACCGGGCAAGTGCGTGTCGGACCCCGCACAATGAAGGGTTCCATAGTTGGGATGAATTTATCCCAAGAACAAACTTAATATTGTAGTTGAAAAACATATTCTCGCATACATCAAACTGGAAATGTAAGTTTGCACGCAAAATATTGAGAGATTTACCATGATATTTTAAGAACATAGACTTCTTATAAGGTTTCCTGTAATCTACAGGTATAGAACTAATTTCTGTAATATTTTCAAAATTTTAGGCTCAGTTGTTTCGGAGATAACGGGGCGGAATGGTCAATTTTAGTAAATTTTCTTAAATAACTTTAAAACAATTTATTTAAAAATATATACATATATATTTTAAACTCTCACAGCAAGCCCTTTCATTTGATATGTCACACGTTTCAAAACACAGTTTGCAACACTTTTTAATTTATTTTCTTATTTGTCCCCCAAAATTTACCCCCATGTTCGAAATTCATTTATTTACATTACACGTTCGTGTTTAGGTCACAGAAACTCATAGGCGTACCAAATTTCAACTAAATCAGTCCATTTGATTCGGAGCAAATTGGCTGTGACAGACGTACAGGCAGACACACGAGTGATCCTATATGGGTTCCCTTTTTCCTTTTAAAGTACGGAACCCTAAAAATATTATTAGAATTTTGTATGTATGACGATTTAAAATGAAGTTACGACTGTTATTCTTGAAGTCGTACTGATACGAGAAAAGAAGTATGTTAGATTTATGGTGGTTTTTAAAATAAGAATGAATTTATAAATATTTACCTTGAGAGACATTTTCAGTTATATGATCTGCTGGTGTTGGTACTTGAAGGGACTAAGTTTGTTAGCGGACTGGATGTATCACCTAACCACATCGTGGCTTTATATATTAAAACCTAAAGTAATCAAGGTAATAGTACCTTGAATGCTGTAGTTTCACATTTTAAATATTTGGCAGTTAACATGATTTGCGATAATTTGATTTTTATATGTTTGTGTTGATTTCGTAAAAAGGTATTGATATATTATATCGATATTACTGGTAGATGTACACAATCTGTTGGCCAAGAAAGAACGGAAACGCACTACAACATTAAGTAATTCATATTATGTTGATATTTAATTAGGCTATAGGGATCGTGGCTAAGTAATAACAGCTACACGGGTCAATCGATCAGGTTAAGCTACGCTTGCCGCGGTCGGTCCGTTGATGGATGACCATCTTTACATACCCCTCCATGCCTCGGAAAGCACGTTAATCCTTTGGTCTGGCTGTCACTCTTAGGATCTTTGAGAGTCGGTACGGGTTGTCAGAAACCCGAAAGTCTGAAAACCAGCCTTACCAAGGAGTATCGTATTACCCAGTAACTGGGTTGTAGAGGTCCGATAGGCAGTCGCTCAAAACTGGTATTCAGCTGCATCCAAATAGACTGGAAGCCGAACCCAACATAGTTAGGCCAAGGCTAGGCAGATTCATTTAATTAGGCTATGGCTGTCGGGACGTTCCATATGTCACCGGAGTGTAAAAAAAAACATAACATCACGCCGGTACTCCCCGAAGGGTTAGGCAGATGTGTACTCATAGTACACCCACATTCGCGGTCAATTCGGAAGCCCACATTCCCAATTTCTACTGATATTCCCCAGACTGCAGTTAGGGGGTAAGATTTCCACCTAGAAAATTACAATCGGCACAGACCTATCAGTGCCGATTGTAATTAATTTTAAGACATGATTTAAAAAGCTATTGATTCTTGACTTTCTGTATTTGCTTTCACCAATGGGTATGAGGCTGGGCCGGTGTTTACAAAATTTGCAAAATATTTACTACGACTATCATGTTTGTCAAGCGTACATACCAATTCTTCTCATAATATTTGCTTTATTTTCAGGCAAATGAGGGCCCATAGATAAAATACTTACAAAAGATAAACTAATATATATTAAAAATATCACTACAAAATCTATTTACTACGTTGGGTCGGCGACGTATTGCGCTGTGTCGTGGTGTCATATCCTTCCGCGAAAACGCCGATACACGACACCCGTCGGGCCAAAATTCCTCCTTCATGAAAGTCTCTAAGTGATGAATCGGAACCCGCACCACAATAGATTTGAAGTTGACTTTCAAGGTGAACTTGGTGTTTATCCTGATGTCGTGATGACGTCCTCTACCTTCGTTGAGTGATGGAAATGAGACACGTACAGCTGCGTCGATGGAATAGCGGGACGCAGCAACATGTCGGGACCAGTCAATGCGCTACCGCAGTGATTTCTTATGCCATACATTATCTAGTGAAGGTATAAGATTTTTTTGAAGTAATGTACTGTGGGTATTATTGACGGTTTACTTACAGTCTTCAACATCCTTATCCACAGCCCGACTCACCCACTGCTGGGCGTAGGCCTCTCTGTTTTTGTGCCAATCCCCACGCTCCTGTGCCAGCCTCATTAAGGTTTTGCCCGCGATGGCAACAATGTCGTCCGCCCATCTCGCCGCCGGACGACCAACATCTCGTCTTCCAGTCCTTGGACGCTACTCTCTCACAGCCTTAGTCTTACGGACTTACCTTCCTGTAAAACGTTTCAAGAGGAGACGCCGTTGTAAGATAGTATGCAATTCATCGTCTCTTTTTATTTACGTTGGCACTTTGTTTAATTTCACTGAAAAAAAAAGTTTAGTAGGCGCACTTCGAGTCCGCACCGTTTGATTTCGTGAAAACATATTATTGAAATTTTACTACGGTGTCGATACTGCGGTAGCCATTGTATTTACTCAACACTTGACTTAGTAGGCTCATTGCATTCGTTATAAAGTAAGCTTTCACCGATTATAACATTTTACCAATATTTCTGTTGTTTATTTTCAGGTCCTGGTAGTGCTTTGTCAACTCTTAACAAAGATACTAGAATAACTGATCTAGCTAAACACGTTTTTGCCCTATACGAATTTATATTTCGACACATAGTGAAAAGTAGAGGGTCGCGCGCATGCGCCTGCACTCGCAGTGCTCCTAGGCAAATTATATCCAGCCTTAAATTTGTTATAAATATGACCTATCTTTTGAATTCTCACACATTACTCTAGCATTTAAAATCTCGTAGTTATTAGCGGTTGAAATCTTACATGTTTTTGTCGGTCAGAAATATTGAACTTACCACCTACTTACACCGAGCGAAAACACGTTTTAAGTCAACGTTGTCTTCCAGTAAATTTATGTCCCTATTAACTGCGGTGAGTGGATAGCAAATAGTCGCAATGGTGCCATACTAAGACATTTTAATGCCTTCATGATTCCAGTGCGAGAGAGGGAGACGGAGCTATACATGATCGAACACCATCCCTTGGACTGGAATCATGATGGCATTACATTACCTAACATAAAATCACGTCTGTATTCCTCGACGGTTTAGGCAGAGGTGCACCTATACTACACCCACATTTTGGTCAATTATGTTTAAGTGCCATCTACTGGGCACAAATCCAGACTCCAGGCTGCTACTGAGAAATTCCAGATAGAAAATCTCAATAAAACGCTGAACCCAGGACCGATCGATGCTCAGACCAACGGGGTATTAATACGTTACTTCATAATACGGCCCCTGGATGGATTGAGAGCAAGGCTAGTGAAATAATGATGAAAGGTTTTAGGGACACCATGCGTAGTTCTAATAAAAACTAGTAAGGTAACATGTAGATTGTAGTTATTGAACCATTGAGTGGCCTGCCGCACTATATCATTGGCATTGCACAACAATAATGGGCCGTGGACACGGTATGACTTATGCGATCAGTATTTATTGTTTTTACTCGTTTTATACGTAGTGACGTTACATCTTAATATTTATAGATTCATTTAATCGTGTTATTAGTTAGTAATTTTCCGTTAATCAATCGTTTTTCTTCTTCTTGTTGTATATAAAAATCAGTTGCCGTGCGTTAGTCTCGCAAAAACTCGAAAATGGCTCGACCGATTTGAATATTTATTTTTTTGTTTTGTTCGCCTCAATACTGGGGTGGTTTAGAAAAAAAGAAAATTAGGAAAAACCCAAAGGAACAATCGATCTCACGTGAATAAAGATCACTGGGTCATCTAGCGTTAAGTGCCCAGAACTGAGAAAATACTTTTTCATAGCATGTCAATGGCAATATTAAATAGTCGTATAAGGGCCGGTTTTTTGATCCGTAGTTAAAGCAACCAATGGTTAAACATAGTAAGTAATGCTTGAATTTTGGCTAAATGTGATATGTTAAACATTAATGAGTCCATGTTAACCCATTTCTTTTAAAAATAGTAACTAGTGGCATTTTGGTAAACACATGTAGCCAAAATTCAACCATTAGTTACTATGTTTAATCATTGGTTGAGTTAACTACGGATCAAAAAACCGGCCCTAAGCCCAAAAGCTTGCAAGAATTATAACACGCAGGTTTGATATAATCATCGTTTGCGAAACACTTGTTTTATATTAAATCAAAAACGAATACAGAACTAATAAATCATGAAGCTATTATCTATTATTGTTTTTGTGCTATTTTCTGAATCAACCATGGTAAAAAGTTTTCAAATGAAAAATAGTACATTTAACAGTAGAAAACAAGTAATATTGATTTTTATATTACGATCTGACGGCTTCTCGTGGCTAATTAATAACAACCGCACGGGTCGGTCTATCAGGTTAAGCTACGCTTGCCGGGGTTGGTCTGTAGATGGGTGACCAACTTTGCATACCGACACTCCTCCGTGCCTCGGAAATGCACGTTAAACCATTGGTCCCGGCTCTCATTCGTGGATCTTTTACAGCCGTTACGGGTCGTCAGAAGCCCGAATGTCTGACTACCAGACTTACCAAGGGGTATCGTATTACCCAGTAATTGGGTTGTGGAGGTCAGATAGGCAGTTGCTCCTTGTAAAATACTGGTATTCAGCTGCATCCGGTTATACTGGACCCCGACCCCAACATAGTTGGGAAAAGGCTAGGCAGATTGATATTATGATCTGATTTTACACCAGTTCTTTACTAGTTTTGGGCAAATGAGTACCTAACCATCACAACCTTTGTGGTTAAAGCTCGTTTAAGCTGAAATGACGCATCCCACAATGTCCCAGGATATTATATATCTATCTATGGTTAACGTTAACGTCCCAATAATCTAAAACAGATAAAACAAAAGCACACGAACGAACGAAAGGAACTTAAGGACAGATATAATTATATTGTCTATTATCAATAGCGATCTGTGTTTTACTGAAAATTGGGTTCGGCCGTGAATAGACAGTTCCACTACCTAGTTTAAATTTTCAATCTTCTGTAGGAGTAACAAGTAGGTAAGTAATGAATAATCTTAGTTTGATTTAAGATTTATTTACACATAAAAATAACAAAATATATTTAAAGAAATAACAACATTTGGTGATTCAGTGATGATGATGATGAGCGATGTGGTGGACGCTGTGCTTAACATCCGCGTGGAAACTGAAATGACAATACATAATGTTTTGAGACATGACAGTAGAATCTAGCTGTACATCTTACAGTTAAACCACAGTCGACCAAGATTAACTCCTTACAGTCGGTCAACGGGATCGTTTTCGTAGAGCAATCGTGTGGAGGGTAGCAAAGGTAATAGGCGCAAATATGGCGTTGCTCAATTCCTATCAAATATTATATACTGTGGTTAAAAGTAGTGTTGTAAGAATTTTACCCGGAATGTTTGTCAGCGTGGTAGTGAACGTGTCTGATGGAACCATCAGGTTCATGCAGAGAGTACTCTCCCTTGACGCTGTCACCATCACGGTGCTCGTGCTGTTCCTTGTGGTCTTTGGTGTGAGAATCTTTCACTTCATACTTGAACTCGTACTTAGGATGGGTCTGAAAGTAAACGACATGTTTAGGTAGTGTTTTGTTTTCCAACAGTCAGAAGATGAGATTTTTTTTATTTTTATTTTTTTTTTAAACTAGCAGGCGGTCAACCTGATGGTGAGTAGCCATTGCCACGTTTAGGCGCATTTGCATTACCAGGCATGGTACGGTAAACTGGGGTTACTTTGATAACAATTTTCGACTTATGAAAAACTAATCTCCAAACGGCTGGTTGACACTTCCCGTGACCCATGGGCAGGCTTTTACCTTGGCCAGAGGCTAAGCATTGCCATACAACGTGGCAATGCCGCCAGTCTCTTGGGTACTTGGGAATTTTTCGACGCCATATTTTAGTTTTTTTTTTTTATAGTTAGTTGGTTAGGATATTATTTTTGCAACTTTATTTTAGTGATAGATTATACAATTAAATAAGATGAAAAACTTTATTTTATAATATCTACAAAACCATATTAAAAAGAAACTATCAGAAGTGCCAACTACTGATAGTTTCTTTTTAATATGGCATTGTAGATATTATAAAATTAAATTGTTCATAAGTCGAAAGTTGTTATCAAAGTAACCCCGTAGTATCAATGTAACCCCAGTTTATCGTACTTAGAGAAGAAGTTTTTCTCATATGCCTGTTATTATAGTGTAACCCATACCGTTCAGATGGTAAGATAATAGCGTTCAATCAACTCAGGCTATCGCAGTCTACTGCTGGACATAGGCCTGTCCCAGGCTGTGCCACAACACCCTGTCCTCCGCGTTCCGCATCCTGTTTATCCCAGCCACCTTTTTCAGTTTGTCTATTTGGGGGCGTCCCACACTACGCTTGCCGAACATTAGTAACGCAACTTGGTGGTAAAATCAAAAATTTATACTACCTAACATTATGAGTTGAGCATGGACTTACATAGTAGTCGTAGTGGTGGTGTCCGTGATGGTCTTTGAACTCCACTTTGTGATGATGACCGTCGTGTTTATGGAGATGCTGCGAGGAGTGAGCATGTTCCGCTGTCACTACTGCTAGGGCACACATAGCTAGCACCAACACCTGCAAAACGCAATAAAGAAACCATCACTTTTAAAATAATTGTCCTGTATTAGTTGTCATTAATAATAATCATATAATAATATATTTATTTACCATTTAACATACATTTTATTTTTATATGTACTTGTACACTGACAACATAAAAGATAAAAAAAAAGAACAATATACAAAGATTGGTGGCTCGAGTGGAAATTTTTGACATTAACTTTTGTTAATTATGTTATTTGTGTGTGGAAGTATGTGTGTGGAAGTGTGTATGTGTGTGTGCGCGTGTGTGTGTGTGTGTGTGTGTGCATGTGTGGAGTGGTGTTGGTCCGTGCGAGCGACTCGTGTCCGTCGATGTCCGTAATAAATCGCCCATAACACTAATGCAAAATAAACTATCAAAGATAATTATGCTATTAATCGTTATTTGTAACAGACAGATGATTCTATGGATGAAGATGGGAAATCTATTATTCTGAACTTGCAATGGTTGTCACTTTTCAGACGGTATCGGAAAAATAAAAAGTCGTCTATGAA
Source organism: Dicycla oo (assembly GCA_948252095.1). Lineage (NCBI taxonomy): Eukaryota > Metazoa > Arthropoda > Insecta > Lepidoptera > Noctuidae > Dicycla > Dicycla oo. Next base: position 22,866,110 of record OX411714.1, read on the forward strand.
GCTATGCTGGGCGATTTAAAAATCTAACAAAAATATGCTATTTTCTAAGGTACATTACCTTAGAAACCATCTTGTATTAATCCGATGTAGGTATGTAAGATAACAGGTATTTGACTAAACTGATACGTAGTTTAAAAAAATCGAGGCTTTTATAGTGAAAAGTAAAGCTACCAAGGTAATAACGATTTCACTTTGAATTTTTGCCCCTAAAAACGTTTGCGACAGTTCAATATGCATAATATTCGAATATTGTCGCAAATTGCACATTTACGATCATTTTATTTATTGAAGTACCTACATTAAAGGCGGAATCTTTGATTTCGTCATTATGTTGATGCTTTTTTTTCCGTGGAGAAATGCTCTTGCATACTGCGCTACCACGGGGAGATAGTATAGTTATGTGGGACTCCAACCCACTAAAACTCCACGGTGTCCTCCTCTGCCGGTTGTGGCGGGAACACGGGCACGTGTTAGCACTCACCGCGAACCCGCCGCGGCTGTCCGTCACCGGACCCTCCTCTGGGGAGTACCCCTCATCATCAGTGCACAAGAACACATTGCACGCCGTGATCACCCCATAGACCAAACCAGCACATGGGCGCTAGACGACCCCGTGTCTAGGCACCCTTGGTCCATTAAGTTGATACTTAAGAGGGCTGTCGTATTTTGTCACCTCTCTCGCTCACACGGGACCAAATTTTAAAGATTATTAAATGAAAAGATGCTTTTTGAAAAATGTAATCAATTAGCGAACTAGTAAATAATATTAATTTAATAGATAATTATTAAAAATACATTTCTATTATATTATCTAATGAACTTAGATCTTAGTCTGTATTTGAGATGAGTTAAATAAATAATACAATATAAATGTGTTTTTAATAATAACCTATTAAATTAATATTATTTACTAGTTTGCTAATTGATTACATGTTTCAAAAAAGCATCTTTTCATTTAACATTCTTAAAAGTTAGGTCACATGTGAGCGAGAGAGTTGACAAAATGTAGCCCTCTTAACATTATTTTGTATTGTAAGAAAACAATTATAATTATTTGCATTCAATTAATCAAGGCGAGTTATAAATAGAAAATCCATGTCTGGCAAAGATTTTTAGGGTTCCGTACCTTAAAAGGAAAAAACGGAACCACACTTCATTGGTATTGTATGTCTGTCTATCTGTCTGTCAAGACCCTTTTTCTCAGGAACGCGTGGAGTTGAAATTGAAATTAGTATCAAATAAATAAGACTACGATCCCTTGGAGCTCTATAAAAACCAAGCTTCTAAGTCAACAAAAATACGGCCATTTATGCGACATATTTTGATACTCGCAAGTATATCAAAACCTACTACTTACCGGTACTTCCTGTTGACCTAGAATCATGAAATTTGGTAAAAAGCAAGGTCTCAAAGCACAAGTAAAATAAAAAGTAAAAAGCAAAAATAAAAATAAAAATCGTTAATTTCTTGTTTTGATTACAAACTCACATACACGGTTGGAGAATTGACCGCGACGTATATCGAAGTATGGGAGAATATGTTTTTCAAGTTTCTTTTTGGGATAAATTCATCCCAACTACGGAACCTCTCATTGTGCGTGGTCCAACATGCACTTGGCCGGTTTTTTTCCGGATTAATTCACTCACCCGCTTTTCTTGACAGCGTGGTATTCGACGATACTGACGGTTCCATCAGCCTCACGAAAAAAACAAACCGGCTGTTTTTTATTTTGGATCTATAACAAATATCTACAAAGAGAGTATAATTTCATGAGCATCTTTAATATTTTTTAGGGTTCCGTACCCAAAGGGTAAACGTGACTATTACTAAGTTTCCGCTGTCCATCTGTCTGTCCGTCTGTCACCAGGCTGTATCTTATGAACCGTGATAGTTAGACAGTTGAACTTTTCACAGATGATGTATTGCTGTTGCCGCTACAACAACAAATAGTAAAAAACAGAATAAATTAAATATTTAAGGGGGCTCCCATACGTGATTTTTTGCCATTTTTATAGGTAATGGTACGGAACGCTTCGTGCGCGAGTCCGACTCGCATTTGGCCGGTTTTTTCATTTGATTTTAGCATTGTTAATTACAGTACATCCCTACTTAATGAAATCGACATCTATTTAAACGTTGAAGTTAAATTGTGTCGTAGTAAATTCCTGTCGCTGTTGAGTCTTGAATTCTGATCAAAACTTATATATGTATATGTGGAATCATAGATACGATGAAGAAGAAGCCCTGTCAAAATGAATGCTTGTCACATTTACATCTTTGTAGTGTCTGTCGAGTTCTTTTTGAGAAATGCTCATGCATACTGCATTACCACGGGGAGATAGTGCAGTTATGTGGGACTCCAACCTACTAAAACCCTACGGTGTCCTTCTCTGCCGCTTGTGGCGGGAACACGGGCACGCGTTTGCACTAATCCGCGAGCCCGCCGCCGCTGTCCGTCATCGGACCATCCTCTGGGGAGTACCTCCATCGCCGGCGCACCAGAACACATTGCACGCGTGACCACTCCAGAAACCCAACCAGCACATGGGCGCTAGACGACCCCGTGTCTAGTTAGGCACCCTTGACTCCCCCGCGACCGGCTAGGTCAGTGGCCCGGCCACTTTTGACGTGAGAGCGGCTAACGCCATATCGAATATGAGGATGTCATCATCCTTCTGTGGGTACGTTTCTAGGTCAAGGTCAGCTGGGATGTAGTTAATATAATACTGCATATTAATGTTACAGGGCCATATCATTATCCTAGGATGACATCATTTCTGTTAAGCACAGAATTAACACTGGATGGATGAAATGGTGGCAGGTCACGGGAACAATGTTTAGGCCTGCTGTCTTGTATGGATCAGAATGTTGAGCCACAAAAAGAATGAATGAAAGGCTGAGATGAGAATGCTAAGAGGGATGTCTGGTGTTACGCGAATGGACAGAATAAGAAATGAGTATGTAAGAGGAAGTCTGAAAGTGACGCCGGTGACTGAAAATTTGTGTGGAAAGCATGTGATGCGGGTGGTATGGGCATGTGATGCGGAGGAATGAGGAAAATGTTTTCAGGAAAGTTTTGAGTATGAATGTGGATGGCTATACGAGTCGGGGAAGACCAAAATCAAAATTAAAAGTCATTTATTCAAACTAGGCTCAGAAAGACAAAAAAACGATGGATGGACTGTATGAAAGATGATATGGTCAGAAAGGGAGTGACTACCGAGATGACGACTAATAGAGAAGTGTGGAAGAAAAAGACATGTTGCGCCGACCCCAAATAAATTGGCACAAGGGCAGAAGAATGATGATGATACCTGAGACCAATGAATTTTGACTTACCATATATACCTTACCTTATAATAGCCACACATTACTGTACTGACTGAAACAATCGCAACTTGACTCACAGTGAGCATTCTTCAACTAGGTTTTGCCTGCGGCTTCGCTCGCGTTGATTTACAATATTGGTTTGCGGTTTAGGGCGTAAAAGGGTATCAAGCAAACAAACATACTATCGCATCTTTAATATGTTAGGAGGATGAAAAACCGGACTATTGACACTACGACCCACAAAATGTATTAGGTAAATAATAAAAAAATAATAAAGAACTCTTAACACACTACTAAAGTTTCTCTAATAGTATAATTAAATCATGATTCGAAAGACACGTGACGCCATCTATTATCATAAGAAAGTTATTGTTGTTTTCCTCGAGAACAGTATTGTTTTTCGGGATAAATGTTACCCTATGTCCGTTTCTGTACACATGACAACGTTTATGCAAAATTTCAGGATGATCGGTTCAGTGGTTTAGGCATGAAAAGGTAACAAACAAACAAACTTACTTTCGCACTTATAATATTAGTTAGGATATACAAGCCTAGAAATTTTGTTGTTCGAAAAAATCTCAATTTTTGTCTAGCAAGTCGACTTGGTAATACGCCTTACTTTTTTTTTAATTGTAATAAAAAAAGAATCTCACAAGATTATAATCTTTTTTTTTATTTGCGAACAATATTTAGTCCTTTGAAAATAATGGCATAAGTGGTAATCTTAACAGGAACTACGGATACAATAATATTTACATATTTTTTTAGTCTACGGTGGGGCGTTTTGTAATGTGGTCGTTGGTTAATACGACTCACTCTTATTATAAAATGCCTTAGTGTATTTATTATATATGTTTGCATATATTAAACGATATTAACAATTGTTTTGCCAAAAAATAACTCGTAAATCTAACTTAAAATAATATGAGGCACTTAGGCAGTCTCTTTATCAAATCAGACTTTTTAAATAAACATTTTTATTAAAACTTAATTCGTATTTATATCAACTAAATATATTATTATAAAGAAAACAAAATAATAGGTAAACTACCGTCAGTAATCAACACTATATAATATATCGTATTGATTACTGACGATAGTTTTATCTACAAGCTCGAGCATGTGACAAGCCTTCTGATTTTCTTTGACTTAATTCAGAGTTGCGAGCCATGAATCCCGAAAATCATACGTTTCCAGCTGATTCTGAACTTGCTGAAAATGGGTTTTTAATATTGAGTTTCTTAGCTAGTTGAAATGCCATTTCTTTTACATCTTTTCTGTCAGGGGCAAATCCAACTTTTTTCTATTTCTATATATGGGCAACCAGTTATTTTCGCATTCTTCAGAAATGACTGGTTTACGTCATATGTTAATAAAACCAGATCTTGCAATATTTTTCAAGCAGACATTGCAAACTACGCGCACTTGTCGGCCATGTTGTTCGGCTACTAGTGGCTCCCCGCGCGTCTAGTTACGAGCGGCATGGCTTTGTTAGTTTGAGTGCTAGAGCGGTGAGGCGTTTGGTCACTTAGGGCGTATTACCAAGTTTTACTCTATGGGAGAATATGTTTTAACTACAATGTGACAACAACCTTTATTGTGTGATAAAAATTAAGTTACAATAATAATATCCTAACCAACTAAAACTATTAAAAAATTAAAATATGCCGTCGAAAAAATCATACGCATCGCTGTCGACTGGTAATGTACCCAAGAGACTGGCGGCATTGCCACTAAAATGTTGTTTGTTTTTGGGATACAGCCATCGCAATTTCGGAACCCTTCATTGTGCGTGGTCTGACAAGCACTTGGTTGGAGTTCTTAACATAAAAGTCTTGAGAGTATTCGATACAGAAGCCCACATCAGTAGAGCATCACACGTTTTCATTATTTTTAAGTGATAGAGATTGTAATATCATAAGAATTAACTGTTTAAAAAATAATCAATATTTATTTTTATATAACCGTATATATCGACCGTCCCTATTAACAATATCGGATATACATTTTTACCAATATTCACTTTTTACATAAATCGAATTACAATTTTAAAAAAAATTCTTCACTGTCAAAAAAACTTTGAACTGAGGGCAGTTCAAAGTTTGCCCTAACGATAAAAAAGAATCTTTATGATATTAACAATGTCAGTTCTGCGAAAAAGACCACTGTTCAGTAGGGACTAAACAGTAGTCTCCCTGCAGAACCGACATTGTTAATAGGGACGGTCGATATTGTCTTAACTATCTCTTCGAGCGAGTATCTAAGGGGCCAACAACACCAACTATACAATATTGCAGCTGTGAAGTTTCCATACAATGTTTATTAAATTAAAGAAGATTTTTGGGTAAAAATTAGTTATTTAATAACGCATAAAAACAAAAAATTAAAATGACAATAACAGGAAATATTAATAATACAAGTTAACAAATCTGTAAATCTTAGTGATGATGATGATGTGTGCTGTGCTTCACATCTGCGTGGAAACTGAAAAGAAAACAGAATTATTAAAAGCAAAATAATAGTAGGTGGACAAATGTGGTGGACGGTGGAATAAAAAACCGGCCAAGTACGAGTCGAACTCGCGCACGAAGGGTTCCGTACCATTATCTATAAAAATCACGTTTGTTGTATGGGAGCCCCTTAAATATTTATTTTATTCTGTTTTTTAGTATTTGTTCTTATAGCGGCAACAGAAATACATCATCTGTGAAAATTTTAACTGTCTAACAACTATCACGGTTCATGAGATACAGCCTGGTGACAGACGGACAGACAGACGGACAGCGGAGTCTTAGTAATAGAGTTCCGTTTTACCCTTTGGGACGGAACCCTAAAAATCATTAAAAATCATCAAGAGTCTGATGGAACCGTATCGTCGAGTAATAAGGTCCCGTTTTACCCTTTGGGTACGGAACCCTAAAACTGGTAGATGAGTAATTTGTGAAACAAATATTCAGTCCCTAAGTAAACATAGCATGCAGGACATAAATACTTTTCACACACGTCCTCCGATGAGAGAATGCTTTCTTGACACCTGTCAGTTATACAGGAAGCTGGGTAGCGTTGATAGTTGACACCATTTAGAGCATTTTGAGCCATACATGTCTTAGACGAAGTATGTTTTTTTTTATTATTATTAACAGCATACTTTTAGTTTTTTTTTAATAAGTAACCGAATTTCTGTTTTTTTTTTTTTTAAATTTTATTTAACATACCAACTGTAGATGGGACATTGTTGGAAATTAACTGTCAGAAATAGGGTTATTTATAAAAAAAAAAAAATTGCAGTTAAAAATAAAAATAAAACTTACTTCGTCTCAGACATGTTTGGCTCAAAATGCTCCCAAAATGTCTATAACCCCCTCAAAGCTTTGCACCCAGCTTCCATACATCCTGTATAAAGTCCTTCCACAGTTATTTTACATCTGACAGCAACCGCATAGCAACGACAATAAAGATCACTGTGATGAAAAAATCAGAACTAACATGTGCAAGGACTACAAACGCTGAGTACAAATATAATACGTGTTGTACGAATTCAAACTTTATTAGTTCCTAATCGTGCCTACTGACAGGTGTCAGGAACGTATTCTCTCAGTGGCTGAAATATAGTAGGTTAGTTAAAGTTCTTGCTTAGTATAAGGTAAGCCATCTAGGCTTATTGATACAAAGTTTACGTACCCGGAATGTTTGTCAGCATGGTAGTGAACATGTCTGTCAGAACCGTCGGGGTCTTGCAGGGAGTAGTGTCCCTTGACACTGTCGTCATGACGATGTTCGTGCTGCGACTTGTGGTCACCAGTGTGTGGGTTCTTCACCTTGTACTCGAACTCGTACTTAGGATGTGTCTGGAGGTAAAAGAGACGATTAGTGTTTGGTTTTTAGACGTAAATAGCATAAGACAGCAGGGTAAGCAGTCGTCAAACCGAGTTGAAGAGCTAGTGCGCACTGGTGATTTTTGTAGCCGACTTTTTCGTCGCTGTCACCATGTTTAGAGACCCGTACCGCAGTGCGCGCATTTGTATCATGATAGCTGGGTGACATATTGTCTGCAGTGTCTGGTGACAAGCTAGCAACGCTACTGTCACCGCGTCTGTAAGTGTAAATTACCAAGCGCGCATTGATAACAAAAGGTTACCTCACTCCCGCCCTCTCGCACTCCCCACGCTTCAGTCGCTTCAGGGATGGATAAATCATTCTTGTATTTTTGTAAGCTATGGTAGGTTTTAGTAAACGCAATAATTCATCAAAACTACTTATTCGAAATTATCCAAAAAAATTGCTTGGAGAAACACGTAGCTTTGCAAACATGGTATAGAACTTTCCAATTATCATTCTATCACTTCACAGTGGATGAACCCAATGTTCTTTACAAATTGTACCTTTTAATGATTCAAATGACAAGTGCATTGCATAGACTACCGATTCCTCGAGATTCATCTTGACGAATAATGGATATATTGCGTGACAGTCGCTGTAAGTGCGCGCAGTTATGAAATTTTCGGTGACGTGACAGTGACTCTCAATTTATTGTTATTTGACAAAAATCACCAGTGTGTGCTAGCTCTTAGAAAAGTTTGACTTTGTCACTAATAGTGTCACCTATATATATATATATATATGAGGCTATGTGTCAGTCTTTTTAAAATTCCATAGACACAGTGCGCCCGGTTAAAAATTGACAGGTAAGTGTAACTTACATAGAAATCATGGTCGTGATGTCCATGCTTGTCTTTGAATTCCACTTTAGTGTGGTGGTCGTCGTGTTTGTGGATGTACTGCGATGAGTGACCTTCCTCTGCTAATACTGTGACTATAGCACACACAGATAACACACACAAAGCCTGCAATTCAGAAAAAGAAAAGATTATTTTTAAGGTTTTGTTATAACTGTAGCTTTTTTGCTAAACTTCACTTTGAAACTTAACCCTTAACTTAGAGGGCACGAAGATATGATTTTTGTCATGGGCACGGATCGGTTAAATGTTAAATGTCAATGTGTTTTAATAATTTTATATTTTGTTCATTTTATAAAATAACAAACCAATATTATAAAAAAAAAAATAATGGTCAGAATACTGTGCCAGCAACATGTGGTTTCCATTTTGCCAAGTTAAGGGTTTAAAGGTGAAACCGCAATGACAGTTGAACGAGGTCATTGAAGTTTGCACGCTATAGAATAGCACGAAGAAGGTTCTAATTTCTAGAACTCTAGTTAAAAATTCAAACACTTTTTTAATGATATAGGTAAGTCACTAGTACCTTAAAAATCATTTTTTATTTTACTATTGTACCGTTTCAATGGTTGTAAATGTATAAGTGAACTGATACATAACTGCTATCAATCTGGGCTTTTATAGTTAAAACTAAAGAAATTTTGATGTAATTTTATTGATTTCATTCAGAACCATTAGCAATCAACAACGGTTTACCACATTTTTATTACGATTTCGAAAATGACTTAATTTACGTGTGCAGTTAAAACTACATTCGTGTTCGCGTAGCAACGGAGATTTGCATTCCGTATTAGTTCATTCACATTGAAAGTTATAATTCACGAATCCTGGATACGGCTATATACTTTTTAGACAAGTTGCTTGCTTAGCTTTAATTTTTAACGATTTTATGCGAAACTGCTTAAAATAATATAATTTATATTACCAAAATGCTCCTAATCTTCAGATAAATCTTAATTCATTTATTCGTACACAAAGGTGGGTTAAGACTAAAGGAAGATAGAACCAGAACAAAAGCTAGAGCATTCTTTTGTTGATATTCTTGACATTTTAGTAGGGATTGAACTCTCCCTACTTGAAGGAATGTTCTGTCCCTGTTTACACAAAAAAAAAAGAAAAATGGTTGAGTGGGAATAGAATGTGCATTCGCTCGTTTGGTCTAAAGTGACCTTTATGAATACTTATGCTCCTTTTAACTAAAAGTAAGTGACACCTAAATTAATGCCTAAATACTATTGTACTGTTGGATTTTCAACTCTCGACTGAGCTGAGCCATCTTTACATACCGAGACTCTTCCATGCTCGGAAAGCTCGTTAAGCCGTTGGTCGCGGCTGTCATTCGTGGATCTTTGACAATCGTTACGGGTCGTCTGAAGCCTGAAAGTCTGACAACCAGTCTTACCAAAGGCCAAGGCATTACCCAGTTCGTCGTGGTCGTGGAGGTCAGATACGTAGGCAGTCGCTCCATGTATACTGGTATTCAGCTGCATACGGTTAGACTGGAAGCCGATCCCAACATAGTTGTGAAAAAAGCTAGGTAGGTTGATTTGACTGAGCCGAGCGTTGGAAATCCAACATCGCGCTTTTATTTAGGCATTCGTGAAATGCATCTTAAATGTGATAAGAATTCGTGCAACTGTTTAGTCAATTGTTAAATTAACATTTGCATGGAATCTTGGATCCTGTACCAGCTTGGTGTTTTTGCTGGATAGAAGTTTCTATGATATTTGCTGTCAAGTAAAGTAATTACGTCAATTAAGAGGGTGCAACCCGAAACTGTTGCATGCATAAGCATAATCAGCCAATGATGTTCCTACTGCTGGGACACAGGCCATCTCTCTGTGAGCTTGTATGACAAAGAAAATATACCACTAACACACTTTCATTATTAAGGCTGCCATCAGACGGACTGCACAGCAACAACCGCACGCAGTCGATATATTCAACTGCATGCAGTTGTACAGACGCCAGCACATCAAGCTACTACAATCGTTAAAATTTCTTCAATAAATTTTCAACTTTATCGCTAAAGTATTAGGTTCAAGGTCGATTGGGAAAATTTGACAGTTTCGGGTAGCTTGACCTGCTGGCGTCTGTAGGTTCGGCTTCATACAGTCGTGATATCAACTTCAAGCGGTCGGCTACACTCGTTACTTCAACTTCACGCAGTTGATCGCTAACCGCATACAGTTATCTGTTCCTTGACTAACTGTACACTATCTTGTACTAAGTTGAAGTCACGACTGTACGAAGTCAAACGTACAACTGCATGCTGTTGAATATATGGACTGCGTGCGGTTGTTGTCGTGCAGTCCGTCTGATGGCAGCCTAAGTGACCGGCCGGAGCTCGTCGTGATGTCGTCGTATTAGAACACGACACTTTAGAAACACAGAAAGCACCCAAGGGGTATCTTGGTAGGTAGGTAACTATGTTCTCAATAGGTATATTAGTGGTATACCATTTAAAATTGAGTTGCTGCCTGTATTCAGTATGAGTAACGTAATATATATATTTTAGGGTTCCGTACCAAAATGGTAAAAAGGAACCCTTATGGTGCGACCCAGTTTTTCTGTCTGTCTGTCTGTCCGTCTGTCACAGCTGGATATCTCAAGAACCCACAAATGCTATTAACTTGAAATTTGGAATGGTTTTAGATGACGTTTTCCCAAATATTTTGCAAATAAGAAAGAAATATTTGTTTTTGCGACAGGGACTGAAAGGGGGTCTTTAAAATTCGAAATAGGGCTACTAGGGCATATGGGGTATCATATGAAATAGCGCTATTGCGCACTTCGAACATTTTTTCTTTTTTTTAGGCCGCATAGTTTTCGATTTTTTATGAAAAAATATTTAAAAAAATACCGTTCCCCCCTTATCTCCGAAGTTTGCATAGAGAAAAATCTGAAATTATTCTGTGTGATAGAAGTTTATGAAAAGATTACAGGAAAAATAAAACGATGTCCTTAAATAGCACAGTTTTTTTATATATGATGGTATGGAACCCTCGGTGCGCGAGTCCGACTCGCTCTTGACCGGTTTTTTTTTGTACTGGTGATGTTCCTCTCACACAGAGTTGCTGGAAATTGGAGCTGAATAGGTAGTTCAGAGATAATCTAATAAGTAGTTGTTTACAGCCTTTACCAAATTAATGAACGCACATGCGTGACATAAGGCAATGATGATGTCAATAGAATGTGGATATTATTTTTGTCGTAAAATATTAGCAAAGGGTGGATACCTAAATTAAAGTTGAATTTATTTTCAGAAACCAACTGAATTTTTATGCGATAGTAGAACTAATTGTCCACTTCATCACAGTTTTCTGAATGCATTCGTACTTCATTTTTCAGAATTCAGCCTACAAAGATGTTTTGTTTTGTTTGTGATGGCTTTGGCCTTTGATTATTGTTTTCAAACCTCGTTTTTCTACCAAATTTGAATCAAAATTATAAAAAGAAAAACTGCTTATTATTGTTGTCAGCTAGCCTTTTAAAAGTCGTAAAATCACATCACGTGATGTACTTATGTCCGATTTAAAAGTTTGAAAGAGGAAATTTCATTTTGTTTATGTAAAGTTCTTTCTTAAGATTGGATCATGATAACAAATGTTTTATCTAACTAATTTGCCTAATTAGTGGTCGTTGGGGCCAAGGTTTGGTCTCCAGGTTAGGCATTAATATTGTAATTTTACTTTTAAGGAATTCTCAGTAACAGGCTCACTCTCTACTTCGAACCAAACCTACCTACTTCGGGTTCCAAATAACCTTAAATAATGATTATTGTGCATCAATATAAAAATCAAAAGTCATTTATTCAAACTAGGCTGAGAATCAGTACTTTTTTAGGGTTCCGTAACTCAAAAGGAAAAAAACGCAACCCTTATAGGATCACTCGTGTGTCTGTCTGTCTGTCCGTCTGTCACAGCCAATTTTCTCCGAATCGAATGGACCGATTAAGTTGAAATTTGGCACACATGTATTTCTGTGACCCAAACACGGACGTGTAACGTAAATAAATAAATTTTTAATATGGGTGTAGGAGAAGCACCATACTCCTAACTCCGTTTGCTATTAGTTATAAGTAGCTATAAGAATGTACTAGTAGCTTAACATCATCTAACTAATAAATTTTCCACGAGACTATGCTTGTCCGTCGGAAATAAACACGTTTTGACTTGAACGCAGAGAATCAACTCAAAACTGCGTACGGGTTTATCCCTGGCTCAGAAAAGTCGACAGGTCGTGACTTGCACGAGAAAATAGGGGCGTGGTTATTGTTTAAACCACATATATTGGTGTCATAGTTTTACTCGGGTGAGGTGTACCCGCTACGTTAGTTATAGTACAAAAGTAATATATATGCGTCCCCTAGGATTGAAAGTTAGTCCATAAATAGTTCATAAATTGTATCCAGCAAGTTAGTAATAGTAACTAACCATCAAGTGACATGCTCAATAGAGCCCTGTGTAGTCGCGTGTCTGTAGTATCTGTATAATGTTTGTATTATTGCAATAATTAAGTGTTTTCGAAGGTAAGATTATTGCCGTAAGTATTATGATTGTGTTTTATGTGTATTTTGTTTCTGAATTGTGTTTACGTGCCCTTTTATTATATTTGTGAATACTTGTACTGGTTTAATTTGCATAAAGACGACGATAACCCCCGCCTATCAGAGTCTAATCACCCGCCCCTAAGCACAGCATGCAGGTTGTTTGATATATGTTTCGTGTGCTGTGCTTAACATTTGGTCCTTGCGAGTCGGATAACCGATTGTCCGGGCGTAGTCTTACAAACTAGCGTTCGGAATCGGATTACGCTTATAGGCGAATTAACCAGGTACAATGAGTGAGAAAAGTGCCGTAACCACGCGAAGCAAACTACGCAAAATGACGGAAGAAGCAGACACGCGGCGCAGGGAAGCCGCCATCGCCTCGGACTCAGGCTTACTGTCGGAAGTGCCTCCAGGTTCTCCATCAATAGCGCCAACGGTAAGATCAGCGGCTGCCCCCATTATTCCACTGACCGGGGGTCGAGTAATCGACTATAGTGAAAAGCCGGCAGAGGGCGTATCAAGACAGACAGTCGCACGGTCGCCGCGGAGCAGCAGAGTTTCGTCCAAGAGTAGTCGCAAGGGCGTCGAATTCTTGAGGAAAAAGGCCGAATACGAAGCTGAGCGTGATTTGGTGCTCATCAGGGAGAATCTGGTGAAGAAAAGGATGGAGGTGGCAATAGCAGAGATCGAGGCAAATGCTGAAAGTGAGGACTCAAACTCAGAGGTGGATACGACGCAACGAGTAGAAGAATGGGTGAAAACAACGCCCCAAGCGACGCAACCAGAAACGGCGATGTTTACGGCGGCAGCGTCTCGCGCGCCGTCTACGTCGCACGTACCGCTTGAGGGCAGCGCGCCGTATGAAGCACCTACGATTCAAGACCAAAACGTAAGTAGAGTGAATCTTGAATCTAATATGTACCGTGTGCCGGCTATGTTAAGTGAAAGTAATGTGTCGCATCCGTATAGGAACCCCGTGAGCAATGCGGGGCCTATGCAGACGCCAGCCCATACTGAAGCGGTTAGATTCCGTTTGCCCGATGATTATCCCGCCTTCACCACTCCGGTCGCAAGTGGACCTCGAGTATCGACACTCGAGTCGGTCACACAGCGACAGGGAAATAGCGGAGTGGGGGCTGTAGATAGGCAGCGACTATCGTCGAGCGATAGAGATAGGAAAATCGATAAGCTGGCGGAGGCGATCACTAACATGGCACGCCCGCACCCGGTACCCAGACAGGCTTACGAATTGCCACATTTTAGCGGTGACCCAGCTGATTGGATATCATATAGGAATATGTACTGGGACACTACTGAATTATATAACTTTAGGCCGCATGAGAATATAGCGCGTCTGAAGCCCTCTCTACATGGGGAGGCGAAGATAGCAGTGGAGGACCTGTTACGGTCAGCGAGAGAACCCACTGAAATAATGCGTGCATTAGAAGAAGAGTACGGACATCCAACCGTCATACTTCAATATGCTTTAAAGAAGGTGAGAAATTTACCTAAAGTGTCTGATAGTGGCCAGGAATTAAGGAAATTCTCATCGACGGTAAGAACCTGTGTGTCACTGCTAAAGAACGTCAGAGCAGATGGGTACTTGAATAACCCTCAACTAGTAAGCGAGCTGCTAAGCAAGCTGACACCAGTTCAACGAGCACAGTATGGTGACTTCGCTATGGGCCTGGATAACTCACAGGGGGTGGACTTGAGGATCTCACCCAGCTTGGAAATGCTGTCACAGTTCCTCATACACGTGACGCGTTCTACTTCATACTACCTACAACCGACTGTGTATGAACCAGAACAGGCTAAACTCCCTGTGAAGCTGCAGCAGACCAGCGGACGGACTCGACCTGGAAACGCGGCACGCCCAGTCACCAACAAGCCGCAGATGACTCATCGTGTGAATACACAGAGCGACGAAGCTACGAGTATCACACAGAAGGAATGCGTGATGTGCCACGGCAAGCATGTCATAGAAGATTGCGACCAGTTCAAGAAGCTGAATATCCAAGAACGCTGGGAACTGATCAAGAAGAAAAAAGTGTGCTTTAATTGCTTAAAAGCAAAACACACTAAGCAGTTTTGTCGCGCAAACAAGTGCAAAAAGTGCGACTACAAACAACATGTGTTGTTACACGAAGATAGGTCAAAACCAGAATGTGTAACAAACATAGGAGAGTGGCGAGCCACAGCGTTATTGAAGATAGTGCCAGTGTCGGTGTGTAACGAAAATAGCGACAACGACCAGTGTTATGCGTTGTTGGACGACGGGGCAACAGTATCGCTAATAGACAGTTCGCTCGCTACTAACCTATCGGGTCCACGTGTGCCACTAACATTAAAGACCGCGGGCGGTCATGCTGTGTCGGACCTTACCTCGCGAGTGGTACAAGTATGTGTGAAGGGCCCCAATGGACAGTGCCATAATATCAAGTGCCGGACATTAGCAAACTTGAACTTGCCTACACAAACAGTGACCTCTTCAGTGATCAACGATAACGCGCACCTGCGCGACTTGGGTTGCGCAGAGATGAGGGGAGCCAAGCCGCTGCTGCTGATCGGGCAGGACAATTGGGAGCTGCTCGTTGGCGGGGACACCCGCCGTGGACGATCCGGTAAGCCAGTTGCCTCACTTACTAAGTTAGGTTGGGTCATACATGGACCATTTAATAACGCCAGTAGTACCGAAGCAGTGAACTGCACAACAGTTTCCCTCCCAGATTTGCATGATTTAGTAAAGTCACAGTTTGAATTAGAATCGATAGGCATTTCTCAAGTAACCCGCAAACATAAGGATGTAGAACGGGCTGTACAGGTGTTAGACAGTACGAGTCAACGCACCCCTGATAAGACGCAATGGGAAGTAGGTCTTTTGTGGAAACAGGACAACATTCTGTTGCCTGATAGTTACAGACAGGCCCGGCAGAGGTTATATGGTATTGAGAGGCGGATGCGTAAGGACGCTCGTTTCGCTGAGACGTACGCGAACCAGATAGAGCGTCTAGTAGCTGAAGGGTATGCACGGAAGGTGGAAGGCGAGGTAGATAGCTCACCGGTTTGGTACCTACCACATTTCGGTGTTGTAAACCCGAACAAACCAGGGAAGCTTCGCCTAGTCTTCGACGCGGCTGCTACGTCCCAAGGTACGTGTTTGAATGATAACCTACTGACCGGACCCGATCTATTAAATTCATTACTAGGTATTTTGATTAAATTTAGAGTAGGTCCCATAGCGTTCTCAGGCGATATAGCTGATATGTTTTTGCGAGTTAAGATTAGGGCACAAGATCAGGGCGCACAGCTGTTTTTGTGGAGAGGGGCGAACGATGGTAGGGAACCTGATACCTACGCCATGACATCAATGATATTTGGCGCCGCCTCTTCACCAACCACGGCGATTTATATACTCAATAAAAACGCCAATGAGTGGGTTAACGTTCACCCCGAAGCTGTTGAGGCCATAAGAGATAAGCACTATATGGACGACTATTTAGATAGCACGTGGTCCGTAGAGCAGGCCAACAGCCTGATCGAGCAGGTTGCCAGAATACACGCCTCCGGGGGTTTTATCATACGGGGGTGGGTAACCAACTCGACAGAGTTAAGGGAAAAGCTAAAAATAGATATGCCCGATAAAGTCCCGCTCGAGAAGGGAATCGGGATGGTCGAGCGAACATTAGGGTTGACATGGTCGCCCAAACAAGACGAACTGGGATTTGACTTGTCGTTCAAACGGTTACCACCTGAAATAATAAGTGGCGACCTGGTACCCACCAAGCGTCAGTTTTTGAGCGCGATTATGTCAATCTACGATCCCCTCGGCTTTTTCTATCCCTGCGTCATCCAGACGCGAATATTGATGCAGAGGATATGGAAGTCGGGGATCCAGTGGGATGAACCTCTCAAGGACCGAGAGGCCAAAATGTGGTTTGCCTGGCTCAAGCATCTAAGCATTCTGACCGAAGTTAAGATACCGCGGTGGTACGGGCTGGACCTCAACAATCTGGAATTACATGTGTTCGGGGACGCCAGCGAACTGGCATACGCCGCGGTCGCCTACCTTGTGGGGTATAACACTGAAGGGCATCGAGAGGTCACCATGCTATTAGGTAAAGCGCGGGTGGCCCCTCAGAAAGTCATATCCATTCCTAGGTTAGAGCTTCAGGCAGCGGTGCTAGCGTGTCGAATAGCGGACACCGCTGAAAAAGAGTTAGGGCTACCAATCAGGGAAAAATTTTACTAGACAGACAGTGAAACTGTACTTAAGTGGATAAATTCGGAGGCACAAGACTTCCAAAAATTTATATCGCATAGATTAGCCGAAATAGATAGGTTAACAGTCAGAGGCAACTGGCGCTGGGTCCCCACGGCGGACAACCCAGCAGATAAGGCTACCAGATTGTCTTGGCCTGATGACCATGCAGCGTGGTTGTCGGGCCCCTCGTTTTTGTATGATTCACAGGAGCAGTGGCCAGCATGTCGCGAACCTGAGGCGGCAGAGGCAGACCTCGAGCGCATCCAACGAGTCAACACTGCGGCGACCCCTGCCGGGCCCTTCCTGGAATACGAGCGCTACTCAACATGGCAGCGCGTGCAGCGCGTTATGGCGCGCACGCTGATTTTCATCGAGCGATGTCGCAAACGAAGAGCGACGTCGGAGCTACGTCCACATGACTTGGAAAAAGCGCACCTCCACCTAATGAGGTTGTGCCAAAACGACAGCTTTCATCGAGAACGGGCCGCCATCCTGAAAGGGTTGCCCGCACCTGTCGACAGCCGCATAAAGTCATTGGACCCGATGTTCACCGACGACGGACTGCTACGAGTACGAGGACGTCTGACTGCATGCGAGGAGCTCACATTCGGAGAAAAACACCCGATTATTCTCGACGGGCGTCACCCTCTGGTAAGGAAGCTCATCGCACACTATCACGCGATGGCTCTGCACGCGAACCACGAGACCGTAGTCAACAATCTACGAGAAACTTACTGGATCATAAAGGTAAGAACATCCGTAAAGACCGTGGTCGCGAATTGCCAATATTGTCGCATCACCAGAGCCAAACTCATACCACCAAAGATGGGTGATCTTCCACTCGCCAGGGTAGAAACTACAAGAAGAGCCTTTGTGTGAGTAGGGGTCGACTACTTCGGCCCAATGGAGGTGGCGATAGGGCGGCGCCGCGAAAAGAGGTGGGGAGTACTCTTTACCTGTCTCGCTACGCGCGCCGTCCACCTAGAGTTAGCCGCCACACTAAGCGCCGATTCGGCGATACTGGCCCTGAGGCGCCTGATAGCGCGCCGGGGGCAACCTGCACACCTGTACTCCGACCAGGGAACCAACTTCATCGGGGCCAACACCGAGTTACGAGCAGCCCTGAAAGACCTGGATCAGGATACACTGAGGGACGAGGCCACCAACCGAGGCATCGAGTGGCACTTCAATCCCCCCTCAGCGCCACACATGGGCGGCTGCTGGGAACGCCTGGTCAGGTCTGTGAAGAATGCACTGAGAAGCACGCTCAAGGAGCGGGCCCCTCGTGAGGAGGTCCTTTACACCCTCCTCACCGAGGCTGAGCTGATAGTCAACAGCCGCCCGCTGAGCTATGTGTACGACGATCACGAGCAGCCTGAGGTCCTGACGCCGAACCATCTGCTCCTGGGCACGGCGTCCGGGTGTACACCGTTTGCGCCGAGCAGCTACGAGGACGTCGAATGCGCTCGCCGACATGTTCTGGCGCCGCTGGCTGCGGGAGTATCTCCCGACTCTGCAACGTCGTGAGAAGTGGACAAGTAGTGGATCCAATGTGCGCGTTAGTGATGTGGTAGTGATCGTTGACAACAATAGAGAACGAAGTGCATGGACAAAAGGTGTGATACAATCTGTGTATCAGGGTAATGACGGAATCGTCCGTGTTGTAGATGTTAAGACAGCAAACGGGGTCTTGCGTCGACCAGTTGCAAAGATTATTGTGCTTCCCACAGAAATGGATGTAAAGCGGTTGAACCCTCTTACAGGGGGTGGAATGTAGGAGAAGCACCATACTCCTAACTCCGTTTGCTATTAGTTATAAGTAGCTATAAGAATGTACTAGTAGCTTAACATCATCTAACTAATAAATTTTCCACGAGACTATGCTTGTCCGTCGGAAATAAACACGTTTTGACTTGAACGCAGAGAATCAACTCAAAACTGCGTACGGGTTTATCCCTGGCTCAGAAAAGTCGACAGGTCGTGACTTGCACGAGAAAATAGGGGCGTGGTTATTGTTTAAACCACATATATTGGTGTCATAGTTTTACTCGGGTGAGGTGTACCCGCTACGTTAGTTATAGTACAAAAGTAATATTATGCGTCCCCTAGGATTGAAAGTTAGTCCATAAATAGTTCATAAATTGTATCCAGCAAGTTAGTAATAGTAACTAACCATCAAGTGACATGCTCAATAGAGCCCTGTGTAGTCGCGTGTCTGTAGTATCTGTATAATGTTTGTATTATTGCAATAATTAAGTGTTTTCGAAGGTAAGATTATTGCCGTAAGTATTATGATTGTGTTTTATGTGTATTTTGTTTCTGAATTGTGTTTACGTGCCCTTTTATTATATTTGTGAATACTTGTACTGGTTTAATTTGCATAAAGACGACGATAACCCCCGCCTATCAGAGTCTAATCACCCGCCCCTAAGCACAGCATGCAGGTTGTTTGATATATGTTTCGTGTGCTGTGCTTAACAATGGGGGTCAACTTTGTTGGCCAAATAAGAAAATTTAAAAAAAAGTTTTGCAAACTGTACCGTGTGCCATATCAAATATATTTCTTTTTTATAATTTTAAAATAAACCATATAGACGAAAATTGACCATTACCGTTACGTACGAAATGCTGAGCCTAAAATTTTGAAAAAATATAGAAAATAGTTCAATGCCTATAAATTACAGGAAAACCTATAAGAAGTCGATGGTCTTAAAACCACATGGTAAATCTCTTAATATTGTGCGTACAAACTTACATTTGTCCATAGTTAAACAAAAAGGATCCAACCCACATTAGGTGTAATGTGGGTTGGATTCTTTTCGTTTAACTATGGACAATTTGTGGTTGGAATGTATAGGAGAACATGTTTTTCAATTACAATATTAAGTTTGTTCTTGGAATAAATTCATCCCAACTACGTAACCCTTCATTGTGCGTGATCCGATACGCTCTTGAACAGCTTTTTAACGTCAAAATGCATAAGACAGTCCCACAAATCGCCCGCTCTTCATGACTTCCTAGTGCTTTAGTTGGGAAGAAGTAGTGGCGCAGTTAGTTGTACCATTTCTGCAGTACAACTGTCCCTAGCAGTACAACTCGCTGTTCTATTAAAAAAAACTTGATTCTATACGAAAGTATACCAAGTTATTAACAATACGAAACACAATACATCAAATTAAATTATTTAAATTATAAATGTACATTTGCTATAATATCAGCTAGCACACGCCAATATAATATTAACAAAAAAAAAAAAAGCAGAAATAAAAACGTAAACAGAACTTTTTACCTAAATAAAAGCCTCCAGATATAAAGGGCGTGCCACATCATAAAACGCACATGTGTGTGCGTGTGTTGTGCAATGTTGGATTGTGTTTATATTGCTGTAACTTGAATTCACAAATCTAGAACCATCGAAGTAAAATCAATAAACAGGTAGTTACTAATAACAATAACAAAACTATGGCCATGAGAATATCTAAGCAATTAAGAATAGTTTTACTATAGACACTAGCTGTGGACTAAATACTATTTGTAATTTTTCTCAGTTCATGGCTTGACAAAACATCTTCAATACGTGGCCTGTCATAGAATTTGTTTGAGATGTAGGTAGAATAAACAAAAAAGGAGTTTTCTAAAAAACATATAAGTAATAATAACTTGCATAACAAAAATTAACATTCGATCATAACAAAAACAAAACAACATAAAGATCACAGTAGGAAGTAAGCTAAACAGTCAAAATATGTTTAGAAAAAATCAGGGAAATATTCATGATGGTCATCGTGTTCGATATGGTCATATTCTTCATGATGCTCATCATGCTTAGGATGTTCAGGCTTTTTGTGATGTTCATGATGTTCATGCTTTTTCGGGACGAGGTGGTGGGTGCTGTGCTTTACTTCCGCGTGGAAACTGTAAAGAAATAAAGTTAATTAATTTTCCATACAGCCATAACGTATTGTGAAGGATAATGCAAAACTCAAGTACGGTACAAAATCAAGATTGTCTGGAAGACGACTCTAGTATTGGAAATAAAAAGTAACAATATACCCGAAGCATTGAAAATACGTTGCCATTTTAAAGATAAAGATGAAATGCCCCATGTTTTTCATCCTCGTTCTCACTCATATCCTTCAAATCAAAACATTGGAACGAGACAGAAATATATCCTAAACCAACCAACCTTTGCGACTATTTGTTCTATAACCAAGATATGACGATTATAAACAATTCTCACCCAGTTTTCTTATCAGCATGGTAGTGAACATGTCTGATGGTGCCATCAGGTTCTTTGAACGAGTAGTGTCCCTTGACGCCGTCACCGTCGCGGTGCTCACTATGTTCCTTGTGGTCTCCGGTGTGAGGGTCCTTCACTTCGTACTTGAACTCGTACTTAGGATGAGCCTAGGGGTAAATGTCACGATTATTAGATTATTTTTTCTTAATTTTTCATTGCTGACTGAGCCTGCTCTTGACCTCGATTACGCCCAATGGAAAGGTATGGATAAAGTCTATGATGGAACGAACGTGCCCAGAAGATGCCTGATCTTATCTGGGAACACAGACGCTGGCAAAGAGTTCCACATTTTGGCTGTGCGCATGATAAATGTAGAGGAATAGCGCTGAGTACGACTGGTCGGAATATTAACCAAGTGCGGATGGTACCTTGCAGTACGTCTGGTTGATACCTATAAGGGGAGTTATTATTTAAAAATATCCTATCACGGCGGCTAGTCTTTTCGGAGGCTAGTCCATGAAACATACGACAAAATAATAAAGATGCATCTCTCTCATCTGACACCCTCTTTCTTCACTCTCATAGTCCGATGGGACGGCAATCCGTCACGAGATGTAAAAAAAAAATTAATGAAACTCAGGGTATACTAACGCCAGTTTCGTAACTCCATGTTGCTTATGAGAAGTTCCTCACGGAAAAAACCAATAACTTTATTTGGCCCGACACGGGATTCAAACGTGTGATCTCATAATCCATATAGCCACTTAGATAACCACTAAACCAACGAGGCATTCTAAAATGTGTTCAAGTAAGTAACTAACATAATAGTCGTAGTGATGATGTCCGTGATGGTCTTTGAATTCCACCTTGTGGTGGTGACCCTCGTGTTTGTGGACGTGCTGCGACGAGTGAGCGTGTTCCGCAGTCACAGCCGCTACTGCACATACTGCTAAGACGCACAATACCTGAAAATGATGATAATGGGGATAAATTAAACAGCCTCCTAGAGGGATAGGCTTGCCCTCGGTAGTAGGGTTGACTGCTCACGAAGTTGGCTGGCTGGTAAATCTTTTTAGGACATGGCATGATAGAGAATAGGTTATCCATTAGGGCACATATTTAGCTAATCATTTTTTTTGTCTTTCTTAAGATAAAACTTTACAATTATTGTCTTTAAAACATTCACTTAAAACTGATTCAAAATACCTTTGAGCACATTTTGTATTTTCACACTGTTCTACGCTTGTGAGTAAACTGATACATAAACACGAACAATCGTGTCTTTTATAGAGAAAACAAAAGTTAGTAATCAAGGCAACAATATCAATTTATAAGATAGGCCGTAAAATTTTTAGTACACACTTGTAATCGTTTCGTAAAACCATTTCTACTCTCGCGGTGTAACTGGCATTGTGGCAGTGATATTATGCAAATATTTTTGTAACTACAGTATTGTGGAAAACGGTTGCAGTAAGTACATGTTTCGTTATTGTAATACGGATCGTCCTCTTATTGGAAGAGCTCTTTGTAGGCTTTTGTGAAATTCCATTATTGTTGTTTGTATGTAGCTCTATTGAGCCAATATTGTAAATGTCACAGTTGTCATGTTAAAACAACTTCACAAAGGACGGTCTATGATGAATAGATGATGAAAGGCAAACCAATCTTATACTCCAAAAGTCTGCACAATGCAGCCACCTCTAACGCTAAGCTACTGATGACAGCAGATTAATAAACACAGAGAAAAGCGATAGAGGAGGAGTGTGAATGTGTCACAAAGCGCTAATGGACTACTTTAGGTCCATTAGCATTTTTTTGAGAAGTGAGCACGAAGGCAATTTTGAGAGTAGACAATTCAAAGCAACAATATGAGTATTACATAATTACGTTTATTCTTGAATCACACACAAATCCATATTTACAAATTTATATAACAACAAAAACAACAGTCTTAAGAACTAAATCGATAACAATAAGACTAGAGAATCGAGAATCGTCAATGATGATGTTCAGGAACAATGTGTTTGGCGTGACCCTCACGTCTGACGTTGGCGTTGAATCTGTGAATAAACAAAGAAATATCGTTGTAAAGGAGACAAAAACGTGAGTGGTAACGTACTAGAGGTGGTTAATGATAATGCACTCTTACCCGCTCTTCTTGTCAGCGTGGTACTCGACGATCCTGACGGTACCATCAGCCTCGTGCAGGCTGTACACGCCCTTCACGACGTCACCGTCGCGCGACTCGTGCTGTGACTTCTTGTCGCCGGTGTGAGGGTCCTCCACTTTGTACGCGAACTCGTACTTGGGATGAGACTGCAAGAATAATGTGACGGTTGGCATTACCATTCCTAATTTGAATATGCCGAATTCTATTTATGATTGGAAAGTCATCATACATAGTACTCGACGTGTTTCTCGGTGGCATGTCCGTGGTGCTGCTTGATGCTCTGTGATGAGGAGGCGTGACCGTGGTGGTGCTCGTGGTGGTCTTGTGCGGCGACCGCTGCCACGGCAACCGTTATGAGGAGAATCTATTGAAGTAACCATAACCATGGAACAAGTTGTAATACAGCAAGTAAGAAAGATTTAAATTTATGTAAAAATCTGCAATGATTTCTGCAATGTCAAATTCCTACCTTAGTGAACATTTTGTTGTTGTTTATTTTTAGGTTTGTTTGCGCTCACAGTTGAGTGATGACTGATATTTCCAAAATGAAATTCGGGGTTTTATATACTTACAACCACAATTCAAGTTTGGAATAATAAAGTACGGCAGTGGGTGCGTATTTTATTAAGACAAGTTTGTTCCCAAACCTGTTCAGATTACGTACGAGTACAAGTAGGTACTGTTTTTGGGTTTTGTTATCTTATACTTTTGTTACTCCACTACCTTTGTTTGGATCAATCAAGGTTTATGAAAATACCTGTAATAAAAGTCAAAAACTAAAATCGTGAGCTCTGAAAATCCTGAAAACCATTGGGCCTCTTAAGAGGTAAACATAACTATTTTGTCAGACTTGCAAAGAATGTCTCGTCGTTTAACCAGTAACAAAGGTTATTTAGCTACTTATCCTAAAAAAAAGTGTTTATGTTTCTGACCGTTCTTTTAATAGATGCACCAAAACTAGTTATCGATATGTTAACATACTTTCCTGCACCTTCCTTTCCTTTACTTCGTGGGTTCAAGGTTACACAACCTGATCACTAAAAAATGTGCAGGTTTCGAACGAACTCGTATTTGGTGAATTATTGACAGTCTCACTAGTGAAAACTTGTTATTTTACTCAATATAAAACGCTGAGTGTATTTGTTGATCTATCAGTTATCACTCAACTTTCAAAGCAAACTAACGCAAACGACAAAATGTTCACCAAGGTATACTAAAAATAAATACCTTTAAATAAGTATTATTAGGTTTTGTGAGAATTGCACTTAACTACGTTTACTTATTATATGAATAGATCCTCCTCATCACCGTCGCCGTGGCAGCGGTCGCCGCACAAGACCACCACCACCACGAGCACCACCACGGTCACGCCTCCTCATCACAGAGCATCATGCAGCACCACGGACACGCCACAGAGAAACACGTCGAGTACTATGTATGATGACGTTCCAATCATAAATAGAATTTGGTTTATTCAAATTAGGAATGATGTTGCTAACCGCTAAATCATAATGTCTTGCAGTCTCATCCTAAATACGAGTTCGCGTACAAAGTGGAGGACCCTCACACCGGCGACAAGAAGTCTCAGCATGAATCTCGAGATGGTCACGTCGTGAAGGGCGAGTACAGCCTGCACCAGCCCGACGGAACCATCAGGATTGTAGAATACCACGCTGACAAGAAAACCGGGTGAGTGTGCATTTGCAGTCTATTTTGAGCTCAGCTTTATTGATATTTCAGGGAATATGCAACTAAAATTCCATTTCGTTTTCACAGATTCAACGCCAACGTGAATTACGTGGGTCATGCTAAACACATTGTTCCTGAACATCATCATCATCACTGATTCTAAAATTATGAACCCTTTTGTTATGTTATGATGTTAAGTTATGATATCTTGTTATAATGAATATAAGTGATTAAGAAATGATTGTTTGTTATCTTTATTCCTCAATTGACTACAAATAATAAAGTAACAAAATAAAATTACTTATTATACCTACACACTATACATTTGTATACAGGTTGAATTTTTCAAGTGGGCGTAGATAGCCAAATCCGAAACTATGAGGAATAGCGAAAAGTACTCAAAAGTGAAAAGTGTCTCTGACTCGATTCTGATGAAAACTAAAATTGCATCATTGAATTTTTGAACAATCAATGTCATGGTTTTATAGTAACAAAATAAAATTACTTATTATACCTACACACTATACATTTTCATACAGGTGAATTTTTCAAGTGGGCGTAGATAGCCAAATTCGAAACTATGAGGAATAGCGAAAAGTACTTAAACGTGAAAAGTGTCTCTGACTCGGTTCTGATGAAAACTAAAATTGCATCGTTGAATTTTTGAACTATCAATGTCAAGGTTTTAATAAAATAACAAAAATTTAAAAAAAAATGTTAAAAATGAGCTCTTTCCTTTAGTTTGCAGTATGTCATTACTTCGCAGAATTCGATCCCTATTAGCGACACTATCGAATGGTGTAATAATAATAATACAGTGTGTGTTTTTTTTTCAAAATCTTGATTTTTCAAAAACCCTTTGATGCTGTTTTAGTTTTCATCAAAATAAAGCCCGAGACTCCTTTGAGTACTTTTCGCTATTCCTCATAGTTTCGAATTTGGCCATCCACGCCCACTTGAAAAATTCATCCTGTATATATAAAAAAAAGCGTTATATTTTTTAATCGCAAGCAAACAAACAAAAGAAACCAGCTTAATCCTTAGATTTCTCCTTGGATTATTGCTCTCTGCCCCACCAAGTTGTTACTAGTAATTTATTATAGGTAGACAAGACAGATAATAGTTCAGTGTAGCAGAGTACCTACCTAGACGGATCGATATAGATAAGAAGCAACGGACACATATTCTATGCCCGCTTTCTAAGGTTTCTTAACGGAGTTTATCCATTCGATAGTGATTATTGGTTCAAAATCGTGTTTCTGAACACTAAGGAATAATTTAGCTTAAAAATCAAGTGAATTAGTATCGTGAGTTTATCTGAGGATCTCAAAAATCGAGCATAAGGAAGGAATCGCTAAAATCAAGAGTTTAAACTCCATTTGAGAATTCTTCAGAAGGTCATAAGAGGTTTTAGCAGCAATGATGCCTAACCCCCCTAGGTTCTCTTACAATAATGTCGATCTTAATTTAAACATGTAAATTTAAGACTTTATTATTTAATTTCAGAAACAACATTAGAGTATTATCTAAGATGGTGCCATCACCACAACCACCATTAAATTAAGTCGTTGCTAAATACTATTTAGTACTGACTTAATTTAACTAAGGGGGAAGTGCTAAGGTAGCCATTGAAAGTAATTTTTTGTTTTAGTAGTTTCTTTTTAGTTTTATCGAGAAAATCAGAATGGATCCTCCTGATGATCCATTACAAAGATAATGGTGGATAATGGAGAGTACTAACTACACTTCAATCCTGAAGCTGTTAAAGAGCCGTGTTGCGATGCCCTGCAGAAAGTGGGCTTCGAAATTTTGGCTCACCCACCTTACAGTCCTGACCTGGCTCCCAGCGATTATTTCCTAATCCCTAACTTGAGAAAAGAACTTCGTGGGAAGAAATTTTCAAGTGGTGAATAAGTGAAGGACGCAGTTTCAGCGTATTTTTTAAACAAAGATAAAACTTGTTTTTTAAAGGTTTACATAAATTAATTGAAAGATCAGGAAAAAATATTAGGGTAGCAAGTGAATATATTGAAAAGGAAAATTTAAGTTGTATTTTTATTTCCATTTTTCTTACCCCCAATTCCGCGAACTTAAAAACCCACTTAAAAGCCCCCACGTAGGTACTTTTTAACCGACTACAAAAAGGAGGAGGTTCTCAATTCGTCTGTATGTATTTTTTTTGTATGTTTGTTACGCGATTACTTAAAGACGGATGGACTGATTTGGAAAATTCTTTTTTATTTGAAAGGGTATAATTTCGAGATGGTCTCATATAAATATTATTAACTTTGCTATGGTAGTTTTTGAGTTAGCTTCAATAATGCGTATATTTCCCACTTAGTTTATGTGGATGATGTGATGATGTTTTAATAACTTCCTATCACTGTTATTTACATAGCAGGTAGTGGTATTCGAATTTGTGTGGGGTATGTTCCACAACTAAAAAGTGAATAAGTAATAAAAACTTTTTAGTAAAAAAAAAACCGACTTCCAAAACAAAACACTACAAAGTGAAAAATAACTTTAATTTCTGAAGTCGGTGGCAAAAAGCAAAAATACAAAACCAAAGACACTGACTACCGAAATTTAAGTTATTTTTCACTTTGTAGTGTTTTGTTTTGGAAGTCGGTTTTATTTTTTACTAAAAAGTTTTTATATGAAATCATTTTCCCATTATTTGACGGTCTACATATGTCTACCTATACCTACAATTGACCCCTCGAGTGTTCGTTTATATACATAAAAAAACCGCATATGTCATGTCAATGTATGCTTGAATGTCAACCGAACCCCAGAGGTTCACAACTACTGTAAGCCCGCGGTTACCATAAGATGATGTTTTTTTTTACGTTTATACATAAATATATGATATACGTTTATATTCATATTATTATATAAAAAAAAATTCTTACGTACAGCGTATGAACGCCAACCACGCGAGGGGTTAAGTGACTTTTGTGGATATGATATTCATTTAGATTTGTTTCTTTTATTCTTTTCTATTTTATGAATCTGAGGACATTATAGGCCTTGTAAACTCACTGGTAATTAAATTATCCGACCATTTTCAAATTTGTAAGGTACCTGGTCCTTAACAAAATTGAGCATAGAGAACCACCGATTGGTTCCCAATAAACGCACTACGACATCACGGCAGGCTGAGACGAAGATGGCGTGACGAGCTTGACTCCTACCGAAAGGACTGGCCGACACTAGCAAAGGACAGAATTGTGTGGAAAAGGGAGAGAGCGGCCTGTGCCCTGCAGTCCTGTTGTGCTAGTTAGATAAGACCTGGTACTTGTTGACAGGCCTAGACTGACCTCCTGTACACTACCTATTAACACTGTTAAAAGCCTAATTATTTTTAAAAGAGTAGGTAACCGTGGAGTTTCTGCCGACTCGTCTCCATAGGAAACGACTAATTGGCACCATGCATCCCCTGCATCTAGCTTCTGACGTTTCAGAGCCCATGTAACCTACATGGGCTCTATGTGAAGATTTCAAATAGGTTTAAATTGAAATAATAAGTAAGTACTTTTTAGTTCTCAAAAGAAAGAGGAGTCGGAATTACAGCTACTGTTGGTTAGAATACCAACAGTTACGAGTCAATAATTAAAAATGAAAGGTACATTCTGTTACTTTTGGAAATTAAACAAATATGGATTTTTTAGTTATCTTATATTCACATAATATAATATAATACAAGTCAACAATAGTAGTAACTAATTTAATAACAATGAGGTCGGGCTGGAATCAGTGATGATGATGATGTTCAGGAACAATGTGTTTGGCGTGACCCACGTACTTCACGTTGGCGTTGAATCTGTAAAAACAAAAAAGGATGATGATACATTTCTGAAAATAAACGTTGCAGTAGAGTCTAAAATTGAATGCTTTTGCAGGCTTACCCAGTCTTCTTGTCGGCGTGGTATTCTACAATCCTGACGGTGCCATCAGGCTGGTGCAGGCTATACTCTCCCTTCACGACATGCCCATCACGAGATTCATGTTGAGATTTCTTGTCACCGGTGTGAGGGTCCTCCACTTTGTACGCAAACTCGTACTTGGGATGAGACTACAAGACATAATGTGACGGTTAGCAACATCATTCCTGATTTGAATAAGCTAAATTCTATTTATAATTGGAACGTCATCATACATAGTACTCGACGTGTTTCTCTGTGGCGTGACCGTGGTGCTGCTTGATGCTCTGCGATGAGGAGGCGTGACCATGGTGGTGCTCGTGGTGGTCTTGTGCAGCGACTGCTGCCACGGCGACGGTGATGAGGAGGATCTATTCAAACAATAAGAAATATAAATAGAGGTTTCTACTTGACAAAGGAGATGTTCCAAAATGTATGGACCTTGGGCCAGGTACGTGTACACTATACATAAAAATAGGAAAATACATTTCAAACAGTTCTCAAATGTCCAATTATTTTAAAATGGCTTTGTTTGCTTGAACTAATTACACTTGCAATTGTAACACACAACAAAACCCGTCATGGCTGTAAGCTGTCATTTTTAATATACTCAAGAAGAGGACTGAAGTGACAATGTTGTGACAGCTGACAGTCCTCTTTCTATGATCAGTGATCGTTCTATAGTGTTAACCATAGATCGACATTTATGTCATTGTTTGAGACAGTTATGTCATTGTTTTTATGCACAGAGTAACTAAATCGGTGAGACGCCATGTTAAAAGTCGATAAAAATAATTGATAAATATCAATTCCCTACCACAACAGTATACATTTAATTGAATTATCTGTATTTTTCCAGAATTCTACGGATTTGTCTCTTTTTTTTGAGGTAGTGTACACAGACCTGGCCCATTTTGAAACATCTCCTTTATTTAATAAAATAAGTAAATGGTGATTTTTACCTTTGCGAACATACGAGTATTGTTTGTGTTTACGTTTACTTGCTGTAAAAGTTGATTGATAACTGATAATTCAGAAAAAATATTCGCTGTTTTTATGTTAAGTGTCAAATCAAGTTTATAGTTGATAATAAAGTTTAATAATTTCAAGCAAGTTTTATTCGAAACCTGCTGAATGCTGATTGCAACCATGCTTTGATAAAAAGCTTGGTATCCTTGACAACGTTAGGTAAGAACGAAGTTAATTAATTTACTTAGGTAAAAGTTACTTTGGTGACTGTAAAAGTTACTTTCGTGACAAAGCGAGGACTAAATACAGGATTTTTCACGATGAGATTCCTTTATAGGTAGGTCTGTATCAATAAATATGGTCAACAAAGATAGTCGTTCTAAAAAAGATTTGTTTTATATTTTATCCTTGATGTCAGTGAAAGAAAAATACCAACTACTAAACGAGCTTTTATGGTAAAATCACGTTTTACAAAATAAGTTATAATATATTTTTGACATAGTTGTTAGCGAAATCACGTACTTAATTAACATTAAAATAATAGACCCTCTTATTTATAAGTCCTTCTATTGCTCAATATGGTTTATTTTCTGGTAGACAACTCAATATTTATTTACCTATCTAAGCTTGCCTCTATACATACAGCCATCTCACATAATATTTATCTACTGTTAGATCGCCGTCCCCGGAGAATAAAATGATAACTGCCATTATCTTAGTTTTAGTGTTATGTCATTTTTGGGATCTGTGGGTGTTCAATTTTTTTCGTAATTTTTGGACAGTTATTTACGAAGTTACAAAAACCATCTGTCGACTCGAGCAATAGACGATAGCATGTGTTTGTTTATATTAGGTACCTATATAATGAAAGACTTAAAATATTTTGAGTACATATACGATACATATATTTTAAGTACATATACGATACAAATCGCTGGAGGTCAACAGGCTTTAAATCAGAGCATTTACAAATTCAGCAACTTCGGTGATAAACTTGCTTTGTAATAACAATGTCACACTTCAGCTTTTTATCTCAAACTTGCTTTTTCGGTCTATATAAAATAACGAATTTCTTTTCTTCCACATCAGTTATCAACCAGCTTTACAAGCAAACAAACTAAAAGAAAGCACAAAAAATGTTTACCAAAGTAATTAATAATTATTTACTGTTGAGATAAACTGATTAATTAGCAGACATCTATTTATGGGGTATTTATCATAGTAGCTAACAGGCTTCTTATCTAATTAATCTTCTTTGGTTCCAATAGATCATCCTAGTCGCTGCTCTCGTTGCGGTCGTCGCCGCGCGGCCACAAGAGGGTCACGGTCACGAGGAGCACCACGGTCACGCCTCCTCATCACAGAGCATCAAACAGCACCACGGACACGCCACCGAGAAACACGTCGAGTACTATGTATGATGAAGTTCCAGTCATAAATAGAATTGGGCTTATTCAAATTAGGAATAATGTTGCTAACCGTTACATTATATCTTTCAGTCTCATCCTAAATACGAGTTCGCGTACAAAGTGGAGGACCCTCACACCGGCGACAAGAAGTCTCAGCATGAAGCTCGTGATGGCCACGTCGTGAAGGGAGTGTACAGCCTGCACCAGCCCGACGGCACTATCAGGATCGTCGAGTACCACGCTGACAAGAAGACCGGGTAAGCGTGAAAAAGTATTAAATTTTAGACTCGGCTGCAACGGTAATCCTAAGAAATATAACACTATAAGTATCCTTTTTTGTTTTCACAGATTCAACGCTAACGTAAAGTACGTGGGTCACGCTAAACACATTGTTCCCGAACATCATCATCATCACTGATTCTAGAATTATGAAACCTATTGTTATGTTTTAACTATAAGATATGACAGATATTGATGTTAAATTGTGATATAATTGTTATAATGAATATAAGTGATTAAGAAATTATATTTTTTTATCTTTATTTCTCTTCAATATACTCCAAATAATAAACTAACAATGTAAACCCATTACATATTATACTCACACACGTTAGAACTGCTGTCTTGTATGGATCAGAATGCTGGGCCACAAAAGGGATGAATGAAAGGCAACTGCATGCAGCTGAGATGAGAATTCTAAGAGGGATGTGTGGTGTTACGCGAATGGATATAATATGGAAAGACTACATAAGAGGAAGTCTGAAAGTAACACCAGTGACTAAAAAGTTGTGTAGGAATCGGTTTTGATGGCATGGGCATATGATGCGGAGGAAAATATCGTGAGGAGAGTTTGAGTTACAATGTGAATAACTATAAGAGTAGGGGAAGACCAAAGAAAAGATGGATGTACTGTGTGAAAGATGATATGGCTAGGCTAACGATATGAGGACTAATTGAAAAGTATGGAAGAAAAAGACATGTTGCGCCGACCCCAAATAAATTCGGATAAGGGCAGGAGAATAATGATGACACGTATTGTATACATGTAAAAAAATCTGGTGGCGTTATATTTTTTTATCGCAAACAAACAAAAGAAAACTACTTGCTCCATGATCCTTGCAAGCAACTGTATGCTGAAAGTTGGGTTATTCCTCTCTGCCCCACCAAGTTATAAGTGGTTACTTTATTTATCATTGATTGATACACAAGACCGTTATAAACACGGTAGACCCGAGTATCTACCTAGACTGATCGAAACATATGAGAAGCAACGGACACCTAACTTAGACTTTTAGCAGTAATGATGCTAACTTAGTAGGCTCTTAGAAAATTGTCGATCTTAGTTTAAAATAAAATATTATTAATCTTTACATGATTCAGGCCGTGTGATTGAGTTTTTTTTCTGGAATTTTTCAGAAGAAGCCCTCTGGCTCAGTGCCCCATTGATGGCAATAGTCTCGCCCTCTATTACATGAGACTTAAACATTACTGGCGAAATATGGGTGTACTATAGGTACGCCTCTGCCTAACCCTTCTGGGATTACAGGCGCGATGATATGATAAGTTATGTGTTTATTTATTTATTTTATTTTATAGAAGGCTTACAGACTAACAAACCAATGACATAAAGAATGTAATATTAACAAATAGCTAATTACAAGCCTCCACATATAGTTAAAGAAAAAAAAGTCGATAAAAAGAAAGTAAATACAGGTTAATAATAAGTTATTTAGTAAGAGAGTAGCAGACAAGTTAACTATCCTTGAAAAATAACTGTGCCAAAAGCCGTCTTAAAGTCGCCACCCTGGTGCAGAACAAGTCGACATTAAGGTCCTTAGGAAGCCCATTGAAAGTAAGTGCACTTCTTATTGAAAAAACATTACGCGTATAATTAGTCATTGCGAAAGGAACATTTAATATTGGTCGCCGACGTAATCCCATCAGATTCGAGCGTAATGACAGATTAGCAACGAGTTCAAGACAGTCAATGTGGCCATTTGCGATACCCAATAGTAGACTCATGTCTCCAATATGACGTCTCATGTCCAAAGGAAGGAAGTGGTACCGTATGCAGCGGTGCTCGTAGTCAACTGAGTATTGCTGTGCCCTATAATCTAAATAGCGTAGAAATTTTCTTGTTGTTGTTCTTGTGTTTAAACGAATAATTTCAAATACAAGGCTTTATTGTTTGATATCAGAAACGATACCTATTATCTTTTCGTTTCGGGTATCAATTAAGTTATTTGATTACTAGGCAACAACAAATAAAACTTTATTTTTCCCAGAGATGTAATTGTGCGATTCGGGATCGCTATGCTATAGAGAACTTAAAACAGAAAATAAAACATCACAGTAACATAGAGCTTTTAAGAGAAATAAATTTTAACAATTTTTCGTAGTTGCTATCTTTGTTGGTTTCCCATTGAATCAGTTCTTGTAGCATGTGAAACAACACATATGTGGCACCCAATTTGTGTTGGTTGTGAGTGTCTAAACCAAAGCATGCACGATAACACTTCGTAATCAAGGCGTAATACGTTTTATTTGACATTTTCGTGAATATAAACCACAAATAAAGTGAAATAAATCTGGAGAATGAATAAAAAACACAACAGCGGATCATGGTGAAATAACTGAATGTATACCAAACACTACAAAATGTTTTTGTGATCGTTTGTAAAAAAAAAAAGGAGAAAATATCCTCCTAAGTTTATTTTCGATTTTTGCCACCGACTTCCGATTTTATTTATGCTAAAAAGTTTTTATTTTTCATTTTTTAGTTGTGGTACCTACCCCATACAAATTCGTATACCACTACCGCAGTCAAAAAAGTGAAAATAACAGTGATATGAAATTATTAAAACATCATCCATATAAACTAAGTGGGAAAAATACGCATTATTGAAGCTAAGTCAAAAACTACCCAAGCAAAGTTAATACAATTTATATGGGACCACCTAGGAAGTATACTCTTTTAAACAAAAAAAAGAATTTTCCAAATCGGTCCATCAGTCTTTGAGTAATCGCGTAACAAACATACAAAAAAAAAAAAAAACATACAGACGAATTGCAAACCTCCTCCTTTTTGAAGTCGGTTAAAAAAAGATGAAATCTCTTTATTTATACGTAATTGAAATAAATGATTATTTTTATGGTATTAGGTGCATGCTTATCTACAAAATACGCTACGAATTTTCTCCGGGAAATTTCGAGTGTTGCCTAGTGTAGTGACAAAATTATTTTCACAAGAAGTTAAAATTCGTGTGTGTAAAAATGTTAGGTAACAAACAAAAACCCTTTAATTAAACGAACCCTAATTCTAGCTGGACTCCTTACATAAATATTGGTCCTTGGCAGCTTTGCACAGAGAGAGATGGAAAGAGAAAAGGGAGGCCTTTGCCCAGCAATAGGACAATAAAGGCTAATAATAAAAAATTAAAAAAATCTAGCATCCCATCTAGTAAAATTAAGCAAATAATTGTTGGGACGCGAAGTTAGCTTTATTAGTACGCTATGTGAGTCTCAGTATCACTGGTCAGTTTCCTTCACTCTTCAGTTAATTTAATTCGCTAGTTTCATTGATAAGTCAGTTTCAAGGATTGGCCAGGTTTGCGGATTAGACAGTTGCGTCGACTCGATAGTTTCCAGTGTTTGCCAGTTTCCTTGTTTCGTCAGTTTGGTACACTCAAAGAAAATTAAATATAATTATCTTTACCTACGTTTAAATAAAAATAAAAAATGTAAGGAATGACTAAAAAAAAAATGTGATTTATGATGACTTCGCTATCTCACCAAAAAAAAAAAAAACAAAAAAAAAATTATACAAAAAATTTACTCACCTACGTGTATACCGCGTTCCCACTTCCCGTCGAGGCCTGTCGTGGCCTGTGCTTGTCGAGGCCTGTCGCGGCCCGTTTCTACCATTCCCTCGGATTATCCCATACATTCGATAGTACGGGCGACGACAGGCCACCGCAGGCCGACTGTTCCCACGTAATGATTTTTGCAAATGGAGTTTTATGACATTATGCACTTGAAAGAAGAAGAAGCCGAGGCCGAAAATCTCTAGATTTGGCAGTTTGCAAGGCTTGCAGGATCACCTGATTTTCTGCTGACTTAGGCTTTTTCCATTAGATTTCAAAGACACACGCCTATTGTACCGTTAGGGAAATTGTTTATCAAATTACCAACGGTTCATGCAAATATCAAAGAACGAATCACAACTTGATTTGAATATACGGGAAATTTTATTTTTTGTCAGTTTGGTAAACAATTAATTTCTCTTCCTTTACACAAGCCAAACCACATGGTCTAAAAGAGACCACCAGAAAAGAAGTAGTGAACTTATCACCTGTAGTCTTGATAAAAGTGTAGCAAATGCAATGCAAACATGAAAATGTGCTTAACAATTAAGCGTAAATCCTGACGGGATGGCCCGAAGAATAAAACTTTGCCGACTTTAAAATTACAAAAACGCATACATACACACGTTCACATTGTGAAAAGCAATAAATATATTGAGTATTGTGTATTAATAAATATTATTCGCCAAACGTAGGAGAATTTTTATTTTTTTTTCTGTAGGAAAATATTGTGGAAGAAAATTAGGTCATTACTTTTGCGACACCCTATGTAAAAGGTACTGGTAATATTGCAAATATTGTTTGAAATATTATGTAATAGGAATGTACGTACCTACTTCTCAAAAGACGAGATTGGTTATCTGTTTGTATTGGAGTTTGTAGAAAATAATAAAAAGGAACGTATCGTTACTTTGTAAATTAAACCAATATAGAATATTCACGTAATATAATACAAATCAACAACAGTAGTAACTAATTAAATAACAATGAGGTCGGGCTGGAATCAGTGATGATGATGATGTTCAGGAACAATGTGTTTGGCGTGACCCACGTACTTCACGTTGGCGTTGAATCTGTAAAAACAAAAAAGGGTGATGATACGTTTCTGAGAACAAACGTTGCAGAAGAGTCTAAAATTTTGCAGGCTTACCCAGTCTTCTTGTCGGCGTGGTATTCTACGATTCTGACGGTGCCATCAGGCTGGTGCAGGCTATACTCTCCCTTCACGACGTGACCATCACGAGATTCATGCTGAGACTTCTTGTCGCCGGTGTGAGGGTCCTCCACTTTGTAAGCAAACTCGTACTTGGGATGAGACTACAAGACATAATGTGACGGTTAGCAACATCATTCCTAATTTGAATAAGCCAAATTCTATTTATGATTGGAACGTCATCATACATAGTACTCGACGTGTTTCTCTGTGGCGTGTCCGTGGTGCTGCTTGATGCTCTGTGATGAGGAGGCGTGACCGTGGTGGTGCTCGTGGTGGTGGTGGTCTTGTGCGGCGACTGCTGCCACGGCGACGGTGATGAGGAGGATCTATTGAAATAGCAATAAATGTTAAGTGAGGTTTCTATTTCTCATTTTCATTTTATAAAATATCACTACCTAGTGAAATGTTAATTTTACCTTTGTGAACATATTGTTTGTGTTTACGTTTACTTGCTGTAAAAGTTGATTGATAACTGATAATTCAGAAAAGAAATTAAGTGTTTTTATATTAAGTGTGAAATCAAGTTTAACGTTCAGGCATGTTGACGTAACCTGTTGAGTGCTAATTATGAACGAGCTTTGATTAAAAGCTTGGTAACCTTGACAAAGTTAGGTAAGAACCAACTTAATTAATTTAAGAGTGAGTAAAGACTGAATAAGGGATTCTTCACGCTTTGTTTCATAGTTTATCTTGATGTCAGGGAACGAAATCAACAAACTACTAAACGAACAATTATGTTAAAAATAAACTTTCCAAAATAAAAGTTTAGTGTATTACATTTTCGGTACCTAGAGTGAAACTTACCTTGTTGTTAGCAATAAAAAACTCTTTTAAATAACTATAGACCCTTTTATTTATAATTCCTTCTAATCCTTATTATGGTTGGATTCCCGGTTAGTAAAACGCTCAATTTCAATTTACGCAAACTCGCCTCTATACATAATGCCATCTACTGTTGGATATGTTTTTGTTTACACTAGGTACATAAATAATGATACTTAAAAAATCTTGATTTTGGTAGTAAGTGCAGTACATATAAAAAGGTACCCACATCGCACGAGGTCAACGGGCTTTAAATCAGAGCATTTACAAATTCAGCAAGTTCGGTGATAAACCTGCTTTGTAATAAAAATGTGACACTTCAGCTTTTTATCTCAAACTCGCTTTTTAGGGCTATATAAAATGGCGAATTTCTTTTCTTCAACATCAGTTATCTACCAGCTTTACAAGCAAACAAACTAAAAAAAAAAAACACTTAAAATGTTTACCAAGGTAATTAATAATTATTTACCTTTGGGATAAACTGATTAATTAACTATATATTCTTCGAAATTGTTCTATATCAATTATTCTTCTTTTGTACCAGATTGTCCTAGTCGCTGCTGTCGTTGCGGTCGCCGCCGCGCGGCCACAAGAGGTTCACGGTCACGAGCACCATCACGGTCACGCCTCCTCATCACAGAGCATCAAGCAGCACCATGGACACGCCACCGAGAAACACGTCGAGTACTATGTATGAAAACGTTCCAATCATCAATAGAATTCGGCATATTTAAATTAGGAATGATGTTGCTAACCGTCACTTTACGTCTTACAGTCTCATCCTAAGTACGAGTTCGCATACAAAGTGGAGGATCCTCACACCGGTGACAAGAAATCTCAGCATGAATCTCGTGATGGCGACATCGTGAAGGGCGTATACAGTCTGCACCAGCCCGACGGTACCATCAGGATCGTCGAGTACCACGCTGACAAGAAAACTGGGTAAGCGTTCAATATTATTCAATTTTGGACACAGTCGCAACATTTATCCCAAAAAATTGTGTCACTTATTATCTTTTTTTTTTTTTGTTTTCACAGATTCAACGCCAACGTAAAGTATGTCGGTCACGCCAAACACATTGTTCCTGAACATCATCATCATCACTGATTCTATAAACCAGACCTCATTGTTATTGTATTAGTTACCTACTGTTGTTGATTTGTATTGTAATGTATTATGATTTGTGAATATAGATGAAAAGATGAGTAAAACATCTTTCCTTTTTACCTGATTGCCAAGGATGGGTTATGTTTTTCGCGTGTATTTTAATATTTGTAATTTTTTTTATTACCTCGTAATTGCCAAACGGCTGGATCGATTTCGACAGTTAAGGTAACGTTATATTCGTTTTAAAAAACTTAGATAGGTGATTGACAAAAAAAAAAAAAAACAAAATAGCGTATTTTTGACGCGAAATAGTGTTAGGTACGTTAGTAAAAAAAATAACAAGACTATCGAGTATGTTGATAAATATCCGTAGCCCAATCATTTTTAAATTGTGTCAGTATATAATACAGATTATATTAATAAAACTAAAAAGGTTGACTTAAAAAAAAGACCCGCCTGCACAATCACATAACTGAAAATCGAAAAATAAGCATAATCTATTGAATTTTGGTATCGCAGGCGGGGACAAACATTGGTTTGTCCCCGTTATTGAACCTGAAATATGGTGTAACTTTGTGTGTGTGTGTGTGTTGAAAATTCAATAAACTAATATCTTTTGTCTTAGGAACAATCGATACGACACTTCTTCTTACTTATAGAAAGAAGTCTCATACTTTAATTGCCTGATATTTTAGAGCCATTTGGATTTGGTTTTGATTGAGACTTTTCTTGTTGTGTTTTCTTTGCTGTAAGGTAGTAAAGATCTATTTCGTCAAAAGTAAAAGAAAACTGCTGAATTTGGCTTTATTGATACTTTATTCCTTCCATGAATCATATACATAGCTTCTAAATTATTTTTCTTTTGATCTTTATAAATTGTAAAATAAAGAAACACAATATTTTCATCATAATCAATAGGAACAGTTTATTTAATATTTAGTACAATAGTATTTTTAATCATCGTAAAATTAACTTATTACAATTATATTATCACAGGATAACTATTAACAAGTATGTTAATACTAAATAAGTTTTTCCATTAATGTTTATGGTGATGTTTCTTTGGCATTATGTGGTGTGTGCTGTGCTTCACTGTCGCGTGGAAACTAGAAAAGAAGACAAAAATCTTTTAAACTCCTTTTGTGAGACTTTTTAGTGCTTAGAACATACAGGGACAAATTAAATTAGGTAGCGTAACTCCGCAAATGTGATGGGTGTCGATATCGATACCCATCACGGGTATCGATATTTTAGTAAATATGCCAAAAAAAATTATTTATGATGTAAACATATTGGGGTTAACGACCTCTGTTCTTGAAGTGAAACCCAGAAACCCAGTTTCTTGTTTTATCCTGTTAAGATATTTATACCCATCACGTCTGTGAAGTTTACACCACAACTGATGTTACTGAACTGATACCTCAAGTAGGTTACTACAATACATTGGGTCGGTCAGCTAAAAAAAAAACAAATATCATCAAATCGTTTATTTTTGTTTTATCATGTTTATATATCGATACCCATCACTTCTGCGAAGTTTCTCTTACTAATTAAATTTGACCCGGTTGTTTCAACTACGTTATCCCTACGATCGGATGACAAAAAAAAAAATGTTTAAGAACATTTGTTCTTAAACATTTTTTTTTTCAATCGTCAGAATACTTACTAAAATGACTATAATAAATGAAGATTATGGCACCAAGAAGATGCTGATTATCCAAAAACTATATTTGGTGATAAATAATTTACACCTACGTTGTGTGTTGAATTACTTACTAATATTTCTACATGACATTTAATTTTATTCCTGTAGTCTAAATTCCCCACAAACAATAAATTAATTTTCACATTCTGTAAGAGTAGAGGAAGACGAAAGAAACGATGGATGGACTGTATGAAAGATGATGCTGCTAGAAAGGGGGTAACTACCGAGATGACAACTAAACTCTTTTGCAAATAAAACGGGCACTTTCGATTTTTTTCTCTATTTCAATGAAGAAGAACAAGAAAGAGATTTTATTAATTTGACGATGTATTGGCATGTTATTTGAAGCATCCTGGCATGATTCTTTACGTTCCAAATTTAAATTTTGAAATTAACAAATGAAAAATAATGATTATTGTGGATTATTGTAAAATTGCCATACTAATGGCGCGAATTGCTGAAACGATTTTTTACTGATTACTAAAATTTTATAACTTTTTGGATATTTTTTGCAAATTAAACAGTCTAATCTTTCTTTTTACATTAAATACCACTTTTTGATATGAGTGATAAAGCGATAAGGGACCGGTAAAATTATAGCCCTACTTGAAGAAGGTTGTTCGCAAACTTACGTGTCTCAGCGGCTAAATGTGAGTTGTTCAACTGTCCAGAGGACTTGGCAATGGTATCAAGAGACCGCTTCGGTCAAAAGAAGACCCGGTTCGGGAAGAAAACGATGCACAGAACTAAGAGATGACCGCTTTTTGGTGAGTCAGGCGTTGCGGAATCGTAAGGCGTCAAGTGTGGACCTGAAGACGAGCCTTGAAGAAGTAAGAGGAGTAGAAGTTAGCTTGTGGACGGTCAGGAGGAAGTTTTTGGCTGCCAATATCAGGATTTACCGCCCGGCTCGGGGCCCTAAATTACTCCGTGAGCACCGTGTTGCTTGACTTCAGTTTGCTCGAAACTGTGCTTTATGGACTCTGGAGGATTGGAATAAAGTATTGTTTTCTGATGAAGCTAGAATCTCTTTGTGTGGAGAGGACCGACGCCGGCGAGTGCTGCGAAGACCACGGGAACGCTATGTGGAAGTGTCTTTCGAAGAAATCACTCCTTATGGCGGAGGCTCCGTTATGTTTTGGGCAGCAATTAATTCGACGGAGCGTACGGAGTTTTCATAGAAAATGGAACATTAAATGCACACGGTACATAATGGAATTCTTAATTCCATATGCACAACCAGCATTGACTGCACTTCGGGAAGATTCCATTTTTATGGACGACAATGCTCGCCCTCACCGTTCTGGCAACGTGGAAGCGTACATGCAAGAAGTTGGGATCCGTCGTTTAGATTGGCCAGCTCGAAGTCTTGACCTCAATCCAATTAAGCAATGTCTGTGATGATCTAAAGAGACGGGTAAGATCAGTGAAACCTGGTCCACAAAACATCAGGGAGCTAAAAAGAGTCATTGCAGAAGAGTGGGAACGTATTCCTCTGAACGTTATTAAAAACATCGTGGAAAGCATGCCCAGAATGATTCAAGCTGTGATTTTGGCAAGAGGAGGTCACACTCGTTATTAGGTTTTTACATTAAATTTGTAACTTTATTAATTAAATACTAATTTTAAAAAAGTAAAAAAATCTTTTCTTTATTGCCGACCACTTCTTATTGCTTGGCCGTGTACATCGGTTTTAAAGAATTCATCGAAAATTAAAAAAGAATTGCCAGAATTTTCACGCGTATAATTTACACGATTATAAGTATGCTGAATACGTCAAACAATTAAATTTCATTTAATTAACTCAAATCGACCTTAGATTGTAAATTTCCTTTGATGCCCGTTTTTTTTTTTTTTTTGCAAAAGAATGTAATAGAGAAGAATGGAAAAAAAGGGACATCTTGCGCCGACCCCAAATAGATTAGGATAAGGACAGGAGAATGATGATGATTCTGTAAGTATCTCAAAATTAATTTAAAATAACATATACACAATACCTAATGATATTTTTTTCTGGTTACTTATAACTCATTAAGTCAACTTACCCACTATGCTTGTCGGCGTGGTACTCAATATGTCTGATGGAACCATCAGGCTCGTGCAGCTCATAGAAGCCCTTCACACTGTCTCCGTCGCGATGCTCATGATGTGATTTCATGTCGCCCGTGTGATGGTCCTCTATTTTGTACCCGTATTCATACTTAGGATGAGACTACAATGAAAAAAAAAACCGGTCAAGAGCAGGTCGGACTCGCGCACCGAGGGTTCCGTACTAATACTAATATATATGATATATTAAAAAAGTGTGCTATTTAGAGACACCGTGTTATGTTTTCTGTAATCTTTACATAAACTTCTATCACACAGAATAATTTCAGATTTTACTCTATGCAAACTTCGGAGATTACTGTGAACGGTATTTTTTTTACTTTTTTCATCAAAAGTCAAAAACTGTGAGGCCAAAAATAGAAAAAATGTGTGAGAATGTGCAAACAGCGTTCTTTCATATGACACTCCACATGCCCTAGTAGCCTCACTTCAATTTTGTAAGACCCCTTTCAGTGTCTGTTGCAAAAAAAATATTTCTTTCTTATTTGCAAAATAGTTGGGCAAACGTCATCTAAAACTATTCCAAAAAGCAAGTTGATAGCATTAGTAGTTCTTGAGATATCCAGCTGTGACAGACAGACAGACTGACAGACTGAGTCGCACCATAAGGGTCCCTTTTTACCATTTTGGTACGGAACGTTAAAAAGGTTGTTGATTGTTTACTGGGATTTAAGCAAAGTATGCTTTCGACAGACAGATTTTGCATAAATAATAACAATTTTAGAGTGTTTGATCAGGACTTAATTTCACAATAGAACAACGTCCTAATTCGAGTAGAAACAAAACTGTAGCATCTAATGTACCAAATAATTCAGTTCAGGTACTATAGCTACTGTTCTGGGCACATTTACAAGTAATACAACAAGGTATTATTTTGGTTCGTATTATTAACTATTTAGAAATCTGTATTTTTCTAGTTTTCCTTTTGGCCACGAACTATATGCTTAGCTATTGTGTAGTTAGGTTTGGAGCGTCACTTACCTACATTTTCCATGTTCTTTGAAAACCATTATAACAGTACTTACATAGTAGTCCACATGTTTTTTGTGTTCTTCTTTTTTATTTTCTTCCTTTTTGTGCACTTCAGGTTTATGTTCTACGTGTTTGTTAGCCTCTTGTTTATGCACTTCGTGCTTATGCGCCTCTTTTTTATGACCTTTATGTTTGGGCACTTCTTTTTTGGG
The DNA here is from genome assembly GCA_948252095.1 of Dicycla oo. NCBI lineage: Eukaryota > Metazoa > Arthropoda > Insecta > Lepidoptera > Noctuidae > Dicycla > Dicycla oo. Next base: position 22,909,396 of record OX411714.1, read on the forward strand.
AGCTTCGTGCTTGTGGACTTCTTTCTTCGGAGCTCCGTGCTTGTGCTCATGGATGTACACCTTTTGATGAGGACCATCGTGGCGGTAGATGTGTTGCGATGAGAAAGCATGCTTGTGAACCTTGTGAATGGTCACGGCGTCAGTGACTATTGCCAATAGAGCTAAAGCACACATCACCTGAAATTGTCGCATTATTTAGAATAGCAGTAAAAATACCACATCCAGATTGAATCTGTTTTAACTGGGAGCTAACTCCCATATTATGAGAACAGTTAACTGTGACTGAATGAATGATAAATCAATTTTATGCCAATAACAGTTACTAAAAATCTTCAGTTAGAGTTATGATGATGCTACCAATCACAAAAACGTATATATTTAAATCAAATTTCACTTTACAAACTTTAACTATCACTGTTCAATTATTTTTCATTTGTTTATTTACCTTGAACACCATTTTTAATCTCAATGTTGTTGTTTTATCTAAATACAAAAATAAACTGATACATGCTTTCTAAAATCAGTGTCTTTTATATTAAATCAATAACGCAAATGTAATCAAAGCAAGAATGGTTTCAATATTAGTTACTAACAGGTGAAATTATTCACGAAATACTATAAAGTGTTTGTAAGAGTATTTCGTAAAAGCATTAAATTGTCATGCCTATGAGTGCAAAGTCTAGATTGTATTTGATCGTTTATTGAGTTTATTTTATTACAAAAGCTGTCGCATGTTTGCGTATTTAAATTATACAGTTTATTCCAATTCGCAATGTAGGTACTTAACTACCTATATGATTTGATATAGTGTTGAATCATTTTACCAATAGAATGAATCACTATAGTTAGAAAGATCTAATTATTTATTTGATATATTGTACATTTTAATTGGATTTGAAAGAATTTTTTAGTATTCCCAATTTAGGATAGAATCAGTCTCATCATCTGCATAGCCTTTTCCTAACTCGGGGGGGTCGGCTTCCATTCTAACTGAATGCAGCTGAATACCAATATTTTCCATAGAGCGACTGCCTATTTGACTTCCACAACCCAGTTATTGGGTGATACCATACCCCTTGACAAGTTCCACTCAAGAAGATTCAAATGAAAACAAAATATTAAGTGTGTTAATTAGATATATATTTACATCATAACAAGACAAACAATTAACATTCTAAGTAAGAGGTAACAGTCAACAGTCACTTTATAAGCTAAATTATCAGTGATGATGATGATGTTCAGGAACAATGTGTACAGCGTGACCCTCGATCTTTACATTAGCGTTGAATCTGTAGATAAGAAAAGTAATATTTAGTAAAGTGGTACATTTAAAAATTTCCTACTTCTTGAATGTTAAAATGTTGTTAAAAACGCACCCAGTTTTCTTGTCAGCGTGGTACTCAACGATCCTGACGGTGCCGTCGGGCTGGTGCAGACTGTACACGCCCTTCACGACGTGACCATCACGAGATTCATGCTGAGATTTCTTGTCACCGGTGTGAGGGTCCTCCACTTTGTACGCGAACTCGTATTTGGGATGAGACTATAGGTGAAACAAATGATGGTTAGCAAAATCTTTCCTAGAAAGAAAAAGCAAAATTCTATAATATTATGATTGGAATAATGATCATACATAGTACTCGACGTGTTTCTCTGTGGCATGTCCGTGGTGCTGCTTGATGCTCTGTGATGATGAGGCGTGACCGTGGTGGTGCTCGTGACCGTGACCCTCTTGTGGCCGCGCGGCGGCGACCGCAACGACAGCAGCAACTAGGATGATCTGTACAAAAGTAGATTATGAGTTTCTGTTTTCTAACAACTTGAAATATTGACTGTATCTATTACATTTCTTATGGCAATATGTCTAATGTTAGAGCGATCATTGTATATTGACTGGTGTCTTTAAAAATAATACCTTGTACATTTTGATGATTCGTATTCTTTACTCTTGAAGAACTGAATGGTGACTGACAATACCACAACACATAATTTTTCGTTTTATACAGTTTACTAAAGGGACTGTGAGACAGATTTTCGCAATCATTTCAAAAATGTCAAACAAGTTTTACACATATATCTTATTTCGGAAAGTAAGCTGACCTTCAGTAAATATTAAGTTAAATAACTTCTACTAGCTTTATACATCAAAATTATGCAAAGCATGGATCACTACATTCTTTTTTTTACATCTTTTTAACGACTTAAAAAAAGGAGTTATCAATTCGATACGAATGTATGTAATATTATTGGAACTGCGAGATATTCACATATGATGATCTATCATATTAGGGCTTCCAACCAAATATACAAAATTTTATAGATGTATGTTTACATGTATGTATGTTTGTTCACGTATTTCTCCGAAACTATTAATCGGATCGTGACCATTCTTTTTTGTTGGCTTACATTTACTTTAACTTAGGGCACAGTGAAAGTTTCATCGAAATCGGTTCAGTACTTTTCAAGATAATAGACTGATACGTGTAAGTGTGACGGCCTGGCTTATTGATACGAGGTACGGGTGTGGTGTCAAAGGGAAAACATCTCAAAACAAAGTTCTCAGTAACGGAAATAGGATGACCCAGCTTTCAACATTTATTGAGCACGATTGCTACTACATGACACTTTCTGAAGGTCTGATGATGACCAGGTAAGTGCTTATTGATCCTCAATAATGGAAATAGTTAGGATGACCTAGCTTTCAACATTTATATTCCTTTACTTATATTCTATTCAAATAAGTATAAATACGATGGTTCTACATAGTGCCGTTACTGAGATCCTATACCCACCTTCAGATTCTACCATCAGGTGACATCATCAGTCATCTAGGTTTCCGTCCAACGAAATATACAAGATAGCTAAATAAAAATCGATAAAAAACAAACACAATTGAAATAATGTAGGTAATTACTAGTTTTGGAGAGCTTGGCCACGCCTCACCTTACATTTTAACGACTTCAAAAAAAGGAGTATACAATCGATACGTATGTATGTAATATTATTGGAACTGCAATATATTCACATATGATAATGTATTAGGGCTTCCAAACAAATATACGAAATTTTATAGATGAATGTATGTTTGTATGTATGTATGTATGTATGTTTGTCCACGCATTTCTACGAAACTATTAATCGGATCGTGACCATTCTTTTTTGTTGGCACATTTACTTCAACTTTGGGCATGAAGGTTTCATCAAAATCGGTTCAGTAGTTTTCAAGATAATGGACGTGTAAGTGTGACGGCCTGGCTTATTGATACGAGCTACGGGTGTGGTGGCAAAGAGAAAACATCTCAAAACCTTGGTCAAATTCTAGTGCAATATGTATAACAAAACTATTAATTACTTATTACAAACAAATATTCCAGTTTTTACTAAAAACTAAAAATTACGAAATAAAAAAAAAATCAACTTCAAAAAGAAAAGAACTCAAAATTATGAAATAACTTTAATTTTGGAAGTCGGTGGTAAAAACTGAAATACAGATCCCGAGACACCGACTTCCGAAATTAAAGTTATTTCATAATTTTGAGTTCGTTCTTTTTTTTAATTTTGAGTTCTTTTTGAAGTTGATTTAATTTTTTTAAATATTTTGGAGCATCTAACGCCTACCTACAAATAGTGCAATGGACGTTGTCGATTACTATTTTTCGAATATTTTGTGAAAGCTTAGAAAATAAACCTATAGTTCGTTTTTGTTTAAACTAAATTTTTATAACATATTTATTTTAGAGCGTTTCAGGATAGCAACGATTTTGATTGTTCATAAATGTCATGGACACAAATATGTAATTAATTCTCAGCTCCAGTGTTAAGACCGATTTCCAAATTAATTTTTAAAAGTGGTGAACGTTAACACAATAGCGGCTACCCAAATACAAAGCATTTTTTTAACAACTTAAACTCAAACACTGGTGAAAATTACAGATTTTAATGACGGCCGTTATAAAATGACAGAACCGCTTTCCTATGAAAGCCAACATTTAGTTTTTCTGCGTAATAAAAACTTCTCCAACATCGCATTTTCACCAACCTCCTTTGCCAAGTGAAGGTATTTTTATCTCTTTTGGCTTTCACAAAGTTTTCAACATGGTAACAACAGTTGTGCGGATAGGTTTGATCTAATAATAACATTATAATAGCTTTGAAGGTATAAAGCACAATTTGAACTTAAACGACTATCACAACCGTATACTGAAAAGACAGTCAGACGAATAAAGTGTAAAAAATAAAAGTCTTGAGTAGACAAAACATGGAAAAGTTTATAAATGAAGCCCCCGACTTTGAGTACTTGGCGGAGAAAGTGTATATTAACTTGAGTGCATTCTTTTTTACCTCTAAAAAAATCAGCAAGTAGCAGCTGTTGTATAGAAAATATGTCAAACGGTCATATTTATTCATCGGATAAAAGTTATCCGACTGTTGAAAAATCTGCCCTTAATATCATTTTCATATTCATTTATTTGCGTTCCACAAGGTGAAACAAGATTTAGAACCTCACAACAATTGATGTAAAACAGACACATTTTTTGTCAATTATAGAAACTGCAAATGCACAAAACAAATGCGAAAATTGCAAAAATACCCAAAATGATTGCAAAATACTTAAACTTGCCCAATCCAGGTCATTGTTTCCGGCGATCATAAGCCCCTCTGCTTGCTGATCCAGGGGCCAACCTAATAAATAACACGCAAACGGCAAGGTAGATGGGATTACGACAGAGTGTCCGAGAGCTACATAGAAGAATCAGTCGAAAATAAAAATAAGATCACAAATCAGAAAAAGTATGAACTTGAAACCAACAACGTCTCACCAAGAAGCTTCCACTTCTGCACAATAATCTCTTGAATCATCAACCGCTGGAGTGATGGCAATCCGTGATGAAGAAATGATCCAACAATCAAACACCGCTATAAGATTTTCACAAATAATAAGTAATATAATATGTAGATACGTCATATAATATAAAGTGACTGGTAATTAGTGACCGGTACTTAGATACATGATTGTACTCATGATAACAAAGAACTTTTACTATGGGATCAAACCTGTTACTGTTACTTATCCAGCGCAAAGACCAGCGGGGCCGAAGTTCGTTCCTTGAGAGAGGCCATGGTGGAGCGGACAGATTTGACCTTGTTAAGCCTTGTCTCTCAGTGGGGTGATGATAATCTGGTCTCTTTTAACGCCACCAAAACACAGCCGTGCCTTTTTATCGCTAAAAGAAGTCGTTTCGTCTTATGCTGTTCCTGTGACTGATCGGCTTTAGCTCTTAGGCATAGGATTGACATCTCGTCTCAACTTTGGCGCCACCATCGAGTACAAAGCCTAAACAGCGGCCAAGAAGCTTTGCATCCTAAATAGGGTAAAGCGATACTTTACGCATGGACAGCTTTTAATCCTTTACAAAGCGCTAGTCCGATCTTGTATGGATTATTGCAGCCACATTTGGGATGGATCAGCTAAGTACCAACTAGCCGCGCTTGACTCGGTGGAACGCAGAGTTAAGAGGCTCATTGGCGACGTAGAACTGGTGGACGCCAAGCTTCACAGCTTGGCTCATCGCCGCAAGGTTGCCTGCTTGTTGGTCTTCTACAGATTTTACTTCGGTGAGGGTGTCCAAGAACTCCACGAACTGATTCCACCGGATCCCTTCTACCATCGGACATCTAGACGCACTGCCATTTACCGTCCCAGCCTATTTGCTATTCCACCAATTCGCACTAAGCGCTTCCAAATGTCTTTTATAATGCGCACAGCAAAAGAGTGGAACTCACTACCTGCGTCTGAGTTTCCGAGCGCATACAACACTAATCTCTTCAAAGTGAAAGTGAACAAGCTTCTTCTGGGTAAGCTCACTCTATTGTCGACTTTGTCTCTGTCACCTCTGACCTAGACTAGAGTCAAAAGCAAACCCATCTCAAATAAAAATTAAAAAAACCTGACATCGCGAAAAAAAATCAGCTGCTCCCTACATTTTTACAAATAATGCTAACATGGATGTATGGAACCGCTGATTCTTTTTTCGCGAATTCAGGTTTGGTCCATAGTAAAAGTTATTTGTTATCATGAGTACAATCATGTGTTTAAGTATCAGTTACTAATTACCAGTCACCCTAAATAAGAAATTCTTGTGTACAATTTCATGTTTCTAGACCCAACGGTTCAGGCTATAAGTTGTACGAGTATATCAGTAAATATCTGGTTGGCACCAAACTAATGAGACACTTGGTTTACGTTTTATATTTTTATTATTATTATTACAATACAAAAAGCTTAGTCAATGATGTAATCAGCATTAGCATCTAAGACTTTTTGCCAACGATCCGGCAAAGTTTAGATGCCTTTCGAAATCATTAAATTGTTTACCCCGCAAATGTTGTTTCAGGGCTCTAAACAAATGATAGTGTGATGGGGCGAGGTCTGGGGAATAAGGTGGGTGGGATATCATCTCCCAGCCTAAGATCTCCGACTGTTGGCGAACGGCAGATGTGACATGAGGTCGAGTGTTAACGTGTAGTAAAACTACATTGACTCGTCTTCGTTGTTTTTTCTTGATATCAGTAGATAGTTTGGTGAGCTGGGTTGAATATTTGTCAGCGCTTATAGTTTCACTGTGTAAAAGTTCATAAAACAGCATGCCTTGCGTGTCCCAGAAACAGCAAAGCAGAACTTTTAAGCGGTTCTTTTGACTCAGCTCCGGTTGAGTTGGTGGCGTTTCTTCTGGAGGCAGCCAAAAGGCGACGTGTATCGTTCTCGTAATGAATCCATGATTCATCTCCAGTAACCAGATCAAACAAAAACTCTTTACGTCGGGGTCTCAGCAAAAGTGATTGACAGATAGCGACACGGACTGGCGTCTGTAAGGAAGTGCGACCAACCGAGCCAAAACTTTTCAGAATCAGAATCAGAATCAGAATGCTTTATTTGTAAACATAGGTCAATTTATAACAGTGTGCGAGATGTTTCAGATTGGTAGATCCTCTATGTTTTGCTCATAGGCGTACAAATATATTTATTAACATTGTCGAAGTTTACTTTTTAACACAAATTTAACTTTCAAGATATCTTAACCTTGTAGAATTATGTAAACATTTGTAATAAAGTTAATATTAATAGGTACATGCATATCAATACAAATTTAAAATACAATAAATGTCAAAATATTAAGTTCCATGTCATATTGATCCTTTCGATACCCAAGCTCATGCAGATGGTTTTCCACGGCGTGGTGACTGCAGCTAAGTGCTTCCGCTATTTCACGAGTGGTAGCATCCGGATTCGACTGCAGTTCGCAGCGTAAATCGTCATCATTCACTGCGGGTGGTCGTCCAGAGTGTGGCTGAATTTCAAGGCTTCTGTCTCCTGATTTAAAAGGGTCAAACCATCGGGTCACCATCGCACGGCTTGTACATCCAGCACCCAATGCAGTGTTGATATTGTCCGCCGCAGTCCGCGCACTGTGGCCTAACAAGTACTCGTATAAGTATAGTGTTCGAACTTAATTGTCGCTCGTCCATTTATTATACGGGTGCTGCTTGTGGTGACTGGTCGTTTTGCTGTCCTTGGTTTTGTTTTGTTATTAGTAATTAACTTTGTTTATATTACTTTGATGGTCCTAGTTTATCATTTGTGACTTCGAGTTTCAGCTTCATATACAATCTTCATATATGTAAGTGGGCACATCCTTTATTACTGAAGGCCTTTATTTAGGTATAAAGTTCTGCTTAAGTTTTTAGTTTTGTATTTTTATTTCTGCTTGAATATAGTTTTCGATTATTATTTTTGTTTTTTTTTTTTGGTATATTGGTATGTGCTAGCTTACGTATAGCAAATAATTTAATTTAATGTTTTGTGTTGCGTAATGTACCTAAATTATTATGCGCAGTGTTGTATACATTCGTTTTTTTTTTTAACTGAACAGACAGCTGTGCTGCTGGGGAGTTTGTTGCGCCACTTCTTCTCCCCAGCTAAAGCACTAGGAAGTGGTGAAGAACGGGCGTTTTGGGGGACTGTCTTATGTAATTTTGACGTTCAAAAAGTGCTGATTCTCAGCCTAGTTTGAATAAATGACTTTTGATTTTGATTTTGATTATATACCCTCAAATCACAAGTACCTAGAATGTTATATTATCGAAAACGATTAACTTGAAAAAGGAAATGTATATATAGAGTTTTGCAGAGTGTCTCATTACTATTGTGCCAACCCAATAAAAGACACATTTACACAGATATTTTGTTGCATTAGGTTTTCAGTAAGCTATTTTGATTTAACTTCTTATTTGGTGAGTTAGACAAAGTTTTTTTTTTTTTTTAATTAATGTTTGATGTTAAATGTTTTGAGAATGATACGTTTAGTATTTTTTTATGCGGTTACTATCGGGAAGCCCCGAGAAACTTAGATGTGAATAGTTTCTCACCGTCCCCTTGTCAATGATTTGGTCATCACGCGAGCCTTTTCACCGTGAGTTAGGAGGTCGTAAATCATTGAAACTCATTACGAATTTAAATATTTATCGGTTTTTTGGGCAGCAATAAAGAAGTCTAACTAAACCCAAAGTGGAATATTATTACCCATGGGGTTAGCACATTAAAGGTATTGTTATGTTATTAAGATAAAAGTAAAGAAAACTTTATAGGAAAAGCCATTCATGAGATTGAATAATTAATTTAATGTGTACAACACACAGCTAGTAACAAAACAATTAACAATTAAAACATAGATGTTCAACAATAAATACTAAGGTAACAATCAGGTCTGTAGAATAAATCAGTGATGATGATGATGCTCAGGAACAATGTGTTTAGCGTGACCCTCGTACTTCACGTTGGCGTTGAATCTGTAAAAACGAAAATATTTTATAACACATTTCAAGGCATAATTTATTCGGTAGGTGCACTAGGTACAGCTTGCTTTAAATTAATGTGTCTGTCAATACTCACCCAGTTTTCTTGTCAGCGTGGTACTCGACGATCCTGATGGTGCCATCAGGCTGGTGCAGGCTGTACACGCCCTTCACGACGTGACCATCACGAGCTTCATGCTGAGACTTCTTGTCGCCGGTGTGAGGGTCCTCCACTTTGTACGCGAACTCGTATTTGGGATGAGACTGTAGAAACAAATGATGGTTAGCAAAATTTTTCCTAGAAAGAAAAAAAAAATTCTATAATATTATGATTGTAACAATGATCTTACATAGTACTCGACGTGTTTCTCGGTGGCGTGTCCGTGGTGCTGCTTGATGCTCTGTGATGAGGAGGCGTGCCCGTGATGGTGCTCTTGTGGCAGCGCGGCGACGACCGCAGCGACAGCAGCGACTAGAATGATCTGTGCAGGAGAATTCAGTTTTTAGAAATTCGATTTTCATAACTTTATTACAAGGTAGAGATTAAATAGTTTGTTTTTAATACATGACAACTTTTAGTGCTGTAATACTGGCTGATAAAAATAATGTAATTTCTCGAATAATACGAGTACCTTGTACATTTTAATGATTTGTATTCTTTACTCTTGGAGTACTGAATGGTGACTGATAGTATCCCAGAACATATTTTTTCTTTATAAACACTTGGTTAAAGGCTCGGTGATACAGATTGTCGCAATCATTTCAAAAAAAGTTCGACCAGTTTGTCGCATATTTATGGCGGCGTATATTTCGGAAATTAAGCCTGACCTTCAGACAATAAAAAGTTAATTAACTTCTTTTGTAATAAGGGAACATTGATATTCATTAAGATTAAGCATAGGAAGGATCATTGTATCTTTAAAAATGTTATATTTGTTTCTATTATCTGAGAGAGTCTATCGCATGGTTAAAAGTAAATATACTTACTTAGAAAAAATATGTCCATGCAAGTGTAGCTGTCCTGGTTTTGCGAATGATTTGTCAAAAATTTAGAAAATATGTTTATTTTTAACGTTCATTCGTTTTTATTATCAGTACCACGCTTATTTCCAACTGAGTTTAGGATAATCAAACGTTTAATATAATTATGTATGGTTTACGGTATACGTACTGGAAGACCGCGTTGTGTAGCGTTGGAAGGCCTCCCACAAAATGGACCTGGTGAAGGCCGCAGGAATACACTAGATATAAGAAGTACAGAACCGGTCGAAGTGGCGGTGCTTGGGGAGGCCTAATATCCAGCAGTGGACGTCTTTCGGCTGAAATGATGACGATCCTGATGATTTTGGGCGGCGCTTATTCCCATTCAACCAGTTCCTTACCACTCACAGCACAATCACTGTGAATCCACATCTCATTTGTCAAAGCGTAAAGTAATGACATACGGCAAACTAAAGAAAAGTGCTCATTTTTAACAAAATGCTTTTTTTAATTTTTATTTTTTACCTACCTATTAAATCTTAACTGATTAATTGTTCAAAATGATGACCATTGTTATCAATAAATAGCTGGATTCGACTTCTCAAGGATTGTACTGAAACAAAATACGGGCCACTAGGTATTTAAGGTTGCACTAGTCGGCGGCTCGAACTCGTTGGGTGGCGTGGCTTATATGCAAGTCAATTAATTCAATTAACTATTTCTTTAGTTTTAGTTATATAATATTTATTTAATGAAATAGACGATGATTTATAACGAAAGCGAGCGCGTAGAATTTCATGAAATGACTTTTGGGCGTATAGATATTACGAAAAAGCTACAGAAAGTGTTTATTCAAAATAAAGTTATTTGAATTTATGATTAAATTATCTATGCCTTTACGGTAACAATTTTGCCATTTTCATACTCCGGGTGCTATTTATTTACACCCAAAGATGCGTGTAAATTATTGTTGAAATATGGAAGTAATAAGACTTCAAAACCGCTTTTTTCCAATTCTGCTTCCGAACATGACTATATACTGACGAGGCAAATTGAAATAATTTTTAGTTTTGAAAATACACCGTCAAACAGACGAGTAATGATCACCATACTTTTGTATGGAAAAATGATCGACTAGCGTAACCTTAAGGTGTACCATGAAAATGATTAAATTAATTAATTGTTTAGTTTTAGTAAACATAAAACAATGTTATTGTTTACCATTTAGGCTAGTAGCTGTTTAAATAAATTTTCAATAAACATAATTGTGTCTTTATGTCTTCGTATTTGTGGCATATTAACGCAAGATAATACTTTAGCACGATAACTAAACAAAATTATGATAATTTTCAGAATACCAAGTCGCTAATCAGAGCACAACTTAAAGAAAAATCGAAACAAGATTACACGAAAATTTTAATTTTTTTTTTAAATTATGGCCAGCTTTGATGTTATGCTTGAGATCAAATTTCAAGCATAACATCAAAGAGGTTAGATTTTGGATGAGTTCATGACATCAATATTTTGATACTTAGCAATTAATTAATGTTACACGTTACACTGAAATGTAAAAATAACAAGTGGCCCTTTTTTGTTTTGAGTTGTATATTTATCTAGCTTTTGGCCGCAGCTTCACCCGCTAGGATGTCGGAAAATATTCCACGGGAACGTACTACCAGGATTAAAAGTATGTGTTAAACCAGGATAGTTTCTAACTATGTGTGTACCAAAAGAGAATGCCCGTACGTCATACCATCTTGCGGGGGAGCGTGTCACAACCAAATTCAGTTCATAAAATTACTCCTATTTTTTAAATCAGATTTGTGTTTTTGTTATGAAAAAGATTCCCGGATTTCGGACATCAAAAATAAAAGTATTTTTTTTACTTTCCACGTATATGTCACTGCCGATGCCGTTGCACTTAATTTCCGAATGTTGCTACAATGAAAAAAAAAACTATATAAATATACCCGCCAACAAACATTTAAATGAAGACGATAATTATGTAAGTATCGTTATGAAGATAATTATGTGCATACTACATACACTTTAGTATAATATTAGGTTGGGGAAAAAGTCTTTTCGCATTATAGTATGTATGAACTTGTAATAAAATCTCTTTGGCTATACTATTTGTATCTGGCTGGTTTTGGTATCATTGAAAGTTTAAATTTTAAAGAACATAATTCCAAATTCAAATTAGGAAAATGTGTGATTTTCATTTGTTTTTCGTACCGTCAAGATGAGTGAATCTAATGAAGAAATTCGATACATTTTAAAATTTTACTACAAAAAAGGGAAAAATGCAACGCAAGCCGCGAAAAAAATTTGCGATGTTTATGGACCTAGTCCGTGAGAGTAGCACAAATTTGGTTTAAGCGTTTTCAATCCGGAAATTTTGATGTCAAAGATGCACGTCGCTCTGGTCGCCCTATTACGGATAAAATGGATGCCATTTTTGAAAAAGTGGAGCAAGATCGGCATATCAGTAATTAGGACGTAGCTGAAGAACTGGAAATTGACCACAAAACAGTTTTGGCGCATTTGAAAAAACTGGGTACACAAAAAAGCTCGACATTTGGGTACCTCACGAGCTCACTGAAAGAAACCTAATGAACCGTGTACTCATTTGTGATTCTTTATTACGACGTAATGAAACCGAACCATTTTTGAAGAAGCTGATAACTGGTGATGAAAAGTGGATCACGTATGACAAGAACGTGCGAAAAAGGTCGTGGTCAAAGGCCGGTCAGGCTTCACAGACTGTGGCGAAACCCGGGTTAACTCGCAACAAGGTGATGCTGTGTGTGGTGGGATTGGAAGGGCATTATTCATTATGAGCTGTTACCACCAGGCAGGACCATCGATTCTGAACTCTACTGCGAACAACTGATGAGATTAAAGCAAGAAGTTGAGAGAAAGCGGCCGGAATTAATCAACAGAAGGGGTGTGGTTTTTCATCATGATAATGCTAGACCTCATACATCTTTAGCCACTCAGCAAAAATTAAGAGAGTTTGGCTGGGAGGTGTTAATGCATCCGCCGTATAGTCCTGACCTTCAGATTTCCACCTGTTTCGGTCTCTTCAGAATTCTTTAGGCAGTGTCAGGTTAACATCACGAGAGGACTGCCAAAACCACTTGTCGCGGTATTTTGACCAGAAGTCCCAAAATTTCTATAGCAATGGGATCATGTCCCTACCTAAAAGATGGCAAAAACTTATCGAACAAAATGGTACCTATATACTTTAGTTAAATGTAAATAAACTATATTAAAAAATGTTTTGAATTTTCTTAAAAAATGCGAAGAAACTTTTTCCCCAACCTATTATGATAAGAAATGTAAAAAAAAAACTGAAGGTCACGCGATGCGTCGTAATAATTTAAATTATTATTTTGGAATACATTTTAAGCATTTAAAGAAAAGAGGACCGATTCGAAAAAAAGAAAATGTTTTTATTGTGACGTATTGCATTTGTTTTTTTGGCTCACTTAAATAATGCTTGTGCTATATCACCAATGAGTATTATTGTTCTATGTTATATATTATCTGTGGCTCTTTGGCGCCGTCACGGATGACGTTATTTTCAATATTGGTTTCATCGGAACCTGAACTAATTGAACATAATTATTAAAATACTTATTAACGAAAACCGGGGTGCGACTGCTATTCCGTATCGTAGTTTTTATGCGATAATCCTTAGCGATGCTTCCATTTAGAGTAATACATCGGCTAGCAAGTCGTCGCCGCCGATGTATAAACTGTTCACTTGTATTGTTAGAACCAGTACATGACACAGAAAATATATCCGCAGCTGTGATTCGTGTTTTAAGATCATGGATTGCTTCGACGCCTGTCAATATTACCTCACCTAGCATTTCAATTGTAGTTAGCTTCTAAAGTACATACCCCCGTTAGGATAATAGTATTCTGTGACGTACCCAGTTCTGGGACTATTCATTCAATTCTGTGATAAAATATCATTTTTATAACATAAAACATTTATGCTTTCAGATCGATCCTGGTAGTATCATATGCCATGAATTTTTCACATTTATACAAGAAGGAACTCAATTAGATTCCGAACTGATACCTGAACCTACATTTGGTCACAGTGGTGTGTGCTTTGGATGTGGACAGTCCATGGTACGTGTTGCAACGTTCCCGAGTGCCACCCAATTGTCTTCAGAGAAACGTGATATTAAGATGTTCAACATTACATCAGGTAGGTACACTGCTTAGCAGTTGACCTTTCCCTACAGCTAGGTAGGTTTTATGGCTACCTCTCTGTGAAATTAAACGTATTTAATTGTTCTAGGCATCAAGACCGCACATGTTTCACAGCTGCTACTAGAGTAGTGTAGCTTGAAAGACAGCCTAATTCTAGTAGACCCTTTTTGCAAGGAAGGAAAGACACAATACCACAGGAGGAAAACGTAATTCCAGTACCACTACCCCTACCTCCACCTTTTCAGCGTGATTTGGTAAATACAGCATCGCCGAATATTTCTTCAGCAATCTATAGATGATCAGCGGGGGCTGCCTAATCACTGCTTTTTTGCTGGATGCGATCGTCGACATTTTTTTCTCTACCCTGGTTGTCGTGTACATGCATACTAAATATTAATAAATCATTTATTATTTAATCATATCGAGGGTTCACGGGCTATTTGTATTAAGCGACATCCTGGCCGATATTGAGTTATTATCATATCTACCTGCATTAAAAAGTGAAAAACGTAAAAAAACGGAGATAGACACTATTGATTATTAATACACTAGGTGCGGCAGACGCACATGCGCGTTTTCATAACTTTCTTCGAGTGCGGCGCGCCGCACCTGTGCGTTCGTTGTGCATCTCTATTATTTCGAAAACATCGTAAAATAAGGGTCGGTAAGGGTGTAGCATAAAGAAGCGTTTGCATAAAGAATTAAGCAGACAATGTGTTAAACGTCAATATGCCACTTTTTCGTAAAAAATATTGATACTTTTTTACAATGTTCTTTTTTTCCGAATAATGAAACTTTAAAATGCTCTCCTGTAAAGTTCCAAACATGTCGCTTAATACAAATAGCCCGTTAACCCTCGATATTTAGACTGCCTATCTGACCTCCAAAACCCACATACTGGGTAATACGATAAGACTCAAAGATCTACAAATGACAGCAAGGACCAACGGCTTAACATGCTTTTCGAGGCACGGAGGGGTCTCGGTATGCAAAGATGGATCCCACTGCCTACCTTTTTATGTAAAATAGGCCTGATGTTATGTTATGTTTTGAAGTTATAATGAATCAGTAAACACAGTACAAAATCGATTGCTTATTCAGCCTGCCCTTACTGCGAGTACCTAGACGATTCGTTCACAAACATATAAAAAGTGATAGCAAGGATTATTATTGACTATGAGTGATGTATCTTTTGCATAATCATCCTGCATCTATCAGGAAAAGCTGCCACAAAATCAAGAATAAAAACATGACCGATATTTCCACCTTATTTGTCACCAATTCCACCATTGCGAATCACTAATTTTCTCGAACCTAACCTCAAAATATTAAGTAGGTAAATGGTAAATAAATACGAATTGCGGAAATCCATGTAAAAAATAGTTAACAATATAGGAAGAGCATTTAATTTTCCTCTAATTACACTGGGTTTTGTTGTGACAGCGGACATTTCGTTTGGTAAAGGGCGCCCTATATTTGAGGGCATTCTCCGATCATCCAAATCCATTGAGTTGTTTTTGGGCCAACCGGGAACATACAGCCAGACAAACAGACAAACTGACAAAAATTCTAAAAATTATATTTTCGGCTTCATACTTGTTCCCACGCCTTATAGCAATTACTTTTAGGGTTCTGTACCTCAAATGGAATGCATGTGTATGTTATGTGCTGACGCTACTCGTCTTCACACACACATTCACAGCATGTTTGTATACTTGGTAACCACATGTGATTCCATCTGTTATTATTTTGTGTTCGTAATCTTGCATTGCTAACATATTGAGTAATATTTACTTTTTGAGAAAGTAGTAATCACGCATTATGAAATTCACTTTATCTATTAATTCTTTGACAATTATTATAATATGATACATTAAACACATTATTTTGTTTTAACTTCTTTTAGTTGATACGCAAGTTTATTATTAATTTGGGTTGATCAATATTTTGTGATGTTCTGAGGATGACAAGTTTAGTTTTTTTTATGGGGCGTCCAGACTCTTGACGAGACTCCTTAAAACAGGAATAGTTCCTCGCCGTCTCGCATGTCATTGATTTGGTCTTCTAGTGAGACTTTTCGCCGTGAATTTGGAGGCCGTGCATTATCAAATATAAAAATCATTGCTCATTATTTAGCAAATCTTTGGGCAGCTAAATTGTAAAATGTCTCCATAAAGGATTTAATACTCCAAGGGGTGAGTTCATCAGGTATTAAGATAAAGGTAAATAAAACTTTACAGGAAAAACAATTCAGGTGAGATTGAATAATTAATTAATTTAATAAGCACAACACACAGCTACAAACACAACAACTAAAACATAGGGATTCAATAATAAATACTAAGTTAACAATCAGGTCTGTAGAATAAATCAGTGATGATGATGATGTTCAGGAACAATGTGTTTGGCGTGACCCACGTATTTTACGTTGGCGTTGAATCTGTAAAGACATAAATAAAATTGTATGACACACTAGCTGTTGAACGCGGCTTTCCCCGCGTGGATGTCAATACTTCCTTATTTGAATCGGATTTTATTCACAATTTCAGGGGTTTTAATTTTTTTTTTTGCGAACATTAATTCTTTTTCTAAAATAAAAGTAGCCTAACTTGGTCCTTATAACATCAGCTATCTGCCAATGAAAGTAGTGACAAAATCGGTCCAGCCGTTTTGGAAAGTAGCCGGAACAAACAGACAGACAAAAATTTTAATTTTTTTTTAAGTACCGTAAAAAGCTGTTGTTTTGACATTATAAACAAACACTTTAATTTTATTTATTTGTATATAGATTTCAAAGCATGCTTTAATCAGTAGGGCTTGGTTTAAATAATTATATGACCATATAATATTTATATATTTTAAATTAATGTGTATGTGAATACTCACCCAGTTTTCTTGTCAGCGTGGTACTCGACGATCCTGATGGTGCCGTCAGGCTGGTGCAGACTGTACACGCCCTTCACGACGTGGCCATCGCGAGATTCATGCAGAGATTTTTTATCGCCGGTGTGAGGGTCCTCCACTTTGTACGCGAACTCGTATTTGGGATGAGACTATTATATAGGTGAAACAAGTGATGGTTAGCAAAACCTGTCTTAGAAGAAATTAGTAAAATTCTATAATACTATGATTGACACAATGATCTTACATAATACTCGACGTGCTTCTCTGTGGCATGTCCGTGGTGCTGCTTGATGCTCTGTGATGAGGAGGCGTGACCGTGGTGGTGCTCGTGACCGTGACCCTCTTGTGGCCGCGCGGCGACGACCGCAACGACAGCAGCGACTAAGATGATCTGTGCAGGAGAATTCATTTTTTTAAAATTCTATTTTCAAAGCTTGTAATAGAAAAAAAATAGCCGCTAATTGCACATGGGATGAAAGTCATCCCACTTTTTTTTATTAAGTAGTGGTTAGTGGGAGTAAAGTCATCCCACGAAAATCTGCTTTTGGTTTGAACCTTGTTCCACCACTATTAAGGAGTTCTTTCTAATTCCATACATTTAGTTTGATGCACTATCTATTTCCGAGGAATTTGAGGTACGCCAACCCTCTATGCGACTAGTCAATCGTCTATGCAAAGATTATTTTTAGTCTGTAGTTGCAAATCTTTTTGTAAACAAAAGGTTTTTGTTCAAACTGGAATGCTTGTAATTAATGAAATTTGTATTAAGGTAAGTGGTTTTATTTATGTTTCGTGCTAAAAATAAACACACCATGCATTTTAAACCATAAAACATATAGGTCATCGCTTGTTTTTTTTTTTTACTAGAGTCATTTCTTTGAAAGTGTAAATAACAATTGTTTTGTTATTTTTTACAACCAATTTTGAAAATGAAAACAAGTCATACTTTAAAACGAAACGTACATTACTAAAGCCCTACTCACTAGCATTCTAAGAAACATTCAACGGTCACAAAATTCCAAGAAGCTATGATGCAAATCGGTTTTGTTTACAAGATTACCGCGGGCCATCGGGTGGGGCGGTTAACTGTTTTCCCAGCGCGCGTGTATACAATGCGGTTCAGCACAGCAGCTATTTTGTTTTTATTGCATGAGTTATAACAGTAATGTTATTAATATGCATATTTTTGTAAGATTTTCAAATGTTGAAAAATACCTTATACATTTTGATGATTTGTATTCTTTACTCTTGGAGTACTGAATGGTGACTGATAGTATCCCAGAGCATTATTTTTCTTTTTATACAGTTTACTTTAAGGATCCGAGAGACAGTTTTTCGCAATCAGTTTAAAAATGTTCGACCAGTTTGCCGCATATGTCTTATTTCGGAAAGTGAAGTTGACCTCCAGATAATATTAAGTTAATGAATTTGTTTCTTTATAGTCGGAGTATATTCATTAAATTTATACAGAGAAATGTTCTTTGCATCAAAATGTAGGTATTGACTAATTCTTTATTTCTGAATAATCAGAGTGTTTGTCTCGGGGTTAAAATCACCAGTCATCATCAGCAGTGATCAGATAATCGAGCGCTAATATACCTAAACTTCACTTTTATTCCCACGAAAGAATAATACGGACATGCCTTTCAGAATCCCTTCTGTTCGTATGAAATACAATAAATTAGTCTATTCGATCACTAATCTGTTAGATAGATAAATGAATTTCCACTACTTGACCACATTGTGCACATTATCATTTTTTTATTGATATTCCAATTGTTTTGAATAAAATAAAGATACTAAATCAAAATAACCACTGCTATAATTTCATTAAGTTTGTTATAGTGGTTTTTACAAAATTGTTCATTCCCAGGATCCCGGGATTACTTATTTATTCAGAAAGCGGATTGCTTTCTTCTGTCGTATTATTCTGTCATATTATTCTGTCGTGGGAAGAAGTTTAGGAACATAAGCGCCCGATTATCCGATCACTGATCATCACAGATCGTAATATGAGAGCCTAAATAGCTAAACTTCGAGGAAAGAAGTAACAAGAGTTGATAATACCTCCTAAAAATCCCGGAATGATAAACATGAGGAACACATCTTGAGATTTAAGAAATTGTAAATCATTTGTTGTAATTTGAATACATTCGTAGCAAATTAAATATTTTTAATAAAATAATACTTAATTCGCAATTTCTATATCCCAGCAAATAAGAAATTGCGAATAATTGAATTCATTTTGAATACATTCATAACCAATTAAATATTTGTAGTACAGATGCCAGCAGGTCCTACCCGAAACTGTCAGATTTTCCCAATCAACCTTGAACCTAATGCTTTAGCAATAAAGTCGAAAATCTATAAAAGAAATCTGACAGATTGTAGTAGCTTGTGTGCTGCCATAATAAATAATTCGCAATTTCTTGAATCCCGAGTTTTAATCGTCATGTTTATTATTCCGGGATTTTATAGGAGGTATTATCCACACTTGTTACTTCTTTCCTTGAAGCTTAGGTATTAATGCTCTCCCTATTCCGATCTCTGTCTCATTCTCCTGCCCTTAACCTAATTTATTTGGGGTCGGCGTAACTTGTCTTTTTCTTCCATACTTCTCTATTAGTCGTCACTTCGCTAGTCACTCCCTTTCTAGAAATATCATCTTTCACACACTCCATCTATCGTTCTTTTGGTCTTCCCCTACTCGTATAGCCACCCAAATTCATATCGGTTTATAGTTAGTAGTATAAGTATACATGCAAGTGTACCTGCTACGGCTTTCCGGTCATTTTGATAACAGATAAAACTTTGTATGAAACTGAACAACTAAATGTCAACCTGTAAATTTTTTTGAAGATCTCCCTACCGTCTTCTGTCTCACTTACTCACTTTTTTATATGGAGATTTTTTAACAAAATTTTCACTGTTCCGTACAATTATTCAAACATTTTCTTTCATACAAACCTTTTCCTGATAATTACAAACACAACAAATAAATAATTAGCCAAATAGATGCCATCGTTCTGAAGTACATACGAAGATTTTTATTTATATAGAATTCACACTCTACACACCAAATATGCGCAATATTTGGTGTGTAGAGTTTCATACCTCTTGAAGAATATAATTGCAACTAGCACGTGACTTAAAATGATGATACATTTGAATGGTTCAGTACTGGGTGACATTTTACCGTTTTTAAAAAAATACGATATAATAGGTTAACGGAGTAGAAGCCTATGGCATACCTAGTTTTTTTTAAAGTAATAACTAATAAAATAAGCACTACGCTACGTAGTGCGTATGATTTGAATTGCGATATTTTTTAACGATCTATAAAGTTTTTTTCAAAATTTATATTTTTATTATTCTCGTGTAGGTACTTCAAATGTGTAGTGTTTATTGATAGAGCAATTTCTGTCTAAGCTATTGAAAAAACAAAAAAAAAACTAGGTATGCTATAGGCTTCTATTCCGTACACCTATTTTGCCCTATTTTTTTCAAGATGGTAAAAAAAATCATCCAGTATATTTTGTTATTTCGCCATTGCGCTCAACCCTGCTGTAAAACAATATTTTTATTTTGTTATCAATATCAACGAACTTTAGATTTTTATCAGCTTTTCTGGCGATTGCTTTATTAAATTCGTCTAAATAATCTACGACGCCATAGTTTACGTGTTTGATAAACGGACAAATAACAAAGTCTTCTCAGGCGGCCTCCATTGTTAGGTGGTCTTTGTTTATATTTTGCGTTCGTCATCCTGCATTACTAATATGTGGAATGTTTACTTTCATTTTGGTTTTGTTGTTAACGTCATTCGATTATATTCACATATTATGTAATGCATTTAGATTTTCTTGACAGTTATAATGTATGTATACAGTAGACAAATCACACAGATGTTTTGTCGTGTTGTATTTTCTGTGAGCTTGTTATGATTTATTAATAATTATTTGATAAGTTAATACAGAAGTGTCAATATTTTGTGATGTTCTAATGATGACACAATTAGATTTTTATCCTCCAGACTTGCCGAGAAGCCCTGAGAAACGTTAATGTGACTAGTTTCTCGCCGTTTCCTAGTCATTAATTTGGTCTTGGTCTTCTCGCGAGCCTTTTCATCGTAAGTTTGGTAAGGTAAGGTCATAAATCACCAAAAATCATTGCGTATTTAAATATTTCTCGCTTCTCAGGCACCAGTAAGGATCGCGGGGTTGCGATAGTCGTTGCGAGGATCCGGCAGTTGGGACTCGAGGTGGCCCTGCACAAGTCCGAGGCCATGTGTTTTCATGGTCCTCGGAATGCGCCACCGTCGGGTTCCCAAATAACGGTAGGAGGGGTTCGCATTGGACTCGAGTCGACGATGAAGTACCTGGGACTCGTCCTCGACAGCCGGTGGACCTTCGTGGAGCATTTCCGACGTTTGGCTCCCAGACTGGAGCGGGCTGGGGCTGCCTTGAAGCGGCTCCTGCCCAATCTAGGTGGTCCAAACGCCTCCTGCCGGAGGCTTTACGCGGGGGCCGTGCGGTCCATGGCCCTTTACGGGGCACCGGTGTGGGCGCGTTCCCTGAGGCTGCGGCCAGTCCGCCGGTTGAACGCGTCCCAGAGGGTCATGGCCATTCGGCTAGTCCGGGGTTACCGCACGGTCTCCGGTGAGGCGGCGAGCCTCCTTGCCGGATTGCCGCCGTGGGATCTGGAGGCGAAAGTCCTCGCGCACGTGTGGGAGTGGCGCGAGGAGGCGAAACGCCGGGGCGTAACTCCGCTGCCGCGAGAAATCACGGTACAGCTGACAGAGCTCCGGCGGGATCTCATGGCGACATGGAGAGTGCGACTGTCGCAGCCCAGCGCTGGGCACGCCACAATTGCGGCGATAAGTCCCCTCTTTGAGGAGTGGTTAGAGAGGCGCCACGGCGTCCTCACCTTCCGCCTGACGCAGGTCCTCACCGGACACGGTTGTTTCGGGAGGTTCCTGTTTCGCATAAGGCGGGAGGAAACGCCCGGGTGTCACCATTGTGTGGATCGCCCAGAGGACACGGTGGAGCATACAGTGGAGGTCTGCCCGGCTTGGGCAGAGCACCGCCGTGTTCTCACGGAGGCGATCGGCGGCGGCGATCTCTCGCGTCCGAGCCTGGTCCAGGCCATGGTGCGGAGCGAGAGTGCATGGGAGGCCGTCACCTCCTTCTGCGAAGCGGTAATGCTCGCGAAGGAGGAGGCGGAACGCGTGAGGGAGAGGCAGCCTCACGCTCTCAGTCGCCGCAGGAGACGCCCTGGGCGGCGGGAATCGATAGCCGATTCCCAGCCACCGTAGGCGCGGGCTTGCGGACGGTGAGTAGTGGGTAGCTCGCCGTCCGGTGAGGACCAGGCCGGGTCGACGGCGCGTTGTGTTCCACGCGCGCCTCAAAGAGATGTCAGCAAAAGATGGGGTCCAATAGGGCCGATGCCGCTGGGGTCGCGGGTTGTTTGAAAAAGATACCGTGGCCCTGGCATAGGCAACTGAAGGAACACGGGTGGGTTTTAGTCAGTAAAAGTCTGACACGCCCTTCCGCTCCACCCAGAGCGGGAGAAGTTATTTGATGATTTCCCATCCACAAAAAAAAAAAAAAAAAAAAGGCACCAGTAAAGAAGTCTAACTAAACCCAAAAGGGAATATTATTCCATGGGGATGGTTCATCAGGCGGTCAATCAATCTGCCTAGCCTTTTCCCAACTATAATGGGGTCGGCTTCCAGTCTTAACAGGATGCAGCTGAATACCAGTATTTTACATGGAGCGACTAACTATCTGATCTCCACAATCCAGTAACTGGGTATTACGGTACCCTTGGTAAGACCTGTTGTCAGACTTTCGGGCTTTTGGCGACCCGTAACGGCTGTCAAAGATCCATGAATGACAGCCGGGACCAAAGGCATAACGTGCTATCCGAGGCACGGAAGAGTTTCGGTATGTAAAGATGGTCATCCATCCACGGACCAACGCCGGCCAGCGTATGATGAATACCTGATGGATCGACCTGTGTGGCTGTTATTACTTAGCCACGTGCTCCTACACCAGGCAGCCTTTTCTGTAAAAACCTCACAGTGAAAACTAAAGTGACCTGAGTCTGGAGTGAACCGTCATTCCACCTGATGCTAGTGATTGATACTAAAAAGATAACTATTACATATAATAAAATCGAAAATTTTCCGTATCTGTACATTAAAGATTTTTGCAAAAAAGTAGGTACTGCAAGACGCGAGAAATAAGTAACAGAACGTTAAAAAAACATTTTTTGAAATGGTTGTCTGTTTGTCGGTTTGTTTTGCGCGCATCACGTAAAATCCACTCATTGGATTCAAAATCGAGTAACTTTTGGCTTTTATTTAATCAAAATCGACTTACAGAATCAAAAGATTTTTTTTTTATTTAGAAATCTCATTTTCATTTATATCAGAGAATGTTTTTAACCGAAAAGGAGGTTATCAATTCAACACGTATGTACATATTATTGGAACTGCAATATATTCACATATGATAATCTATTAGAGCTTCCAAACAAATATACAAAATTTTATGTATGTTTGTGTGTTTGTATGTTTATATGTATGTATGTTTGTCCACGCATTTCTCCAAAACGATTAATCGGATTGTGACAATTTTATTTTTATTAGCTTACATCTACTTGTCAAAGGGAAACATCTCAAAACCTTGGTCAATTTCTAGTGTAATATTTAAAACAAAATTATTAACTACAAACAAATATTCCAGTTTTTAGTAAAAACTAAAAATTACGAAATATAAAAACAACGTCAATTACGATCAGACGCTGATCAGATTCGCCAAAATGTTAATAGAATGCCAATTTCATGTGACGATTTCGATGAGTCACAAGGATATGACGCTGTGGGTCATGGTGTTCCTTGGATTAATAGAGGGGGGGGGGGGGTAGAGGGGATTTTGAATTAACTATTCTGAAGCTGCTTCCATAGGTAGTATGGTCATACGCTGAAATTTCTGTGGTGCTCTCAAATGGAAAAGTGCATATTGAAAATATTCAAGACCTTCCAGAGCTTATAAAATCACTTTTTAAGTGGCGAAGATCCATAATCTAAACACTTTTTAGACAACATCCGCTTATACAATGGTGCGTTTCAAATGACGTCTTTTGGGGCAAAATAAATTACACAGGGGCCACTTATGCCAACCTTTAACATTCCAGGCCAAATTAATCATCTCATAGGATCTTTACTACTACAAGATGAGCCAAAATTTCTTTAGATTTATTTTGTATTGGACTACATTCAACAAACTGAAAACAGAAATAGGATTTCCCTCAACTGAATAAGGAATTTATATCTCAACTCCAAAACATGATGCATCAAGTCAATCTTTACGGATACATCACTGCAAGACTTTTATATCATTATGTGTATTGTGACCCAACATCATTGACAAATCCACCAAATTCATGGCTATGCAAAAGAGCAATTCTGACATCAAGTCACGATCAGATAATGATAGAATATTGACGAGTGTCCCGGGGGAAAGCACTGAATATAGCTCTATTAACAGAATAATGGAACAAGAAGACGTTATCAACCGTCCTATATTTTTTTTAGTCTCACGAGTGGCTCCGGTTTGCCATCACACAATATCAAATTAAAAGTAGGAGTAAATACCCATTATCATTTTACGCCCGATTCCTATATTCGAGAAACGAGTCTTTTTGCTTACGGGTGGTAGTTTTGTCTACGAGACGTAACCCAAAAGTGTCCCTATAAAAAACCTTTCGTAAGGGACGTTACCGCTGGCTTCCTACCTACGGATGGGAGGGAGACGAATAACGGATAGTAGGATAAATGTATGGAGATGACAACTTGTAGCGTTCCTATTAAATTTTTGAAACGGTAACCAGCTGTTAATGTTACTAGACGTAAGTGATTTTCTTACCGGCTGAAATCGGTCGGTTGTATACTAAAGTTTTACGTACTTTCGCTATTAACGTTAAAAAAACTAAAATATCTCATTCAGATAGTGGATTGAGTGATCTAGAAATGTTATCCGACTAGATTAGCTCAGATTTCGAGAAAATCGTCGTATTAATTGTAGGAATTACCTAATGAGTGTAAACCATTTGAATACCTTGGATTTTTTTTGAATTCCATCTTAGTTTTCGGCTGGATAAGCCTTTTGTCGAACGGTTACTCGTCAAAATGTACTCTCATTTAAGAGTGAAGGGAGCCAGTTATGTAATATATGTATTTTTTTGTATGTTTTTTAGGACATTTTTATTATAATTTATATCCGGCTAATTTTCAACAAACTACAATAACCTTAAAATTATTTTTATCTCAGGAACAATGACATACACCCTTTTGTACACCAGTTTTTATTAGCATTAAGGTTTTCTACGTTTACTAGTTACGGATTTGGAAAGATTTATGATAGTATTGTTTCTATGGGAAAGATTGTTTATAAATTACAGAGTTACAGATACAGTGTTGTCATTTATTTTCATTATTATCTCGTTACAGTTGCGTTTTGTTCACTTCTGCAGTAAGTACTTAATGGCTAACATTATTTTTTTAATGCCAGCTGGCGTGGTTGGTTAAGATACCACCTATCACGCCGCAGGTTGTGGGTTCGATTCCTATCCAGGACAAACATTTGTGTGCATGAACATGTCTGTTTGTCCTGAGTCTGGGTGTAATTATATATATAAGTATGTGTTGACAAAAAAAAAGTAGTGTATGTAGTATATCAGTTATCTGGTTTCCATAGTACAAGCACTGCTTAGTTTGGGATCAGACCGTGTGTGGAATGTCCCAGGATATTATTATTATTATTTTATTATTTATTTAGCAAAAATAGATCAAATTATTTAAATAAATTATTATATAAATCAAATTATCGTTAATACTTAAAACAAGCACCACTTTCATTTAGCTTGTTTGTTACAACGAAACGCAATAAATGCCTGACAGTTGTCATCGGAAGGTTTCGATCAGCGGGTAACCAACATCTGTTCGTCGCAGGTAGAGGTCGGAGAACGTTTTAGGAACGTCTTTGAAGGCTCGTTACTCGAGACTCAAAAACAATTGGTTACTGATGTAATAACGATTCGTTAAATATAGGAACCGGGCATTAAGAAATTTAAGTCCTAATAAATTATGTAACGCCACCAGATTGAAAGTCAAGACTTCAAGAGTTTACAACCAAACGTTATTGAAACAGAGATTTTGACAGGTTGCGGCACAGGAGATAGCGTTTTTCCTACCTCGAGTTCCTCTAATTCATAATAATTTCCCATTTCATTTTAAACGGTTACAGTCTCCGGCGAGTTTATGCTACGCAATGACCATAAACAAAGCACAACCTAGGATAATTTTTTTCGGTAGCGGGCGTAGATTTGAGTGTGAGTTAAATACGTGCCTCTTTCCTGTATAGTAATTTAAATAATTTACAATCTATTGTGCACATTCCTGGAAATTCGACTTATAATATACAGAAAAGCGTCATTGTAGAGTACAGAGGTACATTAGCATTGGTTGCGGCTTTACTTACGTAGGTTATTATCGAATAAAGTATGTAACCTGCCCAAACAACAAACACCAAAACAATGGTGTAAATAGTCGTACTAACGAACTAACGTTACTACTACGTTACGTTAACGTTACTTACGTTTTATAATAACAGGCTGAGATAGATCTAAGTCACGCGGACGAAGTCTAGGTCATAGCTACTTGGTAAATAAAACTTAATAGGAAAAACAATTCAGGTGAGATTCATTAATTTAATATGTACAACACACAGCTAGGAACACAACAATTAACAATTAAAACATAGGGGTTCAACACTAAAGACTTAGATAACAATCAGAACCGTAGAATAATCAGTGATGATGTTCAGGAACAATGTGTTTAGCGTGACCCTCGTACTTCACGTTGGCGTTGAATCTGTAAAAACGAAATTATTGAATAACACATTTCAAGGCATAACTTAGTCAGTAGCTACACTAGGTACAGCTAGTTTCAAATGAATGTGTATGTGAATACTGACCCAGTTTTTTTGTCAGCGTGGTACTCGACGATCCTGATGGTGCCGTCGGGCTGGTGCAGGCTGTACACGCCCTTCACGACGTGGCCATCACGAGCTTCATGCTGAGACTTCTTGTCACCAGTGTGAGGGTCCTCCACTTTGTACGCGAACTCGTATTTGGGATGAGACTGTAAGACAAGTGACGGTTAGCAAAACCTGTCTTAGAAGAAATTAGTAAAATTTTATAATACTATGATTGGCACAATGATC
Source organism: Dicycla oo (assembly GCA_948252095.1). NCBI lineage: Eukaryota > Metazoa > Arthropoda > Insecta > Lepidoptera > Noctuidae > Dicycla > Dicycla oo. The sequence continues at coordinate 22,936,653 of OX411714.1, forward strand.
TTACATAGTACTCGACGTGTTTCTCTGTGGCATGTCCGTGGTGCTGCTTGATGCTCTGTGATGAGGAGGCGTGACCGTGGTGATGCTCGTGACCGTGACCCTCTTGTGGCCGCGCGGCGACGACCGCAACGACAGCAGCGACTAGGATGATCTGTGCAGGAGAATTTATTTTTAGAATTTCTATTTTCGGAACTTGTAGAGGATAATATTTTGTTTTTATTTCATAGGTTATATATGTTATAATAGTTTTAAGTGTTGTTTTTTGAAATAATACCTTGTACATTGTGATATATTGTACTCTTTACTGTTGGAGTTCTGAATGGTGACTGATAGTAAACCAGCACATACATTTTATTTTTATACATTTGATTAAAGGGTCTGTGGGACTGTTTTTCGTAATACGAAACAAATGTTTAACCAGTTTTCTGCATTGGTCTTATTTCGGAAAGTTGTTCGGTTTTTGATAATATTATTAGTTTAATTAACTTCTTTCTTAATGGCAGGGCATTGACATTCACCAAAATAAGGTGTATACCGTATGGCTTACGGTACGGTTAGGTATAAGGAGCGGACAGATTTGACCTTAAGCTTAGTCTCCCAGTGGTGTGATGATAATTTGGTATCTCTTAACGCCACCAAAACACAGGCGTGTCATTATACCGATAAAAGGAGTCGTTTTGACGAAACTCCTACTTTTCGAGGTACATCTATTCCTGTAACTGATCAGCTTGAGCTCCTAGGCATGGAGTTGACTTCTGGTCTGAACTTCGGCGCCACCATCGAGCACAAAGCCCAAACAGCGGCCAAGAAGCTGTGCATTCTAAATAGGGTGAAGCGATACTTTACGCCTGTACAGCTTTTAACCCTTTACACAGCGCAAGTCCGATCCTGCAAGGAGTATTGCAACCACCTTTGGGATGGATCAGCTGAGTGCCAACTAGCTGCGCTTGACCCGGTGGAACGCAGAGCTAAGAGGCTCATTGGCGACGTAGAACTGGTGGATGCCAAGCGTGAAGGTTGGCTCATCGCCGCAAGGTTGCCTGCTTGTCGGTCTTTTACAGATTGTACTTCGGCGAGTGGGCCCAAGAACTCCACGACCTGATTCCACCGGCTCCCTTCTACTATCGGACATCTAGACGCACTGCCAGTTACCATGCCTACTTGGTTGATATTCCACTAATTCGCACTAAGCGTTTCCAAATGTCTTTTATAATGCGCACAGCAAAAGAGTGGAACTCACTACCTGCGTCTGTGTTTCCGAGTGCATACAACCCTAATCTCTTCAAAATGAGAGTGAACAGCTTCATCTCGATTAGCTCACTCCATCGTCTACTCTGTCTCTGTCGCCTCCGACCTAGACTAGAGTCAAAAGCAAACCCATCTCAAATAAAATAAAAATACATACTATGTTAAAATGTTCATCCTACAAAATGTTCTATTCTTTTCTATATAAATGAGGCCATCATCATCATCTGCCTAGCCTTTTCCCAACTTAGTTGTGGTTTGCTTCCAGTCTAACTGGTATTTTATATGGAGCGACTGCCTATCTGACCTCTATAACTCGGTTACTATGTAATACGATACCCCTTTAGTAAGACTGGTTGCCAGACTTACGGGCTTCTGACGACCCGCAACGACTGTCAAAGATCCATGAATGACAGCAGGGACTAACGGCTTAAAGTTCTTTTCCATCCACAGACCAACCGACCAACCTGACGGATCAACCCAAGGGGCTGTTTTTACTTGGCCACAAGCCCATTAAATACATAATATATATAACTACTACTTTAATATTAAAAAATGTGGAGGTACCAACAACAGAATGAATTGTTTTTCAAATTTAATTCATATTATTCGTTATTGTGTATAAAAATGTTAAAAACAATAAAATAGTTTTTAGTTACCAAGTAAAACGATTTTGTGAAAAGTTTGTGAAATCTTTTTACAAGTTCACTGACATGTTGGTAGGTGTATTTTGTATACTGTGTCACTGTACTGATATAGTGGGCATTTGACGTCACTGCCAATACTATGATACTATTGGCAGTGACGTCAAAAGCCCACTATATCGTTAATGATAATTAACAACCTAGTAAGCCTAATGGACTTTGATTGTGAGATTGTATTTTTTTTTAATGAGATTGCTAATAAAACATAAAAAATCCGCCTTCCTGATTTTTTGGTACAAAATTAGTAAAAAAAAACCCGTCAAGAGCGAGTCGGACTCGCGCACCTAGAATTACGTACCTACTATTCTACTTCCTACATAACATACTTCCTATACTACTGAGCCTAAAATTTTGTAAAAAATACAGAAAATAGTTCTAAACCTATAGATTACAGGAAAACTTATTATAAGTCCGTGGTCTTAAAATGACATGATAAATCTCTCAATATTGTGCGTACAACCTTACAGTTGCGGTTGGAATGTATGAGAGAACATGTCAATCATCAACTACAATGTTAAGTTTGTTCTTGGGATAAATTCATCCCAACTACGGAACCCTTCATTGTGCGTGGTCCGTCACGCACTTGGCCAGTTTTTTATATCTCATAACATGTGCAAAAATCGTGAGTGGTGAAGTCGTTTTGCTTTTTTGTTGGATTTCCTGGGAGGTACTGATAATATTTTCTTTTAAATCTGATTTTAATTCAAATCTGGAAAGATAAATGAGATGCTGTTGCAGTAGCCTCCTCTTGAATAGCCGACACAGTACGAAATGGTGGCTGACTTTGTAGGAACAAATATTATAAATGCGAAAGTTTGTGAGGATGTTTGTTACTCTTTCACGCAAAAAACTACTGAACATAAAATTTGGCACACAAACAGTTTATAACTTGGATTAACACATAGGATACTTTTAATCCCGATATTCCTACGGGTTCGAGACTTATGCGGATGAAACCGCAGAGCGCTGCTAGTCGTAATAAAAAGTGTGCAGACATTGTTATATTTTTCATGTTATTTTATATAAACTTCTATATTTCAGATTTTTCTCTATTCAAACTTAGGAGATCGGGGGAAGGGGGGGGGGCCATATTTTTATTTACATTTTTCATCAAAAGTCGAAAACTAAGCGGCCTAAACAAAAAATTAAAAATGTTTGTACATGATACCCCACATGTCCTAAGCATTTGTTTTGAAAACTTAAGAAAGAAAGAAATAATATTATTTCTTAAGTTTTCAAAACAAATGCTTATAGTAGCCCCACTTCGAATATTTAAGAACCCTTTCAGACCCTGTTGCAAAAAAATATATAAACATTATTATTTCTTTCTTACGAGTATTTGCAAAATCGTTGGGCAAACGTCATCTAAAACTATTCCAAAATTAAAGTTGATAGCTTTAGTAGTTCTCAAGAACTACTAAAGAACTACAACTACTAAAGAACTACAATTAGCTAACTGTGACAGACAGACAGACAGACTGAGTCGCACCATAAGGGTTCCTTTATACCATTTTGGTACGGAACCTTAATAGTAGCTCAGCGGCAATACGGAATCATCGGTATATCTGACGGTGGTCAAGGCTCCATAAAATAGAAACCAGATAGCTTGACGCGCTATGATAGCTTGACGCCCTACTAGGTACGTAGGGCGTCAAGCTATCATAGCGCATTTTATTTTTTTTAACGTGTTTATAATAGATTACTTTTAAGGCCTAAAAAATATTCTGTAAAAGAGTTTCTTGTTGCAAATTTTTTAATGTATCGTTCGGCCACCATTTCGTACTGTGTCGGCTATTCAAGAGGAGGCTACTGCAACAGCATCTCATTTATCTTTCCAGATTTGAATTAAAATCAGATTTAAAAGAAAATATTATCAGTACCTCCCAGGAAATCCAACAAAAAAGCAAAACGACTTCACCACTCACGATTTTTGCACATGTTATGAGATATAAAAAACTGGCCAAGTGCGTGACGGACCACGCACAATGAAGGGTTCCGTAGTTGGGATGAATTTATCCCAAGAACAAACTTAACATTGTAGTTGATGATTGACATGTTCTCTCATACATTCCAACCGCAACTGTAAGGTTGTACGCACAATATTGAGAGATTTATCATGTCATTTTAAGACCACGGACTTATAATAAGTTTTCCTGTAATCTATAGGTTTAGAACTATTTTCTGTATTTTTTACAAAATTTTAGGCTCAGTAGTTTCGGAGATAAAGGGGTTCCCCCCTTTATCTCCGTGTTTAATTATCGTCTATTTTCTTAAATAAATTTAAAGCAATTTTTTTTTTAATTATAGAAAAAATACATTTGAGATCCTCACAGTAAATCCTGTCATTCGGTACAGTTTGCAATTTTTTTTTTAATTTTCTTTATTCCCCCTAAAATTGATCTCCTTATTCAAAATTATAATATTAATACACTTCCGCATTTGGGTCAGAGAAATTCATAATTGTACCGAATTTCAACTTAATCGGTCCATTAGATTCGAAGCTAATTGGTTGTGACAGACGGACAGACAGACACACGAGTGATCCTATAAGGGTTCCGTTTTTTCCGCTTGAGGTACGGAACCCATAAGCTATTATTAATGATTCGGAATGTGTAACTTAAAAATAATATTAAGTTATTTTAATATTATCTACATCAATTTGCGCCGCCTTTGACCACGCAAGTGTATATGTGTACGTGTCAGCAAAGTTATTTTGTGATTTTAAATTGTAATTACTTTTGACCACGTGGCCCGATTTTAATGCAACAAGGACTAAATTTTACCTCAAGATACGGACTATGACAATATTCCTAATCCCTTAAATCTCTGAAAAACGTGGTGGGTACACAAACATAGAAATGTTTGTGTACCCATTTTTTTTTTCGTTTATCTACATAATGAATATTAAAATCATCCCCTATTTTACCTCCTTAAGGTGCGATTTTACAAAAGCGCTGAAAGATGTTTTTCTTTGTTTGTTACAAAAAGATTTTATTTCATTTCAACTTCAGAAATTATGGATTTCCCATACAAACTTTCATTCCCTATATCACCGCCTGTAGAATTTCTAAGAAAAAGTGTAGCCTATGTCTGTCCCCGGGATCTATCACCTCGCTAAATTTCATCAACCTCCGTTTAGTGGTTTAGGCGTGAAAAGGTAACATACAGACAGATAGACAGTGTTACTTTCGAATTTATAATATTTGTATGGAGTATGGATAAGATTACACGAAATAAAGTTACTATTCAACACGTATAACGGATGTTTTTGGTTTATTTAGGTATCATTGGATCTGTTTGCGATAGTTTTTTAATTATTTGTGATCCTGCATAGGTAATGTAAACGTGCAATATATTTATAATACCTTCTGGAAATACCATTTTTCAGCAAAAGTCGAGTTGCACAGAAGTGAATCGATTAATGTTTCTGCATTATTTTTTTTACGAGAATAGTCAGCTGAACTAAGCAAATATTATAAATTGCAAGGGGTAATAAATAAACTATGACAAATAATAATTATTCGGGAATAAAAACATTGTAACTGAGATTCAATAAATCAAATAATTTAATATTGTACAACACACAGCTTAGAACATAATAATCAACGATTTAAGACATAAGGTTCAACAACAAAGTTCTTTAACAATGAGATCTATAAAATAATCAGTGATGATGATGATGTTCAGGAACAATGTGTTTGGCGTGACCCACGTACTTCACGTTGGCGTTGAATCTGTGAAAACAAAAATAAAATTTTATGACACATTTAAGGCATAATTTCATCGGTACAGCTTATTTTAAAGGAACGTTTATATGCACACTCACCCAGTTTTCTTGTCAGCGTGGTACTCAACGATTCTGATGGTGCCGTCAGGCTGGTGCAGACTGTACACGCCCTTCACGACGTGGCCATCGCGAGCTTCATGCTGAGACTTCTTGTCGCCGGTGTGAGGGTCCTCCACTTTGTACGCGAACTCGTATTTGGGATGAGACTGTAAGACATGACACGGATATTACATCGATCCTTATACATATAAAAACGCAAAACTCTAAATCATGATTTGGAAGTTGTCATACATAGTACTCGACGTGTTTCTCGGTGGCGTGTCCGTGGTGTTGCTTGATGCTCTGTGATGAGGAGGCGTGCCCGTGATGTTCCTCGTGGTGGTCCTCGTGATGATGCTCCTCGTGGTTCTTGTGCTGCTCTTCATGTTTCTCCTCATGGTATTCTTCATGTTTCTCCTCATGGTGCTCCTCGTGGTGTGCGGGCTCGTGTTTGGTCTCGTGAGTTTGGTGCAGTACTATGCTCTGTGACGAGATAGCGTGACCGTGACCGTGGTGGTGATCGTGACCCTGCCCTTCTTGCGGCCGCGCAGCGGCCATGGCGATCACAGCGGTGACTAGGATTATCTGTTTAAAAATAATTAAATGTATTAATTTTGTGTACATGTTTGATTAACCTAAAAAGTATATATTTTTAACTGTTGTTTAAAATCGTACCTTGTACATATTGATAGTTTGTATGTATTCTTTACTCTTGAAATGTTGAACAGTGACTGATAACCTCTTCGTACATAATTTTTCTTTTTATACACATTAAAGGGTCTGTGATACAGTATTACGCAATGCGTTGTACACTTGTCAGACCAGGTTGCCATAAACACTGACCTTGTAGTAAAGTTTTAAATCCACGTTAATTGACTCCTGCATGAAAAAGAAAGTACTTTTACGTAGGACATTGACATTCATTCAAATAAAAGTTATATTGTTGCGAAGTTTTAAACCAAAATATTAATACATTCAAGGATCTAGATCTTATCGAGCTTGTTTTCACTAAGAGCCATCTAAATGAACGTTCAAATAACAGTGCACTGTTAGATTTTCAACACTTGGCTTAGCGCTGAGTGTTGAAAATCTAACAGTGCAATAATAATTAGGCGTTCATTTAGTTGTTTCCTAGTGTTATTGAAAACGGCCATTAGTCTGTTTCGATGACAATTAGTTTTGTTTCTTTTTTTTTTCGTGTAAATTCAGTTTAATTTGGCTCGCCCTAGAAAGAACAAGTTTAACTCTTCCAAGGGCCCTCGACTATTATAATTATAATTTGTTGATCAGTATTGTATGTACAGTTTGGCCTGGGCAGTACTGTATGTCAAATAGGACCTAGGTGACATAATTAATGACCACTGTGTTTTTCTACTGAGAAAATGATAATTACAAACACAACAAAAAAAGAATTACCCAAATAGGTGCAACCATTCTGAAGTGATGCACTTGCATACATTCAGCTGTTGATTTTTATTTATTAAGATTAAAATAGAAGTAAAACCCAGCTTTGCCCGGGTAGGATACATCGTATTTTAATGGCATGAGAGAGATCTGTTTAAATATACGGTGTATATAAATCACATAAATACAATTAATTAATTAAAATAATTAGAAATGAATAAAATAACTTATTAATTTATCTTTTATTATATAAGAACATTCTAAAACATTTGGGAGCATACTGGATTGTGATCGAATATTCTGAATCATTTTAGTGAATTAAATTTGATTATTCAAAATAATTCCAAAATGTTAAAGAACATTCTAGAACGTTTAGAAGCATTCTGGATGATAACTGACTATTCTAAATCATTTTAAGCCTTTAAATTTAAGGACGTATCCGGAATTGTATGGACAAAAACCCAGAATCAACAAGAACGAAATGTTTACCAATGGGTCTAATAAGCATTTGACGTCACCAAAGGGGAAAATCAGAAATCCATGGAGTATAGGAGCTATGAGCCAACAAAAATGTGGCCGTTGTTGTTATTGTTGGTTATTCTGTTGTTTTAATTTTCTGGGATTTTCTTTTTATAAAATCGCAGAACACGTTCCACGTCCCAGAGAACGTTTCTCCTGATTTTTGTTATTATTTTTGTAATAACAAAAATCAGAAGAAACGTTAAAATATATTTCATTTACACGCGGCAGACACTTCGAGACGATGTATGATAGACAATTTGTCCAAGATTAGAACTTCGTTCTCTATATCCTTTACGGTGAAGTCGTATCTATTGAGCTATAATCGTTTCGTTTACTAACTCATGCTCAAATCTGTTAAGACCATTTAAGAAACTATGGTAGATCTCTCTGAAAATGTCACTCGCCGTCAGAATGAATTCAATGGTGAGAACATCCATGATATATTGTAGATAGGCACGGATATAAGGAAAAGGCATTTGAAAATAAACGTCGGATTGATTTCGAAAACCTGAACGATTTAAATCAAGTCTCCTTTATTTTTGGACTGGTGTGAGTTACCAACAATTCAATACCATTTTGGATGAAATTCTATCTTAACTAGAACATTCCAACAAAAAAACCATTTTGGGACAACTAGGGAAGGCAATGTCTGAAAAAGGAGTACGTTCCGCGGCACCACAGATTAATACAGATGGGACACTCAGCAGTTTTGTAAAGCTGCAAGTACGCGGCGGGTTCGACTTCTCGAGCCAATTCAGTGCGGGCTGCCGCGCACCGGCCAGCTCGCACGGTCAGTTCGATACGCACTCACACGCCGCGTTGTAAAAGATGACAACCCTAACGAGTCAGAAGGTATAAGAGTTACGCGATAGAAAGAGATGCAACTTGTAGGTGAATATAAATGTAGGTAATAAGCGTTGTGGGATCTGTTTGCACTATACTGTAGCAAGAGCCGCTTTTTATTTAAATGATTTTCGGAATGTCCCATCTGAATTAATCTGAGGCGGCACCTAGGATGCAACCATATAATAGCGAAAATGAATCAAAAGCAGTGATCGTTTTAGACGTCACTTATTTATTTGTGCAAAAAAGCTCGAATTTCCTCTTTCAGTGCCAAAGCGACAGCTTACATAAGAACTCCAATCTATTAAAGCCATTCGTGATAGTATGTGGAGATGGCTACATTATAGCTCACTGGACCCTACAATGCTAGAACGTCTGATGCGACAATATTGCGGCAGATATTAGATAACCGTGGCGACTATCTGGAAGATGCTCCTATACGGTGGTTTTTGGAGAGCGTCGAGGTAATGATCCTGGACAAAAGATTTCGCGATGCGTTACCGTATGCAAAAGAGTGTGGATTTACGGTATTTACCCCACAGTTCCTGAGCAGAAATGAAACTCAATTAAGTACTGAGGCTGCAAACAAAACCAGTCTTGTAACAATGATTAGATGGGTGGTTGAGACAGTGAACGGAAAAATGAAGCTGTATTTTAAAATATTTAGACATATATATTTTAATAATACGTTACCAAACGCAATGATGCATTCCCGTATAGCTGCAGCGCTTATAAAAGGTTGCTTATAAACGCAACCCATGAGTGCTACAGTGACAGCCGCCTTAACGATAACTACATCGAAATGATCGACAGACATATGAAACACAACGAATGCCTGACAGTTGTCATCGAAGGGCTTCGGTCAGCGGGTAACCAACATCTGTTCGTCGCAGGTAGAGGTCAGAAAACGTTTTAGGAACGTCTTTAACGGCTTGTTATTCGTGACTCAAAAACAATTGGTTACTGATGTTCATACAATAACGATTCGTTAAATATAGGAACCGGGCATTAAGAAATTTAAATCCCTCTTAATTATGTAAAGCCACCAGATTGAAAGGCAAGAGTTTACAGCCAAACGTTATTAAAACAGAGATTTTGACATGTTGCGGTACAGGAGATAGCGTTTTTCATACCTCGAGATTCTCTAATTCATAATAATTTCCCATTTCATTTCAAACATTTACAGTCTCCGGCGATGCAATTACCATAAACAAAGCAAAACCTAGGACATTTTTTTTCTGTAGCGGGCGTAGATTTGAGTGTGAGTTAAATACGTGCCTCTTTACCGTATTAGTAATTTAAATAATTTACAATGTATTGTGCACATTCCTGGTAATTGGACTTCTACTATACGGAATAGCGTCATTGTAGATTACAGAAGTACATTAGCATTGGTTGCGGCTTTACTTACGTTGGTTATTATCGAATAAAGTCTGTAATCTGTCCAAACAACATACACCAAAACAATGGTGTAAATAGTCGTACTAACGATCTAACACAGTTATGTTACGTTTTATAATAACAGGCTGAGATAGATCTAAGTCACGCGGACGAAGTCTAGGTCTTGGTAAATAAAAATCTTGGTAAATACTTGGTAAATAAAACTAAATAGGAAAAATAAGTCAGCTAATATTCATTAATTTAATGTATACAACACACAGCTAGGAACACAACAATTAACAATTAAAACATAGGGGTTCAACACTAAAGACTTAGATAACAATCAGAACCGTAGAATAATCAGTGATGATGTTCAGGAACAATGTGTTTAGCGTGACCCTCGTACTTCACGTTGGCGTTGAATCTGTAAAAACGAAATTATTCATTATTTAATAATTATTTATTTATTTACACATTTCAAGGCATCATTTATTCGGTAGTTACACTAGGTACAGTGTGAATACTGACCCAGTTTTTTTGTCAGCGTGGTACTCGACGATCCTGATGGTGCCGTCGGGCTGGTGCAGGCTGTACACGCCCTTCACGACGTGACCATCACGAGCTTCATGCTGAGACTTCTTATCGCCGGTGTGAGGGTCCTCCACTTTGTACGCGAACTCGTATTTGGGATGAGACTGTAAGACATGTGACGGTTAGCAGAACCTGTCTTAGAAGAAATTAGTAAAAGTCTATAATACTATGACTGACACAATGATCTTACATAATACTCGACGTGTTTCTCAGTGGCGTGTCCGTGGTGCTGCTTGATGCTCTGTGATGAGGAGGCGTGACCGTGGTGGTGCTCGTGACCGTGACCCTCTTGTGGCCGCGCGGCGGCGACCGCAACGACAGCAGCGACTAGGATGATCTGTGCAGGAGAATTTATTTTTAGGATTTCTATTTTCGGAACTTGTAGATAATAGTAAGTTTTTATTTCATAGGTTATTATAAAAGTTTTAAGTGCTGTTTTTGAAATAATACCTTGTACATTGTGATAATTTGTACTCTTTACTGTTGGAGTTCTGAATGGTGACTGATAGTAAACCAGCACATAAATATTATTTTTATACACTTGATTAAAGGGTATGTGGGACTGTTTTTCGTAATAAGAAACAAATGGTTAACCTGTTTTCTGCATTGGTCTTATTTCGAAAAGTTGATCTGTCCTTGATATATTAGTATTACTTTAATTAATTAACTTCTTTATTAATGGCAGGGCATTGACATTCATCAAAATAAGGTATACATAATTATTATGTTAAAATGTTCATCCTACAAAATGTTCTATTCTTTTCAATTTTTTTTTTTTAATATTTATTTATCATCTAAACTAAAGAATACAGGATTACCTATTACATAGCAACCAAAAACCACTAAGGTTTAAACTTGTGCTATCATGAGTCTATATTAAACTTAACAATCTTGAATTTTATAAGTATGCGTTATTGTCGATACAATGAATAACATCTTTAGGTAGGTATTTAAATAGTTACAGTCATTCCTAAATAATACTTAAATAATATTGCTTAAGTTTACATTTGATATTTTTATGTGTAGTAAATAAATGAGTTCATCATCATCATCTGCCTAGACTTTTCCCAAATATTAGGTTGGGGGAAAAGTCTTTTCGCATTATAGTATGTATGAACTTGTAATAAAATCTCTTTGGCTATACTATTTGTATCTGGCTGGTTTTGGTATCATTGAAAGTTTAAATTTTAAAGAACATAATTCCAAATTCAAATTAGGAAAATGTGTGATTTTCATTCGTTTTTCGTACCGTCAAGATAAGTAAATCTAATGAAGAAATTCGATACATTTTAAAATTTTACTACAAAAAAGGTAAAAATGTAACGCAAGCCGCGAAAAAAATTTGCGATGTTTATGGACCTAGTGTAGTGTCTGTGAGAGTAGCACAAATTTGGTTTAAGCATTTTCAATCCGGAAATTTTGATGTCAAAGATGCACGTTGCTCTGGTCGCCCTATTACGAATAAAATGGATGCCATTTTTGAAAAAGTGGAGCAAGATCGGCATATCAGTAGTTACGACGTAGCTGAAGAACTGGAAATTGACCACAAAACAGTTTTGGCGCATTTTTTTATTTTTTTTTATTTTTTTTATTTGTGATGGGTTTGCTCTTGACTCTAGTCTAGGTCAGAGGTGACAGAGACAAAGTCGACGATGGAGTGAGCTTACCCAGAAGAAGCCTGTTCACTCTTACTTTGAAGAGATTAGGGTTGTATACGTTCGGAAACACAGACGCAGGTAGTGAGTTCCACTCTTTTGCTGTGCGCATTATAAAAGACATTTGGAAGCGCTTAGTGCGAATTGGTGGAATAGCAACCAGGTAGGGATGGTAACTGGCAGTGCGTCTAGATGTCCGGTGGTAGAAGGGGGCCGGTGGAATGAGGTCGTGGAGTTCTCGGGCACACTCTCCGAAGTACAATCTGTAGAAGACCGACAAGCAGGCAACCTTGCGGCGATGAGCCAAGCTATGAAGCTTGGCATCCACCAGTTTTACGTCGCCAATGAGCCTCTTAGCTCTGCGTTCCACCGAGTCAAGCGCGGCTAGTTGGTACTTAGCTGATCCATCCCAAAGGTGACTGCAATACTCCATGCAGGATCGGACTTGCGCTTTGTAAAGGGTTAAAAGCTGTCCAGGCGTAAAGTATCGCTTCACCCTATTTAGGATGCCCAGTTTCTTGGCCGCAGTTTGGGCCTTGTACTCGATGGTGGCGCCGAAGTTGAGACCAGATGTCAACTCCATGCCTAGGAGCTCAAGTCGATCAGTTACAGGAACAGATGTACCCCGAAAAGTAGGAGTTTGGGCGAAACGACTCTTTTTAGCGGTAAAAAGACACGCCTGCGTTTTGGTGGCGTTAAAAGAGACCAGATTATCATCACCCCACTGGGAGACAAAGCTTAAGGTCAAATCTGTCCGCTCTACCATGGCCTCTCTCAAGGAACGAACTTCAGCCCCGCTAGTTTTTGCGCTGGACAAGTATCTCTCTGAAACTGTACTGTCATCTGCGTACCCAACAATACCAGGCCGAAGCAGGTCATTGATGTGCAGCAGGAAAAGAGTTGCAGAGAGAACAGACCCCTGAGGAACTCCGGCATCAATAGCCATAAGGTCAGAAGAGCAGCCATCAACAACTACTCTAATCGACCGTTCACTAAGGGAATCTGATATCCAGCTACAAAAATCAGCTGGGATGCCATAAGCAGGAAGCTTGCTGAGCAGAGCAGCGTGCCAGACCCTGTCAAAGGCCTTCGAGATGTCAAGCGATACAGCCAGTGCTTCGCCGTGTTTCTCGATGGCTTCGCCAAAGCAGTGCGTGACATACACAAGAAGATCGCCAGTTGACCGTCACCGGCGAAAGCCATATTGACGGTCACTGAGAAGATCATTGTCTTCAAGGTAGTTCAGCAACTTATTGTTCAGTACCCTTTCCAATACTTTGCACAGAATGGAGGTAATGGCGATCGGACGGTAATGGGCAGGGTCTGCACGGTCGCCTTTTTTGGGCACTGGTTGTACATTTGCAAGCTTCCAGGATTTCGGCACCGTTCTTTTTTCAAGAGAGAGGCGGAACAAACGTGTCAATACAGGAGACAGTTCAGGCGCACACTGCCTCAACACTCTCGCTGGAATGCCGTCAGGCCCGCTGGCCTTGTTCACGTCTAGACTGCACAATACTCTTCGGACCTCTTTAATGTGTACTGCGATCTCCGGCATCGAGGAGTCACAATGAGGTACAGTAGGTGGTTGCTTTGAGCCAGCGTCCAGACGTGAATTGCTTGCGAAGAGAGATGCAAATAAATTTGCCTTCTCAGTTGCAGAGTGAGCCAGCGACCCATCAGGTTTCATCATAGGAGGTAAAGTGGGACGACAGAAATTCGTTTCAACCGCTTTAGACAGGGACCAGAACTGTTTACTACCCGGAGGGTGCGAAGCCAGCCTGGCCCCGATATGTCCGACATGGTCAAAACGTGCCCTACGCAAAACCCGCTTGCAGAACTTGGCGGCAGAATTAAAGGCTCTCTTCTTCGCGCGAACCCTGCGCGCTCTAACTTTGCGGTCGCGGGCCTTGACCCAGGCTTGGTAGGCAGTCTCTTTTCGGGCCTCAGCGTGGGCACATTCTGCATTATACCAAGGCCGGGATTTGTGACCGAGCGGGATGTCGGAGAATGGAATAAAATATTCCATCCCCTGCCGAATCACGTCCGCAACCGCGTCAGCACAGCGCGAGGGGTCACCCGAGGAAAAGCACACTTGCCGCCATGGATAAGACGCAAAAAAGTGCCGCATCTCATCCCAGTCTGCTGACCCGTATCGCCATACTCGCCTCGTGCCTCTAGGGCTCTCATCTGGAGGAGAGCAGGTTGATATGGATTTCACCAGACAGTGGTCAGACGTTCCCAGCGGGGCTGAGACCGATACTGAATGACTGTCCGGATCAGATGCCAGCAGAAGGTCCAAGCAATTGGGTGTATGGCCGTCAACATCCGGTACCCGCGTTGCCACATTCACCATCTGGGTTAGATCTAGCGTTAAAGCAAAATTGCGCGCCTCCAACCCAGCATGGTCAGTTTTCTGGTATGGGAACAACCATCATAATGGGCGTTGAAGTCCCCCAGAAAAATGAGCTTCGCCGTTGGGTACCGTTGCTGGGCTACGTCAGTCGACTCCACGAGGAAATTAAAGAGCGCTGTTGTCTCCTGGTCACCGCTATGCGATCGGTAGATGCCGATGTAGAGAGATTTCTCCACGCCAGTATCCACAAGTAGCCATATGGCAGAGAAACTCGATTTCTCAAAGCAACGGAGACGACGACAACAAATGTCATCGCGGACGTAAACACAGACCCCAGCTTGCTTCTTGAACTTGTGTTCAAGAGAGTACCCCGGGTAGTTGAGGTACGCCACGTCCGACGGGGTTGTTATCTTCGTCTCCGTTAGGAAAAACAGGTGCGGCTTCTCGGTCTCAAGGTGGTGATGGACCGAATCGAGATTGGAGTGCAACCCCCTGATATTAGTGAGGTGCACTTTTAGTGGGAGGAAGTACAGCCGTTGTTTTACCTTATTTTTCTTTGCTTTGTGTGTCATATTGAGTGGAGTTGTTGGGGGAAAAAGTCGACTTGTCGAGGCGCCGCTCAGTGATCCAAGTGGAACACTAGAGCCAACCAAACCTACGGGGAACTCATCTGGAGACTGCGGGGACGCCCGAACCCCCCCGGATATGGCCACCGGGTCCTCCCATCCAGTCGCCGGCTGGCACGGTGGAGCATACCGGGATTTTTCGCGAGTTGGCGGGGCAGCCTTTGGCACGTGGCTGGCGTGCTACTTGGGCCCCCTACTGACTGCGGTCGGCCAACGGCTGGCACCGTGCTTCGGATCCCGCTACCCTCCAAAATGAGTTACCCGGCTAGCTGACTCAGAGACCACAACCGGTGCCAAACAGCGCAACTGACAATCTCCTTCTCCCCCAAAGGCACTGGCACTCCCACACACCGACGGAACACAGCAAGCTGCTTGGCGCCGGACTCCGGTGGGATGGTGGTCGCGAGCCAGGCGGCCCCTTGCGGAGCCTACCACCGCTAAGTGGGATCGTTCAGCCGTACCACAGGCAAGCCTGTGGTGCCGTTGCCCGGTGTGGACCACTAGGAGGAAAAAAACTTTTGCGCATTTGAAAAAAACTGGGTACACAAAAAAGCTCGACATTTGGGTACCTCACGAGCTCACTGAAAGAAACCTAATGAACCGTGTACTCATTTGTGATTCTTTATTACGACGTAATGAAACCGAACCATTTTTGAAAAAGCTGATAACTGGTGATGAAAAGTGGATCACGTATGACAAGAACGTGCGAAAAAGGTCGTGGTCAAAGGCCGGTCAGGCTTCACAGACTGTGGCGAAACCCGGGTTAACTCGCAACAAGGTGATGCTGTGTGTGTGGTGGGATTGGAAGGGCAGTATTCATTATGAGCTGTTACCACCAGGCAGGACCATCGATTCTGAACTCTACTGCGAACAACTGATGAGATTAAAGCAAAAAGTTGAGAGAAAGCGGCCGGAATTAATCAACAGAAGGGGTGTGGTTTTTCATCATGATAACGCTAGACCTCACACATCTTTAGCCACTCAGCAAAAATTAAGAGAGTTTGGCTGGGAGGTGTTAATGCATCCGCCGTATAGTCCTGACCTTGCACCTTCAGATTTCCACCTGTTTCGGTCTCTTCAGAATTCTTTAGGCAGTGTCAGGTTAACATCACGAGAGGACTGCCAAAACCACTTGTCGCGGTATTTTGGTAGCAATGGGATCATGTCCCTACCTACAAGATGGCAAAAAGTTATCGAACAAAATGGTACCTACATACTTTAGTTAAATGTAAATAAACTATATTAAAAAATGTTTTGAATTTTCTTAAAAAATGCGAAGAAACTTTTTCCCCAACCTATTATTTGTGCATTAATTTTTTTACCAGAATAGTCAGCTAAACTAAGCTATTATTAATAATTGCAACGAGTAATAAATAAACTATGACAAATAATAATTCTTTGGGAATAAAAACATTGTAACTGAGATTCAATAAATCAATTAATTTAATATTGTAGCTTAGAACATAATAATCAACAATTTAAGACAAAGGTTCAACAACAAAGTTCTTTAACAATGAGATCTATAAAATAATCAGTGATGATGATGATGTTCAGGAACAATGTGTTTAGCGTGACCCACGTACTTCACGTTGGCGTTGAATCTGTGAAAACAAAAATAAAATTTTATGACATATTTAAGGCATAATTAAATTAGTACAGCTTGTTTTAAAGGAACGTTTATATGCACACTCACCCAGTTTTCTTGTCAGCGTGGTACTCGACGATCCTGATGGTACCGTCGGGCTGGTGCAGACTGTAAACGCCTTTCACGACGTGGCCATCGCGAGCTTCATGCTGAGATTTCTTGTCGCCGGTGTGAGGGTCCTCCACTTTGTACGCGAACTCGTATTTGGGATGAGACTGTAAGACATGACATGGATATAACATCATTCCTTATACATATAAAAACGCAAAACTCTAAATCATGATTTGGAAGTTGTCATACATAGTACTCGACGTGTTTCTCGGTGGCGTGTCCGTGGTGTTGCTTGATGCTCTGCGATGAGGAGGCGTGCCCGTGATGTTCCTCGTGGTGTTCCTCGTGATGATGCTCCTCGTGGTTCTTGTGCTGCTCTTCATGTTTCTCCTCATGGTATTCTTCATGTTTCTCCTCGTGGTGCTCCTCGTGGTGTGCGGGCTCGTGTTTGGTCTCGTGAGTTTGGTGCAGTACGATGCTCTGTGACGAGATAGCGTGACCGTGACCGTGGTGGTGATCGTGGCCCTGTCCTTCTTGCGGCCGCGCAGCGGCCATGGCGATCACAGCGGTGACTAGGATTATCTGTTTAAAAATAATTAAATGTATTAATTTTGTGTACATGTTTGATTTACCTAAAAAGTATATATTTTTAACTGTTGTTTAAAATCGTACCTTGTACATATTGATAGTTTGTATGTATTCTTTACTCTTGAAATGTTGAACAGTGACTGATAACCTCTTCGTACATATTTTTTCTTTTTATACACATTAAAGGGTCTGTGATACAGTTTTACGCAATACGTTGTACACTTGTCAGACCAGTTTGCCATAAACACTGACCTTGTAGTAAAGTATTAAATCCACGTTAATTGACTCCTGCATGAAAAAGAAAGTACTTTTACGTAGGACATTGACATTCATTCAAATAAAAGTTATATTGTTGCGAAGTTTTATACCAAAATATTAATACATTCAAGGATCTAGATCTTATCGAGCTTGTTTTCACTAAGGGACATCTAAATGAACGTTCAAATAACAGTGCACTGTTAGATTTTCAACACTTGGCTCAGCGCTGAGTGTTGAAAATCTAACAATGCAATAATAATTAGGCGTTCATTTAGTTGTTTCCTAGTGTTATTGAAAACGGCCATTAGTCTGTTTCGATGACAATTAGTTTTGTTTCTTTTTTTTTTCGTGTAAATTCAGTTTAATTTGGCTCGCCCTAGAAAGAACAAGTTTAACTCTTCCAAGGGCCCTCGACTATTATAATTATAATTTGTTGATCAGTATTGTATGTACAGTTTGGCCTGGGCAGTACTGTATGCCAAATAGGACTTAGGTGACATAATTAATGACCACTGTGTTTTTACGTATAATTTCTACAGAAAAAATGATAATTACAAACACAACAAAAAAAGGATTATCCAAATAGGTGCAACCGTTCTGAAGTGATGCACTTGCATACATTCGGCTGTTGATTTTAATTTATTAAGATTAAAATAGAAGTGAAACCCAGCTTTGCCCGGGTAGGATACATCGTATTTTAATGGTATGAGAGAGATCTGCTTAAATATACGGTGTATATAAATCACGTAAATACAATTAATTAATTAAAATAATTAGAAATGAATAAAATAACTTATTAATTTATCTTTTATTATATAAGAACATTCTAAAACATTTGGGAGCATTCCGGATTGTGATCGAATATTCTGAATCATTTTAGTCTTTGAATTAAATTTGATTATTCTAAATTATTCCAAAATGTTAAAGAACATTCTAGAACGTATATGAGCATTCTGGATGATAACTGACTATTCTAAATCATTTTAAGCCTTTAAATTTATGGACGTGTCCCAAATTGTATGGACAAAAACCCAGAATCAACAAGAACGAAATGTTTACCAATGGGTTAACTATAATAAGCATTTGACGTCACCAAAGGGGCAAATCAGAAATCCATGGAGTATAGGAGCTATGAGCCAACAAAAATGTGATAACGAAAATCGTAATCATGTTCTTTCTTTTCATGTTGCCGTTGTTGTTATTTGGTGTAGGTGTTGTTATTGTTGGTTATTCTGTTGTTTCCATTTTCTGGGATTTTATTTTTATAAAATCGCAGAACTCGTTCCACGTCCCAGAGAACGTTTCTCCTGATTTTTGTTATTATTTTTGTAATAACAAAAATCTGAAGAAACGTTAAAATATATTTTATTTACACGCGGCAGACACTTCCAGACGACGTATGATAGACAATTTGTCCAAGATTAGAACTTCGTTCTGTATATCCTTTACGGTGAAGGGGTATTTGTTGAGCTATTATCAGTTCTACATACCACTTCTCGCTCGAATCGGTTAAGACCATTTAAGAAACTAGGGTGGATCTCTCTGAAAATGTCACTCGCCTTTAGAATGAATTCAATGGTAAAAACATCCATGATATATTGGAGATAGGCAAGGATATAAGGAAAAGGCATTTGAAAATAAACGTCGGATTGATTTCGAAAACCTGAACGATTTAAATCAGGTGTCCTTTATTTTTGAACTAGTGTGAGTCACCAACAATTCAATACCATTTTGAAAGAAACTCCATCTTAACTGGAACATTCCAACACAAAAACATTCTTGGGAATCTATTTGAGCAAGATAAGAACTTAAGAAGCGGTGAACTAAACCAAAGACCAGCATAAATTTTTGGAATGCCTAGATCCGCTATTCATTTGAGAATAAAACAAGCAAGAGAATGTCAGAAAAACGTACTCCGTTCCGCGGCACCACAGATTAATACAGATGCGACACTTAGCAGATTTGTAAAGCTGCAAGTACGCGGCGGGTTCGTTTTGTCGAGCCAATTCAGTGCGGGCTGCCGCGCACCGGCCGGCTCGCACGGTCAGTTCGATACTCACTCACACACCGCGTCGTAAAAGATGACAACCCTAACAAGTCAGAAGGTATAAGAGTTACGCGATAGAAAGAGAGGCAACTTGTAGGTGAATATAACTGTAGGTAATAAGCGTTGTGGGACCTGAATTGCACTATACTGTGTATATTTTCGAAGTGTCCCATCTGAATTAATCTGAGGCGGCACCTAGAATGCAACCATATTACCCGTGACGAAGTCATAGCAAGAAACGGAGTGTTACCGAACCATGTTTTTGGAAGCGAAAATCAAGCAAAAGCAGTGATCGTTTTAGACGTCACTTATTTATTTGTGCAAAAAAGCTCGAATTTCCTCTTTCAGTGCCAAAGCGACAGATTACATAAGTACTCCAATCTATTAAAGCCATTCGTGATAGTATGTGGAGATGGCTACATTATACGTCACTGGACCCTACAATGCTAGAACGTCTGATGCGACAATATTGCGGCAGATATTAGATAACCGTGGCGACTATCTGGAAGATGCTCCTATACGGTGGTTTTTGGAGAGCGTCGAGGTAATGATTCTAGAGATTTCGCGATGCGTTACCGTATGCAAAAGAGTGTGGATTTACGGTATTTACCCCACAGTCCCTGAGCAGAAATGAAACTCAATTAAGCACTGAGGCAGCAAACAAACCCAGACTTGTGACAATATGTAGTTCGATGGGTGGTTGAGACAGTGAACAGAAAAATGAAGCTGTATTTTAAAATATTTAGACATATTTATTTTAATAATACGTTACCAAACGCAATGATGGATTCCCGTATAGCTGCAGCGCTTATAAACGCAAGCCATGAGTGCTACAGTGACAGCCGCCTTAACGATAACTACATTGAAATGATCGACAGACATATGGATCGCAACGAATGTCTGACCGTTGTCATCGTAGGGCTTCGGTCAGCGGGTAACCAACATCTGTTCGTCGCAGGTAGAGGTCAGAAAACGTTTTAGGAACGTCTTTAACTGCTCGAAATCAATTGGTTACTGATGTACAATAACGATTCGTTAAATATAGGAACCGGGCATTAAGAAATTTAAGTCCTAAATTATGTAAAGCCACCAGATTGAAAGTCAAGAGTTTACAACCAAACGTTATTGAAACAGAGATTTTGACAGGTTGCGACACAGGAGATAGCGTTTTTCATACCTCGAGTTTCTCTAATTCATAATAATTTCCCATTTCATTTCAAACACTTACCGTCACCGGAGAGCTTATGCTACGCAATGACCATAAACAAAGCACAACCTAGGATAATTTTTTTCGGTAGCGGGCGTAGATTTGAGTGTGAGTTAAATACGTGCCTCTTTCCTGTGTTAGTAATTTAAATAATTTACAATATATTGTACACATTCCTGGAAATTCGACTTATAATATACAGAAAAGCGTCATTGTAGATTACAGAGGCACATTAGCATTGGTTGCGGCTTTACTTACGTAGGTTATTATCGAATAAAGTCTATAACCTGTCCAAACAACAAACACCAAAACAATGGTGTAAATAGTCGTACTAACGAACAAACACAGTTATGTTACGTTTTATAATAATAGGCTGAGATAGATCTACGTCACGCGGACTAAGTCACGGTCATAGCTACTTGGTAAATAAAACTTAATAGGAAAAACAATTCAGGTGAGATTCATTTATTTAATGTATACAACACACAGCTAGGAACACAACAATTAACAATTAAAACATACGGGTTCAACACTAAAGACTTAGATAACAATCAGAACCGTAGAATAATCAGTGATGATGTTCAGGAACAATGTGTTTAGCGTGACCCTCGTACTTCACGTTGGCGTTGAATCTGTAAAAACGAAATTATTCATTATTTAATAATTATTTATTTATTTACACATTTCAAGGCATAATTTATTCGGTAGTTACACTAGGTACAGTGTGAATACTCACCCAGTTTTTTTGTCAGCGTGGTACTCGACGATCCTGATGGTGCCGTCAGGCTGGTGCAGGCTGTACACGCCCTTCACGACGTGACCATCACGAGCTTCATGCTGAAACTTCTTGTCGCCGGTGTGAGGGTCCTCAACTTTGTACGCGAACTCGTATTTGGGATGAGACTGTAAGACAAGTGACGGTTAGCAAAACCTGTCTTAGAAGAAATTAGTAAAATTTAATAATACTATGATTGGCACAATGATCTTACATAATACTCGACGTGTTTCTCAGTGGCGTGTCCGTGGTGCTGCTTGATGCTCTGTGATGAGGAGGCGTGACCGTGGTGGTGCTCGTGACCGTGACCCTCTTGTGGCCGCGCGGCGACGACCGCAACGACAGCAGCGACTAGGATGATCTGTGCAGGAAAATTTATTTTTAGATTTTCTATTTTCGGAACTTGTAGATAATAGTTTGTTTTTATTTCATAGGCTATAATTGTTATAATAGTTTTAAGTGCTGTTTTTGAAATAATACCTTGTACATTGTGATAATTTGTATTCTTTACTGTTGGAGTTCTGAATGGTGACTGATAGTAAACCAGCACATACATTTTATTTTTATACATTTGATTAAAGGGTCTGTGGGACTGTTTTTCGTAATACGAAACAAATGTTTAACCAGTTTTCTGCATTGGTCTTATTTCGAAAAGTTGATCTGTCCTTGATATATTAGTATTACTTTAATTAACTTCTTTATTAATGGCAGGGCATTGACATTCATCAAAATAAGGTATACATAATTATTATGTTAAAATGTTCTATTCTTTTCTATTTTTTTAATATTTATTTATCATCTAAACTAAAGAATACAGGATTACCTATTACATAGCAACCAAAAACCACTAAAGTTTAAACTTGTGCTATCATGAGTCTATATCTCAATATCAAACTAAACAATCTTGCATTTTATAAGTATGCGTTATTGTCGATACAATGAATAACATCTTTAGGTAGGTATTTAAATAGTTACAGTCATTCCTAAATAATACTTAAATAATATTGCTTAAGTTTACATTTGATATTTTTATGTGTAATAAATAAATGAGGTCATCATCATCATCTGCCTAGCCTTTTCCCAACTATGTTGCGGTTTGCTTCCAGTCTAACTGATATTTTATATGGACCGACTGCTTATCTGAACTCTTTAACCCAGTTACTAGGTAACACGATACCCCTTTAGAATAACTGCTTGTCAGACTTTCGGGCTTCTGACGACCAGCAATGACTATCAAAGATCAACAAATGACAGCCGGGGCCAACGGCTTAAAGTTCTTTCCCATCCACAGACCAACAGTGGCAAGCGTAGCTTAACCTGATCGATCAACCCATGCGGCTGTTATTACTTAGCCACAATCCCCTTTAATACATAATATATATAAGTTGTACTTCAATATTAAAAAATCTGGAGGTACCAACAACAGAATGAATTATTTTTCAAATTTAATTAATATTTGGTATTGTGTATAAGAATGTTAAAAACAATAAAATAGTTTTTAGTTACCAAGTAAAACCATTTTGTGAAAAGTTTGTGAAATCTTTTTGCAAGTTCATTGACATGTTGGTAGGTGTATTTTATATACAGTGTCACTGTATATAAAATACACCATATTGTCATAGATAATTAACAACCTAGTAAGCCTAAAGAACTATAAGATTGTCTTTTTTGGTTTTCATGAGAGTGCTAATAAAAAAATTAAAATCCGACGCGTTCCAGATTTTTTGGTACATAAGTAGTAAAAAAACCGGTCAAGAGCGAGTGGGACTCGTGCACCCAGAATGACATACTATCCAACTTCCTACATAACATACTTCCTATCCTATTAATATTATAAATGCGAAAGTTTGTGATGAATGTTTGTTACGATTTCACGCAAAAACTAATAAACGGATATTCATAAAATTTAACGTACGATAAAACGTCATCTAAAACTATTCCTAAATTCAAGTGGATAGCATTAGTAGTTCTTGAGATATCTAGCTGTGACAGACAGACAGTCAGACTGAGTCGCGTCATAAGGGTTCCTTTTTACCATTTTGGTACGGAACCCTAACAGTAGCTCAGCGGCAATACGGAATCATTGGTATATCTGACGGTGGTCAAGGCTCCATAAAATAGGAACCAGATAGCTTGCCGCGCTATGATAGCTTGACGCCCTACTAGGTACGTAGGGCGTCAAGCTATCATAGCGCATTTTATTTTTTGTTAACGTGTTTATAAAAGATTACTTTTAAGGCTTAAAAAATATCCTGTAAAGGAGTTTCTTGTTCCAAATTTTTTAATGTACCGTTCGGCCACCATTTCGTACTGTGTCGGCTACTAGAGGAGGCTACTGCAACAGCAACTCCTTTATCTTTCCAGATTTGAATTAAAATCAGATTTTAAAGAAAATATTATCAGTACCTTCCAGGACATCCAAAAAAAAGCAAAACAACTTCACAACTCACTATTTTTGCACATGTCATGAGAAATAAAAAACTGGCCAAGTGCGTGTCGGACCACGCACAATTTTGGAATCCGTAGTTGGGATGAATTTATCCCAAGAACAAACTTAACATTGTAGTTGATGATTGACATGTTTTCCCATACATTCCAACTGCAAATGTAAGGTTGTACGCACAATATTAAAGAGATTTATCATATTATTTTAAGACCACGGACTTATTATAAGTTCTCCTGTAATTTAGAACTATTTTCTGTATTTTTTACAAAGTTTTAGGCTCAGTTATTTCGGAGATAAAGGGGGGAATGTTTAATTATCGTCTATTTTCTTAAATAACTTTAAAGCAATTTTTTGTTTTTTTTTTAATTATAGAAAAAATACATTTGAGATCCTCACAGTAAAGCCTGTCATTTTAGATGTAACACGGTACAGTTTGCAAAAAAAAAATCTTTTTGCCCCCTATAATTGACCTCTATATTCAAAATTATAATATTAATACACTTCCGCATTTGGGTCAGAGAAATGCATAATTGTACCGAATTTCAACTTAATCGGTCCATTAGATTCGGAGCTAATGGTTGTGACAGACGGACAGACAGACACACGAGTGATCCTATAAGGGTTCTGTTTTTTCCGCTTGAGGTACGGAACCCATAAAAAGATCTGTTTTTTATGATTCGGAATGTGTAACTTAAAAATAATATTAAGTTATTTTAATATTATCTACATCAATTTGCGCCAGCTTTGACCACGCAAGTGTATATGTGTACGTGTCAGCAAAGTTATTTTGTGGTTTTGAATTGTAATTACTTTTGACCACGTGGCCCGATTTTAATGCAACAAAGACTAAATGTTACTTCAAGATACGGACTATGGCAATATTCCTAATCCCTTAAATCTTTTAAGGGGTTATGAATATTTTAAGGGATATTATCTACATTATGAATATTAAAATCATCCCCTATTTTACCTCCTTAATGTGTGATTTTACAAAAACGCTGAAAGATATTTTTCTTTGTTTCTTACAAAACGATTTTATTTAAATTTTCCGTATCCCTAACTTCAGAAATTATGGATTTCCCATACAAACTTTCATTCCCTATATCACCGCCTGTAGTATTATGTCTAAGAAAAAATGTAGCCTATGTCTGTCCCCGGGATACCATGTATCACCTCGCTAAATTTCATCGGACTCCGTTTAGTTGTTTAAGCGTGAAAAAGGTGACATAAAGACAGATAGACAGAGTTACTTTCGAATTTATAGTATTTGTATGGAGTATG
Source organism: Dicycla oo (assembly GCA_948252095.1). Lineage (NCBI taxonomy): Eukaryota > Metazoa > Arthropoda > Insecta > Lepidoptera > Noctuidae > Dicycla > Dicycla oo. The sequence continues at coordinate 22,962,100 of OX411714.1, forward strand.
GATAAGATAACACGAAATATAGTTACTATTCAACACGTTTAACGGATGTTTTTGGTTTATTTAGGTATCACTGGATCTGTTTGTGATAGTTTTTTAATTATTCGTGATCCTGTATTATGTAAATGTGCAATATATTTATAATACCTTCTGGAAATACCATTTTTCAGCAAAAGCCGAGTTGCACAGGCAATCGATTAATGTTTATGCATTAATTTTTCACCAGAATAGTCAGCTAAACTAAGCAATTATTAATAATTAGGAGCCACACTCAAAGCTGTGTGTAGATGTCGCTGTAGTCGACTGTACCTTGCTTACCTTTCGTGACAGTAGTGTGACTGCTATAATTATATGAGATTTTAAAGTGTAATTCGACTATAATTCGTACGCCTTATGAATGTGCCTCAACTAAAAGCTGAGCTCCGTTAAAGGAACGCAGCAACTGCCGACAAAAATGCCAATTTTATTGAAAGGAAAACACTTAAATTATTTAAGGTTATGATTGTTTGTGAGCTTTTTTCTATAAGCCACGGACTAACATTCTTATTTTTTTTATATATTACATTCGTAAGATGGAAACCAAAACTTTGGTACTTACTGCGACATCCAAGACGACACCGCATACCTATGTCCAACTTCTGATACATTCAGAGACAAATGCAGACACTTGTTTACCAATGATTAGCAGACAGGCAATACAGGAATATTTTGAAAACTAAGTACCTATATTGATTGATTAAATCTTTAGGAGACTACTTTACTACATAGATTAGCTAATATAGTATATTTTATGACATATTTATTATGATGACAATAATTATATTTTATTAGGTGATAATCTTGATTCTTGTGTTTTATAGATGTAGTGCCCAGGCTAAAGGACAGCTTCTTTACTAATCTAATATAATTCTCTTCTGTGAAATACGCAGCAGACAATCGTGCAGTACTACTAGCCTTAAAGTTACTACGTAACGCCAATTTCCATTGTTTGCTACCCTTACTTTCTTTAGGAAACAAAATATGTACTCCTCTATTTTTACAAGTTAACGCACTACATTATGGCATTTTGGACAAAATTATGGAAAATAGGAAAGCTAAACTTAGTAGATTGCAAAAATCCATACGATTTGACAGCTAATATATCAAAAAAGGTACAGTCCATTGTGCGCCATCTATCGTGATAAATTGTATTTGTACATTATAATCAACAATTTAAGACATAAGGGTTCAACAACAAGGTTCTTTAACAATGAGATCTATACAATAATCAGTGATGATGATGTTCCGGAACAATGTGTTTGGCGTGACCCACGTACTTCACGTTGGCGTTGAATCTGTAAAAACAAAAATAAAATTTTATTACACATTTAAGGCATTATTTAATTAGTACAGCTTGTTTTAAAGGAACGTTTATGTACACACTCACCCAGTTTTCTTGTCAGCGTGGTACTCAACGATCCTGATGGTGCCGTCAGGCTGGTGCAGACTGTAAACGCCTTTCACGACGTGGCCATCGCGAGCTTCATGCTGAGATTTCTTGTCGCCGGTGTGAGGGTCTTCCACTTTGTACGCGAACTCGTATTTGGGATGAGACTGTAAGACATGACACGGATATAACATCGATCCTTATTCATATATAAACGCAAAATCTAAATCATGATTTGGAAGTTGTCATACATAGTACTCGACGTGTTTCTCGGTGGCGTGTCCGTGGTGTTGCTTGATGCTCTGTGATGAGGAGGCGTGACCGTGATGTTCCTCGTGATGCTCCTCGTGGTTCTTGTGCTGCTCTTCATGTTTCTCCTCATGGTATTCTTCATGTTTCTCCTCATGGTGCTCCTCGTGTTGTGCGGGCTCGTGTTTGGTCTCGTGAGTTTGGTGCAGTACGATGCTCTGTGACGAGATAGCGTGACCGTGACCTTGGTGGTGATCGTGACCATGTCCTTCTTGCGGCCGCGCAGCGGCCATGGCGATCATAGCGGCGACTAGGATTATCTGTTTAAAAATAATGAAATGTATTAATTTTGTATACATATTTGATTTACCTAAAAAGTATATTTTTTTAACTGTTGTTTAAAATCGTACCTTGTACATATTTATAGTTTGTATGTATTCTTTACTCTTGAAATGTTGAACAGTGACTGATAACCTCTTCGTACATAATTTTTCTTTTTATACACATTAAAGGATCTATGATACAGTATTACGCAATGCGTTGTACACTTGTCAGACCAGTTTGCCATAAACACTGACCTTGTAGTAAAGTATTAAATCCACGTTAATTGACTCCTGCATGAAAAAGAAAGTACTTTTACGTAGGACATTGACATTCATTCAAATAAAAGTTATATTGTTGCGAAGTTTTAAACCAAAATATTAATACATTCAAGGATCTAGATCTTATCGAGCTTGTTTTCACTAAGGGACATCTAAATGAACGTTCAAATAACAGTGCACTGTTAGGTTTTCAACACTTGGCTCAGCGCTGAGTGTTGAAAATCTAACAGTGCAATAATAATTAGGCGTTCATTTAGTTGTTTCCTAGTGTTATTGAAAACGGCCATTAGTCTGTTTCGATGACAATCAATTTTGTTTTTTTGTTTTCGTGTAAATGCAATTTAATTTGGCTCGCCCTAGAAAGAACAATTTTAACGCTTCCAAGAGACTCTCGACTACAGTAGTTATAATTTGTTACTGATCAGTATTGTATGTACAGTTTGGCCTGGGCAGTACTGTATGCCAAATAGGACCTAGGTGACATAATTAATGACCACTGTGTTTTTTCGTATAATTTCTACAGAGAAAATGATAATTACAAACACAACAAAAAAAGAATTACCCAAATAGGTGCAACCATTCTGAAGTGATGCACTTGCATACATTCAGCTGTTGATTTTTATTTATTAAGATTAAAATAGAAGTGAAACCCAGCTTTGCCCGGGTAGGATACATCGTATTTTAATGGCATGAGAGAGATCTGTTTAAATATACGGTGTATATAAATCACATAAATACAATTAATTAATTAAAATCATTAGAAATGAATAAAATATCTTATTAATTTATCTTTTATTATATAAGAACATTCTAAAACATTTGGGAGCATTCCGGATTGTGATCGAATATTCTGAATCATTTTAGTCTTTGAATTAAATTTGATTATTCAAAATAATTCCAAAATGTTAAAGAACATTCTAGAACGTTTAGAAGCATTCTGGATGATAACTGACTATTCTAAATCATTTTAAGCCTTTAAGTTTAAGGACGTATCCGGAATTGTATGGACAAAAACCCAGAATCAACAAGAACGAAATGTTTACCAATGGGTTTACTATAATAAGCATTTGACGTCACCAAAGGGGAAAATCACAAATCCATGGAGTATAGGAGCTATGAGCCAACAAAAATGTGGCCGTTGTTGTTATTGTTGGTTATTCTGTTGTTTTAATTTTCTGGGATTTTCTTTTTATAAAATCGCAGAACACGTTCCACGTCCCAGAGAACGTTTCTCCTGATTTTTGTTATTATTTTTGTAATAACAAAAATCAGAAGAAACGTTAAAATATATTTCATTTACACGCGGCAGACACTTCGAGACGATGTATGATAGACAATTTGTCCAAGATTAGAACTTCGTTCTCTATATCCTTTACGGTGAAGTCGTATCTATTGAGCTATAATCGTTTCGTTTACCAACTCATGCTCAAATCTGTTAAGACCATTTAAGAAACTAGGGTAGATCTCTCTGAAAATGTCACTCGCCGTCAGAATGAATTCAATGGTGAGAACATCCATGATATATTGTAGATAGGCAAGGATATAAGGAAAAGGCATTTGAAAATAAACGTCGGATTGATTTCGAAAACCTGAACTATTTAAATCAAGTCTTTTTTATTTTTGGACTGGTGTGAGTTACCAACAATTCAATACCATTTTGGATGAAACTCTATCTTAACTAGAACATTCCAACACAAAAACATTCTTGGGAATCTATTTGAGCAAGATAAGAAGCGGTGAACCAAACCAAAGACCAGCATCAATTTTTGGAATGCCTAGATCCGCTATTTAGTTGAGAATAAAACAAGCAAGAGAATGTCAGAAAAACGTACTCCGTTCCACGGCACCACAGATTAATACAGATGGGACACTTAGCAGATTTGTAAAGATGCAAGTACGCGGCGGGTTCGTTTTGTCGAGCCAATTCAGTGCGGGCTGCCGCGCACCGGCCGGCTCGCACAGTCAGTTCGATACTCACTCACACGCCGCGTTGTGAAAGATGACAACCCTAACGAGTCAGAAGTTATAAGAGTTACGCGATAGAAAGTGATGCAACTTGTAGGTGAATATAAATGTAGGTAATAAGCGTTATGGGACCTGTTTGCACTATACTGTAGCAAGAGCCGCTTTTTATTTAAATGATTTTCGGAGTGTCCCATTTAAATTAATCTGAGGCGGCACCTAGGATGCAACCATATAATAGCGAAAATGAATCAAAAGCAATGATCGTTTTAGACGTCACTTATTTATTTATGCAAAAAAGCTCGAATTTCCTCTTTCAGTGCCAAAGCGACAGCTTACATAAGAACTCCAATCTATTAAAGCCATTCGTGATAGTATGTGGAGATGGCTACATTATAGCTCACTGGACCCTACAATGCTAGAACGTCTGATGCGACAATATTGCGGCAGATATTAGATAACCGTGGCGACTATCTGGAAGATGCTCCTATACGGTGGTTTTTGGAGAGCGTCGAGGTAATGATCCTGGACAAAAGATTTCGCGATGCGTTACCGTATGCAAAAGAGTGTGGATTTACGGTATTTACCCCACAGTCCCTGAGCAGAAATGAAACTCAATTAAGTACTGAGGCTGCAAACAAAACCAGTCTTGTAACAATGGTTAGATGGGTGGTTGAGACAGTGAACGGAAAAATGAAGCTGTATTTTAAAATATTTAGACATATATATTTTAATAATACGTTACCAAACGCAATGATGCATTCCCGTATAGCTGCAGCGCTTATAAAAGGTTGCTTATAAACGCAACCCATGAGTGCTACAGTGACAGCCGCCTTAACGACAACTACATCGAAATGATCGACAGACATATGAAACACAACGAATGCCTGACAGTTGTCATCGAAGGGCTTCGGTCAACGGGTAACCAACATCTGTTCGTCGCAGGTAGAGGTCAGAAAACGTTTTAGGAACGCCACCAGATTGAAAGTCAAGAGTTTACAGCCAAACGTTATTGAAACAGAGATTTTGACATGTTGCGGTACAGGAGATAGCGTTTTTCATACCTCGAGTTTCTCTAATTCATAATAATTTCCCATTTCATTTCAAACATTTACAGTCTCCGGCGAGCTTATGCTATGCAATTACCATAAACAAAGCAAAACCTAGGACCATTTTTTTCGGTAGCGGGCGTAGATTTGAGTGTGAGTTAAATACGTGCCTCTTTATCGTATTAGTAATTTAAATAATTTACAATGTATTGTGCACATTCCTGGTAATTGGACTTCTACTATACAGAATAGCGTCATTGTAGATTACAGAAGTACATTAGCATTGGTTGCGGCTTTACTTACGTTGGTTATTATCAAATAAAGTCTGTAATCTGCCCAAACAACATACACCAAAACAATGGTGTAAATAGTCGTACTAACGATCTAACACAGTTATGTTACGTTTTATAATAACAGGCTGAGATAGATCTACGTCACGCGGACGAAGTCTAGGTCTTGGTAAATAAAAATCTTGGTAAATACTTGGTAAATAAAACTAAATATGAATAATAAGTCAGCTAATATTTATAAATTTAATGTATACAACACACAGCTAGGAACACAACAATTAACAATTAAAACATAGGGGTTCAACACTAAAGACTTAGATAACAATCAGAACCGTAGAATAATCAGTGATGATGTTCAGGAACAATGTGTTTAGCGTGACCCACGTACTTCACGTTGGCGTTGAATCTGTAAAAACGAATTTATTCGGTAGCTACACTTGGTACAGCTTGTTTCAAATTAATGTGTATGTGAATACTCACCCAGTTTTTTTGTCAGCGTGGTACTCGACGATCCTGATGGTGCCGTCGGGCTGGTGCAGGCTGTACACGCCCTTCACGACGTGGCCATCACGAGATTCATGCTGAGACTTTTTGTCACCAGTGTGAGGGTCCTCCACTTTGTACGCGAACTCGTATTTGGGATGAGACTGTTAGACAAGTGACGGTTAGCAGAACCTGTCTTAGAAGAAATTAGTAAAATTCTATAATACTATGACTGGCACCATTGTGCCAGTCATAGTATTATAGAATCTTACATAATACTCGACGTGTTTCTCTGTGGCATGTCCGTGGTGCTGCTTGATGCTCTGTGATGAGGAGGCGTGACCGTGGTGGTGCTCGTGACCGTGACCCTCTTGTGGCCGCGCGGCGACGACCGCAACGACAGCAGCGACTAGGATGATCTGTGCAGGAGAATTTATCTTTAGATTTTCTATTTTCGGAACTTGTAGATAATAGTATGTTTTTATTTCGTAGGCTATAATTGTTATAATAGTTTTAAGTGCTGGTTTTGAAATAATACCTTGTACATTGTGATAATTTGTATTCTTTACTGTTGGAGTTCTGAATGGTGACTGATAGTAAACCAGCACATACATTTTATTTTTATACATTTGATTAAAGGGTCTGTGGGACTGTTTTTCGTAATAAGAAACAAATGTTTAATCAGTTTTCTGCATTGGTCTTATTTCGGAAAGTTGATCTGTACTTGATATATTAGTAGTACTTTAATTAACTTCTTTCTTAATGGCAGGGCGTTTACATTCATCAAAATAAGGTATACATAATTATTGTATTAAAATGTTCATCCCACAAAATGTTCTATTCTTTTCTATATAAATGAGGTCATCATCATCATCAGCCTAGCCTTTTCCCAACTATGTTGCCGTTGGCTTCCAGTCTAACTGGTATTTTATATGGACCGACTGCCTATCTGACCTCTATAACCCAGTTACTAGGTAAAATGATACCCCTTTAGTAAAACTGTTTGTCAGCCTTTCGGGCTTCTGACGACCCGCAACGACTGTCAAAGATCCACAAATGACAGCCGGGGCCATCGGCTTAAAGTTCTTTCCCATCCACAGACCAACCATGGCAAGCGTAGCTTAACCTGATCGATCAACCCATGCGGCTGTTATTACTTAGCCTCAATCCCCTTTAATACATAATATATATAAGTTCTACTTCAATATTAAAAAATATGGAAGTACCGACAACAGAATGAATTATTTTTCAAATTTAATTCATATTCGGTCGTGTATAAGAATGTTAAAAACAATAAAATAGTTTTTAGTTACCAAGTAAAACGATTTTGTGAGATCTTTTTGCAAATTCATTGACATGTTGGTATTTTGTATACTGTGTCATTGTACTGATATAGTGGGCATTTCACGTCGCTGCCAATACTCTATGTATTGGCAGCGACGTGCCCCAATATATCGTCAAAGATAATTAACAACCTAGTGAGCCTAATGAACTATAAGATTGTCTTTTTTGGTTTTCATGAGATTGCTAATAAAAAAATAAAAAAATCCGACGCGATCCAGATTTTTTGGTACGTAAGTAGTAAAAAAAACCGGTCAAGAGCGAGTGGGACTCGTGCACCGAGAATGACATACTATCCAACGTCCTACATAACATACTTCATATCCTACTATCCTACTAATATTATAAATGCGAAAGTTTGTGATGGATGTTTGTTACGATTTCACGCAAAAACTAATAAACGGATATTCATAAAATTTAAGGTACGATAAAACGTCATCTAAAACGTCAGAGCAAACGTCAAAGTATTCCTAAATTCAAGTGGATAGTATTAATAGTTCTTGAGATATCTAGCTGTGACAGACAGACATTCAGACTGAGTCGCGTCATAAGGGTTTCTTTTTACCATTTTGGTACGGAACCCTAATAGTAGCTTAGTGGCAATACGGAATCATCGGTATATCTGACGGTGGTCAAGGCTCCATAAAATAGGAACCAAATATCTTGACGCGCTATGATAGCTATCGCCCTATTAGATACGTAGGGCGTCAAGCTATCATAGCGCATTTTATTTTTTGTTAACGTGTTTATAAAAGATTACTTTTAAGGCTTAAAAAATATCCTGTAAAGGAGGTTCTTGTTCCAAATTTTTTAATGTACCGTTCGGCCACCATTTCGTGCTGTGTCGGCTATTCAAGAGGAGGCTACTGCAACAGCAACTCCTTTATCTTTCCAGATTTGAATTAAAATCAGATTTTAAAGAAAATATTATCAGTACCTTCCAGGACAACCAAAAAAAAAAAGCAAAACAACGAGAAATAAAAAACTGGCCAAGTGCGTGTCGGACCACGCACAATGAAGGGTTCCGTAGTTGGGATGAATTTATCCCAAGAACAAACTTAACATTGTATTTGATGATTGACATGTTCTCCCATACATTCCAACTGGAAATTTAAGGTTGGACGCACAATATTAAAGAGATTTATCATATTATTTTAAGACCACGGACTTATAATAAGTTCTCCTGTAATTTAAAACTATTTTCTGTATTTTTTACAAAGTTTTAGGCTCAGTTGTTTCGGAGAAAAAGGGGGGAATGTTTAATTATCGTCCATTTTCTTAAATAACTTTAAAGCAATTTTTTGTTTTTTAATTATAGAAAAAATACATTTGAGATCCTCACAGTAAACCCTGTCATTTGATATGTAACACGGCACAGTTTGCAAAAAAAAAATCTTTTTTCCCCCTAAAATTGACCTCTATATTCAAAATTATAATATTAATACACTTCCGCATTTGGGTCAGAGAAATGCATAATTGTACCGAATTTCAACTTAATCGGTCCATTAGATTCGGAGCTAATGGTTGTGACAGAAGGACAGACAGACACACGAGTGATCCTATAAGGGTTCTGTTTTTTCCGCTTGAGGTACGGAACCCATAAAAAGATCTGTTTTTTATGATTCGGAATGTGTAACTTAAAAATAATATTAAGTTATTTTAATATTATCTACATCAATTTGCGCCAGCTTTGACCACGCAAGTGTATATGTGTACGTGTCAGCAAAGTTATTTTGTGATTTTGAATTGTAATTACTTTTGACCACGTGGCCCGATTTTAATGCAACAAAGACTAAATGTTACCTCAAGATACGGACTATGGCAATATTCCTAATCCCTTAAATCTTTTAAGGGGTTATGAATATTTTAAGGGATATTATCTACATTATGAATATTAAAATCATCCCCTATTTTACCTCCTTAATGTGTGATTTTACAAAAACGCTGAAAGATATTTTTCTTTGTTTCTTACAAAACGATTTTATTTAAATTTTCCGTATCCCTAACTTCAGAAATTATGGATTTCCCATACAAACTTTCATTCCCTATATCACCGCCTGTAGTATTATGTCTAAGAAAAAATGTAGCCTATGTCTGTCCCCGGGATACCATGTATCACCTCGCTAAATTTCATCGGACTCCGTTTAGTGGTTTAAGCGTGAAAAAGGTAACATAAAGACAGATAGACAGAGTTACTTTCGAATTTATAATATTTGTATGGAGTATGGATAAGATAACACGAAATATAGTTACTATTCAACACGTTTAACGGATGTATTTGGTTTATTTAGGTATCACTGGATCTGTTTGTGATAGTTTTTTAATTATTCGTGATCCTGCATTATGTAAATGTGCAATATATTTATAATACCTTCTGGAAATACCATTTTTCAGCAAAAGCCGAGTTGCACACGCATGAATCGATTAATGTTTATGCATTAATTTTTCACCAGAATAGTCAGCTAAACTAAGCAATTATTAATAATGAGGAGCCACACTCAAAGCTGTTTGTAGGTGTCGCTGTAGTCGACTGTACCTTGCTTACCTTTCGTGACAGTAGTGTGACTGCTATATATGAGATTTTAAAGTGTAATTCGACTATAATGTGTACGCCTTATGAATGTGCCTCAACTAAAAGCTGAGCTCCGTTAAAGGAACGCAGCAACTGCCGACGAAAATGCCAATTTTATTGAAAGGAAAACACTTAAATTATTTAAGGTTATGATTGTTTGTGAGCTTTTCTCTATAAGCCACGGACTAACATTCTTATTTTTTTTTTAGATTACATTCGTAAGATCGAAACCAAAATGTTGGTACTTACTGCGACATCCAAGACGACACCGCATACCTATGTCCAACTTCTGATACATTCAGAGACAAATGCAGACACTTGTTTACCAATGATTAGCAGACAGGCAATACAGGAATATTTTGAAAACTAAGTACGTATATTGATTGAATAAATTTTTAGGAGACTACTTTACTACATAGATTAGCTAATATAGTATATTTTATGACATATTTATTATGATGACAATAATTATATTTTATTAGGTGATAATCTTGATTCTTGTGTTTTATAGATGTAGTGCCTAGGCTAAAGGACAGCTTCTTTACTAATCTAATATAATTCTCTTCTGTGAAATGCGCAGCAGACAATCGTGCAGTACTACTAGCCTTAAAGTTACTACGTAACGCTAATTTCCATTGTTTGCTACCCTTACTTTCTTTAGGAAACAAAATATGTACTCCTCTATTTTTACAAGTTAACGCACTACATTATGGCATTTTGGACAAAATTATGGAAAATAGGAAAGCTAAACTTAGTAGATTGCAAAAATCCATACGATTTGACAGCTAATATATCAAAAAAAGGTACAGTCCATTGTGCGCCATCTATCGTGATAAAACGTTAGTTTTCCTCCCCATTGTAATGGGTAATAAATGAACCATGATAAATAATAATTCTTTGGGAATAAAAACATTGTAACTGAGATTCAATAAATCACTTAATTTAATATTGTACAACACACAGCTTAGAACATAATAATCAACAATTTAAGACATAAGGGTTCAACAACAAGGTTCTTTAACAATGAGATCTATACAATAATCAGTGATGATGATGTTCCGGAACAATGTGTTTGGCGTGACCCACGTACTTCACGTTGGCGTTGAATCTGTAAAAACAAAAATAAAATTTTATTACACATTTAAGGCATTATTTAATTAGTACAGCTTGTTTTAAAGGAACGTTTATGTACACACTCACCCAGTTTTCTTGTCAGCGTGGTACTCAACGATCCTGATGGTGCCGTCAGGCTGGTGCAGACTATAAACGCCTTTCACGACGTGGCCATCGCGAGCTTCATGCTGAGATTTCTTGTCGCCGGTGTGAGGGTCCTCCACTTTGTACGCGAACTCGTATTTGGGATGAGACTGTAAGACATGACACGGATATAACATCGATCCTTATTCATATATAAACGCAAAATCTAAATCATGATTTGGAAGTTGTCATACATAGTACTCGACGTGTTTCTCGGTGGCGTGTCCGTGGTGTTGCTTGATGCTCTGTGATGAGGAGGCGTGACCGTGGTGTTCCTCGTGATGTTCCTCGTGATGATGCTCCTCGTGGTTCTTGTGCTGCTCTTCATGTTTCTCCTCATGGTATTCTTCATGTTTCTCCTCATGGTGCTCCTCGTGTTGTGCGGGCTCGTGTTTGGTCTCGTGAGTTTGGTGCAGTACGATGCTCTGTGACGAGATAGCGTGACCGTGACCGTGGTGGTGATCGTGACCATGTCCTTCTTGCGGCCGCGCAGCGGCCATGGCGATCATAGCGGCGACTAGGATTATCTGTTTAAAAATAATGAAATGTATTAATTTTGTATACATATTAGATTTACCTAAAAAGTATATTTTTTTAACTGTTGTTTAAAATCGTACCTTGTACATAATTATAGTTTGTATGTATTCTTTACTCTTGAAATGTTGAACAGTGACTGATAACCTCTTCGTACATAATTTTTCTTTTTATACAAATTAAAGGGTCTGTGATACAGTTTTACGCAATACGTTGTACACTTGTCAGACCAGTTTGCCATAAACACTGACCTTGTAGTAAAGTATTAAATCCACGTTAATTGACTCCTGCATGAAAAACAAAGTACTTTTACGTAGGACATTGACATTCATTCAAATAAAAGTTATATTGTTGCGAAGTTTTAAACCAAAATATTAATATATTCAAGGCTTGGCTTTAAGGAGCTAGATCTTATTGAGCTATAGGTCACAGCTCATTAGAGCCACCTGGCATTAACTCCGCACTGCCTCGCCTCCTGCGGCTAGTACTCTTTATATGGACTTGTATGGGTATGCGCTCACTACATCAACTCCGTAGCGTCACCAGAACGCCTCGGTCGTAAGCCCTCCACGCGCGGACGGTGGGTGGACCACTCGGTGACAACTCGCTGCTCGCATGCTTGCCTTGCGTTGACTGCGCATTGCCATCCCGCGGGTCCCGAGTGGACCGTGCGTTGGGAATGCGCGCGTTTTCTTCTTCATTAAGCACGACAGCTGTGAGTGCTAATTCACGGTTTGTAAAATTTGACATTACGAAACACTCGCGTAAACCTAGTGCCAATTGTTAACAGACTACTCGAAAATTCGTGGACCAAGCGACGTCCACTCGTTGACCACGCGGCGATCACTCGTTGACCGCGCGGGGTCAACTGGTTGACGACGTGAGGTCCACTGTGTGACCGCGCGACGTTTATTGGTGATAACGCGGCGTCCACCCGTGGACCACCTGTCGACAAAAGTGGACGCCGTGCAACGAGGCGGTGTGGGGTGGGTGCCGGGTGGCTCTAATGAGTTGTGACGTTTATGCTTGTTTTCACTTAGTGACATCTACATGAACGCCTAAATAATAGTGCACTGTAAGATTTTCACCACTTTGGCTCAGCGCCGAGAGTTGAAAATCTGTTGGTGTGAAAGGTGTTTCCTAGTGTTATTGAAAACGGCCGTTGTCTGTTTCGATGACAGTCAGTTTTGTTTTTTTTTTTTTTTTTATTTGTGATGGGTTTGCTCTTGACTCTAGTCTAGGTCAGAGGTGACAGAGACAAAGTCGACGATGGAGTGAGCTTACCCAGAAGAAGCCTGTTCACTCTCACTTTGAATAGATTAGGGTTGTATACGTTCGGAAACACAGACGCAGGTAGTGAGTTCCACACTTTTGCTGTGCGCATTATAAAAGACATTTGGAAGCGCTTAGTGCGAATTGGTGGAATAGCAACCAGGTAGGGATGGTAACTGGCAGTGCGTCTAGATGTCCGGTGGTAGAAGGGGGCCGGTGGAATGAGGTCGTGGAGTTCTCGGGCACACTCTCCGAAGTACAGTCTGTAGAAGACCGACAAGCAGGCAACCTTGCGGCGATGAGCCAAGCTATGAAGCTTGGCATCCACCAGTTTTACGTCGCCAATGAACCTCTTAGCTCTGCGTTCCACCGAGTCAAGCGCGGCGAGTTGGTACTTAGCTGATCCATCCCAAAGGTGACTGCAATACTCCATGCAGGATCGGACTTGCGCTTTGTAAAGGGTTAAAAGCTATCCAGGCGTAAAGTATCGCTTCACCCTATTTAGGATGCCCAGTTTCTTGGCCGCAGTTTGGGCCTTGTACTCGATGGTGGCGCCGAAGTTGAGACCAGATGTCAACTCCATGCCTAGGAGCTCAAGTCGATCAGTTACAGGAACAGATGTACCCCGAAAAGTAGGAGTTTGGGCGAAACGACTCTTTTTAGCGGTAAAAAGACACGCCTGCGTTTTGGTGGCGTTAAAAGAGACCAGATTATCATCACCCCACTGGGAGACAAAGCTTAAGGTCAAATCTGTCCGCTCTACCATGGCCTCTCTCAAGGAACGAACTTCGGCCCCGCTGGTTTTTGCTCTGGACAAGTATCTCTCTGAAACTGTACTGTCATCTGCGTACCCAACAATACCAGGCCGAAGCAGGTCATTGATGTGCAGCAGGAAAAGAGTTGCAGAGAGAACAGACCCCTGAGGAACTCCGGCATCAATAGCCATAAGGTCAGAAGAGCTGCCATCAACAACTACTCTAATCGACCGTTCACTAAGGAAATCTGATATCCAGCTACAAAAATCAGCTGGGATGCCATAAGCAGGAAGCTTGCTGAGCAGAGCAGCGTGCCAGACCCTGTCAAAGGCCTTCGAGATGTCAAGCGATACAGCCAGTGCTTCGCCGTGTTTCTCGATGGCTTCGCCACAGCAGTGCGTGACATACACAAGAAGATCGCCAGTTGACCGTCTGCGGCGAAAGCCATATTGACGGTCACTGAGGAGATCATTGTCTTCAAGGTAGTTCAGCAACTTATTGTTCAGTACCCTTTCCAAAACTTTGCACAGAATGGAGGTAATGGCGATCGGACGGTAATCGGCAGGGTCTGCACGGTCGCCTTTTTTGGGCACTGGTTGTACATTTGCAAGCTTCCAGGATTTCGGCACCGTTCTTTTTTGTTTTCGTGTAAATGCAATTTATTTTGGCTCGCTCTAGAAAGAACAATTTTTAACGCTTCCAAGAGACTCTCGACTACAGTAGGTTATTATAATTTGTTGATCAGTATTGTATGTACAGTTTGGCCTGGGCAGTACTGTATGCCAAATAGGACCTAGATGACATAATTAATGACCACTGTGTTTTTTCCTATAATTTCTACAGAGAAAATGATAATTACAAACACAACAAAAAAAGAATAAGCCAAATAGGTGCAACCGTTCTGAAGCGATGCACTTACATACATTCGGCTGTTGATTTTTATTTATTAACATTAAAATAGCAGCGAAACCCGGCGTTGCCCGGGTAGGATACATCGTATTTTAATGGCATGAGAGAGATCTGTTTATATACGGTGTATATAAATCACATAAATACAATTAATTAATTAGTTAATTAAAATAATTAGAAATGAATAAAATAACTTCGACGAAAACACGTCACCAAAGGGGCAAATCAGAAATCCATGGAGTATAGGAGCTATGAGCCAACAAAAATGTGGCCGTTGTTGTTATTGTTGGTTATTCTGTTGTTTTAATTTTCTGGGATTTTCTTTTTATAAAATCGCACAACACGTTCCACGTCCCAGAGAACGTTTCTCCTGATTTTTGTTATTATTTTTGGAATAACAAAAATTAGGAGAAACGTTAAAATATATTTTATTTACACGCGGCAGACACTTCAAGACGATGTATGATAGACAAATTGTCCAAGATTAGAACTTCGTTCTGTATAATATCCTTTACGGTGAAGGCGTATCTGTTGAGCTATAATCGTTTCTTTTACCAACTCATGCTCAAATCTGTTAAGACTATTTAAGAAACTTGGGTAGATCTCTCTGAAAATGTCACTCGCCGTCTGAATGAATTCAATGGTGAGAACATCCATGATATATTGAAGATAGGCAAGGATATAAGGAAAAGGCATTTGAAAATAAACGTCGGATTGATTTCGAAAACCTGAACGATTTAAATCAAGTCTCCTTTATTTTTGGACTGGTGTGAGTTACCAACAATTCAATACCATTTTGGATGAAACTCTATCTTAACTAGAACATTCCAACAAAAAAACAATCTTGGGAATCTATTAGAGCAAGATAAGAACATAAGAAGCGGTGAATCAAACCAAAGACCAGCATCAATTTTTGGAATGCCTAGATCCGCTATTCAATTGAGAATAAAACAAGCAAGAGAATGTCTGAAAAAGGAGTACGTTCCGCGGCACCACAGATTAATACAGATGGGACACTCAGCAGTTTTGTAAAGCTGCAAGTACGCGGCGGGTTCGACTTCTCGAGCCAATTCAGTGCGGGCTGCCGCGCACCGGCCGGCTCGCACGGTCAGTTCGATACTCACTCACACGCCGCGTTGTAAAAGATGACAACCCTAACGAATCAGAAGGTATAAGAGTTACGCGATAGAAAGTGATGCAACTTGTAGGTGAATATAAATGTAGGTAATAAGCGTTATGGGACCTGTTTGCACTATACTGTAGCAAGAGCCGCTTTTTATTTAAATGATTTTCGGAGTGTCCCATCTGAATTACTCTGAGGCGGCACCTAGGATGCAACCATATAATAGCGAAAATGAATCAAAAGCAGTGATCGTTTTAGACGTCACTTATTTATTTGTGCAAAAAAGCTCGAATTTCCTCTTTCAGTGCCAATGCGACAGCTTACATAAGTAGGTACTCCAATCTATTAAAGCCATTCGTGATAGTATGTGGAGATGGCTACATTATAGCTCACTGGACCCTACAATGCTAGAACGTCTGATGCGACAATATTGCGGCAGATATTAGATAACCGTGGTGACTATCTGGAAGATGCTCCTATACGGTGGTTTTTGGAGAGCGTCGAGGTAATGATCCTGGACAAAAGATTTCGCGATGCGTTACCGTATGCAAAAGAGTGTGGATTTACGGTATTTACCCCACAGTCCCTGAGCAGAAATGAAACTCAATTAAAAACTGAGGCTGCAAACAAAACCAGTCTTGTAACAATGGTTAGATGGGTGGTTGAGACAGTGAACGGAAAAATGAAGCTGTATTTTAAAATATTAAGACATATACAACGTGTAACGTAAAATGCGCAAAACCTCAGACACCCCAACTGATTTTTAATTCAATTGACCTATTTCAGAGAGAAAAAAAATCATTAAAGAAATTGTAAAGGTTTTATGTGCTGTTTTAGTTTTGCTGGCAATTCTGATCGTTTCTTGCGTCTGCGACGACGCTCAATCGGAGGAGGAGTCGACACCGGCCCGCTACGCCGCGCCCGCGCTAGCATTATTATTTACTATCTACGGTCATAAAGAACTTAGGTTATCTTTGAACAGTGATTTAAATGTTTCCATCACACTTTTCCAAGCTTTGCACTGGCAACATTAGGTAACCCACATTTTCAGACTAAATAGCAAAGACTACTGTAGTAATAGCTAATTAGCTTTTTACCTACAGTAACTATGACGTGCTGATTAAGTAGGTACCTAAGTAGGTGCTACGTAAGTAATGTTGGCGTGTTTAAATCACTGTATTTACAAATAATTGGCACGTAATCAACTTATTTGCAGTTAATTAAGTAGATAATTAGGTATCTCTACTTACAGGTCCCCTCGTTGCGATAGCAAAGATTAAAAATGTCTAACACTTTGTTTAATACACAACACAGCCCGCCTTCTCAAGTTATTTTTCAGCGATTCGAGCACTTGAGTGTCACTTTCCACTTGTTGAAACGCTAACATATAAGTTGGTCTATTTCCATCGTCATACACTAGCGCTTTTACTCGACCCCACAAAAAAATCCAACGGTGTATACAGATACTCCAAACTCTTCTTGAAACCGTCGCACTGCCAAGTTAACGTTGTCATTACAACGCGCCAACATTCTCACCATTTCACAATATTGAATGTTTGTGTACAAAAACGCCATAAGTAGTCACGAAATTCGCGCGCACGCGCCGCCGGGTAACGGGATAAAACAATACATCTGTGACGCATGTGCCGGCGGCGCTGAGACTGAAGTAAACATGGCCACTGTCACGTATTTTGCACGTCCCGCCTCTCCGTGCAGATCGCCATTTCTCTTTCTCACCCTTAGGTTACGTTTAAGTTAAAAAAGATAGGTAGCATTATTGTTTACTTCAAATTGTCTTTTTCATGGTATTGTATGGATGATTCGTACTTGCATTGAAATAAAAGCTATTATTATCCCGCGTATGCGAAAATTTAAATTGGTCGACAACAATTTGTGTTTGTTTACCGGTTTTGGCGGGTTTGCGCATGTGATGGCTTGACCTATTAATTAATAGACACGGCAACGTTTTTAATGAAGATTATTTGAAAAATGTGACCTATATTAAAAAGTGGTTCACTTGATTCTGCTCGTTATTCTGATCAAACTATTTTCAGGTTTTGCGCATTTTACGTTACACCTTGTATATTTTAATAATACGTTACCAAACGCAATGATGGATTCCCGTATAGCTGCAGCGTTTATAAACGCAACCCATGAGTGCTACAGTGACAGCCGCCTTAACAATAACTACATCGAAATGATCGACAGACATATGAAACGCAACGAATGCCTGACAGTTGTCATCGAAGGGCTTCGGTCAGCGGGTAACCAACATCTGTTCGTCGCAGGTAGAGGTTGGAGAACGTTTTAGGAACGTTTTTAACGGCTCGTTACTCGTGAATCAAAAACGATTGGTTACTGATGCACAATAACGATTCGTTAAATATAGGAACCGGGCATTAAGAAATTTAAGTCCTCCTAAATTATGTAACGCCACCAGATTGAAAGTCAAGAGTTTACAACCAAACGTTATTGAAACAGAGATTTTGACAGGTTGCGGCACAGGAGATAGCGTTTTTCATACCTCGAGTTCCTCTAATTCATAATAATTTCCCATTTCATTTTAAACGGTTAGTCTCCGGTGAGCTTATGCTACGCAATGACCATAAACAAAGCACAACCTAGGATATTTTTTTTCGGTAGCGGGTGTAGATTTGAGTGTGAGTTAAATACGTGCCTCTTGACCGTATTAGTAATTTAAATAATTAACAATATATTGTGCACATTCCTGGAACTTCGACTTCTAATATAATATAAGTATACAGAAAAGCGTCATTGTAGATAACAGAGATACACTAGCATTGGTTGCGGCTTTACTTACGTAGGTTATTATCGAATAAAGTATGTAACCTGCCCAAACAACAAACAACAAAACAATGGTGTAAATAGTCGTACTAACGAACAAACACAGTTATGTTACGTTTTATAATAACAGGCTGAGATAGATTAAGTTACGAGGACGAAGTCTAGGTCATAGCTACTTGGTAAATAAAACTTAACAGGAAAAACAATTCAGGTGAGATTCATTAATTTAATATGTACAACACACAGCTAGGAACACAACAATTAACAATTAAAACATAGGGGTTCAACACTAAAGACTTAGATAACAATCAGAACCGTAGAATAATCAGTGATGATGTTCAGGAACAATGTGTTTAGCGTGACCCTCGTACTTCACGTTGGCGTTGAATCTGTAAAAACGAAATTATTCACTATTTAATAATTATTTATTTATTTACACATTTCAAGGCATAATTTATTCGGTAGTTACACTAGGTACAGTGTGAATACTCACCCAGTTTTTTTGTCAGCGTGGTACTCGACGATCCTGATGGTGCCGTCAGGCTGGTGCAGGCTGTACACGCCCTTCACGACGTGGCCATCACGAGCTTCATGCTGAGACTTCTTGTCACCAGTGTGAGGGTCCTCCACTTTGTACGCGAACTCGTATTTGGGATGAGACTGTAAGACAAGTGACGGTTAGCAAAACCTCTCTTAGAAGAAATTAGTAAAATTCTATAATACTATGACTGGCACATGATCATACATAATACTCGACGTGTTTCTCTGTGGCATGTCCGTGGTGCTGCTTGATGCTCTGTGATGAGGAGGCGTGCCCGTGGTGGTGCTCGTGACCGTGACCCTCTTGTGGCCGCGCGGCGACGACCGCAACGACAGCAGCGACTAGGATGATCTGTGCAGGAGAATTTATTTTTAGAATTTCTATTTTCGGAACTTGTAGATAATAGTATGTTTTTATTTCATAGGTTATTATAATAGTTATAATAGTTTTAAGTGCTGTTTTTGAAATAATACCTTGTACATTGTGATAATTTGTATTCTTTACTGTTGGAGTTCTGAATGGTGACTGATAGTAAACCAGCACATACATTTTATTTTTATACATTTGATTAAAGGGTCTGTGGGACTGTTTTTCGTAATACGAAACAAATGTTTAACCAGTTTTCTGCATTGGTCTTATTTCGAAAAGTTGATCTGTCCTTGATATATTAGTATTACTTTAATTAACTTCTTTATTAATGGCAGGGCATTGACATTCATCAAAATAAGGTATACATAATTATTATGTTAAAATGTTCTATTCTTTTCTATTTTTTTAATATTTATTTATCATCTAAACTAAAGAATACAGGATTACCTATAACATAGCAACCAAAAACCACTAAAGTTTAAACTTGTGCTATCATGAGTCTATATCTCAATATCAAACTAAACAATCTTGCATTTTATAAGTATGCGTTATTGTCGATACAATGAATAACATCTTTAGGTAGGTATTTAAATAGTTACAGTCATTCCTAAATAATACTTAAATAATATTGCTTAAGTTTACATTTGATATTTTTATGTGTAAATAAATGAGGTCATCATCATCATCTGCCTAGCCTTTTCCCAACTATGTTGCGGTTGGCTTCCAGTCTAACTGGTATTTTATATGGACCGACTGCCTATCTGACCTCTATAACCCAGTTACTAGGTAACACGATACCCCTTTAGAATAACTGCTTGTCAGACTTTCGGGCTTCTGACGACTAGCAATGACTATCAAAAATCAACAAATGACAGCCGGGGCCAACGGCTTAAAGTTCTTTCCCATCCACAGAACAACAGTGGCAAGCGTAGCTTAACCTGATCGATCAACCCATGCGGCTGTTATTACTTAGCCACAATCCCCTTTAATACATAATATATATAAGTTCTACTTCAATTTTTAAAAAATCTGGAGGTACCAACAACAGAATGAATTATTTTTCAAATTTAATTAATATTTGGTTTTGTGTACAAGAATGTTAAAAACAATAAAATAGTTTTTAGTTACCAAGTAAAACGATTTTGTGAAAAGTTTGTGAAATCTTTTTGCAAGTTTATTGACATGTTGGTAGGTGTATTTTATATACAGTGTCACTGTACTGATATAGTGGGCATTTGACCACAAATGCCCACTATATTGTCATAGATAATTAACAGCCTAGTAAGCCTAAAGAACTATGAGATTGTCTTTTTTGGTTTTCATGAGATTGCTAATAAAAAAATAAAAATCCGACGCGTTCCAGATTTTTTGGTACATAAGTAGTAAAAAAACCGGTCAAGAGCGAGTGGGACTCGTGCACCCAGAATGACATACTATCCAACTTCCTACATAACATACTTCCTATCCTACTAATATTATAAATGCGAAAGTTTGTGATGGATGTTTGTTACGATTTCACGCAAAAACTAATAAACGGATATTCATAAAATTTAACGTACGATAAAACGTCATCTAAAACTATTCCTAAATTCAAGTGGATAGCATTAGTAGTTCTTGAGATATCTAGCTGTGACAGACAGACAGTCAGACTGAGTCGCGTCATAAGGGTTCCTTTTTACCATTTTGGTACGGAATCCTAACAGTAGCTCAGCGGCAATACGGAATCATCGGTATATCTGACGGTGGTCAAGGCTCCATAAAATAGGAACCAGATAGCTTGCCGCGCTATGATAGCTTGACGCCCTACTAGGTACGTAGGGCGTCAAGCTATCATAGCGCATTTTATTTTTTGTTAACGTGTTTATAAAAGATTACTTTTAAGGCTTAAAAAATATCCTGTAAAGGAGTTTCTTGTTCCAAATTTTTTAATGTACCGTTCGGCCACCATTTCGTACTGTGTCGGCTATTCAAGAGGAGGCTACTGCAACAGCAACTCCTTTATCTTTCCAGATTTGAATTAAAATCAGATTTTAAAGAAAATATTATCAGTACCTTCCAGGACATCCAAAAAAAAGCAAAACAACTTCACAACTCACTATTTTTGCACATGTCATGAGAAATAAAAAACTGGCCAAGTGCGTGTCGGACCACGCACAATTTTGGAATCCGTAGTTGGGATGAATTTATCCCAAGAACAAACTTAACATTGTAGTTGATGATTGACATGTTCTCCCATACATTCCAACTGCAAATGTAAGGTTGTACGCACAATATTAAAGAGATTTATCATATTATTTTAAGACCACGGACTTATTATAAGTTCTCCTGTAATTTAGAACTATTTTCTGTATTTTTTACAAAGTTTTAGGCTCAGTTGTTTCGGAGATAAAGGGGGGAATGTGTAATTATCGTCTATTTTCTTAAATAACTTTAAAGCAATTTTTTGTTTTTTTTTTTTTTTAATTATAGAAAAAATACATTTGAGATCCTCACAGTAAAGCCTGTCATTTTAGATGTAACACGGATCAGTTTGCAAAAAAAAAAAACCTTTTTGCCCCCTATAATTGACCTCTATATTCAAAATTATAATATTAATACACTTCCGCATTTGGGTCAGAGAAATGCATAATTGTACCGAATTTCAACTTAATCGGTCCATTAGATTCGGAGCTAATGGTTGTGACAGACGGACAGACAGACACACGAGTGATCCTATAAGGGTTCTGTTTTTTCCGCTTGAGGTATGGAACCCATAAAAAGATCTGTTTTTTATGATTCGGAATGTGTAACTTAAAAATAATATTAAGTTATTTTAATATTATCTACATCAATTTGCGCCAGCTTTGACCACGCAAGTGTATATGTGTACGTGTCAGCAAAGTTATTTTGTGATTTTGAATTGTTATTACTTTTGACCACGTGGCCCGATTTTAATGCAACAAAGACTAAATGTTACCTCAAGATACGGACTATGGCAATATTCCTAATCCCTTAAATCTTTTAAGGGGTTATGAATATTTTAAGGGATATTATCTACATTATGAATATTAAAATCATCCCCTATTTTACCTCCTTAATGTGTGATTTTACAAAAACGCTGAAAGATATTTTTCTTTGTTTCTTACAAAACGATTTTATTTAAATTTTCCGTATCCCTAACTTCAGAAATTATGGATTTCCCATACAAACTTTCATTCCCTATATCACCGCCTGTAGTATTATGTCTAAGAAAAAATGTAGCCTATGTCTGTCCCCGGGATACCATGTATCACCTCGCTAAATTTCATCGGACTCCGTTTAGTTGTTTAAGCGTGAAAAAGGTGACATAAAGACAGATAGACAGAGTTACTTTCGAATTTATAGTATTTGTATGGAGTATGGATAAGATAACACGAAATATAGTTACTATTCAACACGTTTAACGGATGTTTTTGGTTTATTTAGGTATCACTGGATCTGTTTGTGATAGTTTTTTAATTATTCGTGATCCTGTATTATGTAAATGTGCAATATATTTATAATACCTTCTGGAAATACCATTTTTCAGCAAAAGCCGAGTTGCACAGGCATGAATCGATTAATGTTTATGCATTAATTTTTCACCAGAATAGTCAGCTAAACTAAGCAATTATTAATAATGAGGAGCCACACTCAAAGCTGTGTGTAGATGTCGCTGTAGTCGACTGTACCTTGCTTACCTTTCGTGACAGTAGTGTGACTGCTATATATGAGATTTTAAAGTGTAATTCGACTATAATTCGTACGCCTTATGAATGTGCCTCAACTAAAAGCTGAGCTCCGTTAAAGGAACGCAGCAACTGCCGACAAAAATGCCAATTTTATTGAAAGGAAAACACTTAAATTATTTAAGGTTATGATTGTTTGTGAGCTTTTTTCTATAAGCCACGGACTAACATTCTTATTTTTTTTATATATTACATTCGTAAGATGGAAACCAAAACTTTGGTACTTACTGCGACATCCAAGACGACACCGCATACCTATGTCCAACTTCTGATACATTCAGAGACAAATGCAGACACTTGTTTACCAATGATTAGCAGACAGGCAATACAGGAATATTTTGAAAACTAAGTACCTATATTGATTGATTAAATCTTTAGGAGACTACTTTACTACATAGATTAGCTAATATAGTATATTTTATGACATATTTATTATGATGACAATAATTATATTTTATTAGGTGATAATCTTGATTCTTGTGTTTTATAGATGTAGTGCCCAGGCTAAAGGACAGCTTCTTTACTAATCTAATATAATTCTCTTCTGTGAAATACGCAGCAGACAATCGTGCAGTACTACTAGCCTTAAAGTTACTACGTAACGCCAATTTCCATTGTTTGCTACCCTTACTTTCTTTAGGAAACAAAATATGTACTCCTCTATTTTTACAAGTTAACGCACTACATTATGGCATTTTGGACAAAATTATGGAAAATAGGAAAGCTAAACTTAGTAGATTGCAAAAATCCATACGATTTGACAGCTAATATATCAAAAAAGGTACAGTCCATTGTGCGCCATCTATCGTGATAAAACGTTAGTTTTCCTCCCCATTGTAATGGGTAATAAATTAACCATGATAAATAATAATTCTTTGGGAATAAAAACATTGTAACTGAGATTCAATAAATCAATTAATTTAATATTGTACAACACACAGCTTAGAACATTATAATCAACAATTTAAGACATAAGGGTTCAACAACAAGGTTCTTTAACAATAAGATCTATAAAATAATCAGTGATGATGTTCAGGAACAATGTGTTTGGCGTGACCCACGTACTTCACGTTGGCGTTGAATCTGTGAAAACAAAAATAAAATTTTATTACACATTTAAGGCATTATTTAATTAGTACAGCTTGTTTTAAAGGAACGTTTATGTACACACTCACCCAGTTTTCTTGTCAGCGTGGTACTCAACGATCCTGATGGTGCCGTCAGGCTGGTGCAGACTGTAAACGCCTTTCACGACGTGGCCATCGCGAGCTTCATGCTGAGATTTCTTGTCGCCGGTGTGAGGGTCTTCCACTTTGTACGCGAACTCGTATTTGGGATGAGACTGTAAGACATGACACGGATATAACATCGATCCTTATTCATATATAAACGCAAAATCTAAATCATGATTTGGAAGTTGTCATACATAGTACTCGACGTGTTTCTCGGTGGCGTGTCCGTGGTGTTGCTTGATGCTCTGTGATGAGGAGGCGTGACCGTGATGTTCCTCGTGATGCTCCTCGTGGTTCTTGTGCTGCTCTTCATGTTTCTCCTCATGGTATTCTTCATGTTTCTCCTCATGGTGCTCCTCGTGTTGTGCGGGCTCGTGTTTGGTCTCGTGAGTTTGGTGCAGTACGATGCTCTGTGACGAGATAGCGTGACCGTGACCTTGGTGGTGATCGTGACCATGTCCTTCTTGCGGCCGCGCAGCGGCCATGGCGATCATAGCGGCGACTAGGATTATCTGTTTAAAAATAATGAAATGTATTAATTTTGTATACATATTTGATTTACCTAAAAAGTATATTTTTTTAACTGTTGTTTAAAATCGTACCTTGTACATATTTATAGTTTGTATGTATTCTTTACTCTTGAAATGTTGAACAGTGACTGATAACCTCTTCGTACATAATTTTTCTTTTTATACACATTAAAGGATCTGTGATACAGTATTACGCAATGCGTTGTACACTTGTCAGACCAGTTTGCCATAAACACTGACCTTGTAGTAAAGTATTAAATCCACGTTAATTGACTCCTGCATGAAAAAGAAAGTACTTTTACGTAGGACATTGACATTCATTCAAATAAAAGTTATATTGTTGCGAAGTTTTAAACCAAAATATTAATACATTCAAGGATCTAGATCTTATCGAGCTTGTTTTCACTAAGGGACATCTAAATGAACGTTCAAATAACAGTGCACTGTTAGGTTTTCAACACTTGGCTCAGCGCTGAGTGTTGAAAATCTAACAGTGCAATAATAATTAGGCGTTCATTTAGTTGTTTCCTAGTGTTATTGAAAACGGCCATTAGTCTGTTTCGATGACAATTAGTTTTGTTTCTTTTTTTTTTCGTGTAAATTCAGTTGAATTTGGCTCGCCCTAGAAAGAACAAGTTTAACGCTTCCAAGAGACTCTCGACTACAGTAATTATAATTTGTTACTGATCAGTATTGTATGTACAGTTTGGCCTGGGCTGTACTGTATGCCAAATAGGACCTAGGTGACATAATTAATGACCACTGTGTTTTTTCGTATAATTTCTACAGAGAAAATGATAATTACAAACACAACAAAAAAATAATAAGCCAAATAGGTGCAACCGTTCTGAAGTGATGCACTTACATACATTCGGCTGTTGATTTTTATTTATTAAGATTAAAATAGAAGCGAAACCCGGCATTGCCCGGGTAGGATACATCGTATTTTAATGGCATGAGAGAGATCTGTTTAAATATACGGTGTATATAAATCACATAAATACAATTAATTAATTAGTTAATTAAAATAATTAGAAATGAATAAAATAACTTATTAATTTATCTTTTATTATATAAGAACATTCTAAAACATTTGGGAGCATTCCGGATTGTGATCGAATATTCTGAATCATTTTAGTCTTTGAATTAAATTTGATTATTCAAAATAATTCCAAAATGTTAAAGAACATTCTAGAACGTTTAGAAGCATTCTGGATGATTACTGACTATTCTAAATCATTTTAAGCCTTTAAATTTAAGGACGTATCCCGAATTGTATGGACAAAAACCCAGAATCAACAAGAACGAAATGTTTACCAATGGGTTTACTATAATAAGCATTTGACGTCACCAAAGGGGAAAATCAGAAATCCATGGAGTATAGGAGCTATGAGCCAACAAAAATGTGATAACGAAAATCGTAATCATGTTCTTTCTTTTCATGTTGCCGTTGTTATTTGGTGTAGGTGTTGTTATAGCAAGAAACGGAGTGTTACCGAACCATGTTTTTGGAAGCGAAAATCAATCAAAAGCAGTGATCGTTTTAGACGTCACTTATTTATTTGTGCAAAAAAGCTCGAATTTCCTCTTTCAGTGCCAAAGCGACAGATTACATAAGTACTCCAATCTATTAAAGCCATTCGTGACAGTATGTGGAGATGGCTACATTATAGGTCACTGGACCCTACAATGCTAGAACGTCTGATGCGACAATATTGCGGCAGATATTAGATAACCGTGGCGACTATCTGGAAGATGCTCCTATACGGTGGTTTTTGGAGAGCGTCGAGGTAATGATTCTGGAGATTTCGCGATGCGTTACCGTATGCAAAAGAGTGTGGATTTACGGTATTTACCCCACGGTCCCTGAGCAGAAATGAAACTCAATTAAGCACTGAGGCAGCAAACAAACCCAGACTTGTGACAATGGTTCGATGGGTGGTTGAGAGAGTGAACGGAAAAATGAAGCTGTATTTTAAAATATTTAGACATATATATTTTAATAATACGTTACCAAACGCAATGATGGATTCCCGTATAGCTGCAGCGCTTATAAACGCAACCCATGAGTGCTACAGTGACAGCCGCCTTAACGATAACTACATCGAAATGATCGATAGACATATGAAACGCAACGAATGCCTGACAGTTGTCATCGCAGGGCTTCGGTCAGCGGGTAACCAACATCTGTTCGTCGCAGGTAGAGGTCAGAAAACGTTTTAGGAACGTCTTAACAATAAAACATTTAAAAAATATAAAATAAGTAAGTAAAGTAACACACCGGTATCGGGAACAGTACTCGTATTATAATTTTTACCAACACAGTTTCTTGGAAAATATAATAAATAGATTTAAATAAGTTACAATGTCTGAAATTTAAAGGAAGTACAATTGTTACATTGTTTTGCTAAACGAAGTGCCGATATTCCTTCGCGAAGCGAACGCGATTTTGACGGTGCCCGGTAGATAGTAAAATTTTCCGCGCCGGCCTGCCACATGTCAAACCGTCCGCTCGTAGGTGCTTCCGTACAGTTTGCATTGTGACGTTGTGTGCTGCTGCTGTTATGCTGGTCTTGGTAAATGTATCTGATGTATGGGTGGCAACAATCTCACGGTGCAAGCATTTGTAAGCCAATGGTGGCGGTCCAGGCAGGCGACGGTTTATTTCGCCTGGCTCAGCGTGACGATGCACCCACAGTCGAACGGTTTTTCTCTACAAAAAGAGTGAAAATATTAGAACTAAACATACACCTCCCAAATTATAAATTAAGAAATAAAAATTACACAATATATTAGGGTGGGGAAAAAGTCTTTTCGCATTATAGTATGTATGAACTTGTAATAAAATCTCTTTGGCTATACTATTTGTATCTGGCTGGTTTTGGTATCATTGAAAGTTTAAATTTTAAAGAACATAATTTCAAATTCAAATTAGGAAAATGTGTGATTTTCATTTGTTTTTCGTACCGTCAAGATGAGTGAATCTAATGAAGAAATTCGATACATTTTAAAATTTTACTACAAAAAAGGTAAAAATGCAACGCAAGCCGCGAAAAAAATTTGCGATGTTTATGGACCTAGTGTAGTGTCTGTGAGAGTAGCACAAATTTGGTTTAAGCGTTGTCAATCCGGAAATTTTGATGTCAAAGATGCACGTCGCTCTGGTCGCCCTATTGACTGGCCAGTTGGCGTGGTTGGTTAAGATACCACCTATCATGCCGCAGGTCGTGGGTTCGATTCCCATCCAGGACAAACATTTGTGTGCATGAACATGTCTGTTTGTCCTGAGTCTGGGTGTAATTAGCTATATAAGTACATATGTATTTACAAAAAAAAAAGTAGTGTATGTAGTATATCAGTTATCTGGTTTCCATAGTACAAGCTCTGCTTAGTTTGGGATCAGATGACCGTGTGTGAAAAAGTCCCAGGATATTATTATTATTATTATTTCCTTTATTTTTTATTATATACATATGATTTACATTTTTAAATATTTTTATAAAAACTTAAAATAAATAAAAACATTTAAAAATATAAAAAGTAGCCCACCGGTATCGGGAACAGGGTCCAAGCTACCGGTGGTCAGGGCTCCTGAGAGAGGAACCTCCTGACAATACGTGCCGTGTCCAGAAGTACCGCTTTCTGGATCAAGCCCTTGATCCAGCTGCCTAACGAGAGCCTCCTCAGGTGTTGGTCGAGACTCTTCGATATTATGCCATTGGCTGTCACAACTATCGGCACAATGATTGCTGTATCCACATCCCACATGTCGACAACCTCGCGAGCCAAATCAAGATACTTAATCTGTTTATCTTTTTCAGCTTTCACGAGGTTCTCGTCATGCGGAACCGCTATATCAACAATCATTGTGCGACGCTCTTTTCGATCTATCACCACTATATCTGGCTTATTGGCAACAATAGTCCTGTCAGTGATGATAGATCGATCCCAATACAACGTGATATTGCCATTTTCGAGAACTGGGTCGGGCACATACCTATAGTACGGTACTTCCGATTCCACAAGATTGTATTGCAGAGCAAGTTGCTGATGGATAATCCTGGCTACAAGGTTGTGTCTATGCAAGTAGTCTCCGTTAGCCAGACGAGAACAGCCAGAAATAATGTGACGGATAGATTCCCCCGGACGGTGGCATGCCCGACAGATGTCAACCGTGCCGTCCTTCACAATATATTTCCGGTAGTTGTTCGTCATTATAACTTCGTCCATAATCGCAAAGATAAAACCTTCGGTTTCACCAAAGAGATCACCGAATCGCAACCAGGATACGGACGCCAAGAGGTCTACATCAGGCCCATGTAGGACCCGGTAAAAGCGCCCATGAAGCTCTTTGCTCTGCCATACCTCCCTGCGGTCATTAGTATCTAATATTATAGGTTTGCGCCAGTTCTCGTTAGCCAAGGAGAGCGGGGTGAGGCCCTTGTCCACTGAGACCACATCTCGGTGCATCCCCACGTCGGCTTCTAGGAAGTATTCCCTGAGACTGCATACCTCACGGTTGTGCAGGGTCTTAGCATTTAAGAAGCCTCGACCACCACACTTCCGCGAAATATACAGTCTCATCACCGATGACCGTGGGTGATGCATCCGATTTGCAGTCAGCAGTGTGCGGACCCTTCTATCCAAGGCGTCAAGTTCTGTTTGAGTCCATTTGAGTATACCGAAAGAGTACATCAAAACCGGCATGACCCAACCGTTGAAGGCGCGCACCTTGTTTCCGCCTGATAGAAGACTATTAAATACTTTGTTCAGGCGGTTAAAGAAGCGCTCCTTCAGCGATTGCTTCATGTCAGCAGCGTTGATGCCTAACGCTTCCGACATACCCAAATACTTGTAAGTTTCGAGTGAGGAGAGGGGTCTTAGGTGTATGGAATCCGAGAGTTGGGTTTCTACGGATTCCAAAATCCTCCCCCGCTTTACATGCATGACCGCACATTTGTCCACACCAAATTCCATCCTGATGGCACTACTGAAAGTTTTGGTTACCTTCAATAGCTCCATCAGTTGAAAATTGCTGGGGGCAAAAAGCTTCAAGTCATCCATGTAAAGAAGGTGAGATATAACCTGACCACCTCTTCTCAATCGATAGCCTAGACCTGAATCCTCCAACAGTGTGCTTAGAGGATTCAAGGCTAAGCAGAACCAAAGTGGACTCAAACTATCGCCTTGAAATATACCTCGCTCTATCCTTATCGGCTCGCTATTCCTCTGGATATGTAGACATCCTGGATAGCGAAGGACTGTCCTCCACTGCCCCATACACGACATCAGGAAGGTCCGCAGAGTTGCATCTACTTTATACAACTCTAGCACCTTCATGAGCCATGTATGTGGCACCGAGTCATAGGCCTTCTTGTAATCTATCCAGCATGTCGACAGATCCTTTCGGGAACGACGAACCTGTTGGTTAATGGCCATATCTATGAGGAGCAGCTCCTTAGTACCGCGGGATCCATTCCTACATCCATTTTGAGAGGCAGACATGATGGAGTTATTGTCTATATGTTTGTTATTATTATTATTTTTGCTCTCAAAATGGATGTAAGAACTTTATAGACCGTCGGTAGACAAGTGATCGGTCTATAATTTTTGGGTTCCGCAGTACTACCTGATTTATGGAGCAGGTGGGTTATTCCTGTCGTTAGGAACTGGGGCAGCGACCCCGACTCTAAGGCTGACTGGAACTGGGATGCCAAGCGGGCGTGCGACTTATGGAAGCATTTTATCCAAAAGTTGTGCAGCCCGTCCGGCCCTGGGGATTTCCAGTTAGGTAACGGACGGACTGCACAAGTTACATCTTCGAGGCTGATGGTAAGTGCCTCCATTTCTAGTATTTGATCGCACGTTCGCTCGATCCCCCTAGTCCAATCACCTTCGGTGTGACTGACAGGCACCGACCAGATGCTTCGCCAGAACGAATACATGGCGTCATCATCCGGGAGGCGCGTGTCGGTCACACCATGGTCTGGTCGCTCCCAAGCCCTATAGACCCACTTTTCATCGCTCCGGAATGTGCGATTCTGAGTGTACCGGTCCACTCTCCGCCTGTACCGACGAATACGGTTTGCCCATGCACAGATCTTCTGCTTCAGGAAGTCGATACGCTCTGTGACGCGGGTCAAGTAATCTCGAGAACTAATATCCATCCCCGAGAACGCCCGCCTCACAAAGCGCATCACTCTAGGGCGAGTATTGCCCTGCCTGAAGCAGATTAACTTGCCGATGAGTGCTCTAGCCTCACCAATACGACGCTCAATCCTGCACTGCCAAGCTGGTACATCTGGTTTTGGTCGTGGAGCTCTGTCACTGTTAGGAAATTTAACATGAGCTACACGACATGCCGCTACAGCAGCACAGTACAAGATCGAGTGGGTATCGGTGAGGTCTTTGCTGCCGTCAAAATAATTTGACAGCTGCGAATCTAGAGCACACACCAGCGCCTTATTTTTCTTGTGCATGGGCAAACGAGGTAAACGTGGTCTAAGCCCAGGCGGAGTGGAACGGTACTCCCGGAAAGCATCCTCCAGAGCGCTCCTCAATCGTACATTGCATTGGGAACTCACGGACATAGCCCCGTCATCATCCTCATCACTAACGCGGTCGGGTCGCGGTGAGGCACAGGGTTGTTGCACCGCGACCAGTGGCGAAGCAGGCGTAACATGGCTATTCCGTGATTCGAGACGTAGTCGATCAAGTACGACGTCATCCAGCATATGGTTACGCTGGATGACCCGCACCTGATCCGACAGTCGTTGCGCCGACACGTTGACAGCTGGTTCAAGCACCTGAAACAGAGAGAGCATCCGACCACGATACGCAGTCAAGTTACTTCCCCCCTCTGTAGCCCCAAAGTATGCGCGCATGACATTTTCGTTGATGGTTTGTGTCCACCTCATACGCTGCACACTTCCACCGGCAGCGGGGACCCCATCAGAGGCCGATGGGCCTCGGAGTCCTAAGCTGGTCGGTGATCTGCCTCTTCCGCGCCGACGTAATGGTGGTGGTGTTGTCGGCGGCGAGAAGTATTCGTCACTCGAGCTCGACGCAACTGCAGCAGCCGGTATCACTGGACTCACGTCTGGAGCAGGTTCCGGCAACTGCGAGGCGGAGCTGAGCGACGAACCCGAAGATGTTGGGCGTGCGTTTCGTCGTGCCCGACTTCTCGTCAGCATTGTGTTTGGTCTGCTATTCTCCGTGTTCAGTAGTTAGTAGGTGGTAGTTTTCGTCTTGCATCCTGATATAGTATGTTTTGGCATAAAAACCAATTTTGGGTTGAGTGAATTGGTGTTGGAACACATAACACCACATTATTGCATTAAAAGTTTAAAATCCAATAGAAAATACACGGAGAAAAAATTTTTTCGACCGTCAGCTTGACAGTCGGGCCACAGATTATTATTATTATTATTATTATTATTATTATTACGGATAAAATGGATGCCATTTTTGAAAAAGTGGAGCAAGATCGGCATATCAGTAGTTACGACGTAGCTGAAGAACTGGAAATTGACCACAAAACAGTTTTGGCGCATTTGAAAAAAACTGGGTACACAAAAAAGCTCGACATTTGGGTACCTCACGAGCTCACTGAAAGAAACCTAATGAACCGTGTACTCATTTGTGATTCTTTATTACGACGTAATGAAACCGAACCATTTTTGAAGAAGCTGATAACTGGTGATGAAAAGTGGATCACGTATGACAAGAACGTGCGAAAAAGGTCGTGGTCAAAGGCCGGTCAGGCTTCACAGACTGTGGCGAAACCCGGGTTAACTCGCAACAAGGTGATGCTGTGTGTGTGGTGGGATTGGAAGGGCATTATTCATTATGAGCTGTTACCACCAGGCAGGACCATCGATTCTGAACTCTACTGCGAACAACTGATGAGATTAAAGCAAGAAGTTGAGAGAAAGCGGCCGGAATTAATCAACAGAAGGGGTGTGGTTTTTCATCATGATAACGCTAGACCTCACACATCTTTAGCCACTCAGCAAAAATTAAGAGAGTTTGGCTGGGAGGTGTTAATGCATCCGCCGTATAGTCCTGATCTTGCACCTTCAGATTTCCACCTGTTTCGGTCTCTTCAGAATTCTTTAGGCAGTGTCAGGTTAACATCACGAGAGGACTGCCAAAACCACTTGTCGCGGTATTTTGACCAGAAGTCCCAAAATTTCTATAGCAATGGGATCATGTCCCTACCTACAAGATGGCAAAAAGTTATCGAACAAAATGGTACCTACATACTTTAGTTAAATGTAAATAAACTATATTAAAAAATGTTTTGAATTTTCTTAAAAAATGCGAAGAAACTTTTTCCCCAACCTATTAATTACAATGCAGAGAATATATTTTTATATTAGATTAAGCTTAAATGATCAGACTGTATTGTAATAAAAAGAATGTAACTGAAATTAAAATAAAAATTATTATTATTATATATTTATACAGTGCAATTTTTTTATCAGGTGCCAGATTTTCACAGGGTGTTCTACCCAAGGATATCAACAACTTTCACTATGGGGCCAACTCTGAAATCACGAAAATAAATCTGCTGTTTCATACAACATTTCAATACCTACTCGACCAAAATGTATGAAATAGCAAATTTCTATTCGTGAATTCAGAGTTGGTCCCATAGTGAAAGTTGTTCATATTCATGCGTAGAACATCCTGTGAAAATTAGGCACCTGATAAAAAAAAATCCCTGTATAAACACAATTCATAAACTTACACATTACGGTATACAAATAGTTTATTTAGATTATGTAATACATACTCGTATATCATACCTACTAATAAAAAATAGGTAATAATTATATAACATAATTAAGACACTTATTATTTAGTTTATTTATTAATGCACGTATAAATATTGTTTTTCTAAAAAGTATAAAGCAATATTATTATACATTATTTAGAATTTCCTATGTTTAATTTCCATACATGCAATTTACATTTTTAAATATTTTAGGAAAAAAAAAGTATTTCAGAATTGTTATTTTATTATTATCTCCTATTCATTTACAAACATATTCATTATATTTTTGAATGTTTCATTACAAAATACAGATAAAAAACTATCACTGTAATACTGTGTAAAACGGTAATGGTAATTATTAAATATCGATAGGTATTGTGTGTGAGTGGCTATGCAGTTAATAAATAAATACTCCAGTGTCATTTCCTATTATTGTCAACTACCTATATTCACAATTAGTTAAATGAGACACAACACTCTTATTGAAATTACCTACTGGGTCACGGTGACATAATAAATTAATAAATTATTATTAATAATAATTTTACTTACCGATATCATTAGGCGCCTTGCGATTTCACCAACAGAAATGTTTTGCTCGTGCAAAACAATAATCTGAGCTTTTTTGGAATATTGTTAAATAATGCATGGTCTAAGTTAATCCATTAATCACAATTCCAAACTTCGTAAACGTGCAAAAGAAGGAGTACAGCAATGCTATTCTGTAAAAATCTCACCGTGAAACCTTAGGTGAGGTGAGCGTGGAGTGAGCTGTCAATAATGTCAATCTCTAGCATCAGGTAGATTGACAGTTCACTTCACCTAAGTTTTCAAAGTGAGATTTGTACAGAATACATTTGTACACAATTGAAGGCAGAACTATATTTGTAAAGCGGTTAGTTACTTATAAACTGGCAAATAATTTTAAGTAGGCGAGAAACTTGTGGTAGATACTCAAACCGGTCAAAATATCGCTTTATTCAGTTAGTATATTAACTCTTGTAGGAAATCGGGTTACGGGCGGGAATTAAAACAGAGACTTTGAATTTAAATAACGTTTTATAATTTATTTAACGTTACACAGGGAAGGTTTTATGTCTGTCTCCTAGTCCTCTCCTGTCTCTCCTGTACAGCAGCTGTTGGTTTTATTAAATCATTAAGTGACAGTGTTGTTATTATTCAAAAGTAAGAATCGATTAATTTTTGCATATTTAAATCGACTAAATAAAATACCGACAACTCTAAATTACAAAATCTCAAAAATAATATTTTAAGTAAACTCGTGGCTCGAACTCGAATCACTTAATAATAATAATATGCGCTGTATCTCTACGTTGACGTCGTGGTGGGGCTTGCGCGCTCCGAACTTTAGGTCTGTGCCGGTAGAGTTTACTTTGCCGGAACGGGTCAAGGATGAGGAGCCAGACCAAGAGAGATACAGAAACCCGCAGGGCAGCATGTGGCGAGCTGTTGGGCAGTAGCGACCCCACGGACCCTATCTCCCGGGAGAAATCTTGTCCTTATCTCTGGCTTGCCTTTATTGGCCGGCTGGAGTGAACACTGACGAGGAACAAAGCTCTCACCTCTTTCTTACCTTTATTGGCCGGCTCGAGTGGAGATTCGCAAGAGCAAACGTGCTCGGAGGAAGGAAATATTCCTTGGCGCGTGTACGTTGGGCGTCAAGCTATTACAGCGCGTCAAGCTATCTGGTTCCTATTTTTTACCACCGTCAGATATACCGATGATTCCATTTGCTGCTGAGCTACTATTTTTACTACTTTTGTACCAAAAAATCAGGAACGCCTCGGATTTTTTATTAGCAATCTCATGAAATCCAAAAAAACACAATCTTATAGGTCATTAGGCTTACTAGG
The DNA here is from genome assembly GCA_948252095.1 of Dicycla oo. Lineage (NCBI taxonomy): Eukaryota > Metazoa > Arthropoda > Insecta > Lepidoptera > Noctuidae > Dicycla > Dicycla oo. Next base: position 22,997,797 of record OX411714.1, read on the forward strand.
TTGTTAATTATCTTTGACGATATAGTGTAGTGTAGATAAAGTGGGCATGGTACATCTATGTATTGGCAGTGACGTCAAATGCCCACTATATCAGTACAGTGACACTGTATACAAAATACACCTACCAACATGTTAATGACCTTGCAAAAAGATTTCACAAAGTTTTTACAAAATCATTTTACTGGTAACTAAAAACTATTTTATGGTTTTTAACATTCTTATACACAAAAACGAATATGAATTAAATTTTAAAAATAATTCATTCTGTTGTTGGTTCTTCCACATTTTTAGGGTTCCGTACCAAAATGGTAAACAAGAAACCCTTATGGTGCGACTCAGTCTGCCTGTCTATCTGTCTTTAATTATTATTTTTTTTATTTGAAATGGGTTTGCTCTTGACTCTAGTCTAGGTCAGAGGTGACAGAGACAAAGTCGACGATGGAGTGAGCTTACACAGAAGAAGCCTGATCACTCTCACTTTGAAGAGATTAGTGTTGTAACATAAACTAACATCTGTCGGTCACAGCTAGATATCTCAAGAACTACTAATGCTATCAACTTGAATTTTCGAATAGTTGTAGATGACGTTTGCCCAACTATTTTGCAAATAAGAAAAAAATAAAAATGTATATATATATATATATTTGCAACGGGGACTGAAGACCCCGACTGAGACTGTCTTAGAAATTCGAAGTGGGGCTACTAGGGCATGTGGGGTATCATATGAAAGAGCACTGTTTGCACATTCTATAACATTTTTCTTTTTTTTAGGCCCATAGTTTTCAAATATTGATGAAAAATGTAAATAAAAATACCGTCCCCCCCCCCCCCCTTATCTCCGAAACTTACATAGAGAAAAATGTGAAATTATTCTGTGTTTAAGGGGCTTGTGGCCCGTTGTGGTTAACGTTTCTCCTGATTTTTGTTATTATTTTTGTAATAACAAAAATCAGAAGAAACGTTAAAATACAATATTTCATTTACACGCGGCAGACACTTCGAGACGATGTATGATAGACAATTTGTCCACGATTAGAACTTCGTTCTGTATATCCTTTACGGTGAAGGGGTATTTGTTGAGCTATTATCAGTTCTACATACCATTTCTCGCTCGAATCTGTTAAGACCATTTAAGAAACTAGGGTGGATCTCTCTGAAATGTCACTCGCCGTCAGAATGAATTCAATGGTAAGAACATCCATGATATATTGGAGATAGGCAAGGATATAAGGAAAAGGCATTTGAAAATAAACGTCGGATTGATTTCGAAAACGTGAACGATTTAAATCAGGTCTCCTTTATTTTTGAACTAGTGTGAGTCACCAACAATTCAATACCATTTTGAAAGAAACTCCATCATACATTTTGGTCGAGTAGGTATTGAAATGTTGTATGAAACAGCAGATTTATTTGCGTGATTTCAGAGTTGGCCCCATAGTGAAAGTTGTTGATATCCTTGGGTAGAACACCCTGTGAAAATCTGGCACCTGATAAAAAAATGGCCTGTATAAATATATAATAATAATAATTTTTATTTCAATTTCAGTTACATTCTTTTTATTACAATACAGTCTGATCATTTAAGCTTAATCTAATATAAAAATATATTCTCTGCATTGTAATTAATAGGTTGGGGAAAAAGTTTCTTCGCATTTTTTAAGAAAATTCAAAACATTTTTTAATATAGTTTATTTACATTTAACTAAAGTATTTAGGTACCATTTTGTTCGATAACTTTTTGCCATCTTGTAGGTAGGGATATGATCCCATTGTTATAGAAATTTTGGGACTTCTGGTCAAAATACCGCGACAAGTGGTTTTGGCAGTCCTCTCGTGATGTTAACCTGACACTGCCTAAAGAATTCTGAAGAGACCGAAACAGGTGGAAATCTGAAGGTGCAAGATCAGGACTATACGGCGGATGCATTAACACCTCCCAGCCAAACTCTCTTAATTTTTGCTGAGTGGCTAAAGATGTGTGAGGTCTAGCGTTATCATGATGAAAAACCACACCCCTTCTGTTGATTAATTCCGGCCGCTTTCTCTCAACTTCTTGCTTTAATCTCATCAGTTGTTTGCAGTAGAGTTCAGAATCGATGGTCCTGTTTGGTGGTAACAGCTCATAATGAATAATGCCCTTCCAATCCCACCACACACACAGCATCACCTTGTTGCGAGTTAACCCGGGTTTCGCCACAGTCTGTGAAGCCTGACCGGCCTTTGACCACGACCTTTTTCGCACGTTCTTGTCATACGTGATCCACTTTTCATCACCAGTTATCAGCTTCTTCAAAAATGGTTCGGTTTCATTACGTCGTAATAAAGAATCACAAATGAGTACACGGTTCATTAGGTTTCTTTCAGTGAGCTCGTGAGGTACCCAAATGTCGAGCTTTTTTGTGTACCCAGTTTTTTTCAAATGCGCCAAAACTGTTTTGTGGTCAATTTCCAGTTCTTCAGCTACGTCGTAACTACTGATATGCCGATCTTGCTCCACTTTTTCAAAAATGGCATCCATTTTATCCGTAATAGGGCGACCAGAGCGACGTGCATTTTTGACATCAAAATTTCCGGATTGAAAACGCTTAAACCAAATTTGTGCTACTCTCACAAACACTACACTAGGTCCATAAACATCGCAAATTTTTTTCGCGGCTTGCGTTGCATTTTTACCTTTTTTGTAGTAAAATTTTAAAATGTATCGAACTTCTTCATTAGATTCACTCATCTTGACGGTACGAAAAACAAATGAAAATCACACATTTTCCTAATTTGAATTTGAAATTATGTTCTTTAAAATTTAAACTTTCAATGATACCAAAACCAGCCAGTTACAAATAGTATAGCCAAAGAGATTTTATTATAAGTTCATACATACTATAATGCGAAAAGACTTTTTCCCCACCCTAATATATTGCGTAATTTTTATTTCTTAATTTATAATTTGGGAGGTGTATGTTTAGTTCTAATATTTTCACTCTTTTTGTAGAGAAAAACCGTTCGACTGTGGGTGCATCGTCACGCTGAGCCAGGCGAAATAAACCGTCGCCTGCCTGGACCGCCACCATTGGCTTACAAATGCTTGCACCGTGAGATTGTTGCCACCCATACATCAGATCCATTTGCCAAGACCAGCATAACAGCAGCAGCACACAACGTCACAATGCAAACTGTACGGAAGCACCTACGAGCGGACGGTTTGACATGTGGCAGGCCGGCGCGGAAAATTTTACTATCTACCGGGCACCGTCAAAATCGCGTTCGCTTCGCGAAGGAATATCGGCACTTCGTTTAGCAAAACAATGTAACAATTGTACTTCCTTTAAATTTCAGACATTGTAACTTATTTAAATCTATTTATTATATTTTCCAAGAAACTGTGTTGGTAAAAATTATAATACGAGTACTGTTCCCGATACCGGTGTGTTACTATACTTACTTATTTTATATTTTTAAATGTTTTATTGTTACATTAATATTTAACTGAATAAACAAAATACTTAATACTATCAAAAGGAGGAGGAGGCGGAGAAGCTCGTGGCTAAGTAATAACAGCTGCACGGGTCGATCCATCAGGTTAAGCTACGCTTGCCGAGGTTGGCCTGTAGATGGGTGACCATCTTTTCATACCGCGACTCCTCCATGTCTCGGAAAGCACGTTAAGCCGTTGGTCCCGGCTGTCATTCGTGGATCTTTGACAGTCCTTACGGGTCGTCAGAAGCCCGAAAGTCTGACAACCAGTCTTACCAAGGGGTATCGTATTACCCAGTAACTGGGTTGTGGAGGTCAGATAGGCAGTCGCTCCATGTGAAATACTGGTACTCAGCTGCATCCGGTTAGACTGGAAGCCAACCCCAACATAGTTGGGAAAAGTTATCAAAACTCATCAAAACTTTCACAGCATATTTAGCAATAATAAAATAAGTAGGCGGTTCACTCTAACTTTGAAGAGATTAGGGTTGTATGCGCTCGGAAACACAGACGCAGGTAGTGAGTTCCACTCTTTTGCTGTGCACATTATAAAAGACATTTGGAAACGCTTAGCGCGATGTCCGATGGTAGAAGGGGGCCGGTGGAATCAGGTCGTGGAGTTCTTGGGCACACTCACCGAAGTACAATCTGTAGAAGACTGACAAGCAGACAACCTTGCGGCGTTGAGCCAAGCTGTGGAGCTTGGCATTCACCAATTCTACGTCGCCAATGAGCCTCTTAGCTCTGCGTTCCACCGAGTCAAGTACTACTTTAGTAATTACTTGTAGTAATTACTTTTGACCACGTGGCTCCGATAAATGTGGTGGGTACACAAATATTTCAATAGTATCTACATTATGATTATTGAAAACATCCCTATTTTACTTCGAATTTATAATATTATATTTTAATATTATTAAGTATAGAGTATGGACAATACGAAATATAGTTACTATTTAACACATATAACGGATGTTTTTGGAAATACCATTTTTTCAGCAAAAGACGAGTTGCACAGACGTGAATCGATTAATTTTTGTACATTATTTTTTTACAGTCAGCTAAACTAAGCCGTTATTAATAATTGTAATGGGTAATAAATAAACAATGACAAATAATAATTCTTTTGGAATAAAAACATTGTAACTGAGATTCAATAAATCAATTAATTTAATATTGTACAACACACAGCTTAGAACATAATAGTCAACAATTTAAGACAAAGGTTCAACAACAAAGATCTTTAACAACGAGATCTATAAAATAATCAGTGATGATGATGTTCAGGAACAATGTGTTTGGCGTGACCCACGTACTTCACGTTGGCGTTGAATCTGTGAAAACAAAAATAAAATTTTATGACATATTTAAGGCATAATTTAATTAGTACAGCTTGTTTTAAAGGAACGTTTATTGCACACTCACCCAGTTTTCTTGTCAGCGTGGTACTCAACGATCCTGATGGTGCCGTCAGGCTGGTGCAGACTGTACACGCCCTTCACGACGTGACCATCACGAGCTTCATGCTGAGACTTCTTGTCGCCGGTGTGAGGGTCCTCCACTTTGTACGCGAACTCGTATTTGGGATGAGACTGTAAGACATGACACGGATATACCATCGATACTTATACATATAAAAACGCAAAACTCTAAATCATGATTTGGAAGTTGTCATACATAGTACTCGACGTGTTTCTCGGTGGCGTGTCCGTGGTGTTGTTTGATGCTCTGCGATGAGGAGGCGTGCCCGTGATGTTCCTCGTGGTGTTCCTCGTGATGTTGCTCCTGGTGGTTCTTGTGCTCTTCATGTTTCTCCTCATGGTATTCTTCATGTTTTTCCTCGTGGTGCTCCTCGTGGTGTGCGGGCTCGTGTTTGGTCTCGTGAGTTTGGTGCAGTACGATGCTCTGTGACGAGATAGCGTGACCGTGACCGTGGTGGTGATCGTGACCATGTCCTTCTTGCGGCCGCGCAGCGGCCATGGCGATCACAGCGGCGACTAGGATTATCTGTTTAAAAATAATTAAATGTATTAATTTTGTGTAACATGTTTGCTAATAAGTATATTATTTTAACTGTTGTTTAAAATCGTACCTTGTACATATTTATAGTTTGTATGTATTCTTTACTCTTGAAATGTTGAACAGTGACTGATAACCTCTTCGTACATATTTTTTCTTTTTATACACATTAAAGGGTCTGTGATACAGTTTTACGCAATACGTTGTACACTTGTCAGACCAGTTTGCCATAAACACTGACCTTGTAGTAAAGTATTAAATCCACGTTAATTGACTCCTGCATGCAAAAGAAAGTACTTTTACGTAGGACATTGACATTCATTCAAATAAAAGTTATATTGTTGCGAAGTTTTAAACCAAAATATTAATACATTCAAGGCTTGGCTTTAAGGAGCTAGATCTTATTGAGTTAAAGGTCACAGCTCATTAGAGCCACCCGGCACCCACTCCAGACTACCTCGCCTCCTGCGGCTAGTATTCTTTATATGGACTTTTTTGTTTTCGTGTAAATGCAATTTAATTTGGCTCGCCCTATAAAGAACAATTTTAACGCTTCCAAGAGACTCTCGACTACAGTAGGTTATTATAATTTGTTACTGATCAGTATTGTATGTACAGTTTGGCCTGGGCAGTACTGTATGCCAAATAGGACCTAGGTGACATAATTAATGACCACTGTGTTTTTTCATATAATTTCTACAGAGAAAATGATAATTACAAACACAACAAAAAAATAATAAGCCAAATAGGTGCAACCGTTCTGACGCGATGCACTTACATACATTCGGCTGTTGATTTTTATTTATTAAGATTAAAATAGCAGCGAAACCCGGCGTTGCCCGGGTAGGATACATCGTATTTTAATGGCATGAGAGAGATCTGTTTAAATATACGGTGTATATAAAGCACATAAATACAATTAATTAATTAGTTAATTAAAATAATTAGAAATGAATAAAATAACTTATTAATTTATCTTTTATTATATAAGAACATTCTAAAACGTTAGGGAGCATTCCGGATGGTGATCGACCATTCTGAATTATTTTAGTCTTTGAATTAAATTTGATTATTCAAAATAATTCCAAAATGTTAAAGAACATTCTAGAACGTTTAGAAGCATTCTGGATGATTACTGACTATTCTAAATCATTTTAAGCCTTTAAATTTAAGGACGTATCCCGAATTGTATGGACAAAAACCCAGAATCAAAAAGAACGAAATGTTTACCAATGGGTTTACTATAATAAGCATTTGACGTCACCAAAGGGGCAAATCAGAAATCCGTGGAGTATAGGAGCTATGAGCCAACAAAAATTTGATAACGAAAATCGTAATCATGTTCTTTCTTTTCATGTTGCCGTTGTTGTTATTTGGTGTAGGTGTTGTTATTGTTGGTTGTTCTGTTGTTTCCATTTTCTGGGATTTTCTTTTTATAAAATCGCAGAACACGTTCCACGTCCCAGAAAACGTTTCTCCTGATGTTTGTTATTATTTTTGTAATAACAAAAATCAGAAGAAACGTTAAAATATATTTCATTTACACGCGGCAGACACTTCGAGACGATGTATGATAGACAATTTGTCCAACATTAGAACTTCGTTCTATATATCCTTTACGGTGAAGGGGTATTTGTTGAGCTATTATCAGTTCTACATACCACTTCTCGCTCGAATCTGTTAAGACCATTTAAGAAACTAGGGTAGATCTCTCTAAAAATGTCACTCGCCGTCAGAATGAATTCAATGGTAAGAACATCCATGATATATTGGAGATAGGCAAGGATATAAGGAAAAGGCATTTGAAAATAAACGTCGGATTGATTTCGAAAACCTGAACGATTTAAATCAGGTCTCCTTTATTTTTGAACTAGTGTGAGTCACCAACAATTCAATACCATTTTGAAAGAAACTCCATCTTAACTGGAACATTCCAACACAAAAACATTCTTGGGAATATATTTGAGCAAGATAAGAACTTAAGAAGCGGTGAACCAAACCAAAGACCAGCATCATTTTTTGGAATGCCTAGATCCGCTATTCATTTGAGAATAAAACAAGCAAGAGAATGTCAGAGAAACGTACTCCGTTCCGCGGCACCACAGATTAATACAAATGGGACACTTAGCAGATTTGTAAAGCTGCAAGTACGCGGCGGGTTCGTTTTGTCGAGCCAATTCAGTGCGGGCTGCCGCGCACCGGCCGGCTCGCGCGGTCAGTTCGAGTCAGAAGGTATAAGAGTTACGCGATAGAAAGAGAGGCAACTTGTAGGTGAATATAACTGTAGGTGATAAGCGTTGTGGGACCTGAATTGCACTATACTGTGTATATTTTCGGAGTGTCCCATCTGAATTAATCTGAGGCGGCACCTAGGATGCAACCATATTACCCGTGACGAAGTCATAGCAAGAAACGGAGTGTTACCGAACCATGTTTTTGGAAGCGAAAATCAATCAAAAGCAGTGATCCTTTTAGACGTCACTTATTTATTTGTGCAAAAAAGCTCGAATTTCCTCTTTCAGTGCCAAAGCGACAGATTACATAAGTACTCCAATCTATTAAAGCCATTCGTGATAGTATGTGGAGATGGCTACATTATAGGTCACTGGACCCTACAATGCTAGAACGTCTGATGCGACAATATTGCGGCAGATATTAGATAACCGTGGCGACTATCTGGAAGATGCTCCTATACGGTGGTTTTTGGAGAGCGTCGAGGTAATGATTCTAGGGATTTCGCGATGCGTTACCGTATGCAAAAGAGTGTGGATTTACGGTATTTACCCCACAGTCCCTGAGCAGAAATGAAACTCAATTAAGCACTGAGGCAGCAAACAAACCCAGACTTGTGACAATGGTTCGATGGGTGGTTGAGACAGTGAACAGAAAAATGAAGCTGTATTTTAAAATATTTAGACATATATATTTTAATAATACGTTACCAAACGCAATGATGGATTCCCGTATAGCTGCAGCGCTTATAAACGCAACCCATGAGTGCTACAGTGACAGCCGCCATAACGATAACTACATCGAAATGATCGACAGACATATGAATCGAAACGAATGCCTGACAGTTGTCATCGCAGGGCTTCGGTCAGCGGGTAACCAACATCTGTTCGTCGCAGGTAGAGGTCAGAAAACGTTTTAGGAACGTCTTTAACTGCTCGAATACAATTGGTTACTGATACACAATAACGATTCGTTAAATATAGGAACCGGGCATTAAGAAATTTAAGTCCCTCTTAATTATGTAACGCCACCAGATTGAAAGTCAAGAGTTTACAACCAAACGTTATTGAAACAGAGATTTTAACAGGTTGCGGCACAGGAGATAGCGTTTTTCATACCTCGAGTTCCTCTAATTCATAATAATTTCCCATTTCATTTTAAACGCTTACAGTCACCGAAGAGCTTATGCTACGCAATGACCATAAACAAAGCACAACCTAGGATAATTTTTTTCGGTAGCGGGCGTAGATTTGAGTGTGAGTTAAATACGTGCCTCTTTCCTGTATTAGTAATTTAAATAATTTACAATATATTGTACACATTCCTGGAAATTCGACTTATAATATACAAAAAAGCGTCATTGTAGATTACAGAGGCACATTAGCATTGGGTGCAGCTTTACTTACGTAGGTTATTATCGAATAAAGTCTATAACCTGTCCAAACAACAAACACCAAAACAATGGTGTAAATAGTCGTACTAACGAACAAACACAGTTATGTTACGTTTTATAATAACAGGCTGAGATAGATCTACGTCACGCGGACGAAGTCTAGGTCATAGCTACTTGGTAAATAAAACTGAATAGGAAAAACAATTCAGGTGAGATTCATTTATTTAATATATACAACACACAGCTAGGAACACAACAATTAACAATTAAAACATACGGGTTCAACACTAAAGACTTAGATAACAATCAGAACCGTAGAATAATCAGTGATGATGTTCAGGAACAATGTGTTTAGCGTGACCCTCGTACTTCACGTTGGCGTTGAATCTGTAAAAACGAAATTATTCATTATTTAATAATTATTTATTTATTTACACATTTCAAGGCATAATTTATTCGGTAGTTACACTAGGTACAGTGTGAATACTCACCCAGTTTTTTTGTCAGCGTGGTACTCGACGATCCTGATGGTGCCGTCAGGCTGGTGCAGGCTGTACACGCCCTTCACGACGTGACCATCACGAGCTTCATGCTGAGACTTCTTGTCACCAGTGTGAGGGTCCTCCACTTTGTACGCGAACTCGTATTTGGGATGAGACTGTAAGATAAGTGACGGTTAGCAAAACCTGTCTTAGAAGAAATTAGTAAAATTTTATAATACTATGATTGGCACAATGATCTTACATAATACTCGACGTGTTTCTCTGTGGCGTGTCCGTGGTGCTGCTTGATGCTCTGTGATGAGGAGGCGTGACCGTGGTGGTGCTCGTGACCGTGACCCTCTTGTGGCCGCGCGGCGACGACCGCAACGACAGCAGCGACTAGGATGATCTGTGCAGGAGAATTTATTTTTAGATTTTCTATTTTCGGAACTTGTAGATAATAGTTTGCTTTTATTTTATAGGTTATTATAATAGTTATAATAGTTTTAAGTGCTGTTTTTGAAATAATACCTTGTACATTGTGATAATTTGTATTCTTTCTGTTGGAGTTCTGAATGGTGACTGATAGTAAACCAGCACATACATTTTATTTTTATACATTTGATTAAAGGGTCTGTGGGACTGTTTTTCGTAATACGAAACAAATGTTTAACCAGTTTTCTGCATTGGTCTTATTTCGGAAAGTTGATCTGTCCTTGATATATTAGTATTACTTTAATTAACTTATTTCTCAATGGCAGGGCATTGACATTCATCAAAATAAGGTATAAATATTATGTTAAAATGTTCATCTTACAAAATGTTCTATTCTTTTCTTTCCTTGCCTTTTCCCAACTATGTTGGGGTTGCCTTCCAGTCTAACCGGTATTTTATATGGAGCGACTGCCTATCTGACCTCTATAACCCAGTTACTAGGTAATTCGATGCCCCTTTAGTAAGACTGGTTGTCAGACTTTCGGGCTTCAGACGACCCGCAACGGCTGTCAAATATCCACAAATGACAGCCAGGACCAACGGCTTAACGTTCTTTCCCATCCACAGACGCGTAGCTTAACCTGATCGATCAACCCATGCGGCTGTTATTAGTTAGCCACAAGCCCCTTAAACACAGAATAATTTCACATTTTTCTGGCAAGTTTCGGAGATAAGGGGGGAGGGTATTTTATTTAAATTTTTCATCAATATTCGAAAACTATGGGCCTAAAAAAAAGAAAAATGTTTTAGAATGTGTAAACAGTGCTCTTTCATATGATACCCCACATACCCTAGTAGCCCCACTTCGAATTTCTAAGACAGTCTCAGTCGGGGTCTTCAGTCCCCGTTGCAAATATATATATATATATACATTTTTATTTTTTTCTTATTTGCAAAATATTTGGGCAAACGTCATCTACAACTATTCGAAAATTCAAGTTGATAGCATTAGTAGTTCTTGAGATATCTAGCTGTGACCGACAGATGTTAGTTTATGTTTCCGAGCGCATACAACCCTAATCTCTTCAAAGTGAGAGTGATCAGGCTTCTTCTGTGTAAGCTCACTCCATCGTCGACTTTGTCTCTGTCACCTCTGACCTAGACTAGAGTAAAGAGCAAACCCATCTCAAATAAAAAAAATAATGATAAAAGATAGACAGACAGACAGACTGAGTCGCACCATAAGAGTTCCTTGTTTACCATTTTGGTACGGAAGCCTAAAAATTTGGAAGAACCAACAACAGAATGAATAATTTTAAAATTTAATTCATTTTCGTTTTTGTGTATAAGAATGTTAAAAACCATAAAATAGTTTTTAGTTACCAAGTAAAATGATTTTGTAAAAAGTTTGTGAAATCTTTTTGCAAGTTCATAGACATGTTGGTAGGTGTATTTTGTATAGGTACTGTGTCACTGTACTGATATAGTGGGCATTTGATGTCATTGCCAATACTCTATGTATTGGCAGCGACGTTAAATGCCCACTATATCGTCAAAGATAATCAACAACCTAGTAAGCCTAATGACCTATAAGATTGTGTTTTTTTGGATTTCATGAGATTGCTAATAAAAAATCCGACGCGTTCCTGATTTTTTGGTACAAAAGTAGTAAAAATAGTAGCTCAGCGGCAAATGGAATCATCGGCATATCTGACGGTGGTCAAGGCTCCATAAAATAGGAACCAGATAGCTTGACGCGCTGAGATAGCTTGACGCCCAACGTACACGCGCCAAAAGAGTTATGTAACCAGGCACGCACACTACAAAAAAAGATCGCTACTGTACGTACTGATTACAATGACAGCCACGCACATATTGCATTCGCAAAGTGAGTACGCTTACTTCTTCTAAATGATAGTTTACTAGGATTTCGCAACATAGGATAGTTGCTCTCGTGGCGCAACAGGAAGGCATTCAACCTACAGTGACAAGTTGGCGTGGTTGGTTAAGATACTACCTATCACGCCGCAGGTCGTGGGTTCGATTCCCATCCAGGACAAACATTTGTGTGCATGAACATGTCTGTTTGTCCTGAGTCTGGGTGTAATTATCTATATAAGTATGTATTTACAAAAAAAAAAAAGTAGTTTATGTAGTATATCAGTTATCTGGTTTCCATAGTACAAGCTCTGCTTAGTTTGGGACCAGATGACCGTGTGTGAAAATGTCCTAGGTTATTAATATTATTTTTTTACATTTCTCGGGACCCTGGGGTCCCGGACCTTTGGAAGGCGTACGAGGAGCCGAAGCCAACTCGCAGAAGCCCTTTAGATAATTTTAAATGATGAGGAGGCACCAACCGACGATTATCCTTATATGCACTATGCAAGTGCACCCAAGGACAACCCCCGGTTGGTACAGGACTATTGTTGTACGTGGAAACAAAACATATTGGGCTATGGGTTTGGGTGGCTAAAGTGGATTGGGTAACTTGAACTATGGAAGAACTATGTCCCCTGCCTGACCAATGTTATATATTATACACGGATAAAATGGCAGGGGGTGACTTGCACACTCAATAATGGGCCCCCCGAAACGGCCGCTAGCACATAGTGACGTAGCGACAAGGGGGCAACACTTCCTGAGATGCTTGAGGAGTGGAGGGGTATTCCACGGCTATCAGGACAATCCCGGAAGTACGGTCAAGATCCCTACCAGCACCTTACTGGAATACTTCCTTCCTCCGAGCACGTTTGCTCTTGCGAATCTCCACTCAAGCCGGCCAATAAAGGCAAGAAAGAGGTGGGAGCTCTGTTCCTCGTCAGTGTTCACTCCAGCCGGCCAATAAAGGCAAGCCAGAGATAAGGACAAGATTTCTCCCGGGAGATAGGGTCCATGGAGTCGCCACTGCCCAACAGCTCGCCACATGCTGTACTGCGGGTTTCTGTATCTCTCTTGGTCTGGCTCCTCATCCTAGACCCGTTCCGGCAAACTCTACCGGCAAAGACCTAAAGTTTGGAGCACGCAAGCCCCACCACGACGTCAACGTAGAGATACAGCGTATATTATTATTATTAAGTGATTCGAGTTCGAGCCGCGAGTTTACTTAAAATATTATTTTTGAGATTTTGTAATTTAGAGTTGTTAGTATTTAGTCGATTTAAATATGCAAAAATTAATCGATTCTTACTTTTGAATAATAGCAACACTGTCACTTAATGATTTAATAAAACCAACAGCTGCTGTACAGGAGAGACAGGAGAGGACTAGGAGACAGACATAAAACCTTCCCTGTGTAACGTTAAATAAATTATAAAACGTTATTTAAATTCAAAGTCTGTTTTAATTCCCGCCCGTAACCCGATTTCCTACAAGAGTTAATATACTAACTGAATAAAGCGATATTTTGACCGGTTTGAGAATCTACCACAAGTTTCTCGCCTACTTAAAATTATTTGCCAGTTTATAAGTAACTAACCGCTTTAAAAATATAGTCCTGCCTTCAATTGTGTACAAATGTATTTTGTACAAATCTCACAGTGAAAACTTAGTTGAAGTGAACTGTCAATCTACCTGATGCTAGAGATTGACATTATTGACAGCTCACTCCACGCTCACCTCACCTAAGGTTTCACGGTGAGATTTTTACAGAATAGCATTGCTGTACTCCTTCTTTTGCACGTTTACGAAGTTTGGGATTGTGATTAATGGATTAACTTAGACCATGCATTATTTAACAATGTTCCAAAAAGCTCAGATTATTGTTTTGCACGAGCAAAACATTTCTGTTAGTGAAATCGCAAGGCGCCTATTGATATCGGTAAGTAAAATTATTATTAATAATAATTTATTATGTCACCGTGACCCAGTAGGTAATTTCAATAAGAGTGTTGTGTCTCATTTAACTAATTGTGAATAGAGGTAATTGACAATAATAGGAAATGAGGAGTATTTATTTATTAACTGCATAGCAACTCACAATACCTATCGATATTTAATAATTACCATTACCGTTTTACACAGTATTACAGTGATAGTTTTTTTATCTGTATTTTGTAATGAAACATTCAAAAATATAATGAATATGTATGTAAATGAATAGGAGATAATAATAAAATAACAATTCTGAAATAGTTTTATTTATTTTTTTCCCTAAAATATTTAAAAATGTAAATTGCATGTATGGAAATTAAACATAGGAAATTCTAAATAATGTATAATAATATTGCTTTATACTTTTTAGAAAAACAATATTTATACGTGCATTAATGAATAAACGAAATAATAAGTTATGTTATATGTTATGTTATATAATTATTACATATTTTTTATTAGTAGGTATGATATATGTATTACATAATCTAAATAAACTATTTGTATACCGTATAGGTGTAAGTTTATGAATTGTGTTTATACAGGGATTTTTTTTTATCAGATGCCTAATTTTCACAGGATGTTCTACGCATGAATATGAACAACTTTCACTATGGGACCAACTCTGAATTCACGAATAGAAATTTGCTATTTCATACATTTTGGTCGAGTAGGTAATGAAATGTTGTATGAAACAGCAGATTTATTTTCGTGATTTCAGAGTTGGCCCCATAGTGAAAGTTGTTGATATCCTTGGGTAGAACACCCTGTGAAAATCTGGCACCTGATAAAAAAATGCCCTGTATAAATATATAATAATAATAATTTTTATTTCAATTTCAGTTACATTCTTTTTATTACAATACAGTATGATCATTTAAGCTTAATCTAATATAAAAATATATTCTCTGCATTGTAATTATATTGTGTAATTTTTATCTCTTAATTTATAATTTGGGAGGTGTATGTTTAGTTCTAATATTTTCACTCTTTTTGTAGAGAAAAACCGTTCGACTGTGGGTGCATCGTCACGCTGAGCCAGGCGAAATAAGCGTCGCCTGCCTGGACCGCCACCATTGGCTTACAAATGCTTCGCCTCGGCACTGTGAGATTGTTACCATACATCAGATTCATTTGCCAAGACCAGCATAACAGCAGCAGCACACAACGTCACTATGCAAACTGTACGGAAGCACCTATGAGCGGACGGTTTGACATGTTGCAGACCGGTGCAGAAAATTTTACTATCTACCGTGCACCGTCAAAATCGCGTTCGCTTCGCGAAGGAATATCGGCACTTCGTTTAGCAAAACAATGTAACATTTGTACTACCTTTAAATTTCAGACATTGTAACTTATTTAAATCTATTTATTATAATATGTTTTTGAAGAAACTGTGTTGGTAAAAATTATATATTAATACCGATACCGGTGGGTTACTATACTTACTTGTTTTATATTTTTAAATGTTTTTATTGTTACATTAATATTTAACTGAATAAACAAAATACTTAATACTATCAAAAGGAGGAGGAGGCGGAGTAGCTCGTGGCTAAGTAATAACAGCTGTACGGGTCGATTCATCAGGTTAAGCTACGCTTGCCGAGGTTGGTCTGTAGATGGGTGACCATCTTTTCATACCGAGACTCCTCCATGCCTCGGAAAGCACGTTAAGCCGTTGGTCCCGGCTGTCATTCGTGCATGTTTGACAGTCCTTACGGGTCGTCAGAAGCCCGAAAGTCTGACAACCAGTCTTACCAAGGGGTATCGTATTACCCAGTAACTGGGTTGTGGAGGTCAGATAGGCAGTCGCTCCATGTGAAAAACTGGTACTCAGCTGCATCCGGTTAGACTGGAAACCAACCCCAACATAGTTGGGAAAAGTTATCAAAACTCATCAAAACTTTAGCCATAATAAAACAAGTAGGCGGTTCACTCTAACTTTGAAGAGATTAGGGTTGTATGCGCTCGGAAACACAGACGCAGGTAGTGAGTTCCACTCTTTTGCTGTGCGCATTATAAAAGACATTTGGAAACGCTTAGCGCGATGTCCGGTGGTAGAAGGGTGCCGGTGGAATCAGGTCGTGGAGTTCTTGGGCACACTCACCGAAGTACTATCTGTAGAAGACCGACAAGCAGGCAACCTTGCGGCGATGAGCCAAGCTGTGAAGCTTGGCATTCACCAGTTTCGTCGCCAATGAGCCTCTAAGCTCTGCGTTCCACCGAGTCAAGTACTACTTTAGTAATTACTTGTAGTAATTACTTTTGACCACGTGGCTCCGATAAATGTGGTAGGCACACAAACATTTCAATAGTATCTACATTATGAATATTAAAAACATCCCTATTTTACTTCGAATTTATAATATTATATTTTAATATTATTAAATATAGAGAATGGATAATACGAAATATAGTCACTATTTAACACATATAACGGATGTTTTTGGAAATACCATTTTTTCAACAAAATACGAGTTGCACAGACGTGAATCGATTAATGTTTGTACATTATTTTTTTACCAGAACAGTCAGCTAAACTAAGCCGTTATTAATAATTGTAATGGGTCATAAATAAACAATGACAAATAATAATTCTTTGGGAATAAAAACATTGTAACTGAGATTCAATAAATCAAAATATTTAATATTGTACAACACACAGCTTAGAACATATAATCAACAATTTAAGACAAAGGTTCAACAACAAAGTTCTTTAACAATGAGATCTATAAAATAATCAGTGATGATGATGATGTTCAGGAACAATGTGTTTGGCGTGACCTACGTACTTCACGTTGGCGTTGAATCTGTGAAAACAAAAATAAAATTTTATGACACATTTAAGGCATAATTTAATGGGTATAGCGTGTTTTAAAGGAACGTTTATGTGCACACTCACCCAGTTTTCTTGTCAGCGTGGTACTCAACGATCCTGATGGTGCCGTCAGGCTGGTGCAGGCTGTACACGCCCTTCACGACATGACCATCACGAGCTTCATGCTGAGACTTCTTGTCGCCGGTGTGAGGGTCCTCCACTTTGTACGCGAACTCGTATTTGGGATGAGACTGTAAGACAAGACACAGATATAACATCGATCCTTATACATATAAAAGCGCAAATCTAAATCATGATTTGGAAGTTGTCATACATAGTACTCGACGTGTTTCTCAGTGGCGTGTCCGTGGTGCTGCTTGATGCTCTGTGATGAGGAGGCGTGCCCGTGATGTTCCTCGTGGTGTTCCTCGCGATGATGCTCCTCGTGGTTCTTGTGCTGCTCTTCATATTTCTCGTCATGGTGCTCTTCATGTTTCTCCTCGTGGTGCTCTTCGTGGTGTGCGGGCTCGTGTTTGGTCTCGTGAGTTTGGTGCAGTACGATGCTCTGTGACGAGATAGCGTGACCGTGACCGTGGTGGTGATCGTGACCATGTCCTTCTTGCGGCCGCGCAGCGGCCATCGCGATCACAGCGGCGACTAGGATTATCTGTTTAAAAATAATTAAATGTATTAATTTTGTCTACATATTGAATTTACCTAAAAAGTATATTTTCTAACTGTTGTTTAAAATCGTACCTTGTACATATTGATAGTTTGTATGTATTCTTTACTCTTGAAATATTGAACAGTGACTGATAACCTCTTCGTACATATTTTTTCTTTTTATACACATTAAAGTGTCTGTGATACAGTATTACGCAATACGTTGTACACTTGTCAGACCAGTTTGCCATAAACACTGACCTTGTAGTAAAGTATTAAATCCACGTTAATTGACTCCTGCATGAAAAAAAAAGTACTTTTACGTAGGACATTGACATTCATTCAAATAAAAGTTATATTGTTGCGAAGTTTTAAACCAAAATATTAATAAGGCAATATTACATTCAAGGCTGGGCTTTAAGGATCTAGATCTTATCGAGCTTGTTTTCACTAAGGGACATCTAAATGAACGCTCAAATAACAGTGCACTCTTAGATTTTCAACACTTGGCTCAGCGCTGAGAGTTGAAAATCTAACAGTGCAATAATATTTAGGCGTTCATTTAGTTGTTTCCTAGTGTTATTGAAAACGGCCATTAGTCTGTTTCGATGACAATTAGTTATGTATATTTTTTTTTTCGTGTAAATTCAGTTGAATTTGGCTCGCCCTAGAAAGAACAAGTTTAACTCTTCCATGGGCCCTCGACTATCATAATTATAATTTGTTACTGATCAGTACTGTAGGAAAAGTTTGGATCAGATAAATGACATGAAAAAATACACTGGTCACAAATTATTTCACTTTTGTCCTATTTGAATCATCATAGTATGAAACCTTATCCATAAATTATAAGATTAGGATCATGATGTATTTGATAAGCAAAACATGGGCCAGTAACAAAAAAAAAAACTGTAAATGAGGTATTTACAGTTTTTTTTTAACGGAACCCTTATAGGATCACTCGTGTTTCTGTCTATCCGTCTGACACAGCCAATTTGCTCCGAATGTAATCGACCGATTATATTGAAATTGAGTACAAATATGAATCTCTAATACCTATATGTATTTATTATAATTTTAAAATATTTATTTTAAAGTTATTTCAGAAAATAGACGAAAATTGATTGTCCCTGCCCCCTTCGCTTATCTCCGAAACTACTGAGCCTAAAATTATAAAAAATACAGAAATAGTTCTACACCTATCGATTGCTGGAAAACCTATACTAAGTCTATGGTCTTAAAATAACATGGTAAATCTCTCAATAATGTGAGTACAAATAGGTTTCAACTACGAAACCCTTGATCGTGCGTGTTTCAACATGCACTTGTTCGGTTGTTTTCTATGTTTTCTGTTATTTACTGCATTTATAAATTGCACGGCAGTACTGTATACCTATATAGATTAAAGTAGCATTGCGATTTATTAGTCTAGTAATTTTTCAACTCAATCAATAAGATAACTGTTTGAATCGATATTACACCGTCATACTAGTTTCCAGATTTAAGCATTTCTCTTTTTCAACATTTATTTATTCATTAAAACTTTATGCACAAGTAAAAAAAACAAATACCGTACAAAGGCGGACTTAATGCCTGAGGCATTTTCTACCAGTCAACCTTAGGGTGATGCAGAGAAAACATGGCAGGTGCAATATAAAGGATAGATAACACGAAAATAACTATAAAATAAAAGAATAAATACATCAATATATACATATATACATACATATAATCAGAATAAACTTAGCCGGGAGAAATAACGATCAGTAGAGGAGAAATAACAATCAGTAGAGGAGAAAAAGAATCCAACAAATCAGCGCAGAGATGCTTCAGCCAACTTCATACGTATATGTTCACGTATCTTCACTTTAAAAGACAACCGATTGGTTGGTGTCCTGATGTTCAGAGGGAGCGCATTTCAAAGAAAGACCGCCTGGACAAAGAAAGAATAGTGAATGAAACCAGAGCGGTGAGAAGGACATCGTAGAAGACGATTGTTGGTAGAACGACGATTTTTACTACGGGCAGAGCATAAGTATTGAACATGGGAAGTCAGGTAAGAAGGACAAGTGGGTTGGTCGAGAATAGAAAACAACATAGACAGAGCTCTCACCTCTCTGCGCGGACGAATCGGTAACTATTTTAAAAGCAATCGGTGCCCGGATACATGGTCATGCTTACGAAGATTGAAAACGAATCGAATGCAGTTATTGAGAAGGCGGTCAAGTTTATTTAGGAGATCTGCATTCAGGTCATAGTAACACAGATCACCATAGTCAATTATGGGAAAGATTAGGGACTGTATAAGCATTGCCTTTATGTGTGATGGGAGAAGGTTTTTCAACCGATAGAGCGACCGCAACGTTCCGGTGACTTTGTTACTAACACTCGTGACCTGCTTTTGCCAGTCAAGACAAGTGTCGACATGCAGACCAAGATCCTTAACATCGGAACTAAACGGAATGACGGAGCTGTCAAAGATTACGGGTGGTACGGTTAAGCCATTCAGTTTTTTTTATGCTGTAAGGGCTCCCAATTATGATAGCCTGACACTTGGCAGGGTTAACCGCAACATTACCATGGCTTTAGATCTAACCGCTCTATTAATACAAACCTTTGAACGCTGGTAGCTTATCTCGCAGCACTTGGTTACTAAAACTCTTCGCAAGTTACATAAGGGATTGTCATATGTTCGACATGGTTATGTATACATAGGCATTGGTTTTGTTATTCAACATATTCGCGTTTGATAATCCAATCTGGCCATTGCATGGCCTTAGTCAGGAGTCAGCTAGAGTCAGCTGAAGTGATTTGGAAATCTGATGAGAGTACTTACGCATTACTTCTTTAAAAAGATCAATAGGTTTTTCTTAGATTTCTACTATAAAAAAAGTCTGGAGGTGTCGTGGGACACCCACTTTTTTTTGGGTGGGAAATCATTCAATAACTTCTCCCACTCTGGGTAGAGCGGGAGGGCGTGTCAGACTTTTACTGACTAAAACCCACCCGTGTTCCTTCAGTTGCCTGTGCCAGGGCCACGGTAACTCTTTCAAACAATCCGCGACCCCATCAGTTAGTGCTGACATCTCTTTGAGGCGCGCGTGGAATACAACGCGCCATGTCGACCTGGGCCTGGTCCTTACCTGATGGCGAGCCATCGCTCGCCGTCCGCAAGCCCGCGCCTACAGTGCGCGGCGGTAAAACCTCCGGATTCACCGCCGCAAGGCTGTAAACCTTAGAGAATAGCATAGCATGGCGTCTCCTGCGGCGACTAGGGGCGTGAGACTGCAAAGATTGCCTCTCCCTCATGCGATCCGCCTCCTCCTTCGAGAGCATTACTGCTTTACAGGAGGTCGTGACGACTTCCCATGCACTCTTGCTCCGTACCATGGCCTGGACCAGGGCTGGATACGAGAGATCGCCGCCGCGTGGGACACCCGCTTGGAACGAAGTTCCTTTCGCTGTATATTATGTATTAATATAGAGCCATCTAGTATGGTCTCAAGTTTCAAGACGCAATAGAACAAAAGCACCAAACATTCGGTTTGAGACTTGATTGCAATGAGTTCAGGGAATTCCAAGCAAGACGTCATTATATTTTACTAACTTTGTCTTATGGAGGCTGCTTTTGGAATTTCAGTTATAGATTTGGCCGAGTTACAATATCTAGCTTATTCGAAATACCGTATATTTAGCTATTGTTTTCATCTAACTGAAGATTACAACTTAACGAGGTTCGAGTTATCAAGATATCACTGAAGTATGAATGCTTTTAAAGTATGAACGCGCATTTGCGTTACGTGCCGATTTCTAACAGTCAATCCCTACCGGAAGCCGCGTTAAAGAACTTCGTTCCAAAAACTCTTCGGATGCTACCCATTCCTTTATCCTACAAAATTATTAAATTTTAACTATCTCAAAGTACGGCTTATCGCTGCTTTGCATGAATACCCGTACAAACCAAAATTTTGAAATTACTTGTTTATAACACATTCAAATGCAAAATAGTCCTTATTTCATGGTCAGTAAGACTCAAATTCATAACGGCACAATCTGCGGTTTTGCCGAGTCTTACTTCCATGAAATAAGGACTATTTTGCATTTGGCTGTGTTATAAACCAGTAATTTCAAAATTTTGGTTTGTGCGGGTATTCATGCAAAGCAGCGTTATGTGCTTCCTGCTTATCTCTGTTTGCTATATCATGTGGATTTTTTTTCTTTTCATTGAGATGGCTTTGCTCTCGACTATAGTCTAGGTCAGAGGTGACTGAGACAAAGTCTACGATGGATGGGGTGAGTCCGATTATCAGGAACTGATGGCGCAATTAGTAAGACGTTTTGTTCCGGTTGTGCCCAAAAAACATACTCAGGCCGCGAAGTCACAGTGTCACGGGCACTTACTTATGCTCAATGTTCTTCTAACATCAAAACCAGAGTGTGACTTGTTTGCCGGGAGATGAATAGATTTGTCGTGAATGTTTAAGATATTGTGAGAAGATTTACGAAAGACAATCCCACCAAAAACATTCTCATGTAAAATGTTGTCCATATGGCTCGCATTGTTGTAAAAAACTATGCAAGTAGCTGGCATGCCATAGTGACATTCACCTATCAGAAGTTGTTATGGCAAACGGCATGCAAGCTACTTGCATGTGTATTCTCGCCCTAATATAAATGAAGACAAAATCACAGCAAAAAGCAAGAAACATGGAAATAGAAACAATAAATAAGTACGAAAATAAATATATTGACTTCAATTATTATTTACAATCAAATCTTGACTCACAAAACATAACAATAACTGCTTACACATTAGGTTCAACAATAGTTAAGGTAATTTAACGACCAGAGTCAGAATCAGTGGTGATGATGATGTTCAGGAACAATGTGCTCAGCATGACCCACGTACTTCACGTTGGCGTTGAATCTGTAAAGAACAAAAAGATATTTAGAAGGTAATTACTTCAAATATCGTTAAAGCTTACATTAAGTTAAACAAGTGTGGACACTTACCCAGTTTTTTTGTCAGCGTGGTACTCGACGATCCTGATGGAGCCATCAGGCTGGTGCAGACTGTATACGCCCTTCACAACATGGCCATCACGAGCTTCATGCTGCGATTTCTTGTCGCCAGTGTGAGGGTCCTCCACTTTGTATGCGAACTCGTATTTGGGATGAGACTGTAGGTAAGACAAGTAATGGTTAGTAAAATCTGCCTTCGAAAGAATAAGCAATATTCTATAATATTATGATTGGAATAATGATCATACATAGTACTCGACGTGTTTCTCGGTGGCGTGTCCGTGGTGCTGCTTGATACTCTGTGATGAGGAGGCGTGCCCGTGATGTTCCTCGTGGTGTCCCTCGTGATGATGCTCCTCGTGGCCATTGTGCTGTTCTTCATATTTCTCTTCGTGGTGTTCCTCGTGGTGTGCGGGCTTGTGTTTGGTCTCGTGAGTTTGGTGCAGTACGATGCTCTGTGAAGAGATAGCGTGACCGTGACCGTGGTGGTCATCGTGACCATGTCCTTCTTGTGGCCGCGCGGCGGCCATCGCGATCACAGCGGTGACTAGGATGACCTGTGTAACAAAAATTGAATGAATTACAACTGTTGCTCATTTATAACCGTCTATTTTTTATTTTTGATGTGTAACATCTTTCCTCTCGCTTTTGGGAGTGATTTCGTGAAAAGGGATGGAAGTGTGTAACAGGATGTCGGGGAGCCGTGCGCGGTGCTAGAGTTGGCCGTCAGATGGTACCAACCCAAACAGACGTCTGATGTTAGACGTCATATGCGAAGTATGCGAAGTAAGTATGGCTCGCTCGTTTTCTTTTTTCTTTTTTTACTGTTGCCTTTTGTTACATTGTGAAAATTATACCTTGTACATATTGATTGTATGTATTCTTTACTCTTGAAGTACTGAACAGTGACTGATAACACTTTTTTAAATAATTTCTCTATTTATACTCATTAAAGGGCCTTTTTTTTTTTTTTTTTTTGTGGATGGGAAATCATCAAATAACTTCTCCCGCTCTGGGTGGAGCGGAAGGGCGTGTCAGACTTTTACTGACTAAAACCCACCCGTGTTCCTTCAGTTGCCTATGCCAGGGCCACGGTATCTTTTTCAAACAACCCGCGACCCCAGCGGCATCGGCCCTATTGGACCCCATCTTTTGCTGACATCTCTTTGAGGCGCGCGTGGAACACAACGCGCCGTCGACCCGGGCCTGGTCCTCACCGGACGGCGAGCTACCCACTACTCACCGTCCGCAAGCCCGCGCCTACGGTGGCCGGGAATCGGCTATCGATTCCCGCCGCCCAGGGCGTCTCCTGCGGCGACTGAGGCCGTGAGGTTGCCTCTCCCTCACGCGTTCCGCCTCCTCCTTTGCGAGCATTACCGCTTCGCAGAAGGAGGTGACGGCCTCCCATGCACTCTCGCTCCGCACCATGGCCTGGACCAAGCTCGGACGCGAGAGATCGCCGCCGCCGATCGCCTCCGTGAGAACACGGCGGTGCTCTGCCCAAGCCGGGCAGACCTCCACTGTATGCTCCACCGTGTCCTCTGGGCGATCCACACAATGGTGACACTCGGGTGTTTCCTCCCGCCTTATGCGAAACAGGAACCTCCCGAAACAACCGTGTCCGGTGAGGACCTGCGTCAGGCGGAAGGTGAGGACGCCGTGGCGCCTCTCTAACCACTCCTCAAAGAGGGGACTTATCGCCGCAATTGTGGCGTGCCCAGCGCTGGGCTGCGACAGTCGCACTCTCCATGTCGCCATGAGTCATTAAAGGGCCTGTAATACAGTTTTTTGCAACCTGTTGTAAACTTGACAGACCAGTTTGCCAAAAAAAAAATCTGACCTTGAGTAAAGTGTTAAATTCACGTTAATTTATACTTCCTTTCTTTTTACGGAGGACATTGACATTCATTCAATTAAAAAGTTGCTGTACGAAGATTTGACGACATTCGGCCATTTAGACCATTTTTAAATTTGTTTGAAAACGTTTGTTATTTAAATACAGCTAGTATCTATATAACAAACGTTTGCCCGCGGCTTCGCTTGCGTGGAGGTTGGAAATTATCCCAGGATAACGTACTACCGGGATAAAAGTATCCTATGTCCTAATCCAGGTCATGGTCTACCCATGTGCCAAACTTCCTTCGAATCCGTTCTGCCGTTTTAGCGTGAAACCGTAACAAACAAACAAACAAACTCACTTTCGCATTTATAATATTATAGATAGGATGCAACTTAATTTGGCTTAATCATGCAATTTCATGAGACTCTTTTCTAGAACGGACTGATTGTATAAAATCTCATAACCCGGAAAAAAACAAAATATATTGCGCTATTGCACGTATAAAACAATAAATAATATCACGCCTGTAATCCCCGAAGAGTTAGGCAGAGGTGCATCTCTAGTACACCCACATTTGGCCAGTTATGTCGAAGTTCCATGTAATAGGGATCAAACCTAATACACGTTTAACTTCATTTTTTATACATTTCTCGGGTCTCCGGGGCCACGAACCCTTGTATTACCACGTTCCCACGGTCCATCGATGCCCGTCGTGGCCCGCCGTAGTGATCGCGGCCCGTATCGAGCATTCCACGGATAATCCCATACATTCGATGGAACGGACGACGATAGCCCACCGCAGGACGACTGTTCCCATGGCCTGTTGGCCTGACGCGGTGAGAAAGCGAGCCGTGGGACTGTGGCATAAGGCATACGAGGGGCCGAAGCCAACTTGCAAAAGCCCGTTAGACGTTATGAATGAAATGAAGCACCAACCGACAATTGTCCCTATATGCACTATGCAAGTGTGCACCCAAGGACAACTATGACTTGAGGTTTATCTTCATTATTATAAAATTACCCGATTTGGTTAATTTATTATTACCTTCATAATATGAAACCTTAATACAAGTCAAATCTAATCACTTCATGAAACAAGTATAACACAAAAAAGTCAACTAGCTGTAATGATTTGAATCATCACAGATAACTTGACTCTCAAGCTCAACTACCCACAACTAATAATCTATTTGAAATTCAGACTTCTTACAGTGAATTCGTTTGATATACAGAAACATAAATATTACAATACTGAAATTTCAAGTTTGTTCTTTTTAGGGTTCCGTACCCAAAGGGTAAAACGGGACCCTATTACTAAGACTCCGCTGTCCGTCTGTCACCAGGCTGTATCTCAAGAACCGTGACAGTTAAGATTTTCACAGATGATGTATTTCTGTTGCCGCTATAACAAAACATACTAAAAAACAGAATAAAATAAAGATTTAAGGGGGCTTCCATACAACATATGGTTATATGTAAGTGGGCACGCCCTTTATGCCTAGAGGCTTTTATTATTTTGTTATAAAGTTCTGTTTAAGTTTTTAGTTTTGTATTTTTATTTCTGCTTGAGTATAGTTTTAGATTTTTTTTGTTGGTATTTTGGCGTGAGCTAGCTGACTTATGGCAATGAATTTAATTTAATTTCATGTTTTGTTGCCTAATACCTAAATTAATTTTGCGCAGTGCTGTATACAATCTTAACTGAACAGACAGCTGTGCTGCTGAGGAGTTTGTTGCGCCACTTCTTCTCCCCAGCTAAAGCACTAGGAAGTAGTGAAGGGCGGGCATTCTGGGGGACTGTCTTATGTAATTTTGACGTTCGAATAGTGCTGATTATCAGCCTAGTTTGAATAAAAGACTTTTAATTTTGGTTTTGAAACCAACGGGATTTTTTTGCCGTTTTTATAGATAATGGTACGGAACCCTTCGTCCGCGAGTCCGACTCGCATTTGTATTGTATTGTATTGTCAGTTAGTGAAGGGTCAGTTCCAATAGATTACACTCCTGATGTTGCTGACATGGATCAGCTTACTCTTTCAGGGACCAAACATTTCAAAACAAACAAAAAGCCGTCCATTTTTATCCTATACTATTAAATGAGCAATATTTGTATATACTCGTATATATATATATATATATATATATATATATACAAAAAAAAATCCAGCTGTTCCATACATTATGTTCGCAGAACTCGTCGGAATGTAGGGAACATCTGATGTTATTTCGCGATTTCAGGTTCGGTCCCATAGTAAAAGTTGTTCATAAATATGAGTACAATGACCCCTTAAGAGATTTCGTGTATGAATAGATAGCTCTTATATATACCTATATATTTCTACTCACGTTCCCGAAAACGGCTCTAACAATTTCGGATGAAAGTTGAAATATAGGGGTTACGGGGGCCAAAAATCCATCTAGTTAGGTCTCATATCTGGGATTATTCGTTTCCTCTATTTTCGTCTTACCTGGTCTAGCTGGATAGACAATGTGCGGAGTAGCTTTTTGCCCGTAAGTTGGTGCTCGTGATTTTCGAAAACTTTAGGAATCAGCATATCTCCGATTCACAACCATTCGACAATCAATCTGCCTAGACTTTTCCCAACTACGAGTATCTTGGGGTCGGCTTCCAGACAAACCGGGTGCAGCTGAGTTGTCAGATTTTTGGGCTTCTGACGACCAGTAACGACTGTCAAAGATCCACGAATGACAGCAGGGATTAATGGCTTAACGTGCTTTCCGAGGTACGGAGGGGTCTTGGTATGTAAAGATGGTCACCCATCCACGGACCAACCGTGACAAGCGCAGCTTAACCTGATCGATTGACCCGTGCGGCTGTTAGCCACAAGCTCCTTCATTCGACAAGTTGTCGAATCAAAAATGACACATTTTCAATTACTAATTTGCCTTGCCCCCGAAAGCAAACTAGGTATACTGATACACTTCTGCCTAACCCTTCGGTGATTACAGATGTGATGTTACGTTATGGTGGAAGATTGAATCATATTCACTAATTGGGCTTACAATTAGCCACTATCGCTCAAAGATGGGCTTTTGAGTTCAACTAATAATGTACGTGAAGACAACATAAACAACAAAACATAGAGCAAGAAACATGGAAACAAGAACAAAAAGTAGGTACGAGAATAAATATATTGACTCAATTACTATTTACAATCACATTTTGATACACAAAACATAACAATAACTGCTTTGAAATTAGGTTCAACAATAGGAAAGGTAAATTTTATGACAAGAGTAAGCATTAGTGATGATGATGATGTTCAGGAACAATGTGCTCAGCATGACCCACGTACTTCACGTTGGCGTTGAATCTGTAAAGAATACAGGGATATTAGAAAAAAAATCTTGGAGTATAGTTACAGCTTAGACACAGTATGCACACTTAGTACTTACCCAGTCTTCTTGTCTTCCACCACGATCCTTATAGTGCCATCGGGCAGCAGACTGAACTCGCCCTTCACGACGTGACCATCACGAGATTTATGCTGAGACTTCTTGTCGCCGGTGTAAGGGTCCTCCAATTTGTATGCGAACTCGTACTTGGGATGAGACTACAACAAATTCACACTTAGCATCATTGTTCCTACTTGTGAAGAAGCAGAAGATTATAAATAATTTCATACTTAGTACTCGACGTGTTTCTCGGTGGCACATCCGAGGTCCTGCTTGATGTTCTGCGATAAGGAGGAATGATCGTGGTGTTCCTCGTGGTTCATGTGGTGGTGCTCCTCGTGGTGTGCAGGCTCGTGTTTGGTCTCGTGAGTTTTTATGCAGTATGATGCTCTGTGACGAGATAGCGTGACCGTAACCGTGGTAGTGATAGTGACCATGTCCTTCTTGCAGCCGCGCGGCGACTATCGCGATCACAATGGCAACTAGGATAATCTGTGAAATGTAAATTCATGTTAATTTACACTTAAAAATTACAGCTCGTTTGAAATTATTCGAATAATTTATTTTTCATCACATTCTATCAGTAGTATAAAAGAAATTTGGAAGAAAAAGAAATGCTTCGCTGACCTCACATAAATTAGGATAAGAGCAAGAAAACGATGATGATGTGAATGATAATTATATCGCCTACAAAAGGCTGTAATAAATTCTTGGTTACTTTGGCACCCTGTACATTTTGATGATTCGAATGATTTACTTTTGTAAAATCAGACTGATAGATACCATATTGACATATAATTTTTCGTGTTATTCAAATCAAAAGTACAGTAAGTACTTACTATTCAAGTTTTCGTAATTCGTTCAAAATATGTCAAACCAGTTTGGCAAAGTTGTTAATGAATGTAAGTTAATTCTGATCAAGAAATATATGAGTTAATTCAGGAACGTCATAAAACTGTACTCAAGGTTATCCAAAATCTTGCATACGAAATGAACTGATTGGAGGTTTAAACTTATTGCGAAAAATTGACTCACTGTCCCTTGAAAATTTATAAAAAGAAAAGTTATGTACTGGGAGCTTATCAGTCACTGTTCATTACTCCAAGAGTAAAGAATACAAACCTTAAAAATGTACAAGGTTTGTTATATATCTATTAAAAAACCGTCACAATTATAAAACTAATATCAAACATGAAATAACCCATCACTGAAAAGTTTTAGAAAAGATATTACAGAAGTCTTGAAATTTAATAATGGTTTTTCATTTATACAGATCATCCTAGTCGCCGCTGTGATTGCAACGGCCGCCGCGCGGCCGAAAGAAGGACATGGTCACGATCACCACCACGGTCACGGTCACGCTATCTCGTCACAGAGCATCGTACTGCACCAAACTCACGAGACCAAACACGAGCCCGCACATCACGAGGAGCACCATGAGGAGCACCATGAGGAGCACCACGAGGAGAAACATGAAGAGCAGCACAAGAACCACGAGGAGCATCATCACGAGGAACATCACGAGGAACATCATGGTCACGCCTCCTCATCACAGAGCATCAAGCAGCATCACGGACACGCCTCCGAGAAACACGTCGAGTACTATGTATGATGACGTTCGAAACAAAAATGGTCATATCCTTTGGTTTATATTATTAGCCGTAACGTAACTAACTCTGAAACATTGTATGCAGGCTCATCCTAAGTACGAGTTCGCGTACAAGGTAGTGGACCCTCACACCGGCGACAAGAAGTCTCAACATGAAGCACGCGACGGTGACGTCGTGAAGGGCGTGTACAGCCTACACCAGCCCGACGGTACCCTCAGGATAGTTGAGTACCACGCTGACAAGAAGACTGGGTGCGTTTATGAACACTAAAGCAATAATAAGAATTGAGTAGTAATGTGATCGAAATATACCTGCACGTGAATTTACTAATTGTTTTGTCTGTGTTCACAGATTCAATGCCAACGTAAAGATCGAGGGTCACGCTGTACACATTGTTCCTGAACATCATCATCATCACTGATCTCTATTCTAACTGCTGAAGAAACTTTTTCTGTTGAACCTAATACTTTAAGATTGTTGATTAATGAGCCTCAAATAATGTATTAAATTGTAAATATTTAATAAATACTATTTATACTACCTACTATGTTGTATTTCTAACTCCCTGAAAACATGCACGTCAAAATAACGTTATATTATTTTAGCTGTAGTCAATATAAAAAAAAACTTTTCCAAAAAACACAACCGACTTCCAAAATAACACTTCAAAGTGAATAATAACTGTAATTTCGGAAGTCGGTGTCTTTGGATTTGTATTTTAGTTTTTTGCCACCGACTTCCGAACTTAAAGTTAGTTAGAAGTGTTATTTTGGAAGTCGGTTGTGTTTTTTGGAAAAAGTTTTTTATTTTTCACTTTTTAGTGGGTCAGTTTGTAATTTATCTAAGTTACAATATTCTAATGTCAACTGCTCATCACCTTTTACAAAATATGTATTGCTTTTCCCGATGCAGGGACGTTAATTGTTGAGGAGTTCATCTGGTAAGTAGGTAAAAAAATACAAAAATACAAATCTTTCCTCTTTATAACGTTAGTATAGATTTATTATTTTATTTTATTCAAAAAGGAACATGGGTACAGTGCTCAGCAGTTACTTCCACGACACTGGTCGCTTCGCTCGCTCGGCTTGCATGCGTTTGGTCACACTTTTAACCTTACCTATTTGGTCGGGGTGTCCTGCTAAGACCAACTTAGAGAAAGGCCAGAAAGTTAAAAAGAGATTCATTTGTTTTAGAAAGCGTACCTAAACGTATTTTCTTTTTTATGATTGAAGACCAAAAAGTTGGTTTTGTAACGATGTAAAAAGGAAACTTTACTAATTAATTTAAAAATCGTAAGTACATCATTAGAAAGTCAAAATTTGTAAAGGATCAATTCAATTTTTTCCATATTTTATTGTAAATTATAACAACATCTATTTAAATAGCTTCAAAACTTGTCAGAGCAATAATTGACACTTGGTAATCGTGGCTTTTGGAGGGTATTTCCAATAAAGAAAACATGTAATTAAGTTTGGTTTTAAAGAATACAGACATCCACCAATGTCCTGCTCTATATTTTAAAGGATGGGGCTTTTGAATGACATTCAAGAAAAGAAATGTGAGTGTAGAGATTTTTATTTCATATTTGGCCATCGAATAAGCACTTTAACTAGTAAGTAACAGAATTTAAGACCAGACTAGATATCAATATAATAATTAATTAATAATAATAATCGCACCACCAATCAACGTCTCGGCCCAACGACTGTCGGAGCGACCTGAGCAAAATGTGGCAGACGTATGCCGCCCGGATTATGATGCCACTAGCTTATTCTGGCGCAACATCTGGTCGGTGCCCGTCTGCCATACTGAGGCTGAATGAATGCGTGATGTTGAGCGCGTGTGTGACGCCATACCAGAGATGGAGGTAGTAATAATTACTTCCTCCGATATAGCCAGCGCAGCCCGTCTGATACCGAACTGGAAATCGCCGGGACCGGACGAAATAATAATAATATTAATAAACCTGTACTACTTACTACCGATGGTCGCAAGGGGATATGGCAAAGCAAGGAGCTTCACGGGCGCTTCTATCGGGCTCTTCTAGAGCCCGGTATAGATTTCTTAGCGTCCGTATCCTGGCTACGTTTTGGTGACCTTTTCGGGGAAACTGAAGGTTTCGTCTGTGCAATTATGGACGAAGTTATCTTAACGAATAACTACCGGAAACATATTATGAGGGACGGGACGGTTGACGTGTGTCGGGCATGTCACCGTCCGGGTGAGTCCATCAGACATATTATCTCTGGTTGTTCTCGTCTGGCTAACGGCGAGTATTTGCACATGCATAACCAAGTCGCCAGGATTATTCACCAGCAACTTGCTTTGAAATATAAACTTGTGGAATCTGAGGTACCATATTACAAGTATGTGCCCGACCCAGTTCTCGAAAATGACCATGTGACGTTGTACTGGATTCGGTCTATCATTACTGACAGGACTATTGTCGCCAATAATCGCCTCACATAGTGGTGATAGATAGATTAGCGCGCCGCGCAATGATAGTCGATGTTACCATTCCACATGACGAGAACCTCGTGAAAGCTGAGAAAGAGAAACAAATAAAATATCTCGACTTAGCACACGAGGTTGTTGACATGTGGAATGTGAGCTCGGCTGTCATTGTGTCGATTGTCGTAACGGCCAATGGCTTGATGGCCGAAAGCCTCGACCACCATCTCTCATGGCTCTAGTTAAGCGGTTGGATCAAGGGCCAGATTCAGAAGGCAGTACTCCTTGATACGGCCCGCATCGTGAGGAGGTTCCTATCTCTGCAACCCTAACCACCGGTGGCTTGGACCCTGCTCCCGACAACGGCGGACTACTATTTTAAATATTTTTAAATTAATATTTAAAAATGGATTTTATAAGAAAAGAAAATATGAATAAACGAAATAATAATAATAATATCTGGGACATTTTCACACACGGTCATCTAGTCCCAAACTAAGCAGAGCTTGTACTATGGAAACCAGATAACTGATATACTACATATACTTTTTTTTTTTTTTGTAAATACATACTTATATAGATAATAATATAGATAATAATAATAATTTGTAATACATACTTATATAGACACCCAGACTCAGGACAAACAGACATGTTCATGCACACAAATGTTTGTCCTGGATGGGAATCGAACCCACGACCAGCGACATGATAGGCGGTATCTTAACCAACCACGCCAACTGGCCTGTCAAATGCACAATTTTTGGCTTTAATGGGTGCAAAGTTCACACGCGTGCTTGGCATCGCAATTCTAGTCGGCCTTAAAGTCTGGGTCGCTGCCACAGTTCTTTACAACAGGAGTTGTAAAGAACTGTGACAGCGACGCGAATTAAAGAAATAAATAACATACACGATTTTAAAAAGGCTTTACTGAAAATATTATATGAAAAAACATATTATACGGTGAATGAACACTTAACTGACACATTATAATTACTTTTTTTTTATATTTTTTGGCTTGTTTTGTCTTTATTATCATTTTTTTTTTAATTATTGATTTGGCAATTTATTATTATTATATTTTATTGGAATGTTTTTTTTTAATTTTTATTGTGTGGACAATTTGAAATTTAATGTGTGACAATTGTTTAATAATTTATTGTAATCAGCATGTGCGGTTCCTTAATGATTTTGTACGCCGATGACGGCTAGACATAGCGTTCTTTAATAATTAGGCACCATCTGTACTTAACCTACCTATGTTCAACAAATAAAAAATATTTGTATTTGTATTAGTTACCCACCTGTTCCATAAGGCAGGTGATGCCGCGGAACCCAAAAATTATAGGCCGATCACTTGTTTGCCAACGGTCTATAAACTTCTTACATCAATTTTGAGAGTGAAAATTAATTCTCATTTAGAAAAGAATTCTATTATGTCTACCTCTCAAAATGGATGTAGGAATGGATCCCGCGGCACCAAGGAGCTACTCCTCATTGAAATGGCCATAAGCCAACAGGTCCGTCGATCCCGAAAGGATTTGTCGACATTTTGGATAGACTATAAAAAGGCTGACGATACGGTGCCCCATACATGGCTCTTGAGGGTATTAGAGTTGTACAAAATTGATACAACGTCGTCAGGAAGGTGCTCAGAGCACCTTTCTGACGACGTGTATGGGGCAGTGGAGGATGGTCCTTCACTATCCAGGATGTCGACAAATTCAGGGGAGCGACAAACCTAATAGGAATAAGCGGGGAATATTCCAGGGTGACAGTCTGATTCCACTGTGGTTTTGTTTAGCCTTGAACCCTCTTAGCACTCTGCTGGAGGGTACAGGGCTGAGCTATCCTTTGCGGAGAGGGGGTCAGGTAATATCCCACCTGCTTTATTTAGATAATCTGAAACTGTTTGCCACCAACAAATTGCGACTGCTGGAGTCACTAAAAGTAACTAAAACTTTTAGTGATTCCGTCAGGATGGAATTTCGTGTAGATAAATGTGCAGTCATGCATGTAAAACGGGGCGGGATTGTGGAATCTGAGAGACTATAACTCTCAGATTCCATAAACCTGAGATCACTCTCTGCAACTGATACCTACAAATACCTGGGTATGTCAGAGGGGTTAGGCATTAACGGGCCTGACATGAAACAATCGTTGCAGAAGCGCTTCTTCGGTCGCCTGAAAAACGTACTTTATAGTTCTTTGTCAGGCGGCAAGGTGCGCGCCTTTAACGGTTGGATCATGCCGGTCCTGGTGTACTCTTTTGGCATATTCAATTGAACCCAGGCGGAACTAGATGCCCAGTATAGCAGTGACCGCACGTTCGTCTGTCATGAGGCTGTACATTCCTACATTCCACCGCGAAGTGGGGGGGTCGAGGTTTTTTAAATGCTAAGACCCTCCACAACCGCGATGTGTGCAGTCTCAGAGAATATTTTCTCAAGGCTGACGTAGGTATGCACCGAGATGTGGTTGCAGTGGACAAGGGACTCACCCCGTTGTCCTTGGCTAAAGAGAACCGGCGCAAACCGGTGGTGCTTAGTACCAACGTCCGCAAAGCAAGGAGCTCCACGGACGCTTTTTCCGGGCCCTTCATGGGCCAGACGTAGATTTCTTAGCATCCGTGGCCTGGCTACGCTTCGGTGACCTCTTTGGGGAAACCGAAGGTTCGATCTGTGCGATTATGGAGGAAGTTATGCTAATGAATAACTACTTGGCATTGACTTTATGCTCTACCATCGTCAAACATAATTAGGCACTTTGTTCGACGACACTACTTTTCGCCTGGCTGCTTTCCTGCGACTAGCAGCTTCTTGTTGTTCTCCTCTTTGTTGTTACTGTGTCGAAGTTGTCATCAGCCTCGGACACCACGGCCTGTCTTTCAGCCGAAGAGCAGGTCGCTTGGCGCGGTCATTTAAATAACAAACAATATATATATAATATTACTATAAATACTGCGATCGCAGTTATCTCAATATAAATTTGAAGTTAACTCTGTCTTTTTATTCACGGGTAAATTACGCATGGTTTAGACATTTGTTATGGATATAGCTTTGACCCTGAGGTAGGCATTAAGCTTACTTTCTTTTCAGAGTCTAACTTCTTTACGATTTAAAAGGAGTAATAAAGCTTGTTTATAAAATACAGAAACAACGCGGGCGGAGTCGCAGACAAAAGGTACATAGTTTTGTAGGTTTATTATTATTGATCGTATTAGAAAAATAATGCTCTGTTACACAATACTTTTATATCTCTAGATATTGATCGGTATCATGCTAGAAGGATGCATTTCTGAACCGCTAGTTGAGGGTTTAAAAACTGGCAAAACCCAAAGATAGTTACATTTTTAGTCTCGGTACGAGACTAACAATGTACCTATCTCTGGCTTTTGCCAGTTTTTAAACCCAAATTAAACTGCACTGATTTGAACTGCAAAACGAGCTGAAGAGATATAATTTGTTGTAAAATAAT
This sequence comes from Dicycla oo, assembly GCA_948252095.1. Lineage (NCBI taxonomy): Eukaryota > Metazoa > Arthropoda > Insecta > Lepidoptera > Noctuidae > Dicycla > Dicycla oo. The sequence continues at coordinate 23,033,000 of OX411714.1, forward strand.
TGTTACTTTTTTAAGTTTAAGAATATTTTTTTAATCGTCTAACGAGATACTTAATGTATATTTACATAATATAAAAGCGAATTGTTACTTAAGTAAAGATTCGTGAAAATAACATGGTACCACTGCATTTTATTAAATAAATATCAATGCATATAAAAAGTAAAAAGCTGAATTACGGCAATAAAACACGTAATTACTCAAGGTCAGCGTAACTTGCCAAAAACTGACATATTCAGTAAACTGGTTGGGCGCTTATGAGTGTTGCGTAAAACTGTATCAATGTCCCTTTAATAATCTGTATAAAAAGAAAAATTATGTACTGAGTGATTATCAGTCACTGTTTGTAGCCCTGAGTAAAGCATACATTCATTCAAAATGTATAAGGTACTACATCAATTTGTATAACAATATAAAACTCTAATTTAACTGCAATTTAGGTCCCATAAACGTACTTATTGATATAAACTAAACAAAAACAACTATAAAGATCTCAAGAACTAAGGCAAACCAAATTGTGAATTAAAATCAGTAAAATTAAAAAGGCTTCGTTTATCATCTATTTTACGAATTATGTTTCATTTGCACAGATCATCCTTATCGCTGTTTTGGCCGTGATGGTCGCCGCGCGGCCACAAGAAGGACATGGTCACGATCACCACCATAGTCACGGTCACGCTATCTCGTCACAGAGCATCGTATTGCATCAAACTCACGAGAACAAACACGAGCCCGCACACCACGAAGAGCACCATGAGGAGCACCACGAGGAGAAACATGAAGATCAGCACAAGAACCACGAGGAGCATCATCACGAAGAACACCACGAGGAACATCACGATCACGCCTCCTCATCACAGAGCATCAAACAACACCACGGACACGCCACCGAGAAACACGTCGAGTACTATGTATGATGAAATTCCTAACGAAAATGTTCATATCCCGTGGTTTATATTATTAGTGGTAACGAACTTTATGCTATGAAACATTTGATACAGGCTCATCCTAAGTACGAGTTCGCGTACAAGGTAGTGGACCCTCACACCGGCGACAAGAAGTCTCAGCATGAAGCACGCGACGGCGACGTCGTGAAGGGCGTGTACAGCCTGCACCAGCCCGACGGCACCGTCAGGATAGTCGAGTACCACGCTGACAAGAAGACTGGGTGCGTTTACAAACACTAAAACAATAATTTGAATTAGTAGTAAAGTGCTCGAAATATACCTGCACGTGAATTTACTAATTGTTTTGTCCGTGTTCACAGATTCAACGCCAACGTCAAGATCGAGGGTCACGCCGTGCACATTGTTCCTGAACATCATCATCATCACTGATCTCTATTCTAATCTGACTGCTGAAGAACCTTATACTTTAAGATTGTTGATTAATGAGCCTCAAAGAAAGTATTACATTGTAAATATTTAATAAATACTATTTTAATACCTACTATGTTGTATTTCTAACTTCCTGAAAACATGCAGCTCTTATTCCCAAGAAGACATAGTCAACAAAAATCGCAATAATTTTATGGCATGAATTTAATGAAACCCTAAATTAATTTTTATTTTTTTTTATTTATGATGGGTTTGCTCTTGATCTAGTCTAGGTCAGAGGTGACAGAGACAAAGTCGACAATGGAGTGAGCTTACCCAGAAGAAGCCTGTTCACTCACACTTTGACGAGATTAGGGTTGTATGCGCTCGGAAACACAGACGCAGATAGTGATTTCCACTCTTTTGATGTGCGCGTTATAAAAGACATTTGGAAACGCTTAGTGCGAATTGGTGGAATAGCAGGTAGGGATGGTAACTGGCAGTGCGTCTAGATGTCCCATGGTAGAAGGGGGCCGGTGGAATGAGGTCGTGGAGTTCTTGAGCACACTCGCCGAATTACAATCTGTAGAAGATCGACAAGCAGGCAACCTTGCGGCGATCAGCCAAGCAATATTATAATAGCCAAGCTATGAAGCTTGGCATCCACCAGTTTTACGTCGCCAATGAGCCTCTTAGCCTCCTATTTTCCTAAAAATATGATTTAGTTTTAGTTTATATACGAGTATTTCAAGATTTGATTTGATTTTTTGCATTATACAAGGTGTATTATTTATGTTCGCATAATTCGTCAAAATGTACTGAACATCAGATTTTTTTTTCACGATTTCAGGTTTGGTCCCATAGTAAAAGTTGTTCAATGAGTACAATGACCCCTTAAGAGGTTGTGCGTTATTTATTTTACATCTTGTATGTGTAGTTATATTTAATATTTTACTTATAATGAAAAAGGAAGGAGGATATTAGAGCGTTCGGCAGCTGCTTCCGCGGCACCGGTCGCTTTGCTCGCTCGGCTTGCGTGCGGTTGGTTACACTTCTAACCTAACCTTACCACTTTGGTCGGGGTGCCCTTACTTAGATACTAAAACCAACTTCAAGAAAGACCAGAAGGATAAAAAGAGACTCATTACGTATTTTCTTTTTTTATATGATTAGAAAAACAACAAACTTATAGAGGAGCCTCTATAAAAATTTTGGCATTCTAACGATGTAAAAAAAAGAAAGACTAATTTATTACACAATCGTACATCATGAAAAAGTAGAAGTTTTTTCATGATGTATGATTATTTTTTTTATAGATAGATATATAATATATTTAAGTGTTTTACTAGCTGACCCGACAAACGTCGTGTCAAAATTTCAATAATTCATACCGAATTCCCATAGAAAATGCACTTCACTTTTCCCGATTTTTCCAATTTTCCCGGAAACTTTTCAAACATTTTCTTTCATACAAACCTTGCCCTGACAATTACAAACACAACAAAAAAAGAATTATCCAATTTGGTGCAGTCGTTCGGAAGTTATGCGCGTACATACATTTCGGCGATTCATTTTTCTATATAGAGATTATTATAGCATCTCTAAAACTACAAAACTTGTCAGAATAGTTCGATGCAATAAATTGACATGTGGCAATCGTGGCTTTTGGAGGGATATGCACTAATCAGTTAGGGCTGCGACAGCGACCGCTCTACATGTACCTTATGCAAATACTAATTATAATTAGTATAATATATAAATAAAGTATGTATTAGTAAGTATTAGTATAATATATAAGTATGCATTACGCCTATAATTATAGGCGTAATGCATACTTTCTGAGAGCCAGTCGCAGTTTTAACGAAATTAGTTGCGAACAAGACGTAGACCTTTTCTGCACCAATGCAAGCACACTAAGGAAGCTCTTAGCAAAGCCATTTTTTGTGCAAGAGGCACCTGCATGCAATTGAACCTTGTCCAAACTGGCTTAAAATTTGAACGGACTAACATTGAGGGAACACCTAAATGGCATAGAATTGATAAGATGTAACTTGGGCTATGAGGGAGTAATAATGTGTGTATTTAACTGTGGAGGCTTGTAATTAGCAATTTAGTTTTATATTATTGTTATTATAATGTTATTAGTCTGTAAGCCTTTCGAAAATAAAGAAAATAAAATAATATTCCAACAAAGGAAACATAAAATAATGTTTTTTTTTTTAAAGAATAATGACATCCACCAATGTCCAGCTATGATCTTTCCTTAGAAAATATAGATACTTAATATTTTAAGGATGAGGCTTTTGAATGACATTCAAGAAAAGTAAATGTGAGTTAAGAGATTGTTATTTCATTTTTGGCCATCAAATAAGCACTTCAACTATTAACAGAATTTAAGACCAGGATAGATATCAATTATAAAAAAATATATATATATATGGGTATTTATCTCCACAAATTACATTCTTATAATACTACACATATTAAGTTGTATATTTAGACAAAACTTTGTAATTTGTGGGATATCTGGAGTCTAAACGAAGCCTAGGCCTCTATTTTAATACAATTATAATGTACAGTTATTATTATTAGATTGTTATAATTAAGATAATATTAAAAAGTAATAACTTTAATTTCGATTTTAAAAGTGACCATGGACGACTGAGTTTGGGCACAAGCTACTCTTCCCATTCGTATGGGAGGCCTCGGCGACCTGCGTCCGCAAAATTTCTAGTAGGTACATTAGTTTACCAGCTTTTATATCATCGGTCCACCGCCGTACCGTGCTTCACCGAGGCTATGGTTACCTGGAGACTCGTTTTCCCGAATTCAGATCCACCCGATAATCCATCTTCCCAGAGACTGTGGGATGAGTCGCTCTGCAGAGTAGTACAGAACAATATACTTAACAGTCTGAGAAGCGTGCGCGCCTGCTGGCTGTAGGTAAGTGGGAGTCGGATCTTTAGCTTCCTAAACTACTTTCCGCCTCGCTGCTTCCCTGCGACTACAAGCTACTTGTTCTTCTCTTCATCGCTGTCTCTGTGGCGATGTTGTCAACAGCCTCGGACACCGCGGCTGGTCTTGCAGCTGAAGTGCGGGTCACTTAGCGCGGCCCGAACAATAATGACGTCATTCTACGAGCTCTTGTGACCATTGGCATTCCAATGTCTATGTGCTTTACAATGCCAATGTCAATGGTCAATGGCTTGGCTCGCGATGATAGATGGCGAGAGACCTGACGGCATCTCTTTATTTCTATGAAAGTGGGTAAGCCTTTTTAGTGTGGAACGCAACGTGTGTCGATTTCGCCATCCCATGTTCTTGCCTCGGCGTACTATGTTGGCGCTGGTGTTATGGCTGCGGAAAACTTTAAACGGCGAAAGTATCTTATCGGTAATTATATTTTCCAGCCTTTTGGGGTCCGAGTGCATATGGTTTGTTCAACAAAATCTCCAAACGGTTGGTTGACACTTCCCGTGACCCAAGGTATTGACCGAAAACTTGTATGTGTGGTGCAAACTGTAAATATAAGTTTTATTAATTAAAAAATAATTAATAATAAACCTATTTTCGAGAACTGGGGCGGACGCATACCTGTAGTACGGTATATATATATATATATATTCGATTCTACAAGGCTGTATTTCAGAGCAGGTTGCTGATGGATAATCCTGGTTGTGTCTATGCAAGAACTCTTCGTTAGCTAAACGAGAACACCCGGACATTATGTGTCGGATTGACTCCCCCGGACGATTATGGCATGCCCGACAGATGGGTATATTATTATTATAAGTCGTATTAGAGAAAAATGGTTATGTTAAACAAAACTTTTATATCTTTAGATACTGATCTGTATCTTGCCAGAAGGATGCATTTCTGAACCACTAGATGACGGTTCAAAATCTGACACATCCCAGAGATACATTTCAGTCTTATACCCGAAACTAGCTCAAAAGAATTTATTGTAACATAATTGTTACTCAACTAAAATTTCGTGAAAGTAACTTGGTAGGACTGCATTCTATTGAATAAATGTCAGTGCACTAAGAAAGTAAAAAGTTTAATCAGCAGCATTAAAACATGTAATTACTCAAGGTTAGCGTAACTTGCCAAAAACTGACATATTCAGTAAACAGGTTGGGCGCTTATGAGTGTTGCGTAAAACTGTATCAATGTCCCTTTAATAATCTGTATAAAAAGAAAAATTATGTACTGAGTGATTATCAGTCACTGTTTGGCACTCCCTGAGTAAAGCATACATTCATTCAAAATGTATAAGGTACTACTTCAATTTGTAAAACAATATAACATTTTTAACTGTAATTTAAGTCCCATAAGCGTACCTATAAATATAAACTAAACAAAAACAACTAAGAAGAGCTCAACAACTAAGAAACTCCAAATTGTGTATTAAATTTTACAGTTAAATTCAAAAGGCTTCGTTTATCATGTATTTTACGAAATATGTTTCTTTTGCACAGATCATCCTTATCGCTGCTTTGGTCGTGATGGTCGCCGCGCGGCCGCAGGAAGGACATGGTCACGATGACCACCACGGTCACGGTCACGCTATCTCGTCACAGAGCATCGTACTGCACCAAACTCACGAGACCAAACACGAGCCCGCACATCACGAGGAGCACCATGAGGAGCATCACGAGGAGAAACATGAAGAGCAGCACAAGAACCACGAGGAGCAACATCACGAAGAACACCACGAGGAACATCACGATCACGCCTCCTCATCACAGAGCATCAAACAACACCACGGACACGCCACCGAGAAACACGTCGAGTACTATGTATGATGAAATTCCTAACGAAAATGTTCATATCCCGTGGTTAATATTATTAGTGGTAACGAAACTTTATACTATGAAACATTTGATACAGGCTCATCCTAAGTACGAGTTCGCGTACAAAGTAGTGGACCCTCACACCGGCGACAAGAAGTCTCAGCATGAAGCACGCGACGGCGACGTCGTGAAGGGCGTGTACAGCCTGCATCAGCCCGACGGCACCGTCAGGATAGTCGAGTACCACGCTGACAAGAAGACTGGGTGCGTTTACAAACACTAAAACAATAATTTGAATTAGTAGTAAAGTGCTCGAAATATACCTGCACGTGAATTTACTAATTGTTTTGTCCGTGTTCACAGATTCAACGCCAACGTCAAGATCGAGGGTCACGCCGTGCACATTGTTCCTGAACATCATCATCATCACTGATCTCTATTCTAATCTGACTGCTGAAGAACCTTATACTTTAAGATTGTTGATTAATGAGCCTCAAAGAAAGTATTACATTGTAAATATTTAATAAATACTATTTTAATACCTACTATGTTGTATTTCTAACTTCCTGAAAACATGCAGCCCTTATTCCCAAGAAGACATAGTCAACAAAAATCGCAATAATTTTATGGCATGAATTTAATGAAACCCTAAATTAATTTTTATTTTTTTTAATTTATGATGGGTGCAAGAGCAATCTTGATCTAGTCTAGGTCAGAGGTGACAGAGACAAAGTCGACAATGGAGTGAGCTTACTCAGAAGAAGCCTGTTCACTCACACTTTGACGAGATTAGGGTTGTATGCGCTCGGAAACACAGACGCAGATAGTGAGTTCCACTCTTTTGATGTGCGCATTATAAAAGACATTTGGAAACGCTTAGTGCGAATTGGTGGAATAGCAGGTAGGGATGGTAACTGGTAGTGCGTCTAGATGTCCCATGGTAGAAGGGGGCCGGTGGATTGAGGTCGTGGAGTTCTTGAGCACACTCGCCGAATTACAATCTGTAGAAGATCGACAAGCAGGCAACCTTGCAGCGATCAGCCAAGCAATATTATAATAGGCAAGCTGAAGCTTGGCATCCACCAGTTTTACGTCGCCAATGAGTCTCTTAGCCTCCTATTTTCCTAAAAATATGATTTAGTTTTAGTTTATATACGAGTATTTCAAGATTTGATTTGATGTTTTGCATTATACAAGGTGTATTATTTATGTTCGCATAATTCGTCAAAATGTACTGAACATCAGATTTTTTTTTTCACGATTTCAGGTTTGGTCCCATAGTAAAAGTTGTTCAATGAGTACAATGACCCCTTAAGAGGTTGTGCGTTATTTATTTTACATTTTGTATGTGTAGTTATATTTAATATTTTACTTATAATCAAAAAGGAAGAAGGATATTAGAGCGTTCGGCAGCTGCTTCCGCGGCACCGGTCGCTTTGCTCGCTCGGCTTGCGTGCGGTTGGTTACACTTCTAACCTAACCTTACCACTTTGGTCGGGGTGCCCTTACTTAGATACTAAAACCAACTTCAAGAAAGACCAGAACGATAAAAAGAGACTCATTTATTTTAAAAACCGTACATAAACGTATTTTCTTTTTTTATATGATTAGAAAAACAACAAACTTATAGAGGAGCCTCTATAAAAATTTTGGCATTCTAACGATGTAAAAAAAAGAAAGACTAATTTATTACACAATCGTACATCATGAAAAAGTAGAAGTTTTTTTTTATAGATAGATATATATTTAAGTGTTTTACTAGCTGACCCGACAAACGTCGTGTCAAAATTTCAATAATTCATACCGAATTTCCATAGAAAATGCACTTCACTTTTCCCGATTTTTCCAATTTTCCCGGAAACTTTACAAACATTTTCTTTCATACAAACCTTGCCCTGACAATTACAAACACAACAAAAAAAAGAATTATCCAATTTGGTGCAGTCGTTCGGAAGTTATGCGCGTACATACATTTCGGCGATTCATTTTTATATATAGAGATTATTATAGCATCTCTAAAACTACAAAACTTGTCAGAATAGTTCGATGCAATAAATTGACATGTGGCAATCGTGGCTTTTGGAGGGATATGCACTAATCAGTTAGGGCTGCGACAGCGACCGCTCTACATGTACCTTATGCAAATACTAATTATAGGCGTAATGCATACTTTCTGAGAGCCAGTCGCAGTTTTAACGAAATTAGTTGCGAACAAGACGTAGACCTTTTCTGCACCAATGCAAGCACACTAAGGAAGCTCTTAGCAAAGCCATTTTTTGTGCAAGAGGCACCTGCATGCAATTGAACCTTGTCCAAACTGACTTAAAATTTGAACGGACTAACATTGAGGGAACACCTAAATGGCATAGAATTGATAAGATTTAACTTGGGCTATGAGGGAATAATAATGTGTGTATTTAACTGTGGAGGCTTGTAATTAGCAATTTAGTTATATATTATTGTTATTATAATGCCATTAGACTGTAAGCCTTTCGAAAATAAAGAAAATAAAATAATATTCCAACAAAGGAAACATAAAATTATGTTTTTTTTTAAAGAATAATGAAATCCACCAATGTCCAGCTATGATCTTTCCTTAGAAAATATAGGTACTTAATATTTTAAGGATAGGGCTTTTGAATGACATTCAAGAAAAGTAAATGTGAGTTAAGAGATTGTTATTTTATTTTTGGCCATCAAATAAGCACTTCGACAATTAACAGAATTTAAGACCAGGATAGATATCAATTATAAAATAAAATATATGGGTATTTATCTCCACAAATTACATTCTTATAATACTAGACATATTAAATTGTATATTTAGACAAAACTTTGTAATTTGTGGGATATCTGGAGTCTAAACGAAGCCTAGGCCTCTATTTTATACAATTATAATGTACAGTTATTATTATTCGATTGTTATAATTAAGATAATATTAAAAAGTAATAACTTTAATTTCGATTTTAAAAGTGACCATGGACGACTGAGTTTGGGCACAAGCTACTGTTCCCATTCGTATGGGAGGCCTCGGCGACCCGCGTCCGCAAAATTTCTAGTAGGTACATTAGTTTACCAGCTTTTATATCATCGGTCCACCGCCGTGCCGTGCTTCACCAAGGCTATGGATACCTGGAGACTCGTTTTCCCGAATTCAGATCCACCCGATAATCCATCTTCCCAGAGACTGGGGGATGAGTCGCTCTGCAGAGTAGTACAGAACAATTTACTTAACAGTCTGCGATGCGTGCGCGCCTGCTGGCTGTAGGTAAGTGGGAGTCGGATCTTTAGCTTCTTGTTATTCTCTTCATCGCTGTCTCCGTGGCGATGTTGTCAACAGCCTCGGACACCGCGGCTGGTCTTGCAGCTGAAGTGCGGGTCACTTAGCGCGGCCCGAACAATAATGACGTCATTCTACGAGCTCTTGTGACCATTGGAGTTCCAATGTCAATTGCTTTACAATGCCAATGTCAATGGTCAATGGCTTGGCTCGCGATGATAGATGGCAAGAGACCTGACGGCATCTCTTTATTTCTATGAAAGTGGGTAAGCCTTTTTAGTGTGGAACGCAACGTGTGTCGATTTCGCCATCCCATGTTCATGCCTCGGCGTACTATGTTGGCGCTGGTGTTATGGCTGCGGAAAACTTTAAACGGCGAAAGTAATTAAATAACCTTATCGGTAATTATATTTTCCAGCCTTTTGGGGTCCGAGTGCATATGGTTTGTTCAACAAAATCTCCAAACGGTTGGTTGACACTTCCCGTGACCCAAGGTATTGACCGAAATCTTGTATGTGTGGTGCAAACTGTAAATATAAGTTTTATTAATTAAAAAATAATTAATAATTAACCTATTTTCGAGAACTGGGGCGGACATATACTTGTAGTACGGTACGCCATATTCGATTCTACAAGGCTGTATTTCAGAGCAGGTTGCTGATGGATAATCCTGGTTGTGTCTATGCAAGAACTCTTCGTTAGCTAAACGAGAACACCCGGACATTATGTGTCGGATTGACTCCCCCGCACGATTATGGCATGCCCGACAGATGGGTATATTATTATTATAAGTCGTATTAGAGAAAAATGGTTCTGTTAAACAAAACTTTTATATCTCTAGATATTGATCTGTATCTTGCCAGAAGGATGCATTTCTGAACCACTAGATGACGGTTCAAAATCTGACACATCCCAGAGATACATTTCAGTCTTATACCCGAAACTAGCTCAAAAGAATTTATTGTAACATAATTGTTACTCAACTAAAATTTCGTGAAAGTAACTTGGTAGGACTGCATTCTATTGAATAAATGTCAATGCACTAAGAAAGTAAAAAGTTTAATCAGCAGCATTAAAACATGTAATTACTCAAGGTTAGCGTAACTTGCCAAAAACTGACATATTCAGTAAACAGGTTGGGCGCTTATGAGTGTTGCGTAAAACTGTATCAATGTCCCTTTAATAATCTGTATAAAAAGAAAAATTATGTACTGAGTGCTTATCAGTCACTGTTTGGCACTCCCTGAGTAAAGCATACATTCATTCAAAATGTATAAGGTACTACTTCAATTTGTATAACAATATAACATTTTTAACTGTAATTTAAGTCCCATAAGCGTACCTATAAATATAAACTAAACAAAAACAACTAAGAAGAGCTCAACAACTAAGGCAAACCAAATTGTGAATTAAAATCAGTTAAATTCAAAAGGCTTCGTTTATCATATATTTTACGAAATATGTTTCTTTTGCACAGATCATCCTTATCGCTGCTTTGGTCGTGATGGTCGCCGCGCGGCCGCAGGAAGGACATGGTCACGATGACCACCACGGTCACGGTCACGCTATCTCGTCACAGAGCATCGTACTGCACCAAACTCACGAGACCAAACACGAGCCCGCACATCACGAGGAGCACCATGAGGAGCATCACGAGGAGAAACATGAAGAGCAGCACAAGAACCACGAGGAGCAACATCACGAGGAACACCACGAGGAACACCACGGGCACGCCTCCTCATCGCAGAGCATCAAGCAGCACCACGGACACGCCACCGAGAAACACGTCGAGTATTATGTATGATGAAATTCCTAACGAAAATGTTCATATCCCGTGGTTAATATTATTAGTGGTAACGAACTTTATACTATGAAACATTTGATACAGGCTCATCCTAAGTACGAGTTCGCGTACAAAGTAGTGGACCCTCACACCGGCGACAAGAAGTCTCAGCATGAAGCACGTGACGGCGACGTCGTGAAGGGCGTGTACAGCCTGCATCAGCCTGACGGCACCGTCAGGATAGTCGAGTACCACGCTGACAAGAAGACTGGGTAAGACAAAATACAAACCGAATGCCGTTAAAAAAAATGAGTCAACGGATTATAAGTACTAATTTTATTGTTTTTTGGTGTTCATAGATTCAACGCCAACGTCAAGATCGAGGGTCACGCCGTACACGTTGTTCCTGAACATCATCATCATCACTGATCTCTATTCGAACCTGATTGTTTAACATCATATTTTAGATAAGATTGTTGATTGTTGATTTATTGAGCCTCAAATAATGTGATTCATTGTAAATATTTAAAAATAAATACGTTTATACCACCTAATTCATTAATTTTTATGTTTTACTCTGCTCATTTCTAATTTCTGTCGCCCGGTTTGATTTGTGCCTGATTTTTTAGCTACAAGACACGTTGACGTTAATAAGAGTACATATATAATAAGCATAAATGTGGGTCTTACTATTATTTTCTAAATATCTCGGACTACAGCTTCCTTCGGGAAATTCAGTCGTTCAAAAATACAGTAACAAGGAAAATTTAGCTTATAATACAATGTTTACGGTGGCAGATTTTCCCTCAAAAATGTGAACATTAAAGTATTTGTTAGTGAATATACTCGTACATACAATTTAGTAGTTCAGTTATTTTGAAAGTATTATTTTTAATTTAATTTTTATAAAGATTTATCAAAATAACTTATATTTTTTAACACGAAGATAATGATTACTTGTAAATCCATATAGTTAATACGTTCCAGCGCGCTATACGGCTATAGCCGTCATAACAATAAAACTTCTAATGTGTCTTATTTACCGTGCGTGAACAAATCCAATGGATAATCAATAGGCAAAATGTTAGGCCCTCCTTACGCAAATACGTGCATTGACGTGGAGTTGCGGATACCAGCCCGTTTTACCTAATGTTAGGCCCTCTTTTCTGTCTAGTTTTTAAGATTTTTAACCGAAGGGTGCCTAACGGAATCCTATTACTAAGCCTCCGCTGTCCCTCCGTCCTTCCGTCTGTCTGTCAGCGGGCTGTATCTCATGAACCGTTAGGTAGGTAGACAGTTAAAATTTTCATATTGTGTTATTCTATTGCCGCTATAACAATAAATAAAATAAATTAAAAATAATTAAAAATTAAAGGGAGTCCCCATAAAAGAAACTTGTTTTTTTTTTTAACTGAAGTATTTTTTTTTTAAATATGCAGTGTTAAATATTCTACGGTGGTACGGAACACTTCGTGCGCGAGTCCGACTCGCACTCTTCCGGTTTTTTTTTTTATAATAAAATAGTATAACTGCCGGCACGAATCTTGAGCGCTCGGTAGAGTGGTGGGGGTTGTTTTCGCATACGTATTGTCTCAGGAGTAAGATTCAAAATCGCTTAAAGTAATTCAAGGTCAGTATTCAAGTTAAGTGCCGCCAACTATAGTTCATAAATAACTATTGCTTTTATGAAAAACAATGTGCATCTCTACAGAATAGTCACTATCAGTTGACCGAAAATTGAATTACTCCTACCATAGCATTTTATTATTCTACTTTCGTTTTCGGAACAATTTTATTTTGAACCACAATGCTACACTAATAATTGTTCGAACACACTCAAAGATTTTCCGACTTTTCCGTATCTAATACGGAAAAGTCTCGCGAAAAATATCTAAAAACGAGTGATATTTTTAAATAATGGAGACTTACAAAAGGTGCACACACTTTTTCGGAGACGGTACTGTTATCGTATTTCAAAGAATTACCACAAACGAGGCAACCATTTACAATGTGGAGTATTTACTCAATGTTGAAAGCCACATTAAAGACAAATGACGCGCATATTGCAACCTGGGATAGGTTGCAATATGCGCGTCATTTGTCTTTAAACTTATTGTTGACCCAAACCTATCCCAAAATTATTTACTTATCGATATGTTCTCGCTGCTGAGGTAAAAAGTTAGGTGTTATACGAGACCAAAGTTATTTGCGTCTCGTGTCTTTGGATCCCTCGCTGCACTCAAATTTTCTAACCTAGAATCATTCGCATTGGGATTCAAAATCAACACTAGAATCAAAAACCAAATTTGCTCTCTTGTAGCACAAATAACTATTACGAGTATGCCGTATGCAAGTACTTTATACTAAGCAAGGGTTAGTGGTCAAGTAGCTTATTTGTATCACCGTAAGCACGTGTGAATCATGACGAGTAGACGGTTAATTTTGCAGAAATATGTCAATAACTATGTCTTTGCCCTACAGTGAATCAATAGGCTGGTATTAAATATTACTTTTGTTAAATATGGTTGGAAATTCGAGCATTATTTTGACGACCTTCTTCGAGATAAATCGAAAAGTCTGTACTGGTCAAATACATGCGAGCAGCGGCCGGCAATGTTAGTATGAAAAGAAAAAACATATCTGTTGTGTTATTTAAAAATGGAACGAACTTGTTACATCGATGCATGGCAACCAAAGAGGGAAAACAAAGATTTTATTTAAATCTCGAACTCGTAAAAAAGAAACAAATGAACACATTGGCGCGTGAAAAATTGTTGTTGTTCGTCATTAATTCTGGAATTTATACTCAATTATTGATTTAATTTGGCAAAAAGAGTTCAAGTTCAAGGGAAGGGAATGAGTGTGATGAAAATGCGTTGACGCTACCTGAAATTCAGGAAGCGGCAAGAGCCGTAATAGAAAGTTTGTAGCCGCCAAAATCAAAAGAAAAATATTTGAAATCCTATGAAAATTTTGTTCAATGGAAGAATGAAAGAAAATCGAAATCCTTATACAAAAATGTTTTTCTGGCTAACTTCGGCGAACTCGTCAAGAAAATTGAACCAGCAAACCTTTTGGATCATCTATTCTATGCTGAAATGCACAGCTTTAATGAAACATAACGTGAACTTAAAGCCGTATGCAAACCTGACTTCAATGCTCAAAACACAGTTGGATGGCCACAAATGTAAAAAGTTAGAAGTTTTCACCACAACAAAAGTAAAAATCTTCTTGTTTGAAGCACCAGACAGTATGTATCTGGACCAATATCCAATTTTACACTAAGCAGCTTCCAAAATCAAACCACTTCTGCTCAGTCCACATTTAATCAGGGTCAAAGAAAGAAAATCAAGCAAGGATGCAAACAGCTTACTGCTTTCTTTTGACACCCTCTTTGGTTCTGTTAGCCGAATTCCTCGCTTAGTCAACACTATGTATGACTTCTTCTTTAATGAAATTTTCTTTCCCTTTGCATTAAGTTCAAATTCCTTCTATTCCATCAAACTTTAGCCATGGTAAGTCTCCCCTGGTCACAAAATATATTATGATTTAAACATAAAAATAATTTCAAAACAAAAAGTAATGTTTTAAGTAGTAAAAACATATTTATTTTATATATTTACAATTTAATACATTCTTTGAGGCTCATTTACAACAATCTTAAAGTATAAGGTTCAACAAAGTTTTTCAACAGTTTTGAATAGAGATCAGTGATGATGATGATGTTCAGGAACAATGTGTACGGCGTGACCCTTGATTTCAACGTCGGCGTTGAATCTGTGAACATGGAAATAGCAATTAGTAAATTCAGTTTACTCAGTTTTTTTAAAAGGCATAATTCATTGTGATTTCTCCTTTACCCAGTTTTCTTGTCAGCGTGGTACTTGACGATTCTGATGGTGCCGTCGGGCTGGTGCAGGCTGTACTCGCCTTTCACGACGTGACCATCGCGAGCTTCGTGCTGAGACTTCTTGTCGCCGGTGTGAGGGTCCTCCACTTTGTACGCGAACTCGTACTTGGGATGAGACTATAAACATTTAAAAAAAGTTTGTTACGTTATAGCTAATATGTAGTATTAGCAAAGGAATTATGAAGACTTATAATTTAATAGGAAGGTCATCATACATAGTACTCGACGTGTTTCTCGGTGGCATGTCCGTGGTGCTGCTTGATGCTCTGCGATGAGGAGGCGTGACCGTGGTGTTGTTCCTCGTGATGTTCTTCGTGATGTTCCTCGTGATGATGCTCCTCGTGTTCCTTGTGCTGCTCTTCATGTTTCTTTTCGTGTTGCTCCTCGTGGTGCTCCTCGTGGTGAGCGGGCTCGCGTTTGGTCTCGTGTGTTTGGTGCAGTACGATGCTCTGTGACGAGATAGCGTGAGCGTGACCGTGGTAGTGATCGTGACCATGACCGTCTTGCGGCCGCGCGGCGGCCATCACGATTACAGCGGTGACTAGGAGGATCTGGGAAAATAAAATAAATTAGTAAGAGTTTTGGATTTAACTTTTATTTTAAATACTATTTAGTCACCACAGATTTTGGTAGTTAACTGATTAAACAATTTTATACCTTGTACATATTGAAGGTTTGTGTTCTTAACTCTTGAAGTAGCGACCTGCGACTGATAATCTCCCAGTGCATAATTTTTCTTTTTATACGTAAACATATTAAAGGGACTGATACATATTTTCGCAATACTGTTTAAAAGTCCAACCAGTTCGCTGCATATGTCAGTTTTTGGTAATCTGAGCTGGCCTTGAGTAAGAGCATGTTTCAGTACCGTAATTAAATATTTACTGTCTTAGTGCATTGACATTTTATTACATCAAAATATACTAAGACCAAAAAACGGGCTGAAATTTGAAAGTCAAGAAAATTATTTTCATAATTTAATTGTAGCAAAGAATCCTTTATTGTTATCAGGTGTTATGTTGTGCCTACGATTTGACCAATGAGCGCGCGCGGTGCTAGAGTTGGCCGTCAAATGGTACCAACCCATTCACATGTCAGCAGGTAGGTGTTGCACATTATAATATGCCACTACTGTAAGACTCGCTCGTTTTTTTATGACATGCAAAGCCGATGTCAACCATTCTGCCAATGTTTAAAGAGAAATGGAAAGCAAGTGAGCATGATAAAAAAAATAGGCGCAGTTCGAGTCCGCGCCGTTGGTTGGTTGGTTTTCTGGAAAACAGATTGATTTACTACGGTTTCCAATACTGCCGTAGCCATAGCATTTCCTCGCACTAGATTTAGTTGGCTCATTGCAATCTGCCTAGCCTTTTCCCAACTATGTTGGGGTCAGCTTCCAGACTAACCGGATGCAGCTGAATACCAGTATTTTACATGGAGCGACTGCCTGTCTGACCTCTACAACCCAGTTTTACTGGGTAATACGATACCCCTTGGTAAGACTGGTTGTCAGACTATCGGGCTTTTGACGACCCGTAATGACTGTCAAAGATCCTGGAATGACAGCTGGGACCAACGGCTTAACGTGCTTTCCGAGGCACGGAGGAGTCTCGGTATGAAAAGATGTTCACCCATCCACAGAGTTGGCTCATTGCATTCCTTATAAAGTAAGCTTTCATCTGTTATGCAGATTTACGGCCGATATGAGACGACATCTTAAAATTATTGCTATTTGCAACAGATTTTCTTACATTTTCTGACACTACCGTAGCTATTGTATTCGCGCAAGCTTTCTTCGAATGTCTTTTTTTTTTTCATTTCTGAGTAGGTTTATGACTGATAAGAGACGACATCTGACATTATTTTGCTACCGTCAACTTCATATTAATTTTTAGCCCTATTTTGGCCAATATTTCTGTTGTTTCTCTATACATACTCTATAAATAGTGAAAAAATGTAATTAAAAATTTAAGAAAAACCGCTAACGCAAAAAATGAAAGCGAACATTTAAAAAGTCAAAAATAATACCTATCGTTGAGCCATCAAATTCGATTGAGTAATACCTATATATATATATATATATATATATTTAATTATAGAAATTGATGGATGGCACGATAAAGTTTGCTCATTTAAATGGCGCTATAATGTCGCGGCGGGGTACCGCTTAATTATGTCAGACCCTTCATTTGATTGAATATCTACATATTCATTTAATAGCATTTCCGACCAACTTGCTTCGATACGATCAATTTTTTTTTGCAAATCTTGGTCAATTGTTAATTCTGGGAGCGTTACGAGTTAGGAATATCATTTTAGCTATTCAGTTTTTCAGCGTTGGGGTATTTTTATCAGCGAGGGGGTTTTTTTTAATTTTTAATTTAATTTTTAAATTTAGTTACAGAAGAAGTTATGATAAGCACAATTTTTCTTCTAAATCATCTTTGATCTTAGTTGCAATAGTTACCTACTTACCTGCTTTACTTGTATTCTGGTGCGGCTATAGAACATCTAGCCGTACTGCAAGTCACCATCCATACCTAGTTGCAATTTCACCAATTTGCACTAAGCGCTTCCAAACATCCTTCATAATGCGCACGGCAAAAGAGTGGAACTCGTTATGCGTCTGTGTTCCCGAAAGCTTATAACCCGAATTTATTCAAAGTTAGAGTGAACATATTCTGGGTAAGCTCACTCCATTGTATACTTTGTCTCTGTGACCTCTGACCTAGACTATAGCTAAGAGCTACCCATCTCAAAAAAAAAAAATCCTGGTGTTTACATACTTTTCGGACGAAATACGCGTTTTTTGACCAAAACACAACATTTTTGGTGGGCATAAAATCCTCTAACTACATAGGTCGCTAGTCCGCGCGAAGACTCGTCTTTTGATACCTCGCACGTGCGCCTAGTGCATAAACACTACATATTATCTGCTTTTTTTTATTTTCCAAGAGTGTACTAGTGTGCTGGATTTCTTGGCTGCAGCATCAGACCAAGAATTCCATATTCTTGCGTAGTTATATAGCATACGTAGGTGTTTCAAATTATAGATCACACATATGTTTGAAAGTAATGTAACTACACATTATGCGTCTAAGATCCCTAACGCATCTAACAAAAGTAGAGGGTAGTGTGAATGTGCGTGTCGCGTGCACTCGCAGTTTAACCCCCGATACCTACTTTACGGTATTGACAATACACCTAAACCATTATTTTCTCATTTAGTTTGTATTTAAGTCCATCAAACTATAATCAAAAAGTGCTAAAAAGCGAGAGATATTCGCGAAATGCATCATCGCCATGGGTCGAATCTAAGCATGACGTCACATGTCATGTAATGAGATTTATCGGCGTCGATATTCATAATGTGCTAGTCGAGTTTGAAAGAAAATTTGATTCTAGTTATATTTCTGTAGTGTTATCCATAACCTAGTGTGAATTTGGTAAGTATATAGTGACATTAGCAATTATCAAGAACAATGACTGAAAATGATTTTGCTAAAGCACAATCGGACAATCTACCAAAAATAGATGGTTATAATATGATGACAGCATATTTTGTATCGAAAGCAGATTTTACGCCCACTCAGGTGAAAGGAGTGAAAGCTCCATTTTTTTGGCTTCTAGCAAACTTGACAAGTCTTTGAATCTTCTGTCAGTCAATTCAGAGTCATTTGTTGTATCTTCCTCAATCTGAAATAAATTCAACATTTCGTAAAACCCCGGAAGAATGGCAGAAATGATAAGCAGTTATACTAACTTCATGAAAGCTTAGTCTTTTGTAATTGTAGTTCCGGCAGGTATAAAAAGAGTTATCTACCATTTGATATTCAAAATATCTATATGCCTACAAAACTTACCGACTTCCCACCATATTAACTATCGAAATACAATATTCTTACATTAAAATGATCTTCCCAACAATGTAAACGCGATATTGAGGATACTTAATCTCTTCTACCATTGATTACGTATTTGCGCATCACTTGGAACAGAAAAATCACTATATCTGGTGTACTTATAGTATTTTGGTATTCCGGTACTAGACAATATCTATAAAATGGTATTTTAGCTTTTCCCATTATCGAAATGACAATTAAAACTGAAAATCCTTAACTAATAACTGGCTATTTATATAGAAAGCAACACTGAATGTACCCTGTGACGTCATCCAAAGCGCGCGTTCAAACTGGTCAAAGGAGAATGCTCAGGCTCCATAGAAAAAAAACCCAGCTACTGGGGAAAAGAGATGTGTCTCAAATCATCAATAATAATGAGCAATAAAATAATAACTGGTTATGATCGTGATCCTTACTGGCAAAATGTTAGGCCCTCCTTAGGCAAATACGCGCATTGATGTGGAGTTGCGGATACCAGCCCGTTTTACCTAATGTTAGGCCCTCTTTTCTGTCTAGTTTTTAAGATTTTTAACCGAAGGGTGCCTAACGGAATCCTATTACTAAGCCTCCGCTGTCCCTCCGTCCTTCCGTCTGTCTGTCAGCGGGCTGTATCTCATGAACCGTTATAGGTAGACAGTTTAAATTTTCAGATTGTGTTATTCTATTGCCGCTATAACAAGAAATAAAATAAATTAAAAATAATTAAAAATTAAAGGGAGTCCCCATAAAAGAAACTTGTTTTTTTTTTTTAACTGAAGTATTTTTTTTTAAATATGCAGTGTTAAATATTGTACGGTGGTACGGAACACTTCGTGCGCGAATCCGACTCGCACTCTTCCGGTTTTTTTTTTTATAATAAAATAGTAGTTCATAAATAACTATTGCTTTTATGGAATACAATGTGCATCTCTAAAGAATAGTCACTATCGGTTGACCGAAAATTGAATTACTCCTACCGTAGCATTTTATTAGTCTACTTTCGTTTTCGGAACAATTTTATTTTGAACCACAATGCTACACTAATAATTGTTCGAACACACTCAAAGATTTTCCGACTTTTCCGTATCTAATACGGAAAAGTCTCGCGAAAAATATCTAAAAACGAGTGATATTTTTAAATAATGGAGACTTACAAAAGGTTTTTTACACACATTTTCGGAGACGGTACTGTTATCGTATTTCATAGAATTACCACAAACGAGGCAACCATGTATAATGTGGAGTATTTACTCAACGTTGAAAGCCACATTAAAGACAAATGACGCGCATATTGCAACCTATCCCAAACTTATTGTTGACCCAAACCTATCCCAAACTTATTTACTTATCGATATGTTCTCGCTGCTGAGGTAAAAAGTTAGGTGTTACACGAGACCAAAGTTATTTGCGTCTCGTGTCTTTGGATCCCTCGCTGCACTCAAATTTTCTAACCTAGAATCATTCGCATCGGGATTCAAAATCAACACTAGAATCAAAAACCAAATTTGCTCTCTTGTAGCACAAATAACTATTACGAGTATGCCGTATGCAAGTACTTTATACTAAGCAAGGGTTAGTGGTCAAGTAGCTTATTTGTATCACCGTAACCACGTGTGAATCATGACGAGTAGACGGTTAATTTTGCAGAAATATGTCAATAACTATGTCTTTGCCCTACAGTGAGTCAATAGGCTGGTATTAAATATTACTTTTGTTAAATATGGTTGGAAATTCGAGCATTATTTTGACGACCTTCTTCGAGATAAATCGAAAAGTCTGTAGGTACTGGTCAAATACATGCGAGCAGCGGCCGGCAATGTTAGTATGAAAAAAAAAAACATATCTGTTGTGTTATTTAAAAATGGAACGAACTTGTTACATCGATGCATGGCAACCAAAGAGGGAAAACAAAGATTTTATTAAAATCTCGAACTGGCTTAGCAAACTTAAAGTAAAAAGAAACAAATGAACACATTGGCGCGTGAAAAATTGTTGTTGTTAGTCATTAATTCTGGAATTTATACTCAATTATTGATTTAATTTGGCAAAAAGAGTTCAAGTTCAAGGGAAGGAAATGAGTGTGATGAAAATGCGTTGACGCCACCTGAAATTCAGGAAGCGGCAAGAGCCGTAATAGAAAGCTTGTAGCCGCCAAAATCAAAAGAAAAATATTTGAAATCCTATGAAAATTTTGTTCAATGGAAGAATGAAAGAAAATCAAAATCCTTATACGAAAACGTTTTTCTGGCTAACTTCGGCGAACTCGTCAAGAAAATTAAACCGGCAACACTTTGGGTCATCTATTCTATGCTGAAATGTGAAACATAACGTGAACTTAAACCTAACCCAACCTAACCAAACCTGACTTCAATGCTCAAAACACAGTTGGATGGCTACAAATGTAAAAATCAGAAGTTTTCACCACAACAAAAGTTAAAATCTTTTTGAATGAAGCACCAGACAGTGTGTATCTGGACCAATACCCAATTTTACAGTAAGCAGCTTCTGCTCAGTCCTCCTTTAATCAGGGTCAAAGAAAGAAAATCAAGAAAGAAAGCAAACAGCTTACGGCTTTCTTTTGACACCCTCTTTGGTCCTGTTAGCCGAATTCCTCGCTTAGTCAACACGATGTATGATTTTTTCTTTAATGAAATTTTCTTTCCCTTTGCATTAGGTTCAAATTCCTTCTATTCCATCAAACTTTAGCGATGGTAAGTCTCCTCTGGTCACAAAATATGATTTAAACATAAAAATAATTTCAAAACAAAAAGTAATGTTTTAAGTAGTAAAAACATATTTATTTCATATATTTACAATTTAATACATTCTTTGAGGCTCATTTACAACAATCTTAAAGTATAAGGTTCAACAAAGTTTTTCAACAGTTTTGAATAGAGATCAGTGATGATGATGATGTTCAGGAACAATGTGTACGGCGTGACCCTTGATTTCAACGTCGGCGTTGAATCTGTGGTCACGGAAATAGCAATTAGTAAATTCAGGTTACTCAGTTTTTTAAACGACATAATTCATTGTGATTTCTCCTTTACCCAGTTTTCTTGTCAGCGTGGTACTTGACGATCCTGATGGTGCCGTCGGGCTGGTGCAGGCTGTACTCGCCCTTCACGACGTGGCCATCGCGAGCTTCGTGCTGAGACTTCTTGTCGCCGGTGTGATGGTCCTCCACTTTGTACGCGAACTCGTACTTGGGATGAGACTATAAACATTTAAAAAAGTTAGTTACGTTATAGCTAATATGTAGTATTAGCAAAGGAATTATGAAGACTTTTAATTTAATAGGAATGTCATCTTATATAGTACTCGACGTGTTTCTCGGTGGCATGTCCGTGGTGCTGCTTGATGCTCTGCGATGAGGAGGCGTGACCGTGGTGTTGTTCCTCGTGATGTTCCTCGTGATGATGCTCCTCGTGTTCCTTGTGCTGCTCTTCATGTTTCTTTTCGTGTTGCTCCTCGTGGTGCTCCTCGTGGTGCTCCTCGTGGTGATCCTCGTGGTGTGCGGGCTCGTGTTTGGTCTCGTGTGTTTGGTGCAGTACGATGCTCTGTGACGAGATAGCGTGAGCGTGACCGTGGTGGTGATCGTGACCATGACCGTCTTGCGGCCGCGCGGCGGCCATCACAATCACAGCGGTGACTAGGAGGATCTGGGAAAATAAAATAAATTAGTAAGAGTTTTGGATTTAACTTTTATTTTAAATACTATTTAGTCACCACAGATTTTGGTAGTAAACTGATTAAACAATTTTATACCTTGTACATATTGAAGGTTTGTGTTCTTAACTCTTGAAGTACCGACCTGCGACTGATAATCTCCCAGTGCATAATTTTTCTTTTTATACGTAAACATATTAAAGGGACTGATACATATTTTCGCAATACTGTTTAAAAGTCCAACCAGTTCGCTCCATATGTCAGTTTTTGGTAATCTGAGCTGGCCTTGAGTAAGAGCATGTTTCAGTACCGTAATTAAACATTTACTGTCTTAGTGCATTGACATTTTATTACATCAAAATATACTAAGACCAAAAAACGGGCTGAAATTTGAAAGTCAAGAAAATTATTTTCATAATTTAATTGTAGCAAAGAATCCTTTATTGTTATCAGGTGTTATGTTGTGCCTACGATTTGACCAATGAGCGCGCGCGGTGCTAGAGTTGGCCGTCAAATGGTACCAACCCAATCAGATGTCAGCAGTTAGGTGTTACACGATATGCGACTACTGTAAGACTCGCTCGTTTTTTTTATGACATGCAAAGCCGATGTCAACCATTCTGCCAATGTCTAAAGAGAAATGGAAAGCAAGTGAGCATGATAAAAAAAAATAGGCGCAGTTCGAGTCCGCGCCGTTGGTTGGTTGGTTTTCTGGAAAACAGATTGATTTACTACGGTTTCCAATGCTGCCGTAGCCATAGCATTTCCTCGCACTAGATTTAGTTGGCTCATTGCAATCTGCCTAGCCTTTTCCCAACTATGTTGGGGTCAGCTTCCAGTCTAACCAGATGCAGCTGAATACCAGTATTTTACATGGAGCGACTGCCTATCTGACCTCCACAACCCAGTTTTACTGGGTAATACGATACCCATTGGTAAAACTGGTTGTCAGACTATCGGGCTTTTGACGACCCGTAATGACTGTCAAAGATCCTGGAATGACAGCTGGGACCAACGGCTTAACGTGCTTTCCGAGGCACGGAGGAGTCTCGGTATGAAAAGATGTTCACCCATCCACAGAGTTGGCTCATTGCATTCCTTATAGAGTAAGCTTTCATCTGTTATGCAGATTTACGGCCGATATGAGACATCTTAAAATTATTGCTATTTGCAACAGATTTTCTTACATTTTCTGACACTACCGTAGCTATTGTATTCGCGCAAGCTTTCTTCGAATGTTTTTTTTTTTTTCATTTCTGAGTAGGTTTATGGCTGATAAGAGACGACATCTGACATTATTTTGCTACCGTCAACTTCATATTAATTTTTAGCCCTATTTTGGCCAATATTTCTGTTGTTTCTCTATACATACTCTATAAATAGTGAAGAAATGTAATTAAAAATTTAAGAAAAACCGCTAACGCAAAAAATGAAAGCGAACATTTAAAAAGTCAAAAAAATACCTATCGTTGAGCCATCAAATTCGATTGAGTCATACCTATATATATATATATATTTAATTATAGAAATTGATGGATGGCACGATAAGGTTTGCTCATTTAAATGGCGCTATAATGTCGCGGCGGGGTACCGCTTAATTATGTCAGACCCTTCATTTGATTGAATATCTACATATTCATTTAATAGCATTTCCGACCAACTTGCTTCGATACGATTCATTTTTTTTTGCAAATCTTGGTCAATTGTTAATTCTGGGAGCGTTACGAGTTAGCAATATCATTTTAGCTATTCAGTTTTTCAGCGTTGGGGTATTTTTATCAGCGTGGGAGGTTTTTTGAATTTTTAATTTAATTTTTAAATTTAGTTACAGAAGAAGTTATGATAAGCACAATTTTTCTTCTAAATCATCTTTGATCTTAGTTGCAATAGTTACCTACTTACCTGCTTTACTTGTATTCTGGTGCGGCTATAGAACATTTAGCGTACTATAGAACATCTAGCCGTACTGCAAGTCACCATCCATACCTAGTTGTAATTTCACCAATTTGCACTAAGCGCTTCCAAACATCCTTCATAATGCGCACGGCAAAAGAGTGGAACTCGTTATGCGTCTGTGTTCCCGAAAGCATATAACCCGAATTTATTCAAAGTTAGAGTGAACATATTCTGGGTAAGCTCACTCCATTGTACACTTTGTCTCTGTGACCTCTGACCTAGACTATAGTTAAGAGCTACCCATCTCAAAAAAAAAAAAAAAAATCCTGGTGTTTACATACTTTTCGGACGAAATGCGCGTTTTTTGACCAAAACACAACATTTTTGGTGGGCATAAAATCCTCTAACTACATAGGTCGCTAGTCCGCGCGAAGACTCGTCTTTTGATACCTCGCACGTGCGCCTAGTGCATAAACACTACATATTATCTGCTTTTTTTTTATTTTCTAAGAGTGTACTAGTGTGCTGGATATCCTGGCTGCAGCATCAGACCAAGAATTCCATATTCTTGCGTAGTTATATAGCATACGTAGGTGTTTCAAATTATAGATCACACATATGTTTGAAAGTAATGTAAATACCCATTATGCGTCTAAGATCCCTAACGCATCTAACAAAAGTAGAGGGTAGTGTGAATGTGCGTGTCGCGTGCACTCGCAGTTTAACCCCCGATACTTTACGGTATTGACAATACACCTAAACCATTATTTTCTCATTTAGTTTGTATTTAATTCCATCAAACTATAATCAAAAAGTGCAAAAAAGCGAGAGATATTCGCGAAATGCATCATCACCATTGGTCGAATCTAAGCATGACGTCACATGTCATGTAATGAGATTTATCGGCGTCGATATTCATAATGTGCTAGTCGAGTTTGAAAGAAAATTTGATTCTAGTTATATTTCTGTAGTGTTATCCATAACCTAGTGTGAATTTGGTAAGTATATAGTGACATTAGCAATTATCAAGAACAATGACTGAAAATGATTTTGCTAAAGCACAATCGGACAATCTACCAAAAATAGAAGGTTTTATGATGACAGCATATTTTGTATCGAAAGCAGATTTTACGCCCACTCAGGTGAAAGGAGTGAAAGCTCCATTTTTTTGGCTTCTAGCAAACTTGACAAGTCTTTGAATCTTCTGTCAGTCAATTCAGAGTCATTTGTTGTATCTTCCTCAATCTGAAATAAATTCAACATTTCGTAAAACCCCGGAAGAAAGGCAGAAATGATAAGCAGTTATACTAAGTTCATGAAAGCTTAGTCTTTTGTAATTGTAGTTCCGGCAGGTATAAAAAGAGTTATCTACCATTTAATACTCAAAATATCTATATGCCTACAAAACTTACCTACTTCCCACCATGTTAACTATCGAAATACAATATTCTTACATTAAAATGATCTTCCCAACAATGTAAACGCGATATTGAGGATACTTCTACCATTCTCCACTCCACTCTTCTACCATTGATTACGTATTTGCGCATCACTTGGAACAGAAAAATCACTATATCTGGTGTACTTATAGTATTTTGGCATTCCGGTACTAGACAATATCTATAAAATGGTATTTTAGCTTTTCCCATTATCGAAATGACAATTAAAACTGAAAATCCTTAACTAATAACTGGCTATTTATATAGAAAGCAACACTGAATGTACCCTGTGACGTCATCCAAAGCGCGCGTTCAAACAGGTCAAAGGAGAATGCTCAGGCTCCATAGAAAAAAAACCCAGCTACTGGGGAAAAGAGATGTATCTCAAATCATCAATAATAATGAGCAATAAAATAATAACTGGTTATGATCGTGATCCTTACTGGCAAAATGTTAGGCCCTCCTTACGCAAAATACGCGCATTGACGTGGAGTTGCGGATACCAGCCCGTTTTACCTAATGTTAGGCCCTCTTTTCTGTCTAGATTTTTAACCGAAGGGTGCCTAACGGAATCTTATTACTAAGCCTCCGCTGTCCCTCCGTCCTTCCGTCTGTCTGTCAGCGGGCTGTATCTCATGACCCGTTATAGATAGACAGTTTAAATTTTCAGATTGTGTTATTCTATTGCCGCTATAACAAGAAATAAAATAAATTAAAAATAATTAAACATTAAAGGGAGTCCCCATAAAAGAAACTTGTTTTTTTTTAACTGAAGTATTTTTTTTTAAATATGCAGTGTTAAATATTGTACGGTGGTACGGAACACTTCGTGCGCGAGTCCGACTCGCACTCTTTCGGTTTTTTTTTTTTATAATAAAATAGTAGTTCATAAATAACTATTGCTTTTATGAAAAACAATGTGCATCTCTAAAGAATAGTCACTATCAGTTGACCGAAAATTGAATTACTCCTACCATAGCATTTTATTAGTCTACTTTCGTTTTCGGAACAATTTTATTTTGAACCACAATGCTACACTAATAATTGTTCGAACACACTCAAAGATTTTCCGACTTTTCTGTATCTAATACGGAAAAGTCTCGCGAAAAATATCTAAAAACGAGTGATATTTTTAAATATTGGAGACTTACAAAAGGTGCACACACTTTTTCGGAGACGGTACTGTTATCGTATTTCAAAGAATTACCACAAACGAGGCAACCATTTACAATGTGGAGTATTTACTCAATGTTGAAAGCCACATTAAAGACAAATGACGCGCATATTGCAACCTATCCCAAACTTATTGTTGACCCAAACCTATCCCAAACTTATTTACTTATCGATATGTTCTCGCTGCTGAGGTAAAAAGTTAGGTGTTACACGAGACCAAAGTTATTTGCGTCTCGTGTCTTTGGATCCCTCGCTGCACTCAAATTTTCTAACCTAGAATCATTCGCATCGGGATTCAAAATCAACACTAGAATCAAAAACCAAATTTGCTCTCTTGTAGCACAAATAACTATTACGAGTATGCCGTATGCAAGTACTTTATACTAAGCAAGGGTTAGTGGTCAAGTAGCTTATTTGTATCACCGTAACCACGTGTGAATCATGACGAGTAGACGGTTAATTTTGCAGAAATATGTCAATAACTATGTCTTTGCCCTACAGTGAGTCAATAGGCTGGTATTAAATATTACTTTTATTAAATATGGTTGGAAATTCGAGCATTATTTTGACGACCTTCTTCGAGATAAATCGAAAAGTCTGTACTGGTCAAATACATGCGAGCAGCGGCCGGCAACGTTAGTATGAAAAAAAAAAAAACATACCTGTTGTGTTATTTAAAAATGGAACGAACTTGTTACATCGACGCATGGCAACCAAAGAGGAAAAACAAAGATTTTATTTAAATCTCGAACTGGCTTAGCAAACTTAAAGTAAAAAAGAAACAAATGAACACATTGGCGCGTGAAAAATTGTTGTTGTTCGTCATTAATTCTGGAATTTATACTCAATTGTTGATTTAATTTGGCAAAGAGAGTTCAAGTTCAAGGGAAGGAAATGAGTGTGATGAAAATGCGTTGACGCCACCTAAAATGCAGGAAGCGACAAGAGCCGTAATAGAAAGCTTGTTGCCGCCAAAATCAAAAGAAAAATATTTGAAATCCTATGAAAATTTTGTTCAATGGAAGAATGAAAGAAAATCGAAATCCTTATACAAAAATGTTTTTCTGGCTAACTTCGGCGAACTCGCCAAGAAAATTAAACCGGCAACACTTTGGGTCATCTATTCTATGCTGAAATGTGAAACATAACGTGAACTTAAAGCATTATGCAAACCTGACTTCAATGCTCAATACACAGTCGGATGGCTACAAATGTAAAAATTTTCACCACAACAAAAGTAAAAATCTTCTTGTATGAAGCACCAGACAGTATGTAGCTGGACCAATACCCAATTTTACAGTAAACAGCTTCTGCTCATCCCTCCTTTAATCAGGGTATACAAAAATGTTTTTCTGGCTAACTTCGGCGAACTCGTCAAGAAAATTGAACCAGCAAACCTTTTGGGTCATCTATTCTATGCTGAAATGCACAGCTTTAATGAAACATAACGTGAACTTAAAGCCGTATGCAAACCTGACTTCAATGCTCAAAACACCGTTGGATGGCCACAAATGTAAAAAGTCAGAAGTTTTCACCACAACAAAAGTAAAAATCTTCTTGTTTGAAGCACCAGACAGTATTTATCTGGACCAATATCCAATTTTACACTAAGCAGCTTCCAAAATCAAACCACTTCTGCTCAGTCCACATTTAATCAGGGTCAAAGAAAGAAAATCAAGAAAGGATGCAAACAGCTTACGGCTTTCTTTTGACACCCTCTTTGGTTCTGTTAGCCGAATTCCTCGCTTAGTCAACACTATGTATGATTTCTTCTTTAATGAAATTTTCTTTCCCTTTGCATTAAGTTCAAATTCCTTCTATTCCATCAAACTTTAGCCATGGTAAGTCTCCCCTGGTCACAAAATATATTATGATTTAAACATAAAAATAATTTCAAAACAAAAAGTAATGTTTTAAGTAGTAAAAACATATTTATTTTATATATTTACAATTTAATACATTCTTTGAGGCTCATTAAACAACAATCTTAAAGTGTAAGGTTCAACAAAGTTTTTCAACAGTTTTGAATAGAGGTCAGTGATGATGATGATGTTCAGGAACAATGTGTACGGCGTGACCCTTGATTTCAACGTCGGCGTTGAATCTGTGAACATGGAAATAGCAATTAGTAAATTCAGGTTACTCAGTTTTTTAAACGGCATAATTCATTGTGATTTCTCCTTTACCCAGTTTTCTTGTCAGCGTTGTACTTGACGATTCTGATGGTGCCGTCGGGCTGGTGCAAGCTGTACTCGCCCTTCACGACGTGACCATCGCGAGCTTCGTGCTGAGACTTCTTGTCGCCGGTGTGAGGGTCCTCCACTTTGTACGCGAAATCGTACTTGGGATGAGACTATAAACATTTTAAAAAAGTTAGTTACGTTATAGCTAATATGTAGTATTAGCAAAGGAATTATGAAGACTTTTAATTTAATAGGAATGTCATCTTACATAGTACTCGACGTGTTTCTCGGTGGCATGTCCGTGGTGCTGCTTGATGCTCTGCGATGAGGAGGCGTGACCGTGGTGTTGTTCCTCGTGATGTTCCTCGTGATGATGCTCCTCGTGTTCCTTGTGCTGCTCTTCATGTTTCTTTTTGTGTTGCTCCTCGTGGTGCTCCTCGTGGTGATCCTCGTGGTGTGCGGGCTCGTGTTTGGTCTCGTGTGTTTGGTGCAGTACGATGCTCTGTGACGAGATAGCGTGAGCGTGACCGTGGTGGTGATCGTGACCATGACCGTCTTGCGGCCGCGCGGCGGCCATCACGATCACAGCGGTGACTAGGAGGATCTGGGAAAATAAAATAAATTAGTAAGGGTTTTGGATTTAACTTTTATTTTAAATACTATTTAGTCACCACAGGTTTTGGTAGTTAACTGATTAAACAATTTTATACCTTGTACATATTGAAGGTTTGTGTTCTTAACTCTTGAAGTAGCGACCTGCGACTGATAATCTGCCAGTGCATAATTTTTCTTTTTATACGTAAACATATTAAAGGGACTGATACATATTTTCGCAATACTGTTTAAAAGTCCAACCAGTTCGCTCCATATGTCAGTTTTTGGTAATCTGAGCTGGCCTTGAGTAAGAGCATGTTTCAGTACCGTAATTAAACATTTACTGTCTTAGTGCATTAACATTTTATTACATCAAAATATACTAAGACCAAAAATCGGGCTGAAATTTGAAAGTCAAGACACAGAGTTGGCTCATTGCATTCCTTATAAAGTAAGCTTCCATCTGTTATGCAGATTTATGGCCGATATGAGACGACATCTTAAAATTATTGCTATTTGCAACAGATTTTCTTACATTTTCTGACACTGCCGTAGCTATTGTATTCGCGCAAGCTTTCTTCGAATGTTTTTTTTTTTAATTTCTGAGTAGGTTTATGGCTGATAAGAGACGACATCTGACATTATTTTGCTACCGTCAACTTCATATTAATTTTTAGCCCTATTTTGTCCAATATTTCTGTTGTTTCTCTATACATACTCTATAAATAGTGAAAAAATGTAATTAAAAATTTAAGAAAAACCGCTAACGCAAAAAATGAAAGCGAACATTTAAAAAGTCAAAAATAATACCTATCGTTGAGCCATCAAATTCGATTGAGTAATACCTATATTTTTTAATTTAATTGATGGATGGCACGATAAAGTTTGCTCATTTAAATGGCGCTATAATGCCGCGGCGGGGTACCGCTTAATTATGTCAGACCCTTCATTTGATTGAATATCTACATATTCATTTAATAGCATTTCCGACCAACTTGCTTCAATACGATCAATTTTTTTTTTGCAAATCTTGGTCAATTGTTAATTCTGGGAGCGTTACGAGTTAGCAATATCATTTTAGCTATTCAGTTTTTCAGCGTTGGCGTATTGTTATCAGCGTGGGGGTTTTTTTTAAATTTTTAATTTAATTTTTAAATTTAGTTACAGAAGAAGTTATGATAAGCACAAATTTTCTTCTAAATCATCTTTGATCTTAGTTGCAATAGTTACCTACTTACCTGCTTTACTTGTATTCTGGTGCGGCTATAGAACATCTAGCGTACTATAGAACATCTAGCCGCACTGCAAGTCACCATCCATACCTAGTTGCAATTTCACCAATTTGCACTAAGCGCTTCCAATAATAATAATAATAATAATAATAATAATTTATTTCAACCAAGCAAAGAATATCTTAATTTCTAGGTTACAAACACTTTTAGATACAGCTTAACAATAAATACAATTCAGTGAACATCTGTGTCTGAGCTAGATAACTTAATATCTGTATTACAGACAGCAGCGCTCTTCCCTTACAGATTATACATTTAACTGTATACAAGACATAACTAATCCAGAGTACTAAAGTATTAATAATTTAGAGTTGTAGAGTGTAGGAAAGCCTCCTTGTGTGTCGTATGCTAGTGTGTGTATGTGTGAAGGAGGTTGAGTATACGATTAACGAGGTACATTTAGTAATTGTTCAGTTTCGTTATAATTCAATTTATGAATATATTCAAATAGTTTCCTTTTGCACTCTCTAATAGTTAATCTTCGTATGTCAATAATTTTGCTGATTTTAGTATAGAGATATGGACCCAAGAAGGGAAAAAATCTATTTGCGAATTGGTGTTTAAATGATGGTTTATTGGGGAAGGTTATATCTCTGCGACGCTTGGAGATTTTGACGATTGTATCAGATATGCGGCGTGAGTGTTGTTTCAAAATAGTGAGCATAATGAAAAGTTGACGAACTGAGAGGACTTCACAAGACTGATACAGGAGGTACGTAGGGAACAAATAGGGGCGAAAAGTGCTGACTTTAAGAATAGCTCTTTGAGCTATTTCAAGGGATTTAATAGTCGTTTTTGGTGCACCTCCCCATACAGTAATGCAGTATCCCACTATCGATTGTCCAAGAGCCAGGTAGATCTGTTTAACTAATTTAGGATTTGCCACATGCCTTAGATTTTTAAAAACGTATATCAGTTTTCTCAACCTCGAAGTAATTAAATTAACATGAGGTTGGAATGAAAGATTGTTATCTATAAGGATACCAAGATATTTAACCATATTGGTGGCAACCAGTGACGGGCAATGGCATACATCAACATTGCAGCAATCATGCGCAAACAGAGAATACGACATAGTTTGTGAGGTGGTATTTCGCATAGAAAAAGGTATAAATACAGTTTTGTCTGCGTTTAAAGTCAAAATATTGCACTTCAACCAATGACACACAGTGTTAAAGCCCGTCTGCGCCAATCTATAAGCATCCTCCCATCTATCGGCTGAAAACACGAGCGCAGTGTCATCAGCATACGATATGATTTTGCCACCTTCAAGGCCAAGATCACATAGGTCGTTTATATAGGCTAGAAAGAGAGTTGGCCCCAATATACTTCCTTGCGGGACACCATAAGTAACAGGTAGGTCACCGCTAATTATGCCATCAATCTTGGTGCATTGGCAGCGATTTGACAGGTAATCTTCAATTAATTTCAGCTGATTACCTCGAATTCCCAACCTGTCAAGTTTATTAAGTAGCAGAGGCACAGAAACTGTATCAAAGGCCTTTGCTAGGTCCAAAAATATGCCTATTGTTTTTTTGCCAGCGTCAATATTCCGTACCACATGATCAACAAGTTCCTGGACCGCATCACAAGTTGATTTGCCAGATCTAAAACCAAATTGGTTATTTGAGAGCAAGTTATTTGCTTCTAAGTATCTTATAATCCTACTATTGATGATGCGTTCCAAAAGTTTGGAGACCGAAGGCAGGATAGATATCGGCCTATAGTTTGATACCTGGTTTTTATCTCCTGTTTTATAGATAGGTAGTATCACTGATTTCTTTAAGACCGTAGGAAAGATTCCTTCATGCAAACATAGGTTAAAGATGTGATTTAACACTGGGACTAAGACGTGTCTATTCTCCTTTAAGAGGTAGTTAGGGATAGAATCCCATCCTACTGAACAGGACATTTTGAGGTCTAAAATCAAGCGCTCCACTTCAGCCTCATCAGTGTCCAACAATACAAAAGACTGTAAAGACCTATTAGACTGCGTTGAGAAATCATTAATGTGTGATGAATTCTCACAAGCTATAGTTTTCCCAGCCAAAGTCTTGCCAACCGAGACGAAGAACTCGTTAACACCTTCCACAGATTTTTTTGGGAAAGCCCTGTTTATTAATTCCGTAGCCGTATTTTTTATTTTGGATGTGTTTGTGATGTTTTTTATTGCGTCCCAAAGTTTTTTATTGTTGTTACCAGCTGCTTTTATAAGATTAGTTTCGTATGTTATTTTAAGTTTTTTAATTAACTTATTACAGAAGTTTCTGTATCTGGAGTATGATAACTTAATAGTTTCATTGTCAGGAAACTGACTCACTTTTTTATGGAGATTATCCCGGTGCTTCATACAACGTAACAAGCCAGGAGTCACCCACGGTTTAATAATTCTATTTCTACTGGATAATTTTACATTGACAGTGTTATTAGTTATGGCATGTTGAATAGATGAGACAAGATATTCCATTGAGGTATTGGCGGAGTTTATACTATAGATTGGGTCCCAGTTAATATTAGCTATTTCAGATGATAGCTTTTCTTTATTGGTTTTATTATAAGTACAGTAGGCGAAATTTCTATTCTGTTTATTTTTAAGACACAGGAGGACTGACTGGTGATCAGTAACGGTAGTTTGCATGACAAAGGTAATAGCTGAATTTTTAGTTTTTAACATCACATGATCAAGGCATGTCCTGCCATCTCTCGTAGGTAGTGTGTGAGCTGGTAGAAGACCGTGAAAAGAACAGAGATTTAAGTACTCGGTTTGTAACCCAGAGATTTGATCAGGGCAGATATTTATGTTAATATCACCAACGATAACAATATTTTTAAAAAGAGATAAATCTTGTAAAATATTGTTGAGTGATTGCAGAAAGTTATCAATGCTTTTGCATGAAGGAGATCTATACACAGCAATAATAGCTGTTTGTTTGCCAATTTTTATAATCAAACAGTTCGAGTCCTGGCAACCGGGTTCTTCTACAAGAACATTCAGGTCGGATTTAATGTAGGCGGTAACACCATCGTTTTGGGAAGCCAACTTCTTAGTTGAATATGAACTGTACCCGTCTAGGTTTGGAACAAAAGGACAACAAGATAACCAGCATTCCGTCAAGACAACAATGTCACACTCAAACTGAAGCCTATTCAACAGAGTTAGAAGATTATCCAAATTAGCGGAGATGCTACGTATGTTTTGTGTAAAAACAGTGAGACTTTCAGCGGGGTTTGTTATAATTTTATGGCAGTCATCAACATCACAAACTATGGATTCAGAGACCGTTAATTTATCAATTTCTAAAGCAACATCATCCATTTAAGTGTGAGAAAAAATAGAGCACATGATCATGGCAGATAGAACAAATGATTTTATTTTATATACTAGGGCTATATTATTAATTATGTTATTATCTCTAGAATTTTCCAACTTAGCTGGACATACCAAGTAAATATGAAGGAAACCCTTTATGAGGATACCTATTTGTTTAGACTTCATCAGACAAATAATTATATTATGTGGGTAAGAATTTTGAAACCAAAGATTTATGTTGATTTGGGTAGTGTGTAGTAGTTGATAATAAATCAATTTTATAGATTGCATAAGATAAAAGTAACGTAAATGAACATAAAGCAAATTAATGGAAATAAAGACATGCAAGTGAAACAATGAAAGACCATCTGTTATTGAATTCATAAATAATGCAACGAGAAAATTAGCAATGATCTTCAATGCTAGTCAGATTGAGGAGACCTTTAGTTTAGCAAGATCAGACTCTTCCTGTATGCGAATGTGCGGCGTTCCTTCCTTCTTACGAAGGTAGATTTTCCCATAAGATGTCCAACAGTAGGCATAATCATATGAATTAGCCAAATCTCTCGCCAGAAAGAATAGTCGTCTTCCCTTTGCAGTAAGACTTTCCGAAATAAATATTGGTTTTTTCGGGCTAGTTTCGTCGAATAGGCCTGTATTTAATTTTTCTCTTTTTTCTCCCAAAGTTAGTTTTTTAAGGTTGTACAATATACTTTCTTTTGTAAGTACTGAATTCAACTCAACAATAATCGGCTTGATAGTGTCCCCTTTGGCGAATGGTCTATAAACATCTTTTATATCGGAAGTTTGAAGTTGTACATTTAAAACATTACCGATCTTTTTCACAGCGTCTGAAAGTACCCGCTTAGTTTCATTTGGTGTTTTTGGTACGTTTCTAATCTCTAACTTAACAGCACAGGACTGTCTCTCCAAGCTTTCCACCTTATTTTCAAGTTGTTTAATGTAGGAAATGTGTTCATTACGTTCCTTTCGAAAAGATTCCAACTCTTTTTGCAGATCGTCGTACTTAGCTGATAAAGTAGACATTGACAGGTTTATATTTTCATTTTGACTTTTAATTTCGGTTAAACTCAACTCCAGAGTTTCTAATCTGACTTTTTGATCTGAGACAAATTTTGAAAACATATCTCGTACCTCTTTCATGAAACTAGAAAGCTCATATTCTCGTTTCTTCTTCAATCGCTCCGTGTTTATATTGGTATTGCTGTCGGTTGATTGTAAAGAGGAAGTACTATCGTCCACGCATCCAGAGTCGGTCTCTGATACAGGGGGCTTCGGCGTAGGAGGGGTGCGATTAAGCGGCATTTTAGCTTGTAAAATTGCGGGCGAATTACCAGGATAGCAGAGCGGCGCAGAGGCAAAAATAAATAGACCGAGATGTAGCGACCAATTACCAGTAGACGCGATTACGTACCTCCTGCTTGCGTATCGGTGATCTGGCGCGCGCGCCGCTGATAGGTCAAACGCAGTGACGCCCTCGCCGGCAAGTAGCAGACTCAGGATGGGCGTTGACCGCTGGCTGGAGGTGATGTGATGAGTCACTGCGGTGTGTAGATGTCGCGCTCGCCGCAAGAAGAGCTCCTTTATATTTATGCACTCCTAATTTTGTTACTTGTTTATTTTCGGATTAAAATTATTTAAAAAATATTACTAAAGAAAGCGCAGAGGTCTCGATAACACGTCTGAACTACTCAGAGGTCCGGGGGGAAAAGGATAAAGGATCCAAACATCCTTCATAATGCGCACGGCAAAAGAGTGGAACTCGTTATGCGTCTGTGTTCCCGAAAGCATATAACCCGAATTTATTCAAAGTTAGAGTGAACATATTCTGGGTAAGCTCACTCCATTGTATACTTTGTCTCTGTGACCTCTGACCTAGACTATAGTTAAGAGCTACCCATCTCAAAAAAAAATCCTGGTGTTTACATACTTTTCGGACGAAATACGCGTTTTTTGACCCAAACACAACATTTTTGGTGGGCATAAAATCCTCTAACTACATAGGTCGCTAGTCCGCGCGAAGACTCGTCTTTTGATACCTCGCACATGCGCCTAGTGCATAAACACTACATATTATCTGCTTTTTTATTTTCCAAGAGTGTACTAGTGTGCTGGATTTTCTGGCTGCAGCATCAGACCAAGAATTCCATATTCTTGCGTAGTTATATAGCATACGTAGGTGTTTCAAATTATAGATCACACATATGTTTGAAAGTAATGTAAATACCCATTATGCGTCTAAGATCCCTAACGCATCTAACAAAAGTAGAGGGTAGTGTGAATGTGCGTGTCGCGTGCACTCGCAGTTTAACCCCCGATACTTTACGGTATTGACAATACACCTAAACCATTATTTTCTCATTTAGTTTGTATTTAAGTCCATCAAACTATAATCAGAAAGTGCAAAAAAGCGAGAGATATTCGCGAAATGCATCATCACCATTGGTCGAATCTAAGCATGACGTCACATGTCATGTAATGAGATTTATCGGCGTCGATATTCATACTGTGCTAGTCGAGTTTGAAAGAAAATTTGATTCTAGTTATATTTCTGTAGTGTTATCCATAACCTAGTGCGAATTTGGTAAGTATATAGTGACATTAGCAATTATCAAGAACAATGACTGAAAATGATTTTGCTAAAGCACAATCGGACAATCTACCAAAAATAGAAGGTTATATGATGACAGCATATTTTGTATCGAAAGCAGATTTTACGCCCACTCAGGTGAAAGGAGTGAAAGCTCCATTTTTTTGGCTTCTAGCTAACTTGACAAGTCTTTGAATCTTCTGTCAGTCAATTCAGAGTCATTTGTTGTATCTTCCTCAATCTGAAATAAATTCAACATTTCGTAAAACCCCGGAAGAAAGGCAGAAATGATAAACAGTTATACTAAGTTCATGAAAGCTTAGTCTTTTGTAATTGTAGTTCAGGCAGGTATAAAAAGAGTTATCTACCATTTGATATTCAAAATATCTATATGCCTACAAAACTTACCTACTTCCCACCATGTTAACTATCGAAATACAATATTCCTACATTAAAATGATCTTCCCAACAATGTAAACGCGATATTGAGGATACTTAATCTCTTCTACCATTGATTATGTATTTGCGCATCACTTGGAACAGAAAAATCACTATATCTGGTGTACTTATAGTATTTTGGCATTCCGGTACTAGACAATATCTATAAAATGGTATTTTAGCTTTTCCCATTATCGAAATGACAATTAAAACTGAAAATCATTAACTAATAACTGGCTATTTATATAGAAAGCAACACTGAATGTACCCTGTGACGTCATCCAAAGCGCGCGTTCAAACAGGTCAAAGGAGAATACTCAGGGTCCATAGAAAAAAAACCCAGCTACTGGGGAAAAGAGATGTATCTCAAATCATCAATAATAATGAGCAATAAAATAATAACTGGTTATGATCGTGATCCTTACTGGCAAAATGTTAGGCCCTCCTTACGCAAATACGCGCATTGATGTGGAGTTGCGGATACCAGCCCGTTTTACCTAATGTTAGGCCCTCTTTTCTGTCTAGTTTTTAAGATTTTTAACCGAAGGGTGCCTAACGGAATCCTATTACTAAGCCTCCGCTGTCCCTCGGTCCTTCCGTCTGTCAGCGGGCTGTATCTCATGAACCGTTATAGGTAGACAGTTTAAATTTTCAGATTGTGTTATTCTATTGCCGCTATAACAAGAAATAAAATAAATTAAAAATAATTAAAAATTAAAGGGAGTCCCCATAAAAGAAACTTGTTTTTTTTTTAACTGAAGTATTTTTTTTTTAAATATGCAGTGTTGAATATTGTACGGTGGTACGGAACACTTCTTGCGCGAATCCGACTCGCACTCTTCCGGTTTTTTTTTTTTATAATAAAATAGTAGTTCATAAATAACTATTGCTTTTATGGAAAACAATGTGCATCTCTAAAGAATAGTCACTATCGGTTGACCGAAAATTGAATTACTCCTACCATAGCATTTTATTAGTCTACTTTCGTTTTCGGAACAATTTTATTTTGAACCACAATGCTACACTAATAATTGTTCGAACACACTCAAAGATTTTCCGACTTTTCTGTATCTAATACGGAAGTCTCGCGAAAAATATCTAAAAACGAGTGATATTTTTAAATAATGGAGACTTACAAAAGGTTTTTTACACACATTTTCGGAGACGGTACTGTTATCGTATTTCATAGAATTACCACAAACGAGGCAACCATGTATAATGTGGAGTATTTACTCAACGTTGAAAGCCACATTAAAGACAAATGACGCGCATATTGCAACCTATCCCAAACTTATTGTTGACCCAAACCTACCCCAAACTTATTTACTTATCGATATGTTCTCGCTGCTGAGGTAAAAAGTTAGATGTTAAACGAGACCAAAGTTATTTAAGTCTCGTGTCTTTGAATCCCTCGCTGCACTCAAATATTCTAACCTAGAATCATTCGCATCGGGATTCAAAATCAACACTAGAATCAAAAACCAAATTTGCTCTCTTGTAGCACAAATAACTATTACGAGTATGCCGTATGCAAGTACTTTATACTAAGCAAGGGTTAGTGGTCAAGTAGCTTATTTGTATCACCGTAACCACGTGTGAATCATGACGAGTAGACGGTTAATTTTGCAGAAATATGTCAATAACTATGTCTTTGCCCTACAGTGAGTCAATAGGCTGGTATTAAATATTACTTTTGTTAAATATGGTTGGATATTCGAGCATTATTTTGACGACCTTCTTCGAGATAAATCGAAAAGTCTGTAGGTACTGGTCAAATACATGCGAGCAGCGGCCGGCAATGTTAGTATGAAAAAAAAAAACATATCTGTTGTGTTATTTAAAAATGGAATGAACTTGTTACATCGATGCATGGCAACCAAAGAGGGAAAACAAAGATTTTATTTAAATCTCGAACTGGCTTAGCAAACTTAAAGTAAAAAAGAAACAAATGAACACATTGGCGCGTGAAAAATTGTTGTTGTTCGTCATTAATTCTGGAATTTATACTCAATTATTGATTTAATTTGGCAAAAAGAGT
Source organism: Dicycla oo (assembly GCA_948252095.1). Lineage (NCBI taxonomy): Eukaryota > Metazoa > Arthropoda > Insecta > Lepidoptera > Noctuidae > Dicycla > Dicycla oo. Next base: position 23,072,607 of record OX411714.1, read on the forward strand.
TCAAGTTCAAGGAAAGGAAAGGAGTGTGATGAAAATGCGTTGACGCCACCTGAAATTCAGGAAGCGGCAAGAGCCGTAATAGAAAGCTTGTAGCCGCCAAAATCAAAAGAAAAATATTTGAAATCCTATGAAAATTTTGTTCAATGGAAGAATGAAAGAAAATCAAAATCCTTATACGAAAACGTTTTTCTGGCTAACTTTGGCGAACTCGCCAAGAAAATTAAACCGGCAACACTTTGGGTCATCTATTCTATGCTGAAATGTGAAACATAACGTCAACCTAAAGCAGTATGCAAACCTGACTTCAATGCTCAAAACACAGTCGGATGGCTACAAATGTAAAAAGTCAGAAGTTTTCACCACAATAAAAGTAAAAATCTTCTTGTTTGAAGCACCAGACAGTGTGTATCTGGACCAATACCCAATTTTATAGTAAGCAGCTTCTGCTCAGTCCTCCTTTAATCAGAATCAAAGAAAGAAAATCAAGAAAGAAAGCAAACAGCTTACGGCTTTCTTTTGACACCCTCTTTGGTCCTGTTAGCCGAATTCCTCGCTTAGTCAACACGATGTATGATTTCTTCTTTAATGAAATTTTCTTTCCCTTTGCATTAAGTTCAAATTCCTTCTATTCCATCAAACTTTAGCCATGGTAAGTCTCCCCTGGTCACAAAATATATTATGATTTAAACATAAAAATAATTTCAAAACAAAAAGTAATGTTTTAAGTAGTAAAAACATATTTATTTTATATATTTACAATTTAATACATTCTTTGAGGCTCATTAAACAACAATCTTAAAGTGTAAGGTTCAACAAAGTTTTTCAACAGTTTTGAATAGAGGTCAGTGATGATGATGATGTTCAGGAACAATGTGTACGGCGTGACCCTTGATTTCAACGTCGGCGTTGAATCTGTGAACATGGAAATAGCAATTAGTAAATTCAGGTTACTCAGTTTTTTAAACGGCATAATTCATTGTGATTTCTCCTTTACCCAGTTTTCTTGTCAGCGTTGTACTTGACGATTCTGATGGTGCCGTCGGGCTGGTGCAAGCTGTACTCGCCCTTCACGACGTGACCATCGCGAGCTTCGTGCTGAGACTTCTTGTCGCCGGTGTGAGGGTCCTCCACTTTGTACGCGAAATCGTACTTGGGATGAGACTATAAACATTTTAAAAAAGTTAGTTACGTTATAGCTAATATGTAGTATTAGCAAAGGAATTATGAAGACTTTTAATTTAATAGGAATGTCATCTTACATAGTACTCGACGTGTTTCTCGGTGGCATGTCCGTGGTGCTGCTTGATGCTCTGCGATGAGGAGGCGTGACCGTGGTGTTGTTCCTCGTGATGTTCCTCGTGATGATGCTCCTCGTGTTCCTTGTGCTGCTCTTCATGTTTCTTTTCGTGTTGCTCCTCGTGGTGCTCCTCGTGGTGCTCCTCGTGGTGATCCTCGTGGTGTGCGGGCTCGTGTTTGGTCTCGTGTGTTTGGTGCAGTACGATGCTCTGTGACGAGATAGCGTGAGCGTGACCGTGGTGGTGATCGTGACCATGACCGTCTTGCGGCCGCGCGGCGGCCATCACGATCACAGCGGTGACTAGGAGGATCTGGGAAAATAAAATAAATTAGTAAGAGTTTTGGATTTAACTTTTATTTTAATTACTATTTAGTCACCACAGATTTTGGTAGTTGACTGATTAAACAATTTTATACCTTGTACATATTGAAGGTTTGTGTTCTTAACTCTTGAAGTAGCGACCTGCGACTGATAATCTGCCAGTGCATAATTTTTCTTTTTATACGTAAACATATTAAAGGGACTGATACATATTTTCGCAATACTGTTTAAAAGTCCAACCAGTTCGCTCCATATGTCAGTTTTTGGTAATCTGAGCTGGCCTTGAGTAAGAGCATGTTTCAGTACCGTAATTAAACATTTACTGTCTTAGTGCATTGACATTTTATTACATCAAAATATACTAAGACCAAAAAACAGTTTGAAATTTGAAAGTCAAGAAAATTATTTTCATAATTTAATTGTAGCAAAGAATCCTTTATTGTTATCAGGTGTTATGTTGTGCCTACGATTTGACCAATGAGCGCGCGCGGTGCTAGAGTTTATTTTTTATTTTTTTTATTTTTTAATAAAAGGAACAGCAAACAGTTACATTATACAATTATTATTATAATTATTGTTATTAGCTTACAACTAGTTTAACAATAAACATTAGTAATAATATAACCCACAACGCTGTCCACAGGTAGACATAAGAGTTTAAAAGGAAAACAAGTGTAATCGCTAGGAGCTAAGGAGTTTTACGTGCGGTAGTTAGTTGTATCGTGGTTGCTTTAATAGTCAAGGATTACATTATAATATTAAGATATGAGCTTATTAAGTTAGATGTTTTTCAGATAGGGTACACACAGGGGTTTTATTTAATAAAGTGGATCGGATGAGGCTTTTGAATCTACTCATTGTACAATTGAAAATGTCAATATTTTCAAAGGTTCTATTAAATGAGTCAACCATACGGCGGACAGGAGAGCGTTTGCCAGAATTAGTTCGGCAAGAGTTCACCGCAAAAAGAGTACCTGCTCGTACCTGTCGCCTGTGAAAGGTTCTTGGTACAGCATAACAAATCATGTTATTTAGATTTATACAATTAAATTTATTTCTAACAATTTTATATAAAATTATGGCTTCAAGGTATTTTCTTCGTAAGCTAAGAGGCAGGAGCCTGTACTTGCTAAGTAACTGAGAGTAAGGTAAGTAGGATTTATGGCATCTATAGTGCATGGCACGTAAAAATTTGTACTGAACATTCTCAACCATTTCAGCATATTTTTTGTAGAGGGGATATTTTTTTGTAGGGGGGAGTTGGCCGTCAAATGGTACCAACCCAATCACATGTCAGCAGTTAGGTGTTACACATTATAATATGCGACTACTGTAAGACTCGCTCGTTTTTTTATGACATGCAAAGCCGATGTCAACCATTCTGCTAATGTCTAAAGAGAAATGGAAAGCAAGTGAGCATGATAAAAAAAAATAGACGCAGTTCGAGTCCGCGCCGTTGGTTGGTTGGTTTTCTGGAAAACAGATTGATTTACTACGGCTTCCAATACTGCCGTAGCCATAGCATTTCCTCGCACTAGATTTAGTTGGCTCATTGCAATCTGCCTAACCTTTTCCCAACTATGTTGGGGTCAGCTTCCAGTCTAACCGGATGCAGCTGAATACCAGTATTTTACATGGAGCGACTGCCTATCTGACCTCCACAACACAGTTTTACTGGGTAATACGATACCCCTTGGTAAGACTGGTTATCAGACTATCGGGCTTTTGACGACCCGTAATGACTGTCAAAGATCCTGGAATGACAGCTGGGACCAAGGGCTTAACGTGCTTTCCGAGGCACGGAGGAGTCTCGGTATGAAAAGATGTTCACCCATCCACAGAGTTGGCTCATTGCATTCCTTATAAAGTAAGCTTTCATCTGTTATGCAGATTTACGGCCGATATGAGACGACATCTTAAAATTATTGCTATTTGCAACCGATTTTCTTACATTTTCTGACACTACCGTAGCTATTGTATTCGCGCAAGCTTTCTTCGATTGTTTTTTTTTTTTTTTCATTTCTGAGTAGGTTTATGGCTGATAAGAAACGACATCTGACATTATTTTGCTACCGTCAACTTCATATTAAATTTTTAGCCTTATTTTGGCCAATATTTCTGTTGTTTCTCTATACATACTCTATAAATAGTGAAAAAATGTAATTAAAAATTTAAGAAAAACCGCTAACGCAAAAAATGAAAGCGAATATTTAAAAAGTCAAAAATAATACCTATCGTTGAGCCATCAAATTCGATTAAGTAATACCTATATATATATAAAATTATAGAAATTGATGGATGGCACGATAAGGTTTGCTCATTTAAATGGCGCTATAATGTCGCGGCGGGGTACCGCTTAATTATGTCAGACCCTTCATTTGATTGAATATCTACATATTCATTTAATAGCATTTCCGACCAACTTGCTTCGATACGATCAATTTTTTTTTGCAAATCTTGGTCAATTGTTAATTCTGGGAGCGTTACGAGTTAGCAATATCATTTTAGCTATTCAGTTTTTCAGCGTTAGGGTATTTTTATCAGCGAGGGGTATTTTTTAATTTTTAATTTAATTTTTAAATTTAGTCACAGAAGAAGTTATGATAAGCACAATTTTTCTTCTAAATCATCTTTGATCTTAGTTGCAATAGTTACCTACGTACCTGCTTTACTTGTATTCTGGTGCGGCTATAGAACATCTAGCGTACTATAGAACATCTAGCCGTACTGCAAGTCACCATCCATACCTAGTTGCAATTTCACCAATTTGCACTAAGCGCTTCCAAACATCCTTCATAATGCGCACGGCAAAAGAGTGGAACTCGTTATGCGTCTGTGTTCCCGAAAGCATATAACCCGAATTTATTCAAAGTTAGAGTGAACATATTCTGGGTAAGCTCACTCCATTGTATACTTTGTCTCTGTGACCTCTGACTATAGTTAAGAGCTACCCATCTCAAAAAAAAAAAATCCTGGTGTTTACATACTTTTCGGACGAAATACGCGTTTTTTGACCCAAACACAACATTTTTGGTGGGCATAAAATCCTCTAACTACACAGGTCGCTAGTCCGCGCGAAGACGCGTCTTTTGATACCTCGCACGTGCGCCTAGGCATAAACACTACATATTATCTGCTTTTTTTTATTTTCCAAGAGTGTACTAGTGTGCTGGATTTCCTGGCTGCAGCATCAGACCAAGAATTCCATATTCTTGCGTAGTTATATAGCATACGTAGGTGTTTCAAATTATAGATCACACATATGTTTGAAAGTAATGTAACTACACATTATGCGTCTAAGATCCCTAACGCATCTAACAAAAGTAGAGGGTAGTGTGAATGTGCGTGTCGCGTGCACTCGCAGTTTAACCCCCGATACTTTACGGTATTGACAATACACCTAAACCATTATTTTCTCATTTAGTTTGTATTTAATTCCATCAAACTATAATCAAAAAGTGCAAAAAAGCGAGAGATATTCGCGAAATGCATCATCACCATTGGTCGAATCTAAGCATGACGTCACATGTCATGTAATGAGATTTATCGGCGTCGATATTCATACTGTGCTAGTCGAGTTTGAAAGAAAATTTGATTCTAGTTATATTTCTGTAGTGTTATCCATAACCTAGTGCGAATTTGGTAAGTATATAGTGACATTAGCAATTATCAAGAACAATGACTGAAAATGATTTTGCTAAAGCACAATCGGACAATCTACCAAAAATAGATGGTTATATGATGACAGCATATTTTGTATCGAAAGCAGATTTTACGCCCACTCAGGTGAAAGGAGTGAAAGCTCCATTTTTTTGGCTTCTAGCTAACTTGACAAGACTTTGAATCTTCTGTCAGTCAATTCAGAGTCATTTGTTGTATCTTCCTCAATCTGAAATAAATTCAACATTTCGTAAAACCCCGGAAGAATGGCAGAAATGATAAACAGTTATACTAAGTTCATGAAAGCTTAGTCTTTTGTAATTGTAGTTCAGGCAGGTATAAAAAGAGTTATCTACCATTTGATATTCAAAATATCTATATGCCTACAAAACTTACCTACTTCCCACCATGTTAACTATCGAAATACAATATTCTTACATTCAAATGTTCTTCCCAACAATGTAAACGCGATATTGAGGATACTTAATCTCTTCTACCATTGATTACGTATTTGTATTACGTATTGATTGCGTAATGCTCGCGAAGGAGGAGGCGGAACGCGTGAGGGAGAGGCAGCCTCACGCCCTCAGTCGCCGCAGGAGACGCCCTGGGCGGCGGGAATCGCTAGCCGATTCCCGGCCACCGTAGGCGCGGGCTTGCGGACGGTGAGTAGTGGGTAGCTCGCCGTCCGGTGAGGACCAGGCCCGGGTCGACGGCGCGTTGTGTTCCACGCGCGCCTCAAAGAGATGTCAGCAAGAGATGGGGTCCAATAGGGCCGATGCCGCTGGGGTCGCGGGTTGTTTGAAAAAGATACCGTGGCCCTGGCATAGGCAACTGAAGGAACACGGGTGGGTTTTAGTCAGTAAAAGTCTGACACGCCCTTCCGCTCCACCCAGAGCGGGAGAAGTTATTTGATGATTTCCCATCCACAAAAAAAAAAAAAAAAAAAAAAAGGGTTTGTCCCATAGTGAAAGTTGTTCATATTCATGAGAAGAACATCCTGTAAAAATTTGCGCACTGCTTAAAAAAATATCCTGTATAGTGAAAATTAGAGGGTCGTGCGCATGTGCGTGCACTCGCAATGTGTCGTCATACGCAAATTATATTTGGCTTTAATTTTTTTATAAATATGACCTATCTTTTGAATGCTCAACGATTACTCTAGCATTAAAATTCTCGTAGTTATTGGAGGTTGAAATCTTACATGTTTTTGCCAGTTAGAAAAATTTTGCTTAAACACCATAAACACAAATATAATTCTTCGACTGATATAGGTACCAGGAGCGCTAAAACGTTTTGAGCCTAAGTACCTTCAAGTGTCCTTATTGTCTCGTGCTGCGTATTACTAATTTGCGAATGCATTGCGCTTTTAGTAATTAATCCGTAAACATCATCGTGTCATTACACTGGCGCTCTTGATGTGCTGTGGGAATCATTGTTGAAATGCCCTTAGGGCCGGTTTTTTGATCCATAGTTAACTCAACCAAAGGTTAAATAAACATAGTAACTAATGGTTGAATTTTGGCTACATGTGAAAGGCTAAACATGAATGTATTCATGTCAGCTCATTCATATTAAAAATAGTAACTAATGGCATAAGTCATTCATGTTTAGCTTTTCACATTTAGCCAAAATTCAATCATTACTTACTATGTTTAACATTGGTTGAGTTAACTACGGATCAAAAAACCGACCCTTAGGGTCAGTTTTTGATCCGTAGTTAACTCAACCAATTGTTGGATATAGTAACTAATGGTTGAATTTTGGCTAGTTTTGATATTTTAGCTGCCGAATAAATTACTATAAAAACTCTGTCGTGTAATTTCAAAATGGAACGAACTTTTTACTTTGACGTATGGCAACCAAGGAGGTAACATAGAAAGGATTTTATTTCAAACTGGCTCAGCAAATAGAGCTATTTAAAGTAAAAACGAAACAAATTAACATATTGGCGCGTAAAAATATATTGTTGTTCGGCATTGATTTTGGAATTTATACTTAATTGTTGATTTAATTTGGCAAAATGAGTTCAAGTTCAAGTACTCAAAATTAAAAGAGTAATTATGCAAATTTTTGTCATAATTTAACTGTTGCAAAGAATCCTGTATTTTCATCAGGTTGTTGTGTAACATTTCACTAGTCATGTGTCTCATGTTATAGTGAGCGAGCCTTTTGTCAGTAACAGGCACAACTCCTGACTCCAGGTTGGCTGCTACTGAGATATTCTTTTAATAAAATTACCAAAATAAAACCTCCGACCAACTACCATGCGACCACTAATCGATCGAGGCAGTCAGCTCACAAACATAGTGTCAATGTTTTCAGGTCACCTTCAAAGTTCCTAGTTCGCTGCAAGTAAAGATTCATTAGTTTTCACCTGTGACCTAAGGTTTAATAAAGGTAATAAAACAAGTAAATACGACTTCTTATCTATCTGCAAGTCCAACAATTTTTAGATCACAATAATAAACCGTTGAGTGGAGTTGGCAGGAGCTCGTGGCTATGTAATAACAGCCGAACGGGGCGATCCATCAGGTAAAGCTACGCTTGCCGGGGTTGGTCTGTAGATGGGTGACCATCTTGTCATACCGAGACTCCTTCGTGCCTTGGAAAGCACGTTAAGCCGTTGGTCCCGGCTGTCATTCGAGGATCTTTGACAGTCAAATAGATCGCACCTCCGATAAAATAGCGTAACAACTCAAAAAATTAAAAAGTTAAATTTATTTTATTGTAATTTAAATACCATGCATTGTTTGAACATTTTTGTTTCGCCTGAACATTTTAACTTTTTAAGTTGTTACGCTATTATATCAGAGGTGCGAGATGTCAGCAGATGTTACACATGATATTCGACTACTGTAGCTTGCTTGTTTTTTTTTTTTTATGACAAGCATAGCCGATGTCGACCATTCTGCCAATATCTAAATTGAAATTGAATAGCAATTGAGCATGATAAAAAAATAGGCGTAGATCGAGTCCGTGCCGTTTGTTTTTGTGAAAACAGATTGTTTACCACAGTTTCCGATACTGTCGTAGTCATTGTATTTGCTAGATACTAGATTTAGTAGGCTCAGTGCATTCCTTATAAAGTAAACTTTTACCCATTATGCAGATTTACGGCTGATATGAGACGACATCTTAAACTTTTTTGCTATTTGCAACTGCTTTTTTATGGTTTCTGACATTACCGTAGCTATTGTATCTGCTTGGTACTAGATTTTTAGGCTCATTGTATCCATTTTTATGCTAGCTAACTTCGATAGGGTTTATTCATTTCTGAGCTGGTTTACGGCCGATATGAGACGACATCTGAAATTATTTTGCTATTATATACAACTTCATATTGATTTTTAACCCTATTCTGGCCAATATTTCTGTTGTTTCTCTATACATAGTGAAAAGTTGAGGGTCGTGCGTATATGCGTGCACTTTTTTATAAATATGACCTATCATTTGAATACGTTAAGTATTCTTATTGCTCTAGCATTAAAAATCTTGTAGATATTAGCGGTTAAAATCTTACATGTTTTTGCCAGTCAGAAATAATGAACTTGCCACCAGTACAAGCGAAAAGACGTTTTCACGTCAAAAAACAACTGTAGACACAAATATAATTCTTCGCCTGATAAACCAGGGGTCTAAAATGTTTTGAGCCTTATTCATCATATTTATCATTCCGGGATTTTATAGAAGGTATTGTTACTTCTTTTCTTGAAGTTTAGGTATTTATACTCAACCTATTCCGATCTCTGGTATAAGTGTTGGTACATTTATAGTTTTTGTAGTTTTAACCAACATTTGAATGATAATACATTTATTTAGCACAGACTAAACGGCATTTCGCATTTTGATCGGCAACAAGGTATGAAAAATGAATAATGTGTTGAATGTAGGGTAGGCACAAAACAACAACCTGATAACAATAAAAGATTCTTTGCAACAATTAAATTATGTAAACAATTTTCAACAATTTCAACAATTATCCTTTTAATTTTAAGCTCAGTTTTTGATCGTATTATATTTTTATATAATAAACGGCAATTCACTAAGAAAGTAAAGGTTTCATTACGGTACTAAACATGCTCTTACTCAAGGCCAGCTCACATTACCAAAAACTGACATATGCAGCAAACTGGTTGGACGTTTAAACTTATTGCGAGAATATATGTCCCTTTAATATGTTTATGTATAAAAAGAAAAATTATGAACTGGGAGATTATCAGTCGTAGTTCGGTACTTTAAGAGTTAAGAGCTCAAACCTTCAATATGTACAAGGTATAAAATTGTTTAATCAGTTAACCACCAAAATCTCTGGTGACTAAATAGTATTTAAAATAAAACTAATTTATTTTATTTTCTTAGATCCTCGTAGTCACCGCTGTGATCGCGATGGCCGCCGCACGGCCGCAAGACGGTCATGGGCACGATCACCACCAAGGTCACGGTCACGCTATCTCGTCACAGAGCATCGTACTGCACCAAACTCACGAGACCAAACACAAGCCCGCACACCACGAGGAGCACCACGAGGAGAAACATGAAGAGCAGTACAATGAACACGACGAGCATCATCACGAGGAACACCACGAGGAACATCACGGGCACGCCTCCTCATCACAGAGCATCAAGCAGCACCACGGACACGCCACCGAGAAACACGTCGAGTACTATGTATGATGACATTCCTATTAAATTAAAAATCTTCATAATTCCTTTGCTTACACCTGCAATATTTATACAGGCTCATCCTAAATACGAGTTCGCGTACAAAGTGGAGGACCCTCACACCGGGGACAAGAAGTCTCAGCATGAAGCTCGTGATGGTCACGTCGTGAAGGGCGTGTACAGTCTGCACCAGCCCGACGGCACCATCAGGATCGTCAAGTACAACGCTGATAAGAAAACTGGGTAAAAGAGAAATCACAATAAATTATGCCGTTTAAAAAAAAAAACTGAGTAAACTGAATTCACTAATTGTTTTTCCGTGTTCACAGATTCAACGCCGACGTTGAAATCAAGGGTCACGCCGTACACATTGTTCCTGAACATCATCATCATCACTGATCTCTACTCAAACCTGTTCAAAAACTTTGTCTGTTAAACCTTATACTTTAAGATTGTTGTAAATGAGCCTCAAAGAATGTATTAAATTGTAAATATTTAAAATAAATACGTTTTTACTACTTAAAACATAAGTATTTGTTTTGAAATTATTTTTATGTTTTAATCATATTTTGTGACAAGTGGAGACTTACTATTGCTAAAGTTTGATGGAATCGAAGGAATTTGAACTTAATCCGTAAACGTCATCATGTCTCAGTTATCCACGGCCCATTACTAGGCTCAAAACTTTTCAGCCCCCCGGTACGCCGATGAATCTTAAGAGTGATATTGTTGCTCAGATTTGTTATATAAGGCTTAAAAAACTTAGCGCACCGGGGGGGCTGGAAGTTCTGAATCTAGGGATGGGCCGCGGATCCATCTGGCTAGTGCGGGGATACCGCACGGTCTCCGGTGAGGCGGCGAGCCTCCTTGCCGGATTGCCGCCGTGGGATCTGGAAGCAAAAGTCCTAGCATACACATGGGAGTGGCGCGAGGAGGCCGTGTTCCTTCAGTTACCTGTGCCAGGCAACTGAAGGAGTGGAAGGGTGGGTTTTAGTCAGTAGAAGTCTGACACGCCCTCCCGCTCCACCCAGAGCGGGAGAAGTTATTTGATGATTTCCCATCCACAAAAAAAAAAGGGATGGGCCGTGGATGACTGAGACATGATGATGCTAGTGACATGAAACCATGTATTTATACTAAAGAGGATATTCGCAAATTAGTAATATGCAGCGCGAGACGATAATGACACTTGAAGGTACGTAGGCTTAAAACTTTCAGCCCCCCTGGTAAATAACAGGTAATAAGAACTACATAATTGTGTTCACTTATTTAGGGGGGCCCTGGTAAATAAGTGAACACAATTATGTAGATCTTGTTGGGTATCTAAATAGCGTTCAAGAGCTGTCAGTTTCATTGTTGTGAAATGCCCTTAGGGCCGGCTTTTTATCCGTAGTTAACCAAAGGAGATTAAACATATTCACTAATGGTTGAATTTTGGCTAAATGTGAAAAATTAATGGCATTTTAGCAAAAAAAAATATTTGTTATTTATTTATTTTTTTAATTAGAAAATTAAATGAATTTTAATCTATTTTATTTTAAAGCTAACAAAATTACCTTTTTAAAGATATAACACAATCCATTGTGCATAGCATAAAAATTGTAAAAAATTGTTTTGAGCAATGCGGGATGAAGTGATTCCAATTTTTGCTCGCGAGGGTAGACAAGTTTACAAACATCGTCGCAAAAAAAAAATGTTTAATTAAATTAATGATTTTACTGGCGTGCGTTTATGACCAGATGTATGTATGACCGTAAACGAGGCAAAAGGAGTATGTAAGGATCGCAGGTGGCGTTCTGTAGTTTCTGCCTACTCTCATGGGAAAAGCGTGAGTTTATGTATGTTTTTAAAAAAACGGAACCATATTTTCTTTTTTGATACTTAATTGGGCTTCTATTGCTGAAAAGCCACTTTGAAAACAAATAACTTCTAAAAAAAATACTTAAAAAAACTAGTTTATTATTTTCGTCTTTTATTTTTTGTTTACAAGAAACTGAAGTTCAATAACTTTATGGAACACAACGTGCAGTTTGGTCATGGCCACGCGAAATTAATTCGGTCATAAGGTGTCATTGGCACAATATAACCACATGGCTTTGAACTTATTGTCATACAATAAAACGGCCTAATTTTTTATGCAAATTCGTAATAGATCTTATTTGGTTTTCTAATTATGGTGTTTGTTACATTGTGTGTTTTAAACGTTTTTGTTTCTCGGAATCTTAGTAGGTCAGCAATTATTTCGTTTTATTTATTGCTTACCTTCTTTGACGTTACTGAATAATTGCTAAGACTCGTAGGAGCCAAAATAACGTAACACTGAATATTTAGTTTATGGTGTAAAGAGACCTAATTCAGCGTCTCGTTGTAATTGCGTTCAAAGCTAAAGTAAAATCTAACCTTTGTTCAAAGGCATACTATTCTATCAGCGATTACTTGGAATAGTTGGTCGCTGTGTTTATGTTATTTCTCCAGAATTAGCATACCTACTGACAGGTTATATGAGTTCATATAATTATTTATTTTCTTTGACTGTCAAGGTCAATTAATTTTAATTTTATTTTTATTTATTATTGACATAATCTACTCATTTCAATGTTTATTTTTTTTTATGAGTGGTTTTGCAATATGTGGTTAGCTAGTGACCTCGACAATTGATCATAGTTTTTCTTGCCTGAGCAACCGGCAGCAAGTTCGTCATGCTCCCTTAGATACCGCTTGCGGTAGCGTCGGGCATCGGGGGTCGGGTTGTCTCCTTCCCTCAAATATGGCGAGGGGGGTAGTGGCTGATCTTTGCGTTATGCTCGTGAACGGGTGCTGCTTGTGGTGACAGGTCGTCTTGCTGACCTTGGTTTTGTTTTGTTATTAGTAACTTAACGCGTTGTTTATTTTACTTCGATGGTCCTAGTTTTTCATCTGTGACTTTGAGTTACGACTACTGACGATGTAAGTGGGCACGCCCTTTATTACTGGAGGCTTTTATTTACGTATAAAGTTCTGCTTACGTTTTTAGTTTTGTATTTTGTTTCTGCTTGAGTATAGTTTTCGATTATTATTATTTTTTTTTTTTGTATATTGGCGTGTGCTAGCTTACTTATAGCAAATAATTTAATTTAATGTTTTGTGTTGCGTAATGTACCTAAATTATTATGCGCAGTGTTTTATATGGATTCATTTTTTTTTAATTGAACAGACAGCTGTGCTGCTGGGGAGTTTGTTGCGCCACTTCTTCTCCCCAGCTAAAGCACTAGGAAGTGGTGAAGGGCGGGCGTTTTGGGGGACTGTCTTATGTAATTTTGACGTTCAAATAGTGCTGATTCTCAGCCTAGTTTGAATAAATGACTTTTGATTCATAGTTACTCTTACTAACGGCCGGTTTTTTGATACGTAGTTAACTCAACCAATGGTTAAACGTAGTAACTAAGGGTTGAATTTTGGCTAAATATGTTTGCCAAAATGCCATTAGTTACTGTTTTTTAATGATTTAACATGAGTGTATTCATGTTATATATATTATGATCATCAGAGTGGCATGGTATAGCATAACTGTGAAGAAAGAAAATGAAAATAAAAAATAAGTATTAAAACGTGTAATATTGTATCAAAAACTAAAAATTCACCAACAAATAAACATTAGATCACAGTAGGTAGGTAACAGTAACGGTAGTTTAATATCACAGTTTTGGTTCAGCAGTGGTCTAGTAGTGGTGTCCGTGGTGGGGGACAACGTGATGGGTGCTGTGCTTCACGTCCGCGTGGAACCTGGCAGAAAAGAAAAAGTAAATATTAGGCATTTCATATTAGACATGGCTGTTTCTATCTATACAGTAAAGCCAGGTAAAGAAGAATTTGGAGACAGAATACAATATAAAAATTACATAATAATTATATTTCTGTCTCTTTTATGAATGGGAAATGGCACTGTATTAGAAAATATAAAGATCACAGTGTGTTGCTGTTCTCTGATGACAATATCAGAATTCACTTTATTTACAACTCCATAAGCAAGGAGAGATACAGCCTGTTTACGAGCTTTTAATTGATAATGATATGTATATACATGGCCACGTGTTATAAGTTTAGTGTTCGACAAGGCCTCTTCAATGGTAGGTACGCCTTTGAGAGCAGAGGTGGCTCAGTGGTAACGGATGCGACTTACAGTTGCAGGTCGTGGATTCGAATCTAAGTAGGCACTTTACTTTGCGTAAATTATTTCATCACCACTGCTCTCAAAACGGCGAAGGAAAACATCGTGAGGAAACCGGCATGTCCTAGAACCAAAAATTCGAAGACATGTGACATCTACCAGTCCACACTGGGCCCGCGTGGTGGATTACGGTCCACTCTCTCTCACAGAAAGAGGAGACCTGTGTCCAAGCAGTGGGAACATTATAAGCTGATTATGCATGGCCTTTGAGCCCTATTTTTTATCTAGGTATGAAAAATTCCTAACTGCCATAGCTTTAATTGTCTTCATCTAGATTCCTAACAGTATCAACTTACCCAGAGTGTTTGTCACCGTGGTATTCAACATGTCTGACAGAGCCATCAGGCTGGTGCAGTGCGTAGTAACCCTTGACGACGTCACCGTCGCGGTGCTCGTGCTGCGACTTGATGTCTCCAGTGTGAGGATCTTCTACTTTGTAACCGAATTCGTATTTAGGGTAGGCCTGGAATATTAAAAATAAACAGTTGGTTTACATGAACCAAGAGGTGAATGTAAGGAAACTAACACAGAACTAACACTAATATCAGGGCTGGAATCTGTGGCGAAAATGGTTGCTCCTTCAAATACACTGAAAAGTAGTGGGTAATAGGCTAGTGGAGAACATTATCGTTTCTATGCATTTGATATTTCTATTTTCAAATACTCGTACTTTTGCAGGACTTTTTTCAGGGGCGAATGACCAGCTTACAATTACTTGGATAACTAATTTGCAAATTGTGGAGTTTAACTATAGGGTCTCCGTACTTAATAGGTCCTCCATGCTTTAATTAGTTTAGTTTACTTACATAATAATCGACGGCGTGTCCATGACCACCGTCATGTCCGTGACCATGACCGTATCCACCATGGCCGCCATCATGTCCATGAACATGGACGACCTCTGCAGGTCCATCGTGGCGATGGATGTACTGGGAGGAGAAGCCATGGCCGTGTCCATATACAGCTTCCAGGAAAGCTACGGCAGCTACGAGACAAAACACCTAGATTGGAAATGGATGAGAGAATTAGTAGTGAAGGGGGAATGTAAGTTCTTAAGAAGCTGAATTTGTAAAAAGAGTCATTATGCCTCGTGTTTGTTTTTATCTTTATGCTCTAATTTGTTTTTAATTGTAATAGTAACAAAACATTCAAGTCATAGTGTTTAAAAAACAAGCACTAAGTTATTGACTCTCTGTGTGTTATGAACTTATGACTGGCGCCATTTTGAACATGCATTCCAGTTTTTAAATGTATAATATTTTAACAGAAAGTTGAACGCATACGGTTTTTCATTAGTACCTAACTCATAGTTAGGGCAAAATTTAGGTAGAACAACGTTTATAGTCACCCATCCTGTTTTCAAGTGAAAACGTTTCCCAACAATTACGATGTTTAGGACAAATGACCCATGGTATAACACTAAACCTTAAGCAATAGGCAAGATAAATCACTGAACATTTTCACACAAAACAATCACAAGGCTTCACTCAGGAGTACTTAGATATGGAAAATATGTTTACCTTTGAGAACATTTTTGAGTAAATAGATTGTATTAGTTGTTGTGTTAATGAAACTAAAACCAATAGTGGACTGATACATAATGATCAAATTCAACGGCTTTTATATCAATAACAAAGGTATCCAAGGTAAATAGATTTCACTCTAAGGTATGAACAAGCAGTACAAATTATTCACGAACTTCAGTATACGGTATTAGCAATGAATTTCGTAAAAGCGTTTGTTCGGTATGACCACTTACAGTGTGACATTGCTACAGTTTGTTATAAGTAAATTGCGCAAGATCAGTGTATTATTGACACAAATATAATTGAACAAAAAACGGCCTAAGTGATAATCAGCAGCAGTTTTCTTATTGAAAAATTGATCAAGAATTAATGAACGCGAATGTTGCTATGAACGACGTCGTTTTTGTGTGCGGACGCAACGCATGCAGTAACGATACAGCTTTCATAATGTGTGATGAAGAAAATGCTTTTAGTTTGTAAAGCTTGAGCAAATGGTGC
The DNA here is from genome assembly GCA_948252095.1 of Dicycla oo. Classification (NCBI taxonomy): domain Eukaryota; kingdom Metazoa; phylum Arthropoda; class Insecta; order Lepidoptera; family Noctuidae; genus Dicycla; species Dicycla oo. The sequence goes on from OX411714.1 coordinate 23,088,781, forward strand.
CTTCATACTTTTCATCCAGTTACTGTTTATTGTCCTTTATAACTCATATTTTCTGTAAGAGGCCTTTATCGCTTTAGAACGCATAGGGCATGCCAAATTTCAGCATAACGGATGGCACGTGACACAAACCTTGTCCTTATGGCGATGGATTAGTATCTTCTTTTAAGTATGATAATATTCCCGACAGTTCAATAATCTCGCTGGTCAGAAGATTCTCTTTATGGGGCAGGTGAGATAGTCGTCAAACGTTAAATAATAAATTAATGAATGAGCTGACGTTACACATTTAGATGCCAACATATTATTTGAAAACTAGCTATTGCCAGCGACTTCGTCTGCGATCCAGTATGAATAGTAGCTTGTCTATGGCCTTCTCCAGGTCATGGATCTACCCATGTGCCAAATAACATGCAAATCCGTTCGGCCGTTTTAGCGTGAAAGCGTAATCAACAAACAAACACACTTTCGCATTTTATTATTAGTTAGGTTAGTTAGGAGGATGAAAACCGGTCATACGAATCTCTAGAAGTCTAGACTCACAAAATGTATTAGGTACTTACTTAAATTTTTAAAAAAACTTAAAGAACTACTTAAGTTTCTTAACATAATTCAATCATGATTCGAAATACACGTGGCGCTATCTATTATCATTAAGAACGTTATTGTTGTTTTCCTCGGGAACAGTTCTCTTTTTCGGGATGAAAGGTACTCTATGTCCGTTCCTGTACACCACACAACATATATGCAAAATTTCATGATGATCGGTTCAGTGGTTTAGGCGTGAAAACAAACAAACAAAGAAAGAAACAAACTAACTTTCGCATCTATAATATTAGTTAGGATAATAAGGAATACATATGTGTTGTGGGGCCCGCTGGGCATGGCGGGCTGATACCAGTCGGGGCTGCTGTGAATGTACATGTATCTCCTGGACTCATGGTACAAGAAGGAATAGTGGGGTTTTAGTCGGTAGAAGTCTGACATAATCCTCCGTTCTCCCCAGACGGAGGGTATCCATGAGGATTCCCCATGGAAAAAAAAAACGGCCTACTTACGTGCTTAAGCCTACTATGAATAGTACCTGCTATTCTAATCTTGTTTTTGATTTTTAGGGTTCCGTACCTTAAAAGGAAAAAACGGAACCCTTATAGGATCACTCTGTAGTCCGTCTGTATGTCAAGACCCTTTATATCGGAAAGGCGTGGTGGTATCAAGTTCAAAAAACCATATACAGTCACTAGACGCTGTGAAAAAATCAAACTTCTAAGTTAACGTAAGAAAAGTTACGTTTATGCCGCAAAAAACGTATATTTCGGCACTCTCAAGGGAACCAAAATTTATAGGGTACTTCCCGTTGACCTAGATTCATAAAATTTGGCACGAAGCACAGTAAAACAAGTAAAACAACGAAACGTCCGAAAATCGTTAATTTGTAATTTTATCACATAAAAATCGGGTTTACAAACTTAAATTTGTAGTGGGAGAATTGACTGTGACATATATCAATGAATGAGAGATCATGTTTTTCAACTACAATGTTAAGTTTGTTTTTGGGATACTTAAATTGTTTTCAACTACGGAACCCACCATTTTCCGTATTCCGACACGCACTTTGGCCGGTTTTTTAATGCATTGTCTTAGTCTATGTCAAAAATATAGCACTACGATGAATCTAATTTAGATAATTTCCCACTTTAAAATTAAAATTACGCCTTATGACAAAACCCTTAAAAATTTTCATTTCTTAGTCAAGCATCGTAATTCAGATTTATTGGCAATTAAGTACTTTGACGAAGGTTAAAAGTGTTTACAAAAGCTTTCAAGAACTCGTTTAAACTGTCCGAACCTTTGCTTTCGATGACAGATTGGATACCTTGGGTACTGAAGAAATTAATTCTTGCGTAAAGAGTCATGATTTTGATCTCAAATTACAGGTGAGAACCAGTTTTTTCAGTGGTATGCATAATTTGCACATACATACATATAAAGCGGTTCCCAAATTGTAGCAAACTTGTTTTGTTTCGAATGATTTTTGAGTATAAAATCTTAAGTTTCCTTGGGATCCAGTATCATATTTGCAACAGCTTTTGTGGGCACAACAACACAATGTATACAAAGGTAATAAAAATAATATTTAGTGAAAGTGATTTTAGTTGCAGTTCAAAAAGATTTCTCTAGGGTATCGGCACTTTCTTAAATCAAACCTAGTACCAAACTAGATTTTATTGATATCGTTTACTATTACTAGGTATAATACGTCTTTTACTAGGACCTTTCTTTACATTTCAATCATGACACATCATTAAACTATTCCGATGTAAAAATTATACAGCAAAGCTATCTAGAGTTCAAACACGTGTAGTCTATTTGTTGTTATGGGTATTGCTAATACACTGACTTCCTGTCATACAATGCATATCATAGCCCATTAGGTCGAATGAAGAATCCCCTTTTAAAGTTACTTGAAAGAGAAATACCACATTAATTAATCAATCAATCAAACATAATGTGCGCGTTTACAATTTATAACTTGACGATATTATCGTGTCCATAAAATGTATGAAAATATATTATTTTGTGTAAGTTCTAAAGTTATCGTGGACGGAAATTTGTAAGCATCTTCATAATTTCCATACATTTTACTTCCCTGTGTCATCTTGATGCCGTGACGTGGACGTAGATGTCCACGATAATATCACCACGTTAGAAATGATAAAAGCGCACATTAGTTACAATAAATCCAGTAACTAATTAATTTCCAGTTTCATAATATATCGTTTAATTTCACATGAATTCATTTCAGATACTAGCGTTGCTCATCCTTATGGCGGCGGCATATTGCCAAGACCAGCACCACCACACGATCTCCCTAAAAACAGTCGTCCAGCACCAGACACACCACGAGATACCAAAGAAAGTGGAACACCACCACGAAGCCGAATACAAAGCCCCAGTTAAAACCCACGAAATCCATGCAGTCCAGGCTGCTCCCGAACATGGTCATGCTGTTTCATCCCAAAGCATAGTCCGTCACGATAGCCATGGTCATGGTCATGAACAAATTCACCATGCAGCTCCTAAGCATTACTTCGTCCCTGCCAAAGAACCCGCTCCCGTACATGAGGTTGTTGCTGCCGAAGCCCCTGTTGTGCAATACAAGTATGTTCCTGTTGTTCCTGTTCATGGGATTCAACAGGCTTCCCATCAAGAACATAAAGAAATCCAGCATAAGAAAACTCATCATAAGGAAACTCAACATAAGGAATCCCACAAGGAACATCATCATGAACACCATGTTGATTACTACGTAAGTTTAGACGCGTCATGTTTCTCACCTTTTTAAAGATGGGTTAGGTAGACCCTGGTATCGGGAAGTTCCTGTGTCGCATAGGCAGGGAGCCGGACGCTCAGTGCCATCACTGCGTCCACTGTCGGGAGGACACGGCGTGGCACACACTGGCAGAGTGTGTCGCATGGGAGGAGCCGCGCCGTGCCCTCGTATCAGTAGTCGGAGCCGACTTATCGCTACCGGCCGTCGCTCGTTCTATGGCCGGGGGCGCCGAGTCGTGGGATGCGGTGATCTCCTTCTGTGAAACGGTGATTTCGCAGAAGGAGGCTGCGGAAAGGGAGAGGGAGATTGAAACCACTCTCCCGATCCGCAGCAGGCGAACTAGGCGTCGGCGGAGGGCGGACAACGCCCTCTTCCAGCCCCCGTAAATAGGTCCGGAGGGACGGCGGACTCGGGGACGTCCGCCGCCCCTCATCCAGCAGGACCCGAGGCGGCGGCGCGTAGTGTTTCACGCGCGCCCCTAATAGACGTCGCGGGGGGAGTTTTCACACCTCACTCCCCCCGCGGGCCTGAGGTGGCCCGCAATGGCGGGCCGGCACTAGCCGAGGATCGTGGAAGGCGCACAAGTTCCCATGATCCCCGGTCCAAGTGTGGGAAGGGAACACCGGGGTGGTTTTTAGTCAGTAAGAGTCTGACAGACCCCTCCGCCCGCCCCAGGGCGGAGGACATCCATGAGGATTTTCCACCCCGGAACAAAAAAAAAAAAAAAAAAAAAGGTAGACCCTGGTATGCAAAATACTGGCTTTGTCGTAGAGTTGCGGACACTAGTCCGTATTACCTATTAGCCCCTGATTTTTTAATATTTTTTAAGGCCAGTTCAATTGCATCTGTTGTAGTATAGTCTTGCAGTTAATATGTAATTCGGCTGTTGATATTTTGGTCAACTAATTACAATAATGTGAACAAAAAATTCTTCATCGACACTTGATAAAATTTGATATCCGACTAGAAAATGTGTGAAACCTATTTTTTTTTAAATTTCAGGCCCATCCTAAATACGAGTACGAGTACAAAGTAGAGGACCCTCACACCGGTGACAAGAAGTACCAGCATGAGTCGCGAGACGGTGACGTCGTGAAGGGCGTGTACAGCCTGCACGAGGCTGATGGTTCCATCAGGACAGTCAAGTACACATCTGACAAGAAGACTGGGTAAGTTCTGTTCACGTTTATATCATTACTTCCATAGATAAGGTACCCCCTAATTTCTTTCTTATTCTTGCCTTGTCTCAAATACACTTTTGCCAACACGCAAAAGCGTGATGATCGTGTTGATGCCTTCTCTGTACGGTGGTAAAATCATTATCATTCTCTTTCCCAGATCCCAATCTGTTTAGGATCGGCACAACATGTCCCTTTCTTTCATACTTCTCTATTCCCTTTCTTCATCATTTCAGTAGTCACCTCCTTTGTAGCTATATCATCTGTCATAAAGTCCATACATCGTTTCTTTCGTCTTCCCGTAAAAAAGGGGAAGACCAAAGTAGGAAAATAATAGGGTATATTATTTATAAAAACTTTTTATGTACGTTTTCCCTCTTTGCCAGATTCAACGCTGAGGTGTCACACAAAGGCCATTTCAAGCACGAACATCACTACCACCACTAAATAGTCAATTCGTTCTAAAAGTTCATTAATTTAAGCTGTTAAATAAATATTTAAAACCTTAAAGATACACTGATATTTTATTCAATCGAATCACCTCCATAAAAGTTTTAAATTTGTCGAAGTGTGACAAATAGACCATGATGATGTCATAAACACTACAAATAGGTAAAAATCTGTATGCATCGCTGACACAGATTTTTCCGATAAGTAGAAGAAATCCGTATTAAACTTACATCATAGAAAGTTAGTCGCATTGCTTGTTACATATACCTATGTAAACTAAGCAATAAGGAAGGTAGGTATCAATATATCGTAGTAGGTAGGTAAATATCTATTACAAAATGCGAAGTTATTTCGAATAGAAACTTTGATGATCTACAAGTACCAGATTAATTACTATCCGGTTCAAACGTAGTGCATAAAATCAATTATAATAATACAATAATTGGTTATAAATGTTTGTCGATAAAGAAAATGAAATCAGAACTACCCATAAAGGATGTTGTGAAATACTAGAAGCGGTACTTAAATGTGGTTCATGGTTACACAATGAAGAGTTCTATGCGTAAGTAGTCAGTTCACCAGATTTTAATAAAAAAAATGTATAGCAATGACACCGTTGAGGTCACTTTCCATAGTCACGAGGGAAGAGTTGGATATAAAAAGCTCATTCAGCTGATCCATTATAAAAACTGATTATTTACCATGATCGATTGATCACCGTAGCGCATTTTCAAGTTTGGCGTTAACGGTATAAGTCGGTAAAACCTCCAGCAATTTTTACTTCCTCTAAAAAAAAATATTTTAATGTTTAAAAGAGGAAAATTAATACCCAGGTTGATTTTTTTCAAGCTGTCACCATGAATAAATATAATTACTCAATCTTCAGATTAATTTTTATAAATTAACTACGAATGCTGTATTACTCTAAACTACTAATGCTCTTAGATAACTGCATGTGAGGTCTAACCGGATTCCAATGTGTAAAGTATCACATACAGGGTACTAGAGCACATTCGGTTTGTGAAATATTTTGACTAGACTATATGTCTCCCATAATTTTGTAAATGAGAACATTGAGATTAGGTACATGGTACATCAAGTATTAGCAGCTGATTTTTCCATACTTAGGGATGATGGCAGTATATTCCTCAGGACCTTTTCATGGTGCTTAACATAAAGTTAATAATTTACATTAGTAGGAAGGTATCATTGTTTAAAAATAACTGGCCAAGTGAGTGTTGGCCCACGCACAATGAAGGGTTCCGTAGTTGGGATGAATTTATCCCAAAACTAAATTTAACTTTATAGTTGAAAAACATGTCCCCCATACATTCCAACTGCAAATGTACACTCGTACGCACAACATTAAGAGATTTACTAAATTATTTTAAGACCTTAGAATTCTTATAGGTTTTCCTGTAATCTATAGGTGTAGAACTATTTTCTGCTTTTTTTTTAATTTTAGGCTCAGCAGCTTTGTATCTCCAAAGCTGCTGAGGTGGGGGGAATGGTCAATGTTCGTCGATTTTCTTAAATCATTTTAAAATAATTTATTTTAAAATTATTAAAAAAATTGAGACCCTCACATTTGATATGTCACACGGTACAGTTTACATTTTTTTTTTCTTATTCGCCCCCCAAAAGTAACTCTCATATTCAAAATTCATTTATTTACGTTACACGTCTGACAGACGGACAGACAGTCAGACACACGAGTGATCCTATAAGAGCTGCATTTTTTTCCTTTTGAGGTACGGATCCCTAATGATTATAATTTAGTCAGACTTACATAAGACACTTGCATATTAGCTTTATGACGGTCACCGTTTTATTAGTCAAGTGACCGTATGTTCAATATCATGGCCATATGAGTAATTATGTTTTTCTTTAGTTGAACAATTTTAACCTATGCAAGAAGTTAGAATTTAATCTAAGGGCTGGTTTTTGACCCGTAGTTTACGTAACCAACTAATTGTGAAAGGCTAAACATGAATGGGATAGCATGAATGCATTCATGTTAACTCATTCAAGTTAAAAAAATAGTAACTAATTGCATTTTGGCAAATATATTTAGCCAAAATTCATCCATTATGTTTAATCATTGCTTGTGTTAATTACGGATCAAAAAACCGGCGCTAAAACATTATTTGCTGTGAATGAATGCAGATAATTTTAAAAGCTCCCAAGGAAGACCTGATAATGATCTCGTCTCTTCCCAGGAATTCCTATTGAAAGTTGACTAAGAAATTTATTTATAGAGACTCCTAATTCGGAGGTTCCAGTTAATGTGGTGATAAGTTATTGTGATCGTTACCCGGATTTGGTAACTTAACGCATGAGAAAAAGCTCATTACTAATAGTTGACATTAATGCGGTTAATTTAACCAACGCAGTACGTAAGTACAATCGTGATTAGGTTTATATTAACTTCTTCAAGCCATAATTTTAACAGTGAAATCGTACTTTTAACAGACTTTCAAGAAGTAGGAAGCAAGAACTATTCTAGAATACTAACTAAAGAGATTTCTCTATCTAAATTAGAGTACCCTTAGTGACAAAAATCTAATATTCTAGATTTAATATTAGATTTTCCTGCTAAATCTAAAGATAATAGAGAATATGTTTTAGCATAATCAGCCTATTATTCTTCCCACAGTTGGGACACGAGCTTTCTCTCTGAGAGGGAGAGTGGGCTGTAATACTATTTTGAATAAGGCAATAATACTATTGTCAAAAGTGTGGTGCTCTAATTTAGCAGATTGACAACCTTCACATTGGTTACGTAAATTACGTCATAGATCCGCGCGCGCTGTGGGTTACAAACATGACGCCCCGAGCGGCAGCAAATTGATTCAATACTCTCTCGTAACGTCTCCGGTATATATTGAGCTAATGACTATGTTAATTCATCAGTTCCACCACGGAAGTCTAAGGAGAAAGAACAAAATGTTTGCTAAAGTGCGTGTGTGACATCCTTTAAGTTAACAATACATTTGATATTAGTTTTAATCATAACTTAACGATTTTTTTTTGTTTTTTTAGGTGCTAGTGCTTACTTTTGTTGCCGCGGTTCTGTGCGAGGAACATGGATATACTCTGAGGAACCACCATGAGCCAGCCCAGGAGTACAGGCAACGTTATGAACATGTCCCGATAAGGGTTCACGAGGAACAGCAAGGTTCCCAGGAGGTTCAGTACAATGCTTCTCCTGAAGGCCATGGGCATGGACATGCGTATTCTTCGCAGAGTATCATCCACCACGCAGCGGTTGCTGGCCAAGGAGAGTCTCAGGAGTCTCATAATGAGCACGTGGCTCCAGTATACCAGTATGTACAGGAGGAAGAAGAGCCAGCTCACCAGCAGGCGCAAGCTCACCACGAGGCTCCAGCTCAACATTACCAGACCGTTCATTTCGCTCCCGCTCAAGTGCAACACGAAGTTAGCCATCATCAGTCCCACACTCAGCACGATCACGCTCAACCTCAATACGCCCATGGACATGAAAGCCCGAGCTACCAACACGGTGCTAACGCTTACGAAGGCTTGAGCTTCCACAGCGGAGCTCAACTCCACTCGGCAGTTCATCACTCAGCCCCAGTTCATCATTCTGCCCCTGTCCATCATGCTGCCCCTGTTCATCATGCCGCCCCTGTTCATCATGCCGTACCCGTCCACCACGAAGCACCCGTCCACCACGAAGCACCCATCCACCACGAAGCACCCATCCATCACGCAGTCCCTGCTCACCACGACGTCCACGCTCACGATTCCCACGATGAGCCCATCGACTATTACGTAAGTGCCCAACATTATTAGAATATAAAACTTATTTCCGACTCGCAGTTTTATGGTAACTTTCTATTCATTTATTCCAATCACAAATTGAACCGTTTAATCCGCGGTAGTTGACTAGTCGCATTTAAATGGTCCTTATTAAATCCAAATGTCTTAATATTCCAGGCGTATCCTAAGTACCAGTATGAGTACAAAGTAGAGGACCCTCACACAGGAGACAACAAGTTCCAGCACGAGTTCCGTGATGGTGATGTTGTGAAGGGAGTGTACAGTCTTCAGGAAGCTGATGGATCTATCAGGACTGTTGAATACAGTTCTGACAAACACACTGGGTAAGCTTCTACGATTCTCGTTCAAGCATATGAAAGCTACGCTGCGAACAAGATATAAGACGGTTATCTTATATCTTGTTCGCAGCTATGTTATTACAGCAATCTTTGTTTCACTGTTTAAATAAAATCTCATCAAGATTTATATTCAATCCAATCGACATTTAATTCCTATTTTTAATCAAATTGAACGTCTAGACTCTACACAGGTGAGACTTCATTTTTACCCGCTTTATGCGTCGAGTCACGCACTGCCTTCGATCGTACTGTTTTAGCTTTCTATTTCGAGTCATCACCTGTTGTATTACCTGCATTGTATATTGAATATATTATATCATCACATACAACGTCTGGTTCTTCTGCAGATTCAACGCCGTCGTGAAGCATTCCGCCCCTGGTCATCATGTTCAGATTGAGAGCCATCATCACAACTAAGACAAGACTGATCAAGTTGTCCTGTTGTTTTATAGTCTTTATTGTTACTAGATGTGTACTTGCCTACCTATATTAATCTTAATAAAGTTTATTTAATATTTTGATGTATATTGTGGTTTTAATATTCATACTCTTCTTTAGAAACTGGTTATTTTAGACAAAAAGGATATAGTCAGATTATATTTGACTGAGATGGTTTAGTTTAAATCTAGCTAATGTGTTTCGTACTCGCTGATATATTTCTTGAAATAATAATTAACTTAGCAAATTTTTATTATTATTTACATAACAAGACTATGATTTTACTTTATTGCTATTGCGTGCAGCTACACAATCAAAATGTTATTGCAAATATTTTTATGTGCTTATCACATTATTCTGGTATAAGTATTTATTCAGATTCAATAACACGAAAACGTAACAAAGAAATTTAATCAAGGAGTTACCACAGCATTCTCTTACCTAGCCGTTACATAATGATATTAAAATTTTCGCAAGAATATACTTACCATTTGTTATTGTGGTAAATACATCGATTTGTAAGACAGTGCACAACTGCACAAACTAAAAAAACAAAACAGTTTAGTCCATCATAGATAAAACAATTTTATCTGAATTGTGTCAAACCAGATTTTCTGTATACTATAACAACATCGAGTTTTTTGTAGCGCGAGTGCTCTCCCCCCTGTTTACATAGAGCGATAGTCAGTCTAATAGGAACTCTTGAATCAGTCTACCCACATCCTTAGCTTAGTGTTCTGGTTGGTCAATCAAAACAATATAAATTAATTACTAGGTACTACATTTGCGGGAAGTGACTGCCAGTTTCGAAATTATTATTATACAAATACGCTATGTACTCATAGTGATAATGATTTGAGATTAATCATTCTAGACATTGATGGCCTAGATGTCAATCACGATCACTCTAGTTTATATCAATCATTAATTATTATACAATTAATTAGAGATATGTTTGTTTATGAACGTGTGAAAGGAAGCTAGGTATCCATTCATTATAAAGGAAGTTATTTAACAGGATGTTAGTGCCGGTGTAGTTGCAAATCCTTTTCGTTTGCCATTTCTAAATACCTTAAGGCTCTACGTGTGAGGAAAATATAATTGAGGAGGCTTGTTTATCAGATAGGTTAACATCCTTCTATAAATAATTGGTATGTACACAAGGCAAAGCTAATAGTTTACATCACGCATACATCGGTAACTGTAATTATTATTGTGTGCGTATACGTATTATACTCGTACATACACGATAGACGGGATTACTGTGAAAGAATTTGACCCAACATTTTAGACTAATATAACATGGTTCTTAAAGCTGATTGCTGTAAGCGCCTGTGATAGCTACTGATGTAAGCTCGACGACGTGAGTTCGATCCCAGCTGAAGAGTTTTGTTTTGCTGTTTTTACTTTTTGCTTTTTATTAAATTAATTTTGTGGTCAATAAAAACACTCAAGCAAAAAAGTAGAAAGGTAATTAAATAAAACCAATAAAATAATTTTATTTTTTTATTAGATAAACGGAATTTTTTAGTATTGGTTGGAATGAGCGAGCTTGGGTCATTAGCAAAATATCCGTCTCGTTTCTTCCATTATGTTCCTTCTTTTAATGGTTGTTTTAAGGTTCAATTTGGTGTAGGCTGTATGTTAGTAAAACAAATTGTGTGGCCGATACAATGACTTAATGCAAACTGGCTTTAAACAAATTCTATTCAGACGTTCGAATGAGTAAAACACAAAGATAAACAACAAAGTGTTGACAAAGACAAAGTTTTTTGTTGGTTAAAGATGGACGTAAATCAGTTGTCAAAGTAGGTATAAATTTAATCAGAGTAAAATTAGAGGTACACTGAATAAACTTGTTAAATAGTAAGAAATTATGAAAACATCTAACCACATAACAAGAACATCACTTCACCAGACTTCCAGCCCCAATAATACCCGACAGTCATTCGGCCACTAGTCCTACAAGGCAGAAGGTTACATTCCTTATACCTTTCTCCACTTTTCTCCACAATATTTTACGCCCATCCTTATCTGACTTAAACGTATTTTCGTTGCTAAAAATCACCACATTGTTCTCCCAATAAAAATTGATGTATGACCTAGCAAACTGTAGTCGGTTTTGTCGGTGCGCAGTGGACAGCAAAATCCTCTGCGCTGGCTTGCTGCAATGTAAATAAGCAGATTGTAGGTGATTTCTCACAGTTTGTAAGTACACATTGCGTGCTGTAGCTGTTACTCGGGTGGACAAGAAAAGATCAGTCTTCTGTCTTGCCACGATGTTGTGCTGTCGAGCCAATGAATTTGCCTTTGGTTTTGGCCCACGTCAAGATGTTCTACGTCTCCAGAATCCGCATATTGGCGGATCCATAACTGCACGGTTCTCTTGTGTGGATACAAAACAAAAATACTTAAATGTAGTAATAGCTATTATTATAATAAATAAATATATATACTATACATACACTATGTATATAAAATATACTTTATATTTACTTATACATATCTATACAAGTTAAAATACTTATATACATATATATTTTAACTAAACACTGACTTTAGTAAACATAAATCTATTTTTATTTACGTTACATTTGAAGGCTTTTCTTTAATCGGTCTAAAGGCCCGTGCCGTAGTGGGACAAAAATGGGCTAGACCAAGTTAATTTTATCATACCTAATCGTCTTATGATAAAAAACTGTACTACATTTCTATGATAATATATTATTATAACTATGGTAGGTATTAAGTTAGATGAATTTATTCTTAAGTAAACATTGAAAGGTAAGATTTGTTAGTTAAGATGAAGTAGGTATAATAATAACATAATAACTGTTACTCACCGATATCATTTTAAGTGCCTTGCAATTTCACTTACGAGTATAGATATGTTTTGCTCATGCAGAATAACGATTTCTGCCTTTTTTAACATTGATAAATGTTGGATGGTTTTATCCACAGAAATAAATCCGCACACGAATATGAGCAGTAATCAATAAACTCAGTAATGCAAATAATCTTAGATTGACAACTAAGAACGCTCATTTTTTATAAATGAAGGTGTTTCAAAACATTTTTTTTTTAAATTGTGGGTAGTTATTTTCTAAACAATCAATATAAAATGGCCCGAGAGTTCCGTAGTTGTCTCAAACGTTGCAAACTTCATTACTCGTCCATGAACGGGATCGAATCGTTATATATTCAACTTTAAGTAATGTTTTAACGAAATAACGAATACAACAAAAACAAAAAGAATATATTGCTGAGGTTTGAACTTACTGACTCCTCGTTCACTGACCAAAGACGATAGTCATTGTGCAAAAGTTGATATAGCAACATCAAGCGAAATATTATATATCATTCAATAACATAAATCAATGATTACTATGTATAATATAACGCACACTAATAAAAAAAGAGCTCGCTCGTTTTATATAGTGTTTGTGTGCGCAACTATGACTTTATTTTAAATTATGTTTTAATGTAAAAATATTGTTTACATCTTATCGATCAAACTAATTATTTTACATTTTACATGTGTGGGTACATGTAAAATGTAAAATAATTAGTTTGATCGATAAGATGTAAATAATATTTTTACATTAAAAAATAATTTAAAATAAATCTGTATGGTTCTTGAGTACGAACGAATCATCATGTTTCCGTTCGAATGATTAAAAGTATTACAATTGTTTGAAATATGCACAATATATGAAACGATTTCCTATAAGGGCGGTCATGATTCTAGTACCTAACTTCAATCGCAAACGCAAAGTAAACACAAAATGGTACTAGAAATAAAACATACATGATTAATTAAACACATTAGACTAGATATATTTAACGGTTACAACAACATACAAAATACAACATGTTATCAGGTACTGGTGAGATTTTTAGTGATGGTACTGGTGTTCATGTCCGTGCTTGGTTTCAGTCTTTACTACCGCGTTGAAGCTGAAATAAGAAGAAAATTGGACTTCAGTGAAATGGCACAGAACATTACAGTTTTTATAAATAATTGAAAACAGTGTGAGGTGAAGAGTAAAACATCTCTTTTTTGAATATCACTGTTTTTTGCCAAGAAGTTGAAGGTGCAGGAAGATAATGATAATAATGAAGGTTTGTGTCAGCCTATAAGGCAGTGGCAATTGAAAAACTTTTTAAATCTCTTTGTTAATAAATTGTTGTACCTGTCTTTAATGACTTCGTACTTGAATTTTAGATGCAGAAATATTTAATCCAGTCAACATCATCAGTCGATCATTAAAAATGATTGAAATGAGTTATGCAATTATGAGTAATAGTATAGAATGTATGAAAATAATCTATAAATGCTACACTACCTAAAACGTTCTAAGAATAAATCAATATTTCTTCATACCCATTGTGCTTATCGGCGGAGTACTCAACGGTGCGGATGGAGCCATCAGAGTCGTGCAGGCTGTACACGCCCTTAACGTTCTCACCGTCGCGAGACTCATGCTGGTACTTGTTGTCGCCGGTATGAGGGTCCTGGATCTTGTACTCGTACTCGTATTTGGGGTGGGCCTAGAAAAGAGAGGTGTAAAACATTAGGATTGGAAAATGTGGAAGATATTAAACATTTTGTAGATATCGAAAAGACATTAGGTAGGAGTGATGCAGTTGCAACAGCAAGGACTTATTTTAAATCATTCATCTGTCATCTATCAGACAGGATGACACATCAAAATTTTCAGTTTTTTCAATTTTAATGTACTTATGTATTTTAAAAATTCATTGAGTCTCAAAAAATCACAAAAAAAGTGCGCAATATGAATCTATGAATATGAAATTATGAATCTATGGCGAGGTGTCTTGACGCTACGTGAGCGTGCGTGATCCATCGCCGACCATTCGATGTCCACCGCGTACAAGATGGGTGTAAAGTAGCGCAAGAAGTATTTTTTTGCTCTTTTGGTGTAATTGGTATATGGCGTTCCAGTGGGAGGATAAATAAATAAATATATAAATTAGGGACAATATCCACCTCAAAATTCTATTGGGAATTCTAGGAAATTCTATTCTTATATGTAAGTGTATAAAGTATTCTACCAAGTTAGTGGCGATGCTAAGACTAAATTAGCCTCAATTGATTCCCTAATTCTTAGAAATACAGCGGTGATATCTCATCAAAATTCGTCTGGCACAGTTACGTGATTCCAATATGAGAGGACCAGAGTTACGTGTTAGCTCATAAGCTAGCAAACTAAGCCAAACAGAATTGGTCAGAGAATATTGTTGAAATCGGTTTAAACATAGCAATGCTGAACATATAATTAAAATAAAAAAAAAATGTTAAAAGAAAAATAGTATTCCAAAACTTGTAACGAGAACGAGCTTATTAGGGTCATTGCACAGATGCACAATGTTGTTTTTTAGTCCAAATGAGCGGATCAGTGATTGCATTGCAATTTGACGGTTGATGATCTTCAGGCGAACTAATGACCCGTTTTTTAAGTGATTTATTTTAACTTCAATATTTTGTCCGCTTATTTGTTACAAATACATTGCTTGGATTTTACAACTTTTATTGAATATTCTATGCGCACGTTCATTCATTCATTCTATTCTATCTTCGAAATCTACGTGTTTGTTTTTAGTTTAATCAATAAAAACATGTTCCACTTACATAATAATCAACATGGTGTTCTTTTCCATGGTGTTCCTTCTTCTCATGATGAGCAGCCTCAACATGGTGTACGGCAGGAGCTTCGTGATGCACTGCAACTGGAGCCTGATGGTGCACGGCAATGGGGACGTAATGGATGGGTTGCTGATGAATGATGTGCTCACCACCGTGGTGACCTTGGGCAATTTCGTGATGTCCATGGGAGATTTCGTGGTGACCTTGGGCAATTTCGTGATGTCCGTGGGAGATTTCGTGGTGACCTTGGGCAATTTCGTGATGTCCGTGGGAGATTTCGTGGTGACCTTGGGCAATTTCGTGATGTCCTTGTGAAATTTCATATTGACCTTGGGAGCCTCCGTGATGTCCGTGGGAACTTTCATGTCCGTGGGAACTTTCATGTCCTTGGGCACTTTCATGACCGTGGGAGATGTGGATGGACTGGGAGGAATAAGCATGGCCGTGTTCGTGACCGTGGTGGTCTTGAGCGAACACAGCTGCTACGGCTAGGGCAAAGACAATCTGAAAAAAGAAATTGTCTTTAGTATTTACTTTACCTGAATGAGCGCTGTATGCAGAGCAAAGTCCAATGAAGTAGTTGAATTGTTTGTGTCAAGACTCAAGTTTCACTAGTTAACCGCTGACTATTCCGCGAAGAGGCAGTTTTGATTGTGATCCATATCAGTAACCATATTAGTATAACAAAGAAAACCGAAAACGGAGCGCCATTTGTAAAAGTCAAAGAAATGCATCATTTCTTTTTCAATACTTCCAGAATGCACAACTTTTTTTTTAAATACTATCACAATGTTTTTTATTTTGTAAATCCCAAAAGGTACTCACTTTGGAGATCATCGTGCGTGTATGTGTTGTTATGCACTTATTAATCGAATGATATAATTTCAGAAATCAAGAGCCTTTTTATACTCAAAAAGAAGTGCGTAAAATCTTTCCTTTGCGACAGTTTATTGTTACGTATTCGAGCTGAAAACAGGTTCCTTCCACTTTTATCACCTGTTCTGTAACTGGTGTATTCATTTTATTTTTCTCAGAAACTTTTTGATGAGAGGTAAAAATTTCTTAAAAAACTGAGACGAACAGTTCACAAAACAAAGCGTCTCTTACCGATCTTTTAATATATGTATTAGATACATTGAGCTAGTGTTATTAGTAGCTAATGTATGTGTGTTAAGTGCTACATAAAAGATATGAGTTCAGGTGAATAAAATGATTGTAATCAAACATATTTCTTAAATCTTACGAGTATGTGCCTAAAGTTGTTGTTTGGCTGAAGTGTAGACAATCTTCCTAAAGCTAAGCTTAAAACATAGCACGAGTTTCAAGTATGTAATATGCAGTCTATAATAGTTCAGGAACTTATTATATCTCTTGTTTATGTTATATCATATCTCTTCTTGTCTCTTTACTTCTAGTGAATTAAGTTGAAATTAGGTGTACCTAACTATGTCATTCACAATACAAGGAAATCTTAAAGAGAGTATTCAACAATAAAATAACAATACTATATGACAAAATAGTATATTTAATTTACATTACTCATTATCAGTCACAAAAACCAAAGTTTCTGCACAGCACCCCGCAAGCAATCGTCTAACGTTTCACAAAATGTATTTAGTTCGAAAAATAAAAACACAAAATTCTTACACACTACAAGAAAATATAATACAAAAGGTTCTAATGCGTTGTGAAATAGGTGAATGAAAATGTAAAAAGTTCTATGCTAATTTGGGCCTAAGTCCCTATACAAATTATGAAACGATTAGGTAGTAAGCATACAAGTCTGGAAGCCGTTCATTGTACGATGTTCATTCGTTGTCGCATTCCGTCCGTGCTTAAGCTACGTAGTAATAAATAGGTGTCGTCGGTGTTGGTCTAGGCCTATGGTTGGGGTGGGCCTAGCCGTGGAGGAGATGGCCGTGGCCGAGGGCCGGGGCAGCGACGACGGCATGAGCCGCTGGGTGCGCCGCGTGACCGCTCCTGCTTACTACCGCATTAAATCTGGAAAGGAGAGAAGTGAATAAGTATGTTTTTTTATGTTTTATGGACTTTGCAGCAGTAATTGTTATGTGTTAAAAGGAGAAGTGTTTACTTCCCAACAGAATGTAATAAAAGTTTATCTAAAGAACAACAAAAGCTAAATATACGGTATATTGTCCCCTTAACGTTGGACCACTATTTACAACACATCCTGTATAAAAATCTATTTCTGTGCGTTAGTCTCGCAAAATCTCGAAAATGGCTCGGCCGATTTGATTTTTTTATTTTGTTCGATACTGGGGTGGTTTAGGAAAAAACCAAAGTACCAGCCGAAAAATCGAAATAGAATTTTTGACAGGACAACGTCTAACGGGTCAGCTAGAAGGTACTTTGATATTTTTATCGCCAAAAAATTCACGACAGTCATTCAACTTTCAGAAAGTACAATTTTTCATACTCGTGGCATTTCAAGCTTTCTCGTCGGTCCTGAAAGTCAAATTATTTATTTTTGCGGTATGCAAACTCTCATAAAATTTTGACTAAAATTAATAGCACCATAATAAATTCGCATCGCTCAAAATAAGTAAGTGGCTAGCCTATTGCCAGTAACCAACATACATTCAGACTAACACAATAGCTTTTTGTCCATCAAGGGATTGAGCTCAAGACCTCTCTAAGCAGTCGCTCTTGCGAACACAACGCGTATCTATATAATATCCTCATTCTTCTTACCCGTTATGGTCGTCAGCAGAGTAGTTGACAGTGCGCACGGTGCCGTCGGGTTCGACGAGGGAGTACTGGCCCTTCACGACGTCACCGTCGCGCGCTTCCCATTGGCTCTTCTGATCGCCGGTGTGGCCGTCAGCGACGCCGTAATTGAACTGGTAGCGGGGGTGGGCCTGAAATAGAGAAATAGATTTTAGAATAGCTTACAAATGGTTTGTTTACATAGGGCCTTAGCACACCTCCACCGCGAAACCATAGCAGCGAAACCGCAGTAGTTCAATTCAAATTTCGGTTTCGCGGCGGAGGTGTGCTAAGGCCCTTACCATTTCAGAAAGTGGTAAGGGCACAGATATAGGATACAGGTATCACAGCAAGTAACCTTACAGTATAGGATTCAATCGTCAATATTAAGCTTAGGCTTATAACCAAGTCCGCGGTCGTAGCTCAAATTATTATATTGCCTGCAATACGTTTACGATTATTCCTTTTGGCAACTAGATATGCACAGCATTCTTCACTGCTTTTTCAGTTTAGCACCAAACAAAAATATAATAACCAGTAATAACTTCTGCACGCGCAGTTAATGCATGTTAAATAACCTTGCTCAAGATTGGGCTATCAAATGCAAAAAGATTTTTTTAAATCCGACTACTAGTTCCAGAGATTGTCACGTTTAAACAAACAAACAAAAAAAAATTCAGCTTTATTATTAGTATATAGATTTAGTATAAGCAGGAAAAGTCATCGTAATTTATCAAAGTGTTTTTCTTTTGTAGTACATGAAAGTTATGCATATTACATTTCAGTGAAAATAATATAGTACCTATGGCCAATACATCATACACAATTTGTTATTTATGTACATATATTGCTCCTCACTTTACAATACTCCAACAATTAATCATTTTATCGTGACTCCGTTAGTTATAAATGAAGTTCCTAGCTAAGAACGTATTATTTATTAAGCTATAACTCAATACTTTTAAAATATTTTTTATTGCAACAACAGGAAGAACTCTACACAATTAAAAATGGTGCAATTCGAAATGATTCCTGTAATGGAACCACTAGATCCCAACGTTTAGTTTCAGTAGATGTATTACCTTCACATACCTATTTTATTTTATTTTATTTTATTTTTTAATAAAAGGAACAGCAAACAGTTACATTATAAGAGCTTACAACTAGTTTAACAATAAACATTAGTAATAATATAACCCACAACGCTGTCCACAGGTAGACATAAGAGTTTAAAAGGAAAACAAGTGTAATCGCTAGGAGCTAAGGAGTTTTACGTGCGGTAGTTAGTTGTATCGTGGTTGTTTTAATAGTCAAGGATTACATTATAATATTAAGATATGAGCTTAGTAAGTTAGATGTTTTTCAGATAGGGTACACACAGGGGTTTTATTTAATAAAGTGGATCGGATGAGGCTTTTGAATCTACTCATTGTACAATTGAAAATGTCAATATTTTCAAAGGTTCTATTAAATGAGTCAACCATACGGCGGACAGGAGAGCGTTCGCCAGAATTAGTTCGGCAAGAGTTCACCGCAAAAAGAGTACCACAACTTTTACTATAAAAAAATCCAGATCATATTTTGTAGCTTCTGACCTTACCTCTCCTGTATATAAACTTATTCCACTTCCAATAAAAATTAAACAGAAAATAACTACCCTTTACCACAATTCATTTTTCAGGCTCAACGGGACAGGTCACTTGCTCATTATGACTAAAAAATCTTTAAATTGGTAATAAGTTTTTTTTTTTTATGGCATCTCGCAAGGTGAGGTGATCAGGTGGGCCAGTTGCTTATCGGCTATCCATAAATTAAGGCCTCCAGCCACGGCATAAAACTTATAGATAAACTAAGTGACATCACGCTAAGGGCACCCCATGAGGAGTACGCACCTCGGTATCGCTGGGGGGAGAATAGCAAGGGACTGGATCGGATTTAGATTATTTAGGGATGAATTTAAAGCTCGTGGACTGGCTCGAGCAAGCTCCGGGGTGGGATTAGTAATAAGTATAATAAAACTTACATATATCTCAACAGGGGCAGCGGCGTGCGCGAGGGCGGTGCGGTATACCGGCGCGTGCGCAACCACGGCGCCGTGACCTGCAAGCGACCTGATGTCGTCACACATACATAGTACTCCAATTTAGGTACAGGATGACCCTATTATAATGGAAAAACTATAACAGTAGTTAAAGTTCCTACTGTAACTGTGTACTGTAAGTATCCTACTGTAAAATAATTAGATTTGTCTATGCAGTAAGGCATTGAAAGATGGGGGTAATATTCTATCACGTGCAGCTATTAAACAATGCAGTTATTTTACGCTTCCATATAAGTAAATAATGCTGTTCCTGAATAAACTAAACTAAACAGGAAATCCTTCATAACAACTGAATCTTTCACTGACACTACAAAACTAAGTAGGTACCCGAATCTAAATCATACCTAATCCATATCCCAAAGCGGGTGCTGCAATGGCCGGCGCGGCCGCAGCGTATCCTCCGTAGCCGCCATAGCCATGTGCAAGGGCAGGGGCGCCGAGCACAATGCTCTGTGTTGACAGCGCTCCGTGGCCACCCGCGATTAGACCTGCGCGCGCGACACCTACCAACGCGCATGCGAATAACACCTGTGGCAGGAAGAGGGATCTAATGTCATTAAATCATGGTTTTGACACCTTAAAGGGGTTTTTGGCGTTTTGGAAAGAAGTGTTTGTTTGTTTGGAGTATTTTTTTTTTCACTGTCTTTTACATTTTTATAGATCAGAAGCACCATTATTATGAATATAATAAGATTTTTTCTGCTGTGCACAATGTTGGCCATTATTGAAAACTGAACTTGAGTAAATTAACAATTCTTTTGAAAACTCAAAAAGGTGGTGGTTTTTTTATAACTACCAATTTCGTTTTCACGCGTTCTGAGGATGTTTGACATTTAGATTAGTTTGATTCGTGTAAGATTGCTTTAAACAAAATGATCTCAAACGGACCCCTTCAAATCATAGCGTGGTATCCTCCAGGACAATGTACTTTTAGTCCAACTCTTTTTTCAATTAAACTTATGACTCGATGTGCTTATTTCTGGACTAAGAAACTGTACTTCCAGCAAACAAATACCACCAGCTCACAAACCACCAAAAATTACCACTTGTGTCACCAAGCACTCTTAAACTCAAAATCACTTTACCTTAGCGAACATTGTGTTTAGGTTTAGTCTTAGTTCAAACGGTACGTCACTCTGAGCACTAGGGCTTGTTGTGTGCCGAATTCTAAGATACCGGGCGTTTATATAGAGGCTGTATGTCCTATAGATACAAGCTAGGGTCTCACTCGGGCGTGTCGCAGGAAACTGTGTGTAGCTACACGTATGTGGGGTGGGCGCTGCCGCAAACTAGATCGGTGGAATAAGCTAGATACGCTTGCCTTTTGTTTCCGATAGACTAAAAGTTCTACAGGTCCCAATCCAAAAACTGATCCCGAATGGATATCCCAGTTTTTTACCATAATCAAAAATCACAATCAAAAGTCATTTATTCAAACTAGGCTGAGAATCAGTACTTTACAAACGTCAACATTACATAAGACAGTCCCCCAAAACGCCCGCTCTTCTCCACTTCCTAGTGCTTTAGCTGGGGAGAAGAAGTGGCGCATCTCTCCAGTAGTATAGCTGTCTGTTCAGTTAAAAAATTGTTTATATACAATAGTACGCAAAATAATTTAGGTACATTACTCAGCACAAAACATTAAATTAAATTATTTGCCATAAGTCAGCTAGCTAACTCCAATACACAAAAAAAAATCGAAAACTGTACTTAAGCAGAAATAAAAATACAAAACTAAAAACGTAAACAGAACTTTATACCTAAATAAAAGCTTCTAGGCATAAAGGGCGTGCCCACTAACCTAAAGCTATATGTAGCCGTAACCTACCGTTTACCTTACCTAAAGTTTAAGGTAAGGTAAGGTTAGGTAAGGCAAAAAACAAAGGGTTGAAGACTGTGAGAGCTTCAGTCATACTCATGAGTAATATATTATACAGTGTCATTAATACGTGAAACCGTGAGCTTCTTAAAGCTTTGAATTTACTTATAGATGAGAGGATATTCGCTCTTCATAGACGTAGGGATATCTACCTCATATTGCTAGATACTCGTAATGAATCTGTCGACGACCAGTCTTCTTACCGTAGAGCAAACCGTCCCATTAAGCAAACACACACAGGTTGTTTCGTCATAAGTTTTTGTTAGTAAATGTTAGTTTTTGTACATGTGTAACTAGAGCAGCATAATTCAATTATTCAATCATTGGAAAAAAAATAAGAGTGCAAAATTCAAGTTCCCAAACAAAATAATACATCGTATCCACACAATTCTCACGACCAATAAGTTCAAAGCGTTCTGCGCTAAGAATTGGTATCAGAATAGTAAATAAATACATTTATAGTGCCACATAGTTGTAGCAACTGTAGGTACATTCAGTACAAAATAAGCTAATCTGAAACACGCTACGTAGGTACTTTATTGAATTATTGTCATTTAACCAATATTCTATTCAGCTACCTACTTCGGTCATTGTTGCAATGATTGGTTCTGTAAAGTCACGGATTTTGAGCGAATTCGACAGGTTGTAAATTTCACTAATTTATTGACATTTTGTTAATAAATTTTGGGCCATAAAGTTGCCTGAATGTCAATAAAGAATTCATAAACTTCCATACTTACATACCACACCAACTCGACACCTGGAATATATATAAATATTAAGCTACGTTGATTCTTCTCGTTTTCGTATAGTTTTCTTTATTTTGCAAATCTTAGTAGCTTGGATAAATAATCGTCGATAGTCATCTATGGTAAAAAGGATGTGGCGAAAGACTGTGTGTATCGAACGCTGTGACGTTCAGGTACCTATTTGTCTACTTGTTCAAGTCGCTTCCTCTGACATTTCTAACGTAACACATGCACCTATAATATTCATAAGGCAGCGTTATCATCTCATTTCACTGTGTCAATCTTGAAATGAAGCAAGGTGAAATGCTTTGCTGCAAGAGTTTTGAATCGTAAGCCAAGATTTCTGTTACCATGTTACATCTGGTGAACCGCAAGTTAAGCACATAAATTACTATTTCATATGGCACCAGCGGAAAAACTAGTCTATATGAAATATTTATAGGACACATGTAACATTTATTATCTTCGATATCACAACCAATTCGTGACTTGCTGAAAAAACTTTTATGCCTAAAATGGTTGAGTGCCAAATGTCGCCTGGCCATAATGGAAGTATGAAATCATTGTGACCATAAATAAGGCCATGGGAAAATTGCTCAGATTAACAATTATGGTTACTCTGTGTTCGTTATGCATTGTCTTACAAGAGTTGAGCCGAATTAGGCGAGAATTGTGTCGAACATAAATCTTTCGAATGATTGGAGAATTAGCTCAGCACCCAAACAGCCAAAGTAACATTCGATTAGCGATGACGCTAGTAGAAACGGCAAAAATGTATGCGGTTGACATAAGCTATCGAAATGTCACGTGATCATAGATCAACATTTCCATAGAGATGCGCGTCGATAGCGATTGTAGAAATAGAATCGCTCCGAAGCGAATGCCATTTGGCTAGGCCTACAGGGAACCAACTGCTTACCGTAAATATAAACATCGCATCGCTCGCCTGGGTTGTCTAGCAAAATGTTTTTTTTTTTTCTTTGCTCGGCTTCTAAGGGTTGTAGTGTAATATTAAATACCCTATAGCCTTCCTCAAGAATTAGGCTATCAAACACAAAAATAATTTTTCAGATCTGACTAGCAGTTCCAGAGATTAGCGCGTTCAATCAAACTCTTCAGCGTTATTATATTAGTACAGATACTAAATACATGCCTTTTCCTATATGAAAAATGGACGAAGCTTTTAATCGAGAACGTATACAATATGCATCTGACATGTAAGACAAGTTAAAAGCCCCGATAGTAAGATATGGGCATAAGGCTTGACATAAGGGCATTCTAGACGCCCCCGCTTGTCTTGTTATGAAGGTGCTTTCCACGCTTTATTTGGTAATGTACAGATAGGCATGAAGGAAGGTACAACTTTTTATTAATAAATGGTTTCATAATGGCTCTATGAGAAAAATACAAAGGTATGATTTTTGAGATATTTGATGATACCCCTTTCTGATGGTCCAATAAAACTGCAGACTGAAAAATAAAACAACGTTTTTACCTGAAGCTTTAAATTTTCTTTTCAACTAATAATATAAACAATAATAATATGTATAGGCATAACAAGTTTTATTTCGAAAATAAAATATCATGATTATTATAATATCAAAATCGAAAATCGTTAAATGAAAACATCGCAATAAAACGTGTAAGTAAAAGTGTAATTTAATTAAGATATTATTAGTCAATGAATCACTACAAAGGCATTTGTATTAGCATAGTCCGCAAATAGCTCTCAAACTAGTTAGCACTGAATTAAAATCAGATCTACTAACCAACCACACTGCACTTATTAAGGTGTGGTTCCTCTGTCAGCAATACTTTGAATCGCATTATTATTAATTGAGAAAAAATGTTATATGGTGCACTCAAATATTGATTTCGATTACTTGGTCGGTCTGTCGAAAAATGGACACCATATCTCATTGATTGAACGATAGTTGCTTACCATGCTTGTCTACAGAATAGGGATGATGCCTAGGTAAAAAAAAAAAATTGTATTTAGTCCGTCAGTCAGATAATAAAAAAATATTAGATACGTATTTTTGTTTTATCATATTAATAAAAAATTACTTAAATAACTCGCATTAAAATTCGGGAGTGGGGGCTCGCTACGTCACCTCTACGTATAAAATCTACGAAGACGTGACGTCATGCCACCAAATACCTAGGGGTTACTCTCGATAACAAACTTAAATTCACCGAGCACATAAAGACTGTACGTAACCGTGCTGCTTTTGCTCTCGGTCGCCTCCATTCACTTCTCAATGCACGCAGTAAACTAGCCCTCAGGTCAAAGGTGCGAATTTACACCACGTGCATACGCCCCATTATGACATACGCTAGCGTTGTGTTCGCACACGTTAAGCCGTCACGCTTTAAAAAGCTACAAACCCTCCAAAATCGATTCATGCGACGAGCCACGGGCTGCCCCTGGTACGTACGCAATGACCAATTCCACGTCGATTTAAATCTGCCGACCATCAGGCAATATTTCAAAAAAGCGAGCAAACGCTTTTTCGATTCAGCCACTACACACACTAATCCACTAGTGACAGCAGCCACACGATACACACCGTCATGCATCTCCCGCATACGGCGCCCCAAACACGCTATGTTAGATTCAGACGACGACATCACTCTCTACCAAGAGAGTATGAAGTCGGTCCGTAAATCTCTCAACTCTACACATGACAGACGTCCTAACTTCCGTACCCGCCGGCGAGTACCACCGCGGCATCGAGTAGTATGTCAATCCCCCCGACCCTTGCATCCGCCCGCCCGTGCGGAGCAAGTAGCTTTAAACGCCCCTAATAATAATAATAACATACAGATAGAACAAGTCTCCACTTGCTCAGTAAACAGTAGCGCCCTAAGCCTAGGTTCGAGTCCCACTATGGGACGCCCTTAGCTGCGCTACTTAGAGATTAATTTTAAGCCGGCGAGAGGCCCTTCTGGCCCCGCCAACGCTCGGTTAAGCAGTCAATGCTCCCGGAGCAAAAAAACATTATAGTCATCATCCATATTGGTCCCATCTACTGCAAATAGGTACCTAAACTGTAAGGTAGTGCGGTAATAGTTCCGCGATTAACCTAGAAATCAGATTTTTGTGTATTTGTAAACGTCTTAATCATAATCAGTCAATAATTATTTGTCGCAATCACCACAAAATTAAATTAAATTAAATTCATGAAGCGCGAGCAGCTCGCACAGTGTTACTGCACCTTAAATCGGGGCGTGAGCGTCTACCGCATAGTCTCGGATGTCAAGTGGCTGTGACTCATCTATCCGAGATCATTGACCTCACCGCGGTTATCTCAAGCCTCATTGGGCAACGCGAGCAACAAGATCGGATACACTTAAGTACCAACTATACTAAATGTGCCATTTTACACAGCATGCTGCAAGTTGAACGAGTTTTTACACTTATTTGCATACTTGTTGAAGATTAAGTCTTGTGAAATTGTTTTACGTACATACATGTATGCGTGATATCGTGCAGTTGATGGAGAAAAGATACTGTTTGAACAAGTTGTGTGATATAATGAGTAAAATGTTTGAAAGATTGAGATATAAACTATTAGGTTTACTGTCGCCAGCCAGTAACGTGGCTACCATTTTGTAGGTAGCTGTTTTCCTTATGTTTCGACAAGAACCAGGGACAGCACATAACTACCTTCTATCCGCGACTTCGTCCGCGTGAATAATAATAATAATACCCTGGGATATTTTTCACACACGGTCATCTGATCCCAAACTAAGCAGAGCTTGTACTATGGAAACCAGTTAACTGAAGTATACACAACATTTTTTTTTTGTAAATATACAGGGTGATTTTTAAAACATGCGACAAAATTTAAGGGGGTGTTCTACCCATCAATATGAACAACTTTTACTATGGGACCAACTCGGAATTCGTAAAAAAATTTCGACCTTTTTATACAAAATGGTCCAATTGGGTATGTGCTTTTACATGGGAAGGTAATTTTTTTTTTGCGAATTCTTAGTTGGTCCCATAGTAAAAGTTGTTCATATTGATGGGTAGAACACCCCCTTAAATTTTGTCGCATGTTTTAAAAATCACCCTGTATACTTATATAGATAATTACACCCAGACTCAGAACAAACAGACATGTTCATGCACACAATTAATGTTTGTCCTGGATGGGAATCGAACCAACCACGCCAGCTGGCCCGTGAAATTTCTTGATCCCCCGACTCAGTCCATCGCATCGCATTCCCTGCCCGCGCAGTTATTTCGTTTTTGCTTAGTGCACTTTATGTTTATTTATTTTTTTTTCTTTTTGCACGGATCCTAAGGGTCCTAGTGTGATGTTAAATAGCATAAGCCTTTCTCAAGCATCGGGCTATCAAATGCCAAAAAAAGAATTTTTGAAATCCGACTGGCAGTTCAAGAGATTAGCGCGTTCATACATATGATCACGCAGGTCCCCGCGGCCCTGTGCCCGGGCCGCTCCCCGCACCGCGCTGACGCGATGGCTAGGGAGGGAGCGAGACAAGGCACTGAATGTGTAGATGTGTAGCAATAACTGGGTACGCACGGTGATGCCTGCAGATTATTTTTTATGTTTATCTATAATTTGTTTTTATTTATATATGTTTGGTTTGAGCTTTGTAAGAACAATTGCGTTATAATATTCTAGGTACTATTTGTTTTATTTTATTTATTTATTTACTAATTCATGTACAGATCATTTAACCTAACTTGGTTTCCAAACCTACGTCTTTTTCGGGTGACCACTGAAAATCAGCGCTGTGCTGTGGGCCCCCCATAGCACAGCATCATGCTGAGTGGAAGCCTTCTTGTCACAGTCATGGCGTGCCAGCAGCTGCCGACTTTTGTTTTGTGCTCGTGATTTTTGTATTTTTCTTTTAAAACTCGAGTTAATTATATTTTTGTATGTACGTGTTTCTGTGACAAATAAACATATTTTTCTTTCTTTCTTTCTATATAAACAAAATACAAACTCTTCAGGTTTATTATTAATATAGATATAGATAAAGTGCAGAGCCCTTTTTCTCAATTTTATTTTTGATAATTGACGTTTATACGGCCTATATATCTGTAGTAGAAAATAAAACCGGTCAAGAGCGAGTCGGACTCGCGCACTGAGGGTACCGTACTATCCTACTTCCTACTTATCCTATTTCCTATCCTACTATAATATTATGAATGCGAAAGTTTGTGAGGATGGATGGATGTTTGTTACTCTTTCACGCAAAAACTACTGAACGTATATTCATGAAATTTGGCACACAGATAGTATACATATAACCTGGGTTAATACATAGAATACTTTTTATTCCGATATTCCTACGGGTTCGAGACTTACGCGGATGAAACCGCGGGGCGCTGCTAGTCATAAATAAAAAAGTGTGCTATTTACAGACATCGTTTTATTTCTCTGTAATCTTTACATACACTTCGGAGATAATGGGGTGAACTGTATTTTTTTTTACATTTTTCATCAAAAGTTGAAAACTATTCGGCCTAAAAAAAGCAAAAATGTTTGAAAATGTGAAAAAGCGCTCTTTTATATGATACCCCACATGCCCTAGTAGGCCCACTTCGAATTTTTAAGAACCCCTTTCAGTCCCTGTTGCAAAAAAAAATAGTTGGACAAACGTCATCTAAAACTGTTCGAAAATTCAAGTTGATAGCCTTAGTAGTTCTTGAGATATCTAGCTGTGACAGACAGACAGACTGAGTCGCACCATAAGGGTTCCTTTTTACCATTTTGGTACGGAACCCTAAAAAACAACAATGCCTTACTAATCTTTTACTGTATATCCAGGTAGTTCACGATTAACGAATCAGGTGGCGTTAGTTACCAACGTGTTAATTATTTTCTTTGTCAATGTTTTCTCTTCACTATAATTTTCATTGGCTTCTCAATCTAATGATAAATTATGCATGCACATAAATTTGTTACGTCTAGCTTGTTGTACGAATCATCTCAGTGTTCCAAGCAATGATTGTGTCCAGTATAGCTAATTCTCTCTATTGTTTTATTCTTTACGAGCTTTTGCCCGCGGCTTCGCCCGCGTGGTTGTCGGAAATTATACCACGGAAACGTACTACCGGGATCAAAAGTATCCTATGTCCAAATCCAG
This sequence comes from Dicycla oo, assembly GCA_948252095.1. Taxonomy (NCBI): domain Eukaryota; kingdom Metazoa; phylum Arthropoda; class Insecta; order Lepidoptera; family Noctuidae; genus Dicycla; species Dicycla oo. The sequence continues at coordinate 23,117,573 of OX411714.1, forward strand.
GTCATAGTCTACCCATGTGCCAAATTTCATCCAAATCCGTTCAGCAGTTATAGCGTGAAAGCATATTAATTCAATCATGATTCGAAGACACGTGGCGCCATCTATTATCATAAGAACATTATTGTTGTTTTTCTCGGGAACAGTACTTTTTGTCGGGATGAAAGGTACCCTATGTTCGTTTCTGTACACCTGAAAACGTATATGCGAAATTTCAGGATGATCGGTTCAGTCGTTTAGGCGTGAAAAGGTAACATACAAACAAACAAACTTACTTTCGCATTTATAATATTTATTAATATAGTTAGGATTTTTCAGCACAAACTATGTCTAACTTCAACAGTTATCGTCTGGCCTAGCCTCTTCCCAACTATATTTAAGTCGGCTTCCAGTCTAACTGGATACAGCTGCATACCAGTATTTTACATGGAGCCTATCTGACCTCTCCAACCCACTTACTGGATAACACGATACCCCTTGGTAACACTGGTTGTCAGACTTTCAGGCTTCTGACGAGCCGTAACGACTGTCAAAGATCCACGAATGAAAGCTGGGACCAACGGATTAACGTGTTTTCCGAGGCACGGACCAACCAAGGCAAGTGTAGCTTATCCTGATCGATCAACACGTGCGGCTGTTATTACTTAGCCACAAGCCCCTCTTAACTTAAAAGAGATTACCAAGCCATTACGTCAAATTAATGTAATGCATACGCTATAAATCTCGGCGCCACTTCTTATACATGCTACCTGCTTTCATGTCATATGAGACAAATTGCTCAATCACTCTGATTTATATTGGGCATACCCCATGCGGTAATAAATCGCTAAAGAACACGTATGAATACATATAAAAATATATGATTCATTGATATGAATAGTGCAAGGAATTGCAACACAAATGTTGGTTGATAATTATAATGCTTTTTATACACCACAGTCGCGAACTTTTTGAAATTTATATATTTTTGAAATTATTTTATTGGTTCACCAACAATTGTTTACACTGATTTTATGCTTATGAGTAACATGCAAAAATGTATATGCAACAGTGCAACAATAATTTAGAGGTAACCTCCGCATGCTTATAGACGTTGTACAAAAAACGAAATGTGCGTGTCGAACTACGCACAATGAAGGGTTCCTTATTGGCGATGAATTTATCCCAAGAACAAACTTAATATTATACTTGAAAAACGTGTTCTCCCATACATTCCAATGGTAAATGTAAGTTCGTACGCAAAATATTTAGAGATATTATACCATGTTATTTTAAGACCATAGAGGTCTTATAAATGTTCCTGTAATCTATATAGGTATAGAACTATTTTCTGTATTTTTTCAAAAGGCTCTATAGTTTCGGAGATAAGAGGAAATGGTCAATTTTTAAATAACTTTAAAACAATTTATTTTAGAATTATCAAAAAAATACATTTGAGACCTTCACAGTAAACCCTTTCATTTGTTATGTCACACGGTTTAGTTTGCAAAACTTTTTTTAAAAATCTTATTTGCCCCCTAAAATTAATCCCCATATTGAAAATTCATTTATTTACGGTACACGTCCGTGTTTGAGTCATAGAAATTCGTACGTGTACGAAATTTCAACTTGAGCAGTCCATTCGATTTGGAGCAAATTGGCTGTGACAGACGAACAGACAGACAGACGCACGAGTGATCCTATAAGATAAGTGTTCCGTTTTTTTTTTCCTTTTGAGGTACGGAACCCTTAAAATGATAGTTAATAAGTTAATCTACTTTTAAATTACCTATCTAAAACTCTAAATAATTAATATAACAATGAACTGTGTGAATGTTGTACTATAATTATTATTATATGTAAACACATTTTATTTGTGACCCAACATATCTTCATTCTAATACCTGTAGCAGAAATTACCCTATAATTAAGTTATTTAGTACAGTAACCGACGTAGTGTTAAGTTGTGCAAGCCATTCATCAAGTATGGGCGCTTTGGCACCCACGCTCATATGTAACTGGATTTCTATGAGAGTAATATCGAATTACCCGCGAAATATTCGTAAATCAATAGCGTGGCTATGCCGAAACCGTATATGCTTTGAGAAATAGTCTGTGGTTATGAAGGAATTTATGTATGAGCATTCACTTTGTAGGTAAATTAGGCAATTTATCGTGTATTTACCGAATTTACATTTTTTTTTTTAAATTTCGCTACAGTTGTAACTGATACCAGTAAGGTAGCTTGTCAATGCCCACTCATGGATGTATTGACAGATTCATGATAGTTTGGTTAGATTGGACATGAGTGTAAGTATCTGTGGGTGAGTGGTTATTTGTAATTTCCAACTCAACTTATTTCTACGAATCAGCCTACTTCTTTGCATTTTTTAACAGAGAGCTGTGCTGCTGGGGAGTTTAAGAATAAATGAAAGAAAGAATAAATGTCTTTTGATTTTGATGTTGATTTAAAAATCAGCTGAATTGGCTGTATATTACCGAAAATTAATATAAAATTACTTCAACCTGTCCATTTTGTTACTGTTATCGGACATATGTGATTGCATGCACCGATTGTCTTTATTTTCCAACATTCGTGCATCAATCATTGCGTACCGATTGCCGAAGAATTGAAATAAATGTTGACAACTAACCCTTTAAATCTAAGAAATAGTTTATAGCCGCAAATCTAAGAAGCCTAAGAAGCCTACGTCCTTTGGTTTAGATAAATTAGCATGAAACCATTAAAACAAGCTCAAAGTACCAACAACTTCTCGCTTTAAATGTCCTTAACACATATGCATAATACATTTAAATTGAATGCCACCATCATGAATCGATCCATCACTATAACCGTCAGACACTAAATTATTAATAGTAAATGCAATAATGTTTTACAGGTGATATATTAATTTTCATTAGGAGATATACAAGTACTTAAATGTAATTAGTAACCGTAATTTAAATGCATGGTAATGATTACAGGTAATATTTTAGAGTCATTTACTGCTAGCTATTTGCTGCTAGCTTTCAGAGGTTGGTCCTATCGTGTCTTATGACATGGCCAGTGCCTGTATAGTTTCCAAATGTAGCTACCCTCCACATCCAAAGATGTTGTAGACACGTAGACAATTAAAGCAGTGAGTCTATGAAGGACAAAGGATTAAAAAAAAACCGGCCAAGTACGTTGCGGACCACGTACAATAAAGGGTTCCGTAGTTCGGATGAATTTATCCCTTCTTGGGATAAATTCATCCGAACTACGGAACCCTTCATTGCTTCGGGCAGTGTTATTGGGCTTTTCCGTCAGGGATTTGTTAGTGGCAGCCTTTTTTTTTTTTTTGTGGATGGGAAATCATCAAATAACTTCTCCCGCTCTGGGTGGAGCGGGAGGGCGTGTCAGACTTCTACTGACTAAAACCCACCCGTGTTCCTTCAGTTGCCTGTGCCAGGGCCACGGTAACTCTTTCGAACAACCCGCAACCCTGGCGGTGGCAGCCTGCAGTGGAGTCTGGATTTGTGCCCCGTTGATGGTCCTATTGCGTGGAACTTAAACATAACTGGCGAAATGTGGGTGTACAGTACCCTTCAGGTATTAAAGGCATGATGTTATGTTATATAAGTAATAATTATTTAATTAAAAAAAAAGTTTATTGCATCAACATAAATAACTTATTCTAGTTTCAATGGGGAGATTCCCCAGGTTATATAATTGTTATTCAGATGCTTGTTCAAGACATGTAAACTTATACAAAAAAAGAAATGGAAACAGTGTTTTATAAAAGGCAAGAACCGCGCGGTGATGACGCGATGGTGTGGAGGCGAATGTGTATATATGGGAGTAGTGGGAGTGAGGATTGTACCTACACAATATAAAAGGTGGAGATTATCTATCTACTGTAATTTGAGGTAAAAAGCAGACAAATTTTTGTTAGCTGACCCTATTAGTTTTGGGATCGGAAAATAATGTAGGACATTATCTTCCATTAGCGGCAAAAATTATCATAGCGTAAAATATTATGTGTACCTACACATATAATATGTATATTATAGTTTCATCGATTGCACCATATTTTCCACTTCGTCGATATTTAACTCCTAATCTAGACCAAAGCCAAACTACTATGTGGTTTTCGCAAAGTTTTCACAAAGCAAAAGAAAAGATATCAATGTATTGCTTAATCATAATTATCGCAGTCTGATCACAATGCACGACGGTTTTCAAAGTCTAGTTAATAATCAAATAATGTAGGCAACAATATAATTCACGCGTGTCAATCTCATTATAGATTTCGTAACTCAAAGTGTCAACTTGTCACTTAGTCACGACTTCATTATTCGTAGGTCTTATACAGAGTTGCAACACTATTATGTAAAGTAGATAGGAAAGAGTTCTTAGAATATTTAATTATTATTATTCATTTACATCAGATTTTACATCCATAATATTATAAAGTACAGACGCCAGCACATCAAGCTACTACAATCTGTCAGATTTCTTTAATAGATTTTCGACTTTATTGCTAAAGCATTAGGTTCAATGTTGATTGGGAAAATCTGACAGTTTCGGGTAGGTTGACCATACTATGTCAGTAACAACTTACACACTAAAGCTAGTAGCATTAAAAAAAAAAAAACTTATATTTTGGAATGTGGAATCCGGCCTCGCTGCAATTTAATGAGAAAGGTGTAAGGTACTGCTATTGTCGATCCGAATGCTGTCAGATAGATGAAGCTCCCCTGCGGAAAATCCAAATTTTCTTCTGTTTCGGGTAAAACTGATCTCGATACAAACATTCGCTTGGTTATAGGTATAAAAAAGTCAACAAAGTGTCTATGAACATAACAGGATTTTAGGGTTATATGTGTATGTGTAAAGCTGTTTAGGCCTCGAGTTCAAACCCAAGGCATGCACCTCCTCTAACTTTTCGGATTCATGTGCGTATTATAAGGAGTATTATATATAAGAAGCTCGTGGCTAAGTAATAAAAGCCGTACAGGTTAAGCTACACTTGCCGGGGTTAATCCGTGGATGGGTGACCACCTTTAACATACCGAGACTCCGTCGTCTCGGAAAGCACGTTAAGCCGTTGGTCCCGGTTGTCATTTGCGGATCTTTGACAGCCGTTACGGGTCTTCAGAAGCCCGAAAGTCTGACAATCAGTCTTACCAAGGGGTATCGTGTTACCCAATTACTGGGGTGTGGAGGTCAGATAGGGAGTCGCTCCATGTAAAATACTGGTACTCAGCTGCATCCGGTTAGACTGGAAGCCGACCCCAACAGAGTTGGGAAAAGGCTAGGCAGATTGATGCGTATTGTATAATTATCACTTGCTTAAAAAAACCGGCCAAGTGCATACTACGCACAATGAAGGGTTCCGTAGTTGGGATGAATTTATCCCAAAAACAAACTTAACATCTTAGTTGAAAAACATGTTCTCCCATACGTTCCAACTGACAAATGTAAGTTTGTACTTACAGTATACAGGGTGTTTGGTGCATCGTGTGCCAAATTGAAATGGTCGACTGGGGGGGTCACCTTCTATCCTTTCAGACCCCTAAACACTTCTCATGCCCTGTGGCTTTTTTTTCATCGACTTTTTATTTTTTTATAAAAAAAATACCCAAATTTTGCATTCAATTTCAAAATAAAAAAAAAAGTGTAAGTCGTAGACTCTGAATTTTAATTTTATTTAGACGTGTATTGTATTACAGTACTTTTAAATTCAAAATTAGTGACATTAGCCATCCAGTTTTTTTTTAATTTACTCGCAAAGTTTCGGACTTCAATTAAAGCTGTCCATGTTACAGCTATTTACATGGCTATAAAAAAAAAACCAAAAGCGACCGGGATCTTCCAACTCCCTCAAAAACTCTCTAGTCTATCCTCTTGCTAGTGATGTGCCACATGCCATAAAAATCTTTTTACAACTTTGTGAATTCGCTAGAATTGTGAATCGAGTCACAAAATACTAAATTTGAAATTATGATTTAAAAAAATATTTTTACTTAAATTATACCTCAAGAACTCATTTAATCTGTTATCTCACTCTTGTAAGGTAAAATCTGTCTCGTATCTCTCTTTTTTGGGGGGGACGGTTACTAGAAATAAAAAATAATTGCATTTTTAACATTTATTTAATCATTTTTTACATATTCTGCTCAAATTGTTGGCCGCTATTGCGAATGCAGGCCCGACATCTATTTCGTATTTCCACAGTTGTTGTACGAAGTCGTATTTCCTCCTTTATTTGATTAAACGCCGTTTCAATGCGTTGAAGTAGTACCTCCCTAGTCGGAACCTCCGTGGCGTATACCAGCTCTTTGGCACGTCCCCAGACATAAAAATCTAGCGGAGTTAGGTCTGGGGAACGTGCCGGCCATGCAATAGGGCCATCGCGACCAATCCACGCATTGGGGAACACATCGTCAAGATATTCCCTCACAGTCAAACGCCAATGCGCGGGACAGCCGTCATGCTGGAATACTTTGGGAACATTTTCATTAAATACGGGCACCTCGGACACTAATTCGGGCAGGTCATTTTGAAGGAACTCCAAATAGTTATCGCCATTGAGGTTATCGGGCAGGTAATGCGGTCCAACTACCTGATTCCCAATCACTCCTGCCCAAACGTTTACACTAAACCTCCTTTGAAAAGATTTCTGCCTTTTAACATGTGGGTTTTCCGTTTTGTTTGTCCAGTGATGCAGATTGTGAAGATTGAGGATCCCTTCTTTGGTAAATTTGGATTCATCCGTCCACAATATTCTTTTTAAGAAATTAGGATCATCCACATCCGTGTGTAACATAAACCGACAGAATGCCACTCGTCTGTCAAAGTCGCCACCCTCAAGACCTACAAACAAAGAACTCTTTTAAATTCCTGTTGAGCAGTAAATAATTGCACAATGAGATTTTTAATGACCGGCGGCGTCGGACCGTTTGTATGGGCTGGTTCACTACCTGGAAGTAGTGACGTCATACCCATTACCTGCTAAACAAAGGCATCGTCAAACAAAGTGTGTACGGGTTTAAAGTTAGTTCAAAATTACGTACCTTGCACCGGAGTGTAGTGGAATGGATGTTTTTCGTTTTGCTGAAGAACTTTCCACACTTTCCATATTGAAATATCAAGATGTGCTGCCACATTTCTGATGCTTCTTGTAGGGTCTTCCTCAAAAAGTGCCAGTATTCTCTCGTCCACTTCAACATTATGTCGCACAATATGGCCCCTTGGTTCATGAAAAGTGACACTGCCAGTCTCGCGTATGCGTCGGTATGTGTCTTGGAAGACTCTGCGGCCAGGTAGTCGTCTACCAGGAAAACGTTCCTGGTAAATTCGTTGCGCTGCACGAGCGACACCATTGGCGGCTCCATAAGCCATCATGATGTCAGCATATTCCTCGTTAGAGAACGTCGCCATTGCAACAACAAAAAATCAACAAAGTTTAACAATAACACCAAAAGTTAAAACGTAACAAAAACCAACAAAACTCAACAAAACAAAGTAACAAAATGAAAAAATCGCGGAGTACGGTGAACTAACACACACGTCAGGTAGCAGAGGCAGTGATGTCTCGACTGACTGACGAATGACGGATTGACGGCGTCGCCGCGTCGGTGGCAGTTCGTCGTTTGTTCAAACTAGTTTAGGTACGCTATGCAAGAAAGATAGAGATAGAAGATAGATTTTACTTCGCGAGAGTGAGAAAACAAATTTTACCTGTTACTTAAGTAACAATTACGCAAAAAGACTTTTTTCTTTTGAATTTGGAATTTAATATTTTGTGACTCGATTCACAATTATTCTAGCTAATTTACAAAGTTGTAAAAAGATTTTTATGACATGTGGCACATCACTAGCAAGAAGATAGACTAGAGAATTTTTGAGAGAGTTGGAAGATCCCGGTCGCTTTTGGTTTTTTTTTTATAGCCATGTAAATAGCTGTAACATGGACAGCTTTAATTGAAATCCGAAACTTTGCGAGTAAATTAAAAAAAAACTAGATGGCTAATGTCACTAATTTTTAATTTAAAAGTACTGTAATACAATACACATCTAAATAAAATTAAAATTCAGAGTCTACGACTTACACATTTTTTTTATTTTGTAATTGAATGCAAAATTTGGGTATTTTTTTTATAAAAAAATAAAAAGTCGATGAAAAAAAAGCCACAGGGCATGAGAAGTGTTTAGGGGTCTGAAAGGATAGAAGGTGACCCCCCAGTCGACCATTTCAATTTGGCACACGATGCACCAAACACCCTGTATATATTTGAGACCCTCATAGTAAGCCTTTTCATTTGATACGTCACACGGTACAGGTTGAAAAACTTTCTATTTTCATTTTCTTATTTGCCCCCAAAAATTGACCTCTATATTTAAAATTAATTAATTTACGTTACACGTAGTGATCCTTTTTGGGTTCCGTTTTTTCCTTTTGTGGTACGGAACCCTAAAAACGGCGGAGGAAAAACATCGTAAGGAAACCGGCATGCCTGAGAGATATTTCGATATGCACCATTTAAAACCATGTCGAACCTTGGGCACGCACCTCTGACTTTTTGGATTCATGTGCGTATTGTAAAATTAAAACGGTGAAGGAAATATATCGTGAGGAAACTGCCATGCCTGAGAGATATTTCTCGACGGCATGTGAAGACAGGTCAGAGGCATGGGGCATAAAAACAATGACATCATATTAGTCACTAACTACGCGAAAATGAAAAGAAGACTTTAATTGGTAAATCTATCTTCGCGTTATCTGTGGCATGAAGGTTCCGTCACTTCATTCATAATTACCTATACAAAAACCAGATTTACTCTACCATTTCATGCAAAATGATTTGCACTTGGTCTGGAATAGATAGATACAATATTATTCTGCAATCCCCAAGTATGATAATTACACACATAAATTAAGTAAACGTAGAAAAAAAAGTGTAAATGTAATTTTATGCATTTTATCGATCGCTAACATTAATTATCATTTCAATTTCACTAAAGATATTTTAGTCATATCTTTTCGACATATTTATGGAGTTGCTACAAACATACATATTGATATTTTTTATGCTAGACTAATTCTAAGGAATTTCGAGCAAATATTCCTGAAGTAAGCCTCATGATTGACGCCTCATTAAAAAAAAACTGGTACTTTTACAGTACAATGCACGACAGAGAGTATCATAGCGTAGGTGAAACGGAACTAGGAACTATGAAAATCTTCTTGTGTCCCACAACTACTTGACTTTTTTTTACAACTTTGGTTTACTTTTCTATTATCAATGTTAATTTAATAATTTATACCTACATGGGTATATCGTATTATTTCAATGAAGGTATGAAGGTTCGCTTGATTACTCATTACCTTCAAACTAATCCAAATGAGACCAGTAGCGCAATCTATCGCTATTTGAGTGTATTAAGCGCTTTAATTATGATACTGGTCTAGTGCTTGCAAGCGCTTTTGCTGAGCATGATGTCCTGGGTTCAATTCCCGGTTCAAGCAGTATTATTGGATTTTCCATCTAGAATTTCTCAGTAGTAGCGCAAATACTGGATTCGTGCCCAGTTGATGGCAGTAGACTCGCTTCCTATGGGACATACTCGTATGAAATATGGGGGTACACCTCTGTCTAAGCCTGCTGGTTATCAAGGCGTGATGTTATTTATGTAGAATACATTTCCAAGAATGTATTCTGTAAGTACCTATTATTAAGAAAAGAAAAGGTTTACAAACTAGTGACATAATAAATATAAACTTTAAAATGTTACATGCTCAATATACTGTGGTCTGACCTGTAACTTAATCTAGATTTCGTTGATCTGTCAGGTTTCCACTGGAACAAGATTTTGTCTCGCAACAGCGGATAGTACAACTGACAGCTTAGAGCGGATGAAATACCTGACGGTGGACTTCAGTAATTAAGTAATTAACAAAATACAAGTCACAATCCTGATTTAAGACAACATTGTAAGTCAATAGATATTGAACGTGAATACTTTGAAAGTAGATAGAATGTCTCATGTTCATTTATTTGCACACCATAATGTTTATAAGATGTTACAAAAGGCTTAAAAATAAGTACATTATGGACTCTGTTAGGGCACAGCGCCATAGTATTACTTACAATTAACATTAAAATTCAAATTATGTTATTTATAAAAATATATATATAAATATAAAATAACAATTCTTGTATGTTTATGTAACCTTATAAATTACGTATTAGTAGTTATAATTGTTGAGATAGTGTCAATAACATTGTTAAATTTAAATTAACTAAAAATAGAAGTAAATTTAAAATGGTAAAAGTCAGAATAATGTTAGAATCAAATAAGTTAAACAATATATATCACATATTGTAATAAAAAATAAACAAAATAATAATGAATTTCGCACATATATATACACACATATTTCGAAAGAAGAAAAAATGAATATAATTTATTTAATTTATTATTTAATTGAGATCATAAATAGTTATTATTATATTTAAGGATTTTATTATTTTATAATCATAGTTTATCATTTAAATATTCACGATTGTAATGAAGTATTTCATCCCATCTATTCTGTTAGAATCTCACAATGAAAACTTACGTGAAGTGAGATTGAAGTGAGCTGACCATAGTGTCAATCCCTTGTCAGGTTGAATGACAGCTCACCTCACTTCACTTCACCTAAGTTTTCACTGTGACTTTTTTACAGAATAGCACTACTATATATCAAAGGTGGACAAAAGTAACTTAAAACAGAAGTATGATAAGCACAATTTACGCATATGAATGTTGAATACTTAACGAAGAAAACAGTTTGTTAAAATTGTAAGATCCTTACACAAATTCACTTAATTTGTAAAATAAGTAGGACTGTGATAAAAGGAAGTTTCAACTTGTAAATGCAAATCTTGACACCGTAGAGTACGTATTTAAACTATGTAATTTATTCAAGTGTCCATGTTTAAACGACAGCTGTTAAAATTCTCGCAATATCTTTAATACTAGAACTATCTGTCTACTAGAAAATTTAAAGGAGAAGAGGAAAAAATACAGTTTTAACGTACCTGAGTACTGCTATTTTTTTAATTAAGTTTTTATAGCCACGTAACTACTCTAATGCCGCTTTCTCACAGGCCTGACTGCGCCAGGCCAGACCGACAGGCCGTGGGAACAGTCAGCCTGTGGCCTCGACAGGCACGGGCCGCGACGGGCCTCGACAGGTCGTGGGAACGCCGCATGAGACAGCGCACACAAAACAGTTTTGGCTTGTATCAAAACCAGGGTTTTCAGTAGATTAAAAAAGAAAGAAAAATAGGTTTATTTGTCACAGAAACACGAGCATACAAAAATAATGAACTCGAGTAATACATTAAGGGAAAAATACAACAAAATAAATCTACGTATAGTCACGAGCACAAAATAATCGGAAAACAGAAATAGTCGCAGCTGCTGGCACGTCATGACTGTGACAAGAAGGCTTCCACTCAGCATGATGCCATGCTACGGCGGACTCACAGCACAGCGCTGATTTTCAGTGGTCACCCGTACCCGTATTACATATCTTGCAGAAGTTTCCTAGTGATAGCAAAATTTGCGCAATAATTGCTTTTCAATCGAAAATCGGTATTATGTATCAGCGATACGTCATACTGATTTGCGATTGACAAGCGATTGAAAAGCAATTATTGCGCAAATTTTGCTATCGCTAGGCTTCTGCAAAATAAGTAATAAGCCTGCCGATCATACATTTTGACAGATTTGACATAAGGGGATAGAACACTATAATATCTAGGATCATAGATCTATGAGTTAAAGACATATGGCAATGTAGAATAGACATAATATGAATAGTTTCTGAGCTACAGTATATTTTTCTCTCTTTTATGAAATATAGAAAATATACTGAAGCCCACAAATAATTCAAATTATGTCTATTCCACATTGCTAAACATATATGTTTGACTCACAGATCTATGATCCTAGATATGATAGTGTAATATCCCCCTAAGATATGCGAGTGGGCGCTTCTCAAACATCATTGTTCCTATCATAGTCTGTTTAACAGAGAGAGAGAACTCAGTCTGCCTACCTACACCCTTACCAGCCGAGATTTTATAATTGATCATGAGTTCTTTTAACAGTGCTATATAATTAATGTTTTACAGCCCCTGATTGCTGTAAAAGGGGCTTGTGGCTAAGTAATAACAGCCGTACGGGTCAATCGATCAGGTTCAGCTACGCTTGCCAAGGTTGATCCGTGCACAGAATAGAAAAAACAGGGTCCGTAGATGAGTGACCGTCTTTACATACCAATACGCTCCGTGCCTTGGAAAGCACGTTAAGCCTTTGGTCCTAGCTGTCATTCATGGGTCTTTGACAGTTGTTATGGGCCGTGAGAAGCCTGAAATTCTAACAGCCAGTCTTACCAAGGGGTATCGAATTACCCAGTAACTGGGTTGTGGAGGTCAGATACCAGTCGCTCCATGTAATATACGGGTATTCAGCTGCATCCTGTTAGACTGGAAGCCCAACATAGTTGGGAAAAGGCTAGGCAGATGATAATTATTGCTGCAAAAGGAAATCGGTAATCATTGAACGGATCAACGCTAGACATTATAGCCCACCCAGTATGTCGGGTGAAACAGTAGTCATATAATATTTTGTTACATAATTATATTTTAAATCAACTACCCGTTATTGGGATATAGGTGGTAGACTGAATTTTAATGCCCGTGTTTAAAAAACACGAATATGTCGTTGGAATGAAACGTGGTCACGGTATAATTGACCCTTTTTACCCAACTTTGGCGAAGCCCAAAGGAGGGTTATGTGTTTGACTTGTATGTACGTATGTATGTATGTCCGTTTCTTTGTTCCCTCGTAACTCCTAAATGTTAAGTTTGTTCTGTTAAACCCTTCAGATTCCCTACACAAAACCTTTACCTTTCTTCTGACCTTCTATCTGTACGAAAGCTTTACATCCTCCAACTTATCCTTAGAAAACACAGATCCCTACCGTATGATCCTTCAATGGCCAATAGACGAAGGAAACACGCAGTTGCTCCAACCATCACAGTAAGATCTGTTTTTGCTAAAAGACAGTATGTACGGCAATCGTCCCACCTGTACAATCTGATTAACAAAGAATTAAGCATATACTCTCTGAGGCTGCATGATTGTAAAAAGAGTGTATTAAATTGGCTTTAGCTATGATGAAGTTGAGTCCATGGTATCAACGATTCAATAGAATACCTACTATTTATTGTTCACCATAAAAATTACAGATACAATTGTAGAAATTTAACTTAGGTTGATACAATACAACATAATTCGATAAATGTGATCATTAATAAAATAACCTTTACTCAATTCCTTCACACTCATTACTGTGCACCTTCAGTCATCCTCACACACAACACACACACACACACACACACACACAAACACACACACACACACACACACACACACACACACACACACACACACACACACACATACCTTACACTACACTTCACTCAAGCGCGCCTCTTTTTTTTCCCTTTTAGTTTATTGTTTTTCTACTAAATACATGTATTTCAGTTTTATATAAATCGGTTAATGATAAGGGGAAGAGCGGAGACTCCTAACACAAGCATTTCCTTGCTTAAAAGGAGTCTCCAAACCATATAATGTAAGCCATATTCTGTTAACTGAAATAAACATTTTTATTTATTTATTTACTTATTCTTGGGATAAATTCTTCCCAACTGCGGAACCCTTCCTTGTGCATGATTCAACACACACTTTGCCGGTTTTCTTTTTGCTCGGCTGCTAATGGTGATGTTAATTAGCCTTATAACCTTCTTCGAGAATTGGGCTATCAAATGCAAGAAATGGTTTTTTCAAATACGAATGGTAGCTTCTTGGATTAGCACGTTCCAACAAACAAACCTTTCAGATTTAATTTCACAATACATACAAAACTAAGTTCAAAAAAAAAAAAACTATAGTTGACGTCGATGCATGCAATAAATACACGAGACTGTTATACATAGATAGGATCAAAAACGTATGTTCCAAGTCAATTAAAATAATGTTTACAATCTAAACAATGAAGAATACTAGACACAATCGCACTTATGTGAAGTGCACACACTGGCAAGTAAAAACCATTCCGCCTTTAGATAACGTGAGTGTATTAATTAAAGCTATCAAGTTACTTTTTACAAAGATAAGGCAAACGATTTTCTTATATTATTTCAACTCATATTGCCCTGCCCCAGTTCGTGTAGGGCAATTAATGTCCACATTCCTTCAGAAATTGTAGTATTGCTCTAAAATTAATCAAAATTATTTATGTATTCAGTTTAAACCACACACGTTATCTATAATAGGTTTCAACCAACAGGATGTAGGTGAAGTATCAAAGAATTCACAGTCTCTTTATAGATATTTGTTGATAAAATTGTTACTGGTTCATAACGTCAACGACTACTCAAAAAAATATTTAAATTAAACACTTTAAATGGATTTCTCCAAAGCAGAAGAGGAAGAATGAAACAGAAAACTTCTTATTTAATTATATTTATTATATTTTAAATTATGTGTTAAATTTTTAAGGAAAACCAAAACTATAACAAATGCTATGTTTAATTGACAAAACAACTATCCTAACGGTGTTCGAAGCTTTTGCTGACCTTATACGTTTGAACCCCAACCCAATTCTGAGATCGACAGACTTACCTGTACGTAGATACCTTTTTCACACGACAATCAATTTACAAAGTAGAGCAAGCACGTAATTATTTTCAATATTTGGTCAAGCGTGTTTTTTTTAAATAAGGATTTAGTAGTTAATCAGTTATTAACTTGCTATGATTGGCCATAATTTTAGTTAATGATTTTTAAGTTCCGTAGGTTTTTATTGTACCTTTATTAGGTAACTGGGTAGCGCTTTTATTGCTTGAAGTTCATAATGACTACCGACTTGCAGATATTGATAAGAATGTAGCGATCGACTTCTTACTGCTAACGTGGTAAGTGCATTCTTATGAATTCTTTTATGTAATGTTCTGTAAAAGATATTTTAAAATGGCAATTACCTGTACTTTCGTAAGTTCCTTATTGGTTTTATTCTGGTTTCGAATGCAGCTACAGTGTCAGTACAATCTGTGTATTTATTTTATAAGGTTGGGTACGTAGTTGGTAGGTAAGTTCTCGGCCATCCGGTTCATATTACTGCATGTGACTTTTAAACAAAAACTTTTGAAAAAAGTAAAGCAGCATTAGGTCCACTTGAATATCATACATCATTGAATCATCACATAAATATCAATACCATAAATTACATTATAGTTACCATAGCGGAAACCTTTCTCCTGGCCCTGATTAGAGACATGTAGGTACCTACTACGCGTGCGCGGCGCGTGGCACAGCGCGGGCGCATTGCGACAATGCCGACGGTGTCATGGCCGCCACCGGTGAACGGCATGTGCAACTAAAATAAAACATAACAGTACGCGTAAATCGTGGGACATTAATGTCACACTTTGATCATATTCGGAGCACCTTGCTCTCGTATTACTTTTTTAAGGACTGGACCAATTTGATGATTGACAAATATTATGAATTAATTGGCTACTTGGCTGTTTCTGCCGTATTTTTCCCTAGGGAACAATACGCACTCGACAAAGCTTGCAAACTTATTATATTGCAATACCGAGCAAAATTGAAGCTACGTGCAAATCAAAATTGCAAATATGTACAAGGACCTGTAATTTACGCGTATATAATGCATCGATTTGCATCTATAATTCTAAATTTATAGAAAAAGTATTATTTAGAATTTAGGTTCGATAATTTTTGTGCCAAAGCTGCATAAGAAAGACACGCCTTGCTATAGATAAAGAAACTATATAAGAGAAATTTTTAGGATCTGTTGTCAATTTTTTCAGCTTATACACTCATATGTCCATAAGTAGTTACTCCACCTAAACTGAGGTCGTCCTGCCGTCAGGCAAGGTGAAGGTTTATGCAGGGAGACAGATAACTAGCAGTAAGCGCAGGGCACACTGGAAACGAAATTAAGTTCGTTTAGCTTTCCTCCGCGTCTTTTCATACTTCCGATAGTACGCGGTGTGAACCAAAGTTTAAAAATACGCTGAGTGGAACCCGTGATGCCGGGCCAGCAGCTGCCGACTATTTCTGTTTTATGCTCGTGATTAAACGTAGATTTATTTTGTTTTATGTTTCCCTTAATTATTACTCGAGATATTTTTCTTTTTGTATGCACGTGTTTCTGTGACAAACTTATTTTTCTTTCTTTCTTTATCTACTGAAAACCCTTGTTTTGATACAAGCCAAAACTGTTTTGTCTTTGATTGATAAAACTGTTTAGTGTGTTAGAGCTTAGTTACGTAGCTATAAAAATGTAACTAAGCAGTACTCAGATACGTTAAAATTGTATTTTTTCCGATAGTACGCGGTGTGAACCGAAGTATGAAAATACGCGGAAGAATGCTAAACGAACTTAGCTTCGTTTCGCTTCAATCCCAGTGTGGCCTGCGCTGTGCGGTTGGAGAGACCTATGTCTAGCAGTGGACTTCTACAGGCTGATGATGAAGTATCCTCCCGGCCTTTTATCTATTCCTTTCATTTTTTTCTCATTCTCTTCCTTAAATTCCTAACAAATAGATCTTTTAGCTATAAATAAAAATAATTGGCCCTATAAAATATTAGACGACCCATTGTAAGTTTTCCGTCAGATTTGTTACAGAATGTCTGCAGAAACCTTTAATACACTACTCATTCCATAAAAGCAATTACATAAAAGGACCGATTAAAAACGAAAGTAAGTATATTTCGGCACCAAGACAAAGCCACGGCCGTCTAGATTGGTACCTACACAAACTGACCTAATTAGTTATTCTTGCTATAGGAATATCGTGTGTTGCGACTTATAAAAATATCTCCGAACGTCCTTGTGAGGTAATGTGGCACCGACACTCCCACTCGCTCCAGTTTCCGAGGCTTTGGACTTTCACTAGCATTGTGAGACCGTTTTGCGCAACATATGTACTGCATGCGTAATCTACGTTTTAAAATTTCGATTTCAGGCCCATATTCTCGACTTTTGTGGGCGTGTGGCTAAGTAATAACAGCCGCATGGGTCAATCGATCAGGTAAAGCTACGCTTGCCGTGATTGGTCCATGGATGGGTGGCCATCTTTACATACCAAGACCCTTCCGTGCCTCGGAAAGCACGTTAAGCCGTTAGCCCCGCCTGTCATTCGAGGATCTTTGACAGTCGTTACGGGTCGTCAGAAGCCCGAAAGTCTGACAATCAGTATTACCAAGGGGTATCGTATTACCCAGTTACTGGGTTGTGGAGGTCAGATAGGCAGTTGCTCCATGTAAAATACTGGTATTCAGCTGCATCCGGTTAGACTGGAAGCCGACCCCAACATAGTTGGCAAAAGAAGAAGACGATGATGATTCTCGATTATTTGTATCGATTCCTAGCATCTATAAATTTTTATGAGCCGTTTTATTTACATAGGAAAAAAATGTTCGAGAGGTTAGATTTTATAAAACCTCTAATTATTTTCTGAAAAAAGGGAAAATAAATAAATAGTATAAACTTAAAATGCATTTTAATTTACAGAAACGTTTCAGTCAATTAGTTAAACGAACTTTGGTCCCAATTTGGATCTCTCCAACAACGACTTACAGCGAAAAAAATCACTTATTACAAAATAACAATAAATAATTTGGTTAATTCACTTCAGTCTATTTCAATCTATCCTATCAACTTTAATCTTAAAATCTATCACGGCTTTTGCCTGAATAGTTATACAAGTATAAATAATCTAGTTTGTATTTATAACAAATAACTTAAATATCGAAAATATCTAACAGGTTTATGACGGGTTTTCGTTTCTTTACAACCTTTCGAACAACCTCCTTTGCTGCTGTTCCTCGAGTGGAACTGGGGTACCTATCATCCTGTGACGTATCGTCGTAGTTACTTGAATACTGGGGATGCTCGTATTCGTCTTCCGGCACTCTGTAATCATAGGGTTCAACAGTAGGTGTAGGCTTCTTTAGTTTCTTCTTAGGAACTAAAACATAATCACTTAAATCTTCACTAGGAAAGCGGTGCTCTGGTTCTCGTGGTTTATAAGGCCTCTTCTTTTTAGGTCTAGAAGGAACTTCATCTGGGAAGTACTTTTCGGGCGGAGGCACGTCAGGAATCACTGGAAACGTATATTTGACCGATGAAGGTTTGACGTCAATATCGTCGTATTTATGCCCTTTAAACTTCCCGTTACCATAATGTTTTGTTACGTATCTATCAAAGTCGTAGCTCGGTTCGGCGTATTTGTCGTAAGTATCTCTATAAGAATCTGAGGGAAATGGTGGATACTTCTTATTCAATTCTAGATCTACAATGTTTGAATACAAATTGTCTCTGTTATTGTGACTTTCTTTTCTAGTTTTAGTTTTGCAATTCGGGTCGGAACTGTAACCAACGTGACTTTGAGGCTCAAATTCTGAGAATTCATCGCGTGGATGTTTAATTGAAATACTGTGCGTGTAGTCACTTGGTTCTGAGTCTAACGGCTGATCCGCATATGATGGATATTTTGTTCTTTTCTTATTGGAATATTCCTTGCGCACTGGTTCGTAAGGCGTTTTAGTTGGTCGTCTTCTTTCATAATAATCTTCATCTGCATCTTCAGAAAAGTCATAATATTTGTCATATTCTCGCATGGCTTTCTCTTCCATTATACTCCTTCCTATTTCTTCAGAATCAAATCTTTGGTTTTCAGTGTTAACAACGGCTTGAAACCCTGTGTTCGGCCCTGCAGAATATTCTACGGTTCTCGTGGAGCCATCTGGTTCGACTACACTGTAGTGACCTGTAAATGAGAGAAATGCTTTTAAATCCAATGCAGTGCTAATAGTTTTTCGCGTTTCGAGAGGATCACCTTTGTTGTATTTTCTACCGTAGGATTTTCTGTCTCAAGTAAAGTGCGTAGGTTGATTGCATAATTGGAAAGTACAACATTATTTATGAACGCACATGAACAGAACGGGATGAACATAATATCTAGATATATACTAAGAAGTATTGATGTCGATTACTTCAACAGAAAAGAGTTTTCTACAGAACGTTATTTATTCTGTAGCATCTCTATTTTTTTTTTAAGATTAATATTCATAAATATCTTTATAATATATTTAAAAAAAATATATTTTACCTTTAACAGTGTCACCATCTCTTGACTCCCACACGCTCTTCACGTCTCCAGTTTTGCCATCAGCCACTCCATAGCTGAACGTGTAGGTCGATTTTCCCTGATAAAATAAAAACAAAGCATTCACTGAATAATTCAACGATATTTTTTTACGACTATTACAATTACATCGTGATGTTTCTATAGATAAAAAAAAACTTTGAAGAATGTGTGAAGCGATAGCTTGCGTGTAATAATTCGGTATTTTACTCATTATGACAATTGATTGCATGTCCAGCAATTTAGTTTAATATTCTGAATAACTAATGAGGGCTTTAATCGTTTCCATAACGTAGGTATGCGGGTAATTAGAATCAGGTAGAGTGAGTGAGTGTATTAATGTCTGGCTGTCCGTCAAATCGTTAGGCGTAACGCGTGCGGCATTTATCACTCTCGATCACGACTGGTGGTTGCCCAACTGAGGTTAGATTGTTTTAAATGATTCTAGATAGTACGTGTTTAGAAAATACAATGGTACATATTAAGGCAGTACTTTTAATTTAAAATTTTATTAATATATTTTATGAGTAGATACAGTGTGTTAAAAATAATTTAATATATACCTATCTAAGTGAAGAGTAAAGTTCATTTGAACTAACGTAGTGATTATGACCGTAACAGCATCTAAATGATAATGTAATCATGTTGAGCTTGATTTACCTAAATCCATATTAATACGATCATCAAAATGTTAATTCAACGAATTATAAGATCAATATTCCTGGACAAGTTTCGCGATGTTTGTAAACATTCGCGACATAAATGTCACTCATTGACGGCCATCTTATCGCCAAGTTCAAGATGAGCCAGTGCGCTTGCGCTTCGCGCGCTGTTACTCAATGTCAATGACGGATCGTTCACTTTCGTTAGTTTCCGCTTCGATTCGCTCAACAAGGTTCACCTTTTTTGCCGTTTTTGTTATTTATTAATCATTCACACTTTTCTTGATATATGGGAGACGTGTATCACGAGTTTTGGCGTGAATTAATCTGCTATTTTAATTGATCGTGCAAAACTTCATGTTATTGAATGTTCTCGGATATGGAAACCGTCATCGATAACGCTATTACTGAACTAATTGAAGCGCATAATTACATCAAAATCGAAAGTAAAGAAACTTTTACTACCTAAGAATTCCGGTGACAACGTATTAATTAGCGACCGTTCGTGTTCCTCGCTCCTGCAATTATGATTTGCATAATATTAAGAAAAAAATTAAAAGCAGCCAAGTAGAGCAGTGTAACAGTTCAACTAGTCGTGTTGCTTTGAGAAAAGTGGGTGAACAAGACACCGCGGCCGCATTCGTTTCAACATCCAGCGACCACTTTCGATAGTACCAGCGACACGAGTATTTGTGTGTATTGATATGTCGCAAGCACAGTGATAAGCGCACGTTGCCTACCTATTTTTAACCGACTTCAAAATGGAGGAGGTTCTCATTTCGACTGTATTTATTTTTTGTATGTTTGTTACGCGATTACTCGAAGACGGATAGACCTATTTGAAAAATTATTTTCTTTTTTGAAAGGGTATACTTATTAAAAGGTCCCATATAAATTTTATTAACTTTGCTA
The DNA here is from genome assembly GCA_948252095.1 of Dicycla oo. Classification (NCBI taxonomy): domain Eukaryota; kingdom Metazoa; phylum Arthropoda; class Insecta; order Lepidoptera; family Noctuidae; genus Dicycla; species Dicycla oo. The sequence continues at coordinate 23,138,413 of OX411714.1, forward strand.
GAGTTAGCTTCAATAATGCGTATTTTTGCCACTTAGTAAGTATATGTGGATGATGTTTTAATAACTTCCTATCACTGTTATTTGCATAGCAGGTAATGGTATTCGAATTTATGTAGGGTAGGTACCACAACTAAAAAGAGAAAAATAAAAACTTTTTAGCATACAATAAAACCGACTTCTAAAACAAAACACTACAAAGTGAAAAATAACTTTAATTTCAGAAGTCGAAAACGAAAATACAAAGAGACCGACTACCGAAATTAAAGTTATTTTTCACTTTGTAGTGTTTTGTTTTAGAAGTCGGTTTTATTTTTTGCTAAAAAGTTTTTTTAGAACAAAAAATTGCCAGATGTAGAACTAGAATATCATTGATACGGCCAATTAGTTCAGGTAGTAGCGAATGTGGAAGGCCGTATATAGGAATTAATGGTGCACATGTCAGCATTGAATATGAGAACTCGTAATAAGAGGAGCTCGTGGGTGAGGAGGAGCTCGTGGGTAAGTAATAAAAGTCGCACGGGTCCATTAGGTTAAGCTACGCTAGCCGGGGTTGGTATCTTTACATACCGAGATACCTCCGTGCCTCGCAAAGCACTTTAAGCCGTTGTTCTCGGCTGTCATTCGTGGATCTTCAACAGTCTTTTTGGGTCGTAGGAAGCCCGAAAGTCTGACAACCAAGGGGTTTCGTATTATTCAGTAGAAAACTGGGTTGTGGTGATCAGATAGGCAGTGTTAAGCCTTCTAAAAAGGGATTGTTATAATTCATAGTCCTCCTCTATGTCCTATGTGCAGTAACATAACTAAGTTTATTAATTTTTGAGTTTTTTTAAATGCCATAATTCCCTTTACTGGTAACAATCTAAAGTATAAAATATAAGTTAAGGGCTTCTTCGTGGTATATCTAAACGTTATTAGAGTATTTGAGTAAGTACTCTAATATTATTATTGAGATATGTTACTCAAACTAAGTAGGTAGATACTCTAATTTTAAGAAAGAATACGAATTACAATAATCATTTTTGGAAAGTCAATGCATGCTCAATTTCTAGTGAACCTACCACTGATTGTTATGATTGATTACAACATCACCTTAATTATATTAGCAATCAAATTGCTTATGCAATAAATAATAGCAGCTTATCCTATTTAATATTAAAAAGAGAATGCAGCTAGATGATAAATAATAAGAGATTAAAAATGCAATAACTGATTAATATCTTCATTGTGAGTGAACTGAACTGAGATAGAAAGTGGCAAGTACCTATTGTTATTATGAATAGCTAAGTAATTGGTGGTTATACTGTCTACAACTATAAATGTATATGTGTGGCATATACAGGTTTATTGGTAAAATAACAACAACCTCTTAAGGGGTCATTGTACTCATTATTATGAACAACTTTTACTATGGGACCAAACCTGAAATCACGAAAAAAAAACAGCTGTTCAGTACATTTATGTTCGCATAATTCGTCAAAATGTACTGAACAGCTGATTTTTTTGCGATTTCAGGTTTGGTCCCAAAGTAATAGTTGTTCATAATGATGAGTACAATGACCCCTTAAGAGGATGTTGGTGTTTTACCTATAACCCTGTATAGGGTGCCTGGTAATTAATGACCGATACATAAAGACCTGATTGTACTCATGATAACAAACAACTTTTGCTATGGGACCAAACCTGAAATCCCGAAATAAAAAATCAGCTGTTTCATACATACATGTTCGCATAACTCGTCAAAATGTAGGGAGCAGCTGATTTTTTCCCGATTTCAGGTTTGGTCCCATAGTAAAAGATGTTTTTATCATGAGTACAATCATTTAAGTATCGGTCACTAATTACCAGTCGCCCTATATAATAAACTGGCTTTTGCCCGCGGCGTCGCCCGCGTGGTTGTCGGAAATGATCCCATGGGAACGCACTACCGGGATCAAAAGTATCCTATGTCCTAATCCAGGTCATAGTCTACCCACGTGCCAAATTTCATCCAAATCCGTTAAGCGGTTTTTAGCGTGAAAGTGTAACAAACAAACAAACTCACTTTCGCATATATGAAAAACTGGTCTATCGACACTCTAGACTCATATAGTTTTTTACAAAATAGACCGGCTGGGTTGGGACATAAGGCATACTTTTTTATATCCCGATAGTACGTTTCAGTAGGATACTTTCCAACCTCGAAGCGGGCGAAACAGCGGAAAAGGTGAATAGTAAAATGTATAGGTAACTTAAATAAGTTTCAGAAAGTCTTGAAAATACCAGAATGTTTGACAATGTACATAATTATTATCTTTCACTTTGTTTGCCTCATTTCTACAGACCGGCCGTCGAGAGGATGTGTTCCTAACATCTGTCAGTTGGACAAACTCTAGTTGTAATAAGGATCAAATTCGCAAAACACATACTTATTCATTACTTAACCCTTGACGGGTTAGGTAACGAATAAGTATGTGTTTTGTTCATAAATATGTGTGTGTGTGTTCTATAAATACATTAAAAAAAAATTCACCAGCCGTTTTTACCCGGGATGTGCATTATCCCGCTTCTAACGATACCACATACATTGATATCGGTTACGCCGTTTAGAAGTTATGGTGGGATAAAGAAACTCACAAACATACATGAACCCTGAAAACATAACACTCCTTTTTTTGGGCAGTCGTGTAAAAACCGCATATGTCATGTCAATGTATGCTCGAATGTCAACCGAACCCCATCGGATACTTTTTTGCGATGTTTATATTATATATACATGATATACGTTTATATACAAATAATAAAGATGTTTTTACGTACACCGTATGTACGTGTCAAAAACGCATTCTCCTGACGGTCGGACTGTAACGTGTAACAGGTATGTAAAATCTAGATAAATACTCAAATAATGACAATTTACACTTGACAGATAGGAACTCAAGTGTGACAGTTTTTTTCATTGTGTGTATGTAATCCAATGTTAATAACAAGGAACAAAATTCACACTATATTTCACGCTTAACAACTGCTAATTAGCCATTTAATTTCACAAAGAAATTACAAGATTACAATGCGCATATACACAGTAATTACACATATCATCACGCCTGTAATCCCCGAAGGGTTAGGCAGAGGTGTACCTATAGTACACCCACATTTCGCCAGTTATGTTTAAGTCCCATGTAATAGAGGGCGAGCCTATTGCCAACAACCGGGCAAAAATTCAGGCCACGCTGCAACTGAGATATTCCAGATGGAAAACCCAATAATACTTTGCTCGACCCAGGAATCAAACCCTCATGCTCAGCAGTAGCTCGTGCGACCACTACACCAACGATGGTCTAATGGTCTAGATGTAAGAGCTACTGCAATTGGACCTATTATAGTTATGCAAAAAGCAGCCATATGGCACATTTCTAAAAATGAGTTATTAACACAGTCATACTAGACAGGCCAGATGGCGTGGTTGGTTAAGATACCACCTGCCATGCCGCTGGTCGTGGGTTCGATTCCCATCCAGGACAAACATTTGTGTGCATGAACATGTCTGTTTGTCCTGAGTCTGGGTGTAATTATCTATATAAGTATGTATTTACAAAAAAAAAAAAAAAAGTAGTATATGTAGTATATCAGTTATCTGGTTTCCATAGTACAAGCTCTGCTTAGTTTGGGATCAGATGACCGTGTGTGAACAATGTCCTAGGATATTATTATTATACTAATTTCGACATACAAGATTTTTTTGCAAAAACAGCCATGTCGATATCTCTATTTATCACAGAGATACGAGCCGTCAATCTGTTTGTACTTTTCCTGGCATGACTGCTAAGCATAACACGGTCCAATTTAAGTACTTATAAACTATAATTATAATTTCGACGCCTACTAGGTATTGAACTTGAATCACTTGCGCGTGAGTTGATAGCTGAGTATTATAGTGAAACTTGCGTGCTATCGTGTCTATGATCGCTATATTTTTTATTATAGACCGACTTACCAGTATTGGTTTATTGTTGATTACTTAATGTAAAACAGACATGATATAAATTTGCGAAAGTGTTTCATTTTTGGGAAAACGGCGAATGTTAACGAAACCTCTAAATTAATTAGAAAATTTTAGATTTAACAGTCCAGCTATAAATTTAAACAAAAAATAAGCACAATTTGTTTAGCTTGAACCAAAAACAATTTACAAAATTAATAGAAACAAAAACGTGTTGCCACAAGAACGAGTTACGAGATTTTTGTGATTCAGGTTTTTCGATCAGTGAAAGTTAATATTTCATATGACGCGGGGAACGTAGATTTACGCGAGTCACAATGAATTTTTAATTGTTTTTATAATTACTGGCATACGAGAAGTTATTTTTCATTCATTTTCTATCATTCTAAACATTTTTCTTTTTTCTTTTTGTTTAAAACTTAGAATAAATTGTGTCTGTGTGAAAATATTAGTGAAGAAATTTCACATGAATCAGAGTCTGTACCTATAATTAAAATTAGAATGAACTAATTACTCACTTTGTCTGACGTCTCTTCTATTGTATCTTCCAAAAAATCCCCTTCTTGACAATTGGTTGCTAACAAATTTATCAAGAGGATCTGAAAATTATGAAAATTTTCGGTTGTTAATAACTTTATAATAATATTTGTATTACCAAACACATTAAATACTTGAGATAAATAAAACAGGAATTATTATTATTAATGTTAATTCACCTAGGCATAAATAGCAAAACTTAATTCAGCAATAACTATAATAAAGCAACTAATCAAACGATTGTAATCGACTGACTATTATTACGCAATATAATTAAGAATAATAAAGTACGTACCAATATCACAAGCGCTTTATCCATGATTATTGTGTACCACCACATAAAGTCACGTCACGATATTACAAAACAAAACACCAGAAAAAAATTAAATAAAAGCTATAAACTCGTCCATTTCAAGGTTGAGGCTAGATAAAGACGAGCCGCGGCAACCACCACCTACCTATTTATAAACGCACACAGGAATACCCCCCGGGCGTCCATGCACACACACACAAATACCCACACACCCCCACATACAAACGTGACAATTACTCGACTAGGATGCAATACGTTTAATTGTAGATCAGCTACCGGTAACGATCTGCTAATTGTACCTTACACTTTATTGAAGACAAGACATAAATTAAACCTTTAATTGGTGTTGATAAAATCATTACTTTTATTGCTTATAACCGTTTCCGGAAAACGAAGCTTAATTGATATTTTAGAAGCTGTTTAAGCTGATTGGTTTGATCTTTTTTCTTTTGTTTTTTCTGATAAGCTGGACGGGTATAGTGCCGCAACTTGATAGGAGGCCTACGTCCAATAAAAAAGTTAGCATTCCAAACCAAGTTTCTAATTTAAGTGAGCTGAATGAAATACAATTTTCAGAAAGACCTGGTCAAAAATGGCGTGGAAGCGAATAGGTTCTAATCTAGAATGATATAATATATAAAATCTCCACGCATCTAACATAGTACTGTAAAGGTTCCATGCAATGGGCCTTAACCTTATATTGTACTGGCTGACATTCGACTACTTGCGCCAGTATAAAATTCCTTTTTTTAAATAATTAAAAAAAAAGATAGTTCGTTTTTTTTCCAGTCGGGACTTCGGTTTTAGCTACGACATTAGGCGGTATAGTTTAAGAAGTGTGCTATTTGGTTCGAAGATTTTATCGTTTGAACCTTTTGATAATACATATAATTCTTCCCTCTCCGAGTATTACCTTAACTTCCACATAATTGGAATCTGATCTTCTACAGTACCTAGTCAAAATGAAATTGTCTAAAATAGCAATGATGAGCTCGTTTCATAATCAACTAAGCATGCAAATCAAGGAAAGTGAGCGCTTTCAGCTGTGATGGCATGACAGTCAGTGTCGTTACGCGTAACGCACTATCGTAAATGTTGTAATTTGCAATGCTAATTGTTATCTGAATATATTACGATATTCAGAGCTGGTTTCAAATTTAAACCTTGACATAAAGTTTGTTATTGAAAGTAATACTGTAGAATGTTTGCAGCATTTCATTTGTGACTTAAAGCTCTTGACGGTGCTATAGTTTCGAATGGGACCGCCCATATTGTCTTTAAAAGATAACTTTAGCGATAAGACCGCCTATTGTGTCACCGTTTATGTAAAATTTCTACATTTATTATCTGGAATTAATATGGTGTCCATACGATCAATAAATGTAGAAATTTAATTATTCAGAGCGGGTTTCAATTTTATTGTAAACATTGACATAAAGTTGGATTATAAAAGTAAGAACTGTAGAATATTGCATTTCATTTGAGACTAAGCTCTTGACGGTGCTTTAGTTTCGAAGGGGACCGCCCATAAATTGTCTTTAAAAGATCACTTTAGCGATAGGATTGCCCATTGTGTCGCCATATGTCAAATTTCTACATTTAATAACTGGAATTAATATGTGTCATGGCTAAGTAATAATAGCCGCACGGGTTGATCGATCAGGTTAAGGTACGCTTGTCACGGTTGGTCCGTGTCTTGGAAAGCACGTTAAGCCGTTGGTCCCAGCTGTCATTCGTGGATCTTCGACAGTAGTTACGGGTTGCTAGAAGCCCGAAAGTCTCGAAGTTGAAGTTGTGGTCAGATAGGCAGTCGCTCCATGTAAAATACTGGTATTCAGCTGCATCCGGTTAGAGTGGAAGCCGACCCCAACATAGTTAGGGAAAGGCTAGGCAGATTGATTAAATTAATATGTGGTCTATACAAATTCTAGATAATAAATGTAGGAATTTCATTATTCAGAACTGGTTTCAATTGTACACCTTGACATAAAGTTGGTTAATGAAAGTAAGAACTGTAGAATGTTTGCCAGGGGGGTTTTAAAGGGGACCGCCCATAAATTGTCTTTAAAAGATCACTTTAGCGATAAGACCGCCCATTGTGTCACCATATGTCAAATTACTACTTTTATATCTGTAATTCGTACGGTGTAATTAATAAAGAGTATCCTATTATATTATAGTGCAGAGCAATAAATGTAGATTATTTAGGGATATGTTAACAAAATAGGCAACTAGTAAAGATTTACATGGAAGGAAGCCATTTGGTTTCATGTTAAACCTTTCGTGTTAGTAGAATTCAGACCTATACTTTTCAACAAACTATGTAGATGTAGGAAGAAGTGTTGTAGAAACTTGCCTCAGAAGAACCAAGTAAGTATAAATAAATTTATGAGAAAGCAAAGAATATGCAGGCTATCAAATATTAAAAAAATATTTAAAAAAAAAAAACGAAAAACCCGACTGCACAAACACTTAAACTGAAAAGAGAATAACAAGCAATATAATCTATTGAATTTTGGTATTGCAGGCGGGGACAATATACGTATATATAGAGTTGACTCATTACTAACATTTATTTGATACCAATATTGTTGTAATTTTTTTTAAAAAAAAAACCTTCTCCAACCTTTTTTTTTGTATTTTCAGATGCAATATTACATCACCCTCCTTCTGGGGCAGTCGGGTAATAATAGTCTCCGTCACACGTCATGATTTCAGTAAAGCTATAGAAGTTTAGAAAGACAATCGCTACTGCGCAAAACAACAACACAAACAAGCCCTATCACCCCGAATAAAAACGAATCTTCAGTGACTATTTATGTAAATTGAGCAACTCTAAACGTTTAAGTCGTTCTCCGCAAGTTGTACTTTCGAAATAATTCACCATGACCAGTTAGAAATTAAAATTAAACTCACACTAACTTGAGGAATGTTTCCTTAACATTGTTCCGCTGCGCACCCGGAATGGCAGTAAAGATTAAGAGCCCGATAATCTACTTTACAAAGAAACAGCCGATGTTAGAACTAGATTAATAACATTGTTAACTCACAGTAACAGGTAACTGTATATTAAATTATATTAAATAAAACCGGTCAAGAGCGAGTGGACTCGCGCACCCAGAGTTCCGTACCATCGTATATAAAACAAGTGTGCTGTTTAGAGACCACGTTTTATTTTTCCTAACTAGAAAAAATAATTGTTTGAAAATGTGCAAACTACGTTCTTTCATAATATGATATAACTAGTATCCCCACTTCGAATGTTTAAGACCCCCTTTTTGATTTTTTTTTGCAACAGAGACTGTTCCAAAAAAAAAATCACAGATCTTGTGTTCTTCACGACCTTTGGGTACATTGAAAATGCACTTAGGAAGGCTTTTCATTAGTACGATAATCTAATAGATTTAAACCTAATAATAGATTTTGTATCGTCTATAAAGTAATAAAGCTCAAATGCACGAAGTAAAAAATCCGTAATGTAAAAATTACGCCACGCAATTTTGAACTTTTTTGAAATATCCTTAAGACTATTTTTCAAGAAAATCAATTTTGTTTAACACAACAACAACGAAGCGATGTAAAATAGTTATGAACATAGAAATAATAATTTTACTATCTGTTTCTTCTAATTAGTAATTTGAAGTATTTTTAAAGTATCGCAACCAAATTTAATAAATAAATCATTTAAATTAAATTAAAACACGTATTTACAAATAAACTCTTAAACACACCCATAACAACTCAGTGACGCGACGCGCATCTAAGGAGCGCGCTCCCCGAAATTACGCCACACAAAGGGCACCCTCCTGCCTAGACTGTTAATGATACAGAGGTCCGGTTTTTTTTTTAAATGTATTGCAACTCAATACCCCGAGGATTTTTTGACATCGCTTTTAGTTTTCGAGATATAGTTGATTTTATGACAAAAGACCCTAAAACAATTATCGATTTTTTCACAATTTTTGCGATTTTCAAGAAATATATTATATTTTTTCAATTTTTTGTTCAAGATATTGTAGCTCTTGTTAACACGCGTCTTTTGAGACCTGAAACTTTTATGTAACTCTAAAACTCACGACACCAAGGCGATGTCACACTTTGAGCAAAAATGGGGGCTATACTGAAGCGATCGAAAAAAACATTTACAATGTTAAAATATATATATTATTTTTATTTTTTTCTTATGTGCAAAATAATTGGGCAAATGTCGTCTAAAACTATTCCAAAATTCAAGTTGATAGCATTAGAAGTTCTTGAGATATCCAGCTGTGACAGACGGACAGACAGAAAGAGACTGAGTCGCTCCATAAGGGTTCCTTTTTACCATTTTGGTACGGAACTCTAAAAAGTAGCTTTAATCGCATACATATATCAATAAATTACTTACTTTCGACTATTGTTTAGACTACTAGACAATAGTCGAAGGAAAGTAATTTATTAGCAGTTCGGAAGTATAGCCATTTCTTCACTATAGCCTTAGGCTAATATCCTGATACTAAGTGTTCGGTCTGTTGAAGCGTGACAGCGATGCGGCGACACTGGCGGCCTGGCCGGCATCATCCGCCAACAACTAAAACCACCTCCACATTAAACGCGAAGAAATCGCGCGGCCGTCAGTTTCAGCAAATTGACAAATGTCTCTACGTTTTCCGAGTGTCGTTTCGATTACAAAGCGTAATAATTTAATAAACTTTGCGTAATTTATGATTTTTGTCAGATATTAATGTTGATCATGACGTATGGAACTAAAGCGATGAAGTTTAGGATTTAATCATATCGCTGCGGCTTCTGACACACATGTGAACGTCCTTGTAATATTTATTAATGACCGCTCAACAATGTTTCATGCATGGTCTCCTCCTGTAACGATGATGAATTTGTGCAGGAAAAGCGGCTTAATTCATCACTTTCCTTTATGAATGGACAAAAAATTGAGACACACTTCTAGAAAAATAGTTTTCTTTATTTTTCATCCCGCAGTATCAAAATATTCAACGATTTGTCGTTACTATACAGACCTTACAAACTAACAAAAATAATTATCTTTGCGATAATTATTTTGATAAGTACATTATATTATAAATAATACATCGAAATAAAAACAAAAACGATTAATTGAAAGAAAAATATCACAGTCTGGCACTGGTTTCGGAATATTTCAGGTTAATGATCAAACATAAATCAGTGTCATCTATTGGGTGGCAATGGAACTACGTGGTGTTTTCTACAGCGCCATCTAGTAGTGGGAGTAGTAACCGCCAGAGCTGTGTGTGTTGTAGTTTTGTGGGTGCTGCGCGTGGCCGATGCGCTTGACCACGGCGTTGAAGCCGTTGTGTTTGTCAGCGGTGTACTCGACGATACGAGTGGTGCCATCGGGCTCGGCGAGGGAATACGCACCTGGGGAATTGAATTGTGTTTGTACGACAACATAGCAACTTTTACAGTATTGTAAAGAAGTACGGTCTACGTTAGCTAACAATTGATTTATTATTGCGGATTCGAACTGTTTCAAATTCATGTTAGAAGTTAGGATCCTGAATATAAAACACTGAGCCTTTATTCATTTTTCCTGTCAAAATCCTCCCAGAAACCCCGCGTCTGGGCAGAACAGAGGGTTTTGTTCAATTCCTGATGATTAAACTCCACGGTGTTCCTCCTATTTTCAACATTTTACCGTGTTGTAGGTACCGATTGAACCGTGAAATTCGGTTTCCCATACGATTTTTGATTAATGGAGCAAATAAAATATTTGCTTCTTATCTAGTGCACAATTATGTAATTTCTCGTCAAAGCTTCAAGCTAAGTCATCATCAACAGCCTACAGCAGTCCAATGCTGGACACAGGCCTCTCCAATCACACGCTATTCAACTTGATCATCGGCAACTCTCATCCAGCTGCTACCAGTCACCCTGTGAAGATTGTCACTCCACCTAGCCTGATGGCGTCCTATCTTACGTTTGTGGATTCACTGCCTCCGTTTTACTAGCAAAGTAACTACAACAATATCATACCTTTGACAACATCACCGTCTCGGGTCTCCCACTGCGTCTTGTGGTCTCCGGTGTGAGGGTCCGCTACTGCGTAGTCGAATGAGTACTTCGGGTGTGCCTGGAAATATATAATAATCATATAATATAAACAAAAGTCTAGTTTGAACTAACGTCTTATAATTGCTAAATAACGATTATGTTATTGGCCTACTTCACCCGATATAAAATTAATTAATTAGTAGTTTGTAAAACTATTTATGAATACAAATTAAAAGTAATTAATACAAATTAACATGATTTGAATACTTATTTTCTTAGTAAAAATAAATAAACAAAAAATAATTATGGCTGCATAATAACATAACGAATCATAATTATGATTATGATATTACTAATATTACAAGAATTATGACTTTGTTATAGAGTGTAATTAATCAAATAATATTACAATAAGGAAACAGAGTATGTCTCTTGAGCAATAAATATCAATGTAAAATATCACTAGAAGCTTCAAAACGCTGACTAAAAGACATCAACGCGCTCGAAGTTGACACAATTTTTATGAACTGTTGTCTATGATTTTATACTATATCAAGTAGAACAATCGTTACTGACTGAAATCAAAGACATGGAATTAACACTGATTTGGAGAAGTTTTGCAATGAATAAAAAAATACACAGAAATCGGAATCCTGCCTGCGCTACAAATATCGCATACTTATGACATTTAGCTCGGTCATTGCGTCTGAAGGTCGAATCAACAATTTCAAATCGCCGCGTAAGTACTTGTCCTGAAAGACAACAAGTCAAGCAATATCGTATTATCATTGAATCCCTATCAAACAGCCCAAGAAATAGTCGCTTATAATTTCGTAAGTTCAAATTCTTAGTATCCGGCATCAAGTAGTGTAATGAGGCGACTCATATCCGAATTTCCTCAAACTTCACAATACAAACGACAAGTATGACGCAAACCCTTAAGTATGGGACGTCATGGTGTATAAACATCATAAGCGTGACGATTTATACCTTTTTATACAAGGGAAATTAAATCCAATGGCTTTCGAGATAAAGTAGGTTTTGGTGTGCAGTAAATTATGATTATAAGACTTGAATGTTGTGACGTTTTATAATACATTATGATTTTATCAGTGAATTTATTAGAGCGTTTTATGTAAACAAAACAAAAGAGGCTGGTGTAGCTTTGGCTTTATTGACCAAGCATTGGTGTTGGTATACAAGGTTATTGGTAAAACACCAGCAACGTCGTAAGGGGACATTGTACTCATCATTATGAACAACTTTTACTATGACACTAAACCTGAAATCGCGAAAAAAAATCAGCTGTTCAGTACATTTATGTTCGCATAATTCGTCAAAATGTACTGAACAGCAGATTTTTTTTTTTTGCGATTTCAGGTTTGGTCCCATAGTAAAAGTTGTTCATAATGATGAGTACATTGACCCCTTAATAGGTTGTTGGTGTTTTACCAATAACCCTGTATATTTAAGCCGTCGGTCCCAGCTGTCATTTGACAGTCATTAAGAAGCCCGAACGTCTGACAACCAGCCTTACCAAGCGGTATCGTATTACCCAGTAACTGGATAGGCAGTCGCTCCATGTAAAACACTAGTATTCAGCTGCATCAGGTTAGACTGGATACTGACCCCAACATAGTTGAAAAAAGGCTTAATACAAGCATCGGAGGAATTGTTATAGGTGCAATATACAATCTGATTACATATACAGGCAGTAATGAAACATAACCACAACTATTCATGCAATAGTAGAATTTCATAAGCATGATATATGAATATGATAACGGTACTTACATAATAATCCTGGCTATGTCCACCGTAATCTGCTTGTACGGGGTAGTAACCACTGCTGTAGCCTCCATGGCCTCCGCTGTAGCCTGATAGGCCACCTCCGTAGCCAGCGCCTATGTAGCCGGCGTTAGCAACAGCACACACCGCGACGAATATAACAACCTGGAATAATGTAATAGGAAGATTGATTATTAAATGTTTGATGAAAGTTTTCCTTATATTATATTATTACATATTTCCGAATATAATATTATTACATTTAGAATATATTTATGCATCGTTTACACTGCAAGTTCTTATTACAGTATTCAGAAATTGGTGTTTAAGAGCCCCACGAAGCATGCTTAGTTCATACAAACGAAATACCAAAATAATTTGTAAATCAAAAATATTCTTAAGGTAGTGTGTATTTATTCCGATTGGATTACAGAATATAGGCGAAACAACAAAAGTTATATTGTGTCTCGTTCATGTCCCAGAATGCTTTAAGGCATAATTTCGTCGGGATGATTGGTCATGAATTTATGATTAAAAACTGTTGATTCGGACCCCCACGTGTCTCCTGCATACATGAGAAAGTAGGTAGCTGTACGAGTAGGTAGTCGCTGCCGTATGCGTGCCGTTGTCTCTTCCATAGGTTAGTAAACTAATATGTATTAGGTATCAAACAAGTTTTTTTTTATAATGATTTTTAGTATAACTAATTGTTATTTTTATTATTTCAACAAACTTAGATCAACTTGTAATAACCGTTGTACTAATTAACGAGATAACCTCAGCAATACTCTCGTCGTGCGAGTCGCCTGATCATTTCGTTCGACTTATAAGTCAAAATGTAACTTTGCTTTAAAAAATAACATACTCAGACAACACTTCCTAATTACATCCACTAACATTGAACTTAAAACGGATTAGTATACCTAGAAACCAATCAAATCGCTCCAAATAACAATAGAACTGCGATCAAGAAAATTCGCACCAAATACTCGTATAATAGTGACATTTAAGGTCAGTGTTCCACAAGTCATGTTTGATTCATTTCATGCATAACTGAGGACAACAATGTTGTTACACACGATCATGTACTGATATTAGTAAATTTAATACGTTGTGAGTATTATGTAGAACAATAGGACAAGCAAATATATGCACAAACGCAGGAAGTTTTGAACTAATACGAGTATATACAGTACAGGTGTTGTGGCTACGCGTGTTTTGATTTCGGAAAATAATGTTACATACAAGAACAAATGAATCAAGAAAGGAATAGGGTTACATTGCCACAAGTTGCAATGCCAAATCGTCGGCCTAATTTGTTAACTTGCCAAATAAAGATGACTAAATCTGTGTTTTCATAATTTTCCTAAAATGTGTGTAAGATAAGCTTATTAGTTAAGCTTTTAAAATATCAAGGAAACTTATTAGAACCAACAGCATTTTCAGAATTGATTGCTAAAGCAATAAATATACGTATTAGTCGGTTTTTTCTTCGTCTTGTAAACTATGAAAAAATGGACTTGGCAGGTTAACAAATTAGGCCGACGATTTGATTAAGAATAGAATACTCTTTATTTTGTACTATCGGAGAAACGAACATCTATACACCGTAAGGACTATTCTTGCTGTGGTGTGGTATGTAGTCATCGTGTGCACGGGATCTTGTTTTCAAATTGGTCAGATGTAAGTTTCCTCGATAGTACATCATTATGGATTCACGATATTACCTTATTACCCTATGTACCTATAATATATTTTTCCTAAACTTATATAGTTTTGAGTTAATTAATCACCAGTAAGCAGTAGGTAAATAAGCGTGTGGGAGGAGTTATGCAGTGAGACGAATATAAGCTAAAAATATTTTACAGAAGAATTAAAACAAACACACAGATCTTTCAGCAAACGGATAGATATGGAGGGACAAAAAAATTTGCGCCTACTTAGTGTGAAATGCAATAACATCGTACGTGCGTAGCATTGATATCGTCTAAAGAAAATAAAAGTGGAAACACAATTCTGTAAGAACTGTTCTAAATATTGTTTCATTATAATGGGTCAGACTCAGTTTCAGTTCATGTTTTGACTCAACCTGACCAAGTTTAGTAACAATATTATTTCAGTATTACTGAAATAATTGTAACTTAGTAACTGATGTTTACTCGAACGCCGTCATAAGGAAAACAGACATATCTTACTATATTTTTACTAAAAAGAAAAACAAAATGTTATTTATTTATTATATAATATATATTTATTTATTTAATATTTGCATTTATGTTTCGATAGATCAAACTATAATCCACACTTTCGTACTACAAAGTTATTATGTTATTTTCCTTCGCACAGCGAATTTTTTAATTTAAAAAGGACAAAATATTTTTTTCTCCATTTTAATATTTCTGTAAAAATGTCCTTTTTACTTACGGCGGCAGAATATCCAATGTTAAGTAGGTAATAGATTATATATAGTATTCCAACATGCTTTGGCCTTATTATGATTGAATGTAACATTTGTAGTTATATTACTGTTGTAATACATTTGTTTGTACATACGTAAGTAGGTACTGTAAAGATCAGGATGGGACCTTTACTTATTTCGGGATCTAGACTGATAAACAATAAGCTGTTCACGTTAACCTAATGTATTTTAAAGACTTTTCTATAGTATATCTTCTAAACTATTCTAACGCGTTCGCAGGGGGCTGACGCCCTGACACAACCCTACTACGCGACCAAAACAATTAGGCGCATGACAGCTATGAAGTTATTGAAACTAGGGCGGGAACACCTGAATAGTGATTGATATTGAACGTATTATCATCACTGCTGAAAGCGAGTATAAGACTGCAAGTCACTACGGGAAGCGCGGGGACAGGTGTGGGGTGCGGACGCCAAAACCGAATTCCTGTCATGCGCCTAATTGTTTTGGTCAAGTAGAAGATCTCAAACTCCATACTCAAACAACACTCAAACTCTATACCTTTTATAAAAGTGACCGTTCAAAAGTCAAAGTATCGCCAGCCAGATATAAATACACAGGGGCTTGAATGGAACCTCTACAGTACTTAATTTTATGTGAATTCTTGTTTAGAAATGACAATTTAAGAAAAATACACCATGATTATGAAGAAAGTAATTATCTACAAGCAAAAACGTATACTCCATCGATTATATTGACTGGAATACTATTCGTTACGTGTGACAAAGAAAAATAAGTTTTCCATAACCACATAACCGATTACGTGTTTGTCACATTGTAACCGCGATATTTCCCATAACTTCGCGTGTTACGTTTATTCGTCTAACAAGGTTTGTCAAATATACCGTAACGATGAATACGTGGTTTTTCTGACATGGCGTAAGCTGCGTTGGTCGCACAAATAATCGTTTTCAAGCCGTTTGATAACTAAATAACTGTACCGAAACGGTTTTACAATTTAATTTTACAGGTGCCGAAAGTGTTACATCAGTTTAATTTACAGAGACATTTCTTGACAGGTTTGAATAATATGTTCTAGGCATTGTGAAAACCTAGACAGAATTGGATATTCGACCATTTTTTTTTTTTTTTTGATAGTTTATGCGAACAATACTAGAAAGCTCCCAGTACTATTGAAGAATACCAATTTGGTTATACAATTGACTTATAAATTCAACTCTTCGATTACCAATAAAAATGCATAATAAAAGAGAAAACAACCTACAAAGGGCGGCTAACATGTGACGGTTTTTTCCAACTTTTGGATGGTAATGAATGAATGTGGATGTTAAGAACAAAGTGGCAATCCTTATTATATGGTATGGTGGTAAGGTATGAACTGTATATGGTACATACAGCAAGAAAGAACATGAACATACGGAACACTACCATGATAGCGATGTACAGACGCCAGCATGTCAACCTACCCGAAACTGTCAGATTTTCCCAATCAACCTTGAACCTAATGCTTTAGCAATAAAGTCGAAAATATTAAAGAAATCTGACAGATTGTAGTAGCTTGATGTGCTGGCGTCTGTACTAGTAGATAGATGGCAGAAAACACTACAAAGAGAAAAATAACTTTAATTTCGGTAGTCGGTGTCTTTAGTTTTGTATTTTCGTTTTTTGCCACCGACTTCCGAAATTAAAGTTATTTTTCACTTTGTAATGTTTTGTGTAGGAAGTCGGTTTTATTTTTGGCTAAAAAGTTTTTTTTTCTTGTGTTAGTTGTGGTATCTACCCCACATAAATTCAAATACCACTACCTGCTCTGTAAATAACAGTGATAGGAAGTTATTAAAACGTCACCACCATGGTGTAAAAACACCATCCACATAATTATACTAAGTGGGAAAAATACGCATTATTGAAGCTAACTCAAAAACTACCGAAGCAAAGTTAGTAAAATTTATATGGGACCACCTAGGAAGTATACCCTTTCAAACAATAAAAGAATTTCCCAAATCATTTCTTCCGTCTTTGAGTATTCGCGTAACTAACATAAAATAAACTTACAGTCGAATTGAGAAGCTCCTCCTTTTTGAAGTCGGTTTAAAAGTAAAATTGGACAAACCGCGATATAACTAGTTGTATAAATTATAAATTGTTAGAGTATCATCTTTTTTTTATAAGTTTGTCAGTTAACGTTGGAGAAAAATTCTTGGTTCCAAATGATTTATAAAAATTAGCAGCCTTTAATGAGTTTCGAAAATGCTAGACAAAGGTTTCTCTTACATTTTCCACGCTTCCTGTGATCGCACATATTCACTCCGTATTCTGAGTGTTTAAAATAGAGAGAAAGTACATGTTTCGCCGACCTCAAATATATTGGGATGAGGGCAGGTTTCAGGTGTTTAAATACCTATAAAAATTGTTTAGGTTTTCTTTACCATGATTTATTTAAATAAAGTAATAAATTGAAGCCAATGCTAAAATGAAAAGAAAATCAAACCTCAACCTGGACTAAGTAAACGTAGGATAATAAGCACAAATCACCATACTTACTTGGAAGGCACGCATTTTCACAGTTAGGTCACTTTCGGTCCTCTTCAGCGATGCCGACAGGAGTTGAACTGACACTGGTGCAGGTCTCAGCAAGCCACTGTATTTATAACAAGCACCTCTGTTGCACCATCGTATCGGTGCGTGCGGCTGAAGCGTCGAGTGGCGTCCGTATCGGTCTTTAAGACCGACATGTGAGGCTGAGTAGGGTTTGGTTTACGATACGTGGATGAAAAAGGAACTGTTAAGATTTTGGGGAAATATATATGAGTTTTTTAGGGATTTAAATCAATTAATAGGTTTGTATTAATGGTTAACCGTTTAAGGAATTTTCCTTGAAAAACAAAATAAAACAACAGAGCCAACCAATTTACGAGATGTAAAGAGATTGTAAAGAGGTATCTCATCATCATCCTGCGACCCTTAGGTAGATACATATCCCAACTTATTTAGATCGTCGAACTTATTAAGGTGTAACTTAAATAACGCACAACCTCTCAAGTGGTCATTGTACTCATCATTATGAACAACTTTTACCATGGGACCAAATCTGAAATCGCGAAAAAAAATTTGCTGTTCCTTACATATATCCTTGTTCGCATAACATGTCAAAAACTAGGGAATAACTATTTTTCTAAGCATTCTATCAGTAGAACTTCATAGAGTACAGTTGCACAAATACGTAAGATGATATTTTTGAAGGAACTCTTTATCAAAACAGATATTTTAATCAGTTTTACGAGGGATATCAATCAACACAAATGAGTTATTCAATAAAATTTTATGGATTGAACTAGTTATTTTGTGATTGGAACTGTTACATAATTAATAGGTATTAAATTACAACTATGGGCAAGATTATGATAAAATACGTTGTACGAAATTGAAGATGACTAGACTTTAAAAAAAATATATCAATACTTTTAAGTAAAGCAAACCCATGTTTGAAGCAATGCAAAATGTCATTTAAACAATCATAATCATAACTAATGATATAAACAATCATAAGAACATTTATTTATTAGCATAAGTAAACTGGATCACAAAAATTTATAAATAAATAAATAAAAATATCACTGTGTTCTGCCACATAGTTGGCGTACGAATTATTCAATTGGGTCAATTTCGACTGTTCTGCCAGCGTCTATGATTATTATTGCTTTTCAATAAATATAAATTATTTTATCAGTGATCTGGATTACTATGACAGGCCAGTTGGCGTGGTTGGTTAAGATACCGTATCATGTCGCAGGTCGTGGGTTCGATCCTCATCCAGGACAAACATTTGTGTGCATGAACATGTCTGTTTATCCTGAGTCTGGTTGTAATTATCTAATGTATTTACAAAAAAAACGTAGTGCATGTATTTTATCAATTATCTGGTTTCCATAGTACAAGCTCTGCTTAGTTTGAGATCAGATTACCGTGTGAAATGTCCCAGGATATTATTATTATTATTATTTTAACATTTCTTTTGTTTTACATTTCTATTTATTTTTATTATTAATTATAACCTATTTTATTACAAATTCTATGTTTGTACCTTTAATGTGCATGAATAATATTTTAAAAAACACCTGAAGAAAATACTACATCCAAAGACAATTCGCATTATAAAAATGGTCTTAGGATTTTAATCCAGAAATAAGTCTGGGAAGAACAAACCATAATCAGGCCAAGGCCATATTTATTTGGAATTCCTTGAAATACATGCTTTCATAATGTTACACTTTACAATGTGCAAAAATTCGAAGTGCTAATTAATGTTTACGCATGCCGAACGTTTGACGTAGAATCCCACGATCTTGCTTCAGATCCTAGGTAAGTTTCAAGCCTGAAAACAAGTACGAGAATTCGTAGTTACCTATAGTTTAAAATGCAGATTCATATTGTACCTAAACGGGCGCCCTATGTGGGGATATAGGTCTTTGTACTCATCATTATGAACAACTTTTACTATGGCACCAAACCTGAAATCGCGAAAAAAAAATCTGCTGTTCCCTACATTTTGACGAGTTATAGGAATATAAATGTAGAAAACAGTAGATTTTTTTTCGCAATTGCAAGTTAAGCCCTTAGGAGGATGCCCATGAATGCAATTTCATACTGTATATCCGAACTAGTGAACCGCGCCTGCTTCGCGCGGTTTTTACGACTTGATAAAATGTCAAGATTTCTTTATTATTAGGTTGGGGAAAAAGTCTTTTCGCATTATAGTATGTATGAACTTGTAATAAAATCTCTTTGGCTATACTATTTGTATCTGGCTGGTTTTGGTATCATTGAAAGTTTAAATTTTAAAGAACATAATTCCAAATTCAAATTAGGAAAATGTGTGATTTTCATTTGTTTTTCGTACCGTCAAGATGAGTGAATCTAATGAAGAAATTCGATACATTTTAAAATTTTACTACAAAAAAGGTAAAATGCAACGCAAGCCGCGAAAAAAAATTGCGATGTTTATGGACCTAGTATAGTGTCTGTGAGAGTAGAACAAATTTGGTTTAAGCGTTTTCAATCCGGAAATTTTGATGTCAAAGATGCACGTCGCTCTGGTCGCCCTATTACGGATAAAATGGATGCCATTTTTGAAAAAGTAGAGCAAGATCGGCATATCAGTAGTTACGACGTAGCTGAAGAACTGGAAATTGACCACAAAACAGTTTTGGCGCATTTGAAAAAAACTGGCAACACAAAAAAGCTCGACATTTGGGTACCTCACGAGCTCACTGAAAGAAACCTAATGAACCGTGTACTCATTTGTGATTCTTTATTACGACGTAATGAAACCGAACCATTTTTGAAGAAGCTGATAACTGGTGATGAAAAGTGGATCACGTATGACAAGAACGTGCGAAAAAGGTCGTGGTCAAAGGCCGGTCAGGCTTCACAGACTGTGGCGAAACCCGGGTTAACTCGCAACAAGGTGATGCTGTGTGTGTGGTGGGATTGGAAGGGCATTATTCATTATGAGCTCTTACCACCAAGCAGGACCATCGATTCTGAACTCTACTGCGAACAGCTGATGAGATTAAAGCAATAAGTTGAGAGAAAGTGGCCGGAATTAATCAACAGAAGGGGTGTGGTTTTTCATCATGATAACGCTAGACCTCACACATCTTTAGCCACTCAGCAAAAATTAAGAGAGTTTGGCTGGGAGGTGTTAATGCATCCGCCGTATAGTCCTGACCTTGCACCTTCAGATTTCCACCTGTTTCCGTCTCTTCAGAATTCTTTAGGCAGTGTCAGGTTAACATCACGAGAGGACTGCCAAAACCACTTGTCGCGGTATTTTGACCAGAAGTCCCAAAATTTCTATAGCAATGGGATCATGTCCCTACCTACAAGATGGCAAAAAGTTATCAAACAAAATGGTACCTACATACTTTAGTTAAATGTAAATAAACTATATTAAAAAATGTTTTGAATTTTCTTAAAAAATGCGAAGAAACTTTTTCCCCAACCTATTATAATTATTTAAGTTTAATATTAATACACACAAATATTAGCATAGCTCGTGGCTAAGTAATAAAGCCGCACGGGTCGATCCATCGGGTTAAGCTACGCTTGCCGGGGTTGGTCCATGGATGGGGGACCCTCTTTATGTACCGAGATCCCTCCGTGCCTCGGAAAGCACGTTAAGCCGTTGGTCCCGGCAGTCATTCGTGGATCTTTGACAGTCGTTACGGGTCGTCAGAAGCCCGAAAGTCTGACCACCAGTCTTACCAAGGGGTATCATATTACCCAGTAACTGGATTATGGAGGTGAGATAGGCAGTCGCTTCATGTAAAATATTGATTAGACTGGAAGCCGATTCCAAGGTAGTTGGGAAAAGGCTAGGTAGATTGATTGAATATACACATAAACTCAGAGTCTGAATTTTTGCCCGGCAGATGGCAATAGGCTCGCCCCCTTTTACATGGGACTTAAACATAACTGACGAAATGTGGGTGTACTATAGATAGACAACAACAACCACAACACACCATACAACTCTGCCTAACCTTTCATAGAATACAGGCCTTAACAATCGAATGAATCTTATAAACGATGGTTAAAACTCCATCAAAACCCGTTGCGGAGCTTAGAAGAACAACGCAGTAACATAGACATACACGAAAATGGACTTTAATTTGTAATATGTATACGGGGTGTAATTTTAATCACCGTTATCCTCTTAAAGGGGTCATTGTACTCATCATTATGAACAACTTTTACTATTGGACCAAACCTGAAATGGCGAAAAAAAAATCTGCTGTTCCCTACATTTTGATGAATTATGCGAACATAAATGCACTGAACAGTTGTTTTTTTTTTGCGATTTCAGGATTGGTCCCGTAGTAAAAGTTGTTCATTATGATGAGTACAATAACCCCTTTTAGAGGATAACGGTGATTAAAATTACACCCTGTAGATAGATATAGATACCGTTGATACAAAGCTAGTTGTAGAAACGCAAATTGCCACCGACGTTTTGAGCTCATACAAGTGGTATATTTTTGTACCAATGCATCTACTTACAACTAATAACACTGCCAACTTATTACAACTAATATTTTTCGAAATCCCGAAGCCGCAAGCGTCGATCACAATATTACCTACATTGTTACGTGTCTCGACTATCGAACAAATTGATCTACATACATAGTTTATTTGGTGCGCCATTTATTGCAGTTAATAATTATTAAGCTGAGTTGCGTACGCGCATTGTATCGAGATAGAATTGCTTGTATTAATATTCAATGAGGTTACAAGTGTAAATATGGTAAGGTACCTTAGATGGTTATTAAAATTGTTCCCTTTAAATACAGTGGATGTTGGCAATGTTGCCAGTGTTGGTTATGATTATCTAGTTGATGGGCTGGTAACCTTTGACCAATAGGCTATGAGTATAATTCTAGACAGATTTCAGATAGCATAGATCATTGATCGCGGTCCTGATAAAAAATTGTATTGATGAACTTGCCATATGAAGTGATTTCAGAGCGGTGACGTTCGAAAGATCAGTCTTTGTTGACAGACCTCTTTCTCATGCCAGGTTTCTGAAAAATTCTGAGTTTTAACTCTTGATAGCTATTAATTCTACAAAATCATCTCATAAGCGAATTCCTTCCTTATGCTCGGTTTTTGAGGTCCTCGGATAAACCCTCGATAGTAATTCACTCGACTTTTGAGCTAAATTCTTCCCTATCGAAGTGTTCAAAAACGCGATTTCGAACCAATAATCACTATCGAATGTATCAACTCCATAAACGTCAGAAACCGGGCATCAATTCTTTAATAATAATTGTAAAGTAACGACCGGTATAAACTTTAGATTTACGATCAATTTTTCGAGACTTAAGTTCGTCATAACTTTTATCATCAACATCATTATTTCAGCCGAAAGACGTCAAATGCTGCACTTAGGCCTCCCCAAAAAGGAGGAGGCGAAACGCGTGAGAGAGAAACAAACTTTGCGCCCTCACCCCCCTAGTCGCCGTAGGAGACGCCCTGGGCGTCGGGACCGTAGGCGCGGGCTTGCAGACGGCGTTCAATGGGTAGCTCGCCGTCCGGGAAGGACCAGGCCTGGGTCGACAGCGCGCTGTGTTCCACGCGCGTCTCTAAGAGATGACAGCACTAACTGATGGGGTCCACTAGTGCCGATGTCTGCCAAGGTTGCGGATTATTTGAATGAGTTACCGTGGCCCTGTCACAGGCAACTGAAGGAACACGGGTGGGTTTTAGTCAGTAGAAGTCTGACATACCTTCCCGTTCCGCCCAGAACGGGACAAGTTATTTGATAGTTTCCCACCCAAAAAAAGGCCTCTCGGAAAGCGAGCATTAGGAAAGGCATTGTCTTTGTTCTTTGAATTAGCTTAGATAAATAGATAGAATACTCTTTAAATAAAATAGACGAATGTTAATAAACATAAATCGTAGTGATATAGCATCCTCTAGAACTGCAGTCTTGTGACGGTTTGACAGACAGTGGGAAATGAGATTATTCGATGATGTAATAATATCAATGCTTAAAGTGTTTTGATATAAGAAGGATGTTCAATTATAAGTTGCGGTAGTATATATCCCGTACTTCTTAGTCATATCCTCAAAAATGTCTGATATTAAACTTTTAAATGTCACAATTGAAAAAAAAAGGTTTAGGTAACTTGAACGAAGTCATACTAATTTAGATTTGTCTGTATGTTCTCTTTCAGTCAGCTGAAACAACTTTACCAGAATTAGAGCAGAAAAAAACTACGAAATTAAGACAAGACACGGTGGTGTCTTGTCTTACTTTCGTAGTTTTTTATTTTGTTATGTATCGATATCGATACACACTTACCTAGATGGTGACCTAGGTAAGTGTGTATCGATATCGATACATAATATAAAATGAAGTCGCTTTTCATGTCTGTCTGTATTTTGATGCTGAAGGTTTATATGTATAATATTTTAATAATTGACTTTGATATAGCAGAGGAATCTCGATGTTTTAACATTGCACCCGTGCGAAGCTAAGCTAGTCGCTAGTTGTACAATAAAACAAAGTTGTGTATAGGTCAAGATTACCATGGCTATCCAACAAATCAAACTATAAAGTACGGATGCATAAAGTTTTATTGATACCAAATCGTACAATTTTATTATTATTTAGACCGTGTTATGCAGAAAGCGGCCTTGTCGGGAAAAGTACAGACGCCAGCAGGTCAACCTACCCGAAACTGTCAGATTTTTCCAATCAACCTTGAACCTAATATCTTAGCAATAAAGTCGAAAATCTATTAAAGAAATCTGACAGATTGTAGTAGCTTGATGTGCTGGCGTTGACAAACAGAGTTATAAGCATTTTTCTGTCAATGGTTGCATCATGGATGTATGGACAAGTCTGCATTTGACGGCTCATATCTCCGTGATAAATAGAGATATCGACATGCCTGTTTTTGAAAAAAATCTTATATGTCAAAATTAGTATGACTGTGTTTATAAAACATTTTTGGAAAAGTGCCATATGGCTGCTTTCTGCATAACTAGATCCATTTATTGTTGTAAGAACCGATAATTTTTTTACAATACCATAGATATCATACAAATATACTCCTGTTATGAATCGCACACGACTGTTTCTTATAAAGCTCACTCTTGGAAACCGTACCCTATTTGCGTAACACATTATCAATCGGACTCTGTTTCATTTTGACAGTTCAACAACATTCATTGCGTTATTTACGGTGTTGAGCAGATAAAATTTTCGAACATATGAAGCAATAGATTAGCAATTTGCTCTTCAAAATTATTCAGATTCCGATCGATAATGTGTTACGCAATTAGGGTGCTGTTATCGAAAACACATTTCTATTATTTTTCAGTCTGAGTTCCAGCATATCGATGCAAAAGATTTTGATAGTACATAATACTATCCCAAGATAGAGGCTGGTAAGTTACAAATGGTAAATAACCAACCAACAATGTTTCGACGCATTAAATCTTTTCCTATTGGACTCAATAATATACATAGATACCAGTCGATAAACTTTACGTCGTCGCCGCTTCGTCGCGCATACACTGGAAAGCGCTTACGTTCTAATGTCATAAAAATGAAAACTTACAAATATATTTTAGATAATTGATGTAAAAAAAAAAACAAACCAGTAAGACAAGTGGAACTATACAACTTATTGCCGGTAAACTATAATCTGTACAAACGTGCCATAACAGACTTACATTTGCCGCCAATCAACCGCGAAGCTCGAACATCGGCGCCAATTTTGTTTGAGTTCTACATTTGGGCAGTCGCAAATGTAAGTTGGTAAAATGAAGATAATTAACGAAATAGCATGCGGTTGTATACATTAGCAAGTTGTGTTATGCCTATTAGCGTCGCTCGTGGGATATCGTGTTATTATGTGCATAATAAACCTGACGATAACGACATGAACACGTAATAAATATAAGTAAAAATCTTTTTAAAAACAAGCTTTTATTGAATTGAATTGAATTGAAGTACGAAATAAAACTTACGCATACATAGGATTTTAAAGCTTGAGGCGTGAACGTCCTTCTTATTACATTTAAAGAAGCCTCAATCTTTTAAGAAAATATTAAAGTTCTATGTTTACTTAAGTTTTATTTTGTATCGGTGCGGTGGTGAGCGATGAAGAACCCATAAATTATGGGGTTCCCCAGGGGAGTATCTTGGGACCAACAATGTTTCTAATCTATATTAATGATTTATGCAATGTTAAAATTCCGAATTGTAACATATTAACTTATGCAGACGATACGGCTCTATTATCATAAGGAGAAGACTGGATCTCTGCCAAAAAATATGCTGAAAATGGACTGCGAGTCGTAATGCAATGGCTCTCTAACAATTTGCTAACCCTTAATATAGAGAAAACTAAATTTATCCGTTTTTATCTTCCGAACTCCCCTGAGCCACCAGAAGCCACCAATACACTCAAAGCTCACATCTGTGCGGTGCCAGTGGGCTGTGTCTGCCTGTCATTGTCACGAGTGAGCAATATTAAATATCTTGGGGTCTTGCTAGACGAACGACTCGACTGGCGACCACAAATTGAAGCTCTCACTAGTCGCATCAGAAAACTAATCTACATTTTTAAGAATCTGAGACACAGCGCTGATGCATCAACACTTTATATGGTCTACACTGCCCTATGTCAGTCAGTATTAATTTATTGCATACCCGTATGGGGTGGAACCTACAAAACTCTCTTTCTTGTCCTGGAGAGGGCGCAAAGGGCAATTTTAAAGGTGATACACTTTAAACCACGGCTTTACTCAAACTGCCAAACTATATGCCGAATGTCATGTCATGACTGTGAGACAATTATATATATTAAAACAGTGCTTCGGAGGCATTCGCTACTACCACTGGATGACAAAACTAATAAAAAGCGCTCCGCTGCAGTTTTTTGCCCTTGTGTACCTTGCAGGACAGCTTCCGCTAGTAGGCAATTTGACGCAGTAAGCTCGAGACTGTATAATGCTGTCAACAAAACCATCAACATCTACAGCTTAACTAAATGCAAGGTTAAACATAAACTAAGTGATTGGTTGCAAACTTTAGATTATGCACAAACTGAGATGCTTTTAAATATAAAAAAGTAAAACATTATTTTTTGTTGATGTGAAGGTATATATGATTTAATTCTCTTTATTTTATTATGTTTATTTTTAGTTTTAGATAATTTAGATACTTTGTTTTATTTCTCAAGGTATGTTTTGAAATTTTAATTTGATTTGTTTGCTGTTAAGTGTTGGAAGTCAATACCTAGGCTACAGGTTGTGTTAATAATATAAGTCATCTTAAGAACCACTAACTTCCAAAATACAAGCTTGTCTTAGTTTGGGAGTTAGTAGATTATATATTAATATATGTGCAACTGTACAACCATCAAACACCTCAATAATTATTGTATTTCATATATTAAATTTCTGTTGCACTTTGAGAGCGAAATAAAATATTATTATTATTATTTAGTAGGTACTTTTAGTTAAATAAAAACTAGTTTTTAAAAAGATTTTTATTTTTTTTTTTCGCATTCTTCTCAGCAAACCCTTTCATTTGGTTTATACATGGGAGTGTACAAAAAATAATTAGTCCGCCGTAAATAAAACATTTAAAATAATGAAATCGACTTCAAAAAGAAATTAATTCATCTGAATTCCGCACGAAGGGTTCCGTACCGCCGCACAATATTCAACACTACCTGCATATCAAAAAACAAATACTTCAGTTTAAAAAAAAACACGTTTCTTGTATGGGGGCGGCGCTTTAAAATTTTATTTTATTTTATTTTATGAAAATACTAAACGAGAATATATATATCTTAAATTTTATCAATCGTAAAGATAACTTTGTATTTCATAATGATACTGTGAATTACAAAATTATTTTTTGCAGTTGCAGAAAATCACCCACATTTAAACTAAATACCTTATAAATCAGCGTTTTTAATCGACTTCCAAAAGGAGGAGGTTTTCAATTCGACTGTATGTTTCTTTTTTTTTTTGTATGTTTGTTACCTTTTTTTTTTTTTTTGTGGATGGGAAATCATCAAATAACTTCTCCCGCTCTGGGTGGAGCGGAAGGGCGTGTCAGACTTTTACTGACTAAAACCCACCCGTGTTCCTTCAGTTGCCTATGCCAGGGCCACGGTATCTTTTTCAAACAACCCGCGACCCCAGCGGCATCGGCCCTATTGGACCCCATCTTTTGCTGACATCTCTTTGAGGCGCGCGTGGAACACAACGCGCCGTCGACCCGGGCCTGGTCCTCACCGGACGGCGAGCTACCCACTACTCACCGTCCGCAAGCCCGCGCCTACGGTGGCTGGGAATCGGCTATCGATTCCCGCCGCCCAGGGCGTCTCCTGCGGCGACTGAGGGCGTGAGGCTGCCTCTCCCTCACGCGTTCCGCCTCCTCCTTCGCGAGCATTACCGCTTCGCAGAAGGAGGTGACGGCCTCCCATGCACTCTCGCTCCGCACCATGGCCTGGACCAGGCTCGGACGCGAGAGATCGCCGCCGCCGATCGCCTCCGTGAGAACACGGCGGTGCTCTGCCCAAGCCGGGCAGACCTCCACTGTATGCTCCACCGTGTCCTCTGGGCGATCCACACAATGGTGACACCCGGGCGTATGTTTGTTACCTGATTACTCAAAGACGGATGGACCGATTTGGAAAATTCTTTTTTGTTTGAAAGGGTCCTAGGTAGTCTCATATAAATTTTATTAACTTTGCTTAGGTAGTTTTTGATTTAGCTTCAATAATGCGTATTTTTCCCACAGAATGATGGATGATGTTTTATTCTATGCGGATGATGTTTTAATAACTTCCTATCACTGTTATTTACATAGCAGATAGTGTTCGAATTTGTATGGGGAAACTTAAAATCTGAAATAAATTGAATAGTAATGATAATAATAATAATAATAATAATAATAATAATAATAATAATAAAAATAATTTGACGAATAATGCGAACATAAATGTACTGAACAGCTGATTTTTTTTCGCGATTTCAGGTTTGGTCCCATAGTAAAAGTTGTTCATAATGATGAGTACAACGACCCCTTAAGAGGTTGCTGGTATTTTACAAATAACCCTGTATAATGATATCGTTAGCCCAATCTTTAAAGTACTCATTTTAAACTGGGTTACGCCGCTCATAAACAATATTTTCTACCTAACTACAGTAATTCCATTATATGTATTGCTTCTAGTAATTACATTTAGGTACGTTCTGTAATTAAAGTACCTACTGAGCTTGATGCTCGTTCCTTGGAAACATCTTCGTAGTCTGATGTCTGACTCAGTACTGTGTCGAAACTTAGCTACAATACCTATTGATCCGCTAAACGATGCCTATCAGTAACTGGGGTAATATTTACCACACACTGTATTATAGTAACATAGGTGCAATACTGTGTATAAGCATTGTTTTTTCTGTCTTTAGCAACTCATTAATTTTTAATTGGTTCGATTACGCTTTTAGATTGATCAAAGTGACTCAGAATATTTAGTTTTTTTTTTTAATATTCTATCTTAGATTTATTATTTGTCAACGGAAAAAAAAACAAGACGGGAAACAAACGATTATCTACTTAATTTACCAGATTATAAGTATCATTTATAAAACTTATAGGGTAGATATCTGCATCGATTAAGATAACACAAGAGTGAAAAACATCGAATATTCTGCGAGTTTAGATTATTACACTTATTTAATTATTTAGTTTTTTTAAACATACACAATTTTACAGACATACCTACGCAAATCTTATTAAAGAAAGATTTAGCCATACGCTACAAAGATCGATATCCAATTCAATTTACATCGGAACCCTAACAGCCGAATTAAAAAAAAAAGAATAGATTAACAAGCACTTAGTGCCTTCTTCGATTAGCAATCGAAAATTCGATAAAAAATCACTGATATTCCGGTTACGGAATCAGAACAAGGCAACGATTGCAGCACCACACCGCTTTGAACCCAAACCCTCCATTAGCGCAGCCGATGATAAGAACAAAGCTACCATCATTACTAATCAGCGCATCAAATTAATCGGCAACCGGGTAGTATCGATTCGATTAATCGAGTCGATCGATTTTAGAGTGGTCGTGAAATGTAGTAGTAATTATAAAGTAGGTAGATATTATATGGAATTGTGAAAAGAGCATATTGATCATAATTGTAATAAACAGCTTGTAGATCTTGTAAATATGGCTGTTGCTAATTATAGGTATATTTCTATGTCACCATGTTTTGTACCCATATTTGCAAAATAAAATGTCTTATCAATTTCATCCTATATATATTTTTTTCTCATGAAGATTACAGATTCTACACTCGAAGTTGTGGACGATTATTTTTACCTAAGACATTCGTGGATCTTTGACAGTTGTTAGGGGTCATCAGTCCGAAAGACTGAAAACGAGTGTAACCAATGGGTATCGTATATTATGGGTTTATAGTCTAGAGGTCAGATAGGCAGTCGCTCCATGTAAAATACTGGCATTCAGCTGCATCCAGTTTGACTGGGAGCTGACCTCAACGTAGTTGGGAAAAGGCTAGGCAGATTAAACTGTCCAGTTAAGTAGGTCCAATATCGAAAAAGAAGTCAATCATCGAATCCAACTGCGCTGGCCAGCATTCGGGAAACTGCGTAATATCATCTCGTCGCACATACCAAGTATTTCAAGACGAAAGTCTTTGACCAGTATTTGTTGCCAGTGATGACATATGGCACTGAAACGTGGTCGCTCACAATGGGCCTCATCAGATGGCTGAAAGTCACCCCAAAGGCAATGAAGAGGGCTATGTTTGGAGTTTCTCTACGCGATCGAATCAGAAATGAAGAGATCCGTAGGACAATCAAGGTGACTGACATAACTCGAAGAATTCCCAAACTTAAGTGGTAGTGGGCAGGGCACATTGCTCGCAGAACAGATGGCCGATGGGGGGCTGAAAGATTCTAGAGTGACCATCGCGTACCGGAAGTCATAGCGTTGGAGGACCTCTCACAAGGTGGACCGATGACCTGGTGAAGACCGCAGTAATCTGCTGGACTGGTCGAAGTAGTTGCTCGGGGGAGGCCTATGTCCAACAGTGCACATCTTCCGGCTGAAATGATGATGATGATGATCAATTTATTGAGTGTTAGATGTAATCTTCTGCTATTCCAAATTATTTTTTGTGTTGAGGAGCAATTAACCGAAATCGAATAATATACCTAAACATATATTTTTAGGGTTCCGTACCAAAATGGTAAAGAGGAACCCTTATGGTGCGACTCATTCTGTCTGTATGTCTGTCTGTCCGTCAGTCAAAGCTAGATATCTCAAGAACAACTAATGCTATCAACTTGGATTTTGGAATAGGTTTAGATGACGTTTGCCCAACTATTTTGCAAAGATAAAGAAATAAATAAAACTACTTTTTGCAACAGGGAAAGGGGACAGGACTGAAAGGGGATCTTAAAAAATCGAAGTGGGGCTACTAGGGCATATTTTTTTTAGGCCGTATAGTTTTCGACTTTTGAGTTTTAGTTTTTTACCTTTCCTCCCCTCATCTCCGAAGTAAGCTTAAATAAAAATCTGAAATTATACCATGTAATAAAAGTTTATGTAAAGATTACAGGAAAAAAAACGTTGTCTCTAAATAGCACACTTTATATACCTAGTATAAATAAATTTGATGGTACGGGACCCTAGGTGCGTGAGTTCTACTCGCTCTTGACCGGTTTTTATATTATTGGGTGGCAAACCAGCCTGATAGTAATCGGTCAGCAATACCAGAATTATTGCATATGCGTTACCATCCCAAAAACAAACCTGAAATGTCTCATTTCAGTAGAAATGACACATTTCAAGTTTGTTTTTAAGTTTCAGTACAAAAATATGACAATTTTTCATAACGTTTAATTTATTTAAACAGGTCCATTTTTTATAAACCAGAAATCCAGAACTGCAATCAATAGCTGATCAGCATTGAACTATAAAAACTGCACCTACAGCTCATTAAGCCCGGTACAATCACAACAAAGATTGCATAATTCAAGATTCCACTGAAAAAATGTACCACTTTGGTACGTGCTTCTCGGCCAAGGAAAAACGGTGAAATAACCGACACACGTACTTGGCTGCCAAGGTTGGCCAAATAGGAATTGGCGTGATAAACTATTCGAACGTGTTTACATCAGAATTGTGACAAAAAAGTTAAGTATTTATATTGGTATTTGATAGTCTGTTGTGACATAAGCTAAGTACTGTCAGTTCCAAAATTATGAAAGTTTATAACAAACTCTGTGCAGGTTATATTCTTACGCAATTACTCACTAAAGGAAATTACTAACACATCCACCTGTTTTTAAAGGTTTCAACTTTAAAAATCATCGCTAAAGTTGAATAAGTTGAAAAAAATAAACTTATTAATGGTCAAATGAACATCATCTATAAAGTGAGTTCGTTTACGTTTCCGGATGACAGCGATGCAGACGAGTACTTCGACGCCTAAATTTCCTATTTTTTGTATTTATTTGTACATATAGTTAGTCATCTAATTTTGTACCTGGTGTAAATAGTTAGTTGTGTTATATATTGTTATTAACCACTAGCAGCGCCCCTCGGTTTCACTCGCGTAAGTCTCGAACCCGTAGGAATATGAGCATAAAAGTATCTTATGTGTTCCAGGTTATAAACTATCTGTATGCCAAACATCAAAATCCGTGCAATAGATTTTGCGTGAAAGAGTAACAAACATCCATCCATCCTCACATACTTTCGCATTTATAATATTAGTAGGAAGTAGGATTTATTGTATACTAGCTGACCCGACGAACTTCGTACCGCCTAACAGTCGATTCTTTAATTATTATTTTTTTTAATACTTATTCTGCTATATTCAGGACTACAACTATTCAGGAATACTAACGTCACTCAATTGATTAGCCTTCCCGGAACCTCTCCACTAACACTTAAACTTTATGGTATGGTATTAAAGTTCAAATTGACTTATCGTATTATTACGAATCGATTGTATGGGAGTATAGAAAAGTGTGGTTTTTAGACCTTTTCAGGCAATTTTTAAATTTTTCTCTCCGTAAGAACCATCCTCGTACTTCAAGGAATATTCTAAAAAAAGAATTAGCAAAATCGGTTCAGCTGCTCTCGAGATTTGCGCTTAGCAACACATTCAGCGATTCATTTTTATATTATAGATGAAATAAAAAACCTAACTCTTTAAAGTGATGTAAAATTAGAACTTGTTAAGTACCCAAGTACGTTATTATTTAATTTTACAGTACCTACTCAAATAATCAAGTCAAAGCATTCAATTTGTTACGGGTACTACAAATTGACATTCACATGTACTATACGTTTTCTGATACATTTGTTTATATTTTCATTTGATACTTTTGGAATAGACCATAGCTACGTTTAGGAGTCGCTGTGACAAAATTCCTTAGAATTGTACACGACGGTTATCGCACAATAAAATTGCTAACTATTATATGGGTATTTCTTACAAAGGTTACACAAATCTTTATTGTGTTATTGGCAATGATTTTATACGAATGATTGTATGTTACGCTCGCATGAATTCGTCGGTTTTTATCAAAATCCGTAATTTGTTATTCTAGTTCCTATGTTGTGTGAAACAAAATGAGACATTTGAAGCATGAATCAAGTTTGAGGAAAAGGAAATATTTGTAAGGCATGAAATATTTAAGGTAGGTCTTTAATTTGAAGCTACGGTGGACGCCGGTCGAAAATGAAACAAAATACCTACTGGCCGAAACCAAAGCCTTGAGGACATTGTGAGCCTTATGGGAATGGTATGAACATGGATTATATTAGATTGTTTAGATTTGAGTAACAAAGATTGATACTCAATAGCGAGGAGCTCATGGCTAAGTACTAAAAGCCGCACGGGTCGTTTCATCAGGTTAAGCTACGCTTGCCGGGGTCAGTCCGTAGATGGGTGACCATCTTTACATACCGAGACTCCTCCGTGTCTCGGAAAGCACGTTAAGCCGTTGATTTCGGCTGTCATTCGTGGATCTTTGTCAGTCGTTACGGGTCGTCAGTAGCCCAAAAGTCTGACAACCAATCTTTCCAAGGTGTATCGTATTACCCAGTAACTAGGTTGTGGAGGTCAGATATTAGTATTCAGCTGTATCCGGTTAGACTGGAAGCCGACCCCAACATAGTAAAAAGTCTAGGCAGATTGAGTGGCTACAGTTAGTTCTATCTTCTACACATGATATGATAAGTATAGTTGCAGCATCCCTATCATTATACTACCACTATCCCTACCCTGTTTTTTTTCCTCTTATACCGCAAATGTGAAGTTTTCTGTCAAGAATTAACAGTATTTACAGTCTGTGACATGGTGTTGATGTTGATGTTCGAGGTAAATAAATTCGCAAAGCGGCAATTATAGTCAAGTATTGATGAACAATAAAAAAGTAATTTAAAAAAAAAAATACTTGACTTTAAAAAGAAATTAACTCAAAATTATGAAATAACTTTAATTTCGGAAGTCGGTGTCTTGAGATCTGTATTTTATTATTTTGCCACCGACTTCCGAAATTAAAGTTATTTCATAATTTTGAGTTAATTTCTTTTTGAAGTCAATTTATTTGTTTTAAATTACTTTTTTATTTCGTAAGTTTTAGTTTTAAGTAAAAACTGGAATATTTGTTTGTAATAAGTAGTTAATAGTTTTGTTATAAATATTGCACTAGAATTTGACCAAGGTTTTGAGATGTTTTCCCTTTGACACCACACCTGTAGCTCGTGTCAATAAGGCAGGCCGTCACACACGTATAAGTCCATTATCTTGAAAACTACTTAACCGATTTTGATGAATTCTGCACTGTTCTCTAAGTTGAAGTAAATGTATGCCAATAAAAATAAAATAGTCACGATACGATTAATAGTTTCGTAGAAATGCATGGACAAACATGCATACATACAAACAAACACACCTAAAAAATTTGTAGATTTGTTTGGAAGCCCTAATAGATTATCATATATGAACATATTCCAACTCCAATAATATTTCATACAGACTTATCGAATTGATAACCTCCTTTTTTTGAAGTCGGTTAAAACAAATCTAAATTATAGTGCAGATTTCAATACCATCAAAGATTACTTTGAAAGCCCTAATTAAGTAGTCCAAGTAAGTATATCATTAGGTCTTCAATTGCTACTTTTGACCGGTATTACGCACTATGTGTTATTAGCACCATGAAATTGAAAGTAGGGCGTGACGCGTGAGTAGTTATGTTCTCACGCTGTTGGTGTCTCACCGACAGCCTTGTTTGAAGACATGACGGTGGAGGACTGGTGCTGACTCATTGGTACATGGGCCCATAATGATATATTGTATATTGCTTTGTGCCCTGAGCCAAAATCTGGTAAAAAATACATAAATTTTTACAAATATATTCAAAAATCCGAGGATAACAAGTGTCCCTGACAGTTTGTCCAACAATTTTGTTTGTTTTTTATTTTCCACTTAGGAATATTTGGGTTATAATATTAAAAAAATGTGATAATTTGTCTATAAAATAAACCTATTTTTGCTTGTGATTAAATGTTTTCGATTTTTACTTAGGTACTGCCGCCCTTCCTTCATCTCCTCATTCCTTGCCTCATCTTACTTTTCCTCAAAGAATCTTTTTAACCAGGATAGTAATATGTTGAAATGAGTGATATTCACTTGTTTTAGTGATATTTATTTGTTTTTGTAGCATTATTTTTTGCTCAGA
Organism: Dicycla oo; assembly: GCA_948252095.1. Taxonomy (NCBI): domain Eukaryota; kingdom Metazoa; phylum Arthropoda; class Insecta; order Lepidoptera; family Noctuidae; genus Dicycla; species Dicycla oo. Next base: position 23,173,826 of record OX411714.1, read on the forward strand.
AAAATATCTCATGAGATCCATTTTACTTATTTTTTTATATAAATAGACCTAATGAGAAAACAATCATCACTAGATCCATTATAGATCTGGCCAATGGATCTTCTGAGATTGAATTGATTTTAGGGCGTTATACGTGCACACTAACACCGCTAGAAAACTTTTCAATAAATCAGAGTAAAACAAAGTAAGTACGTAAATTCGGAGTTGAGACGGTATTTTTAAGTGAAATTATTAATCCTGCATCTTTAGAGAAAACTAGCTTCTAAACGTGAAATCTGTCTACATGGAAGTCAACTACACCATAAAATATAATTATCCTATGGCAACAGTGTAGCTTTCTATCATTAAAATATTTTTTGTAATCGGATCACTACTTTCAGAGATTACCTCTTACAAACAAAATAAACAACAATTTTTTTTATATTCTTTTAGATTTAGATCACATGCGAATATTTATTTCTTAAGTTTCTTGACTTTCCTTGTCACTTCTGCGAGTATGCAGCTTTGAATCAAACGTTGTAAACAGCGCCATCTATACAGGTTTTCTGGAACTTCCGTCAACGCTACGCTCGCGCTACGTACAGGTTCAGCTGCGCTGGCACACGTATTTATTATACAACACAGAGCGGCACTGGACATTCATTACATCAAGACACGATTGCTGTTAGTCAGTAAACAGATGGGTATAACGTATTGTAGCTTTTCCACGAGATGGCGCTCGGACCGAAGCAAAGATACCTTAAAGAGACCTTATAGTTTTTTCGAAATACGAGTATTACTGTAGCTGTATCAGCCTACCGAAATGTACAGCTAGCTTAGTTGTAACTTTAAATAAATCAGGTTATTTGTTTAAAGTTATATTTATGCTAATATTTTTATATGCTTTGAATAAAAGCAATAAAATGAAATTAAAATAGTTATTAAATGAATTATGTTTTGAACTGAAAGCCTGGTCCTCACAACAACAAGCTAATTTAATTAAGAAATCCCTAATAAGTACTCTCATTTAATAATTTTAGACGACAAGCTCTTATTAAGTACATCATAATTACATCATAATTGTTCACATAAAATTATACGACACGAATATGGAAGACAATTTGATATTTATTTTTAGCGACTATTATGTGAAATACTACATCAAAATTAATAGCTCACCATTTTAGATAGGCATCTAATGGATCATTTACACGGAGAGAGTTTTTAGTCTCGAATTTACGATTATCGAAAGGAATTACATAATGATGTACCCAAAAAAGTTTGAATCGTGTAGTACCTACACACGTGAGTGAGGACGTAGAGCAAGAACTGCCACGACTTTCAAAATTGGAAGCGTAGGTATGTGTAAACAAAAATCGTATTTCAAATTTTCGAATGTCAGTTCGAGAAAATCACCCGACTTTTTATATTTCTCCCTTGAGTGTGGCGAGTCTAGCCAATGAGACTTATGGACATTCTCACTTCTAGACAATAAACTCTCCCCGTGTAAATGACCCGTAAGGACCAGGTGGCAGATTCTGACTAGTTAACAATATGCACTTGATCTGCCAAATCTGTTTATAACAAGTATGTAAATGTGAATAGAAAGAACAGGCACACGATGTGAATTGTAAATAAGGAATATCAAGGATCAGTATGATTTACGATGGCAGATAGGCGAATAGATATTTAGATATGCAATTCTATTGAGGAAGGAAGTGAGTTGATGAAACAGTTTATTTTAATAACTTTATACATTTACTAAGATGTTCTCAAAAGATCCTATTTGTATAATATGCAGCCTGCCAATCCTTATCGGTCTAAAAGTCATCATTGTTGCAAATACATAGATACTAAGTGTTTGTTAGTGTTTCAGAGTACTTTACTGTTGTTATAATATTAGAAATTAGATATTAGGCTCCTGTAGCAGAAAGGGATGAAAACTTTGTATCTTTATTGGGGGTCCTGTATCAGAAAGGGGTGAAAAATTAGTATCATTATTGTGCTCCTGTATTAGAAAGGGATGAAAAATTAGTATCATTATTGGGCTCCTGTATTAGAAAGGGTTGAAAAATTAGTATCATTATTGGGGTCCTGTATCAGAAAGGGGTGAAAAATTAGTATCATTAGTGGGCTCCTGTATTAGAAAAGAATGAAAAATTTGTATCATTATTGGGCTCCTGTATTAGAAAGGGATGAAAAATTAGTAGGTATCATTATTGGGTTCCCGTATTAGAAAGGGATGAAAAATTAGTATCATTATTGGGCTCCTGTATTAGAAAGGAATGAAAAAATTGTATCATTATTGGGCTCCCGTATTAGAAAAGGATGAAAAATTTGTATCATTATTGGGCTCCTGTATTAGAAAGGAATGAAAAATTTGTATCATTATTGGGCTCCCGTATTAGAAAAGGATGAAAAATTTGTATCATTATTGGGCTCCTGTATTAGAAAAGGATGAAAAATTTGTATCATTATTGGGCTCCTGTATTAGAAAGGAATGAAAAATTTGTATCATTATTGGGCTCCCGTATTAGAAAAGAATGAAAAATTTGTATCATTATTGGGTTCCTGTATTAGAAAGGAATGAAAAAATTGTATCATTATTGGGCTCCCGTATTAGAAAAGGATGAAAAATTTGTATCATTATTGGGCTCCTGTATTAGAAAGGAATGAAAAATTTGTATCATTATTGGGCTCCTGTATTAGAAAGGGATGAAAAATCTATGTGAACATAATATGATAATAACATCACGCCTGATGAAAAATTTGTATCATTATTGGGCTCCCGTATTAGAAAAAGATGAAAAATTTGTATCATTATTGGGCTCCCGTATTAGAAAAGGATGAAAAATTTGTATCATTATTGGGCTCCTGTATTAGAAAGGGATAAAAAATCTATGTGAACATAATATGATAATAACATCACGCCTGAATTCCCCGAATAGTTGGGCAGAGGTGTATACTAGAACACCATCAGTCATGTTTAAGTCCCATTTAATAGGGGAAGCCAATTGTCATCAACCGGGGACAGATCCTGATTCCGGCTGCTTTTGAAGAAAACAAACGACAAACAACCAATAACACTTTGCGCGACTGAAACCTCACGGTATTTTTTTTTTTTTTTTGGTTGGGAGATCATCAAATAACTTCTCCCGCTCTGGGCGGAGCGGGAGGACATATCAGACTTTTACTGACTAAAACCCACCCGTGTTCCTTCAGTTGCCTCTGTCAGGGCCACGGTAACTCTTTCAAACAACTCGCAACCCTGACAGGCATCGGCGCCAGCGGACCCCGGCAGTTAGTGCTGACATCTCATTGAGGTACGCGTGGAACACAACGCGCCGTCGATCCGGGCCTAGTCCTTACCGGACTGCTAGCTACGCATTGCTCGGCGTCTGCAAGCCTGCGCCTACGGTGGCCGGAAATTGGCTCTCAATTCCTGACGACCAGAGCGTGTCCTGCGGCGACTAGCGGCGTGAGGGCGCAAAGATTGCCTCTCCCTCACGCGTTCCGCCTCCTCCTTCGCGAAACCTCACGGTCTGTAGTTGCGCTTGCAATTTGCGACCACTAGGCCAACGAGGCAGTCGATCAATGTGAAATTGTCCATAGCTAAACGAAAAAGATCCAACCCACAACATACTTAATGTGGGTTGGATCTTTTTCGTTTAACTATGGACAATTAATACTTTAAACTCCTTAGCAACAGAATAACGAATTACATATAATGTAAACATTGTAGCTATGTAGATGTATACGCACTAACGTACTATACACCTGCTTTATTTAATAAATTCACGATTAGAATGTTTTGCACTGAAAGTAGGTTAAATGTTGATGAGTGCGATTTCACACTTACCTTGGAATTGGGAAAACCTTCGTCGTTATAGCTATTAGCTATGTTCAACTGTTTATGTCGTCTCATGATTTATATGGACCCTAAACTATATATAATATAATATAATATCCTTCTACAAAATATACACTTGCGTGCAAAAAAGTTGACCCTCCCCGTACTCTCTTTTTGAGAGACGATATATGAAAACATTACAAAAACATTAATGAATATTTTGATTATTTTATGCTGTGTGAAGGTAGGTAAGATGGTTTATTTACAGATGCCCCAGAAATTGATGAAAGCAATATTCTTGACAAGAACGACTACTTCACAACTTCACATGTAAATTAGGTACTTCAGGACTTAATAGTTACTTAATCGCAATGCAGCGATGGTAATGCTGGATGCCTTTTTTCACCGATCAGAATTTCAACTTACAATGGAAATTCCTGATTGAAAATTGGTTGAATCTGAGTCTCATACTTTATTCGTTGCGTTACTTGTCTGGGAAGAAAATAGGAGGTTGGGATTTCCCTGACGATTTGAACACACAGTACGGCTTATTTGAAGTGTGGTTACCAGCCGCTTGGTAATCAGGGCCAGATAAGAGTCATGTAAGAGGTAAGAGTCGGTAAGAGTCATGTAAGGGTTTTCCTTTATTTTAAACGCATTACTACTAATATAAACAGCTGTTTTACGGTCTAGCATATATAGAAACTCACTGTTGAAGTTCGTAGGAATTCGCCAAGAACATGGGTAGCATTTTCTCACGACCTTTCTCAATAGTGATAGTGTTTTGTCATCAAATTATATTTAATAGATTTCTGCAACGAGATTTACAACTCACCAATCGAGGAAATCACTTAAAACATAAACTTACCAATCAGGTTTCCATGTAAATTCTAGATCAGATACAAATTAAGAGTAATTGAAATTATTCCACTAATCTTTATTACTAATAGTAATGTAATAGCAAATTTATGCACACATTTGCACAGAAATCACTTTTAATTATTATTTGTGAATAATTTCAAGTGCCCTTTACAACTAGACCACTGTTATAAACGCGATATCAATCATGTGTCATATATAACTGTCATGATTGCAAAAATCGATAAAAAAGTGCATCGGTGATGATATTTTTCAATGTTAATAAGTTCTCACGCTGATATTGATCTAGGTTAATCACAATAACGCGCTTGAGTTGGTGAACGCAGGGCTAAGAGGTCCATTGGCGACATAGAACTGGTGGATGCCAAGCTTCACAGCTTGGCTCATCGCCGCAAGGTTGTCTGCTTGTCGGTCTTCTACAGTTTGTACGGTGAGTGTGCCCAAGAACTCCACGACCTGAGTCCTTCTACCATCGGACAATTAGACGTACTGCCAGTTACCATCCCTACGTAATTGATATTTCACCAATTCGCACTAAGCGTTTCCAAATGTCATTTATAATGCGCACTGCAAAAGAGTGGAACTCACTGCCTGCGTCTGTGTTTCCGAGCGCATACAACCCTAATCTCTTCAAAGTGAGAGTGAACAGGCTTCTTCTGGGTAAGCTCACTCCATCGTCGACTTTGTCTCTGTCACCTCTGACCTAGACTAGAGTCAAGAGTAAACCCATCTAAATTATAAAAAAAATAAAAAAAAATAAGATAAAATTTCTAATAAATTATAGATGTATTTGAGTTGAATAAATCAAACTATTTAACAAACGATTTCAAGATTAATCTAATCAGTAAATCAATTCAATGAAATTATAATTTTGTTAGTTAGCTGTTTTAATGTTGGTTTATTGATCAAAACAACAACAACTGTTTTTAAAGTAGACTGATTCAATACCAGATAACATTGAAACCAGCGAGCGGTCAGTCTATGAATATAAATCCAATACAGGGTGACTTTGAAAACATGCGAAAAAGTTTAAGGGGGTGTTCTAACCATCAATAAGAATAACTTTTACTATGACACCAACTAAGAACTTGCAAAAAAAAATCGATCCTCTCATGGGTCCCATATTAAAAGTTATTCATATTGATTGGTAGAACACCTCCTTAAATTTTATCGCATGTTTTCAGTCAACCTGTATAAGTTTATATTGTCCTAAACTGAACTTACAAATGTGTTTTGGCTTGGTCATCATCTGCCTAGCCTTAGTAACGTTTTCCAGGTGACATTATGTAGTTTTTACGAATCGGGATGCAAGCCTACCAAATGAGGCTAAGTAATGAGACTTCTTAAGCTGGGTATTCACTATGTTTGCGCACCGATTGTGCTCTGCGCATCTAAGTATTTTAATCAATCTACAAAAAAAATCCATTTTGATTTCCAAAAAAATAAAAATCCTTTTGATTTTTGTATTATAGCCTAGAAACTGCGATTGGTACCAAATCGGTATAGATAGTTTTTAAAAAGACAAATGTCAAAAGAAGACCATTGAAAAGAGACGATAGTCATGTTCTGATTTTGAAGTTATTAGAGAACCTATTAAATATTCGCCATAAAAATGGTCACCACAACAATGGAGATACGCGGAACTTGGTAAATGTGTCAACATAGTGGATAACCAGCCTTTCGAGTGCTCAAGGTTTGTTCAACGAAATCTTCAAACGGCTGGTTGACACTTCCCGTGACCCAAGGGCTGGCTTTTACCTTGGCCAGAGGTTAATTAAGCATTGCCATACAAACGTGGCAATGCCGCCAGTCTCATGGGTACATTACCAGACGACAGCGATGCGGAGGAATTATTCCATATTTTAGTTTTTTTAATAGTTTTAGTTAGGTTAGGATACTATATTTTTAACTTGATTATTAATAAATATGTACCAGCCTTACCTATACGCGCCATAAGGTATAATCATAAGTTACAATCTGCTGTAACATTATTCGCTGATGATGCAATTTTAAACCAAATTACCTCATTGTCAACTGTGCATTCAATGTCACTGCTATTTACATATTTTAAGAAAACAAAATAGGCTTTTAAAAAGGCCAAAACGAATTCAAATAAATGTTATCTTTCTCAAGATTTTATTTGAACACAAGAATGTTAGAAAATTCCTTTTCTAGTTATTTCAATTTATATGATATCTTTCAATCTCTTAATGTGATGAGGAGCTTGTGGCTAAATAATAACAGCCGTACGGGTCGATCCATCAGGTTAAGCTACGCTAGCCGGGGTTAGTCTGTGGATGGGTGACCATCTTTTCATAGGTACCGAGACTCCTTCGTGTCTCGGAAAGCACGTTAAGCCGTTGGTCCCGGCTGTCATTCATGGATCTTTGACAGACGTTACGGGTCGTCAGAAGCCCGAAAGTCTGACATCCAGTCCTACCAAGGGGTATCGTATTACCCAGTAACTGGGTTGTGGAGATCAGATAGGCAGTCGCTCCATGTAAAATACTGGTATTCAGCTGCATCCGGTTAGACTGGAAGCCGACCCCAAGGTAGTTGGGAAAAGGCTAGGCAGATTGATTTCAATCTCTTAATGTTTGCGCCTGCATTTTATGTTAAGATTCTAGTGTTTATTAACAGAATTTAGAATAAAATTACGTATAGATTGAATTTATCGCTTGTAAGGATTTTATCACGATATAAGGTGAAAAGGTACAAACCAATAAATCCTTGTGTGTTGAATCATAGAATGATGATATATCTTATCTTTTATAAATCGACTAAGCGTTGAATACATCAGCATCGATTAGGGTGCAGCAATATATTCTGTGAGTTAAAATGTATGTGATAAGTTACATGAATAAATATTACTTTATAATGGAATATTTTGTTAAAAATATCTACAGTACCAACTTGTCATTTATTTTTTTTTTTAGTTATAGGTTACGAATAAATAGATAACTATATGGTAAAGTGTAGTCCAGTAGCTATAGCTTTATTTTTAGCGTAGGGTTCTTTCCTTCTGTATAAAAATAAGATAGCCTGGCCTTAGGGTTTGGTTTATGGCAAACTTGTCGTTTCCAATAACGCGGAGCTGGGCGGAGTGGAGAGGAGCCGACCGTGAATTGACAAATCACAGTGCTCGAACCCTCCACTCCGCGTTAGTGAAAACAGTGTAAGTGGAGCGGAGCGAAGCTGAGTGGACTTTCAAATAATATATATGAACGCGCGGCCTCGAGGCGGACAGAACGGAGTCGAGCACTGTGGGCCAACCAATCACAGTGCTCGAAATCTTCACTCCGCTCCGCTTCAGTGGAAACAATTGCCACTTTTCACTGCTCTTCTCCGCACCACTCCACCCAGCTCCACGTCAGTGGAAATGTACCCTTAGGCCCGGGCTCCACCAAAGCGGAGATGGGCGGAGAAGTGCGAAGCAAAGAGAAGGGGATATGCTTAAAAGCTAGGTTGTGTGCATCTAAACTGTGAGCAGATGCGTACTAGCTAGACCTTAGCAGAGATGTCTTCTGGCTAGAACGGAGCTGAACTGCGTGCGGCGAGCGTTGGATGTGGCACGGTCGCGACGGGCGGGTTGTGCGACGCGGCGGACTAGCAGTGCTGCTCGCCGCACGTCGCTCTCATCTCTTCTCGTCTCCGCTGCGCGCCGTCGCCAGCTTGCGAGGCACAGCTCACATCTCTGTTTTGTTCGCACTAAGCAAATATGAGACATCTCCTCTCCTCTCTACTCAACCGTATCCAACGTAGCTAAGCGGAGACGAGATATTTAAATATCGAAGTCCTATTGGTTGTTTCCAACACATCTCCTCTTCTCTCGTCTCATCCCCGCTTTGGTGGAGTCCGGGCCTTATCCGAACAAGCTAATCGAAAATCAAACCTTCTAAATTTGGCCTATTATTAAAACATTAGTAGTTATGATCTTAAAACGTGCAATACAGAAAATTATCAGACTAATAGCGAGTATCATAGCTATTCACCTAACAAATGTTTACTTCACTCCACCAAAAGCTATTTATCGGATTACAAAACGAATCTCGCAAGCTCAGACTTGCTCCCTAAATGATAATTCGCTTAACTATTTAAGTCATAAATTATATTATTTATCGCATACCTTACTGCTGAGGAAACTAAATTATTTGTAAATTGAATTAGATGATACTTGTGGACCTATGTATGGAATGGAATTGGTATAATTGGATGCAATATTTTCTCTACAAACACGTAACGGCTGGAAAAACTTATGTTGAGCGCACTTTCAGGTTAAGTGGTGTCAAACATAACGGACATCGTCATCATGTCATCGTCAAGTGTTTTCCATCTTGCTTTTCTCCCATTGAGAAGCATAAGTGCAGCTACTTACATAGTTGAGATTTTTACTTCAAATAACTAAAACTCAATTTGTTTTAATTAAAATGTGCATTTGCACTTTTTAATTGTAAGAGAATAGGTCAGATAGAAAACTGAAGCTAGTGGCCCATTCCAAATGCTAGGTTCCCTTTTGGTGACCTCAGAATGTTAGCTGACTTTTTGTGGACACCGCACAAAATATCTATCCAAATAAATAACCACATTATCACAAAAAACATGGTTAAGTATTCTGCGATCTAGCATCATCATCTGCCTAGCTTTTTTCCAGCTATGTTGGGGTCGGCTTCCAGTCTAACCAGATGCACCTGAATACCAGTATTTTACACGGAGTGACTGCATATCCGACCTCCACAACTCAGTTACTGGATAATACGATACCCCTTGGTAAGACAGGTTGTCAGACTTTCGGGCTTCTGGCGACCCATAACGACTGTCAAAGATCCACGAATGACAGCCGGGACCAACGACTTAACGTGCTTTCCGAGGCACGGAGGTGTCTTGGAGAAATGATCACCCATACACGGACCAACCGCGGCAAGTGTAGCTGCAACCTAGCACATGATCAGAAAATTAAAGCCATCTGTTTCCGATACCAACTATCAACACTTATCTTATTTTCTCAACTCAACATCGAACAACATCATCATAAGATTTTTATCCTTCAGCTGTACCACACATTATCTGGTAAAACAGCTACAACTATCTAGAATGGAATCTGTTTACCAAACACGGCTCCTAGTGTTTAATATTCAACAATGCAGGTCAGCGAGCGCTTCCAAATACGTTACATCTATGGTGCTCGTCCTGACTGCGAAAAACCTGATTCACACTAGCGAGAAATTTACTGCACATTCTTGTCTCGCCTAGGTACGAGACTATCTTAACGTTTGTGCAGACTTGTAGTAACAAGTGTAACAAACGACTGGCATTAGCAAACCAGAGGATCTAGATAGGTGCCAACGTGGGCCAAATAGAACTGCGGATTGACTTCCAACATCTTCACATTAAGAAAGGATTAAATTCTAATTACCTATACATTTTTAAACTGACAATCATATTAAACACACATGTGTATAGGGTGACTGGTAGATAGTGACCGATACTTAAACACATGATTGTACTCATGAGAACAAACCACTTTTAATAGGGGACCAAACCTGGACTCGTGAAAAAAATAAAATTACGAGTTATGCGAAAAGTTGTTTGTTATCATGAGTACAATCATGTGTTTAAGTATCGGTCACTAATTACCAGTTACTCTTATGTATATATCGAGATAAAAAAAATGTAGGAAATATCTCATTCCTACTTGATGGTGTTAATGATAGTGAGAAACCTATTATCATATACTTCTTCCGCAGCAAGTTATGCAATAAAAAATCCACGATGCATCAGCTCCTCTCAGTCACATTATAGTCCAACACGTTCATTCAATGGATCACAATTGAATAATAACCAATTTCCTTCAGTTAACACTCCTTGAGAAGTAACAAGCAATTGATGATGACTGATGTTTATTTCTCAATGAGGACTCGGTACGGAATTTTGTTATAATATTTTCTGGATCATTGAAGATAGATGCAGATTGCGATGCAGGATTGTATATATATACAATATTACTATTACTCTTACCGTTATCATCGTCTAACTTTGAATTGTCAGCCTGGCCTTTCTCAGATATGTTAAAGCCTTTATGACAAACCTGATAGGTTATCAGAATTCTTGTATTTATAAGCTGCTCAAATTTTTGATGTGAAACATCTATTGGCGCGCCTTATTGGTAAGATCGACTAGTATACCGCGACGGCAATGGCATGATGCTCTCTTGTGCCATCTTGCATCCTTTCCACTATTTGTCACATCTGCCGGGCGTCCCGTGACGGCTCTCACCTTATCACCTTCTAGAACCTAGAAGCTCTTCCATTTAGCAATATTAAGAAATCATTTTGGTTCTACGTCATCATACATTTATAATGAGCACCCCGAGCAACATTATACAATGTAACACTTATTGATCATTTCAAATTAAGATCAAAGACCGATCTGTCACGAAGAATATTTCTGCATCAATCGTGAATGACCGTAGACGGTGTGTTGGGCTTAAGTAATCTGGAATTCGAACTGCGGAATCTATCGATTTGGATTGATGCAGATATGGAATTTGATTGCAACGCGGCGAATGATTCGATCGTAATCGATTTTATTACAGCTCACTTTAGTACTATAACTACTATGGTTTGCTGTTAAGTTCAGCTGGATGCAACCATTATGATGGAAGTTGCATGACGTGGAACATATTCTGTGAGAAAATCATTATGTAGGTATATTCAGTGTCTGGCGTCTCTTACTATGTGTATACAGCGGTGGAATGGATGATTTTCTGTAATGATGAGCATGTTTATCTACTTTGAGTGAAACACTTTTGACGGTAAATTAGGATGAAGGTTAAAATGGATTTGTATCTTGACACTAATGAGTTAAAAATTAAACAGCCTTCTCGCTGCCATCCTTGAAACTATTACTGTATCTAATATTCCCCATATCTACGCATGAAACAATAAAACACATTCATCATAAACCATCACTAATTTAAGTAAGTAAGTAAGTAATTTATTTCAAAACTTCAGAGTACGTTACATCAATGTGGTCTCGACTCTTGAACTAGGACATCCTATATGAAAGGGGTCGAGGTTTCTCCAGTTACATGGATCAGTATATATATGGGCTTAGTCAAGATACAATTTATACTTCTTTATTACTATACTTTTAACATAAAATTGAAATAAAACAGGTTAAAAAAATGGCAAATACATAATGAACAAAGAATTTATGTGACCCAAAAAAGTTTGAAGTTTCCAGGTCTTCCAAGTCAAGATTTTCCAGTCAAAGGAGAATTTGCGTTCCTCACCAAGAAACGCCTCGTCGAAACCATCATCAGTACCGTAAAATGGGGTTAGTTTGATACTACGGGGTTACTTTGATAACAAATTTCGACTTATGAAAAACTTATTTTTATAATATCTACAACGCCATATTAAAAACATACTAACAGTAGTCGGCAGTTCTGATTAGTTTATTTTTAATATGGCGTTGTAGATATTATAAAAATAAGTTTTTCATAAGTCGAAAGTGGTTACAAAGTAACCCCGTAGTATCAAACTAACCCCATTTTACGGTATGTCAATCTTGACGTGTGGTAGCCACGGCCGATTCTTCGATAGATTCTTCGCATTTTCATGCGCATTTTGATTTAGTTTCTGTCAAATTGATATATCGCCCTGTTTTATTGGTATTGAAGAATATTGCAGTACCTACCATAGAAGTAAACGTTTGGAATTTTTTACATTCGAATCGCCCTACTGATATCGAATGAATTTCCAAAACAAACAATTGATATCAAAGTATGCTAGCATGTACTCCATTCATTTCTCCTCTATTCTACTCTTGCTTTAGAAAAATAACTATATTATTTTCCACTATCAAAATTGTCCCAAAATCTTGTCCCAAAATCTATTTGATAATTGATTATTGCCATTCGTTGACCAGCCTAATATTACGACAATAACATGCATGTTAATATACGGTCATAACAGCAACTCAGCATAATTAAATAAAATGGCAAAGTAATCAAGTACAACTTAAGATGCTTTGTAAGCAATCTAAGTTAACGGTGGGTCCGTGTTACCCTTTTATTACGATGCAATACTTCAGGCAATGCCCGGCCCTCTGGGCGTTATGGTTACTACACGATATTCTGTTGTACACATAATAATTTACAATGCAATTAATAATAAATTTGACGCATCTGATTTAATTCACACATTTATAAAGTAAGCATTTAATGTTTTGTGTATTCTGCAAATTAAAACCTGATAGAATTTCCAATGCAATGCAGAGTTGCTAAATCTTATATAAAGTACTGTTCATAAACATACTCAAGTATGTTTTAATACACTCCTTATTGATAAAACAATACAATAATTTTAAGTGCAAGTAAGTAATTATTTAAGAAACAGGCCCCTTTACCACCAGGGCCGGTTTTGCAGCCGAAGTGTGTGGCAAGAACCATCGTCACGTGCCAATCTATAGGATTCTAATACAGCTGAAACGCCGACGGTGACAAGAGCTCATCGGTTCGCGAGCCACATTTTCATGGAAGGTGGGTAGGCTTTTAGTTTGGGAAACAACGAGTGTCGATACTCTTGCGCCATCATCTTCCTGACCCAGCGTACTGAGCTGGCGCCGCTGCTGCGACTCCTGGAAACTTTAAACGGCGTAAATATATAAACCTTATTGGTAATTATATTTTCGAGCCAGTTGGGGTTGAAACCGTCGGGCCGTGGGGTCCGAGTGCTCATGGTATCTTTAAGGAAATCTCGAAACGGCTGGTTGACACTTCCCGTGACCCAAGGGCTCGCTTTTACCTTGACCAGAGGCTAAGCATTGCCATACAATGTGGTAATGCCGCCAGTCTCTTGGATACATTACCAGTAGACAGCGATGCGGATCAATTTTTAGACGCCATATTTTATTTTGTTACTTAAAGGTCATTAAATAGATTATTTAACAACTTTAACGAATACTTATATTACCTATGACTACAAGAAAAAAATGTAAAACTAGTATTTTTTTAACCAATTAAGTAATTGCACATGCCATTCACACGCACACTATAATTACCATCTCAAATGAGTTCCTCCATAATCATGTAGTTAACTAATCGTTTGTTGACATTACAAAAACGACTCCAATCGAGATTGATTCATTGAAAGCCGTTCTGAGATACCAATTACAGTAATTAAACTGTACACTCTTAGTTATAAGTTCATTGCGAAATGGTTGAAAAAGTTAAGGTCCTTGGCCTGAGTTAAAGATGGATTACTTTTAAAATATTGTTTTGCAACACGTCGTATTGATATTTTAATAATTTTGAACCTAATCAGTCAAGCTTTCAAGCCGATATATGCTGATACTGACCTTTATAATAATACAAAAAAAAGCGTGAAAGCTCTGTTGAAATAACGTTTTTCTTAAGCTTTTGCTTTTCTTTGAAGCTGTCATCATAATCATCAGCCCACAGTGCACTGCTCAACGTAAGGCTTCTAAAACCACTTAGAATAACAAAAAAAAGTAAAATTGTAAGTGGAGTTAAAGCAACATCTTCGACGAAGATCGTCGCTCCACCTAGCTGTTGCAGTAACACAGAAACAATCACATACATTCCTATCTTTGAACATCAATGGAATGCACAGGTGCTTCCGCTTGGTCACATCGCGCCTTTTCATAATTGTTAGCGCCAGAAGTAAGCTGATAGTTCACACGCTTTCAATCATTCTTGAATCTTGTATCAATTTTATTTTATTATCAGTTTTGGTGATCAGGTGTTGTTTTGTTCAACTGACAGCTCAACAGACTTTTTGATTAAATTTTTGTGTTATATTTTTGGTTTCACATATAGTGAGGGATACAAGTGGTTTCCCTTGATTTTCTCTCGTATCACTTCCTACGACAAAAACATTGAAATCCAGCTCGATCTGCTCTTAATGTTTACGGAAATTAATATGAATGTTACTGCAAAAATCTGCTTATATCTGCGAATTCCACGTATCAAAAACATGACTAACCACTTTAATGTCATCTTGTTTTATAGTAATCTTACTACCTAATCGATTTTTTTCACAACCTTGATGTCGTTTAACATAAGATAATATCAAGTCACTATTCCCTGGGGTGTTAGGCTTATGTGGTACACCCACATTTCGCCATTTGTGTTTAAGTTCCATGTAATAGGAGGTACGCCTATTGGCATTATTAACACTCCGAGCTGGTACTGAGTAATCCTGATGTAATGTCATTTTCTAGTCATTAAGGCGTAAGCAAGCAATATCGTTCTATATTCTATAAATATTCATCCTCATCATCATTATCCTGCCCTTATCCCAATCTGTTTTGGGTCGGCGCAACATGTCCCTTTTTTCATACTTCTCTAGTAGTCGTCACCTCGGTAGTCACTTCCTATCTAGCCATATCATCTTTCTTTCCTTTTTTCTTTCATATACTATGAATAATATCATCGCATAACCGCTCCAATATTACATACATCGCAAGATTCACAACACATTAGCTTTAACAAAGTGTTGGCTCATCCCCGTATTGTTGATCAGGCTTCGTGCCATCATTCTTACTTCACTGCTTGCAACAGTGTGACTCTTAAGAAACATGTAAATGTACCCTCAAGCAGTGACTTACGTGCAGGGATGCTATTTATTTGTTAAGTGGATGTAATGTAATTATAGGTATGAGTTTATTTCTCGTGTTGTTCTCTTTGTTTCCCACGGAGACGTAATGATGATTTTTTTTTTTTTATTAATGCTCATTGAATTGATTTGAACAAAATATTTTACGATTTTTATTGACCTATTTTATTCTAACCTTTGGTTCCGACTCTCATTTGCAGGTCTTTGACAATCGTAACGGGTAGGGTAGCCCAAAATTCTGACAACCAGTCTTACCAAGGGGTATATAGTATTACCCAGTAACTGGGTTGTGAAGGCAGTCGCACCATGTAACATACTGGTATTCATTCATCTTTATCCTGTTAGACTGAAAGCCGACCCCAACATAGTTGGAAAACGGCTAGGCAGAATGATTTTTAATAAAAATCAACCTTCACCAGCATCAACCGATCCTCGACTTTAATCTAAGTAGCCTAAGAGATCATTTAATCCTTTTGAACATTTTACAGGTAAAATTTTCATATTAGTGAGTCTTCATGAAATACTAAAGCTAAACATAATCAAAATAAGTCCATGCCAAAAGGTAATATAACCTATTAGGTTCTTACAGGATTGTCACACCCACATTTATGTACACGCCATAACTCTACCGCCCATGTCCATTCCAAGTGTCTTTTAGTTTATCGAGATAATTGATTTCGATAAAGTCAATTATCGTTGTAAATGCTTGCCACTATATCCAAGCTGTTTGAATAGGTCATGATAGAAATAGCAGGTGGAAATGAGCGCCCCTTGAATATCTTTACACTCGATTTGGCTTTCATTATTTCCATATTTCATGTGGATTTCTCATCTGCCTAGCCTTTTCCGTCCGGCTTCCAGTCTAACCGGATACAGCTGAATACCAGTATTTTACATGGAGCTACTGCCTGCCTGACCTTCACAACCCAGTTACTAGGTAATGATACTCCTTGGTAAGACTGGTTGTCAGACATTTGGGCTACCCTACCCGAAACGACTGTCAAAGATCTACGGATGACAACCGGAACCAAAGGTTAGAATATAAAATAGGTCAATTTGAATGAACATAAAACCGTAAAATATTTTGTTGTATTGACACTCTGAATCAAAGTAGACAGGACTACGATTTACTTTTTTTAGAACGCGATCATCTTGTATTTTTGGTACTTACCATAAAATCACGACTATTGATTACAAGAAAGCACGAATATTAAATGCTAAAATAATGATTAATAAAATTGGGGATTTTACTTATGATGAAAATGGAATGTCGACGCATGTATAAAATAACAAATTTATTATTAGGCTGCAATTTATTAGCTAAAGAAAAAATTGTTCATTATAAATTAAATAACAGCGATAAACTGCACAAGCATAATTAAAAGTTAAATACTGCACACTGCGTTAAATCGCGAAAAGATCGTAAGAGTTCGTGCCGAGTTATAAATAAAACAACCGTGTAACCGGACCGGTTAGGCGCAAGCGCATCGCATCGTGTACATTGCTCGGTGGCCAACATTTACCGTAAAGTGGGACAGTAGGCCGGGTTTATTTATTACGGACACAGGCCTGCACAGTTGGTGTTTACGAATAAGTATTCATAACAATTTTATGTTTTTGCGAATACGAAGATCTGAAAGACGTCATACAATACATACGAGCAGTCTTTTCAAATAGTAGATACCTTATAAGAAAATTAATTATTATTAACCGACTTCAAAAAAAGGAGGTTATCGATTCGACACGTATGTATGTAATATTATTGGAACTGCAATATATTCATATATGATAATCTATTAGGACTTCCAAACAAATATACAAAATGTTATAGATGTATGTTTGTTCACGCATTTCTCCGAAACTATTAATAAGATCATGACCATTTCATTTTTATTGGCTTACATTTACTTCAACTTAGAGAACAGTGCCAGTTTCATCAAAATCGATTAGGCAGTTTTCAAGATAATGGACCAATACGTGTAAGTATGACGGCCTGGCTTATTGATACGAGCTACGGGTGTGGTGTCAAAGGGAAAACATCTTGGTCCAATTCTAGTTGAATATTTGTAACAAAACTATTAACTACTTATTACAAACAAATATTCCAATTTTTACTAAAAACTAAAAATTTGAAATAAAAAAAATATTTAAAAAATTTAATCGACTTCAAAAAGAAATTAACTCAGAAATAAACTAACTATAAACTAACTTAACTTTAATTTTGGAATTCGGAGGCAAAAAACTAGAATACAGATCCTAAGACACCGACTTCCCAAATTAAAGTTTTTTCATAATTTTGAGTTAATTTCTTTTTGAAGTCGATTTGATATTTTTAATTAGCTATGAAACTTATTTATAACTTACTTACTTCATTACAATCCACATATAGCCCGTGAACTTCTGATACCTCCTAACTAGGATTTTTGCGCAAAACTTCCAACTCGTAATTACGAGTAAAACAAAATTAAAAAAATTAAATTAAATAAAAAAAAAAAAAAAAAATACAACATAATAAATACTAACTGCATTTAATTATGATGTCATAAGAGACATAAATACTAGCCAACAAACATTTGGTTTTACAAAAAATTCTCCACGAAATATTAATAAATTAGTTTTATGTTCCTCCTGTAAAATTTGTTTGTAGGTCCTGGAAGTTCACGGACGATATGAAGTTGTGGTTACATATAACGTGCTAAAGCATTGTTTCAATTACATGGCATAACACCTGTAATGAGTAAAATGTTTTCATTCAAATGTAGCCATGACGTGATTTTATCTTACAAAACATTCAATCGTATCATCACCATTAAAAAAAAATCCCATTTCCTCATTATAATGTTCCACTTTTAAATACCCGCCAAATACAATCTCTCCACAAACCATTGCGAAGTCGATTTAAAACCATGTCCATTGTTCTCTCAAAAGCTGGTGACCCTCGACCTAGAGCATTATTGCCCATCAGTACGCCTTGTATGACGTTGCGTTATGCAAGAGTCGCCACAAGCGAACCTTGGGCTATTTTCTATTGTATCTTTAAACTTGTCGCGTGATGATCAGAAGATTAAACTGAGATTAACGCAAACGTTAGTTAGGCGGGGATGTGATGTATTGGCGTCGTGTTGTCATTTAATTGCTTTGTGTTGATGAGAATTGTTTATTTAAATAATAGTTTTGTTCCCATTGTGTTGGAGATATTTTAATGATAATTAATTTGCATTCTTGATGGATTTGTCGAATGCACTTCTAGTGGATTGTAAATCTTTTAATTTACATACAATGGTAAATCTGTGTTCCATTTTGTGGTACCTTTTTTTTGCGTGGAGAAACGCTCATGCATACTGCACTACCACGGAAAGATAGAGCAGTTATGTGGGGATCCAACACATTAAACCTCTACGGTGACCTCCTATGCCGCTTGTGGCAGGAACACGGGCATGCGTTAGCACTCACCGTCTCACCGCGAACCCGCCGCGGCTGTCCGTCACCGCACCCTCCTCTGGGGAGTACACCTCATCATAGGCGCACTAGAACACATTACACGCCGTGACCACCCCAGGGACTAAATCAGCACATGGCGCTAGACGACGCCGTGTCTAGGCACCCTTGGCCCCCCTGCGACCGGCCAGTCAGTGGCCTGGCCGCCTACCACTTTTCGGCCGCAGGGGATAGGGAGAGTGAGAGAACTCCTCCTTCCCTGCGGCCCCACCGCGTTTGCCATCAGACGGGTCGCCCAAGCGGCACCGCAACCTACCTGTTGGCCGCTACGTCGTGTCGTCGGCTTACTGGCAAAAGCCCTGACGAGCGCCCCTCCTGGCTTCCTCTTCGCTTCACTGTGAGTGACCAAGCCACGGCTACTGAGCCCCCCCACCTCGATAATGCGGGAACCCACCGGGGGGATTTTGTGGTACCCTAATATGGCGTTTAACCCAATATAGTTTTCAAATGTCTGCCATCATGGTGCAGTGCAGCTATCGAAAATATAATTCGCTTAGGCAAAATGTCATTAACTTTGCAATACATCAAATTAACCGTAACGCTTTACCTACTCATGAGATTTACTCAAGTATTTATTATCCATCAAGTTACAAATGTACCTAGGTTTATTTAAAAGTGTGTAACTCTCGCATAACGAAACCTATAAATCTTTGCTTAACTGTCGATTAAAAACAGGTAGAATTAGCATTCACCGAAATACGCAATTTAATCTCAGTTCACCACATGAAAGATATTCAAAACATTATTGATATACAAGGTCAAATTAAATTAGCTAGCGAAACTCTGCAGACGTAATGGATATTAATATCTACACACGATAAAATTGAAACAAAAAATATTTCATGGATTTTTTACGGTCAACGACCACTGTTAGTGATGTTACTTGAAGTATGAGTTGATAAAATCTGTTTTCATTTGTTATATCATGTTTATATTTCGATATCCATCACGTCTGTGAAGTTTACATTAAAAAAAAGTGATATTTCAACTGACTACACAAAATGCCGTCCATTACCCCACAAAAAGAACATTAAGTAAATTAAATAATTTTTTATTCTATAATTTTCAGATATCGATACCCATAACGTCTGTGGAGTTTCGCTAGCTAATTTAATTTGACCCTGTATTCGCAGAGCACGGAGACCTCGTCGGCCGCCACTATAGGCGGCATTGTCAACACTCCATACAAACCATGCCGGCTCTAGACGCTGCTGCTGGCTTGAGGATTCCGTGCTCGGTGGATATGGCGATATATCCACCGAGCACGGAAATTCCTTTATTAAACTAAACCAATAAAAAAGTTACGTTTTCAGTTAACTAGGCGTTGGTGTCAGCCGCGGCGGCCACATGCTCGGAAACATATTCAAACATTAATGCCTTAAACTTATCTATCAAATAAAGCCAATTTCATTGACATTAAAACATTTTTCTGTGTTTTATTTGAATTTAAAGTTCTCCTGTAAAACAAACAGCCTTTACAATTTGGCGCGTCGCGACGCGCCAAATTGTTGTAAACTAAATACTACAACAAAGCGACGCGTCGCTTTGTTGTAGTATTTAGTTCCAAAATGGTTAGGCTAAGTTAGGTTAGAATTGTGAGCAAGCGAAGCGCGCGGTGCCGCGGCAGTGGCTGGTGAGCGTTACTTCCAAGTTGGTCGCACTTATTTGATTTGGTTACCCTATATTTTGATCTATTTGCAATAGGGCTAAAGGTTGGCCGCCGTTTTGGAAAACGAATCATTACGACGTTTTGGCTGAACGTTAATCAGCCGGAATAGAAAACAACGACTTTATGTATTTTGGCTAGACGTTTTGTATTACGCCGTATCATACAATTTGGCTGCGACAGATTATGCTATAATATTTTTTATCGTTACATTATAAAATGCACAGCCTAAAGAAGTGAAGTTCGAATTATGGAAATCAACCCCCAAGCGGCGCACATACGGGTATTTGAACCTTAAAGCTGGCCAAAAATCATTTTCGCAAAATCGTTGATTTTAAAAAATACAATGGGCGCTTAAATAGTTAAAGGTATTACACATCACATAGCATATTGTATTTGACTCGACTCCCGCGCCGCGGCACATACGGGTATTTGAACCTAAAAGCTGGCCAAAAATATTTTTGTCTCTAGATAGATGTCAGTCATTACGAATATATTGTTATTTTCATTTATGTCGTCACACATCATAAATAAAACTAAAAATAAACCAAAATTAAAATTTATTAAAAAAAGTCGTTTAAGCGTCGTCGTCATTATTTAAGTCCGTGTCTGTTTCTGAATGAGAATCAATACTTGGTGTTTTGGCAGGCAATAATAAGTTTAATGTTTCTTTATGGAATGGTCTGGACTTCTTTATTGGTATTTTTCTCATACCAGTTATGTCTGACGTCAGAAGGAGTCTGTTTATAACATCCAGGTTACAAGCTTCACGAGAAAATTTTCTTGAATAATTTAGCCTATAATCTCTAAAATGTTTGTTACGAGCTTCTGCAGCCTCCTCCGAGAGCTGACCGATTGGGAGCAGGGCTGACGAAATGACTTCTGCTCCGTGTCGCAGAATTTTGTGTATGGTTAGGGACATGGGATGCCATTGATATAACTGAACATACAGTTCTTCAGTTTCTCTTGCATACTTTTCAAATGTTTCTATATTGATTTTATGTCCACTAGATAAGGCTTCCAAAATAATTTTAAACCTAAACATTACATTCACATCTATGCCAGTTATTGAAGCAGCTAGTTCATGGTCAGCAAAAAATCGTCTGCTAGTATTGCCATCATTCGAGTTACCAAAATTGGCTTTAGGAACATCCACAATAAGCCCCATCTCACTTCTGAACCTATCCTGTGTTTCTTTTTTTCTTTGTTTGACTACATCTTTATCAGATTGTGTTCTAAGTTGCCACTTTTTGAGAGGTAGTTTGTATGATAAATGCAAAATGTTTTCGAAAAATCTTATGCGAGCATGTAGTATGGAAAGGCCAAATTGTAATGACTCCACTTTGACATCCTTTCTTTTCGATAAATCATTGAACTCCTTAGAAGTGGCACCACATATGTAACACCTCATGGTCGATGTTGTATGTGTTGCTGCGTTACATATTTTGCCATCCACCATAGTAAAAAGCATAGTATGGACTATTTTCGTACCTTGTAATTCTGTTGGCTCGAGATTATCAATTTGTGATTTCACATACTGAATCTCTTCGTTTGTGATATCAACAGACTCGTGTAGGAATCTTATTCTAATAGGTCTACAGTACCGCGGCGATGAGGGCGTTGGATTTTGCCAAACAACGTGTTTCTTTTTACCGCAAACTAACTGTAATGGTACCATAGAGCGCTGAAAAATGTTAGAGTCTGAATCGATCTCATTTTGAAACTTATGCTTGAAGCTTGCTGTGAACCATCGCACCCCCATTTACATATCAATTCTATTTGTTGTTTTTCTTCTTCACTTAATGTAGCCACAACTTCCTTTAAATGCATAATTAATTTTGAAGCAGTATGATTCAGTAAGTCTTGTAAGTTTATTTCCGCACATGTAGCAGTAACTCTGTAGGATTCTTTAATAGGATAGCACTCGTTTTTACTTCGCTGAAGAATGGTATAACAAGGATAAAACTTTTTATTGCTTAATCTTTCTATTTCATATTGTGTTCTTGTTAGACCAGCTTCCACATACATAGATAAAGCCTCTAAACTGGATAATTGACCACTCCTTTCTTCATTACTCTTTCTAAAAGCTAATTTATATTTTCGTGCTCGTGTTGGACTCTTTGTTAAATCCTTGATGACATTCGATGCGTCTACATTACCTGAAGCTCTTAATTTCATTTGAGTCGCATAATTCAGCATTTCAACATCATGTAACCGAAGATCTTCAGTTTTTCGGCGTTTGCTTCTCTCACTGGATTGTGTAAATATTTTTTCAGGACGACCAGAACTTATTCCTGGAAAGGATATTGAGGTATTCTTTTTATTAACAAAAAAGGATAGAAAACATATCCACAAAAGCACAGTAACACATACCTGTCAATGGCAATTGTAACGAAGTAATTCCATCAAGCCAATCATTGTTGTTTTTTTCGAATACATCTCTCTTTTTATGCGCTGCATGCCATCTGGATTTAAACTGATGTTTTATTAATGATAATTTTTGTTTCCAATCTTTCCGTTGATCTTCATCTTTACAGAACTCACTGATCACAGTTTCTTCCATGTAACTTAACTTTTTATCAAAATTTGGTTCCTGTGAACTTTTCACCATGTTATAAATGTCTTTCCGGGATAATAATTTAACACCAGACGGCCCTGAAAGAAAATAAAGAAAAAAAATATTATTTAAATTTTTTCTCTACTTACCCTCCTACTAAAGAAAAATACATGAAAAATACATCCGCGGTATTCCACAGCAAATTTTGCATTGAGCGTATTACTGAATTGGTCTTCTTCAATTGTATGTATGTTTCATTGCATAGAAAAGCTTAGAAGTTAAGTAAAACTCTTAAAGATTATATTCAAAACGTCTAAATTCACATATTTTCTATGACCTTTTGTTCTTTACAATAAATACTAAAACCCAAAGTAGATTTATCTAGAAATAGTTTAAAATGTAACTACATACCTGGTTTTGACGGATCCATCACAATTTTTTTATATGCAGTTTCAAAAGACAAAATAATAACAATTATTGTGAGATGACACAGGGAGAATATCGAACAATCACACGCACACTTCAAGCGAACGGTAACTTCCGACTGATACCAGCGGGCAGCGGCGGGCGTGTAAAAGTAAAAATATTTGAGGATGACATGATACCTGCGTATCTATATTATTATCAACTTGTTTGGTGTAAATCGTGTAAATAGGTAGTCTATAAAAAAAATAAAACTAATTATTAACAAATCATTACAATAATGCAAAGCAGTATGGAGTAATCCATGTGGAGGAAATTGCTTTTTGACAGTCAGTTATTTAAATGGTTTCAACCAGAACATTCCACATATCAACATTATCAACAACACATTTAAATAAATAAAAACAGATGTTCAGTTTTCCATATTAAAAAGTCAGTCAGTCATCAGAATATTTAAAAGACTGTAAACAATTTAAGTGCTTATTGTATGAATGTCATATTTCTGGGTCAAGGGTGTGCGATGCATAATGATGAGTCAGTGAAGATGAAACCTGTTTAAATAATGCATTATTTATATGGAATGATATCGAAGAATCGCGATATTTATGAAAATAAAATGAATGTTTTGCTGCTATTTGTGAATTAACTTATGGTCCAGCTTTTCCTTTGAAATGTATAAAGCTGTTGATTAGGTTTGGTTACGAAAGGCCTGCACTGCACCATATTTATACTCAAACTTGATGAAAAAGATTAACCATGGAGTTTCTTGCCTTTTCCTTTCTCTGAATTCAACACTTTGTAATGCAGCAAAACAGTAGGTTGTGCTTCATGCTAATTAAAAATAAAGAATTACCTACAATTCATTAATTCTTCCATTTTTTATTTCAAGTAACAATGACTCATTTGTTAGTAAAATAAATAATTGTATTGTAATCGTGACCTACCCCCTTACCTATCGTGGTTTGACGGTTGTTTTCGATGGATTTTGGGGCTCTGATAACGGGAAAATAATAAAAAAATCGATCACGTCCAGATTGTTTGCTATATATGCGGACGGCTTGACTTTTTCGACCTCTTCAACAATCATCTTCATATTTTGAACCAATTTACACAAAACCTTTACGAATTATACACCTATACCTTCCTCAGGAATCACTCCTTTGATGATATGAAAACCGCATGAAAATCCGTTCAATAGTTTTTGAGATCATCGCGAACATACATACAGACAGACAGACGCGGCGGAAGACTTTGTTTTATGACATGTAGTGATAGTTATAGTAATAATAAAAAAATTATGCTGCCACCTCTACACCTCTACATAAAACTAGAAATGATGAAACAATTCGCCAACGCTCTGAATAAAGAAGGAGAAGGATTCAAATACCTGCAACAAATCTTTCCAGCTTTATCGGAATCTAAGTTGAAAGAAGGAATTTTTATTGGCCCAGATATAAGGAAATTTATGAAAGACACAAGTTTCGACGAAGCATTGAGTCTGATTGAATTAGAAGCATATAAATCTTTTAAGGAGGTTGGGAAAAACTTTCTTGGAAATCATAAAAGTGACAATTATGAAGAAATTGTAAAGAAAATTACGGGAAAATGGAGTGTTCGATGAGCATCACATCACTTCCTGAATTCTCACTTTTACTACATCTCGGAGAACCTGGAAGTCGAAAGTGAAGAGCAAGGTGAAATATTTCACGAGGACCTGAAAGAAATGGAACGTACGTATTAGGGATCATTATAGGGAAGAAGAAATATTTGAATGATGGCCGATTATTGTCGGTTGTTGAAGCGAGATGAACCAAACACTAGTTTTAAGAAAAATCTCACAATCGGTGGGTTGGTGAAAAAAGAAAAGATACCACAAAAGTAATTAACCGTTGTTTTATGTGTATTTATATATTTGTAATAAATATTTTGTATATTGAATCAATTGAATTAAATAAAATTTTGTTTCCTAATAAAAGCATATTTTTTGCCGAAAATAGAAAAGGGATTATCCGGGAAAACTGGACGTGGTGGGGAAAAAAATAATTTATATTCGTAATCGGCGTATCAAATTACCCCAGAATCAGTCATCTGATCATTGAGGAGTAATAAAATTCGCAGTAAGATCGAAACCACCCACCCCTAAAGAAAAGAAATGAAATAAAAATTAAAAGCCAAATATTTCTTTCTCACTTCAGTGCTAGTGCACCGGGTAACAGACACTGCCAATATGTAACAGCGAAAGTAACATTTTCGACGTC
Organism: Dicycla oo; assembly: GCA_948252095.1. Lineage (NCBI taxonomy): Eukaryota > Metazoa > Arthropoda > Insecta > Lepidoptera > Noctuidae > Dicycla > Dicycla oo. The sequence continues at coordinate 23,199,576 of OX411714.1, forward strand.
GAAAGTAAGCCAGTAGGTTGTAATGTTCCAATTCACTCTTACTTTCGTACTGTGACGTGACGCGAAAGTATTGACGCATATGTGACGTCATCCGCGTCATCGCGAAGTTGGGGTAGGTCACGATCACTTGCACTCTCATTGAAAGTGAATCGGCGAAAGTGAACCTAACTTTTCGACCGTTCGATGTGACGCGATTGTCGTCATCAACGCGTCAGGTTGTGTGACGTTGTTGTAGCGAGATTGGTGGCAGTGAATGTGTTGATGTTTTGATTTCTGACGTACATCATAAGCAACGCCACGCCGGCGGCGGCGTTGTAGAGGTATAGTGGACTGTTTGCATTTTAGGGGTGTTCGTTATTCGAATAGCAGTAGTATATACCAAATGTATCAAATAGTATCAAATGTGTTTTCTGCCTGATTGTATTATTACAATAAGTTTATATATTTTCTCTCACAATGGTTTTGTAGCACTTCCTAGTTTTGAACTACATAATTTCACATTGTGAGAGCTGGTGCCAGATGTATAGATATTTAGGAAAAACCTGCGTTACAGGTCACCAGGCCCCAATTAGTGTCTTCATACAAAATATCAGGCAGGTAACATGTATTTCTACTAAACAAAAAAACCGCCCCAGTGCGTGTCGGATCGGACCACGCACAAAGAAGGGGTCCGTAGTTGAGATGAATTTATCTCAAGAACAAACCGAATATTTTAGTTGAAAACATGTGCTCCCATACATCGATATACGTCACGGTCGGTTCTCTGACTGCAAAATTAAGTTTGTAATCCTAAAATATTTTTTTTTTATCTGATAAAACTACAAATTAACATTTTTTAGACTTTTCCTTTACTTTTGCTGCAAGACCTTGCTTCCTGCCAAATTTCATGATTCTAGATCAACGGGAAGTACCGTATAGGTTTTGTTTCCCTTGTGAAATCGTAAAATATGCGAAAATATGCGACATAAACGGTCACATCTTTTGATCGCGTTGTATAAGTATAAGTTTGATTTTTTCACAGCTGAAAGAGACCAAAGATTATTTTAAGTATTTGATATAAATTGCAACTTGATACCTCTTACGCGTAGCTACCTGAGAAAAAGGGTCTTGACAGACAGACATATAGACGGACAGACGGACAACAGTGATCCTATAAGGGTTCCTTTTTCCTTTTGAGGTACGGAAACCTAAAAAAAACGGTCAAGTGCGTGTCGGACTACGCACAATAACGGGTTCCGCAGTTGGGATGAATTTATACCAGGAACAAACTTAACATTGTAGTTGAAAAACATGTTCTCCCATACATTCCAACTGCAAATGTAAGTTTATACGCACAATATTGAGAGATTTACCATGTTATTTTAAGACCATAGACTTATTATAAGTTTTCCTGTAATCTATAGGTATATAACTATTTTCTGTATTTTTTTTTTTTCAAAATTTTAGGTTCAGTAGTTTCGGAGATAAGGGGAGGAATGGTCAATTTTCGTCTATTTTCTTAAATAACTTTAAAATTATTACTTATTTTTAAAATTTTAAACAAAAAGTATTTGTCACACGCTACAGTTTGCAAATTTTTTTTTCTGTTTTCTTATTTGTCCCCCAAAATCCCCCATATTCAAAAATTCATTTATTTACGTTACACTTCCGTGTTTGGGTCACAGAAATTCATACGTGTACCAAATTTCAACTTAATCGATCTATTAGATTCGGAGCAAATTGGCTGTAACAGACGGACAGACAGACAGACACATGAGTGATCCTATAAGGGGTTCCGTTTTTCCTTTTGACGTACGGAACCCTAAAAATAGAAAGAAAAATTAACAGATAACATTTCTACCTTTTTTTTAATTTTTTGTCTGTTTGTCTTGGGATTCACTTTTATACTCAAATATTGTGTATAACTTGGAGTAAAGTTTAGATGCTGCCGCGAACAGGCGTCATCATCATTCGGAGCAAATTGGCTGTGACAGACGGACAGACAGACACACGAGTGATCCTATAAGGGTTTCGTCTTTGACTTACGGAAGCCTAAAAATAAACAAATTGATGTAGTCGTCTCTTTTGTGAGAGGGGAACTGCAAGTTTGCATTGTTTCTGGTCGTGCGGAGTATTTCCCATTAGACCCCTTATTTACTGGATTAGGTACCCCGTTGCATCGCAGGTGTCGCCCTCATTACTTACCCATACCTACCTCAGCCTAGTTAGAGGAGCTCGTGGCTAAGTAATAACAGCCACACTGGTCGATCCATAAGGTTAAGCTACGCTTGCCGAGGTTGGTCCGTTGATGGGTGACCATCTTTACATACCAAGACCCCTCCGTGCCTCTGAAAGCACGTTAAGCCGATGGTCCCGGCTGTCATTCGTGGATCTTTGACAGTCGTTACGGGTCGTCAGAAGCCCGAAAGTCTGACAACCAGTCTTACCAAGGGTATCGTATTACCCAGTAACTGTGATGTGGTCAGATAGGCAGTCGCCCCATGTAAAATATTGGTATTCAGCTGCATCCGGTTAGACTGGAAGCCGACCCCAACATAGCTGTGAAAAGGCTAGGCAGATCGACCTACCTCAGTCTAGTCACTTACAAAATATAATTACCAATCATACTGGTTTGAGAATTTACTTGGTTGTTTGAGAAATACATGCAGCATTTCCGTAAAACTGTATCCGTTGTATATATTTACGTGCAGTTACCAAGTGTCGAGTTAGTTAAGACTATTATAATCATTGTTTTGTTACTCTCACGACATTATGACCATTCGCAAGTAACAATATTTTATAGTTTTCAAAACTGTAAATGTTTTCATAATCCAGATCTGTTCTCACGAAAGTTGTTAATATTATCCAAACATATCCGACCGACATTGGCTAAATGCACAAACCGTGCGAAGCCAAAAGGGAACATAATTTAAAAAAAAAACATATCCGACCGACTAAGAAACACAACATTGAAATAGTTTGTCAAACCTGAACCATATATAGATAGATATTTTATTTAGGCCACAAGGATTACCCTGACCTACGATCCAATCAGCAAGGAAAAGGAGAACCAGATATTTACTTCACAAGTCGAAAAAATAACGATAAAATTGTCTACACTATCTGAAGAATTTACTTAATTAACACTTTATATGGTGATAATTGAACAACAACAGATTCCTGACATGGAAGGGACATACTAGATAATACTACCAATCAGTGACCATAATTATGACATGGACTTGGACGTGTCACTCGCTAACCACCTGGGTTCTCGTAGCGATTCTCACACAACTCTAAAGGTTGAGATATGGGATGGACGCTGATTATCTTGAAAATGTAGGCCAATTAAGCATTTGACCGCATGACTTTAATGAGAAGTAATAATATAAAATAAGCCGAATCGCTCTGCTAGTAATTCTAAGAAATCTGCTAATAAATTGTGAATTCCGGAACAGAGGCTAGAATTTGGTTTGGCGGTGAACGTGCAGCCGTGGTGCTACGGTCAGCGTATCGCGGGAACTTACTTTAATGAAACTAAATAAAGCTAGATCGTCACTTGAGGGTTATAGCATTTGCCCACGGCTTCGCTCGCGTGGAGTTCGGAAATTATCCCACGGTAACGTACTACCGAGATAAAAAGTATCCTATGTCCCAATCCAGGCCATGGTCTACCCTTATGTCAAACTTCATTTAAATCAGTTCAGCCGTTTTAGAGTGAAAGCGTTAGAATTAGGATTGTGTGACAGGGTTGTGTTGCGTCACCGTGGCTGTTCAACCTGTACATGGATAGCAGTTGTCTGACAGATTTGAAAGTGCGGATTGAGAATGAATGAGTTGCCTGTCAAATGTCTTCTCTACGCAGATGATCAAGTGTTACTGCCATCGACAGACACGATGACCGTGATGGAAGAAGCATATAAGATGAAAGGGATAAATATAAATGTGAATAAGACGAATGTCACGGTGTTTGAAAGAGAAGAGGATGTATCGCTGTGATAATGTGAAAATAAATGATGAAGGTGTGGAGCAAGTAAGTGAGTTTGTATATTTGGGGAGTCTGTTTAAAAGGGTTGAAAAGATTAATGAAGATGTGGAAAGGAGAGTAAATGCATTTACTCTAAATGCAGGAAATAAGTGCTATACATTCGAATGTGACCAGCGAGTTGATGTCCAAAATGGCTTCGCTGGTTGTGTGCTGGCACCTACACTTATTGGGATGTAGCAGAAAAAACTTAAAAGTGGAATAAATGCTGTGAAAATGCGTTCCTTGAGAAGCATGTGTGGTGTGACTATGAATGATAGGCAGAGGAATCATGTGTTGTGGCAACGGTGCGGTTTAAAATAAGATGTAGTGATAAAAATTGAAAAGAACGTACTATGATGATTTGGTCATGTTGAGAGGATGAATGAGAATTAACTAACAAAAGGTATTTACGAGGTAGATGAGAGTGGAAACGCCGTGGGAGGGCGCTCTAGGAAGACAAATGACCTTATTGGTGATGTTCTTCAGAAAGGGCAGGTGCGTAGTACTGCGACACCGGCGTGCGTGTATGAACAGATGTATGAACTTAAACGAGGCAAAAGGAGTATGTAAGGATCGTAGCAAGAGGCGTTCTGTAGTTTCTGCTTACCCCAAGAAGGCGTGAGTTTATGTATGTATGTTTGTTCAAAAATTTGTCATAAGGACTAACCTTCCTTTTATTTCCATGCTACGATGAAATTAAATCATTCTCGTTCAACAAGCTAGAACCTTGAAGTACAATACATTGTACTAAAACGTAACCCCTTTTAAATTAACCATATCGATTTGGTGGACTACAATTCGCTCCGCCCATTTACTTTAGAAACAGACCTTTGCAAAACGTAACGATTGAACCATTTAAGATATAATAACTAATAGCTAGGCACCAATTAAAAGAGTTTAGCCCACATTTCGTGGGTAATCATTGTTGCCGCAGCTAATTCAGTGGGTTTAGAAACAAGAAATGCTTATAGAGCCACGCAATTATAGGTCATTTCTAATTGCAAAGTAAAATGTTTTAATGGTCTTGCAATCCGTTGCTGAGTTCCTGCAATTCTTTACTTAATAGCTGTGTACAGTACAACTATTTTCTTAATCATTTCAAATCAAAACAAAACAACGATAAAGTACTTAGATCTGAATTCAAATTATTATTCACGATAAAACTAATAATTGATGGACATGGAAATTAGCTTTCGTTTGTATTCAGAAATGTGAAAATAGTTGTACTATATTGGTTTTTGTTTTTAATTGAACATTACATCACGCCTTGTTTACCAGAAGGGTTGGGCAGAGATGTACCTATAATACACCTTCATTTCGCCAGTTATTTTTAAGTCCCATGTAATAGGGGGCTAGCTTGTTGTCAAATCCAGACTCCGGGGTGCTACTGACAAATCCCAGATAGAAAAACCCAATAACATTTAGACCTACCTGGGATTCGAACCCTAGTCCTCATGCTCAGCAGTAGCGCTTGCGACCACTATACCAACGAGGCATTTATTTTGCATTGAAGTGTTGCGTATTATGGGTAGGTTACAATTCATATGTTTTTTTTAAGTTGCTGTGTATCAAACACTTGCTATTCTGTAAAAATCTCACCGTGAAAACTTAGGTGAGGTGATCGTGGAGTGAGCTGTCAATAATGTCAATCTCTAGCATTAACAGTGCTATTCTGTACAAGAGATTTGTACAGAATAAACTTAGGTGAGGTGAGCGTGGAGTGAGCTGTCAATAGTGTCAATCCGTAGCATCAGATGGAATGACAGCTCACTTCACTTAAGTTTTCACGGTGAGATTTTTAAAGAATAGCCCAGCAGGTAGATTGACAGCTCACTTCACCTAAGTTTTCACGATGAGATTTGTTCAGAATAGACCGGCAGTTTCCACCAAACGGGAAAATCCTCGCGGATGCTAGAGCACATTTTAAATTTCGCTGAATAAGTAACTGCATCAATACTGACTATGCGACGCAGACGTCAAGCGTTGATCAAGCGTGGTGTCTGTGTCGAATTTTATACTTACAAGTTAAAACCCTTTTTAATCGACTTCAAAAAGGAGGAGGTTCTCAATTCGACTGTATTTTTTTTTTGTATTTTTGTTACGCGATTACTCCAAGACGAATGGACTGATTTGGATAATTCTTTTTTTTGTTTAAGAGGGATTCTAGCTGGTCCAATAAAATTTTTATTAACATTGCTTGGGTTGTTTTTGAGTTATTTTAAATAATGCGTATGTTTCCCACTTGGTATAAGTGGATGATGTTTTAATAACTTCCTATCATTGTTATTTTACGTAAATAGCAGGTAAAAAGTGAAAAATAGAAACTTTTTAGAAAAAAATAAAACCGACTTCCAAAATAAAACACTGCAAAGTGAATAATAACTTTAATTTCGGAAGTCGGTGGCAAAAAATGAAAATACAAAATCATAGACACCGACTATCGAAGTTAAAGTTATTTTTCAATTTGTAGTGTTTTGTTTTGGAAGTCGGTCTTATTTTTTGTTATTTTTTTTTTATCCAGTTACCTATGCTAATAAATAAATGTTCTTATGATTGTTTATATCATTGGTTATGATTTTTTAGTAATTCACAACCGCTCCACCATCCGGAAAAATCCATGCGGATACTCCGGCATCGAGATTTTTCCGGATGGTGGAGTTTTGGCCCAAAAATGATTTTTGATTGTCCGATTCCAAAGCATCCAACCAAAATCTAAACAAACGACAAATTGGCGTTTAACGGGAGGCTGCTTGCATTCTAATAGTTATAATTGTCATTAACTAGCTATTGACCGCGACTTCGTTCGTGTGGAAGTCTTAAGACATTACAATATACCAAAATAATAGCCACATTTTTACAAAACTTTCCTGTATACTACGTTTGTAGGTCTCAGCAGCCAAAATATACAGGGTTATTGGTAAAACACCAACAACCTCTTAAGGGGCCATTGTACTCATCATTATGAACAACTTTTACTATGGGACCAAACCTGGGAAAATGTCGTCAGGAAAGTTTTGACTATGAATGTGGATGGATATATGAGTAGAGGAAGATCAAAGAAATGACGGATGGATTGTGTGAAAGATGATATGGCCAGAAAGGGAGTGACTAATAGAGAAGTATGGAAGAAAAAGACATGTTGCGCCAACCCCAAATAAATTGGGACAAGGGGAATGATGCTGATCAATTAGCAATATGAATCTATAAGCCGGAAGCCCTAAATTAGTAAAAGTTCATGCCAAGTAGATATTTGAAGTTTCCCTGATCTCAATACATAAATATTATCAGCCAGACTCTGTGTACCATATTGCAAAGACGTAATCCGAATGCGTAGGTAGGTACTAGATCATTCCTTTCTATGGCAAGCAGTGTTCCTGGTTGTTGTCATATTATCTAATCTTCATCATAACACATTTGCTAATTCCGCATTACTATGTACTAGCTGTGCCCGCGACTTCGTTCGCGTGGCTGTCAGAAAACAGTAATGTGCCGCTTAGAGAAGATCCATGAGGTTGCTGAGAGGGTGGCGATTTATAAAGGGAGAATTCTAAAAATGGTAGAAATGTCATCTGTTGGTTATTCTTTAACACCCCAACTATTCTTTTTTTATATTTTCAATGTAACGCCTCGTCATATTTATTATATGTATAGATTCGGAGTGGTACGACTTGTCTCATACACCCTTTTTTTTTTTTTGGTTGGAAAACATCAAATAACTTCTCCCGCTCTGGGTGGAGCGGGAGGGCGTGTCAGACTTCTACTGACTAAAACCCACCCGTGTTCCTTCAGTTGCCTGTGCCAGGGCCACGGTAACTCTTTCGAACAACCCGCAACCCTGGCGGGCATCGGCCCTAGCGGATCCCTTCAGCTAGTGCTAACATCTCTTTGAGGCGCGCGTGGAACACAACGCGCCGTCGACCCGGGCCTGGTCCTTACCGGATGGCGAGCTACCCGTTGCGTAGCTACGGTGGCCGGGAATCGGCTATCGATTCCCGACGCCCAGGGCGTCTCCTGCGGCGACTAGGGGCGTGAGGGCGCAAAGATTGCCTCTCCCTCACGCGTTCAGCCTCCTCCTTCGCAGAAGGAGGTGATGGCTTCCCATGCACTCTCACTCCGTACCATGGCCTGTACCAGGGCCGGACGCGAGAGATCGCCGCCGCCGATCGCCTCCGCGAGGACGCGGCGGTGCTCTGCTTAAGCCGGGCAGACCTCCACCGTATGCTCCACCGTGTCCTCCGGGCGATCCACACAATGGTAACACCCGGGCGTTTCCTCCCGCCTTATCCGGAACAGGAACCTCCCGAAGCAACCGTGTCCGGTGAGGACCTGCGTCAGGCGGAAGGTGAGGATGCCGTGACGCCTCTCCAACCACTCCTCAAAGAGGGGACTTATCGCCGCAATTGTGGCGTGCCCGTCTCATACACCCTGATTTTTGAAAACATGATCGGTAAAGCTGCTGCATTATTTTTGATTGATTGATAAAAACAGCAGCCACTTATCATTAAATTGACTTGTTTGAAGTTTTTAAAACGGGTGTTTAGAGTCAGTCGATTTATTAAATTTTAATTAAAATATATAAAAATCTTGTATTTTTATATATTTTAGGGCTCGTAGGTAAATAATAACAGCCGCGCACGGGTCATTGATTATTACATAATTATCGAGACCCCTCCGTGCTTCGGAAAGCACGTAAAGCCGTTGGTCCCGGCTGTCATTCGTAGATCTTTGACAGTCGTTACGGGTCGTCAGAAGCCCAAAATTCTGATAACTAGTCTTATCAAGGGGTATCGTGTTACTCAGCAACTGGGTTGTGAAGATCAAATAGGCAGTCGCTCCATGTATAATACTGGTATTCAGCTCCATCCGATTAGACTGGAAGCCGACCTTAACATACTGAGGAATAGGCTAAGCAGACTGATGTATCTTGGGATGCATTTTTGATTGGTTGTCTAAAATAACAATAACTCATACGAGTGCTTAATTAAATTGACATGTTTGAAGCTATTAAAACGGGTGTTTTGAGTCAGTCACAAATATATTTGATAGTTATTTCACAAACTGTAGGTGTTAGAATGTGCAATGTCACAAACTGTTGGTGTTAGAATGCCTAGTTACTCTAGTTTTCAGAATCTTTAAAAAAATCGGTAAAAACTCCACGGCCTCATTCCACCGGCCCCCTTGTACCATCGGACATCTAGACGCACTGCCAGTTACTACCCCTACCTAGTTGCTATTCCACCAATTCGCAAGAAGCGTTTCCAAATGTCTATTATAATGCGCACAGCAAAAGAGTGGAACTCCTGTCTCTGTGTAGTGGAAACCTGCGTCTGTCTTTCATATTACCTATCTAATTTCTTCAAAGTGAGAGTCAACAGGCTTCTTCTGGGTAAGCTCACTCCATCGTCTATTCTGTCTCTGTCGCCTCCGACCTAGTCTAAAGTCAAGAGAAAACCCATCTTAAATAAAAATAAAAATAAAGTATGGTGGCTTGCTCTGTGTCTCAGTTAGTTCTAGGTTTGGCCACAGGTGGTGCTGAGGCTAGGTCACGTGACGGAAGTGACACCATCTAACGGAAGAGGCGTGTGAAAAGGGCGATGTAATCTCTCAACTTATAACTTATATTACCTAAGTAAATATAGCTTTAACTAAATGTAACCTACTTGCCAATAATAGAATTATTTATGTTATTGTTATTAACGTTTTATGTGAATTTAATTATTCAGTTTTCATGTATAATTTAATTTTAATTTTAGTTTCTAGGATTTAGATTTTTAACTCTATGTATCAACCAATAATTTTTGCTGTGCTCTGACTGGGTTTACAATATTGTTCATAGCTCTAAGCCTTTTGTTAACATCTTGTTTTACCTTGTGGAACGCAAGTAAATGAATATGAATATGAACTTTTCAATCAAAATAATACTTTATTCGAACATAAGTAATTATTTAACATCATTCAACACGGAATAATAAAACCAAGAACTACTTTTAAATTACGAAACGTACAAATAAAGAATTGTAAGGACTACAAAGAAAGGGATTAACACAGTCAATTACTTACGAAGGATGTTATGTATCAACAATGTCAATTACCATTCTCACAAATAAACTCAGGAAGATAAAATTAAATGTTAAATATCAACGACGTATTATTATTATTATATTGTCGATTACCGTTTTTGTACCGTTGTTAAAAGTGTTAACCTTACGAGAATAAACGAGGAACAAACAGATGTTATTTGTGACGTGCTGACGTTACAAGGTTGATGGACACATTAGTAATGATGTCTATTTATCATTTGTTTATGGTTACTGAATCCCCGGATTTATAAGTTACAACACAAGATTGACAGAAGACTGTATAGACGGGTAGCGCTAGCCTAGTTTAAGGTCTTAAGTTACAAGTTCTCTTAAGTTGATTATTTCTTCCATAGGGGGTACAGTCGCACCTTCAAAGCTTATTATTTTGTTTTGTGTGACATCTTTCTCATGCATTTTCAGCAATTCGATGATTTGTGTCTGATTTTTTAAATTAAAATCGAAATTACCAAAACAGATTTAAAGTTTTAAATTCAAATGGTATCGTATCTAGGATAGCCCGCGTGGTGTGCATACATACCCAGTTTGCGTCATATTCGTCTTGTGTACACTGATATAGGGCCAGTATGTAAAAATGGCACCAAAAAAAAAAAAAATACAATAAAAAAAATGTATAACCTAACTCAGATGACCTAAATATGTCCATTAAATAATTTTGTGCCAAATTTGGGCATGCAACTTTAATTATTTTGTTTTCCCAAGCTGCAAACCCTTAAAAAAATAAATTACAATCATTAGCGTTCACATATTCGATATCATAAAAGCATGAGAAATAGACAATGTTTTGTGTACAGATATCAGTGATCTAAAAACACGTAACACCTATTTTTTTTAACATATTGTAATAATCCTTTAGAGCAATTTAGGTGACGTGTTAGGTGCTGGTTAAATATCAGTATTCCCGTGGACAGAGACGCCTAAGTAATATAGTACTTAGTACTTAGTACTTCGTTATTATCATGAAAGTATAATCTTCATCTGTAATTTTCTTTTCATCCGATACTGTTCGAAAATACTAATATGTACCTAAATTTCTACTTAAGTTTGCACCTAGGATGACACAAATCAATGTAATTTGGATGGGCAATTGGTCTGGAAACTATATGGGAAACACAAACATCTGTAACCCCAGCTCACACACTAAACTTAATTTCGAGTAACATTATCACTAACCATTCGTAAATTTTACGACGGATTAAAACATCAATATTTGTTTAATCAACTTTATTTATTACACAAAACAACCTTTATTAGCAGTCTTAGTTTTCTCTTAATCAAATAACATAATATGTTTTAGAAATAAGCTACACTGAACAACGATTGCACATAGAAACAATATATGCTCCCTGCAAATCGCTTTTTGCAGCCCTTGCAGAAGGTAGTTGTATTTTGTTGTTTTCGTATGACCAATACGAAAACAACAAAATACAAAATATCAAAAAGTTGCAAATAACATTGAAATCGATTAGTGATTTATAAAATATAGTAATTATTACGTCTCATTATAACATAAAAATAATATGTTCTAATAGTAATTATTGAAAATAATTGACAAAAAAATAAAAAAATAAATACACAACATTGAAAAAAAAAGTTACGTAGATAACCTTTCGTATATTTTACGACGATCACACTATACAGGGTGTCTGTTTACGGTGTAGCGAAAATTAAGGGTGTGGTGCAGACCATCAAACTGAACAACTTTTTCCCGGGGACCAACATCGTAACCATGAAAAAAAAATTTGTCGTCCCATACAAAACTTCTATACCTACATGACCAAATGTATGGGACGACTGATTTTTTTTTCACGTTTACGATGTTGGTCCCCGGGAAAATGTTGTTCAGTTTGATGGTCTGTGCCACATCCTTGATTTTCGCTACACCGTAAACGGACACCCTGTATATCCCGATCTAATGAGCATGCGTCCGCACTGAGTGATTGCAGGTCACTAGCGATGCGAATTTGGAAGGTATTAGAAACGGGCGGGGTGGCGGGGGTCGGGAACATACCGAAACACTAAATGCGCAAGGTACGCGTCGTCATTTTGACGAATGGTTAGTGACACAGGGTTAATGTTCTTGAAACTTCAAAATCTAGTGCTATCCGTCTAATGTGTGTGCGTCTAGTATGTGCAAAAAGCCCTATCTCTTGATTAGTTCTCACAAAATGGTTATTATCATAGTTATTAGTTTAAACAACTTTTATAGAGAGCAGTGATAGCCGAGTGGTAACGACCGTGACTTTAGAGTTGTAGGTCGTAGGTTCGAACCCATACAGGCGCTTTACTTTGCGTAAATTATTTTATCACCACTGCTCTCAAAACGGTGAAGAAAGACATCGATGATCTCACGATGTTTTGATTCTAGATTTTTGGTTCTAGAACCAAAAATTCAAGGACTTGTGACATCTACCAACCCGCACTGGGCCCGCGTAGAGGATTACGGCCCACTCCCAGGAAGCCTGTGGGAACATATGCTGTAATTTCAGAAACGAACATGAAGTGAAAATAATCCAACTAGAGTTATTTTGCATGTGTTTTTTGAGTTTGTATTGAATACTTACATAAGTAACACAAGTTCCTCTAGTAAAGTCCTAACATGAAATCTCTCTTCACCAGTACCTACACAGCTAAAATCCAACAATCCGAACGATTCAAACGATTTCTCGTCGCTGACGGATGAATCGGTTAGACAAAACTTATAGAGTACTTACATTCAGTTCTGTTTCGAAATGGTAAAACATATTAGCCCTAGGAGAATCTAACAGTCTCACTGGAAACGGTAATAACCGTAAGCCACGACAACTTATTATAGTTGTTTAGTGAAAATCATAGGTATTATAGTCCGTTCGGAGATAGGGCTTGGCTTGACGCGAATCACAAAGGTTAGGAGGTTCAAACTTGTTGGACGTACCTAATGGCTTTTATATTGAGTTTATTTTATCTTTTGCTCTATGTTAATGGAAAGACGTAAGTAAGTATTTTGTAACCTTTTCTTGTGAGCGTAAAGCCGGTAATTAAGAACCCAGTCGCGTTTATTTGTGATAATATAGCTGACTCAACGTAAATTGATTTTATTACATAGGTAATATTTAGATTAAATATTTTTAAGTGCATAGGTACAATACCTACCGATTTAAATCTTTTAAATCCATCCAAAACATTAACCCACATTTAAATTAAATATCTATTAGCGTGGCGTGGCTTGCAGCGTGTCTAGTGTCTGTGTGTGTATCTAGTTAGACTCCCAGGGCCAGCAGTCACGACAAAGGTAGCGATCGCTATACGACCGAATTCGGTCGCTAAGTCCTAGTGGGGTACCTATACAGTCAAAATTGCTTGACAAGCATGTGATTTTTTCGTGTTTAGCATGTGAATTATGACCGTCTAGGGACCCCACTATGACTTTGCGACCGAATTCAGTCGTATAGCGATCGCTATCTATGTCGAGACTGCAGGCCCTGGGGCGGCAGACTCGACACTCGTGACGATAGCTTTTCGACTGAAATCACTCTTTAAGTCCTAATGGGGTACCTAGACGGGCAAAATGGTAATAGTTAGGTTTTTCAAAGACAATTATTGGCCACTTCAAATTAACCTTGAATAACGAGGAAAATTGGAGAACATGATTAAATAAAAAAAACGGTTCTCGCCGCAACTGGTTTGAAACTGTAAATGGTTTTTTCGTGCTTGTCAAGCAATTTTGACCGTCTTAGTACATTAGGACTTAGCGAGCGATTTCATTCGTAAAGCTATCGTTACGAATGTCGAGACTGGCGCCCCTGGTCGGGCAAAGTGTTGTTGGGGTTTTCAATTAGAAATTGTCAGTAGTACTACGTGTAGCACGGAGTCTTGATATGAGGCCAGTTGATGGCAATAGGCTCGCGCCCTATTACATGGGACTTAAACATAACTGGCGAAATGTGGGGGTACTATACGTACACCTCTGCCTAACCCTTCGGGGATTACAGGCGTGATATTTATGTTTATGTTATCCTACTAATATTATAAAATTAAATGTGAAAGTTTGTGAAGATGTTTGTTACTCAATCACGCCAGAACGGCTAAACGGATCTGGATGAAATTTAGCACAGAGGTAGATAATAGTCTGGAATAGCACATATGATACTTTTTATCCTTGAAAAATATGCGGTTCCCGTGGGATAATTTCCAACATCCACGCGGGCGAAGCCGCTGGCAAAAGTTAGTCCTAACTAATATTATAAATGCGAGATTGATTTTGTTTGTTTGTTACGCTTTCACCATAAAACGGCGAACGGATTTGAATGAAATTTGGCACATGGTTAGCGACCTGGATTAGGACATAGCATACAGCATTTTTATCCCGGTAGTACGTTCCCGTGGGACTACTTCCAACCTCCACGCGGGCGAAGCCGCGGGCAAAAGCTAGTCTAGTATAAAGTTGCGTGCTTTATTGTTTCTTCTCTTTTGGACAAGTTCTACAAATATACATGAAATAATGATTAATATTCTTTTGGAAGTAACAATAATTTCAAACTGAACCTCTGATGATCGACAGATCGTGACGTTCTATCTGAAATACTTAGTATTGCTAACAATGCCGAACATCTAGTATTCTTGTTAATAGATTTACTGTAAGGCGAACTCTTGACTTTAACATGAACTTCCTCGTCATGCACTTTCATCAGTACATTTAAATGATTTGGTACTACCTGACCAAAACAATTAGGCGCATAACAGGAATTCGGTTTCGGCGCCCGCACCCCGCACCTATCCCCGCGCTTCCCGTAGTGACGTGCAGTCGTATACTCGTTTTCAGCAGTGATGATAATACGTACAATATCAATCACCGTTCCAGTGTTCCCTCTCTAGTTCCAATAACTTCATAGCTGTCATGCGCCTAATTGTTATGGTCACGTAGTACCATTACCTAATAGAAGGTAGACATAGAACGGTATCTTCGTCTTCATCGTATCAATGGCACGACAGTGTATTAGCTCTTACACACCACGTCTTTTCCGGCGCAGCGCAAACCATGCAGTTTTCTCAAGTTTAGTAAGGAAGAAAACGTGCCGTCGACGCGCGGTACAGGGAATGCACGTAGGCGGCTTGTATAAAAAACGTCACGTGGTTGGGCCCCTAGCTTGGCCCAAAACTGTGCCACTTCCACGGCATCGTCGGTGGCAACGCAGAGGTCGCTATATGGTTGCATTTTTTGGGGCAAACGGGGCAGGATACGAGGTGGGATATAGTTTGCGCTACAGCTCTACATTCACACCCCGCTGCCGTACCGTTGACGAAGCCCTACTTAGCCAGTTTGTTTGCATCATCATTCTACGGCTTACATCGCAACGTGTAGAAGTCACGTAATCAAGAAATTGTCTTCAACTATCATGAAATTAATGAAGGACTCGCTATTTGACAGTACCTACAACAAATTCAAGCATAAATACGTAGGTCACTTGGTAGACAATTTTTTAATCTTCTAAGTTCCTGAACTACACATACATAAAAACCTCTCAATATCTTTATATATGTCGTACTTATGACATCACACTTCACCAACAGTATAGTCTCCATATTCATTTCTTGCCTTTCGACTCATTCCTAATTATAATTAATATCTTCATAACTCTTCGCAATGACACTTTTACGAGTGTAATAAATCACTGGCCGCCTTAAGGAATAGCCACATGCTTTGTAACGAATGCAACCTTTTATTAGGTAACCATTTAATAAATACGTATGCACTTTATTTAATGCGCTTTTCGCCTCCGGGATACGTGCAATTTATGTGATATTGTCAGGAGCCATTGCATAAAGATATGAATACAAATATGAATGAATCACGCATTTACTTAACTCTGTAAAATTCAGCAACAGTTTTCGTCTTTCTCTTTCGGGAGAGAATCCATAGTCCAAAGCATTTCTAACAACAATATTGTCCATAGTTAAGCGAAAAAGATCCAACTCACACACACACATCTAATATGGGTTGGATCCTTTTCGTTTAACTATGGACAATTATGATAGTACCTAAGCGCAAATCTTGACTGTAATTTATTATTGGCACATTGTTTTCAATCGCCAATTCTCTTTGAGCAAGCGTGGTGATCAATGCTCATGCCTTCTTTGTATGAGAAGCCTTTGCCCTGCAGTGAGACGTATTATTTTACATTATTTCCTAACAGGAAATCGGTTACTGAAAGTGAAATGAACTAGCTTTTAGCTCCCTGTCTAAATGCAGCTTATCTATCTATTGTAAAAAAGCTCCCAGCCAGACAGATGCACAGATAACTTCATTTCCCAAAAAAATAAATGAATAAAAACGACGAGGTACTTATCTAACTAAAAGCACTATCGCTGATCCATATTGCAGATCATCAAAACCAGGAAGCGTCATTTGTGCAACAATCGTCACGAAACACGATCTTCACGAATTTGAAGTTCTTCACGTGTCACGGAGTCACGAAAGATGGATGCTCATCTATTGTTGTTGAATGTTTCGGTGATTTGGCTTTAGGCGGTGTTTTAATTGGCGGCTTATCTAGATAGCTTATGTATCAGTGTGAGCTACTTGTGAGGTTCATAATGGTCGTACGCGATCAAAATGTACAGAACAACAGATTTTTTTTTTTCATTTTTCAGTGTAAATGTTGGACATTTTCATGTGGAACACGCTTCCTTAAATAAAGTATGTCCTTCGTTTATACTAACGCCCTTTAAGTACCTATAATGATCGTCATAATTTGTTGCATTGCTTAGTCGTGACAATGATCTTGATTGTATCAGCATTTATCGACCGTCGACACATTACCAAGACAATAAAGGCAATAACACAACTTAAAAAAACCTTTTCTAAACTGCAGTTCTAACATCTCATATTTTACATTCCTAACGTAATTATTTTATCCCAAGACTATATATTTTTTTAAGAATTTTCTCGAGTTGTTTCTTAAACAACTCTATAAAATACTTAAAAAATCTTATGCAGATGGATGAAACAAGAAAATATGCTGTAGTTGACTCATCTAAACTGCAGTTCTAATATTTTATATTTTACATTCTTTACGTAATTATTTTATCCCAGTAAGAGCTTCTGTCCGCGACTTCGTCCGCGTAGTAGCGTGATATTAAATAGCCTTCCTCAAAAGCTGGGTTATCAAATGCAAAAAGAATCTTTCCAGAGTTCCAGAGATTAGCGCGTTCAAACAAACAAACTCTTCGACTTTATTATATTATACTAGCTGTTAGTGCCCGGCGTCGCCCGGGGAAATTTCATGTCTCTATCTCCAGTCGTTTAGAGGCTATGTGTTTTCTGTTCTCATAAAAAAATACCATCCAAATTTCCGGCTATTCCGGTGAATTTTCAAAAAAAAAAATTTGTCATACAAAACTTCTCTTGACAATTACAAACACAACAAATTAGCCACATAGGTCCAACCGTTCTGAAGTGATGCGCGTACATACATTCGGCAATTGATTTTTATTTATATAGATAAGTATAGACAGATGTCGCAGTAGTACCTACTTAATGACATATTAAAGTAATCCTTGAGATGATTTGACAATCTTGACAGCCTAGCATTTGGAAAAATATTTCATAATTAATCTTTCATCATTTCATTGTGACTGTGCAAGTATTTCAAATTCTGTCTGAAGATAATTATCTGTCTTGATTGACAGTGAACGAGGTATTCTTTAGTTCAGATAAAGCACAGACTTAGGTAATAACTTCATTCTGATTGCTCATATTTTTTTCCTTTCCCTCGCCGAATGGTGAAGCTCAATGCAACGTCGTTAGTGACACTAAGTAGATGACTCAGCATTGTGAAAAGCACAGAGTAGTTATCAAATGGAGTGTTAATGCTTATATTCCTACCAACAAGTAAAATAACAGTCCTAGCAAGTCAAGCAAAATAAACCAACTGTGATTGGAAGATCCTTGGCGACGCATCATAAGGTATTCTTGACTGGCGTAGGTATAATGACTATTGTAACAATACATTACGCAGTCTTTCCGAAGATCATCACTCCATTACAGTCATACTCCGTATCATAAAATTACAAGAAGCGATTATTAAATAAGACTGCAATTGTGTGTAAGTGGAGACAATTATTTGCAAGTTACCACATAGGTACCTGTTATTTCTAGGCCTGATTTTTCAGTAGTCAGATAACTTTATCCGAAGAAAACATATATTCATAGTTTGACATATTTTCTATACAAAACCTGTCAAACCGCCATATTTATTCCATAAATAAAAGTTATCTCACGATTGAAAAATTAGCCCTTAGTCTAATAATTTAAATTTGTACAAATTTTGTACGCAAATATTGTTAACTTACTTTTATGTAGTTTACCGTGGATAGATTTTGTCATTTAATTTTAAATGGAATTTAATTCTCCTACATAACTAATAAGTACCTACGTTATTGATTGTAAGCCGTCAGCGGCAAAACATAGTGTACCTATACCCGATGTTTTTTTTTACCGTCTTGAAAAAAATAGGGTAAGTACATCAGTTGACCGGAGTAGAAGCCTATGACATACCTATCCTTTTTGTTTTTCAATAGCTTAGACAGAAATTGCTCTATCAATAAATACTACACATTTGAATTAAACTAAAACAATAAAAACAGAAATTTTGAAAAACTATATAGATCGTAAAAAAAATATCGATTTGAATTTCGATATTATTTTATTTATTTATTTTTTTACCATTTACTCGTATGTACACACAGAAAAATACATAATAAAATACATAATTATAATTAGGAGTACAAAGGTACTGCTTATTTCTTAAGAAATTTCTTCCACCAGACCTGCGAAAGGAGAAATGAAATAGAAATGTAGACAATAGTGTGTGAGAACAACGAGAGAAAAATATGAATACTTATGCGAAGACTTAAACTAAAATATTAACTATACCTACACGTATAACATAAACTTAAATAAATACATGAAGCTAAAATATATAAACATACATACTATTCTTATATAAATACTCACAGTTGAGAGGAAAAGTAATGCTCTTTTACTCTATATTTGAAAAGAGACACAGTTTTTAAATCGCGAATGCTAGGCGGAAGTGAGTTCCACAGTCTTACAGCATGGATAGAGAAGGAATAAGAATAGTAGCTAGTTTTATGAGGATGAGATTTAAGGAGGTATCTAAGGTCTGATCTACATGGTGCGTCACTAGGGCGAGCAAAGGAAAAACGCTCACGCAGGTAGGGAGGATAAGACGGGTTGTGTAAAATGTTGAAGAGGAGACATAAAATCCAAGTGCTCCTGCGAAGGCGGATGGGGAGTTTTGCAAGCGCTCAAGCTTGTTTAATAGCTCCTCAGTAGCATCCAGATAGCATGCGTCGGCATAATCAAAAATCGGCTGAATTTTAGTCTTCAAGGGCAGGAGACTTTGAAGGCTTTTCAGCGAATGAAAGGAGAAATGTACCTTTCGACTGACCTCATTGACCTGAGCACGCCACGAAAGATTAGAATCAATAATTACGCCCAGATCTTTGGCGGTTACGGTATAGTCAATGCGCACACCATCGAGATATAAAGGCATCAGATATGTAACATCAGCCGCACTGCGAACGAATCTGCTGCCTATGATTGCCTGAGACTAGTTGGGTTAATTTGCAAACCAAATGACTTTGTCCAAACGCTGATGCAAGCCAGATCATGATTCATAGCAGCAATTGCAGAACTCGCATCATCTACAGTAAAATGTCGGTAAAGCTGCAAGTCATCTGCGTAAAGATGAAAACTAGATGAAATTACTCTGGTAACAAAATTGATGAAGATTGAAAAAAGAAGAGGAGAGAGAACGCTTCCCTGAGGAACACCCTCAGTGAGGCTACACCAATCAGAGAAAGACTCCTCTAGGCGAACACCTTGAAAGCGTCCCCGAAGATAAGAACTGAACCAAGTTAGAGCAGAAGAAGAGAAATTGATAGATTTAAGGATACCAAGTAAAATGTCGAAATCCACTGAGTTGAAGGCGCTACTGAAGTCAAGCAAAACAAGAACAGTAAGGGACTTATTCTCCATTGCCCAGCGGATGTCGTCAGTTACTTTCAAAAGTGCGGTTACAGTACTGTGAACCGAGCGAAAACCAGATTGAAAAGGGGAAATAATCGAGTTTGACGCCAAGAAAAATGATAATTCTCTATGAACTATGTGCTCAAAAACTTTAGAGAGAAATGGCAGAATAGAAATAGGTCTAAAGTGGTTTAATAAAGCAGGATTGTTAGTTTTAGGTAAAGGTATTATGTGAGCCTGTTTCCAAACTGACGGGAATGAGCAAGAGGTAAATGAGTGGTTGAAGATGTGAGTGAGAACAGGAAGTAACGAGGCAAGGATAAGAGTTATCATTCTTGAGCACAACTTATCATTACCGACTGCTGAAGAAGTAATTGCAAATATAGATTTCTTAACGTCTTCCTCCGTAACATCGCTAAGCTTAAAGTGAGAACATTGGGGCAACGGCAAGCTAGCAAGACTCTCTAGTGTCGCAGCTTTGACAGACGGATCAAGAGAAAAGGGAAGGAGAGAGAAGTGCTTATTGAGATCATTGAGGTTCACATCCTTACACTGGTTGGTAGATGCCTTGCCAATGCCTACAGATTTGAGAAATTTCC
This sequence comes from Dicycla oo, assembly GCA_948252095.1. NCBI lineage: Eukaryota > Metazoa > Arthropoda > Insecta > Lepidoptera > Noctuidae > Dicycla > Dicycla oo. The sequence continues at coordinate 23,220,312 of OX411714.1, forward strand.
ATTTAGCAGAAGAACTGCTGTTATTGAGTTGATCGTGGAAATAGCGTCTCTTAGCATCTTGACACAGACGACAGCAGCGATTACGTAGGGATTTGTAGTAAGAGAGATTCAGCTCTGAAGGTCTGCGCTTATATCTGCTCTTAGCTTTATCCCTGCGAGCCATAAGCTCTTTAATTTGTAGCGTTATCCATGGTGCGGGGTTGTGTCGGAGTACTTGTAGTTACGGAGATATAAAAGCTGGGACTTACGCTTGGGAACACGGATACGATAGGAAAGATAAATGAGATCGTGGTAAGAAAAGTTAGCCGTGAGTTGACCATGGTAAGAAACATTCTTAGGAGAGGAAACAATCATAAGATCTAGAAAAGAGGGTGAACAATTAGGAAAATAGTGAGAAGAGAAGAAAAAGAAGACAAGAGCGAAAGGAGTTTCAGGGAGCGAGAGTCATTTTTAATTAAACAGGTATTAAAGTCACCCATTAAAATAACGTGCTCATATATGGGACAAAGATCACTGAGAGTGGAGTCGAGAGAACTAAAGTAGTAAATGTGAAGATTAGGACTGTAGAGCACTGCGAGCAAAACTTTTGTGTGATGAACAGTAATTTCCAGAAACAAGTATTCAGCCGACTCAGAATACTGAGAAGGAGATGAACTGTTGATGAATTATTATTTATTTTTATCAAAAAAAAAAAAAAAAAAACTAGTTATGTCATAGGCCTACTCCGTTCACCTATTATACCCTATTTTCCTAGACGGTAAAAAAAGTCAGTATACGAGGTTGATGAGCGAGGGGCATTTAATCAAACCACATATACTTTGTATCATTTTCAGCCTCTACATTAAAAATCAGATAAATAGAAGCAATAGTTTAGTCACAGGATATTTTTTTAGTTTTTATGTTGTTGAAACACGATGTATCTGCCCTAACAGCTGACTACTTAGTCACTATGCGTAGGTACTTACCTACGCATAGTTATCTAGGGTCATACACCTTAAAACGACAGAATTTTTGCGACGTTGTCGCTCTGCATCGTAGGTAAGTTTTCAACACAATCAAGGAAGCAATAAATACACACATTTGCACTCTTATAAAAAGACAGGTTACGATTAAAAATTTTACTTTTTTTTAGTGCGACGACGTTAGTCATCCGGAGCATTCCGGGGTGCATGTTACGTAACACGAAAGTGCAGAACAGGAGCATTCATTCGTAACCTACTTACAAGTACCAGCCACCCGCTTAGAGGGAGACGTTTAGCATGATCGGTTACTCTCTTTTTATAAGAGTGCAAATGTATTCAAAGTACAATAAATAATTCACAATTTCTTAAATCCTGAGATATAATCGTCATGTTTACCGGAATTCTATAGGAGGTATTATCCCCTCTTGTTACTTCTCTACTCGAAGTTTACGTATTTATGCTCTACCTATTCCGATCTCTGATAATTAGTCTATGACGTTCCCACTACTGTGATTGAGGCCTAACTACTCTCTATGAGATGGAGTGGGCCATGATCCACCACGCTGCCCAGTGCGGGGTGTTATTTATGTAGAACTAGCAGCGCCCCGGGGTTTCACCCGCGTAACTCTCGAACCCGTAGAAATATCGGGATAAAAAGTACCCTATGTGTTAATCTAGGTTATAAACTATCTGTGTTCTAAATTTCATCAATATTCGTTTAGTCATTTTTGAGAGAAAGAGTAACAAACATCCATCCATCCTCACAAACTTTTGCATTTATAATATTAGTAGGATACAATTTGGGTAATACCAAAAAGAGCTCAGTCAATATTTTATTTTGCACTAAATGTCACACGAGCCAAATAACATAAAGAGGCATTCTTCAAAGATCGTTACACAAAATGTTACCTATGTATGTCCACGCAATAATACGCGAATTCGATACGTGCTTACCCATTTTTAAAGAGTGTTGTTTTGCATTTTTTCTTTTCTATATGCACTATTGTTTCGTAAGTTTACTGCACTTTAATATTAAGTAAGTCTCTAACCTGATTCCATGTAGAGCGAAATTACTTAATCACTTATACAAGACACAATAAAAGTCACATAAATTTTTATATATTTCTTTATTTTACATATTTACAAGCATAATTACAGCTAATTGATACATATTCAAAAACAATACAGTAACTTAAATCGTTAAAAGGAAATAACAAAACGAAACAAAATCTACTTTCATTTTACATAAAATAGGTTTAAATGTATAACAATAATGTACTATGAAAGATTTTTATCAAACGTCATTTGCTGGAAATTGTTTAGATTGAAATTGAAGTTACTTAATGGATTTAAGAAAGTTCGAGAAATACGGAACAATTACATCCCTAATAGCAATAGACAGCAATAGAGATTCACCACAATGGACAAAGAACTTCCGTCACACTCTCTGAGTTAATGGTCACGCCGGTATTTTTAAAAACTAATTTTGTATTTATTTTCAACGGTCTTTAGTCACTGGATGACAAAAGTATTTCACCAACGACCAAACAAAATGTGTTAGCGCGGAACAATACAAATTACGTAATGGCAATATTATTCTTAGATATAAATCATTTAACTTATTTACAAAATATGACCTTGGCAGCAAATAATAAAATTTAACTTTAATTTACAGGAACTGGATAGTTACTTGGGTTTTTCTTGATGACTTACGGCGGTGACGTTGCCACGTATGAAGGACAAAACGATGCTTAGAATTCTTTTTTTTTTTCCTTTAAAATAATTTTATTTAATTTGTTTTAGGAACTGACTGACTATTTTGTACAAAAAATCCAGCAATGGAGAACAAGAACAATGTTAAATATTCAAAGTAAGGTTACCATAAAAAAACTTAAACGCCGGTTTCTTCTTTGTGTACTTTTCTATGATAAGCATCTCGCGCAAAAATAGATAAGATCAGTTTTATTTTAAAATTATGTTGGGTAAAACTAAGCACTGCTTTATTTCCATTCAAACCAATATTTGTATAATTTTACCCAAGAAATAATACAGCGGTCCTTATTTTATTTTGTCTAGTACACAATATTTAAAAACACGAGCGTAAAAAAATACCGCGCTACCAGGCAGTATCATAATTATTTAACATGAATAAATATAGAAACTCCAGACTCTTTTTCCGAACTGTTATAAAGGCCGTACCATACTACAGCCACCAACGATTTCCGTATTGTATAAACATAGATACATCTGGCACTTTTGTCTTAATCTAGTACTAACAATAATCATCACAGTTACTACGGCGTTCGTTGAACAACATAGTTGACATGTTGCAAAGAACTTAGTAACGTTAGTGATGCCGCGGGGGGACGTAGACTGGCCATTGGTATACTGCTCTTGCTGTGCCCTGTGAATAAAGAAATCGTCAGCAATCATATTTGTAATCTGTATAACGTTGTTAAATCATGGACATGAAATATCTTATTGATCTGAGCACGATGGGAAAAAGACAGAGGAATAAACCTTGACTGAGTACTTTTTTTTTGTTCGGTAGCAATTTCTGAGGCCTCAGTTCTTCTGCCTATGGTTTTTTGTCTGACGACTAGGGTAAAGGCAGGTTTACACGAAGCCAGCGCCGGTCACCAGTTAGAATGGCAGCCAGTGCTGGCTTAGAATTGGCCCCGTTTAAACCATTTTCCTTGCCACGCCAGCACTGGTAGCCAGCGCTAGAATAGAGTGCCCGTCTATTTTTCTAGCCAGTGACCCCGCCCGCGTCCCCTTTATCCCCCGACTAAACGCATCGGGCTAGTCACTGGTGCATCTCCTTAAAGTGCGCATAATATGTTTTTTTTGACTTCTCTCATAATAACGCAGTGAAGTTCTTTATACATTTCTTTTTCAACAGCTGGATTGGTCCAGAATTCATTTTTTATTGAGACGAACGTGCGTACACCACAAGAAAAATGTAGAAATGACCGGCCTAGTGTAAACAACACTGGCAACGCCAGCGCAGGCAAGTATGACTGACTAGCGCCAGCGCACTGGCTTCGTGTAATCTTGCCTTAACTGCTATAGTAATTAACCACGCTATAGTAAGTGGCCACTCATAAAAAAGCTCTTTACCTCTTTTTTATGAGTGGCCAATTACTATAGCAGTTACCCTACGCAGAACCGAGTCAGTCAAGATCAAGGTATTAGACCTACTGATGTCGATAATAACAGTACGCTTAAGGCAATGGACTTTAAAACACATTAGTTAAATTCAAACGTTACATAATAGGGATGATGACTAAAAAATGATTTTTTGTCCGTCATGTAGATTATTAAAATATATTGGACACGTATTTTTTCTTTTTCTACGTAATCAAAAGATTACGGCGATACATTGAGTTAAAATGTGGCATGACGTCACGTCTTGGTAGATTTTATAAGTAAAAGTGACGTAGCAAGCCCCCACTCCCGAACTTTAACCCTAGAAGCCTTATCTATTTCGGACGTACACAAAGCCTTAATATACGTCTCAGAGGCGTACACATATAAATTACAATCTGTATGCAAAAATAGCCCTATTTTAGAAATATTATTTAGCAGAAATTTAAATTTGGAATATAAACTAAAAATAATACAACACTGTTATAAATTATAACTATAATCACAGTTATATAATACAACGAAAAAACAATATGCATAAATTGGAACAAAAAAAAATAACTTCTTCAAAATCAACTGAAACATAAAATATTTTTTTTAGAAAATCTTTTCTTTACGCTAATTAGTTACTCTTAGAGCAAACATTAAAACTAATCGGACTTTAAAAGACTTGCTAAACTTTAGGAGCAGTCTACACACATATAAACCTTGTGCTCGCCACACACAGATTTTTTACATTTATAACACATTAATTTTCTCCTTTTTCAACATGGATTCATAGATCAGCTTCTGCAACAAGGGCTGGGTCGGTTACTTCAGAGGGACCAGATTATTGTAAAGACGAAACGTATTCAGTCACATAATTATTTTCATCTTCACTTTGAACGTCGTCGATAATCTGGTCATTCTCAACTTCGGAATCTGAGTCTTCCAAAGAAGGATTATCTTCCTCGTTTAAGATTGATAAAATATCGTCTTCGTATAGTCTTTTAGACCGTGACATATTTATACCTGAAACAATGCCGAAAATATATATACAATATACGAAAAACAAACGAAAGTAAAATCACACAAACCTAGTTAAAAGTTACACAAAGCCGAAACATACGTCTTGCAGGCGTGCTATGCTTCGATAAATCAAAAATGGTGGGACTTACCTTAACGAAACGGGCATGTCCGCTAGCTCCCGTTGACCACTGAGATGGCAAAAGACCACGACGTGCTAGCTTCAACCATTAGGAAGAGACAAACGATACTCGATTGCGTGTACGCCTTGCAGGCGTAGATTAGGCTTCTAGGGTTAATGCGAGTTATCTAAGTGATTTTTTATTAATATGATAAAGCAAAAAATACGTATCTAATATTTTTTTATTATCTGACTGACGGACTAAATAGAGTTTCTTTTTTTTTACCCAGGCATCATCCCTAATGACCTTTAGTCAGTACAGCCATAATTATCATTCTATACTAACTCCTTTATAGTGTCAAATGAAGGTCTACTCACTTCCAAAGAATTCCTAATGTTCCGCCTCGTGGCATCCTTCTCATATTTCCACTGAAAGTCACTAGCTGACTCTGGTCCAGCCACCACAGTCTCCTGACCATCAATTTGATTGAGCTTTGCATCGTCTTGTCTCGCCGGCTTCTGCGTCACTGGGTAAGCGGGGAAGAAGTACCGGAGACCGATGCCAGGCAAGCTTTGGCTGCCGAGAATGGCCGGTGGGCTGTTCGGGTTGGCTTCGCCACTCTGACTTGGAAGAATTGGTTTGACGGGAATGTAAGAGTTGACGAAGCGTTGGGCGTTGTTGAGTGGCACTGCTGGTGGCTGGGAGTTGTAGATCACGTTGGTGTATCTCGGCTGGGGCACGAAGAAGGGAGGTCGCCTGGGGAGAGACATTTTGTTGTGTGTAATAGATTTAGTTTTAGGTTATCAGGCTCCAAGAAGATCAGTATTAACGTAAGCAACTCTCCGTGTGTCAACTCTTTACACATCTTGAGGAGCGTACCATTGCGCAACAATCTACTCATGAAGTCATGACAATAGTTATTTTCTGCTAAATAAGAGAACAACGTCCAAAGGTGGCAGTTACCACTGACCACCAGATTAGCTATCGGCTTTTTTGACATCAATAACATAAAAGAAACAATATTATATGTAAAAATTACCATTGAGCATTAGGATCGGGCGTGTCATTGGAGCGTTCCTCCCAAACAGGTGCGGGGTTGCGGTAGGGTTGCGGAGGAGGGACGGGCTCTGGCGTCGGGGGTACAATGGGTCCCTCTTTTGTGCCGTACTTTACCATGATTGCGTGTGCGCTTGATGCGTACAGCACCAGGCATGCCAGCACCTGTGGAAAGAAGCGAGGTTTAGAGTTTTATAGTAAACATTTTGTATTCGTCATATAGAATCGCACGCATTTGGATGGATCTAGTCATCAACCATAATTCTTACTTATGGTTATTTTTCTGTTTAAATTGATGACTAGATCCATCCAAACACTCGTGCGATACTATAAGACCAGTAAAACAAAAAATTGTAGGCGCAGTCCCGAGCCCGCGCCATTTGTTTTCGTGAAAACAGATTGATATTTTACTACGGTTTCCGATACTCCCGTAGCCATTGTATTTGCTTGATACTAAACTTAGTAGGTTCATTGCATTCCTTATAAAGTAGGCTTTCTCAGATTTTAATATTTTTCAGTTATGAGCAGCTTTACGACCGATATGAGACGATATCCTAAACTTATTTGCTATTTGCAACAGATTTTCTTACGATTTATGACACTGCCGTAGCTATTGTACTCGTACGTATTTGCTTGACACTAGACATTTTAGGCTCATTGCATTCCTTTTTATGCAAGCTTTCCTTGATTGAGGTTTTTTTCATTTCTGAGCAGATTTACGGCCGACATGAAACCACATCTGACATTATTTTGCTATTGTCGACTTCACGAATGAAAAAAGAATTTTTTTAACCCTATTTTGGCCAGTATTTCTGTTGTTTCTCTTTAGGTCCTGATAGTGCTTTGAGGAGCTCGTGGCTAAGTAAAAACAGCCGCACGGGTCGATCCATCATGTTAAGCGACGCTTGCCGGGGTTGGTCTGTGGATGGGTGACCATCTTTTTATACCGAGACTCCTCCGTGCCTCGGAAAGCATGTTAAGCCGTTGGTCCCGGCTGTCATTCGAGGATCTTTGACAATCGTTACGGGTCGTCAGAAGCCCGAAAGCCTGACAACCAGTCTTACCAAGGGGTATCGTATTACCTAGTAACTGGGTTGTGGAGGTTAGATAGGCAGTCACTCCATGTAAAATACTGGTATTCAGCTGCATGCCGTATTATAATTTATTGATAGTTAACAGTTCTATCCTATAATATTGTAATATAGCAGGATTAAAGAAACCGATGCTGATTTTATGCAAATATCACATTTCAAGCAGTTTGCATAGTTATCGTCTATAGTTAAAGAAGCGGACTGTAGCCATAAAGTAGTATCACGCCAATACTCGATCCGAGTGCTGGCTTTGAAACAGATATTAGACGCATTTACCTGTTCTAGTAAAGTAAGTTCTATAAGTATGCGCACTAGGTATTTTTCTGGACTAGGCCGCACCTAGTACCTTAGGCGCGTAAAGTACGAAACACATCGAGTATTTTCTACCAAAGCGCGATCTTTTAATTTTGGTACGGAACCCTAATAAAGCAGAAATTTCTTGCGAAACTTACAAAAATTGTTGTTTCAAAATAGGCAGCTTGTTGAGGTGATTTTACAAAAGTAATTATTTGTCAACATATTTTAATTGTACGTAGGTAATGAAATTACAGAATTGCTGTTTATTTTTAATGGAAGTGGTTAAACGTACGACAGAATGAGATATACGGGCGTAAATAAAGTTTATATTATCACACCGGTGTGAGAAAAGTTTAGGTTTAGAGTTTAGGTATACTAGAACGTGTCGTGACATGTTCGTACAAGTTAACAGACTTTTTTAACATTATTAACAGAAGTCTGGTGACGCATCTCGTCACCAGACGCCGTGACAAAACTGCGACATACTTATAAAAGATGCATAATTCGAACACATTAAACTTTTTGTTCTCTCGATAAATACAATACCTACGTAAGTCAATTTTATAACTCTTCGAAACAAAATCGTATATCATAGTTACTTTTATATATTATATAAAAATGGAAATCATTATCAATACATAAAAATATGAATATAGAAGCCTACAAGCTACACATTTTGACACTACAATTTTCGTAAGTTAGTACTGTTGAAACTTTGACAAATGGTGAGATTGACTCTTTAGAGAAGAATTTCTCCCTTATTTTTGAGTTGTGCACCTTAGGACTTTAGGAATATACAACACCGGGAAGTCTCTTTCAATACGTAGAGCTGCAGCAAAATCGGTGGCTCGAAGGTGTAAGGTCTCCTTGTAAGTATTTTTCGATACTCGTACTACGTGGACCTAGTACGAAAATTACTTGGTACGGCACAACTCTACTCTTAGTGGGCTAAAACGTCTTAACTAACTTATTAGCTTGCTTACTTAAGATTCTTTTGGGCTGACCAGCGCCGCAATCTTTCATAGTTTCGCTGTGTGCAGCCTTGCGCTTGGCGTGCAACGGAAGCGGAAAACTAAATGCGGTACGTTCGGAGTCCGTGGACGGGTGTACCCAGGAACATGGGCTGCAGTCCATGTTCCTGGGCATACCCAGGAACAGACATATCTCGACGTACATAAAGATCGCTTTACGACCGAATTCAGTCTCAAAGTCCTAATGGGGTCCCTAGACGGTATAAACTGCTTGACAAGCACGACAAATTAATTTACTAATTATTTTTCAGGAAAGATTTTTCAAAACCCATATTTCAGAGTTAGTAGTATCTTATTAAAAGTTGTTCAAATTTATGAGTACTTTCAGTCGCTGATAGATTATCAGATTGTTGTGATTGTTTCACAATCATTGATAACTTTACCTACTATTTTATTTACAGGATCGTTTTTTAGTTACGAACAGAATTATTTCTCATGAATTTGTCTAAAACTGCGCGGTAGATTAGAGTGACTCAGAAATAATTGTTATGCGTATAAAAATATGTAATGATGTCTTAGTATACTTTTGTATACATAATCAAATGTGGACTATAAAGAACGAATTCATTATTCGTATGACCTTCCAACTATGTAAAATTATAAGGAAGTCTCTCCTAAATATAACGTAGTCCCTCATAGTTTCATTGTCATAATAAAAATAACACATTACAATATTACATTACATCTTGATGAAGTAAGATCTGATGAATATGATAATTATGTACTTTAAAAAAGTTCTATTATTTCATCTTTTTCTTTCGCCAATAGTATTTCAAGCAATATTTTAGTCTTCTTCAATACATAGCAAAAAAAAACTTATTATTTATTTATTCAAACTTTATGCACAAGTTAGTAAAAAATCAAATACCGTACAAAGGCGGACTTAATGCCTGAGGCATTTTCTACCAGTCAACCTTCGGGTGATGCAGAGAAAACATGGCAGGTGCAATATAAAGGATAGATAACACGAAAATAACTATAAAATACAAGAATAAATACATCAATATACTGGATGATTTCTTTTACCGTCTTGAAAAAAATAGGGTACGATAGGTGAACGGAGTAAAAGCCTATGGCATACCTAGCTTTGTTTTTTTTTTGTTTGTGTTTTCAATAGCTTAGACAGAAATTGCTCTATCAATAAACACTACACTTTTGAAGTAAACTAGAAAAATAAAAACAGAAATTTTGAAAAAACTCTATAGATCGCTCAAAAATATCTAATATCAAACCATACGCACTACGCAGGGTGCGTAGTACGTAAGATTTAAATTTAGATTTTTTTTTTAAACTGGGTATGCCATAGGCTTCTACTCCGTTCACCTATATTATACCCGTTTTTTTTTTTCAAGACGGTAGAAAAAGTCATCCAGTATATAATACATACATCGACTTCTCTGTGGGCCTATAAGCACAGGGCTTTGTCTCGAAGACAGTTATTTAATAAATGTCACTGTAGGTCACAGATTATTTGATAGGGTGATTTACAAAATCTATGTCTGTTCATAAGGTGTGTGTGACTTCGATAAAAGTGCGAGAAATTTAGAAATTTCTATGAAATCTCAGAAGGGTTTAATTTAGTGATCTAGTTTTGCTTGAAACCATAGACCTATGAGCTCTCAGTCAGTGAATTCACGACTAGTTTTGAACCAATGTTTACAGCCGCAGAACTTAAATACAGTGCCTACATTTAAAAGTCCAGTTTCGAGCGAAATCTCGTTAAACTCAAAGACATAATATTCTCGAATATACCTAACTCAAGATGGGTTAAGTGGCAAACTTGTATTGAATAACATTACTTGGCGTAATTATGGCTGTACTTCAGTACATAATTTCTTGCCAATGACATTGAAAAATGTTGCTCGGCAGTCAAAGGTACAAACCAGTTCTTGCATCGATTATCGTAGATATCAATTCAAAATAATCGATATTTATGGTTAAATTACAGCACTACAAAGTAACGACACCTTGTTGGTGACATCTAGTAATAATATGCGAATGGAGGGAAATTATTATCTATTGCATAATGCAATCTTGGCACCTGTAAAAGAGGCTCATTCAAATACGAAATAAGCTTTTAGTTTAATGAATTTTGTGAAGGACGATTCTCAGTCATTCTAATTTATGTAGGTTAGGTTAGGTTACATTAGGCCTAAAATCTTCGGCGGCGGTGATCTCTTGCGTCCGGCCCTCGTCCAGGCCATGGTACGGAGCGAGAATGGGATGCCGTTACCTCCTTCTGCGAAACAGTAGTGCTCGCGAAGGAGAGGAAGCGAAACGCGTGAGGGAGAGGCAACCTTTGCGCCCTTAGGCTCCTAGCCGCCGCAGGAGACACTCTGGGGGTCGGGAAACGATAGCCGATTCCCGGCCACCATAGGCGCGGGTTTGCGGACGGCGAGCAATGGGTAGCTCGCCAGACCAGGCCCAGGTCGACGGCGCGTTCCGTTCCACGCGCGCCTCAAAGAGATGTCAGCACTAGCTGATGGGGCCCGCTAGGGCCCGATGACTGCCAGGGTCACGGGTTGTTTGAAAGAGTTATCGTGGCCCTGGCACAGGCAACTGAAGGAACACCGGTGGATTTTAGTCAGTAAAAGTCTGAGACGCTCTCCCGCTCCACCTAGAGCGGGAGAAGTTATTTGATGATTTTCCACCCAAAAAAAAAGATCTAAAATCTTATCGCTTTTTATTCAACGTCTAAATAAACCTAACAACTCAGATAAAACATTCCATTAGATTTAGATAACGGTGAATACCCCATTCTCATACAAACGTATCCACTACCCAGTTTCCGCCAAGTGACTTCATTTTAATTAAGACAACTTCATTAAATCTGCACCATATATCTTCATCTCACAGCCTTGACGCACTTACTTCAATGCTTATATTTCCCACGCGCACATCTTTTACAACCACTTTACGTGGTTGCAAATAGAAACTAGTTTTTTCACTAAACTTTATCTATTAAATGGCCAGTAAATTGCACATTTTAGTACCGGTCGCCATTGTCTATGTAAAGTTAGCACACCAACTGTTGCAACCTCTTTGAATTTCCAAACTTACTATTATAAAGTGCGAATGCTTGTTATCAGAGCATCTGGGCGGATTTATTAAAGTCGAGCATCAAATGGATTGAACCAGATTAATGTTTGCTAACGAGCAAATTGGTTCGCAGCTTTCAGGGGCAAACGATCTTCGTTTAGATTAGATGATATCAAAATGTGTAACCGTTTTACATACCTGTAACCTCGCCGAGAATCTCATGTTTGTTTGTTTGTTTGTTTGTTGACTACCTTGACATTCGTCTCTGCTCCCTGTAACAACGTTAAAATAAATTAGTACAATTTGTCAGTGAGTCATACAAAGAAGTTGATGATATCATTACATGCGACTCCATATTAAAATTGAGAACAGCGAGCGCCTGCAATTGTAATAACAAGAGTCCAAATAATTATACGCCATCAACTTGTCAAGAAATTACAGCCATCAACAGTTCGTACTTGCAAAAAATATTGTTATGAAAACATTAATTTACATACTACGTAGATTACGTCGGTGAATTGCAGTAATTATGAGAAATATTTTGAGTTTCGAAAGATGTTACTGACGTTACAGGGAACAATTTTACTAGGAATTTGTGTGCATTCAAGATGTGTGTCCAATCTAATAAATGTATATAATAAAAATTAATCCCTGTTTCCCTTGGTAACTTGACAACGGCTGGACCCATTTGGCTAATATTGATTTTAAAATATTTGTTAGTTCGGATTAGGTTCTTATGCAAAAAAAAAAATTGGAAAAGTTTCCCGGAAAATTGAAAAAATAGGAATTTGAACAAGACAATGTCTGTCAGGTCAGTTAGTATTAAATAAAAGTTGGTTAATATTGGTACAAAATGTTAATGAATAAATAATGTGGACAGAGGATTTAACACCAATACTAGCCGAAGCAGATACCAAGGTTTATAATAAATAAAAGGAGTCTAAGATCATACAAATCTTGACGATCACAAAGCTATTCAACAAAATTATTTTATTGAAAAGTATGACCATCGGATCTTCAAACAAAATCAGGTGAGCAAACGCTATTCAACAGTGAATCAGTAACGGCTCCGACTTATGACTTGTTTGTCGTGGGTTGGAACTCAAGCAGGAGTTTTACTTTGTGTAAATAATTTCATCACCACTGCTCTCAAAACAGTGAAGGAATGAAACTGCCATGGCCTAGAACATCGATCTTCTATGCCATGGTCTAGACATCTACCAACCCGCACTGGGCCCGCGTGGTATATAGATTATACAGCCCATCCCTCTCGAAGAGAGGAGGCCTGTTTTCCCAGCAGTGGGAACATTAACCAACGCTATTCACAAAGGTACCTTAGAAGACCGGTTCTAATAAGCCTAAGTAGGTACTTTATTATATTGTAAGCTGTTTTGAAACATTAAAAAGAAGAAAGGTGAACAAGTTGGCGTATCTCGCACGCATCACAATGCTACCAGTAAATAGAGCTTGGCATTTGTTATAGCTACCTGGTAACAGACCATGTTGTAAGACTTACAATAGAAGTTAGCGATGACACGGTTAGCAAGTTATATCTGATAGGGTTACTGGTAACAACGATTATGAGGTCTTGGAATGTGCGTACAATGATAAGGAAGACTAGTGATGCGAAAGAAACAGTATATTCGTAGAAGCTAGATTTTACTGATTATAATGAAGAAAATAAAGTAACAACTAAGAATGACACACTGAAACTGCGTAAGTAAAGAAGCTTGTAAATGCTTAGTGACTTGAACATATTGCTAAACTTAATAACAACTATGATCAATTCTACGATTATAAAGGATAACCGAGCATTACAATAAACTGATACGATCTGGATCAAAACTGAACACTGTTTTGCCATTGATCTGATAGATAGCCTATTGTTACTAAATTGGATAATGCTTCTGATGGATTGCAATAAACATGTTCTTGATGGAAACATTCGTTTTACATAACCTGAAGACTTATTAATAATTTAGAAGTAAAACGGCCGACAATTTCAAATTTAAGCCTAAATAGATAATACCAAATTACAAACTCATATTGACATAAGTAGTTAGCAATGTAGTTACCAATGTAATATGGCGGATAATTTATTAGCATTTGTGTACGTTGCACCAAAATGTTAAAATATTGAGTGCCAATGTCCGTATTTCGGCACACGGCTCGACACAAATTCGTGCCAAGAATACGCATGGATGTTTTGAATTTTTAATACACGTATTCAGTGATTGCCACAATCTGCTTTTGCTTTTAGCAACCGCGGCCGTATTTTATAAAGGCCTCCATTTAGCATTAAATAAAAATATGTTTTATACATTACGACTACTTAAATTGAACTTAAAAAGGAGAATCGGGGAACATAAATTTTATCATCTTGAAAGGTTAAGCGTTTCATGTCAGTGGTTGAAATATTATAGTCATTTTACATGAATACGAATCATTCTTTCTTGTAATTTGTTTTAATGTATTTAATCAAAGTAATTATATATAATATGTTTATCAAGTAATGATTAACGTTTAAAAATGGTATGTGTACACGGTTCTTTACTTATGTAAGGTCAAAGTACTTATGATGTTGATACCTTTAACACAATTTCACATCGTTCATTTGCATTTTTATTGTTTGATAAAAATTAAGAATTTTAGCCTAGTTTACTGTTTGTAGAAAAAAAGATGGGTACAACGTGGATCCTAAACATTGTGTTTCGTCTTCTTTCATGTTGATGGACTAAACCTTGATCCGTTGTCAGTATTTTGCACAAATAAATAAATTATAGAAGAAAATACACAAAATAAATATTACCGTCTAATTAAATTGTATTTGCATCACATTATTCCGCACAATTATTAATATTTGCTCAAGAGCATTAGCAATTACAATACAAAGCACTTAATTCGACATTAGTTCTACGATTTGTAGTCGAGTCACGAGTTTGATTATGATAATTCAATAAGTTATAGACCTTGTATTATTTCGATATTCTAAAGATTCATCATCATCTGCCTAGCATTTTCCCAACTATGCTGGGGTCGGCTTCCAGTCTTACCAAATGCAGCTGAATTTAAGCAGCTGTATTTTATATGGAGCGACTGCCTATCTGACCTCCACAAACCAGTTACCGGGTTATGAAGTTATTCTAAAGATTATAGCTAGTTAAATCGCATCTTTGAATTGAAACTATTGACTTAGTTTCATTCATTATAAACCGTCTTGAAAAAATCATTATAATTACGTTCTAATTTATGCACAACACATACATTTGAAAAATAAATCTCCGATACATTTTCAAATACATTAAACAAATAAATATCGTGTTGAAAAAAGAGGTTGCGTAAATTAATTATTGATAACTCATTACGTTAACATTCATGTTGATTATAGATTAATAACTATGATTTTAGGTAATTTAGTTATTACTTTCACAAGTCGTAAATTATTTCGGTAAATATTACTATACATATATATTATATCATAGCCCGAGACTCCTTTGAGTACTTTTCGCTATTCCTTATGGTTTCGGTTTTGGCCATCCACGCCCACTTGAACCCCATAGGTTCATAACTACTGTAAATTCGCGATCGCCATTGGATGATGGTATTTAACGTGTATTGTATATGATATACGTTTTTTCTTAGAGGTTAAGGCACTTTTGAACGTCAAAATGTACAAGAAAATTAAATTCATTCTAGGCGTCCCTTCCAAAAGTTAGTTTAAGATACTCCATAGTTACTCTTTTCAAATGTTTTACTATATTATTATTATTAGTTTATGTGAGATGGGTTTGCTCTTGACTCTAGTCTAGGTCGGAGGTGACAGAAACAAAGTCGACGATGGAGTGAGCATACCCAGAAGAAGCCTGTTCACTCTCACTTTGAAGAGATTAGGAGGAAAATGTAATTGATAAACAATAACTCCTTATACTAATGAGAATTTATAATTATTTTGTGATGTAATCTTCACAAACTAATGCAAGATAGGTAATAAATTGCTGTTTGTTATATTTAATTACTCATGATATGGAAATTGTTATGGTCACGCTCTTATTCCCTTGGGGGCTAAGTAGCTGAATCGATGGTAGACATCAGTGAGAACATAAACACAGCCCTACATTTTCACTGATCATCACGATTTTTACCGACTTATGACTGATTTGTCTCGTAATGTAATGCCCTCCGCATTACAAGTGAGAAAATGTCGTGAAAATAGTTTTGAGTATGAATGAGATTGGCTTTATGAGTATTTAGTTATATATTTATTTTATAAGAAGGTACACCAACAATTGATATACTGATAAAAAATACGTAATACATTTTTAAAAGTAAATTATCAGTGCATCAGTTACTTATAGGTAAACGCCACATGCATACAATTCTGTAAGTACAATTGGTTATGGTCGCGAATCATAATATTTTGATCAACATACAACTAAATACTGACTTGCAAATTGCAAAAAACGTAAGAATTATGAATTTCGCGGGCTACCCTGGCGCTTTCATTTTAATTTTTTTAATTTATCAATAATTTATACACTTTTATTTTTATTTCATTTTTATCAATTTTACCACTGTTATAATGTCAAGAGAGCGGCGATAAAATTAAGATAAATGAAAATAAATTAAGAAACCTAATAAAAATGATCAACAAATAATTTAAATTGATTGAATTGATTGAAAATTTAGAGTAGGTAGGGGAACACGAAAGAAACGATCGATGGACTGTGTGAGATGACGACTAACAAAAAAGTAAAGAAGAAAAAAATATGTTGTGCCGACCTAAATAAATTGGGATAAGGGCAGGAGATAATATACATCCTGGGACATTATTCACACACGGTCATCTGATCCCAAACTAAGCAGAGCTTGTACTATGGAAACCAGATAACTGATATACTACATACACTACTTTTTTTGTAAATACATACTTATATAGGTAATTATTCCCAGACTCAGAACAAACAGACATGTTCATGCACACAAATGTTTGTCCTGGATGGGATTCGAACCCACGACCAGCGGCGTGACAGGTGGTATCTTAACCAACCACGAGTAAGCAAGCAATATATTAATATCCAGGAGCTGCAGTCTCGACCTAGATAGCGATCACTTTACGACCGAATTCGGTCGCAAAGTCCTAGTGGGGTACACGGTCAAAGTTGCATGACCAACACGAAAAAATCACATGCTCGTCAAGCAATTTTGACCGTCTAGGTACCCCACTAGAACTTTACGACCGAATTCGGTCGTAAAGCGATCGCTATCTATATCAAGCTGCAGACCCTGGGTTTACATCGACTGTCAATGGACACTGATTAACATTAAGCTACATAAATTAATTTTATCGATGGGTAACCTAGCCATTTTCAGGGGCTTGCTCAATTGATGCGCCGTTAGAATCATGTGATTTCTAACTGGGCTATGAAAAAGTCGGTCTATCATATTGCTAACCCCATAATCTTCGTGATACAACAATAACGTTGTTCTCACATTAAAAAACAGCGCCTTCTGTCGGATGACGGGCAGCAGTTACCTACATCAAGATTTTCTCCAATTCCCACAGCACAGCAGAAACCGTACGTCAATTTGTTAAATCAACCAGTCTGTCCATTCTGAGCGAATATTAAACATTTATATTCGCGACGCCTAATCTTAAGAATGTGGCGACATGAAATAAGTATCATTATCGATTGGATTACAGTTTACGCGTAAGTTGCCTAGTCGATGTCAAACGTCGATCAGGCGGCGAGATGTGATAAATTAAATTAAGTTTATTAGTTAGTGCTATGTTTGGTTCCCAAATAGAGGTGTATACAGCATGTCCCAGAAATCGACCGACATACTGTATGTAGGTGGTCAAGCCCTCCCAAAATAACAAAACATTATGTTCCACAAAATCTTATAGTTATCGAGTTATACTAGAGTTTCAAAAAAAAAAAAAAAAACAGAATACCGCCATACGTGTTGACACTCGTGCGTAAATAAAATCTTTTTATTAATAACTTTTTCAGTCAAAATGTTATTAAATATTTTCTCTATTCGTAATTAATCACCTTTGATTCTCCATAAAACCTTACAAATTCAACATAAATTCACTATTATTGTTTTTTTTCCCCAAATATTTTTTTGTTAATAAATTTTAAACAATGGTGACAACAAAAAAGTATGATTTTTTGCGAAATATTTATTTTGTTATTTTGAGAGGGTTTGACCAAAGCTATGACCACCTACTGTATGTCGGTCGATTTCTGGGACATCCTGTATTGTCCTAAATATGTGTAGGAATTTGTCATAAATTAGTTGGTATACACATTACACATAAGCGGTGTCTTTTCCACTATAAATCAGGAAAGCCGATGCCTTGTACGTACATCATTGTGAAACGACTTTAGCTGCCAACTCGTGTAATTTACAGTTGGTTATATTAATTCGATACTCAACGCGTGCCATTTACATTGCGGTGTGGAGAAACTGCCTGCGGTTATCGACGAATTTTCTTAAAATACCTCGTAACCGCAAGAGTGGCTTCTAGTTTGTTTTGCGTAGTGTGGATGTTAGGATTTACTGGTAATTGTAGATGTAATGTATATGATAAGCTTTTACATAATATCAGCATAATATCATTTAAAAAAACCTGCATTAAATATTGAATCAATACCTACTGTATAGTGAATATTTATATGAATAACATAATCCTTAATTTCCTTCCTCATTCAACATAATCCTATTTTTCCCTTAATTGTTTTTCTTTTATTCATCGCATCGACTCGTCTTATATATTTTGTAATATATAAGTCAATGATTTTGTAAAAGAAAATGCACAAAGGTGCTTTAATGTGCGTGCCACGTTACAATGGCAAATAAATTCTTTTAACACAATGTACCTACATAATTACAAAACTATGTCAATGAAGTACAGTGAGGTTATCAATTAATTGATTTAATCCATCAATATGCATAGTCATTCAATTGTTTTCTCTGCGACATTCCTTTAGGAATTGCACGCACAAACATAATCATATTTAATTGTAGTAGGGAATTGCAGATTTTTATCGTGACACTGAATAATTTACTCTATGTGCATAAAGGTAGAATTGACATTGCACGGTGTTTGAAATGTATACTGTTACGCATTATGTAAAGTCAGTTGCACAATATCGTGGCGATATTGACCATTAATAGCGGTACAACTCGATCATAATTTGTCATTTACTGTCGATGTCTATGAGTGTCAATGGGATTTCTAACATACCGAAATAAATTGAGTCTTTTATAAGGAACATAAGTGCATTAACAGCCTACGCAGATGGTTTTAGAACAAGCTTGTCTTACCAAAATAAACTTTAAGCATCTACTTTATGTTTTAAAGCTTTAATAAATCATTCAAATAAAAAAGACAATATTCTTCTAAATGGTAGATACTTAATTAGATAAAACTTTTGTTTAATAAACTTTTAGGTACTTACTTTACTTTTTGAAACGATTAAGAAAGCCTATATAGATATTAAATCACTTTTTTCACAGGTATACTTAATGCAAGTGTTAAAAGCTGCAGAATTAACATTTAAAAATGCCGACTCCTGCAAATGCGGACGTTCAGCATTTGCATCAAATTTCAATCTACCTTAACCCTTCGTATGGCCGAAACGTAGATCTACGCGAGACACAATGGCTTTTTAATTGTTTCTGTAATTACCAGCATACGAGTGGTTAAGTATGCACTACACCTAAACGCGAGGAAGCATTACAATAATAATTGGCCTGTTTCCTTGGCTGTGCCTTGACAGTGCGTCAAATAACAAAGAGCTAACATTAGTCAGGACAGGTAATGTAAATGTCCCACCCACTCGTGCGCATAATGTTACTCAATGGTTCGAAATACGAATAGAAGTGCAACTGTCGCCCGCTAACTAGTTTCAAACCGTATCGAATTAATGTGTTAGGAGTAACTGAGTTGTCAATCATTTGGCTGGGATGTTTGTTGTTAAGATTTTGTAATGGAGAAATATGGAGTACATAATGATAAAGATACGCCTGCCGCGGTCAGTCCGTTAATTGATGACCATCTTTACATAATAAGACCCCTTCATGCCTCAGAAGTATGCAAAGTCATTCGTAGATGACAAAAGCCGTTACGGGTCGTCTGAAGCCCGAATGTCTGACTACCATTCTTACCAAAGGGTATCGTATTACCCGGTTACTGGGTTGTGAAGGTCATATAGGCAGTCGTTCCATGTAAAATACTGGTACCTATTCAGTTGCGTCCGGTTAGACTGGAAGCCGACGTCAACATACATAAGTGGGAAATGGCTTGGCAGATGTTGATGATAAAGATAATATAGAAAAGCTATGATACCCACACGAGACAGATGACAACTCACGAGAGACCAGAAAGCTAACTCGTATCTACTTACAAGCTTAGATTAGAATGTGAAAGTTCTTAATAATACGGGAATTGCTTCTCTGTTCGGATTATTCCGATCTGTCACCTTGGACAAAAATTTTGATCTGTTCCCCTTTTAGCAACGAGGGGACAGTTCGAGCTTTTTTCTGATCTATTTGGATAGGAATAATCCCTCTGTTCTTGTTGGTAAAGTCTTAGCAAAACAAAAAATATGGTTTATAATATCTGAACTAGCTCCTGTGAGTCAATTATTGTTCAGACAAAATACTTTAAATTCTGGCATTCCTTTTTTTTATGTAACATAGCATAGCATCACGCCTGTAATCCCCGAACGGTTATGCAGAGGTGTACGTATAGTACACCCACATTTTGGCAGTTATGTTTAAATTCCATGTAATAGGGGGCGAGCCTATTGCCACAGATGAATACAGATGAGACACTCCACAGCTTAGGTATGAAGCTACAAGTACGCGGCGGGCTCGACTATTCGGACCAATTCATTGCGGGCTGCCACGCACCGGCCGGCTCGCAGACAGTTCGATACTCACACACGCCGCGTCGTAAAAGAAGACAACCATAATGAGTCAGAACGTATACCTAAGAGTGCGCGATAGAAAGAGAGGCAACTTGTAGGTGAATATAACTGTAGGTATTAAGCGTTGTACGACCTGAATTGCACTTTATTGTGTCGTAGCAAGAGTCGCTTTTAATTTAAATGATTTTGCGGAGTGTCCTTATTGCCATCAACCAGGCACAAGTTCAGATACCAGGCTGTTACTGAGAAATTCCTAATGGAAAACCCAATAACACTTCGCCCAACCTGGGGATCGAATACAAGACCTCATGCTAAGCAGTAGCGCTTACTTTCTCTCTTTTGGAGTTAAAGATGGCTTGCAAAGCAAAAGCATCTCTAACTATGGCTTAATGGCCAGATCTATTCCGGATATGACTAGCGGTTTCCGGCCCTTACAAAGAATATATATATTTTTTAAATTTTATCTTTCGCCTTCTAGAAACCGCAGCGCGTTATTTCAAAATTAAAACCCAATATGAACTCAATTAATATTATCTCACTTTATATTATGGTCTCTTTTGGAAAAAAAAACTTGTAATAAAAAGAATTAAGACCACTACTAATAAATACTGTCCTATCGCAGATATGCGGAAAAGATTTCTTTAGAAATAAGCATCACCTTTGTACATATTTTTTTGTTTCTTTATATAAATGTGTGTGCATAAATGGTTTAATAAATAAATTACTTACTATAGAACACTGTTTATAATGTAAGTTTCACATTACTACTTGATACTTATGTTACGTGCAAGTGGAAGAAATGCACTAATTATGGACTTCCTAATGCAATGACAGCTACAATTAGATGACTATGCCACTGTTACTAACGCTACACAATTATACAGATTGTGATTGTGATTAACTGTTTTACGTCAAGTAATTAATGTTAAACTTCAAACAAACACATATAAATTAGTAATAGGTTATTTTATTATAAAATTATTCAACAGTTTATCATAAACTTATTAAATTACTAGCAGCGCCCCGCGGTTTTGCCGGCGTAAGTCTCGAACCCGTATGAATATGGGGATAAAAAGTATTTAATGTATTAATCCAGGTTATAAACTGCCTGTGTGCCAAATTTCATCAAAATCCGTTTAGTAGTTTTTGCGTGAAAGAGTAGCAAACATCCATCCATCCTAACAAAGTTTCGCATTTATAATATTATAGTAGGATTAGTAGGATTTACGTGATTTGATTGCTTACAATAAACGTACCTAATAATTTTCTGTATATATTGTTTAACTACTCTTTCTCAATATTGTTACTTACTAGGTGCTAACTTCAATAAATAACTCTCAGACGTATTCCACGTCATAATAATTTAACATCTTATGTCGGAACCTCGTTAACGTTATTAATGGGCAATTCGAATGTGAACAATAAATCCCAAACCATCAACTTTGTATATGTTTTTGCAAGAAACTGGTGCCATTGCAATTAATTTCATACGTTAAATTATCACGCAATTTAATTTAATGAAATATTTTATTAAAATGGGTAAATTAAACACGTAATAAATATTTAAGTATCATCATTAAATCCAAGCTCCGTCAATATCAGTGCGCCTAGTCATAATTTGTAAATCATTTAATGATTAATATAAAATCTATAATATAATCAAACAGCTAAGGTTTACCTACATTCCATAATCGCGCAGTGAGTGGAGTTGGCTCATCTTTTGTTTAACAAGTCGAATAGACTTAAACAATTTTGCTTAAACATTTAATAGAAAGCACTACCTTTTGCCCGTGACTTCACTCGCGTGGAGGTCGGAAATTAAACCAGGGGAACATACTACCGGGATAAAAAGCATCCTGTTTCCTAATCCAGGTCATGGTCTACCCATGTGCCAAACTTATCCAAATCCGTTCATCCGTTTTAGCGTGAAAGCGTAACAATCAAACAAACAAACTCACTTTCGCATTTATAATATTAGTTAGGATTAGAGAGTAGTATGTTATGTATATATCCCAGCTTTAAGGAAACATTAAAAGCCGCCACAAAACTGCCTCGTCGATTAATCAAATGTCAAATTAAACTCGATGTATGCGACATGTCCAAGAGTAGTAACACGGTAAACGAGACGTGACGTAACGGACAGGTTGGACAAGGAAGGGTAAGTCTATAATATGATACACGCCCTTTCTCTGTTGGCGTTACATATTTTATTCTAGCGTATAGCATGACAGCGTTTTGTAATTTGATATTAATAAAAGTGCGTAATGATTGTGTGTGTGAGGGGCTTGTGGCTAAGTAATAACACCCGCACGGGTTGATCGTTCAAGTTAAGCTACGCTTGCCGCGGTTAGTCCGTGGATGGGTGTCCCGGCTGTTATTCATGGAACTTTGACAGTCGTTACGGGTCGTCAGAAGCCCGAAAATCTGACAACCAGTCTTACCAAGGAGTATAGTATTATACAGTATTTTACATGAGTAAAATACTGATATTCAGCTGCATCCTGTTAGACTAGAAGGCGACCCCAACATAGTTGGGAAAAGGCTAAGGAGATGATGATGGTGTGTGGCTTTGTTAAGTTTTAGGTTCTCCGCAGACTGAGGGACATGACTGTCGATTACATGGGAAGGGAACAGCAAAAGGCTCATCGACATATTTCGTAAAATCTAACTAACTATGCCATTCGATTCTTTATAACCGGGCCTTTCAATTGTGCATGGTTCTATTTAATCCTCAACATTTTTATCATGTATTTTTCAGTTTTCGGGAATGCTGATGCCGACGATAAAAAGACAAAATCCAAGCCAATCCACCGAAATTTTCGTAAGGTGTTCGTATACAGGGTTATTGGTAAAACACCAACAACCTCTTAAGGGGTCATTGTACTCATTATTATGAACAACTTTTACTATGCGACCAAAACTGAAATCGCGAAAAAAAAACAGCTGTTCATAATTCTTCAAAATGTACTGAACAGCTGATTTTTTTTTTACGATTTTAGGTTGGTCCCATAGTAAAAGTTGTTCATAATGATGAGTATAATGACCCCTTAAGAGGTTGTTGGTGTTTTACCAGTAACCCTGTATAAGCTTCAAGGAATCTTATGTAGGTACCAACTTTCAAGTAATGATAGCTCTTCGTTATAATGCGAATACGGCAAAGAACTGTTCAAATTAAGAACTCTTTATCAATCATGCCAACATTTTATGTCTTGACGTTTGAATTGATAAAAATGTCGACCCTAAAGAAGAACCATGCTTGCACTGCTGAATTGGTAATATTGTTTTTTTGTAAGGCAATTACAGCCACAATAATAGCTTAATTGCATGGTTCGTAAATCAGATCCTCATTAGTTTGCTTCGTCATTTCAATAATTTATGCGCAGGTAGTCCTTGATTCTATTGATATTCATCATCACAAATATCAATAATTAATGGAAAAAGTTCAAGGTAGGCTCGTTAATCACTAAAGAAAACCGTTTTAATTGGCGAAACGATAAGAACATCCTAAAAGCCTCGCATTATTTATAGGGTCATCTCGAACTGGATTTATTGACTTGGTGTTTTATTCACAAATTTTCTTGGTGGTCTAACACATGACATAAGTTTACGCAAAAGAACCTTAATAACATTCATAATAATGAAGCGAATCTTAGTGCGTGCATGCGCAGTCACATGACTGTGAACCTGCGCGTGAGTCCAATATTCGGGCGTCCTGTATTATGGATGTATGATACGCGTTTTCACTACGTACGTACATGCGTAAAACTACCACCACCTAGACATGCACTATCTCGAAAAAACCGGTCAAGAGCGTGTCGGACCACGCACAATGAAGGGTTCCGTAGTTGGGATGAATTTATTACAAAAACAAACTTAACATTGTACTTGAAAAACATGTTCTCCCATACATTTCAACTATAAAATTGTCCATAGTTAAACGAAAAAAATCCAACCCACATTACACCTAATGTGGGTTGGATCCTTTTTGTTTAACTATGGACAAATTGCATGCTTAATAACAGACTGACCTAACTAAAAAAATCGCAATCACTGACTTGTCTTACAAAATGGCATATAACTTATTCAAAAAGCATAACAATAATGAAACAATGTATTGTAGGAATGATTGATTAAGTGATTATGGATACAGAAATTATATTTTGAAGATATTTAGTTAAAACGAATTTCTTTGTTCGCTTACCTCATTTTGGACCTGAACTATATATAATCTGTCAGTTTATTATTAAGCATGCGAAATGTAAGTTTGTACGCACAATATTGAGAGATTTACCATGTTGTTTTAAGACCATCGACTTCTTATAGGGTTTCCTGTAATCTATCAGGTATTGAACTATTTTCTATATTTTATTCAAAATTTTAGGCTCAGTACTTTCGGAGAATGGTAAATTTTCATCTATTTTCTTAAGTAACTTTAAAATCGTTTATTTTAAAATTATGAAAAAAAAAATACATTTGACACACTCACAGTAAGCCCTTTCATTTGATATGTTTGCCAAACTTTTTCCAAATTTCAACTTAATCGGTCCATTAGATTCGGTGCAAATTGGCTGTGACAGATGGATAGACAGACAGACAGACACACGTGTGATCCTATAAGGGTTCCGTTGTTTTCCTTTTTCAGGTACGAAACCCTAAAAAATACTAACTAAACTACTTTTCATCATTATGTTTACTTCCAAAACCTACTTAAACACACAAAAATTGCATCTAAATGTTCTAAAACCCACTACTGCGCCTGCGCGAGATTTGTTCCAAGCACAACACATAGATAAGTGTATGCATTTATGTCTTCGAACGCACTAATGAATGTAAGTAGTCCGTCAATTTGTCAGATGACGTCACGGATCAGGACAAGGTTAGCTCGTCAGATCTACTATTCTACAGGTTTGCTTCACTTGTGACAATTGGTTACACGCCAGCGACTGTTTGTAACTCTACTTTCAGCTATTCATATATTTTGTAATCTTGATGACACTGAAATTATTTCATGTTAGTCTTATTCGTACATAAGCGTAGGCGCATTTTTAACTGACAACAATATGTGCGTGCGACTGTATGCATGACTGATGACATACTTGACGCCTACGGCCTAGGTTACGCACGAAAGTTGAAATGTAGTACTATAATGTACCCTCTTTCCTGTCACTCACATTTTAATTACAGACTTTATTTCTAATGACAGTAATTTATTACTGTGTGAATAAAACTTGGGCAATGTTTTGCTCATGACACTGGCTAAATGCTTCAGCGTTTGTTTGCACTATTAATTAATTTATTGCAAAGAAAAAATGAGGCTGACATCCTAACTATAATATTATAAATCTGAACGTGAGTTTGTTTATTTGTTTGTTACGCTTTCACGCTAAAGTGGCTGAACGGATTTGGATGAAATTTGGCACACAAGTCGACCATGACCTGGATTAGGACATAGAATACATTTTATCCCGGTAGTTCGTTCCCGTGCGATAAATTCTGATCTCCAAACGAGCGAAGCTGCGGGCATAAGCTATTTAAATATATTAAAGAAGTGGCTTTGATTTATTATAAGGCCTATGTATTTCTTAGCTATTGATCTACAAATTTAAACAAAAACAAATGATTTGACTTCTATCTTAGTATTTCTTTGTTAACCTAATTTTCTTCATAAATAAGGTAGGACCTGCTAGACCTATCGAAGGATAAACAGTTATTTAAATAAGTATGACATCGTCGTCGCAAGCGCTCGGCATTCGATGGATCGACGTTACACCATAAGTTCATGCAAAATGAATAATGTAAGCATGCTTTTGAAGTTGTTAAATGAAGATTGCTTTTAACACTGCCTCCACACAAGTGGGTAATTTCCACGAATATTTTGACCTTTTAGTAACAAAATTAAACTACATAGTTATTTCAATGTCTTCGGATACTATGGACTTGGGCTTGAAACCAACTCGCGATGAAAATGATGTTTAACCAACGAAAAAAAGAAGGAGGTTCTCAAGTCGACACGTATATATTTTTTTATGTTTTCAACTTTTTAGGCCAAACAAATGTAATTTTTGAACTGTGAGTCGCAGATATCTTTTTTATAAAATGAGATGAACTCTTACGCGTCGTCGTGTGGCACAAACATTACTTTAGTAAGAAACGAATACAGCGTAAATTTGCGACTCATTTTACGTAACTAACACTTTAAAAATTACGTTCGTTTGGGCTCAGCTTTACAGAGTTATCCGATTTTCAATATTCATCTTTATTCGGGATGGGCTCAAAGTTGATCCCATGTAAAACTTATTGACTTTGCTTAGGTAGTTTTTGAGCTAGCTTCAATAATACGTACTTTCCCACTTAGTATGTGTGGATGATGTTCTTAATATCTTTTGCAGGTAGTGGTATTCGAATTTGTGTGGGATAGGTACCACAACTAAAAAGTGAAAATCAAAAACTATTTTACAAAAAAAAAAAAAACTAAAATGTGAGAAATAACTTGTTTCGGAAGTCGGTGGCAAAAAACGAAATTACAAAATCAAAGACACCGACTTCCGAAATAAAATTTATTTTCATTTTATAGTGTTTTTTTTTTTTTGGAAGTCGGCTGTTTTGTTTTTTAAAAAGATTTTTTGACATCCTGTCGGAATGACTCGAAATGTGCAATTAGTTTACAACACCCTAAGGCCCTTCGCACACGGATCGTAAGCGCAGTCGTATCGTAAGCGTATCGTAATACGCGCGTAGTACGAGCACTTACATGTTCAAACTTATCCGCATACGAAGCGGTGCTGCAGCGAATCGTATGAGATTTTTCGCGTCAATGCGGCATGACGATACGCTTACGAGACGACTACGCTTCCGATCCGTGTGTGAAGGGCCTAAATATACATTCAGCTATGATGAACTTCACGATTGATGAATGGTTCGTTCTACACACACTTAGGTAGGTATATAAAATAATCTATTATTTGTAAGTCTAATATTATTTATTTATCTATAATCCGCTTACGACTGTCTTTACAGATCTTAGACCTAGTTCAATAAAGTGTGGTCTAATATGATGTTGTACAAAACTTCTTCAGCCTTTGTTATTCTTAATTTGGATGAGTTTGCAAAATGCGGGACGCAAAAGGAAAAACCCTTGCTTTTTTTTCTAATCGAACAAGCGGTCCTAATAATGAACTAGTAAAAGATGGCTTTATTAACGGTCATCTAGCCTTATCTATAGTAATACAAGGCTGTTCTTAAGCTTAGTTTACACTGCAGCTACATGTTGAAACAGTGTAGCATATCATAGTGGCATATTATGGTTTAAAGATGCTTGAAGCTGCATCACTGTGTGTCTTTTGGCAAGCCGCAAGTTTTTGCGGCCTGATATTCCTGTCTACTCTAAAAATAAGACAGGTGTCATCTGCAACCATTACAACGCACAGCCCCTAACCCCTAACCCTTACCCTTAACCCTAGCTAAATAGCCCCTTAACCCTTTTAATATATACTAAGAATTAGAATGGGCCCAGTATTGAGCCTTGATACACCTAACTGAACTGGTAACCCGGAAGATTTCACACCATTAACATCTACACATTGAAACCTATTATGTAAATATGAATTTATGACTTTAAGAGTTTCGATTTGGACACCGTAATGATGTAGTTTACGCAAAAGCGTGTCATGGTGCACGCAATTAAAGGCTTTTGAGAGATCACAGAAAACTCCAATAGCATTATGCGAGTTCTCCCATGCGTTAAATATGTGTTTCAGCAGAGCAATACCCGCAACTGTAGTATCCAAATGCTGTGGTTTGTGCGTCAATGTCTAAGAGTCAAAATATACAACATGTCCCGGAATTTCAAAGTTGTTCATAATGTTAAATTATGCACAACTTTTATTATGGGTACAAACCTGAAATCGCGAAAAAATTATCAATGTCAATATGTAGGGAAGGCTGATTTTTTTGCGATTTCAAGTTAGGTCCCATAATAAAAGTTGTTCATAATGATGAGTAAAATGACCCCTGACGCGCTTGTACGTTATTTAAGATACAATTTGTATTATGTTGCATTTGTTTATATTCTTTATTATGTTGCATTCATTTATTAATAAATTTACGCACGCTACATTACGCAGCATACAACACCATAGCATAATGTTGTCCCTTTGTAACCCAAGCTCTACTGAGCATAGTGTATTACATTGTGGTAATCAGCTCAATGCCCACATAAATATTTAACATCTCCTTTAATATATGTAAAATTGTAGATTTTATCGTTATTCTTGTGAATCTAGTTTATCGCTTCGCTCGTTAAGGGTAGTTAACTTAATAGGATTTATATAATATATGACGCTAGCATGTCAGGAACGTGGTGTGATTGATTAAATCTGCCTATGTATGGATATTAAAGGTTCTAGGTCAGAAAACGCGTGCATAGTAAAATCTAAAGTGACCGCTTTCAGATAAATTAAATCGTTATAGGTACGATTTTGTGATATATATAATTAAGTCACCGTATGATTATGAACCTCGTAAGTTTATAATCTATCTCGTGAGATTATAAGCTATAGAAAAATTGTGTACTGCAACAAAACATTTACAATTTAACGAATTATTTTTCGATGGATTATAATATATCCATGGCAAATCGACAAATTTTGAACTGGTATCAAACTTTTATGCGACGAACGCAGGTTGCGTTAATACTAAATAACTAAGTAACTGCGACGAACTTGGAAGAAGCGCTCGCTCGGCTCGCGCACGTTTTTCACAGTTCTAACCTAACCTAACCCATTTGGTCGGAGTGCCCTGGCTTAGTTACTTCGACCAATTTGGCTACCGTGAAGGCCTACCACTTAAGGACGGTTCACAATCTTACGAGTGATACAATCGGACAGATTGTGAACTCTGTCGGCAAGTGCAGGTTCGTTCACAATTTGACGGTTTGATATGGATAGATCAATTTGACGGTTTGATCGAAAATCTATCGAAAATTAATACGTTATATATTGTAAGCCGTATGGTACAATTCACAATTTATCAACAATAATTTTCAGAAAACCGGTTTACGTCTTTAATGTGTTAACATTTAATGATAAAGTCATTAAATGTTAACACATTAAAGTTACATTAATGGAACATAACGTTTATGTTTATAAGTTGTATGACAAGCTAGCAACATTAAATCATTTTGATAAAACCTTAAGGCTGCCTCAGAAAGGAGCGATGCGACGGCACGACGCGATTCTGGCGGAACCCTTTCTATGGAATAATCATTAAAAAAAAATTAAAACACGACTGATATAAAAATATAAATATACTAATATAAATAACGAACTAAAAAAACCGGCCAAGTGCATGTCGGACTACGCACAATGAAGGGTTCTGTAGTTGGGATGAATCCCAAGAACAAACTTAACATTGTAGTTGAAAAACATGTTCTCTAAGATGTCCTCCGACCTCAATAACAATTTTATTTATTTGTTTAGTCAAGGAATACCACTTGTTTTTACTTTATAGTTCGTTATTTGGCATAGAAGTCGTGTTTTTATTTTTTTTAATTAACTATTTATTTTTATTTTATACATTTTAGTGACAATTAAGACATTCGCAGTCTGTAAAAAGTCTGTTTGTTAAATGTTTGTTTTGCATGTATACCATATGTAGGGTCACTCGGGATGTTGTATGGATTCTAATGATAACCCATACATCCAAATCTGTTTAGGCATTTACAAGTTATGGTGGAATAAAGGAACTCCACCATGCCATGAAAACATAACACTCCTTTTTTGGGCAGTCGTGTAATTATTCTACCGGAGTCGCATCGCGCCTGTCGGCGGGAGCCTTTATCTGTAGTACACAGTTGAACTTAAACACGTATCATTAAAGTTGTTCTTATTGTTTTATAACAAGCTATTGTTTTAACTCAGCTGTGTAAACGTATGGATGGAAGAAACAAGGAAGTTATTATGTGCATCTTTTATAATATTTATATCGTTAACGACTAGGAACACGACTAGCTGGCTTACTTGGTTGTTAGTAGATATTCAAACTCAAACTGAAGTTAAAGCCTTTACTTAAATTAAACCAGGCACTTTTTAATTGTCAAAGAGTCGGTCACAAAAGTTGAAGCTAGCCCATTCCAAAACGTAGAACTCTATGAAGAAGAACGGGCAAGAAACTCCAAGGTCACTCTTTTAAATCAAGATATTTCAAAATCATCATCATCTGTCTAGCCTTTTCCCAACTATGTTGGGGTCGGCTTCCAGTCTAACCGGATGCAGCTGAATACCAGTATTTTACACGGAGCGATTGCCAAACTGACCTTCACAACCCAGTAACTGGGTAATAAGATACCCCTTGGTATGACTGGTTGTCAGACTTTCGGGCTTCTGACGACCTGTAACGACTGTCTTAACGTGCTTTCCGAGACACAGACATACAAGATATTACAAAATCCTGAGTACATTATTCTTATTGCTTCTTTTAGGACATGTAAGAACAGTGAAAAAACTATACAGTGAAAAATTACTATAAAGTGTAAACAGTGGCAACATTTTAAGGGGTCATTGTACTCATTATTATGAACAACTTCTAGTATGGGACCAAACTTGAAATCGTGAAAAAATTAGCTGTTCAGTACATTTTGACGAATTATGTGAACATAAATGTACTACTTGACCAAAACAATTAGGCGCATGACAGGAATTCGGTTTCGACGCCCGCACCCCACACCTATCCCCGCACTTTCCGTAGTGACGTGCGACTGCGTGGAAAGTATACTCGCTTTCAGCAGTGTTGATAACATGGACAATACTAATATCAATCACCGTTGCGGTGTTCCCTCCCTAGTTGCAATAACTTCATAACTGTCATGCGCCTAATTGTTTTGGTTCGTTATACTGAACAGCTGTTTTTTTTTTTTTCACGATTTCAGGTTTGGTCCCATAGTAAAAGTTCTTCATAATGATGATACGTACAATGATCCCTTAAAAGGTTGCCACTGTTTACACTTACACCCTGTACAAAACATTAAGATGGTTACACTGTTTTTTTTTTAATATTGATTGCAGTATTACTAAATGTAATAAATGGAAAATAATTAATCTACTTAAGTTATGAAGCTACAGTTCAAAAAATCATAGGGAAAAGTTAATGCAATAATTTTGAGCCAAGATCGATTTTTGACTTTTAATCGCGATATTGTATTTTATAAAAAAATAATATATTAATAGGTATGTAAGTAAATTTAGCTAAGAGTGGGGCAAGACTGGACTATGGATGGACTGAGTGAAAGATCATATGGCTAGAAAGCGGGTGACTACCAAGATGACGAATAGAGAATGTAGTATTGAAGGAAAAGACATTTTCCCAACTATGTTGCGGTCGGTTTCCAGTCTAACCGGATGCAGCTGAATAAAAGTACTTTACATGGAGAATCATGGTGTATCTGACCTCCATAACCCAGTTACTGGGTAATACGATACCGCGCTAAAAAGAACAACTCTAATCCTAACTAATATTATAAATGCGAAAGTGAGTTTGTTTGTTACACTTTCACGCTAAAACGGCTGAATGGATTATGATGAAGTTAGGCACATGGGCAGACCATGACCTGCATTAAGACATAGAATACTTTTTATCTCGGTAGTACGTTCCTGTGGGATAATTTCCGACCTCCACACGGGAGAAACCGTGGGCAAAATCTGGTTCAACAATAGTTGTACCGTGTTGAAATGTTAAATAATGTTATTACGTAAACATAAAGCAACTCAACATCTAATGCAACAGGGAACTTATTATTATTTCTTCTATTTGTTTAAGAACTATTTAAGTTCTGCTCAATTAAGAGCCTAATTCCTCGTAACGCGTTTCAGCGAATCATTTGTACGTAAGTATGTCTAGGTAGGTAAGGCCGGTAAATTCATAGTTATTTAATTTCTTATTTTATAAGTCTAGTTCGCTGTACAAATATTTAGTTTCTTTTTTACAAGATGCGTCATGCTCAGTTTCTTTTTTTTTTTCTCGTTGTGTTTACTGACACAAAAAAATGTTTTACTTAGATTTTATAAAATTGAGTTTAATGAATATGAAAAATTTTGAAATTTTGTTAAATCTTGGTTATATAGGGACGCCAAATCTTATAGATTAATTAAGTTCAAGTATATATTGACCGCTGCATTTTTGAAGCCCTGATTCCTATTTTAAAGCGTAAGGGACACCCAATCAATATAGCTGTCTCGACATAAAAGGTGTTCCATTAACTTGCAAAACAAGACAGATCAAACAGTACGTGTTAATATGGCGCCATCGACCGGTGAACTATAGCAACCTATAACGATTTACGCTCTATTTCTGATCTTATACCAACACATTGCCGTCTCACTAGATTGCAAACGATACCCAAGCATTTGTAATACTTCCGCGTGAGCTAACTAACACTGGCTCCACATGTTGGGTGGCTAGACAGCAAATATATTGGTCCCTTATTGATTAACTATGCCTTTAGTACGTAGAGAACGTTTTTGTGCGCCAATCAATTTTAAGTTTGAAAGTGTAGTTATAATAAAGCAACATCCTAGGTAACGCCATACAACCGTTACTGAGCTAAGAAGCGTTCATTATTTTGATTCTGAATCTTTTACCACAAATTGGCAAACAACAAAGAAAATAAAAGTCTAAAATAAAAGAAAACGTTTGGAAAAAAAAAACTTAAAACGCTGGAAGTTCTTTATAGAATATAAAGATAAAAAACAACTAATAATAATAAAGTTGGCAATGACAAAGCTAATGTGTGAAGGTTATACGTGTGTTTAATTAGGTAATCAATTTTTAGTTGTCCCGATTACTATTATAAGTTTCCTTTGATTTTAAATATCACTAAGGGAAAACCAACTACAAGCCACAACTGAATAAAAACACGATACAATAGAGAGCTATGAATGAGACGATAACTCGGTTATTTTTCAATACAAAAATGCTAATACTGCTTGAGAAAAGATGAGAAAAGTTCCAATACGTGTTTGTTTGTTGTTATAATGTACTGAGAACTAAAGAAAAACTAGTTATCAACGAGGCCATGGGGGCAAGTGTCATCAATCAAGGAAAATGATTATTTACACCTATGCTTCGAGTGTGGATTAAAGACATTTTAAAATATTTTATATGATCGTCGTTTTAATATTTTTTTTACTTCTTTCTTTCTGTATTTTAAAAACTATTTTCCAGTGAAAAGAAACTGCTAATGCAGACAATACCTACTTACTTTTTATACCTACTGTTAATAGGTGCATTTGAAAAAATAAGTTTTGTTTCTAATCAAAGAGAAAATTTATCAAATATTTTTCCATGTAATATTCTAATGAGTTTCGGACACGAATATTTTCATGTCAAGATACTTACATAAGTGAACTATCAAAATAGTATATATGGTAATCGTGGAGTAACGACGAGCATCTTTGTGACTAGCAATCGTTTATAACAGGAAAATAATTATGAAGATAGAAATATTAAACTCGGTGTGACAATTATTTTATTTATGAGCTGCTATAATTTATAAAACCGTTTTGTCAGTTATATGCCTCAACAAATTATATATTACGAGTAGTTACAATTTCTCAAGTCTACATTTGCTGTACATATGTTTGATGTTGATGTTATTTTGAAGAAAAATATTTGTTCATCTAACTAAATTAACTGTTCTAAACTATGTACCTATTCTAATTCCCGCACACATGGAAACCAATACACAAAAAATAAACTCGAATAAATTCCTATTCCAAATAACATAAACTACAAACACAATGCGATATGTGATTGTAAAAACTTTAATATTATACGTTAGCACGTTGTTACATTCGAATACAATCGCGGGAAGGCAGCAATTAAACAGGTACACATTATTAGGGCGCCTACACACGCTGCGCGGGAGTTCACGGCCAAGCCACTGTTGCATAACACCCCGATGCAGTAGAAAACAAATAAAACCGATACTAATCTCGACTTGATATACCATAAATCTTTTTAAGGTTATATTTTGCAAGTACTTGTGAATTTAAACCGTAAAATATAAATGTTCCGAGACTGGGAACTATTTAGAAACAACCAATGTGTAAATTAAATTAATCTTTCAAAATAGGAATAGTGTGTGAATTTTCGAAGTTTATAATTAGCGTGAATTAATTAGCTAAGCAAATTTTTTAGGCAATCGCCATTTTGGTACTGTGTTCAGAAACGTCATAATCATCCGTGTACAATTGAATGATTTTAAAACACGCATTTGATTTCAACATCATTAGACGGTTCAATAAACTGTTCGCTGTGATCATTCTAATATACTACTGCAATGCATTCTTGTTAGATAATACTGCTATAATCATTAATGTCTAGCCTTGACCTTTGCTCATCAATCATCATCATTCTGCTAGCCTTTTCTTAACTATGTTGTGATTGACTTCCAGTTTGACTGGATGCAGCTGATTAACAATGCTTTACATGCAGCGACTGCCTATCTGTCCTCTATAACCCAGTTACAGGGTAACACGGTACCCCTTGCCCTTGCCTCTATGCTCATCATTTATGTCACTTGTTACTTGGGATCGGCGCAATACGTTTTCTTCTTCCATTCTCCCCTGTCAACAGTCATGCTATCATTTACCCCTTTCTCTTTCATAATATCATTACAAACTAGCATTATCTCTCTAGCTTTTCTGGTCTTATTCTCCCTCTCCATCTATATAAATGATGAACATTTATATAGATGGAGAGGGAGAAAGAAATGTTGACTACATTTATATTCATCACTCTAAAGCATATTTTGAATTATCTAATGTAAACCAATTATTTAATCTTAGATTAATTTTGTTTATTTATCTGTCACTCTATTACCAATTTATATCATTTTTTTGTATAACTTAAATTAACTTATTTCAACTCTTGATGTGTCTTTTAAATTGCTAGATGCATGCTTTGTCTTAGCATTATTTTTATTATCAAATGTAAAATCTAAATATTTAGTGCGCGTGGTGTTAGCCTGTAATTAATTGTTGCACTTATAAAGGTATATCGTGTGTTTCTAATGAAATAAAATGTGTAAACAATTGTAGGCTGACCTATTAATAAATAAATAAACACTCTTTTCATCACCCTTTCTCATCAAATAAAACGAAATGAGTTTCTACTGCAATATTTTCCTCAATGCAACTTCACCAACCAGTTTTGATTAACTCCTTTCAAAGCTTAGGAAGGTAAGGCACGATACGCATCATGTATTACATAAGGCACAAGTAAATAGGTGAGCTGTGGCGTTGACATGGGAACTAAATCATTAATACCAGTTGCGCAACCTTCGCCGATGGAGGTCAAAGAGTGTGTTACGTGTGCTCTGTAGCACCTTCGTGATGTTTATTATTTCACTTGAAATTGGGCCCCGAAATTGGAGACGGCTTTTGTAAAGGTCATTGCACTTTTTCATCATAAAATTGGGATGTCTAACTATTAATGTCTTTGAACCTGCCTTATATCTCTGCTAGGTTTCCAGATGTTAATTTAGCAAAAACTAAGAATGAGAAAACTGGTTGGTATTTCTAATGATCTACATATATCTCTACATATTTATAACGCGTTCAGAGCTATAATATTGCTGATTGTTTAGTTAATGGTAATCCAATGTACCGTGTTTTACTAGTGGCCGCTAATCCTAAAAGAAAAAAATCTGCGAGCATTGGTATGTCAATTTTTTCTTAGTCTTATGTCGACATGCATAATTCCGCTAAAGTTATGGTCCAAAATCAAGAGTTCGCTAAACTATCACACACAATAGCTAATCGCGTCCTGTCAACTCATCATACACTTCATCATTAATATTCATTATTTAAAACATGATTCACTATTTGGAACTTTTTGAAACATCACGATTTTGGTCACGACGATTTGTCAACGTGTCGAAACCAAAAAAAAAAAATACCGGCCAAGTGCGTGTTGGACCACGCCCAATGAAGGGTTCCATAGTTGGAATGAATTTATGCCAAAAACAAATTTAACATTGTACTTGAATAAGTAATTTAACAATGGAATTTCTATAAAATATTTTTAAATTTCCAAGCTACCCGAAGCTGTCAAATTTTCTCAATCAACCTAGAACCTAATGCTTTAACGATAAAGTTGAAAATCAATTAAAGAAATTTGACAGATTGTAGTAGCTTGATGTGCTGGCGTCTGTAGATTTTATAAGTTGGTCGACTATTACTCGTAAACTTGGAAAGTCTACTTAGCTGTGATAGTTTTCGTTTTAATTTTGTTATACATACTTCTACGATGATTTTTTTTTGACATATCTAAAAGCAACCATTTAGTTGGCAGGGGGGGACACTTGACTCTTACAAAACTTTGCAATTTAAAGCTTAATTTTACGCAAACGGGTCCCTGAATCGTAAAATGGTTTTGACAGACCCATAATATTTTTGAAAGACCCAAAATATAGCTATATAGTACTAAGAGTCTCTGAGCTAAGCTGCGGACAGACGGACAGACAGACATAGCGAAACTATAAGTATTCCTTGTTGACTACGGAACTCTAAAATTTCTATTATTGAGATTTAATAGATGAATGATATTAATTTAAAATATCGCTCAATGTGTGACACAACATTTTAAGTCACACACTGAAAAGGAAAGGCAGCCTAGGAAAACGCAAAAGTAAAATGACGATCTTGTAGTCTCCTTGCAATTTGCAATAAAGCAATTTCCCGAAGGATTGGAAGGATAGATCAGATAGGACAAAAACTTATAAACTAACTTAGATATTATACTTATAGACACGTATCTTAGGTAAACATTTCCGTGCTTGCCCATTGAGGCTTCAAATATTTTGAAAATGTAATAATAAAACACCTTTACTTGTTATCTGAAGAAGTTATCGTATCAAGGTTGTATATTTTATGATACTATCCAAAATATTATAAAAAAAAATCGTCCTGCACACAACAGACGAAGAAGAGAATTTAATTAGCATTTTAATAGAATGGCGCAAGAAACCGCAGCTCATCATATTTTATGCGGAGCCAGTACAGCACGCGACCGCATAATTGAAATATTGCGACCAACGAACTTTCACCTCGGTGCTTATGATAATAATGTGTGTGATTGTCTCAACAGCTTCAATGAGCGTAGTTTGACTCGTATTATGCATTCGTGTTCATCATTATCCTAGTATGTTTTCAAACTGACTCACTCTAGATGCGGTTAAATGTTATCGTCAGCCATGTGACATCTACATTCTACAACTTCTTTTTCTTCGTCAGCAAATTCATTCATTTTGTATATAGACTCCAATGTTCCGACTGCATCATAAAAAATCGCAAAAGTACCTCACACAGATTAAACTATCTAGTGCATACTACCAATCGAAGTCGTCAATGATCAACCATCCAAAACCAAATTACGAAAGCAAAAACTCTCACGTCACCAAATTCAATTCGCTTCGCATGCACTTCTCATCCATCCCTCATCTAACCGTAACATTTGCGTAACCTTTGACTTTTGCAACGTTTCGACCAAAACTATTCAACTTGGTTTCCGAACTATGGTTACGGTACTATTGACGCAAGAAGAGTACATCACTTTACACGCAAAAGGCTTGTCGGTTATGTAAAGCTGAAGTAATTTTGTATAATCTTTCAGATGTGGCATAATATGTTTAGTGCTCTGTGGTCAGTGCAGTAATGGTTCAGTCGGAAGTTTTTTGTTGTTGATGTAAAGCATTATTTTAATTTTAATGAGACTGCACTGACACCAATTTTGATTTATTATTCATTCGTTAGCACTCATTGTTTAGATGTTTATAACTAAATTATTGTTAACTAGTGACAGAAAATTCGAGTTCGTGGCTGAGGGCCCCGATCCCGCAGGTACACGTCCCAGAGGGCCACGGTTTCTAACTATCTCGATAAAGTCGATGGAACGTCAATCTTGCTTAAAAGTACCTACCATCAGTAGGTAAAGTCTTAAACCAATTTTTTAAATACTTATTATAATACTTACTTGTCTTATCATTATGGATCAGATCCGATAAAATAATCGTATATATTAATACAATATTATTGTCTGCTGGAGTAATCACAGGTTTTAATTATCACAATAATTTGTTTGTCAATAATAACATAATATACAACAAAAATAACACATCTCGACTTATTGTTAGCAAAAAGGCAATGTTGCTAGGAGAAATTAACATGCAAAAGCAAGCGAAGTGAGCTCGAGACTTGGGGCACCCCGACTCGGACAGATTATTTTCAGAGAGGTTCGGTTTTTTTTTTTTGTTAACTATCCCGAAATAGGAATCACGTGATAAGGTGCTCCGTCGACTACGTCTTATTATTATTTGCCTTTGGGGTTTACCAATGTACACTAAAAAACATCTATTCTAGCCAAAAAAAAGCTATTATAAAAAAGCGTCGTGTGTTAAAATATAATTATTATTATGATTCCTAGAAAAACTTTTGTATTTTTTTTTATTTTTCACTTTTTAGTTCAGTTTGTAATTTATCTAAGTTACAATATCCTAATGTCAACTGCTCATCATCTTTTACAAAATATTGCTTTTCTCGATGCAGCGACGTTAACTGTTGAGGAGTTCTCCTG
Source organism: Dicycla oo (assembly GCA_948252095.1). Taxonomy (NCBI): domain Eukaryota; kingdom Metazoa; phylum Arthropoda; class Insecta; order Lepidoptera; family Noctuidae; genus Dicycla; species Dicycla oo. The sequence goes on from OX411714.1 coordinate 23,259,628, forward strand.
GTAAGTACCAGAAGAACTCAACATCACCATAAACATTGTGACGAGCATAAATTACTTAGCAACCATTTTTAAAGTAGCTAATCGAATCGCAACCCGTGAAATAAATAACCGCTAAATGCACATGGGATGAAAGTCATCCCACATTTTTTATTAAGTAGTGGTTAATGGGAGTAAAGTCATCCCACACGAATCTGCTTTTGGTTTGAACCTTGTTCCACCACTATTAAGGAGTCCTTTCTAATTCCATACATTTAGTTTGATGCACTATCTATTTCCGAGGAATTTGAGGTACGCCAACCCTCTATGCGACTAGTCAATCGTCTATGGAAAGATTATTTTTAGTCTGTAGTTGCAAATCTTTTTATAAACAAAAGGGAATGTTGTTTCCAATTGTTCAAACTGGAATGCTTGTAATCAATGAATATTGTATTAAGGTAAGTGGTTTTATTTATGTTTCGTGCTAAGAATAAACACACCATGCATTTTAAAACATAAAACATATAGGTCATCGCTTGTTTTTTTTTACTAGAGTTATTTCTTTGAAAGTGTAACTAAAAATTGTTTTGTTATTTTTTACAACCAATTTTGAAAATGAAAACAAGTCATACGAAACGAAACGATTACTATAAAGCCCTACTCACTAGCATTCTAAGAAACATTCAACGGTCACAAAATTCCAAGAAGCTACGATGCAAATCGGTTTTGTTTACAAGATTACCGCGGGCGTCCGTGGGTGGGGCGCTCAACGGTTTTCCCCGCGCGCGGGTTAGCACAGTGGTTCAGCACAGCGGATAAGAAAAACATGTTCTCCCATACATTCCAACTACAAATGTCCATAGTAAAACGAAAAAGATCCAACCCACATTAGACCTAATGTGGGTTGGATCCTTTTTATTTAACTACGGACAAATGTAAGTTTGTACGCACAATATTGAGAGATTTACCATGTTGTTTTAAGACCATCGAATTCTTATAGGTTTTCCTGTAATCTATAGGTATTGAACTATTTTCTATATTTTTTTTTCAAAATTTTAGGCTCATTACTTTCGGAGATAAAGGGGGTAATGGTCAATTTTCTACTATTTTCTTAAATAATTTTAATATGGTTTATTTTAACATTTGAGACCCTTACAGTAAGCATTTTCATTTGATATGGCACACGGTACAGTTTGTAAAACTTTTTTTTAAATTTCTTATTTGCCCCCAAAGTTGATCCCCATATTCAAAATTTATTTATTTACGTTACACGCCCGTGTTTGGATCACAAAAATACATATGTGTACCAAATTTTAATTTAATCGGTCTATTAGATTCGGAGCAAATTGGCTGTGACAGATGGACACACAGACTGACAGACGGACAGACAGACAGACAGACACACGATTGATCCTATTAGGGTTCCGTTTTTCTTTTTGAGGTACGGAACCCTAAAAATTAAAATAAAAGATTCCGACGACCTAAGAACCTCCACTTTTTTTATTGAAGTCGGTTAAAAATAACAAGTGATGAAATGACTATGCCCATTTTAATATGGAAGGTGGTGTCTTTTTATTTTTTTTCGCTGCCATAAACCAAATCTTGTTTTTCTAGTACAAAATAGTGTTACAAACGTAACTTATGGTGGCCATACACGCTAGGGTTTGCATGATGGTTATAACCTTACAAGCTTAACCAACAGGCAAACCCTAGCGTGTTTGTTATAAAACTATACAGTTATCGGTGCATGTACATGCAACCAGATAAATATCAAAATAGATATTTTTTGCCGCTCGGTTATGTTTGCGCGCACGCATAACCGAGCGTGTATGGCGCCCGCTCGTGCTTGCATCACAGATTACTAATATGTAGCAAGCTACAGATGTGACAGTCGAATTTGCTTAGCTCCAACACTATCAGTTATGGCGCTGTTATCGCTTCATGTTTGACATGATGCACAACACACACAAAACACGTAGAAAATACGGCTTTATGATGACAGTTACGACCACTGCCAATTCAATCCTTTTGATACTATGAATGCTTTCTAAAATTTTGATTATTTGGAAAATATACTTATGTATATGATATTTTTTTACACATGCGTAAAATTTGATTGGGAAAGCAAGTTTATTGTCAAATACCGTATGATATAGGCAGAAATTTTCACGTGCTCTCAAAATAGGACTGTTTACTTGAAATTTACAGAATAAAATAGGTTGATTTCTCTTTATATAATGACATGTAATTTGACAATAAGCTGTTTGCTTATAAATAATTGGAATCCTTTTCAAATCTAGTTGTTATTTTCGTTGACTAAACAATAATAAATTGTTATTAAGTATTATGATAATATTTAGGTTAGAACCTGAAAAATAGCGGACACCCAATGTGCACCGCATTAACCCCAATAAAATGTTATGGGCTGAATAAGAGTTCACTTGTGGTAACTATTATAAATCGGAAATAAGCTGACACGAGTAGTGTCAAAGAAGTCGGCCACCGATCCATTTAAAGCTTAATAGTGGGTAACATTTACGCAAATATTGTACCCAATGAACCGCTAAACTTTCTGTAGGAATTGGCTTTAAGAAATCTGTGGAAACAGATTCCGCCAGTTTTTCGTTTAGATCGTTCGCAACATTACAATATTATTTCCGTGGTTGTTAATACAGTCAATAAACAGGTGAAAGCATAATTTTCAGCTTTTGCAGTTCAAGTGAACTCTAATAACTCTTCATAAAAGCTGAAGTTACCGATGTGGTATTTTATGAAACTTGGTTATGCCTGTGGGTTATGCGTGTAAGGTTATAACCATCATGCAAACCCTAGCGTGTATGGCCACTATTATTTGACATGAATATCTCTAAACTCAGTCCAAAATGAGATATAAAAGTTAGAAGTTTGTATGTATTTATTAGGTTTGTAGGCAATTTTCGACTCCTAGATGCAAGGTTAGTGCTAAGTTGCCACAAAATAGATAGCCGTTAAATGTTTTTGGATATTTGAATATTCGGTACACCTCCTCCCCTGCGTCCCCTTCCTACATGATTATTAGTAGAAAAACTATTTAGTCCAATTTTGTTACATAAATAATGTAAGTTTATCTCATTGCCATAGTTCTATCGAAAATTCACTTTCTGTCTGTAGCAATTTTGCGTGTCGTCTTCCAATTAACATATAATGGATAGACGCGGTGCTATGTGCAATGAGTGAATTAAAACAAGCAGTTACATTACGACTGTTATGTAATCCTGTGTTACACACGATGTACGAATAATGTCATGATTTATTTTGGAGAATGATTTTTTTCTACTTTAAAAGGAACATAAAGAATCTTCAAGAATCCTAGGATCTTCTAGGTTAAACTAACCCATACATTGTAGAACTTACAAAAAAAAAAAAAAAAATAGCACAGTTTCTTTATAACCAATCAATCTGCCTAGCCTTTTCCCAACTATGTTGGGGTCGGCTTCTAGTCTAACCGGATGAAGCTGAATACCTGTATTTTACATCGAGCGTCTGCCTATCTGACCTCCACAACCCAGTTAGGTACTGGGTAATACGATAGCTCTTGGTTAGACTGGTTTTCAGACTTTCGGGCTTCTGACGACCCGTCACGACGGTCAAAAATCCTCGAAGTTTCTTTATAACCATAAGAATCATTATAACCATTAGAATCATCAATACATCTCTCTAAATTAGATTTCTAGTCTATAAGTTTGATTTCATAAATCTTGAGGTTTTGGTACAAATCAAACTTCGAGAGACGTATAGATGATTCTCATCGTTATATATGTGTATATGTAAATACATATTTCGCACACTTAATAATAGACTGACCTAACTAAAAAAAATCGCAATCATGACTTGTCTTACAAAATGGCTTATAACACAGTCAAAATGCATAATAATAATGAAGTAATGTATTGTAGAAATACTTGATGAACTGATTATTGATACAGAAATGATATTTTAAAGAAAATTGGTTAAACGAATTTCTTTGTACGCTTAACTCATTTTGGACCTGAACCGTAATCGGTCAGTTTATTAATAAGCATGCGATTTGTTACAGTCGCGAATCATATATTGATCAATATTCAACCTGAAACTGACCAACAAATTGCAAAAAACGTAAGAAAATTTGAATTTCGCGGGCTGCTACTATGCTTTAATTTCCATAAAACAGATGATCTTTGGCGTAAAAATAGTGTGCTCAGGAGCTTATCAATGTTCCGGATATGCTCTTAAAGGCATAATTACATAATATATAGATTTATTGTACATCAAATTATAAACGCCACAAAAGGATTACTTTTGGAAAAACTTAGGAGTTAGGCTTAAGAACTAAGAACAGCGTAATTGCAGCAGCATCATCAAATAGTTTGCATTACATCTTTTAAATTCAAATTACCCTCTTGGACGGCATTAAGTCAAGTAACGACAGAACACCTATAAGTGTACGTAATTGCGTAAATAATTGTATTCTGGAAGACATACCTAACAAATAATGCTTAGAATTGCATGTACGAGTAGTTGCATTAGATTTTACTGTTTATTTTAAGCCCCGGTCACGAATACTCGAATACTCCAAAGATGTTTGCGGAATATATTGCCTATACAGGGTGAAATTGAATTCATGGGCACCCTCTTAAGGAGTCACTGTACTCATCATTATGAAAAACTTTTACTATGGGACGAAATCTGAAATCACAAACAAACAAAAATTCCTGCTGTTCCCTACATTTATGTTCGCATAACTCGTCAAAATGTAGGGAAAAGCTGTTTTTTGCTTTGCATAATCAACATGAATGCGTGGTCCCATAGTAAAAGTTGTTCATAATGATGAGTAAAATGACCCCTTAAGATGCCCATGAAGTCAGTTTCACCCTGTATAAATGTGATAGATATTACTGCCAATGATCAATTTCGAATACAAATCGTAACCTCATTACAAATTAACACGCACACGATATTATGTACGAAGGCTTAGCCGTGTCAATTATATCATTTAGATGTTAACATAGTTATTAATAGCAAATTAGAAGTAATTTACCCCCTGTATATAAATCAAAGTAGGTTAACACAACATAGGCTATTTTTATTTTTTTTAAGTCCTCGTTCAACTTTCGATTATACTCGTATAATGATGAAGGTAATACGGTTGAAAACGACAGTTTCACAGGTTTACGGACTCAGTGGAGTTGTCTATAAATTCTTATCTACAAAAATAATGGGCAGATATTATAAGTTTTTTTTTTTAGTAACATGACATTCTTAATAACGAACACAACAAAAGAAGAAAGTAAAGCCTTTTTACAAAAAAAAAAAAAATCACCGACTTCCAAATATAACTTTAATTTCAGAAGTCGGTGTCTTTGGATCTGCATTTTATTTTTTGCCACCGCCTTCTCAAATTAAAGTTATTTTTCACTTTGTAGTGTTGTTTTTGGAAGTCGGTGGTTTTTTTTTTTGTAAATAGTTTTTTTCCCTTTTAGTGGGTCAGTTTGTAATTTCTCTCAGTTAGAATAGCCTAATGTCAACTGCTCATCACCTTTTGCAAAATATTGCTTTTCCGATGTAGGGACGTTAATTGTTAAGTAGTTCTCCTAGTAAGAGCCAGGAGCTGATAGTGAAGTCACCATTAGCTCCTATTAAACTAGGTACTTAATCGAATCGCAACCCGAGAAATACTTATTGTTGAGTAGTTCCGATGGCCATCTGTGGTCTTCATCATTAGTTCCTCTTCTGCTTTCCGAGAGTAAATGCACGAGTTACTATAAAAAAAATATCCAAATTGCTATAGGTGTGCCTATAAAATTTGAGGGTTGCCCTTGCTGACAATATAAATCGGTGCACATACATAATATATATATATATATATATATATATATATATACAAGAACGCGAAGAATTGATAACCTCCTCCTTTTTTTGAAAGTCGGTTAAAAAGTTGATACACATACACTAACTAATTAAGTAGATTAAACGCGAAACCTAAAGTTCAATCAACTTAACAACTTAAGCCCTTATCAATAATCTAAAACAAGAAATACTTGAATAGGGTCAATGGCAGTACAACACTTAACCGTGAAATGATTGAATTACGATCGTACTACAATATCGGGGTTTATATAACGACTAACAATGGTTTATAGATTCATTCATTGATCGCCAGAAACTGTGTCAGCAGTAGTCCATCGAATATATTGCTCAAGAAAGTTACGCGACAAAAAATTGTACGCTGGGCACAATGTAATGAGAGTGATGGTTTGTTCATTGTTCGTCTTTTATTGAGCGAATGTCATTTGTTATTATTTCTATTACGTATTGCGTCATTATTATCAGCTGTTGTTTTTTCTTTGTCTTAATTATATCTATTTGGATCATCCAATTAGTGAGCGTAACTAATATCCTCGATATAAAATTCATGTGCAACAACGAGCACCTTTGAAGTTTTGATGCTGCACACTAATGTCTTTTCAACACAACTTTTTATAATTCTGGGACATTATTCACACACGGTCATCTGATCCCTAACTAAGCAGAGCTTGTACTATGGAAACCAGATAACTGATATACTATATACACTTCTTTTTTTTTGTAAATACATACTTATATAGACACCCAGACTCAGAACAAACAGACATGTTCATGCACACAAATGTTTGTCCTGGATGGGAATCGAACCCACGACCTGCGGCATGATAGGTGGTATCTTAACCTACCACGCCAACTGGCCTGTAACAACGAAAGTGATGAGTAGGTTATTGTTCGTCTTCCATTCCATTATCATTTGTTTTGACTTCTAAACTGACTTTTATAACGTCATTGTTATTTTTGGTTTTATCTTAAATATCTTTAACTACATTCGTATTTCAATAAAAAATCATGTAGTATTAGCATTCACCGCGGTAGTTTTGATGCCGCACTCTTGAATATCTGCGAGCTGTCTTAGGTACGTTTGATTGTTTGAGCTTGTAAACAAGCAATATGACTCGGAACAAATGCCTTGCAAATACTTATTCAGATACGGCATTTGAACCCTCGACCCGTGACAGCAAAAGGCAGACTGGTATTGCACCGCCTTGTTTCAGAGTTGGTTTTGCATGACAATGTTTGCATTTACCAACTTAAGGTGTTGACATAACCTTCAATATATTATCATTAATCTTCCCTCACGCAAAAAGTTCATGCTCAAAACTACCTTGGACTTGATGGCATTAACCGATGTCAAAGACCACGAGAAGGTTGTAAGGTCAAGAAGATTCAATCAAATTACGGCAAGGTATCGATAGAATGCCATCATCATTAACCACGAGTTACGACCCGTGCTCGCGAGGTGTAATGACGGTCATTAAGGAAGATTAACCCGAATTTGACAAGAATATTGAATTTTATACATAAACACTCAATTCAGACACGTGCATATTTTGCAAATACAAACATATTTCACGTCGGAATATTTCATTGAAATAAACATGCAGGAAATTGAAGACATCCAATAAATTCGTTTCAAACCTGCTTATTATGAGTACCTAACAAATTTTGATCAAAGCATTTATAATGGATTATTATATATACCCAAACTTTAGGCATACATTATATAGGCTAATTATCCAATATAAATACTTGGTATCCATCATACGGAAGTTGATCGCATAAGACAAGATATCATAAATCAAACTGCTTAGCACCAAGACTATCATTAGACCAAAAACAACTAAATTAAATCATAAACATGTAATCACAGTCAAAGTCTATTACTTTTTGATGGCCCATTACGATCATTACCGATTTGAAGATCAAACTACGTAAGAAGTAGCCACTTAGCCCATGAAGTTCAAAACATCGATCAATAATGGAATTTAATTAGTATTGCAAGTTTATTGCCAATTGATGAAACTACCATTTGTATTAAATATAAATATTATTATGATCTAATTAATACCTATCAAAAGTTTTAAAATTAAGGACAGCCGTAATTATATGAATGTAAATGGGCTATTAATATTTTGAGTTAGCAAATAATAATGAAGGATTTAATAGCCTTATTGGTCGAGCGAGCGAAGCGACCGGAGCGTCTCTGCTTCAAGCCTGGCAAAATTTGCTTTCATCTGTCAGTTTGTTACGAGGAGTAGTAACAAACTGACAGATGAAAGCAAATTTTCAGGTCGTATTTTACAACTGATCTGGACGAAACCTGGTATAGAGGTTTTACAACTTTATAGAATTGTTTTGTCGTCGGGGATTTTTGATTGGAGGGGTACTTCCTCCAAAAAGGTGCAAAAAGGGGGCTTCTGGATATCTCCGGCTTATGAGACCCGATTTTAATTTTTCTGTTTTTATTTCAAAGGTAGTGCTTTAACTTGGTCTCATAAAAGTTCGGTGAAGATATGATGAAAAAAAAAACATGGTAAATATCCCGCTTTAAATAACTTTGGCAAAAAGTTTGTGCTCGCGAGGTCTCCTGTTTGCAGGACTACTAGTTTTAAAATATGAACGAATAAGCATGATATTTAGGTAAACCTGCATCTAGACAAACCAAATTAATATAATAATTTGAATACATATAATGAAAAAGTGATTAATAAATGTTTATGTTTTTTTGGAGCTCTGCTAATTACTTGATTAGTCTATGCAGCTGCAAAAGTGCACCAACCAAATAGAATATTAAATATCAAAACAACCTTAAGATGCAATTAGAATTACATCATGTGATACTTTGCTATGCAGACAAAGTATCAAATTATGAAATAAAGAATGTATGAAGGTCAATACCGTGTGCATTTAGCCAATATCCGATGACAGCGATAAAGATAATACTAATATAGGTAATTATATCAAAGAGATGATTGCGAAACGTAAAAGACACTTTGTTCGCACGGGAAGAGATGTCGAAACTGAATTGGGTGTAAGAGCTCAGGCTGCGTAGGTACCCAATGTAAGAATTAGAATTAGATGAAGCAATGCGTGCGGCCAAGAGAGCAAGATTTTAAGTGCGTTCATAGTGATGGCCGCGTCTAATAACGGAGTTCACTCAACACCGCAGCGAATTGTGCTGTCAACAACAATATTAAATTTCTTGAGCCCCTGTAATTGACTTTGATGTTGGTGTTCATGACATTATTGTATTGGTCTGCGAGATTAGTGTAGATGTGTCAAGAGAATGATTACTTAACAATCTTAAGAGATTGATATTCATGAAAATCATTTTTGTATAGGTCTTCAAGATTGACTTACTTAACAAATGTCTTACTTCATTGTTATTTAATACCCAGTCATTCCATATTGATAGGGACTAATTGAATGTTCCTAACCAGAAGCCCATCGTCCTTGTCAAACCAAAATCTGCTATGTACAAAAATTATACTTTTAAAATATTGAAAAAACAGTGCTCAAAAAAATCTAGCTGTTGCACATAGCATATTTTATAAAAGGTCGCACATCGTCGTACAGTACTTATTATAAGCACTTAACAGTTTTTTTTTTTTTATACGGTAGATAGGGGTGTGAACTATACGCAAAGGTCATAAAGTAGAAATCTCAAAAAAGTGCACATAGCAGATTTTGGGTTGACAATGACGCTATATAAAACGCAATAAAAGTTGAAAGATATAATATTACAAACGATTATTACGACATCTCCTTAATAGCAGCTCCTCGGATTTCTGCCGTTAATGTAATAGGCGTAAACGGTCAAGTTACATTGAATAACTAAATGCTAAATTTATTCTTGCATTTCATATTTTGTAGAACGGTATTGTAATAAAGAGTTCTTCTGAGAACTGCTCACCTAATCCTAGTTTGTTATCCTCCTTTGGATGGCTACTATTTTTAATAATTGCCCTCATAGGCATTAAGTTTTTCTCTAACTTATGAATCTGTTGAAAGTGAATCCTAAGTGTGTCAGATAAAAGCAATTTACCTTTTAAAAGCAATTACCACACGGTTGTTGAATTAAGTTAAATTGCTTTTCTTAGAATCATTAGAAGGAAAAATTCTTTGGAGGTCTTTCGAAATATTCACAACTATTGCGCTTTCTTGTAGTACTTACTTCAAGTTTAGGAATACTTTTAAAGCTAAAGAAAATTATTTGAAAATTAAAATGATTTAACAGAATAACTCGGCTTAATTTTAAATCAGATCCATCAGACACGGACATTGTATCACCATTACACATAAATCCAACTCATCATCATCTACCTAGCCTTACCAGTATTTTACATGGAGAAAATAAATACATAAATCCAAGTAACCACATGTAACATTTTGACCAAAAGGAAAATCTTATTTGTGACTAACAAGCAAGTAACATAACACATGGAGAAATGCTTCCCGACTAACACCATACATGGTTCAAGGAAGTTATTCAACAACTGAGATAGATGACAGATATGAGATACAGGGTACAAAGGGCCGACTGTCTGCTTTGTAAGTACGAGCGGGACTAGGCTAGACTAGGGATGGCGAAGACGAGCCACCGATATTTGAGAAAAATTAGGCAACATTAAAGCAAAGAACACTCACGTAAAAATCTAAACTAATATTATGTAAAGAGGTAAAATTGTTTGCTTGTTTGTAAAATCTCTGTAGTACTGATCCAATTAATTAATTCTTTTACTAGTAGAGAACTACTCACTTTTGCTGAATACGAAAGGATATAGTGTAGCTGACTTCCAACCGGATGAAGTCGCGAGCAAAAGCTATTCCTTAATAAAGGACGAATTCTAACACTAAAAGATATAGCCTACATAATGCACTGTAGAAATTAAACCAAAATTGTACTGGTGTTTCGATTTCATCCTATAGTCAGCTGTATTTCCAACGTTTTGTGCCATCCGTGTCACTCGCGTCAAAAGTTCGTCATCCCTGAGCGGGCTAGATCCATAGTCTATAGAATATATTGTTGAAAACGTTAAGAATAAGTGAGAGATAATCAGCTTTGACCATGATAAATGGTTATCGTGCAACAATAATGATGTCAACACATTTCTAAGGTTGTGTTGATTTGAATGGCATTAAACATCAAGTGAAACTTTTGGCCTTTTATGATCACATGTAATTAGATATTCAAGTAGATTTTCTATGGGTGTCGAGTGTCAGTAGGTACCCACATCAAATGCCGACCGTTGCTTTGTAATCAGAAGTCATTGCTGATAATGCAGGCCTTCTCTCGGTGAGAGGAAGTGGGCCGTAATCCACCACGCACGCCCCGTGCGGGATGGTGATGTCATGTCTTCGAATTTTTGTTTCTAGGATATGCTGGTTTCCTCACGATGTTTTCCTCCACCGTATTGAGAGCAGGGGTGATGAAATAATTTACAAAAAGTGAAGCGCCTGTCAGGGTTCGAACCTAAGACCATTAGTAAGTCGGCAGTAACTACTGGGCCACCACTGCTGCCTAGGCCACCACTGTTCCTACTGGGCCGCCTCTCTTCACGTACTTAGTTACTTCACGTAGTTAGTTATTTGATAACATCCATTTCCCAGGTTTTTCTTTAGTAAAATTTTTAATTAATTGTGGATAATCTAAACCTAAATTAATTTTAGATATCAAAGATATCCTGCCAGTTTCCAATACATTCGATACATTTCCAAAAATTCAACAGTAAATGGATATTAGGGAAAATGACCATTATTCTAAAAGTAATTCTTATTTCCTTAAAATCTTATCTACGCTATGCATACGATTGATATTGCCTTCAAAATGCTAACGCAAAACTTATCACTTCGAAATGTAATTGACACCGACAGGAAAATAATTGTTATTACAGGGAAATAACGAAATCATCATCAATTATCGTATCGAAATCATTTATCGTTAAGTATGTTTTCAAATAATTTGAGACGTGTCATCGTATACAGGTGTCCCATTAATCGACCGACATGCTGTAGGTGGAGGTGATAGCTTTGGTCTTATATTCAATGTATCTTATATATTGGATCTTATACATTTTTTTTTCGTCACCACTATTTAAAAGGAGATGTTTCAAAATGTATGGACCTTGGGCCAGGTACGTGTTCACTAAACATAAAAATAGGGAAATACACTCAACTGTCCAGTTACTTTAGAATGGCTTTGTTTGCTGGTAAACCACAATTAATTACACTTGAAATTGCAACACAAAACAAAAACCCGTCATGGCGGAATGCTGTCATTTTGATTGATTAATGACGTCTGACATGTCAAGAAGAGGACTGAATTGACACTATTGTGACAGCTGACAGTCCTCTTTCTATGATCAACGGTCGATCTATTGTTAACTGTCATTGTTTTTATGCACAGAGTAACTAAATCGGAGAGACCATGTTGAAAGTCGATAAAAATAATTGATAAATATCAATTCCCTACCACAACAGTATACATTTAATAATAATAATAATACTTTATTGATGCAATTCCATACAATTATGCTTTATATCTAGCTAAAGTTCTTAATAATTAAGGCGCACAAAAATTTAAACCCTTACTCCTAAACTAGGAATACCTGTGACTTAGGAGTCAGTGTTCTACTGCCACTTGGACACTAAAAACCCTATGGAAATTAAGAGCTGGTAAGCTGATATTACATAAAAAGAATATATTATTATATTGCGATTATAAGGAAAACCATTTGAAGACAAAATAACAGTAAAAAGTGAAAAATTAAAATTAAATAGTAAAAAGTCGGTTAAAAATAAAATGACTGTGTGGTTGATTCTGTGTACATGACTGGGAATCGTGTGTATTGTTTTCGTCGTGTGAGTGTGTATGTGTGACTGGGAAATAACATGTGTATTATGTGCTGTGTGAGTGTGATATAAAGTTTAATAATAAAGTAATAAAGTTTATTTATTGTTTAACTAAGACTAGATACATGGCGAAGTAAGAGTAGAACAATGATTGTCTTACATCTAGTTTGTGGGAGGATTTCTGCTCTTCTAGATAGGCTACAGGGTAGCCTGTGTTTAGAAGAAACAGTTCCGGGTCCCTGTCGTAGTGGAAAAATTACAGTAGCACGTGTAAATATTTTTAATTCTTATATAAACAATTAAATAAAAACAAAGATCTAGGCGTGTACGAGTAAGTCAGTGTGGTGTGTGGTAGTGTTAGTATTTAGTGTGGTGCGTGGTGTGTGTCTGTATTTATGTGTGTGTGTGATGTATGTATGTCTGTTGTGTTCACTTCTTTAGGAATTCTTCAGTGTCGTAGTAATTTAGGTTTCGAAGAAAAGTGCAAACAGTCTTTTTGCAAATAAAAAACGTTGAACTAAATATAGGGGTTTTTTGTTGACTTTATTGTAAAGTGAAGGGCCAAGGTAGGTAGCGAATCTTTTTATAAATGACATGCGCGCATGTGGAATAATACATACCATGTCCTTACGGCGTTTGGAGATTTGACGGAAAGGTGTTCTTTGGTGTTGTAATAGTACAATGTGTAAAATAAATTGCTGTCTTACGTTAAGGACGTTACAAGATTTATAGAGCTCGGTAGTTGGAAAAAGTATGTGTCTGAAAGTAGCCACTTTCAAAATAGCTCTATGTGCAATCTCCAGAGGCTTAAGTATGGTCTTTGCAGCTCCGCCCCAGCATGAGATACAATAGACTAAGATTGATTGACATAGCGCAAAATATACATTACGTATGATTATGGGGTTCGCTACATGTCGCAGGGTTTTAAATATATAAATTAACTTACGTATGCGGCCGGAGAGAGTGTTGATGTGAGATTTGAAGTTAAGGTTTTTATCCAGAATTATTCCAAGGTATTTGATTTGTTCTACTGGGGAAAGAATAGGACATTGGCAATCAGGTTGAGTTTGTGTGGGACAAGAGTGAGCTTTTAAGGTAATGACAGTTTTAGGTTGGGAAACGTTGGTGATTGAGAAGGTGATAAACTTAGTTTTGTCAGCATTTAGGGTCAAGGTGTGGGAGGTCAGCCATTTTAAGGCAGAGTTAAAGCCATTTTGTGCAACTGCCTGAAGTTCCGACCATGAGTCCGCGGAAAAGGTAATGGCAGTATCATCTGCAAAAGAAACTATCGCTGCATTTGGTAGCTGGAGATTGCAAAGGTCGTTAATAAATACAAGAAACAATGTGGGCCCCAGAATGCTACCCTGAGGCACGCCATACCGAATGGGAAGATTATCACTGCTGTAGTTCTCTATATGAGAAGCCTAAGTATATGTAAATGTCGTGGTGTCGAGTCTGAGTCAGTACGAGCTTGGTGGGTTTTGTTGTAGGTATTAAAGATGTCGGTGTTTGTGTTAAATGTTTCTATGGAATGTTGCCAGTTATGTCAGATTGGTCAATAGTTCCTCAGTTTGAGCGTAGTCTAGGGTGTACAGCATGTTCTTCAGCTTAGTCTTTGCTTCGTGTTTGCTTAACCTTGCAATTTTTGCGGACTTATTAATATTTTTGTAAACAACAGAGCTCAGCACATACAGCTGTCTTCTGGCAAAGGTAGTTCTATGACTAGGAGTTGGGCAAACTATTCTTTGACCACGTTTATTTGAGTCAGGAGGTGGTACTTGATTGTGTTTCCAGAGAGTGGTTCTAAGTACAAATAACTGTCTCAGTGTTTCTCAAAAGTTTCAGCTCTGTGTATAGCTGATTAGTCGGATAGCGAAAGGGCTTTCTCACCATAACCTTAAGTACCGCCCTTTGCGCACGTTCCAGCTCGAGGAATTTAGTTTTGGCCGATCCACCCCAAGTTAGAATACAATAGCTGATGATGGACTGGCAAAGTGCAGTGTAAACAATTTTTAGGGTATCTAAGTCCCCAGAATGCCGTAATGACTTAAAGAGGTGAATTGTTTTCCTGACTTTACCAGCAGTAGACTCTATATGCCTGTTCCATTTCAGTCCATCATCGATCACCACGCCCAGATATTTGACCGATGTTACTGAGGGGAGCGCCAGGCAGGAGCAGGTCGAGGTGTCCAGGCAGGTGTGAGCTCTTATCGAGTATATGTTTGGAGGTTTCGTACTAGCATGAATAGAAAACGAGAGTTAGTTTGGTTTTTGTAGGTTCAGGGGTTACTTAGTAGATTTTTGTGGAGCCATTCCATGACAATTTGCAGGGATTCTTTAGCATTATTTTTCACTTCAGCCCAGTTCCTCCCATGTACTACAATGGCTGTATCATCGACATAGGTAAATATATTAGCAGATGGTAGAGTAAGGGTGCACAAGTCATTGATGTAGATAAGGAAGAACGTTGGGCCAAGTACACTGCCCTGCAGGACACCGTATGACATTATCTCATCATAACTAATAATTTATTTAAATGCATTATCAGAGTTTTTCCCGAATTCTACAGATTTTTCTCTTTTTTTTGAGGTAGTGTACACATATACGAGTATCATTTATTAACAAAAAATATTATAGGAAAAAAATCAAATGTAGTGAATTTATATTTTTTTTATGGAGAATCAAAGGTAATTACGGATAGAGTAACTATTTTATAATATTTTGATGGAAAAGTTATTAATAAAAAGATTTTATTTACACATGAGAGTAAAAAGCATGACGCATGGCGGTTATTTAGACTTTTTTTTGTGAAAATCCTGTATAACTCGAAAACTAAAGACTTTGCAGAACATATGTTTTGTTATTTTGGGAGAGCTTCACCAAAGCTATCAATATAAGCTACTGTATGTCGGTCGTTTTCTGGGACAGCTTGCATATACAGGATAAGTTTAAAAGGAGTGCGGATATTTTAGGAGGTAATCAGGTGCATAAAACAGCACAACTTTCCCCAAGGAACATAAGTCAAAATCTAAAAAATAAAATTCAACTTCTCATACAAACATAAGTCACGTGACCAGTCACTTAGTATGAAAAGTCGATTTTCAATTTTAAGATTTCGACCTATGATCCTTGAGGAAAAATGTGCAGTTTTATGCACCTGGTTACCTCCTAAAATATCCGCATTCCTTTTAAACTTATCCTGTATATAAATACAGGATAAGTCAATAAGACAGAAAATGTATAGATAATGCGCAGGCTCTAAAATGTACACAGTACATACATAATGCATGACTTGGGATATTATGCCGACAATATATCCAGGTGTTGCAACCATTGACTAAGGCATGACAGGTGACACGGGTCAAACGTAGTCTAAAGGAAGGCTTTTAGTTATAATAATTAAAAAGTAATTAATGCAACGGCCCATGCTTGTAAAAAAACAGATCCCTTCTTAATTCCTTCTATACAAATTAGATGTAATTGCATTAACTGAGAATCGCAATTTCAATCTTAACTTCTTAATGAACAGATATTAGTAGAGATAGAGGATATCTAATTATAATTGGAATAAGTAACTGAAAATCCGAAAAGGGGAAATTATATTCAATAACTGCATTCGATTCGTTATCATGTCTCCGCGCATCGGTCGCTTCTACAGTGGTCGCCCATACGCCAGCGCAGACACCAAAGGGCGCTGACCACTTTGTTTTCATTTCTTGACTCTCCTTCTTCCCCTAGTTATGTAGCCCCCCATTTTCAATACATTTTCGCCAACCACAATAGAAATCTACGTTCATCTCACAATCGTATTCTACAATGTCCCACGCACCGCACAGACTTCATTCTCTTCCTTCTTCGTTCAGTCTATCTCTCCGTGGAATGCACTCCTCCAGGAAATCAGGATGGCAACCAACCGATTATGCTTTAAAGTTAAAGTTTGCGAGCACATTTACAAGAAGCTGGCAGTCTATTTATTTGTGTTTATAATAATTAGGTGTATATATTATATTTATATGTATATCTTTATATTTAAATAAATATTTAATCCTCATTTCTCGCTATTGCACCTACCACTGTTTGTCTCTGCATCACCCAAAGGTCGATTGGTAGAAAATACCTATGGCATTAAGTCCGCCTCTGTAGATTTTGTGTGCTTAAAGTATTAAATAAATAAATATTCATCAAAAAGAAAAAATCTGCTGTTCCATGCATTTCTGTTTGCAAAATGTATGGGATAACTGATTTTATTTAATAGTTTCAGGTTTGGCCCCATAAAAGATGTTCATAATAATGAGTACATTTTTTTCTTTTCAGGTTCAAAGTTATTATAATTAAGTAAACCTTGTCATCTGTAAAAAAATATTTTGTCCTGTTTAAACTATAAGATACAAAGGCAGATGCGTATTTTAATAGTAAGAATTATTAGGTTTTCGTCAAGTTTACGCCAATTTAAAAATACTGGTAAATGCGTATTATTTTGCTGATTCCGAATATGTAAATAACTCTATTTGGAAAAAATGTCAAATACGTCTTTTTTCCTTATGACGGCAAAATTCTTGAATGGCAATAAAATTGAACGTGCTTTATTAATGTGATTATTGCTCTTGAACGTTCTAGAAACTTGCACCATGTAATCGGAGCCTAAGATTACAATTGTGGTTGAGCCCAATTGACTGAATAAATAAACTAGTTGGTTCCCTAATTAGCTGACGACCAATACTTGGCAACAAGCCAGGGCGAGTCTAGGACGAACGAGTATACTGTAGGAATGCATGCTTGCTATACAGATACACCTAGGCATAGGGCCAATGGCCGTCGAGACACATCTGCTTAGCAAGCAAGCATGGGTTTAGTGAGTGTTGCCTCGTAATTTTCTGATAAGAGCGTTCATCCCGTGCTTGCTGGAAAAGTCGCATTTGTACAGGTTTTTCGTGATTATTTTAATATATTTAAATCAAATTACTATTTTTTTAAATAGATTATCTAGATCGTTGGTATTACAGTTATTTTGGTATTTACTAATAAAAAATTACATTATAGACAATATTGTCAATTTTTATGAGTAAATACCAAAATAACTGTAAAAAATAGCATACATATTTATAAATACCAACGATCTAGATAGTCATTAAAACCTGTAGAAATGCGACGTTGCCAGCACGCGAAGGATATATGCTCTTAATATAGACACAAGTAAAATTTGTAGAAATTAGCTGTGTTCTGTTTTCTGTGACAAAGATAGGTATATCTTGCACAAATATTTTTTCAGTAACTGCAAAATACTTTGCAACATCCTGGCCAATTTTTGGAATTTATATTGTAATAGGTAAGTGTAATAAATTTGGTCGTAATCTTAAATAGATCTTGTTTTATTGTCAAGTCTGTAACCTTTAATTTTACTATCATTTATTAATACTGTAATGTACCTCATACCAGCTGGTCCGATGATGCTTTCAATTTGAATACTAATTGCTCAAAAAATAATAATATAATAATAATAATAATATAATAATCTTTATTTCTCTCGTAATCACAAACACAGTACAAAGTCAAGGTAACACTTAATAGAGACTGGTGTCTGTTGTAGGTAAAAAAAAATAGTAATTTGATATAATTTCCTTTATTAAACAAGTTGGAAAAAAGCAAGAGCTGCATAATACCGCTATTTTAGGTATATTTTGAAACAAATTAGACAGATTAGATCTAGATCATGATGAAGACAGAAGGTTATCTCAAAATATTATCAGTATTTGTGGCCATTCCGTAATTTAGTTAGATATGAGAAAAGCAGTGGTGGCCCAGTGCTAACGGCCCCGACTTACGAGTTGTAGGTCGTGGGTTCAAACCCGGCAGGCGCTTTACTTTGTGTAAATAATTTAGAAAGAAAGAAAGAAAGAAAAACAGTTTATTCGCGTGAAAATGACGCACACAAACTACACAAGAAAAGCGAAAGACAAAATAATAAAACATAACAAACCACACAAAACAAAAAACATAAGTACACACAATAAAGTTTCATCACCACTGCTCTCAAAACGGTGGAGGAAACATCGTGAGGAAATGAAATGTAATAGAAACAAAAATTCGAAGACATGTGACATCCACCAACTCGCACTGGGCTGACCTGGTGGATTATAATCTTAATATGATTATGATATGAGAACCGTGAGAAAAGTCAAATCATCAATTAAGCAGACTGAATTAATAGCAATAAAGGCTCGCCCAAGTTTTGTCAGGAACCTGGCAACCTACCTCCTGCAATCATAAGGAATACCCACCCTAATTGCGTAACACTAGAATTTGAATGATTTTGAAGCTTATTGCTAATCCATTGCTTCATAATAATATGTTCTAAAAAAAATAATGTATTTGAACTGTCAAAATTAAACCCATTCCGACTGTCAGTGTGTTACGCAATTACATTACTGATTTAATAAAATCAATATTTATTTACGAAAGCACCTACCTATTGTATCCTAAAAATGAATTAATTATTATAGTCGCTAAATACTATTTACCCAGCACAATGAATCAGTTAATCAATGATCAATGATTAAGGGCCCTATTACAATTTGACTGTGATTTTTGCGTTAAATGGCCAATTTTAGCGTTCCTATTCTAAGAAACAGAACCTCGCTGCTTTAATAAAATCAATATTTACCTATTTACAAAGCACCTACCTATTGTATCCTAATACTAATGACATTGAACTGTTATAGTCGCTAAAAACTTTTTACACACCAAAAAATGAATGATTCCCGCTACATTTCGACTGTGTTTTTTGCGTTAAATGACCAATTTTGGCGTTCCTATTCTAAGAAACAGAACCTCGCTGCTTTAATAAAATCAATACTCGTATTTACCTATTTACAAAGCAACTACCTATTGTATCCTAGTGACATTGAATGATTACAGTCGCTAAAAACTTTTTACACAGCACAAAATTATCAATGATTAAGGGCCCTATTACATTTCGACCGTGATTTTTAGGGTTCCGTACCTCAAAAGGAAACAACGGAACCCTTATAGGATCACTCATGTGTCGGTCTATGTGTCCGTCTGTCACAGCCAATTTGCTCCGAATCTAATGGACCAATTAAGTTGAAATTTGGTACACTTATGTATTTTTGTAACCCAAACACGGACGTGTAATGTAAATGAAAGAATTTTGAATATGGGGGTCAATTTTGGGGGGCAAATAAGAAAATAAAAAAAATATTTGCAAACTGTACCGTGTGATATATGAAATGAAAAGACTTACTATGAGGGTCTCAAATAAATGTGTATTTTTTATAATTTTAAAATAAACTGTTTTAAAGTTACTTAAGAAAATAGACGAAAAACGACCCTTTATCTCCGAAACTACTGAGCTTAAAATTTAAAAAAAAAATACAGAAAATAATTCTATAGCTATTACAGGAAAACTTATAAGAAGTCTATGGTCTTAAAATAACATGGTAAATCTCTCAATATTGTGCGTACAAAATTACATTTGTGCGTACAAAATTAAATTAAAACAAAAAGGATCCAACCCACATTAGGTGCCTTTTCGTTTAACTATGGACATTTGTAGTTGGAATGGATGGGAGAACATGTTTTTCAATTACAATGCTAAGTTCGTTCTTGGGATAAATTCATCCCAACTACGGAACCCTTCGTGGTCCGACACGCACTTGACCGGTTTTTACTGTGTTAAATGTCCAATTTCGGCATTTTTATTCTAAGAAACTGAAAGACTTCGACGACTTTGACTTATTGAGTGGTGGAGAATAGTGATTAGTATAGTTTATAGCGGCCTCGCGTTTGGCATTTTTTTATTATCTATACCAAAATAAAGCCAAAATTGCAAAGCAAGTTTTTCATCAAAAGTGCGACAGCATTTTTTTTGAGCTCGTGGATTGAACTACTTGAGCTACGCTTGCCGGGGTTGGTCCGTAGATAGGTGACCATCTTTACATACCGAGACTCCTCCGTGCCTCGGAAAGCACGTTAAGCAGTTGGTCCCGGCTGTTATTCGTGGATCTTTGACAGTCGTTACGGGTCGTCAGAAGCCCGAAAGTCTGACAATCAGTCTTACCAAGGGGTATCGTATTACCCAATAATTGGGTTGTGGAGGTCAGATAGGCAGTCGTTCCATGTAAAATACTGGTATTCAGCTGCATCCGGTTAGACTGGAAGCCGACCCCGAGATAGTTGGGAAAAGACTAGGCAGATTGATTGGATTGAACTACTTACATAAGAAAATGAAATTAAAAATATGTAGGTAATAATATCTCTTAAATAGTGGTTTAGTTTATAGCGGCCCCAGAATTTTGAAATATGTATGGAACATGTATAAAAAAAATCCCATTTATAATCATAAATTTCTCCTCTTCTTAATTGTAAATATGAATGTAGTATTAGGTAATATTATTGCGTAAAATTTATACCAGCATAAATATGAGTTCATAAGAAATTAACATTTCATACTTTACAAAAATATATATATATATATATATATATAAGACTCAAAATAAACGTAATTGCAAATGCGAAACTGCTACATAATGTGATGCGTCGCTATGCTTCAATATACCTAATCTTTCAAAACGCAGTTTTGTGATAGGCCTCTTAATTCGAATAACCAACTTCCAAAATGTGGTGTTGTAGCTTTAATATAAACGTTTAGCTCAATTATTCATACAATCATCAACATCATGAAAAGTAAATAATCATTTTCTTTTCATGCGGTTATTCAATCCTCATTATTATTTTCGAGTCGATCGATATCGAATCTCATTTGTTATGAGTCGAAAATCAACTCATAACAAATGAGACAGTGGTGCCGATTCTCTTGTTCAATAACTAAACTAAAATTAGAGAATCGCTATCTTTTACTAACAGGTAGTGCGAGTAAAGGATGGCTATAGCTATGAACTAAGAGATGTCGAACTATAGTTTGACCAAGACCGCTATACCGTGCCATAGGTATGTGCGCGGCGAGACGTGGGGCAGTGCAGGCCGCTCATTTGTCAACGCTCACGGCGGCGTCCCACCGTTCATTCGCCAGCGCTGCACCTCGCCTCGCCGCGCACATACCTATGGCACGGTATAGCGGTCTTGGTCAAACTATAGTTCGACATCTCTTAGTTCATAGCTATAGCCATCCTTTACTCGCACTACCTGTTAGTAAAGTCAGCTATTCGTATAGTAGTCAAACTATAGTTTACGCCTTGCGCTTCACCATGTTTTTTAGTCGACATTTTTACGTGTCATCTATTTGTATAGAAACATTCGTTAAAGTAAATTTGACAGCTTTCATTTGCTTCCGTCTCTTTCTTGTTTTATTAGAGAGAAAAAGTTAGCAATAGCCTAAATTAAGTTTAGTTTGAGCACAACAGAATCGGCACCAATGTGTCCGGTTTTTAATGGTCTAAGAAAAACGAAATAATTCATCTTATTCCTTGAAAGTAATGAATATAGACAATCAAATCAATTAGATACATAGTTTGCTTTGTTTATAAGATCATTGAATATTAAAACAAAACATACACACTCAATACAATAGTACTATAGGTATTTTGTTTGTTATGTCTCAACTGTTTGTTGTGATTTTTCATAAGTAGGTATAATTATTATCATAAAGACGGTCTGGTCTGGTATGCTCTATGAAAACAATGTCAGACAACTCGTGGGTAAAGACTAACTAGTTTACAAAATCATACTTAACTTTCATCACATCACAAATTAATTCATTAATTAGCACACTACTTATTATGCTAACTAACACGCCTAACATATCCACTATTTAATATTTACACCGAAAATTAGTCAGACAACGAATATTTAAAATCTTTAAAAAAATACGTACAATTTTATCCGATAGGGAACTCACTGGTTCGCTTTCCACCTAAAGTAAATGTAAAATAGATAATTGAAATAAGTAAAATATTGGAATCTGTAAAAGGTATGGGTATCAATCAATCTGCCTAGCGTTTTCCCAACTATGTTGGGGTCGGCTTCCAGTCTAACCGGATGAAGCTGAATACCAGTATTTTACATGGAGCGACTGCCTATCTGACCTCCACAACCCAGTTACTGGGTAATACGATACCCCTTGGTAAGACTGGTTGTCAGACTTTCGGGCTTCTGACGACCCGTAACGACTGTCAAAGATCCACTAATGACAGCCGGGATCAACGGCTTAACGTGCTTTCCGAGGCACGGAGGAGTCTCGGTATGAAAAGATGATCAGCCATCCACAGACCAACCTCGGCAAGTGTAGCTTAACCTGATGGATCGACCCGTGCGGCTGTTATTACTTAGCCACAAGCTCCTCCAAAGGTATGAGTATATTATAAAGATTTCTCATGCTCTAGTATTTTTCATTGAATATTAATGACGTAAACCTAAAACGTACATAGGTATGTAAACCTAACTTTTAATGGATTATGTAAATAATTAGCTTTCTATTTATGTTCTGTATATGGAGTGCTGAGCGGTAGCGTGCTCATTACGAATATCTAATGAGTTTGGTTGCACATCGACAGTAAGAAATGGATCTTATTTTTAAACCTGCTGCGGATTTAAGTGTAGTAAATAATGATATAATTAAGATTTATGAGCCAACTTATTTTTTTGTGAGAAGTGGAACGTGCTTTATTGAATACTCTATAGACCCGGTTACATGCAGCTACAAACAAATGTGCAACGAATATCTGATCTTGAAAAACGACTGAAAAATTAAACATTTTTGAGTAGGTATTACCGGAAAAGCTTATTGGTGAGTAAAGGAAAAGCAAATGCGTACCGGTCATTGTTTTGACGTTACAAACTGTATTTAAATCGCAGCCAACTAGATTTTCTTTTATTTTTTATAATTTATCATGTATACAAAAGAATACAGGATTATTCACACCCCTCGAGTGTTTATATACATAAAAAAAACCGCATACGTTATGTCAATGTGTGCTCGAATGTCAACTGAACTCCACACAACTACTTTCACACACTCACACACTATTGTAAGCCCGCGGTCGCCATTGAGTGATGTTTTTTTTTACGTTTATATACATATTATGTAAAAAAAAAAATCTTTACGTACAGCGTATGTACGTAAAACACTTAAGGGGTTTAACAGCAACCAAAAACCACTAAGGTTTAAACTTGTGCTATCATGAGTCTATCTCAATATCGAACTATACAATAATACATTATGCAATAGGTTAGATAGCCGTTTCCTTTAGAAGTACCGCTCACCAGCCGCTACTACGGCATCGCTCGCTCCGGTCGCTCGGCTCGCGCGCGGTTGGTCACAGTTCTAACCTAACCTAACCCATTTGGTCGGGGTGCTCCAGCCTTAGTTACTGCGACCAATTCGGCTCGTGCGTCCGGGACATCAACGAGAAACGAGATTATTCGAACTGAACGTGACGTCCCGGTAGTGGTGTGCGGTGGACACGCGGCTGAAGTAAAAGTCAATGACCTGCTTCGGCCTGGTATTGTTGGGTACGCAGATGACAGTACAGTTTCAGAGAGATACTTGTCCAGAGCAAAAACCAGCGGGGCCGAAGTTCGTTCCTTGAGAGAGGCCATGGTAGAGCGGACAGATTTGACCTTAAGCTTTGTCTTCCAGTGGGGTGATGATAATCTGGTCTCTTTTAACGCCACCAAAACGCAGGCGTGTCTTTTTACCGCTAAAAAGAGTCGTTTCGCCCAAACTCCTACTTTTCGGGGTACATCTGTTCCTGTAACTGATCGACTTGAGCTCCTAGGCATGGAGTTGACATCTGGTCTCAACTTCGGCGCCACCATCGAGTACAAGGCCCAAACTGCGGCCAAGAAACTGGGCATCCTAAATAGGGTGAAGCGATACTTTACGCCTGGACAGCTTTTAACCCTTTACAAAGCGCAAGTCCGATCCTGCATGGAGTATTGCAGTCACCTTTGGGATGGATCAGCTAAGTACCAACTCGCCGCGCTTGACTCGGTGGAACGCAGAGCTAAGAGGCTCATTGGCGACGTAAAACTGGTGGATGCCAAGCTTCATAGCTTGGCTCATCGCCGCAAGGTTGCCTGCTTGTCGGTCTTCTACAGATTGTACTTCGGAGAGTGTGCCCGAGAACTCCACGACCTCATTCCACCGGCCCCCTTCTACCACCGGACATCTAGACGCACTGCCAGTTACCATCCCTACCTGGTTGCTATTCCACCAATTCGCACTAAGCGCTTCCAAATGTCTTTTATAATGCGCACAGCAAAAGAGTGGAACTCACTACCTGCGTCTGTGTTTCCGAACGTATACAACCCTAATCTATTCAAAGTGAGAGTGAACAGGCTTCTTCTGGGTAAGCTCACTCCATCGTCGACTTTGTCTCTGTCACCTCTGACCTATTTAGAGTCAAGAGCAAACCCATCACAAATTAAAAAAAAAAAAAAAAATGTATCGCTACTTTGGAACGACGGTGGCGCCGTCATCTCATTCTTGTTAACGTCCTGTTGAAATGGGGGTGGACAAACTGCCTTAGCTAGGGATTCATAATAGGTACTTATAACTTAGTTCACAATGTTTAAAAAACACATAAAAAAATAGCGAAGTTTGCGGAATGTAACAACGCTCTATTCCACTGTACCTGTTACCTGTACAGTAGAACAGAGCCTTGTTTGAAATGTATCTTAGATAGATAGAAAGACAGAAAAAGAAATATATTATATTCAACATCAGACAGAAATGGACTCAGTACCTACATTCCAATATATTTTTCTAGCTAATGAGAAAATATTATTCAAGAACATTTCCGTAACCACACTGAAGCAATAACAAAAATGTTTCAATTTAGTGTTGAATGTGGTAAGTAAATGTCAGTGTTTTTATATGGAATAATGAATTAAACAGCGAACTAGAGCGATTCAAATATTACGAATTACAATGACTGCTCAATAACGCAGACTGCGTTTAATTGTAAAGAGTTCCGTAGTATTAATTAAAATATTATTCAACCATTTTTATTAGAATTCACGAGAGACCTACGCTGACAATAGTTAAGAAAATCATATATCTACATTATATATTTTGGTGTCTCGTGAATTATAAAGTAATTAATAAGAAAATATTTAAACTTAACATGAAAACATAAGAAGTTTAGTACAAAACACGCTTTAATAAACAAAACAAAGAAGAGCACTAACACTCGTGTCAAAAAGTACATTGAAATACGAGTTAGTGCTCTTCTTTGAAAAGTACTTTGAGATAATCATCTAAATCATACAATAATATATAGGTATAATTAAAAGTGTGATGCGTTTGAATAACATGTTTATTACTACGTTCATGTTTAACGTCACGAATAAACTAAGTGCCTAATAAAACCTTACTCGGTAGCCGGTAGTGTCTTGTGACCGCAAACAAACGCAGGAGATGAGAAAATAAGAACAATAGAAACGAAACAGAAATAAATGTACGTAAAGACTTTAATTTAGAAGTTAAATGATGAAGGTCTGTGTAAACATACTACGTACTAACCTAGAGCCATAAATGTGAGAATCGAGTACCGATATACCTTTTTTGTGTGAGAAATTATTAAATAACTTCTCCCGCTCTGGGCGGAGCGGGAGGGCGTGTCAGACTTTTACTGACTAAAACCCACCCGTCTGCCTTCAGTTACCTGTGCCAACGCCACTGTAACTCTTTCAAACAACCCGTGACCCTGGCAGGCATCGGCCCTAGCGGAGGCCATCAGTCAGTGCTGAAATCCCTGAGGCGCGCGTGGAACATAACGCGTCGACCCGGGCCTGGTCCTTACCGGACTGTGAGCTACCTATTGCTCGCCATCCGCAAGCCCGCGCCTAAGATGGCCAGGAATCGGCTATTGATTCCCAGGGCGTCTCCTGCGGCGACTAGAGGCGTGAGGGCGCAGATTGCCTCTCACTCACCCGTTCCGCCGCCTCCCTTGCGAGCATTACTGCTTCGCAGAAGGAGGTGACGGCTTCCCATGCACTCTCGCTCCGTCCCATGGCCTGGAGCAGGGCCGGACCCGAGAGATGCATAGAATGATTTAAACGTGATTTATAGTTGTAATGTAGTTGGTTTCATTTTTCAGCAGTGAAATTGATTAGTTAGCTAAAAATGTTTAGGTTGGTTGTTGTAAAAAGTAGTAATAAAGAACGCGAATGGTGAAATCAAATGGGTCGTCAAATATCAGCCGGAATGTTGACTAAATTCCAATCCAATTAAGACCTTATTCCTTCCTAAGTCGACAATTCTTTGCCCTAGAAGCACAAAAGTAGCTTACGGTACTCTTTTATATAAATATAAAAAAATACACCCTAGATCATAAATATTTTATTTTAAAACACCTTTTTACACACTGAACCCCAAAAACTAAATAAGGCAAAATTGTGTATATTAAACAGCAATCTGATGATATCATGACTGTCCGGCGGCGCTACGCGTCGTCGACCACAGGCCGTCTTTACAACCATTAGGTACTCGAGGTACTTCATTAATAATTGAACTAACTACCTTTTTTGTTCACTATGAAAAATCATCGTCCTTCTCTGCCGCAATTAAATGGTAAGTGCCAAGCCGTTTATATGTGCAAACGATTTTATTTACATAAGGTTTTTTTAGATGATTCTCGTTTATTTTTATGGTTTTGTAGTAAGTTCCCCAGATTGCAGGATTTATAAAGATTACTATTGTTAATTGGAATACCATGTTGTTTGAAAATAAATAGATAGTCTGCTTTCCGAAATTGTCACCGGGAACAGGATCCAGGTAATCGTTGACGAATTGCGAGAGAGAATGAGTGAAGTACCTACCACTATTATCAATAATTATCATTCTTCATTACTGTCTGTACCTACTCGCTAAAGCCATGTCTTCTGCTCGTGTTTTTACGAAACATTATACAAAAACTTCGAAACAAATAGGCGTGACCATACACATTTCTTTATGCAAACGACGTTTTAGTTTTGCGAGCTGCATGGAAAACATTCCCCGCGCGGGTGGAGAGGGGAAGGGTTTGTTTCATTTTCAACCGCCCGCGCGCACCGCGCACAACTGTCATTGTCAGTCAACACAAGTTTTGAGGTTATATTGTGTTGTGAAGACAAGAGTGAACATCAATTCATAAATCTTGGTAAATATACGGTCTGACTCGAAATGTCTTCTGTTCGATATTGAGTCTATAATTTCTAAAACTGATAGCACGTCTTCCTCGTCGGAACTCATTACGCCATCTACACAAAATGTGTTATTACTCTAAAAATATTTGAATATGCAGGAGACAGCTTGTGTATGAAACCAAACACAAGCTAGGAGCTATGTTGTGTATAAGTTAAAACCGCTTCTGTATAAAACAACCACACACACGCACACACATATACACACACACACACCAACAGACTAATTAATAAATAAGAATTAATTATTCATAAACTTTTGTTTACTAAAATATTACACTAATTGTAAGATATAAAAGAGCGGCACCCCTGGCACAGGCATCTATATGCTTAAAAGGAGACGCTACCAACTGTATAAGGACTCGTGTAGACGGCACCGCCAGCGCGCCGCCCCACCGCGCCGCCGCCGCACCTCTGAGCCGTGTACACGAGTCGCGTCCGCGCCGCCGCCGCACCGCCACCGGGTCGCCACCGCGCCGACACCGCGCCAACACCGCTTGATTTCACCGTACCAATATACGGTTGTCAGTAATAGATTGCTACCCACGAAGATCACAAGTGTCGCATTGATATGCCCAGTTTAATGAAAAAAAAGGAGTTAGTGTTGTCTTTATACATTTCCAATTTTTTGTCCAATAGCACTTCTCTATCATCTACTAAAATTATGAACGTTTCGTACTCAAAACTTTCCATGATAGTTTACTAAAAAGTTAAGTTTAGTAAGCGCGTGTACGTAAGCGGCCGGTAATGGAATAACAACTGATGATCAGCGGGGTGGCCGGCGCCGCGGTGTCAGCGCGGTCGCGGCGTGGCGGCGGCGCGGACGCGACTCGTGTACACAGCTCAGAGGTGCAGCGGCGGCGCGGTAGCGGCGCCGTCTACACGAGCCCTAATATACAACGTGTAATAACGAAATAAAACATTTTTTTTTATTGATTTTTTGATCTTCATAAAAACAAATGTTTTTGTGGAAGGTTTTTTGTGTAATGTTTCGAAAAAACACGCGCAGGAGACACGGCTTAAGAAAAACATAAAATTATGACAATCGCCAATCTGTGAAATGACGTCATTATGTCACAATCTTGACCAGTATGTCTGGTCCCACTAGTTTGTAGGGAAGTATAACTGCAGTTATCATTGCAGGCATTACGTATGTATATACAAGCCATATATTAATCATGCCACTGAAGTTTAATAAGGAAAGGCTGTTGAAAGATCAACCATGCTTGAATAATTAATAAACCATACATGATTACGAAGCCAATCCACATTATTGTTCCTTTGGCCATTACCGCGTGGAGAGTAAAAAACACGTTTGTTTAAAACAAATGAACGTTTTCAGTTCTAATAGCAATTACAGTACATTAACGGCTGCACGATAATTTTATTATCAATCACAGTTATAATGATATTGTGAGTTATATATTATTATATATGAATTATAATGTTTTATTGGTTTTATATATTTTAGGTATGTTTTTAATAAGTTGACCTACTTGAGGCAAGTTGTAGGTTTCTAATGCTTAAGGTCTGTCTAGGTCTTCTGGTAACTGTAATGGCACTCAATAATTCCAGTTTTAAAAGATTTTAGTTTATGTTGTTAAATGAATATTGAATATGGGGATCATTTTTGGGAGTCAAATAAGAAAATAAAATAAAAAGTTTTGCAAACTGTACCGTGTGACATATCAAATGAAAGGGCTTACTGTGAGGGTCTCAAATAGTTTTTTTTTTAATAATTTTATAATCAACTCTATTAAAGTTATTTAAGAAAATAGACGAAAATTGACCAACCCCCCCCCCCCCCCCATCTCCGAAACTGTTTAATATAAAAAATAGAAACCTACTGATTTTGGTGTAGGACGAAGAAGGTTACGCTATAGAAAAGAATACCTAACGAATACTGTACCTGTATTCTACTCAATTAAATATGGAAACTAGCCAACACTATAAGCAAGGAAGACGATTCGTTTGTTTGTTTTAACTTCATTAACAATAAGCTATAGAATTCAATCATTAAAAACAAAACACAAACAAGAAGTGAATGAAGAAATACCATAAATACAAATGTACTGAAGGTAAAAAACAAAAAAAGAACAAGCATTGTACGGAATTAAAACGTGAAAAAGAAATGAGGAAGCCAGAAACAACACACGAAGTTGATAAGCCAGAAGTCATAACAGTAGGTTCTTTATTATAGCTTTTGTTCAGATTTTGTAGACATGGCATCACGAAGTAGATTAAGGTCCGTATTACAGATCCTCACTCAAGACGCAAGCATTACTTGAAACTAGTTTCAACCAATCAAATGGCTTTAAAACTAGTCTTAAGTTATGCTTGAGGCTTCAATGAGGTTCTGTATTACGGGCCTTACACTCGAAACAGTCCAATTCAGAGCTTATTTATAATTATTTAGAAAATAAATGGCCTAACTTACTCACTGACAGACTTATCATCGCCTAGACAACCCTTGGACTAGGCGATTAGTAAGCTGAAATTTGGCACATAGATTACCGTTATCATTTATGTTATTTTGTACGAATATAGGGCAATCGGCTTGAGCTCCTAGGCATGGAGTTGACATCTGCCCTACAAAGCCCAAACTGCGGCCAAGAAACTCCCAAATAGGGTGAAGCGATACTTTACGCCTGGACAACTTTTAACTCTTTAGAAAGCACAAGTCCAATCCTGCATGGAGTATTGCAGCCAACTTTGGGATGGATCAGCTAAGTACCAACTAGCCGCGCTTAACTCGGTGGAACGCAGAGCTAAGAGGCTCATTGGCGACGTAAACCTGGTGGATGCCAAGCTTCATAGCTTGGCTCATCGCCGCAAGGTTGCCTGCTTGTCGGTCTTCTACAGATTGTACTTCGGTGAGTGTGCTCAAGAACTCCACGACCTCATTCCGCTGGCCCTTTTTTACCATCGGACATCTAGACGCACTGCCAGTTACCATCCCTACACAGTTTTTATTCCACCAATTCGCACTAAGCGTTTCTAAATGTCTTTTATAATACGCACAGCAAAAGAGTGGAACTCACTACCTGCGTCTGTGTGTGTTTCCGAGCACATACAACCCTAATCTTTTCAAAGTGAGAGTGACCAGCCTTCTTCTGGGTAAGCTCACTCCATTGTCGACTCTGTCTCTGTCGCCTCCGACCTACCTACCGACCTAGAGTCAAGAGCAAACCCATCTTAAATAAAAAAAAGTCCCGTAAATAACATGAGTCTACTTTGTGCTGTGTTGAACGAAGATGAATATAGTTAACTGCCCGTCACAGCGTAGTGTCATTTTGTATAATTGTAAAATATGAATAATTGTAGAATAACATAATTATATCAACAATAAAAACTTTTTAGCAAAAAATAAAACCGACTTCCAAAACAAAACACTACAAAGTGAAAAATAAGTTTAATTTCGGTAGTCGGTGTCTTGGGTTTTGTATTTTCGTTTTTTGCCACCGACTTCCGAAATTAAACTTATTTTTCACTTTGTAGTGTTTTGTTTTGGAAGTCTGTTTTATTTTTTGCTAAAAAGTTTTTATTTTTCACTTTTTAGTTGTGGAACCTACCCCACACAAATTCGAATACATAATTGAGCACAATAATTGTAGATATAGCCATGTAAATAACAGTGATAGGAAGGTATTAAAACACCATCACATCATCCACATAAAATAAGTGGGAAATATACGCATTATTGAAGCTAATTGAAAAACTCCCTAAGCTAAGTAAATAAAATTTATACGGGACCATCTCGGAAGTATACCCTATCAAACAAAAAAAGAATTTTCTAAATCGGTCCATCCGTCTTTGAGTAATCGCGTAACAAACATACAAAAAAAAAAAAAAAAAAAAAATACAGACGAATTGAGAACCTCCTCCTTTTGGAAGTCGGTTAAAAACACAACTACGAACTTTGGATGACAATTTCATTAAATTGACATTTTAATTATTTTAGGTACATAAACCTGATTCCTATTTTAAATCACCTTAAAGATGATTTCCATTTGACAAATTGAGATTACTTTTATAACTTCAATTTTCATCAATAATTGTTAGAAAAAGAGGTGAAAAAGGTAAATTTGAAACCTTCTAAATACAAATAAATACGTTACTAATTGGGATATAGTGAGCGAATGCGAAAGAAGTTAACCTGAAGAAGTTTTGTAGGCTTCCGTACCTCAAAAGGAAACAACGGAACCCTTATAGGATCACACATGTGTCTGTCTGTCTGTCTGTCCGTCTGTCACAGCCAATTTGCTCCGAATCTAATGGACCGATTAAGTTGAAATTATATGTATACGTATGTATTTCTGTGACCCAAATACGGACGTGTAATGTAACTAAATAAATTTTGAATATGGGGATCAATTTTAGGGGCAAATAAGAAAATAAAAATAAAAATATTTGCAAACTGTACCGTGCGATATATCAAATGGCTTACTGTGAGGGTCTCAAATATATATATTTTTTATAATTTAAAAATAAACTGTGTTAAAGTTGACCTTAAAATTTTGAATAAAATACAGAAAATAATTCTATAGCTATAGGTTACAGGAAAACCTATAAGAAGTATATGGTCTTAAAATAACACATCTCAATATTGTGCGTACAAACTTACATTGTCCATAGTTAAACGAAAAGGATCCAACCCACATTAGGTGTAATGTGGGTTGCATCCTTTTTGTTTAACTACTAACTTTTTGTAGTTGGAATGTATGGGAGAACATGTTTTTCAACTACAATATTAAGTTTGTTCTTGGGATAAACTCATCCCAACTACGGAACCCTTCATTGTGCGTGGTCCGACACGCACTTGAGCGGTGTTTTTTACACTTTTTATTAGATACTTTCGAAACAGGTAACTGAGGCGCTGTCATCAATTTTCCTTTTATGTAACTGTTCGACAACCGTAAACCACATTGACAATGACTTTGTGTGATACTAATTGCAATTTAATTCAAAATATTCCTTTGCACTGCTAAGTAATTTATACTAAAATATGTATGTATATGACACAAGATTTATCTGTTACCTAGTAATAATACCAAAAAATAATTTACATAGAGTTTTAATTAATCCTTTGAACAAAAAACTATAAACTTGTAATATGATATTGTCAATAATCCTACCCACTTTATATTTTTTGCTGAAAATAACTTAAATGTTGCACCCGTTTAAAAAGGTGTTTGTGCTTAACTTTAAGAGAAAAACATGGAGTTATTTATTACTAGAGATATTTTCCTAATATTTTACTAAGACACTATGGAAGCGGCTTCTTAATTTATTTTTCTTAATATAAATCCCGGGATTCCAGAAAATCCGGGAATCCTTAACTAATCGGATAGATGGTACGGAAACGACTTCTCAAATATGTATTTGGTATTATTTATTTAAAAATACCGGGACACCGGGAACGCAACTATTCGTGTGCTGGTTTACTTGAAATTATTTTTTTTACATTACTTATCCTGACGTTTGCTATGCCAGTTTAGCAGCCTACTTTATAACATTAGCTAGCATTTGATTCCATAGTCAAAAAGTACGGTACTAAATTTGTCAATTCCGGAAACGCGAGATATTTACGATCGATTAAAAAGTTAGTACATTCCATATTAGCCAACACCTGAACTTAAAGATACAGTCGATTCTATAATCAGAACTCTAAATTTGTCGATCCTGGATTCCCGAGATTTTTCGATACAAAAGTGCAGTCCATATTAGCCAACACCTGAACGTAAGTAAATATACGTTCTATTCTACGATCAGAACTCTAAATTGGTCGATCCCAGAATTCTGGGATTTTTTCGATACAAAAGCCCATTCCATCTTAGCCTACACTTCAAGTTTAGGTAAATATGTATCCGATTAAACGATCTCTAGTTATCACTACATATTATAAAACAAAGTCACCCGCCGTGTCTGTCTGTCTGTATGTTCGCAATGATCCCAAAAACTCCTGAACGGATTTTCATGCGGTTTTCACCAATGGATGAAGTGATTTATTAGGAAGGTTTAGGTGTCGTTTCCGAATACCATGCAGGCGAAGCTGCGGGCAAAAGCTAGTTACATATAAACGTCACGCTAAACTGATACTATGATGAAAAATATGAAAAACGAGCATTCTTCAGTTGTTAACGCTGTAACTGCTGAAAGTGACAGTGCTGAAGTACAGAAAGACTAAGTTTTTAAATTAAAAGCTGTACAGCTCTGTACTCATAGTACGTGTGATAATATGTATGATTTAGGCGACAAATTTCGTTTCATCCTTATAGGATCACTCGTGTGTCTGTCTGTCCGTCTGTCACAGCCAATTTGATCTGAATCTGGACCGATTAAGTTGAAATTTGGTACATGTATGAATTTCTGCGACCTAAACAGGAATGTGTAACGTAAATAACTGAATTTTGAATATGCCCCCATATTCGAAATTCATTTATTTTGGGGGAAAATAAGAAAATTAAAAAAAAAGTTTTGCAAACTGTACCATTTGACACATGAAATGAAAATGTTACTGTGAGAGTCTCAAATATATTTGTTTTATAATTTTAAAGTAAATTGTTTTAAAGTTATTTAAGAAAATAGACGAAAATTGACCTTCCCCCCTTATCTCCGAAACTACTGAGCCTAAAATTTTGATAAAATACAGAAAATGGTTCTACACCTATAATTACAGAAAAACCTATAAGAAGTCTATGGTCTTAAAATAAGATGGCAAATCTCTCAATATCGTGCATACATTTGCAGTTAATTCATCCCAACTACGGAACCCTCCATTGTGCGTGGTCCAACACGCACTTGGCCGATTTTTATATTACAATTGGACCTTCCAATCAATGTCTGCGAGGTTGTCAAAAACTCACAATACCGATCACTGAACGACTTCAGTGAAGGTTTCATATCAATCAAATATTTCGTGTTCCATAATTCTCAATGCTCATAAGACCGACATCTTTATAATATCTCAAGTCATTATAGGCAAGAAGTAACTTCGAACATAATGTCTTCGTGATCTGTCAGAAAAGCAGATGGCAGTGTTTGCGAGGTCATGACCTTTGCAAGTCTGTGATCAACCGAAACCTCTAAAAAAATAAAAGCTCACCAATAAATATGCTAAATCAGTTCTTAATTATATTTTTTTATCTGTTGCAATATTTTAAATCATGATTTACAATTTGTTTTTATTTTATTTTCATAGTAAATTAAATAAATGGTTGGTTTGGTTTCATTGCTTCGGGTTTTCCATTAAAACTTCGCTGACAAAACCTTTCATACGTATCTAATAAATTTCAGAAAGATCTTAAAGTATGTTGGTATGTCGTTATTTTTCTGGTTGTGGAAAAAAAGAACTAAACTAGATATAAATCCATTTTCATCTGAGGATCCAAACCCTTTAAAATACCCAACTCATAATCAAGATTATCCGGTACACTTCACCATACAACTGCAATGAAGGTCAATCGTTCATCACTTACTATAGGTACTCAAAAAATACCGTAAAATACTATGGAAATTGAAAAATGAGTGAGCTACAAAAGACATCAAAAGTGTTTTTCACACAAGGAGAAATTTATGATTTTAAATATGTATGAGTTTAAAGATTTCTTCATTGGACTTTTATTATATTTTGTAGGTACGTATGCTACATTGTCCAGAAGTCCACTAATGGTATTACAACATATGCTACATAGAGGTATTGTGATGTTTCGCATGAAATATTCGTCACGGGCCACGATTTTGCACTCGTTTTTATGACTTTATACTTATACAGAGAAAGCTTATTATACCTTCTCGTAATGTGAGTTATATAATTTTTTTAACGAAGTTTTAGAAAAAAAAAAAAATGGTCACTTCAGCAAAAAAAAAAAAACAGAAAAAAATACGCGAAAGTGAAGAAATATACCTACCACTTAGTTCCATTGAACCAAAAAGGTGAGCATGTAGAACAAATAAATAGATCTTTAGAAGACTGTAAAGGTAACTAGGTATAGACTATTCACACTTACGATACATAATCTGTCTTACAGCTAAAAACAGAAACATATTATCATGTGCGTCCATAAGAATATAACCCGTCGTTGCAGCGCGTGCTAAAAATGGTTATACGCTCTGCAGATGTTCGTGCTTCAGCTTCAAAATGGCATGCATTAAAACGAAGTATATGTACATACTTCAAGGACTATACCATACAAGATTGTGTACTACCTTAGTATTGTATGCAAAAATAACAAAACACACGCACCCCTTCAATTAAATTCACCAGCTTTCACGTTAGAGCTTGTACCTTAGTACGGTAATCACCACGCGATGTATTATCACAAGTCACACAGGGGCGCTAGGCGGCTAGCGGATGTGTCTTCCTTTCGACGCGCGAACATCAACTGTTGGTTTGCGCGCGCGCGCGTCCGAGCCTCGCCTGATAACCGATAGCTACCACGGATAAACTCAGTATATATGTTCGACAAAAAATTGCCGCTAAATGCCTTTTCTCAGACACAAGTTTACATCATTTGTAATAATATAGGTACACATGTTTTTTTCGAAACAATCATCGATTCATCTCTGTTGCTTCGAATGCAAAAATTTATCATGCACATCATGAAATTTCAATATCGCTGAATAGCCGTGCAGGTTTATTGAAATTTCAGTGACGAAAGTAAAATTTTGCAATTTTATACGGTTTTTGCTCAAAGAGTGTGCAAACCCTTATTGTTTTAGAAACCCATAAAATACTGCTGAGATTGTAGGGTGGGCACTAAAATTATAACATTAATTTAATATCTTTTAAATAAGCGTTTGCGAAGCCATTACGAAGTTAGTCATCTTTCACAATAAACAAATTAGCACAAACTGAATTACCTACAATTTTATGAAAATATCTGTGATTTCAGATTGCAGGTCTGCATCGATTTTATATCTACATTTTACCTAATTGATACTGAAACCTTCCACAAGTAAAATAATATAAAATGAAATCATTTAAATTCTAAACGTTGATTTTTATCAATTGTTTAGATTAAATTACCAATGATACCAATGAATAAAACCACCAACCAACCAATACCAATCAATACCAATGATGATGATGATTGATTACCAATGTTATAAATTTATTTTGAATTGTCATAATAACTGTTTGTAATTAATTTTTCACAGCTGTACGCATGACTGACTTAACCATTTGTAAATAAAGCAATGATTTTAATAGTGGTTTACTTTATTAATAAAACCCTTATATAACGATTATTTATATAGGTTTTATAATCTTTGAGAGACGGATAGATGTCCTACTCATTTCAGAGTAAAGTTAATCTGAAGACTAAAGGCAATCTCTCGATCTATTCCAGGGTTCCTTTTACTTAAATAAACTGGTCGAGCAACATTACCATCGATTACGGCCAGGTTTTCAAAAATAGTGCACATTTTGGTTTTATGAGAAAATACAGTATAATCTAGTGATTATACTGTCTTTCTTATTTTCTTCACTACATATTATAAAACAAGGTCCCCCCGCCGCGTCTTTCTGTCTGTCTGAATGTTCGCGATGATCTCAAAACTACTTAACGGATTTTAATGCGGTTTTCGTCAATAGGTAGAGTGACACAAAAGAAAGGTTTATACGTAGGTAAGTATAGTTTCCGACAACCACGCGGGCGAAACCGCGGGAAAAAGCAAGTAAATAATAAATTCGTTTATTTCGGGTAAAGAACACCCATTACCAAACATAAATTAATAGAAAACATATAATATTAATTAAATAAAGTCAATTTATTTAATGAATTTTATATGTAATGTAAATACTGCAATAACTCGATAACAGCCGCATGGGTCAATCGATCAGGTTAAGCTACGCTTGCCGCGATTGGACCATGGATGGGTGACCATCTTTACATACCAAGACCTCCGTGCCTCGGAAAGCACGTTAAGCCGTTGGTCCCGGCTGTCATTCGTAGATCTTTGACTGTCGTTACGAGTCGTCAGTAGCCCGAAAGTCTGACAACCAGTCTTACCGTATTACCCAGTAACTGGGTTGTGGAGGTCAGATAAGCAGTCGCTCCGTGTAAAATACGGGTAGTTGCATCCGGTTAGACTGGAAGCCGACCCCAACATAGTTGGGAAAAGGCTAGGCAGATTGAGTTGCAGTTTTATCTGCTGTGCTATTCTGTAACAAATTATACATCGAACTCACGTCGCCGTGTCGTGGAAACAAAATTTTACAATGACAACTGAAAGTGTTGATAATTATTTGTAACCATTATTTTATTTTTACTTCAAGTCACAAACATCTGTGTAGCTCTGGCTCTTGTACTAGGAGTTCCTGTATCACAAGAGGCAGACCTCTCAATTTACATGAATATACATGTTCGTTGAGGTAAAAAAATCTAAAGGTTTAGATGCTCAATTGTTTATTATTGACAGGCTAATTTTATTGTACACCGAAAACACATTAAAAGAGAATTATGTCAAGTAGAGATCGAGACTGATTTGTTACCTAAAGTAATAATAATAATAATAACCCCACCGCTGTATCTCTACGTTGACGTCGTGGTGGGGCTTGCGTGTTTCAAAGTTTAGGTCTGTGCCGGTAGAGTTTACTTTGCCGGAACGGGTCTAGGATGAGGAGCCAGACCAAGAGAGATACAGAATCCCGCAGAGCAGCATCTGGCGAGCTGTTGGGCAGTAGCGACCCCACAGACCCCCTATCTCCCGAGAGAAATCTTGTCCTCATCTCTGGCTTGCCTTTATTGGCCGGCTGGAGTAAACACTGACGAGGAACAGAGCTCCCACCTCTTTCTTGCCTTTATTGGCCGGATTGAGTGGAGATTCGCAAGAGCAAACGTGCTCGGAGGAAGGAAGTATTCCAGTAAGGTGCTGGTAGGGAACTTGACCGTACTTCCGGGATTGTCCTGATAGCCGTGGAATACCTCTCCACTCCTCAAGCATCTCAGGAAGTGTTGCCCCCTTGTCATCACTATGTGCTAGCGGCCGTTTCCGGGGGCCCATTATTGAGTGTGCAAGTCACCCCCTGCCATTTTATCCGTGTATAATATATAACATTGGTCAGGCAGGGGACATAGTTCTTCCATAGTACAAGTCACCCAATCCACTTTAGCCACCCAGACCCATAGCCCAATATGTTTTGTTTCCACACACAACAATAGTCGTGCACCATCCGGGGGTTGTCCTTGGGTGCACTTGCATAGTGCATACAGGGATAATCGTCGGTTGGTGCCTCCTTATCTTTTAAAATTATTTAAGGGGCCTCTGCGAGTTGGCTTCGGCTCCTTGTACGCCTTCCAAAGGTCCGGGATTACTATTATTATTTATTTCAGATCACATTACCAGATCCGTATGTTGTTAGTAAAAGTCTTAACCTGATGTTAGTAAAAAAACACACTCTATAATATACAAAATTGAAACGACTGACACCTACATGCGCAGTCGTATCCAGTGAGCCAGCATGGAGCTGTCCCGCCTATTACACAATACACTCAGGATGCAGAGGGAGCTAGCAAGAATTCTACCGAGAATAGAAGCGCACCGTTTTCGTATAATGCCAAGAAAACCATCAACTCTGGCCTCGGTGAACATCCCGGAAGCGCTACAAAAGCGTGGTAAACCCAACAGCATCCTGAATACATTGTTATACTGTACACGCAAGGCGTTAAATGCCCTCAGCGTATACCTGACCCACAGACTGCACGTGTAAAAAGACTGGCAGTATGCTCTGAAAAGGGTTAATTTGACTTGCGTCTTACAACGTGCAAATCTGCGGATCAGCATATTACCTCGGACAGCCATCGCTCTGCGTTCCATCTTTATGTAAATTCATTCCTTCACCCGCTAATAGAGCGCCAATTCGAGAGACTCCGACTTCATGTTTCAATCACAATATGCTCAGACGCACATTGCAAATTATGAGAAAAACATTGACCATGGGCACTTTCACACTCTCTTGATTGTCATTCTGAGTAATTGCGTTATAAATTAACTTGACCTGTAAAATGTTTTTAACCACATACTTAGTCTAGATTATTAGAATGAGGATAAAGGCGTTAAAAGTGCGGTAAAACGCTCTAAAGTTTCGTGCAAATTGGTTCTTGATAAGTATCATGATATCTTTAACTACTAACTTCTTTCTCCTTATAATATACACTAAGGGCCGGTTTTTTTTTATCCGTAGTTAACTCAACCAATGGTTAAACATAGTAACTAATGGTTGAATTTTGGCTAAATGTGAAAGGCTAAACATGAATGATAAAAAATAGTAACTAATGGCATTTTGGCAAACACATTTAGTCAAAATTCAACCATTGGTTACTATGTTTAACCATTAGTTAAGTTAACTACTGATCAAAAAACCGGCTCTAAGTAGGGTGTAGGTACCACAATATGAGCAGAAAGGGTATACCGATAATTTAGTGAAGATATAGGATGCGGGACGCGTCGGTCAGGACGTGGCGATACTTGGGGTCCGAAAGACATCCACTGCTGATAAACGTCAACTTCTGGATATAAGAGTGCATGTCCAACTCTTATGTCCAGAAGTCGACGTTTTTTGACTGAATGATGATCAGTACATAACAATGAACCCTCTCTATAGAGGAATCACTGTTATGACTCGAAAGTATTTTATGAAACGTAAAGAGAGAAGTCATTAGAAAGCGTAAGCTGCGAAATTCATGTATCCACTAAATATAAATTCATGTATCCACTAGATTATAGGACAGCTTGTCACGGTGCACTAGTGCCATAATAAAAACCCTACTTTATAACAGAAAATAATTGTTAGAAATTCTTCGACAGTGTGGTCCGTTTCCACGAAGTGTATGTCGTAACTTGAATCTATTTGAACACGGAATTAGTGATGTTACCTTCACTGATGCCTTATAGGTGCTCTCTAATTAGAAGCTTTTACATTGTAATGTAAAGAATTAGGGATATGAAGCTCAGATGCTAATGTTTGTTTAAGTTACTGGACTAAACATCAAAGCATTTTCTTTTCAAATACCATAACTAACAACTGGTATAGATCACGAAAGCAATAAGGCCGCCCATTGTATGTTTTGTAGTTTAATTTATTTTCTTTGTAATGTATTTTCCTGGTGTAAGTACCTATAAAACAAATAAATAAGTAACTATAATAATATGTATTCGCTTGTTAGTAGTTAGCGGGTTACTGATTTGCAAGAATTTTAGTTTGCAATGTTAATTGTAATTTTTTATTTATTGGTGTGTAAACTATAATACCTGACTGTAAGATTAATGTTGGTACAAAAAAAAGGACAAGGGTACTTTATGGTTTTTAGGTTGTAAGC
The DNA here is from genome assembly GCA_948252095.1 of Dicycla oo. Taxonomy (NCBI): domain Eukaryota; kingdom Metazoa; phylum Arthropoda; class Insecta; order Lepidoptera; family Noctuidae; genus Dicycla; species Dicycla oo. The sequence goes on from OX411714.1 coordinate 23,300,823, forward strand.
AGAAGGAATAAAATCTTCACTAACTGGTACCTAATCAGCATAATTTTATTATTATTGGACTTGTCCAAATGTGACCGCTGCAAAAACAAAACACCATACGTTAATTAATGCATCGGCGGTTACTGAACCAAAATAAAATAATACCATATTGCGTGGCTTTAATGATATAAAATAAAATCTTTTTAAAAACCAGCTTTTATTGAACTAAAATTTACTAAATAAAACTTACTTAAACATAGAACTTACATATCACATAGAACATAGAATTTGATAAAATATCTGTTTGACTTCTTACTTGTCAAGACATATTATACGAGTTCAACCGAACAGGGCTACCTTGTAAAGTTGAGGTGTTCCTGTGGCCACCTTCCGACACTATCATCAGACCCTGGACTACGCCTTGGGCGTTTTTGGCAAGACCAAACTAACGAGCCCAAACACAACAATCTTCTTATCTTTCGTTGAGGAGTACTTCTGACTCCACCACCTCTCTAGACTCCAACCAGGGTTGTAGTACTTGCCAAGACAAGTCAAAGTAGTCGAAAGAAAACGCCGCTATCTTGTTTCTGTGAAGAGTTCTTATAGTGTGCTTCCGGCTCCATCATCACGTTCTGGACTAAACCTTGGGCTAACGTACCTACTTGCAAAGACATATCCAAGTAGCCAGAATACAATGGGGCTAATCTTGCTAAGTTGAGAAGCCCCTATAGCCACTATTTGGCTCCATCATCAGATCCTAGACTACACCTTGGGCTAACGTAAGTATGTACCTACTTGTCAAAACCATCTAAATGATCGAAACACAACGGGACTATCTTGTCTAGTTGAGGAGTTCCTAGAGTGACCTTCCAGATCCATCATGAGGCCCTGGACTCTACACCTTGCGCACTTGGCAACAGGCTATCTTGTATAGTTGAAGAGTCACTATGGCCACCTTCCTGCATCATCATCAGACCTTGGATAGCACCTAGTGTAAAAGCACTTCTCAATACCCAATGAGTCCAAACACGATGGTGCTGTCATGTTTGGTTGAGGAGATCCTATGGCCACCTTCCGGCTCCATCGTCAGACTCTGAACATTAGGCAGGCCAGCTGGCGTGGTTGGTTAAGATACCACTGGTCGTGGGTTCGATTCCCACCCAGGACAAACATTTGTGTGCATGAACATGTCTGATTGTCCCGAGTCTGGGTGTAATTATCTATATAAGTATGTATTTACAAAAAAAAAAAGTAGTGTATGTAGTATATCAGTTATCTGGTTTCCATAGTACAAGCTCTGCTTAGTTTGGGATCAGATGACCTTGTGTGAAATGTCCCGGGTTATTATTATCTATTATTATTTCCTTTATTTATTTTTTAAACTTATTTCATTACATTTTTAAATATTTTTATAAAAACATTAAAAAAAAAAACATTTAAAAATATAAAAAATAGTGATCCGCCGGTAGCGGGTGCAGGGTCCAAGCTACCGGTGGTTAGGGCCCCAGAGACAGGAACCTCATTATTATTATTACCTAGTATAAAAACACTTATCAATATATATCCAATAAGTCCAAACACAATGGTACTATCATATTTGGTTGAGGAGTTCCTATGGTCACCTTCCAGCTCTATCTTAAGGCTATAGTACTTGTCACGACAAAGTCAACGAGTCCATACTCGATGGTGCTATCTCGTTTTTTTGAGAAGTTACTATGGCCGTCTACCGGCTCCATCATCAGACCCTGAACACCATCTAGTGTAATACGCAGTTGTGAATACATATCCAATGAACACCAGAATGACAGATTCGTGCCTGTGCTATTGACCGCTGAGGACATCTCTTGTATGGAGCCAATCCTGGGCGCAGCAGACAGGTCATGGTATATGAATGCATATATAAAATTAAGTGGCTGTGCTGTTGACCTTTTAGGAGTTCCCTCGTCTAACGCTAATCCTGGGTACAGAAGCAATGTCATGATGGACTTTAGAGCGGACTATCACATTTAAAACGTATATAAAATTAAGTGTCTGTGCTGTTAACGGCTTAGGAGTTCCCACATCAGCAGCCAATCCTGGGTGCAGCAGCCAGGTCCTGGTGGACTATCATAATGAAAGTGTTTGTACAATTTCGTGTCTGTACTGTTGACCGTTGAGGATTTCCCTCGTCTGGAGCCAATCCTGGGTATAGAATCAGTTCATGCTTATCATAAAAATGTCTTTGGAACTGAACCAACATGTACAACATCAACTCCGTAGGACAAAAGGAAGTGGTTTTAATTCAGCTCGCAAGGTTCGATCTAAACAAACAAACATTGCAAGTTGAATAAAAGCTTGTAAAACATAGCTCGGTACCAACCTCTCTATAACTTACGTTATTTTGGTTCTTTTCTGAAACTGGATCCTTGTTTACGGAAATCGATCCTGCACTGTGACGTTAACTGTGCATAAAAATAAGAAGACAAAGTAAATAATTATAAGAATAGTTTATTGATACAGAGATAAACAGCAAGTATACACAATCTCTTGGTTTAAACAATGTCATGACGTCCAGTACTAACAGTGACTATAATATACATTACCACATGGAATGACATGTGGAATTGTGGCATGTGGACTGGTATGTGGTATATGCCACTGAACGGATATAATACTTAGTACATTACCGTGCGATAATGGAGCCGATTCTGTTGAACACAAACTAAACTTAATTTAGGCTATTGCTACTTTTTTCTCTCTAATAAAACAAGAAAGAGAAATAAATAAATTAGAGCTGTCAAATTTAGTGGAACTAATATTTCCATACTAATTCAGACGACACGTAAAACATGTCGACTAAAAACACGGTGAAGCGCAAGGCGTAAACTAGTTTGACATGTCTTACTTGGCTATAGCCGTCCCTTTAAAAGATAGCGATTCTCTAATTTTAGTTTAGTTTTTGAACAAGAGAATCGGCACCACTTTCCTATCTCCGCGCGAGCAAAACTGCGGGCAAAAGCTAGTGTAATTCAATTTATAGGCACAATACTTATAAACTCGTTGACCAAAAAAGTATTGAAAAGCGTGTTTTAATTACATACAATAATCATTAAACCATCGATCAATTAAAATCTAAAAAAATTAAACTAATTCATGCATATACTTGCGCGTGAGTGTAAAAGCCGTTTAATAACAGCTTACGCGAGAAAACTACAAATCGTAGTTACCATAGATTAAATAATGATTACGTGTGGTTACACACCGAACACACCGGGTCTGGAACACACCGGTCGTTTTCTGGTAAGGTTGCGGTTGCAACTTTACCTGTATAACCTGTATACCTGTGTTATGTAAATCGTTTTATTGATAATTTTATCTGTATGACTTGCTTGATGTTAGTACATACGGGTTAGTTGGTTGAGATTGATTGGTCCTGAACTTCCCTAACTTAGGTACATTGACGTTTGGCTGCTTAGTGGGGTAAGTAATCCTAAGGCGGCGCGGCGTTCTAACCAAACGATTGTCACGCAAACTCGCTATTTGAGGAGTGACGGAACAAAAGCTGTCATTGACCTAGTGCGATTTTTTTCGGTTCTCAAAGTAGAAATACTACACATCCAAATACTAACAGACTGCGTCCAAAACCGATAAATGTTTAAATAAAAATCAAAATCAAAATCCTACAAATACTATGCAATCATTAAGAGGAGTCTATTGAAATCAAATTATTTTTTTTCAATTGTTTCGATTGATCTTTGTACAATACTATCTTTGTTAACGCACCGAAAATCTTCTCTAAAGATCTGTCGATAAAATATATCAATAAAATCCAGACTGGCTTGATCTAAATCCCACAAATATCTATTTTCATAGCGACGAGTATTTTCGAAAACATTTCACTACCATTTTAAAGATTTTTTTACTATAAATTTATCATTAAAAGAAATTGTTTCTAAAGTTAGATGGTTTTTCATTTTCTGAAAAGTATTACAAAATTGATTTAACGGTTTTTGATTAGTTACTCCTCATTTTAAATGGCGAACCCGAACGCGTCGTCGCGCCATTAAAGGGCGTCTTCTGGGTTTCCAAAGAAATGAGTGACTTAACGCGACGATCGCGTACTTGCGCGACATTCGGTTAGGACATGACTGTTGTCACGCAATGAAATCTGACAAAAGGTGTACAGGGGCCGTATTATGAAGAGTTAATGCCATTATGTTCTCAGTCCAAAAAAGGGATGGTGTTATCGGTCATGTATAGCTACGTCTCTCTCGCGCACTGGAATCATGATGGCATTAGAACGTTATAATATGGCACCAGTAACCAATAGAAATTGGCACTAGTAAATACTGGTTTAGAGAATGTTTTAAAAAGGTTTCATTCGCTCGCTAGCTAATGCCCCACTTCATGCCGCTCTTTCGTTACTTACGAAGAATATTGTATTAATATTCATAACGTATTAGGTACTTACCTACTCAAAGATAATCTTCATCAATGAAAGGCGACTAATCTTAAAGGCTGTAAGGTTATGGTTAACACGGTTTTGAGAGTCTTCTCGAAAATTGTTATAATATAATATAATTATTGTACCTATACCTTAAAAAAAAAACGTAATTTAACCGCGTATATTTAGCCTTCATTGTTAGCTACTACATTATATGCAATTAACATACTTCATAATATAGGCCATAAAATAGTGTTCGTATAGCAAGCAATACCTTTACCAGAACCAACAAAAACTAAACTGATTACATTATCATAATTCAACGCAACAAAAATATTAAATAAGTTTTTTATTAAGTAGTCAAGCTAAATCAATTACATATTCACTCAGTCTTCCGCCAAATAAAACATACATTTATGTACTAATAGGCTACGTACTACGTAACTTTATAATGCGATTGCAACGCCCTCTAACGTCTCAAATATGGTGGTAAGCATATGGACCATATAATCACTTCTACATTACATAAAACTGCTTTCAGTTATTGGTTATACATTCTGGTAGTTCACGCTACGTTCAAGAAAGGTAATGTCGCAGTGGAGGAAAATAGCAGAAGTTTCAGTAAGGCTGAAGATCTATGACTTATGTATCATTCGCATAGGTCATAATTAAGCCTTTTCAATCGGCCGCACTGCACAGATCACGGTCGCGATAACCCAACAGCCATCGGTTTTACGGCTAATACCTATGACCGGCCTATTACCACTTAAGTCGCAGATTAATACAGACGGGACACTCCGCAAAATCATTTAAATAAAAAGCGAGCCTTGCTACGATACATCATCATCATCTTCTTGCCCTTATCCCATGTTACTTGGGGTCGGCGCAACACGTTTTCTTCTTCCATTCTCACTCTTGCTGCGACACAATTAAGTACAATTCAGGTCTCACAACGCTTATTACCTATAGTTGTATTCACCTACAAGTTGCCTCTCTTTCTAACGCGTAACTCTTATACCTTCTGAGCGCGGCTGTCCTATTGAATTGGCCCAGTGAGATAGGCCCGCCGCGTACTTGTAGCTTCATACCTAAACTGCGGAGTGTCCCATTTATGTATTAATCTGTGCTTAAGCTTTCTTACACTAGGGCCCTTAGCACACCTGAATTGAACCACTGAATTGAACCACTGCGGTTTCGCGGCGAAGAAGTGCTAGGTCCTTAATGAAAAAGAAAATATTACCTCGGGAACGTAGGTCACATACTCTCTTGTCTTTGGTTCGGGATACGTCGAAATGTTGCCACATAATTTATTATTTATATCTGTAAATATATTTTTTTATTTACTTTGTTTTAGTTGATCGTGATTATCTCAACGTATGATATTTTTAATAATAGGTTAAAATTGTTACTTGTTTTTATTGTTCTCAGACAGCAATACACCACCTGCTTACGCTGAAAACCAGCGCCATGGATTCGTGCCTTCGTGCACGGGCTGCGGCATTATGCTGAGCGTTTAGCCGTTTCGCGCGGTAGTGACGCACATTTCCAACAATTGTATTATATGTACAGACGCCAGCAGGTCAAGCTACCCGAAACCGTAAAATTTTCCCAATCAATCTTGAACCTAATGCTTTAGCGATAACGTTGAAAATCTATTAAAGAAATTTGAGAGATTGTAGTAGCTTGATGTACTGGCATCTGTACCATGTTTGTTTTGTATTTTTTGCTTTGTGTGGTTTGTTATATTTTATTATTTTGTGTTTCGTTTTTTCATGTGTAGTTTGTGTACGCACACACGTTCACGTGAATAATCTGTTTTTCTTTCTTTCTTTTCTTTCTAATGTAATTATTATACCAATACCAAAGAGTATTTAATTTGCATATGACTTAGCAAAAGCCCTCATCCATGAAAATTGTGCCAGTTACCAGCGATATCTGCAATTTACTTTAACCTCCCAACAAGTGTCAACAATATTTATGTTTTATAAACCGTACTGCATAGAACATAGCCCTCCCCCAGCCGTCGCTATATTGACTGGCACCCTAATTACGTAACACACTATCAATCGGAATCTGACTAATTTTGAAGCAAATTGCTAATCCATTGCTTCGAAAAATTTGTCTGCTCAACAACGTAAATAACGCAATGAATGTTGTTGAACTTTCAAAATGAAACCGATTCCGATTGATAGTGTGTTACGCAATTACCCCGCTGCTTCAGTTTTATTTCAAACTAGCTACTGCCCGCAACTTCGGTCGCGTGGAAGTCGATAAAATATAGGTACGTAGTCCATGTTACTTGCTGATAATGTAGCTTTATATAGTTGAAAGAATTTTTAAAATCGGTAAACTATTTTTTGAGATATTCCATAACAAACCATAATATTCGCTTAGATTGGCTTGTGTCTAAGTAATAACAGCTCCACGGGTCGATCGACGCTTGCCTCGATCGGTCCGTGGATGGTTGACCATCTTTCCATACCGAGAGCCCTGTGCCTCAGAAACCACGTTAAGCCATTGGTCTCGGCTGTCATTATTGGATATTTGACAGTCGTTACGGGTGGTCAGAAACCCGAAAGTCTGACAACCAGTCTTACTAAGGGGTATCGTATTACCCAGTAACTGGGTTGTGGAGGTCAGATAGGCAGTCGCTCCATGTAAAATACTGGTATTCAGCTGCATCCGGTTAGACTGGAAGCCGACCTCAACATAGTTGGGAAAAGACTAGGCTGGTGATAAATATTAGTTTAGATTTATACGAGTAAGTTATTTATTTCACTACGTTCATTAAAGGAAGTTTAACTTCTGTTTTATTTAACTCAGAACCTACATAATAACAATTCTTTCTTAATTGGGATATGATATAGCCGATTGGCCATTTATAGACTGGTCAACAAGATATGCGACATTGTAAGATGTCTCACTGGCCTTATTCTTAATACGCAGCTATTATCTAAGTATCCATAAATCATAAAATATATTATTAATATTTATGACTTGAACCTAAGTCATTCAAAACGTGCCATGAAATTGCTTGCTTGCACGCGGTTGGTCCTTCGATTGGTCCTTGGACCATCTTTACACACCAAGACCCCTCCGTGCCTCAGAAAGCACATTAACACATTAACTGCTGAATTATTTGGCGAATTTGCTCCAAGTGCTGCTTTATGATACACTAAACCCTGTGCGGCAAACGCTCATGCGCGCCCAAAAAATACTTCGTGTGATGCTAAGAGCGCGCATGCGCGGTTCGGTTGAAGAAACTCTACCCAGTGCGGCTGGGCGCATATGTGCGGCGTTACAAACTTGTCCCAAGTGCGGCGAGACGCTTATGTGTGTTTGAAAATTTTCGATTTTATGAGTCATAAAACAATTACGCCAAGAACAATAAAGATGCACAAAAAACCCACAGGCGCGGCGCGCCGCATTCGAAGGAAGTTATATAAATTGTATGGACGCGCATAAGCGCCGCCAGCACATGGTGAACGTTCGAAAATCGCGCATGCGCGTTGGCCGCACAGAACGTGTTAAGCCGTTGGTCCCAACTGTCATTCGTGGATCTTTGACTGTAGTTACGGGTCGTCAGAAGCCCCAAAGTTTGACAACAAGTCTTACCAATATACGATAATATAATATACCTTACCAGTCTTACTTTATACGATAGTGTTACCAGTATTACCCAGTAACTGGGATGTGGAGGTCGTACCATGTAAAATACTGGTATTCAGCTGCATCCGGTTTGACTGGAAGCCAACCCCAATATAGTTGGGAAAAGGCTAGGCAGATGATGACTAAACTTTTAAGGTTGTTATCGAGGTTCACTTTTCATTACTTATAATTTTATTGTATCTAGATAAAAATATCAGCTCTAATTCTTATTTTTCCACTACCAGCCCTGATTTCTAAGCTACAAATAACCACCACATTTGTGATACGGATATTAGATCAAGGTTTGTTGGTAAGTGGATGCGATTGTTCACCCTCTACCACAGATTAATACAGATGGGACACTCTGCAAAATCATTTAAATAAAAAGCGACTCTTGCTACGACACAATAAAGTGCAATTCAGGTCGCACATCGCTTATTACCTACAGTTATATTCACCTGCAAGTTGCCTCTCTTTCTATCGCGTAACTCTTATACCTTTTGACTCGTTACGGTTGTCTTCTTTTACGACGCGGCGTGTGAGTGAGTATCGAACTGACCACGCGAGCCGGCCGGTGCGCGGCAGCCCGCTCTGAATTGGCCCGATAAGTCGAGCCCGCCGCGTACTTGTAGCTTCATACCTAAACTGCGGAGTGTCCCATCTGTAATCAGACCGTGTCTGTCTGTGATCTGTTTAATCTGTGCCTCTACTAGACATTATACCTACCTTATAATCTTTCCAACCTTTTATTTTACTTTAGCGTCCATGAAGTTTTGGATTTTTCGTCTATGATTGCGTGTCAACAAATAAGGAAATTCATAGCGTCCATGAAGTATTGCATTTTTGTCTATGATTGTCTGTCAATTTAATAAGGAAATTGATAGCATCCGTGAACTTCATATGCGTGTTTATGTCAAAGTAACAAAATTGAATGGTTGGAATGAGTATAGCCCCTGTACCCACAGGAGGGAAAGGCACGTCTTTTTCAGGATTATTTTAAGTAGGTAGGCCAGTTCCTAATCCATTTGATGTGGTTAAAGAGCAATAACTACTGGCAATTCAGACTCCACCTATGTAGAAGTTGTGTATTTCCACAGGGGGTGTAGCTAAATAAGGTATAACAGTCGGAGATGAAATAACGAGATATAATTTATAAGTTTAAACGACACAATATTCGGTTACAATCGCGCACTTCTTAAAACTACACCACCTTAGCACCCTAGCTATAGCCAACAACAGCGGCTTAAAACAAAAATACAAACTACCTTTTTTATTTATTTAAATAAAGGGAGTTCAATAAAACAGCATGAGTGATATAATATCAGCCAGTACAATATAAGGTTAAGCTCCATTGCATGGAACCTTTACAGTACACAGACCTATTTTTTTTCCAATGACGAATTATTGCAATTGCAAATTGATTGCTGTAAGTGTTCTTCTCCAAATCTGCCCCACAATACACACGGTTTCATAGAATTAAAATAAACAAAACTTCTTTGAAACGATCGGACAATATTTACTAGATGTTTAATAATAAATATTGTTAAGTAAAGACTTACTCATAAGATAAGGGAAAGTAATTTGCAATAAACCTTTTCTTTGACAGCCAATCACATCAAACATTAACCAAATAAAATATTGTACTTTCCTTCGCTTAAATCTTTCGAAATAATAAACATTTGGATCCATTCTGGTTACTCTAACTAAAATCCTTATAGTTGTAGACCAAGCGAAATAGGGATTCATTTTTATATGTATCATGTATTAGCTATACAAAAATGAATTCCTGTTTCCCTTGGTAACGCTATAACTTGAGAATGGCTAAACCGATTTGACTAATTTTGGGTTTTAAAATATTTGTAATAGTTCGAATTAGGTTCTTACGGAACGAAAAATTGGAAAAGATTCCCGGAAAATTGGAAAAATCGGGAAAAAGTGAACATATTTTTTTGTGTGAATTATTAAAATTTGGACAGGACAACGTCTGTCAGGTCAGCTAGAAAAAAAAAAACACTAACTAAAATTATTATAATGTTATGGGAAATACGCAACCTTACTGCGGAGGACTGTAAATGTTCAGAAATGTACTGCTGAATTATGAAAAAGAGAAAATGTTAAATAGCAATTTTACACATACATACATAAACTCTCGCCTTCTTCCCATAGGGGTAGGTAGAAACTACGGAACTTTTGCTTATCCTTCATCATCTCACACACCTCATCCATCTTATCTTTTATACCTCCCTGTACGTTCAGCGTAGCTAAGCGACAGTGACAGGCAGAGCTGTGGTGGCACAGTGGTATTGGCACCGACTTAAGAGTTGTAGTTCGTGAGTTCGAAACCAGGCAGGCACTTTACTTTGTGTATTTAATTTCATCACAAAACGGTGAAGGAAAACATCGTGAGGGAACTGGCATATCCTAGAACCAAAAATTCGAAGACGTGGATTACGGATTGGTGGATTACGGCCCACTCCCTCTCACCGAGAGGAGGCCTGTGTCCCAGCAGTGGTAACATTAAGCATATTCAGCCTATAATGTATATAATCAATCAATTAAATATACGTAATATGCTGCACACCACGTCAGTTGTACAGCCAGTGGAAACAACTGACTTCGTGTGTGGTGTATGATTAAAAATAATAACCAACAATTATTGAAGTACTAGCAGCGCCTCGCGGTTTCACCCGCGTAAGTCTTGAACCCGTGAGAATATCGGGATAAAAAGTATCCTATGTGTTAATTCAGATTATAAACTATCTGTGAGCCGAATTTCATCAAAATCCGTTCAGTAGTTTTTGCGTGAAAGAGTAACAAACCTCCATCCATCCTCACAAACTTTCGCATTTATAATATTAGTAGGATAGTGAGTGGACAGGCTTCTTCAGGGTAAGCTCACTCCATCATACACTTTGTCACGTCTCACCTAGAGCAAACCTATCACAAACAAAAAATATATATATATATATAACGCACTGTGCAAAATGACGTAACCTATTTTAGTGTCCCGTACCAAAATGATAAAAAGGAACCCTTATGGTGCGACTCAGTTTGTCTGTCTGTCACAGCTAGATATCTCAAGAACTACTAATGCTATCAACTTGAATTTTGGAATAGTTTGACGTTTGCTCAAAAAAGAAAGAAATAAAAATGTGTATATTTTTTTTGCAAGAGGGACTGAAAGGGGGTCTTAGAAATTCGAAGTAAGGCTACTAGGGATATCATATGAAAGAGCGCTGTTTTCACATTCTCAAACATTTTTTCTTTTTTTATTAGGCCACATAGTTTTCGACTTTTGATGAAAAATGTAAATAAAAATACCGTCCCCCCCCCCCCCTTATCTCCGAAGTTTGCATACAGAAAAATCTGAAATTATTCAGTGTAATAGATTTATATATAAAAATTACAGAAAAAATAAAACAATGTCTGTAAATAGCACACTTTTTTATATATATGACTAACAGCGCCCCGCGGTTTCACCCGCGTAAGTCTCAAACCCGTAAGAATATCCGAATAAAAAGTATTTTATGTGTTAATGCAGGTTATAAACTATCTGTGTGGTAAATTTCATGAATATCTGTTCAGTAGTTTTTGCGTGAAAGAGTAACAAACATCCATCCATCCTCACCAACTTTCGCATTTATAATATTTTAGTAGGATAATAGGATAGGAAGTAGGATAAGTAGGAAGTAGGATGGCCCTCAGTGCGCAAGTCCAACTCGCTCTTGACCGGTTTTATTTAAAAAGTAACCTGAAATGATTCACGTAACCAAATGCCAATAGTCAAAATCAAATTGGTGTTCCTGATTAGGAAATATAAAATTAATATTAACCAACTGTTTTAAATGCTATTGAAAAATAAAACGAATAGTTTTTATTTCATTTAAAATGGCAACGATGCAAATTATATACTGCATACAATCGAAATCGCATCAGGAAATAAGTTGAAAAACTCTTTTGAAGACATCATTAAAATCACTTCCGATGGTTTCAGTTTTTGTTCAATTAATGTTTAATAAATTATTATAGATAGTCGGGTTTATTCATCTCCATCATTAGCTGCAGAAAGCTTTTGTTATTTGATATACAATATGTAGTTATCTAACTTTAACCAGCAGTAATTAAGGAAAATAGTAATTGAAAAGTACGTTTCTATACTAATATAATAAAGCTGAACAGTTTGTTTGTTTGAACGCGCTAATGTATGGAACTACTAGTCGGATTGAAAAATTATTCTTGCAATCCATAGCCAATGCTTCAGAAACGTTATAGACTATTTAACATCACGCTACGACTCTTAGGAGCCGAGCAAAAAGAAAAAAAATTGGAAAGAACGCTAAACAAAAAATTACACGCAAATAAAAACTTTTTAGCAAAAAATAAAACCGACTTCCAAAACAAAACACTACAAAGTGAAAAATAACTTTAATTTCGGTAGTCGGTGTCTTGGGTTTTGTATTTTCGTTTTTTGCCACCGACTTCCGAAATTAAAGTTATTTTTCACTTTGTAGTGTTTTGTTTTGGAAGTCGGTTTTATTTTTTGCTAAAAAGTTTTTATTTTTCACTTTTTAGTTGTGGAACCTACCTCACACTAATTCGAATACATAATTGAGCACAATAATTGTAAATATAGCCATGTAAATAACAGTGATAGGAAGTTATTAAAACACCATCACATCATCCACATAAAATAAGTGGGAAATATACGCATTATTGAAGCTAACTCAAAAACTCCCCAAGCAAAGTTAATAAAATTTATATGGGACCACCTCGGAAGTATACCCTATCAAATAAAAAAAGAATTGTTTAAATCGGTCCATCCGTCTTTGAGTAATCGCGTAACAACCATACAAAAAAAAAAAAAACATACAGACGAATTGAGAACCTCCTCCTTTTGGAAGTCGGTTAAAAATAAGAATAAAAATTTCACGCGGACGAAGTCGTGGGCAGAAACTAGTATGTTAATATGTGTTGCGCCTGTATTGATTAAATCAATTGTAATACATAATCATTCCGCAGACACTTGTCCAATTCATAACAGGGCAGATCCTATTTCTAGGTAAACAGTCAAAACTCACATTTGACAAACTCGCGATTCCTCACGTCACGTCACCTTGGTCAATTGACGAATTTTTAATTAGAATACAAAGCTCTGCAGCTTCCCTATTGACATAATCATTTAGCATCATGTGTTTATGAATGTATTTGTATATTCAATTACATCTTACATCTAATGACATCTGACACATCGTCAATGCGGAAACCAATAACAGTGTTCACACAAAATTCAATTTCGTCGTATTCAGAACCGTATCCAATTTATTTAGAAATTACCTCAGTAACGCACATATCAATTTATCATTACACATATTAACTGACATAACCAATTGATTGAATACATGTTACCTACTCCATTGAAATCTTAGTTACCTAACATAGGTGAAATTTCATCAAATTACTTGTTTCCTTTCAAAATTTGGATGCAATAAATATTTATTTTAATCGTAAAACTTTATGCGCGTTAGTTCCATTGCGAATCTTTCATGGATCGATGTCTTCATGGTACGTAACATTCTGATTTAGGATACTAAATTTATGTTATTACACATTTAAAGTAATTTTTCCATCATTACGTTATACTAGGAAAATAGTTTACTTTTCCATTTGTGGATTTAATTGATTCCATGAATGGGTTTTCTAACATTTCCGGGGCAGTTAAAATACAAAGTGGGCAGTACAAACAATTGCTTTCAATAACATCTTACAATAATTTAGCATCTAATGCGTTAGGCGAACTTCATCGGTGGATATTTACATCAGCCAAAAATCTCGACTCTGTTTTTGGCTCAACAGTCTTAATACGTAGGTATTTATTCGTAACAAACGTCCAGGTAATAGTAAACATACGCTACATAATTACATTTGGGACAGAATACAAGTCAACCAGCCAGCCAGCTAGTATTATTGTCCCACAACAAGGCAAATGCCTCTTCGCATACAGGAAGGCACGAGCATTGATCACCACGGTTGCTCAAGACAGGCTGGCAATCTTAGACCGAAGTAAAGAAAAGAAGAAAGAACGAAATTACGTTTATTTGCGATAAACATAACGCAAAGAAATATGACAACAAAATAAAATAATAAAAGAACAAGTTTGGGGAAAATATGCGTCACATTCACGAGAAGCGGCCGTCGCTCAGCATAATGCCGCGACCCCATACGAGACAGAGCCCCAGCGCTGGTTTTCAGTGACAGCCGGCGTTGACGTCATTACGTCTACCAATTATAATTTGTTGGACGTCTTAGCTAAGATTGTGCAGTCCTTAATAGGTACCTATTAATATACGAGCTGGTATCCGCAACTCCACATCGTGCGGGTGGGAAAATCGATAACTGGATCCACCCCAGCTCCGCAAAGAAGACCAGCAGCGTATTGGTGTTACTGACAACCTCACAGAAGGTATTTCGGTTACCGAAGTACTTTGCCCTCTATGCGACGACCACCGGACAGTTCAGAAGCACATGTGCTGCTGTCTAATCGTCCTCCATGCAAGCCCTGCACAGCAAACTTGTTTATTACATGACCCGTGGCCAGTTATAGCTGCTGCACTGTAACTGTACGCAGCAGTTGTTTAGTTAGTCGGAGAACCTGTTTCGTGAAGCGGCTGACAATTGTAGTGTTTTCTTAGCCTGCCTGCACTCACCTTGGTCCGACCATAGTTTGTGATGCTGGTCCCTGGTGCGTTTCCTTACCAGAGTGCGTAGATACTCGAAGGAGAGTGGCGTGATGGGTTCTGGTCCCACTGATGCCATGTTCGACCCACTTCTGACAAGTTCATCGGTTGCGTCGTTGCCTAGCGAACCGCTGTGTCCTTTGAACCACTGAATGGTTCTGTTATTGTAGACTCAAAGAGAAGGGAGTGTTTGGAGTTGACAGAGGAGAGTGGAAGAAGAAAACGTTTTCTTCTTCCACATGGGACAAGAGCAGGAAGATGATCATGAGAGATACTAGCGCCCAAAACAGAGTCACGGCTAGTATCTACGGCTTGCGATCTATGTAATAATTAATATGTATGTTACTTTAATAAATCAACTACCTCCTACTACTATTGTGATCTTTAAAATAAACAATCCCTGCTGCGCATGACTTAACAACTATACTATGTAAATTGACAGTTTGGAATGTCTCGCGTCGGGCAGGTTTGAGTAGCACATTTTTCTTAAATGTCAAATAAATTAATAATTAACTGAACCGCTTCACCAGTTTTTTAATCTATCTAGTTGAATATAATCTTGGTACCTACTGTTATACAAGGTGTTTCGCAGTTCACTAAACAGGGATGTAAAAAAAGATTGACGTTTCAGTCGCCCTGTATTTTTTCAGATCGCTTTGCATTTCATCCTATCAACCTATAGCGGTGATGCGGTTTACGATGTAAAAAGAACATGAACTTTTACATATTTTCGAACGACACATTTTAACTTCTAAAGCAAACTTACAAAAGTCAACCTGTATACTCCATTGTTGGTGCCATTTTTTATTAATTTTTAGTAACAAGAGCGTTACAAATAAAATGTCGTCGTACTTAACGTTTTTGTTCGATTTATCTTAAACCTGTTGGTCGTGTTTAAAGAGCGGTCGCTCTACTTCCTCGTTTATCTTTGTTAACTACTCGTCATCATATATTATGTAGGTATGGCGTCCACCATAAACGGCTAGATAGGCTGCGTTTACAAGCAACTGTTTTATAATAAAACATTACAAATAAAACTTTTATTTGAATATTGGATTTACGTGAACGTGCTGCAGATTTCGTGAAAAGGATAAGCTATAGTTTTATAAAGGTTTTTGACAAATAAATGAACTTATTTAAATAGTAATAAACTTTTTATTCTGCTAAATGTCGGATTCTTGCATATACAAGTTGTAACTTAAATAACGCACAACCTCTTAAGGGTCATTGTACTCATCGTTATGAACAACTTTTACTATGGGAAAATCAGAGTTGTGCCATAACAGCTGGAAAAGTTGTTCATAATGATGAGTACAATGACCCCTTACGAGATTGTGCGTTATTTAAGTTACACCTTGTATTGCACCATAGCTCTTAGTCCTCGACCTGCTCATCCATTCTTCTCTAGTTACATCAGTACTCAGTCACCCATTCAGCTGATCTTCAATCAATCTGCCTAGCCTTTTCCCAACTATGTTGGAGTCGGCTTCCAGACTTACCAGATGCAGCTGAATACCAGTATTTTACATGGAGCGCCTGCCTATCTGACCTCCACAACTCAGTGACTGAGTAATTTGATACTAGGTATTTCAGGCTTCCGACGACCCGTAACGACTGTCAAAGATCCACGAATGACCGCCGGGACCAACGAGGCACAGAGGATTCTCGTTATGTAAAGATGGTCACCCATCCACAGACCAACCGCGGCAAGCGTAGATTAACCTGATCGAGCTAGGTACCCATGTGGCTGTTATTACTTAGCCACGAGCTCCTCTCTCTCTCTAATCAGGCGTTCCTCTTGAATAAATACTAAAAAACTTTAGCCTCCTTGTTACTAAACATGGAGTAAAGTTACAACCTGTATAACCTTCAGCTTTACCGTGCTTATATTTTCAGAGTTCCGTACCCAAAGGGTACGGAACTTCAGCTGTCCGCCTGTCTGTCAGCGGGCTGTATCTGATGAACCGTATTACACAGATAGTTGAAATTTTCACAGATTGTGTATTTCAATTGCCGCTATAACAACAAATACTTAATAAAAATAGTATAAAGTAAAAATTAATGTGTGTCCCATACAAAAACGTGTTTATTTAAACTGAAGTATTTTTTTTAAATAATGTAGTGTTAAATATTTTACGGTGGTACGGAACCTTTCGTATGGGAATCCGACTCACACTTACCTTACCTCACAGTACCATATACTTACAATGTTTTTACACGCCGAGTTAAAATTTAAGAGATGTAGTTTTGCTTTTTTTTTTTGTAAATACATACTTATATAGATAAGTATAAGGGTGATTGGTAATAAGTGAAAGATGCTTAAACACATAATTGTACTAATGATCGCAAGAATTAAATCAGTTGTTCCCTACATTTTGACGAGTTATTCGTACATAAATATAGAGAACAGCTGATTTTTTATCACGATTACAGGTTTGGTCCCATAGTAATAGTTGTTGTTATCATGAGTACAATCATGTGTAATTATCGATCACTAATTACTAGTCACTCTATATAATAAACCGAAAGGATAATTGCGGCTCCAATTCCTAAAATTAAAATTATCTATTGGTTTTGGTTAGGTACTACTTCGATTAGTTCGAATGACTGTCTATCTTACATAGTAATTACTACCTGTTTGTACGATTAAGGACACTATTTATTTATTTATTTAATGAAAGGAACAGCAAACAGTCACAATATAAGAACTGACAACAACAAACAATATTAGTAATAATATAACCAACAAAGCAACAGGAAGACATAAAAGTATAAAAAGAAAAAAAAGTGTAATTGCTAGGAGTTTTAGTAGCAGTACTGTACATAGAGTACAGTATGTTAAGTTTTTCTCCAGAATTTCGCGGACTGCCGTGACGCTTTCACGGCAGTCCGCGAAATTCTAATTTTCTTACGTTTTTTGCAATTAGCAAGTCAGTATTAAGTTGTATGTTAAATAAAGTATGATTTGCGGCCGTAACAAATATGTATTTAGAGAATTATAACCATTAGAATGAGTAATACAACTCCTTAAGTTAGTATAATCTTGAAATGTGAAGATTTCATGAAATAGTCATTCATTAGGATTACCTGATCTTAAAGAGTTGTATTGATCAGTTTAATGATTCTAATTGTGTAAACAGATACTTGTTACGGCCGCAAATTATATTTTGATCAACGTACAATCTAATACCGACTTGTAAATTGCAAAAAACGTAAGAAAATTTGAATTTCGCGGGCTACCCTGACGCTTCCCCCTTAAACAGTAAATATTTCGTTTATTGAAAGTGAAAACTATAAAGATGAAGTTTTCTCTTTTCAAGAAAGATGATCCCTACAATATGAATTGTCATAGGCCCATAGCACTGTCACCAGTGCTCTATAAGGGTCTATGAAAGAGTTATTTATGACAGGATAAATAACTACTTTGAAAATTTCAATATATTTGCTAAAGAGCAGATAGGTTTTAGGAAAAATAAAACCATTAATATGGCCGTCTATGATTTTCTATCATTATCGTTATCCACAATTACAACTAGCTTAGACAACAAAATTCTGGCGTGCGCATTGTAGTATATGGATCTAAGTAAAGGCTTTGATTACGTGGATCACCAAATTCTGTTAAATAAATTAAACAGGTATGGAATTCAGGGCACTTTATTAGAGCTGATAGCTTCTAACACACAAAACAATAAACAAATAGAAAACAGTCCACATTAGTTACTCGAGTATGCACTAAAACAAGAACAGAAATTACCTACACTTCAGAATGCAGAGTAATCAAAAAATGCGTCCCACAAGGAAGTGCTTTGGGCCCTCTGCTATTCATCATTTATATAAATGACCTTCCCAAAGTAAGTAATCTTCCCAGAACAGTATACTTTTTGCTGATGATAGTACTGTCGTTTTACAAGTAAAGACAAGTTATCCCTGGAACAAGATATGAACAGCGCTCTATGTGATATTTTAAAATGGCTAACTAATAACAATTTAAAAATGAACTTTGACAAAACTAAATGATATTTCGCAATCGTAAAGCCCAATTTACTGACATTAATATAGATTTTACAGAGAACAAAATAAATGAGATAGCAAATACAAAATTCTTAGGCATGTCAATTGGTTATAATTTGAATTGTAAGCCACATGTTCATACTTTAAATCAAAAATTAAATAAGCAATCATACGCTCTACATATGCTAGCAAAAACGGTAGACACTTCTGCTGTACTTAGTTTGCAGCATCCATGGCTACGTGGGATCCTTGAAAAAGTATGGTATTATATTCTGGGGGAATTCTATTGGGTTGGCTAATAAGTAATGAGCGACATACAACTATTTTATTTGTATTTATTTATTAAATGAATAATTGTTAATCATTAATAATATATTCACCGTCGTTTTCTACTACCATTCGCCATCGATCTGGCAAAGAGTGAATGGCGTCCGCATAGAACTTCGTTGGTTTTGAATTGAAGAAGTCATCTATGTATTGTTTGAAGTGTGGTTCATCGTCAAAGCTTTTTTCCCGTAAATTATTACTAAGTGATCGTAACAAGCTGAAATCAGTTGGTGCTAAGTCCGGCGAATATGGAGGGTGGGGTATTATTTCCCAATTAAGCTCCAATAGTTTTAGCCTGGTACTCTTAGCAATATGCGGCCGGGCATTGTCGTGCAGGAAAAATATTTTGTCGTGTTGTGGACGTTTGCGATGGATGTCAAGCTTGAGATGTTTTTCGAGTTGATCACAATATACTGTTGCTGTAATTGTAGTATTAGTAGGAAGGAATTCCCAGCTTATTACTCTATGTATATCCCACCAGAGAGAAAGCATTACCTTGCGAGGACGAAGATCACCTTTTGACGTTGGTTTTCCCTGTTCTTTATATCCCAGCCACTGGCGCTTGCGTGTGTGATTAACATAGAGAACCCACTTTTCATCTCCAGTGACAAGATGATCTAACCAATTAAATATGCGGCGGAAAGATAAAAGTTGTACACAAATCTCAGCTCGGTAGGTCAGCTGATCTTTACTTAATTGATGGGGTACCCAAACACTATATTTGTAAGTCTTTCCCAAACCATGTAAATGATTTTCTATGGTGCCATGAGAGCACTCGAGCTGAACAGCCAAATCGCGATAAGTTCTTCTAGGATCTTCTTCGATTAATAGTTTTAATTTATCGATATCTATTTCCACGGGGCGCGCAGACCTTGGTTGATCGGTTAAGGAAAAATCGTTATTGCTGAACCGTTGGAACCAGCGCTTTGCTGTTGCTTCGGAGACTGCATCGTGAGCTATCCTTTGATATATATTACGTGTAGCTTCTGCAGCAGAATGCCCAGATTGAAACTCATATAATAAACAATGTCGTACGTGGGTTTTAATATCACTCATTTCTTTGTGAACTTTAACGCACTAACAGCCAAACTATCAATAACGCGCATGAGCGTGACTTGCTCTTTATATACCCTCTGCTACAGAAAGTTCTCGAACCTTTCCGAAAATTCTAGAAATTATAAACTAAAACGCTCATTACTTATTAGCCAACCCGATACCAATAAGGACATTGCATTCAGGGCGCAAAAGCGGTGTATTAGGGGTATGTTTAATATCCACCAGACTAGCTGCAGACCATGTTTTGTCATATATAATATATGGACATTACCGTGTATCTACATTTAAGAGATTGCAAGCTTCGCAAGAACTAACAAACATATTTTTGATAAGTACAGAAGTAAGCGGCATAGTGATAAAATTTATTGCAAATCTAACAAGACGGCCTTATATGCCTGAAGCATTTTCGGTATGGCACCGCGTATATACAATCACTTACCAAAATCTATACTAGAAACTTCATCCATCGAGGAATAAAAAAATTAAAAAAAACTTCTTGTTATTTAAATGTTATTAGTATTCAGGATTATTTAATGATGATGTGTTTAGGATTATTTGATGTAAGGACATATTGCTCTCGGAAATATTGTTGTTGATGTGATATGTGATTAATGCACTAATTAATTACCTATTATTATTACTGTAACATTTATTTACAAATATATCTTGACATTCTCATTTAATACATGATAATAATAAATAACATTTTAAATTTTAATTATTCTAGTGACATTATTATTTGCTAATGTTTCATTTGTTATTTTTCACGGTGAAATTACCAGAATTGTTGCAAGTAGTTGTATAATAATGTTGTGATACAGTCAAAGCTTGAGTTTGCGTGCCTCAAGGCGTAATATGGTTGAACTATGCTTAATTTTTAATAACTGTATGTAAATTACCAATATTAGCAAATGAATGATTTTGAATATTAATTTGAAGTCATCGTATCATTCGTACCAACATACCCGATCTGTTTATGGGAATCAGAACAAACATATAAATTCCTACAGATTTTTGTAGTCTTCCTGAGCATAGCATAAACAGCCTATAATGTTCCCACTGGAGACACAGGCAAACTATCTTTGAGAGCAGTAGGATGCAGAAGGGCCGTAATCCACCACACGGGCCCAGTGTGAGGCGACACATGTCATGTCTTCGAATTTTTGGTTCTAGGACATGCCGCTTTCCTCACGATGTTTCCCTGCTCTCGAAACGGAGCAGTGGTGATGAAATAATTAGTAAAGCGCCATTCTGGGTCCGAACCAAAGGCCTACAACTCGTAAGTCACGGCCGTTTCCAGTGCGTCATCACCACTTTTCCATCAGTTTTCCTTAGAGATTCTCAAATCACAGTACTTAAATCATACCAAGCATAAGTATAATCAACCTCTAATGATCCCACTACTGGGACACAGCACACAAGCCTCCACTCGGTGAGAGGGAGTGGGGCGTAAACCACCACGCGGGACTAGTGACGGATGTCACATGGCTTCGAATTTTTGGTTCTAGGACAAGCTGGTTTTTAAGGACTTCAAAAAAAAGATAAAGATAAAGATAATTTTATTTGTCAAAAACATGCGTATACATGCAAATTAAGCATGCAGGATGACACAATATTAATATTTCGTACGTACATGTTTCACCCGTAAGGCGTACAAATTCATAAATTTTACAAAAAATAATAATAATAATAATAATAATTGACGGTCGAAAAAAATTTTTCTCCGTGTATTTTCTATTGGATTTTAAACTTTTAATGCAATAATGTGGTGTTATGTGTTCCAACACCAATTCACTCAACCCAAAATTGGTTTTTATGCCAAAACATACTATATCAGGATGCAAGACGAAAACTACCACCTACTAACTACTGAACACGGAGAATAGAAGACCAAACACAATGCTGACGAGAAGTCGGGCACGACGAAACACACGCCCAACATCTTCGGGTTCGTCGCTCAGCTCCGCCTCGCAGTTGCCGGAACCTGCTCCAGACGTGAGTCCAGTGATACCGGCTGCTGCAGTTGCGTCGAGCTCGAGTGACGAATACTTCTCGCCGCCGACAACACCACCACCATTACGTCGGCGCGGAAGAGGCCGACCACCGGCCAGCTTAGGACTCCGAGGCCCATCGGCCTCTGATGGGATCCCCGCTGCCGGTGGAAGTGTGCAGCGCATGAGGTGGACACAAACCATCAACGAAAATGTCATGCGCGCATACTTTGGGGCTACAGAGGGGCGAAGTAACTTGACTGCGTATCGTGGTCGGATGCTCTCTCTGTTTCAGGTGCTTGAACCAGCTGTCAACGTGTCGGCGCAACGACTGTCGGATCAGGTGCGGGTCATCCAGCGTAACCATATGCTGGATGACGTCGTACTTGATCGACTACGTCTCGAATCACGGAATAGCCATGTTACGCCTGCTTCGTCACTGGTCGCGGTACAACAACCCAGTGCCTCACCGCGACCCGACCGCGTTAGTGATGAGGATGATGACGGGGCTATGTCCGTGAGTTCCCAATGCAATCTACGATTGAGGAGCGCTCTGGAGGATGCTTTCCGGGAGTACCGTTCCACTCCGCCTGGGCTTAGACCACGTTTACCTCGTTTGCCCATGCACAAGAAAAATAAGGCGCTGGTGTGTGCTCTAGATTCGCAGCTGTCAAATTATTTTGACGGCAGCAAAGACCTCACCGATACCCACTCGATCTTGTACTGTGCTGCTGTAGCGGCATGTCGTGTAGCTCATGTTAAATTTCCTAACAGTGACAGAGCTCCACGACCAAAACCAGCTGTACCAGCTTGGCAGTGCAGGGTTGAGCGTCGTATTGGTGAGGCTAGAGCACTCATCGGCAAGTTAATCTGCTTCAGGCAGGGCAATACTCGCCCTAGAGTGATGCGCTTTGTGAGGCGGGCGTTCTCGGGGATGGATATTAGTTCCCGAGATTACTTGACCCGCGTCACAGAGCGTATCGACTTCCTGAAGCAGAAGATCTGTGCATGGGCAAACCGTATTCGTCGGTACAGGCGGAGAGTGGACCGGTACACTCAGAATCGCACATTCCGGAGCGATGAAAAGTGGGTCTATAGGGCTTGGGAGCGACCAGACCATGGTGCGACCGACACGCGCCTCCCGGATGATGACGCCATGTATTCGTTCTGGCGAAGCATCTGGTCGGTGCCTGTCAGTCACACCGAAGGTGATTGGACTAGGGAGATCGAGCGAACGTGCGATCAAATACCAGAAATGGGGGCACTTACCATCAGCCCCGAAGATGTAACTTGTGCAGTCCGTCCGTTACCTAACTGGAAATCCCCAGGGCCGGACGGGCTGCACAACTTTTGGATAAAATGCTTCCATAAGTCGCACGCCCGCTTGGCATCCCAGTTCCAGTCAGCCTTAGAGTCGGGGTCGCTGCCCCAGTTCCTAACGACAGGAATAACCCACCTGCTCCATAAATCAGGTAGTACTGCGGAACCCAAAAATTATAGACCGATCACTTGTCTACCGACGGTCTATAAAGTTCTTACATCCATTTTGAGAGCTAAAATTAACAAACATATAGACAATAACTCCATCATGTCTGCCTCTCAAAATGGATGTAGGAATGGATCCCGCGGTACTAAGGAGCTGCTCCTCATAGATATGGCCATTAACCAACAGGTTCGTCGTTCCCGAAAGGATCTGTCGACATGCTGGATAGATTACAAGAAGGCCTATGACTCGGTGCCACATACATGGCTCATGAAGGTGCTGGAGTTGTATAAAGTAGATGCAACTCTGCGGACCTTCCTGATGTCGTGTATGGGGCAGTGGAGGACAGTCCTTCGCTATCCAGGATGTCTACATATCCAGAGGAATAGCGAGCCGATAAGGATAGAGCGAGGTATATTTCAAGGCGATAGTTTGAGTCCACTTTGGTTCTGCTTAGCCTTGAATCCTCTAAGCACACTGTTGGAGGATTCAGGTCTAGGCTATCGATTGAGAAGAGGTGGTCAGGTTATATCTCACCTTCTTTACATGGATGACTTGAAGCTTTTTGCCCCCAGCAATTTTCAACTGATGGAGCTATTGAAGGTAACCAAAACTTTCAGTAGTGCCATCAGGATGGAATTTGGTGTGGACAAATGTGCGGTCATGCATGTAAAGCGGGGGAGGATTTTGGAATCCGTAGAAACCCAACTCTCGGATTCCATACACCTAAGACCCCTCTCCTCACTCGAAACTTACAAGTATTTGGGTATGTCGGAAGCGTTAGGCATCAACGCTGCTGACATGAAGCAATCGCTGAAGGAGCGCTTCTTTAACCGCCTGAACAAAGTATTTAATAGTCTTCTATCAGGCGGAAACAAGGTGCGCGCCTTCAACGGTTGGGTCATGCCGGTTTTGATGTACTCTTTCGGTATACTCAAATGGACTCAAACAGAACTTGACGCCTTGGATAGAAGGGTCCGCACACTGCAAATCGGATGCATCACCCACGGTCATCGGTGATGAGACTGTATATTTCGCGGAAGTGTGGTGGTCGAGGCTTCTTAAATGCTAAGACCCTGCACAACCGTGACGTATGCAGTCTCAGGGAATACTTCCTAGAAGCCGACGTGGGGATGCACCGAGATGTGGTCTCAGTGGACAAGGGCCTCACCCCGCTCTCCTTGGCTAACGAGAACTGGCGCAAACCTATAATATTAGATACTAATGACTGCAGGGAGGTATGGCAGAGCAAAGAGCTTCATGGGCGCTTTTACCGGGTCCTACATGGGCCTGATGTAGACCTCTTGGCGTCCGTATCCTGGTTGCGATTCGGTGATCTCTTTGGTGAAACCGAAGGTTTTATCTTTGCGAATATGGACGAAGTTATAATGACGAACCACTACCGGAAATATATTGTGAAGGACGGCACGGTTGACATCTGTCGGGCATGCCACCGTCCGGGGGAATCTATCCGTCACATTATTTCTGGCTGTTCTCGTCTGGCTAACGGAGACTACTTGCATAGACACAACCTTGTAGCCAGGATTATCCATCAGCAACTTGCTCTGCAATACAATCTTGTGGAATCGGAAGTACCGTACTATAGGTATGTGCCCGACCCAGTTCTCGAAAATGACAATATCACGTTGTATTGGGATCGATCTATCATCACTGACAGGACTATTGTTGCCAATAAGCCAGATATAGTGGTGATAGATCGAAAAGAGCGTCGCACAATGATTGTTGATATAGCGGTTCCGCATGACGAGAACCTCGTGAAAGCTGAAAAAGATAAACAGATTAAGTATCTTGATTTGGCTCGCGAGGTTGTCTACATGTGGGATGCGGATACAGCAATCATTGTGCCGATAGTTGTGACAGCCAATGGCATAATATCGAAGAGTCTCGACCAACACCTGAGGAGGCTCTCGTTAGGCAGCTGGATCAAGGGCTTGATCCAGAAAGCGGTACTTCTGGACACGGCACGTATTGTCAGGAGGTTCCTCTCTCAGGAGTCCTGACCACCGGTAGCTTGGACCCTGTTCCCGATACCGGTGGGCTACTATTTTTTATATTTTTAAATGTTTTTATTTATTTTAAGTTTTTATAAAAATATTTAAAAATGTAAATCATATGTATATAATAAAAAATAAAGGAAATAATAATAAAAATACTAGATCACAAAATAAAGACTAAATTAGTATCGGCACTTCAAACCTACTTGGATTATAGTCAGTGATAATCATTGATGTCAGTAAAATAAATTAATCATAAAATGTCACAAAACTTAAGACTAAATAAAATAAAATAAAAAAATAATAAAGGAGTTATCAATTCGACACGTATGTACGTAATATTATTGGAACAGTAATATATTCACATATGATAATCTATTAGGGCTTCCAAACTAAATGTAACGTATGTATGTTTGTCCACCCATTTCTCCGAAACTATGAATCGGATCGTGACCATTTTATTTTTATTGGCTTACATTTACTTCAACTTAGCGAACAGCGCAATCATCAAAATCGGTTTACTAGTTTTCAAGGTATTGGACTAATACGTGTAAGTGTGACGGCCTGGCTTATTGATACGAGCTACGGGTGTGGTGTCAAAGGAAAAACATTTCAAAACCTGAGTCAAATTCTAGTGCAATATTTATAACAAAACTATTAACTACTTATTACAAA
Source organism: Dicycla oo (assembly GCA_948252095.1). Lineage (NCBI taxonomy): Eukaryota > Metazoa > Arthropoda > Insecta > Lepidoptera > Noctuidae > Dicycla > Dicycla oo. The sequence goes on from OX411714.1 coordinate 23,327,165, forward strand.
CAAACATTCCGGTTTTAAGTAAAAACTAAAAATTACAAAACAAAAAAAAAATTAATCGACTACAATAAGAAATTGACTCAAAATTAATAAATAACTTTATTAAACTTGACATTGGCTAAATGCACAAACCGTGCGAAGCCAAAAGGAGAAAAAAAAAAAACTTTAATTTCGGAAGTCGGTGGCAAAAAGCAGGATACAAAATACAGATCCCAAGACACCGACTTCCGAAATGATAGTTATTTCATAATTTTGAGTTAATTTCTTATTGAAGTCGATTTAATTTTAATTTTTTTTTATTTAGTTCGTTGTTTTTAGTAAAAACTAGAATGTTTGTTTATAATAAGTAGTTAATAGTTTGTCTTGGTTCGAATCAAACTACAAAATTTATTGATATTATTATCAATTGATTCATCAACACTGTACCACCCAGTCTACACACGCCCTCACATTCAAGAAACCAGTTTATCTCATAACATCGATGAACTAAAATCGAGCAAGAAGAACGGCTGCTAATTCAAGGTGAATGTCAAACAATAAATAACATTAAGAAGCAAAACACTTCCTAGGTTACCGTACATTGTTGATTAGTACTGAGGACGATAGTCGTTTGTTTTGTACCTACTGTATCGAAAGGGTTAATGACCGTGCCTTTCCTTTGTTCTTGAGGTCTATAATAGCTATTATTGAGCTGAGCAAACAGCGTTTACGAGTATGTCGGGAAATAAGTGTGTAAGGTAAAATATGAACTTGTTTTTATTAAATATATGAAGAAGGACTTCTATTTTCTCAGCAAATGTTTGCTTAGCCAGTGAATACAAGATTTGCTCTGACATGATGTAGATAAATTAGGTGATAAAATCTCATAGCATCAACACTGTAATGGTTGCATTATAATGGTCTAGATGGGTGTCGTACTGAATTTCGACAGTTTATTTATTTATTTGTGAGTACGCTATATGAGGCCGCCAGTAAAAGTCACAATACCCCCGTACTAATTCATACTATATTACAGTTGGGTATTACTCCTCATTGCTGTGACCCGTAGAGTAGCAAACTAGTGAGAACTTAAGATATAAAAGCTCCATAAGAAAAGAAATTTTAAAAATTCAAAAATTTACAATAATTTAGGAATGCAATTGCTACACTTAACTCTATTTTGGCTTATCTGCGATTGTGTGTGTGTGTGTGTGTGTGTGTGTGTGTGTGTGAGTATGAATATGATTGACAGTATAACAGTATATATGTATACCTATGCGTGTTTGTGTATGTATGTATGGTGTTTGCTAATTCAGGACTTTGAATGTGTCTTCAGGACTATCATAATTTAACAGAGTAAGTGTTTCCGTACAATCTTTTTAAATATGTGTGAATTTTCCGAAGACCTAGAGTTACATTAAATTTGATATAAATATACGGGGCTAGGAAGAAAAGAAATCGCTGGCCAAATTTTGTCCTATATATTGGTTGTTTGGTACCTACGCTCTTCGTATAGCATCTGGAAAATCCGGTGGTTTGTTATGTTGAATACGTAAGATCTTCTCGAGTTCGAGTTAATTATTTCGACACGGTCCCAATTTGGAGAAACAATGTTCGACATATACGAACATAAATATCATCCTCCTAGTAATATATTGGCACTTGGCACATCTACGTATTTCACATTTTACAAACAAGATTTTAGAGACGAGGATTTTATAAATGTTTGAAATTAATTTATGGTTTCATTTTACGGTTGTTTTTTTACAGATTTTATGCGTTTGGTTACTAGTATAGACCTCAAAACATATTTTTGATAATTAACTTTTGAACACGTATACAGTATAAACCCAATTTCGCATTTTTTGCAGATGTGCCAATATATTACTAGGTGAGCGATATTCGACTAGCATTAGTCCGACAGAGATAGACTATAAATAAAGGGAAAGAGCAACAACAGCGCGGTGACGCATAAAATGACAGTCATTTGGGATGCTCATTGCATATTTCTCGCAAGCAGTATAAACACCTTGAAATACCGTTGGTTCCTATATTTATAAAAAAAAATAATAATAATAAAAACTTTTTATTTCAAACCGAACCGAATCCATAGAATGTTAGTACAGAAAAACTTATGAAACTAGTGTAAGTAGATGAAAAATATAGAATGCGGTACACCAGAATTCATAAAGCTAACAGTTTTTAGAGTTCCTTACCACAAAAGGAAAAAAACGGAGCCCTTATAGGAGCACTCGTGTGCCTGTCTGTCTGTCTGTCCGTCTGTCACAGCCAATTTGCTCCTAATCTAATGGACTGATTAAGTTGAAATTTGGTACACGTATGTATTTCTGTGACCCAAACACGGATGTGTAACGTAAATAAATGAATTTTGAATAAGGGGGTCAATTTTGGGGGCAAATATTTTTTTTTTTTTTTTTAAGTTTTGCAAACTGTACCGTGTGACATATCAAATGAAAAAGCTTACTGTAAGGGTCTCGAATAGATTTTAAAGTTATTTAAGAAAATAGACAAAAATTAACCATTCCCCCCTTATCTCCGAAACTTCTGAGCCTAAAACTTTGAAAAAGATACAGAAAATAGTTCTTTATGTAAAATAACATGGTAAATCTCTCAACATTATGCGTACAAACTTACATTTGCAGTTGGAATGTATGGGAGAACATGTTGTTCAACTACAATGTTGAGTTTGTTCTTGGGATAAATTCATCCCAACTACGGAACCCTTCATTGTGCGTGAACTGACACGCACTTGGCCGGTTTTTCTTCAGCAATTTCATCTTCAAGCCAAAGTACTTCATCCATAGGTATTCTTCATGACCATTCCATCATTTGGGCACTCGGAAATGCACATCATTTAAACTTCAATTTACTCCCACATTACTCCTCATAAACGCCTACACAGCTTCATTCTTTCCCACAATTGTCACAAAGTATTGCCATCAAAGAAGCAATGAACGTCGACATGCTTCTGACGCCCTCCTACGGAGCTATCAATCACGTTGACACCTACCGGATTTGTGAAGCAACCGGTCTAATGTGACCTGTCAGTCTTGGTTTATATTCCTCTTTGAAGTTTAATAAATAGGAACTTTGTAAAGGATGATGTAGGTCTTATCAAATAGGTTGATAGCACTGCTTTGAATAACGTCTCCGCTCTTCCAGTGGTTGAAGCTAATCAGACGTTTATTAAAGATAGTAAACGTATGAAGGTGAACATAGATTCAACTTGTCATAGTTCTGATAAAAGTGTTTGTAGGTTTGTATACGGGAAAGTGTGTGAAAACTTAACCTAGGAAGACCCTGTGTTCATGGAATACCAATTTCGGAACCAAAAGTCGAGAGCATAAAGAGATTAGAGTAGACGAACTAAATCCATTCAATCTGCCTAGCCTTTTCCCAACTACGTTGGGATTGGCTTCCAGTCTAACCGGATGCAGTTGAATACCAGTATTTTACATGGAGCGACTGCCTATCTGACCTCCACAACCCGTAAGTTGCAGTGTTAATCTTACGTTAAAAGTTTTCTTTTTCTTAAATAAGTATGTATTATATAGGTACTTTACTTGCCTACTGGTTATAGGTAGATATGCAGCGCTACCTTAACGCGCACTATCAATCGGCCTATCAGCGACTGCCTATCAGACCTCCACAACCCAGTAATTGGGTAATACGATACCCCTTGGTGAGACTGGTGGTCAGACTTTCGGGCTTCTGACGACTCGTAACGACTGTCAAAGATCCACGAATGACAACCAGGACCAACTGCTTAAGGTGCTTTCCGAGGCACGGAGGAGTTTCGGTATGTAAAGATGGTCACCTATCCGCGGACCAACCCCGACAAGCGTAGCTTAACCTGATGGATCGACCTGTGCGGCTGTTTTTACTTCATTATAATGGATTTAATGAGACGAAGTAAATCCAATATAATGAGAAGCTCGCCGGCGTAGGTTGCTACTTTTCCTAATTTGTATTTTTTTTTTTTTGGTAAATAAATGAGATCGTTCTTATTACCCTGTATTAGAATACTACATGATATGATTATGTAGGTACAGACGTCAGCAGGTCAAGCTACCTGAAACTGTCAAATTTTCCCAATCCATCTTGAACCTAATGCTTTAGAGATAAAGTTGAAAATCTATTAAAGAAGTTTGACAGATTGTAGTAGCTTGATGTGCTGGCGTCTGTACATGTATTTAACGGTAGACAGTAGTGATTTATTGCACGAAAGAGGCCGTATATGATAATTCAATTATCGGTAGGTAATAGGCTTGTGCGAATGTATGAACAGTTAGGTAATATTTGATAATTATGGAGATTTATATTTATGTCGGTTCAATTAAATCTCCGTAGGTGAGATGTTAATTAATTAAGTTAATATATGTCACAGAAGCGTGTATTTAGGTACTTACATAGGTAATTTATTATTATTATGAGTGGAATTTTTGTAATTGCTTGTTAAATTGAAACTAATTTACAAGTTAATTTACTTCAAGTCTATAAGTACAAAAGGCGTTAACTTTGTCTGTAGGGCCGCGATAATAATAATAATAATATATTTATTTGCGTAAAACATGGTAAAAAAAGGTCTTAGGTCTTATATTACAAAAATAGAGCAGACATGTTTTGCCAAGATTAAACATAGCATGCAAATATTTGCAATAACAATTTCCTTAACAAAATTATTATTATGTTACAGCAAAACTATTTTCTTTCTAGGAATTATTTTATATTATAGAAGTTGTTATCAATTAACCATTCATACAATTTATTTTTAAAAGCATATCTCGAGTTTAACGTTTTCAGATTACTAGGTAATTTGTTATAAATTCGTACACACATAGTTAAGCAGCTTTTGTTGTACTTTGCTAGCCTGGGAGCACTGTTAAGTACGAGTCTGTGAGGATCTCGTCGGCTTCGAAGATTTACATCGTTTGCTATTTTATATAACTCCTTATGTTTCCATACAAACATGCATATTTCATTAATATATAGACAAGGTAGCGGTAGCAAGCCAAGTTTCTTAAATACTGGCTGACATGATTCCTCGGGATGAAGTCCATATAGAGCCCTAATGCATTTTTTTTGAGCAACAAATGTTCTATTTTGGTCGGTACTGTTACCCCATATTATGAGTGCATAACGTAATATGGATTCCACATACGCATGGTAAGCTAATATTGCTGTTTTCAGATTAGTACTTTTTTTTACTTGTCTAAGAGCATACACAAATTTATTTATCTTGCTTGAAACATTGTCTACATACACTTTCCAATGTAGATCTTCATCAATAGTAATAATATTCTTTTCTCCTCAAAAATATAAAGGCAAATTCTCGAAAGAGAAATTGAATAACTTGATTGCAGCCCTCGCAATCAGTAGACCAATGACAATATGACCGTCTATCGTCACTTCACATACATGCATACGTCATACGTCATACGTCGTGGCATACGTCATCTTTAGATGACGTATGCCATTGGAATTGTCACATGACATTGCCATGGAATTGTTTTAGATGACGTATGCCCAACTATTTTGCAAATAAGAAAGATATATAAATATATTATATATATTCCAACAGGGACTGAAAGGGGGTCTTAAACATTCGAAGTGGGGCTACTAGGACATGTGAGGTATCATATGAAAGACCTTTGTTTGCACATTCTCAAACATTTTTTTCTTTTTTTTTAGGCCGCATAGTTTTCGATTTTTGAACAATGTAAAAAAATACCGTTTCTCCGAAGTTTGCATAGAGAAAAATCTGAAATTATTCTGTGTGATAGAAGTTTATGTAAAGATTACATGAAAAATAAAACGATGTCTCTAAATAGCAGTTTTTTTTTTTATATATGATGTTACAGAACACTCGGTGCGCGAGTCCGACTCTCTCTTGACCGGTTTTATTTTTACTTGGTGCCGTTGCTTAGTCTTCAAATAAATCGCTAAAATATCGTCATGCCATATTGCCGCTATCACAATACTTTGCAGCCAGATTGGTAATCACAATAACATAGTCAGCCTATAATTTTCCAACTGCTGGGACACAGGCCTCTTCTCTTCGAGGGGGAGGAGTGAACCGTAATGCACCACGCGGGCCCAGTGCGGGTTGACAAAATGTCACATGTCTTCGAATGTAGGCCATGTCGGTTTTTTCACGATGTTTTGAGAGCAGTGGTGATGAAATAATGTACACAAAGTCAAGCGCCTGCCTGGATTCAAACCCACGACCTACAACTAGTAAGTCGGGGCTGTTACCACTGGGCCACCAGTCTGCTCGTAATCACAATAATTGTGTTAAAGACAATACTGCACAGCCTGTTAACATAATCTCTAAATCCCATTATACACCACCCACGTCTTGAGAGAGAGTTTATTTTGCTTTATCCACACGAACTGCTTTCAATCCCCATTAAACCAAAGCGCCTTTGACATTTCACCATAATCTATGAACATCATTATGAATAAAGTATGGATTACCTTGGATATTTATCACTTAGAACAATTACTGGTAATGTGATGTCACATCCGCCTGTCGAAATAGGATTACCTATAGCCGGAAGACGCCTACGAACGCTCGGTCACAGTCTCACAGACCACCATATTTCTTCATTGTGTCATCCTGTTTCGAAACGTGTGGTAAACGATAGGTCGTTTAATATTGACTATTCACGATAGAATAATAATAATATTCTTTATTCTTCAGACAACAATGATCCAGCGTGTTAGTAAACAATATTATAAGTTATTACTAGTGTTAGTAGCAATAAATGATGAAATTGCAAGGTGCAAGAATACACACAAATCCTTTAAATTGTAAATGTGCAATCCATTGATTTGTGGTTAATGTCTGAAAAAAAGCCTCGTTAAGGCAAAAGCGTCAGGCTAGCCCGCGAAATTCAAATTTTCTTACGTTTGTTGCAATTCACAAGACAGTATTAGGTTGTACGTTGATCAAAATGTAATTCGCGGCCGTAACAAGTATGTATTTACAGAATTATAATCATAAAAGTGATCAATACAACTCTTTAAGATCAGGTAATCCTAATGAATTACTATTTCATGAAATCTTGATATTTGAGGATTACTAACTTAAGGAGTTGCATTACTGATTCTAATTATTATAATTCTGTAAATACATATTTGTTACGGCCGCGAATCATACTTTATTTAACATACAGCCTAATACTGACTTGAAAATTGGAAAAACCTAAGAAAATTTGAATTTTGCGGGCTACCCTGACGCTTCCCCCTTAAGCAGCAACAATCGCTAATCACTAGCGACAAACCCCGGCTTCGCACGGGTGCAACAGTGACATGTCAAATCATCAAGATTTCTGTGTTATAACTAAGTTGAATCCTTCTGGACAAGCAAGCCTTCTGGAATAAGTGTTCTAAATCAAAATCAAAAGTCATTTATTCAAACTAGACTGAGAATTTGTACTTTTCGAACGTCAAAATTACATAAAACAGTCCAACTAAACGCGTCCCCCAAAATGAAGGTGAAAGCCACATCAAAATCCATTGTGTAGTTTGGAAAATATCTATACTTAAAATAAAAGCCTAACTGATCGCTTTCTGTACTTGGGAGATATTTGAGAAAAACTATTATAGGGGTCTTTAACAACGCAATAGAACCCAAAACAATGATTTTTAAATTTTTTGTCTGTTTGTCTGTTTATCTGTGCATTTCACCGGGTAAATGTCAGAAACGGCTTAACCGATTTGGGGTACGGTTGACTAATGTATTGTGGTAAGCTTCACTTAACATTGAGTTAGTTTTATTTTCGGTTCATAAATAAGAAAGTTATTTCAGTTTGGAAAAATGAAAAAAATAATGCTCAGTTTGGAAACTCGGGAAGAAATATCTCTTTAACCTAACAAAATGTACTAGGATTGCATGAATTCAAGATAGTAAACCTAACAAAAGTTGTCATCACGGGCTAAACCTGGTTGAGGCTGGCACATGAGCATGGGGATTGGAACAAAAAAAGAGAGGCTTTTTTTTCGAGGCCTATGGCCAGCAGTGGATGAAGTCGAGCCGTGGATGATGAAGTCTAACAAAAAGTACTAGGCTCGCATGAATTAACGATAATATTTGAATCATTAGTAAGTGTTAATCCATGATGATCCACGATAGGGTTGATGTATTATGGCGCAACTTGAGTGAATTCGCAAAAGGTACATTATACAACGTGTTTTTTTTTATATACCATAACTCTAGGGTATTAATGAGATCATCATTTTGAACAACTTTTACTATGGGACCAAACCTGAAATCACGAAAAAAAAAATCAATTGTCCCATACATTTATGTTCGCAAAACTCGTCAAAATGTAGGAATCTGCTGATTTTTTTCGCGATTTAGGTTTGGTCCCATAGTAAAATTTGTTCAAAATGATGGTCTCATTAATACCCTAGAGTTATGGTATATAAAAAAAACACGTTGTATAATGTAACTTTTGCGAATTCACTCAAGTTGCGCCCTAATACATCAACTATAACGTGGATCATCATGGATTGACAACTAAGATACTTTTTAACCCGGTAGTACTACGTTACCGTGGGTTAATTTCCGACCTCCACGCGGGCGAAGCTAGTATGTAAAGCGGTCCCACTGACAGAATTTGTAACAAATGATGAACACAAAGACGACACGCCGACGAGTAAGTACAATAAATTATACTTCAGACGTCCTTCGATGATTACTATGTAGTTTCCTGGATTTCCATGGAATCGACGCACGATAAATCACACTGCTAGCATATACTGCATCAACATAATTAGGTAAGGAAGATAAAAAATAAAAATGTCATGTGATTCATAGTTTCGGAACAAGATTTATTCGAAAATATGACTCAAATATTTACGGATCTTTTATATGCCATTAACACATCATAACTCATACATCTGATCTTCGGCCATGTCGTAACGACTCCAAACACAGAAAAGCCATGGCCAAATGCCATCAAGATAGCTTTCAATATTATTTATCGAAGACACAGAACTTTTTAATCGAATTGTATTTGTTACGTGCGTCGAATCACGAGATGTCGTTACAACCTTCGAGTTAACAATGTAGGCTAGGAGCTGATGTCCTGATGTTTTATAAAATCTAAACCTCCATTGAATTCGGACTAAATACATGTTAATACCAACACCACGAAATAGATTCTTATGGCAGGCTGATTAGTGATATCGCTGTGGATTGAGAGCTTGTGGCTAAGTAATAACAGCCGCACGGGTCGATCCATCAGGTTAAGCTACGCTTGCCGGGGTTGGTCCGTGGATGGGTGACCGTCTTTACATACCAAGACTACTCCGTGTCTCGGAAAGCATGTTAACCCGTTGATCCCGGCTGTCTTTCGTGGACCTTTGACAGTCGTTACGGGCCATCAGAAGCCCGAGAGTCTGACAACCAGTGTTACCCAGTAACTGGGTTGTGGAGGTCAGATAGGCAGTCGCTCCATGTAAAATATTGGTATTCAGCTGCATCCGGTTAGACTGGAAGCCGACCCCAACATAGTTGGGAAAAGGCTAGGCAGATTGATTGCTGTGAATTGGGAATTTCCGTGGTAGACAAATTGGGGTGTCATGGTACCTACACACTAGTCTTAATTTATTATTAAATAGGTACCTATTCTCAGCAATTTATGCAGTTGCTTTTATTAGAATACTAGCTTCTGCCCTCGACTTTGCCCGCGTAGAGGTCGGAAATTACGGATAAAAAGAATAAAAAGTATCCTACGTCCTAATGCTAATCCAGACCATGTTCTACCCATGGGGCTAAATTTCATCCAAATCCGTCTAGCCGTTTTAGTGTGAAAGCGTAACAAACAAACAAACTCACTTTCGCATTTATAATATTATACCTATAGTTAGGATTATGATTATAATCACGACATTTAGCACTTCAGCAGTGAGAAAACGATTGAAGGAGCTTAGGATTTAGTGTAAAAAGGACTTCCACAAATGGCGATACTGGAGTAAATGCCAATCTTTTTACCATGGCTTGAACTATCGGCATATCTGAAAGCTCGTGTGTTAGAAAAAGTCTATCTCCCTGCCTAAACCATGTAGTACCTCATTCAAATCCCTAGAACGGCGGCTCATTGTCATTGTATGATAATATGACCGCTAGTAATGACAGACGAATTTGAGCCTCCCATTTAATGCTCACAAGTTTACTTGGCACTTGGCACTGACAATTGTCCGCCCACCTTCTGCTAACAATGTTAGTGGGATATAGACAGAGATGTTGCATACAAATACTACGTTTAATTATCCGCATTTAAGCCGGTTGAATTAGGTTTAAACTAGGCATGCATCGATACGCCTTTTTGCCGATTCGATTCAGATACCGATATTCGGCGATACCGATACCGATACGCTTATTGAATTTAAATAAAACACAAGGTGGGTTATTTTTTATATAATAAATAAAAATTAAGGTTATTATTAGTGATTAAAATTAACTATAATAAGATTTTTGTTTAAAAAAAAGTATTCTCAATTTTTTTTAGGTGATTTTGCAAGTCTGTTTGAATGAGCCTTGCGGTGGAAACTAGTCTCGCAGATGCGACAGAACTCATTTGGAAACTAAAGTACCTCAGCGCCATTTTTTTTAAGTTTGTGTATAAGACGTCATTGTTCGTGTCTCGTATGAAACGAAATAGACGAAACAGCACGCGCGTTTACATTAATTTTTTGAAGCAGGTTTGAAAAGTATTGTTATACCGGCAATAAAAATATCGGGCAAACCCGAAGTATCGCCGATATATCGGCATCAGTATCTGTATCGAATACACATCTAGTTTAAACCCAGTTGTGCATTAAACTTCTCATCAAACTCAACATTTGAATGAATCAAACTGGGTAGAAGATCGTACGTGAACAAAGTCAGATGAAGGTATAAATCATAATAATAATTTATTATGCCCTGTCAAGGCAAATCACTTTATTTTGATTAAATGCGTCACCCAATTTAAGATTCTTATGCTCTCTGATAGAGTAGTTAATTAGTCTATCGGTAGATCCAACTTAACTTGTAGGGATAAGGTCACTTTGTTAATTTATGTGATCATTTAAAATAATTATTTATTACATAAAAGCTACAATTTACTGTGACTGATTAGAATTATCTCTTCATCAGGCTACTTTTAGGCATTCAAAATATTTTTTATTTTTCTTATTGATATACTTCAGTCATCTCACGTGAGTAATTTAAGTTGGATACTAAAACTAAGTACATAAACTCAACTTAGCTGATTTAACTTGATATCATGCAACATAAAGACTGTAAACAGTAGTTTTATAGCCTTTAAGGTCCACATGATAAAAACATGCTTATCTGAGATCTGAAACAAATATGCCACTGAAATGTCCCCGTTAATTTAAAGGTTGAATTACAAAACGTCGTTTCTTCACACCTTTTTACTCGACAATTCAAGGCAGACCCCAAAACAAATGTTTTAGCAGCTCTTATAAGGAATAAAGATACATTTTGGTCAAAAATCGTGCGATAGACTGATTACAAACGTCTTTATTAAGTCCAGACACGTGTTATCTTGAATATGGATCGAATACGAATTGATTATGTCATTCTAGTGTTTTAAGTTTACACTTAGCAGTAAAGAGAATTATTAGTACATATACCTAAGACATTTCAGCGTAGTCCAGTGATGGCTCTGGAGCTGGACCAACACCTCAGTAGTATTATTAATGTTACTTCAGTGTTAGAAATAAATGGAGACAGACGTCTTTCTCACACTGTAGAAAAATTTAAATAGTACTGCTATAAGAGGTGGTGACTAGCCCCCTGGTACCTATTGTAGATGTCCAATTGTCCATACCACCGCCTGACATCGCATCGCATCATCGGGTGAGCCGCCTGATCGATTACCAGGCAGTAACATAAAAGTACACTCACACAAATTGAGCATTTATAGTCCTCACACAAATCGTAATTTTAGAGTACTCTTGCAAACAATCGTATTTCGACAAAATTGAATAATCCTCTAGTACGTAAAAATCACACTTTCAATAAGCGGGACAGGCTCCACCGGTTCAAGCCGCGTTTTCACTACCCTGCCGAGCGAACATTTTCTTCAAAGCAAATGTTTCCTGTTCTGCCAATATTCGCTCAAAACAGAAAAGTCCTGCTTTCACTATACCCTGCCGAGCAAACATTTGTTCAGAGTAAATGTTTGATGTTCTGCCAATGTTCGTTGTTAACAAAAAACATGTGTCTTCACTACAATAAGAAAAGGAATGCTCGCTCGCCATGACGTCATTTTCACTGAAAGAATGAGCGAGCGAGCATTCGTCCGCCGAGTCTTACCGATCATCACTGAACAAACATGTCCGCTCGCTCAAGTGTTTTCATTTACCGCGCGAAGAAACGCTTGCTCGCTCAGAACCTGTTCAGAACGCTAAATAAAAACTCAGCTTCAGACTCAAATTCAAACTCAAACTTATTATTATATACTTAAACCCATAACAGATAAAGCTTGAAGTTGCTAATAGACTTTGGCCAAACTATGGCATTAAGTGGGAAGAGCTAGGGTAGCTCGCGAAATTCACATTTTCTTACGTATTTTATAATTTGCAAGTCATTGGCGCCGATTCCCTTGTTCACAAACTGAACTAAATTTAAGTTCAGTGCATCTTTTTCTTTCTATTTCATTATGAAAAGGACAGACGATAAATATTAGTTTAGTTCTGTCAAATTAGTCAGCGTCTGACGTAAATTGACGTATTTTTAGTAGGCAATTTTTTAATCACGTCTAAACTTGTCTATGGAGTATGTTAATTTGACAGGACTAACTAATAATTATCATCTTAATGAAATAGAAAGAAAACGATGCACTGAACTTAAATTAAGTTTAGTTTGTGAACAAGGGAATCGACGCCACTGTCGGGTTTAGTATGATTCGCGGTCGTAATAAATTTGTATTTACAGAATTGTAATAATTAAAGTATCAATACAGACCAGGTAATCCTATTGAATGAATATTTCATCCAATCTCATTTGAGGTTTATACTAACTTAAGGAATTGTATTACTGATTCTAATGACTATAATTCATACATACTTGTTACGGTCGCGAATCATAGTTTGATCAACATGCCAACTAATACTGACTTGCAAAATGCAAAAACGTAAGAAAATTTAAATTTCACGGGCTATGCTGGCGCTTTCACCTTAAGGCTTTTTTATGTAAAAACCATCCAATGTTACCTTAATTCAGCTCCACCGGCTATTAAACCTTATCACTTGCAACACCTCAAAGTAGGTACGCCTCAAGCTTAGCGTTGCTTTACGGATTTGTTTCCTAACTTCAAATTCTGAAGCTGTACTTTATATTTAACTCTTGAACAACTCTCGATCACGCCTCGACGAGGCACAGGGCACATTTATCTATCTATTATGAACCTATTTCGTTAGGACCACCTAACGGTCTTTGTCTATCATTATTCAATCTAGAGAACGTCAAATTCCAGATGTCTTGGATCGATAAATTGTTGATTATTACAATCAAGTTACTTGGTGCGACTAAAGATTGGTAGTCACTATTGTGTATAAACATACTTTCGAACTAAGTACAGATACTAATTTGCATTGATATTGCGACACTGTTTCTAGCGAGTAGGCAGGTACAATTTTTGTGTTACCTCAGAGTTTGGCATACCAGAGAGATAATTAAGTAAAGCGTTGGCGTCGGTTTGTCTCTAATTTTAACCGACTTCAAAAAAGGATTTTCTCTATTCGACCCGTATGTATGTATGTATGATTTTCTCAAAAACTTATGAACCTATTTTGATGATTCTTTCATTAACGTTATCTACATACTTTCAGGTAGGTTTTAGTATATAATACATTAGGTAATTATTCTCATGTACGAAGTTATATGCATAAATGTACTGCATCTCCGGCATTTATATGCGAATTTTGATGATTCTTCTTTTCGTTCGTCTAGGGCTTATGTAATTGTATAGGCATTCAACTAAAAATGGTAAAACCAAATTTACTTAAAAAAAAGTAAAAACCGACTTCTAAAACCTAAAACGAATAAAATAACTTTCATAATAAAACTTAACAGCTTCTGAAGTCAGTGTCTTCAATTCTTCAATGCACCTTAGCTTGGCACCGAATTAGAAGCTGATAAGTTTTATTATGAAAGTTATTTTATTCGTGGTAGGTTTTTGAAGTCGGTTTTTATTTTTTTAAAGTAAATTTTTAACTTAGTTTTTCTTGTCTTAACCTGGTAAGAGCCTTACCTTCACTTCTTGCTGAATATTCCCTATACTACGGATGAGTGTGATGACACGGCAGACTTGCTGGATCGATGTCGAAATTGAAAAGGATGATGATTGAGACGAGAAATTCATATAGTAGTAGTACTAGGTACTTTAGAGGTTTCATTCAAGCCCCTGTCTATTTAGATCAGGAGCTGGACCGCCACCTCTTAAAGCAGTATTATTTTAATCTTATTTGAGTGTGGGAAAAGATGGAGCTCTTCATCTCTTTCTCACACTAAAGTAACATTAAAATTATACTGATTTAAGAGGTGGTAGTTGGACCCCAGGCGGGCAGTATCTTTGACATTCGAACGGTCACTTTTTATGAAAGGCGTTACTAGCGTTTATTGTAGGGATATGTCAGAGAGGCGCGACCTCACAGTCTAAATGGCGCGGTCCCCTCGGCCAAGATAGGCGGGTTACCTTCAAGTAGAAATATTGTAAAATCATCAGAGTACAGTTTGTTTATCATTTAATTTCTTAGTTATCGATCCCAAATAAGTAAAGGTCCCTGAGGCTTTTACAGTACACACACACATCGTTAGACTTTGATTTTCTAGATTTGCGAGAGGTACCGGAATAATTACCCAGCGCCTCCACCAAATGTAAAAAATCACAGTCCAACGATGTGGGAGTTCTAAGTTTCTAGGGGAACGTAAAGAACTACTTACAAGTAGGTACGTAAAAGTGGGAGGCAGAATAACTGTTTACTGTAATCAGGAGGGAATTAATATAATTATTTATAAACACACTTTAGCACACTTTCTTACATTACACCGCCTAGAGCTCTTGGTAAAACCGAAGTGCGGACTGGAAAAAACATCCGAACTATCTTTTTTCAACCAACTTCAAAAAGGAGGAGGTTTTCAATTCGTCTGTTTTTTTTTTGTATGTTTGTTACGCGATTACTCAAAGACGGATGGACCGATTTAAAAAAATGTTTGAAAGGGTATACTTTCAAGGGGGTCCCATATAAATTTTATTAACTTTGCTTGGGTAGTTTTTGAGTTAGCTTCAATAATGCGTATTTTTCCCACTTAGTTTATCTGGATGATGTTTTAATGACTTTTATCACTGTTATTTACATAGCAGGTAGTGGTATTCGAATTTGTGTGGGTTAGGTACCACAACTAAAAAGTGAAAAATAAAAGCTTTTTCACAAAAAATAAAACCGACTTCCAAAACAAAACACTACAAAGTGAAAAATAACTTTAATTTCGGAAGTCGGTGGCATAACACGAAAATACAAAGCCAAAGACACCGACTACCGAAATTAAAGTTGTTTTTCACTTTGTAGTGTTTTGTTTTGGAAGTCGGTTTTATTTTTTTGCTAAAAAGTTTTTTAATTATTTAAAAAAAAGAATTTTATACTGGCGCAAGTAGTCGAATGTCAGCCAGTACAATATAAGGTTCATTGCATGGAACCTTTACAGTACTAACTGGATCGAACTCACTATTTCAGGTAATGTCAAGGAGTAGGTATTATAAACTGTAGGCTACTAAAGAGTTTACATTGTTACCGCACTGAATAAATACTGAAACAATATTAAATAATAATAATAATATCTTAGGACATTTTTCACACACGGTCATCTAATCCCAAACTAAGCAGAGCTTGTACTATGGAAATCAGATAACTGATATACTACATACACTACTTTTTTTGTAAATACATACTTATATAGATAATTACACCCAGACTCAGGACAAACAGACATGTTCATGCACACAAATGTTTGTCCTGGATGGGAATCGAACCCACGACCTGCGGCATGATAGGCGGTATCTTAACCAACCACGCCAACTGGCCCGTCAAATATTGAAAGCATATTTTAATAGGCCAACGTAAGTATACCTGGCATTACCTACTGTAATATTTCATCTTCTGTAAGCACTTAGCTAGGACCTATTTAAGAAAATACTGAGATCGCCTTAGCTATTCATAATTGGTGGATCTGTTCAACCTGTCCGCATGAGCAACAATCGGAGGTATATTATCTTATTACGGCATGTTGGTTTTGGTAAAGTATGTGGTTGCATTTACCTTTCTATGGATTTTCTGCCAAAGCAAATTAGAGTTAGGACAAGCGCAGATAAAATTGAGGTGCATCTGTTCAAAAGGACGTATTTCACTTTCCAACTTTTAATATATTTTTTTTAACCCATTACAAAATAGTCCATCGAATGAGCCTAAAAAAATGTTTAAATGCAGCGTATTTCCCATATAATTAAATATTCAAATAATTACAAAAATTTGGATTCCAATCAAAGCCGATGTACCTATTTCTGCATCAATTTTCTCTTAGATTTATAAACATACCAGGCATGTTTTTTCTACAAAAAGCATCTCTTATTTATTGTTTTGTTCAAAAGGTCATATTTTTTTACAAGTTTAATACAAATCGATTAATTCGATTTTGTGAAGTTTGTTTATGATACCTTTGGAAAAGATGCTCCACAATTAAGAATCCCAAACTTCTCTAATTATTTTTTTTAATTCAGTGTGAATGTTGACAAAGTAAACAAACAAAATATTAGTCTGTATTAACATTACCAATGGCATAAGAAAAGTCGGGAGTTGTCTTAGGACTCCCGGTCGGAACGAAGTTCCTATATAGGATATTATGTATTAAGGCGACAGTAACCAACTTTTAATGATTATAAACTGAAGATCACGTCTAAGCGAGTAGTAAATTAGAGCATTTTTGTGAATAATATCATAATATATATGAATATTTTAGATTACGTTTATATTACATAGTAATTAATTTGTAAAGTTATGTCTAACGCGGATAAAAAAACTGAGAACCACGCAAAAACTATCAAGCGTATTTTTATGAAACCTTCGCCATTTTAAAGATAATTTAATTATTTATTTTAAGTATACGTATAATAAATTAATAATGCGTCTAATTTGGGACAGCACTCCTCGATGGGCGAGTCCTGGCTGGACGTACGACGCGTTGCGTGAGCTCAGCACTGAACACACTCAAGATTATTGGCATATATTTGCGTCTTAATACACAGCCATCTTATAGTCTCAAGTGTTTAACGCTTTTTCGTTAAGTCAGCATTTTTGCCAGTTTATGCCGACCACAAGCTGCTTTAAAGAACTGTGTTCCAAAATTCGTGATTCATTGTGGCCTCCTTCAACATACCTACATTAAATTGTAATTAAAAAATCAAGTTTAGCAGTGAATGTCTATAATAGGGATGATGCCTGGGTAAAAAAAAAAAGAAATTCTATTTAGTCCGTCAGTCAGATAATAAAAAAATATTAGACACGTATTTTTTGCTTTATCATATTAATAAAAAATGACTTAGATAACTCGCATTAAAGTTCGAGAGTGGGGGCTTGCTACGTCACTTCTACGTATAAAATCTACAAAGACGTGACGTCATGCCACATTTTAACTCAATGTATCGCCGTAATCTTTTGATTACGTAGAAAAAGAAAAAATACGTGTCCAATATATTTTAATAATCTACATGACGGACAAAAAACATTTTTTAGTCATCATCCCTATTGTTATGCTGTTCTATAACTATTCTCGTATAGAGAAGAAGAAGCATAGGTCGAAAAGGGCTTATAATAATTTAAATAAAATACTTTAGGTAGTAGTAGGGGCTCCTCGCTAAGTACCTAATATTAGCCGGGTCGATCGATCGGGTTAAGCTACGCTTGCCGCGGTCGGTCCGTGGATGGATGACCATCTTTACATACCGAGTTACCTCCGTGCCTCGGAAAGTACGTTATGCCGTTGGTGCCGGCTGTCATTCTTGGATTTTTGACAGTCGTTACGGGTCGTCAGAAGCTCGAAAGTCTGACAATCAGTCTTACCAAGGGGTATCGTGTTACCCAGGTTGTGGAACTCTGACAGGCAGTCGCTCCATACAAAATACTGGTATTTAGCTGCGTCCGGTTAGACTGGAAGCTGACCCCAACAAAGTTGGGAAAAGGCTGAGCAGATTGACTTTAGGTAGTAGCGTACAGTACAGTCACCAGCATAAAAACCTGATAGAATAATGTTTCGAGTTTTCTCCTATATCGCAATCAGTGCCGCTCATAGTGCAAAAATACCTAAGTGACATCCCACTGGAAGCATAAATACAGGTTGACAAAAAAATCTACTGTTTCCTACAAAAGTGAAATACCTACGTGGTAAAAATGTATGGAACAGGTGATTTTTATTTTAATAACTGACGAAAAATTTCGTTTGTCCAGAATCATGAACTGAATACATGGCAACAGGTTATGTGTCGATGTTCCTGCCATCCTGTGTATGACAGTCATGTTTGAAAGCGACTTTTTTTTTCTTTTCGGCAACTGAGCCGATATCGACTATTCTGCCAGTATCAGTTACCTTAAAGTAGGTATTGTATGAATTTAAATATACTGTTAGGTTAGGTTAGTTGCCAAAGTGATGACAGATATTTTCGATCACAAATCACATTCTTCTGAATTTAACTGAGTAGGCAGATTTTTATGACGCAAAACATGTCCATTAATATTGCATTGCAGCATCCTATATTTGGGCGTCGCTTGTCTCGCTAGATAGTTGGTGTTGCTTCGATGTAACATATTTGTGCTGCCACTTGTCTGGCCTTCCACAAATGATCACATATATTTGCGTTCATGGATGAATTATGAAATCAGATATTCAAAATCAAAATCAAAAGTTATTCAAACTAGGCTGAGAATCAGCACTTTTCGAACGTCAAAATTACAGTCAAACAGTCCCCCAAAACACCCGCCCTTCACCACTTCCTAGTGCTTTAGCTGAGGAGAAGAAGTGGCGCAACAAACTCCCCACAGCACATCTGTTTGTTCAGTTAAAAAATATATATATTCTATACAACACTGCGCAAAATAATATATCTAGGTACGCAACACAAACATTAAATTTAATTTAATTATTTGCTATAAGTCAGCTAGCACACGCCAATATACCAAAAAGAAGAAAAGAAAAATCGAAAACTATACTCAAGCAGAAACAAAAATACAAAACTCAAAACGTAAGCAGAACTTTATACCTAAATAAAAGCCTCCAGTAATAAAGGGCGAGCCCATTTTATTATTGGCGAGCTGTCTATAGTAATATTGGTCTCTGTCTATTTGGTAGACACAGGGTGTCCCTGGAAGTATGGATCAAATCGAATAGGAGTGTAACTTTTAAACCTGACTTTTTAATCCTGAGAAAGTTGGTGCAATTTTTTACAGTTCAAAAGTTATGACCAATTTTTGTTTTTTTCAATCACTTCGAATAATGCTCAATGAAAAAAATCATAAAAAAAAACTATCACGGCTATTATTTTTTTTTTTTTCAAAACGTTGTAGAAAAGTGGGCCTTTCTTTTGGTAATACTTATACGCATCTAGAAAGCATGTGTTCAATAATAAAAAACAGTTACTTCAAAGTCTTCGGTCTGGCAGAAGTTTTACTCAATTTTCGAGCGATTTTTATGGGAAAAAGTTACACTAGCGAAAGTTGACCACGTATTACAAAAACTGGTCCAAGTCATAGAGATTCTTTGGAGGTATGAATCACTGAAATATTCTTAATATCTTAAAAGTTAGAGATTAACAAGGAGGTCGTATTTTAAAATTTTTCTAACTGGGTGGCAAAATAAAATAAAACAATTAAACTAATATGTGAATGTATTATTGAATTGAAATTACAATAGATGTTCAAAATTCCTTCCTCTTACTCTCAAATACAACTGGCATCGCCGAATGAAATTTGGTATTATTCGTCTAAATGCACGGGGATAATTTTTTATGTATAAGGTTGCAGATGTGATTTTCTGACGGAGTTGTTCCTCGGTTCCGCTCTCTGTCTCGTACACCATCTCTTTGTAATAACCCCATAGAAAGAAATCTATGGGGTTCAGGTCAGGGGAACGTGCTGGCCATCGAATGTGCCCCCCTCTTCCGATCCAACGACTAGGGAAAGTTAAGTCTAGATGGTCTCTTACGACTCTTGCGTAATGTGGGGGAGCGCTGTCTTGCTGCAACCACATGTCTCGACGGGTTTCAAGTGATACTTCCCCAAGTAAACCATTCAGGTCATTCTGTAGAAATCTCAAGTATGACAGGCCATCGAGTCTAGCAGGTAACTCATGAGGACCTATTAGCTTCGATTTGATCCATACTTCCAGGGACACCCTGTATTTATGGTCGTGACTGTACATACATAAAATCCGTGTACACAGGGTGACGTCAATGCATAATTAAATAAAATAAAATAAAAAGAAAAGTATAAAAATTGCGAATAGGTTACTTACTCCTTTTTTTCCTGTTTTCATTTTAACATTCCTCTACGTATATTATTATACTTTTATAAAGTTTTAAATGTCAGAGTTGTTTTTTCCTCAACTAGTGTTTTGCGTTAACATGCATAAAACTAATTGGATTTGATACCCTAATTATTTTTTTACTGAGGGAGTCGTGACTTTGAATAAATAGTTTTATATTATTTTACTTTTTTTGTTATTATTAGTAGCAATCTAGTGGCTGTCACTGTTTTGTTTATTTAGGTATATGTCAGGAGATATACCTACTGTACTGACGGTGTCTGTTGCTCAGCATCGTGCCATACCTAATTACCTACCTACTTCTGCCTCTCATTCTCAAGGTATTTTTAAAGAAAAGGTACATTTCAATATCTGTACATAATTTCATCAGAATTTGTTCTGCTGTTAATGTGTTAAAATTACAAATATTTTCTTAGAATTAAATTAAAATATATCAGAGTTTAGCGAGAGGACTTTAATTCATCTTTATAGGTTACCAGGTATTAAGAAAACTATGCATCTTAACACAATATTACAGTAACCTACTCTAATGACTTGAATAGCATGCGCGAAGGTAGAAAGGAAAGAAAATGCGCAAGTAAGGCTAGGAAGTAATTGTTTCATTACGGTTAGTGTTCTCTAGCATTTCCAGGTGAATGCTGGACTGACATAACTGGGACATTAGGCGAAGACTGTCACGAGTTACGTGACATGTGGAGAATTGATAATTTATGATACGACAAATGCGTTCTACCAAAACCTAAAACGGGTGATTTTTTTTTTCTCTTTATGGCTCACTCTGTACCGTGGTTTCGTCAGTTACACAAATCGTAGACCCAGAACTAGGATGGAAAGATGTTTTGCTGCATACTAGCTGAGAAATCAATCAATGTTCTACTGCCCAAATCAAATGAATAACCTTTATTCAGCCTATAATAGAGGAGCTCGTGGCTAAGTAATAACAGCCGCACGGGTAGATCCATCAGGTTAAGCTACGTATGCTACGTATGGGTTGGTCTATGGATGGGTGACCATCTTTTTATACCGAGACTCCTCCGTGCCTCGGAAAGCACGTTAAGCCGTTGGTCCCGGCTGTCATTCGAGGATCTTTGACAGTCGTTACGGGTCGTCAGAAGTCCGAAAGTCTGACAACCAGTTTTACCAAGGGGTACCGTATTACCCAGTAACTGGGTTGTGGAGGTCAGATAGGCAGTCGCTCCATGTAAAATACTGGTATTCAGCTGCATCCGATTAGACTGGAAGCCGACCCCAACATAGTTGGGAAAAGGCTAGGCAGATTATTCAGCCTATTATATTCCCACTGCTGGGACGGAAACCTCCTCTCTGTGTGAAGAAGAGGCCCGTAATCCACCACGTGGACCAAGTGCAGATTGGTGGATGTCACATGTGTTCGAATTTTAGTTTCTAGGACATTGGTTTCCTCAAGATGTTTAAACAATCAATAATATCAGGATGAGTTAGAGAGACAGCATACAATCAACTTGGCTAAATGCAGCCTGACCTATTGTCGTTTAGCTCGTGCCAAAGAATTAATTACATTTAAAAACACATAAATTATGCGTCTACGCATCAGCATAGATTTAAAGCCGCAATTGTGCATAGAATAATTAAATGAAATTATCGCTAGTTCTGCAAAAGGGTCATAGTGTTACTTTCGCAACTGATGCATCCAAGGTAGCGTTTCGCCATCAGCTAGGGCTTCATTCGCCAACAGTTCGGATGCGCCCGCGCCGTGTCGAAACTTGCGAGCAAAATCGTGACTTATTACACAAATACTGCTTCTTTGATGGCCATTAACAGTACACGATTTAATTATGAGTATTTGTTTGGTATTAATATTATAGTAGTGGCGTCACGCATGGCAAGACTTCCTTCGTGCCTATACGTAGTTACCATCTACAGCTCAGTTTCACCTCACACACACACGCACACAAATCTTACCCTACTTCGCATCATACTTTTTGTCTATAGTTTTACCTACAGTGCCTCCAGCTCACTGCAACAAGCAATATCTACAATAAGGATTTCATTCAAATGCCAACTCTTCAAAACATATCACGTTTCGTCACGTCATTCAAAACATTCATCCTTTTTTGTTAATTAAGTTTTTGTTTGTCCAGAAATTATATTTTTTGCATCACAGATTAGGATTTTATCTAATGGTATAGTATTGCCTAATGGGCTATTTCTGGCCCCTAATCATAATTATCAATATCTTCATAACGTACTACCATGAACGAAAGTATATTTCATTAGTTTATGGATGTATAAAACATTTCATTGTTTGTCATCATCATTCCAGTGGGTGAACAGCTGGGGATAGCCCTCCTCTTTTTTTGTTATACTTCCTGGTTCCGTTCGTCCGTCATCCAGGTGTTTCCCGCGACTTTGACGATGCCGTCAACTCAGCGCTCTTTTGGACGGCCCTGGTTTATTGGTCTAACCTTGGTCACCCTTTGGTCACAGCTCCTAGGCTCCTAGGTTTCGAGGCGGACACGTCCCGTGAATCACACGCGACATTAAGGCACCGTATAATGTCGCGCGACACCTTTGAGTAGCGTGCCTATTTGAAGGAGCCTTTACTCCATCGGTCACCTCTGCTTTTAACTAGATGTCCTGCATAACAACATTACATCTAGCTATTTGCTCTTAATTTCATAGCAAGTTAATTTGACAAGACTATTACAGGAAAAAATATACTAATCTACGAAAAGTGTTGTAATCATGGTCCCAAATTGCTTGGGTAGCCCTCTTTTAAACAAGGCAAAAATTAAAACAATGATCAAGTAATCCATACTAGCATTGTTCTCAAGAAACAAAGTTTGAACAATTAAATAATTACACCCTACTGCGCTACTATTGAGAACACCCAATTAAATTAGCTTCCGTACATTATACAGAAATGGTTTATCTTAACAATAGGAGAGGCTTAATAGGTAATTTATTGCCAATACTACCTATATTATTATAGTTTGTAGGCGGAAACTTTAGTTCTAGTTTAATAAACAAAGTAAAGGTTTCGAGTAACAGAAGCGGCTGGAAACTATTCTGTCGCCGTAAGGAAAAAGGACCTACCTACAGAAATATTGAAATGGAGAAAAAATATTTTGTCCTGTTTAAACTATAAGATACAAAGGCTGATGCGTCTTTTAAGTGCAAGAATTATTAGGTTTTCGTTAAGTTTATGCCAATAGTAGTCAGATAGGAAATGCCGACCTCATCTAGTTAAAAAAAAAAAACATGATTGACTTGTAAAAGTGTTTGTACAAACCTACTTACAGAAACAAAAATCATTTATCATTGATCAATATAAATATACTGGTAGAAGCGTCTTTTTTGCTGATTCCGAATAGTAAACAAATAACTCTATTTCGAAAAAAAATATCCAAAGAAACAGACCATTAATCGACAAAGTCGATATATTACAAAAAAAGGCTACATTTACCTACCAGCTACTGATATTATCTTCTTCCATTAACAGCAAATTGCAGCTCTACGTAGGTACACTTATTTTTCTGGTAGATATATAAATTTCAGTTACTAGATATACCGTAAAACTGTTACCAGACATACAAACTCGCATGCATTAATAAATTGTGGGTAATTGAGCACAAAAAAGTGTGCTTAGCATATTTAATTATCAATTTATTCACCTAAAGTCGTATATTCACACCTAACCTTCCACTTCGCTGGAATCCATAGAATCCTAGTATGCCTCAATGTTTGTCCATACATGAAGTAAAATTTCCTGTATATAGTTTGTTTCCTTATAAACCACGCTAATTAAGAGACACATATCTTACCCCCTCAGAGCTATTCTGCTATCATCATTTTGTAACACTAACCTTTACTTAAAATTCCGACTTTGTATTAGTTTGTCCGTGTGAGCTTAACCCACCCTGCTGACGTACCTACATTATTTCACCAGCAGTGCTACTAATTCTCTATCTCTGACCTAGGTTTTGATTAACTTATATAGATTGATTGATATATGATATAGATCAGTGGTGGATATAGCCTCTTCAACATCCCTTCAGAAACCAAAACTACAATTTATAGAAACCACTGACAGTATCCCAAAGTAAGACTGTAAGGCCCATTGTACACACACGTTTTAATGCCGTGAAAAACAACGGTTGATTCGCCGTATGTAGGCGCAGTCGTCAGAGTACGTAGTATGGATCACTATGGAAGCTTGTTGACAGACACGGTGGTAGAACAGCATGGCACCGGCGCTGTATGCGTCGTTCGGTGGTTTGCCGTGTCGTACGATCTCACACGGTCATACTACGACGCGGCCAGCGCGCCGCGCCGTACCGTCAAGAAACCGTGCCGTATACAACGAGCTTAAGGGTTTTGCAAAAGACCGAGCTTTTAAATTCGAACAATACAACATCGTTACCTAGGTTTGCAGCTGTTGGTCCCGGCTGTCATTCGTAGATCTTTGACAGTCGTTACGGGTCGTCAGAAACCCGAAAGTCTGACAACCAGTCTTACCAAGGGGTATCGTATTACCTAGTAACTGGGTTGTGGAGGTCAGATAGACAGTCGCTCCATGTAAAATACTGGTATTCAGCTGCATCCGGTTAGACTGGAAGCCGACCCCAACATAGTTGGGAAAAGGCTAGGCAGATTGATTGTTTGCAGCTGCAGTAGGGCCTGCAGTAGGAGCTGCAAATTCGTAGCAATTTAGAACCATGTACGTACAATGTTGTAACGAGTTATCGAGTTCGTCCACGACCGACCCTCATCTCTTGCTATCGTAGGTGCAAACGTGTTTCACACTCACAACACCGCACCGATTCGTGAGGAAGCAATCTGAACCAGCACGTCCCTGTAACTCACGACACGAACACAGTAAAAACATAGACTAGAAATAAATTGAAAATCAATCCAATGCGTTCTCATCTTGTATTGCGTCAAAGATTCACTTAACTAGCAAGAAATATTTTACAAACTTCGGTATATTTTATCGATGAGGCAAGACGCTCGCAATTTAAAGTTATTGAGTATTACATATCAAAGTAATGTACAGCCAGTTCCCATTTTATGGCATTCCAATTTAGTACTAATGCCATTTCTCATATTAACGTCGGTGGATTGTTTGCGTCAGTTAAATTCATGACGTTTTGATAGCATTCTTTGGGTTAATGCATATTTAAGCTCACGTCAAGACAAATTGGACAAACATAATGCCTAAAGGCATTGCAATAAGATCTAATTGATTTTCAACTAATGCTACATTTTTTTTTAATTTATCACATCTTTAAATTTATTTATGCTTCATACAACATAAAAGTAAAGGAATGTACCATAAATAAAAAAGATCATCAATCTATACATACTCGTAGCATTATAATACTTCTTCCTTTAGATAGTTACATGGGCAACAGCGAAGCCTGAAAGGAAGGTAATTTTTATCTTTATTTCTAATTAAAAGGAAATTCTAAATCGATGTTCAACATAAAATTAGAATTTCAAAGTCATGTTATCAACTTCATATTCATTTGATATAGTATGTATGTATGTTGTATTCAGTACATACATTCGCCTGTATTCATTTTATGGTTGTCACGTGGCAAATTTAATGTGATACGAAATTGAGGTCGTAACTTAGAGCAAGCTTCAATTCTATGACAGAATTAATCATCGTGTAATTTATCGATAAGGCCTTGGACTCACTTGAACAATCTTCTTCAAACAGCTATGTTAGTAGAACTCTTCTATACGTCTTTAACTTTCGCACTTGAAAGCGAAAATAGTATCTAACTCTCGTAGACCAAAATGGGATTTATTAACTCGTAATAATTTAGATAAAAAGTACATACACTACCTAATTGACAGCTTCACAAGAAACGGTTTTGTATAATTCTATTACTCTCATACAAATATAATCTAATTATTCTTGACTAAAACTTGAACTTTTAACACTGGAATACTTACCAACATATATTATATACTGCTTTTTGTATAGCACTGATTCATTGAAGAAGCCCTGCCCTTGTTTTCGTCCAACAATAGAAAGTTGGAACGGCACACAAAATAGGATAATACGACTAACTCCAGTCGTGTGTCGAAGCTGACACACACACACTCACACACACACATACACAAACACACTATTTTATATACTTGTACATATTTTTATTATTATTTGAAATCTGCTAGTTTTTTACTTCTTTGGGGGACAAAGAATTAAAAAACTAATATACTTATATAATACTAGCTTTTGCCAGCGGCTTCGCCCGCGTGGATGTTGGAAATTACCCCACGAGAACCGTACATTTTTTCGGAATAAAAAGTATCCTATGTGCTATTCCAGACTATAATCTATCTCTGTGTCAAATTTCATCCAGATCCGTTCAGCGGTTCTGGCGTGATTGAGTAACAAACATCCAAACTTTCGCATTTATAATATTAAGTAGGAAGTAGGATGTGATCCGCTGTATTACTGTGAACTTTACCAAATAAAGTAAACTTTACTAAATACTAAGTGTGTAAATGAGTCCTTACGTCAAGTTACGTCTTACACAACATAGCTAATAGCGATAGCAAATCTAGTAATTATCGACATTGCCACGCCCAAAATGTAAATTAATGGACCAGGATAATATAAAATAATGTTAATGCACCTAGCCTTAATGTCAGGGTCCGAGAAAATGCTATACTTTGACGAGAGCTTAGTAATTAATCAAGAACTATTTATTTTAGTGACGTGTCCTTGTGTAACGCTTATACGAATTTTATTGGAATCTTATACAGGTTTGGTGTTAATAAAGGTGAACGCAGACTTGGCCGCACCGTACTCGCTGCAGTCGCTGCAGTCATCGCTTTTGTTAATGCAACTGCGGCGACTGCGGCGCGGGCATAGAACTTCATAATTATGAATAATTCAAATGCGGCGACAGCGGCGCGTGCGGTGCGGGTCAGGTCTGCGTTCACCTTAAATCTCTGTTGCTCGCAACAGTCGAAATTTCGTTAGCTCAGTCAAGGGCGAAATTTCTAAAATGCCTTTTAAAACTTACTCTTTCCTATTTTCAGTAATTTAGGCGGTAGAAAAGAATGTGTGGCTTTACGCGATTGAATAGAACAAGAAATTCGTTATTCTAAAAGTGGAGGATTTCTGAAAGTGGCACCAATTTTTTTTTTTTTTTGGAAATCGGCTGTCCTGCTGCGGGCACGTGTCTCAGAAGAGTAAACGGCATACCATGCTCAGAGCAAACAAAAAACCAAGACATCGCGTTGTCAACAGTGACGTGAGGCCGGTTTTGTAAACATGTGTGCACTTAGTGAGGTGTAGTTTAATTATAGGTTGGTTGTCTTGGTTTTTATTTGGTTTGAGCCGTGAGGAAAGTTTTGACTATAATTTAGATGTCTATAAGAGCAGGGGAAGGCTAAATCTATGGAAGAAGACGACATTACTATGCTTTACCACACGGGCTGCTCCCAAATAAATTGTGAGAAGTTTATTTTCAGTAGTTTAGTCTGGGCGTTGTAAATGTTAATGAGTCAATCACAGACCTGTTTTCATATTATTATTACATATTTTAATAGAACCCGATACATGCAACTTTGTAATAACTAGTTAAGAACGGAATTATAAATATGAATTAATGTGGTATGTATGAATGTAGGTTTTGAATGTGATTGTCAAAGGGAAAAAATCACAGATCTCGTGCTCTACACGACCTTCGGGTACATTGAAAATGCACTTCAGTCAGACTTTTCATTTTGTACGACGCCTAATCTACTAGATGTAGACCTAATAGTTTTTGTATCGTCTTTAAAGTAATAGAGCTCAAATGCACGAAGTAAAAAAATCCGTAAGGTAAAAAGTACGCCATGCAATTTTGAACTTAAATATAAATATAAAATATTCTTAAGTGTTAGTACTGGCCATCCAGTACCAATGGACACTGCATGTCGTTTGTGGTTTTACCTTAGTTACCAATAAGTGTTGTGTCAAAATAAAACCGATATCAATGTTCATGCGTATATATTTATAAATGAATCCCTCACAAATTGGTAGCAGAGCGTGGTTATTTGCATGATATTTATATCGTTATTTACAAGTATGAAAAATGGCATCAACTACGAGTTATCGTAACATAGAACCTTTGACCAAGTCAAACTACGATACGTGGTGTTTGCAAGGACAAACGGTCCTGATTAAAAATGACTATTGGGATATTGTAAGCGGCGAGAAAACATTACCACCAGCTACGGATGGGGCGGCGAGATTGGCGTTCAAGAAAGAGGACTTAAAGGCAAGGACTGAAATCAGCTGAAATCCTACTTTTATTGTCACCATCAGAATTAAAACAAATTAAAGTCTGCGCGACATCTAAAGCTGTATAGGACAAGTTGAAAGCTACTTATCAAAGCACTGGGCCTGCGAGGAAAGCTACCTTATTAAAACAGTGGGTTCTAAAGAGAATGACCACAGGAGAAGATATACGTGACCACATAAATAACTTGGACATGAATAACATGGACATCGTGGACAAACTCGTAGATATGGATATAATTGTACCTCCAGAACTGCTTAGCATAATGCTTCACTACAGTTTGCCGACAACTTTTGGGAACTTTAGAATAGCCATCGAATCTCGAGACACACTGCCTAAACCTGAAGATCTATCCTGAAGATCTGAAAATAAAGATTTTAGAAGAATACCAAGCAAGGAGTGGAAATGAACAGCCTGAAAGCTCAGAAGCATATTATGCCAAGAAAAACAGGAAAAGGTTGTACTGCAAGAGCTGTAAAAAGAAAGGCCACTCTATCGAGACATGTCGGGGCAAGAAGAAAAATACCAATGAAAAGACAACGGAAGCAAATACAATTTTAACGTTTGTCTGAGCACCGTAAATTCAGATGCTGATAAAAATATCTGGTGTCCAGATAGCGGCTGCTCATCACACATGTGCGTAGACGAATTGATGTTTTCTTCCATGACACCTGAAAATGGCACCTTAAAGTTGGCATCATATAAATACACTAGTAGAATTCAAGGTAAAGGAAGAGTTACAATCAGTACCGATAAACACGGCTACAATTTCAATGACACCTTGTATGTTCCCGATATACGAGTATCAGTAAACCTTTTATCCGTCGCCAAAATAATGGACACAGGAAATAAGGTTGTTTTTGAAAAAGAGAAAGCCTACGTCGTAGAAAAAAGCAGAAACAAGATACTGACTGCTCGAAAGAGAGATGGGCTTTACTACTTTGAATCTGGACGGAAAGAAGCTGTAAACTACACACCAAAAAATGACAGTGACATGGAATGGCATCGCAAACTTGGCCACATAAACGAAAAAGACTTAAAGAAGATGGCTAAAGATAACCTTATGTATGGCTTAAATTTTAATGATGAAGACATGGAAACATGTGAGACCTGCATCAAAGGCAAAATCTATATATATATCTATATAGATATATAGATGTTGCCTTTGATGCAGGTCTATAAAGATAATCTATATAGATCATCATGCCTTATGAACGGTAACCTATGATGATCTATACTCAACCGATAACTTGGAAATAATTCATAGCGACGTTTGTGGACCTTTTGAATGTGAAACATTAGCAGGATCAAAGTACTAAGGTACTTTCACAGACGAATATAGTCGCTATTGTCACGTCTATTTTATTAAAAGAAAGAGTGATGTATTCAACGTCTTCCAAGAATACAAAAATGAAGTTGAGACGTTCCATAACAAGAAAATATAAAACCTGCAGACCGACAATGGTACAGAATATCGGAACAAGGAATTCGATGACTTTCTCACATCGCATGGCATCCGAAGAAGGTTGACCACAGTTTACACCCCTCAACAAAATGGGATTAGCGAGAGGAAGAACAGATCCTTGCTAGACAAAGCCAGATGTCGGTTAATCGAGGCCAAGGCACCTAAAAAGCTCTGGACGGAAGCGGTAGCAACTGCAAACTACCTTATAAATCGTAGCCCTTCCAAAGCACTGAATGGCGAAACACCTTTCAAGAAATGGCTAGCCCGAACACCATGTGGACAGCATCTTCACACGTATGGAAGGAAGACCTTTGTGTTGAAAAAGAACAAACTCACCCAGAGTGCCAAAGAAGGCGTATTCATGGGGTACTCGATGACCTCAAAGGCTTACAGAGTATACATACCTGAAGACGATGATGTAGTGATAAGCAGGGACATAAAAGTCATAGATAAGATGTACTTCGAAAAAGAAGAAAGTCAGAACTATGATAAACTTATTAACGAAAAGGAACAATCTCGGAAACCTGAAAAAGAAAACAAAACTAAATACAATAATAAGAAAAATAAAAGGGTACAACCGATAGAAGTTGAAATAACAGAAAATGAAAAAGAAAATACGTTACAAAATTCCAACGAGCAAGAAGATGAAGTTTCTTCGGTAGAAGAAATAGAATCTTACGATGATGCATCAGATGCTGTCGAAATACCTGAAACTGGGAGGCCGCAAAAAGAGAGGCGTCCACCCGCGTGGGCTACAGATTTTATACTGGACCAGACTGAATAAAGTCACCTACTCTCGGAGATATATCGGATGAAAATGATGATGATGAATACTGGCATGATTCTATAAAAGTCGAGATTAAAGCACATGTTAAGAATGGAACCTGGAAAATAGAAAAGAAGAACAAAGACATGAAAGAAGTGGACTACAAAATGGTTCCAAGAAACAAAATAGGACCTGACAACAACATCACAAAGAAAGCCAGACTTGTAGCACGGGGCTTCACTCAGCGACCAGGCATTGACTATAATGAAACATACGCTCCTGTAGCTAAACTGAGTTCGATGAGATCTGTTGTTGGAATAGCCATGGAAGGAGGCTTGAAATTGAACCAGATGGACGTTACAACGGCGTACCTGAATGGCGAACTAGAAGAAAAGATAGTTATGAAGTACCCTGACTATTTAGAAGAATATCTGACTGAAATCATGGTTGAAGAAAGTAAACAAGAAAATTTAACTTTGTACGACAAAACAATAAGTATGCTAAAAGACATAAAAAACAATCCAAAAGGGAAAGTTTGTAAACTCATAAAAGCTTTATATGGACTCAAACAGGCAAGGAGGCAATGGTATAAGAAACTCGACACAGAATTAAAGAACATAGGTTTCAAAGCATCGGAAGCTGACCCATGTCTATACTTACTAGAGGAAAGAGGAGTTAAAGTCATAATAATCATATATGTCAACGATTTATTAATTGCCTATTATTGCC
The DNA here is from genome assembly GCA_948252095.1 of Dicycla oo. Classification (NCBI taxonomy): domain Eukaryota; kingdom Metazoa; phylum Arthropoda; class Insecta; order Lepidoptera; family Noctuidae; genus Dicycla; species Dicycla oo. Next base: position 23,359,021 of record OX411714.1, read on the forward strand.
TTTTATTATAATAAAAGACCTGTTAAATAAGAAATTTGAGTTAAAAGACTTAGGAACACCTAAACGGCTAATAGGGACAGATGTTACCCACAAGGGAGATGAACTCGACCAGGAAAAGTTCATAGAAGACACTCTTAAAAAATTCAAAATGGAAGATTGCAAAGCCACGTCTACAACCATAGAACCAGGTCTTAAACTAGAAAAAGGAAGAAGAGATGAAAGGAACGATCTGCCCTACAAAAATTTGATTGGCTCTCTCATGTATCTGGCAGTGGCAACTCGACCCGATATTATGTTTGCCATAAGTTATCTCTCCCAATTTAACGACTGTTACGCAGAAGGGCATTTCAAGTGTGCAAAAAGAGTACTGCGATACTGAAAGGGAACAAAAAGCGTCGGTCTTATATTTAGAAAAACTCGCCAAGAACTATGTGGCATGGCTGACGCAGATTGGGGCGCATGCAAGCTCGACCGGAAGTCCTTTTCGGGCTGCTGCTTTAAATATGCGGGAACGGCCATAAGCTGGATGTCGAAGAAGCAAAAGACTGTAGCGTTATTGACTGCCGAAGCGGAATATGTCGCTTTGACCGAAACTGCAAAGGAGGCTATTCATGTGAAAAGTCTATTTAAAGATCTTGGGGCCAACTATGAAAGCATAGTTATATTAAACGATAACCAAGCGGCCCTAAAGTTAAGTCAGAACACAATGGTCACTTCCAAGTCCAAACACATTGACTTAAAAATGCACTTCATCCGAAATTGCATAATGGACAGAGCAATACAGGTCAGATATCTGCGAACCGAAGATATGGAGGCAGATATCGTGACCAAAGCCCTAGCCGGCCCGCGGCTGTTGAAACTGCGGAGCAGCTTAGGAGTTTCCTGAATACTTCTGATGACTATGACGATGCCGTGAAGAGGAGTGTTAGTACTGGCCATCCAGTACCAATTGACACTGCATGTCGTTTGTGGTTTTACCTTAGTTACCAATAATTGTTGTGTCAAAATAAAAGCGATTACAATGTACATGCGTATGTATATATTTATAAATAACCCCCCCAAAATTAAGACTATTTTTGAAAGAAAATCATTTTTTGTTTAACGCAACAACAACGAAGCGATACAAAATAGTTATGAACATAGGAATAATAATTTTAGCCTCAAATATAAAGTTCTAATTAGTTATTTGAAGTATTTTCTAAGTATCGCAAAACAAAATGAATAAAAAAAAAATTAACACATCATTACAAAATTAAAAATAAATACAAATTCATTTCACGATCAAACTCTTAAACACTCTGGGACCATAACAACTATGCGACGCAACGCTCATCTAAGGAGCGTGCTCCCCGAAATTACACCACACAAAGAGCACCCTTCTGCCTAGAATATTAGTGACACAGAGGTCCCGTTTTTTTTTTATGTAGCCCAACTCAAAACCCCGAGGGTTTATTTAAATTTTTTCGATATCGTATTTAGTTTTTGATATATAGTTGATTTTATGACAAAAGACCCTAAAAAATTGATCGAACTTTTCACATTTTTGCGGTTTTCAAGAAAAGTTGCCCTTGTTGATACACGTCTTTTGAGACCTCAATCATTCATGAAGCCACTCACGACACTAAGGCGATGTCGATCGAAAAAACATATTCAATGTTAAAAAATGTGAACAGAGAAGTCGATCACGAAGTGGACACCAGATGTAATAACCTTTCACTATAGGTTATTTAGTAGGATATCAACTGGGTATTGTGTTTGATATACGATATAAGTAGGTATTTCGAGATGCCTTGTTGTTCTAGCTGTCGCAAGCGCTACTGCTGAGCAGGAGGTCCTGGGTTCGATTTCCAGATCGGGCAGTGTTATTGGGTTTTTATATCTGGAATTTCTCAGTAGCAGCCCGGAGTCTGGACTTGTGCCCAGTTCATGGCAATAGGCTCGCCACCTATTGCATGGGACTTAAACATAACAATATGGGTGTACTCTAGACACACCTCTGCCCATGCCTTCGGAGAAACAAGGCGTGTTGTGTAGTGTTATGTTATTTCGAGATTTACCAAGTTACCAATAATAATAATAATCCACCGCTGTATCTCTACGTTGACGTCGTGGTGGGGCTTGCGCGCTCCAAACTTTAGGTCTCTGCCGGTACAGTTTAATTTGCCGGAACGGGTCTAGGATGAGGAGCCAGACTAAGGGAGATACAGAAACGAAACCCGCAGGACAGCATGTGGCGAGCTGTTGGGCAGTAGCGACCCCACGGTCCCTATCTCCAGAGAGAAATCTTGTCCTCATCTCTGGCTTGCCTTAACTGGCCGGCTGGAGTGAACACTGACGAGGAACAGAGCCCCCGCCTCTTTCTTTGCCTTTATTGGCTGGTTTGAGTGGAGATTCGTAAGAGCAAACGTGCTCGGAGGAAGGAAGTATTCCAGTAAGGTGCTGATCTTGACCGTACTTCCAGGATTGTCCTGATAGCCGTGGAATACCTCTCCACTCTTCAAGCATCTCAGGAAGTGTTGCCCCCTTGTCGCTACGTCACTATGTGCTAGCGGCCGTTTCCGGGAGCCCATTATTGAGTGTGCAAGTCACCCCTACCATTTTATCCATGTATATAACATTGGTCAGGCAGGGGACATAGTTCTTGCATAGTTCAAGTTACCCAATCCACTTTAGCTACCCAGACCCATAGCCCAATAAGTTTTGTTTCCACGCACAACAATAGTCTTGCACCAACCGGCTGTTGTCCTTGGGTGCACTTGCATAGTGCATACAGGGATAATCGTCGGTTGGTGCCTCCTTATCATTTAAAATTATTTAAGGGGCCTCTGCGAGTTAGCTTCGGCTCCTCGTACGCCTTCCAAAGGTCCGGGACCCCAGCGTCCCGAGAAATGTAAAATAATAATAATAATAACCTGGGACATTATTCACACACGGTCATCTGATCCCAAACTAAGCTGAGCTTAGTACACTACTTTTTTTTTGTAAATACATACTTATATAGATAATTACACCCAGACTCAGGACAAACAGACATGTTCATGCACACAAATGTTTGTCCTGGATGGGAATCGAACCCACGACCTGCGGCATGATAGGTGGTATCTTAACCAACCACGCCAACTGGCCAGTCAATAAATTACGACAAGCTGCAACATGCTCGAGAAGTTTCCTTCCTGACCCTTACAAATCTATTTTGGATGCCTCGTGTGGGTGGTCGCAACATCGCAAGCAATGAACTTGGGATCTTGCAATAATGTCCCCGGGTGTAAAGTGTTATTTTTGTTTCTCATTTTCTTCATACTTGGTAATAAATAGAGGAAATTTTTGAAGATTTGGTCTACATAGTTGGTAATTAACATATTTCTTCAGTATTACACATAAACACACGTAATTATTATCATTGAGTCTTAAAACATAACTTTACCTGAGTTACACGGAAGCTCCATCATGGAACACATTTTTAAAACAAATAAATATAACTATTATCTTTACAGGTAGCAAAATTTAATTATAAAGCCAGTAGTAGCAGTTTTAACTAACAGATTAATCATTATTTTAATATTTTTATTGCAATTCGTATGTATGTTACAATTATTACGAATCGTGATCGATTGGTAAAACTACCGTTCACCATTTAGTTTACCGATAGCTTTGTATCTTATGATAATAAATGATCAGAAAAAGTCACCGAATCTATTCATAATTATTACGTCATATTAAAGTAGCTTTTCGTGTCTGTCTGTGTGACCGCGTTGTTCTTAAAAACTACGAAACGGATACTGATACGGTTTTCACCATCGTTTAGAAAATGTATTCCGGAAGGTTTATGTATCTTTATACTCGTATATATATAATTCTTTTGTGCGTGTGTATGTGACTGAACTCCGCCTAAAAGGCTGGACCGATTTGATGAAATTTTTGTGTGTGTTCAAGTGGATTCGGGAATAGTTTAGTTAGATTCACAATTCGGTCCACTACAAAATGTTTTTATCTATAAGTAAGGTACCCGTGCGGCTCAGACGCGTTGGAAAGAAATAGGTACCTCGGTAACCTTACAAAATGTACTACGAATGCATGAATTCAAGATATTAGGTATCTATATCAATTAAGACACGACAGGTGCACAATTTCTGAGCAGTAAACCTAACAAAAATACTAGGCTTGCATGAATAAACTATAATATTTGATTTATTAGTATTATGCTTCTAATAGGATTCAGATGATGATGAAATGATGAAATGAAATTTGGCACACACATAGTTTATCCCGGTAGTACCTACGTTTTCGTGGGTTAATTCCACGCCGGCAACGCCGTTGGCAAAAGCTAGTATTATATATGTATCATATATTGAATGCGTTCAACTTACATAAAATACAGAAATGTCGATGTTTTGTCAAATCGTAAAAGCCGTGCGAAGCAGGGGCGGATCGCTAGTTAGTCAATAGGTCGATATACTTTGTAAAATATAATAATATATTTGCAACAAATTAGTTTTATTGACAAATCTAGCATGTAATTGCAATAATAACATAATTCCTATGCATATTTTAGAGCCGTGAAAAATGGCGGTGTCAATTAATTTGAAGCAGTCTGTAGGATCTAGTTTCAAGACAGCAAGCTAGCGGCACTACACAATGTCACAGGAAACAGAAATCTGTTTAATATTACCTACATTATTTATTGCTTTTGAGTTAAAGATTGATCAAGCTAGATGCGATAAATATTCATACAATGTACTCGTAAATTAATTTGTTTTTCGTGTTTAGGAGAATCTTGTTGTGTCAAAACATATCCTGAATATTTAGAGCCTCAATATTTATTCCTACATATTTAGAAGAAGAGATTTCTGACCGGTTGGACCATGTGAAAGACTCAGTGTTCTAACACTGAGTCTTTCACATGGTCCCTGGGCATATCACGGTCACTTTTTAGGAATCCTTACCCGAAGGCTACCAAACGGAACCCTATTACTAAGCCTCCGCTGTCCGACCGTCCGTCCGTCTGTTTATCTCTTTATTTTTATTTTATTTATCTCAACATCATATTACAGGCACAAGTTATTAGAATGCACAATCTTAAATAGAGAAAGGTGTCTGAGGTAGGAGGGTCCTGAGTTACAGATCACCCGGCTCTTTTAGATACTTAGGACAAGTTAAATTTACAAAATGGTTAGAGTCAAGATATTATATAATATAAGTCTGAAATCGCAATTAGGTAGAAGCAAAACCTAGAAAATTAAAAAAAGAAAATTAAAAAAATAAATTTAAAAAAAGCTGTAGGTACTTACAGTAACTACTAGTTAACAAAATTCAGAATATAAAAAAATAAAACATTAATTTAAAGAAAAGCACATCAAATATATAACAAAATAAAATTTAAAAAATGAGCATAGCAAAAAAAAATTGAATGGAAATGAAAAATGGTGAGTGATGAATGTTTGTATGTGTAGGAGTGTGAGGTAATGTGTGGGTCTTAAGACACTGGTTTTAATAAGTTTCAGTGGCAATGTAGTCAAGGTTTAATAGCCATATGCGTAATTTTGTTTTACAAATAGCTTTTGTATGCGTGTATATAGATATTTTGTGATTAATTGAGTTATAAAGAAAAGTACCAAGAAAACAAAAACTTTTGTCAGCGGGCTGTACCTATCTCATAAGTCGTAATAGGTAGACAGTTGAAATTTTCAAAGATGCGTAGTTCTATTGCCGCTATAATAATAAATAATAAAATTAAACTAAAGTTAAAAATTAAAAGGGGTCCCCATACAAGAAACCTGTTTAGTTAAACAGAAGTTTTTTTTTTTTTTTAATATGTTGTGTTAAATATTGTAGGGTGTTACGGAACCCTTCGTATGCGAGTCCAACTCGCAATTGGCCAGTTTTTTTTTTTATTCTTTGGTTTTCTTTCTTGTCAGATGACATAATATTATTATATATGTGTGTACCTACATAGACTCAAGTCTCAAGTCCGCCATTATTTGCAAATGTCCTAACACTAGTACGACAAATCTAGCCATAGTACAGCGATGTGCATATAAAAACTGGTATCGTTAGAAGGTCGAGCGGCACAATGCAGTTGTTATGTGACTGTAGCTTCATCAACGTGCTCCTACTAATGAGTTAATGTCACGGCTCTGCTCTCTATGAGTATTATTATATACCTAACAAGTACCTCTATTTACATGCACGCCATGATTGCTGCTTTTTCTAGCAATTCTAGTGAATCCCGGCTTGTAATCATTTGTAAATATCAACATACTCTTGTCCTTAACCATTACTTGTCTCTTCTTGTTTGTCCTTTCTTCTCGTTGGTATGAATTTATCCCAAGAACAAACTTAACACTGTAGTTGAAAAGTTGTTCTCCCATACATTCCAACTGTGAATGTAAGTTTGTACGCACATTATTGAGAGAGATTTTCCTATAATCTATAGGTATAGAACTATTTTATCTATTTTTTTCAAAATGTTTGGATCAGCAGTTTCTGAGATAAGGGGGGAATGGTCAATTTTCGTCTATTTTCTTAAATAACTTAAAAACAGTTTACATTAAAATTATAAAAGAAATATATTGACAGGCCAGTTGGCGTGGTTGGTTAAGATACCACCTATCATGCCGCAGGTCGTGGGTTCGATTCCCATCCAGGACAAACATTTGTGTGCATGAACATGTCTGTTTGTCCTGAGTCTGGGTGTAATTATCTATATAAGTATGTATTTACAAAAAAAAAAGTAGTGTATGTAGTATATCAGTTATCTGGTTTCCATAGTACAAGCTCTGCTTAGTTTTGGATCAGATGACTGTGTGTGAAATGTCCCAGGATATTATTATTATTATTATTATATATTTTACACTCTCAGAGTAATTCCCTTTTATTTGATATATCACACGATACAGTTTGAAAAACCTTTTTTTTTCATTTACTTTTTTGCCTCCCAAAATTGACCCCATATTCAAAATTCATTTATCTATTTACGATATACGTTCGTGTTTAGGTCATAAAAATTCATACGTGTACCAAATCTCAACTTAATCGGTCCATTAGATTCGGAGCAAATTGGGTGTGCCAGACGGACAGACAGACAGACAGGCACATGAGTGATCCTGGAAGGGTTCCCTTTTTTCCTGTAGATGTACAGAACCCTAAAAAGAAAAAATACCACTTCCTTGCAAAGAACTGAGTCGCAGCACTCGCAGCCGTGCCTGTAAGGTTCCTCTGACAGGCGTGACGTGACAGCGCCACACGACTCTAGTACAAAAATTTCTGTGGAAACTTCATGGAAATTGTTTTACTGGAATCGCGACGCACCTGTCTGCGGGAGCCTTTATAGTTATAATAAAAGCTCAACCAAGGAGCCAAAATTAAATCCAGTATGTATTATTAATTCCTTGTAGTAAACGTACTTCATTACACAACATTTAGGTGTATCTAAGCCATTAATACTTATTTATGAGTACAAGTAGAGTTATAAGGACATAAAAGAGGAGCGGCTCATTTAAGTGTATAAAGATGAGCCAAGACCCGCGAATACCTATTACGTCAGTTTGTAGTGTCATGGTTTTCAATTGAGTAGGTTACCTATTTTAATAACAGTTACATCATTACGCCTTTATGCACCGTAGGGGACGGCAGGAACCCACGTTTTGACAGTTATGATAAAGTCCTATTTAATATGAAGATATGCTGTCATAAATCCAGACTCCGGGCTGCTAATGAGAAATTTATAAAAGAAAGATTTTTACAAAAAAAAAAAAAAACTACAACAACAGTGGCCAGGAAGCGAATGGGTGAATATTTGACCTTTTAACCGCCGTCATTACCTTCCGCCAAAAGTTGATGAAGGAGAATAAATATCGTTAATGAAATATTTCATCAATTCCCAGAATCTGCTTAAGGACCAGAATCAGGAATTGCTGAAATATTTCATTAAATATATTCTCCTTCATCAACTTTTGGCGGAAGGTAATGACGGGCGGTTAAAAGGTCAAATATTCACCCGAATGGAACGAGTTGGACTCGCATACGAAGGGTTCCGTAACACCCTAAAATACACTACATATATTTAAAAAAATACTTCTGTTTAACTGAACTCGTTTCTTGTATGGGGTACCCCTTTTAATTTTTAACTTTATTTTATTTTTATTATTTTTGTTATCATAGCGGCAATGGAAATATATAATCTTTGAAAATTTCAACTGTGTACTTATTCCGGTTCATGAGATACAGCCCGCTGACAGACAGACGGACGGACGAACGGATAGCGGAGGCTTAGTAACAGGGTTCCGATTGGCAGCCTTCGGGTAAGGATTCCTAAAAAGTGACCGTGATATGCTCCCTAGGACCATGTAAAAGATTCAGTACTTATTGGCTTTCATAGATTTACGTGATTGATTCATAGAGCACAAGAATGTAGAAATAAAAACAATAGAAGATAAAGTCAATAACAACATCAATATACAAAAGTGGTCTAACAGAACACTAACTCAAAAGTGACCCTTGGTTCGCCTAATTGTGTGGAGTGTGGAGTTGTGGAAGACTTACATCACTTATTGATGGACTGTGCTAGATATGAGTCTAATAGAAATTACCTGATTGGAGTATTGAGGTTGAACCTGCTTGAAATAGGCACATTCCATAGAATTCTCTCTCAACCAAATGGTGATGATGCGAAGAGTCTGTTCAGGTTCATGGCCCAAATGTAAACTGTAGCAGTGTGTGTTTAGGGTACGATGGGACTGTCATACGCATTGCGATTATAAAAGTCCCTAATTAAATAAAGAAAAAAAAAAAAGTGACCCAAACAATGTTAATAAAATTTATATCGGACCACCGCACAAGCTTCTTTTACCAAATGAAAAAAGAATTTTCAAAATCGGTCCACAGTTGACAAAAATATCGATGAACATACATAAAAAATACATACAGACGAACCTACGTAATCCTAAACGCTTTGCTCGACTTGTGAAGTGAACCACTGTAGTATAATTTTCACTGTAGTATAATGGGGTGGTAATGGGGAGCACACAACAACCGGACTCCCCAAATCACTGCGCGTGGTTCATCCTGCCACTGACGGACGAGACGCTGGCGACCGACCGATAGCAATATAACCATCCAACAAGCTAACCTAAATTTTTCAGAGCGATGTACGATGGCTGGAACATCACCTTGCCGAACTTAAGGTAGAGTTAGGGCGCATTAACTGCCATATACTGGGGTTATCTGAAGTCCGAAGATAGGGGGAGGATACGATAACCCTGGAGTCAGGCCACCTATTCCACTTCCGCGAAGGCAGCTCTCCCCAAGCGGTGTGGGTTTTCTGGTCAACAAAGAACTCACTAGCAGCGTTGTGGAAATCAGTAGTGTGGAAATCAGTAGCGTACCTTGTACTGAAAGTCACTGCCAGGTACTACTCGTACCTGAAACTGGTACAAATATATACGCCGAATTCGACATGCTCTGACGAGACAGCCGAGGCCATATACGAGGATGTTCAACGTGTGTGTACGAGGCCATGTCCAAGGCAATGCACTGTACGGCAAAGGCCCGCTACATGGTAGACTTCATTGCCAAAGTGTGATTACAAGACCGCGGTGAATCGAAAGTCGGACTATTCGGTATGGGGCGCAGAAATCATAAGGGGCAAATGCTGGTCAACTTTTTCGAGTCGCAGGGGCTTTTCTTGGCGAATTCGTTCTTCGAAAAGAAACCCCAAAGGAACTCGACCACAAAAGAAGTGGGCAGAGCCACGATAACGTGACAAGGGACGAGATAATCTTCATCATGACACACAAATTACACAAAAAAACACATATTTAGAGATGTCTCTGTGATCAATAGGTTTAATACCGGAAGCGATCATAGGCTTATCCAAGGCACTCTAAATATTTAGAGTGCCTTGGATAAGCTGACTGATATCAGTAGAGCGGAGGTGCGATGGTTCTTTTCTTAAAAAAATTGACAAAACCTTGCTGAAAAACTATAGACCCATCTCACTTCTGAGCCATGTATACAAGCTGTTCTCGAGAGACGTCACGACCCGTCTCGCCAGGAGACTTGACGAGTTCCAGCCACCACAACAAATCGGTTTTCGAAAAGGCTTCAGTACCATGGACCACATCCATACTGTTCGGCAAATTATACAGAAGACCGAGGAGTACAACCAGCCGCTGTGTATGGCATTTGTGGACTACGAGTAAGGCTTCGACTCCATTGAAATATGGGCAGTTCGGGCCTCTCTGCAACGATGTCTAATTGACTGGCGCTACATTGAAGTGTTGATATGCTTGTATGACCCTACCACGATAACTGTCTAAATCCAGGATCAGAAAACCAGCCCCATCCAACTGCTCAGAGGGGTGAGATAGAGGGATGTCATATCCGCGAAACTGTTTACCAATGCGTTGAAGTACGTCTTCAAGATCATGGACTGGACTGAACAGGATATCAACGTGAACGGGGCGTACATCTCACACCTTCGCTTTGCAGATGACTTCGTCATAATGACAGAAGCACTGGAACAGTTAGACCAAATGGTGCACAGCCTGAATATAGCCGTTCGGTTGGCCTAAGCATGAATTTGGACAAGACAAAGGTCATGTACAATTCACACGTCTTGCCGAGCCAAATCCACATCGAGGTGTCGCTTCTCGAAGTTGTGAAGGAGTACGTCTACCTAGGGCACGTTATTCAGCTCGTTAGACACAACTCTAAGAAAAAACTGCCAGATGGATTCAGTTAGGTTGGACAGCGTTTGGGAAACTTCATCAAGTCTTCTCGTCGTTTATCCCGCAATGTCTGAAGACTTAGGTCTTCCACCAGTGCCCGTTATGACATACGGTGCCAAAACGTGAACACTGACAGTCGGGCTGGTCCACAAATCTAAGGTCGCTCAGTGCGCTATGGGGCGGGATATGCTCGGTGTTTCTTTGATGGATAAAATCACAAATTAAATTATCCGGAAAAGAACCGGAGTTACCGACATAGCTTGCAGAGTAAGCAAACTGAAATGGCAGCGGGCTGGCCATGTTTGTCGAAGGACCGATGGCCGGTGTAGCAGACGAGTCTTGGAGTGGAGACCGTGTATCGGCAAGCGTAGCGTGAGATGCCCCCCAGCTAGATGGACCGACGACCTTAAGAAATTGCTAGGACAGGCTGTATGCGGAAGGCGGAGGACAAGGTGTTGTGGCACAGCCTGGGAGAGAACTATCGTAGTCCAACTATCGTAGTCCGACTACGATAGTCTGAGTTGATTGAGTATAATTTACAGTAGACATTAAATTCTGTTCTCAAATAATTAGCAAAAAGACCCCCAACTTTTTTCAGAAGAACATTTTCTCGATTGAGGCCAATATAATGTAGCGCGCTAAATACGCAATAACGTTATTGCAAATTATTTACATAATTGTAGAAATATAACAGTTATGATACTTGTTGAACATTTATTTTTATATACTACGGCTATCGTTAAAGTTTACTCGAATATTTATTTAGCAATTACCTTATATTTTAAATGTCATGGCAATTTTTCAGTAGTATAATTTCTGGTATATCATTTCACTTACTTATTGAATACCTACATTTTTTTTTCAGGTTTTAATAGAAGTCAGTTTGTTCTCGGTTTGAGGTGATAAAAAAATGAAAATAAAAAAGGTGTGCGGTCGGGGGACCATCATCAAGAATGAAGTTCCGTGAGGATCATTTTCAAAAATTACAACTTAGTTCAGTATTGAGGTAATACGACCGGCCGCTCACAATGCTCGTCTGCTCGAATCTCGATACTCACACGCACACACACTCGTATATAATAGAAAGAGACAGATAGAAAGTCGCATGGCGGGGGCAAAACGCTTTTTCCTTACGTGATGATTTCACCAGTCAATTCGGACCACAGGAACTTAGTTCCAAAAAGCGGTTATTAATTTCTTACTAATAACTATAGAGTTGAAACTTGTTGTAGAATCAAGTATATTTTACAAATTATGTTAGTATGTTAGTAAAAATAAAAAGAAACACTTAACTTCATATTAAGTGTTGTGCGTTATTATCGTCGTTGATAAGTTTTTAATGTAAGGACCGCCCGGTTTAAGGCGATGACGTAATCGGGCATAATTTCTACTCCAACTAACATTGATTAAGATACATATATGTATACCTAGTCTGCCTCGTAATTGATTTTCCACGCTAAGGTCGTCACAGTGTTTCTTTTTGAAATGAAAACTATGCGCGCTTTGCTCTCTTTCTGATCAGTGACCGAAACTTAACCGTCACGCTCGGGTTGGTGACGCAAAATTGGGTATACTCAGCTACAGTCAGTCGGTGACGCTGTATCGCGTATGTTTTCACATCTATGGGTCTGGTCATAAGCACACCCCCCTTTTTTGTCTTTGTGACAGTTGGATAATTTCAACCTCTTTGAAGTTTCAATATAGAGGGAGAATTACTGTTTAAAGTGGTAAAGGAATAACAAGGTCAACTATGCAACAACAGTCTTTTTTTTTTCGTGGAGAAATGCTCATGCATACTGCACTACCATGGAGAGATAGTGCAGTTTTGTGGGATTTCAACCCACTAAAACTTCACGGTATCCTCCTCTGCCGCTTGTGGCGGGAACACGGGCACGCGTTAGCACTCACCGCGAACCCGCCGCGGCTGTGGGGAGTACACACCCTCACCGGCGCACCAGAACACTATGCACGCCGTGACCACCCCAGGGACCAAACCAGCACATGGGTGCTAGACAACCCCGTATCTAGGCACCCTTGGTCCCCTTGCGACCGGTCAGGTCAGTGGCCCGGCTGCCTACGCCACTGCCACGAAATACCGACACTCCTTTTCCCGTGCGGCCCCACTGCATCCGCCATCAGACGGTGGCGAACCCGTTAAGACCGCGGAAGGTAGGGAGAGTGGCGCACCGCAATACCGGCACTCCTCTCCCGCCGCGCGGCTTCCAACCCTCAGCTGCGATGCCTCCCAGACGACATCGCGGCTCGCCACAGTTGCGATGTCGCCCAAGTGGCAACGCAACCTACTTGTTGACCGCTACTCCTCAGAATCCTCTTCGCTTCACCGTGGGGTGACCAAGCCACGGCTACTGAGCCCCCCCGCCTCGACAATGCGGGGACCCACCGCTGGGATGCAACAACAACCTACATGCTACACTTTTTCGTAGCCAGGGTGGCGACGAAGTCTAAGTAGGTAGTTGGATTAATATTATTAGAAAAACTAAAATTAACATAATTATAAATTTAAGGTCAACAGCTTTTTAATTTCTGTTTCCTTATTAAATCAGTTTTAATCGTATAAATTAAATCCTAATCATGTTGATCTCGACAATACGTTTGCAGCACGCGTTATGTGACGTCATACATGCTACGTAACGGAGGCGTGACTAAAAAACCTAGACCTTTGATTTCATGATATGCGGGACTTGATAAACCCATTGATTCATCAAGCATGCCTTCTCTGATCTTGGAATACTTTGCTTTATATTTATTGTACCTTATAGCCCTTAAGGCCTCAGCTCTCATGCACGATTCAATTCCGAGCAACTTCCAATGTGACTTTTTCTATTCACATGTACTTTCTGAGTTTATTTCCGACATTACTGACATCGGTAATTGTAAAACATCGTGAAGAAATCTGGCTTTATCCTAACTAATATTATAAATGCGAAAGTGAGTTTGTTTGTTTGTTGCGGTTTCACGGCTGAACGTATTTGGATGAAATTTGGCACATGGGTAGACCATAACCTGGAGAAGGACATAAGCTAATTTTCATCCTGGATCACAAATGAAGTCGCGGGCAACAGCTAGTAACGACTAGCTGTTGCTAGACGCTGTTAGACGGGTAGGTTATTTCAGACTTGGTCTTTACATTAGAAATTACCGATTATTTATACCGGCTAGTGTGAAGATCTTTCATTCTATTTAGAATTCCAAATTCAAATTCATTTTATAATATAGCATGACATAAAAAAAATCAGTTGTTCATTTGTTTTCCCGCCGTTCGATTTTTCTTTGATATCGATCAAAATCAAAATCAAAATCAAAAGTCATTTATTCAAACTAGGCTGAGAATCAGCACTTTTCGAACGTGAAAATTACATAAGACAGTCCCCCAAAACGCCCGCCCGTCACCACTTCCTAGTGCTTTAGCTGAGGAGAAGAAGTGGCGCAACAAACTCCTCAGCAGCACAGCTGTCTGTTCAGTTAAATAAAAAAAATAAAAATATATATAATACAACACTGTGCAAAATACATGCAAGTACATTACGCAACACAAACATTAAATTAAATTTAACCATCCGCTATAAGTCAGCTAGCACACGCCAATATACTTAAAAAAAGAAGAAAAAAAAATCGAAAATTCGAAAACTATACTCAAGCAGAATCAAAATACAAACTAAAAACGTAAGCAGAACTTTATACCTATATTGAAAGCCTCCAGTAATAAAGGGCGTGCCCACTTACATATAGCCGTAACTCGGAAGTCACAGATGATAAACTAGGACCATCGAAGTAAAATAAACGAGTTAAATTATTAATAACAAAACAAAACCAAGGTCAGCAAGACGACCAGTCACCACAAGCAGCACCCGTTCACGAGCATAACGCAAAGATCAGCCATTACCCCCCTCGCCATATTTGAGGGAAGGAGGCAACCCGACCCCCGACGCTACCGCAAGCAGTGACATCTAAGGGAGCATGACGAACCTGCTGCCGGTTGCTCAGACAAGAATAATTATGATCAATTGTCGAGGTCACTAGCTAACCACATATTGCAATACCACTCATAAAAAAAAAACATTGTAATGAGTAGATTATGTCAATGATAAATAAAAATAAAATAAAAATAAATTGATCTTTACAGTCAAAGAAAATAAATAATTATATGAACTCATATAACCTGTCAGTAGGTATGCTAATTCTGGAGAAAGAACATAAACATTGTCTTAAGTTAAACACAGCGACCAACTATTCTTATCGTTTAAGTAGTCGTTGATAGAATACTTATATATTACTTTGGCTTTAAATGCATTGTAAGGTAAATCTAGCAAAGAAGAGGGTAGCTTGTTATAAAAGGATATACCAAGCCCAACAAATGAGTTATGAACCTTATGAAGCCGGTGAAATGGAGCACGTAATTTGTCCTTATTCCTGGTGTTAACATTGTGAATATCACTGTTTTTAGTGTATACATGTATATTTTGTCTAATATATAAGATGTTGGCGAAGATGAATTGTGATGCCACCGTGAGAATACCAATATGTTTAAAAAAATCTCTCAGAGAAATTCTGGCACCGATGCTTCTGTAATCATGGAAAAATCGAAATTGCGCGCTATTTTCGAATACGATTTCAGTCGTGCCACCAACGCAACACAGACCACGCAATATTAACGACGTGTATGGACAAGGTACCGCAAGTGAACGCACGGTGCGTTTTTGGTTTGATCGCTTCTGTTCTGGAAATTTTGATCTCAACAATTAGCCCACGGGAAACATTTCAAATCCAAGGAGGTGGTGAAAACCGCTTTTAAAGAATTTATCGACTCCCGTTCCCAGGATATCTATAGCAGAGGCATCAGCGAACTTTTAAAAAAATTGTGTGATTTTTGACAAGCTTTTATTTAACTTGCAATGTTTGTATGTACTAAGTGACCAAAAAAATAAGGAGCAAGACAGCTATGAAGTTATTGGAATTGGAGGGAACACCGGAACGGTGATTGATATTGTACGTTTTATCATCACTGCCGAAAGCGAGAATCGACTGCTCGTCACTACGGGAAGCGCGGGTGCCGAAACCGTATTCCTGTCATGCGCCTAATTGTTTTGATCAAGTGCTATGTATGTTCAAAATTGCAACTAAATTTTTCAATAGATGTAATTAAGACTTCAAAAAAAGGAGTTATCAATTCGATATGTAATATTATTGGATCTGCGAGATATTCACATATGATGCTCTATTAGAGCTTCCAAGCAAATATACAAAATTTTATAGACATATGTTTGTATGTATGTATGTTTGTCCACGCATATCTCCGAAACTATTAATCGGATCGTGACCATTCTTTTTTTGTTAGCTTACATTTACTCCAACTTAGGGCACAGTGAAAGTTTCATCAAAATCGGTTTAGTAGTTTTCAAGATAATGGAAGATGACCAGGTAAGTGCTTATTGGTCCTCAGTCATGGAAAGAGTTAGGATGACCTAGCTTTCAGCATTTATCTAATTGAGCACGGGTGCTACAACATGATACTTTCTGAAGGTCTGATGATGACCAGGTAAGTGCTTATCGGTTCTCAGTAACGGAAATAGTTAGGATGATCAAGCTTTCAACAATTATCTAATTGAGCACGGGTGCTACTGCATGATACTTTCTGAAGGTCTGATGATCAGGTAAGTGCTTATCGGTTCTTAGTAACGGAAATAGTTAGGATGACCAAGCTTTCAACAATTATCTAATTGAGCACAGGTGCTACTACATGATACTTTCTGAAGGTCTGGTGATGACCAGGTAAGTGCTTATTGGTCCTAAGTAATGGAAATAGTTAGGATGATCTAGCTTTCAGCATTTATTTAATTGAGCACGGGTGCTACTACATGATACTTTCTGAAGGTCGGATGATGACCAGGCAAGTGCTTATCGGTTCTCAGTAACGAAAATAGTTAGGATGTCCAAGCTTTCAACAATTATCTAATTGAGCACGGGTGCTACTGCATGATACTTTCTGAAGGTCTGATGATAATCAGGTAAGTGCTTATCGGTTCTTAGTAACGGAAATAGTTAGGATGATCCAGCTTTCAACGTTTATCTCATTGAGCATGGACGTTACTACATGATACTTTCTGAAGTCTCTTGATGACCAGGTAAGTGCTTATTGGTCCTCAGTAATGACAGTAGTTAGGATGACCTAGCTTTCAACGTGTAAATGTGACGTCCTGGCTTATTGATTCGAGCTATGGGTGTGGTGTCAAAGGGAAAACATCTCAAAACCTTTGTCAAATTCTAGTGTAATATTTATAACAAAACTATTAACTACAAATAAAATATTCCAGTTTTTACTAAAAACTAAAAATTACGAAATAAAAAATAATTTAAAAAATTAAATCGACTTCAAAAAGAAATGAACTCAAAATTATGAAATAATTTTAATTTTGGAAGTCGGTGGCAAAAATTTAAAATACAGATCGCAAGACACCGACTTCCGAAATTAAAATAATTTCATAATTTTGAGTTAATTTCTATTTGACGTCGATTTAATTTTTTTAAATTATTTTTTATTTTGCATATATGTTTAGTTTGGATGACAATGCATGGTAAGCTAAGTGACGTCATTATCAATCCAATATGGCGGACGGCCCAAGACGGCGGACTAATTATTTTTTTGAGCACTCTCATGGTATGGGTATCAAATGAAAGGGTTTGCTGAGAAGAATACGAAAATATTAAAGTTCTATGTTTACGTAAGTTTTATTTAGTACTTTTAGTTCAATAAAAGCTTTTTTTTAAAAAGATTTTTACTTATATTTTATTTCTATGTAAATCGGCAATTTCAGTAAAGACCTATTGTAAGTCTGAATTCGCTAAACCTTCTTGAGCAAGCGTGGCGATCAATGCTCACATCTTCTCTGTATGAGAAGAGGCCATTGGACAATAATAGGCTAGTTTTATTATATTTACATCCGACTGCCAGCAGTATGTTATACTCCAAACATCGCCATGGTGTCGAGTTGTGGAATTCG
Organism: Dicycla oo; assembly: GCA_948252095.1. Lineage (NCBI taxonomy): Eukaryota > Metazoa > Arthropoda > Insecta > Lepidoptera > Noctuidae > Dicycla > Dicycla oo. The sequence goes on from OX411714.1 coordinate 23,376,767, forward strand.
TGATGATTTCCTAATAGTTATAGAGTTCTTTTTGTACCGTGTTTAGCTACTGTATTGTAAAAGAGGTTCGAAGTGAACTTTCAGAATATGTCTAACAAAGCTTTCAAATGTTTTAGGTTTTGTGACTCACAAATTACGGTTGCCTTACCTACTTCTGTTTTAAACTGTTACATATTCAAATCCTTGAATATGACGAAATACAGCGCGAATGGAAAACGGTTCAATAAACTTTGAATTCTTGATGATACCTAACTAGCGATATTTCAAAAGATGCGCCGGTTGTGAACTTTTGTAAAAGATGAACATTTCCGATAAACGTGAGGTCGCATTCCAATGCTGTAAGAAGCTTGTCGAACTATTATTCTAAAACTTAATAAAAATGAGCATAACAGATATTGCACTGAGAATCGACAAAAAAATGGTGATTATCTAGAGCAGTGGTGGCCCAGTGGTACCAGCAGCGACTTACGAGTTGCAGGTCGTGGGGGTTCGATCCCAAGCAGCACTTTACTTTGTGTAAATTATTACATCACCACTGCTCTCAAAACGGTGAAAGCAAAACATCGTGAGGAACCGGCATGTCCTAGAACCAAAAATTCGAAGACATATGACCGCATTGGGCCCGCGTGGTGGATTACTGCCCATTCCCGCAGTGGGAACATTATAGGTTGTATTAACATTATATATATGTATTATTATCTAAGTGGCTCTGCCTTGGCAAAATTTTTACTATATCTCTTATGATAACATCACCACTTACCGTCATTACTTACGAAATAAAAGTATATTATTGTAAATGGAAATAAATCGATGTCCAATATACATTCGATTGCCGATAGTTCACAATTAACATAACAAAAGACATCCAATCATCAATCGTAACACTATTTACATTATCCAATTTATTCTGAAGCATTAAAGTACCATGATTTAATATGCATACAACCTTCACGGCATCACATAAATGCAATTATTAAATGATTTATGTTCGGTAGCCCTGCTCACGCGCAGCGGCGCGGGCTCAGGATAACAGTCTAATTGAAGACTCGTCTGCCGTCGATCACGGCTCACGGCCAATCTGTACACGAGCATGACTGAAGTATTGAAGCTCTGTTGATCTAGTTCTTGTTGGATAAAATGCTGCTTTATTATTTCTTGTGCAGAAGTAATTAAATTTATTTGTGAAAATAAGTTAAAGCTGGTAATTAACACATAACCTGGTATTTTTAAAGGTAGCTAGGCCTGGTGTTTTTAGGTATTTCTAATGTGGAGCAAAATTACAGCTTTCGAACACATGGAAATCTATGAAAATAGCTGTCAAACAGAATTCGATAGAACATTTTCAGCAAAACTGAACGTCTTTGAAAATGTATACTAGGGTGTTCCGAAAATTGTTAGCCACAGAATAAATACAATCTTGAAATTAAAATTAAATTAAATTAATTATTTACACAAATCAATTCTTGAAACTATTTTGAATTGACGGCTAAATCTCAAATAAAATCAATACAAATCTCCTTGGTGAAAACCAATGGCCACCTATATGTAGTTCGTTCTTTTGTTTGCAACAATGGATCTTTTCTTGCTATGATTTTTCGACCTCCCGCAAGATACATTTTTTAAATGTTTCCAAAGCTGGTTCATCCGAATATATAAGTGCTTTGGGTTAAAGGGGAGTATTTTGAATAGCTTTAAATAAACTTTTTTCGTATTCTAACTTCTACTCACATCACCCAATCTCAAGTCACTTGGCTTTATGGAATATTTATAGTACATTATCAAAACACGCCGTAAAGCAACATTTTAGCCGCCATCCGCTTTAAAATTCGCCTCGTACTCGGCGCTCGTGATATGATTTTTATTGATGCACACCTGCATGTTTGGCAACCTACACGCTTATTGGAACCTGCTTGACACATTTGTCTAGACAAATTTGGCTTTTTAGCACCACGAACATGCAAAATCAGTCTAAAATGTCTTATGTATTATTGAAATATACAAGATTTCGAAATAATAATCCACTGTTGCTAGTAAACGGAATGATTATAAAGGTTGTAATTAAATTCTCGTTCCAGAACAACTTTACTAATCGAATAATATCTAGTTAACTGAAGCTTAAGCAGTAAAGTTTTATAAAATATTAGGTCATAGACCAGACAGCGCATAGATAATTTACAGTCACCACGCAGCAGTGGCACACTTCCACTACGAAAATCGCCATTACTGCTAGTTCAGAGTCAAATAAAATTAGCGCTGTCAATGGGAAATGTGCCCAAAAGGCTGGCAGCATTGCCACTTGAATGGCAATGCTGATTCTTTGGGCTAAAAATTATTTGTATATTATAATTAAGATTTATCACAAATAAAAATTTGATATCATTGGTAAAGTTTAATATTGCATGTTGCATGTAATGGATGGCGAAAATAATTCCCATAAGTTCCTTTTTTCTCTTCTAAATATGTTAACAGGAATCTCGCACACAGAGAAACTGAAAGCTTCTTAGCTTAATAATAATAACAACATATAGGTACATAGGCATTCTGTAGCATACTTTCAGAAAATATCAAAAAATTAAATTCGTATAATATATCTGCGCATGATTCACGCAGCCTAAAAATTTTATTTCATCCGCTGAAATAATACCTGACCCGGACTTGGACTCATACCTTTATTTTTATTATAATTCAATAATAGGTATTCTCGTTGTGTAGGCATCTATTGATAAAATTATTTAAGGAGGTTGCGCCAGGGTAGCCAGCAAAATTCAAATTTTCTTACGTTTTTTTGCAATTTGCAAGTCAGTGTTAGATTTTGTGTTAGGTTTAATGTGTTAGATTTTATGAAATAGTCATTCAATAGGATTACCTGGTCTTTTATTTGTACTTTAATGATTGTAATTCTGTAAATACATACTTGTTACAGTCGCGAATCATATTTTGAAGAACATATAAGTAACCTAATATTGACTTGCAAATTGCAAAAACGTAAGAAGATTTGAATTTCGCGGGCTACCCTTGCGCTTCCCCCTTAATAAACTTTGAATGGCAACTACACGTACAAGTAAGAGATATCCTTATCCACATCCTATTATTGTATTTAAAAACTCCATTCATGAATATGTCGTTAATGAATAGGTACAATCGTGTAAATTAATACAGAGAATACAAATTATTCACTTTTTATTTTTTAGATTTAATATAAGGGAAATCCATATATGCCTATCTACGATGTAAATATGTATGTATCTGATAAATAGGAATAAATGGCTAATGTTTTGATAATTACTGGACATAGACAGTCTCATGGTGCGTTTCCACTGACGCGGAACTGGGTGGAGCGGAGCGGAAAAGAGCAGTGAAAAGCGGCAAGTATTTCCACTAAGGCGGAGGGGAGCGAAGTGGAGTGGAGGTTTCGAGCACTGTGATTGGTAGGACTGCCCTGCTCAACTCTATTCTGCCCGGCTCGGGGCCGCGTGTTCATATATTTTATTTGAAAGTCCGCTCAGCTCTATTCCGCTCCACTTACACTGTTTTCACAGACGCGGAGTGGAGATTTCGAGCACTGTGATTGGTCAATTCAAGGTCCGCTCCTCTCCACTCCACCCAGCTCCGCGTCAGTGGAAACACACCCTTACTCCAGCTTGGTAAGTTCCCAAATATTTATTACGCAGCCACGTTTGGCATTAACTTTTTCCAAATAATTAAGTAACGGACAAACGTTTATTGCTTGAATAAGAGGCTATTGGCTACTTCGTAGGTATGTTTGTATTTTTTTTTGTCATGTGTGTGTGTTGTACTAATCCAATCCCTGAATGCGATATTTTAGCTTTGAAACACTCACAGGTACGTTTTATAAATTATGTTAATATAATCATTTGCAAAACTTGAAGCATTTGAATCAACGACGAATCCTTTTAAGAGCGTAGTAGCTGTAATTTCAAATGAATCTTGTTTGTCAAATATGGCGCTATCTGACAGATAAATCATCTTGCAAATGGGTAGGTACGCAGCTACGTAATTTATGAAAATTGAGGAGGAGGTATCTATGTCCTATGTTATTGAGTTTGGATTCCGCACTTAGTTCTTCAAGTGGACCATTGTACGTGAGCCATGGCGGTCGTCGGTGGTTATTCCAACCAGCCCACCTCCCTCCAGAAGTTAATCACGGCTTCTGGTCTGTTCAGAACATCTGTGAAAGTTCTGGGTGCCCCGAGGGTTTCCATTCTAATCTGGGTGACGTCTGTTTATTCGAAGAGCACATGCGCAAAGGTTTCCTCAGCCTTCATGCAAGATCTGCACAGAGGACTGTCCGTTATGCTCATTGTGTTTAGCGAGCAGTGTCCTGTGATGGTCCCCGTCATCAGGCGCAGGCCATTCCTGTCCAGGCGTAAAAGTCGCCTGGTTAGTTTGCCATCTAAACTTGGCATGGTCTCCCTGGACTGCCTGCAACCCGCTGTCGAGGTCCACCAACCCTCTGTTTGTGTGTGGGTGAACTCTTGTGCCTGCGCAATTGGTTGAAGGGGATGGGTACGATTGGTTCGGGTCCACAGACTGACGCGCTGGATGCCCTTCTTGCAAGTTCGTCAGCTGCATCGTTACCCAACGACCCACTGTGTCATTTTATCCATTGCAGTGTCACTGTGTTGCGGTTAGATACCGTTCTAAAGCATTGTGACATTCTAGTATTAGTCTTGAAGTAACATATAATATATCTTCCCTAAGGTTTGGAGTACTGAGGCACAGTCGACGAGTATACGTATATGGGTATCCGTAACTCTCCTGGCCTCTATCGAATAATGCCCACACATTTTGTCTGGTACACAGTGTTGAACATTCCCAGCGGGCTGGATATGTTTATGTTGAGGTCGTGTGAGAAAACTCCGACACCGGTTCCGGAGTTAGTCTTTGACCCGTCAGTGTAAACTCTCAGCTCATTCGGGCCCGAGTAGACACACTGTTCTTCCGTGAGTATTATGTTGTAATGCTTTTGAAAGTAGTGTTGTTTCGGGGCTCTGTCGCAGGCTGATGCCAACATTGGCTGTCATTTGATAGCATCCTCCCTTATGCGTATGTGCTTAACTCTTCTTTGCTTAGGGTTCCGGTTATGATACGATGAGGTGTAGTGGAGGCAGTCCAAGCATTGCCTGTAGAGCGGCCGTAGGTGCAGTTCTGATGCAGCCAGTGATTGCTACACAGGCGAACCGCTGTAGTTTTTAGAGATCTTTCCGAGTTGTACTCAGGTCTGTCCTGGGCCACCAGACTAGTGAGCCATAAGTGATGATCGGTCTGATAACTGTGGTACATAGCCAGTAAATGACCTTAGTGTACGGCCTAAGTGCATGCTCGACTCGAGCGTTCAGCGGGGCGACCGTGCGACGTTCAAACACATGCAAACACTCGCGAGTGTCCTGAATGACGGCCGAGCGGCGCTCGGTGAACGCTCTTCGCCGCTTGCACGCAACGCTGAACGCCCCGCTGGACGCTTTTTCACTTAGGGTTAATCCCCAAGTTCCCGCCAAGCAGTCTCTTACACTGCCACAGGGCTATGTTGGCTTTTGTGGTGATGTAATAAGTATGTTTTGCCCAGTTCAGCTGTTTGTCCAAAAAAATGCCCAGGTATTTGGTTTCAATCGATAGGCTTAGAGTAGTTCCAAAGAATCGTGGCAGTTGTAGTATTGTCAGCTTCCTCTTTTTTGTAAAAAGAATCAGCTCTGTTTTTGTAGGGTTCACTGATAGTTGAGGTTTATTGCACCAGTCCTCTACTATCTACGAGGCCTGACGCATGAGATTACATAGAGTGTTTTTGTTTTGCCATTTATTATTATGGTTATGTCGTCGGCACACCACAAACACGTAATGACAAAGGATACTTCACTGTTGGCTATACAGTGAAGTATCTTTTGTCATTAGGTGTTTTAATGAGCAGTGGAGAAAGGACGCCCCCTTTGCGGGCAGCCCTTTGCCACAATAGCCCTTGTAGTGTCAGTCACTGTCACTCTTAGTTTGAGCATGTTTGTGATCCAGCCTCTCAGGGTTGAGTCTATGCCGTGTCCGTCATGGTTTTGTCAAATGCGCCCTGAATGTCAATGAAGACGGCCAGTGATGAGCATTTGTGGTCAACTGAATTGATATTTTTTTTTTTTTTCATTTGTGATGGGTTTGCTCATGACTCTAGTCTAGGTCAGAGGTGACAGAGACAAAGTCGACGATGGAGTGAGCTTACCCAGAAGAAGCCTGTTCACTCTCACTTTGAAGAGATTAGGGTTGTATACGTTCGGAAACACAGACGCAGGTAGTGAGTTCCACTCTTTTGCTGTGCGCATTATAAAAGACATTTGGAAGCGCTTAGTGCGAATTGGTGGAATAGCAACCAGGTAGGGATGGTAACTGGCAGTGCGTCTAGATGTCCGGTGGTAGAAGGGGGCCGGTGGAATGAGGTCGTGGAGTTCTCGGGCACACTCTCCGAAGTACAATCTGTAGAATACCGACAAGCAGGCAACCTTGCGGCGATGAGCCAAGCTATGAAGCTTGGCATCCACCAGTTTTACGTCGCCAATGAGCCTCTTATCTCTATATTATGCATGTCTTCAATGAAATTATGTATGTATCCGTCATGGTTTTGTCAAATGCGCCCTGAATGTCAATGAAGACGGCCAGTGATGAGCATTTGTGGTCAACTGAATTGATATTATGTACGTGTCTTCATCTATGAATTTTAGTTATTGCAGGATAAATCCGGGTATATTGCCAACATAAGCTCTCATATCTCTCTAAGATCATTTGTTGTAAAATGTCATCATGACATTTAATAAATAAATTATGTATTGATGACTCTTATGGTTATATTTGTGTAAATACATATTTATTATGATCGAAAATCATATTTTGATTAACAAACAACCTGATACTGACCTGCAGATTGCAAATAACGTAAGAAAGTCTGAATTTCGCGGGCTACCTTTGCGCATTCACTAGAGCGGAAAAAAGAGATCGGGATTCGGGTAAAATATCCAATCGAAGCCTTAAAGCAAACAAGCATATAATCTCAAAGATAGTACAACAGCATTGAACAACACAATACGACAACAAGTAAACAAAGTTGCTCCAAATAGTTTCGACACATCAAAGGCTGCTAGCATTTCCAAACAGCTACCAGTTTTATTTGAGTTATTAACAGAACGATCAGACGCCTGCCGGACCGTCGTATGTCATAAGTCTATTATTCTCAGTCGTCGGAAGCGTTGGGAAGCTGTCTTTAAAAGTCAAGGCCAACCCAGCTTATATCGGACCAATGTTAACTTGTGTTATTTAAATATCAGCACTGCAATAAGTATGTAGCGACGAATCTGTCTGTCCCCTTTCGAAACTTCATATTTTTTCCGTGAAGGACAGTTGTTCGTAATAGGGAAGTTTATGAGTTTGTGGGTGACTGAGTCTTGTTGATAGATTCCATATGAAGAAAGATGATAGGCTATAGAAAGAAGTTGACTACTGAGTTGACGGCTTATAGAGATTTTCATGTATGGAAGAAGAAAACACACAGACTCCAAATGATGATAAGTTTCCTTATCAGCTTGCTGTTATGGTTACTGTAGCATGCTTATACCGTAGGAAAACCACTCTTTGGTAATGGGCTTTTTACATATCGTTCGTTAGGATAAACACTCAAAATTTACGATTTTTAACCCAAAAAAACTTTTTAGCAAAAAATAAAACTGACATCCAAATCAAAACACTACAAAGTGAAAAATAACTTTAATTCCGTTAGTACCGACTACCGAAATTAAAGTCTTTGGTTTTGTATTTTCGTTTATTGCCAACGACTTCCGAAATTAAAGTTATTTTTCACTTTGTACGTATAGTATTTAATTTGGAAGTCGGTTTTATTTTTTGGTGTTCTTATTTTCACTTTTTACCTACCCCACACAAATTCGAATACCACTACCTGCTATGTACGTAAATAACAGTGATAGGAAGTTATTAAAACATCATCGACATGTACTAAGTGGGAAAAATACGCCTTATTGAAGCTAACTCAAAAACTACCCAAGCAAAGTTAATAAAATTTATATGGGACCACCCTTGGGATACCTTCTTTCCAACAAAAAATAATCATTAAAATCGGTTCATAAACGACGAAGTTATCCGCGAACACATAAATACATATATATATACGTACGGTCGAATTGAGTAACCTCCTCCTTTTTTGAAGTCGGTTAAGAACACAGTCCTACTAAAAATCATGCGATCTTTCTAATGAACGTGGTTGCATGACGATATGATGTCATATTGGGTATCTTCGTTCTTTTCGCACTTTTTTGCCTCCCCGTTTGATGAACACAGTCGTATTCAGTCTTCTAATCGCTCTCCTGAAAAATAGGCTTTTTTGAGTTAACCGGTTGATCTGGACCAACGATATGTGTACCTATGACAAACGCAAAGTTGAAAACTCTGTAGGTAATATAAAACAGGACATTTATACAGTAGAGTCTCACTAATCCGGCACTATTAAAATGAATGTTCGGATTATTGGATTGTATAGAAAAAAACAATAATCTAAATAAAATATAAAGCATTTTATAAAAAGAAAGAAGACAAGGGACCTCACGGACGCGTGAGCGGAAGGTAGCGGATTATTGGACGTACCGGATCACTGAAGTGCCGGATTAGTGAGACTCTACTGTATTAGGTGCCATCCTGCCCAATATCCTAATTATCATGGTCGTATTCATGACTGGATTACGAATATGTTAGGTTTACATCCGTATTTCATGCTGTCATTCTTTACTACAACCTCTGTATAATAGTCCAGCAGCCTAATTTTATTTTTATTTAAGATGGGTTTACTCTTGACTCTAGTTTAGGTCGGAGGCGACAGAGACAGAGTCGACGATGGAGTAAGCTTACCCAGAAGAAGCCTGTTGACTCTCACTTTGAAGACATTAGGGTTGTATGCGCTCGAAAACACAGACGCAGGTAGTGAGTTCCACTTTTTTGCTATGCGTATTGCGTAAGACGTTCCTAATGATAATCGCTTTTATTTTGGCAATTCAGTGAATCTGGATTTTGAAAGTTCCGGCGCAATGGACATTTTTGTATTGTCAAAATGAAAGCAGATTCGTCATTTGAAGTTGTTTCGTAACCAGGCTGCTGAACCCAGCTTTAGCCTTTATTGACTACAAAGTATTTACCATGATTGTAGGTATTAGTGCATAGCTACTAGGTACCGGACTAATTTATATTGCTCTGTGAAATTGCATGTACACATCGTGATACTAAAGTTCAAATTCAATCTAGGAACACCCAAGTAACCGCCACCTTTATTGGCAAAACTATGATTCGAGTTTCGAAATTCTGAAATATGATTTCAAAAGCGTAGGTATAATGTCGCATTTAAGCCACTACCTGCGTATTAAAGCTGAGATTATAGTTTTTAATCTTATTAGATGCAATGATCTACCGCGTGTGGGGAACTTTTTCAATCAATATGATTCAGGTTAATTACTTCTGGTAATCGGTATAATTCTGCTTATGTATCAATCTAAACAAAAAACCAGGAGCTTTAACGAAAGTAGCATGACATTGAGCTTGCATCCATGTTGGAAGCTCTACGCCTGTGAAACGATCAAATAAATTATTTGCGTATAAACGCCTCATAGGATAACTTTATTCAATTTAAATTTTCAAATATAATATCACCATCGAAAACCGATTTTCGATGTTAATAATCTCAGTCATAATTTTGATTTTTTTTTTTTTTTTGTTTAATTTTTAGAAATAGTAGATCGCCTCAACTGTAAAAACTACTGGTTCCTACTTGTAAATAAAAAAAAAAAACAGTTTTTTAGTACAGCTATATATTAATCCTCTTGGACCAGAGTCCTTGTCAAGACGAATCAAACGAGCCCAGACTGGATTGGGTTGCGTCGTTTTATTACTGAGGTCCCATGACTACCTTCCGGCTCCATCATCAGATTAGCTCCATATCATAATAATATGAATAATAATAATCGTTTATTGGGAACACAAAACAAATACATTTAGAGATAACAATATTAAACGATGATAGCTGCAATAGTTAAAATCTGTGGCGCAGCTACCAACGCCCGACTCCTAGTGAGAGGGTTGTTCCAAGATTAAACATAATAAAGATATTATAACAAATGTTTTAAAGAAATAAAATAATATAATAACACATAATTTGAGATAAGCGCCGTGTGTCTGAGTACCTAATGTTAAGTGTGTGTAAGAGAGGGTGAGGTTATGTTTTGTGTGTGTGTGTGTGTTTTCCCAAGATGTTAAATTTCCACAAATTTTTCTGTTGCATCATAAGTGATTTTAGAAAAATGTCGAGTTTTCTTGCATTCATTTCTGGTCATAGAATAGATGTAGATATTTCTATTTAATCTATTATATATTTTTAAGCTCATGTAAGTAAAATGGGGACGTGCTGCTACGGAATTACGAGGCTTTACATCACAAACTCGATCAGAACGGCGTCTAATGCTAGATCTAAGTGGTTTATAATTCAGTTGGGTATGCTTCCGGAGTACAGCTTAAGAAATGAACAACTGTCTGACAGTCAGCACCTGGCAGAGACAGTAAAGTGATGTCGTAGGAAAGCGGATTGGTTTCCTCGCAAGAACTTTCAAAACTGCTCTCTGAGCTATTTCAATCCGCAACATTTTTGTCTTGTGCGCACCACCCCAGACCGTCAGGAAATAACCTAACACTGCTAAGAGGAAGAAAAAAAAACCTAACACTGAGTGAGCAAGTGCAAAATATACGCTTATTAAGGTCTTAAAATCCGTTGAGCCTATTATATTGGTCAAACACCAACAAACTCTTAAAGGGTCATTGTACTCATCATTATGAACAACTTTTACTATGGGACCAAACCTGAAATCGCGAAAAAGAAATCAGCTGTTCAGTACATTTATGTTAGCATAATTCGTCAAAATGTACTGAACAGCTCATATTTTTTATATGTAAAAGTTGTTCATAATGATGAGTACAATGACCCTTTAAAAGGGTGTTGGTGTTTTACCAATAACCCTGTATAAAAGTGTTTTCAGGCGTGCCACGACAGAGCCAATTTGGTGATGCCATTTAAGGTGACAAATATTGCATTGTCATCAGATTTACATACATATGTAAAACTTCAGCTCATCGGAAACTGGGAAGTGGATCAAATTTAACTTGCAAGATTAGATTACAGGCAGAGAGACTGACACCGGGACAGATAAAACTTAATAATAGCTTGTAAGAAGATGTTGTTTTTTGTAACTTTATGAACTTTGTGTCTGGTTTTGCGAAGGCTTATGCAAAATTCGAATGGCTGCAACCACACAATACCTACATCATTTTCTCGTCGTTACACCAATAAACATGAACGTAAAGACAATTCCAAACTCTTTAGCATGATTCAGAAAACTAAATACACTAAAGCCTATTCAGACCAAACATTTTACCAAAATTGGAACAAAGTATCTAGCTACATCCGTTCCACAACAATGAATCATTTTATTAAAACAAGGGCCTCTGTACCTTCACCGGGATATAATGCCTTCAGATCTCAAACGAACAATAATTGGTAGAAGAACGTTTGATCGATCGGTATCATCGTAATTGGCTCGGTAAACTTGGGCTGTACAATAATTAGATACCTTCTATCTAGATTATCTAAGGAACTTTATACAGTGGATGCTACACGATAAATGGGAAATTTATGCTTGCCCAGAAGCGTTATGTTGAATACAGTTGCCATGTTTAAAGGTTTAACGTGGCTTACTGTGTTATTGTTTAGCTGATATATTCTATTGCAGAGCGAAAAGGTTGTCTTGCAGTAAGGCGTTGAAAGTTCAGGATGATCAACTCCTGTTCGACTCTAGGTCATGTTCATTTGACTTGACTACCACTACCTATATGGCATTTCATAAATGTATTGAGATATCGGGACCAACAATGGGAAATGCATTTGGTGAAGCAAATAGTGGCTCTAATTACTTGATGAAGTAGCATTTTTTTGTTATTAGATGGCAAATAAACCGACGGCTCGCCTGATGTTAAGTGGGTAGCACACCTCAGCCACGAAACCGCATCATGCGAGTCAGTTGAATTGAACTACTGCGGTTTCGCTGTTATGGTTGCTAAGCGGCGGATGTGTGCTAAGGCTCTAAGAGTTATCCGCCGTCTATGAGCATCAGCAATCAAAATCAAAATACTTTATTTCACATAAACCTACATAGGCACTTACGATAAGTCAGAAGCTAGGTGCACGGTTCCAACTGGTCGTTTCCTATGGAGAAAAGCCGGCAAGAAACTCCACATTACTCTTTTAAAAATAATTGACTATACAATGTTTTCAAATTACAGTGTTATATAAGTATCGGAGGACAGTGTAGGCCTGTCAACAAATACCAGGTACTTTACAAAATAGACAATACCAGAGACATCGCAGATGCTTTGTTATCCCAGAGGTGAAGCTAACATTCTATTTACGTCATATCTTATCTCATTAGGGTCGGTTTAGCAGATGATTTTGTCCGTATCACTTATTAAGACAGGTGTACCTAACCTGTACTTTGAAGGAAACAACATTAAAAGCTCGCTTAGTGGAAATTATCTTGGTAAAAGCGACGGTTTTACTCCAAATACAGCTTGTATAGCGTCCACTACCTTAAAGGAATGTCCGACAAGGAAGTGAGAGATAGGAAGCGTCTCCATGTTACGTATTTTTGATTAACTTATAATGTTACCTTTGGGACATAGGATGATAGAGACAAATAACAAGTAATCAGTCCTCTGACAAATATCATTCCGGTATTTTGAAAGTAAGCGAAATGATGATCTGAAATTAATATCGAATCAAATATGATGTCATTTTATGTTTGATTCGCTTTTCCATAAAACCATGTTATCCAATCTTAATATATATAATTCTTCTGTACGTGTGTTTGTCACCTAACTCATCCTAAACGGCTGGACCGATTTGGATGAAATTTTGTGTGTATATTTCAATGGGTTTCTGGATGGTTTGAAAACACAATTGGACCCTGTAGTTGGCGCAGCTAAGGTGGTACGAAGTTTGCCGGGCCCGCTAGTAGTTTATAAAAAATTTACTCCACATTGAGAAAAAAAAAAGTTCTATGACGTAGATAAAAAAAACAATGACGACTATTTGTTTAAAATTGAAACAGTGAAGCATTTTTCAAAAGTCAAACAATAAATCATTGAACGCAGTTCATACTTGTAATTAATCAATCCTATCAACATTATAATCAGCCTTTTAGATGACTCCTCTTACAGATTTTTCCAGGTCATACCGCTCTAAGTTTGCAAATTCCCACGAAAACTTCTCGATCACGCAAGTAAACATCTCGATAATTTTGCAACAAACAAATTAAAAACTATCGCAACATTCAAATATAAGTTGATAGCGTTCCAGCAATGGAATTCAATTGAAACGCAATCGGACAATCAAGTTGCATCAATATAGACAAATTGTTATGACTAATGGATTAGTTGTCGATATTGCACTCGAATCGATGGATGTCATAGCAATAATTTTAAAAGGTCTAACTGTTCTCATACTTTTTAATGTGAGTCACAAAATAAATTGAGGTAGACTAGGCGGTTGCCGAATGTAATCCGTATACAATATTATGAATTAATAAGTTGAGAAGGTATACACATATTACCACAATGAGGCACGCATGTTCAAGTTATTATTTGTAACCTTTCGTGACTAATCATGTTAGTGAGTATGAGGTTAGGGGAAATGTTAAACTGTTATCTCTTGCGTCATTTGTTTCACCTTCCTATACAATTTTAATTGAACTATCCATGGCTATCTTTTTTGTTAATAGTAAAACAAAAGTAACTATTCTTTAATGGGCATATCTTGTCAATTAGAAAGTGGTTTCAAATAATATCTAAGACGCACATAATAGTGCCTTTCTTGTCTTGAAATGGAAGTCCATTTGCGGATTGTATTGCGCTTGATTATCTACTTTTTTTAATATTTCCGGTAAAACAAAGTACAGTTTAGCCTACTATAGGTCCCTGGGGTGGTCATGGCGTGCAATGTGATCTGGTGCGCCGCCGCACCGGTGATGGGGGGTATTCCCCAGAGGAGGGTCCAGTGACGGACAGCCGCGGCGGGTTCTTGGATGAGTGCTAACGAGGACACCGTAGAGTTTTAATGGGTTGGAGTCCCACATAACTGCACTATATCCCCGTGGTAGTATCAGTATGCGTGAGCATTTCTACACGCAAAAAAAAAAAACCTACTATAGGTACCTACTTGGCAAGTTAAAATGATCTCAACATAAATAGGTTACTCGAACTTCTCATAGTCTATAAAGAGGACACTAAATTCTGATGTGATGCGTGAGACAGCAATTAGCCGATCCGCACGTCTGCGTCTTCTTTGTTTTTGAAAGAATAGTCTTCAATTATTTAAAAACTATTCAAATACTAGATTTCCCGAAAGGCTTAGGGCTATGAAAAAAATGTAGGTGATGATCAACTCATTGCAAAAAGACAAGTTTTTCCCGGGAAAATAAGAGATTTCGTTGGGATTTTGATCCCTTGCAAGAATGCAAACCACAATCTTTCGATGTCATTTACTATTTGTAGATGTGCTCGCTACTTATCGCATTATTAAAACTATGGTCAGTTCTCAATTGAAATGATACCCTTCATTAATAAAATAATTATACCGGTAACCAAGAAGGTATACAAGTTCGTAGTACCTATACAAGTCAATGTCTGTTCTGTGGATCTACAGTACATCTAATAATTGTGATTCAAAGCTAAACAGATGTTTATCGAAATTCATTCTCGCATCATTGAGCTTAAACAGTCGTGAGTACTCGTGAGTTATTATATTGTATTGATTTGATTCAATATACACTTACTTGCACTATTATCTGGTTAGCTTTTACTTTGTTATTATTTCTTTACACACCGTTACGCAGTTTGTAGCGTCAAATTTTATATAAAATTTGCATGAAATTTAATTTGACACTATCGAGCAGGTGATGTAAAAAATCTGTAGGTACCTAATAGGTAGGTACATTAATATATTAGGTACCTACAGGTTTTTTACATCACCTGCTCGATAGTGTCAAAATAATTTCATCCAAACTTAAATTAAGTTATTATAGCCCCTATAGATCAAGCTGTGCAATATTGCACTGAATCTCATTATAATCCGTGTTGGTCAATAATGTGATTTGAATTTGGAGCCTCAGTTAAAAACTTGTATGAAAACTTTTACAAAAAAAAAAAAATCGAAAATCAGTTTGTTTTTTCTTTTCTTGCGAAAGGTGTGATAAGTAGAATATTTTTCTGGGGGATTTAAAGGTGTCTTCACCGACCTTGAATCCCTCGATGAACTCTTGATTCTAGTCTGAACTCCATCGTTGCGCTCGGGATTTAGACACTGCTTTATCCCCTAGTTGGTTAATCTACCATTACTAACATTCACTCATATCTCTAAAAATACTGTTGTTTTAAAATTACGTACAAAGTTGGCTTGTGTTGTGTTGTAACGTGGCTGGTGTTTTCCATACCGAAATCATCAATCTGATTAATTAAGGAAATTGTGAGGCCATCATTGATACACATAAATGTTACGAAACGACTAATTCATTAAACTGCCTACAAATCATTTTAATCACATTATTGCTAATACATCACTAGAGCCAGTGATGTTTTGTAATGTTTAATGGGTACATCACAAATTTACTATAAACGGGAAATTCTCTTAAAATGATAAGACAAACAAGACAAAGAAATAGACGTTAAGACAAGATGAAAGATGATGGAATAAGATTGTGATGATGATGATGTCTTGATAAAGTTCATTTCCATGAAATTCGCATACTATAATTATAACATAATATAATTAATGATATGGACGAATCCAATGATAAGAATCCAGGAACATGATGAGATTAATAAATAGTTACATAGAAAGAAAGAAAATAATTTAACATTAATTTAGCACAGACTAAAAGACACACAAAAATAATACACAGCAGATGGAAATAATAATAAAAAACAAATAAAATGTATAAAATGCGATGCACGAATGTGTGCCTCAAGGGTGCACCAAAAAAGGCCCAGTTCAGCAAAAATGCCAGACAACTAGTGCCTGACGCTGGTTTTCAACTGGACCCGAAGTGTGAGCTGACATACAATATAACCCTTCGGTTTCTCGTTTTCGGGATTTTCGATAAAAGCATAGAATAAAAATTACATGTCAATAGTGACAAATAGCTAGATGGAACGAAAAAGAAAGGCAGCTGTGACAGACTGGATGCAGATGGTGGAGAGCTGGATTTGGTGGTGCAACTTGGAAGGTGTCCAGCTTGTCAACTAGTCAACAGCGAAAGGCTGAGTTGATTGACTGACACAAGCAGCGAACAAGACTGAAAATGTTAATGTTAAAACCTTTTTTACATAAAAAACAAAAACTTCAAATTCATAAACTTGCTATGTATTGCAATTAGTGGTTTATCAATTTGAAGTTAAAATGTATTATTAAAGCTAACTCAAAAACTGCTCAAGCTAAGTAAATGAAATGTATATGGTACCAACGCGCGGGCTTCCTCTACCAAATGAATAAGAATCACTTAAATCGGTCCAGTAATCAAAAGTGCTTATTTTTTTGAAGTTGGTTAAAATTATTACTAATTATTATTTTGATGCACTGCACTGTACGGCTATAAAACTGAAGATGACTTTTTGATCGCATACCGGATCCAATGCTGACAGTCACGAAGTGATCTTGAACACTGAATTCTTAACATTACGCGTGTTTATCTCTTCCTATTAGATTTAAATTATTATATTGCAATTAATTACATTCTAGAATGCATAATAAGTAGATATACTTTGAATGCAAACTAACTTCACTTTAATTTCTTGAAAATTATGTTTTTTTTTTTTTGTTTAATTTAATTTAAGTTATTCCACGTTAACAAGTAATTATTGTTTTCCTAATGTTCTTTTGACACACAGTTGAGATAAAACAAAGAGATATTTAAGACGCAGATATACCAACGACCTAGAGTGGTTAGCTTGCGTGTTCTGAGCTGAGCTCACGCAAAGCGTGGTACGGCCAGCCAGTAATAGGACTCGCTCATCAAGGAACGCTGGCCCAAATTAGACGCATTATTAATTTATTATGCTTAAAACAAAAGGTATTATATTAAAATACTTATACTGAAAGATAAATAATTAAATTAACTTTAAAATGGTGATGGTTTCATAAAAATAGCTTGATAGTTTTTGCGTGATTCTCAGTTTTTTATTCGCGTTAGGCATAAATTTACAAATTAATTACACTATGTAATATAAACATAATCTAAAATAGTCACATACTAAATTATTTTAAAAAATACTCTAGTTTGACATATATTTATTCCAAATCATTAACACTACTCGTTTAGATGTGATCTTCAGTTTAAAATCATTAAAAGTCAGTTATCGTCGCCTTAAATGATTTTGCTCATGTAATTAATTTATTCGAAACGTTAAATAAGTATTTATTTGGTAGATATTAGAATGCATAGGTATTAAATCTATTTTGAATGCAAATTAGACATTTACTGTGGCAAAAAATAGTATTGATGCTGATTTTATTTATTATCGTGAATAATAATTTTAAAATAAAATTTTATCCTAAAATTTTCTGAAAGATAAAAATATAAATAATTAAATATGCATATTTTTAGTTATTCACGGGTCATTTAAATGTTCTTACAGGTGGCTGTTTTTCTTTAAGTGCCAGGACGCCTCGAAGCACGTACGCTCGTCTCGCTGAGTAAAGCTAAACATTAAGCGCCTTATCGTTACCAGCAAGCATGACTTCCACTGAGATATTCGCCTACATAATTTAAAAGGCGCGTTTATTACTCGCTGTAGAAATCCCAGTGCCTGAATGTAAAATGTTAACTACTGGTCGCGTAAGGAAAGAAGTTGTCTCACTTTCAGTTGGCACCGAGTAACTACGAAAGAATAAGGCTGACACAATCTCCTGTTTAAAAGAAAGTAGGTATTATGTCCTATATTCAATAACCTCTGTCTTCTTAGGGCCGGTTTTGATCCATATTTTGGCTAATTGTGAAAGGCTAAACATGAATGAGTTAACATTACTGTATTCATGGTAAGTAATGGCATTTTGGCTCACACAGCCAAAATTCCACCATTAGTAACTACACTCACGGACAAATTTAGAGGAACGCAAAAAAATGGTTTAATTTCTCCTGTTGCAATTATCGTTCGAACTGGCTACAAACATTAGTAAATCCTATTAAAAAAGACCGGCCAAGTGCGTGTCAGACTACGCACAATGAAGGTTTCCGTAGATGGGATGAATTTATCCCAAGAACAAACTTGACACTGTAGTTGAAAAACATGTTCGCCTATACATTCCAACTACAAATGTAATTTTGTACGCGCAATATTGAGAAATTTACCATGTTATTTTAAGACCATAGACTTCTTATAGGTTTTTATAATATATAGGTGTATTTTCCGTATTTTTTCAACATTTTACGCTCAGTAGTTTCGGAAATAAAGGGGAGGAATGGTACATTTTCGTCTATTTTCTTAAATAACTTTAAAAACAATATTTCAAAATTATTTAAAAAAAATATTTGAGACCCTCACAGTAAGCTCTTTCATTTGATTTGTCACACGGTACAGTTTGTAAAACTTTTGTTTTTTAATTTTCTTATTTGCCTCCAAAATTGATCCCTATATTCAAAATAAATTATTTACTTTTACACATCCGTATTTGGGTCACAGAAATTCATAGGTGTACCAAATTTCAACTTAATCGGTTCATAGGCCAGCTGGCGTGGTTGGTTAAGATACCGCCAATCATGTCGCAGGTCGTGGGTTCGATTCCCATCCAGGACAAACATTTGTGTGCATGAACATGTCTGTTTGTCCTGAGTCTGGGTGTAATTATCTATATGTAAGCATGTATTTACAAAAAAAAGTTGTGTATTATATATTATCAGTTATCTGGTTTCCATAGTACAAGCTCTGCTTAGTTTGGGATCAGATGACCGTGTGTGAGTGAAATGTCCCGGTATATTATTATTATTATTAGATTCGGAGCAACTTGGCTGTGACAGACGGACAGGCAGACACACGAGTGATCCTTTAAGGGTCCCGTTTTTTCCTTTTGAGGTACGGAACCCTAAAAAGAAAGTTTGGGAATGTTTTTTTTTTCCGAATTTCATTTCAATCAATCTGCCTAGCCTTTTCCCAAGTATGTTGAGTTCCGCTTTCAGTCTAACCGGATGCAGCTGAATACCAGTATTTTACATGGAGCGACTGCCTATCTGACCTCCACAACCCAGTTAGTGTGTAAGGCTGGTTGTCAGACTTTCGGACTTCTGATGACCCGTAACGACTGTCAAAGATCTTTTGGTGCTTTCCGAGGCACGGAGGAGTCTCGGTATGTAAAGATGGTTACCCACCTACGGACCAACTCCGGCAAGCGTGGCTTAACTTGATAGATCGACCCGTGCGGCAGTTATTACTTAGCCACGAGCTCCTCGAGCCTCCTTCGGGCTTCCGAATCTCATTTGTTTTATATAATTATTGCGTAATATCGTTCTTTCATACTGCGAATTTTTTGCCAACTTTCGAATTTGAGTTTAACTTTAGGTTTACATTTTTGCTTTGACCTATCCTAGGTTTATCGTGTTAACCATTGGTTGAGTTAACTACGGATCAAAAAACCGACCCTTAGTTTTAAAATCAAAATCAATCAAAAGTCAAAATTAAACAAGACAGTCCCTAAAAACGCCCACCCTTCACTACTTCCTAGTGCTTTAGCTGAGAAGAAGAATTGGCGCAACCAACTTTCCAGCAGCACAGCTGTCTGTTTCGTCAAATAACTTAAGAAAATATTGTGTACCGGTATGTAATCAGCTTATAATGTGTCCAATGCAACACAGGCTTCTCTGTGAGAGGGAGAGGGCCGTAATCCACCACGCGGGCCCAGTGCGGCTTAGTGAATGTCACATGTCTTAGAAATTTTGGTTCTAGGACACTAGTTTCTTCACGAAGTTTTCGTTTTGAGAGCAGTGGTGATGAAATACATTACACAAAGTAACGCGCCTGACTGGCTTTAAATAAACTACAGGGTTGACTGGGTTTTTGGGAAGTAAATTGCCTGTGCAATATAACCATATTGCCTTAAACATATCGACGCTTGAAAGGCAACCCTCACTAAGCGACATTGAGGAGTGACTTAAAGTTCCTAAAAAAAAAAAACATAATATCGGGTTGGCTAATAAGTAATGAGCGTTTTAGTTTATAATATCTAGAATTTTCGGAAAGGTTCGAGAACATTCTGTAGCAGAGGGTATATAAAGAGCGAGTCGCGCTCATACGCGTTATTGATAGTTTGGCTGTTAGTGCGTTAAAGTTCAGAAATGAGTGATATTAATGCCCACGTACGACATTGTTTATTATATGAGTTTCAATCTGGGCATTCTGCTGCAGAAGCTACACGTAATATATGTCAAAGGATAGCTCACGATGCAGTCTCCGAAGCAACAGCAAAGCGCTGGTTCCAACGGTTCCGCAATAACGATTTTTCCTTAACCGATCAACCAAGGTCTGGGCGCCCCGTGGAAATAGATATCTATAAATTAAAACTATTAATCGAAGAAGATCCTCGAAGAACTACACGCGATTTGGCTGTTCAGCTCGAGTGCTCTCATGGCACCATAGAAAATCATTTACATGGTTTGGGCAAGACTTACAAATATAGTGTTTGGGTACCCCATCAATTAAGTAAAGATCAGCTGACCTACCGAGCTGAGATTTGTGTACAACTTTTATCTTTCCGCCGCACATTTAATTAGTTAGATCATCTTGTACTGGAGATGAAAAGTGGGTTCTCTATGTTAATCACTCACGCAAGCGCCAGTGGCTGGGATGTAAAGAACAGGGAAAACCAACGTCAAAAGGTGATCTTCATCCTCGCAAGGTAATGCTTTCTGCCTGCTGGAATATACATGGAGTAATAAGCTGGGAATTCCTTCCTACTAATACTACGATTACAGCAACAGTATATTGTGATCAACTCGAAAATCCATCGCAAACGTCCACAACACGACCAAATATTTTTCCTGCACGACAATGCCCGGCCGCATATTGCTAAGAGTACCAGGCTAAAACTATTAGAGCTTCATTGGGAAATAATACCCCACCCTCCATATTCGCCGGACTTAGCACCAACTGATTTCAGCTTGTTCCGATCACATAGTAATAATTTACGGGAAAAAAGCTTTGACGATGAACCACACTTGAAACAATACATAGATGACTTCTTCAATTCAAAACCAACGAAGTTCTATGCGGACGCCAATCACTCTTTGCCAGATCGATGGCGAATGGTAGTAGAAAACGACGGTAAATATATGTATTATTAACGATTAACAATTATTCAATTAATAAATAAATACAAATAAAATAGTTGTATGTCGCTCATTACTAATAAGTAATGAGCGCCATAATAATTCACCTACGAAATTAGGTGAATTTTTATGGTTTTTTTTTTGTTTTTAATATATTTTGAACTTTAAATCTCTCTCCTGTAAAGTTTACTCATTGTCGCTTAGTGAGTGTTGCCTTTCAAGCATCGATATTTAACTGGATAAATGTGCGTGTACTATAATTACACCTCTGCCTTACCCTTCGGGTATTACAGGCGTGATGTTATGATGTTATATTATGTAAATTGCCTATCCGGGTTTGAACCTACGACCTACAACTCGTAAGTCGCGTCTGTATCCACTGGGCTACCACTGCTCAACTTGCCTTAATTATTATTATTCAAATAAAATTAAATCAAGATAAATAATATTCATAAACTGTAAATAATTTTATTTACATTACTTTTCTCATATATACATACATACATACATTAGTAGAGTATGATATTTACAGACTTAAAACAGCTTATTATCATAGTATAATATTTTCCATAATTTATTAAATTCATTCAATTTTTATTCATTCAATTCATACATTGTATTTTGCCATCAATGACGAATTAATATTTATAAATAAATATCAGCTTCCACAAATAAATAATGACATTTGATGAATTTAAAACTGAGTCATTTTAACATTCATTTAAAATATATCTGTATTGTGAGTTTGTGATGATAACATTTCTGAATGACCTAACAAACGATTACAATCATGGAGGACAGTGCAATACATTTCCTAAAAAAATAAATAAAAGTTTTGTTCTTTTAAATGATTTATTTGTACCTGATTCTTACCTCTGACCTTTTAAGGAACAAACCTGCATCAAGTCCTGCTGAAAACTAATAGGACACATACTAGATACAAGGTATTACATTTTTTACCAATATGCACCCTGCTGATCAAATAGTCAATCATCAATTAAATCGGTCAGGAAAATAAATATCTATTCTGTCATTCATCCAGCGCTAAAACTCTGCAGCAATATTGTGTTAATGATATTTAACTATGCCCACGCCAGATTGGAAATGTAATTTAACCCGTCAACTTTCTTAAAAACTCCAAAGGATTCATGGCGTTCGCCATAGGATGATGTTTTTCTTTACTTGTATATATAATATACATTTATATACATATTATGTAAAGATTTCAAAGATTTTTCTTACGCACACTTGGTGTGCGTCAGATGTTTGAGGGGAGAGAGTTGTGGAACGCTGAGAGGCTTGCGTTAATACACTGCAATAGTCCCTGTTGATGAACAATTTACATACTGCACTCTTCATCTGCCTATCGGTTTCCCAAGTTGTGATCGGCTTCCAGTCTAACTGTATGCAGCTGACTACCAGTATTTTACATGGAGAGACGATACTGGATAACACGATACCCCTAGATAAGATTGGTAGTCAGACTTCCGATATTCTGTCTACCGTGTAACGACTGTCAAAAATCTATGAATGGCTGAAATTACTATACTCAGTGGAGTATAGTAATTTCAGCCAATCATAGATCCTCAACCATATGATATCTACTAATACTGGCCTTTTACTAACCTAAGTTCACAAGTAAATCTGTGGCACTATTCTTAAATCTATTATTATTTCTAAATCCTAAACAGCGTCATTGCTCTAAATTATCAAATTATTTGGCTGGTATGGTGGTTCAAATTCAAATCCACCGTAGTCAAACTGGGGATCACCTTGGGAGAAATCTGAAACAGAAATATATAATGGTTATTATTTAATTTACAGAAACTTAATAGCTAGACTAAATTTATCGTCCTAATTACACAGAACAGTATAGATGGCGGCTTAGTTTCCCCAAGATACCAATTACTAATGACATAGAACTAGTAGTGTTCAGATAACTATTTAATATTTACATTTCTGTAAAAACAATGACCGTCTCAAGAAACTATAAATAAACTCATATTTCCGGAAACCTTCAGGTACTGATTATGCTCAGGACAGCAACTAAACTTACTTATGCTCCAATTTTTCTTTTTCTCTTTTTTTACATACTGAATGTTTTTTTTTTATATATATAGACGCATTGACATTAATGAATTTTATATAGACAATGACATAAATATTTAGTTTGTAAGGTATTATATTATTTTAATTATTGTGAATGTGAAGACTATGTGGGTAATTTTTTTGTGTTTTTTTTTTTCTCTCAGTTATTTTTAATCGTAGTCTGCCAGTCTGAGTAATTTATGCGGCCTACCCAAATGTGCTTTCTTTGGTATTGTTCGTCGAATCGTTTAGCTCCTTAAGTTCTGAGTTGAGCAGCGCGATTACTGACAAATGCGTGCACTGACTGGACAGTTCCACTCAATCTGTGTGGTTCTTTCCTCAAAAGACAAAAAGATTGACGTGTAAAAGTGTTTGTACAAACCTACTAGAAATAAAATCATTTATCATATATCGTTTATTATTAAAGGGAGAACTCCACAAGTAGGTATTACCTAATCAGGCAGTAGGAATCCAACACGCCTCTTTTTTCTTTTTTTTTTTCTTTTATTTGATATGGGTTTGCTCTTGAGTATAGTCAGGTCAGAGGTGACAGGGACAAAGTGTACGATGGAGTGAGCTTACCCAATAGAAGCATATTCACTCTCCAGTCAAAGATTATCCCAAACATATGTAAAAGTGGAAGCAGACGACTCCATCATCCATAATAAGGGACTAACTACACTTATTCAACTCAATTCAGCTTTTATCTATACAAAAAATAAACAGTTTTGTATGGAGATTTGTGTTCAGCTTTCCGCGTTGTTCCATATAAAACAGTTTTTTTTTCAAATTTTTTATGGACATAAGTTGAATAAATGTAGTTAGTTTAGCCCTATTGAAGCCTGATTGTAGATGTTACAGGACAGACATGTAATCAGATACCTTTAGAACATACTATAGTATACAATCTACTCTTCTGTAATGCCTTAGCCCATGATCAACAAAGGCCCTTTTGTGTCAGCTATAAGAGGATGAATTTCAAGGTTACGCGTGTAAAATATTCGATCATTATAATTTATAATTTTCGTTATTCTTAATTCATTTCATGGAATCACTTCAGGTTTGTGCGATATTCATTAAAATATGATCAACTTTTTAACAGTTTCCGGTGAAATACGTGTGCGATGTTTATGTACTTTTTATTTCAGCAAATACCTATCTGAGGTTTTCAATATTTATTTTTCAAAACAGCTTCTAGGAGTCTATTGCTCGACACACCCCGCGTTTTGTGTCAGCTCAAAGCCAGCATTGTAGGTCTAGACATACGTGTACAGTTTTTACTAGATTATCGCAATCTGCATAGAGTAAGAGACCGGACACGAACAAAACGTCTTTTTTTATGCGATACCAGACAATAGACCACAGCAAAATGCGATTGCTAATCGTAGACTGGCACTAATTAGACATAATAGCGTTGTGTGCGTTTGCACGTATCCGGTACTCAATGCAACACTGATATTTTTTATTCGATGTGTTCATACCATGGTTATGTCACGGACAACCGTAGAGAAAAAAATTGAAGTGATCTACGATCGTCATCGATGACAATGACCCATTGGTACACCATTAATGTTCGCATTTGAATGTCTAATGGGTTCTTGTTAGTTATTGGTAAGGCGTGTGAAGGTTGAAAATATATAGCATCCTGAACTTGACTATCAAAATTTGGATCGCGCTTGTAGCCCTTGGCAAAACTTCTAAAGCCCATCAAAGGACTCACATTGCTAATCAAATTAAATATAAGAGAGAGAGAGATATTAGCCACTCGAAAACTATTGAATTATATTCTCCTACACTGCTTGGGCCACGTTGTATTGTGCGGACCAAATTTACGATGAAATAATTTTATTTTTCCTATAGGTATCTGGTCAGTGGAACTCAGCACCCTTGCATCTTGGTTATATTATGCGACTTCTCAATCCCGCCTCTGGGGGACCAGCTAAACGGATCCGCTACCGTAAAAAGACACAACATCAACAAATCCGGCTCGAAGGACCATAAAATACAGGATGGCTACAAAACTCCTCTTTCATATACTCTAAAAATAACTACCTAAAAGTCTTATAAGACATCATTCGCTTGCACTTACCCTAACTAATTTGGGCTCAGCGCAACACATCCTCGTCTTCCATACTTCTCTATTAGTCATCATCTCGGTAGACCAAATAAACGATGGATGGCTATCCATAGTTTCTATAGTCTGCCTCTACTTTTATAGCCGGATGGCTAAGCCTATGTTTATTTTGGTTATAAATGCTAATTAAAGTTTTGAGCATGATATCCGTATCCATATACTTAAAATGAAATTTACAAAATTTACTAAAAGTCTTATAAGTACTTCAAGCATACTTACAAAACGGTGCAGCCGAAGGGTATATCGGTTGAGGATAATATTCAGGCACTTCCACTGGCACAGGAATTTGTTTCGGGTAGTAAACCGGTTGCCTTTGCTGGGGAGGTGGCGCTGGCGCAGCATGCAAGTTAGGGCCAGTCTTGGACACCACCGCATTGAAGCCGTGGATGGAATCAGCTGTGTAGTCCACTGTACGGATGGAACCATCTGGCTCTACGAGGGAGTATTGTCCTGGAATATAGCAATAAAATCGTTAATATTCTTTGGTCAACAACTCGTCTTTAGGTACTTTTATTTGATTAAAAAATAAACAATGCTGGGTTTGACCGACGGATACTTTTTAATATTTTCCCAAAAGCCAGAAGATTTTCTCAGAAGGTTCCAGGTAAATCTCACGAATAGTGTGAAAACGTTAAACTGTAGGCTCTTTAAAGGTAAACTATATAAATGGTTGACTGAAAATAATTTCTATAGTATTAAGCAATTTTTGGAACATAGACTTTAGTATCTTTATTTTTTTGTTTGTTCATTGCATAATTTATAACGTTCGTTTAGGTACCTGACTATAAGTATGCATGCTTTAATTCTTAGCAAAACATGTTGGTTCTTATACTTATTTAACAACTTCATATACCGTGTTTTTCGCAAATAAATATATTATCATCATCTTTTTTTTTACATATCTCGGGACCTTTGAAAGGCGTACGAGGGGTCGAAGCCAACTCGCAGAGGCCCCTTAGATAATTTTCATTATCAAAGAAATTACCATCACAATTTATTATCGAATCATCTCCATCATTAGTAAATAAAGTACCTATCTTACTAAACTGAAAACTCGCTTTTCACAGCGTAAGATACTTTTTTTTATTTATTTATTTGGTTCACCAACAATTGTTTACACTAACATCATGAGCATAAATATAACATGTTAAAAACTTGGAACAGTGTAACAATCACTTAAAGGTAAACACCACATGAACTAAATTAAGTAATATTAATGGTAAGCCTAGGTACACGTACAGTTTACAAGCTATCTTAAAACTAAAGAAAAAATATGTAGCCTATGTTTAATTATAGAATTAGTTTTGTAATATTTCACAAATTAAGTAAGAACAAATTAATTCAATGAATGTTTTACAACAACTCTGATATACAACTCAAGAGTTTAGATTTCTGCGAGTCAAAGTGAAAATCGATTAGATCGCTGCAACTATGTGATGATACAAGAAAAGTGGCTTGCTAATAATAATGCACACAACAGTGTTGCTCATTAAAAACATTACTATAAGTGGCACCAAAGAGCCATTCTCATGTCAGTAATCACATCTCCATTATAGTCTTTAACGAAAGCGTAAGCTATACGATAATTACAACAATTATAGTATAATACATTGACTCATATCAACCGCAGGTCATCGACCTCAGACAAAGATGCGAATTTGGAAATCGCTTGAGAAACGACAGTTTTTCACCCGTTTTTACATACTTCACATGCGTTTGTATGTGCCAACGTATCGTTATAGCGGCATAGATTTGAGAACAATGCATCATGGAGATAATAATGTCTATCAGCTGTTATTTGTGGGTTCATTGTATGGACACAGAGTAGATAGGTTCAGAAGGTTGGCTTCGTACAACGAGCGAAAACGCACCCACACATTTATCCACTTCACGCACAGCGAGCGCAAGCGCAAACGCGAAGTCTCGACTGTCATTCGGTTGAGATGATTGGTTGGTTATTGGTTCGTTGATGATTGTTGGTTGAAGTGGTATACAACTTAAGTATTTAATAAATAAAATGTGGCCGTTATGGGATGCCCGGCAGATGTGAAACATGGCGGGAAGGGAGCGTGACAATAAGAGAGCGTCATACTGTTTGCCGTCACGCCATACGAGTCGTCTTTACTCCCAAAGCACGCCTATAGATGTTTCACATCAATAAATAAATCAAAATGATAATAATAATGAAAATCTTAAATTCGTTCACTGACAGATAAAGCACAGCCTAAAATTCAAACACAAGAGTTCCATAAATAACGAAAGTGAGCGCTAAGGATTTTTTAAAAATCCACTAGAGGGGTTTATCATAAAGGTGTGGTCTTTAAGAGTACGGTACAAACCATTAAACTGAACAATTTTCTTCATGGGATCAACATCCTAATCGAGAACTATCAGCTGTCCAGTACAAAGCTTCAATACCTACTCGACCCAAATGAATGAGACGGCTGATAATTTTTCTCGATTACGATGTTTGTCCCATTGAGAAAGTTTCTCATATTTATGGTCTGTACCACACCTTTCTGATACATCCTGTATAGAGGATGAAAGTTTCCGATTGGAAATCCCATCAGGCACACGGCTTGTATGTAATAAATAAATTATGTTGATCTAAATCCGCGTCATATCGTAGTATGGAGCTAACCTTCTGTACTATTTTGTAGTACGGACATGATCGCTGAATGTAAGTACTACGGTAGCGGTACAGTACCAAAAACGATTTCGCACAATGGATAATAAATAGTGATAATGGTTCATGAATATTAATTCGTGTTTGCAATGTTAGTGATAACGGAGACAATGATTTAAGATTATGTCTTCCGGGATGATACTATAATTGTGATACTGTATTGTTTATTTTTATTAGTGATCAATTAATACATGTTTGGCAACACACAGCAAGGTTACCTCATTACTATTATCGCTCACTATTATTTCATGTCATTACCTATGAAATTGCCGATAACATTTATTTATATATATTAAAAAATAAATAGAAAAATATTAATAAATAAATATATATAAACAATTTTTTTTTAAATATTGTCGATTCACTTTTGCCATTTTAATGAAAGTTCGTTGATGCCTCTGTTATAGATATCCTGCGAACGAGAATCGATAAAGGCATTTTTCACCGCTTCACCGCCTCGTTGGATTTGAAA
Organism: Dicycla oo; assembly: GCA_948252095.1. Classification (NCBI taxonomy): domain Eukaryota; kingdom Metazoa; phylum Arthropoda; class Insecta; order Lepidoptera; family Noctuidae; genus Dicycla; species Dicycla oo. Next base: position 23,405,605 of record OX411714.1, read on the forward strand.
TTTTTCCCCGGGGCTCATTGTTGAGATCAAAATTTCCAGAACGGAAGCGATCAAACCAAAAACGCATAGTGCGTTCACTTGCGGTACCTTGTCCATAAACGTCATTAATATTGCGTGCTGTGTCTGTTGCGTTTGTGCCACGAAGGAACTCGTATTTGAAAATCGCCCAATTTCGATTTTTCCATGGTTACAGAAACATTGATATCAAAGAAAAAACGGCGGGAAAACAAATGAACAACTGATTTTTTTTAATGTCATGCTTTAAATTACAAAATCAATTTGAATTTGGAATTCTAAATAGAATGAAAGATTTTCACACTAGCTAGTATCAAAAATCGGCAAAGACGCATTATTTATAAAGACCTATTATTTATAACATTTGGGACTGCCTCGTTGGTCTAGTGGTCGTAAGCGCTACTGCTAAGCATAAGGTCCTGGGTTCGGTTCCCAGGTCAGGTAAAGTGTTATTGGGTTTTTTATCTGCCTAACCCTTCGAGGATTACATGCGTGATGTTATGTTATGTCGTATGTTATTTTGGAGAGTTGCCACCACCTGTGTGTAACTATGAAGAAGGAACTTTGAGAGCTGATATGTGGTCAAGCCTCTCATGCTTTAGAAATAACCCTGGAGAACCAAAATGACTTATTATTGAGTTTTTATTTCATCTCTACATAGCACTTAATACAACTTTTGGAGGATGCTTTATTAATCTGTTTATGGAAGGACAGGTCCATGCCTTTAGGATTAAGTTTATAATAGGCCTCTCCAGATATTTTAGCTCCTATTTTCGTATCTCATATCACCTTTATCAATACCTTTTACAAAATTAATAAAAATTACCAGAATTTAAGAAATAAATCTTAATTACCTTTTACAACATCTCCGTCTCTGGTCTCATGTTGTGATTTCACATCGCCCGTTGTATGGTCTGCTACGCCGTAGTTGAAAGCATATTTTGGCGTATCCTGAAAAATAACATCGTCAGAATTACTCATTCATTAGCTTAGTGATTATGAGAACATTCTTCCCGAGGTCCGATTTCAAAATATTCTTTCTTTAGGCGTCTTTAGTGATCACAAGATGAAATAAACATGACATAGATAAATAAAAATGGGAATCCATTTTTTAAATACTTCTTATTGTCCAGAAAAGTTAGTAATGTCCAAGGAAGTACCAAACTCGAAACGTTTTGGACAGTGTCCTAGCTTATCTTGATAAAAAAAAATATACATCTTACATAATATTCATAACCATGCGTACGATACACCTGCCCCGGGGGCAACGCAATTCTCGGCGCAGCCAGTGTCGCTCCAAAACATACAGCAAAAACCAAGCACAGATAACGACACATAATGCCAAACACTTTGCACACACTGTAGGGATACAACCGTCTTGATCAGCGTCAACTCCTTGAATACCACAATGGTGGGTTCACAGGCATTTATATGTGGCCTTATTTGATGCCAGCCTTGGTTAGTCTATCTACCGAAAGCCTTCCGAAAATGAAGTTTCCTTTAGCGTTTCGACGCAGCTAATTGAGAAAATTTTCGCACGCCACAATAGGTCGCGTGAAGATTAGAATGCTTAACTGATCTAGATGACGTCTTATTAGGTGTTGTTTGTTGGTTTAAGAAAAACGTTTATCGGGTTAACGTAGGTAGAGATGATTTTATTTATTTAAATTAGTAACATTTTTTCTTTTCTTTTTAGGTAAAAAAAAAATCAGTAGTTCCCTACATACGCGAACATAAATGTATGGGACAGCTGATTTTTTTTCGCGATTTCAGGTTTGGTCCCACAGTAAAAGCTGTTCAAAATGATGGTCTCGTTAATACCCTAGAGTTATGGGTATATAAAAAAAAACATGTTGTATAAAACTATACTAACACAAGTTACTAAAAGCTGCAACTTAATCGTTTTCACGTTTGCAAGCCAAGTTGACCATTATGCTCCTACACGTAATATTCAAGAAATACAACGCATGCTTGAATGCATTGTGGAATATTAGTGTTGTCATTCACTTTGTCAATATGTCTGCCCAGAAAAGTTTTTCTACAGAACATAGGATAGGCTGAACTTATTGACCTATGGTCAGAAATTCAGATACTACTACCTACTATTGAGAATTTTCTAGTGCAGAACCGCAAAAACCCAAAAACATGGCCCGACTCGGGAATCGAACTGCCCAGCACCTCATACTCAGCAGTCATGGTTGTGACCGCAGATCCACAAAGCAGTCAATTCTAAGTTCCAAACTAAAATAAATCTCGTCTCTTCTTAAACCATAATATACTAATGTTGTCCCTGAATTGAGTAGACAAAACCAAAATTGCAGAGGCTCTAAATATGGCAACAAAATTAACATGGAAGTTTAAACAACCTGCAAGGCTATCTGACAATAGCTACGAATAAATAGATTTTTCAGTCGTCCTATGTAAGTAAATAAATTTTGAATATGGGTGTCAACTTTGGGGGGCAAATAAGAAAATTTAAAAAATAAGTTTTGAAAACTGTACCGTGTGACATATCAAATGGCTTACTGTAAGAGTCTCAAATGTATTTTTTTTATAATTTTAAAATAAACCATTTTAAAGTTATTTAAGAAAATAGACGAAAATTGACCCCCCCCCCCCCCTTTATCTCCGAAAGTACTAAATCTAAAATTTTGAAAAAAAATATAGAAAATAGTTCAATACCTATAGATTACAGGAAAACCTATAAGAAGTCGATGGTCTTAAAACAACATGGTAAATCTCTCAATATTGTGCGTACAAACTTACATTTGACCATAGTTAAGCAAAAAGGATCCAACCCACATTAGGTGTAATGTGGGTTGGATCTTTTTCGTTTAACTATGGATATTTGTAGTTGGAATGTATGGGAGAACATGTTTTTCGACTACAATGTTAAATTTTGCTTGGGATAAATTCATCCCAACTACGGAACCTTTCATTGTGCGTGGTCCGACACGCTCTTGACCGGTTTTTTTGATATATTGGCGTGTGCTAGCCGATTTGTGGCAAATAATTAAATTTAATATAACGTATTGTATTGCGTAATGTACCTAAATTATTTTGTGCACTGTTGTATAGAAACATTTTTTTTAACTAACAGCTGTGCTGCTGGGGAGTTTGTTGCGCTACTTCTTCCTAGCTAAAGCACTAGGAAATGGTAAAGGGTGGGCGTTTTGGGGGACTGTCTTATGTAATTTTGATGTCCGAAAAGTGCTGAATCTTGGCCTAGTTTGAATAAATGAAGATTTTGAGCATGAAAAGAGAAAAGGCCTACTCAGCAGTGGGTGGAACAAGGCAATAAAGACTAGGATGAGAAATCAAAATCAAAATCAAAAGTCATTTATTCAAACTAGGCTGAGAATCAGCACTTTTTGAACGTCAAAATTACATAAGACAGAGACTCGCACATATCAGGGAATCATGACACAAAAAGTAGGAGGCCAGCAGTCGCTGGAAAAAACCTGTCAATGATGCTGATTATGATCCCGGAAAACAAAGAATGTTTCACGAGGGAAGAATTGCGGGCTAGCCTGTGGGCCTCTTCTGCCCTCGTGTAAAATTATATACTAAACTCTGAAGCTATTATCTTATTAGTAGCCCTTAGGATTAGTGTGGGAACTGCGACTGTGTCATAACTTTCAATACCGGTTATAGACGTGTACACATGTATATAGTAGATAAGAACCTGTGTACACGCACCTTACAATACAGGCCTGTACCTAAACCTTGGTAATTAATCTCGTGTGAAACTGTTTGATGATCTATATCCTCAGAATTTTATTTGTGTCAACAATTAGTCAATTTTATGAGAGTTAATAGACTTTTTATTGCGTTACGTAGTATCTTATAATTTAGACTCTTTCATTAATAGGAAAATATACACATGACACAAAGTAAAGTAGGTCTATTACTAAAAAGAAATATGATTAAGTTTATATAAAACGTTTCCCGTGTACAGTCTTTCAAATCTCGCTGCTCCCTTGTACAGGCTCTCCGCATCTGTATCGGTACTACAACACTAGCATAGAATAATCAACCTTAATTATCTTGGCTAGAAGATGTCAATTACTATATTATTTATACATGAGTAATACAAAATTTCGTCTTCTAGCAAATATTTTCCGAAGTTACTATTACAAACACTCCTTGTACACATTCCACTGTAACAAATTGCTTACACCCAAACAAAGAATGTCTGGCATTCTTCTATGACCAATCTCAGTCGTTGTTAGTACTCTACGTTCACCACCGACACTCCAAAGGTTTACGCTTCCTTATGGAAACAATGGAAGAGTGGAAGAGTCCTCTCATCAAACAAACCTTCGCATTTGATTCGCTGCTCGATCAATGTAACTTAACAAACAAGGTTGGTCACCCCTGTCTGTGTATCTTTCACGCTTATTATGGGCTGCGAAAGTAGTTCTGTATTGTTAACGCTTTTGAGTTTAACACATAAAGTGTGGTAATGTATGCCTATAAATAAACTGGTCTGGTATATTTATGATGGAATATCTACTTGTTAGTCAAGAACAGCCGCCCTAAACAAACAGCTACTTTATTTTTATTAACCGACTTCCAAAAGGAGGAGGTTATCAATTCGTCTGTATGTTTTTTTTTTTTTTTTTGTATGTTTGTTACGCGATTACTCAAAGACGGATGGACCGATTTGGAAAATTCTTTTTTTGTTTGAAAGGGTATACTTCCGAGGTGGTCCCATATAAATTTTATTAACTTTGCTCGAGGAGTTTTTGAGTTAGCTTCAATAATGTGTATATTTCCCACTTATTTTATATGGATGTTGTGATGGTGTTTTAATAACTTCCTATCACTGTTATTTACATGGCTATATCTACAATTATTGTGCTCAATTATGTATTCGAATTTGTGTGGGGTAGGTTCCACAACTAAAAAGTGAAAAATAAAAACCTTTTAGCAAAAAATAAAACCGACTTCTAAAACAAAACACTACAAAGTGAAAAATAACTTTAATTTCGGAAGTCGGTGGCAAAAAACGAAAATACAAAACCAAAGACACCGACTTCCGAAATTAAAGTTATTTTTCACTTTGTAGTGTTTTGTTTTAGAAGTCGGTTTTATTTTTTGCTAAAAAGTTTTTATATTATCTCACCATCTTCTCCAGCGCTTAAAATCAAAGCATATGATACGAAAAAAAACGTATATTAAGTATAGCAACCATTTTCTTTGCAACCAAAGTAGTTACAAAACGTCTAACCAAAAACTACAGCATAATATAAGGAAAAAAGGAAGATAAAAACAATTTATTTAACTAAACGTCTCTGCTAATAGATGAGCCATTGAACGTTTGATTATCCTCACGATAACAAAATGGCGGATTAGCATAATGTCCGTTTGTTTTGTTTCTCAAGTGGCTAACAACAAAGGGCTAATGAAGTAATTACAAACACCTGGATTTCCACCGTGATTAATATATTATGGTAGGTTTACCTACCTACCTTTCAAGTTTATTCATATGCCCAAGATCATGTCGTCGTAGGTTAAGAAGCGCTTCGTTTTTGCCAACTCAGTGCTGAAAAATATACTTATAATTAAGATGTGTAAATCTAAATATCGTAATCCAAAGCTTTATTGCCTTATTATATCTGTAATTAGATCGGCATCTATGGGTAACTTTGGAGAAATAAACATGGTCGTAGAACTTTTTCCTTTTGCTCGCATAGACTCTTTCAAGAAAATGACTTGACAGTTAACAATTGTTTAAACTATTGGTGGTGGTGGTTAATTGTTTTAAATGTTGCATCTAAGTAAAACTCATTTTTGAAACTTAGAAAATCATATCCATATCTATATATTCAATATCCATGGGGGACAGAGCACGGGCGCCATTGTTATCACAAACGTCTTGATATCCCATTGTTTCTATTCACACAGAACCACGTCACTAACAAACGATTTATCCTTACATATTCAGCATATGTATCATAGCATTGTGATAAAGTCCTTCAGATTTTTCTCACACCGGTGCTATGGTATTTATTAAAATTTTGAATTGAAACTAATTATTTAATTTAAGGTACCTAATTATAAGGTTGGGTATGCTGGTATTGGATATTAAGAAGAGAATTCCTCATGTTATTATCAGAAGCAAGTTGTAGTCTGTCCTTACTATCCTCTGTTTCATTATGAGTGGTTAATTCTAGATGTTAAATGGAACGACTGGATCAGTACATAAAGGACCTAATATTTTATTCACTTTCCAATTTACATAAAATAACAAACAATGTCATATATCGTTGATTTATTTGACAAAATTGTTACAAATAAAAACAATAATACTAACAATATAAAGAAAACAGATAATAATATAAACAACAAAGTACTTCCTATAGCATAACTTTAACCTATAACAATTCAGGTACTTCTTGTAGAAACATTTAACAATAAAAATAAATAAATAAAAGGTTTTTCAGTCAAATAACTTGGAGATCGAGAGTTTTGACTTATAACTTTCATGTAATAACAATTTTCATAAGTATTTCATGCTATTAATACTTCTATCATAGGTAAGCACTTAAAACTGGAGGAGTAATAAGAACATCGAAAATTGACCTTGATTAAACTCGCAATCAATTTTTGCATCCGAAGCTATTTAGTGTTACTCCAACATGAACTTCAAATGATTATCTTTCTACCCAAAATATAGTGGTGATGGTCTTAAATAAATGTAAAATCTTTTAGCAAAAGCATTCTTCTCATTTCGGCTAGTGTTAGATCAAACTGAGAAAATGCCGTTGGATGTTCGAAAATTCCAATATATTTTTAGGCCATTCTGTGTCACCAATTCTAGGTGTCTTAACATATTCATCATAGTCGTTCTTAGCATATTTTGGGCAACAGAAAGTTTCAATTGCAACTCTAGTTGGTTCTCCTACATCATCAATGGCTTAGTGGTGAAGATGTGCAGCCTCATGGGGTGATACGGGTGCGGTCTTGTGTACCACTGCGTTGAAACCGTTGTGCTTGTCGGCGGTGTAGTCCACCGTGCGGATGGAGCCGTCGGGTTCAACCACCGTGTATTGACCTAAAAGGAAAGTTGGTTCTAGTTAGTAAGGACTCAAAGATGGAGCAAAGCTGTTGTAGGAATAATGTTTATGCTCAAAGAAGTATCTATAGTATGATATTTCTATTTTTATGGTCCATTAATTGCGTCATATTATATTTTGATCAATTCCTGTGGTCGCGTTGTTTTAATGGATTTTTATGTGCAGTGTCATGGGTATTAACTAGTGCTTTAGGTGAATTTCCAGTTCGTTATAATACCTAACCACGAACTTTCTAAGTTTTCCACAAATGGAAATCCTTTTAATATCAACCAATCAAGTGAAATTTGTAAAAGCCATCATATTAGAATAGTTTCTCCTGTGAATTTATAATAGTTGCCATTGACACTCTCAGTTTCTATAAGTCTTCTTCTCAAGGTGTCATCATCATCCATCATCATCTGATAACCATCCGTCTCACCGGATGCTACAAAATACTGGTATTCAGCTGCATCCGGTGAGACTGGACGCCGACCCCAACATACACACATCAAAAGTGGCTAGGGATCAAGTACGTTTTAGAGTATCGCCGCAACTGAGGATTATTATTATTATTGTTTTGGATCGTTATTGATTCTTTTTAGTGAACTATTTGAATAAATAATTTTATCTTTGAATTTTGATTAAAATCAACTGTTAATCAGGATTCCTGTAAATAGTGTGTAATAGCGGTTATACAAAACTATTACATTTTTTTTTTTTTAATGCGTCGATATGGATCGACGACATCATTTGACACGAGAAGAGATGATGGAGCCGTCGGAATGTTACAAGCTGGTTCCAGACAACTTACTATGGCTGTCGCTCTTGGCACAATACAGAGCGTCATAAACCACCTCTGGACACGATATAGTATCACGGGCAGAGTGGCCGAGCGACGTGGAGGACGACCTCGCATCACCACTCGCAGACAGGACCGGTACATCCAAAATCCTGCTCGACGGAATCGTACCATGACCACAATGATGTTAGCAACGAGGCTCCACAGCTCTTCAGGTTTGCTGGTAAGCGACCAAACCAAAAAATGTACTTGATCCCTAGACACTTTTGATGTGTGTAGTTGGGAAAAAGCCAGGCAGATGATGATGGTTGATGATGACACTTTCATAAGAAGAAGTAAGTATAAAAAAAAAACTTACCTTTAACGACATCGCCATCCCGACTCTCATGGTGAGTTTTAATGTCACCACTATGGAAGTCATTCACGCCATATTTGAAGACATATTTCGGATACGCCTGGAAAATAAAAATGTAAAAGTTAGACAAGCAATATTTTTACGAGTAGTACAGAACGTTTTATTTTTTCCATGGATACAGTATAAATACAATTCCCGCATTCTGGTTTCAAAGACCCGCAAGAAGTACTGTATGGACCATCGTCAGTACCCATCACCCAATTTAAAGAGAGTCTTAAACCATACATAGGTACATCAGTAATCACACAACGCAAAAGAAAACATTTAAAATAAAAACAAATCAATAAAACGTGTCATGTAATCAAAACAGAAAGATGCAGGTCAAAGCAATTTCCCCTAAAATCAGGCTATCAAAGCCATAATCACAATATTACATAATTCCAATGTCAAATCTCGCCCGCATGCAAATAGTGAACTCGGAAACACTCGGAAGTGTTCGGAAGTGTCATTCGTACGAGTTGCGTGCAGTGAAACCGTTTTAACCACGTGCCATTGCGCAACAGTTTTATACTACATATTATAACGTTTTGTTCATTTATAGGCGGAGAACGATTTGGTTTTAAGTATCTTGACTTGATTGTGTTTTATAGCATTTAGGGCCTGTATAAAAATCATAGGCGCCAGTCATTTTAGGAGTTAATAACATTAGTAGGTGGTGGTAAAACAGGTCGTTAGGTTAGAAGGAACACGGGTGGGTTTTAGTCAGTAGGTCTGACACGCCCTCCCGCTCCACCCAGAGCGGGAGAAGTTATTTGATGATTTCCCATCCAAAAAAAAAAAAGAAATTGGATTGAGTTTTACTTTTTGTTAATTTAGTCAGCTTTTTTATCTTATATTTTCGGCCATAATATTATAAACAGAACTATGTAAAGAAGGGTCCACATAAAATAAGACTTGAGAGAATATAAAACATGTAACTGCCCGCCAGTTACATGTTTTATTCCATATATGCCACGTCTGAGTTTTTAAGACCACAATCGAGTGGTACTTGCACCTGCGCACACAGTTTATCAACAAGCGGAACATCGCACAGGAAGCGTGATCTTGTCGCAATTCCTGCTTATTCACATGGATGTAGACGTAAATACAAATAATTATGTGACTTTTTTACGTATACTTAGAATTAGCTTTCAAACAAGCTATTGTTACGAGAGGAAGCTAGTTAGGAAGTAGCGAATTATGATATTTACTGCTTGTTTTATGTTTCGTTTCATTATGACGATGTGCGAGTATAACATAAACATAAATTTCATAGAAGCTAATAAAAAAAAAACATCTATTAAACGATAATTTATTATAATATAAAAATATAACTTTATGTTTAGCACGCATTTGCATTTCCTGTTAATCATCCGGTTACGCAAGATATACATATTTTTTGTTTTTGCTATAATTATGGTGATTCAACTGAGATTATATTTCGTATCATTATGCAAGTTTAACTACAATCAATATAAAGTATCTTTGCATAATTTAATGGTTATATTTTTTACTCTTTGCCAGTTTAAATTGTTGATTATTTATCCGTCAGCATCATCAAAATGCTTTAAAATACTATATGGAAAACCGTTATCAAATCTATGTTTATTTCTATTTTATATTACTATCTTTATATCTATCATCTATACATACTACATACATACATCTATTACATACTTCAGTTGTGGTTAGAATATTCTTATATTTTATTTCTTATTTTAATCACTAACATACATATTATAAAACAAAGTCTCCCGCGCGCCGCGTGTGTCTGTCTATATGTTCGCGATGAGCTCAAAAACTACTGAATGGATTTTAATGTGGTTTTCATCAGATAAAGTGATTCAAGAGGAAGGATTAAAATACGTATAGTTTTGCGACATCCACGCGGGCGATGCCGCGGGCAAAAGCTAGTATATATTATAGTTACTTAGCAGTTTCAGTTTTATTTAAATTACTTATTAGCTAATAGGCTAGATTATAATATGAATAAAGTATCACCAACTGACACAACACGACTTTTAAGTAACACTACTTTTAAAAGAAAAAAAAAACTTATTTTTTATTTTGACCAGCTTTATTTGTAACTCATTTCAGTACTTCGTAAACATAAAATTTACTAGTACAGAACGGTTATGTTAATGGAAACCAAGGTTGCGTCGAAGAAAGTTTGCGTGCAACGTAACATAAACCATTGCTTTGAGTATCATGCTACGTTGTAGAACATAAGACCTGCATAGTATATGCAAAGTTTACAGATCATGTGAAATGGATATTCAGGAATTGAAAACTCCTGGGAGCTAGTAAGCCAATCCTACTTTATAAAACGTAAGTTAAGGTTATGACATGACTTTGATAGAAATGTTTGATACCTGCAAGACACTTGACATTTGACAATTGACATGCTTTTTGAAGATAGAACTTTATTGATGTTGATAGAAAGTAAGTGATGGTGTGGTCCACGGTAGTGCACGTTTGCCTAGAAGAAACCTATTCTCCCTAAATTATGTATTATAAATTACTCTAATTATTGAAGTGAAAACTTCTTTAGGCGCCTTGAGCGATTTTTGGTAGAGGGAAATCTTATGGGTTCGCGTCACCGCGACATGCTATGAATAGTTTCACGTTTAAGTTTTCACTTCTGTCAGCAGTACCCATGACTGCCTATTTTTTATTTAACAACAATTGCTACTGTTAGATATTGTTTAGTGCTTATAACTGAAGACATCAAATTAAAATCGATTACAACTGCTGTCATAAATCTATAAGTTTTACACAACACTGAACACATGTGTTATAACAAAAGTTACTTCACTCCACTTTTTTCTTATTTACTTTTACCCATGTTTGAAGTAGCTCGGTAATAATTATACGGTAACACATTTAGACGTAACGATATTGCATGTGCACTTTTTTCGTAATACTGGATTACACTTCAACAGCTTTTTAGGGTTCCGTACCTCAAAAGGAAAAAAACGGAACCCTTATAGGATCACTCGTATGTCTGTCTGTCTATCCGTCTGTCACAGCCAATTTGCTCCGAATTTAATAAACCGATTAAGTTGAAATATGGTACATGTATGTATTTCTGTGACTCAAACACGGACGTGTAATGTAAATTAATGAATTTTGAATAAAAAAAATTAAAAAATATATTTGCAAACTGTACCGTGAAATATATCAAATAAAAGGGCTTACTGTGAGGGTCTCAAATATATATTTTTTTTTATAATTTTGAAATAAATTGTTTTAAAGTCATTTAAGAAAATAGACGAAAATTGACCATTCCCCCTTTATCTCCGAAACTACTGAGCTTAAAATTTTGAAAAAAATACAGAAAATAATTCTATAGCTATAAAAAACAGGAAAACCTATAAGAAGTCTATGGTCTCAAAATAACCTGGTAAATCTCTCAATATTGTGCGTACAAACTTACATTTGCCCATAGTTAAACGAAAAGGATCCAACCCACATTAGGTGTAATGTGGGTTGGATTTTTCGTTTAACTCCATGACATTTGTAATTGGAATGTATGGAAGAACATGTTTTTCAACGACAATATTAAGTTTGTTCTTGGGATAAATTCATCCCAACTACGGAACCCTTCATTGTGCGTCGTCCGACATGCACTTGACCGGTTTTTTTTTATTTAAAAAAACAACATGACCTTCCAAGGAAATCACTCCGAGTAAACAGAGTGTTACTAAATCAGGAATAATAAGCAGTTTAGAGCCTTATTATTTCAACTATTTTCTTTAACAAAAATCACGAGTTTGCTGTATAATAAACTCACAAAAATCGTGTTCTAAGCCCTGAAACCTGCATGATAAATTACCTTAGGAATGCTAGTGAAAATGCAATTGGCACTGGTAGGTAAAATGTGGGTTAAACAATCCAGATTGTCATCGACAAGCTAAGAAAAATAATCCACAAATACTCGACGTGCTATTCATACAATCTACGTGCCCATACAATCATAAAGTTCACATCAACTGCCTAGCCTTTTGCCAACTATGTTGGGGTCAGCTTCCAGTCTAACCGGATGCAGCTGAATACCAGTATTTAACATGGAGCGACTGCCTATCTGACCTCCACAACCCAGTAACTGGGTAATAGGATACCCCTTTTTAAGTCTGGTTCTCAGACTTTCAGGCTTCTGACGACCCGTAATGACTGTCAAAGATCCACGAATGACAGCCGGGACCAACGGCTTTACGTGATTCACGGAGGGGTCTTGGTATGTAAAGATGGTCACCCAAGGACCAATCGCGGCAAGCGTAGCTTGACCGGATCAATCGACCGTTCTATCATACTCAAAGTGTATCGTTATCCAAGCCTGCCCGTTCATCTTTCTGATCTATGCGGTGATATTTTTAGAATAAGTGTGGTTTGTAAATCATACCTCCGAATATATACTTACATAATAGTCCACGTGTTCATCTTCCGAGATGTGATGGTGTTCGTAGCTGTGCTTAGGCTCTGGGTGCACGATTGTCGCGGCCGGCTGCAGATCGGAATGGACCACCCTGATCGGTCGCAGGTTATAGAACACCCGTCCATGCGTGCACGCGACTATCGTTAGGGCTATGATCACCACCTGAAAATGATATACAAAATGGTGATTTATACAAAAAATACAATATACAAAATGGTGATTTAGTCACTTGCATCCGTTCCCCAGCTCTTGAAAAGGTGGCTGGGACTGACTAGATGCGGAAGGCGGAGGACGGGATGTTGTGGCGTAGCCTGGGAGAGGCCTATGTCAAGCAGTGGCCTGCGATTGGCGCAGTTGTCTACCCGTGAAACTAACCAACTTTCGCTATAAAACTAAAGGTGACTATATCACCACCCTTTAATACATAGATATCCGTGCTTTAATATAACCCAGGATAATAAAATCAATTGAAATTAAGCTCATGGTTTATGGACCTAAAACTTAACAATAAAGAGGGTATACCTGCTGTCCTAAACAAACCCCGTCTCGTATTTACTTGGTAGCAAAATGCAAATGCAAAACCTCTTAAGGGATCATTGCACTTATCATTATGAACAACTTTTACTATGGGACCAAACCGGAAATCGTAAAAAAAATCAGTTGTTCAGTACATTTTGACGAATTATGCGAACATAAATGTACTGAACAGCTGCCTTTTTTTTCGCGATTTCAGCTTTGGTCCCACAGTAAAAGTGGTTCATAATTATGAGTACAATGACCCCTTAAGAGGTTGTTGGTGTTTTACCAATAACCCTGTATAACACTCTCATTTACCGTGGTTTTATCTTATCGTTATTATTTACTTCAAAACTATGGTTACAACTCCAATTCAGTCAATCAATCAACAACTTAGCTTATCGCAGTCCACTGCTGGGCGTAGGCCTCTCCCAGGCTGCACCACAACACCCTGTCCTCCAGCTTCCGCAGCCTGTCTGTCCAGCCACCATCTTAAGCTCGACGGTCCTTCTAGCTAAGACGTCCCACACTGCGCTAGCCAATACGTGATCCTCTAGGACTCGTCTACTCCACCGGCCATATCGGTCCTTCGACAAACATGGCCAGTCCACTGACTGCCACTTCAGTTTGCTTACTCTGCAAGCTATGTCGGTTACTCCAGTTCTTTTCCGGATAACTTCATTCTTGATTTTATCCATAAAAGAAACTTATTTAGTACCTAAGTTTAATAACTTCACGACGATTTTTTACGTAAGAGCTAGTTCTTCCTTCAAGCAGCATATCTACTCATAAATACCTGCTGAGCTAACGAAGCTTAGTTTCCTTCCTCTTTGATATAACTCCAAGTTACGACCATATTTAGATAATTAAATAACACACTAGCGGTAAAATTATAGAAATTTACAGTGCTTTGAAAGATGTTTATGATCGTTTCATAGTATGGTATAATCCGTTAGATACATTATCATAGTCACTTTCAAAATGTCTTGATTCCTAATTAAATTGATTATGGTTGGTTTCTGTGGTGAAAACTTGAAGATATTCAGCAATCCAATTACGTAAAACACGTTCAATCGCATTCGTCAAATTTGTAATCCGTTGCTTTATAGAATTAAAAAAATCATCTGGGCTATCGAAATGAAGGGCATTGTAACTGCAAATGTGTTACGAAATTACCCTGCTGATTAAATTTCGGTTGCTATTCTCATTTAGGTCTCGCCATGGAAACCTATACTAAACTCAGTTTAAAAGTGTACCTTAAACCCAAATGTAGGTATCTCCTTTGTACTGAAAAGTAAAATATGCACCATCTTGCCGCTTTATTTAAACTTTGTAAATCAAGTAAACCCTGAAAATGCTCTTTTAAAATTGCTCTTAAGTACATGAGTGTCTACTTCGTCCTAGACCAAAACCAAATAAAAGCAACAAACCATCGAAACGCTGGCAGGGGACGCCCTAAGAGGACATATAGTGACTTAATTGGTGATGTTCTTCAGAAAGGCCAGGTGCATAACTCACAACCGGCGTACATATGAACGTAGAAGGAGTACGAGTGTTTAAGGATCGTAGCAGATGGAGTTCTGTAGTTTCTGCCTACCCCCATGAGAAGAAGGGAGTTTATGTATGTATGAAACAATACAAATTCTTCAGAACAGTCATTACACAAGAATAAAACGTGAATCGAATAGTTTTTCACAGTCATCGATAACTCTGAACTCGAGCACAATGCATAACATAACAGATGTTTCGAGCCATCTTCCATGAAACAATGGTGTGTTCTTAGACTTTTTATCAATTAAATCTCACACACGCTTTCAAGACTCCATTGATGGTTACGCAGAATAAGTTTTTGCTTATGCGCTTGCAATGCTAACTACCACTTTTGTTTTCACTTGGAGATAATATAGTATCAATGACCTCATGTTATGTGTAGCTTGTGTTTTTATGAAAATATTAGAGATATCATATTTATAAGAATAGTTACGTGTGAAATCCTGGGTTCAGTTCCAAAGTCCAGTAAAATATTTTAGGGATTTTCTGAAGAAGTTCTATCTAACGGTGCATTCATGTAGAACGCTGGTAACCGGCGCCGACAAGCGATAGTTGTCAACGGTAGTCGGCGAAGGCACTTTTCATACTTTTTTCCAAATCAGCGGGAACCAGCGCCGACTAATCAGATAGGAACTGGTGGGCGCTCATTGGCGACGGTTGGCAAAAAGTATGAAAATTGCCTGCGCCGCCCGATCAGAGTTCACAACCAGCGCTTGTCGGCGCCGTCAAGCGCTGGCATATCGGCGCCGGTTACCAGCGTTCTACATGAATACATCCTAAGGGTAGGTAGTAGATTTAATGGGCAAAGGCAATAGTTTCGGCATTACACATATTTAAAAATTATTCGTTTGTTTTACTTTGACTATCTTATACAAAAAACATTATTATTATCCCGGCGTTATGAAACTTATCCAAGACTACATTGAAGATTTTGAAAAGGGAAAGAATAGCATTCTTTAGGGTAGGTTATGTGACTAAGGATGCTTTTGGAGAGCCCTTTCAGTTATAGTGTTTAGCTTAGTAATCCTAGATGGATCTTTTAATGAAATAGCTTATAAAAGGTGTATTCGAGTCGCCTTAACAGTATCTGTGTGTGAAAACTGAAATGGTGCAAGGTTTTTCCTACCTTGATTCAATTAAAGTCAGTTATAATTTCTTTTCACATACATTCCCGTGAACTTTATGTGAAGGGTACCTGATTATAATTGTTTATCCTAACTAATATTATAAATGCGAAAGTGAGTTTGTTTGTTACTCTTTCAAGTTAAAACGGCTAAATGGATTTGAATGATATTTGACACATGAGTAGAGCATGACCAGGAATAGGACATAGGATACTTTTGATCCCGGTAGTACGTTCCCATGTAAAAGCTAGTACAGTAGTACTTAATTAATAATTTAGTATGTTTTTTTATTAAACCCTTTCTTCAAAATATTAAAGTTTACGTCAAACTTTTCTCTTAACATCACTTTTTATTTGTAGGTATTAAGTTAACGCTTACCTTGAAGGCCATTTTTGATATACTCTTAATTAACACCACTGCTTCTAATTAAGGCACCAGCACACGATCACTCTATTCTTAATCGATTTAAAACAAAAAAAATTGAATGATACTCTCGTTCGAAGGCTGGGTATCGAATGTGGCAAGTGAAACTACACGCTAGATTTATATGTGAGCAGCTAGGGTGGTGGGTACGCCGCACGCCGGGGTAATAATATTAAAAGTAGCTATAGATTTAATATTATTTTATCAATAATATAAATTAGTATAATAATATAATGAGTTATTATTTAATTGTGACTACATTTTTGTATTCGGTTCACACCTGTAAAAACAAATGTTGGCGGAAATCGCTCACTTAGTAATACGAGTATACGTATTGGCACATCTACTTTTTCACATTTTACAGAAACGAGAATTTAAAGATTTTATAAATGTTTGAAATTAATTTATGGGTTAATTTTAGGTTTTTTTACAGATTTTATGGGTTTGGTTATTAGTATAGACGTCAATAACTGGTCTACATATTTTAAATCAGGTATTCACTTTTGAACACGTATGCCTATAATCTCAATTTTGCATTTTTTGAGATGTGTCAATATATTACTAGGTGAGCGAAATAGTAAATAAATAAATTAGGATCGTGTTACTTTAGCTTTAAAGTATTAAGGCATTAACTAAAATCATCATATTACGTTACATTATATCTTATTGGCAGCACTAAAAAAGTTAGCTTAAGCTAAACATATTTTAGGACGTTTATGCAGAAAGTCCTAGTGCTAAGAGGGATGTGTGGTGTTACGTTAATAATAAGAAATGAGTATGTAAGAGGAACTCTGAAAATGACGCCGGTAACTGAAAAGTTGAGTGAAAAACGGTGGTCATGGTATACATGGCATGTGATGCGGAGGAATGAGGACAATGTTCTCAGGAAAGTTTTGAGTATGAATGTAGATGGCTATACGAGTAGGAGAAAACCGAAGAATCTATGGATGGACTGTGTGAAAGACGATATGGTCAGAAAGGGAGTGACGACCGAGATGTATGGAAGAAAAAGACCGCCGGCCCCAAATAAATTGGGACAAGGGCAGGAGAATGACGATGACGATGATGCAGATAGTCCTAGTAGAAACAATTGAATAGGGAAGCATTTTCATACTTACTTGTAGCCCACTATTCAAATTGGAATCAAAATCAAAAGTCATTCAAACTAGGCTGAGAATCACCAAACGTTTTTCGAACGTCAAAATTACATAAGACAGCCCCCAAAACGCCCGCCCTTCACCACTTCCTAGTGCTTTAGCTGGGGAGAAGAAGTGGCGCAACAAACTCTCCAGCAGCACAGCTGTCTGTTCAGAAAAAAATTGGGTATATTTAGCAAAATAATGTAGGTATTACACAACAAAACATGAAATTAAATTAAATTCCCGTGCCCACTTACATATAGCCATATATGTAGCAGTAACTCGATGTCACAAATGATAAACTAGGACCATCGAAGTAAAATTAATAGAGTTATCTCATATAATCATGTTCAAAAACCCAAGTCTATAAAACAAAAACATTTCACAGACATATGATACATATTTTATGATTACAACAACAAACGATTATCAATATAAAACCTAATAAAGCACTATCGCGATACTAACTAAGAGTTATATCATGCTTGCACGCCTATCACTTCGTAAATACTCTCATTACATTCTACTTCGTCCAGCGGTTATCATCAGTGCATGCAATAAATAGGCGCGGCGCTGTTTACTCAGCCTTAGAAAACATGAATTACCATTCCAAAGAAATAATTACGAATCGACATAAAAACGACCTCTCTTTCACTACCCATAGTTATGAATGTAACAGCAATATATACGTCGATGTCGATTATGCTAGTACTAAACAGATAGGTGTAGAATAACGATGGATGTCTTGTCTGATAGACTTACGTCAGTCTGTGCACAAAAATACAACCGCAGACGATAGAGCGTTATAAGAAAGTTTCCTGATGTGAAGAAATTGTTCTAAGTGGGTTATACAAGAACAATTATGTGTCAACGCTGCTGAAATTATTGTTTTCTCTTCAGATTTACCAGTTTTTGACAATAACATTATGATTACATGTTAGCCCAAGCAGGGATTAACTATTGAACTGTAGTGCTATTCTGTACAAATCTCACCGTGAACACTTAGGAGAGATGAGCGTGGAGTGAGCTGTCAATAGTATTAATCCCTAGTATCTGGTGGAATGACAGCTCACTTTAAGCTCACTTCACCTACGTTTTCAAGGTGAGATTTTTCCAGAATAGATCGGCTGTAGCATTGTGCGTTCAAGAATTAATACAAAAAAGGCATTAATTAATTATCATCGCCAATCCTACCCTATAAATATATGTTAACTAGCTTTTAGTCGTGACTTCGTCCTGGTGAAATTTCTTGTTCCCCGACACACCCCATCGCATCGCATAGCCTGCGCACGGTATTAGGTACGTACTTCGTTTTTTCTTAATATTCTTTCTGATTTTTTTTCTTTTTGCTCGGCTCCTAAGGCCTCCTAACGCCTTCTATATTAAATAGCCTATAACCTTCCTCAAAAAATGGGCTATCAAATACACAAATAATTTTTCAAATCCAACTGGTAGTTCCAAAGATTAGCGCGTTCAAACAAACAAAAAACAAACTCTTCAGCTTTATTATTAGTATACAAGCTAGTATAAGGCTTTTGCCTGCAGCTGCGCCCGCGTGGATGTCGGGAAACTATACGTATAAACCTTCCTATTGAATCACTCTATCTTTTGATGACAAGAGGAGCTCGTGGCTAAATAATAACAACCGCACGGGTCGAACCATCAGGTTAAGATACGCTTGCCGGGGTTGGTCTGTGGATGGGTGACCATCTTTTCATACCGAGATTTCTCCGTGCCTCGGAAAGCACGTTAAGCCGTTGGTCCCGGCTGTCATTCGTGGATCTTTGGCAGTCGTTACGGGTCGTCAGAAGCCCGAAAGTCTGACAACCAGTCTTACCAAAAAGGGTATCGTATTACCCAATAACTGGGTTGTGGAGGTCAGATAGGCAGTCGCTCCATGTAAAATACTGGTATTCAGCTGCATCCGGTTAGACTGGAAGCCGACCCCAACATAGTTGGGAAAAGGCTAGGCAGATTGATTGATCTTTTGATGAAAACCACATTCAAATCCGTTCAGTGTGTTTTGAGATCATCGCGAACAGACAGACGCGGCGAGGGACTTTGTTTTATAATATGTAGTGATGTAATGATTTTTAGAATAGATCTGTGAAACATGTGTTGATAGTCATAAATAAATTAATTGCTAGACAAGATAGGACAAGCCTGCATCCAGCAGTGGATTTCAATAGGTTGAGAATGGTCACGATTACAAGACTAACCTTTAAACCTAACCTAACCTGGTTAGTCTTGTTGTCTTCCTTTCTTGCTGTCTTCTGTAACTTCCCGATGCTATCGTTCAAAGTAGAACCCTATTCGGAAACAATTCGTAATGTTTACGGTCTCTTGCTCAAGAATATTTTAAATTTGACATGGTTTTTCTGTTACAATATGTCACTAATATGCCAGAGGTTTTCTTACGTAAGCCGTGCACGATTGCTAGCCCACTTTCCTAGTACCACCTAATTATGTGACAATGGAGGTAATGCACGTTATGCGTCCAGAAAATAATATGTATGACGTAAATCAATGATGTTGATATTATGTTCAAGATTGGTGGAGGCACCAATTTGTCATGGTGGATTGATTCCTTGTGGTGGGAAGTAGCTTACATAATACAAAATTAGCCTAAAATGTTCTCACTGCTGAGACACAGGCCTACTCTCTGTGAGAGGGAGTGGGCCGTATTAAACCACGCGGGACCAGTGCCGGTTGATAGATGTCACATGTCTTCGAATTTTTGGATCTAGGACATGCCGGTTTCCTCACGATGTTTTCCACCGTTTTGAGAGCAGTGGTGATGAAATAATTTACAAAAAGTAAAGCGCCTACCTTTGTTCGAACCCATTTACCACTGGGCCGCCATTGGTTGCTCACTATTGGTAGTATACTAATTATTACTATTCACTCACTCACGTCTATTTAGTTATTGTGTGCACTTATGGCATGTGCCGAATAAACATGTCTTCTTTCTTTCTTTCTCACTGAAAGTAGCTTGGTTACTTCATACTGATATAAGAGCTGATGCTTTGAATGTAGCAGTATGAGAGCTAACGGTTAATGAACGAATGATAGACTATGAAAGGGATAGTGTATAAATTTTTGGTTTTGTGAACCCCTAAAATCACCCGTCGTCGTTTAGTAGGTGGTTCTATCTATATTTTTCTTTTCTTTTGTTTTAGGGTTCTGTACCGCAAAAGGAAAAAAATGGAACCCGTATATGATCACTCGTGTGTCTGTCTATCCGTCTGTCACAGCCAATTTGCTCCGAATGTAATGGACCGATTAAGTTGAAATTTGGTACACATATGAATTTCTGTGACCTTAACACGGACATGTAAATAAATGAATAATGAATATGGTGGTCACTTTTGGGGGCAAACAAGAAAGTTAAAAAAAAAATGTTTTGCAAACTGTACCGTGTGACATATCAAATGAAAGGGCTTACCGTGAGGGTTTGAAATATTTTTTTTCTAATTTTAAAATAAACTGTTTTAAGGTTATTTCAGAAAATAGACGAAAATTGACGGTTTCCCCTCTTATCTCCGAAACTACTGAGCCTAAAATTTTAGAAAAAAATATTGAAATATAATAATAGTTCTATTCCTATAGATTACAGGAAAACTTATAAGAAGTCTATGGTCTTAAAACAACATGGTAAATATCTCAATATTTTGAGTACAAACTTACTTTTGCAGTTGGAATGTATGGAAGAACATGTTTTTCAACTACAATGTTAAGTTTGTTTTTGGGATAAATTGATCCCAACTACGGACACCTTCATTGTGCGTAATCCGACACACACTTGGCCGATTTTTATTATAGACAAAACAGCCAGTCGTGTCCACAAACTGTTTAAAACTCTTTTTTTTTTCTACATAGGTACATACATAAACACACGCCTTCTTCCCATGGGGGTAGGCAGAAACTACAGAACACCACCTGCTGTGATCCTACATCTGGTCATACACGCACGCCGGTTGTGAGTACTACGCACCTGACCTTTCAGAAGAACATCAACAATAAATAAAGTCACTATATGTCTTTCTAGGGCGCCCCTCCCGGAATTTCCACTCACATCTGCCTTGTAGTTACATTTATTTTTTTTTGGTCGCCTTTCATTCATCCTCTCAAAATGATCAAACCATCTAAACATACTCTTTTTTTTCTAATTCAATGATATTAATGTATGATCAGGAATGATATAATTATTATTTAGTATAGTAATCCGTTCTTGCTAAATGTACTTCTTTTTTTTTGTAAGCAGTAGTCAAAGATTTAATCTGAAAACCAGCGCTGAGCAACCCGCTAAACTAGGACCTATCCATAATTTTGCTTCCGGTATTATAGTTCTATGTACGTACAGATCGCGGCACGTAAGTTGAACCAAAATGGCGGTCGTCCGCGCAGCTACAATTATGGATTGAGACAGATTGAGACTCGAAAATGTGTTAAAACTCGCGGCACGTAAGTTTAACTATGACCTTGAATGCGCAGTAACACACTTTCGGGTCTCAATCGGTCTCAATCCATAATTATAGCTGCGCGGACGACCGCCATTTTGGTTCAACTTACGTGCCGCGATCTGTACCAGGGATGATGCGGATATTGGCATCCAAATCCACAATTGCGGAGCTTCCGCATTTATTTAAACCTCCGCATGCTCATTAATCCGCATACTGATGCAGATGTGGATGGGAATGGGTGAATAAGTAAAATTATTATGAACAAAATGGAAATTATAATCATTTAAAGCAAAAATTTAGATCTGAATCATCACATTTTCACAAAATACTCTTATATCCATCAAACACATATAATTTCGAGAGCTATATTGATTTTTAAATTATTGTAGTTTTTATTTGATTATAATAGCTGCGAATTGAATTATGATGAACATACAACGAAACTGCGCTGCAATTTGCAAAAAACCGTAAGAAATTTTGAATTTCGCCTTGCCGCCTTGTATTAGCGGAACCTTGAGAATCGCATCCGCATCCATATCCGCGGATGTAAAAAAATCTGCTTCCCTGGTGTACATACCTACACCACGTCTACATTGTGGTGGTACATTACTACTACTAGCTGTAATACTGGATACAATAAACGTTATTCTATTCTAAAATGAATTGCAGTAATTAAAGATGGATGAATGGATAACGATCGGTTCTAGAATGGAAGAAAACTTATACCCATTTGAAAACGTACATTACTGATTGTAAAAATTAAGTCTCCAGCACAAATGCGAAAGCTCTAGAACAGAAGTAATTTTAAGAAATTTATTACAAAATCTTAATCAAATAAATGATTGCGAATCACGAATTGGCATTACCAAAAATGTAACCTACGTTATAATGAATAAATGTAATGCATTACGGTACTTATATATTGGTTGTGTGGCCAACTTATACAACCATAGCCTTTGATAGCCTAGCGCACTGTCTTAATTTACCTACTTTGCTATACTTTGTTTTGTAATCCTACTAATATTATAAACGCGAGTTTGTGATGATGGATGTATGTTACTCTTTCACGCAAAAACTATTTAACGGATTTTGATGAAATTTGTCACACAGATAGTTTATGACCTGGGTTAACACGTAGAATACTTTTTATCCCTATATTCCTACGGGTTCGAGACTTACGTGGGTGAAATCGCGGGGAGCTGGTAGTTCACTATATTTTCAATGTGTTATTCTGTTAACATTAACGTCATCATAAACAAAACAAAAGAATGTAAATCCTTTTCTACTCATCCTAACTTTTACATGTTTTCTAACTACATAATATTATACTGCTCTTGTCCTAATGAAGACATAACGCAGACATGTGCTTGCGCACACTTCGTTTTTCGCTTAATTAGATCCAATAATAAGTTTGATCCATTGCTAGCGCTCATAAAAAATGCTAGAATTAGATAGGCCAGTAAAATAGGGTCATTATAACATTATCGACACGAAGGTGACACAATTTTTTTTACGTCTTGACATTTCGATGAGATTTCGATGGAGCGTAGTCAATTATTTACAGTTTTTAGGGTTCCGCACGTCCGAATGAAAAACCGACCAAGAGCGAGTCAGACCCGCGCACCGAAGTTTCCGTATCATCCTAACTAATATTATAAATGCGAAGGTAAGTTTGTTTGTTACCTTTTCACGCTTAAACCACATAACCGATCATCCTGAAATTTTGCATATACGTTGTCAGGTGTACAGAAACGGACATAGGGTACCTTACATCCCGAAAAAAGTACTGTTCCCGAAGAAACCAACAATAACTTTCTTATGATATAGATGGCGCCACGTGTCGTTCGAATCATGATTGAATTTTATTATCTAAAATGTAAATTAGAATTAATTCATGGTGATATAACAACCGGTCCTTTTTTTAGATAAATTAAGATAAAATTTTAACAGTTTCTACATGAGTAACTAGATTTTGCCCGCGGGTTCGCTCGCGTTAATTTAGAATTTGACATTCAATTCACACTACTAAACAAACGAAACTTTAGTAGTGTTAATTGTTTGTCAAATTCTAAATTAACACGAGTGAAGCCGCGGACAACAGCCAGTCATGCTTATATAAAAAAGTGTGCTATTTAGAGACATTGTTTTATTTTTTCTGTAATCTTTACATAAACTTCTATCACACAGAATAATTTCAGATTTTGCTCTATGCAAACTTCAGAGATAAGGGGGAGAACGGTATTTTTTTTTTACATTTTTCATCAGAAGTCCAAAACGGCCTAAAAAAAAGAAAAATATTTAAGAATGTGCAAACAGCGCTCTTTCATATATGAAAGAGCACCCCACTTCGAATTTTTAAAAACCCCTTTCAGTCCCTGTTGCAAAAAAAAGTAATTCTAAAACTAGGTATTATAGATATCCAGCTGTGACAGACGGAAAGACAAACTGTCAGAGAGACGGACAGACAGACTGACTGAGTCGCACCATAAGAGTTCCTTTTGACTATTTTGGTACGGAAAGGCATACCCCTATTCCTTTCATTTCTTTCGATTTTGTGCTTCATCTCGGCTATTTTCGAGGAGCCATCCAAGGAGTCCCACCATTAAAGGAGACAAGCGCGACGTGACGGCGCGATGCGATTCTGATAGAAAAATTCTTGAAGTTTTCATAGAAATTGTGCAACTAGAATCGCATCCCACTGTTGCGTTGCGCCTGTCTGCAGGAGCCATAATACATATTATTTAACTACACCAACTTAATTGTAAACCTAAACTAAATGAAAAGAACACATAAAACGAATGATATAAGAATAACATAAGAATAAGAATAATTTATTCATAAGTTCACATATATAAATTATAAATAACGTAGAAGTTACAACATTACAAAGTTACATATAAATATTAAGCTACGTCTAAAATAAATCTAGTGTATATAACTTAAATAGAATGGTTAAAGGTCTAATAAATACAATAGCGACCTGCCTGATGTAGGTTTATTCAAACCTGTGTTTCAGGTCATCACTTAACAGCGCTGAGTGCTTTAGTGGACAATATGTTACTGTACATAGAGCTAGCGTTGATACATAATAATTATATTTTTAAATAGAAATAGACTTAACACTAATAAACTTATTGCATTACATCTAGCAATTTTTCAGTGTCTGAGTAATTAAATGTCGCTAAGTATTCACTCAACACTTCACTAATTTTTTACAATTTACACTATATATACTTAGAGACTTATTGATTTTATTATATAAAAACGGACCTAAAAATACATAAAATTTATTTATAAAAGTATGTCTAGTTTGAGGCTTTATGCAAACCAATTATTTTTCTCTTATCTGTAGGTATTGGGATATAAGTAAGTTTTCTATGCTGGAGTAATACTATTTTCAATATACATAAATAGTTGTCCCACGGTTAAAACTTTACATGTCATGTAAAGCTCGTGTGTGGGAAATCTAAATGGGCGAAAGGTGGCTACTTTAAGGATAGCTCTCTGCGCACGTTCTAATGGCAGTAGGATTGATTTAGCAGCCCCACCCCATGAAGTTATACAATAAGTGAAAATGGATTGGCACAAAGCTAAATAAACCTGTTTAATTAATTTGTAGTCTGATATATATCGTAAATTCTTAAAAATGTATATTAATTTACGCATTCGAGTGTCGCAATGTGTTTACGTAAATTCAGATTTGTGTCAATCGTTACACCAAGATATTTCATATGATCGGTTTTTGCTAAAGTAGGACAATTACATGCATTGTCAGCATACGGGCTGCACTTATGCGAATAAATGTTTATGTTAGTAGTTGGTTGGTTAGTATTTCTAATAGTAAATAAAATGTGTTTGGTTTTCTCTGCATTTAGTGTTATGAGATGTTCATGTAGCCAATTAGATACTATATTAAAACCATTCTGGGCTTGTTTATACACCTCATCTCGAGATTTGTCTGAAAATAATAGAGCTGTGTCATCTGCATATGACATTATGACACCGTTTTGGAGTGACAAGCTGCACAGGTCATTTATATATACTAGGAATAACGTAGGACCCAAAATACTACCTTGTGGTATTCCGTAATTACTATTTCGAAGCTCAGAACTGACGTACTGACCAATTTTGACACATTGTTCACGGTCACTAAGATAATCAGAAAGTAGTGAAAGCGTTGTTCCTCTTATTCCGAGTGTTTCAAGCTTGTGCAATAATAAAGGACACGAAATTGTGTCAAAGGCCTTGGCGAGATCTAGGAAAATCCCAATGGAGTGCATGCCCTTATCCAAATTAGTTGTTATATAATCTGTCCATTCATGTACTGTTTGATTAGTTGACTTTTTGGGCCTAAAACCAAATTGTCTATCTGAAAGTAATTTGTTATCTTCTAGGTATTTCATTAATCTAATATTGATGATTTTCTCTAGGATCATGGACAGCCCGGTTAAAACTGAAATGGGTCTGTAGTTATTAACACATTTTTTGTCACCAGATTTATATACAGGAGTAACCAATGCTTTTTTAAGCGACTTAGGGAATATACCATTAGTTAAGCATATCTGAAAAATATGAGTTAGCGGCGGAGCAAGTAGGTGTTTGAAATGTTTAAGTATGTTGTTTGATATATTGTCCCACCCAACAGCGCACACGTCCTTTAATCCAGAAATAATTGTTAGTACTTCATCGACATCCGTATCTAGTAAGACAAACGATTTGAGTGTAGGGAATGTTTTAGGTTGGTTTTGAGAGAAGGAACTTCTAGATATATAATATCATTACATACAACTGTAAAACAGTGGATAAAGACAGCCATAGCTGCATAGGCATCGGCTACGTATAGTAACTAACATAATTTATAGGTACAAATTGTTACTAACGCACTAACATTTTGTGATTTTACCTATTGTTATATTATAATTATGTACCCTATATGGAGTTTTCTCTGAATTAAATGATTTTGTATTTATTTAAAACCAGGTGAACATGTAAATATAGAAACTTCAGCATTTCTTCAGAATTATGATGAGGCTCAAATAATAACTAACAAACTGGAAAGCGCAAAGCTGTTATATGAAATGAAATAAATATCGTATGAGCAAATGCTTGAATGGCATCCGCAATAACGTTCGCTACTGGCAATATGCACTGTTGATTGAGTAGCGGTGATTAACCATTTTACTGTTAACTTACTTTGTTTTATGCAACTTTATCATCAACATTGTCTGTAATCGTTTCACTCACTACCGAGTGTGGGGCTCTTTTATCTGATTGCGTGCCTGCTTACCTTTTGTCTGCAGGATCAGCACAACTGTCAAAGGGCTCTGCCTCTACTTGATATACTACTGAAACAGTAAGTGAACCAGTTCTTTTGGTAGTAGGTACAATAGTTTCAAAAATACAAGTTACTATATATACTTATATATTATCTTCCATCCTATGATCTTTTCTTTAATGTCATCCCTTGACGTTGGCTCTTGCTCAGATGGCAACCAGCACCCTAATTGCATAACACACTATCGTTCGGAATCTGAATTATTTTGAAGCAAATTGCTAATCCAATGCTTCATATGTTCGAAAAGTCTGTCTGCTCAAGAACGTGAATAACGCAACGAATCTTTTTGAACTGTCAAAATGAAACCAATTCCGATTTATTGTGTGTTACGCAATTGCACCGCAGCTATTGTAAGGACTAACCAATTTTAGAGCAAACTCTTTACCAGTTCTTTAGAGATCAATTAAAAAGGTTTTAATACTTTTTAATATTGTTTTATATTCTTTTGTCTATTTTTCAATGTCACATTTTGTCAATATTTTTAATAGTTTTAAAAAGTATTCTCACGTATTTAACGATTTAGAACGTTTTATTTGTACTATAAATCTTTCAACTACTTATGTTAAAGAAGGTAACACAATCTTCCTCAATCGGTACTAGACTAATCAGATCGCTTTGTGTATTAGTATTCGTTTTGCACATGTTATTTCGTCATAGCGTCCGGATGCAAAGGCGATACATGGCAGTACTGTTAAGAGGAGTAGTACACTTTCGCTACGTATCAATAAATTCCTATATTCAAAACATAAAGAGTGGTGACGGACGCACGTGAAGAATTGTATTAGCATAAGTAAGCAAATAGAATAAGTAGTCACTTCGCTAGGCTTTTACTACATTGTAAGTTATTTGAGCATCAAATGGGGTGATATATATAATAGACGGTATAATAGACGGTGCTCAACATAATAATAATAATAAATAATAAAACGTTTAATTCAGATTCAATCCATAAAGCATAATAGTAATAAAATAGTCAGCAACATATATATATATATATAGGTATATGTTTATATAATTACATATATAATTATTTTTATTTGTTGAAGTATCAATTAGCGTAAAATTCCACGGTTATTAGAATTCCAATCTAAATCTTAAATTATCTACCTACTAAAGGGAAATTAAGCGTTACTCTGCTTAACAAATTAATAAGTTCGTCGTATTGCAAAATTATGGTAATGTTGGTATAGATATTGTGTTGGTATTGAGAGCATTTCTGATTTTTTAACAGACATGGCTAAGCCTTAAACTTATTGAACATGTTAAATAACATAAAGGTTTAGCCCACTTCGCCTCATCAGTAGTTCTAACTCGTCGCATCTGGATCGAATGGGCCTCAATGTTGAAACTGTTACATGCAAACTAATGTTAGATAATATAAAATAGATCATATACTTTAGTAGGTAATTGAATGCAAACATTAGATACTTATTATCTAAACAAAATGACACAAAAAAAGAAATTCCACGTCGACACTAGCATACGGAAATAAGAAAGCTCATGCCTTATTAAAAAGATAAGCCAGTCTGCAGATTGGTGTCGAGAACAAACGCTTTTATGCTTTTGAGAAGGTTTTTAAAATACACCGAACCCTTCCGACACATCGAGCACGGAAAAGAAACAAATTCAATGTTGAGTTTGCAAAGTCTATCATTTAATATGTATTCGAGTCCGGGTGTATTATCGGCAAAATCTGTCAACGTTGTGGTAGGAAAATCATAAATTCATCGATCTTTCTAAAACAAAATCAACACCAGAATGAATTTTTAATCATTTTACGAAGGGAGACAGAGAAGATATTTATTATTAAATATACCTATTAATTTTGCTTCAATAGATGCTATGATGACAGGCGCTAATAAAGTTGGTGACCGTGCACCT
This sequence comes from Dicycla oo, assembly GCA_948252095.1. Taxonomy (NCBI): domain Eukaryota; kingdom Metazoa; phylum Arthropoda; class Insecta; order Lepidoptera; family Noctuidae; genus Dicycla; species Dicycla oo. The sequence continues at coordinate 23,434,741 of OX411714.1, forward strand.
GAAAAGGAATTCGATCCTGATACTGATGTCCCACCACTACAAATAAAAAAATCCAACAGAAAAGCAACAGATTCAGAGAGAAGTGGAGATCATGAAAGTGAAGTTGCTGCTTAATGTAGAATTTTATTGAAACATGTTTATTAACTTTGGCATTTTATTAATACAGTATTTTTAATCAATACAGAAATAAAGTCAGAAGTACAGAAATCCTGCAAAAAAGACGATAAATTATTAATTTATAAGGTACATACTTTCACCATACAGCCTTTGAAACAGCTAATAAACAACGCCTAAATATTTGTTGAAAACTTTCAGGAACTCCATCCGAAGAAAAGCATTGAAACTATTATAGAATATAAAAATTCTAACTACCAAGAATCAAGCGCAAGCGCTAATATGGAAGATTGCTCAAATAATACTGAGAGCAAAGAAGAAGATGAAGTGGAATGCTGTGACAAAGATCCAAGGTAAAATTTATTTTATTTTATTGGAACGGCTACAGGCATTTAGAAATTCTGTTAGTTATTAAAATTGAACTATTTTAAGCGTTTTTACGGACTGGTTTGCGTACGTCAAAATGCTTAACGGAACATTTAAACCAACAGAGTATGGCGAACCTGGCCCTGAATAAACAATTTTCGTTTCAGGCCTGTGGTGTGCCCAGTAGCTGTCTGCTCAAAAATTGTGACGATTGATTCATTAATGTTACATTTTCTTTTCGATCACTCCAAAGTCCCAAGAGCAACTTTGGATGACACGACGCCTCAAGAGGTTATCGTCAAATCTGCAAATTTTTCTAGGGAAATACAATGTGTCTCTACATTTATTATTGAACCCCAAAAAAGGTACTTCTGAGTACTGGGTAAATAAAAATCTATTATCTTTAATTCATGAAATTTTCAAAAATAACTAATAATTTATAATTTCAGACCAAGCCAGACAATTAAGAAGAAAATGGAATCAGTAGCGTCCGCTCGCAATTCAAAGAAGGACAACAAATTATTACTATTATTGTCAGTGAGATTGCCAACGAGTTCTCTAAAATTGCCAAATGTTAAATGTGACCCATCGGCAATTTTCACAAGGAGTATTCACACGCAGACTGAGAAAATGATCGAACCGAATGCGGTATCTGAAACTGACAACATTATGCTATAGTTTGACCATAACCGCTGTACCGCGCCGTAGGTATGTGCGCGGCGAGACGGAGGGCAGTGCAGGCCGCTCATTCGTCAACGCTCACGGAGTCCCACCGCTCATTCACCAGCTCTGCACCCCGCCTCGCCGCGCATTCCTAAGGCGCAGTACAGCGGTCTTGTTCAAACTATATAGCCGAGTATTCACTAGGAGACTAATTTCCTGCAACACTTGTCGAGTCGAAGTCGAGCGACGTTATCCGACTTTGCCCGACATCTCTAACGGGTGTCGTGGAACATTAATATAGTCCCATAGTGAATACGACGCTTTATACAGTTCTAAAAATGAAAACTGAATAATGTTAATATTAAATACTCTCTTTCAGATTAGTACAGAATGCCTTAGCATGAGTGGTAGCGACTACAAATCTTGTACTAGTAGATCTGTGCTCGATACGGATGAAATGTATCTATTATGGCTCTGCCAATTAGATGACGCAGAAAGAGTGTTTAGTGTGAGTAAAAATGCTTATTCTATACGTTGATTGTGCTATTTTTACAATCCCAATTCATGTTATCTACCCAGTTTACTATTATACTAGCTTATGCCCGCGGTTTCGACCGCGTGGAGTTCGGGAAATGAATTCTTGAAATGGGTGGCAAAAGAAACCCTATTACTAAGCCTCCGCTGTCCGTCTGTCTGTCAGCGGGATGTATATCATGAACCGTAATAGGTAGACAGTTGAAATGTTCACAGATTGTGTATCTCTATTGTCGCTATAACAACTAATGATAATAATAAAATAAAGTCAAAAATTAAAGGCGGTCCCCATACAAGAAGTTATAGAAGAGCTGAAGTACTACAGAAAAGTTTGAGAGATTTAAAGCAGTTGTCCTACCGCCGTGGCGAGGAAGCGACTATCAGCTATTTTCTCGCTCAAGAAACGCACAATAGATAAACATTTCGTGTAAACAAAAGAGACGCATGATGTATTATTAGTTGATCGCTGACTGTTCACACCACGCGCGAGTTCTCGTTTGTCGCAGCGACAAGAGCTATCAAAGAGAATACTCGCTCAGCTACACTCGCTTGGTGGGCAGAACACTCGTTGAGACTCACGCTTGGTACATACGCATACCAACGAGTTATCGCTTGTCGCCGTCGTTCACTCGCTTATAGTTGCTAGCTGTACTCGTTTCTCGCTCATCATTGGCGGTGGGACAAGTGTCTAAATATAATTTATTCAAATTTTCATTTTTTTTTTAGTTAACTCTTTTAGGAGAAGACAAAAGACGAGGCTACTGTTACATCGGTGGTGCGATTCATGTAAGAGACAAACAGGATCCATCTTTACTCTACGATAGATCCGAGTGCCTTATAGTCAAGGGATCTACTATCAATCGCATCTTCGACCCCAAGGGTCAGATTACCGCTATAGTTAGTCTCATAGGATGATTTAATAAAATACATTGTTAACCAAAAACATATTTTATTGCTAATCGGTATCTAATTAGAAAATGATTCATTTGCAATCTTTATCTAATTCGAATATGGTTCACAAAACTTGTCAGCTTCATCTAAGCTATTGACTGCACTGCGCATCTTTCGATTTTCTTTACTATCGAAATATACACGAACTTTTTCTTTGCTACATTTCTTGGTTCCCTTCAGATCATTTTGATAAAAAATGTCATAATCGGGGTTAGGTTTCTCCACTTTGTAACGGTTAGTTTTACTTACTTCTTTGTCTAAAAATTCGTATGGACTCGTGTATTCGTGGTTCTTGTATTTATAGCCAGTTTGTAAGACGTGATAATTATTGGTATTTGATAATTCTGCACCCGTCTTCATATCAGATTCAGTGTTGAATCTACTCGGAGCATTCTGAACAATATTTGTAGTAGGGAATGGTTCGCCAGTTGTATCTACCATTTTGATGCTCTTCATTTCAACCCTGAAATTAAAACAAATTTTAAAGCTGGTATAAAACAAAATAGGAACGATATGTCCCAATTACCTCGTCCAAGTTCAGATTGTAAAGCGAAATGTGTGACGAGGAACAGAACAGAGTGACATTCTTCTTCGCAATATAAAAAGTTACGTAGATGAACGTCACTCTTACCCAGTGGCACTAATAATATTCATTTAACACACAATACCATGAAGTATACAGCCTTTAATCGCAGCCTACTGCAGGGTATAGGACTAGGACTCCCCCGTGTTCGTAAGCTTGCTAATCTTGTTATCCACTTCTTCACCTACGACGTCCAGTTTAGAGAATTTTAGGCTCAAAACACATCAAAAGAGCAGCGGCGGCAGCGGTCGGCAGCATCTAGAGTACTGCTCGCGGAGCCGCGCGCCAACGTGCAACCTTTTATTAATGGAGATAAAGTTTAAAATGCTTTGAATCTGAATCTGCACGCCGCTGCCCTGCCGGCTGCTGTTCTTTCGGTGTGTTCTGAGCCTAAAAGGCATGTATTTAATCGAGCCCGTAATAATTCCATTTTGATGTCCTAAAATATTAATGCCCACTCTTACTTTTTAAAAAGACCAAAAATGAAAGAAGTGTATTAATTAAAAGGGTGGTCATAATATTATGAGATTCAAATAATTTTTTTGAGGCGCATTTTAGTATTTTTGGTTTAAAATTGGGAACAACACAACAATACTCATACCTTATTATTTATTGCGACTTCTGTTGATTCTTTCTTTATCCGAACTAACTAAAGCTATGAATTGCACAAATTTGAATACAATGTTGGATTTTACCCATAGCTTGAATCGTCAGCATAATACTTCACTTGGATGGGATTCCCTTCGTTGTCCATATAAGTGTATTTACCAATTGTAGTTCCATTGGGAAAGTGCTTTTCATCCCCTAATTCGGGCTGCGACTCTAAATCTGGTTTCTCAATAGGATAGCCTGTGAAATTTTACAATTATAGGTATGAATTTAGGGTAACTAAAATAACAATCAGTCGCTCCATGTAAAATACTGGTATTCAGCTGCATCCGGTTAGACTGGATGCCGGCCTCAACATAATTGGGAAAAGGCTAGGAAGGAGTCTACGTAGATGATAATAAGGATTCACTTTTTAAATCTGTGGCCCAGTGGTAACGGCCTCGACTTACGAGTTGCAGTTGTGGTCGTGGGACAGGCGCTTTACTTTGTGTAAATAATTTCATCACCACTGCTCTCAAAACGGTGAAGGAAAACATCGTGAGGAAACCGGCATGTCCTAGATCCAAAAATTCGAAGACGTGTGACTTCTACCAACCCGCACTGGGCCCGCGTGGTAGGTAGATTACAGCCTCTCTAAGAGAGGAGACCTGCGTCCCGGCAGTGGGTACATTATATAGGCTAGGCTGATTATGTTAGGAGATTATTGTGTCGTAGGTACTTGTTGACATAAAAGTTAAAATATCAATGGGAATAAAAATAAATATTAAACAGCATATATGTTTTTCACGTTATTTTTTTTTTAATTTAACTTACATGCCACGGCTGTAATTATCACCAAAGGAAAAACATAGATATTCCATAAAAAACTTTTATACACTTGGCTACGCTTCATTCCAGTAAAATATCAAAACCGTTGGCCACAAATATTTTACATTTCAGTTTGTCAAGGTGACATATCAACGAACTTTATTTTTCTTGTTTCTTTTCAAAAGTTTCCATGCCTTCTGAACTTCTTTGGAGGTTGTGGTGATGTCTAAGGCTGGACTCACACATTCTCAATTTCTTTCTGAATTCAGTGTTGGAAATCAAATTGGGAGGGGCGTTATGCTCGTGAACGGGTGCTGCTTGTGGTGACTGGTCGTCGGTTTTGTTTTGTTATTAGTGATTAACTTTGTTTATTTTACTTCGATGGTCCTAGTTTATCATTTGTGACTTCGAGTTTCGGCTTCATATACAATCTTCATATATGTAAGTGGGCACATCCTTTATTACTGGAGGCCTTTATTTAGGTATTGCTTACGTTTTTAGTTTTGTATTTTTATTTCTGCTTGAGTATAGTTTTCGATAAATTTTTTTTGGTATATTGGCGTGTGCTAGCTAATGTTTTGTGTTGCGTAATGTACCTAAATTATTATGCGCAGTGTTGTATAGATTCAATTTTTTTAACTGAACAGACAGCTGTGCTGCTGGGGAGTTTGTTGCGCCACTTCTTCTCCCCAGCTAAAGCACTAGGAAGCGGTGAAGGGCGGGCGTTTTGGGGGACTGTCTTATGTAATTTTGACGTTCAAGAGTGCTGATTCTCAGCCTAGTTTGAATAAATGACTTTTGATTTTGATTAATTAAGAAAGCCCGGAATTGCATACAATTTAATTATGGTCCACATACATTCTGATTTTTGCAGATTATGATTTCCTCAGATCGATCTGTAAGAATAACACTGACGAGCGTTCTGAATCCCGGATCGGAATATTTAAAATCATGATTTCATAACGCGTGTTTTTTATACATTTGAACACGCGAACACACACACACACACAAACACCGGAATCAGATTATGAATTGTTTCAGTTGAAACTGCGAGCTATGTCGGTTAGACTTGTGAAGCTGTTAATATTATGGGTAGAAAGCCGCCCCTAACATAGTAATTCATTAAATGATGCTACTGACATTCTATAGTAGGTAATAAAAAATCTGTCAGGATACTGTCGTAATTTTTTCGCCGTAATGTAGAACTGACTTTCCCTTACTCTTCACATTAAGAGGATGAATCCAGTGCAATCCGTTTGCGTGTCTTTTTTTTTATTAAAGCTAAAAGTAGTGCGATGAGAATAAGGCTCGGCACAAACGGGCCACTGACCACAGCCATCGGTGGCTGTCGTGCGCTACCGCCACATTTGTAACAGTGACAGAAGTGCACGACAGGCACCGGTGTTCGGTAGCCGCCATATTTTATAACCGTGACCGGATGGAGCAGCGCGACAGTGGCGAGTCGCAGACACTGCTGTAGCGAGTGGCTACACGTGTGCGGTGCGTCTATACAAAGTATACGAAAAAGTGTGATAAGTTGCTGTCGCTGGCCACCGGCGGCTGTGGTCGGTGGCCCGTTTGCGTTTGGCCCTCTTCCATATCCAAGACGTTTGCCTGAAACACGAGACTACTGATTTTAAATCTGAATTTTTAAGATATGTGTGAGGCAGCTTGCTGGAATTCAAATTACAAATTGTAACTCTAAATTCATAGAGGAATTCAGAATGTGTGAATCCAGCCTAAGATTTAATAAATAAACATTTTACTTTTCAGCAGTGCTATTCTGTTCAAATCTCAGCGTGAAAACTTAAGTGAGGTGAGCGTTGAGTGAGCTGTCAGTTGTGTCAATCCCTAGCACCAGGTGGAATGACAGCTCACTTCAAGCTCACGTTACGTAAGTTTTCACGATGAGGTTTGTACAGAATAGATCGGCCGAACCGCTTAAAATAGTGACGGTTTATAAGAATGATAAAAACATGGCGATTAAGTTGATGATCGCAGGTTTAGCAGGCATCCAAATTATTGCAGAGATTTTTGTACTCCTAATCTTTATTTTCTAGGAAATTTTATTTTACTTAATTTGTGTTTTGCCTTATGTACTTCGGATGCTGAACGGTAAAATATTGTGATACCACGACTGTGATATACTATTATTCAATGACATGAATATAAAACATACAAAACATACATTATTGTTTACACATATTGTAGTAGCTAATATAGCTACACCATAATAAAAAGGGTATATTTGGCTCGCCTACGCACCACCACGTGCTTGCGGGCTGGCGGTTGGGCATCGAATGATCCCTACTCAACCCGCACCTCGTGACGTATGCGCTCGAGAGAAATCATAAGTATACACTACATCCCTTCCTTATTTTAATTTATTTTATTTCTGTTTTAAATACCACCTGTATTAAATAATATGGATCTATGGAGAAATAATATGTTTTTTATATTTTCCATCTAGTATTTATAAAGTTACAAGTAGTCTGCATAATATTACTTTTCTGTAGTGAATCATCTTTTATTTACTGAGTGGTTTACTCAGTAAATAAAAGATGATTCACTTTACTCAGGCGTCTTTATCAAATCAGTTTTTTAAAAGTATCAACTCCGTATCAGTTATTATAAAGTAAGAGTTAATCCGATTGTCTTCTGAGTCTTCCATTCTATTATCCTTTTGTAATAGTGAAGGGATGTTATCCCTGTTCTATCTGCCAAAAATAATTCAGCAGTTGAGTTACCTGTTACTGAATGTGGAGTTGAGTTATAGATCATCATGTATTCCCAGTTGTACACTACACTTGTAGTACTATGAATATGGTGTGTTGGGAAACGATTTCACGAACAAAAACACAAAGAGACAAGACCAGGCATCCATTATTTCTATATTAAGCTTCTCAACGATTATTTATCTTTAATGACAAAGTTAGTTGTCCGTTCCAAAACCAGGCCTATCATGGAGAAAAAGGACAAGAACTCCCTGGCAGCTTGATATTAAAGTACTTAATCAACACATCTTTTCATTAGAATAAATTATTGTTAGGTAAGTATCACATTATTCTCTTAGATCATAATATTTTCTCAGAGTTAGTAACTTTTTGTTACGGACATGAGACACCACTTATGGTATATCTGTACCGTCCAACAGTTGTAACCAAAAATACTTGGATCATTTGGCCAGAGTTTTTCGCGTTACAGCGTACTAGTTCTCTGTGATAGCACCAAGTAAATAGACAACCAAGCACTTTGAATTTAAAAACAATCCAATAGCAGAATTACTATTAACCATAAACCTTGTCTTCTTTGTTTATCAACAATGTATGTGACATTTGCTTAATTTAGCGGATCAAAGAAAAATATATGTTTCATTTACTATAAGACATAGTATGTATCAACTTTAAATTCTGGTTTTCCTACTAACTATATTATGAAATATTTTGATTAATGTTAATCAGTTCCCCCATTTTCGTCAAAAAGTATCTTCATGACCACCAGAATCTAACATCAGTATTTCTGTGACACAGTTTAATTTATGCAAAGTATCTTATTCTCAAAACCATATTAGAATCTTTGTTATGCTAAGTTTCATCTTATGTGAACACTTTCATTTTATTATCAGCCACATTTTTGAGTGAGATACAATCTTAAATCTTTCTTGCCAAGTTTTCATCTATGTGAACACTTGTCCCAAACATGAATACGTATAGTTTTCAATTTCGTGAAGGTCAATATACTACCATAGACAAAACACGTATAGTTTTCATTTTAATGAAGGTCTATACTACCATAAACAAAAACGTATAGTTTTCAATTTCACGAAGGTCTATATTACCATACACTAAATACGTACGTTCTTCTCTAAGATGTCTTGTGCCATTTGGGGCTACTTGTTGACAAGGTAAGTAACTATGTTGCATATTTGTAGATTTTTAACACGCTATCGCAATTTAATGCTATACCGGTATATCTCCGCAATTTAATGCTATACCGGTATATCTCCGTAATTTAATGCTATACCGGTATATCTCCGCAATTTAATGCTATACCGGTATATCTCCGTAATTTAATGCTATACCGGTATATCTCCGCAATTTAATGCTATACCGGTATATCTCCGTAATTTAATTGTCCGTAGTTAAAACCGCTCACCGTACGATACTTTCGTGATTATCGAAGACATTTAATAAGTAGGTAGGTATGGTTGACCAATATGTAGGTATGTCACTCCCCTCATGTACACCCATAGAAACCAAGATACCTAAAACGCGAACAAAAGAATACCTAGTTACTTTACATTTCCTTCTATTTTTCCATAGTCAAAAATGTTATATACAGTCAACATCGGTTACTAACAATGACAACTGTATAAATACTTTATTTTATAGGTAAGTAACTAATTAATACTGTGGACCAATTCATTAACTTTAGAATAGTAACTGTTCTATTACCCAAATTAATTGATTAACGAAACTCGTGAGGCTCTGCTATTCAATTTACCTATTCAAATTTCTTATACAGCTACGTAGGTAATAAATACTGAAGCTCGAACTCAAGTAGGTAGGTAACTTGTAGGTTACTCACCCACCACGAGCTTAACCGAATCAAACAACATCTGGGAAGAAACCCAGCGGCACAGATATTACAATACTACGCCAGCGGGTAGCTCCCTAGTTACGAGTACCTACATAATAATCACTTTGATAGAAGCTAGGTAATTTGTAATTCATGAATTTACAGCCACCTCAAAAATAAATAAACCATTACTTCGTAGTTTTTGTAAAATAGGCATCAAGTTTGTTTGTTGCAGTCTTGAAGATATCTGATTCAACAGTGCCAGATACATTGGTTTCAGGAATATTGTAGAATATTTCTTGCAATTCTAAACCGCCACAATGTAACAAGCCTGCTCTATTCTTCTCACTGTTGTCAATACCAGAAGGGTCGATACAGATAAAGAGTGCTCGTTTCCAACGCTCCCATCGAGCTCCAACCGAAGAAGGTTCTCCTTCGCAGTCGAACTTCTCAAGTATGAGTTGTTACATGGTGATAACCTCGAACCAACCAGTTTATTGTTGTTCCAATATCAATTTAATGATCAGATAATTCTGCTTGTTTGAACTTCTCAAGTATGAGTGAGCTAACCTCGAACCCACCAATTTTTTGTTGTTCCAATATCAATTTAATGATCAGATCATTCTGCTTTTTAGAACTTCTCAAGTATGAGTTGTTACATGGCGAAAACCTGGAACCCACCAGTTTATTGTTATTCCAATATCAATTTAATGATCAGACATGTCTGCTTATTTTTAACACTCAATTGACAAAATTTCCATGGCGCCACATGGTGTGTATGCCCATTGATGTCTAGTTCAATTAACATATTTTTATATGTAGATTCTTATTAAAAAAAAATATTTTAAATAAAATTATCTCTACAGATTAAGACATTATTAAGTATTATTATTGTTTTTTTTTTTCAAACGAGTAAATAATCTCGTTTTGTTTAGGGCTCATTATTTTCTAATGTTTTCAATTAGTGACTATTAATGCTGTTTTGGACATAAATTATCCACTGAACATTGTCAAACTGAGTCAATTTAATGACCAGCAGCGCTGCTTTCATATCATAGTAATAACATTGGTATCAATTTAATTATCAGTTTTGTTGTATTTACAAAACTGCTCTATTGTAAATCTGATGATCAGGCACTTCACCAGCTTACGTGGAAGTAGGTTCCTCAGGGTCAGGGTTGCCAACCATGCTGATTAAATCAGTATTTTACTTTATGTTCCTCTTTTTGTACTGTTCAACAATGGGGATTGTCTAAAATTTTTCACCATTACATTTTATTTTATTTTTTGAAAATTTAGAGCATTTTGAGAAACTAATTTGAATATTTTGATGATTGGCTCAATAGTTCTTTAAAAAAAATATATTTAAATATTTTATATTTTCAAGGTAGGTGACGTCATCAGGGTGCACAAAAGTATGTGCAGTTGCCTCACTAGTACATAATTAAAAATTTAAATCTGTCAACACAACGTCATCCATCTCACATCTATCGAAAGTGTCAATAGACGTCAAGACGACAAAATCAAATCAATGTTATTAGGGTTCCGTACCAAAATGATAAAGGAACCCTTATGGTGCGACTCAGTCTGTCACAGCTGGATATCTCATGGAATTCCGCCAAAGAACAAGAAAATATTTCCAAACGCCGAGAGACACTATTAAGGATTCTTACTGCCCGAATCACCGGTGCAAACTTTAATATTTTGTTGTTTGTACGGGTTGCCGGAACCTTAAAAAGTGCCTCCCTTGGTTCGGTCGATGACGTTTGCCCAACTATTTTAAAATAAGAAAGAAATAAAAATACAGATATTTTTTTGCAACAGGGACTGAAAGGGGGTCTTAAGAATTCGAAGTGGGGCTACTAGGGCATGTGGGGTATCATATGAAAGAGTGCCGTTTGCACATTCTCAAACATTTTTTTTTATTTTTTAGGCACAATTTTTGACTTTTGATGAAAAACGTAAAAAAAATACCGACCCCCCCCCCCCCAAAGTCCCCCCTAGAAATTTGTGTAAAGATTACAGGAAAAATAAAACGATGTCTCTAAATAGCACATTTTTTTAAATATATGATAGTACGGAACCCGCGGTGTGCGAGTCCGACTCGCTCTTGACTGGTTTTCTTATTTACAAATACAATCTTATTTTTCGAAATTTCGTCCGAAACAGTAGCAAGTTTTAAACGGAAAGTGGTTTTGGAAGATGTAATCTTCGCAACAATAATACAATGTATAAACCTTGTAATATTCCACGCCTACATCACGACAGCACTTTTCTCGTCTTCTTAATACGAGTCTTGTCTAATACGAACAAACATTTTGTTTGCACTATTATTACTATTATTGCTGCAAGTTGGAACAAAGCACTACCTGTATTCCATAACTCTTTTCCAATATGTGTTGAGATAATACGAGATTATGAGGCAAGTCGCAAGAATATTGAAATATTGTAAAAGATTTTAATGTAAATAATTTGTTTATATTTTTGACATTGACACGACAGACTATAGACAATACTTGCCACTTACTTTTTTATTTTTTGAGGCAACGAAACAAAACTGTATGGTCAAAGCTAACACAATTTGAAGGGCAAACAAGGTCAATCGTATTTTATCGAAAATATTAATAAAATATGAATATTTTTCATGATTAATTAGTCCGTAATGATCAGTAACGCTATTCCTCGAAATGGTTTTTCAATTACAACATATAAAAAAGTATGAACAATGCCCATTCTAAAAATGTAGTAATGTAAATACGAAACATTAAGTTGGTACTGTTCATTTTCTTTCTTTAACCGCATTATTCTGCTTATTTTGTAACAAAATTGGCAACCGCACCTGGGGTAGGTACCTTATACCCATTTATTTAGGCTCTACCCGTTATTAGACTTCGAGTCACTACCCAATCATTCATTGTGTTTGGAGTAAGTATTCCAAAGTAATTAGTAACAAAACACCTCTGCCTATACTTTGAATTGTATTAAGTATGATGTTTGAATTTTCCCAAAGAAATGTAATAAACTAAGACACTACACACATATGTCTGACTACGCTACATGATCTATAACCTCACTTTATTTAATAAAGTCAATCAATCTGCCTAGCCTTTTCCCAACTATGTTGGGGTCGGCTTCCAGTGTAACGCGCGGATGGAGCTGAATACCAGTATTTTACATGGAGTGACTGCCTATCTGACCTCCATAACCCAGTTATTGGGTAATACGATACCCCTTGGTAAGACTCATTGTCAGACTTTCGGGCTTCTGACGACCCGTAACGACTGTCAAAGATCCACGAATGACAGCCGGGACCAACGGCTTAACGTGCTTTCCGAGGCACGGAGGAGTCTCAGTATGTAAAGATGGTCACCCATCTACGGACCAACCCCGGCAAGCGTAGCTTAACCTGATGGATCGACCCCGTGCGGCTGTTATTTCTTAGCCATAAGCTCCTCCTTTATTTTTTAAAGTAATTTAAACCATTTAATATTGGGTATTTTAGTATGTGAAATATTACCTAGGCATAAAACTGGATAATATTAGATACATCCTTTATTGTACCAGTGTACATTAAATAAGTACTTAGGTAGCACAGTTCAACATTTGCACTCAAATGTAAACATACCTACATTCTTTAATCTATAAGAATGTTGGTCGTTTAAACTAAGTTAAGTACACATTGTATTCGTTAATATTTTCTTACCAGCAGGTAGGCACTATAAATAAATAAATGATAAATGATTATATTTCTGCAAGTGAGTTTGTACAAACACTTTTACAACTCAATAATGTTTTTTTTCTTTTTTTTACTAGGTCGGCGTTTCCTATCTGACTGCACTAAATCGCAGAATGTTTATGTACCAAGCCAAATATTATTTCGCTTATGGGAATTCAGTTAGTGCGTGTCGATGTAATAAGAATTCATAGCACATCTTTGCGTATACAACTTTAACATAAGATTAATCAGTTATGGGCACTGCTGCACTGTTACTATTAACGTTAAATTATATTTTGAATCTAGATAGCCGCGATAGCGTTTTAAGTTTAATGAGTACACTTGTTTTCAATAGGTGAACAATTACATGAAGCTAAAGAATTGAAATGTATTGCGGCATCAACTATGCCTATATTTCAATATACTCAGTTTAGTTTTGTTTTCTATTATATTTTATCTCTCCACAGTCACATTTACCTCCTTTTTTTTAAATTAAATAGATCACTTTACTTACAGTTTTTTTTGTTTTATCCTCGTCGCCAAATGTAGTAGCTAATATAGCTACACCATAATAAAAAGGGTATATTTGGCTCGCCTACGCACCACCACGTGCTTGCGGGCTGGCGGTTGGGCATCGAATGATCCCTACTCAACCCGCACCTCGTGACGTATGCGCTCGAGAGAAATCATAAGTATACACTACACATATTTTCAAATAAATGATTTTGAATTTGCAAAATTGTATACAGAAACGCAGATGAAGACATGATGAAATAAAACAGTAACAAATATTCTTGTTCAATAATTTATTATCAACTTATTAAATAAAAATTCTTGTTTAAATATTATAGGTAACGACGCTACAAGGTTCTTTTGGTGCGAGGCAATAAACAGAACTAGCACCGCCATCTTGATTAATTGTCAATACATTTTCACAAATATCTACCAGCAATATCCCCTCTCAATGTTATTCAAGAGGCGCCAAAATATCCTTGTTGCACTTTACTTATCATCTATGATAGACTATTACTATTAAATGCTTTTGAGGTTCTCGACAATCTTACTGTCACCCTTTTATACTCGTATGAAATTGGTTTTAGAGAACAATGTTCCAAACTGCGTCACAATATCGTCAAGAACTTTAATCTTGTTCGGTTTTGGAGGTCGCGTCCATGTGATGGATGATTCCGTTGGCCCATGTGCTAGTGCCATTGGGATAGGTCGTGAAGTTATCACGTCAGAGTATACCCTGAAAATAAAGATAGTGTTTTGTTATACATTATAGATAATATTCCATAAAAATGAACATACCATTCGTATACACAGACCGAAGAGCGAACTAATTCAAATGAAACCGAGTACTTTTAACAGATTTCCACTACCCTTCAAATATTTGGTCCAATTTTGCGTTTGTTGTAGTCGCTGAAACGATACTAATATTCTCACTATTATCATAGGCGCTGCACTTTATCAGCCTTGCTAATAAAGATTTATACACGACTTATACCGGAGATATAATAACGCTTTTTAAAAAGGCCAAAAGTGTTATAACTCCGGTATAACTCGTGTGTAAATCTTTATTAGTACGGATGTATGCTTAGATAATCTATAATCTAAGGCTGTATGATTATAAAATAGCTAGCTACCTACAATTGAGCTTTTTAAATATATTTTTTTTTTCAGTAAGGTCTATATTAACACCGAGAATTATAATCTGAAGTGAATTTATGAGTATCGTTTAATGTACCAATTAACTTGTATCGTACAATGACAGTGCCTTTAAAATCGAAATAGCAATTTCCAGTACAGCGTCTTTAACTGTTTGATTTCCGCCCGGATTCTGAAGAATTCTTAAACGGAGTTTAAATCCTTAATACGAGTAGCTATTGATTCGGCAAAATTATCTATTTAAGCGAATTCCTTTCTTATGCTCGGTTTTTGAGGTCCTCAGATATACCCTCGATAGTAATTCATTCGACTTTTCAGCTAAATTCTTCCGTATCGAAGTGACGCAATATCGAACCAATAATCACAATCGAATTGATAAACTCCGTCTGAAAACCTCAGAAATCAGGCAATAGACGAGAGAGATTACTTAATTCTGAAATTCTTTTCATATTTTACAACAATAAGAGGATCAGAGAAGCTAAATAATCCTAAGTGTGTCTCAATAATGAATCCAAATACATTCTTATGTTATGTTCTATGCAGTGGCGGATCTACCAGCAGGCTGAGTAGGCTGGAGCCTAGGGCGACAGATTTTAGGTACGGCAAATTTGACCCAATTTTATTTTTTGTCTTACACAAATAAAAAAAATACATTATAACACCTAAATGATTAGGTCCACTCACACAATTCAATCAACGTGTAATATGTTTCACCACTTTTCACTTTTTTTGTACTACCTACGTATTTGAGTACAGCTAGTCGTAGCAGTCGTAGTCGCTTTTTACGTGCCATGTTCTGCCCATTCTTTGAATTTAGTGGCAACTGCAGCTGCTGAATCATGTACAAAAGCTTGTCGCTTTTTTTTTTTGGAAATTTACGTTTTTTTTTTTTGTCGCTCGACACAACGCTGGCAAAAATTTATGAGTGAAATCGGGAAGACAAAACCTTGAAGAGAGTGAATCTGACAAGTTGTTCAGGTCGAGAGGACGCGTGTAAAAGTTTGAGATTCTTGACACGAAGTTCTTAAACTTTCGAATCAATCAAGGATACCAAAAAGCCTGTAACGCGAAACGAAGCGGCGGAAATACTTTTGAATTTGGAAAAACTGGAAACGACGGTAATGGTTGTTGTGTGGAAAGAATTACTGCTAGTGACACTTTCAGGGTCAACACACTTTTCGTCCTCATAGATAGACTCATGTCCGAGTTAGAAAAATGGCAGGAGGCCTATAACAGATTTAACGAGAAGTTTTAGTTTCTGACAAAAATGAGTGAGTTGTCACCATAGATAAGAAAATTTCTATGGTTGTCACCATTGACCCTGACAGAAAAAGTATGGGAAAAAGCCATTTTCTTGGAAGAAATGTATCCTAATAATTTAGAAACTGACTTATTTCAGGAATGCGTACCTACGTTTCTGAAAAAATTTTGATAAAATCAGATTCTGGATCATTAAAAGTCGGTCTTTGTTCCTGCGAAAACAGACTTTTATAAAACATTTATCCATCTTGGATATGGCAGTTCGCATGGCTGTATGTACACCAGCGACAAATTGTTTAGGTGAGAGAAGCTTTTCTTGCTTAGAACGGGTGAAAACTAGCTATCAAGAAAAGCTTAGCTTAGCCTTAGCTCTTTTGTGCATAGTCTGAACGAATGAACAAGATTTCATACGCCGATTAATTAAAGAGTTTGCGGATATAAAATGACACAAAAAGGTAATGTAAAACTTGAAATCAACCGGCTGTTAACAGATATTTTAATAGGGATATTATTCGTATTATTTTTAAACTGTAAGTGCAATAAAAAAATATTAAACAACGTTTACCGAATGTACAGACGCCAGCACATCAAGCTACAAGATACCGTCAAATTTTTCCAATAAACCTTAAACTTATAAGGCTTTAGCGATAAAGTTGAAAATCTTGTAAAGAAATTTGACCGATTGTAGTAGCTTGATGTGCTGGCGTCTGTACATTATTTTATGTATAGTTCGCATCAAATAACTTTTCCGCTCTGTTCGTGCAAATGACTGCGCAGTAGTCAATATCTATACTAAAACAGCAGCGCGCCATGCCATGCGCATCGGAAAGCCTGGATTCAGAGCGGCAAAGTTATTTGACGCGAACCATAAGCTGTGTTCATATTGTGAAAGTAGATCTAAGGCATACCTTACCCCGCCTTACAAGTAGTACATGATTGAGCTTTTCTTAGCTCAGAAATATTATACCCAAAAAAACTATTTCATGTGTAATCTTCACTAAATCATTCACAACACAATCTTACTAATAACGGGAAAAAACTGATGTAATAAGGACGATAGTGCACAAATCATTAAGTTACAATGTCATTGATAAAAAAAAAATGTAATAATTACGATTGTGAAGTAGGGTATCGAATTGTTGAGGTCAGTAGGGGCGGCAAAATATGAATAGCCTACTGGCGGCAAACGTGTAAATCAGCCACTAGTTCTATGTTATTATTCTCATAATATGATTTTTTACCTGTAACCGAACTTATCAGCGATGTATTTGAATTTGACGGGTTTGCCGTAAGGATCTACGTAGCCATAACGCCCTATAACTGTTCCGTTTGGATGTCTCTCTTCAAACCGGTACTGATTGTTGCCAGTTGCTGGATCTGATACATCGTAACTGAAGGAAGATACTTTTGGGCTACCTGAAACACAAGTAAAAATTTTATTTAAAATTTTCTGTAGAATACCATCATACCATCATACCATCTTTACATACCGAGACCCCTCCGTGCCTCAGAAAGCACGTTAAGCCGTTGGTCCCGGCTGTCATTCGTGGATCTTTGACAGTCGTTTCGGGTCGTCAGAAGTCCGAAAGTATACGCAGTAACTGGGTTGTGGAGGTCAGATAGGCAGTTGCTAAATGTAAAATACTAGTATTCAGGTGCATCCGGCTAGACTGGAAGCCGACCCCAACATAGTTGGGAAAAGGCTGGGCAGATGATGAAAGTCATACCTAATCTTCCATAGAAGAACGTGTATAAATCACACGAACGCTAAAAAGATTTATTTTTACATAGACGGTGCAAAACACGAAATGTCGAATTGTATATTTCTCATACACGCATAGGTAACAAATATTTCAATTAACGACTGATTTTTGAGCTTCTTCAGATATTTTTTTAAAACACTCAGAATTACATAATTTTATAACGAAATCTTAGCGACTTGACGCCACGGATGACCACTACGACATCACTGTCTTACCATCAAAATTGTTGTAAATGTAATTGGGTGCGTGCTCTGCTAATGTGAGCCTGGGAGTCCTTGGAGCGGTGTACGCTTGTGCCAGGATCGAGATTATCAGAAAAACCTGCAATAGCAATAATTATAATTATTTTTTGGGAAAGGACGTATAATTTTACGTATAATTTTTTGGGAAAGGAAAAACGAACGTAATTTTTTGAGCTGTGTGCGTAAAATGAGTCGCGGAATTTACGCTGCATGCGGTTTCTCGGGATCAACTCATTTAGCATCGCCGTGTGGCACAAACAGGACTTGAGTATGAAAAATAATGCAGCGTTTTACGCATTTTACGCGACTCACAGCTCAAAAAAATTCGTTCGTGCAGCCTCAGCCTAAAGAATCCCACACAGAAAGATCATTAAATACCTTGCTTTGCTATCGCGCAGTCGGGCGAAAAAAAAAAGACAGGATGAAATTGAATTCATGAGCATTGGGCATTTATGTTGGCACTAAAATTAGTTGCTTAGATATTCTTATTATTAGTTTTACCTACTTGTTTTGATTTAACAACGAAATGGACAAGAGACCAGCGACCTTTAGGACGGCTGCGGCAGACTGGATGCGGAAGGCGGAGAACTAGTTGTTATGGTAAGTACTCGTACCTAACTAAAGACTCCTCCAAGTTGCAAGCTCATGCGTGCTCATGAGTTTTGGAATCCTTTATTGATAATTGGAATCACAATCCACTGCTCGACACACCTACTCACCGCAACACCCCGAAACGATCAATTGCAATTGTCAATTTTTACGTGATTGATACCCATTGATGCGCAAATTGATCTGATCGTCTACCAAATGCAATTGAAGCGATTGCCATTATTACTCAATAGAAATTGATGGCAATTCATCGTTTTGGGGACCGACCCCTTAGGCTCATTTCCACACATCACTAAACGCGTTTAACACTAAACGTGTTTAAAACATAATTTTGTCTCTGCCATCTTCAAACGATTGAAAGGAACAGAGCGATGCTTTAAACTCGTTTCGCGTTAAAAGCGTTTAGTGATGTGTGATGAAAATGAGCCTTATTACAGAACCTCGCTCAAGATTCAACTAATTTTAAGCCATTTGATTGGTTGAAACTATGTAGTTTTAAGTAATGGTTGAGTTTTGAGAGAGGTTCTCTAATACGAGCTTAATAATAAAGAGCTGTGCGAAGGGCGATCGTTGATACATGTTGCTTCCTATCATTCGCAACATATAATAGAACCGGATTCGATGGCCTGTTGAATAGTTGTGCATAAGATACTTATTCCTTTGTGATAGAGAAGTATCCCTATCCTAATACAGTAGTAGTACCAACACGTGGATACCATATTGCATACCAGGATACCTACCTACATCTGTAGATTTTATAATTCCCTACCGTTAAACACGCCTGATGTTTAGGTACCTTAAGAGTGGCAAACCCATCATACTTTTCCTACAAACGCTCGTACGTGATTATAGCGTTTTAACATATCTTTCTAAGAAAATTTTGAGCTAATAGGTATTTTGTGCATTGTATCTAGGTTTCTATCAAAGCAAAAAATAAATATTTGGAGAAATATGTTTAATATAAGCCTCCAAAAACCTGCTTTTTTGCACAATTTTTACCTGAACTTTGGCCGTTCATAATGTACTCATAAATTGTAAAAGTAAAGAAAACATATCGATAGAAACCTCGCACATGTTATGCAGATTCTAAATGACAAATATTTATTTCACAAACTTCTAAGGCTTGCTAAAAACACGTATTTCCTCGAACAAGTTTCATAAAATTTCCGCACACTATTTTTCGTTCAATGTTATCGTGTTCTCACTTGCTTGTTAGTCAACGGACGTTGTGCTGGATGAAACAACAAGCTTTTCGACCATGCTCGCGTTGACGATACACGGGCCGGGAAGGGCCCTCTTAATTCGCTACTGTCTTTAACGTCAAAATGAGTAAAGTTTTATTTACCAAATTTTTAAGATGATTTAATTGCAAGATAACCTCTAAATTATCAATAAATCTTCAGATATGATCAACATTTAAAGTGCGCATGCGTTTATTTTCCAACACACAGCTAAAGCGCACTCATTTGTCTACATTAAAGTCAGTTTGAATAATGTTAACCATTAGTTAACTGTCCGTTAATATGATACCCATGAACGCAAAAAAGTAAGTATTAGTTTTAATTGTAGTTTTTGTATAAAGATTTTTAATCTTTTTATGGGTATCCCCTTTAGGTGGAAGCTATAATAAAGAAGAATAGCTAAACTTTCATTTAGTTTGGTTTCCTAGTTAAATACGTCATAAATTCGATGTAGGTAGGTATTACAAGAGCCTTGATTAGGTGATTTGTCATAAGGACGACGAAGATCACCATACAATATCATAGAGATTCTGGATGTTTTTATTTTAGTCCGTAATGTTAAGTACTGAGTCAAATATCGAGTGATTTTACAAAAATCTTATTAGGTATATGTTTTCTAATCATGTTACGCTAACTTCAGAAGTACCTAATGTATCATCGTCATCCTAGACTACCAACTATGTTGGAGTCAGCTTACAGTCTAACCGGAGGCAGTTGAATACCAGTGTTTTAGTTACCAGTTACTGTGAAGTACGATACCCCCTGATAAGACTGGTTGTATGACTTTCGGGCTTCTGACGACCCCTGAGGACTGTCAAAGATCTGCAAATGACAGCCGGGACCAACGGCTTAACGACGTGCTTTCCGAGGCACGGAGGGGTCTTGGTTAGTAAAGATGGTTACCCATCCACGGACCAACCGCGGCAAGCATAGCTTAATCTGATCGATAGACCCGTGCGTCTTGTATTACTTAGCCACACCTAATTTATGTTAAATTAAATGATGATAAATGATAAATGATTTTTATTTCTGTAAGTAGGTTTGTACAAACACTTTTACAAGTCAATATTTTTTTTTTTTTAAACTAGATGAGGTCGGCGTTTCCTATCTGACTACTCTGAGAAGAAAGGCCGAAACAAACTCAGAGGTCACAGTCTCTTATAAAGTCCAGACATAATCTTGGTCACTTCATGTGAAGACCATGTAGATTGGTGTCTGAAATGGTCTTTTGAGGAAAGAACCACACAGATTGAGAGGACCTGTCCAGTCAGTGCACGCATTTGTCAGTAATCGCGCAGCTCAACTAGCTCAACGATTCGACGAACAATACCAAAGAAAGGACATTGGGGTAGGCCGCATAGATTACTCAAACTGCCAGACCATGATTAAAAATAACTGAGGGAAAAAATAAAACAACCAAAAAAAAAAAAAGCAATGACCTACATAGTCTTCACATTCACAATAAAAAATATATTTTTAAACAACATCATTTCAAAAAATAACCTATCATTAAAGTGAAATGTTTACTTTTATAGTACACGTTGGAACTTACCTTGAATATACCGTCCATATTCCTTTAAATTATTCACAATTCCACACATTAACTTGGCAGTCTGCACAGTGTTGCGAGCTTCGTTCACATGAATGAACATATTTATCCACCTCTCCTTTTAGTAGTTTTTTCTTTGTAAAAAACAACGGCCACGCACAATGTTCGTAAAGTCAGTGGGTGAAGGCAATTTCGCCCGTATTCGCTTCAGTGATGTCATACTAGGTACGACAGGATACGACAGTACGAGTATTACCTTTTACGCGATAAAAGTTATATATATCACAGCCAGTGATAGGAAATTACTTTAGAAATCAATTATATAGAAGTTGCCATAAGAAAAGAATGGCTGCTATTAAATTAAATTTGATTTTAATAGAAATGCTCTTATATGGTTTGCAGATTCGCAACGACAAACGAAAAAGTTAATTTCTTGATGATTTTATAATGATGTTAACTTGACTCATTGGTAAAGTTCGATGCACCTAAATAAGTCATTGATTTTTAATCTTGTCACTTAATTTGCTAACTGTCATTATTTACATTAATTCAAGTGACACAATTAATGACAGTATAAATTAATTTTAACGACACCTGCATTTTAGCACCACTTTATTTTACTCAACTGATAAAATCGTTATCAAACCTAATGGCTAGTTTACACAGTGCGAACTAGCGTGCGAGTCGGCTTACCGAGTAGCTGTAGTGTAGCAACTCGCACTGTGTGGATGTATCATACGAGTTACTATCATACCACTTGCGAGTTGGACAGTAGCTCGCAGCCGAGTAACTTCAACATTTTTTGATTTCGTACACGCTAGCTTGCGGGTTGGCCTACCGAGTAACTGCTCGCGCGTTTACTCGCATGTCAATAGCTCGACTTGCCTTGGCTGTTTACATAGTGCGAGTTGCTGTACTGCAGATACTTGGTAGGTCGACTCGCACAAATAAAAAAATGTTGAAGTTACACGGCTGCGAGCTACTGTCCAACTCGCAAATGCGAGTACCTCGTATGATACGTTCACACAGAGCGAGTTGCTACACTGCAGCTACTCGGTAGGCCGACTCGCACGCTAGCTCGCACTGTGTAAACTAGCCATTAGTTATCTCACTTTAACGGCACTTTTATTGTTCTTCGATTAAAAATAACTATACTTAAAAATGTTAAGGGGTCAATAAAAAGTCAGTTTGGCGTAAAAGGCTTGATACCGTAAAATTGTCTGTTTTGGAATGGTCCTTCAAAGGTAAATCACCCACGCAGAACAACACAATATGCTTTGGCGACTGTTCTCCTGAGAAAATATATTATGTTATTAAGAAAACTACGTCATCGACAGCCATGTTAAATTGTGTTTTATGACTTTCATACGTGTGAGTTGAATAAAAGCAAGCAAACTTTTTTTTTACTTTCCTTGCATTGATCTGAGAGAGACTTTTGTCCTTCAACATTTGGCGTGCTTGCAATCAGATAGCGAGGTAATTTCCATCATTACACTATTTTAAACTTTTTAACACTGATACTACGTCCATAAGTGTTATATTAATAAAACTTCTAGTGTGTCTCGTTAAGTGTCCGTGGATGCATATTTCCTATCAATTTAGTAGGTGATAGTGTCCTTTATATTGACTATTCGTGCCATTTCTTTGATAACTGATGTAGCAGTACACAGACATAAATAAGTCAACACCGTTATTTCGTAAAAATCACACTAAAGGCGAAAGTTTGTGAGTGTGTTTGTATGTTTGTTGCTCTTTCACGCAAAAATTGCTGAACGGATTTTGATGAAATTGGGCATAGTTTATAACCTGGATTAACACATAGGATACTTTTTGTCTCGGTGGTAAGTTGCATGCATAAGACGGTATTCTGTTCACGAAACATCATCATTCTCCTGCCCTTGTCCCAATTTATTTGGGGTCGGCGCAACATGTCTTTTTCTTCCATACTTCTCTATTAGTCGTCATCTCGGTAGTCACTCCCTTTCTGGCCATATCATCTTTCACACAGTCCACCCATCGTTTCTTTGGTCTTCCCTTACTCGTATAGCCCTCCACGTTCATACTCAACACTTTCCTGACGACATTTTCCTCATTCACCCATACCATGACAACCGATTTCCACACAACTTTTCAGTCACCGGTGTCACTTTTAGACTTCCTCTTACATACTCATTTCTTATTCTATCCATTCGCGTAATACCACACATCCCTCTTAGCATTCTCATCTCGGCTGCATGCAATTGCCTTTCATTCATTCTTTTTATGGCCCAACATTCTGATCCATACAAGACAGCAGGTCTAACCATTGTTTTATAAATTTTCCCCTTGAGTTTAAGGGGAATGCGGGAGTCGCAGATTGTTCCCGTGACCTGCCGCCATTTCATCCATCCAGTGTTAATTTTGTGCTTAACAGTCCGGTCTACTTCGCCATCGCTTTGCACAAGTGAACCAAGATACCGGAAGTCGGAGCAGACCGGGAGAAGCGCGCCATCAAGCGCTATGGCTCCAGCGCTGGAGAGACCGCCGAAATCGCAGAACCACTCTCGGTCTTGGTTCTGCTGATTTTCAAGCCGACATTCTCCAGTTTCCGTTGCCATTTCTCCAATCTGCTCTGGATCTCAGGTCCATCTTCACCGACAAGAACGATGTCGTCGGCAAATAGCATGCACCAGGGTGCCTCTTCCTGTATGTCCGCTGTCAGAGCGTCCATAATTAACAGGAAGATGTAAGGACTTAAAGCTGACCCCTGGTGCAAGCCTACCGCCACACTGAACTCGTCGGTGTTGCCAGCAGCCGACCGGACGTAGGTACAAGATTGACTGCACATAGCACGAATTAACTCTACATACTTCCCGGGCAAACCTTTCTCTTTCAAGGACCACCACAAGACATCCCGAGGTACCCTATCATACGCTTTTTCCAGATCAATGAACACAAGATCAATGATCAGCAAGTTATTGTGTGCACGTCTGTACTTCTCGCACAATTGGCGATGTGCAAAAGTGGCGTCCACTGTTCCTCGACCTGGCATAAACCCAAACTGGTTTGAGGTAATCACACTCTCCTCTCGCAATCTTTTCTCTATTATGTTCTCCCATACCTTCATACTATGGGACATAAGCTTTATCCCTCGATAGTTGTTGCAGTCCTGCACGTCACCTTTATTCTTGAAGATGGGCACTAGCGAACTATTGCACCATTCTTGTGGGATCGCTTCTTCATACAACAACTTATTGAAGAATAAAGTCAGCCACATACATCCATCTTCTTTTAAACACTTCCATACTTCTACTGGTATGTCATCTGGGCCCATGGCCTTTACATTTTTCATACTTTGAACTGCCTTCCTTACTTCATCCATGCTAATTTCCCTCACCAAACCCATATTTGTTTGTACCTCTTTGAGCACACCATTCCATTTATTCTCTTCGTTCATTAGTTTTTCAAAATAAAACTTCCATCGTTCTTTTATCTCGTCATCTTGGGACAGAACCTTACCGTCTTCATCTTTCATACACTTAATATGAATTATATCTCTCGTTCTCCTTTCTCTTGCTTTTGTAATCCGGTATAGCTCCTTCTGGCCTCTTGGGCTGTCCAGTGAGTCATACAACTTCTCCTGCGCCTTAGCCCTGAAAACTGCTACCACCTTTTTTGCCTTCCTCTTCCATTCTTTATAAATTCTCTTCTTATCTTCTTTCAGACTATCATTGCGTGCATGAACATATCTGTGTGTCCTGAGTCTGGGTGTAATTACCTATATAAGTATGTATTTACAAAAAAAAAGTAGTATATGTAGTATATCAGTTATCTGGTTTCCATAGTACAAGCTCTGCTTAGTTTGGGATCAGATGACCGTGTGTGAAATGTCCCAGGATATTATTATTATATTATTATTATTATTCCCGTTTTCTACACCCTGCCATTCTTTAAACGCAACTTTCTTTTCTTTAAGCATCTTTTGCACTTCTTCATTCCACCACCATGTATCCTTTTCTATCATGCCTTTCCGTTTCGATTCTCCAAACACGTCTTTTGCTACTTTCCTTATACAATCCGCCATCTCTTTCCAAATTTCATTCACAGTTTTTCCTTCCATATCCTTCATTTCGATCATTTTGTCTACCACTTGACTCTTAAACATACTTGCACATTCCTCTTTTTCTATCATACGCCACCTGGTTTTTGGTGGGGGCCGTTCTTTGTACTTACTGGACGAGACACTGACTTTTACTTCCATTATTATTAGTCTGTGTTGTGTGACTAAGCCTTCGCCTGGCAGCACTTTACAATTTTTAACACATTTTAGGCTGTTTCGTCTTACCAGCAAGAAATCAATTTGTGTCGCGTGGCGGCCACTTTTGTAAGTAATAAGGTGTTCGTTTTGCTTTTTAACCACGTATTTGTTATTGCCAGGTCGAAAGCAGAAGCAGCTTGCAACAGTGTCTCGCCATCAGTGTTACGGGCTCCGTATCCCCAACCGCCATGCACTCTCTCATATCCATCCTTCTGTCTTCCTACATGCCCGTTGAAGTCACCCCCCACATACACTTCTTCACTCTCTGGCACATCCATCATCACACGATCGAAATCCTCCCAAAACTTCTCTTTTACACTATCCTCACATCCTGACTGGGGTGCATACACACTTACTATATTTAACACTAAACTTTCCATAATTACTTTCGCAGCTATCACTCTATCACTCACTCTTTTAACATCCACCACACATTCTTTCAATTCCCTATCCAAAACTATACCCACACCATTTCGCTTGCCATCGCTTCCACAGTAAAAGAACTTATATCCTTCTCCTATCTCTCTAGCCTTCGCACCCTTCCATTTCGTCTCTTGCAGACACGCTATATTCAGTCGTCGCCTTTTTAAGACATCTGCTAATTCTCTTCCTCTTCCAGTCATCGTACCTACATTCCAGCTCGCGCACCTCAATCTTACTTCTCGCACACTCCGAGCTTGCGTCTTACGTCGCACCCGCTCATTCTGATGCGACAACCCTTGTCCATTTCCCACAGGAGCCGGGTGCTGCCCCTGCGCGTCGCCTGTGGGGTACGCCCTAGCCCTATCGCGCATTCTCATATTTCCTACCATGTTGCATATAGTTTCGGCTAAGTTTTTACAGTCGGCCGCCCGCCTGACACCAACCCTCCTTATGGATGCTTTTG
This sequence comes from Dicycla oo, assembly GCA_948252095.1. Lineage (NCBI taxonomy): Eukaryota > Metazoa > Arthropoda > Insecta > Lepidoptera > Noctuidae > Dicycla > Dicycla oo. The sequence continues at coordinate 23,461,176 of OX411714.1, forward strand.
TTGGCGGTTTACCCGCCACCGCGCGGGTGACCCAAGGTGCTTAAATTATATGCACTAGGTCTCAAGTTCCCTTAGTCGCCTTTTACGACACCCACGGGAAGAAATGGGATGGTGCTATTCTTTACGTCCGGCACCAAACGGAACTCTGAACGGAATTCTGTTCACGAAACGTAGTGCACAATTTCTGAGAAGTAACCCTAACAAAAAGTACTAGGCTAGCATGAAGTCACGATAGTATTTCAATCATCAGTATTATGCATCTAATAGAATTATAGTTTATAACCAGAATCCTTTCTTCCCGGTAGTACGTTTCCGTGGGTTAATTGCCGAACTCCACGCGGGCGAATCTGCTGGCAAAAGCTAGTACTCAATAATTCCTAATCCATTAATTCATTGGTTTGAAATATTCGCCCGTTTCTACCCAACAATGAAAATAACGAATTATGTTCAAGTGTCAAAATGAAAGGCATTCCCATTGTGTGTGTTAAGGCAGGCGCGACGCGAGGGTGTGACGCACAGATCTGTGCTGTGTCTCCTGTGTTTTTAAGATCTGTGGTGTGACGCGATTCTGGTGGAACAAACTCCATAAAATTTTCATAGAAATTGTTCTGTTAGAGTCGCGGCGCGCCTGTCTGCGGGAGCCTTTTGACAATTACTCCGCAAGTTTAGTTTTCTGCAGCTGTCTATCTCTTCTTAATCGTTGACTTTGTCGAAATATCACCATTCTACTAAAAACACGTACTTATCATCAAAATTATATCTATTAGAAATGAATTCTCTAAAAAAAAAACATCATAAAAATCAAATAATGCTCACTGAATTAACTCATAAAATATCAAAAGAAGATTAATAACGATGAAGTGATTACCTATCCACTCCAACTTAGTATATAACATAAAGAAAACGACTTTTGTCCAAATAACAGCTTTTCTATTAAAAACTGGTTTTGTGGTAAACGACCAAATAAATTAAGACGTAGCGTAGTAAATAATTTTATATTATATAAAGTCAACAGGGGTTACCGAACTTCAATCTTGTTTTGACGAATATTACTTTGACGATTGGAAAGATTGAAAGAAAGACAAATAGGTTTATTTGTCACAGAAATAAGTGCATACAAAAAGATAAGTAACTCGAATACTAAACAAAAAATATTGAAACGATACTGCCCATTGGAGGAAAGTCAGTACCTCCACCAAGTCATCGCCTTGGGGATAGGCAAGTGGCAAGCGTTTTAAAGTCGTCGCCTCCACCCAGTCATCACCTTGGGTCTAAACAAGTGGCAATCGCTTCAAAGTCAGCGCCTCCACCAAGTCATCGCCTTGGGGCTAAACAAATGGCAATCGCTTCAAAGTCAGCGCCTCCACCAAGTCATCGCCTTGGGGCTAGGCAAGTGGCAATTGCTTTAAAGTCAGCGCCTCCACCAAGTCATCGCCTTGGGCCTAGACAAGTGGCAATCGCTTCAAAGTCAGCGCCTCCACCAACTCATCGCCTTGGGGCCTAGACAAATGGCAATCGCTTTAAAACCAGCACCTCCACCAACTCATCGCCTTGGGGCTACACAAGTGGCAATCGCTTTAAAGTCACCGCCTCTACTAAGTCATCACCTTGGGGCTTGACAAGTGGCAATCGCTTCAAATTTAGCGCCTCTACCAAGTCATCGCCTTGGGGCTAGAGAAGTGGCAATCGCTTTAAAGTCAGTGCCTCTACCAAGTCATCGCCTTGGGGCTTGACATGTGGCAATCGCTTCAAAGTTAGCGCCCTCACCAAGTCATCGCCTTGGGGCTAGACAAGTGGCAATCGCTTCAAAGTCAGCACCTTCATCTGTTAACATGGACGATTTCTTAATTTTATTTTTTTTACTTAGCAATTTAAGTTGTATTTAAATTACTTATTAGCGAATAGGCTAATAAGTAATGAACACATTGCTCGCAGAACAGTTGGCAAATTGGACCGAAAGGTTCTGGAGTGGCGACCGCGCACCGGAAGACGAAACGTTAGACAAGGCGGACCGATCACCTTGTAAAGGCCGCAGGAATCCGCTGGATGCGGGAAGCACAGAACCGTCGGAGTGGCGGTGCTTGCTTGCCTAAAGTCCAGCTGTGGACGTCTTTTGGCCGAAATGATGGTTATGATGATGATGGATAGGCTAGATTGTAATGTGAATAAAGTATAACTAACCGAGATCCTACTTAATATTGCAAAATGTGAAAGTTTGTGAAGATGTTACTCAATCACGCCAGAACGGCTGAACGGATCTAGATGAAATTTAGTATAAAGATAGATTATATCCTGGAATAGCACATAGGATACTTTTTATTCCGAAAAAATGTACGGTTCCCGTGGGATAATTTCCAACATCCACGCGGACGAAGCCGCTGGCAAAAGCTAGTACTTTATAAAAGGAAAAAAAAAATTGTAATCACCCTTACTACCAACATCCACCAAAGTGTATGATTCACTATTGTACTGTTTTATACACGTGTTCCAGATTGATTTATTTAGACAGGCCTTTGGTGGTACTAAACTTCGTGTGTGATTGATAATTGACCATTTGTTCTCTTGGCTCTTAAAAGTGTATGATTAATCACTTTAATTATTATGAGTCAGCCTCGTTGTTCTATGCTAAATGAATATACTTTAACAATATTGCCCCTTTTGATTAACAGCATATACCTAGATAAGCACTTCTGGACCTAGGTAGAACTGGACATACTCGTTAGTGTGACTTTTTCTAAGATGCGATTCCACAACATATAATTTTCTCTTATTCGGACGAAAGCGTTCTTAATCGATAAACATAAAAAAACTACGGTTTTATATAAAGTGATTATATTTAATAGTTACAAAATTACACATTTTATTAGTTTCAAAACACAATTGACAGGATTTTTAGTAAAAACAATATACAATGTCAAAATATTGAGATCATGGCAAATGAAACTGAACAGTTTTAGAAACACGATCTACTTCTAATAAAAACTTAAACACAATAATATGTATGGTACAAAAGACTCATTTATTTATTTATAAATTAATTATAAGTGATCTCTAAACACTATTATGTACGCATTTAAAGCGAATTAAATATATAAATATCGATAATAATTGTACTTCAGATGCTTCATATACAATGGCAAGTTATTCACTTATGTGAACAAATATCCACAAACTCTTAATATTCAAATAATTCTTTCACACAAATACTTGTAGTTTTCATAATCATACCCATTTTTATTGCGTTTGATGTTAGCTTCCGAACTCTGTCTAAAACCAGCCATGTTACATAAAAAGTATCATTCTTAGTCGAGTTTAATCAAAAGTCATCAGTAAATAAAAAAATCTTAGTCATCATCAGCAACATGGTCTCGGAAACATTTGTTTTTCGGAATTCTAAATCATCAAAACGCTCCGTCCTAACCCTGCGCATGCACATAACGTAGACCCGCCCTTAACAATAACATACAGTATAAACATAACATCTATGGAGTATTTGAGTCGTTAACATAAGGTATAGTAAGTAGGTGGTTAGTGTAGCCCGTAGCCGTGGCCGTAGGAAGCCACTGCGATGGGCGCAGGCGCGTAGTGCACCGGAGCCGCGTGCGCAACCGCTACTTGTTGCTGGAAAAAGATTTTTTTTTAATATTCTAATTGATGAAAATCTTAAACTCATTAATTAATCAGTGACAGCCTAAACTGCTGGGTCTGGAAGAATTTTGCGCAAGAGTGCCTCATATAACGAATGTGAGCATTCAAAAAGGATTTTTGAAAATTCATCCACTAAATAAGGGATAAAAGTTAGTAAGGTGGAAATCAAAAGAAGCAATGATGACTGGTTATTCGTCATTCTCAGCATTATAGATAAACTAGGAGGCTTTAGCGAATTAGGTGTTTTAAGGTGATTGCGCTAAGGTAAGGCGATGTCGGAAATCGGATGAATCCGGAGCAATTCTAACGTATAGAGGTGATGTTTATGGTTAAAATTATGTAAATATACATATTTCTTATTGTCGCGAGTCAAATTGCAAAAAATGCAAGAAAGTCTGAATATCGCGCGCTATTTCAGCGAATCAACCTTAATGTGTAATATTTATATGAACATATATTTATTATTGAAAGTTGAATTTATGTCAATCAATCTGCCTAGCCTTTTCCCAACTATGTTGGGGTTGGCTTCCAGTCTAACCGGATGCAGCTGAATACCAATATTTTACAAGGAGCGACTGCCTATCTGACCTCCACAACCCGGTAACTTTGAAATACGATAAGCCTTGATAAGACTGATTATCAGACTTTCGGGCTTCTGACGACCGGTAACGACTGTCAAAGATCCACGAATGACAGCCGAGACCAACGGATTAACGTGCTTTCCGAGGCACGGAGGAGTCTCGATGGTCACCCATCCACGGACTAACCTCGGCAAGCGTAGCTTAACCTGATGGATCAACTCGTGTTGCTGTTATTACTTAGCCACGAGTTCGTCGTGAAAGTTGAATTTATGTACGGAGAATAAAATATTTAATTTCATTTTTAATTTTCATTTCATTAGGAGGAGTCCAGATTTTTTTTTGACTTAAAAACCCGTAAGCTTGGAACTAGAAAAGAGTATATTTTAGGACACAGTAAGTTTAATAGCGTGTATCTATAGAAGTTTGGAATTTTGTTGAATTGTCACTACTCAGTAATACTACGGTTCACAATGCAGATCAAAGACTACAGTAACGGTAGTATGTCCTTTATGTAAGATCTAAAATCTGAAGGTTAATTACACAAGATTTCATAAACATTTTATACAAGAAAAAAAGTCGTGAACTTATTTTGAAACGGTAAATTCCGAAGCTGTAGTGGACCAAATAATTTCTATGCGCGTGAGTTGTATCGCCGGTTCAAGGTTGTGGCTACTCAACCATTATGTTTCAATGGTAAGTAATCGATTATTTACAGCTGTTTAACTCTTTTACTACTTTCGATATTTATTTGCTCTATTCATCTTTTCTATTCACCATTTTGACGTTTCCAATAGACCTGTTGAGGTTTGATTTGTTTTGCGGCATAAAAACGAAAACTGATTCCGGTAGGTACACCACACGTTCAACCACGTTCATAGGAAAAACCGAAATATAGCGAATGAAATGTGATTATCGACCAATAGAAATTGATTTATATTCCTACCTAAATTATTATATTAGGTTGGCGAAAAAGTCTATTCGCATTATAGTATGTATGAACTTGTAATAAAATTTCTTTGGCTATACTATTTGTATCTGGCTGGTTTTGGTATCATTGAAAGTTTAAATTTTAAAGAACATAATTCCAAATTCAAATTAGGAAAATGTGTGATTTTCATTTGTTTTTCATACCGTCAAGATGAGTGAATCTAATGAAGAAATTCGATATATTTTAAAATTTTACTACAAAAAAGGTAAAAATGCAACGCAAGCCGCGAAAAAAATTTGCGATGTTTATGGACCTAGTGTAGTGTCTGTGAGAGTAGCACAAATTTGGTTTAAGCGTTTTCAATCCGGAAATTTAGATGTCAAAGATGCACGTCGCTCTGGTCGCCCTATTACGGATAAAATGGATGCCATTTTTGAAAAAGTAGAGCAAGATCGGCATATCAGTAGTTACGACGTAGCTGAAAAACTGGAAATTGACCACAAAACAGTTTTGGCGGATTTGAAAAAAACTGGGTACACAAAAAAGCTCGACATTTGGGTACCTCACGAGCTCACTGAAAAAAACCTAATGAACCGTGTACTCATTTGTGATTCTTTATTACGACGTAATGAAACCGAACCATTTTTGAAGAAGCTGATAACTGGTGATGAAAAGTGGATCACGTATGACAAGAACGTGCGAAAAAGGTCGTGGTCAAAGGCCGGTCAGGCTTCGCAGACTGTGGCGAAACCCGGGTTAACTCGCAACAAGGTGATGCTGTGTGTGTGGTGGGATTGGAAGGGCATTATTCATTATGAGCTGTTACCACCAGGCAGGACCATCGATTCTGAACTCTACTGCGAACAACTGATGAGATTAAAGCAAGAAGTTGAGAGCAAGTGGCCGGAATTAATCAACAGAAGGGGTGTGGTTTTTCAACATGATAACGCTAGACCTCACACATCTTTAGCCACTCAGCAAAAATTAAGAGAGTTTGGCTGGGAGGTGTTAATGCATCCGCCGTATAGTCCTGATTTCCACCTGTTTCGGTCTCTTCAGAATTCTTTAGGCAGTGTCAGGTTAACATCACGAGAGGACTGCCAAAACCACTTGTCGCGGTATTTTGACCAGAAGTCCCAAAATTTCTATAGCAATGGGATCATGTCCCTACCTACAAGATGGCAAAAAGTTATCGAACAAAATGGTACCTACATACTTTAGTTAAATGTAAATAAACTATATTAAAAAATGTTTTGAATTTTCTTAAAAAATGCGAAGAAACTTTTTCCCCAACCTATTAAATTGACGCACTAATTCCGTCGGGAGTGACGAGTCAATCTGTAATTTAAAAAAAATATCAATATATTTTTGGGCCAGTCACATTTAATTCGGCAAAGTTCGGTTTTTCCAAAGATTCTACGGAACCATTGAACGTTTTCGTATTGTACAGACGCCAGCAGGTCAACCTACCCGAAACTGTCAGATTTTCCCAATCAACCTTAAATTTAATATTTTTGCGATAATGTTGAAAATCTATTAAAGAAATTTGACAGATTGTAGTAGCTTGATGTGCTGGCGTCTGTACTTATTTTGTTTATATAATTTTTGTCGCATTTAAATCAAGAATATACAATACGATAGATAAGGAAAATGTTTTTATTTGCTATTTTGATATAGTTCAATGTCCATTTCCACACCATACTTGCCAACATGTTTTCATAAACAAACTTCGCTCGCTTATAGCCCACGCGTCAATCATAAATTCTTATCACGTTTAAAAGCGCGTTGAGATACGAATAAAAATGTTGCATTTACTCCTAACTTGTAAGATATTTTAAGACTTGCACCACATTCTCTGTAAAGAGCGAAACCAAACGCTAGAGTAAAAAAAGACCAACCAAACATCAAACGAGGCAAAGAATCAAAGTCGGCAAAGTAACTAGATAAAAATCTTTAAAATAACCGTAACTGGCATGGTAATGAGGCATTCAACTCCAGTCAGTTTTATCATTGAGCAAAATACTAAACTATTTATTGGGTATTTTTCTCAGAACGCCCAACAGCGGTTATCTGGGAAATTCGGAGTTATTTGACCAAGATCCACAAGTTGTGGCGTTTCCTTATAAGCGCACGAGCCATTACTGTTTGCGCAAGACTCGCCGTTCGTCTCGCAATCGCAGAGAAATCTGGTTTGTGTAATGTTTGGCCCATGACAGTTATCAGTGAAAAATCATACTTCTATAAATGAGAGAATGATGCTGAGTCTTCTATATCTATAAACTTTTTATAACAAAGTCACTTTTCGTGTCTGTCTATCTGACCGCATTGCTCTTCTAAACTTCGCAACGGATGATGCGGTTTTCACCGCGGTCTTGCGCATCATGCGGTTTATTTAGAGTATTTAACCCGGGATAGGCTCAGTCGATTAATATACACATAAACAATCAACTGAGCTTATCGCAGTTCACTGATAGTCATTGCCTCTTCCAGGCTGCGCCACAACACCATTTGTGTGTATAGACTGGAGCCACAAAGAAATCGGGTCGGTAACAAAAACCTCAATACCTTTCAAAATATTGGAGCTAGCTTTATGAACTAAAGACTGTATTATAGACAATTTTACAGTGCTTAAATCAATGCATAAAATTCAAAACTCTAAATTTTATTTTAATAAAAAAGTTAAGTAAAAATGACCATTTTCACTAGATTTCCAAAAATGAGCTACGGTATCAAATATGCAATTTTTATACATTTTGGTGTTTTGTATTGCCGCCACGAGCTGTTACTATAGCTGTTATATGGTTCGGCATGCTTTCCACCAGATTTCTGAGCCAATGCTGATGAATATTCTCCCATTCCTCAATCAGTGCTTCTTTCAGTTCACGAAGCGTGATTGGAGGGGAATTTCGATGGCGTACACGTCGTCAAGTTCGTCCCGGCCGCTGCCCGCCAGGGTTGCGGGTTGTTCGAAAGAGTTACCGTGGCCCTGGCACAGGCAACTGAAGGAACACGGGTGGGTTTTAGTCAGGATGAATTCCCATAAAAAAAAAAGGAATGCTCGATGGGGTTCAAATCTGGGCTGCGTCCTGGCCACTCCATGCGTGAGATAGCGATATCTTCAAGGCAGTTAAGCACTACCCGAGCTGTATGGGGACGACGTTGTCTTGCACAAAGATGGCGTTCTCGCCCATGTTTACTAAAAAAAGGGCATTTAAGATTTCATTCACGTATGTTTCTGCAGTTAAAGTACCATTTTCAAGACACGAAGTACACGTATTTGGATTGCTCCCTCCACGTAGGTGATTTTTGACTTCACAGCCGTTTTAAATCGATTTCTCAGCATTATTGACACCATATATCGATCCTCCTGCGCTGTCGTGCATCTTGTTGGGCCTGGTCCTAGTCTACGAATATTGGAACCAGTCTTCAAATCACTGAAGCATTTTTTGAACAGTTGCTTGATAGCGACACACCAACAGTTCTGGCTGTATAACGCTGACTGCGTCAATGTTCAAGCATTGTCAGAATTCTAGTATACTCTTGAGGGGTTAGTGGCATGTTTTTAATTTAATTTTATCAGAATAATGAATTTCTGCACAAAGAATGCCGTATTTATAAACAGAAACATGGTTTCAAAGTTGTTCAAATTTCAAAAACCGTCTTTATGACTTATTTATGATTTTTAATCAGATTGATTAAAAATCATAAATAAGTCATAATTAATCTGTGGATAAACTAGGTTTAAAGACGAAGTTAGTTTACAATCAATCTGCCTAGCCTTTTCCCAACTATGTTGGGGTCGGCTTCCAGTCAAACCGGATGCAGCTGAATACCAGTATTTTACATGGAGCGACTGCCTATCTGACCTCCACAACCCAGTTACTGGGTAATACGATACCCCTTGGTAAGACTGGTTGTCAGACTTTCGGGCTTCTGACGACCCGTAACGACTGTCAAAGATCCTCGAAAGACAGCCGGGACCAATGGCTTAACGTGCTTTCTCGGTATGAAAAGATTGTCACCCATCCACAGACCAACCTCGGCAAGCGGCGTAGCTTAACCTGATGGATCGACCCGTGCGGCTGTTATTACTTAGCCACATGATTTTTAATATAACCACCAAAAAAAAAATAAGTTTTTGTTTTAAAAGGATTGCTCAAATATTTTTAAAATTATTGTATTTTTTTTAGCCGACCCGCTTTCTTTGCGGCCCACTGTAAAACATATGTATTAACTAACATATAATAAATAATCTCGATGTTTTGTCAAGTCGTAAAAACCGTGGAAAGCAGGGTCGAGTCACTAGTATATCATAAAAGTATCCGAGAGCTGCCTAAAATCCTTATAGGTGATGTATAAAGTGGCACTCCACAGAAAGTCATAAAAATAAGTTCTCTAAATGGCTTGGTGAATGGTCTCACTGCCAGTTTTTTGGTCTCGCTAGAATTGTTTGTTGTTGTGGGGTTAGGAAAGCAAAGTATAAGTAACTACTGTAATATTAGGCATTTTTAGGGTTCCGTACCTCAAAAGGAAAAAGGAACCCTTATAGGATCACTTTGTTGTCCGTCTGTCTGTCAGTCTGTCAGTCAAGACCCTTTTGCTCAGAAACGTAAAGGTATAAAGTATAAATTTTATCAAATACTCGGGTAAAAGAAATCAAACTTGTAAGCCAACGTGATCAAAACATTATGATCGTTGATGTCGCATATTTTGCGATTTCACAAGGGAATAAAAACCTATAGGGACCGTTGACCAAGAATAATGAAATTTGGCAAGAAGCAAGGTCTCACAGCACAAGTAAAGGAAGAAGTCCAAAAATCGTTAATTTTTATTTTTTTCACATAATTTTTTTAAGGCTTACAAACTTAAATTTGCAGTTGTAATGTATGGGAGAACATGTTTTTCAACTACAATGTTAAGTTTGTTCTTGGGATAAATTCTTTTCAACTACGGAACCTTACATTGTGCGTGGACCGACACGCACTTGGCCAGTTTTTTTTTAATACGATATATTTTTTTCCCGAATCGAATAACCAGGTTATCAAGATACAGATATTTTTTAGCTGCTAATTGAGGATTTTTGATTAATTGGTTTACGTACCATAATCACCACAAGACCCGTGGGCAGACATTTAACATGTGAATGCCTTGAACAATGTTTTTCGTCTAGTGATGGACGAAATACAGCTAAAATCATCAATTTTCTCTACCCTCTACGTTATCATCACTGATTACTCCATTCACTTTCGCTATTATTAACTTAAAAGTTAGTCAATGAATCTTACCGGATGAACAGCGTGTCCGGATTTATGCACGACGGCGTTGAAACCGTTGTGGTCATCTGCGGAGTATGCCACTGTCCGGGTGGAACCGTCCGGCTCCACTAACGAGTAGCTTCCTGAGGAAATAATGAAATTATGCTTATTTAGTTTATTAATGTAGTAGGTAGTCTACAGCTTTATGATATTTTACTAATGCTTAGGTAAATAATAGGTATTTACCTATGAAATCGCCGATGTTTGATACGGCTAGTGTGAAGATTAATATCTTTCATTCTATTTAGAATTCCAAATTCAAATTAAGTTTATAATATAGCATGATATTTAAAATAAAAATCAGTTGTTCATTTGTTTTCCCGCCGTTTGATTTCAATGTTACTGTAACCATGGAAAAATCGAAATCGCACGTTATTTTCAAATACGAGTTCCGTCGTGGCACCAACGCTACATAGAGTTGCACGCAATATTAACGAAGTGTATGGACAAGGTACCGCAAGTGAACACACGGTGCGTTTTTGGTTTGATCGCTACCGTTCTGGAAATTTTGATCTCAACCATGAGCCCCGGGGAAAGATTTCAAACCCAACGAGGCAGTAAAAAACGCCTTTAAAGAATTTATCGATTCCCGTTCCCAGGATATCTGTAGCAGAGGCATCAACGAACTTTCATTGAACTGGCAACAGTGCATCGACAATTTAAAAAAATTACCAATTTTTCTATGTAAATCGGCAATTTCGTAGGCAAAGCTATATAACAGCCGGCAAATATCTTGAAGAAAATGGCGCTGAAGTCAGAGGCACCTCTGATACGCACCCCATATATGTTTCTAAAATGATTTCACATTAACAGTTGTCGCGCATGTTCAAGATCTTTACCGGCTAAACAGAGTCAAATTAAATTAGTTAGCAAAACTCCGCAAACGCGGTGGGTATCGACATCTAAACACAATAAACTTTTTAACAAAAAATAAAACCGACTTCCAAAACAAAACACTACAAAGTGAAAAATAACTTTAATTTCTGTAGTCGGTGTCTTTGGTTTTGTATTTTCGTTTTTGCCACTTAGTTATGGTACCTACCCCACACAAATTCGAATACGAATACTTGCTATGTAAATAATAGTGTTAGGAAGTTATTACATCATCCGCCTAGATTAAAACATCATCCATAAACTAAGTGGGAAAAATATGCATTATTAAAGCTAACTCATAAACTACCGAATTAAAGTTAATAAAATTTATATAGGACCACTTAGGAACAAAAAAAGAATATTCCAAATCGGTCTATCCGTCTTTGAGTAATCGAGTCACAAACATACAAAAAAAATAACATACAGACGAATTGAAGTCCCTCCTTCTCCTTTTTGAAGTCGGTTAATAAAACAAAAAGATTTAGAAAAATTAAAACAGCTGAAGATCTAAGCCGAAGAAATTATAGTTTCCAGGCTTTAACTTTCTAATGTATTCCAAAATATTCGTTATAAATTGAGTTCCACCATACAAATAACCACGGTAGGTAAAAATAAAGACTTTATCATTCGCTTGTGCAATATTTTGGTTTGTAAGTATGAAAAGAAAGCTAAAGGCCCTTCTACACTAACCTTTAACGACGTCGCCGTCACGCTCCTCCTGCTGCGACTTGATGTCGCCAGTGTGCGGGTCCTTAACTCCATAGTTGAATGCGTACTTTGGATAGGACTGCGAAAATTAACATTGAAATGAAAAAACGGAAATTTCCAAAAAAATAAACATAAATTAACCTATATAAGTGCGCTTGACAATTCGCTAGCAATTTTTTGTGTTGAATTTCGTTCCAGATACCAGGCCTAAGTTGCATTTAGAGAGTCATTTAAAATCTAGTTGATACAGTAAAACTGAGGTTTTTCCATGATTTGTTAGGGTTTTGTACCCGACGGGTGCCAAACGGAATCCTATCACCCTATTGCTAAGCCTCCGCATTCCGTCCGTCTGTCTGTCAACGGGCTGTATCTCATTAACCGTAATAGGTAGACAGTTGAAATTTTCACAAATTGTGTATTAACAACAAATAATAATATAAAAAATACATAAAATCAAAAATTATAGAGGGTCCCCATACAAGAAACGTGTTTTTAAACGGAGATATTTTTTAAATATGTAGGTATTAGATATTGTACGGTGGTACCGTAGTAACCCTTCGTGTGCGAGTCCGACTCGCTCTAGGCTGGTTTTTTTTAGGTTACTTTTAAACTATGATTGTAACCATGAATGATGAATCTGCTTAGCCTTTTCCTACTATGTTGAGGTTGGCTTCCAGCCTAACCGGATGCAGCTGAATACCAGTATTTTACAAAGAGCGACTGCCTATCTGACCTCCACAACCCAGTAACTGGGCAATACGATGCCCCTTGGTAAAACTGGTTGTGATTATGATTAAATTGGTTGGTTATGACTGCAACCGTGATTGGTTGCAATAATATTTGATCATAATATAATCAATCAATTTTCTGACAGTTTATTTACAGAAACAGGTTTTTGACTGCAAACGTTACGTTTCTAAGACTTCATAAACACATTAAAGTTAATTTCGCAACATGGAATGTATGGCATGATGAGATTTCAGGGTGACTCATATGTGTCAAGTAGCGCACTGCCGGCATAAAGATTAGATCGCATTGCTTACTGCACTGATGCACGTAAATGAAATGAGGTCCAACACAGTACTGCATTTAGGTATAAGAAGATATTTTTAAAATCTATGTCTAATCTTAATAAACAACTCAGTGAACAGCGTATGAAGAAATAGAACACTAAAATGTGAAACAACCTAGTGTTAGAACGTCATAAGCCCCAACGTTGAGCTTAAGACGCAGATAAGTGCTAGCGGCCTTGAGTGTTCTGTGTTCATGGCATGGCATGGGCATGTGTATTCTTGCCTTAAAAGACACACGGTTCTTGTTGAAATTCACTGAACACTTACGATTGGCTCAGCCTGCACGGCGTGGACTACCGGAGCAGCATGTACCACAGGCGCCGCATGGATCACCGGGGCTGCATGGACTACTGGAGCATGTACCGCGACGGGCGCATGCGCGAAGTACCCGCCATATTCTACTGGCACTGCCACTGCCATCGCTGCGCTCACGCATGCTAATACCAAAAACGTCTAGAAGAAAACCAGATAATGATTAAGGACGCAAGTAAAATAAAGCAAAGAGTTTTCAGACGTAAATGTTAGCGATCCTGATGGTCTAACAAAATTTTCATTACTAGATTAATGAGGATCCTTTTTTTGGAGGTTGTGGTAAATCCTACATAGCATAAGCATAATCAACCTACATAGATGTCACATGTCTTCGAATTTTTGGTTCTAAGACATGCCGGTTTCCTCATGATCTTGTCCTTCACAGTTTTGAGAGCAGTGGAGATGAAATAATTTACACAAAGTAAATCGCTGCCTGGGTTCAAACCTATGACCTACAACTCGTAAGTCGTGGCTGTTACCACTGGGCCACCACCGCTCGAATCCTACAATGATTATAAAATTACAAACAGTTAATAAAAAAGTAACACTATTCACAGAAGTCCTCAAGAAACAATTCAACTCCTTAAGTTAAAAAAAAAACCAGGCACCTTACATAGACATGGGTAATAATAAAAAGTTGCTAGATTTAAAATTGATAAGTCGGTGTAATGATTTCAAAAGAGGTTTAATGCCGAGATACTAACCTGTTTGTCGCCTACGGACATGATTTATATCCCCTGGCTGTTTCCGTATTTACTTAAGAGTAGAGATGCTAAAGTATTGCGTCATAAAAGCTTTCATTTCGGAGATAAAAGTTGAGTATGAAATAAATTTAGTTTATCATATTAAGTTGTTGACAAATCTTGCCAAATAAGGATCTTTAATGCATCAGAAATCTCAAAAAGATTGCTGAAGCTATATATCTAAAGGGGTTTTAAAATAAAATTGTAAATAGTTAGGAATTAAATCGCGTTAAAAAGAAAATATTGTTTCATGCAAACTGATATGTAAGTCTCGTATTACCTAGCAGAAAAATATTTTGGGGTTTAAACAAAATCTAGAAAAAATATCGTTTTAAAATTTAACACTTATCACAAAAAATATAAAAGTCCTTAACATGTCGTAAATTCGTAAATGACGCAACTCACCCGCATATTCGTATCTGAGGTGCACAACGACACAACACACTCCCAGCAACTTGCATCGGCGCAGGCGCCTTATAAATATAGGACCCCACTCTATGCACCTGAGTTAGATGCACGTACAGGGGACACATTCATAAGTATACGCTTAATACCATTCGATTGTTTTGACGGCTACAACCAACGTAAATACAATAAAACTTGGTACAAATGGGCAAGTAACTGATTTCTGACCACGGTTTTTGATTTGGAAAGATGATTCCAAAATGAGGTCAAATAGTAGATGTCGATTTCAATATTAACGCTTTAAAGGACACTAAACTGGGCGTAATAACCATAAAACATGTGTCTCCTTCAGTGTCCTTCAATCTGTGCCTTCAACCGATAATTTAAGATAAAAGTTAACCGAAAAGTTCTGATAGCGGTGAAAAAAAAACTTCAAATAGGTAGGTAATCGACCTGTTAAAATTACCTAATAGGTAATAGCATAGCTAATAGGTTCTATTAAAACATTCAAAACAAGCTTGAACGTCGCGATAAAAAATCTGCTGTTCCCTACATTTTGACGAGTTATGCGAACATAAA
The DNA here is from genome assembly GCA_948252095.1 of Dicycla oo. Lineage (NCBI taxonomy): Eukaryota > Metazoa > Arthropoda > Insecta > Lepidoptera > Noctuidae > Dicycla > Dicycla oo. The sequence goes on from OX411714.1 coordinate 23,476,341, forward strand.
TGTAGGGAACAGCTGTTTTTTTTTCGTGATTTCAAATTTAGTCCAATAGTAAAAGTTGTTTGTTATCTGTGAGTACCATCATGTGTTTAAGTATCGGTCCCTATTACCAATCACTGCAGGCTCCAAAAAGTGATGCAAAAATGATCCAAAAAGTGCAATTTTTATGTAGGTACAACGTGGACGGTTTTAGTTAATTTAAGAATGAAAAAATAATTTTAATTATGTAATGAACCTGTATGTAACCCATGCATCACAAATAAACGATTTAATTTGATGTGATGACTCACAAGCAATATTGTAATAAAATTACCAAATGTTATCCCATCGGAGTATCAATTCGGATAAAGCTTATTCATGTATCGATCATGCATTTTCACGTGCAGAATAAACAGTGTTGCAACAAACATATAAATTATGTTCATAAATAATACTTGAAATTCCTGAAGTAATACCTGGCATCGTTTATTATCATTATTGAAACAGTCCGCAAGAAACAGCAAGCCAACAATGCAGTAAAATGCTTCCTTTAGCCAATCCTTGCCACTTCATTGGTCCACAGTAACATTTGGCGTAAAAATCAAACTCAAAACTCATTCAAATTTATTCAAAAAAGGCTGAGAATCAGCACTTTTGAACGTCAAAATTATGTAAGACAGTCCCCCAAAACCCTTTACCACTTCCTAGTGCTTGAGCTGGGAAGAAGTGGCGACCAGCGCCAAACAATGCATAGTCCAGGAATAAATATGTTAAGCATCTTAGGGCTAATTTTTACTAGTACTTGCACCTTATTATATTCCAACTAGGTACGTCATGTCAACATTTTGAATATAATGAAAATGTAACATGCGCCCGCTATGTGAAAAAGGAATATCGCTCCCTGCCTTTGCTAGCTTCGTAGGTTCTTGTACCTACATAGGTAGGTGCAGGTACCTACCTATGTAGGTATAAGAACCTACGTATAAGAAACTAGGTATAGACCTATGCGACGATCCCAGCCCATTATCAAGTGAGTGAAGAAGTTAAATGATTTGAATGGTGTGGTTTTGACATTAATAAATGGTCTTTATTCTGGCTTTAACTTTGCGTTATGTTTGTCTAAATACGTATATTGCTGTTTATTTTCTGTCTTTTTAATTTTTTTCGGTCTTGTCCATCATTAATACTTAGCCATTTTATGTTAGAAGTCAGACAGACTAGTTCCAAGATTGAATAGGAAAGTTCGAAATAATTAGAAATAAAAAAATTAAAATATTTGTTTGACAGTAAGAAATACATGTTACAAGCCAGTCATCATAAAATAGCACACGAATGTATTGCCACAAATCTGATCCAAACCCCCAAACTAGTCCTGGACCTATATTTTGGGGGTCAAGAAATAAGTAAGTAAGCCCAAATCCTGAGAATCTCACCATCAGTCATCATCATCTAGCCTAGCTTTTGCCGAACTATGTTGGGGTCGGCTTCCAGTCTAACTGGATGCAGCTGAAAACTACAATTTCACGATGACTATTTTGCTTATTTAAGTGTCTTTTGAAACAGTTTCGTTTTCTGATTTCGATACGGACCACTAAAACTATTACATAGAAAAATGTTGCTATCACACATACAGAGATATGGAGGATATTGCAAAATGCCGTCCAGCATTTGTTCTACATCTTGACCGATATATAACTGTCATTGCTTAGTATAAATATTTCATTACGAAACAGATATAGTCCCACGCCAGTTGCACTGATTTTATATACTTTAAAGGTTTAGAAAGTGTGTTTCAGCTAATTGCTACACATTAGGAGTTATATATTATACCTACAGCTATACTTATATCCGTGTGTGAACCGACATAGTTACTGATAACGAGACCTACAGTAATTATCGAGTCGTAAATTGACTAATCCACCTAGATTTTGAAACTCCTTATCTATTAAACTCGTTATCTAGATTTTAAAATTTTATCAATATGTAAATAGAGCCTAAGTACCTATAGTGAGTATACAGGGTCAAACTAAATTAGCTAGCGAAACTCCACAGACGTGATGGCTATCGATATAAACATGATAAAAAAAGAAATTAATTAATTTGATGGTGTTTTTTTGGGGTCATCAACCGCCGCGCGCCGTTAGTGCAGTCACTTAAAATGTCAGTTTTAAAATCAGTTTTTTTAGAAAACTTCACAGACGTGTTGCTAGCGGTGCTGTGTCTTGCAGGATCTTATAGCACATTAACTACTAAGTTTATCTACGAATATAAGAACATTTGGTTCTGTATTAAGGATGTTTTGTACTCCAATAAAGCCCTACAAAAAGCGGCATTGTAGACATCATAAGACATATGTGGCATAATAGATTCACTATTCAGGACTCGGCTATTTATTACTAACTACATCGCTTCTACGTTGACAAGAACTCAGGGTGCTTAAAATGACACTTTTATTTAGTGCCAGTTAAAAACCGTCTAAGCAACTTTTGCAAATGGAGGCATGTAAAGTCAGTAAATATGATATATTAAGCACATACATCACAGTGAACCTAGTGACCTCTTTAATAAAAAAAGTAATTTTAGTTCAATCTGAGATAACTAACATTAATATTGGTTTTAAAGCCTCGTTTAAGTGAATTCTGATAATTATTTTCAAAATTATGTAGGAAAAGATTTTGTTTCGTGGTGAAAAGATGGTCCAAGGCTGGTGCCCCATCAATCCCTACCTAGTAATTAAAGGGCCGATTCCACTGGCAGAAATCTAAAAGTTAGCAATTTACTGCATTTTGATGCGGCGTAGGCGTGATGAGCAGAATAGCTCCTATTCTGCTCATCACGCCGAAGATCCTCTGAGGAGCTCGTGGCTATGTAATAATAATAACAGCCGCACGGGTCGATCCATCAGGTTAAGCTACGCTTGCCGGGGTTGGTCTGTGGATGGGTGACCATCTTTTCATACCGAGACTCCTCCGTGCCTCGAAAAGCACGTTAAGCCGTTGGTCCCGGCTGTCATTCAAGGATCTTTGACAGTCGTTACGGGTCGTCAGAAGCCCGAAAGTCTGACAACCAGTCTTACCAAGGGGTATCGTATTACCCAGTAACTGGGTTGTGGAGGTCAGATAGGCAGTCCCTCCATGTAAAATACTGGTATTCAGCCATCGGTTAGACTGGAAGCCGACCCCAACATAGTTGGGAAAAGGCTAGGCAGATTGATTGAACGCCGAAGATCCTCATCAGATCTTCACTAATTTGTTACGAGACTAACTTATAGTTACTACCTTTTAAATAAAAAAGAACGACCAAAATCTGATCTAATAAAGCGGAGATATCCAGCATCCCGATTTTTGCCCCTTTTTGGAGGAAGTACTCCTCCAATCAAAAATCCCCGACGGCAAAAAAGGTCTATAAAGTCGTGAAACCTGTATACCAAGTTTCGTCCAGATCGGTTGTAAAATACGTCCTATAGAGTAGTACTAACAAACTGACAGAGGAACGCAAATTTTGCTAGACTTGAAGCAGTGACGCTTCACTCGCATCGCTCGCTCAGTCAAGTAAAAAATGTTGTTCTTGGTCAAGTCCACATGCTACATAATAAAAACATTTATATACAACGTCTTGCTAAAAATGCAGTTTTAAAAGCAGCATCTTAGCGCTCACCGCCGGAGCTGCGCTGTCTAGGACTACTTCTTATGCAAAGTATATCTTTGTCCGTACTAACTCTGTTTTACGTCATTTCTGTTCTGCATAGAATTTCTTTAAAGGAAGCTGTCTGTCACATTCCTTGTGAATATTGAAATTCTTACCAAACAGTATTTTAGCAGCGGATGCTGACAACAAAATATGTTCCTTAGTTTTATTTCAAATAGGGCTTATTTATTTAGTTACTGAACGGAAATTGATATTTTGCAAGTTAGGCAGCGTATGAATTAAATTATCTGTATCTACCTATATAAGGTGTATCTATTCATACACGAAATCTCTTAAGGGGTCATTCTACTCATCATTACGAACAACTTTTACTATGGGACCAAACATGAAATCGCAAAAAAAAAAATCAGCTGTTCAGTACATTTTGACGAATTATGCGAACATAAATGCTGATTATTTTTTTTCGCGATTTCAGGTTTGGTCCCATAGAAAGAGTTGTTCATAATGATGAGTACAATGACTCCTTTAGAGATTTCGTGTATCAATAGATACACCTTATATATCTACCAACATATTATTTATCCGACGAAAAAAAAGAGGAGGTTCTCAAGTCGGCGCGCATATTTAATAGCATCTAGTTTATTTCTTTGTTAACTATTAATAAGTATCTAAAAGAACTATCTCAATCGTCTAAAAGACCCAAATGATCCTAAACATGTTAATATTACTACAAAAATCTATGTCGAAGTAATAAAGCAAATACTATAGAAAATGAGACCTATATTCCTAAATAGAATTAAAGTAATAAAACATACTATTCCGGCATAGTATTTCATGTTGAAATTCGCTCTAGATTGCGGCTAGGTACTCGAGATGCGTGGCCGTGTAGCAAGTTAAATTTGTGGCTGCGCCAGCGCATTGAGCCTGTCACACACGGCAATTAATGTGTAATAATATCCCAAGATGTACATTTTACATTACTTTAAAGTACACGCAGTAGACAATGTACACCTTTGCTTCATTTGACTGCCGTGTCGTCAAGCTGACGCACGTTTCAAACAACATACATAAATGGAGGTAACTGTAATAACTAGATCTGCCTATTTCCATATCGCCCGATGCCACAAGTACTAAACAGGTGTTAAAATATCTATCATCGCTACCATGTGTTAGCGTCAGCGACAGTGGTGTCTGTCAAGATAGTATTGATATATTCATACTAATATCTCCTTTATCTGTTCTGTGAATTCATACTTAATATTGTAAATCCGAAAGTAACTCTGTCTGTCTATCTGTCTGTCTGTTGGTCTATCTGTCTGTCTGCTATCATTTCATGCCTAAACGGCTGAATGGATTTCAATGAAATTTGGCACACAAATAGACATGACCTAGATTAAGACACATGATAGTCTTTGTCCCAGTAGTACGTTCCCGTTGGATAATTTCCGACCTCCACGCGGGCGAAGCCTCGAGCTAAAGCTAGTCACACAGCTAGTAGACAGCTATCGTGTGTGACAGCCTTTAGGCAAGTGTGGGGGATTCGGATTTAACGGCTAATTGCCTGTTTACACGCTAAGTCTCTTATACCTTATTAAGAGAAACCGACACAAGTAAAATGTCTTTAAGCACTGGTGATGAGGTCGGGCGTTTATATCCTGTTAAAGTTCCTTTGGTGGTTAATCGTTTTTTTAGCAGCAATTATTAAATAAGAACAGGGGAATACCTCTTTATGTAGATACCACTCATGCTGTGGTCTATTCTGTAAAAAATCTCATCGTAATAACTTAGGTGAAGTGATGCTAGGGCTTGACGCTTTTGGCAACTCAACTTTAAGGCGCTGATAAACGACTTTTAATGTTTTTAAACTGAAGATCACGTCTTAACGAGTAGTCCTAATAATTAAAAAAAATATATGTACAATTAGAGTATTCTCTTAATGTGAATATGTGAATATTTTAGATTATGTTTATATTAAATAGTGTAATTAATTTGTAAATTTATGAAAAACTATCAAGCTTATTTTTATGAAACCTTCACCATTTTAAAGATAATTACCTAATGATTTATCTTTTAATATACGTGTTTTACTTTTTGTTTTATGTATATAATATAATAATGCGTCTAATTTGGGATAGCGCTACTTGACGGGCGAATCGTATTACTGGGTGGACGTACGACGCGTTACGTGTGCTCAGCACAGAACACGCAAGCTATGCCACCCCAACCACTCAAGGCCACTGGCATATATCTGCGTCTTAAGCTTATTTCACCTAAGTTTTCACGGTGAGATTTTTACAGAACAGATCGACGGTTCTTGCTTATTCAAGTAAGTCATGTGTGTTAAGATATTATGTTATATAAGTTCAGTGATGGTTCTGCTTAACTTAAAAAACAGTAACTCACTTTAAATTATTACAAAAGTGTATATAATCGAGTCCGCAAAGGAAACGGTTTTTCTACTGTCCTAAAAATTGGCACCAGTTTCATAATAGTTCATTTGATACTAGCAGCGCCCCGCGGTTTCACCCGCGTAAGTCCCGAACCCGTGGGAATATGGGGATAAAAGTATTCTGAGTATTAATCCAGGTTATAAACTATCTGTTTGCCAAATTTAATTAAAATCCGTTTAGGAGTTTTTGCGTGAAAGAGTAACAAACATCTATTCATCCTCACAAACTTTCGCATTTATATTATTAGTAGGAAGTAGGATTCTGCTCAATCGATTTAGTGCTGATTTCACCAATGCAGCTGAACGCAATTAGTACTTATAAACCGAGTTCAACAGCTGTCAGAGTCAATATTCCATAAAAATATTGACACTGACATCTCTTGAACGCGGTTTAGATGTGCTGAACGCGTTCCGTTTCATTGGTGAAATTCACCCTTAGAATCCAATACTTCTGCATTCTTGAAAATATGCACTTAGCTAAAGGTATTGTTTCTTTGTACGTATATAGACCCTTTCTATTATTATACAATAACAATCGAAGCTCGGTTACCTAATGTTTCTAAGAAATAATATCAGGTTATCATACACTTATTTTCCATTTAAGTACACCACTATCAAGCCGGTACTTACCTAACTTAATTTAATACTTACTGGATACGTGATTAAATATTGTTACACTACCCGGTGTCGGTGTCTCGGTGTCCTACAAGTATTTTAGATTTGTATTGTTGTAAATTGGCCGAAATTAAATGTTAAGCAAATTGACTACCAACTTAAATTCAAATCACTACTGTCATTCTTTTAGAGTAGTACCTATAAAATGGGTATAACGCGGCAAATCGACGTAGGGTGTCAACAATGACTTTCAATGACTGTAGCTAGTTGTACCAATTCTTACACTTAGTGCGAATTTCACCAATGTAACTGAACGCGATCAGCAAGCACATCTAAACCGAGTTCAAGGGCTGTCAGTATCAATATTACAAAGAAAATAATGACACTAACAACTCGTAAACGTAGTTTATGTGCTGAACGCGTTCAGTTTCGTGAAATCCGCACTTATTTTATGGTGTACCTACCTAAGCAAATCCTTATAAAAAAAAAAAAAAACATGACTATCTATTACACCTTGCTAGAGTCATTTTCTTATTTAGTGCAGATTTCAGCAAGAAAACTGAACACATTCAACACATCTAAACAGCGTTCAAGAGCTGTCAGTGACAATATTTTACAACTACTTCGGCACTGACTGCAACGCGTTCAGTTCCATTGGTGAAATTCGCCATCAATATTTAAAATGTTGCTATACTATGAAGGCATGTTGAGGAAACCAGTTTTAGTCATCAGCTAATTGATTTGTACTAAAATGTAATTAATAAATCAAGTTAAGGCAATTTTCTGCTAAACATAGGAATCGCCACTGACTAGTAGTTCTTATTCATAAATTAAATGACATGTATATAACAGCTTAAACTTGCGTGCAAACCGGTAACGGCGTATGAGTAAATATATTACCTGAGACTGTAACATACCTGGCACTCACATACTTGTACATAGAAAATTGAAAGATTGCAATAGTAAATAACTAGTGCAAGCCTTTCCCATATGAAGCAATGGTATTGGACACATTCATTTAAGTCAATTTAATGGTCTGCAGACTGCAATTTTGTCTACCAGTAACATATTGTGGGAAGATAAAGATTACATGAAGCTTGTAGAGAGGTTTTTAAGTAAATGGTACAGACGTCTGCAGGTCAAGCTACCCGAAACTGTCAAACTTTCCCAATCAACCTTGAACCTAATGCTTTAGCGATAAAGTTGAAAATCTATTAAAGATATTTGACAGACTGTGGTAGCTTCATGTGCTGGCGTCTGTACAAAGATTTGGTCGTTATTGGTAAACATTTGTGAAATTGTAATTAATTGAAGTAACACATAATTGTCTCTGCAATTAAGCTAAGCTAATTTGGTATCGAACTATCAGCTGATGTGAGCACTCCCGGTGACCCAAGGGCTGGCTTTTACCTCGGCTAGAAGCTAAGCATTGCCATACAACGTGGCAATGCCACCAGTCTTTTAGGCACATTAGCAGTCGACAAGAATGTTGAGGAATTTTTCGATTTTTTTTTTTTGTTATTGGCAACTGTATAAGCCCAAAACTGTTATAATACTACTATTAATTGATATTTTGTATACTGAAGCTATTGGTGTACCTTTTAAATAAATAAATGAATAAATAAATTGTCACATAAATTTTATTTTGACGTAACAAGATGGCGCGTTAGTTCCGATTCCGATGCATTAGTAGGTGTCTAACTATAATATCTACGCTATGTATACCTTACAAACAATTCATTGCTGGATAAAGGTGGGGATTTTTTTCATTTGGAAATCTTCATGGATAATCCTTCGCACTGGGCAGAAGAAGGCGTCTGTCTTATGGCGAATTTCACCAGTGAAACTGCAACCGATCAGCACAGCTAAACTGCGGTCAAGAGCTGTTAGTGTCAGTATTCCATAACAATGATGACACTGACAGCTCTTCAACGAGGTTTAGATATACTGATTGCAGAAATTTGTCCTTAGAAGACTTGTAGTAACTACACGACCACACGGTATTGATCCAAGTAAGCTCGGCCTGGGGGCAGGAAAAGCTACATGTACACATTGTACACCTGGTAGAAATATGCTTCTCCTACGCTTAGGAGTTACATATTTCTACCAGATTTTTTTTTTACTAGCTCCTGCCCGCGACTTCGTCCGCGTGAAATTTCGGACCATGACCCTCCGCGTCGCATCGCATCGCCCGCCCGCGCTATGCCAGGTTTTGCTTAGTGTTCTTGTCTTTTTTTTTTGTAAGGCTCCTGAGGGCAATGGCGAGATGTTAAATAGCCATAACCTTTCTCAAGAATTTGGTTATCAGTAATGCAAAAATATATTTTTTTTAAATCCGACTTCTAGAGATTAGCGTTCAAACATACAAAGAAACTCTTCAGCTTTATTATTAGTAAAATTATAGTTTATTTATAAAGAAAAATAATAACAACATACCCTCCATTAACTTACAGATTATTTGAAAAATAAGAACAATAGTATATTCTAACATAAAATACCTAAACCTAATAAGAAACTAAAATATGGCGTCGAAAAATTCCTCCACATAGTTGTCGACTGGTAATGTGCCTAAAAGACTGGTGGCATTGCCACGTTGTATGGCAAATGCTTAGCTTCTAGTCGAGGTAAAAGCCAACCCTTGGATCACCGGTAGTGCTCACATCAGCTGATAGTTCGATACCAAATTAGCTTAGCTTAATTACAGAGACAATTATATGTTACTTCGCATAGCTCTTTAAAACAACTTTGCAACAAATTCATAGTAAATATCGAACAAAAAATTATCATTCAAGATATCGAAGGAATATTTATCTAAACACCTCTCGTAAAACTTAAATATCTCACATTGCATTGCAACCTACAGAAAAACTTGGACAACTATTTCAATGATTGTATCAAACAGATTTTATAGTAGAAATATTTTTTATAAGAGCTTCTTAAGTTCTGAGTTGAGCTGCGCGATTACTGACAAATGCGTGCACTGACTGGACAGGTCCTCTCAATCTGTGTGGTTCTTTCCTCAAAAGACCATTTCAGACACCAATCTACATGGTCTTCACATGAACTGACCAAGATTATGTCTGGACTTTATAAGAGAATGTGACCTCCGAGTTTGTTTCGGCCTTTCTTCTCAGAGTAGTCAGATAGGAAACGCCGACCTCATCTAGTTTAAAAAAAAAACATGATTGACTTGTAAAAGTGTTTGTACAAATCTACTTACAGAAATAAAATCATTTATCATTATAAGCTATTAAGCAATTATATAATTTCCAATAAATATTATGGTAATTAGTTTTATGTAATGTGTGTAAGTTTGTGTTAATCTTATAGTTGATAAAATTGGCTTAATAATATTTGTGTAAGGTACACTTATGCCCGGTTTCTGAAAAATTCTTAAACGGAGTTTAAACTCTCAATATAGCTATTGATTCGACAACATTGTCTATTTAAGCGAATTCCTTCTTAATAAACGCTCGATAGAAATTCAATCAACTTTGAAACTAAATTCTTCCTTAACGAAGTGTTCAGAAAAGCGATATCGAACCAATAATCACTGTCGAATGAATAAACTCCGTTTAAAAACCTTAGAAACCGGGTAGCTGAGTATCATAAATCTGTATTATGGAAAAGTAGTACCTAAGCCTCAACTTAATCTTTATAAAATCTTTCCCTTATTTCTTCATTTTAACGGCAAAAGAAGGTCAAAAAAATACATGAAAATAAAGACTTTTTTTGCTTTGCAATTCGGAAAATATTTTTTCTAAGACAAGACTTTACATTTCTGTTTGTAAGTGTTTACTTTTGTCGATGGCTACTACTCAAAAATGGACAGCATAGAAAATATTAACCATTTTTATTCATCTTTCTTTTTGAAAAAGCCTAAAAACTCAACTAAACCGCGTTTAAGAGCTGTCAGTGTCAAAATTGTTACGGAATATTGACGTTGTCAGCTATTGAACTCGGCTTAGAAGTAATGATCGCGTTCAGTTTCATTGGTGAAATCGGCACTTACTAAATTGGATATGTAAACCACGTTTAACAGAATAACGCATTCAATGTGAGCCTGACGTAAGCATCTAAGTAAATTTCTGATTTTTAATTTGCTAGACTTACGGCCGAACTCAATAACCTATTTTCAGTAAAAGACAGATCGCTATTGATGATATAATAGGTTGGGGAAAAAGTTTCTTCGCATTTTTTAAGAAAATTCAAAACATTTTTTAATATAGTTTATTTACATTTAACTAAAGTATGTAGGTACCATTTTGTTCGATAACTTTTTGCCATCTTGTAGGTAGGGACATGATCCCATTGCTATAGAAATTTTGGGACTTCTGGTCAAAATACCGCGACAAGTGGTTTTGGCAGTCCTCTCGTGATGTTAACCTGACACTGCCTAAAGAATTCTGAAGAGACCGAAACAGGTGGAAATCTAAAGGTGGGCTCAGGACTATACGGCGGATGCATTAACACCTCCCAGCCAAACTCTCTTAATTTTTGCTGAGTGGCTAAAGATGTGTGAGGTCTAGCGTTATCATGATGAAAAACCACACCCCTTCTGTTGATTAATTCCAGCCGTTTTCTCTCAACTTCTTGCTTTAATCTCATCAGTTGTTCGCAGTAGAGTTCAGAATCGATGGTCCTGCCTGGTGGTAACAGCTCATAATGAATAATGCCCTTCCAATCCCATCACACACACAGCATCACCTTGTTGCGAGTTAACCCGGGTTTCGCCACAGTCTGTGAAGTCGGTCAGCCTTTGACCACGACCTTTTTCGCACGTTCTTGTCATACGTGATCCACTTTTCATCACCAGTTATCAGCTTCTTCAAAAATGGTTCGGTTTCATTACGTCGTAATAAAGAATCACAAATGAGTACACGGTTCATTAGGTTTCTTTCAGTGAGCTCGTGAGGTACCCAAATGTCGAGCTTTTTTGTGTAGGTACCCAGTTTTTTTCAAATGCGCCAAAACTGTTTTGTGGTCAATTTTCAGTTCTTCAGCTACGTCGTAACTACTGATATGCCGATGTTGCTCCACTTTTTCAAAAATGGCATCCATTTTATCCGTAATAGGGCGACCAGAGCGACGTGCATCTTTGACATCAAAATTTCCGGATTGAAAACGCTTAAACCAAATTTGTGCTACTCTCACAGACACTACACTAGGTCCATAAACATCGCAAATTTTTTTCGCGGCTTGCGTTGCATTTTTACCTTTTTGTAGTAAAATTTTAAAATGTTTTAAAATTTCTTCATTAGATTCACTCATCTTGACGATACGAAAAAAAATTAAAATCACACATTTTCCTAATTTGAATTTGGAATTATGTTCTTTAAATTTTAAACTTTCAATGATACCAAAACCAGCCAGATACAAATAGTATAGCCAAAGAGATTTTATTACAAGTTCATACATACTATAATGCGAAAAGACTTTTTCCCCAACCTAATACAATATAACAATATCTGTTCTTACGTTCCTTTCGTTCGTTCGTGTTCTTTTGTTATAACTTTCTTTGATTATTGGAACGTTAAAACCATAGATAGATAGGTTCTCTATCCAATATGCCAAAACAGTTGATAGATAGGTTATTGGGTTCGGCCGTAAAATGACATAACATGACAAAAATGTCAAAATGACAAAAAAGGTCGATCACAGCTCTCATATTGGTTTAGCAAATTAAAAATCAGAGTACATATGTAAAAAGGTGTATACAATTATATAATAGGAACAATAATTACTTTAGAATAAGTAATAACTTCTCTGTATCTTCATAGGACATAGAAGAATTTCCCTAAGGATTTAAGGAGTAGATGCTTCCTTTTTCATTTAGCCTGTTATAGAGTAGCGGTACGAGGTACATATAAACTTTGGCTGTGAAAGCATGTTTTGTGCTTTTTTGAGGCCAATTATATAATTCCGTCTCCTTTTAGTAAATTCAGTGCTGTATGGAAGCGCCGCGTGTTGTCTTACTGAACTGTAAGTACTTTACAAGCTTTATACAGAATTTTAGTGGGGAAAAGAAAAGGGCGGCAAGTAGCCATCTGGAGAATAGCTGTTTGAGCTCTTTCAAAGGGCATTACCAAGTTTTACACGCCTCACCAAGTCAAAATTGACTGACAGAGCAAACTCTACTTGCCTAATTATTTTTGGATCTGCAATAAATCGTAGCTTATTGAAAACGTATATCAGCTTACGAAGTCGTTTATTTAGAGCTTCCATATGTTGTTTAAAGGAATGGGTTTCATCTATTATATATTTTTTATCTGTCTTTTTAATATTGGGACAATTACACTGGCTATCTGCAGGGACTCGGCAACAATGAACATGCAACACTGAGGGGATCATACAATTACAAGATGCCTATTGGCATTGTGTATTTAATTTTAGGTAGATACGTTAAATATGACATGTCATTTAACATAGCTATAAACATCCAGTTTACGTGGTTAAATATCTAAAAAACATTAGTCTAGAAGCAATCAAACAGCACGCTAGCCGCCTGTGGCTAAATATTAAAACATATCCTGTAATACATCTGGTAAACTCGTTACGCATTCTGATTCATATGTGTAGGTACGTATGTACAAAATACGTTGCAGAAGTTTTACTTCGAACAGAGTTTAAAAATAAGTAAGCTAATTAAAGAATAGTAAGCAAAGGCTGAATTCAAATTAACGTCATATCGAACCCATCTGCCTAGCCGTTTCCCAACTATGTTGAGGTCCGCTTCCAGTATAACCGAATGCAGCTTTTCTGACCTCCACAACCCAGTCACTGGGTAACACGATACCCCTCGGTGAGACTACATGGTTGTTAGACTTTTGGGCATTTGACTATCCCTAGCAGCTTTCATCGATCGGATTATTCCGATCTGTCACCCTGCTTTGTCCTCATTAGAAAAAAAGTTTGATCTGTCCCACTGTTAACTACTGCTGTTAAAGTTCAAACTGTCCTCTCATTGCTAACATCATCATATCAGATCATGTTTTTTTTTTCGATTTGTTCCTCTAAGGGGACAAAGCAGGGTGACAGTTCGGAGTAATCCCAAAAATCTACGAATGACAGCCAAGACCAACGGCTTAACGTGCTTTCCGAGGCACGGAGGGGTCTCGATATGTAATTGATGGTCACCCAACCACAAACCGACTGCGGCAAGCATAGCTTAATTTTCAAAAATTATGTAAAACAGAAAAATCACGAATCAAAGACTGCAGTTAGAGAAAACATTCTGACTGACTCAAATAAAAATTTCGTACCTTCTGACCTAGTCCTTTAGTATGCACAAATCAGAATGCCAGCCTTGTGTACAGCAAGCAATTTAGCAACCCCATATGCATGGCGAGCGTATGAACTGCTTATCAACATGCGTTGCAACCTGGCGACTGACGGAAATAGGTGACTCTAGTACCTATCTACTTCTATGCAGTGGAATGGCTTCTTGTCACCAATTATGCAAAAAGTCTGACAAGACGAGCTGAGTGCAAGTAAGTGATACACATTACTACATGTGATTGAGACATTATTATGTCTCTGGAGTGTATAGAACTAGTCCCAGAATTAGCGTAAACCATTTTTAAATCTAGCTTAATATAGTACTACAATGCTTTTAACATGTAAAATACTGGTATTCAGTTGCATCTGGTTAGACTTGAAGCCGACCCCAACATAGTTGGGAAAAGGCTAGGCAGATGATGACGATGAATGCTTTAACATGCTTTTTGTTAGAGAGACATCAAGTATGGAATGAGTTTAAAATCCAAATGTCCCATTTTTAGGGTTCCGTACCTAAATGGTAAAAAGGAACCCTTATGCTGCGACTCAGTCTGTCAGTATGTCTGTCACAGCTGGATATCTCGAAAACTACTAATGCTATCATCTTGAATTTTGGAATAGATTTAGATGACGTTTGCCCAACTATTCTGCAAATAAGAATGAAATAAAACATTTTTTTTTTTGCAACAGGGACTGAAAGAGTGTCTTAAAAATTAGAAGTGGGGCTACTAGGCATGGGATATCATATGAAAGCGCGCTGTTTGCCCAGCGGTAGGATGATTCAGGCTGTTAGTTACAGAGGATGGCAACATGATCACTATTGACAATAAATTATAAGCTTAGGTGCTCTGTCATACAAACATCGCAACAATCAAAGCGTCATAAGTAAAATTACCTTATAATTTTTCATATAAAAATTGATGCATGAGCGTGCAACGTGCTAAGTAATCGTTGGAATATGTTTTCACTCACCAAACAAATTGGTTATCATATCACAATAGACATTCTTGCTATCAAAAAAGTGTGCGTTCCAAAGATACGTACTTCAACTATTCGATTACAATGGACGCGAAAATTTTACAATAGCCGATTGATCTCCACGAATCTCGATTGTGTCGTTAGATGTTGTGCAACGACGTAGGTGGGTACCTACATACATACTTGTATATGTATTAGAATCTATAAAGAAGGTTCAAGAAAGTACCCGTGTTTGTTTGTGTATTTAGGTACTTATGTCTGATTACATAGCTTCTGGGCAAAGGTACCACTTGGTGAAAATAAATCTCGGGAATTCATTTGATGTGTCGCAACTTTTTCTTGAATATTGCTTCTGACTAGTTTTGTCTATCAGTATTATTAGTCTTCAATATAGTTGAAGTTCACCACAAGTAATCTGATAATGCTACATGACCAATCCTAACAAAAGAGGTAAAAATTGGACCTCTATGAGTCCAATTTTGCCCTGCGTTGATAACTGAACTGAGAACACATGACGATGCGACGATTACACATGTGTGATTCATATTAATGATGTGGAACCATTACCTATTATCTTTTAATGCTTCTAAAGAAAAACCAACCCGGTACTAATCAAGTAGCTGATTACTTGGCAGGGTGCCATACTACAATACATCGTTTGTGAGATGGTTAACAATTGGATCATACACACAAAACCGTTGTAAAACTAGTGATTACGAAGATTTATTTTTGGAAAGTAAAATGCTGCCGGTTCATGAGAGGGTAGTGCTGTCAGTATTACTGACAATACTGTTCAAAGGCTACTAACTCAGTAGTATTAGATGAGTAGGTATTGTAGTGATGATTTTAAAAACAATATTATCTGCACAAGAATATGAGAAGATTTTTAGTACCGACTTGCAATAACTATTACGGTCGAAAGTTTTTTAATTCCAACAATTTTTAATTACCTTCCAGTCGTTACAAATATATTTGTATCACAAAAACGTCTTTTACAAATAAAATACACAAACTTACCTCTTTAATATGTAAATTAGTGAAAGCCTCAATGTAGAGAATATTTAAAAAAAATATGTCTTTTTTTTTAAATCTGCTGGAAAAAAAATCAAGGAATGCATAGACAGTTTAGGTGTAAATTATAAATTATGTAAAAATGTAAAGAAAAAGAGCTACGTCTGTCAACAAACAGCTTTGCAGTTTGGCAGATGTAATATTTGTTGTTAAAAACATTTTTGTGAATAAACACTTTTTATTTTCCTTTTTTCCCCATAGGAACATCGATATCTGTTATTTTAATTGGTGATATCGATAGTGACTCATGGTGACATAGGGCCCGGTTAATAAATTGCACAGGACAAGGCACTTTGAAGGCAACAGACACTTTGTAGGAAATAAGTGAACACTGATATGACGGCTGTTAGATCTTTATTGATGAAAAAGACGTACTGCGCTGCCTCCAAATAGACTGGATTGGATGACAAGGCGAAAAAATGTCAAATTAAGATTTATGTCACTAATTATCAATCATAGACACGTATGAATCAGATCAGATCAGCTCAGAGTCAATTGCATAACACACTATCAATCGGAATCAGTTTCATTTTGACAGTTCAACAACATTCATTGCGTTATTTATGTTGTCTAGCAGACTAATTTTTCGAACATACCTATGAAGGAATGGATTAGCAATTGGCTTCAAAATGATCCAGATATAATATAATTATCCGATATAATGATCCGTGTTACGCAATTAGGATGCAGCTCCTCTCTCAATGAAGTCATTATCAAATAACTGAAAGACTGACGATATAAATGTGTGCTGTAGACAAAAAAGTTTAAAGATGGTTGTTACAGATTTATAGAAGTTCGTTCACAGCAGGTGTAACTGGCGGGGATCGAACTCACGACCTCTCGCTCGCCAGTCGACGCCTAGCCGCTGAGCTATTGATCGCAAACATTACAAAGATTTATTATTAGGAGCCAACAATGTACGCTAACCGTATTAATTAGGTCGGTAAATAAATTCTGTGCTAATGACTTGAGCTCGGTAAACTTTGACGTAGAATATAGGTAAAGTGTAATAATAGATAAATTTTTGCTATACTTATCCCTGATGGCCGCTGGTCAACCACCTCCGCCTTCAGCTTTGGTTGAGGAACCTGGACAAGTAAGGAGCTGTAGTGCCTTATGAATTTTGATTTCTTGAAAGAACATGGAATTAACTCTCAATATGTAAATTGCCTATAACTTGTGAGAAATAAATGCGTAACACACTTAATGCCTTTCATTTTGACAATCCAACAACATTCATTGCGTCGTGGAGCAGACCATTTGTCCATAGTTAAACGAAAAGGATCCAACCCACATTAAGTGTGTTGTGGGTTGGATCCTTTGGGTTTAACTATGGACAATTTTTCTAACATATGAAGCAATAGATTAGCAATTTCCAGCTTCCTCAGTGCAAAATATTGGTACCTAGTCAGTCCACGTTCCTTTTTTAAAAGAGGAGCTCGTGGCTAAGGATAATAACAGCCGCACGGATAGATCCATCAGGTTAAGCTACGCTTGCCTGGGTTGGTCTGTGGATGGGTGACCATCTTTTCATACCGAGACTCCTCCGTGCCTCGGAAAGCACGTTAAGCCGTTGGTCCCGGCTGTCATTCGAGGATAATTGACAGTCGTTATTGGTCGTCAGAAGCCCGAAAGCCTGACCACCAGTCTTACCAATGGGTATCGTATTACCCAGTAACTGGGTTGTGGAGGTCAGATAGGCAGTCGTTCCATGTAAAATACTGGTATTCAGCTGCATCCGGTTAGACTGGAAGCCGACCCTAACATAGTTGGGAAAAGGCTAGGCAGATTAAGAAAAGAGGACTTATAGCGTCAAGTGGGAAAAAGTATCATTATCAGTATTCCACTGCTGAACATTGACCTCTCCAATTGCACGTCACTGAGCTAAATAGCAGGTTACGCCTGTAATTTTATGTTTTCATTTATTTTACCGAAGTATTTTACAGTATTTTACAATGCTTTACTTACTAGTCAATTTGTTCTCCAATATTTTCCTATTAAATTTATGTAAAACTGCAGTATATTTGAGAATTAAAATAGCCATAGTATATAAACTGCGAGACGTCAGACTGAGATCAAAGATAGCGTTGTGTGAGTTGGACATCGACGGACATTGATAGAGTTGTGACCTACATCAGGTTTACTACAAAAAATCATATTTTCCACGTGAATGTTGGTCTGGTTTCGTTCTATGTTACGAAAATAATATGCATTGTTATAATATTATGGTGAAGTGCGTGCGCGCATTGGGAAGTTGGGGAAAATTGAGGTCGGTTTTATGTAGTGTCCACACTTATTATTTTCTGTGATAATTAATTACAGAAAATACCTACATACATACTAACTATATTATACATACGTAAACTAACTTCGTCTTTAAACCTAGTTTATCCACAGATTAATACAGATGGGACACTCCGCAGTTTAGGTATGAAGCTACAAGTACGCGCCGAGCCTAGCTCACTGGACCATTTCAGTAGGTCTGCCGCGGTCAGAAGGTATAAGAGTTACGCGTTACAAAGAGAGGCAACTTGTAGGTGAATATAACTGTAGGTAATAAGCGTTGTGCGACCTGAATTGCACTTTATTGTGGCGCAGCAAGAGCCGCTTTTTATTTAAATGATTTTACGGAGTGTCCCGTCTGTATTAATCTGTGGTTTATCCAAGATCAAAAATTCGTTACAGCTAACTGTGTTTGGGAACTGAATTCTCCATAAGTAATATTCTTTCAGGATATTACTTTTTCAGTGGCGTTAACAGGGTTCGAACAGACCATATTATTAAATGATAAAGTATACCATAGCCGTAGTTTTCTATAAATAGAGCACATACATGTTCAGAAATTAAAGACGAAGTGCCCTAAATCATAACGTCTAATGAGATCAGTAAACAAATGATTATCATAACTGCTATACAATATTTAGACAAGGAATTGATTTGCGATGTAAATATTTTACAGTTTATAACGGCAACATTACATTAGCCAGCTGTTCAGCCCAAAATGAGCGTTGTACAGATGATGAATACTGAAAATAGACATTCAACATCATTTTTACATCTGAAACATAAAAGCAGTTGGTACTTGTCCTAATGACTCGTCTTCAGATCCGGCGCTCGCGTACTGTCGTAAAACAATCTGATATTCGCGTACTTATTATCCAAACATCCTGTTATAATTTATGTAGTGCAGCGGCGCATGAAACGCCTCAATATACCTAATTCTCACAATTTGGAGCACCGCGGCCCGGTGTGCGCCCGCGCCGCCCATCGTTATGGCTCAAAGTGCGTTATTTATTTATTTTTATCAACAACCTGATCTTCCGCGCGTCTTACCTTAGTATCAATATAGACAGCGGTTTGAAGACACGACCACTTTACCACGATTGACAACACGGTCAATGCGTTTCACATTTCGCGCTCTCTCGTACCACATGGATTTCGGTTGCTACGACAAGGATTCGGGGGAAGTGGAGTGCTACCTCGAAATACGTAAATACATTTTCTCTAAACGCTATCAACGGTGATTTATAGCTTTCTTATTGTTGTGGAACATCGCATTGTAATTGATATTTTTAGTTGGAATCAGTGTAGTTTTTGGGTCGTGTAAACAGCTGGACTCTTCTGACAGTAAGTTAGTTCGTGTGTCAGCGCAGTCCACGATTGTTAGTCGAGCAAAACGCTGTTATTGCGAATTTATTGCTCCTCCCTCCGATATAACAATAACATAACACAGTAGGGTACGGCGGGCTCTCAAAATGCGCACGGAGCTAAGAACGATAAGCACTAGGCGTGACAACGTGCCCAGTCGTGAGTAAACACTGAACTTAGTGCGCTTGCGCTCTCCACAAAATAAATAAGCTCTAATTTTGAACATTTGAATATTTTAGATTGCGATACGGGTACTTCTTGCGCTATCACGATACAAATGCGTAAGTACCTTGACGTCAGAGTGAAGCTTGCAAGGAAGCTTAACAAATAATTCGCGCTTTCATCGCACATATTAACCGATTGTTCAGTTTTGCGATATTATTGTCTTTTTGAAAATGCGTGTGTATTTGTGATACTGGAGTTACGTGATATCAATCGTAATAATGGAACATAGTGTTGTAGGTATTGGTGGTTTTGGTTATTTTTTTATTAATTATTAAAATGTTTTGTGTGTGGCAGCGAATCCAGACTCGGTGGGATGTATAGAGCGATTCGCAACGTTTCTATCGTTCCTGCTTGTGATCATCACTTTCCCGTTTTCACTGTTCGAATGTTTCAAGGTAAATAAATAACGATTTAATAAATAACAACATCTCCCTACTTTTGATGCATAGTGTCGATCATCGTCTACGGTATTAATCTGTTCTAGTCCATCAGTCTAAATGAATGTGAGGATTTTTTTCGGGATTATTTACGTGAGAATAATTTATTATTCTTCGCTGCTAAACTGTTTACGATTAAATGTTCTGATTAATTAAAATATTTGAATGGATCAATCTTACTTACACAATATGAAATGCAATTGAAAAAATTATGCAGGTTTTTTTCCACTTTTGTACCTCAATGTTAACCAAGATTTGTCTTTTAACTTTTCAGGACTATATTTCTTCTCTCAGACCAGAATAAAAGTAAATCTTGTCGATCTCTTTTCCTTTAAAAACTGCATGACCTCTTTTCAAGGTGGTTCAAGAGTTTGAACGAGCCGTCATATTCCGGCTCGGTCGGGTAAGAAAAGGAGGTGCAAGGGGACCTGGCCTGTTCTTCGTGCTTCCTTGCATCGACACTTACAGGAAAGTGGACTTGCGAACTGTCTCCTTCGACGTGCCTCCTCAAGAAGTAAGTGTACTTTGTTTTGCTTTATATTGTACTAGCGACCCGATCCTGCTACGCACGGTTTTAACGACTTGAAAAACGACTTTGTCGTTATTTCTTTATTACCTACCTATATACAAGTTTAATATAAACGTATTACACACATAAACCTTCCGGGATAAATTCTCTAAATCATGGTGAAAACCGCTTCAAAATCAGTTGTCTAGTTTAGAAGAACAACGCGATCACACAGACAGAGACGAAAAGTGACTTTAATTTATAATATGTTGAGATATTTACTTTAACAATTATAGTATTGTTATTTATCAATTTTTTTTTTTTTGTTATTTTCCTATTCACCTATAGTGAATAGGATTGGGTAGGAATCAACGGCAAGTTAACGTGTCATTGCGACAACGACAACAGCCAATGAACGCATGTTCTGGGATGAGATATCTTATCTTCTTCTTAGCGTATTGATGCAAATAAGGTTGTGAAAATTCAAATATTATGTTTAGCCTAAAAATCTGCCACGCGAACTCCGTTCACAGACACAGACATACCTTTTCTTTTTTCTCTCGCTCTAGGCAGAGCGGGAGGGCGTGTTAGACTTTTACTGACTAAAACCCACCCGTGATCCTTCAGTTGCCTGTGCCGGCGCCACGGTAACTCTTTCAAACCACCCGCAAAAATGTCGTCAGATTCTAGATCTAAGCATCCCTCTGTGCTGGATACGCTTTCCTATCTCATGCGTGAAATTGAGGTCTTCTTAAAGAAGTTATGTGAAAATTAAAAGTTTTTTTCAAGAGTTTTTCTTAAGTAACAAAAATGTCGTCACCTACCTTGATTCGCACCTGCTTGGTTTATTTTATGATCAAGTTTCCAATAGCTTTTAATAGTAGGTAATTTATCAATATTGCTCTATTACACTGGGCCTGGGCGAAGCGAATTTATGTAATAGCACTTAGTTTATTCCTAACTCAGACACTGATTATATAACTTCAATGGTAATGGATTCCATTTTATGTTTTCCGTGTGCTTGAATGTCATAAGCAGAAATAATGGCTGCTTTATTATTGCAATTATGTTTCCATCTGACATTATTCGTACCTACTCTTGCGTAAGACTGGGTTACCACCAAAATCCCATTTTTCTTAATCATTCATTCTCTCAGCTTTTCAGTGGATTTGCCTCACCAAGCAGTTGTAGCTACACCATTCTTAAAACTTCGGTATTGTGGCTATTCTTTAACCCAATATTAGTACCTATTTGGAATTTTGAAAAAATCAATATCTATTAAAATTAATTTACCTTCTTCTTCGTGTCGCTGGCAAGACAGATGTAAAAATTTTGGTGGCCCAAAACTTCACCACTTCCACGGCGAAAACCTTACGAAAAAAAAACGGCCAAGTGCGGGTTAGACTACGCACAATGAAGGGTTCCGTAGTTGGAAAATATGTTTCCCATACATTCCAACTGCAAATGTAAGTGTGTACGCACAATATTGAGAGATTTAGATTTTTTTTTATTGAGAGATTTTGTTCTTTTAAGACCACAGACTTCTTATCAATTTTCTTGTATCTGTGTATAAGTACAGAACTATTTTCAGTATTTTTTTTTTTCAAAATTTTAGGCTCAGTAGTTTCGGAGATAAGGGGAAGAATGGTCCATTTTCGTTTATTTTCTTAATTAAAATATTTTAAAAACTAAAAAAAAACTATTTGAGACCCGCACAGACCCTTTCATTTGATATGTCACACGGTAAAGCTTACAAAACTTTTATTTTTTTTTGTTCCCAAAAGTGAAACCCATATTCAAAATTCATTTATTTACGTTACACGACCGTGTTTGGGTCAAAAAAAAATTCATACGTGTACCAAACAACTAAATTGGTCTGTTAGTTTCGAAGCAAATTGGATGTGACAGACGGACAGGCAGACACACGAGCGATCCTATAATTTTTTCGTTTTTTTTTCCTTTTTATGTTCGGAACCCCAAAAATGTCTGAATTATAAGTATTGAATATAATGACTGAATTTACATTTTCTGCTGACAATAAGAAGAAGTGCAAAAGATGCTTAAAGAAAAGAAAGTTGCGTTTAAAGAATGGCAGGGTGTAGAAAACGGGAATGATAGTCTGAAAGAAGATAAGAAGAGAATTTATAAAGAATGGAAGAGGAAGGCAAAAAAGGTGGTAGCAGTTTCCAGGGCTAAGGCGCAGGAGAAGTTGTATGACTCACTGGACAGCCCAAGAGGCCAGAAGGAGCTATACCGGATTACAAAAGCAAGAGAAAGGAGAACGAGAGATATAATTCATATTAAGTGTATGAAAGATGAAGCCGGTAAAGTTCTGTCCCAAGATGACGAGATAAAAGAACGATGGAAGTTTTATTTTGAAAAACTAATGAACGAAGAGAATAAATGGAATGGTGTGCTCAAAGAGGTACAAACAAATATGGGTTTGGTGAGGGAAATTAGCATGGATGAAGTAAGGAAGGCAGTTCAAAGTATGAAAAATGGAAAGGCCATGGGCCCAGATGACATACCAGTAGAAGTATGGAAGTGTTTAAAAGAAGATGGATGTATGTGGCTGACTTTATTCTTCAATAAGTTGTTGCATGAAGAAGCGATCCCACAAGAATGGTGCAATAGTTCGCTAGTGCCCATCTTCAAGAATAAAGGTGACGTGCAGGACTGCAACAACTATCGAGGGATAAAGCTTATGTCCCATAGTATGAAGGTATGGGATAAAATAATAGAGAAAAGATTGCAAGAGGAGAGTGAGATTACCCCAAATCAGTTTGGGTTTATGCCAGGTCGAGGAACAGTGGACGCCACTTTTGCCTCCGCCAATTGTGCGAGAAGTAGGTACAGACGTGTACACAATAACTTGCACATGGTGTTCATTGATCTGGAAAAAGCGTATGATAGGGTACCTCGGGATGTCTTGTGGTGGGCCTTGAAAGAGAAAGGTTTGCCCGGGAAGTATGTAGAGTTAATTCGTGCTATGTACAGTCAATCTTGTACCTACGTCCGGTCGGCTGCTGGCAACACCGACGAGTTCAGTGTGGCGGTAGGCTTGCACCAGGGGTCAGCTTTAAGTCCTTACATCTTCCTGTTAATTATGGACGCTCTGACAGCGGACATACAGGAAGAGGCACCCTGGTGCATGCTATTTGCCGACGACATCGTTCTTGTCGGTGAAGATGGACCTGAGATCCAGAGCAGATTGGAGAAATGGCAACGGAAGCTGGAGAATGTCGGCTTGAAAATCAGCAGAACCAAGACCGAGTATATGTTCTGCGATTTCGGCGGTCTCTCCAGTGCTGGAGCCATAGCGCTTGATGGCGCGCTTCTCCCGGTCTGCTCCGACTTCCGGTATCTTGGTTCACTTGTGCAAGCGATGGCGAAGTAGACCGGACTGTTAAGCACAGAATTAACACTGGATGGATGAAATGGCGGCAGGTCACGGGAACAATCTGCGACTCCCGCATTCCCCTTAAACTCAAGGGGAAGATTTATAAAACAATGGTTAGACCTGCTGTCTTGTATGGATCAGAATGTTGGGCCATAAAAAGAATGAATGAAAGGCAATTGCATGCAGCCGAGATGAGAATGCTAAGAGGGATGTGTGGTATTACGTGAATGGATAGAATAAGAAATGAGTACGTAAGAGGAAGTTTGAAAGTGACACCGGCGACTGAAAAGTTGTGTGGAAATCGGTTGTCATGGTATGGGCATGTGATGCGGAGGAATGAGGAAAATGTCGTCAGGAAAGTGTTGAGTATCAACGTGGAGGGCTATATGAGTAAGGGAAGACCAAAGAAACGATGGGTGGACTGTGTGAAAGATGATATGGCCAGAAAGGGAGTGACTACCGAGATGACGACTAATAGAGAAGTATGGAAGAAAAAGACATGTTGTGCCGACCCTAAATAAATTGGGACAAGGGCAGGAGAATGATGAATAAAAAAAACCGGCCAAGAGCGAGTTGGACTCGCACACCGAGGGTTCCGTTCTATCAAAACAAAAGTGTTCTATTTAGAGACATCGTTTTATTTTTCCTGTAATCTTTACATAAACTTCTATCACATAGAATAATTTCAGATTTTTCTCTATGCAAACTTCGGAGATAAGGGGGGAGGAACTATATTTTTTTTTTACATTTTTTACCAAAAGTCGAAAATTATTCGGCCTAAAAAACAAAGAAAAAATGTTTGAAAATTTACAAACAGCGCTCTTTCATATGATACCCCACATGTCCTAATAGCCCCACTTTGATTTTTTAAGGGCCCCTTTCAGTCCCTGTTGTAAAAAAAAAACATAAATATTTATTTCTTTCTTATTTGCACAATAGTGGGGCAAACGTCATCTAAAACTATCTCAAAATTCAAGTTGATAGCATTAGGAGTTCTCGAGATATCCAGCTGTGACAGATAGACAGACAGATAGACTGAGTCGCACCATGAGGGTTCCTTTTTACCATTTTGGTACGGAACCCTAAAAAGTCGTGTATAGGTCCTTGGTCTCAAAAAAATTAATGTATTAGTATAACTCGGACATCTGGTCATAACATTTTGATAACGTCCATTACATACGTGTCTGGCAGTCCCACCACATGTTCAAAACTGCACGCAATAACCATAGCATGACCAAGAGTTGCCGATCAGTGGCTTTCAGAATACAAATAAACACGTCCATACTTTAAATAAATATACCCACGCATTTATTTAGTACATACATCTTTCGGTAATATTTATGTAATTCCAGCAGTTTGGTTG
Source organism: Dicycla oo (assembly GCA_948252095.1). Taxonomy (NCBI): domain Eukaryota; kingdom Metazoa; phylum Arthropoda; class Insecta; order Lepidoptera; family Noctuidae; genus Dicycla; species Dicycla oo. The sequence goes on from OX411714.1 coordinate 23,501,937, forward strand.
GAGTTTTTGTAATAAAAATGTCTCCTAACATTGATTCAGTGGAGTTGTTTGCATTTTTTGTTTGCCTTGCTGCGTAGTGAGGAAGTATTTTCCAATTAGCAGTCCTAATTAGTTCAGTATAGATGTCAATGCCATTTAACAATACATGTACCAAGTAAGCGTTACCAATAATTCTCAAAATCCCAGCAAAATAATGAGTTTTAGGTCATTTTTGTGTTTTCAAAACAAGTCAATTCTTCCAGTCTAACCTAATGCAGCTGAATACCAGCATTTAACACGGAGCGACTGCCTATCTGACTTCCGCGACCCAGTAACTGGGTAATATACAATACACAATAATCTTCATATTTATATATTAAGAAAACAAAAATGATACAATTCCAGACATATAACAGTACGCGTCCACGGCTTAAAATACAATATGGAAATGAGAGAATAGAAGAGGTCAATTACGCAAAATTCTTGAGGATAAAAATTGACAAAAACTGTAACTGGAAATCTCATATTGATGATTTATGTAAGAAGATAGATAGATTTGTATTCGTTTTATATAGACTAACACGCGTGGCTAGTGTTAATGTGGCACTATGTACATACCATGGCTATGTGTCATCAATTTTGCGCTATGGTATTATGATATGGGGTAATTCGGTTGAACTTAAAAGAGTGTTGCGAGCTCAGAAAAAATGCGTACGCTCAATTTGTGGAGCACACCAACTGGACAGTTGTGTTCCACTATTTAAAAAACTTAAAATACTGCCACTTCCAGCACTATACATTTTTGAAATTTGTATCTTTGTACACCAAAACAGACATGAATTTGACCTGTATAACTATGTCGTATCCAGACCCAGCCGCAGTGCATATGCTTAATGTTCCTAGGCATAGAATTAAATTGGTTTCTAATAATGTATACTGCATGTCCATTATTGTTTATAACAAATTACCGGATGGCTTCAAAACTCTCAGCCTCGGAACATTTAAATGTAAATTAGAAACAAATGTTATAACTCGACTGAAGATTTTATGAATGACAAATTTACCTAATTATTTGACATTGTTGCCTATAAATCATATTTTATCTCCTTGACTTCATTGCATTTTGACTTATATAATTAATCTCTTTTACAACTATTGTTCAATTTATTCAAATTATTTGTAATTATAATTCTTGATTTTAATGTAAACCTATAATTTTACAAACCATATTTATACGCCGGAAACGGCAGAATATTGTGATCGCAATACATAATTCATATAACAACTTTGTACAATATTCTGACAAATAAATGCATTCTATTCTATTCTAAGACTGTTTGTCAGACTTTCGGGCTTCTGACGATCTGTAACAACGTCAAATATCCACGAATGATAGCCGGCAAATGTTTTTAAAACAAGTATCTAGCTATTTATTATAGGCATGCTGTGCTGACCCTGGATAATCTGCGATGAGGGCAGAAAAATGATGATGAAGACGACGACATAGGAAATATTCGCAGATAGTGGATTATGTATCCTAAAATCCATCATGTCTTGTATCTCGCCCTTGTCTACAAATAGTAACTGATCACTAGGTCGATTCCCAGACAATTGGTTTACAAGAAACGTTTGTTTTACATGTCGTAAAACTTTGATTGATAGTTTACAGCCACATCAATTAATCGTTAGCCAACTGAATGGCGGGAAACAACTGGGTTAACGATTTTCAATAGCAATGCCATACCAGAACCAGTTTTGTGGCAGCCACGTGGTATAACTATTTACGTTATTGTTGAAGCAAAATGTTAATCACGCTCTAGAAATATGCAAGAATGGTAGATTAACGTGGTTGGTATTAGTTTTTATTATATCTTGCATCCGATGCCAATGACACTATCAATTCTGTTTGTTCTTGCTGTTCATAAAATAATGCTGCAATAATAAAGCAGAAGTGCAATCGATTTAAAAAAGGCGCACTTCAAGAATTTTGAAAACCACCTTAGTAAGTATACCTTGTTAGTATATTCACGATGGAACGTCAGTCAATTTATAATTAACGAAAAAGTTCATTGTTAGCACTGATATTTTAATGAAACAGCTACCTACAAGATGTGTACAAATATATCATATTTCTCATGGCTATATGTTAGGCGTCGTTCTAATTAGCAACCCATTGAGGGTTTACCTACTACTTCTACATCACATTTGACTAGAGGAACAAACTATAGCTCAGGCTTAGTCCTAATTAAAGCAGGTGCATGTCATTGATATGATCCACAGACACGATCAAAGCAATCATGAATCGATTTAATTTATTTTTTTAATATTTAATAAATTATCAAGTGTCACATCACAGTACATTTTTATATTAACTCACAGAGTATTAGTATAAGTCTAATACGGCAATGTTATGGAAAAGTGGAGTTTCCTAATACAGGCATTGTTTGCTTAAAGGGAGGCTCCAAACACGTCCTAATGTAGAATATGCTGATTGTGACTACTCGTATAAACGATTTTGTATTTGTATGACAGCAGACAGATCAGCATGAGGACACAGCGATTAAACAACTCATAATGATAAATCCACAGTTTCAAAATCAAACAGTATCAATTGCACATCGATTCTATAACAACTCGGGAGCCGTAACAATTGTCTGGTTTATTTCAGTCACCATCATAATTCTCCATGGAAATTCTGCAATCAACATTGTTAGTTTTGCACTTAATATATCGAGTAAACTGACTTCCATGTGTAAGTTCTCATAATCATCGTGTATTTATAGCAGGCCGTCGAAGTCGCTCCAATTATCGTTGTTCAAAAAAATTCTTGGCCGTTCCTATGTTATATGGTTAATATCATGAAGGATGCAAGGCAGATTGTTTGAACTTGTCCATTGTTCTGTCGAGAACAGACGGCTTCTTTGACCCGAATACGTTTTGTTTGCCGGATGAATTAACGACGACTAGACGGAGTAATGATAGAATTAGGGCATTGAACATTCTACGGTAATTCGTGCTTTTTGGAATCCCTTTCAAAGTTTTCAAAATCAGAATTGTAGAAACTGAATAAGGCGCTCGTTGGCATAAAATAAATTTGTTAAACAATTGTGAATACTGCCCAGTTTTTGGTAAGCTCAGTTGAAACTTGAGTCTGTATTACCTATTTCTCGTTACCTATACTTGCGTTATCTTTAAGTTACTTATAATTTTTCATGAAAGATTCTAAAATGTACAGTTCCATGCGCCTGCAGCGTGCTTACACAAATTACATAAGATTTATAGCTGGCCTTGCTCTGGAGAATGCACAGTATTAGGTACTTTGTGCCTTCAATTAACCTTTTTGGATCGGTATTTAGGTGTTCATTTGTTTTGTGGATAAATAGATATAGAGTGAAACGTAGCAATGTAAACCAAAAGGCAAGGTCTGCTTAGACAATTGACTCTACTGTGTTCCAGACAACTGCTAACTACCTTACGTAATACTATCTGTATACAATAAAAACTAAAGTCGCTTTTTGTGTCTGTCTGTGTGAACGCATCGTTTTTAGGGTTCCGTACCTCAAAAGGAAAAAAACAGAACCCTTATAGGATCACTCGTCTGTCTGTCTTTCCGTCTGTCACAGCCAATTTGCTCCGAATCTAATGGACCGATTAAGTTGAAATTTGGTTCACATATGTATTTCTGTGACTGAAACACGGACGTGTAACGTAAATAAATAAATTTTGAATATGGGGTCAACTGGGGGGGGGCAAATAAGAAAATTAAAAAAAAGTTTTGCAAACTGTACCATGTGACATATCAAATGAAAGGGCTTACTGTGAGAGTCTCAAATGTATTTTTTTTATAATTTTAAAATAAACCATTTTAAAGTTATTTAAGAAAATAGACGAAAATTGACTTTCCTTATCTCCGAAACTACTGAGCCTAAAATTTAAAAAAAAAAAAACGGAAAATAGTTCTGTAGGTACTTATACATACATACAGGAAAATTGATAAGAAGTCTGTGGTCTTAAAATAACATGGTAAATCTCTCAATATTATGCGTACAAACTTACATTTGTCCATAGTTAAACAAAAAGGATCCAACCCACATTAGGTGTAATGTGGGTTGGATTCTTTTCGTTTAACTATGGGCATTTGTAGTTGGAATGTATGGGAGAACATGTTTTTCAACTTCAATGTTAAGTTTGTTCTTGGGAATGTTAAATTTATCCCAACTACGGAACCCTTCTTAAATTGATTTGGAAGATAGTAGTACGACTACTGACTGCATGTAAACAGTGAAAGTCAATTGTCTACGCCAGCACTGACTTCATTTGGAGCTAGCTACTGACCCTTTGTAAATCAGCGTTAATATTAAACTTACATAATAAAATGAAGATGTCGCAATTTTGTTGTCATGTCGTAAAAACCGTACGAAGCAGGATGCGGCCTTAGTTCACAAAATTAAACTACACACCAATTACCATATTCTATGTTAATAAAGACGGCTGTGTAGCTGTCAGCTGTCAATATGAATGACCTATTGATTTATTGATTAATAGCAGCGCCCCGCGATTTCACCCGCGTAAGTTTCGAACCCGTTAGAATATGCAGATAAAAAGTATCCTATGCGTTAATCCAGGCTATAAACTATCTGTGTGTCAAAGGACATTGCTCGTCGTCCATACATAGCTCGCCTAAGATCCAACAGGGAGGAGTATTTAATTTTTGAGTTTCAGATAATGTATATATTCGATTGAACCTAAATTGAAACAACGGACACTTTTGAGAATTCGGAAAAAATCAAATCACTTTCGGATTTTGAGGTTATAATTACGTCAATAAAAAGCTAATTATAAGCCAGGTCGTTGTTCTAAGAAGGTCCGTATCAGTAAAACTCAGCCAGAGGTCGATTTTTCAAGAGAAAAATCCTTTGTTCACGTCAAGTTGTTAGATAAAATCGGAAAAGTAACAAAATGCAAACGAATTCAGTAGGTAAGCAACCAACGCAAACGCAGATCGAGCACAGAATGCGCGCGCCAAGTGACATTACTACCAAATGTCAAATGTTGTCATCTGTCAATTCATCAACTGTCAGTGTCGATATTATTGTTCATTTCAAACAGCGCTTTCAATCGAGTTTTTTGATGAGCCGTATTATGGTTCCGCAACATCATAGCGGACTGTTTGTAACTAAAAAACATTATCGTATATCAAGTGTTGAGAATACTGACGCTTGTCTGTGTCAAACTCTTATTAAGATTGCTGTTACAAAGACTTGGCTGTATGATCTATAATACCTTTGCCTATTAAAAACCTCAAATTGAACCAAAAAATAATAATACCGAGGATTATGACGGAAGTGAATACTTTTTAAAATGTTTCATTTGTTTTTCGTACCGTCAAGATGACTGAAACTAATGAAGAAATTCAATACATTTTAAAATTTTACTACAAAAAAGGTAAAAATGCAACGCAAGCCGCGAAAAAAGTTTGCGATGTTTATGGACCTAGTGTAGTGTCTGTGAGAGTAGCACAAATTTGGTTTAAGCGTTTTCAATCCGGAAATTTTGATGTCAAAGATGCACGTTGCTCTGGTCGCCCTATTACGGATAAAATGGATGCCATTTTTGAAAAAGTGGAGCAAGATCAGCATATCAGTAGTTACGACGTAGCTGAAGAACTGGAAATTGACCACAAAACAGTTTTGGCGCGTTTGAAAAATACTGGGTACACAAAAAAGCTCGACATTTGGGTACCTCACGAGCTCACTGAAAGAAACCTAATGAACCGTGTACTTTGTGATTCTTTATTACGACGTAATGAAACCGAACCATTTTTGAAGAAGCTGATAACTGGTGATGAAAAGTGGATCACGTATGACAAGAACGTGCGAAAAAGGTCGTGGTCAAAGGCCGGTCAGGCTTCACAGACTGTGGCGAAACCCGGGTTAACTCACAACAAGGTGATGCTGTGTGTGTGTGGTGGGATTGGAAGGGCATTATTCATTATGAGCTGTTACCACCAGGCAGGACCATCGATTCTGAACTCTACTGCGAACAACTGATGAGATTAAAGCAAGAAGTTGAGAGAAAGCGGCCGGAATTAATCAACAGAAGGGGTGTGGTTTTTCATCATGATAACGCTAGACCTCACACATCTTTAGCCACTCAGCAAAAATTAAGAGAGTTTGGCTGGGAGATGTTAATGCATCCGCCGTATAGTCCTGACCTTGCACCTTCAGATTTCCACCTGTTTCGGTCTCTTCAGAATTCTTTAGGCAGTGTCAGGTTAACATCACGAGAGGACTGCCAAAACCACTTGTCGCGGTATTTTGACCAGAAGTCCCAAAATTTCTATAGCAATAGGATCATGTCCCTACCTACAAGATGGCAAAAAGTTATCGAACAAAATGGTACCTACATACTTTAGTTAAATGTAAATAAACTGTATTAAAAAATGTTTTGAATTTTCTTAAAAAATGCGAAGAAACTTTTTCCCCAACCTATTATATTATTAAAAGAACTAGTAATTATAGTAAATGTTTCATGCGTGTTGGTTCATAGGCCATTTTTATCAATGTCCTTTCATCAAAATACGTTTAGTAGTTTTTGCGTGAAAGAATAACAAACATCCATACATCCATCATCACAAACTTTCGCATTTATAATATTATAAGTAGGATTGTTTAAAGGACTTCTTACAATGATGGTATTGGCCGCGGATTAATATAGGTTTGTTTATAAAACACGATGACTGAAACTTTTCAATCTCATAATGTCATTCTCAAGAAAATAGCCAGAATTCCACCACCTGTTTCATATCTATATTCTGCAGGTCTCTCCGACATACAAATATTAAAAACCTTCATCGATATAGCTTGCCATCGTATGCTGAGTACTGTATCGACAAATTCCATACTTTGACTTTTGAAAGATTAAGGTAGACAAACTTTTTATTATGTACACCATAATGTTAAACCAGTCTTCTTCTGTCATATCTATGGTACTTTACTACTGAGATGCTTGTGGAACAGACCATACACAAATAAAAAACAACCGACTTCCAAAAAAAGAACACTACAAAGAGAAAAATAACTTTAATTTCGGAAGTCAGTGTCTTTGGATCTGTGTTTAAGTTTTTGTCACTGACTTTACCGAAATTAAAGTTATGTTTCACTTTGTAGCGTTTATTTTTTGAAAATCTGTTTTTTTTTTAAGTTTTTCACTTTTTTGTTATAGTACCTACCCCACACTAATACGTATTGCTACTTGCTATGTAAACAGTAGTGACAGGATGTATTATAACATTATCACGAACACACAGTGTATTTAATACGCACTTATCGAAGGTTACTCAAAACTACGCAAGCAAACTTAATAAAATTTATGTGGGACCACCGCAAAAGCTTCCTCTACCAAATGAAAAACAAAAATATCGATGATACATTTAACAAAAAAATACAGACGAATATTATAACCTCCTCCATTTTGAAGTCGGTTAATTAAAGTATCCTTAACTCTCTTAGAGGCTATTTAGGCTACTTTAATCCTTTCAGATACTGTTACGCAGACAGTGAAAGTGCAACCTAGTGTTACGTCTTTCCTTCGTTGTAATGTTTTAATAATATTATTCAGCCGTGGCGACGTCGTGATGTCGCTAGGAGAGCGGTGTCTTCCCACGACATTTGAACTTGGCAAATGTCATCCCACAAGTAGCTGCCTCATGCCTCACAGTTAGAATTACATCCTCTCATTCGAGTTGAATACGTTCATTTACATTTACTAATTTATTACAAGGTGCGTGTATGAGTTATTGTCATTTTGCTACCTGGCCTAGTAATTAGAAATGTATACGATAAAGTTGACGCTAAATGTTGATACCGCTGTATCACAGTCCGGCTGTTGAGAGAATGCGTTCTTGGCACCTATCAGTTTCATACAAATGAATATGTTTTTGCGAATTTGATCCTTATTACATTTTCCAACTCACATGTGTCAGGAACGCATTTTCTCGACGGCCGGAGGTAGGAAGTACTCGGTTTATGACGTAGACATATTAAAATCGCTTGAACTATGCTAATTACCAGAATAAATTGTCTTAACGGGATCATATTTTTGCCATTCTAAAAGTCTTTGATTAAGTACCTTTTTTTAAAGTTCCTGCATCTGTCGGTTTGATGCTTGGGGAAAGGCTATGTCCAGCAATGGACATCTGTCGGCTGAATGATAATGACGTAATCCAAAATTCACGTTGTCGTAAAACCATTAGAAAGTCATAGCATTGTAGCAAAGGACATTGCTCTGCGTCCATACATTGTTGGCCCTGGAGCCAAGAGCATCGGATAATTATGTATTGTATTCTCTATCATTTGGAGACTCCTAGAAGATCTTGTTTTTATAGCGGACTAGCTGCAGAAAAGATATATTTCAAAAAAAGTATCAGATTTTGAGGTTATAATCTAACCATAACAACGAATATTAAATGTAGGTACCTACCATGATTTTTCATAGCTCTGAGTAATTTTTAAGAAACTGAAAAGTAATATCATAATACCTACCTAGATAATTAGGTACCTATGCAGTTATTTTTCTAAAAAATGGATGCAAGTGCAAAATTAATATACATTAAACTAATCAACATAGGTAGGTAACTGAATTCGTAGCATTCGTTTTGGAATGAGATGAGTAGAAACAGCGTCCCTATGCCTAAACGGTGTGCATAGGATACCAGCTTTACCAATTAGATGGTAATAAGTGATTTTTTAAAACCTAGTCCTACAATATTTATATTTGAAGAAGAAGTGTTAAGAAATAAAACACAGATTTTAATTTCACGTTTATTGTTCTTCGTCTACATTACGAACTAAAATAGTGTCTAAAAACTGTGCAGGGGGGTTGACATTATTTTGATACCTCGCATAACTTAGGTACCAAATAATGGTCATAACATGGGCGCAGCAACCGATAGTTCTGCGCCCAACGATACAATTACAGCAATATTCGACTATTGCCTGTCGACCTATTTGTGATGAGTCAATTAAAATATATACAAAATACACTTTAGTAATTATATGACGGCTGTGAATTTTCCCCCGTAATAACCATACGGTTTCAGAATTTAATTCACACACAGGTACACAGTTCCGAAAATCACAGCCAGGTCAATCGTTTTTTAAACCAATCCAAGTCCGTTAAAATAGCCAAGTCGTAAAAAAGTCCCGAAAGTCACCAAAACACCGAACACAAGAAAAGAACACAGGAAAAAGCACAGCGCAGAAACTGTAACTCTCAATTGTGGTAACAATGACTTTTTTTTTTAATAATTTTATGGCATGGCTTTTTGGCCTTTGTGCCATTGGTAACAATGACACGTTCACCGGCAAAACTAGGGATGTAATACGACACCATTAATCGATTTTTCGATTATGATTTACTGTGGTCTTAAATTATTACAGTCTGTTACATCTACTTTGTCATATAAACATTACAAGTATGTATGACAATGGTTTATTTTATATATAACAACACTCTTCTATACTGGTAATAATAATATATAATAACATCTGTATCTAGTTTGCAATATTGTTTTTTAAATAAAACATTAGGTAATTGTGATGTGTTTAGTAAAAATAAGTATTTTTTTCGTTTAATGAACCGCAAAAGGAGCGTTATTTTTGTATTAATTGTCGTAAATAATGAATTAGTTTGAATGATTGTATAGAAATAAAGAAGTTTTGATTATTGTATAATATTATTCTTACTACCTATTTAAATTGGAGTATGACTGCATTCATAAAGTATTTTATTAGGTTTTTAAAACTACACTTTAGAAAAAAAATCACAATCGATCGATTAATAATTCAATCGATCGATTATAATTGATCGGACATCCCTATTTCACTTTTGACACGACATAGGTGAAGATGGCGATGTAATGTTATTAGTCGCATTAAATTCTATTAAAAATACATTTTGGAATACAGCTAGTCTGTGATACAGAAGTATTTGCAACTTATACATATAATAAAATAGGCGATTAATTATCGTATATTCTCAAACTCTTCATTGCACAGCGCCATTTTGAACATTGTCTTTTACATTCCAATGAATTAATTACGAATGGTTTTACATCGATCATGAATATCCTACCTTAATAGAACACGAACCAGAACATCTATGTCTAAATAAAATTATTTACTCAATGTTTCAGGTTTTGACGCGCGATTCGGTAACAGTGGCTGTGGACGCTGTTGTCTACTACCGGATCAAGGAGCCTCTGAACGCCGTTGTTCGAGTGGCTGATTATAGGTATCTTCCTTTTACTTCGTCTCTTATTCTTCGTGTCTAGAATGCCCCTAAAAGTTCTTAGTTACAGCAACTATACTTTCGTTTTTAGTTTCAGACATTTCCAAGACATCATCATTTTCTCATGGACATAATTGGTTTATAAATTCCTACTTTTCTCCCATATTCTTTTATTTTCTGATAAGTAACTATATAAAGAACTATTTAATTGATTGGTATGGTAAGTACTCGTACGCATACGCGTATTACTTTAACGCGCAGATAAATGAATCGAAAACAAAAAAAAATCTAAACTTTTGCAATACAACCGCACATCTGAGTTGTAACACTTGTACTGCGAAAATCATCCTTACTGCTACGACATAAAGGCACTGCTACACTGACAAATTGTGATGTGCGGTTGACTGCACTGTCGTTGACCTTGAGCCCAGCGAAAGAGACCAAGAGGCTAGCTTACACTTGATGCGGCATGTCGCCTAATATACATAAACATCTTCATGTAATGAAATCCTGGATTAGAGCTGAACTAAGGGAATAAACTACGAACCCATTCCCATCATTCGCTTTCCATTTGCTTCAAACCTTATTTTATTTTCCAGTGCATCAACGCGTCTTCTGGCTGCAACGACACTCCGGAATGTTCTTGGAATGCGAGACTTAGCACAGCTGCTGTCAGACAGAGAAGCTATAAGTCACATGATGCAAGCCAGCCTTGATGAAGCGACGGATCCTTGGGGAGTTGAAGTGGAGAGGGTCGAAATGTAAGCCAGTATTTGAATACCTTACAAACGAATCACGTCAAAGTCATATGTGTTTTTCCTTTAAAAGAGAATGTGAATATACCAGTAGCAGTAGCTCATATACTTCTTCCAACAAATTAGTTACTTTATCTCCATCTTTTTGTTGCCCAAACCAATCTTTAAGTCCTGATTCCTCATTCCTCAGATTCAATTATTTTCTTTTCAAGAAGGAATACATATGTCTCAAATACTGACTTCCATTTCCAGTCTCTTCGTTTTGTCTCCCCAAGGAGCTATTCTCAGTATTAGCCTGAGGATGGAATTTAGTTTTGCCTATTAATTGACTGCAAGTCCGCACCTAGCACAGTGGATTTTTTATCGTACTGAAGTTCCTGGGAATGAACAACAGTCTACTAAAGGTTTGCCGTTCTAGGCTCACGGACGTGACGGTAATGTATCGTATTATATCTAGAAGTAACCTAGATCGAACTCGTAAAATTAGGCACTTTTATTATAATCCAAGTCTCGTACCCTTTAAGCATTTATATTGTTTGACTATTTCCAGAAAGGATGTGAGACTGCCTGTGCAGTTGCAAAGAGCAATGGCCGCAGAAGCCGAGGCAGATCGTGAAGCTCGAGCTAAGATCATTGCAGCAGAAGGAGAAATAAAAGCGTCTAAAGCCTTGAAGGAGGCTTCGCTTGTTATGATAGATAACCCGATGGCATTGCAGGTAAAAAATAATTCTTAGCTAGGCCATGGCTGGCTAGTTCACCTATCAGTTAAACGACATCTACCCATGGACAAAGGTCCTACGCTTCCCGTATTCAACGGATTCCCTCGGCCTTCTCTAGATCGTCAGTTTACCCTGAGCGTTATTCCCAAACTGGGCCTTCTGAAAAGCGTATTTCTGTGGCTTTATAAGGCAGTTTATTTAATAAAGCATGTACATCTATTTCAGTTGCGGTACCTTCAGTCACTAAGTTCGATATCAGCGGAAAAGAATTCCACAATCATTTTTCCGTTTCCGATGGATTTCTTGAAATCATTCATGGGAGGACCAGGACCAAGCTCACACCACCAAGTCAATTTATAAATTATATATCAACCGTCACTGAACAAATGAACATTACTCAGATAATAATTTTGATAAAATTGTTGAAAATTATTTTTATTTTATTTCATTCCCAATTGAATGCAACTTTTTAAGAAGTAAGTAGACAGAATTTGATTGACGTGACTTGTCATTATTCAGTTGGTGTTTGGTATTTACTTTGGCTAATATTTTAGTGTGTTTTACTCATTGGCTTCCCAAATTGTTTCTCATATTATTAGGTCTATTATGTCTTCAAAGTCAGAACCACAGTCACGAACAGATTTTGGAAGTTTATCATCCGAATTACCTGTACGAAGTAGGTACTTCGGATCACACATCCTTAGTTGCATTTATTTTATTACAATGATTCGAAATACATATTTAAGAAATACTTATTAGCCATTTCGGTTTTAATAGACGTGGGAATAGACCATTTTAATGACGTGCCTGAATTACCTACATGATTCTGCAAAACGGGGATCCTTAATCGAAAGTCGTTGCGTCAAACTTTGTGAAATACTAGCTTTTGGCCGCGACTTCGTCCGCGCGTAATCCTAAGTGTCCTTTAATCGAAATAAAAATAACATACATACTTATGTATTACAAACCAAAATTTTTAACTCAAATCTTTAGTTCATTACTACCCATAAACGTCCTACTGCTGGGCAGGGGACTGCAAAGATGGTGGAGGCAAATTAGCTCAATTTGTCACGCAGGCCAGACGGGCTATTATAGGGTTTTGTTTCGAATTTTCCTTTTTCTTGAAATGATCTGTTTTGCTCAAGGTTTAGTCCCTTAGTCGCCTTTTACCAGAGACAATGGCGCGTCGCCCATACGAGCTAGAGTCGAGGCGGCGTCATATACTAGAGTCGCGGCACGGGCGAGGTGGCGGCGGCGCGGGGTCGAGGTGGGGGCGCGGCGGGGGAGCTGTGCCTGATCACAACGCGACTCCACTGCCATTTTGTCATTTTGTTTCGGAAAAATGAACTGGAATTTGAGAAGGAAGTTTAGGGTCAACTCACAACTGTCAACACGGAATCGCATTTTTTCATGCTCTATCCTTTTCTATCTCTCAGGATCGGCATTTGAGAGCGAGAAAGATAGAGTGCGCGCGGCGGAATTGGTGATGCGTTCTCATTCCCAACCAGACCAATGTCTAGCAGGGGACATAGTTCTTCCATAGTTCAAGTTACTCAATCCATTATAGCCACCCAAGCCCATAGCCCAATATATTTTGTTTCCACGTTCTGCAATAGTCCTGCACCAACCATGGGTTGTCCTTGGTGCACTTGCATAGTGCATACAGGGATAATCGTCGGTTGGTGCCTCCTCATCGTTTAAAATTGTCTAAGGGGCCTCTGCGAGTTGGCTTCGGCCCCTCGTACGCCTTCCAATGGTCCGGGATCCCAGAGTCCCGACATATGTATAAAATAATAATATTTTTATTTTGGAATAAGATCCATAGAGTGTTAGTAACCTAATATTTAAATAACTTATTACCTAGTGTTAGTACCAGTCATCCGTCTGCACAAACTGTTTAATAATTGGAGAGCTGAAGCTCGCCGCTACAGTTCTCAGGATGCTGTTGCGACTGTCTCTCACTCATTTAAGGCAGAACAGTACTCTAATCGCGTAACACATTATCAATCGAATACTGTTTCAATTTGACAGTTCAACAACATTCATTGCGTTATTTACGTTGTTGAGCAGACAAAATTTTCGAACATATGAAGCAATAGATTAGCAATTTGCTTCAAAATGATTCAGATTCCGCAGGCTTATTACGTATCTTGCAGAAACCTAGCGATATAAAAATTGCTTGTCAATTGCGCAATAACTGCTTTTCAATTGCTTCTCAATCGCTAATCAGTATGACGTATCGCTGATACATAATACCGATTTGCAATTGAAAAGCAATTATTGCGCAATTGACAAGCAATTTTGCTATCGCTAGGCTTCTGCAAGATACGTTAGAAGCCTGCCGATCGATAATGTGTTACGCAATTAGAATGCTGGTTGCCATACATTGTTTTCAATTACATATATATGTGTATGTCTAAATAATTCTGTTTTAAGAGGTATTTCTTTCCGACTTGCTAGACAAAAATTGTGATATCTCGGCTAATACTCGTATACATGATATAAATATAATTTCTAGTCTATATCACTCATGAGTAATGTAGCTTTCTACCAGTGAAAACAAATTTTAGAATTGGATCATAAGTTTCCGAGATTAACCCCTAAATACAAACTTGAAAAACAAACAAATTTTACCTCTTCATATGTATTAGTATAGATAGGTATTATTTTGGTTTAACCTAATTTAATGCACTGCTACTTTGGTGTAAGTATCTAATATTTGTTTCAGAATCCTCACAAGAATCTGGTCAAGAAAAATTAATTCGAATAATAGCTATAATAACCATCCTCTTGTTTCCAGTTTTGCTAATAATATGTTTTAGGGTAAGTTTGATTTGTTCATTTACTACTAAGTACGTATTATCACAATTTTCATTACAAAACTGTTTCATAATAACTGATTCCACAATGCTGTAAGGCTACATGCACTTTAATGTCGTCTATGGGACTGTGAAAATAGCTCCCTGGCCAGAGACAGTTGGAGGTACACTGTATGGCTTTAGACAGTAAAGGTCTGACCCACAGATAGACCAGTGCATACACAGATGGAACGTGTAACCAGTAAAAAGGCTTGCCATTTATAATTTCACAAATATATATTGTTTTAGGTGGTAAAACAATACAAACGAGCAATTATTTTGCGCTTCGGTAGAGTTCGAAAAGATTCTCCAGCTGGACCAGGAATAATATGGGTGATACCCTGCACCGACGAAGTCCAAATGATCGACCTTAGAACTCAATCCTTTAACCTGTCACCCCAAGAAGTAAATATTTGTTTATAACTGTAGTTAGTTTAGATTTTAGTTAGTTAGTTAGTTTTGATTTTCAGCGTGTTTGTACTCAGTCCCGTATCCGTATTACGTATCTTGCAGAAGCCTAGCGATCGCAAAATTTGCGCAATAATTGCTTTTCAATCGCAAAACGGTATTATGTATCAGCGATACGTCATACTGGTTCGCGATTAACAAGCGATTGAAAAGCAATTATTGCGCAAATGTTTTTATCGCTAGGCTTCTGCAAGATACGTAATAAGCCTGCTGTTGTTTTGTAAAACAGTAAAAGACTTGAGCTTCTCTAACGGAATTCAAAGTAAGCAAAGACCCTTCGTTTCAGGTTCTTACAAAAGATTCAGTAACAGTGACAGTCGAAGCAGTCGTCTACTTCCATATAGAGAGGCCTCTTGCGTGTATATTGAACATCCAAAATAATAAGTAAACTATCAAACTGCTTCAATCAGAACTGAAACACAGTTTAAATATGGACAGTATGGAAATTAGGCAACTTTGTTGAAATGATTACCCATGCTCCATTGGAGCGTTAGGGTTGTCACTCTTAATGTTTGTAAAATTGAAAAGTATTTTATTGGAGCGAAGTTCTTTAACGTGGCTTGCGGTAGGAGATGACTGGTAAAAATCGTCACGCGAAAAAGTATTCTTACATGTTATCCCCCTCCATGCGACTTTCTTCTTTGGTATTTGTATTCCTAGGAATTACTCTAAATTCGAAATTGTAATGGGGCGCCCACGTTAGAGATCTTTCAGGTAGATTAAGTTCAGCTGCATATGCAGTAAGAAAAATAAGGCAGTTGACTGATATAGCCACAGCGAGGGTTAATATACTTTGCTTGTTTCCACAGTATTATGGCTTATGACGTTCTGCTGTGGGGATAGGCAGTTGATGTAGATTCAATTTTTATTTTACAAAAGAGGTCAATCCGCGCGATCTATAAAATGAGTCCTCGTAAGTCCCTTATAAACAAATTCAAAAACTACTAACTCTGCCTTCTCTTTATATCTTGAAAGCATTTTCTATGTTCGCAAAAACTTTTCAAAAAACGAATCCATTTCCATAATATAAATACGTAGTAAATATGAAATTGAGATACCCAAATTTAGATTAACTAAAACAAGCAAGTCAATTCTTATAAACAATATCCGCTTTTCTAACAAGTTGCCAAAGTCGATTATAGAACTTAGCGATCGAAAATTCAAAACCCACATCAATCGTGTCCTTACTAAAGACTATATTGAAGAGACAAGGAAGTTTGGCAATAATTCCTTCTGAAGTGAGGCACATGACTTCCCTGGTTTAACGGCATATCTATGTTTATATCTATTAACCGCTCCCAAATTACGATATTTTATTTTACATACTTTCTTGTCATTATTTATTGACATTATTTTTTACATTACAGACTTCTTATTTCAACTATATATTAGTGGCTTTCATGGCAATCATGTCATTTGGTTTAAATAGGTTTTTATTTTTATTATATTATTTATCTTTTATATACCTAGATTCTTTTATATGTTGTGATACTGTAGATTTGTAGACCATTTTCTATTTTGTTGAGTAATTAGTACTTGTTGACAGGCCTACACTGTCCTCCCATACCTATTAACACTGTAATTTGAAAACATTGTAAAAACTTTAAAAGAATAACCGTGGAGTTTCTTGCCGGCCTTTCTCCATAGGAAACGACCAATTGGAACCGTGCACCTAGCTTCTGACGTTTCATAAGTGCCCATGTAGGTTTATGTGAAATAAATTATTTTGATTTGATTTGGTCAAAATGTAAATCCAAGATGGTGGCTGACCCCTCCCCCCCCCCCCTGGTGAGTTCCCGCATTGTCGAGGCGGGGGGGCTCACTAGGCGGGGCTGCTTGTCAGGGCTTTTTCCAGGAACCTGACGACGTAGTGACCAACAAGTAGGTTGCAGCGCCGCTTGGGTGACATCGCAACTGCGAGGCGGGCCGCGATATCATATCGGAGGCATTGCGGCTGAGGTTTGGTGGCCGCAGCGGGAGAGGAGTGTCGGTATTTCGTTGGCCGCTGTCCGACACGGGGCCGTCTGTCTAGCGCCCATGTGCTGTTTTGGTCCCTGGGGTGGTCACGGTGTGCAATGTGTTCTGGTGCGCCGGTGATGGGGGGTACCCTAAGAGAAGGGTCCGGTGACGCACAGCCGCGGCGGGTTCGCGGTGAGTGCTAACGCGTACCCGCCTCACGCGGCAGAGGAGGACACTGAAATTTTATTGGGTCCCACATAACTGCACTATCTCCTCGTGGTAGTGCAGTATGCATCAGCAATTCACCACGCAAAAAAATAATAATAAAAAGATGGCGGCTGCGATAATTTTCAAATTCGTCATCATGGGTAGTGTAACGAATACGAGTATTCGTATTCATCGAATACCAAAACCAAAAACCAATCTACATTAAAAAAGCCGCCATTTTGGATTTACATTTTAACGTCACTATCGGCTTTAACACCCTCGAAAACCATAAAAATGACAACCTCCAAATGTAAATCTTGGATTTACAAATAAATTCAGATCGATCACTCGGACCTTAATTCGATATCGATTATATAAATCATTCTTACTTATCAAGATCAGCAGGGAGTTTAAAAAATGAAAGCTCCGGTTTTGAAGCAGCCCTGTTCAAACTTCGACACGGCACCCGCGACTGAGAGCACCGCGACTATCGCTTTAGGGCCTCGGCGATGCGCTCATCTGTGTGAGTATGCCGTTAGTACGTAGTTTCTGTACTGTCCATATTCATATTGTGACTGAAAATATATTATTATTTAGTTACTTTATTACGATAATAATCTCAATTTCAGATACGCTACAGAGTTAATAACGATTGCTACGATAAGGAATATCATTGGAGCGCACTGGTTGTATAATCTATTAAAAAGCCGGGAATCTATAAATTTTAAGTGCAGGAAGGAAATAGACAAGACCACAGTTAGATGGGGAGTTGTCATAGAACGAGTTGAAATGTATTTTCTTTACTTCCTCTACATAGCGTCTTTAGCAATTACTCTAGTTACTTATATTGTCTATATTTTTACCTACACCCATGCTATAAACCCTCTACAAAAGTTTCTGTTATGTTATTTCCAACATTAAAACAACCAGTGTCAACCATAATATCATCCAAATGATTGTTATAATGTTGTACTAAATTCCATTATGCAACTCCTTTGCTTTTTCTATCCCTTCCTTACTCATCAAACAGCTACATTCTCACTACTCTGTTCGTGGTAACTTTGTGAATTAAAAAAAGAACATTGTCATGCACGCGTGTTTCACTAAAACAGCGCCGTAATTTAAAAAAGAATGTAAATAATTATTACAATAAATAATTCTATTATTACCTATGGAGCTCGTGGCTAAGTAATAACAGCCGCACGGTACGATCCATCAGGTTAAGCTACGCTTGCCGGGGTTTGTCTGTGGATGGGTGACCATCTTTTCATACCGAGACTCCTCCGTGCCTCGGAAAGCACGTTAAGCAGTTGGTCCCGGCTGTCATTCGAGGATCTTTGACAGTCGTTACGGGTCGTCAGAAGCCCGAAAGTCTGACAACCAGTCTTACCAAGGGGTATCGTATTACCCAGTAAACTGGGTTGTGGAGGTCAGATAGGCAGTCGCTTCATGTAAAATACTGGTATTCAGCTGCATCCGGTTGGACTGGAAGCCGACCCTAACATAGTTGGGAAAAGGCTAGGCAGATTGATAACCTATGTAACTTAGTTTGTTTGTATTAGATACTCAGCAATTAAACTTTCCATGAGTTTACTTATGTAAGGTTCTTACAACACTGTACGACACCCTATGGTTTTAGAACCTTTTATAGAGGATTCGCATCATGGGTGTAGATAGTCTTGTATGCAACTGAATATAATACCCCTTATTATTCAACAGTTGCATAAATAACTATTATAACTTGATTTTCATATATAAAAGCATCATAGGAAGATGCATTATACTCCTGTATTTAGCGAATCTATACTTTTCTTAAAAGAGTCACAGTTTCAGTTCCATGATTTGATTCCAGAAAAGATGTATGTTTACCTTTTGAACTCCAAAGAGCAATGGCAGCTGAAGCTGAGGGGACTCGCATAGCTAAAGCCAAAGTAATTGAAGCAGAAGGTGAAATTAAAGCAGCTGAAAACCTCAAGCAAGCCTCTCAAATAATAATGGAAGATCCACCTGTTATGCTGGTAAATAATTTAATACCCCAATGTCCTTTCTTTGGTATTGTTCGTCGAATCGTTGATCTCCTTAAGTTCTGAGTTGAGCTGCGCGATTACTAACAAATGCGTGCACTGACTGGACAGGTCCTCTCAATCTGTGTGGTTCTTTCCTCAAAAGACCATTTCAGACACCAATCTACATGGTCTTCACATGAAGTGACCAAGATTATGTCTGGACTTTATAAGAGACTGTGACCTCTGAGTTTGTTTCGGCCTTTCTTCTCAGAGTAGTCAGATAGGAAACGCCGACCTCATCTAGTTTAAAAAAAAAAAACATGATTGACTTGTAAAAGTGTTCGTACAAACCTACTTACAGAGATAAAAATCATTTATCATCATTTTTATCATTTATAATAGATTATTTTTTATTGTATTCTCGGCGCGAATGTACGCATTTAATTTTTTTAAAGTTCGCATTTATTTTTATTTTCCTTAGTAGGTATAACAGTCATTTGTTATCATACGAGTATCACCTACGCACTACCTTACTACACATCCTACTTCTTCTTTTCGTTCCAACAACTCAACTAACTTATGTTCGACCAATATGTCGCAACCTGGACAGCTCTGTCGTTTGACTCATTTAGATCCTGAAGAGTTAGTTAGAGTTTTTCGTTATTGAAATGTCACATGTCAAATTTCACGGGCGAAATTCGTGTAACACAACCAAGTTAATATGATATGCTAGTGGCTCAACAATCCCGGTTCGTGACTGTACATGACGGGTAGGATAGAGTACCGATGTAAAACATTATCTTGTGAAAGGGGTACACAGTAAAGCCACGATGCCAGACATGCAACGCCTGCCATGCTTGCCTGTGCCATATATAATTAGTTTGATGCAAAAAATAAAAATTTTAAAAAATTAAATCGACTTCAAAAAAAGATTAACTCAAAATTATGAAAAACTTTAATTTCGGAATTTTGAGTTAATTTCTTTTTGAAGTCGATTTAATTTTTTTAAATTATTTTTTGATTTCGTAATTTTAAGTTTTTAATAAAAACTGGAATATTTGTTTGTAATAAATAGTTAACTGTCGTGTGCACTAGAATTTTACCAAGGTTTTTGAGGTGTTTCTTTTTTCCTTTTGACCCCACACCCGTAGCATCAATAAGCCAGGCCGTCACAGTTACACGTATTAATCCGTTATCTTGAAAACTACAGAACCGATTTCGATGAAACTTGTACTTTTCCCTAAGTTGAAGTAAATCTAAGAAAAAAAAAATGGTCACGATCCGATTAATAGTTTCGGAGAAATCCGTGGACACAAACATACATACATACAAACAATGCATACATAAAAACAAATATACAAACATACATACATCTATAAAATTTTGTATATTTGTTTTGATTTGTTAGATTATCATATGTGAATATATTGCAGTTCCAATAACATAACATACATACGTATCGAATTGATAACCTCCTTTTTTGAAGTCTGTTAAAAATGACTTGCATAGTCTAAACACTGTTTAGACGTTGCAATTTACATTGTTGCATGCTACTGGCAATTAATTCCTGCGTTTTAGATGGGTCGACGGCCAACATGAGCTCTCAATCGGTTCTCAGATTTCCATGTTGGCCACTGTAGTTCGTGTCCATAAACTACTGTTTTCTTTACACATTCTTAAATTTCAGCTCCGATATCTGCAAACATTAAATCATCTTGCTACGAATCAGGCTACGACAGTATTATTTCCCATCCCAATTGAAGCTCCTGGATCAACATTGGTAAGTTATGCTCCGGGCACGAGGTCAGTTCGCGAGTTAGTTCAGTTGACAACATCATTCAGTCACTGGCCTCGGATACGGGCTACATCCTTCAATGTAGCTCGCAAAAACAAAAAATATACATATTTTGCAAATAAATTTTGAATTTGGAGTAGAGTCTAACAGTGTTCAAAAACCGGATGGTACTGAACAGCCTCACTAAACTGACTCGGAAAATGGTCTCGTGTAGCGAGCACCTATAGTAATCAGCCCGAGCTTGACTTTCAGGGAGCGTAACGGCAATAGTAATAAAACTTATTTCATGACTTGCCATCCGCATTTTCTCTCATTAAACACATCCCCAACTCCAGCATAATTTTAAACTTACTGGGGTTACTTACCTCTAATTCTATAAAGCGGTTACAATACAGAAAACAATTTTTTTCTTCAATAGGTATTTCAATTCCCCCACCTATCCCAACAATAATCAGCTTGCTAAGCAGTAAAACTTAATTTAGATGTCACATTAAAAAAGTGAATAGAGCCGTAAAGGTAGGTCAGCCCATGCTGTTATTAGGAATGTGTTTCGATTCTTTACTTGATTGATAGTAAGGAATATAAAGGAAAAGCAAAAATTATGATTCTTTTAACTTAAATAAAAACTATTTAATATTATATAACTATTATAACTATTTAATATTAGATATATTACTCTATTTATTATATATTTCGTAAAGCAGGCCAAGTCAGCCCCCTGACCCGGCGATCAAAATAAGAAGAATCATCGTTACACTGCAATGAGAATAAAAAGTAAGTGGAAATTCATTTCTCTACCTACGAGCTCGTGGCTAAGTAATAAAAGCAGCACGGGTCGATCCATCAGGTTAAGCTACGCTTGACGGGGTTGGCCCGTGGATGGGTGACCATCTTTACATACCGAGACTCCTCCGTGCCTCGGAAAGCACGTTAAGCTGTGGGTCCCGGCTGTCATTCGTGGATCTTTGGCAGTCGTTACGGGTCATCAGAAGCCCGAGCCTGACAACCAGTCTTACCAAGGGGTATCGTACTACCCAGTAACTGGGTTGTGGAGGTCAGATAGGCAGTCGCTCCATGTAAAATACTGGTATTCAGCTGCATCCAGTTAGACTGGAAGCCGACCTCAACATAGTTGGGAAAAGGCTTGGCAGATTGATATTTATTTCCTTTACATTTCAGTATAGCTTGTCCCGGTTGATACACAGAATGCTTAAAATAATGATAAACCTAACTACAGGTTGCTTGGATCCTGCTCCCGACACATGTGGACTACTATTTTTTGTATTTTAAATGTTTTTTGTATCTTTTATTTTAAGAAATATTTTAAAATGTATCTAATATGGCAAAATGAATCTTTATTCTTCTCTCTTTACAAAGGTTCACCTGGGTATAAACATATAGAAACAAGAAGTAGATAAAATAGTATACATACGCGTATATACTTGCACTGTCTGAGGCACTGCCCGAGGCGCTGCCCACAGCAGTACCTCACCGGCTGCATACGAATTCATAGCCCCTTTTACACGAGCTCTCCACTCTTTCGCGACTGCCTTGAAGCGTACAGGATTGCGCGCGGAAATCCCTGCACCGCAATCCCGCCGAATCTCGACACACCGTCGTCAGCTTTCCCTTCCCTTTCAACATCTTCAAAACGCGCGGTCTTCACGCACGATTGTACTTTTAGGCATACTACACATATGTATGTTCAGGTTGGCATGATCGGCAAGAATCGGCACTGTTGGGCAGCAAAGCCAGTGCCAAATCATGCCAATGTCTGATCATGCGGCGTTGTATAGTCCTTTCACAGTTATTTTACCTCTGATTTTGCTTCACTATCAAAATCAAAGTGATCTTTATCCTCCTTACAATAAGGGTGCTGTTGGGCTGCTACTACTGACAAGTCTGATAAAATCACAATGATCTTTATTCTTCATGAATTGCTGATGTTAAAGTGTAATACCCCTCAGGCACGATTGAGCGAGTGTGCTGCACTGGTAATCTGTAATTTTCCTTATAGGTTTAAGTTGAGGTTTCAGTGAATTCTCTATGAATAAAAAGCAACTTTTTTGTGACAGCTCACTTTCATTGCTGAATTACTTAACGTCATTTTTTTTGGATTGTCGACCCTGAGTTTCAACCGTTCTGGCTTACCTAAAACAAATTAATCAAATAATGTAATTATGTCTAAAATAAAATCGCAAATATCAGAAATTTCTGTAAAAAATCAAGAATCTATAATTTCTACGGAAACAGGAAAAAAAGAGAGAGACCCTAACGTAACAAGAATATACCAAGGCTTCAATTTAGATCAAGCTGGTGAAGGTACGTACAAATATAAACCATTTAAAAAATTTGCACGAGTTTATTTGGCTCTAAGAGTAGGAGGTAATGATAGATGGATGGTGTGATCTCATTAAGGGTTTGAAAGAAAGCTAAAATATCATAGTTATTTGTGGGAGAAGATATACCGTGACCACCATAATTATCTTCTCCTCCCATAATATACACATAAATTGGGATAGAGGCAGGAAGATGATGATTATTAATCTACACCTATATAAATTAAAATCAATTGCCGAATCAAAAAAAAAAATCAAAAGTCATTTATTCAAACTAGGCTGAGAATCAGCACTTTTTGAACGTCAAAATTACATAAGACAGTCCCCCAAAAACGCCCGCCCTTCACCACTTCCTAGTGCTTTAGCTGGGGAGAAGAAGTGGCGCAACAAACTCCCCAGCAGCACAGCTGTCTGTTCAGTTAAAAAAATGATTCTATATAATACTGCGCATAATAATTTAGGTACATTACGCAACACAAAACATTAAATTAAATTATTTGCTATAAGTAAGCTAGCACACGCCAATATACCAAAAAAAAAAAAAAAAAAAAAAACGAAAACAATACTCAAGCAGAAACAAAATACAAAACTAAAAACGTAAGCAGAACTTTATACCTAAATAAAAGCCTCCAGTAATAAAGGGCGTGCCCACTTACATATAGCCGTACATGTAGTCGTAACTCACAAGTCACAGATAGGGATAAACTAGGACCATCGAAGTAAAATCAACAACGAGTTAAATTACTAATAACAAAACAAAACCAAGGTCAGCAAGACGACCTGTCACCACAAGCAGCACCCGTTCACGAGTGTAACGCAAAGATCAGCCATTACCCCCCTCGCCATATTTGAGGGAAGGAGACAACCCGACCGCCGACGCTACCGCAAGCAGTGACATCTAAGGGAGCATGACGAACTTGCTGCCGGTTGCTCGGGCAAGAAAAACTATGATCAATTGTCGAGGTCACTAGCTAACCACATATTGCAATACCACTCATAAAAAATAAATAAACATTGAAATGAGTAGATTATGTCAATAATAAATAAAAATAAAATTAAAATAAATTGACCTTGAGAGTCAAAGAAAATAAATAATTATATGAACTCATATAACCTGTCAGTAGCTATGCTAATTCTGGAGAAAGAACATAAACATTGTCTTAAGCTAAACACAGCGACCAACTATTCTTATCGTTTAAGTAATCGTTGATAGAATAGTATGCCTTTGAACAAAGGTTAGATTTTAGTTTAGCTTTGAACGCATGAACGCATGAATGTATGTGCACGCATCACTTCAGAACTGTCGCACATATTTGGCTAATTCTTTTTTTTTTGTTGTGTTTGTAATTGTCAGGACAAGGTCTGTATGAAAGAAAATGTTTGAAAAGTTGCCGGGAAAATTGGAAAATTCGGGAAAACTGAAGGTGCATTTTCTATGGGAATTTTGTATGAATTATTTAAATTTTGACAGGACAACGTTTGTCGGGTCAGCTAATCTATATAAATAAAATTCAATTGCTGAGTGTATGTAAGCGCATCACTTCAGTACGGTTGCACTTATTTGGCAAATTCTTTTTTTGTTGTGTCTGTAATTGTCAGGACAAGGTTTGTATGAAAGAAAATGTTTTTAAAACTTGTCGGGAAATATTGGAAAATTCGGGAAAACTGAAAATGCATTTTCTATGGGAATTTCTATATAAATAAAAATCAATTGCCGAATGTATGTATGCGCATCACTTTATTGAAATTGAAGTGATGCGCTTACATATTAGGTTGGGGAAAAAGTCTTTTCGCATTATAGTATGTATGAACTTGTAATAAAATCTCTTTGGCTATACTATTTGTATCTGGCTGGTTTTGGTATCATTGAAAGTTTAAATTTTTTGTTGTCCTGTCAGTTTAAAATACTGACAGGACAACGTTTGTCGGGTCAGCTAGTCTATATAAATAAAAATCAATTGCCGAGTGTAATAGGTTGGGGAAAAAGTTTCTTCGCATTTTTTAAGAAAATTCAAAACATTTTTTAATATAGTTTATTTACATTTAACTAAAGTATGTAGGTACCATTTTGTTCGATAACTTTTTGCCATCTTGTAGGTAGGGACATGATCCCATTACTATAGAAATTTTGGGACTTCTGGTCAAAATACCGCGACAAGTGGTTTTGGCAGTCCTCTCGTGATGTTAACCTGACACTGCCTAAAGAATTCTGAAGAGACCGAAACCGGTGGAAATCTGAAGGTGCAAGGTCAGGACTATACGGCGGATGCATTAACACCTCCCAGTCAAACTCTCTTAATTTTTGCTGAGTGGCTAAAGATGTGTGAGGTCTAGCGTTATCATGATGAAAAACCACACCCCTTCTGTTGATTAATTCCGGCCGCTTTCTCTCAACTTCTTGCTTTAATCTCATCAGTTGTTCGCAGTAGAGTTCAGAATCGATGGTCCTGCCTGGTGGTAACAGCTCATAATGAATAATGCCCTTCCAATCCCACCACACACACAGCATCACCTTGTTGCGAGTTAACCCGGGTTTCGCCACAGTCTGTGAAGTCTGGCCGGCCTTTTTTTTTCCGTGGAGAAATGCTCATGCATACTGCACTACCACGGGGAGATAGTGCAGTTATGTGGGACTCCAACCCACTAAAACTCCACGGTGTCCTCCTCTGCCGCTTGTGGCGGGAACACGGGCACGCGTTAGCACTCACCGCGAACCCGCCGCGGCTGTCCGTCACCGGACCCTCCTCTGGGGAGCACCCCCCATCACCGGCGCACAAGAACCCATTGTGCACCGTGACCACCCCATGGACCAAACCAGCACATGGGCGCCAGACGACCCCGTGTCTAGTCACCCTTGGTCCCCCTGCGACCGGTCGGGTCAGTGGCCCGGCCGCCTACCACTTTTCGGCCGCAGAGGATAGGGAGAGCGGCCTACGAAATACCGACACTCCCCCCCCCCCCTCGCGTCCGCCATCAGACGGTGGCGACCCCGTCAAGGCCGCGGAAGGTAGGGAGAGCGGCGCACCGCAATACCGGCACTCCTCTCCCGCCGCGGCCTCCAACCCTCAGCCGCGATGCCTCCCATACAACATCGCGGCTCGCCTCAGTTGCGATGTCGCCCAAGCGGCACCGCAACCTACCTGTTGGCCGCTACGTCGTCGACTTCCTGGAAAAAGCCCTGACGAGCGGCCCCTCCTCGGGTTCCTCTTCGCTTCACCGTGGGTGACCAAGCCACGGCTACTGAGCCCCCCCCGCCTCGACAATGCGGGAACCCCCCGGGGGGGAAGCCTGACCGGCCTTTGACCACGACCTTTTTCGCACGTTCTTGTCATACGTGATCCACTTTTCATCACCAGTTATCAGCTTCTTCAAAAATGGTTCGCTTTCATTACGTCGTAATAAAGAATCACAAATGAGTACACGGTTCATTAGGTTTCTTTCAGTGAGCTCGTGAGGTACCCAAATGTCGAGCTTTTTTGTGTACCCAGTTTTTTTCAAATGCGCCAAAACTGTTTTGTGGTCAATTTCCAGTTCTTCAGCTACGTCGTAACTACTGATGTGCCGATCTTGCTCCACTTTTTCAAAAATGGCATCCATTTTATCCGTAATAGGGCGACCAGAGCGACGTGCATCTTTGACATCAAAATTTCCGGATTGAAAACGCTTAAACCAAATTTGTGCTACTCTCACAGACACTACACTAGGTCCATAAACATCGCAATTTTTTTTCGCGGCTTGCGTTGCATTTTTACCTTTTTTGTAGTAAAATTTTAAAATGTATCGAATTTCTTCATTAGATTCACTCATCTTAACGGTACGAAAAACAAATGAAAATCACACATTTTCCTAATTTGAATTTGGAATTATGTTCTTTAAAATTTAAACTTTCAATGATACCAAAACCAGCCAGATACAAATAGTATAGCCAAAGAGATTTTATTACAGGTTCATACATACTATAATGCGAAAAGACTTTTTCCCCAACCTAATATTATCTATGTTTTTCACAACGGCTACCCATAATGGCCGACCAAGCGGTTACCACGTCAATTTATCTCATGACTCATTGTACGGGAGAAGCTTCTAGCAAATTGGTAATCAACAAGAATAAATAGACCAACTAAAATACTTTGTTAATAAATTAATAAATTGATATTACAAAAAATAAGAGTACAAGTCATTATTAAACATTTCAAAACTCATCAAATTCATGAGTGCCTGACGTCCTGTCTGACACATCCATAGACTCACATTTGCATTGATAATATTTATACTACCATACGACCTAACACTTGTCAGAGAAGATTCGCTTAATTACAATCCCAAAGTCAACACTTACACAAAGACACATGAGCTTATTCGTGGCCGAGCATCTTGATGATGGTAATGCAAATCTGAATAATTTACGAAAGCTATTTATTTTAAGCTTTCCGCACGATTCTGAATCAGAGCCTCCCAGATTGTGTCAAACAAATTTTTAGAACTCGTCATGCAAATTGCTACTTTGGTACCGTCATTTCGTTCTCGTTGACACCCCGTTGACGGTGGCGGTAGACAAGCTCCCTGACCCTAAGACTGTCGTCAGACGGACTGCACCGCTACAACCGCACGCAGTCGATATATTCAACTGCATGCAGCTGTACGTTTGACTTCGTACAGTCGTGACTTCACGCGGTTGATCGCTAAGCGTATACAGCTAGTATATGCAGTTAGTCAAGGAACAGATAACTGTATGAATGAATTAACAGCGTGTGTCGACACTACACGACTGCAGCTGACCGCGTTAAGTTGAAGTCACGACTGTACGAAGTCAAACGTGTCACTGCATGCAGTTGAATATATCGACTGCGCGCACTTGCTACTGTGCAGTCCATCTGATGGCAGCCTAATTAAGTACGAATAATTTTCCCTTTACAGATGTTAAAGCTAAATTTATAGAAAAATGCCTTGTGATCCTGTCGTATGTCGTTGTTATTGTGACCTTGCCATTTTCGCTGTTTGTTATATTCATGGTAAGTTTAGATTGTATTCGAAATAATTTTGAAAGGCAAAATTTATTTAAAAAGTTAAAATTAAATGCATTAGATTTAGGTAAGTTTCAATGTATTCTGGCTTACCCTGCAAGCAATAAAGCTAAGCTTATTTATAAATTATTATTTAATAGTCTTAAGAAAATTTTGTAAGTAACTTGCTTAAGGTTATGATGGGGCTGACATGACCTGTTAATGGTTGCAAGTCCCTAATAAATAAAGAGAAAAAAAAAGTTTAGAATATTCATAACTCTGTTTTGAATTAAATATGACTATGAATGATAGACTGAGGAATGTGGTAAGGCAACGATGCGGTGTAAGAGGGTATTAAGAGTATGCTTAGATGGTTTGATCATGTTGAGAGGATGGATGAAAGGCGAATAGCAAAAGGTATTTACAGCCGGGAGGGGATGCCCAAGGAAGATATATAGTGACCTTATTGGTGGAGTTCTTCAGAAAGGTCAGGTGCGTAGTACTCGCAACCGGCGTGCGTGTATGAGATGTATGAACGTTAAACGTAAACGAGGCAAAAGGAGTATGTAAGGAGTGCAGATGGCGTTCTGTAGTTTCTGCCTACCCCCATAGGAAGAAAGCGTGTGTTTATGTATCTATGTAGATGCTCTCTCTTTGCTCCAAGCAACAAAATCAACTATCAACGATGTTCAAGACACGATGTTGCAAGTCTTTATAATAAAAATCACGTTTCAAAGGACGACGATTTTAATAATAATCCAGTACAATAAAGTGTCAAATTAAATTAGCAAATGAAACTTCGCAGACGTAATGTGTATCGATCGATATCAGAACACGACAAAATAAAAAAAATAAATATTTGTGTTTTTTTTTTTAGGCTAACGAGCGGTACGGCAAAGGTAGTTTTGTTGTTGACGATAGTTTAGAGTTAAAAATAAAAATCTGTTCTTTTTGTTTCATCGTGTTTAGATATTGATACCCATCACGTCTGTGAAGTTTACGCAAAAACACTGCTTAAAAAAAAACTTTTATAAAAAAAAAACACTACAAATAAAAAAATAACTTAAATTCGGTGTCTTTGAATCTGTCATTTTTAGGTCTGCCTATGAAATTTGAGGGTGTCCCTCGAATTCTATGGGATCCCCTCATCAGTTTCTGACTTGGTGACAATGGTGGTACCATTGTCACCAAGTCCTCGAGAGCATACACTTTCAACCAAAAATAGAATTTTCAAAATCTATTTTTATCTATTTTTAATATATAAGTATAGGTACTGGGTACTATTTGGAATATATATTTTTTGTATATTTTTTAGAACGGCCATAAGGTCTATTGTTTCAAGGATATCCATTCTTTACCGTACACCCTGTAGCTATACACGACGAATTGAGAACCTCCTCCTTTTCTTGAAGACCTGCGGTTGATGGCTTCAAAAAAAAAACTCATCATATTAATTTCTTTTTAATTTTATCATGTTTTGATATCGATACCCATCACGTCTGCCGAGTTTCGCTAGCTAATTTAATTTGACCCTGTATAAGAACAGAACGAACTGTGCTCTAGTCTACGATTGATGTTGGTATTTTATTTTTCAAACCTTTTTTCATGTACGCTGCAGGTAGTGAGACAGTTTGAACGGGCGATAATTTTACGAAACGGAAAATTGCGTAGCAGCAAACCCTTTGGGCCTGGTCTTGTACAATATCTACCATGCGTTGATACCGTTAAGTTCACAGACTTAAGGATCATTTGTTATGCAGTACCGCCTCAAGAGGTGAAGTATCTCTCAAAATATTAATGATTTCCTTCACATAGCTGTCCGATGTATATTCTTATCGCTACCGGCAATGTAATAGAAGGGCGACCCTATAAATGGGACGGAAATCCTGACTCCAGGCTACTGTGGAGGAATTCCTAATGGAGAAAACCCAATATCACTTTTCCCGACCTGGGAATTGATCCCAAACTCTAGGACCCTATGCTTACCAGTTATGCATGTGACCAACGAGGCAGTCTAAAAAATATCGATAATATTAACAATATCAATATAAATTTAAAAAATAACAATATTATCAAACTTTTCAACAGGCTTTAACAAAAGATGCTTTGACTGTTGCCGCGGATGCAGTTGTTTACTACAAAATTTACGATCCAATTTGGGCAATTGTCAACATTGCTGATTATAAGTAAGAATCAAGACTTTTTCAGACACAATACTGATTTATTGCAGAGCTACATGTTGCTTCAGTTTGTTAGTGTATCTAATCTCTCTCCAATTGACTAAGTTTTGAAAAAACAATCCTCCAGAACCTTCCAATTCCTCATTGTTTCGCTTTAGTGTCTATAAGACGTGTTCTGTGTGACAGACGGACATTCAGTCAGTCGGAATTATTTAATTCATATACCGGTGGCAGGAACATCGATGCACAACCTGTTACCATGGATTCAGTACAAACAGCAACATACTTAACTGCCCATTAAAGACGCAACTGAGAGAAATTATCACTATGCGAAAGGGATAGATATATGTTAGTCATTTTCAACTTAGATGACAGTTTTCCAGGTCTTTCTTAATTCGGTCGTATTGCAACTTTTCTTTAACACTCAAACTGACATTTACTCATCAAGTTTATTCCAAATAAATACTGCATGGATCATAGATGTAATCTAAATCATCTATCAATCTAAATTTAAATTCAAAAAGCTTGATGTTCTGTACTCAACCATGTCTACTGGACACAAGATCTTTTATAATAATATTCAAAATCTACAATAAATTAAATTTAATCTGTTACAATATTTTGATAAAATGCAGGCGCACGGCTCACCGCTGCGGAAAGTATCCACATCATAATTTTAATAGAAATGGGTATGAAAGTTGCCGAAATGCGCAAGTAAGTTTTACACTTTTTCGGGAGAGGCCCTTAGTATGGATTATGACGTCCACCGTTTTCCAGTATACAAGTCATCCTGACTCGCATATCCGCCACCATGTTCCAGCAAATTTGGCTGCGTCTTAACGATTCCCAAGTGAAATACTCCAGGTCTCGTAGATTGATTACGCACTTCAGTGGGATCCCAATAGAAAATCATTTGTGCCCAAAGATTCTCAATGGGATTTAGATCGGGACTTTTTGCTGGCCATTGTATGATTTCGATATCAGGATGACTTGCCAACCATTCTTGCACAACTGAGATCTATGAAGGGCAGTATTGTCCCGAGCAAGATAAATAATGCCTCCAGGGCAAGCCAAACGGACGGTCGGTAAAAAAAAACATCCCTATGGAGTTCAATATATTGATGTCCATTCATCCGGCCACTCACTTCAACACCCATGGAACTCATCAAACCCCAAAAACCCAAACTTATTTGCCCACTTGACTTATTAGGCAAAGTATTAGCTTCTACATAACGTTCGTTTTTCCGCCTGTATTTTCCGACCATGCTTGCCTTATTTAAAAGTATTTTCGTCTACAAATATGATTATATTATTAATCCAGTCAAAATTGTAGTATTGAAGGCAAAAAGCTATTCCGACGCTTGTGTAAGTAAAATTTTTTGAGCTGGTATATGTCGCTACAGACCTGTTCATTTAGGCGACGACGCACTGTGTGCATTGAAATCTGTAACAAGCATTAAGACTTAGTATAACTTTCAGTGAAGTAACAATACCGACAGATAGATATTTGTATTATATTAACTTAACAGTCGAGGTGGCAGTATCACGAGTGGGGTGGAAGGGATCCTGCGAGTGGCTGACGACTATGGCGGCGTCTTCAGTTTCCGTTGTGACACGTCCTCGAGTACCACGAGGACGGTCGCGTAGGGTTTTATCGCCGTCTTCCTCGTAACGTCGTAGCCACGTGCATATTGATCGTTTCTAAAAACGAAATTAGTACTGCTAAGAAAACTTCAACTAAACCTAATCTTACATAGACAAACACCGAAAATCACTAATAATAAAATTTGGTGTAAAACTTACGTGCACAGCATTTAGTTGTCGCGATATTTCGGCAACTCAATGAAAGTTGCCCATTTCATTTAAAATTACGATGCGGATTCTTTCCGCAGCGGTGAGCCGTGCGCCTGCATTTTATCAAAATATTACAGATAAATTGAATTGAATTTGTTGTAGATTTTGAAAATTATTTTAAAAGATCTTGTGTCAAGTTGACAGAATTGAGTACAGATTTTTGTTTTTAGATTTCATCCACGATCCATGCAGTATTTATTTGGAATTAACATTGAGATAATGTCAATTTGAGTGTCAACGAAGGGTTTTAACACGTCTAAACAAAGTTGTTATCTTAAATATGCAATGCTATAACTTAAAACTGGTGTTTGTTTTATACGTTTAAATACGGTAGTAATAAACACTTAAAAGTATTGGGGTGCCGACAAGTGCTTAATTGGGTTGGGATGAAAGACCTGGAAAACTGTCATCTACGTTGAAAATGACTAACACACGCACCTTTATTTCGAAACCGTTACTAAACAAAAAACAAAATATTACAGAGTTAATTTACGATTTTTTCATTATTGTTTACCTCGTCATAAAAAAGTGATGAACTCGAGATATTTCTGAGATTATTTGTTAAATTATTGGTTTCTTTTTAAGGTATGTAGTCATATAATTTAATATTTTTTTTTTACTAAAAGTATTTTCTTGAGAATATTGTTTAGTAGCGGTTTCGAAATAATGGTGTGATTATATTAATCCTTTTGAACAGTGATAATTTCTCTCAGTTGCGTCTTTAATGGGCTGCAGTTAAATGTGTTGCTGTTTGTAAATGATTCTGGACACTCCTGCTGAGTTGGAACATTTTCGTCGATTATTTAAAAAAACAGCTATTTCCCTACCTAATACCTACGTGGTTAAAATATATGGAAAAGCAATTTTTTTTTTAATCACTGATTAAAAATTTCAAACTTGGCGTTCCAGAATTATGTACTTAATCCATGATAACAGGTTGCGCGACAATGTCCCAGCCCCCTGTAAACATATTAATACTAAAATATTATACATAATACGTATATAATCACGGAATGATAAAAACAGTGGAAGTGCCACGAAGCTACCGCGCGTGTGTCACCATTATGCGGAGCTCCACAACACTGGCTCAGTCGCGATTAGCTACTTGCTGTGACATGACGTTCCTTATTGTACAATTTTTACATGCATGATAGCAGTTCGCTGAGGAAATAAGACACTGTTTGTTCTGTTCCGTGATTATAATGAACCAGTTGTGTTTTTCCAATAATGTTTTCTGTTCACACAGAGTTGCCACACAATTTTTAGCAGCTACAACTCTCCGTAATGTTCTTGGAACGCGAAAACTATCGGACATCCTCTGCGACCGACCTGCAGTAAGCTTACAGGTCTTTTCAAATATGAAGTATTTGACCTTGAACTGGGGAGTCAAGATCGTGGGGTTTGAGCTGTAAGTGGCAGATACAATTATTTAATAAAAATCCGAAGAGTAGTTTAGGCGCTACGATGGAACGTGGAACATACCTAAATACATACACACAACATAGTCTACTAGAGAACATAACCGTTCCTTTTGACATTACCGTAGTCGGGTAAAAAAAAATGACTGTGAGCATGCCAGAGAATCTCGTGATAAGATCATGGTATTCAGAAAATATTATCCCGTTAAAATATGATGCTTTATTAAGCTAAATGCTGAAGCCTGCGATAGTCGCGTTGACAGACGTCATGTGGCTTGACATGGTAAGTTTTCATCCGTTTTCATCAAATAAATTAAAGTCTCGCTAATGTTGTGTACCTGATACTGTCTCACATCAAATTTAGATTGAAGATTCAAAGAAGATAGATAACGGTCTCGCACAAGCTTGGCCCAGAAATGAACACAAACAAAAAGTATTATGAAGCTATAATAGTGTTTCATAGCCATGTATATTTTGGTCGTCGTAAAACTTGGTGAAGAGACATAGCTCTTCCCAAATCTGATGACCTCAAAAAATAAATTCAAACCTGTCGATCGCGGAGTTATACACTGTCTTCCAACAGACTGAATTTCGCTTAAATGTAATGACTGTATCCCAAATTATTCATTTGCTATGCTCCAATTTGTAGAACGTTGGATCTCCGTTGTAAACCAGGCAAAATTAGAATGGTCTGAGATGTGAGTTATAGGTATTGTTATTGTAGCAGAAGTAAACTAAAGTAATCCATAGTCCAAGAAAGGCGACGTCACTCAGAAATGCAAAAAGGTAACCAGAAACACAGCCAATGATATTTTTGATCAAATTACAAGAAATCACAACAAAACTTTCATGATGTTGTCACACGCAGCACCACAGAGTTATTAATAAAATATAAATCGTCAAAGACAGACCCGACTGACAAGAAAGGTTATGTTTTAGCGCATGTAGTTGTATGGTACATAATCATAATCATAAATCTTTATTTATATTAACATCATATTACAGGCACAAGTTATTAAAATGCAGAATCTTAAATAGAGAAAGGTGTCTAAGATAGGAGGGTCCTGAGGGTCGTGAGAGATAGGACATGTTAAATTTACAAAATGGTTAGAGTCAATATATTATTATATTAGTCTGAAATCGCAATTAGGTAAAATCAGAACCAAGAAAAATTAAAGAAAGCAGTAGGTACTGTAAAGACCCGGATGGGATCTATACTTATATTTAAGGAGATTAATATAATGACTTTGCCTTCTCAGTACATTTTTGAAAATCTTTTATATGCCCATAAAAACATTAAATTGTTTAAAAAATACAGTGATATCCACAATATAAATACTAGGAACAAACACAAATTTGTTGTACCTCCAACAAGGCTCAAGAAAATAGGTCGCTCATTCAGGTGTCAATGTATACACTTTTATAATAAACTTCCAAGCCACGTTCAAGATCTGAGCCTTAATAAATTCAAATCATTCATTAAACGCAAGTTGTGTCAGAAAGCTTATTATACCGTTAAAGATTATATTGAGGACAAAAAGGCTTGGGAATGAACTGCTCCAAATTTTATTTTATTCTTTTATTTTTGCATACTGAATGTTGACATGACTATTTACTTTGTACAGTATTATATTACGAGTATTTTAATTTATTGTGAATGTGAAGACTATGTAGGTCATTGCTTTTTTTGTTTGTTTTATTTTTTCTCTCAGTTATTTTTAATCATCGTCTGGCAGTTTGAGTAATTTATGCGGCCTACCCCAATGTCCTTTCTTTGGTATTGTTCGTCGAATCGTTGAGCTCCTTAAGTTCTGAGTTGAGCTGCGCGATTACTGACAAATGCGTGCACTGACTAGACAGGTCCTCTCAATCTGTGTGGTTCTTTCCTCAAAAGACCATTTCAGACACCAATCTACATGGTCTTCACATGAAGTGACCAAGATTATGTCTGGACTTTATAAGAGACTGTGACCTCTGAGTTTGTTTCGGCCTTTCTTCTCAGAGTAGTCAGATAGGAAACGCCGACCTCATCTAGTTTAAAAAAAAAAACATGATTGACTTGTAAAAGTGTTTGTACAAACCTACTTACAGAAATAAAAATCATTTATCATTTATCACGGGATCTAGGCTGATAAATAATGAGCTGTTCACGTTAGACTAATGTATTTTATAAAACTTTTCTATATTATATCTTTAAAACTATCCTAACGCGTTCGCAGGAGTACCGACGACGCCCTGACTTAATTCTAGGACAAACAGGCAACGCTCTTTATAAAAAGCGACCATTTGAATGTCAAAGTATCGCCAGCCAGACCTAAATAGGTTGGGGCTTGAATGAAACCTCTACAGTACTTACAGTTCCTACTGTTTACAAAATGTTCGATCATCGAGATCGATTTGTAGTGTCTTATATCTAATCTATGCTTTTATCTGAGGAATTTAAAATTGCGGTTTGACAGCTTTTATATAGAAAATATGTTAAACCTTAATATTTATTCCTCAAATAGCTTTTGCCCAGGGCTTGGCCCGCGTGGATGTCGGAAAATATGCCACGTGAACGTGCTACCGGAATTAAAAGTATCCAGGTTATAAATTATCTGTGTGCCAAATATCATCCATCATAGTAAATCCGTTCAGCCGTTTTTGCGTTGATTCGGAACATAGTTACTACCAGACAAACGGACAATAATTCCTATATTTTCAAAATCAGACTCGTTCCTACACCTCGTAGCAATTACTTTTTTTCCGAAAATATTCAATATACAGTTTTGACTTCGTTGCTATTTTATTAATGTATAGATTAAAAGTTATCTGACGAAAATCGGCCCTGAGCGAATCATCCAGTCTATACTAAATACTAAGTTCCATTAAATCTTTTGTTTTTCTTACAGTAAGGACATAAGCCTACCCTTGCAACTACAAAGAGCAATGGCTACAGAAGCTGAGTCATATAGATTGGCGAATGCTAAAATCATTGTAGCCAAAGCCGAAATAGAAACCACTAGAAATCTTCAGAAAGCTACTAAGTTACTTATGGATAATCCATATTGCATGCAGGTCGGTAGCATTTTATATTACCAATCATTCTGATCTACAGTATGTATCAAAAAGGTGTGGTTAAATTTAAGGGTGCAGTACAGACCATCAAACTGAACAACTTTCTCTATGGAACCAACATCAAATAATCAACCGTGCACTTAGGTCGAAAGGAATTGAAGTTTAGTGGTGCAGTTGATAATTTTTTCGGTATTATGATGGAGAAAGTTGTGCAGGATGATGGTATGTGCCGCATCCTTAAATTTGATCACACGTTTCTGATACATTCTGTATAGATGCTTCATTATTCAAACCCTCTTTATAAACGTCGCTTAAAATAATGATTAGCGTCAGCTTGACCATATTTTTTTTTACTTTGAAACGTCTCTTTAACTTTAAGCAACGTGTATAAACAAAGGCGAATAATATCTATAAATCCTAACTAATGTTATAAATTCGAAGGTGAGTTTGTTTGTTTATTACTTTTTCACACTAAAATGGCTGAACGGATTTAGATTCAATTTAGCACACAGACCATGACCTGGATTAGGACATAGTGAAACACAAACAACCCAGTGACACAAACAAACAAAGTGGCTTTTCGTGTCTGTTTGTGTGTCTGCTTAGTTTTTTTAATCTACGCAATAGATTTTGATGCGGCTTTCAACATGTTTTAAAGAATTGATTCGCAAAGGTATGTGTGTAAAACATTCCTACGTTTTGACATGTTGCCACAACACTAGGTTGGGTCGCTAGGTTGCAATAAAATTACTGTCTTTGGGAGTAAGATCAGTATAATTTCATCCCGATCCCGATTTTGATCTCGATTTTATACTCGACATCAAAATAAATAAACATGTAAATTCTAACCCGTTTATCAATATTTTCAGCTAAGATACTTACAAGCATTACATATGATCGCCGGAGACAAGACGCACACCGTCGTTATGCCATTCACAGCGGAATCGTTGATGAAATTATTCAAGTGAATTACCGAAAACTTTCGTGTTTGGACGTGTGATTAGTTAACATGTATTTGGATTTGTAAATTATATGACAAGTAATTGTATCACTCCTTTTTATTGAACAAAAGGAACTAATAAATAGTCAACAAAGTATAAAACACTAAACTAAAACACATAACAGGACTAGTATTCTCTGGAGTCGTCTTCTTGATTTTTATGGCCATAATGTACAAGTTTCTGAGGTTGACCGCCCGCTTTTTTGTGCACTGTAGCCTGAAAATTGTGGAAAAAGTTAGTAACACCATTGCCAGTAGGTCAAGCTACTCGAAACTGTCAAAATTTCCCAATCAATCTTGAACCTAATGCTTTAGCGATAAAGTTGAAAATCTATTAAAGAAATTTGACAGATTGTAGTACCTTGATGTGCTGGCGTCTGAACCCTACATCAGAGCACCTAAAAATGCATTGAAATAACATTACAAGTAAGTAATGTATTTCATCTGCTCTCATATCGTAAAATTTGAATTATAAACTTCAAAATTATTTTATATTGACATACTTTATAAACACAATACCGAAATTTAAAAATAGTATCATAATATAACACTTTTTCTCTAACAAAATAATGTAATGAAACAATTTTTATACCATTACGATACAGGACAAATCCAGAGTTTCCATCAATCTAATGGAAAGCATATGCGCCATTTTTTTAGCATTACAAAAAACTTGATTCCAATTTTTACTTGTCTGAGGTACCGCCCGCTTTAGCTGGGTTTTGGCGCCATTCATACGTTTTGTATATCTATATCTGTGTTTTTTTTGTACTGAATTTCGTGGGAAAATTTATATTTAGGTTCAATCCCTATGTATGAGAGTAGATACCTAAGTAATGTATGAAACGGCACATAACTAGGTATTAAAATACTCGTATGATACTAGTTAATAATAACCTCGCCTACGGTTCGGTTTTTAAACACACACTCGTGTTTTAATACGCCTCATTATACAACAGTTTTATAAACTACTATTATCTACACTCATATCGTAAAGTTCTGATTATGAATTTGAAAATAGTACCATAATGACAGACTATATGTATGTACCTACAACTCAAGAAAAATAAAAAGTCCTATTATGATACAGATTTCTTACCCATATAATGCTATAAAATAACTCTTTTTTTTATTAAAATACACTTAGGGTCGACCAAGGAGTTATTCACTGCGATTTTTATCATAATATATGGGGACTAACTGCCCTAGTTAGTGCAGCATGCGCAGTTGACCGATGATAGTTCCGTAACCATAGTAACGTAATCCACGTTACTACGTTACCAAAACAATTAGGCGCATGACAGTGAAGTTATTGGAATACTGGAACGGTGATTGATATTGTACGTATCAATGCCGAAAGCGAGTACCAGTATACGACTGCACGTCACTACGGGAAGCGCGGGTATCTGTGCGGGGTGCGGGCGCCGAAACCGAATTCCTGTCATGCGCCTAATTGTTTTGGTCAAGTAGTACTATGGTTTCGGAGCCATTAATGTGTTTGTTTACTTTTTGCTAATTTTGTTTTTTTTTTTTTTTATTTAATTTGGTAATTACCAATTGTATGAGTGTAGATAAAGTAGTGTATGAAACTGCACATATCCAGGTATTAAAACACTCTGGTGATACTATTAAACCTCATTATGCAACAGTTTCATAAACTACAATTTTACATTAGGATAGCATACGCATAATGAGCCTATAACGTGTCCACTACTGGGACACAGGCCTCCTCTCTGTGAGAGGGAGCGGACCGTAATACACCACACGGGGCCAGTGCGGGTTTGGTAGATGTGCACATCTCTTCGAATTTTTAGTTCTAGTACATTGCGATTTCCTCCCAATGTTTAATAGCAAAAAGCATACAGAATATGTTAACCTTTTGAAATAAAATTTACCTGGAAACCATTCTTGGGATCAGCAGTGTATCTTACAAGACGGATGGAGCCATCAGGTTCGACTAGGGAGTATTCACCCGTGACGACGTCGCCATCGCGATGTTCCTTATGGTTCTGAAGATTACCGGTGTGAGGGTCTTCTACGCCGTATGAGTAAGCGTAGTCAGGTTTGGCCTGGAATAATTTAGGAGCAGATTAAGCGCTGTAATCTCATCAATTAGGAGAGAGAGAATGTACGCACAAGTCCGTACACCTCATACTACAATGTTGATTATTGTAATTACAATCTTAACATTATTATAACATTTTTATTTACGAGTAGATAAAACCTTACCACGTAGTCAACAGTCTTCAAATGTTCGTATTTAGCTGTGTCCGGATGAATTTGTCCTGTTTTGTGATCGTAGCCATAATCTGCGTGTTGCTGGGCTGGGATCCCCTCAGCTGCTGGCACCTGGACCTCCACGATCTGACCACTAACAGGCCCACTGAAGCGGCTATATGAGTACCCTCCAGGTTTTCCTGACAACACCGCTGAAGCTAACGCTACCGGTATGAGAAACTGAAATAAGAAGAATACATTTAGGTACCAAGGGGTATCGTATTACTAGTAACTGGGTTGTGGAGGTCAGATAGGTAGTAACTAAAAATAGTACCTTAATAACTATAAAAAAATAGTACTCGTAGTTTATAGAGCTCTCCACCGTTGTGAAATTATTTAACTGTTATTTTATTTCATTACATGCTCGTACTGAGGGAAAATTTGGTCTCATTTTCTTTATTAATACACCCGTGCGAAGCCAGGGCGGCAGCTAGTATACAGGTGAATTTTTCGTGGATGGCCAAATCCAAAACTATGACGAATAGCGAAAAGTACTCAAAGGGAGTCTCGGGCTCGATTTTGATCAAAACTAAAACTGCATCATTGGATTTTTTTAAATCAATAACAAGATTTAATACATATGGAACATAACAAAAATAAAAATAAAGTATTTTGTTAAAAATGAGCTCTTTCCTTTAGTTTGCCGTATGTCATTACTTTCCAGAATTCAATCCTTATTAGCGACACTATGGAATGGTGCAATAATAGTGTTTTTTTTTATAAATCAACGTGTTCGATTCCTGGTTAGAAATATTGATTTTTCAAAAATCCAATGATGCAGTTTTAGTTTTCATCAAAATCAAGCCCGAGACTCCTTTGAGGTCTTTTCGCTACTCCTCGTAGTATCGAATTTGGCCGTCCTCGCTCACTTGAAAATATCACCCTCGATACGTATATATAAAAATTAAATGTTGTTCGTTGGTAAGCACATCACTTGAGAACGGCTGGACCGATTTGACTATTTTTGTTTTAAAATGTTAGTAATACCTAGTCCAAATTAGGTTTTTATGGAATAGTTTCCCGGAAAATTTTCGAATTCAGGGAAAACGTGAGTCTTTTTATATGGTATTTTTATATGAATTCTTAGAAATTGGGCAGAACAACGTCGCTGGTCAGCTAGTAATCATTAAATATAACAATTAAAATGCGTATATTGCGATAACGATCGTGGGAGTAATTTCCCTTTATTTTATTGACAACACTTACAGTTCGTTGGTGACAAAAAACCGCGGCCTTCACGCTCAGTAGCTATTAACTAGTTACTCAATAGCGACAATGAAAAATATAATCGACCACGAAGAAAGTTAGACCACAGTTTTTTACGGCAAGTCAACGAGACTAATGTGATCGAGGTTTGATTGTTATTTTTATTTAAGAATAGGATGAGATGATAATGGGTAGTATCCAGTCCGTGTTAAAATTAAAAGTATAAGAATAGAATAAATTTGTTGCTGTAGGATACTGTATATAGGGTCAAATTAAATTAGCTAGCGAAACTCCGCAGATGTGATAGGTATCGATAACATATCAAAATAAGATATGATGTGATGTTTTTGGTTGGGTCAATGACTGCTGGTAGTGTTGTTACTGGAAGTATGATCATGTTCAGATAACGATACCCATCACGTCTGCGTAGTTTCGTTAGCTAGGCTGGCTGTCTGTTTGTCCGTCACAGCCTATTTGCTCTGAATATACTGGACCTATTAAGTTGAAATTTGGTACACATATGAATTTCTGTGACCTAAACTACGTGTAATGTAAATAAATGAATTTTGAATATGTGTTCACTTTAGGGGGAAAAATTGGAAAATTAAAATAAAAGTTATGCAAACTGTGCCGTGTGACACATATCAAATGAAAGAACTTATTATGAGGATTTTTAAAGAAAATTGTTGAAAATTGACCACTCGCCTTATGCTTTATCTCCGAAACTGCTGAGTAAATTACAGAGAATGGTTCTATACTTATAGATTACAGGAAAATTTATAAGTAGTCTAAGGTCTTAAAATAACATGGTAAATAACTCAATATTGTGCGTAAAAAGAAATGGGGGAACATGTTTTTCAACTACAATATTTAAGTTTGCTGTGGTTCAGTTTGTTCGGAACCCTTCATTGTGCGTGTCCAGACACGCACTTGGCCGGTTTTTTTTCCCTAGGGAATGCTCATGGATACCCTCCGTTTAGGAAGAACGGAGGGTTATGTCAGACTCCTACCGAATAAAACCCTGCTATTCCTTCTACTACCATAAGTCGGGGGCCCGCAAGAGACACTTGTACATTCGCCGCACCCCTGACTGGTATCGCCCGCCATGCCTAGCGGGCCCCATGTGCGACTGATCCCATGACCGCACGTCCACCCATAAAGGCGCGCCACCTCTTTTATATGTACTATAACAGTCAGAAGTCGACTAGCAATCGCACAAAACTATGGCATAGCAATATTGTACTTATGACCTTCTTCTATAAGAACGTTTGACAATACTACACATTGGCAACTTTGGCAGCCCGTATTGCGCAGGCGATAATGGTCATTGCGGTGTAAGTGGACTTCTAGACGTTGACTGTACCTACCTAACAACAATTTTGGCTACCTACTATCTTAAAAAATCGGTATGTAAGTAACTGACTTGGTACTTATACGCAACCAGGTCGGTCGGTTTACCCTGGACTCGGCTCGTAAGTAAAATTTTCTTTTGGTAGGTAGGTAGGTACTGAGAAGGGTCGAACTCCACAGAGGAAAGCTGAACTAATCAATTACAACAGGTAGAGGATTAGGTTTTATGTTAAACAATCTTAGGAACATCGCGCACTTCTTAAACCGAACCTGTCTTCCGTCTTGTTCAGACTGCCTAACCCCTAAAACAAAACTAGGACTATTTTTTATTCAAAAAGTATTTCCATATTTGCTTGAGCGACAGAATGTCACCCAGGGGCTGCATTCTCGACAGAGATAGTGATCGCTTTACGATCAAAATCGGTCAGAAAGTCCTAATGGTGTCCATAGACGGTCAACATTGCTTGACAAGCACGAAAAAATCACACGCAATTTCATACAATTTTGACCATCTAGGGTACCCCTTCAGGACTTTGCGACTGAATTCTGTCGTATCATCAAAAAAATGATAAGGTTGTCCATTGCATGAAGCCTTTACATATGAGTATTAAATAAACAAAAGTATTTGTAACGATGAACTTGTAGGTATCATCGGTTTGTATTACAGTGTCTTTATCTTCGTCACAAGATCATTTGTTTGTTGGTGTTGGTACCTACTGAAAATGCATCTCGAGTTTAATAACACAGCCAGACTATTCTGTAAAAATCTCACCATAAAAACATAGGTGAAGGAATGACTATCTCATTGATTTCTAAGCGCCGTATTAACTGTTTCGCTTTTGTGGAAATAATTACCACGGGGTCAGTTACAGATTGCTAATTTATTTATCTCGGAATAGTACCTAGGCGTGGCGTCTGGCAGGTCACTTTCAATTAAGTGTAACGATCAATAGGTGGGTACCTATTAATTGAATAATTAATTAAGTAAGTAGGTACTGGTTCGCAGTGGCGCGGGAAAAGAGTTCCTGGATGAACTTGGGGAAGGCCTTTGCCCAGCATTGGGAAAGTGAAGCGGAAACGAAAAAATGGTACCTTTGGAGTTCTGTTACCTATAAGTAAGTATTAAATAACGATGATTAAAAAAATAATCATAATTAATAAAAAAAAGATAAAATACCTTGTATATGAAAGCCATTATTCTGGAGGTAGTGTCGTGGTGGTCTCCCAATGATTCCTGCGGAACTGATGGCTGTACGACAAGTGTTGTGGTTTTATACCAGCTGTCACCTCGGCACGAATGAAGTGCAATCGTGAACTTGTACACGGTTGCAGCAAACTATGAATCAATAATTTTCAATATTCGGCACTGGGTACCCAGCCAAACGTTACAATGAAGTTGCGTAGATTTGTTTCAACTGTCAATTGTTTGTTTATAATGAAGACCTTGGGCATTTTTTATTTATTTTTGTAGGTATAATAGTCATTGGTAGGTACAGGAACCTATCTAGGTAGTAAACCA
The DNA here is from genome assembly GCA_948252095.1 of Dicycla oo. NCBI lineage: Eukaryota > Metazoa > Arthropoda > Insecta > Lepidoptera > Noctuidae > Dicycla > Dicycla oo. The sequence goes on from OX411714.1 coordinate 23,546,176, forward strand.
ATTCTTTGAGTTCTCTGAATAGACCAACAATGTTAGGTTATGAATTTATGTTCGCGAAGTATACTAATGTAGGTAATATAAGCCCAAAAATCAATCGCTCTTGAAATCGTAGGTTTCTATAAGGTAGGTTTTTATCGAATTAATAAATCTGCTTCACCTTTTCGCAACTATGTTGGGGTCAGCTTCCAGTCTAACCGCTTGCAGCTGAATATCAGTATTTTACATGGAACGACTGCCTATCTGACTTCCACAACCCAGTTTGGTTGTCTGAGTTTTGGGCTTCTAACTACCCGTATAATAACGACTGCTGAAGATCTACGAAGGACAGCCGAGACCTTCTGGGACCAACGGCTAAAGGCTCCCGCAGACAAACACGGCGCGACCGACGATGCTATATACAGGTTGATTTTTCAAGTGGGCGTGGATGGCCAAATCCGAAACTATGAGGAATAGCGAAAAGTACTCAAAGGAGTCGGGCTCAATTTTGATAAAAACTAAAACTGCATCATTGGATTTTTTTAAAATGAATATCAAGGTTTAATAGGTAGGTAAAATAAGATCATTTAAAAAAGTTTTTTTTTTCTTAAATGAGCTGAGAATCTGAGATGAGAATTTCCTTTAGTTTGCCATATGTCACCAGAGAGAGTAGATAGATTGAATTGGGGTCATTGAACCGAAACGTATATATTAATATGGACATTCCTCAGGAATTTCGGAATTGGTTGATTATTATTATTAGATTACCAGAATGCTCACATTGTAATCGATGAAGATTAAAAATATGAATTTTGTTTTTGATAAAAATTTAATGTAAAAAAATAAAACCGACTTCTAAAACAAACACTACAAAGTGAAAAATAACTTTAATTTCGGAAGTCGGTGTCTTTGGTTTTGTATTTTCGTTTTTTGCCACCGACTTCCGAAATTAAAGTTATTTTTCACTTTGTAGTGTTTTGTTTTAGAAGTCGGTTTTATTTTTTGCTAAAAAGTTTTTATTTTTCACTTTTTAGTTGTGGAACCTACCCCACACAAATTCGAATACATAATTCAGCACAATAATTGTAGATATAGCCATGTAAATAACAGTGATAGGAAGTTATTAAAACACCATCACAACATCCATATAAAATAGGTGGGAAATATACGCATTATTGAAGCTAACTCAAAAACTCCTCGAGCAAAATTAATAAAATTTATACGGGACCACCTCGGAAGTATACGCTTTCAAACAAAAAAAGAATTTTCCAAATCGGTCCATCCGTCTTTGAGTAATCGCGTAACAAACATACAAAAAAAAAAAAAAAAAACATACAGACGAATTGATAACCTCCTCCTTTTGGAAGTCGGTTAAAAATGTACATAATATTTAACAATAAACACTGTTTATTTTTTATCCTTATTGTTATTTATTCTACCCTTAATGTGAATGACCATGACCACTATGAAAATATTGAAATTTAAGTGCAACAACTTATAAAAAGTTGTGACCATAATTAAAGGCTCAAAATTAAAAATGTATTAATGCTTAATGGTAAATGATTTTATTTCTGTAAGTAGGTTTGTACAAACACTTTTACAAGTCAATTCCATTGTATTTATTATTCAGCAGATAAATAATAGATTAATTTAGTTTTGGTACTTTTCTTTAAATTTTGAATTGAGTAGTAATAATATCACTACCAACATTAACAATATTTAATTGGATCCGGAACTACCGAAATTACTTTCCGGGAAAATGGTTTATCCACGTTATTCTTTCTGTGGGCATTTATGATACAAGTACCAAAAATCAATCTACCTACTCCGATCACCGTTTGTTAACCGTGGCACCCCCAGTAGAACCACCAGTGGTACCACGCTTACTTTTCCCTAACCGTGGTTCCCCCAGTGGTACCATGGTTAGGAAATGTAACCGTGGTACCACTCGGATTTCAAGTTTCACTTTAACCACAAAGTGCAGAGGGTTGCAGACCGCCAACTAAGCTAAGTTAGTTTAGCTTAGCTCACATAGCTGGCGGGCGGGAAGTGCTTAGCATAGCTCGCGTAGCTCCGGATCGGTATACACAACTAACTTAGCGTCACATTATTTCAGTTAGTTTACACAGCTTAGTTTGCGTAGTTCTGCACACAAGTATGAAAAACTACGCCAGCTATGTGAGCTAAGCTAAAATAACTTAGCTTAGTTTTCGGTCTGCAACCCGCTTTATGGTTAAAGTGAAACTTGAAATCCGAGTAGTACCACGGTTACATTTTCCTAACCATGGTACCACCGCCTGGGGGGACCACGGTTAGGCAAATGTAACTGTGGTACCATTGGTGGTTCTACTGGGGGTACCACGGTTAACAAACGCCGATCACTGGTCATTACTTCCCAGAATTCAATCCTTATTAGCGACACTATCGAATGTTGTAATAATACAGTGTTTTTTTTTTTTCAAAATCAACAGGTTCTATTCCTGGATATAAATATTGATTTTACAAAAAATCAATGATGCAGTTTTAGTTTTCATCAAAATCGAGCCAGAGACTCCTTTGAGTACTTTTCGCTATTCCTCATAGTTCCGGATTTGGCCATCCACGCCCACTTGAAAAATTCACCCTGTATATAAAAATTCACCTGTATATAAAAATCAATATTTCTAGCCAGGTATCGGACCCGTTGATTTAAAAAAAAAAACACACACACACACTTAGGGTTGCCACCCGTACTTTATAATAAAGTATTGTACTCTATTTTGGGCAAACGTACTTTATACTTTATGAGCAAAATAAAGTACGCGAAAATACTTTATTTCGCATGATTTGATTTCTCTGAGATTCAAAAAAGTTTGGTCGTAAGCATTTTTTCCTAAAACGGAACGTTATCGATTGGTGCCGAATCGATAGGTCACCAGCGCCAGTCAGCGCCACTTGAACACTCGTTCTAGATAATGTTTTAAAGCAACTCAGCCTTAAATGTCAACATTATCAATGTCATTGTCAAAACTTTTTGTTTGTTTGTTTTGCGTAAAATGTCTAGAAGGTAAATGCATAACAATTTTAGATATTTATAGGATTATGGTTAATCTCAGAGATGGATTAGCATAAAGGAAACAAGTTCTTTTCTTTGGCTATGAAACAGGCAAAAATATTAAACTGTTGTCACCGGAATGGACTAGAAAAATTCACGTGATAGTTAGCTTAGAGTAATTAAATTAATTATATGCCTTAGAGTACCTAAGTAAGTGGTTTGATTTTAATGACACAAACTGGTTATTCACACTTGACAATGTTAAAAAGAGCAATGTTTCCATATTGCTCTTTTTTACCTTTGTTAACAATATTATCAAATTCCTTTGATAATATTGTTAACATAATAGAAAATTTAAATCTCCAAAAACTTAATTTAACTATGGATGAACTTTATGGAGAAATTGTTTTATTCAACAAACGTTATGATCAGATATACAGGGTGAATTTTTCAAGTGAGCGTGGATGGCCAAATTCGAAACTATAAGGAATAGTGAAAAGTACTCAAAGGAGTCTCGGGCTTGATTTTGATGAAAACTAAAACAGCATCATTGGATTTTTGAAAAACCAATATTTCTAGCCAGGAGTGGAACCTGTTGATTTTGAAAAAAACACACACACTGTAGTACACAATTCGATAGTGTCGCTAATAAGGATCGAATTCTGGAAAATAATGAGTAGTAATGACATACGGCAAACTAAAGGAAAGAGCTCATTTTTAACAAAATACTTTTTAAAATTTTTCTTATGTTACCTACCCATTAAACCTTGATATGGATTTTTCAAAAATCTAATAATGTAAATGGTAAATGATAAATGATTTTTATTTCTGTAAGAAGGTTTGTACAAACACTTTTACAAGTCAATATATATTTTTTTTTGTTTTTAAACTAGATGAGGTCGGCGTTTCCTAACTGACTACTCTGAGAAGAAAGGCCGAAACAAACTCAGAGGTCACAATAAAGTCTCTTATAAAGTCCAGACATAATCTTGGTCACTTCATGTGAAGACCATGTAGATTGGTGTCTGAAATGGTCTTTTGAGGAAAGAACCACACAGATTGAGAGAATGTAGTTTTAGTTTTCATCAAAATCGAGCCCGAGACTACTTTGAGTACTTTTCACTATTCCTCTTAATTTCGGATTTGGCCATCCACGCCCACGTAAAAGTTTAATTATAGTTCTAAGGGTTTTGCGGAACTATCTACTGCACAAAAATGGCAGCAAGTATTTAATAAGTGTGATGATAATTTTTCAAACTTGTATAAAATAATTTCATTTTTACTGTCTATTTCCGCCACGTCAGCAGTCAAAGAGTTTTCCTATGATGAATAGCAAAAGGTGAGACGAAAGAAACAGCGTCTCTGAACCTGATAAAAACGAATTATTAATTTACTTTAACTGATGCTGTGCAATTGTTTAGCAGTGATAATAATTTGATAAAACTTGCGAAAAGCAATTAAAATATGTTTTTATACATAATAATAAAGAAAAATAAATTGTACTTTATTTTGACACTATGTACTTTATATTTCCTACCTTTAGTAACAAATATACTTCAATTGCAATAAAAAAAGGTGGCAACCCTAAACACACTGTATCACACCGTTCGATAGTGTCGCTAATAAGGGTTGAATTCTGGGAAGTAATGACATATCGTCGGCCTAATTTGTTAACCTGTCAAATAAAGATGACTATATCTGAGTTTTCATAATTTTCCTAAAATGTGTGTAAGATAAGCTTATTAGTTAAGCTTTTAAAATATCAAGGAAACTTATTAGAACCAACAGCATTTTGATGAATTGATTGCTAAAGCAATAAATATACCTATTAGCCGGCTTTTTCTTCGTCTTGTAAACTATGAGAAAATGGACTTGGCAGGTTAACAAATTAGGCCGACGATATGGCAAACTAAAGGAAAGAGCTCATTATTAACAAAATACTTTTTTTTTTATTTTTCTTATGTTACCTACCTACTAAGCTTTGATATTGATTTTTCAAAAATCCAATGATGCAGTTTCAGTTTTCATCAAAATCGAGCCCGAGACTCCTTTGAGTACTTTTCGCTATTTCTTATAGTTTCGGATTTGGCCATCCACGCCCACTTGAAAAATATATTACATTCTGTATATACACTCATTTACAATTTGAGATGTATGTGGCTTCTAACTACCCGTATAATAACGACTGCTGAAGATCTACGAAGGACAGCCGAGACCTTCTGAGACCAACGGCTAAAGGCTCCCGCAGACAAGCACGGCGCGACCGACGATGCTATATACAGAATGATTTTTCAAGTGGGCGTGGATGGCCAAATCCGAAACTATGAGGAATAGCGAAAAGTACTCAGAGGAGTCGGGCTCAATTTTGATAAAAACTAAAACTGCATCATTGGATTTTAAAAAAATAAATATCAAGGTTTAATAGGTAGGTAAAATAAGATCATTAAAAAAAGTTTTTTTTTTCTTAAATGAGCTGAGAATCTGAGATGAGAATTTCCTTTAGTTTGCCATATGTCACCAGAGAGAGTAGATAGATTGAATTGGGGTCATTGAACTGAAACGTATATATTAATATGGACATTCCTCCGGAATTTCGGAATTGGTTGATTATTATTATTGGATTACCAGAATGCTCACATTGTAATCGATGAAGATTAAAAATATGAATTTTGTTTTTGATAAAAATTTAATGTAAAATGTACATATTTAACAATAAACACTGTTTATTTTTTATCCTTATTGTTATTTATTCTACCCTTAATGTGAATGACCATGACCACTATGAAAATATTGAAATTTAAGTGCAACAACTTATAAAAAGTTGTGACCATAATTAAAGGCTCAAAATTAAAAATGTATTAATGCTTAATGGTAAATGATTTTATTTCTGTAAGTAGGTTTGTACAAACACTTCATGTTTTTTTTTTCTTCAGTCGGAATTCCATTGTATTTATTATTCAACAGATAAATAATAAATTAATTTAGTTTTGGTACCTTCCTTTAAATTTTGAATTGAGTAGTAATAATATCACTACCAACATTAACAATATTTAATTGGATCCGAAACTACCGGAATTACTTTCCGGGAAAATGGTTTATTCACGTTATTCTTTCTGTGGGCATTTATGATACAAGTACCAAAAATCAATCTACCTACTCCGATCACCGTTTGTTAACCGTGGCACCCCCAGTAGAACCACCAGTGGTACCACGCTTACTTTTCCCTAACCGTGGTTCCCCCAGTGGTACCATGGTTAGGAAATGTAACCGTGGTACCACTCGGATTTCAAGTTTCACTTTAACCACAAAGTGCAGAGGGTTGCAGACCGCCAACTAAGCTAAGTTAGTTTAGCTTAGCTCACATAGCTGGCGGGCGGGGAGTGCTTAGCATAGCTCGCGTAGCTCCGGATCGGTATACACAACTAACTTAGCGTCACATTATTTCAGTTAGTTTACACAGCTTAGTTTGCGTAGTTCTGCACACAAGTATGAAAAACTACGCCAGCTATGTGAGCTAAGCTAAAATAAGTTAGCTTAGATTGCGGTCTGCAACCCGCTTTATGGTTAAAGTGAAACTTGAAATCCGAGTGGTACCACGGTTACATTTTCCTAACCATGGTACCACTGCCTGGGGGGACCACGGTTAGGCAAAAGTAACTGTGGTACCATTGGTGGTTCTACTGGGGGTACCACGGTTAACAAACGCCGATCACTGGTCATTACTTCCCAGAATTCAATCCTTATTAGCGACACTATCGAATGTTGTAATAATACAGTGTTTTTTTTTCAAAATCAACGGGTTCTATTCCTGGCTATAAATATTGATTTTACAAAAAATCAATGATGCAGTTTTAGTTTTCATCAAAATCGAGCCAGAGACTCCTCTGAGTACTTTTCGCTATTCCTCATAGTTTCGGATTTGGCCATCCACGCCCACTTGAAAAATTCACCCTGTATATAAAAATCAATATTTCTAGCCAGGTATCGGACCCGTTGATTTTGAAAAAAAAACACACACTTAGGGTTGCCACCCGTACTTTATAATAAAGTATTGTACTCTATTTTGGGCAAACGTACTTTATACTTTATGAGCAAAATAAAGTACGCGAAAATACTTTATTTCGCATGATTTGATTTCTCTGAGATTCAAAAAAGTTTGGTCGTAAGCATTTTTTCCTAAAACGGAACGTTATCGATTGGTGCCGAATCGATAGGTCACCAGCGCCAGTCAGCGCCACTTGAACACTCGTTCTAGATAATTTTTAAAGCAACTCAGCCTCAAATGTCAACATTATCAATGTCATTGTCAAAACTTTTTGTTTGTTTGTTTTGCGTAAAATGTCTAGAAGGTAAATGCATCAATTTTAGATATTTATTGGATTATGGTTAATCTCAGAGATGGATTAGCATAAAGGAAACAAGTTCTTTTCTTTGGCTATGAAACAGGCAAAAATATTAAACTGTAGTCACCGGAATGGACTAGAAAAATTCACGTGATAGTTAGCTTAGAGTAATTAAATTAATTATATGTCTTAGAGTACCTAAGTAAGTGGTTTGATTTTAATGACACAAACTGGTTATTCACACTTGACAATGTAAAAAAGAGCAATGTTTCCACATTGCTCTTTTTTACATTGCCAAGTGCGAATAACCAGTTTGTGTTGGAGATTTAAATTTTCTATTATGTTAACAATATTTTCAAATTCCTTTGATAATATTGTTAACATAATAGAAAATTTAAATCTCCAAAAACTTAATTTAACTATGGATGAACTTTATGGAGAAATTGTTTTATTCAACAAACGTTATGATCAGATATACAGGGTGAATTTTTCAAGTGAGCGTGGATGGCCAAATTCGAAACTATAAGGAATAGTGAAAAGTACTCAAAGGAGTCTCGGGCTTGATTTTGATGAAAACTAAAACAGCATCATTGGATTTTTGAAAAACCAATATTTCTAGCCAGTAATGGAACCTGTTGATTTTGAAAAAAACACACACACCCTTTCACACACACCATTCGATAGTGTCGCTAATAAGGATCGAATTCTGGAAAGTAATGAGTAGTAATGACATACGGCAAACTAAAGGAAAGAACTCATTTTTAACAAAATACTTTTTTTAATTTTTCTTATGTTACCTACCCATTAAACCTTGATATGGATTTTTCAAAAATCCAATAATGTAAATGATAAATGATTTTTATTTCTGTAAGTAGGTTTGTACAAACACTTTTACAAGTCAATATTTTTTTTTTTTGTTTTTAAACTAGATGAGGTCGGCGTTTCCTAACTGACTACTCTGAGAAGAAAGGCCGAAACAAACTCAGAGGTCACAGTCTCTTATAAAGTCCAGACATAATCTTGGTCACTTCATGTGAAGACCATGTAGATTGGTGTCTGAAATGGTCTTTTGAGGAAAGACTCACACAGATTGAGAGAATGTAGTTTTAGTTTTCATCAAAATCGAGCCCGAGACTACTTTGAGTACTTTTCACTATTCCTCTTAATTTCGGATTTGGCCATCCACGCCCACGTAAAAGTTTAATTATAGTTCTAAGGGTTTTGCGGAACTATCTACTGCACAAAAATGGCAGCAAGTATTTAATAAGTGTGATGATAATTTTTCAAACTTGTATAAAATAATTTCATTTTTACTGTCTATTTCCGCCACGTCAGCAATCACAGAGAGTTTTCCTATGATGAATAGCAAAAGGTGAGACGAAAGAAACAGCGTCTCTGAACCTGATAAAAACTAATTATTAATTTACTTTAACTGATGCTGTGCAATTGTTTAGCAGTGCTAATAATTTGATAAAACTTGCGAAAAGCAATTAAAATATGTTTTTATACATAATAATAAGGAAAAATAAATTGTACTTTATTTTGACACTATGTACTTTATATTTCCTACCTTTAGTAACAAATATACTTCAATTGCAAAAAAAAGGTGGCAACCCTAAACACACTGTATCACACCGTTCGATAGTGTCGCTAATAAGGGTTGAATTGTGGGAAGTAATGACATAATTATGGCAAACTAAAGGAAAGAGCTCATTATTAACAAAATACTTTTTTTTATTTTTCTTATGTTACCTACCTACTAAGCTTTGATATTGATTTTTCAAAAATCCAATGATGCAGTTTTAGTTTTCATCAAAATCGAGCCCGAGACTCCTTTGAGTACTTTTCGCTATTTCTTATAGTTTCGGATTTGGCCATCCACGCCCACTTGAAAAATATATTACATTCTGTATATACACTCATTTACAATTTGAGATGTATGTGGCCTAGCGTTGTCATGCATGAATATTGAATTTTGACCCGTAATAATTAAATATAATAATAATAATAATAATATGCTCATTAAGAATTTTTTCTACATACTATCTTGCACTAGTTAGGATACGATTTTCTATCAGTACTAACTCCATGCAACTCTCTGAAGAGATTCGCCGACGGGCACTTTTGCCTCAAAACAAGCTGGAATAAAATATTCCCCTGGCTGTCGGTAGACTCTTCGCCGCCCATCATGTGCATACAGCATAGATCTGGATTCGTTACTCTTGCCCATTCTTGGTCTCCCCATTGTGGGTGTTCGCGGGCGTAACGAAATCTTGCTAGGTACCCGATGTTCCCTTTCAAGTTTTGAACTATTCGTGGATCCACCTAGGAGTCAAATTAGCTTCAAGGAGTATTTACAGTCTGCTCACTTACGTCGTCTCTACGGATCTCCCGAAGTTTAAATGTTACTTCAACTGCCGTGAGGTGCCGATTTCTGAGCATGGTCGTAACAATAAATCGATCCTCTCGAGCCATAGTACGAGTACATCTCGGTCTGCTGGTTCCTTACGTGTAGATTCTTCTGGTGTTAGCGACATGATAGTAATTCAATAAAGATGGTGAAAGACGACAATGACCGCCTTTTATCATTTTCATTTGAGAGATTTGAAACAAAAGTGAGAAAACAAGCAAAAGTAAAACAACCGCGAATTGCATTTGTTTCTAAATTCGAGGTTTTTAAAATTGTTACTTTTATAGAGCATTTAAGGTTTTATTTTATACGATATTAAAATTATCTGTAATATAAGTTAGTTTCATGCATGTTCTACCTTTATTAATTTGCAAGTTACAGGGATTTTCGTCTTTAATCCAAGTCCTTTTAGTGGGATAATACTAATGATTGAAATACTATCGTGAATTCATACGAGCCTATTAGTTTTTGTTAGGTCTGCAGCTCAGAAATTGTCTAACAGTATAAAAAAAGTAAATTCCAAAAATGTTTAAAACACTTTTTTGCAACATCCGATTTCACAACACAAACTCTATATTCCGGACTGCCCCATATTCTGAACAAAGCCTATATTCTGCTCCAAATTATTATTTTTTTTTGTTATTTAAAAAAAATCCGTTTATTTCAGACTATTTAAATGCCCATATTTCGTTAGTATAACATTATCTTAACACTATCAATCACTATATTAAACTCAGTCTACCTGTAAAAATTACATGAATATCCGTTCAGTAGTTTCGGAGATGTTCGCGAACAAACAAACAGGCAGACAGACGGATAAGAATTCTAATATTCGATGGTTGATGTTCTAATTCTTCTTTAGTTGCCACCTTTCTATTTTATTTATTTTCTTCAATGTACAAACACACCGGATTCTACTGTTTTATTATAGGTATTTATATTGATACCACTATTACCACATACATTTGTTTTTATAGGTGGGAACCCAATACAATAATGTAGTCACAATTTCCACACTCAGAGACCATTAGATACCACCACCAACAAAAATGAAATGTTTTTAAACTGTCGTATCTTGACTGACACGGTCCAAATTTATAGTCCCAAGTAACGACTCTGAGTACCGGCACAAGTCATACAGAGGACAATTCCTCTGGGATTCCGCCAAGAGCAAGTAAATATAATTTAAATCCAATCGCAGAGAGACGCTGTTGAGTATCCTTATTGCCCGCCCCACCGCACCGCCCGGTGCAGACTTTAAGGGTGTAGTGGGCACCATAGATAATACACTATAATATACAGGGCTATTTTTAAATCATTAGCTAAACTTTCACAAGGTGTTCTACCCATGAATATGAACAACTTTCACTATGGGACCAAGTCTGAAATCACAAAAAAAAAGTCTGCTGTTACATACAAAAGTTCAATACCTACTCTAGTATTAAACAGCAGATTTTTTTGTGATTTCAGAGTTGGTCCCATAGTGAAAGTTGTTCATATTCATGGGTAGAACACCCTGTGAAAGTTTAGCTAATGATTTAAAAATAGCCCTGTAGTATGTATAAAGTAATAGTCGGCACTAGATGGGTTTACGCCAAAGCTAGTTATCAAAATACGGCAGTGCTTTTTGCACGTCTTTATTGATATTCATGGTTTTTAACCGACTCACCCTAGAGAAGGAAATTAATTCAAATATAAAATCGGTTGTAGATTGGCTGCAAAAAAAATCATTTAATAATAAACTTAGACAAGACAGTAATCATGTAATTCCAACAAAAACCAAATAATAACTTAGTATTAAATATTAGATATAATGACAAAATAATTAGTGAGACCAGTGTGACCAAATTTCTTGGCTTAAATATAGTAAGCAAAATGGCAAATAGAACAACAGTCTTAACAGCATATAATCATGGTCTAATTGCCTCAACATTGAGATATGGCATTATATTTTGGGGCAATGCCACAAGCAAAGATATTGTATTTAAGCGCCAAAAAAGATGTATAAAAGCTATTTGTAATCTCCAAACCACCGACAGTTGCAAGCCTTATTTTATAACTATGAAAATCCTTACTATTATACTCCTTAAACATATACGAAACAGCCATGTTTGTTCAAAATAATATGTGTAGATTTTCTCGAGTACCTATCAAGTAAACGACGTTGTGACCAGTTAAATTTAGTTGGATCTCGAACCACATTATTTAAGAAAAGCATTTTTGTAATGGCTCCAAAAATGTATAATAAATTACCTAAATGAAAAAGAAGTATAGAAAATGTTGGCCAATTTAAAAGTAAAATTGTGGTTATTTCTAGTAGAGAAGACGTATAACTCCATAGAAGATTTTTTAAATGATAATTTATGTCATTCACATTTTAATATTAACGGATTAACGGCTACATTTATTTTTTTGACATCGTCGACATTATAATTGAGGAGCTCGTGGCTAAGTAATAACAGCCGCACGGGTCGATCCATCACGTTAAGCTACGCTTGCCGGGGTTGGTCCGTGGATGGGTGACCATCTTTTCATACCGAGACTCCTCCGTGCCTCGGAAAGCACGTTAAGCCGTTGGTCCCGGCTCTCATTCGTGGATTTTTGACAGTCGTTACGGTTCGACAGAAGCCCGAAAGTCTGACAACCAGTCTTACCAAGGGGTATCCTATTACCCAGTAACTGGGTTATGGAGGTCAGATAGGCAGTCGCTCCATGTAAAATACTGGTATTCAGCTGCGTCCGGGTAGACTGGAAGCCGACCCCAACTTAGTTGGGAAAAGGCTAGCCAGATTGACTAACTAAATAACATTACTTTGAAGATTTATAACATCACCTTTGTTTTATCACAATAAGTATTTATTTAGTAATAAAATAATATTAAGGAATTATTATCCCCACCGCTGTATCTCTACGTTGACGTCGCGACGTCGCAAGCCCCACCACGACGCGTCGTGGTGGGGCTTGCGTGCTCCGAACATTAGGTCTGTGCCGGTAGAGTTTGCCGGAACGGGTCTAGGATGAGGAGCCAGACCAAGAGAGATACAGAAGCCCGCAGGGCAGCATGTGGCGAGCTGTTGCGCAGTAGTGACCCCACGGACCCTATCTCCCGGGAGAAATCTTGTCCTCATCTCTTGATTGCCTTTATTGGCCGGCTGGAGTGAACACTGACGAGGAACAGAGCTCCCACTTCTTTCTTGCCTTTATTGGCCGGCTTGAGTGGAGATTCGCAAGAGCAAACATGCTCGGAGGAAGGAAGTATTCCAGTAAGGTGCTGCTAGGGATCTTGACCGTACTTCCGGGATTGTCCTGATAGCCGTGGGATACCTCTCCACTCCACAAGCACCTCAGGAAATGTTGCCCCCTTGTCGCTACGTCACTATGTGCTAGCGGTCGTTTCCGGGGACCCATTATTGAGTGTGCAAGTCACCCCCTGCCATTTTATCCGTGTATAATATATAACATTGGTCAGGCAGGGGACATAGTTCTTCCATAGTTCAAGTTACCCAATCCACTTTAGCCACCCAGACCCATAGCCCAATATGTTTTGTTTCCACGTACAACAATAGTCCTGCACCAACTGTGGGTCGTCCTTAGGTGCACTTGAATAGTGCATTCAGGGATGATCGTTGGTTAGAGCCTCCTCATCATTTAAAATTATCTAAGGGGCCTCTGCGAGTTGGCTTCGGCTCCTCGTACGCCTTCCAAAGGTCCGGAACCCCAGGGTCCGGAGAAATGCAGAAATGTCAAAATAATATATACTTTATACTTAGTAGGGGAGGCCACGATGTTTTTGGTGATTTACTCGAGCGTCGTGGGGACTTATTGGATTTTATGGCCTTAGATGGTAGAACGAAAAAAGGTAAGGTAAGGTAAAGGTAAGGTGCGTAGGGAGTGCGGCTACAGGTTTTCAAAAATGCAAAAAAAAAGCTATGACATGGATTTACTCAAGCGCGTCAGATATTGATAGTGTATATGCCCCACGTGTTTCTTATAACGGAGGAATATTAATCTGCCGGTTTGCACTGTGGGGATGGCCATCCGAAGGGGTTGAAAATGGAAAAAAAATATTCGTGAGCGTCAGATATTCAGACAGAATGTTAAGTAAATCCTAAAGGAGCTCCTATACAAAAGACTGTGGATTTGGACGCGACCAAAACTCATGACCGATTTTTGAAAATGCAAAATAAATCGTGACATTGAAATACTCGAGTGATAATTTGACAATTATGTGGAGGAATTTGCTTAACCTGACGGTTGGAAAAAAAAGATATATTTAAAACCAAGCGGTCAAAGGTTAAACGTTCTATTTTTAAACTCTTCGCTAGAACGCCTCGTCTAAGGCTGCGTTCAGACGACACGCGCCCGCTACGCGCACGCCTGCGTCTAAACTCGCTTTGTTTGCGCGTGCTGAGTGCGGTCTCAACGCGGGTGCTTGTTCACGTTAACTCGCGGGTGCGTGCGGTGGCTGGCGCGGTCTCGAAATATCAAACACATAGCATAATATGTAAGCAGGGCCTGATTTACCCACAGGCTAACTAGGCTAGAGCCTAGGGCGCAAGGACCGAGGGGGCGCTCAGAATTATTGTTGATTTTCATTTTATTTTCGCATTTTTTGTGATTGTGTAAATAGTTCGACATTCTCATTCATCAGTTGACCTTTATAGTTCGTTATGTTTTGCCTGATGGAGACCCCGTCGAACGCTTTGTCACATTTTTACCTGATTGCGGACATAAAGGCGAAGACATGGAGAAGGTTGTTCTGGTGAGAATTAATGAAACTTTGCGAATTAATATTAAAAATTGTCGTGGCCAAAGTTTTGATAATGCCAGCAATATGTCTGGACAATACAAGGGACTTCAGTCAAGAATTAAAGCAGTAAATCCTCTCGCAACGTTTATCCCATGTGCAGCTCATTCTCTACAACTCGTAGGGTCGGCAGCAGCAGAGAGCAGCGATGATGCAGCTGATTTTTTTTGTTAGAACAACAAATATATATTTTTTTTCTAGTTCAACTAGCAGATGGAAAGTCTTGCTATCAAAACTTGATAAAGACTCGATAGTTGTCAAAAACCTCTCGAATACTCGATGGAGTATCCGAGCAGACGCCAGTAAAGCTTTATACAATTCTTACAAGCATGTTCTTGCAGCATTAGACTACATTTGTGAAGACCTAGAGAGGCCAAAATAGAGGCAAAAACAATATCAGAAAAATTTAAAACCCTAGAAATGACGATAATGTTGTTTTTGGAACTCTGTGCTGGTCAAGTTTCAAATCGTTAGTGCACAGCTTCAAGCAAGTTATGTTGATTTATCAAACGTTCTTACATTATACGAGTCATTATATTCATACCTTGATACGTTGCGTGACGAAAAAGAGTTTGAAAAATGGGAACGCGAAGCAATCGATAGGTGCTCACCGAGTACAAAAAAGATTTAAGAAGAAAGAAGAAACCAAAATTTCATTTTGATGAAGTAACAGCGGGACATACCGAATTTGAAGGAAGAAAGATCTTTCATCGTAGAAACATATTACGCTACCATTGATTGTCTTAAAGTTCAGTTGAAAAGCCGACAAATAATTTATACTGAAGTAAATGCATTTGGTTTCTTATGGAAATTACCTGAAATAAATGACAATAGCATTAAGTATAAGAACCAAGGCTAAAGAGTTGCAACAACTATATGACTTGGATATAGAAGATACATTTACTGGCGAATGTGTCCATTTGGCACAGGCTTTAAAAGACAAAGAATTTGTTGATCTACAAAAATTAACCCCAAAGAGTATGGTACAATTCTTAAAGAGCCTAAACATTAGATCTATTTTTCCGAATGTAGAAATTATATTTAGTTTTTTTAACGATGAGTGTTACAAATTGCAGCGGTGAAAGATCTTTCTCTGCTGATTAAAAGGTGTAAAAAATTACTTGCGCTCGACCCTTCGCCAGCAGAAACTTACGGCACTTGCACTATTGTTTATTGAGAATGTTTTTTAACAAAACGTTAAATTTGACAATGTTGTGGAAAGATTCGCTAGCCAGAAAGCGAGAAAAAAGAGTTTTATATAATATTCTCAATAAATAATAGAACAAGTGTCGTAAGCATTTTACTTGTATTTTTACATTTTACTTTATTTCTTCTTGTATTTTTGGTACAAAATAAATAAATAGACTATAAAAATGAGTTTGAATTACCTATTTGGTGCCTTTCGTACTTTGTTAACTGACTATGAACAGACAGCTGTGCTGCTGGACAGTTTGTTGCGCCACTTCTTCTCCCCAGCTAAAGCACTAGGAAGTGGTGAAGGGCGGGCGTTTTGGGGGACTGTCTTATGTAATTATGACGTTCGAAAAGTGCTGATTCTCAGCCTAGTTTGAATTTTTTTTTTTCTCTCTCTCCTTTCCATCTGCAATCAGCCATTGAGCTATAATCAGATCTGTTGAAGTACGATGTTGTGGCAGTTAGAGTTTGACGCATCCTGTGACGTGTCTCCTCATCAGATTTTCAATTTAAGCATCTATTAAATTGAGGCGATTCGTTTCCTTTTTAGGCGGTATATGGAGTCTTTACTGTCCAATAGGGTAACAGCGAGTTGATTTTTGTGTCGTTCAAGTCTATTCTTGTAGGTCATGCATGATCTTTCCACAGTGATAGTTTGAATAAATGACTTTTGATTTTGATTTTATGGCTGCGGTTCAAAAATGTTAGGTAAATTACTTAAGCTCTCTACCTCTTTAAATTAGTTACTACAGTTCTTGCCAGCGCTACAGTGCTTGTTCAGTTATTTATACTCGTAAAGGAACGAATATTAAATAAAAAAAAAAAAACTATAAATATACACAGTATACATATTATAAATGAGAAAGAACTCTCTGAGAGATATCTTTTCACGCCTCGCCTGCTGAACAGATTTCGATCGATTTTCGGAAGCAAGGAGAGATTGACTGCATGCATCCTGAGGAAAGACCTTAGGTATTCTCACGGTAACATTTTATTAAATGTGGGCGAAACCGCGGGGGAAAGCTAGTAAAATATAAAAATGTAGTAAGTATATTCGTGGGCTGGGCAGACACAGGCAGGACAGGCCGGGGGGCGCATATTCATAATTAGCCTAGGGCTGTCCGAAGTTTAAATCAGGCACTGTATGTAAGTGTTCACGTACAAAACGCAGGTGCGGTGGAAGTAGCGGGTAAGCTAGCGACAGCGCGTGCGGCGCGCTCGCGGCTTTATCAAATGAATATCAACGACTTTGGGGTGGTTTTGGGATCTACCTCCTAGTGGTCCACCCCGGGCAACTGCACCACAGGCTTGCCTGTGGTACGGCTGAACGATCCCACTTAGCGGTGGTAGGCTCCGCAAGGGGCCGCCTGGCTCGCGACCACCATCCCACCGGAGTCCGGCGCCAAGCAGCTTGCTGTGTTCCGTCGGTGTGTGGAAGTGCCAGTGCCTTTGGGGGAGAAGGAGATTGTCAGTTGCGCTGTTTGGCACCGGTTGTGGTCTCTGAGTCAGCTAGCCGGGTAACTCATTTTGGAGGGTAGCGGGATCCGAAGCACGGTGCCAGCCGTTGGCCGACCGCAGTCACTAGGGGGCCCAAGTAGCACGCCAGCCACGTGCCAAAGGCTGCCCCGCCAACTCGCGAAAAATCCCGGTATGCTCCACCGTGCCAGCCGGCGACTGGATGGGAGGACCCGGTGGCCATATCCGGGGGGGTTCGGGCGTCCCCGCAGTCTCCAGATGAGTTCCCCGTAGGTTTGGTTGGCTCTAGTGTTCCACTTGGATCACTGAGCGGCGCCTCGACAAGTCGACTTTTTCCCCAACAACTCCACTCAATATGACACACAAAGCGAAGAAAAATAAGGTAAAACAACGGCTGCACTTCCTCCCACTAAAAGTGCATCTCACTAATATCAGGGGGTTGCACTCCAATCTCGATTCGGTCCATCACCACCTTAAGACCGAGAAGCCGCACCTGTTTTTCCTAACGGAGACGAAGATAACAACCCCGTCGGACGTGGCGTACCTCAACTACCCGGGGTACTCTCTTGAACACAAGTTCAAGAAGCAAGCTGGGGTCTGTGTGTACGTCCGCGATGACATTTGTTGTCGTCGTCTCCGTTGCTTTGAGAAATCGGGTTTCTCTGCCATATGGCTACTTGTGGATACTAGCGTGGAGAAATCTCTCTACATCGGCATCTACCGATCGCATAGCGGTGACCAGGAGACAACAGCGCTCTTTAATTTCCTCGTGGAGTCGACTGACGTAGCCTAGCAACGGTACCCAACGGCGAAGCTCATTTTTCTGGGGGACTTCAACGCCCATCATAAAGAATGGTTGTTCCCATACCAGAAAACTGACCATGCTGGGTTGGAGGCGCGCAATTTTGCTTTAACGCTAGATCTGACCCAGATGGTGAATGTGGTAACGCGGGTACCGGATGTTGACGGCCATACACCCAATTGCTTGGACCTTCTGCTGGCATCTGATCCGGACAGTCATTCAGTATCAGTCTCAGCCCCGCTGGGAACGTCTGACCACTGTCTGGTGAAATCCATATCAACCTGCTCTCCTCCAGATGAGAGCCCTAGAGGCACGAGGCGAGTATGGCGATACGGGTCAGCAGACTGGGATGAGATGCGGCACTTTTTTGCGTCTTATCCATGGCGGCAAGTGTGCTTTTCCTCGGGTGACCCCTCGCGCTGTGCTGACGCGGTTGCGGACGTGATTCGGCAGGGGATGGAATATTTTATTCCATTCTCCGACATCCCGCTCGGTCACAAATCCCGGCCTTGGTATAATGCAGAATGTGCCCACGCTGAGGCCCGAAAAGAGACTGCCTACCAAGCCTGGGTCAAGGCCCGCGACCGCAAAGTTAGAGCGCGCAGGGTTCGCGCGAAGAAGAGAGCCTTTAATTCTGCCGCCAAGTTCTGCAAGCGGGTTTTGCGTAGGGCACGTTTTGACCATGTCGGACATATCGGGGCCAGGCTGGCTTCGCACCCTCCGGGTAGTAAACAGTTCTGGTCCCTGTCTAAAGCGGTTGAAACGAATTTCTGTCGTCCCACTTTACCTCCTATGATGAAACCTGATGGGTCGCTGGCTCACTCTGCAACTGAGAAGGCAAATTTATTTGCATCTCTCTTCGCAAGCAATTCACGACTGGACGCTGGCTCAAAGCAACCACCTACTGTACCTCATTGTGACTCCTCGATGCCGGAGATCGCAGTACACATGAAAGAGGTCCGAAGAGTATTGTGCAGTCTAGACGTGAACAAGGCCAGCGGGCCTGACGGCATTCCAGCGAGAGTGTTGAGGCAGTGTGCGCCTGAACTGTCTCCTGTATTGACACGTTTGTTCCGCCTCTCTCTTGAAAAAAGAACGGTGCCGAAATCCTGGAAGCTTGCAAATGTACAACCAGTGCCCAAAAAAGGCGACCGTGCAGACCCTGCCCATTACCGTCCGATCGCCATTACCTCCATTCTGTGCAAAGTTTTGGAAAGGGTACTAAACAATAAGTTGCTGAACTACCTTGAAGACAATGATCTCCTCAGTGACCGTCAATATGGCTTTCGCCGGGGACGGTCAACTGGCGATCTTCTTGTGTATGTCACGCACTGCTGTGGCGAAGCCATCGAGAAACACGGCGAAGCACTGGCTGTATCGCTTGACATCTCGAAGGCCTTTGACAGGGTCTGGCACGCTGCTCTGCTCAGCAAGCTTCCTGCTTATGGCATCCCAGCTGATTTTTGTAGCTGGATATCAGATTTCCTTAGTGAACGGTCGATTAGAGTAGTTGTTGATGGCTGCTCTTCTGACCTTATGGCTATTGATGCCGGAGTTCCTCAGGGGTCTGTTCTCTCTGCAACTCTTTTCCTGCTGCACATCAATGAACTGCTTCGGCCTGGTATTGTTGGGTACGCAGATGACAGTACAGTTTCAGAGAGATACTTGTCCAGAGCAAAAACCAGCGGGGCCGAAGTTTGTTCCTTGAGAGAGGCCATGGTAGAGCGGACAGATTTGACCTTAAGCTTTGTCTCCCAGTGGGGTGATGATAATCTGGTCTCTTTTAACGCCACCAAAACGCAGGCGTGTCTTTTTACCGCTAAAAAGAGTCGTTTCGCCCAAACTCCTACTTTTCGGGGTACATCTGTTCCTGTAACTGATCGACTTGAGCTTCTAGGCATGGAGTTGACATCTGGTCTCAACTTCGGCGCCACCATCGAGTACAAGGCCCAAACTGCGGCCAAGAAACTGGGCATCCTAAATAGGGTGAAGCGATACTTTACGCCTGGACAGCTTTTAACCCTTTACAAAGCGCAAGTCCGATCCTGCATGGAGTATTGCAGTCACCTTTGGGATGGATCAGCTAAGTACCAACTAGCCGCGCTTGACTCGGTGGAACGCAGAGCTAAGAGGCTCATTGGCGACGTAAAACTGGTGGATGCCAAGCTTCATAGCTTGGCTCATCGCCGCAAGGTTGCCTGCTTGTCGGTCTTCTACAGATTGTACTTCGGAGAGTGTGCCCGAGAACTCCACGACCTCATTCCACCGGCCCCCTTCTACCACCGGACATCTAGACGCACTGCCAGTTACCATCCCTACCTGGTTGCTATTCCACCAATTCACACTAAGCGCTTCCAAATGTCTTTTATAATGCGCACAGCAAAAGAGTGGAACTCACTACCTGCGTCTGTGTTTCCGAACGTATACAACCCTAATCTCTTCAAAGTGAGAGTGAACAGGCTTCTTCTGGGTAAGCTCACTCCATCGTGGACTTTGTCTCTGTCACCTCTGACCTAGACTAGAGTCAAGAGCAAACCCATCACAAATAAAAAAAAAAAATAAAAAAAAAAGACTTCACGCGGAAGTCGTTTGTGTGTGTTCACGTCGAACTAGCGGCGGAGGGCGCGATTCACTCGCCGCCTCAGGTAAGATCAACCAGGCGCGTTGAGCCGCAGCCCGCGGGGCGCGTGGTTCGGCCAACTTCGTTCTTCTTCGGAGATATTATCTTGGCAGAGCGGACGAACTGTAGCTATAGGCTAGAAAACAAAGACTGTTAGTATGTTTAAGTGACTTAAAAAGTTAAAAATAGTCTCTAAATGCGATATTATCAGTTTTATTTGTTAATGATCATGCATGATCAAAGGTCGCTCATCAGATAAACAAAATAAATTGCATGTTTGTAAAGTTGTATACGACGTAACTAGATGGCGTTGGAGTCGAATTAGAAGTCGCAAGCGTTTGGTTACCGCGATTTGGTTGGGGTCTTGTGAATTTTAGCAAATAAAGAAAACCAGCTTAGAACAGGAGTGAGGTAGTGAACACAACAGGACCCAATTGTCGTTTTATTGTAGACCCTAATTGTGTTCACATAAGTTCAATTCAATAGTTATAACATTATCAGCTCGGTAATAAACAAACACTCTAAATGCGATATTATCAGTTTTATTATGTGCTGCTAATAAAAGAATGTTGTTGTTTTGTGTGCAAGAATTTATATTATATATTGTTTGTTAAATTAAAACTGAAATCATTAAGTTTGTATTTGTATGACATATTAAAAGTTATTCTTATTTCTTACCTCTAATTCTTTTTTTTTTTTTTTTTGTCTAAATCTTATCTAATAAAGGTTTTCTAATTGATCAGTAAAAATGTGATCTTATCGTAAAAAATCGTGAAAATTAAGAAAAAAAATATTTTATAGAAATTGGTTATTAGTAGTGTTGTGATTTTATCCGGATAAATACTAAAAACTGATAAATACTCATAAATATCCATTTTTACTCGAGTACTTACTCAAAACAGCGGATAAATACTTTATACGTACAGATTTCGTTTCTTGTACTGTCATTTTACAAAACAAAAGGATAGCATAAATAAAAAGAAAGTCTGTAAATATATTATGTTAAAAAACTGCAAGAATTCACTTGGTGATATTTGCATACATAAGATTAAATAATAAAGTAGATGAAAAAGGGTAATCTTCTAATATATAAAAAGTAATGCTTGTTTGTTTGTTCGTATTTTATGCGCTACCCATACCGTGTATCCGATTGAGATTAAACTTGGTTTGTAAAAACTTGATAAAAATGGGTATTTATCCATTTCTGATAAATACTTGAATATTTATCCTTTGAGTATTTATCCCTCGCCCATCACTAGTTATTAGGCATATTCATTAGCCCTTATCAAGGTTTTAATGAGGAGCCACACTCAAAGCTGTGTGTAGATGTCGCTGTAGTCGACTGTACCTTGTTTACCTATCTTGACAGTAGTGTAACTGCTATTAATTTATGAGATTTTAAAGTGTAATTCGACTATAATATGTACGCGTTTATGACTGTGCCTCAAGTAAAAGTTGAGCTCCATAAAAGGAACGCTGCAACTGCCGACAAAAAGGCCGATTTGATTGAAAGGAAAACACTTAAAATATTTAAGGTTATGATTGTTTGTGAGCTTTTTTCTATACTACTAACATTCCTATTATTTATTTTTATAGATTACATTCGTAGGATCGAATCCAAAACTTTGGTGCTGACTGCGACATCTAAGACGACACCTATGACCACCTTCTGATACATTCAGAGACATAAATGCAGATACTCCTTTACCAAGGATTAACAGACAGGCAATACAGGAATATTTTGAAAACTAAGTACCTATATTGATTGATTAAACCTTTAGGAGAATTACTTACTACATAGATTAGTTAATATAGTTTATATTACGACGCTTTTATTTTGATGACAATAATTTTATTTATTAGATAATAATCTTGATTGTTTTGTTTTATAGATATAGTACCCAGCCTAAACGACAGCTTCTTTGCTAATCTAATCCTCTTCTGTGAAATGCGCAGCAGATAATCTTGCAGTACTACTTGCCTTAAAGTTTTTAATACGTAACGCCAATTCCCATTGTTGTCTGCCCTTACTTTCTTTAGGAAATAAATATACTCCTCAGTTTTTACAAGTTAACGCACTACATTGAGGCATTTTGGACAAAATTACGGAGAATAGGAAAGCTAAACTTAGTATATTGCAAAAATCCATACGATTTGACAGCTAATATATCAAAACAAGGTACAGTCGATTGTGTGCCATCTATCGTGATAAAAAGTTAGTTAGTTTTCCTCCCCATTTGTAATACAGAACTTATCGCAACATTTTTGAAAGAAGCCCAAGGAATTAGTTTCCATTGCCCACTATGTAACTTACAACGACAACATTGTTTTTGAGGAGACTAAACTTAAATTGTCTGTTTTGTAAAATTGCAGTTTCCAATACAATCTTATACAAATGTATCTCCATAACTACACAACGTAGGAACTTGATCTTCTTTGATATTGACAGCTTATTAATTCCAAATAATTATGGTATGCATAACTCCATACACACCACAAGGTACCTTTACCCGTGGAACGTCACATATGAAGAATTTGAATAAATAACGTGTGACACGACTCGCAGGCCCAACTCGTAACTCAAAAACTACTGAATTTCGCTACTATGACGTCCTGCAAGAAGAATACGTCGAGCTACCAGTTAGTAACTCGGCGCCAGTAACTCTGTTCCATACTCAGCGTGCAGCGTGCTCTCCATTCTGTCAGTGGTCTGTTCTCAACATGGACCTAATTTATAAGTTACAACAACGTAGTAGCAACGGTTCTGTAGTGGTACCCTAAAGTTAGTTTGTACTATATAGTTTCTGTGATCCCATGCACGTCCCTTGCTGTCAAAATGTTAATAATGTCAGTGCTGACATTGCTTATCAAATGTCAATTCAGGCGAAAGAAATAAAAAAAAAAATATATATCAAATGTCAAACTACAAATTTTGATCTGCCAGGAAAAAAAAAGCGCGGGAAAGTTAAGGAAAGGCGCGTTTCTTGAAAAAAATTTCAAATCTATTTTATTTTATTGCTACCTTTTGCATAATAACTAATACTAATACTACATAACTACTTAATGGTAGTTTGTTGTGATGGGGAAGGTTAAGAAGAGGAAGAAAAGTGGGACGGATCCCCTCGAAGATGATGCCGACAATGGGTCGTTGCGCTCCATGCAGTCGGCCACATCAGATGCTGTAAATGAAAAGGATACGGATAAGTACCTTGAATATAGAGTATCTGATTACACCCGGTCTTATCCAGAGTCTGGTGGAAACTATGAATATATTGTTTTCATCGAAAGTCTGAATCAAGTCCCGATCGGTGACCGCGATATGATGTCGTTAGCCACTAACTTCAAGAGGTATAACAAAGGGGTTAAGCAACTAATTAGAATGAATCGGCACAAAGTTGGCGTTATTTTCGAACGTCCGTCATTTGCCAATGCTGCGCTCATAAATAAAAAGTTTTTGGATAATTTTAAACTCAAAGCCAGCATTCCAGCCTCGGCTACAGAAATTACTGGAATCATACAGCATGTCCCGATTGATCTGTCAAATGAGCAAATCTATTCAGCTATATCCAGCTCCAAAAATATAATATCGGTCAAAAGATTTATGCGTCGGACTATTACAGGAAATAAAGTCTCCTTTGAACCTATGAAGACAGTGAGCATCACCTTTTCGTGCGTCTCCTTGCCCGACAGCGTGGATCTAAACAGCTGGCGGTTTGAGGTACGGCCGTACATCCCGCCGGTAAAGCAGTGTCTGCAGTGTCTGAGGTATGGACATATTGCTAAATTTTGCAAAAACAGCATCAGGTGTTCTATATGCGGAAAAGATCACAGCTATAAAGAATGTACGATTGCCCCAACAGAAGCTACATGCTGCCAATGTAAAGGAAATCATATTGCTATTTCTGCAGAATGTCCTGTCAAAAAAGCTAAGATACAAGAAAATAAAAATAAAATTCAGAAAAGATCATATGCTGACGTGTTAAATGAGAAGTCATTCCCTCCTTTAACTAACAAAAACCCTGCTGAACAACTTAAATTTCTAATACAAACAGATCAAATACAAAACATTTTAATTCAGACCCTTCTTACTTTAATTTCACAAAATCGGAACAAAGAAAGTTCCATTACAAATGAAAATATTAAAAAAGTTCTCTTAGCAACAATACAGAGTGATAATAACATTAAACAATCTTAATTATGGATCAGTTAAATATTGTACAGTGGAATGCTCAGAGTATTCGTAGTAATCAACATATTTTTTCTCATTTTTTAATTGAGAACAATATTCATGTAGCTTTACTTTGTGAAACTTGGCTTAAGCCTGAGATGCGTTTTAATATAAAATATTATAACACTGTTAGATTAGATTCTGGTAATAGTCATAATGGCGTAGCTATATTAATACATAATTCATTACAGTTCAAAAAAATTGATACTTCATATGATGACTCTATACAAAATATTGCAATACGTTTAAAATATGGTGCTAAGGAGCTTTCTTTGGTGTCATTTTATAGTCCTGGTAATTGTCATCCATCCTTTTCTAAATCAAAGCTGGATAATTTAATCCAAAGTATTCCTGGTCCTGTTTTGATTGGTGGGGATTTCAATGCCCATCATTCGGCCTGGGGCTGTAGTGCACAGTGCAGTCGTGGTATTGACGTTCTTGAAAGTATCAATGGTAACAATCTTGTGTTGCTGAATAACGGAGATATGACTACATTAGGCTCAGATAGGTGGCAGAGAAACGCCCTTGATTTAACCTTAGTATCACCCTCGTTGGCTTTGTCTTGTCACTGGTCAGTGCATGATGTTCCTCTAGGTGGATATCATTTGCCTGTAATTACAAAAATAGTATTTAATAATTTTATTTCTTCATCCAATGATCTTTCAAATCTGCCTGTTCATGTAAATTTCAAACTAGTTAATTGGGAACTTTACACAGCTCAAGTAGATAATCTATTACAAAATTTTGTGGTTATTCATCAAAACCCTTTACAAACTTATAAAGAACTTATTCTTATCTTAAATAAAGCTGTACAGAATTCTGTTCCATGTTCTGATATTTCTCATATGCAAAGTACCTCTAGTGCCTCACTCAATACACCTAGAACTCATAAAAAGAAAAAACGCAGTCCACTTCCATGGTGGAATAACAACTGTACTAGGGTTGTAGAAGATGCTAAGAATGCTTATATACAGTTTAAACATGACCCCTCACAAGCAAACTATGTTGAATTTAAAAGGCGACAAGCTGTTAAAAAGTTGATTTTAAAAAGAGAGAGGTATTTGAGTTGGGTAACTTTGTGTGAGTCTTTTAACAGAACAACTCCTTTAAGTAAAATATGGGGTATTTCTAGAAAGTTTAATAGAACATATGTACCATCTTGCAATAATGTATATCCATGGATTTTTGATTTTCTTAAAAAATTCACACCTGATACTGTAGAGGCCCCCTTTCATTCACATGACCATTTACCAACAGCAGCATGCTCAAATTATTTAACCGATCCATTTACTATGCAAGAATTGAAAGCTGCAATTTTTTCCAGGCGTGATACAGCTTTTGGCCTAGATTGTATACCATATAAAATGCTTAAGAATGTTTCATTGCAAGCCTTATTTTTGGTTTTAAAAGTTTTTAACTTACTTTGGCTTAATGAAACTATACCTCTAGACTGGAAAATGGACTGTCTTATTCCAATCTTAAAACCTAATAAAGACAAAAACAAACCTGACTCATACAGACCTATAGCTTTGACCTCTTGTGTAGGAAAGATTTATGAGCAATTGATAAAGCAAAGACTAGAATTTTACATAGAAAGTAATAATTTATTACCTTCTAATCAGCTTGGATTTCGTAGAGGAAGGTCAACACATGAAACTATTTCTCATTTGCATCTTGATATTTTTAATGCTCGTAAAATGGAACATGAGTTTGTTGCTGTTTTTGTTGACATCGTTGGTGCTTTCAATAATGTCAATCATCACATTTTGTCACTTGAACTCCGCTCACTAGGCATACCTGAAAAAATAGTTTCGTGGGTTTTTAATTTTTTGCATGGTAGAGAAGTTTATGTCAAAGTGGATAAGCAGTTAATTGGACCCCGTTTTTCATATAAAGGGGTGTGTCAAGGTGGTATTATGAGTCCATTGATTTATGTGCTTTATATGCATAGACTTAATATGATTTTGGGTAGTAAAGTACTGAATTTACAATTTGCTGATGATTTGGTTATTTATACATCCGGTCCAGATATGGATGAGATTAAGAGTAATATTAATGGGGCTTTGAAAAATATGAGTAAATATTTTCACTATTTAAATTTAGAAATTAGTCCAGACAAATCAAAAGTTATTGTTTTTAGTGAAATAGATTTTGATTTAGAAATTTTTTATGATAACTTTGAACTTACCACTGTTAATGAATTTAAGTACTTAGGAGTAATTTTTTCTGCCAATCTTACATGGAATAAATATGTTGATTACATACTTGGTAAAGCAAATAAAGCATACAATTTTATAAAATCTGTCTCAGTACATGCTGATCCTAAAATTCTGTTAATGTTATACAAATCTTTAGTCCGTAGTCATTTTGAATACGGCTTTTTGTGTTTTGGGTCTGATCAGAGACTTATCCGTAAACTTGATATCTTACAGAATCATAACTTGCGTTGCATTACAGGTGCCATGAAAACAACACCTATCAACTCCTTACAAGTAGAGTGTAATATTCCTCCACTGAAAATTAGATTTCAGTACTTAAAATCTAAATTCCTTTTAAAGCTTTTGTCATTTCATAACCACCCTCTTTACAGAAAACTTTTATTTTATCATACAGTTTATAATCCTTCAAATAATATTAACATTCCCTATTTACTTCATGATTTCTCTAATACAATTACACCTATTCAGCAACATGAACTTTACAAATGTAATGACACTTGGACATGTTATTCTGGCAAGTACAATAGTAAATTTATAGATATGAATATTGTTATAAAGCATGATTTGAAAACCAAGGAAGAGGTGTATCAGTTATTACAGGAACATTCTGGCTATCGATGTATATTCACTGATGCTTCTAAGAGCAGTACAAATGTCGCAATGGCTATTTACATACCTTCTACTAAGACTGGTCATGGTGTAAGGTTGCCTGATGTTTTAACTATATTTTCTGCTGAGGCGATGGCTATTTCAGCTGCTTTGGATTTCATAAGTGAAAATAACTCTGGCATCATTTCTTGGCTTATTGTAACGGACAGCATGAGTGTTCTTAAGGCATTGGATAACAACAAACTGGATGCTTCTACAAACTACATTATATATTGCATCAAAGAAAAGTATTTTACACTTCAATCAAGAGACTTTGATATCAAATTTTTGTGGACTCCTTCGCACATCGGAGTCAGTGGCAATGAAAATGCAGACACTTTAGCGAGAGCCATTGTTGACATAGGAAATGCAGAAATTAAAAGTGTTGCCATACCTTGTTCAGACTTATTACCTATGATCAAGGAAGATAATATTCGATGTTGGCTTGAAAATTGGCAGGAGACTTTGCAAATAAAAGGCACTTGGTATGCAAAAATAAATACAGTTATTGGTTTAGCTCCTTGGTTTACGAAGGCACAATTTCACAAAAGCAAACAGTTTTATTCTTTAATTAATCGGCTAAGATTTGGACATGGACGTTTTAATGCTCATCTGGCCAGAATGAAGTTAATAACTTCCCCTAAATGCACTGATTGCAACCTCGATAAAGATCAAACCCTTAATCACATTACTTTTGAATGCCCAGCGCACAATGTGAATCGTTTAATATTGATTGACAAATTGCTTGAGATTTACAAAACACCGGCAAACCTCCCGCGCGACATTCAAGGATTGCTGGAAAATTCTTCTACATTTAATCCTTTATTTAATTTTATTACATCTAGTGGGTGTAAAATTTGATTGGGATATATAATTTTACATACATACATATAATTACATACATGGCTTACATGGCTATGACATTGAATTGACATAACTCTTGGAAATGACTACACTACATGGAAATGACGATAAAATGTGGATTTGACAAAGAAAAAAAATTGGATTGACAAACATGAAAAAAAGAAGACATGGCATATGCCTTGATTAAGAATTTACTGATGACTTGGCTTTGGCCTTACTTTTATTTTAAATAGAAGAATAAGAAAATATGACGAGGCTGAATGGTCTATAGATCGATGCCTGCCTTTTAATACAGGCGAAAGAAAAAAAAAAAAAAAAAAAAAAAGATCTGCCAGTTTGAAGTTTTGAAGTCAGTCAACAAAAACTTAATTTTCATTGGTTTTGTAGACAAAAATTAACGAATTTGGTTATCAACTTGATTTCAATTGATTTTTCATAGATCTCATAAAATTCTAATCCAGAATCATAATCAGAGAATATAATAATGAGTCCTAGAAGAAAAAAAGCTAAACTGTCTCCACGAAAGAACAATAATTTAAAGCGGGAAAGTAATGCTGAAGAGGTATCTTGCAAGCGTCAAAAAGCTGTTCATAGCGAAGAAGATGAACTAAAGGCTAGAAAGAAGAAAAACTTCGTCGAAGCATGCAGACAAGTCTCCTGTAGTGCCTATTCCGATCACCGTGCGAGATTGTTGTTAATATATTATGTTCCGTCTTGTATGAAGAAAAGGGTTTGCAAACATAATGATAACACTGGAGTAAGTACCAATATGCCGTAGAACAAGTAGTATTATGTACATTAAGTATTATGGTACTTACTGAAATCAAATCCTGAACTTCAGGCTAGTCTCATGCCACCGAAAGTTTCAGTGAACCTATTGAGCATGACCATGGTGATTTCAATGAAATCTTCAATGAAATACTTAGTAAAATCTTTAAATGTTATCTGATACTGCTTTCTGTACTTCAATTATTGTAGAAATTATACTATGGGATTGTTATATTTCAGATAGACATCAAAGAAATACCACATTATGCGGAAGAGTCATTCACAATAGAAATGAAGAATAACATGTGGTATGAAGCTTTAGAAGTTTGCCAAATGTGCATAACTCCCGTTCAGTATTTATCAGCAAATGTACTTAAAGAGGTTGTCGAAATTATGTTGGTAAATATACCTAAGTACTTATCTGTAATTTTTATTTTTTCCAAATAATAGGTGAAAATGCTAACACCACTTTGGTCTTTGATTTTCATTAATTTATCAATATTGTTACATTTCAGAATGTACATGAGGATGAGTCATCTGAACATACAGTGGCTCACATCATAGACAAGTGCCAACAGGTACTGTCTCAAAACTTTAGCACTCATCCACCATGCAATAAAAGTTTAAAGAGCTGTTACAACTCTTTCCTAACATCACCCATGGATCACAAGGAGAAGACGTATACCAACAGAGTACAATATGAATACAAGAGTGGCATTGTAAAGTATTGCATGAATAGATTGGAGAATGAAATCAGTTCTGACAGCCAAGATGGCCCTTTAATTAATAAGTGTGAGAATATTCCAGAAGAAATGAAACAAAGTCTGAAAGGCCTACATTGGCAAAAAGAGAAATTTGAAATTTTTGAACTTCTGAATAGACCAGACAGGATTGAAAGATTGATGGCTGTACTAGAAAGTGTTGTAGAATTATTACAGTTTGATTTAGGCATTTGGCAGTCAAGGTATAAGAAATGATCTATTTTGCTGATTTAAATACTGAAAAAATAAAGATTTTTATGATTAATAATATTAGGTAAACTTAGCAAAAAAAGTTACTTGCCACAATTAAGTAATTGTTCTACTGCAATCATAAATGAAAACAAATTATTTTTCAGGCACACCAATAATTTAGTGAGACATATCATGAGGTCACA
This sequence comes from Dicycla oo, assembly GCA_948252095.1. Lineage (NCBI taxonomy): Eukaryota > Metazoa > Arthropoda > Insecta > Lepidoptera > Noctuidae > Dicycla > Dicycla oo. Next base: position 23,576,721 of record OX411714.1, read on the forward strand.
CAAGCCTCTAATGGCACATGTCTTATGGTCAGAGGTCCTGTACACGGGTGGTGTAACTGCCAACTGCAGACAAATAATGAGGCTCTTTGTGCATCTAATACATCTACGGTACCCAGACTCCATGATAAGAATTATTACGGTAAGTCCTTGTAGTACTCACCAGTAGTTTCTGAGGCTAGACAAAAACATCAAAGTTGAATGTTAGGTATTGTAGACTCGTCCTGACTGCACTATCTATACATATTATAAATTAAAGTCCCTTTTCGTGTCTGTAATTGCATTGCATCGTTGCGGTCACGCGCAACTTAGATTTTGCTGCTGAAAAATTTTAAAATTCCACTGAGATTTATTTATCGTACTATCAAACGATTCAAGATTAGAAGATAAAAAAAGGAGCGGTCGACCTCGTACTTTTCGGACTCCATCGGTCATCAAAGCAGTGAAGGCGCGAATCCAACGAAATCCTGTCTGCAAGCAAAAATGCTGGCTCTGCAGATGGGACTAAGCAGAACTACTGTTAAAAGGGTATTATATGAAGAGCTAGGACTGCATACTTATAGAAAAAAACAGCACATCTTCTTAACGCACGGCTGAAGAAAATCAGACTCGAAAGAAGCCGGGTTTGGTTAAGGCAGTACGCGGGAAAAAAATACCGCGAAATACTTTTTTCAGGCAAAAAAATTTTTACTGTGGAGGAGAGTTTCAACAAACAAAATGATAAAGTGTATGCACACTCTAGTGAAGAAGCGAGCAGACGTGTCCCACGTGTTCAGCCTGCTCATCAGCCTTCGGCATTCATGCTTTGGCTTGGGGTGTCCTATGTCCAACAGAGGTGTTTTTTTTTTTTTTTTGTGAAAAAGGAGTGAAAACCTGCCCTTGAAAAGTGCCCTTGTATATCAAAACACAGTCCTAACAAACATTGTGGAACCTCTTTCACAAACAATGTTCGAAAACAAGCACTGGGTATTCCAGCTGGATTCTGCGCCGGCTCATTAATTTGATGTATAAATGGTTGTAGAGCGTAACTTATTGTGTCAGTTGTTTAACTTTCCATATGTGACAAAACTTATGACCAGACTACTTGTAATAGTTGTAATAATGTAATCTCAATGTTTTTGACATGTGCAAAGCAGGGGTTGGGTGAAGTTGAAGCTATATTTAAGTAATGAATTTACTAAAAACTGTTTTATTTATGTTTCAGACCTGGCTAAATATAATGATTCAAACATTTTATCTCTGTGAGCAAAACTCAAACAGTGACTATCCAAACACATCAACATTTTGCACAAGATTTGCAAATGAATTCTACAAAATAATCTCAGGTTTGTACCTATGTAATAGTGTACTGTCCATTACATGCATTTATTCAGCCTATCATGGTCCACTCGTGTGTTTTAGTACAAAGGGCTGTACATACATACTATAGTCATTTGCAGATTAGGTCAATGTAACAAACAGTATTAGTTGCACCACACATGGTTCAAAATTGCTTGTCAATTTACATGACAATATGCTTTTATGATTCAAAAGATCTTTAATTCGAAGTATATTTTTAACCGACTTCAAAAAACGGAGGAACCTCCTTCTTTTTTTGGAGTAGGTTAAAAATATACTGACAACCCCAGCCAGCGAATTTTTTTTTTTCATGTTTGTACCCGATTTCTTCGTGATTACTGGGGCGGTTTACGTGATTCTTCTTTCATTTGGTATAGTTCGCGTGTAAGAACTTTGCCGCTCTGAAACCAGACTTTCTGATGCGCATGGCATGACGCATTGCTGTTTTAGTATAGTTCGCGTCAAATAATTTGGCCGCTCTGAAACCAAGCTTTCCGATGCGCATGGCATGGCGCGCTGCTGTTTTAGTATAAATATTGACTACTGCGCAGTTATTTGCGCGAACTTCAGAGCGGCAAACTTACATGGCGCGAACTTTATAGAGGAAATCGCGATGTGGTCTCATATAAATTTTTACTAACTTTGCTCAGGTTGATAATCTGAGGCCAAACGAAGGTACGCAAAATGAGTTCAACTCATTATGTGTCGCACAAACAGGACTTTAGTATGAAACCGCATGCAGCGTAAATTCCGCGACTCATTTTACGCGACTCATTGCTCAAAAAATTACGTTCATTTGGCCTCAGCCTTAGTGGGAAGTAGACAGGTGTTGTGTTCTAAAATAAATTGAATAAAAATAATTTTCAGAAATGCCGCATGAATCCATTAACAGGATTTTGGAAAGGATTGAACCAGCATATATGAGACATATTATTGGCATGTTACATATACAGAAGTTAACCAAAACAAATAATGACTGCATTATAAGCATTTTAATTAACAATATCAAAGAATTACAGTCAGGAATATATCCACCAGATGATACTGAAATAAAAATCGCCAAGAAGTTATTTTTTAAACCCAAGAAAATAAAAAGAATAATTAATTATGTGATCAAAAATTGCATGTCGCCTGAGAATGAGGAGAAAATACAATATGCTAAATTTGATATAAAAGAATTAAAATTTCTGTTACAAAGTACTACTGACCATTTCAGCCTTAGTCATCTTGTTCACACTCAGTATACAACATTAGAAGCCTATTTAGATACATATGATGTACAAAGTGTGGAGGAAACATGGAATAAATTAAACAATCAAATGTCTGATGGCGATGATACTCAAACACATACCCAAACATTACCTGAAAATAGCTCATATTATGTCACTGAAGAATTAATCAAAAAGTACAGGCATTTAATGAAGACAATCAAGGAATTACAGATAGTATTTCATGATTTGAAGACCAATGGAGATTTGCCAGAGATGTTGGAAATTTTTACAAATATAGAACTCTTAGAACCGTAAGGTAAACCTGTGATAAATGTATAAATATTGGTACATTACAATACAGCACAACTTTAGGCTATGATAGTCGAGTTCACTAATATGTAGGCAGTGACAATGTTTCAAAATATTGTAAGCGTTAAAATAATCATATAGTTCTATACTAACTTAGATATCAATAAAATGTTATCATATAAACTATTCATAAGTATGTTACAGTAGCGCAGCCAAAAATATCTGACTACTCTTCGAAACATAAATATCTAAATACTCTAGATTTCAATATATTTGGTGCAACCTATGATTCGTAAATATCTATGTGCTTTGTGTATGCAACTAAATGGCCTTTATCATTAAATTCGATCTGATAATGTTGCACAGTAGCTGTACCTTTATTATTTAATGAATTAAGTTTTAGGAAATCTTAGGGTGAATGCCGACTATACCTACCTATTTGTTTAAAACTTTTCAGTCGGTTTTAAAAATAAAAATAACATCGTATTTCATTTTTATTTTATTATTCTTAAATTTTTATTTTGTTCTTCTGAAAACCTAACATTTAAAAGAAAAAATATTAGAATAGGATATATACTTCTGTAAAGAGATTGTTAAAAAAAATTAAGACAAGTATTCAAGACATATCAGATTGTCAAGACGTTTTTCATAGAAAAATTACATAGATATTTGTGAACCTAACTTTGCATTCAATAATATGAACAAAGGGATTGCGCACAATTTTTAGAGTATTTGTCTGTAGCAATATTATTGATATAATGTAGTCACATATTTATGATGTCACAGATAGTTTACAATTTATTAGAAGGCAAAGCTGTTTAGAGCTTTATGTAACTTACCATTGCCTTTTTGATTCATGAACATTCTCAGATATTAAAGAACTCGACTGTACATAGACAAATATCAAATGATTTTACAAAAACATTATTGGGTATGTTTTCTAATCAGTTTTCAGAGTTGTTATTTAAAGGCGACAAAAAGTTTTTATTATAGTTTGCATTTTTTTTTTTTGCAATTCTTTAATATGGTCAAGTAAAGCTTCTTGAACAAGAACGACTTTGGGCCTGAATTCCTCCTACGCCGGTGATGTCGGTCACGTACATCAGCGATAAATAAATAATAAAATACTCTACGGTACGACATTCGCATAGCGACTGTCACGCACACTTTGCTTTCAGCTGATCGTCGGTAACAGAATGAGGGCGCTCGCACAATTCCATGCTCGTCAGTGGACGCGCGCGATACGCGGCACGCCAACGAACACGCCGCTGACGTCAGCGTCGCAGTGTGGTGCTATATAGAGCACAATGCATAGTCGTACGCTCGACCGACATGAGCGCATGAGGAATGCAGGCCTGCATTCCTCATGCGTCGTACGTCGGTCGACTGGCGAGTATGGAATTGTGCGAGTGCTCTCAGTCTGTTATCGATGATAACCTGAATGCCGTGTGCGTGACAGTCGTCGAGTCGCTATGAATATCGCACCGTAGAGCGGTCGGTATCGCAAGTACGGTATTTTATTATTTATTTCTCGCTGACGTAGGCGAACAACCGTACGCGACCGACATCTGCTAGCAGCTAATGTCGGTATTGTCGGTCGCGTACGTAATTTATTTTTGCTGAATCTGTGCAGAGAGATACAGACACGCCTGTTTGTTTCCATAGCAACCTGGCGGCTAGCAAGGTCGAAGAACGGGTGCCTAGGCTTTCCGTATGTTAGTTCACTCCCAAATATAAGGATTCATCCTGGCATTTATCTTTATTGTCAATAGGCACTTCAGCCTGCCACTTGCAGTGTGCACACGCACATCATCGTAGAGCTCGTCTAAGCTAAGCTGAAATAACGCGCCCCACTACACTACCGTACGTGTACAGTACGGCTGAAATATTATCTTGGTAAGTTCGAACTTCGTGCAGAAGTCTGCGCAGTAACATTTTTTAGGAACCAAGTAGTGACATGAGGCGAGTGTGAGAACATGCATGAAAGTTCGTAGTGCCTATGTACAGACTTGCCAAGATATTTCGGTAGTGTATGTATACTAATTTAAGTAGTCGAGCGCGTCATTTCAGCTTAGACGAGCTCTAACTAAACAAGCAACAGTAGCAGTTTCTTGTTGTTGTTCCACCCACAAGTTATTAAACTTCCTAAACTCACGTCAATTCTTAACTAAATTAAGTTTGGTTAAATACTCAAACTGCATGTGCAACTTTGGAGGTAACAGAGGTTTACGAATTTTGTCTATGTAACCTTAAGTTGTGTTGTTTGTACTATACAATCTTGGGACCACAGTAATTATTGCAGTAAGATTTGTTGATTATAAATATTGGCAGTGCCATAATTAATTATTGTTGAGGGTCAACTAGTCTGTTTTAGTCGAGACAAAATGAAACAACCTCTCAGTTTTTGTATTTTTGTACTGTGGTTGCCTAGCCTTTTCTCAACTACGTTGGAATCGGCTTGCAGCCTAACCAGATGTAGCTGAATACCAGTATTCTACATGGAACATATTTTTGTATTATTTTATATTGTAACTTGTTTCTATACAGTAACATTCAAACATTCCATTGTTTATCTCCAGAAAAACCCAAATATAGCTAATAAAATGTGAATATCGACCAATAGAAATTGATTTATATTCCCACCTAAATTGCTACAATGGCGACATTAATTTAACACACGAGTAGGGCTAGTGGCCAGTAATCATAAAAATATAATAAGATAAATTAATTCGTATATTGAATTTTTGTAATTGCAACCAAACTAAATAATAACCAAAATTAGGATCACTATACAAAAAAAAAAAAAAAATAATTCATGAAGCTACTACAGAAAGGCTGTTGACACCTTTTGTTCATCGGTTTGCCTATTGTTCTGAGCCAGCTAGTAAGTAGCTTCATGAATGAATGTTTTGCACAGAGTGATCCCAATTTTAATTATTATTTAATTTGTTTGAAATTTAAAAAAATTCTATTTACAAATTGTTTTATCTTAATATCATTTTTATGATTACTGGTCATTAGCCCTACCCGTGTGTTAAATTAATGTCGCCAAAGTAGTACCACGTTGTTGATTGATACACTAATTCTGTCACTCCCTTATTGGACCAGTCACATTTAATTCAGAAAAGTTCGGTTTTTCTGAAAATTAACCATGGAACTTTTGAATGTTGTTGTACTGTATAACTGTACCTACCTATTATGAATAAGAGTATTGAGTAGTGAACTTCACTACACAATAATAAAAAAATCTGCCTAGCCTTTTCCCAACTATGTTGGGGTCGGCTTCCAGTCTAACCGGATGCAGCTGAATACCAGTATTTTACATAGAGTGACTGCCTATCTGACACAACCCAGTTATTGGGTAATACGATACCCCTTGGTAAGACTGGTTGTCAGACTTTTGGGCTTCTGACGACCCATAACGACTGCCAAAGATGCATGAATGAAAGCCGGGACGTTGGTCCCGGCTGTCATTCAATTCAATGTCAAGCCGTTGGGCTTAACATGCTTTCTGAGGCACGGAGGTCTCGGTATGTAAAGATAGCGTAAGCGTAGCTTAACCTGATGGATCGACCCATGCGGCTGTTATTACTTAGCCACGATCTCCACTACACAATAATACTTATTCATAATAGGTACATATTCTGACCTTAAAACACCAATATGAATCCTACTTTTGAACCCACCAATGCTGTATTACTACATTTTAAAAAGGGCTACTAAGTATTACACTGTAATTATGTTACATAATTTCTTTAGTCTTATATCTTAATTATGTTATACTGTTGCATTGCAGAAAATGGTAAATTTTCATTTATCTGCTATGATTGTGTAACCTAAGAATAAATAAAACTAAAAGTTACTACACTATTATTGTTTAATTAATATTTTGGCATAAAATGTCCTCTGGCTTTCTTGGATCGCTTAGCTTTTTCAATATCTACATTAGGGTATTCTGCTTTCAGTGTCTCCATACTCATGTTGGGGAAGCGTTTCATTAAATGCTGCACATGACTGAAGTCCCTGTTGCGTGCTTTCCTTTCAGCATTATACTCCTTTTCTTTGTACAGTCTGTAGAACTTCTTGACAGCTGCACTGGTTATAAAGCCATTTTCCAGGTATGGCCTCACCCAACGTGTATTCATGAACTTGGGGATATAGTACTCCCGCTTCTGATGCTTATCTGGTAAACCAAAGAGGTTCACCACATCCTCAACAGGTCGTTCTCCAGTTTCTCCTGTCTCAAGCTTGTAATAAGCGACGTTGCGTTCTCTTATAACAGTTTCTATGTTATTCATTGATTCTTGAACTTTGTCGATTCTTTCAGGATTAGGAAACATTCTCATTTTATTATTACATTCATGTTCCATTGTGTACAACATATTCCGTTCTTTTAACAGTACATACCACAATTTGTGTAAATCTGTATTCGATTTTATTCTTAATTCATCCAATTTCCAGGATCTACCAACTCTAATATTCGTTTCTACCCAATTTTTCTTGGCGTCGAAAAACTCCATTAGGTCGTTAGTAGGATTTGTAGTGTGTACATCTCGTCTGGTGATTGTAGCAGCTGCAACTTTGATGACATTCTGAGAGCGCAAACATCGGGTTATAGTACTTCTCAGCAAATTACTTATCATCGTAGTATTCATTTTACAATTTTTATGATTAAATAATAGACAATTAGACAGAGACCACTTTTAGGTTAATTTGATTAACCTACTCCCCAAATGCCAAATCAAGTTTGACATTGACATTAATGACATTTATGGGCCAGTTCTGAAATTATTTCTACTAGCTTTAGCCCACGGCTTCGACTGTATGCCTTTCATCCAAATCCGTTAAGGCGTGAAAAGGACAGAGAGATAATACCTACATTAAAATAATATTAATTATTATTAATTTGATATTATCCCCATTAATTTGAAATACTGTAGCGTACAATTCACCACGTATAGGTACGTACCTATCTACAGGTTAGCCAAGATCTTCGAGGCCCAAACTAAGACCTTCAATTATTTTTAAGTGTTTTTTTTACCTACGGTCTTTTTTGCTAAGTTTGAGTTCGTCTGGTGTAAAAAAATATATACCCATGTTTTTTAAAACTTGTCTACTTAATTAGGATTCCAAAATGGTAAGTACTTACATCAATATTTCATATCTTTTTTAGATACAGAGTTTTTTTTTACAGATTTTTTTTTTTCATTTTCAGATAAAAATCCACATAAGGTAAAGTACCTGTAAAACACATCTTAAACCACGTTTATTTAAAAATATTATGCAGAAATCAGATGGTGAAAATTCCTTCATTTGTGAATACGGACGGTGGCCGAGGAAGTGACCAAAGGTGGAAAATTTTCAAAATATTATTTAATAAACCTGTATAACCGTGGTTTCTGTTTTTAAGTTGTATGTTGTTTTTTTCTTCGGTGGGACACATCCTACACAATTTACCATGCGGTCGGTAGGTATTTGACATTTTTAGGCGCCATCTGAGATCAGCGTTTACTTGCCATTGCCAGCCCCGTTAGGTTTCCCATACAAATTTTCATCCCATAGATCACCCCATTTAGGATAACTTTTAGACAAAAAGTAGCCTATGTCCTTTCCCTGGATGCCATCTATGTATATCTTTGCCTTTTATCCTTTCCGTAGTTTAGGGGTGAAAAGGTAACAGACAAATAGACCATAGTTACCGGACTGAAGTAAGTATTTCAGGAGTTTTATTAAATTATGAAATGATTCATAATGTTTACTATTGTTATAAGTGACCTACCTTTGTTATTATTACCTACCCATAGCTGTTATTATCAATTAGATAATTATAAAGAGCAGAAAGTACAAAATATTTTAGAACGATATAATTTTGACAGCATGGTGTACGTTTAGTTTATACATACTCGTTCTGTTATATAAAAGGTTTTACAGACTACAAATTACAAAACCGTTAGAAATAAATAACACTTATAAAAAAACACTTATATAAAACACTTTATAAAAACCCACATCAGTCCTGGATCTGGAAGTCTTTGCCCGCCAGTGGGTAAGTAACAGTAAGTTTTTTTAAAAAGAAGTCCAACAGTTTCTTTAGATAATGTTTTCCATGATGAATCGAATATAATCATTATGTTATGATGACAGAAAGAAAATATCTTGACAGACGAAACTTGAAAGGAACAACTAAACGTAAGAGTTGAATAATGTCGTGGATGGAGTGGTTGAAGGGACGCATTTTCTTCGGTTCTATGTGAAATCACAATGAAAACAAATTAAAATAATCGATTTATATAAGTGCATTTTGATGTGCTCCCGTTGTTTACATGACTAAAGTACGGAACAATTTGTGTAGTGTATGTTATTTTTGAAGATTCCATCATCGTAGAGGAAGCTTTTTGAAAGGTACAAACATCATTCACTTGTTTTATTTTTACGAAACTTTTGTTTAGTTTATAATATTTTTTACCTGTCCTTGGTGTTGGTTTATTGTTGAGATATTTCCGTCTATTAAGATATTGTGATTTTAAAATCTCATTGCCGTGTTTTTTAATTTTTTGTAATCCATCAATGTAAACAATAATTCGTATGACTAACTTCGTACCTAGTTATAGTGTATGACTCTACACTAGTCGTTATGAAAAAATATTTAATTCACTAGACTACTGTGTTTGTGTAGATTTTGACACAACATAACCATTGCTGTTTTTACAATAAATTAATTTATGCCTATATAAAAAAAAGCTTGTGGCTAAGTAATATCAGCCGCACGGGTCGATCCATCAGGTTAAGCTACGCTTGCCGGGATCGGTCCATAGATGGGTGACGATCTTTACATACCGAGACCCCTCCGTGCTTGGAAAACACATTAAGCTGTTGGTCCCGGCTGTCATTTGTGGATCTCTGATAGTTGTTACGGGTCATCAGAAGTTCGAAAGTCTGATAACCAGTCTTACCAAGGGGTATCATCTTGCCCATTTAGTGGGTTGTGGAGGTCAGATAGGCAGTCGCTCCATGTAAAATACATAATTCCTGCATCTGGTTAGACTGTAATCCGACCCCAACATAGTTGGGAAAAGGCTAAGCAGATTGAATTAAATTAAAATATAGCCAAACTATACTTCTGATATTTATCCTTTCTAAAACTATCTCTTAGTCAAGAGCTTTATTAAAAAAAGTTGTCTATAGGTACTGACTTACTTGCTACTTGATGTATCAACGAGAATAATGTCACGCCTAATCTAAATACAACTGCAGAGCCGGTAGCGCTGGAGAAGATGTGAATCTCAACATGCTTTGGAATTTTTTACTTTTTGTAAAAAAATTATTACTTACCTACATGTTGAGTTTTAGGGGTTTATGGGTTATGTAAAGGGGGTCGAAATTTTTATTATTTTTATTTTTGCGATAGGACACACCGTTTTAGAGATATAAGCAAAACAAGAGAAAAAAATATTTTGTAGATAACCAGCCGACTTTATTCGCGACGGCCAGACTTAAATAGGAATTAAGTTTTCTACTATCTTTAGCATGGCGATTACAATGTTTTCACTACCCTGGACAATTAATTACCTACCTACCTATCAGTGGTCAATGTGATTTGGGATAGACAGTTTGGGATAGAAAACTTTCTTCCGAAATAGTCTACATAAAAAGGACCTAGATAAAGATGTTACGAACGAAATACAAAACGACAAATTGTAGGTTTATTTTTCTTAAAAAAATACAAAAAAAAAAAAAAATTGTTATTTTTTCAAAACATCAAGCATTTCAGTTTGAAAGAAACCTGTTTCTTTCCAAAGGATTCTTACGTTAATTTTTCAATGCGAAAAAACGGAAAAACCACAATTTGTTTATTTTGTGAAAAAAAAACCCATTGTTTTTTTTAGTGAAAAAAAAAATTTTTTTTTAGGCATTTTCAACGCTATTCCTAAATACAGAACATAGTTCTATACCTATTTAGATAACAGGAAAACTTATAAAAAGTCTATGGTCTTTAAATAACATGGTAAATCTCTCAATATTGTACATACAAACTTACATAATTATGCAGTTGGAATGTATGGGAAGGACATGTTTTTCAACTACAATGTTAAGATTGTCCTTGGTTCAGTATTAACACATTATCTGCTTAATTCTTTATGCAAACGCTTCTTTATGCTACACCCTTACCGACCCTTATTTTACGATGTTTTCGAAACAATAGAGATGCACAACGAACGCACAGGTGCGGCGCGCCGCACTCGAAGAAAGTTATGTAAATTGTATAGACGCGCATACGCGCCGTCAAGCACCTGGTGAACGTCCGAAAACGCGCATGTGCGTCTGCCGCGCCTAATGTATTAAGATTCATCCCAACTACGGAATCCTTCATTGTGCGTAGTCCGACACGCACTTGGCCGATTTTTTTATTATCTAATTTTGACTAATCGATCTAAAACCGGCGACTGTTTTGTGAATTTTTGCTGAGGTTTAGAATATCACATATTTACGAATCGTTTTGACGTCTAAATAGTATGAACCTATACAGTGCTACAGTATATAATTTTTGAAAAAATAATTTTCTGACGCCTCATAAACCACTTTAATAATAATAATATTGATTTCCTTTATAGCCAGCAATACGGGTTCCGTCCTAAATCTAACACCCTATCAGCCACAATAGATTTAATAACTAAAATTAAAACATCAATTGACAAAAAAACTTATAGGTCTGGGAATCTTCATCGATTTGAAGAAGGCTTTCGATACTGTTTGTCATTCTCTTTTGCTTAAAAAACTCAGTAACGTGGGAATTATGGGATCGGCATACAAAGTCATGGTGTCATACCTTACAAACAGGTTTCAAATAGTCAAAATAGACAATTATGAGAGTACACCAGCTAGATTAAATTGCAGAATACCACAGGGATCAATTTTAGGACCTCTACTTTTCCTTGTGTACGTAAATAACATAAATAACCTTAATGTTACTGGCGACACCACTCTGTAGGCTGACGACACTTGCCTCTTCTATTTTGGTAATGATATTCAAGAGATTGTCAGGAAAGCGCAAGCTGACTTATCATCACTTAATGAATGGTTCAAGTGCAATTTGCTAACCATCAACCCGAAAAAACATCGTATATGGGCTTTGCAGCAAAAAATAAAAAAATACCAATAGCAATATTAAACTATCCATAGATAATGAATCCCTACGAAAGTCAACAAACGAAAAGTATTTAGGCTTAACTCTGGACCCAAGACTATCATGGTGTAACCACATTGAAAACATGCGTAACAAAATCTCTTCACTCACTGGGGCATTACATAGACTTTCTGGTTGTATACCACATAGAATCAGAAACATGATATACAATGCACTCGTGAAACCTCACCTGGAGTATTTAGTAGTTTGGGGATGTGCTGCTAAAAACATACATGACATTCAAGTAATACAAACTAAACTTATTAAAACTTTGTACAATTACCACTACTTAACGTCAACTAAACAAATATACAACGACACTAAGATATACAACATACAACAACTATACATATTCAAGACATGCATTTTAATAAGAAAAATTATATCACAGGAAACCCACTCTCAACTTACTTTCAAAAAAAGAAATCACAGATACCACACCCGAAATCGCAACAAGTTAGAACTCAGGCCGCCCAGAACCAATTACGGTAGGAAAAACATTTTATATGAAGGAACAGTGCTAAGTATATAATAAACTGCCAGATGATATGATTAATGTAAAAAGTACAAATATCTTTAAAACACGCTAAAAACTTACATAATATCTAAAAATTTATAATTAACCATGTGTACTTAATTTCTCTAGAACCCAATATATATATATATATATATATATATATATATATTTTGTTATCGCTCTCAGTCTATACAGGGTTATTGGTAAAACACCAACAACCTCTTAAGGGGTCATTGTACTCATCATTATGAACAACTTTTACTATGGGACCCTAACCTGAGATCGCGAAAAAAAAAATCAGCTGTTCAGTACATTTTGACCAATTATGCTAACATAAATGTACTGAACAGCTGATTTTTTTTTCGCGATCTCAGGTTTGTGAGAGGGAGTGAGCCGTAATCCACCACGCGGGCCCAGTGCGGGTTTGGTAGAAGTCGCATGTCTTCGAATTTTTAGTTATAAGACATGCCGATTTCCTTACGATGTTTTCATTCACCGTTTTGAGAGCAGCGGTGATGAAATAACTTACACAAAGTAAGTAAAGCGCCTGTCTGGGTTCAGTTCGAACACACGATCTACAACTCGGTAAGTCGTCGGGGCCGTTACCACTGGGCCACCACTGCTGCCAGAAATTTTACATAGGGTAACATATTTATAAATTATGTTATGTAGGTAATTTACTTTCTTTTCTTATCGTCTCACTTTTGGGCAAATGCTTAAAACTAGACCTCTGTTGTTTGTAATAGCTGGCTATTCTCCTTTAAGATACATATTTGAGTCACGGAATGCAAGTGTGTATTTAAGTAATTAAATTACTAAATTAATTTTAAGAAGGTTGATAGTATCTATGTAAGAAAACATAATCAATTATTTGGTTTTGCTAAAAGTTAGCTTCTTTTCAAGTTATGTCTAAACTAAAATGAAGTACCTTTATTTCACTTAATTTTTGTATTTTATATTGCGTATTTCTACTGTATTGTTTTTAATTTTTTATTGGATAGGTTTATGGTAGAAAAATAAATTAAATACTTGCCATAAAGTAACATACTTATTATTATTTTATATTAATTAAGCAGTACCTGGTCGAGCGAGCTCTGCTCGAGGGAAAATAGAGAAAACGAATTTTCCCAGATATGAGATACTCCATTTGAAATAAGATCAGACATTTAATTACTTACTTAAATCTTTTTACAGTTTGTTCAATCGATTTTGATTTCTATTCCGTAGGCTTAAGGATGGCGTTAAACGCAAAAACGTGGTTACAATACCAACTGTTTACTGCTGCTGCCATTTGTCATGCCACCAACGCAGTAGAAGTCAAACTCCATTTGAAATAAGATCAGACATTTAATTACTTGAATCTGTTTACAGTTCGTTCAATCGATTTTGATTTCTATTCCGTAGGCTTAAGGATGCATTAAACGCAAAAACGTGGTTACAATACCAACTGTTTACTGCTGCTGCAAATTATGACAAATCATGTCACCAACGCAGTAGAAGTCAGCATCGGTTGACGGGGCTGTAAAAAGGTTAATTTAAATGTCTAATCTTATTTCAAATGGAGTATAGTTAGATCGAGTTTTCGCCCCCGTAAACTCCTATATTGCAACTTTTTTCGAAATCGTTACAGCCGTTTTCGAGAACGTGATTACAAATATACTCAGAATCAGAATCAGAAACTCGTAATTATACCTTACCGGTACCGCTAATTTGTATATAATTACATACCTACTGGTATAGGTGTACCATGAAAATTATTAAATGAATTAATTGTTTACTTTTAGTAAACATAAAACAACGTTATTGTTTACCGTTTAGGCTGTTTCGTGTTGCTGTGTATTTAACTGTTTAAATAAATTATCAATAAACACGTTTACTTAACTTTAAATAAAAATTACAATTTAAGATAAAAAGCACAAACAACAAAGTCACTAAAAGCTAAAAAAATCATCACTTTTTTTTTTAAGACGCATATATATGCCAATGACCTTGAGGGTTTAGCTTGCGTGTTCTGGGCTGAGCTCACGCATCGCGTCATACGTGTAGCTAGTAATAGAACTCGCCCATCAAGGAGCGCTGTCTCAAATTACTATACGTACAAAAAGGTATTATAATAAAACACATATACTAAAATATAAATAATTAAATTATCTCTAAAATGGTGAAGGTTTTATAAAAATACGCTTGATAGTTTTTGCATGATTCTTAGTTTTTTATCCAACTTAGATATAACTTTACAAATTAATTACACTATGTAATAGAAACATAGTATAAAATATTCACATATTACGTTAATAAGAAGATAATGCTCTAATTTAACATATGTTTTTTCCAAATCAATGACGTTACTCATTTTGACACGATCTTCAGTTTAAAATCATTAAAAGTCGGTTATCGTCGCCTTAATAACGCGTATGCCCTCCTCCTTTAACTATGCACTCCTGGAGTCTGGAATGTATGCTCTTGATCAAATGCCTCACGTTTTCAGCTGGAATATCTTCCCAGGTAATTTTCATAGCGTCAATCAGTTGCTGCTGGTTGCAGACCTCTTGCTCACTCTCTCTAACCCTTCGTTTCAATTGGTCCCACATGTGCTCGATTGGATTCAAGTCCGGACTGTTTGCTGGCAACGGTAAATCTTGAATGTGAGTCTTCCAGCACAGACTGGGTCGCTTGAGCTGTGTGTGCACGGGTATTTTGCTACTTAGCAATTAATAATGTTCTTTAAATTACACCGAAATGAAAAAAATAACAAGTGGTCATTATTTTGTTTTGAGTAGTAAGTATATACAAATATTGCTCATTTATTAGTATAAGATAGAAGCTAAGTAGGTTCGTACTATAATTTGACAGCTATTTTACTTGAATAAGTAATTATTACGTATACCTACCTACGTAAGTACGTACGTAATTATACACAACATCTGTGCATGAATGTAGGGCACCAAATTCTCGAGAAGGCACGCCGCCACTACTTACCGTCAGTTTGTGAACTAACTAGGTGTGCCACAATTCAGTTTGCCTTACAATTTATAAGGTGACAAAATACGTTAATTAAGAAGGGGCCCATCCTCTCGTCGTGTGTTCCGGGGGGTAATTTGTCGCGTGCATTAAGCAAGTTGTGCGCGCTCGTTACGGGCCCCACAGAACCGCACGCTAAACAACGTTACGTCTCAATTGCGCGCCTTTGCCGCCATGCCGCCTCTCCGCCTGCCGACGACGTCATAAACATTTTACATGATGGCACGCTTATGACGCCAACTGACGCTGCGACGCCTGTTAAAAGAAATCACCAACTTCCAGACCCGTAAGACCCACGTAATGTCTTTCAGGCCTCCCACTTACGCCATTTCAATCAAGAACAAACTATCTTCGTAAAACAGGCTTGAAATAAGTTTTTGCATAATAAATACCTAACAATATTATGTGTACTCAGTAAAAAAAAGTGAAGCGGCCGCACTTGAGTTTATAATGACGTACTGCATAATTTTTACGATCTTATCATAAAAATGTTAAAAGAAATGTCGATTCGAATTAGGATTCGAAACTCAAGCCATGTTCGATTTATTACTCGTATTACATAATTTATTACGTCGGAATTATATTAGGAATTACCGTCACGTCCCACTTACTATATCTGTCACCGGCCGAATAGGTGCTTACATAGGGTCTTCGTATTGAATCGTTGATTAAATCAGGCGCCGTCGCTTTGTTTAGGCAGCGATCGCATTATCTCACATGCTTGTCAGTCACACTCGACCCGCTTGTGACGTTGGACATCTCACAGCTCTAGACCATGAGCCCGGAACGGACAGGGATGATTGTATTGCATAACACAATAGGACATCGAAATTAATGCAACATTCGCAAAGATGTAGCGTACATCCGGCGTCAATGAATACAGTATTGCAGTTGAATAAAATTGCGTGCCTTCTTCTCCGAGTAATGTAAAAAGTTTTTGGTGAAGTTATCTTATTACAGTGTTGGTTATTCTGGAGACGGTTCGATGGTCAAATCAGGCGAGGCTTTGTTTCTCCGTGAACAAGACCGTGTTTCTTGCACGCTCGTATCTTGCACGGCTGTCGCACACATTCAGCCTACCCGTGAAGTAACGCCTTCTTTTTTCGATCAGTCTTGCTCTTCTATAACTTTGCAGTTAATTTAGTCGAATTTTATAAAACGCCCATCCTAAAATCCACCTGTAATTCAGGCATATCATTTGTGCCAACCATTCTTGAATAGCATTATTGCTAACCTCTCCTCGTGTTTTGAATTTGCAAAATGCTTTCCAAGGCAACTTCATACCTCGCTTTAGGAATTTATTAGACTGGGAATTAAATCTGATTGGTGTATCGCAGGAGTTTAAATAACTTCACCATGTTTGGGTTTAGTTTCACATTTTAGGAGCAGCCACACGTTGAACGTTGGTTTAACGTGTGGAAAGTAAGCATCAGTTAACCCATTAAGAATTTATTTGAAGCTCTATTATTGTCTTACCTGCCCGAGTATTATATCTATTGCCTACTGACTCGTCGACCTTGGTGGCTACATGTGTTATTATGATTCATTTATTTCGTAGCCTATCCTATACTATTAAATGTGCAAAATTTGTAGGTATATTTGTAATCACGTTCTCGAAAACGGCTCTAACGATTTCGATGAAAGTTGCAATATAGGGGTTTACGGGGGCGAGAAACCGATCTAGCTAGGTCTCATATCTGGGAAAATACGAAAAAAAATTTTTTCATCAGAGCTGAGTTCGATCGTCCAGGTAATGATTATTAATACTAGTATCCAAAGGTTCACTAGCTAATACTAGCTTGTGACCTTTGTGTTGTGTTGGAGGTATGAAAATATAATAGGTACATGGTCTAAATAAACGCTAAGGACTGTGGAAACCCATCCAATCCCAAGGCGCTAAAATCAGTCACATCTTTTACAGGGTTACTATTGGTAATATGTTGGCAATCCATTAAGGGGATGTAGGGGAGGTCATTTGCAACCAAAGGACACCTTATGACTACTATGCAAATGTCAACATTCCATTCCCCTTGCTTGCGGGTATGCACAACGTGCCATACCCGAAAGGGTAAGCTTTAGAGGTAGGTTAGTTTAGTGCTGGGTACCAATAAGCTTGGAAGCTCGTACTGAGCTGTTGATTCTCCATGGTTCTGTCCATGTGCAATGATATTTGTTCGAAATCAATTTTTACAAGTCACTTGTTTTCGATTTACGTCAATTTCCGAATATTGCGTGTAAAACGAATAAAAAAATAAATAAACATGAAATGCATATTATTTTATTTTATTTAAAACTTAATATTTCTTTATTCATAAAATATCTTTTTACAAGTCGTACATCAAACTCACAAAAACTTTTTAGCAAAAAATAAAACCGACTTCCAAAACAAAACACTACAAAATGTAATCCTTTAATGTAACTTTAATTTCGGTAGTCGGTGTCTTGGGTTTTGTATTTTCGTTTTTTGCCACCGACTTCCGAAATTAAAGTTATTTTTCACTTTGTAGTGTTTTGTTTTGGAAGTCGGTTTTATTTTTTGCTAAAAAGTTTTTATTTTTCACTTTTTAGTTGTGGAACCTACCCCACACTAATTTAAATACATAATTGAGCACAATAATTGTATAGCCATGTAAATAACAGTGATAGGAAGTTATTAAAACACCATCACATCATCCACATAAAATAAGTGGGAAATATACGCATTATTGAAGATAACTCAAAAACTTCCCAAGCAAAGTTAATAAAATGTATATGGGACTACCTCGGAAGTATATCCTATCAAACAAAAAAAGAATTTTCTAAATCGGTCCATGCGTCTTTGAGTAATCGCGTAACAAACATACAAAAAAAAAAAAACATACAGACGAATTGAGAACCTCCTCCTTTTGGAAGTCGGTTAAAAAGAATAGAGCATTTTTAAGTGACCTAATTTTTATGCACGATAGTGTTTACCATTTAGATTTTAGAGTAACTAGACCGCCGGTAATTTGTAACATAGATTTACATACGAGTAAGTAGGTAATTCAAATTAAGCTATTGCCTAACTTTGTATAACCTAAACAAAACTACTTTCAGGTATTTCATTAACAACAGCACCCTAATTGCGTTTATCGATCGGAATCTGAATCATTTTGAAGCAAATTGCTAATCCATTGCTTCATATGTTCGAAAAACGTGTCTTCTGAACACCGTCAATAACGCAATGAATGTTGTTGAACTGTCAAAATGAAACCGATCCCGATTGATGATAGTGTGCGTGTGTTACGGAATTAGGGTGCAGGCAAGTTTAAAGTCAATTGGATCGGCTACGTTGCCTGACGATACCTGTTTGGCGTCACTTCCGCCCGCATTTAGTGACGGGGTCTCTAAAAACATTAAAATACCCTTTTAGAGTTCCGTACCTCAAAAGGAAAAAAACGGAACCCTTATAGGACCTAAAATTTTGAAAAAAATACAGGAAATAGAAAATACAGGAATACTTATAGATTACAGGAAAACTTATAAGAAGTCTATGGTCTTAAAATAACATGGTAAATCTCAATATTGTGCGTACAAAGTGATATTTACAGTTGGAATGTATGGGAGAGCATGTTTTTCAACTACAATGTTAAGTTTGTTCTTGCGATAAATTTCATCCCAACTACGGAACCCTTCACTGTGCGTAGTCCAACACGCACTTGGCCGATTTTTAATACCATTTGAATCAGTAAATCAGCTGTGTCATCGGCTTTTAAACGCAATATGAATGCGACCATTTATTTGAACTCCACCCGAAGTAATTCAATGTGGTATCTTCTAATATAAAACCATTTATTTAAAGTATTTTGTGAATCTTAAGAGGCGTTTTTCAAAGGACCGAAGATCAAAGCTTTTCAAGCGAATAAATAAAAGGAGATGGCACTTTTTTCTTTCTTTATTCTATCGGGGCCACATTCCATTTTGTTTGCGCGCAACTAGCTGTTATGGTCTTTGAACTCCGAGCAGAAAATACATCAGATCAAGTCAATTCTGTGGCTAATATAGGTTATTCCGCAAATCTCCATTGACAATCCCCGGGATTTGTGAACTTTGACCCAAATCCCTATTATGACCTCTATGAGGCGTCAATGGGGATTTGTGGATAAAAAGTTCACTAATCTCCATAGGTTTAAAAATATTTTATTTTTAAACCGATGGAGATTGAACTTTTTATCCAAACAACATATTATATAATAATCACGAAGTCTTTATTTCTTATGGAGGTAAGAACTCATTGATTATTTTTATATCTAATCAAACAAATTAAAATAATGGCTAAATCAATAGCCTAAGTGTAAAATATTTTAGCAAAAATAATGAAATCACAGTTTAACGTTACTGCAAACAATAATTAATGTAATCCTTTAGAGATCAACTTTTAAATTACTTTATGGTTACTTTGTGATTGATTTAGAACTTTTGTTTACATAATGGTACTTAGTGGATGTATTTTATATTTATATTTGAAGGCAATTCTGGTGTTTTGTGAGCTAGAGCAGACAGAAAACATTGTTGGGAATCAAATTGTTGTTCATATGGCCTGATTTTTCCCCAACGACTAATGTTTTAAAGTCTATACAAAAGACCCACGACTGACTTCCAACCGCCACTCCCGTGCATGGGTTTTTAACCCGTTACAATCTATGGACACAAAGGCTATTTGAAAGTGAAAATGCATCGATCTAAAAGCAGTTCTCCGTGTGTCAACCAAGTGAAAACTCTCAAAAGCATCGAAAACGAAAGCTACCATTTAGATCTTGCTGTGTATCTGATTCTTTTATTCAAACGTTACAAGTTGTTTTAATATTTATTTCAATAATCAACACGTTTTTCTTGTAACGTTTTGTTTAGACTTACGATGCGCGGATGCCATCATTGTTGGAATAATCGTTCGTGAAACGCTTTATTCTAGAGAGGTCACACGCTATCTAAACCAGCTGTCGGACGCACACGGCCTACAATGGACTCGTTTGTATCCCTGCTGCCGTATAATATCGTTTGTAATTTAAAATATCGGATGTGTTGGCACGGGTGGCGGACGGTTTATTTTCCAGCTCAATTGTGGAGTTATCCGTGGTGTATTGTTGCGTTGATTAGATCAGGGGAGCTTTGTTCAGAGGAGAATGGCCGGCTTCGCGTCGCTATCGTCTGTCGGCTGCACGCGACCTGTTCATGAGTTTGTGGCTATACACAGGTATAACCGTTTCAGCCTTCTGCCCGACCACAGCTTATATTATTTTACATATAATAATTCTCGAACTAGCCTTGCTTGCATATCCTGGTATGAATTTTATCAAACACAAGCCACGTGCCCGATGGGTTTCCATCGGGAAAAATGATGAACTTCCACACAAACTCATTTAAGGGATGAATTTTCAAAGCCCAAGCTGCGGCCAAGAAACTGGGCATCCTAAATAGGGTGAAGCGATACTTTACGGCTGGACAGCTTTTAACTCTTTACAAATCGCAAGTCCGATCCTGCATGGAGTATTGAACCCACCTTTGGGATGGATCAGCTAAGTACCAACTAACCGCGCTCGACTCGGTGGAACGCAGAGCTAAGAGGCTCATAGGCGACGTAAAACTGGTGGATGCCAAGCTTCATAGCTTGGCTCATCGCTGCAAGGTTGGTTGCCTGCTAGTCGGTCTTCTACAGATTGTACTTCGGTGAGTGTGCCATTCCGCCGGCCCTCTTCTACCATCGGACATCTAGATGCACTGCCAGTTACCATTTCTACCTAGTTGCTATTCCATCAATTCGCACTAAGCGTTTCTAAATGTCTTTTATAATGCGCACAGCAAAAGAGTGGAACTCACTACCTGCGTCTGTTTCCGAGCACATACAACCCTAATCTCTTCAAAGTGAGAGTGAACAGGCTTCTTCTGGGTAAGCTTACTCCATCGTCGACTCTGTCTCTGTTGCCTCCGACCTAGACTAGAGTCAAGAGCAAACCCATCTAAAATTAAAAAAAATAATCCTTTTTTAGTGCCGAAATTTTGCACAAGAGTTCCTTAGGTACCGTAAGTGTTCGGTACCTAAGGAACTCTTGTGCCATTCTTCTAGACCCAGCCGTTTAGGCTGTGCGTTTTAATTATGTCAGTGAATGAATGAATATAAGATTATTACTTAACATTTATTGTATAATTTTACTTTTAAAGGGTTTGGCTACCTCTACCTACCTATAGGAAAATAATGTTACTTACGCTTTTTGTTTCTTTTTTCTCTTGTTTCCTTTCCAATATCGAGTTTCCGTTGTGATAAAATGTAATTTATTTTGATATAGATACTCGAAGATACTCAACAAAAACCCCGAAAATGGAGGGTACAGTTGAAAAGACGCTAACAATACGCTAATGGCTTATGTTTGCGATGACTGTCCCTCGCAGCCAACAGGCTCTATTATCACGGTCGGTCCCTGTGCGCTGAATTGGCTAAATGTTTTGTGCCTCTGAAAAGACTCGAGATGACGGTGAAATTGTTGAGAAAATTGATCACTTCCACTCGAGCAAGCCGCCCTTGTTACTGCAGAACTCGTTATCAGATTTGTTTGTTTCTCAGGCCTGATGTGTTTTTTAGGGTTCCGTACCCGAAGGGTGCCAAACGGAATCCTATTACTAAGCCTCCGCTGTCCGTCTTTCTGTCAGCGGGCTGTATCTCATGGACAATAATAAGTAGACAGTTTTAATTTTCACTTTAAATCTGACAGATTGTAGTAGCTTGATGTGCTGGCGTCTGTACCTAAGTTTAGTTTTAAAATTAATAATCAAATAAGCTTGTTTTCAGGCTTTTGGTAGAGTTGATTCTGGTTTTCTAAAAACAACTGCCAGATTAAAGATGTTGGCTGTTTGTAGGCGTTCTACCTAACCCTTTTGAGTTTATAACTTAATATGGCTTTTAAGATGTACTAGTATTTACTTACCTAATGTAAAAAAGAGGACTATTTACGTAGGACCGGGACCATAAAATCACGTGGCAAAATATATTTTATCCCGCTGTATTTAACGCAGAAAGTTTACTAATAAAATACAAATTTAGTCTCCTACTTTCCTTACTAAAATACGAGATCGCCGCCTTAATACTTGTTCAAACGTTTTCCAGATATGGACTTAGAACATTTTTATTTTAAAAGTTAGCAGTAACTTCCTCGTTCTCCGTTTGGCATTTTGGCGGAAAATCGATATTTCCCTCATATAGATTCCCTCATGTAGATATTTTCCCTCATATTTGCTTTGTGTATACAGACATAACCCAGTGACTTATGCATTTCCATGACTGACTGCATCCGCAGACGGTATTTGACTTTTGCACTTACTTTTATGGCACAAATTTGGAATTGGTGATGGATTACGTGCGATATCATGGAGGCGATGTAAGCGATGTGTGTGCACACGTCACGGGGTGTGTCGATCAATCACGGGCGCGGATGGACGAGCGACAGGCCATTAGGGGCGCTTCGTCGCCGGACTCAGGTGCCGCTGGTACGTCCGTCACCTCGCCGCCGCCCGAGCCGCCCGACAACAGCCAAGCCCTTGTCGTCTTCAATCACCCCACCAACTGACCGCATGATTCATATTACTCTACACTACGGCTTTATTATTTGTTGCCTTACCCCGTTTTACTCGGAATTAGATTGAATGGTGGTGTTTTTACGAATAAGCACCGTAAAGAACCTCTTCTTAAAGACTGCAATCGAGATTACTAACGGCAAACTTAAGACTAGCAAGAACTAGTATTCCCGTTTATTGAAGTGATAACTCGTAAGAGTCCTTGTAATTTCAAGAGCTCGGAATTCTTAGTTAAGACTGTAAAGCCATGGTTATATTCAGTATTTTCAGCATAAGATGAATAGCATGACAATAAAATAGGTTTAACCGTAGTGGGCTATGGTTGTGTGCCACACATGCCATCCTTAAACAAGCAGAAACCGGTTTAGTTAGACAGCATGCAGAATGAACTGCACTTCTTGTCTTATAACGTAATAACAACCGCATTTTATGTCCCCTCTTGCTTACGTACTAGAGAGAAATATTAATATCTTAGTCTCCAATCCACTGTAGCGGTGGTTTCCATTTCAAATACTTGCAACGGTTCTGACATTTCTACTGGACCTATTTCTGGATTCAAGTTAAAATTATATTATATCGTAGCCAGATTTTAGATTAATCATTTCATGAAGTGTTCGGTCTTTTCATGAAATGGTTGTTTAATGAAAAGGCCGGCTAAATTGACCATATCGTTTAAACGTCAACGTGTAATGATATGTCAGTCGACGTTTCGCTATATCATTAATGTAGGGTATCTGGCATGGTCCGATCGTAGAAATGGCCATATCGTCACGAAAGAAAGAAAAAATAAGTTTATTTGTCATAGAAACACGTGCATACAAAAAGATAATTAACTCGACTTTTATAAAAAGAAAAATAAAACAAAATAGATCTACATACAAATCACGAGCACAAAACAAAAGTCGGCGGCTGCGCTTGCACGTCATGGGTTCATGACTGTGACAAGAAGGCTTCCACTCAGCATGATGCTGTGCTATGGGGGACCCACAGCACAGTGCTGATTTTCAGTGGTCACCCGAAAAAGACTTACTGAAACCAAGTCAGGTTAAATAATTTGTGGGTACTTGAATAACAAAATAAATAAAATAAAACAAACAGTAGGTACTTAGAATTATTATAATGCAATTATACTTACAAAACTACAACCAATTATAAATTAAAAAATATATTAGATAACGTAAGAAATTAATCCGCAGACATTCATCGTGCGTGCTGATATAATGTACCCACCGAAATATATTGTTACATGAACATCCAGTGCTTTGTCTCGCTCAATTTTGAAAGCAACCTATATGTCGACATTACCAGCTGACCACTGGGCATATTGCAAAGTAGTTGCATTTCACGCCGCCTAGTGGCACCCCAACCAAATGGGTTAGGTTAGATTAGAACTATGACCAACCGCACGCAAGCCGAGCTAACGATGTGAGCGGTACCGCGGCAGCGGCCGGCGAACGCTACATGCAAGTTAGTCGCAGTTACTTGGCTATTTATTGTTTTTAAGACCCTAAAATAGGGATTATTCGAGTAGGAATATTATGCACAACAAAAACAAAGCGACTTCATCGCCTCTACCGGTGGATAATCTGACTATTTTACAATATGATCACTAATGTTTGGTCACATTATGAAGTATAGTAGCCGGCACGAGTCGTGAGCACAAATTCAACTTTTAAACCTTTTTTCTTACAAATATTTTTTTCTATTACGGTTATTCGTACACGGGCAGGGGCTATAAGGGTAATATAAGATCAAGCTTATTTATGTATAGGTAGAAAACAGAATACAAGAGCCCGTTGACGATGGCAACAACATTTCATTTGGAATTTGTTCTCACGACTTGTGCCGGCAACTACAGTGCGTTTAACCGTTCATATCGTCAAACGTTGAGTATTCAATGATCTGGCCAGACCACATCATGCTGTGACCAGCGGCAGCGGTCTATTTCATGAAATACAACCATTTCATGAAATGGTCGAACACTTCATGAAATTATCAATTCTAAGATCTGGCATTTATATACTAGACAAAACAAAATTAGGGCCACTACGTATTTGAGGTGTGCCATGAAAATTATTAAATTAAATTAATAGTTTAGTTTTAATAAACATAAAACAATGTTAAGTTCACCGTTTAGATTTGTAACTGTTTAAATAAATTATCAATAAACGTGTTTATTTAACTTTAAATAAAAAATACAATTTAAGATAAAAAAAAACAACACAAACAACGAATAGTCACTAAAAACTAAAAAAATCTTCAGTTTTTATTAACGACTTCAAAAAAAGGAGTTATCAATTCGACACGTATGTATGTAATATTATTAGAACTGCAAAATATTCACATGTTTGTATGTATGTATGTTTGTCCACGCATATCTCCGAAACTAGTGATCGGATCGTGACCATTCATTTTTTTTGTTGCCTTACATTTACTCCAACTTAGGGCACAGTGAAATTTTCATCAAAATCGGTTTAGTAGTTTTCAAGATAATGGATTAATACGTGTAAGTGTGACGGCCTGGCTTATAGATACGAGTAACGGGTGTAGTGTCAAAGGGAAAACATCTCAAAACCTTGGTCAAATTCTAGTGCAATATTTATAACAAAACTATTAACTACTAATTACAAACAGATATTCCAGTTTTTACTAAAAACTAAAAATTACGAAATAAAAAATATTTAAAAAAATTAAATCGACTTCAAAAATAAATCTCAAAATTATGAAATAATTTTAATTTCGGAAGTCGGTGGCAAAAAATTAAAATACAGATCCCAAGACACCGACCTTTCCGACCGATCTTTTAAATTATTTTTTATTTCTTTTTCTGTTTTTTAATAATGCGTATGGCGCCTCTTTTAGCTATGCACTCCTGAAGCCTGGAATGCATGCTCTCGTCAAATACCTCACAATTTCAGTTGGAATCTCTTCCCAGGCAATTTTCAAAACATCAATCAGTTGCTGCTGGTTGCAGACTTCTTGCTCACCCTCTCTAATCCTTCTTTTCAATTGGTCCCACGTGTGCTCGATTGGATTCAAGTCCGGAATGTTCGCTGACCTCGTTAAAACTTGAATGTGAAAGTCTTCCAGCACAGACCGGGTCGCTTGAGCTTGTGCACGGGCATTGTCCTGCATCAAGACGAACCCAGGACCCATTTGCTGTGCAAATAGGATAACATGAGGGCTGATGACTTCCTCCATGTACGCTGAGCAGTTATGGCACCCTTATTTAAAATAGCGAGCTCAGTTTTGCCGTGTAAGCCAATCCCAACCCAAATCATTACGTTGGGGGACCACCGAAACGGTCAACTTCATGTATTCAGGCTTTCAAAAATTGCTCGCCGTGTCGTCTCCACAACATAATGCGCCGATCGTTATTAAAAAAAATACTTTGCACTCGTTGGTGACAAGGACCATGCCCCAGTCCACGTATTGACGGAAGAAACTTAAACGATTGACACTTTGAGCCTTAGACAAAGGAATTCGAACAACTCGTCATTTTGAAGTTTGCTGGTCTTCGTGCAATCGAATCCGGATAGTTTGGTCACTGGCACGAGTACCCGTTGTCAACCGTAGGCGATTTTGAAACTTACGAGCCGTCACTGTGCGTTTTCGGCGGGCACTTAGCCGGATATACCGATCCTCGGGAATAGTTGTAATGCAAACTCTAACCGAACCTGGTCTTCTTGCAACACTGCCGGTCTCTTGGTAGCGATTCCAAGCATTTTTGACAGATCTTCGAGAAAAACCCAATTGAAAACCCACATACCGCTGCGATTTTCCTTCTTGGATCATTGTAACGGCTCTGGTTGCAGTAATTGTTTCCATATGTCTTCGTACGTTTGGCGTAATTAACACAAGACGTTGTTTTAAAAAGATATCTCAACAAAATTGTGATAATTTTCAGAATAAGCCGCTAACCGAAACAAAACAAAAATTTAAACAAGTTTACAAGAAAAATTCAATTTTTTTTTGGCCAACATTTTGATCTCAAACATTACAACAAAAAGGTTAGATATCGAAGAGTTCATAACATCTATGTTTTGCTACTTAGCATTTAGTTAATTGTCTTTAAATTACACTGAAACGAAAAAAATTACAAGTGGCCCTTATGTTGTTTTGTATAAAATTTATATTGTGAAGACTAACATTAAGATTACGAGAAGGTGCGACCTAGTGGACCTAGGCTTTTCAGTTATTGATATTTTATTTGTACCTAAATAAATTTTAAGTTACTTACCGTAACTTAATTTATTCTTAAAAACACGCTAGGGACATTAAAAGTTTTCTTAGTAGCCATTCATTACGAAACACGCTCAGTACTGTGCCGTGTTTCCACGAAATACGAAATAGAGAGATAGATAGGTACCTATTTATGTAAAGATCGCGATACATGAGCAAGCTCGGCACGTGGTTTCCGCACAATAATAGACTGTGTCCATTAATTAGACCAACATGTTTCATCGTAAATGGACATCAGTGACGCGTACTGTACGGTAGCGGGCGTCCGTATAACATGAACGTAATTGATGGTCGCACCTCTAATGCTTTTTGCTTTGCTTATTAAACATAACTCGACCCATTTCTGTTTAGCTTCCGATTTCATCTAAATGTTCACGTATATTCCTGTGTTTATTAATTTACTGCTAATGTTAGTGTATAGTGTGTTCGCACGGTATCATAAAGATTAGATAACTTAATAAATCGTCATCTATCCTCGTCTGGGAGTAGCTTATCCCCCGTTCTGCGTTAGGATGGAGCTATTCACCTTTCACATGTAGGCCATTAGTAGAAAGATAGGCTCGATATTGTAGCACGTGCCTCCTCCCGCACCCTGCCTCGTTGAGATAAGCCTCGAGCGTTAAATATGTGCCTCTCGTGGCTTGTGGTCTGCGATAGCGCCTACTAAACACGAATACACCCGTTTGTTATAATCTTTTTTGTTTTGATCGTAATGCTAAGGAATTGTTGCTTTCGTGACTTCACTACATTCATGGTTTTTCTTTTCAGGTACGCCACAGAGCCACAGAACATTTTATGAATTTATTTCTTCAAAGGAGCTTTAGCGTAAGTTGTTACCATAATTTTTAACCGACTTCAAAAAAGGAGGTTCTCTATTCGACCCGTGTATGTTTGTATGTCCACGATTTTCTCAAAAAGTAATGAAATAATCATCAAAATTGGTTCATTAGGAACCAATTTTGATGATTCTTTCACTAACGTGATCTACATGCTTTCAGGAAGGTTTTAGTATATCATACATTAGATAATTATTCTTATATAGGTACCTACAAAGTTATCTGCATAAATGTACTGCATCTCCGGCATTTCTAAGCGAATTTTATGATTCGTCATTTCGTTCTTCTAGAGCTTACGAGTATGTAATTCAACTAATGCATTCAACTAAAAATGGAAAAATAAATTTACTTTAACAAAAGTAAAAACCGACTTCAAAAACCGAAAACGAATAAAATAACATTCATAATAAAACTTAACAGCTTCTGAAGTCAGTGTCTTCAATTCTTCAATTCACCTTAGCTTGGCACCGACTTCAGAAACTGATAAGTTTTATTATGAAAGTTATTTTATTCGTTTTAAATTTTTGAAGTCGGTTTTTACTTTTTTAAAGTAAATTTTATTGCAGTACGTACGATTCTATGTTCGGATATGTTGTTACTTACATACTAGTTTTGCTTATGTTCTGCTTATTGTGATTCAAAAACCTATATACTAATTCACCTTGCTTAGAGACGATAAAATATTTCACTGGTGGAGTTTACCCAAGAAAATGAATAAGGAACTCTTCCGATAGAGCTTTTCGTTTCTATTAAAAAATATTTAGATTGTATCTCGTAGTGCTTATGTACAGTCAACGTCTAGAAGTCCACTTACACCGCAATGACCATTATCGCCTGCGCTATATGGGCTGCCAAAGTTGCCAATCTGTAGTATTGTCAAACGTTCTTATAGAAGGTCATAAGTACAACTAATATTGATATGCCATAGTTTCGTGAGATTGCTAGTCGACTTCTGACTGTTACAGTACATACACATATATTACAGAATGTAGAATTTTCTGCCCTCTATAAATCAATATCAAAATGATCTAATATTTTAACTAAAGCATGTCTGCTAAATATCTACGATAAGTACCCAGTTATTTATTCGCTTGAAGGTTAGTGACAGCTCGTCCCCCGGCGACCCCTTTCGCAGTGAGCTCCGAATGTCAACTGACTTGACACTTGGAATACCGCGATACACCGAGTTTGTCGGCACGGAATGTCGTGACGAGGCTGCGGAGGCAAATATCTTTGGACCAAATACCCTCAAGTCAAATACTATACCTACAGAATTGATTTTGGTTGTACCTAGTAAACTACCCAACCGTCATTGCGATTTGCGTTGCGACCTACTTACCTTCAAGTTTTAGTACAATCGAGGATACCCGCTGAATTTTTAATGGCTCTAGATCCATGAGATTCGGCAGTGCTAATCGAATTGGCAAGTTTTGTTCTGTGGAAACGGAAATTCACATGTTTTTCGAATACTTGTTTTCTTTTTTCTATATCGCGAAATGTTGAAAGCCTTTCAGGCCAGAAAAATATCGACTTAATGATTTCCATTATCAATAAGAATCTATTCACAAAAAGTTTATAGAGCATCATTAATTTAAATGATTGGACGTCGTGCGGTCCCAAAACGGTTTTATTTATACTCCGTATAAAACGATCCCGTTCAAGTGTTCGAATTACAATTCCAAAAACTGCGTCCCTCCTGTCGATTCGGTAATGAACTGTAATTAGGGATTCGGCACAAATTCTTATTGTCAATTTGTTTTGTTGGTATAAAGTGAGAGCTCTAATTTATATCCATATTTATTAAGGTCGTGGCTTTCATTGACCTGAAGCGGCATGCCAAACCAACCGTTATTCGTATAGAAATTATGGTTTAATTTTACTATGAAGGCTCTGCAAATATTTTATTCGGATGCTTAAAACGTAGACGTCATCTAAATAAATATTTGAAATGAATCCCCTGAGAGTTTGGATTTCAGTTAAGTTGTAGGGCAAAAAGACCCGTACCTATTGATAAAGTTCGATAAAGGTTAATTGATCTCAGTGCTACAGCTTTTTTCTATTGATATGGGTAATCATAGTGCCTTATTGGTCGAGTGGTCGCAAAGCAAATGCTTAGCATGGGGTCTTTGATCAGATCTCCGGGTCGAGCAATACGCTTTTGAGATTTTCGAGGTATTCATATTAGCAGCCCGTAGTCTACGTACCTATTTATAACTATTAATATATTATTAATATTAATATTGGCTAGCAAATTAAGAATTTAATACTTAATAATTTCTTATACCAAACTTGTTGACGGTACAGGTCTACATTGCCAAGCTTTATACGTCCTTCCCATATATCGTGTAACGGTGTTCCTATAATGTAACATACATAGTTGAACAGGATAGTAAGTGGGTGAGGACAGTACGGTGAACATGTTGCAGGTATTGTTCGCGACGACGACGACGTCGAGACACCTTTGTTCTACCGGGGCACGGTAGCGCTTTACTTTATCTTATTAAACAGGTGTCGCCGGTCTAACGAACCTGCAGTGCTATTCTGTAAAAATCACACCGTGAAAACTTAAGTGAGGTGAGCATGGAGTGAGCTGTCAATAGTGTCAATCCCTAGCATCAGGTGGAATGACAGCTCACTTCACTAAAGTTTTCACGGTGAGATTTTTACAGAATAGACAGTTTGCCACAATTGGCCCACGTCGTCAATTAATATGCCTCACCTAGTCACCTTATGACAACTACGAAATACCAACAAGGTGTCAAAATCAAAATCAAAAGTTATTTATTCAAACTAGGCTGAAAATCAGCACATTTACAATGTTAAAATTACATAAGACAGTCACCGAAACGACCGCCCTTCGCCACTTCCTAGCGCTTTAGCTGGGATGAAGTGTGGCATAGCAAACTCCCCAGCAGCACAGGTGACGTTACAGTATTAGTGAGTAAAGCTACGGTTTTCTAGAAGAGCGGTAACCGTCACAGAACGGCTGCAGTGACAGTTGTCATGAAAAGGATAGCAGTGAGATGTGACTTTACGGTGGTCTAGGAAAAAACACACACTTTCAACTAACTAAAACTTACTTTCATAAATAATGTTTCTTTCAGAGACGTCATTCTCTGGTCAATTGTGGGTGCTATGTGGCGTCCACCGTTCTTCTAGGCAACCGTAACAAATACAATGCCGTCCAATCAATTTATCTTTATGCTTGACAAGACCACAGCATTTACCCCTATACCTTCCTAATTAACTGGAATTCATCGTACAAAGCGACTTCATCACGAAACGGATAACATTATCGCAATCTGTTATACACAGCAAAGGTTACTTTGTTGAGATCAGAGGAAAATGTAAGAGATCAGAAACCAGGAAACGTAGGTACTAATTGGACACATAAAATACAATTAACTCTGACAATATTCAGTACCCGAATCTTGGATAATGTCGTGTCTTGTATATTTATCACTGACACAAGTAACTAGATAAGTTATTAGGGCGACAACACGTGCGTAAAAAGAATATTTGTCTTGTTTAAGATAGGGAGACAGATTACATTATCATGTTAGTACCTACATACCTTGTGTGGTCCTTTGTACCTTTTATAAAGCAGGTAAAGGATTATAGCTTAGGATACTTTCTAATTATGTGTAATGTGCTCTTTGTGATTTCGTTGTATTCTAGCTTCAGTCATCCCTGTAAGTTTTGTAATATTTTTTGTTTTTTATATTTCTATGGTAGCAACCAGACATGCAAACACCCAATGAACACTTTACCCATGTTACATCAATAAGCCTGAATCGGAATTAAACATAGGCTTACTGTCGTTTTTCATATAATATGCTCCATAAAAGCGATACAGTGGTGGTAGCCAGCCACAAATGGCAGATGGTAAATTACCTTCCGTTAAGACCTGGATTGCGGCAGTTAGCTCGGTGCGCTGCTACTATGGCGCGTTAATGAGTTCATGCCATATGTGGCCATAACACAATGTCCTCGCAACTGTTACCGCGGATAATATCAATGTTTTGTGCTTTGTTTTTGTGTGTACCCACATTTGTACGTTATTTTCTTTTTACACATTCTTTTAGTGCCATTTGATTGAATTTCAGCTGTAATCTTTGTTGCTCTAACCTTTTATTAGCCAACCATCTCAAAAATACTTGAGCATAGCGCTATTCACAACCATTTGCAAGGCTTCCGACTTGAAAATGACACATTTTTGGTTATCTGATTTGCCTAGTTCCCCACCCTAAATAGTCGTCGGAATAATAGTGGTCGTCTATTTGATGAAACTGTAAACTGTAATTTCGGGCTTCGGATTCGTGGACAGTGTTTAAGACGCAGATATATGCCAATGGCCTTGAGTGGTTGGGGTGGCATAGCTGCGTGTTCTGTGCTGAGTTCACGCTGCAATGGGTCTTACGTCCACCCAGTAATAGGACTCACCATCAAGGAGCGCTGTCCCAAATTAGACGCATTATTAATTTATTATACATACTTACATAAAACAAAAGGTCTATTATGAGTATGACACTTACGGGTACTAAAAGGTAAATAATTAAATTATCTTTAAAATGTAGAAGGTTTCATAAAAATATACTTGAGAGGTTTTGTGTGGAACTCTGTTTTTTATCCGCGTTAGGCATAACTTTACAAATTAATTACACTATATAATATATTTATGTTCGCTTAGCTCGTCAAAATGTAGGGAACAGCTGATTTTTTTCGCGTTTTCAGGTTTGGTCTCATAAAAAGTAAAAGTTGTTCATAATGATGAGTACAATGACCCCTTAAAATATTGCTCATGAATTCAATTTCATTCTGTATACATACATAACGTTAATAAGAGAGGAGCTCGTGGCTAAGTAATAACAGCCGTACGGGTCGATCCATCAGGTTAAGCTACGCTTGCCGCGGTTGGTCCGTAGATGGGTGACCATCTTTACATACCGAGACTCCTCCGTGCCTCGGAAAGCACGTTAAGCCGTTGGTCCCGGCTGTCATGCGTTGATCTTTGGCAGTCGTTACGGGCAGACACCCGAAAGTCTGACAACCGTCTTACCAAGAGGTATCGTATTACCGAATAACTGGGTTGTGGAGGTCAGATAGGCAGTCGCTCCATGTAAAATACTGGTATTCAGCTGCATCCGGTTAGACTGGAAGCCGACCCCAACATAGTTGGGAAAAGGCTAGGCAGATTTATACATACATAACAGTGTATACTATCGATTAGAAGAATAAAAAAGCGATGTCCATTTTTTGAGGCACTTTTCGTAATGTGGCTACCAACCTTAGGGGCAAAGTTAAAATGTCTTCCGTGCCGGCCATTTATTGGCTGAATAGTATTGTATTATTTCTGGATGAGGAGAAATTTCACACGAAAACTACAAACCAAAATTAAATGTTGACATAATTATACCATAATTATAAACTTTTTTATGTTCGCCGTTTTAATACCGCATCAAAATGATTGCTTGGACTATAAAAAACAATTTGGCTGAATAAAAATAGTTAGGGAGTAGACAATCCTACTAATATTATAAATGTGAAAGTTTGTATGTTGGATGTTTGTTACTCAATCACACAAAAACGGCTGAACGGATTTGGATGAAATTTGGTATACAGATAGTTTATAACCTGGATTAAGACATAGTATACTTTTCATCCCGGTAGAAGGTTCCCGTGGGATAATTTCCGACATTCACGTGGGCGAAGCCGCGGGCAACGGCTAGTATTGTTTATATTTTATGGTAAGGGTGTGAATACACCTACAATACATGATTACTCATAATTTACCTAGGCCTATTAATATATACATGTGAACACTGAACATGTATCTTACTTAAATTAATCATATTACATAATATTAAAATTAGATATAAGATGTCCCTAATGATGTCCCCCTGATGGGGTACCTAATTATGAAACATAATATTATTAATTCATTAAACTTTTATGTAATCAATTCACCTTTTTAATACCTGACGACACAGAACATAGTCCCCGTAGCTCGAAAAGTCACTAAGTCACTAACTAAGACTGAGTGACTTTTCGCTCTACGGGGACGGTATTATAACTTTGACAAATCACTATGCCACTTAACTACTACTTACCTACTTACTTACAATTACTTAGGTACCTACCTTTTTTTTACGAGGAGATATGCTCACGCATACCGCACTACCACGGGGAGATAGTGTAGTTATGTGGGACTCCAACCAACTAAAACTCCACAAGCACTCATCCGCGAACCCGCTATAGGTACCTTCAATGCTTTCACTATCTTTCTTCATGTCTTTTATCGTACTCTTTTACATCCACCCTTATGACACGGACTCAAAATTGAATTTTCCACAATTTGTGAAGACAGACAAAATATAAATTAACTAAAAGTGGCCTTTTTGATGTCAATGATATTATTTTTTTTAGGTAGACTGAGGTACGAGAGCAGAACAAGCTTATGAAATTAATGACCTACCTACTCGTACAAGAAAAAAACCGGCCAAGTACAGCCACAATGAAGGGTTCCGTAGTTGGGATGAATCCCAAGAACAAACATAACATTGTAGTTGAAAAACATGTTCTCCCATACATTCTAACTGCAAATTTAAGTTTGTATGCACAATATTGAGAGATTTAACGTGTTGTTTTACTTCTTATAAGTTTTCCTGTAATCTATAGGTATTGAACTATTTTCTGTATTTTTTTCAAAATTTTAGTCTCAGTACTTTCGGAGATAAAGGGGGAAAGATCAATTTTCGTCTATTTTCTTAAATAACTTTAAAATGTTTTATTTTAAAATAATATATATATATATATATATTTTAGACCCTCACAGTAAGCCCTTTCATTTGGTATGTCACACGGTATAGTTTGCAAAACTTTTTTTTTCATATTTGCCCCCAAAATTGACCCCCATATTCAAAATTCATTTATTTACGTTACACGTCCATGATTGGGTCACAGAAATACATACGTGTACCAAATTTCAACTTAATCGGTCTATTAGATTCGAAGCAAATTGGCTGTGACAGACGGACAGGCTGACAGACAGACAGACGAGTGATATTATAAGGGTTACGTTTTTTTTTCCTTTTGAGATATGGAACCCTAAAAAGCATAAATTGTTCAGACTTCAGATTATTATTATTAATTATACGATACGTAATGTTTATGGCTAAGCTTTGGTGAGGTCGCATCTACTTAGTATGCTGACCGTACAATAAAAGGACCTACTAAGTATTTATTTATTACGGATAATGTTAAGACACCTTTGCTGCACCTGCCTGCTGTCATCTTTAGTATAATTATAAATTTTATCTTTGACATTTTATTTTACAATTAGATGGCATATTAATAGGTTGGGGAAAAAGTTTCTTCGCATTTTTTAAGAAAATTCAAAACATTTCTTAATATAGTTTATTTACATTTAACTAAAGTATGTAGGTACCATTTTGTTCGATAACTTTTTGCTATCTTGTAGGTAGGGACATGATCCCATTGCTATAGAAATTTTGGGACTTCTGGTCAAAATACCGCGACAAGTGGTTTTGGCAGTCCTCTCGTGATGTTAACCTGACACTGCCTAAAGAATTCTGAAGAGACCGAAACAGGTGGAAATCTGAAGGTGCAAGGTCAGGACTATACGGCGGATGCATTAACACCTCCCAGCCAAACTCTCTTAATTTTTGCTGAGTGGCTAAAGATGTGTGAGGTCTAGCGTTATCATGATGAAAAACCACACCCCTTCTGTTGATTAATTCCGGCCGCTTTCTCTCAACTTCTTGCTTTAATCTCATCAGTTGTTTGCAGTATAGTTCAGAATCGATAGTCCTGCCTGGTGGTAACAGCTCATAATGAATAATCCCCTTCCAATCCCACCACACACACAGCATCACCTTGTTGCGAGTTAACCCGGGTTTTGCCACAGTCTGTGAAGCCTGATCGGCCTTTGACCACGACCTTTTTCGCACGTTCTTGTCATACGTGATCCACTTTTCATCACCAGTTATCAGCTTCTTCAAAAATGGTTCGGTTTCATTACGTCGTAATAAAGAATCACAAATGAGTACACGGTTCATTAGGTTTCTTTCAGTGAGCTCGTGAGGTACCCAAATGTCGAGCTTTTTTGTGTACCTAGTTTTTTTCAAATGCGCCAAAACTGTTTTGTGGTCAATTTCCAGTTCTTCAGCTACGTCGTAACTACTGATATGCCGATCTTGCTCCACTTTTTCAAAAATGGCATCCATTTTATCCGTAACAGGGCGACCAGAGCGACGTGCATCTTTGACATCAAAATTTCTGGATTGAAAACGCTTAAACCAAATTTGTGCTACTCTCACAGACACTATACTAGGTCCATAAACATCGCAAATTTTTTTCGCGGCTTGCGTTGCATTTTTACCTTTTTTGTAGTAACATTTTAAAATGTATCGAATTTCTTTATTAGATTCACTCATCTTGACGATACGAAAAACAAACGAAAATCACACATTTTCCTAATTTGAATTTGGAATTATGTTCTTTAAAATTTAAACTTTCAATGATACCAAAACCAGCCAGATACAAATAGTATAGCCAAAGAGATTTTATTACAAGTTCATACATACCTACTATAATGCGAAAAGACTTTTTCCCCAACCTAATATATTAAGTGGTATCTTCTACTAATAATCTATCTATTAATTATTTTACTGAATGCCCAATTGAATAAGCTTAGCGGGTTCTCCTTCACAAAATTGTTTAGGTATTCAAGTAATTTGCTTAATTAGGTTAATATTCACATTAGAATCTTGGCGCGTTATTATATATTACTCTTGAATAACATGAAGAAAAGCTTTTCTTACATGCCTAGTCTTTGTGCCGATTTCCCGTCAACAGGGATGTTGTCATTTTCCCTTATTGCAAACGAAGCAAAACAATTATCATGTATTGAAAATATAACCACCAAATACCATGTTTGAACTTATATCATCATTTGATTTCATCATTTTCTTTCTTTTGATTTTCTTAGTTTATGTTCAATTTAAGAGCGTTTATTCCGCGCGGGCTGGCAGCGTCGCATTTCTACAGGTTTTTTGTGGTTATTTAATACATACATTTAAATCAAATTACATTTTGTCTTAATACACTCAATAAATCGTTGGTATATATAAGTATGTATGCTATTTATACAGTTATGTAAAAAATAGCATACATACTTATAAATTCCAACGATGTATTGAGTGTATTAAGATAAAAATGTAATTTGATTTAAATGTATTAAAATAATTACGACAAACCTGTAGAAATGCGACGTTGCTAGCCCGCGCGGAATAAACGCTCTTAACTCTCCCAATATTTAGTTGTTTGTACTTACGTGACATTCGTGACTGAGGCTTTTGTCCACTATGAAGTTTTCACCTCAACTTCGTGATCCAAAGCACTTGTCCAAGTTGATTTATTCCCAAATAACAACTTGTGCAACAGTTTTCCTCGTAGGCACTTGTCCCACCGCCGGCGATTAACGAGAAGCGAGTAGAACAGCGAGCGCGCGACGCCGATGAGCGTATACACGCTGGTATGTGTATGCACTAAGCGTAGTCTCTCAGGCCTCATTTACCGAGACGCGGGGCGTCGCGCGTCGCGTGTAGCGTGGCGTCTCGCGGCGCGTCGGACGTTTTTTCTGTATACGGTGCGGCGGCGCCTGAAAAGGCGTTTATCATCCCACGCATAAACACAAACATATGGCAATATAAGATGTTGTTCATAGAGATGCGAGACGGGAAGAGTGGCAGTGCCCGCCGCTGCACCCGCGGCTAACCCTCAAGCGCGTAGCAAAGCACGCGGCGGACACGCCGCGGCGGGCGCGGGGTACTCAACCAAACCGACTACTTAGTTTAAGGTTTTCTTGTTACAAGTAGTGATGCGGTGATGTATTTTGTTTACTATATAATCAAAAGTTGTAGTAGACATCCGTGTATAATCATGAAATACATCATAACCTCTTTCTCTTATTTACCTATAAAGAGTTGCATATTCCCCTAACTTCTCATGTTCCGTTGCTGTAAACATAGAATTTTCTAAAAAAAAAAGTCGATCATATCGTACTCCATTGCGACGGTGACTACTTCTGCGTTGTGCGATTTACAAATAAGAGTGGCAGAAGGTTCCGCCGCGGGCATCGCTTCATCGAGAATTGCCGCTGCGTGCGCCGCCGCGTTAAACGCCGTGTGAGACGCGTCGATGCCATCCGCGGGCTCGGTCGCAAAAAACGCTCCGTTTCAAGCAACCGCGTGTAAAATCGCTTCTCCGTAAACGCACTCATACAACGCCTTATGTTTGAATTCAGTGCGGGCCGGGCCGCCCAACGCGCCACGCGACGCCTCGCGTCTCCGTAAATGAGGCCTTAGCGAGTATTCTGCCCGCCTATAGCGAGCGTCTCTGAGCGAGTACAATTCGATAGCTCTTGTCGCCGCGACAAACAAGTACCTACTTACTCGCCGGTGAGGTGAACAGTCAGCGATCAACTATTACTATGATGTAATCATTAAGTATCTCTTTTACTTACACGGGACCTACAATCTTTGGTACGATTCTTAAGCGAGAAAATCGTTGAAAGCTAGTCGCTTCCTCGTCGGCGTTGGGACAGGTGCCTTAAGCGGAGTTAAGCGTTCAGTGTTGGATTGTCTTCCCTATTTCTCTGCTTGTTCTTATACATTCTTAATATCATTGCACGTGTACGCAAACAAACATCCTCAATCGGGAAGGAGACGTCTTGGGAAGTTAATTATTAACTCTCAATCAGCTTGTAGCTTTCCGATGCTTTCCTATTATATGTTATGCTATGCATCTACAAGCGGGTTGCAGACTAAAAACTAAGCTAAGTTAGTTTAGCTTAGCTCACATAGCTGGCGGGCGGGGTGTGCTTAGCATAGCTCGCGTAGCTCCGGATCGGGACACAACTAACTTAGCTTCACATATTTCAGTTAATTTACACAGCATAGTTTGCATAGTTCTGCACACAAGTATGAAAAACTACGCCAGCTATGTGAGCTAAGCTAAACTAACTTAGCTTAGTTTTTGGTCTACAACCCGCTACAGACTGTAACGGGATTCACAGTTTTACGCATGTTTAAACACTGCAATTGGAGAAGCCTATGTTAATCAGACACCCAGCAATTTTCCGTAAATTATATTACCAACGTGGTTACAAAAACATGTAGCTGTTATATAATCCTTTGTTCTCTTTATTAAAAAGCCACATTAAAAACGAGAAAACGATACTTTTAATTTAATATATAGAGACAGCATTTTGCAGCGTTCCATTGTTTGGTTTCTGTTATAATTACGGAAGTAACTAACAACGTGGCTACAACCTGTTGGAGGCGTTGCCTACAATACAAATAGAAAAGTTGAATTCTGCTAAAGTTTTACGGGCGAACATAAAAGGTACAAAATAGCCGCTGGCGAGAAAAACAACGCTGAATATATTAAATGTCCTTTACATTTTTATTAGAACCTTATGGTAATAAAAAAGTTTCGTTAATATACGCTCTCAAATCATTAAGGTACTACGTGAAAGCAATCAAATGAAAATCTTCAAGTTGAGTTTGTCAGTTTATTTTGTGGAACGTTTTCATGGGTAACGTTGAGTAAAATGCCGCAGGAAAAATTAATCTAGTGTCTGGGACCAACAAATATTGTTGTTTGGTCAGCGCCGGGGGCTATAAGTAATCTCGGCACGTTATACACTCAGCCGGGTGGTTTATTGGGAAAGTGGATGCGTCGCCACTACGACGGGGCCAACTCTACACTACTACGCCAACTGATGCTTCACAAATAAATGTTTGTTGATATAACGCTCGTGTAATTGGGTCTGTAACAGCAGTTGTATCTAAAACTAGCTTTCTGTTTTGCGGATACAACGAATCTTTTTATCTGATTTTGTAATGTATTGTTCCGCTGTGTATTGCATTGTGTTTTTCATTATTTCATTCCTTTTGTCCGTTGTTGTTGGATAAAGAATTTTGATTTGAAAATGCGGGCGAAAAGGAAAACGTAAAACATAATTTACCTATTTATGAAACCAATACTCTTGTCCAGTGGCCACCATTAGGGGAAACACACGATTTTCTATTTGTTCACATTCAGCTACAGTTTGTTCAATATTCAAGCAGTTACGTTCGTTTTGGCTCAATTAATTTATTTAATAAATTCGTAGAGGCCCCAGCGTACCGTCTGTCTCCGGTTCGTTCCGAAGTTATGAATTTATATAGCCGGACGTGTTCAGAATTTATGCGCAGATGTGTTTTCTTAGTTTGCTCCCTTGCAACCGTAAGAAATTCATCGTTTGGTGCCATCACCAGATGTCTCTTCGCCCGATCTCTTCTCTTAACTTTTAATTTGCCCTAATTAGTTTTTAATTAAAATGAGAAGTGAGTCAGATCGTTTTTTCTTTTGATGTACTTTATAGACGCAGGTAACTACCCAAATAAATTATATTTTGTAATATCCGGTAGGACATAATTATGTCGTACTTCAGTACTACCTTCGGCTCCATTAACTCTCAAGTGGGATCTCGAACGAGATATTCGCTATACAAACAGTGGCGCCTACGATAGTGGCTAGATGTAATTTGTAAATATTGAAGTCTGTGCTCAGTTTACTGAAGGGTGCGCCCACTGTGGATAGAAAAAAGGACAGTGAACTTCAATATTAAAGTGTCGGTTTTTGCTTAAAATGGCTTCTAATAGCCAATATCATGCTTTTATATATAATAATAGGTAGGGGAAAAAGTTTCTTCGCATTTTTTAAGAAAATTCAAAACATTTTTTAATATAGTTTATTTACATTTAACTAAAGTATGTAGGTACCATTTTGTTCGATAACTTTTTGCCACCTTGTAGGTAGGGACATGATCCCATTGCTATAGAAATTTTGGGACTTCTGGTCAAAATACCGCGACATTAATTTGATTTGAATTTGCAATTATGTTCTTTAAAATTTAAACTTTCAATGATACCAAAACCAGCCAGATTCAAATAGTATAGCCAAAGAGATTTTATTACAAGCTCATACATACTATAATGCGAAAAGACTTTTTCCCCAACCTAATAGGATACAATCTGGTAGGTAAATTGGCAACTTATTTTTTTTTTTTGCAAAAGATATGTATGAAGCTGGTATTAAAATTGCATATCTCCGGAACCGCAAGAATAACGGAAATATTCTTGCTCACGATTATATTATGACTATTTATTTATATTTTTTTTTAAATACTTCTTAGAACTAGATCTAGTGCTTATTTTAAAATAACTTTTTTCTTTTTTAAACTACATAACCGATACTTCTTAAACACATGGTTGTAGTCTTGATAACAAACAACTTTTACTATAGGATCAACCCTGAAATCGCGAAAAAAAAATCAGCTGTCCCATACATTCGTGTTCGCAAAACTCGTCAAAATGTAGGGAGCAACAGATTGTTTTTTCGCGATTTCAGGCGCGATTTGCTCCCATAGTAAAAGTTCTTTGTAATCATGAGTAGGTACAATCATGTGTTTAGGTATCGGTCACTAATTACCAGTCACCCTATACAGGATGAATTTTTCAAGTGGGTGTGGATGACCAAATCCGAAGCTATGAGGAATAGCGAAAAGTAATGAAAGGAGTCTCAGGCTCGATTTTGATGAAAACTAAAACTGCATCGTTGCATTTTTGAAAAATCAATATCAAGGTTTAATAGGTAGGTAACATAAGTAAAATAAAAAAGTATTTTGTTAAAAATGAGCCTTTAGTTTGCCGTATGTCATTACTTCCCAGAATTCGATCCTTATTAGCGACACTATCGAATTGTGTAGGTAATAATACAATGTGTGTGTGTTCTTTTTTCAAAACCAATGGGTTCAATTAGCTAGTAAAATTGATTTTTCAAAAATCCAATGATGATGTTTTAGTATTCATCAAAATCAAGCCCGAGACTCCTTTGAGTACGTTTCGCTATTCCTCATAGTTTCGAATTTGGCCATCCACGCCCACTTGAAAAATTCACCTGTATATCCTCGGCTTATTGCAAGAACTCATTAAGTGACCAAAATGAAATAGTGATTTTCAATCTTAAAAATACAATAGAAGTTATCGACTTTATGTGTTGGCAATAACGTCTAAATTTGAAAAGCTGGAAGATAGTGAGTTTTTGCATAACATTAAACGCATATAAATAAATTCCGTTGTGCTTTGAACTGTACTTGATGATTTTTTGTAATTAAGAGGATTGTGAAGTGCCGATACGCCGCGCGTTTTTTGGAGGCAATTACCTACATTTCATACAATTATTTACATAAATATTGTTTCGGGCGATATCGTTTTTACTCCCCTAAACCTTTACGAAATGAGACAACTTTGAGTTCATTATATTCAGTATACTTTAATCTAGGTTTGTACGTTTTTCGTTTTTAGTAATTCAATTTAATTTAATTTAAAAAAATAAAAATGCTCGAGGATGTTTTATGTCAAAAATATAGATGTTTACTCGTAGATGCTAATAACTTATATTGTATACAATATTTCTTTATAATAAAAACGTACGGACCTAGTTTTTCATTATACCTACAACATTTCCAAAAATTATGAAAATTAGATTATGTTTACGGGGAGAAAAACGTTATCTCTCCTCTTAATGATCTTGCAATAAGCTGACGATATGCTATAGATAGAAATAGACATGGTATGCGATGTGCCTAGTTAAATTAAAATTAAATTAAAAAATACATTTTAAGTGTTTATTCTGGTCGAAAACTTAAAAATACCACATTTAACAAAAAAAATAAAATAAACGGAACTAGATATAGATATAAGAAGTATCTCAAAAAATCATAAATAAATAGTTATGTGCAAGGATATTTCCGTTATTCTTACGGTTCCGGAGATATATGCATTCTTCTGCCAATTTGCCTACCAGACTGTGTCCTACGAT
Source organism: Dicycla oo (assembly GCA_948252095.1). Lineage (NCBI taxonomy): Eukaryota > Metazoa > Arthropoda > Insecta > Lepidoptera > Noctuidae > Dicycla > Dicycla oo. The sequence continues at coordinate 23,619,912 of OX411714.1, forward strand.
ATAATTACGTATATAGAGGGTTATTGGTAAAACACCAGCAACCTCTTAAGGGGTCATTGTACTCATCATTATGAACAACTTTTACTATGGGACCAAACCTGAAATCGCGAAAAAAAATCAGCTGTTCAGTACATTTATGTTCGCATAATTCGTCAAAATGTACTGAACAGCTGATTTTTTTTGCGATTTCAGATTTGGTCCCATAGTAAAAGTTGTTCATAATGATGAGTACAATGACCCCTTAAGAGGTTGTTGGTGTTTTACCAATAACCATGATAAGCATGATATTGGCTAGGTATTAGAAGCCATCACTAGCAAAAAAACCGACACTTTAAAATTGAAGTTCTTATGTCATCTAGAGCCTTTTTCGATCCACAGTGCGATGGGAGATACCACTTTTTCTCAACTAACCAAGCACAATTTTATTAGAGTTCAGACCTCTCTCTGTTCCCCAGGCAAGTCTGCTAGTCCTAAACTCATTGAGAAGTAATCTAAAATCGTATTTAGTGGTTGTAGCTGGCAGCAGTTATGATGGCTCCCATCGCTTTGTTGTCTCGCACATCCATTGTCCGCTGAGGCACGCGGTTAGTTTTAATTAAGTTCGCTTTGAATGTTCATTTCCGATTGTACGATCCCAGCCTATGCACATAAAGGTTCCATTCTTTTCTCCTTATTGTAACTAGGTCTCCCGTCTCCAGCTTATTATGAGTTAGTCAGTAAGTAGGTAATTCCCAAAGGAACTGCTCCATCGATGGTCCATACAGACAACTATTACTTCTCGGTGTTCCCTTTTCTTTTTAGTATAGGTATTTACGATGATACATCGAAGCGCTTAGCTCGGTGTGATATTATAGATGACACTCACCCGCACCGGAACTAAGCCCTTCATTTAAATGTAGATTTATGACAAAATGCTATACTTAAATGAAGCAAATTTTTCTGCACAATATGGAACTGTTTACGTATAATCGTATAAAACAGAAAATATACGGCAAGTAAGTAATCATGTTTCGGTTTTAGTACAGCAGTAGACAATATAATCAAATAACACATGGAACATCCCAATGATTTAACTATATACACATTTGGTTTTATAGGAATTTTAAAAACACAAAATTTATGGATGTAGGTATCCCCTTCACAAATGTACAGACGCCAGCAGGTCAAGCTACCCGAAACTGTTAAGTTTTTCCATTCAACATCGCTTTAGCGATTAAGTTGAAAATATATTAAAGAAATTTGACAGATTGTAGAGCTTGATGTTCTGGCGTCTGTACCTACAGTTTTCTTTACAGTGAATGAGCATTTTCTTTCAGTGCGTTATGAAAAATGTCCACAAATAGGCAATAGGTACCTACTATTAGGTACCTACGTCTACTTTACCAATTTAGGTAAACAACACACGAAAACTAAAATGAGAGAAATGTTAAATGCGTAAATTAATTTTGAAATATTGGCGTGGAAGGTGGTAGAGACATTTAACTTGGGCTTTGAAGGAACCGAGATGTAATTAAAATAAATATTTGGCACGAAATCCGGGTCGCGGCGGTTAAGCGGAGACATTTCCACCCTTTGAACAAGTTCTTGTTTATGTTTGCTCATTAAACAAATAAAAGTGGAAATTCTGTCTTAATCTGGGAAAACTTTTACGTTACCTACTGTGCCGAGTTGAAATTATTTTGCGTAAATATTTCACAAGTTCTAAAGTTGGAATTCGTTATGTATTTACTTATTTGAATGATTATAACTTGGTTGTATTTGCATTTCGGTTAGTCTGAAAATTATAAAATTGCCTTTCGGAACGTATTACGGTTTAGCGATTGAACTTCAGCTAATCGCATGATATCAGTGTGAACATCAAGATTTTTGTTGAAGATACGCAAAACAAGACATTGTTGTAGTAATTACACAGTCGATTTGAATTCATAGAGCGTACGCATAATGAACTAGCCGCCGGCGCTATTTGATTACGCATTAGCAAGCTAACTCGATGCCAAGTCACGACTAATGGTACAACAACACTCCCATCTAATGGAATCTGCACTACACAGCACACTACCATCTAAAGGAAATAACAGCCTTCCAAATATACTCGTAGATTAAAATGGATGCTGCAACTAAATCACCACATTGGCTAGCTATTTTAGAAGTTCCTAACGTTTAAAAAGTTAATTGCATTGTTGGCGACATTCCATTTTACTCGATAATGTGGAAATGCACAAACGCCGTTATCTAACAGTTTTTATTCGATTCCCTCGCTTTGCACCTGCTCTCGCCACTCTTTTGCTATTTTTTTTTTTTCATCAGAATTTAGTTTTTATATTTATGCATTATAACTTTACCTGTAGAAGCCAGCAGTTCTAAGAATCTTCAATCTACATATACCTATCTTCTTTCATAGACCTATGATCTATATGGTCTTCCTGTCTGTCGCTCCTTTGGACTAGTATTTCATTTATTAGTGTTAGACCGTTAGTGCTCTAGCAGTAAAAAGAAAATATTTATCAACTGGTTTAATTTAGCCATTGCAATCTCGCTTTTTGTACCTCGCGTAAAACGTTAACTTGAAGTTATTTTTATTTATTTTGTTAGGGAACACCAACTATTTATTCTTTAGAGATAATTTCATACATAAATTATTTTCTTTAGAAACCCGGAAGGGCACGCCCTAGGAAGACATATAGTGTCCTTATTGGTGATGTTCTTCAGAAACGTCTGGTGCGGAGTACTCGCAACAACGTGCGTGTATGAACGTAAACAAGGCACAAGGAGTATGTAAGGGTCGTAGCAGGTGGCGTTCTGTAGTTTCTGCCTACCCCCATAGGAAGAAGGCGTGAGGCTATGTATGTTTCATATATATTTTCTTTCATTGACGTGGTTTCTCCACCTCATCTCTACTACGGGCACACGTTTCTGATAAACATAAATACTGCAGTGTACCTCTCCCATCAAAATATGATTATGTACGTCTGCTTGTATTACCTCAGCGCTTTTCCTCGAATATGTTTATAAGCCAGGAAATGTATTTCCCGAGCTCAAGCCTCGGATGTCGACGTTGATAGTTCATAAGCGAAAAAGAGATATTCTTAAATTCGTAGTGTTCCGCGATATTTGCTTTTATGATTCGTTACGCCAACTGCGAATTGCTGAGGTTTTCACTTTTTGCGTAGTTTCAGTAACATTCAGAGAGTTTTCAGTGGCTTACACAGTTTTAAATGAGGTAAACATACATATAAGCTGTTTCGTAGAACGGTATTTGTAAACATTCAACTAGCAACAGAAACAGGAACACAAATAGCAAAACTAACTGAAAGTGTTAGAATTATAGAACTTCATCGGAAGCGAGGAAGTCTGAAGTCGTTTCCGTGATTGGATTTTATTTTCTTCTTATTTTGACCGTCAGTCTCCTCAAAGGTCGCACTGTCATTAATCGCTTTATAAGAGAGGAAGTGCAAAGTGGAGCGTACGAGCACGCTGTAGCACCCCGCCCTCGCGCCCCGCACCTCCTCGGGCCTGAATTCATTATTGTCCTCCAAGTGAGGATGCGCTTCAAAGAAACTGCTGACTTCCACTCTATGTCGACCCGTGAGAGGGTTTAACGGTTTATTGCGCTTTCGAGAACTTCGTTTATTGATATCGAAGTTACTTATTATAAGCCCTTGGTTTGTTCCAAATTGATTTCAAGACACGCAGCTTGGTCTAATGCTGAAGCACAAGTTAAAATCTGTCTCTTTGCAAATACTTCATTCGATGACGTATTTGCTCCCAAAAATTCCATAGAAGTTTCTCATGTCTTAAAATCTGGACAGTTTGTCATTGTAACTACCGGGAAGCTTAAAAGCTCTTCTAGGAACCTTCTTATTATGAAGTATAATTCATTCAAGCATGCAGCTACATAACCACAAGATTTATTAATGCAAAACCACACTACATTAGTTTTAAGAAGCTGATATTTTATTAATAAGATGAGGCTGCGCCGAGACTTTAATTAAAATTCGTCCATCTTCTAGGTACACGCGACTCGGAATTTATGAGAGAGTAACACTTGACTGTGCTCAAGATGATTTAGTAAAATTATACTGGAAGCCAGCTGTTTCTACAACGTACGTTAGTGGAAAGACAGTACACAAAAGTTCAAGTGTGGACTTTATGCAAATAAAGATTGGAGTTTACTATGCGCCATGTTACGTGCAGAGATTAAATGAAAGTTATGTAGGGAATATATAGAAACTTTGAGTAAAAATTATTGTTTGTTATGCTGGGGACGGGTGCATCCCGGCGCCTGACGGTTGGCTGTCTTGGCACCACTGGACACTTGAGACGCTCTGGCTACCGCCCAACGCGCTTTATCTTAATGCATTCGCCTGTCCTCTTCCTTCACTGTGTCCATAACTCGCTTTTCCACTCCGCGATTGTTTCAGCTATACTACAACCTACAACGCGTCGTTAGCGCGATATTTGATACGAGCGCTCTCCTTTACAACGAGTCGTGCCGAGGCGCCACACTACAGTTAAATAATGTACCTAATTTTAGAAATCTCTCTATAGTTTTGTTAAAGTTCTAGCGAAATTTGTGCTAGGGAGCCGCAACATGCGCATTGGCGACGGGGACAGGAATTTAATTCGGGTGTTTCTTCTCTCGGGGAGTGACGGCTTGTGACATGGTGCGACGTCCACCCAGCGATTTCCGCCACATTTTATGTAACCGAGAAAAGATTTTATTGTGTCCTAGACATTCCAAATGGAAACTGTATCCTTAGTTGTTGTATTTATTTTATACGAATGGACAAGAGCAGGAGAATGATGATGACATTTATGTTTGAGAAAATCAGCCGCTGTATTTAAAGGACATCGTGAAACGTTTATGAGACTGTTTTTTTTTGTATATAAGGCAACTTTTTTATCAGTAGCCAAATTTTCACAGGGTGTGTGATTTCAGAGTTGGTTCCATTGTGAAAGTTGTTCATATTCATGGGTAGAACATCCTGTGAAAATTTGGCTACTGATAAAAAAATTGCCCTGTATCTGTTTTGTCAAGTCTCACACACACACACACACACACACTACGACAGACTTCACAATTATCTAATAAAGTCAGTATAATGAAATCTGTATTAAAGTGATATTATAATTATCACTTTGTAATCTGTTTGCTTTTCGTGTGGTTAATGTCTTTCCATAGACGCTATATAAAGTAGTTTTATTTTCAAACAAGACAAAAAAGTGTTTCAATTTAGGATAAAAAACTAACCATAGTCTTAGATCCAAAATCGTTGAACAATTTTCCATAAAAATGTGAACAAAGATCGATCACATCGCTGCCCCCGAAGAATTCTTTTAGCTAAAAACTTAAAACTAAAGTTTCTCGAGAGGAAACATCTGTCGTCTTTTCAACTCGGATTCATTGAACACCACGCTTCAAATTGTTAACAATTACCTTTATTTAATGAAATCTCGCTCTTTGCTGGCATTCAAATAAATACCTTGTCCAAAGACTAAATTCCTGCTATTTAAAAGGTTTTCAAATAAAACTTACCTTTCATAAAATGAGGCTTTTATAGACTCTCTATCACTTGTGTTTTAACTTTTTCTGTAGCCTTTTAAGTTTTGTGGTTCTGAATCAGAGTTTTTTTTTTAATCTAAAATCTGACCAGAGTTTAACGATGGACAACAATGATCTTTTAAATAGTGTTGTGTAACTCAGAATTAGGTTTTGTGTGATGAATTTGATTGGACCATACTTTTCAATTAATAAAACAGATCTCGTATAGGTATTTTCACATTTGAGTATATGTGAAAATACCATAATAATTATATAGTATGTACCTAAGCGTTCTTTGGTAATCGCGTAATATCCATAAACTATGTCGCATTAACTGTTAATGATACCATATCTTGCATGTGTTCTAGGTCACAACTTAGCACTAAACATGAACTCTAGTAGCGATTAGTGCGGCGTGTATCATGCGTGATGTCAGCTATTTGCCCATTATTCGAGTAGGCATGTGCCACTAAACCATTGTCAACCTCTATCTATTATATTCTCGACCACAATGCACCTACACCATGAAACTCTATTACAGACACATCCATGGATATAAAATTCTCATAAATCACAAGGCAACGATTAATCTTTTCAAGTGCATTTTCATATCACTGCTCTTAAATACACTCGATATTGTTTCATCTTATGTATTTTTAAAGGAATATTTATATCAATGTCCCTGAAATAAATCAAATTGTCTATTTATTAAGATTCAAAGGGTGTGGCCCTTTGAATCTTTGTTTACCCAAACCCCGCAAAGATAGATCCAATAAATCATAAACTTAGTTTCGCGCGATCCTCATATCTTGACTATCGATTATATTTGAAAAGACCTATCGACATTATAATACGTTTGAAGTATTTGAGAACTCGTATGATTTATGCGCCGTATTCAAATGAAATTATGTAATACGCAAGTACCTACCTACCTACCTACAAAGCGGAATGTGCGATAGTATGGACGATTTAATAATAGATTCCATTGTAGAGACAAACTGTTCGAATGTTTTAAGGATTGCCAATTCCCATCGCAGAAACCTTGCTGTGAATCTGTAGGGCTGCATCCCACTATGTTGGAAGTGGAATCACGTTCCATTTCGCGGCGGATATAGGACCACGCGTTACGGGCCAATCTGACGACACGATGATGGTTCGTCGACGACTACGATTTCCGGCTCGCACGCGCCTTTATGCCACTTTATTCCGTGTTCACTTCCAAAGTAAACTCAGTTAAGCTTCGAACGAAATATCAAAACAAGCGATTGACATTTTTCGATCGTTTGCGCGATTAGTTTTCTATCGAGAGTTTAAAAAGCGGACACTCGCTTGTGCTGTGATGTCACAGCACAAGCGAATATTGCTTGGGTCAGGCTAACTGACAGTTACAATTACGTTTCCGTTTTCAAAACATCACAGTCGCAGACTACTCCGGTTACGTTGCGGGATACGAAACGGGGCAAATTATTGACTTTGTAAAGTCCACTCAGGAAATAGTTTCTTGGAACATTACACAACTTAGTGACGCATGCATAACAACATAACTATGAGTGGAACCGTTTAGAACCGTGAACGAAAACTCGTTTTGGAGTGTACAGATCAATGCAAAGAGCCCAACAGGTTAGAGAAGCGGCAGGGCCGACAAAGCCTGTTGGACAAACACAAAGTATCGCTGAGTAAACATCAGGTTCCTACGCGCTAATGCATGAGGACCTCTGTGCCGCAGCCACAGCTCTTGGTCGTGGCGAGGGACCTCATTAAACATATATTTTTAAGTACCTGTTTATTCAAACCCACTCAAAGATAAAGTAGCATTTTTGTTTCTATCTTTTTTTCCTTCGTTTCGAATTCACGGGATACGTTTAAACCAAGAAAACTTTTGAGACATGTTTTTCTTCAAGAAAATCCCGTGAATAGGTCATGCGACCACTTTCAAAGACTTATCTAGATGCAAATGTTAGTCGCCAAAATGCCGTAGGTAACTGAATATTCAGTCGTTCAGAACAATGAACTGATTTACTACTTTGTGATTCAGCGTGCGTCCACGCTTTCCGGATAAGTCGCTCTTTCGTGACCACGTTCTGGAGAACCCTATCTTTGATTGAGTCCACAAGAGCAGGATGGAAAGAATATTTTTGATATTATAAAACAGATACAGGTAGTCCCAACCAAAGATCGTAGACTTAAAAGTCTTAGTCTTCATCTTGACAAAATACTTATAAAATGTCTTGAAAGTATAAGGTGATCATGTAATAGTAGAACCTGAAGTCATCCACTGGCTCATTTTATCCTCACGTTCAACCAGGGCTATATTCAAAGTATCAAAAAAATTATAATTCAGTAGAGTAAACATCATAAAGGTAGCTCAAGACGAGACCGTGAAATTTACATGCGGAATGAGATTCATCATCCCGAGTTTGGTTGTGGGCGGGTACACGGACCCGCTTATTTGAACGTATTTTATTTACCAAGAGCACGTGACGGACTCGGCTGAGAGGCAGCCGGTGTTCAACCGCTCCTTTGTCACTCAGAATTACCTAGCCTGAGACGCTTCCTCGTTTGAAACATTTCATAAAATCGAACCTGGTGACGCTGTCTCCAGACGTAATTACGTGTTAGATGGTTACTGTGTATGTAATATACTTTTAATAATCACTAATCAGCAGTGGTGGCCCAGTGGTAACGACCGTGACTTACGAGTTGCATGTCGTAGGTTCGAACGAAGACAGGCGCTGTACTTTGTGTAAGTTATTTCATCACCACTGCTCTCAAAACGGTGAAAAAAAACATCGTGAGGAAACCTGATGTCCTAGAACCAAAAATTCGAAGACGTGTGACTTCTACCAAACCCGCACTGGGCCCGCGTGGTGAATTACGGCTCACTCCCTCTCACATAGAGGAGGCCTGTGCCCCAGCAATGGGAACATGCTGATTATGCTAAGCACTGAGGTCGAATTTAATCAAGATCCGGTTAATAAAACTGATTCGTTTCAAAAATTTAATTCAAGTAATTTCTGGATTACGGTTCCATGTTACAGAAAAGCTCTTGCTAAATACGCCTGTTGATTAACTCGCCTATTAAAAAACTTCTCCGTCCAATCAAGAATTTTTCTCTCCATTGATTCGTTCCGGGACAACTTCCCCCGTTTAATTTCCCAGCTTAATTAAACCGGCGGGAAAATCTGCTTTTTTTTTTAATGAGCTTCATCCAAATGTGTTGCGTTATTTGAATTTACACCAATACCAGTTCAAGTTTAACAGAAGGTACAGAAATGCACAAGTTTCGCAACGCAGTTTTTCTGCCGTAAAAAGTTGTGAAATCGAATGCAAACCAAGCCTGTTAATTTATTCAGTATCTACCTATCTATGGGAGCAGCTACCCATCCACTTTGTCATAAATTGATACCTTGATAATTAGCTACCACTTCGAATTTTTAAGACCCCGTTTCAGTCCTCGTTACAAACAAAAATATATTTTTATTTCTTTCTTATTTGCAAAATAGTCGGTCAAACTTCATCTAAAACTATTCCAAAATTCAAGTTGATATAAGCATTAGTAGTTCTTGAGATATCCAGCTGTGACAGACGGACAGACAGACAGAGTCGCACCAAAAGGGTTCCTTTTTACCATTTTGGTACGGAACTCTAAGGATGAATGATAAATGATTTTATTTCTAGGTTTGTTCAAACACTTTTACAAGTCAATCATGTTTTTTGAAGTTTGGAAGGAACTTTGACTTGCAATAATTCTTAAACTGCCGGTTCAAATTTAAGACGGCATTACATCTATAGATATATTCCAAATTACGGAAATATATATGTCGGAGAAGAACACGTGTTCTCCCGCGACTCAGACATGATAACCTTAGCCCCTATTGATTGTTTGGAGGTAGGTTATTATTTAAACAGTTAACTACCAACTAAATAAACGTTTAATAGAAACACTATACGTTCAAACCAAAACAGTATACACCGCTATAAGAATTTCTAATTAAATAAGGAGGCAAACGATCCGTCCGAGTGATTTTATCTGCCCCGTGCGCGTGCCAGTTTCAAAACTGCCAGCACCCGGCGCTCGCTCAACTCGACGTTTCGTTAGCGCGCCACGTCTGCCGCGCCACCTTGCGGACTGCCCGCGCACTTTGCCTCATAGATAATCAATTGCGCCGACACGGCCTTCCTGACGAACGCACGTCCCCGTGCGTTAATCATCTGAAACCAACCACAATTAATGTGGAACTCTCAGTCAGCATTTTAACTAAGAAACTTTACTAGCTCAAACGCAAAAACCATCATCTCATTTGGGACGCGTGTAACACTCGCTGCAGATCTGCGCCACACGCTGGGGACCATCACACATATAGCGTAAGGCAGGCCAGCGGCTTGCAGTCAGACAACGAGATGCTACTTAACGTACCTTCACCATCATTACATACGCCGGCTGGACTCACTACCACCGCGTCTCTCTCATCCTCCATCTCACAGTGTACCTCTGTGGTACCCTCAACTCTACCATCAACTTCATCTCCACTGCTGTTCACCTCTGTTGTAACCACAACTCTACCACCGTTACTGTTATCTATTACTTTTGAACACACAACTGTCCCATCGCCCTCTTCATCGCTACTACCCGCCGACACGGACCCCTCTTGCTCTAAGGCCTGGTTACATAGAGCTTCAGCCATTTCTGTAAGCCCTTCGCGACCTTCCGGAACTCTGCGTAAACTTTCGTGGGGGTATTTGTACAATCTCTTTGAGCCGTCAACATGTTGCAGCTCGTAGCGGTCATTCTCTAATGCTCCGGTAATTTTAAAAGGACCTCTAAATTTTCTATCCAATTTGGTCTGGTTACGCTCGCAACATTTCAGAAAAACAAAATCACCTACACTATATGGCTTTACTTGGGCTTTATTTTTATTAAAACGCTCTGTATCTAAACTAGCTACCAGTTCAATATCGTTAGTAGCGTTCTGACGCATTTCACTTAAGTTAGCTCTACATTCAAGATTCTCATTGTCACAAGCTATTCGCGATATACCTAACGGTTGTGCTTTGATTCCAAACATAAATTCAGTTGGGGTATAACCAGTAACTCTACATTTCGTGGAATTCAGAACTAACTGAATTTCACCAAGTTCATCCCGCCAAACAGTATCGGAACTGTTCTCAGTAATAGTAAGAAGATTTTTAAGAGTTTCCATAACCCTCTCTACCTGCCCGTTAGCTCTACTAGCTCCTACTGCAATGACATGGCACTCTATGTTATTTTCAGAACAGAATGATTTAAAACCACTACTTATAAAGCAACGCCCTTGGTCCGCGATAACTCGTTTTGGAGTACCGAAAAGATTAATGGCTTCTTTGAGAGACTCTATAGCACAATTAGCATCCAAGCTTGCCGTCAATCGTAACAAAACATACTTAGTGAAAGCATCAATTATAACACAGATATACTCCTTTTTCGAGCTTTTCCCGCTTAGCTTCCCACTTAAATCGATGTGGATTGTGTGCCAAGGAATTGGTGTTTTTGGTATAGAGTGCATTTGAATTTGTTGAGCACCAGAAGTTCCTTTACAAGCTTTGCAAACTAAACAAGCATCTACAAACTTTTTTACAGCCTTTGCCATTCCTGGGAACCAATACAACTCGTACAGTTTATCAAGCGTTTTATCATAGCCAAGATGTTTTACTTCCGCGTGAACGTGACTTATAAGGGACCATACTAATGACCGGGGAACTAAAGGCAGCCATATATTCCGTTTATTACGCTGCACTTTACGATACAGAATACCTTTTCTAACATCATACGATTTCGCAACATCTTCCGATAGATCTCCGGCCCTCCATCCCATAATATCCACTATCTCACTATCCCGTTGTTGTTCTACTGCTAGCCATTCCCGTTGCAACTCAAGAGCCTGAACTTCCTTTTTAAACGGATCTGAGACCACTTCAATACTATCAGGTTTGGGTTCAGGTAGTGGATTCCTAGACAAAAAGTCTACATGGAGCATATGGCGCCCTTCCCTGTACTCTACGTTAAATTCATAGCTTTGCAATATTGCCCACCACCTATGAACGCGGGGCGTGAGATCTTTTTTTGTACTGGATGATTTTAATGCATTACAATCTGTTCGAACTGTGAAATGACGACCGTACAAATAGTGCCTGAAGTGTTCTACAGCGCGCACAACAGCCAGCGTCTCCAGTTCGTAAGAGTGGTAGCGCGACTCAGCGTCCGAAGTGCGCCGGCTGAAGTACGCTACTACATGCGGCGTGCGCCCAATCCGTTGTATCAACATTGCGCCATAACCTAGCGAGCTCGCATCCGTATGGAGCTCTATTTCTTTATCTGGATCGTAAATTGTTAATACCGGCTCCGAGGTTAAAATCTCTACCACGCGCTTATGGATTTCATTGTGCTGTTGCGTCCATTTAATATTACCATTGTGTTGTGTTAGAGGGTACAAAGGAGCCATTAGAATAGAAAATCCTGGTATAAATTGTCTAAAGTAAGGCGCGAGCCCGATGAATTGACGGACCTGGGTTGCAGTACTAGGTACAGGAATATCTGCTAACGCTTTTATTTTGTTAGGATTTGGCCTAATTTCCCCCGATCTGATCTCATAACCCAAGTAAGATATTTGACACTTCAAAAATTTACACTTTTTCATGTTCAACGAGAACCCAGCGTTCGTGAGCGCTGCGAGAACTAACTCTAGCCTTTCTAAACCCTGCTCTATCGTTTCTGACGGGATTAAAACATCGTCTATATAGACCAAGGCGAATTCACAGTCTTTTAGAGCGTTTTGAATGCTTCTTTGAAAGACAGAGGGTGCGTTTTTGAGTCCAAAGAGCATGGCGACATATTCAAATTGCCCGTCGGGGGTAACGAAGGCAGTTCGCTCTACTGACGTCGACTCTACACTGATGCAATGGAAGCCAGAAGTCATATCAAGGGAAGTGAAGTACTTTGCACCGTGTAACCTATCAATATGATCACTAATGCGCGGAAGAGGATAATTATCGCTTCGAGTATTTGAGTTAAGCTCTCTATAGTCTACTACCATACGGTCGCTACCATCCTTTTTTTTTACCAGCAGGATGGGACTGGCAAAAGGAGAATTACTTTCTCGGATAACGCCAGCCTCTAAAAGTTCTACTACCTTATCCTTTACTATTAGTCGCTCACTAGCCGATAGCCGATACGGTCGTCTTTGTACCGTCTTATTAGGATCAATAAGATCTATTTTCATTTCTCCTGTAGTAACACGTCTTGTTGGAGTACCCTCGACAAAATTATCAGAGTAAGAAGTGAGTATGTTTAGCAAATGATTTTTAGAGTCACCCTCTACATCAGTGTCAACTTCAGATTCAAATGATGTTGATACTTTACACGACATTAACTGTGAAAATTTTGATTTAAATAAGTTGACACCATTACTGTTCATTTCTACATGTACCCCCATATCTATAAGATCACGACCCAGCAGGATAGGCTCAATCAAAAAGGAATCATCGACAATGTAAAATAAAATTTGCAAGGTCAAATCTTGAACATTAATTGTGCATCTCATTTGCTTTCTACACTTTACGTCGGAGTTGCCTATGCCCACCAATACAACATTGTCATAAAGATACACTCCATTTATTTTATCAGCAAGGCTACTTTTAATAAGAGAACACTCCGATCCGGAGTCAAATAGAAAACGACAACCCATACCTGCAACATGTAGCTCACCAGTGACCGCCCGTTTGCTGCACAGTTTTACCTCCTTCTTAGAGGCTTGCAAGGTTTCACGGAGGGCGGCAGCGGCCGCACAAGCGCTGGCGATGTGGCCCGTCTTGCCGCAGGCATAACATGTTGTAGGTCGTCTCTCTTCATGGCGTTGGGGCACCGGCGATTGTTTATTAATCTGTGAACTTTCACCACGACCTTGGGGGCAGTTAAAAAATTTGTGACCTATTTCACCACAGCGATGGCAAGCACCATTGAAGGTAGATATCGGTCGTTGGTTATTAAAACGTGGACGTTTATTTTCAATGTGAATGGTCGTATCATCGTTATGTCGCTTCATAGATACACCACGTAATATGCGGCATAGCTGCGTCTTTGAAGTTATGTTATTGGAATTCAATTCTCGTCTTAAATTATTATCACAGTTGGATAAAATTGAAACAGCAAAGCCAGTAATCACTTCCTCATTCAATTCAGTTTTAGGTATTGTTTCAATTAAATTCCAAAGACGCAACGCGGCGTCTGCGGCAGTTTCTTTATCGTTAATTCTAAACTTAATGATTCGATCAAAGTAATCTTGTAATAACATTGGCTTCGCAAACTTCGCAATCAGAATATTTTTCACATTTTCCCACGTAATACAATCGGGCTGTATCTTAGTTAGGCATATAGTGGCACGACCACGAAGGGCTTGCATAAGTGATAATAATAAATCGGTACCTTTTAAATCCTTGTGTTTTATTATCACCTCGTTTATCTTACACCAACCCTCGATATCGGCGTCCGGGTAATCGGGGTCGAATCTGATCAGCGCAGTTGGAGAAGAAGGTTGGAGTCCACCTGTCAGCACACGTAGCATCTTCAACAGCGCAGCAGCCTCGCCGGTATCACTAGTACCGGAACAACCCGTATTGGTCGAATTACAATCACTGGGGTAATTATTCGCACAAACTGCACCAGTCGTCGCGTGATTTTGTGTATTTACGCTCGATTTATTTACTGAATTGCCTCCATTATGCTCGTGGGTCCCGTATCCCACTTCTGATGTCGGAGAAGAACACGTGTTCTCCCGCGACTCAGACATGATAACCTTAGCCCCTATTGATTGTTTGGAGGTAGGTTATTATTTAAACAGTTAACTACCAACTAAATAAACGTTTAATAGAAACACTATACGTTCAAACCAAAACAGTATACACCGCTATAAGAATTTCTAATTAAATAAGGAGGCAAACGATCCGTCCGAGTGATTTTATCTGCCCCGTGCGCGTGCCAGTTTCAAAACTGCCAGCACCCGGCGCTCGCTCAACTCGACGTTTCGTTAGCGCGCCACGTCTGCCGCGCCACCTTGCGGACTGCCCGCGCACTTTGCCTCATAGATAATCAATTGCGCCGACATATATATTGCCCTCTGACATTATAAGATAACTTTACAAATTAATTACACTAACAAACAATCTAACACTAAAATAAAGTTACAAAAATAACTCCTAACCAACTAAAACTATAAAAAAAAACTAAAATATGGCGTCGAAAAATTCATCCGCATCGCTGTCGTCTGGTAATGTACCCAAGAGACTGACTTGCCACGTTGTATGGCAATGCTTAGCCTCTGGCCAAGGTAAAAGCCTGCCCTTGGGTCACGGGAAGTGTCAACCAGAAAATATAATTGCCCTCTTGGTCAATAAAATTTAGGCTTCTAGTTTTTTCCACAACGACGTTACAGGGGGTCGAAAATGGCCCGAATGGCTTCGAGAAAAGGATGGTACGGCCGTGCCTTTGTTTTGCTCGACTTGGCGGGGGCACTTCCGTGCCCCACGATAAAGCAAATTATAGATAAAAAAAAAACAAAAACCCCAACTGAAAAGAGAAAAACAAACAGTATTATCTATTGAACTTTGTTTTTTGTAAGCTATTGCAGGCCGGAGACAAATCAATAACCTGAAATATGGTGTAACTTTTGTTTAAATAATTTGCTTTATTTCAAGTTTTTTTTTTTGTATTTGGAGGTGTATACATATTGTGTAGCCATGTCACTCCCATAATTAAGACGAATCTAACGACACCTCATATTTTAAAATCCATCAAGCCGTTTAGGCTAATACCGCATTCCCATGGCCCGTCGATACCCCTTGCGGCCAGTGCCTGTTGAGGCCTGTCGCGGCCCGTGCCGAACATTCCATGGATCATCCCATACATTCGATCGGACGGGCGACAACAGGTCACCGCAGGCCGACTGGTCCGACGGTCTGTCGGCCTGGCCTGGTGCGGTGTGGCCTGTGAGAAAGCCGGCCGTGGGATCGCGGCATTACTGAGCGTGCCAGAGAAATAGACATACACACATACACTCGAAAAACATTACGCTCTTTCTGGGGCAGTCGGGTAAAATATGTTTAAACTTGAGACACTTTATTTATTCCCCTTTTGGCAGGAAATTCAATTTATGAGCTCCCATTAAGTTCGTAATCTTATTTTGTTACATTTCCTCAATAAGTAATTAAAGATCAACACTGGTCGTGTTTTGTTAACAAGCAACTACGAGTAATAACGTGTTATGAGGTACTTGAAATGTGTAAATAGCCTTTTTAGATCGAGGCCGAAATCCTATTACAATATACGTCGCGTCCGAGGCCGCAAATTGGATTCACGAAGGATGGACGGGCTGAAATAATGTGGCTTCGACGCTACAACCTTTTTAATTTGTGTGAAAATTTTGTACTTACACGTCCATACTAGAAGCCCTGCGCTCCAAAATCCTGAAAATTAACAAAAGCCCAGTCTGGGTTCATTATTTGGATTACGATTTTGTTTTTCGGTGTTTTTAGTATCAATTTTTTATGTTATTACTTGCAAAGCAAGGTATAAAGCGTGTGTGAGACTGGAATTGATTATTTATTTTATGAATTAAATTTCGAAACCAAGTTTTATTCACAACTATATAAAACTGAAAGATTTATATTTGGCAATTGACTAAAATACAATACCGCAGCAAATCGTGTAGGTACATACAATTTACCTGCATAAAACATCGACTTTAAGCCTTCTGGCTGCAATATTAGAACAAAACAAATTGGAGTATCGAATTTATCGTGAAAACGTCACACATTCGACGAGAGGTAAATGTCACGCAACTCAACGAGCGAGTATTGTTCGTTGCACCGGTTTCTGGTATTTACTAACCGTACATTGAATTACAGATCTTTTTTTATCTTTCATGAATCATTTAATACTTGAAATGTACACTATACCAACTGAATTAATAAAGTAACACTTCAATGCGCAACCATTTGAAGAACACAAGATTTTGTTACAAGCAACGCTTACTTAGTCATAACATAGACACCATAGTCAAACTCTTGCTGAGTATGTATTGCTGAAATTCGTATTTTTTACGAACTTTGTACATTAGTCCTTTAGGAACCAACCAATTAATTTTGTCATAGCCTGTCTATTGTCTACTCATTGCCCATTGCTAGTTTCGGACATATATTTCCCAAATACCAAACCAAACCAGAAATGTCAAATAGAAATTTAAATATGCTCTGTAATATTAAACAAAACATAAATCAAAAATCACAGTGCTCGTATTAAATAGGTGAAGCGCGTACAAGCCAGAAGTAGCTACCAAAAGCGAAACGTATTGCTACGAGTCAATTGGCTGTTCAAACAGGCATACGTAGGCGGAATAGCAAATGTGAGCGCCTATTTGCTACCATTATATGGAGGAAGTCGCGGGAGTCATCTAGCTGTACGCCTGTACCCATACGGCCATATCCAATAGATTTAGTGTATGTATGATATTTTCGTACGAATCTTTCTGAGTTGTTATTAATAGTCTTGTTTACACAAATATTTGCCAACGATCTATAAAGCGTTTTGAAGCTTAGTATAAGAACTACTGGTTCAAATCTGACCGGCCTTAACCTGGGCATTAGGTTGATCCCTGAAAATACTTCAGCGCTTAGATTGGATGAGACCTTTCTAGGACCTTCACGGGTAATCTGCTTATTTATTTTTTTTGCTTTTTTTATCTTTATTGTTTATCCTGCAATGTAGTTGGAATTAAAAGCGTGACTTGTTTTTGAATACTAGTTGTTATTGCAAAGATGATTAATTGATCATCTGTATTGGTCTGTATGCTGTAGGTACTTCCTTAACCGCAACAGGGTACTTTGACTAGTTAATTAGTTAACCAATTCAGAAACATCATATTCTATAACCTTCCTCAAAAAATTGCTAGGTTATCAAATGCAAAAAGAATTTTTCAAATCCAACTGGTAACAGACATTAGCGCGTTCAAACCAACAACAAAAGAACAAACTCTTTAGCTTTATTATTAGTCATCATTTGCCTAGCCATTAGGCCCTGTTCAAATGTCGCGCACGTCGACGTACGTCAAATGCAATTTACACTCAAATTTGACGCGCGTTAACGCACGCTCATGTAATCGATTGTACGTAAATACTAAAATGTCTAGGCGCGCGATTCGATAACGCGCGTCAAAATTTAGCTATCTGAACTAGGCCTTACCCGACTATGTTGGGGTCGCCCGCTCGGCTAATCGGCTTCCAGACTAACCGGATGCAGCTGACTACCAGTATTTTACACGGAGTGACTGCCTATCTGACCTCCACAACCCAGTTCCTGGGTAATACGATACCCCTTGGTTAGTAGCTGTCAGATTTTCGGACTTCTGATGACCCGTAACGACTATCAAAGATGCACGAAGGGAGTAGGTATAATAAAAAAAAAAAAAATAGAATGATAAAAATCTTCGAAGATACAGTTGAACTTAATGTACCTAAATCTTGTGCGGTTAGTACGGGGATACATCTGTATCGGTTATCAAAAGAGTGAAAGCATTCAGACAAAAAAGTGACCCAAGACCCAACCGAATGTGTCAATGACGTATCAAATATTGGGGGGGTATGTTCGCAGTGAAACCAATTGGGAGTCTTTAACAGCATCAAAGTCTAGTCCTGAATCATAACAATTTCGTTTGTTATCTCGGCAAAGCGGTATCGTTAACTTCAAACGGTTTCACTTGTTGGAACGGTTGCCTGTTTGAATGCTAATTTCCTTACCCGTTAAATGCGTACAGTATAAAGCCACTTACAGCCACAGTTCTATCTAAGAAGTAGTGGCTTTAATTTATTAAGTGGTTGACATCTATGCATAGATATTACAAGATTTTCGACTCTAGGCACTTTAGAAAAGTTTATAAAGACACCCACGTAATATACAACTAAATGTGGGCGTTGTCATAGATCAATAATAGCAGTGCTTTTAAAACTTGATCCACTAATGTCTATCTCTTGTGAGTGTGGCGTTCATCGCTTCACGTGCTTTGCATTTAATTAAATAAATTTTAAACTATTTCAAACACTTTGTTATGAGACACATTGACGCAGTTACCAAGCATACTAATATGAAAGAAAACCTTATTCATTGTGAGACGAAAATTTAATAATCGAAGCAATTTTCTAGATAATCTGCCGTCAAAGGCTTCACAAGTAAATAGATTAAGTTTTTTAATTAGTACTCCTAACACAATTTGTGAGCGCTAAAGTTGTGAAGTCTGCTTGCTGCAATAATCAATTTTACTTTCAATTAGGATCAGAGAGTTGCAATACAGAAAGAGAAAACAATTGAAGTTTTTGATCATGTTTGAATGAGATGTTGTGTGATCTTTACCTAATGGTTCTATAGGTATTACACAGTCTGAAATAGTCTTTTGTGTAAAGTACAATATAGGTTACCACCGGTGCAGACCACATTGTTTCAGGGTAGGTAGGTACCTGCATTGTCAACTATTGTGTGTCGCATTAATTATTCACGATTCAAGTTACTTTTTCATCACCATCATTGTTGACGTGTGTGCTCTCAACAATGAAGGCTTCATAATCAGAGTCTCTGTACAAAAGGTTTGGATATAGGTCATGATAATCCGTTTGCAAACGTGACAGTTGAATGGGCAGCTCAATTTCATCCCTGTAATTAAGGAGTCACCTGCGTGAACAACTCAGTCCACGTAATTAAAGCTTTCAACTTGGGTCGAGTTATGTCGACCCACTACCACTAGGGAGACTGCGGTTTGTGAGTCAAATTTCATGCAGATAATAGGGAGTACCTCTATAACTGCGCAACTTGTGAGCTTAGCCACGATTTAATTGAAGCCGAGAATAAACTGGGCAAGTTTACAATATAAATAGGTAACCTCTTTGCGGATTAATTTCATAATTTAATTGTTTGACAAAGAAAAGAGAAGCAAGGGGTCTACCTTTATTGCATTTTGGGATTATGTTTTCAGTTTTCATTTGGATGAAATCATTTTGTTTTTTGTTATTAATTTCTGTACTTTAAATGAAAAATGACAATATAAACTAAGGAGGCCCAAAAATAATGTACATTGCCATTTTTTGTAGTTCATTAATTAGAGAACTTGATATGTATTAGTAACTAGGCGATAGAGCAATAGGTATATCTGGAATAGGACGCGGTGCTAACGGTAGCGCCGGCGCCCAGCCCAGTTGGACTGCTGCCAACATCTACTGTTTTGTTTATAACATTAAAACGTTTAATGTCGTCGAACCTTTTCTAACGTGGTCATTGTGAATTTTTATCAACATTCCGCAGATCGTCTATTTTGAAACCTCCAGAACATGATGGCACCAGCCTAAAGAAATAATTTCCGATTTCAGCTTTTCGATCTCGTGAATTACACTCATTTTTACACTATAATCATGTCGATCGGAAAATAATAAAGCTGTCGCAGTAATAACTTTTTATTACATCGGTTTTTTCTTTGCGATGGAATTAAAATTGGTAACGATTTGATCACGGATGTAAGCTACTCGTAACTGTTTTATGTGTAGGATACTTACACAGTAAAATAATATAATGCAAGTTACTAAAAACAAATATTATTATGAGTACCAAACAACATAGATATATTCCGGTTCAAACCGGAATATATCTATGTAGTATCCAACTCCGTATGTTCCTGGAACCTGATAAACACCGATATTAACAGAACCAATGACATGGGTTACTGTCGATACTAAAATGTTGGTGTTTCATTTGTAAACAGTTCCGTAAACACTCATAATAGGATGGTGTTTAATCATACGTGCCGCGTAAATGTCCGTGTTTACATAGGACTCGGAAACATCTGGTTTTGATGAACTGAATACTTCGCATTCAGGTTGGCGGCACTTGAAATCGTGCCAGCTTATTTTAAGTGGCGACGTCTGTTCAAGATTTGTGTCTAATGCCCCGCGCTATAATATTTTACGATTCCTATTGAAATCATCATTTATATTGTGTTTATTAAAATATTTGAGAAAAGTGAGCGTAATTTTCTTTTCAAGGATCGCAAAGTTTTATTCAGCGTCTGTAACGTTTGAGTGGCTTGAAGATATATAACATTTACACGATTTCACTTTCGTGCCGTTCACTCTCTCCGTCATCGTAGCTGCACCGATGCGCATGGACAACTTCGATATTAAGTTCCATGTTTTATTCATTAATTGTGCGGCTCATTTTTGGAATATAATTAATTCGGACACATGTCGCATTGACAATGCGGCTGACATTTAATTTTACATCTTTGAATTTTATTGATGCATTTCGTCGAAAATGTAATCGATGGGTACCATATAAACTAGTTTTTGTTTCCTAGAATAGAATGTCGATTGATATACATTACCTAGTGTAATTAGAGTGCACGTTTAACTTTTAACGATGCTTGAACTATTCATATACAGGATGTATGGAAGCTGGTTGCAAAGCCTTAAGGGGGTGATAGTTGACACCATTTATAGCATTTTGAGCCATACATGTCTTACGGCCGATTTCTGTAATATATCTCAATCTTGATCCCGATCCCGATCCCGATCCTTGTCTGTAACCAAGAAGTTTTTGAGAGGGCAAGCAGCTGTCAAAGACTGCGGATCAAGATTGGGATTGAGATACATTATAGAATTTTGGCTTTAGACGAAGTAAGTTTTTTATTTTTGTCCCAGTTAAAGTTGGTATGTTATTTTGTACTAAACGTTTGCAGTTTAAAATAATAAAAAACATACTTCGTTTAAGACATGTATGGCTCAAAATGCTCTAGAAATGGTGTCAACTATCACTCGTTAAGGCTTTGCACCCAGCTTCCAAACACTGTATATCTTGTCTCTGTTGCGCAATGTAAGCGCTCCTTTCGTAGTTTCGTCTGCTAGTAGCAAACTAGCAGTAGTATGATAATGAACCCAAATGGGTTATAGTTTGTTCTCAATATCCCCTGTAACGACAGCAACTCGACGGCGACTCCCGCCGGAAGCAAAGTTTGATTTAGTTTAGACACGATAATCCGTTTGTTGTAATGGTAACGAATCCAATTATAGGTGGTTAGTTACCTTCGTTTGGCTTTGAATGTTGCTCTTGTGCTGGTTCGTGCTGAAGATTTATTTAGCCACTTGAGAATAATTCTTGACCTTTGAAACGGTATTGCGAACAAAATGTTTGTTACCTACCAAAACCTATAAACTCGTCGACATTTAGTCGTTGTTACACAAGCAGTCTGCAAAAACTCCCAACAAATGCCATCATCCCAACAAATTTCAAATTTATGGAAAGTTGAAGAGGTGCATTTTTCCTCTTACGCCGTCTACCCTTGTAGCGTAAGCAGAAGTCCTAAAGGTACCACTACAAAGGGCACGGACAATGTTCTTTTTATTGCATTATTGACCGAGCGAGCGAAGCTTCTCTGCTTCAAGTCTGGTAAAATTTGCTTTCCTCTGTCAGTTGGTTGGTACTCCACCACAGGTCGTATTTTACAACCGATCTGGACGAAACTTGGTATACAGGTTTTACGACTTTATAGAATTTTTTTGTCGTCGGGTATTTTTGATTCGATACTTCCTCCAAAAAGGGGGCTACTGGATATCTCCGCCTTATGAGATCCAATTTCGATGTTTCTTTTTGATTTGAATGGTAATTTTAAGTTGGTCTCATAAAAATTTGGTGAAGATCTTATGAGGATCTTCGGCGTGAGAGCAAAATAGCTTCATAAAACGCAGTAAATTGCTCACTTTTAGATATCTAAGAGGGATTGATGGACCACCTGGGACCACCTTCTGATCACAAAACTAATCACTTCTGAAAAGAAAAATGTATTTGTCAGGTCCGACCATAGATATATCTATGGGTCCGACGCACGACTGGAGATAACTCCTGTGCCGTTCTGACTTTCTATTGTTGTACTAAAATAAAGGGGGCAGGGTTTCATCAATAAATCAGTGCTATACAAAAAGCAACTTTAAGGTATAAAGGCGTCCGTTTGGTTTTACGTTGCGCAGAAAAACGTAACGCTTTTAAGTTAACGCTTATATTATTGCACTCCTTATAAAATCTCCACCTTATATGAAAATCGATTCTTAAAGAGTAAACTCCAATATTGCAGTATTTACTACTACATATAAATGTTTTGTTGTATTACTAAATACTATTAACCTATAAAATCTATTTTTAAAGTAGACGAATGGCAATAGATTATCCTTGAATTTTTGATATTTAGAACTTCTGAGTTTGACATTCTGGTAGATTATAATTGTTGCAAAAAAAGTTTGTGCTCGCGAGGTCTACTGTTCCCTGAACATATAGACTGAACATATAGGCTGAACATACCTATAGATTTTTGTTGACAAATATACATGAGTATTATAAGTAGGTACTACTTAGACTGAATGTTAGATAATTCTCTCTCCCTCCCGGTGGATTCCCGCATTGTCGAGGCGTGGGGGCTCAGTAACCGTGGCTTGGTCATCCACGGTGAAGCGAAAAGGAAACCAAGGAGGAGCCGCTCGTCAGGGCTTTTCCCAGGAAGTCGACGACGTAGCGGCCAACAGTTAGTAGGTTGCGGTGCCGCTTGGGCGACATCGCAACTGTGGCGGGCTGCGATGTCGGGAGGCATCACGGATGAGGGTTGGAGGCCGCGGCGGGAGAGGAGTGCCGGTATTGCGGTGCGCTACTCTCCCTACCTTCCGCGGCCTTAACGGGGTCGCCACCGTCTGATGGCGGACGCGGTGGGACCACAGGGGAGGAGGAGTGTCGGTATTTCGTTGGCCGCTCTCCTTATCCTCTGCGGCCGAAAAGTGGTAGGCGGCCGGGCTACAGACCTGACCGGTCGCAGGGGGACCAAGGGTGCCTAGACACGGGGTCGTCTAGCGCCCATGCTAGACGACCCCGCTAGCTGGTTTGGTACATGGGGTGGTCACGGCGCGCAATGGAGATCCCAGAGGAGGGTCCGGTGACGGACAGCCACGGCGGGTTCGCGGTGAGTGCTAACGCATGCCCATGTTCCCGCCACAAGCGGCAGAGGAGGACACCGTGGAGTTTTAGTGGGTTGGAGTCCCACATAACTGCACTATCTCCCCGTGGTAGTGCAGTATGCATGAGCATTTCTCCATGAAAAAAAAAGATAATTATATCTAATGTTACCTGTTATTTTGTCTTTAAGGACACATTGTTGTTGATTGCTTGAATTTTGGTATTTTTATCCGAACCCATTTGGCCCTTTGGTAGTACCTAGGTAGTGTCACAGTGTTTTGATCATTTATCATCAAGTCATTTTACAATCCGTAGCGTAGGTTAGATACGTCATCAATCAAAGTCAATTCTGTCGCTGATATCCCAAACGTATTTCAACTGTGCAATTTTAAATGTAAACAAAAGCTTTGAAACGTACCGCCCTTAATAATGGCACAGGTTACCATTTATGAAAAAATTAAAAACAGGTTGAATATAACAAAACTTCCCTTTTGAAGATGTTGTTTTCATGAAATCGTTTTCGACTTCCGGGCGGAACATTTAACAGTTTTTTCCGTAATACGTATTGCCTCGGGCTAAGGATAGAATTCTTGAGATACTTTCCCGTTTTAACACATTTGCCAGAAAGTCGGCTACAGCGAGACGGAGCGCCCGGAGCCAGTCGTCAGCTGTTCGCTCCTTGCACATTTATGAAAAAACTTTCCGCTACATTCTTGGCATTGTCTCTTCCATTCTTTGGTTGAATTTATTCTCCATTTATATACTCGTAGGTTTGCCTCGTTTTACAGACTGATCAAAACGATTTTTTCCAATTTATACATTTTCAATAAAACACAAATAATTTCATTAGAACTTGTTATATGATTCGGCAGATGAAATGATATTATCACAGAAATTACAGAAATTAAATTTCGTTTGAACGTATACTCGTATTGATAAAATCATCTGGTTTATCGTTTTATTTGGGCCGCAATTTCAGTCCACTGACTTGGTAAGTATTGGCAATAATGCAAATAATATAAAATATTGAAGTTATAAAAGTTAATAAGTAACCTCGACAACTGTTCACTCGTTCGCTCTTTCTTCGCAGCCCACTGCCTCGTTGTTACTTTTATGAAAAAAGTTTTACTCGTTGCACTCTACTACGGGTTTTGCCTTGGGAAAATTTTTGTTCGCTACAAATCTTGTGCATTTATACACGTAATAAACAACCGATTTATCCTGTTCGAAATTAAAACGATGGTTTCTGAATAATGCCTAGTTACGTTGTTTGTAAACTTATCTTTTAAATTAAAATTGCAAATCTAAGAGATTGACTTTTCTATCTCAGTCCTTGTTTTATGCAATTTCAAAGGGAACTTTATGCCTATCGATACATGACCGACCAATCCAATGGCATCATGTTTTTGGGTTTCCGTACCTCAAAAGGAAAAAACGGAACCCTTATAGGATCACTCGTGTGTCTGTCTGTCTGTCTGTCCGTCTGTCACATCCAATTTGCTCCGAATCTAATCGACCGATTAAGTTGAAATTTGGTATACGTATGAATTTCCATGACCCAAACACGGACGTGTAACGTAAATCAATGAATTTTGAATATGGGTGTCAATTTTGGGGGCCAAATAAGAAAGGACAATGTTCATGGATATATAGAATCCCGTACTAAGCTGCGTCAAAATCAAACTTTGTTTTTATATACCTACTACACTTAATCATATTAACTACAAAAGTTCTTTTTCTAACAACATCTGGGTTTCGGAGTTATTTTATAAAATCGAAAATTACTTAAAAACTAGGTAAGTAGGTATATTTTGTTCGACGGTTTGTATGACGCTATCAATGACGTATTTTGTATACACGAACGAAAATTTTTGCTCTAAAAACAGCGTAATTCGCTAATATTAGCAAGAATTATGATTTCTGGTTATAAAAAATGAACAATCGATACATCGGTTTTGCCGGGTGACTAAAGGCGTCAATCGGTCGACCCCACGACTAGACTTGTTTGCACAATGAAACAAAAAACAGAAATAAGTTCACTAAATAGAAACAAGTTCTACTTTACAACACACAATACAATAACTTTTTTTGAAGTCGTTAAAAAATAATATTATAATCTCAACTCTCAAAAATACAGACGGACGCTAGCGCAAACCATAGATAATACATTCATGATCTCTCAGGATTTAGAGATGTTATCGATAAATCAACATCTTAAAATCAAAGTAAGAAAAATGATTTTGTGTGAATTAGCAATACTAAATCGATTTGGTATACTGATTTTACTTAATTATTACTGTTAACAAGAAAGCAAAGCAAAGCTAATAGCAAACATTATTTATTATACAAAAGAAACACCACTCAAGCACTGGTGGCACCAATAGGTGACAGCTCATGGGGTGACGGTGGCGCCACCCCTTCACCTTGCTATTTATGCGTAAAAATTAAACTAAATCAATGCCGAATATTTATCTTACACTAGCAACGGTTTACAAATATTATTTCCAGTGTAGGAAAAATACTCGGCATTGATTTAGTTTAATTTCTAGGCCTCTAGGCTAATATTCGGGAGGCAGCCCGCGGTGCCACTGGGCAACACCCGTTTTTGAGGAGCTTGACGGTTACAGGTTAGTTGATTCATCAAAAATCGATTCTATTGCATTCTACATCTCTATGACCGGCTGTGAACAGCCAATTAACCATAGATAAAAAAATTATAATCTTTTATAGGGAGTAAAACATTGTCAATACTTTTTACTTTAAATTAAATTCCCTATTCAAAAACCAAATCCCCGACGGGAAATGTCGTAAAAAAATATTAAAATAATTACTATAAAATGTTTCTTGATGCATGTGACTTTTTGGTACCACTTTTGGTCATTCTCCTTTAAAAAAAAAAAAAGGTTATGCAAACTGTACTACGTGACCTTATGTGTGACCTATCAAATGAAAGGGCTTACTGTGAGGGTCCCAAATATATATATTTTTTTTTTATAATTTTAAAATAAATTGTTTTAAAGTTATTTAAGAAAATAGACGAAAATTGACCATTAAGGGGGGAATGGTCAATCTCCGAAACTACAAAGCCTAAAATTTTGAAAAAAATACAGAAAATAGTTCTATAGATTACAGGAAAACTTATAAGAAGTCTATGGTCTTAAAATAACATAGTAAATCTCAATATCGTGCGTACAAACTTACATTTGCACTTGGAATGTATGGGAGAACATATTTTTCAACTACAATGTTAAGTTTGTTCTTGGGGATAAATTCATCCCAACTACGGAACCCTTTATTGTGCGTAGTCCGACACGCACTTGGCCGGTTTTTCTTTATTCATTTTCCAAAATTTTTCAAGTTAACAGCCTTAATTTTCAAAGTAAGCACCTACTTACCAAACTGTACGCGCATTTTGGCAAAACATGAACACAACAATTTAATCAAGCCGCATATACTCAGATTCGCTATCATCCACCGACTGAAACCAAGCATATTAACAATGTGATAAAGTACGCTGTATATTAAAATCACTTACATTACGAACAACTGTGACATTTAATTTCACTCGCCCGGAATATAATTCCGACCGACCAATATTGCAAGAGTAAATACAAGGCACTTGGGATATTCTACTGAAAATAAAATAATCATTGTACTCGAACTCAGGTGCAGGTTTAATACGTAGGTCTGTTTTAGGTCTAGAGTATGAATAATGAAGTAGCGCGCGTATGGAAAGATGAACGCTCTGCACAATTAGGTTTTAAGTACTTATGACCTGCAGGAATAAATTTTTGTTACAAGCCAAAATTCCTGAAAAAATAAAAAGAAGGGCTGGCGCCTCTTAGTAAGTAGGCACAGTTATGCATTCAGTTTTAAGGCGAAAGCGACAGGGTAGCTATTCTGTAAATACTTAATTGTTACGTTCGTGAATCATATTTAGACAAAATGCAACCTGATAGGGTGACTGCTATAGTAATTGGCCAGGCTTTGGTAATTGGCCACTCATAAAAAAAGAGGTAGAAACAAGGAGAAGAAGCAAGCTCATGAATGAAAAGGGTAAAAAATATATTTTCGTCCTTTTCATTCATGAGCTTGCTTGCATTACCTTGTTTCTACCTCTTTATGAGTGGCCAGTTACTAAAGCGTGGCCAATTACTATAGCAGCCACCCTACTGACCTGCAAATTTCAAAAAACGTAAGTAAACATTGGAATTTCACGAGCTACCTTAGCTCATCTCCCTTAATAGCCAAAAAACTAGTTCTATGACTGAAAGAGAAACATTTGCAACGATACTATAGCAGTAAGTACTTAACCCCTAATACTTAAGCATTAATCAAATTGGGTAGCCATTTTCACAAATGTTTCAAAACTATTTTCGTGTAAATGTAAGTAATGAAAAGAAAGAAGCCCTTTTCTGCTCGTACACCATAGAGATAAGTATCTACGTAGTTAGCTACAAAATAACTTTCTGTTTTGCGTACCCAAGGAATCTGCCAAAGAAAACAAAAGAGTTATTGTCTTATTTCTGCTCTGAGGTTAAAGCTTTTCATTGTACGCTCCTGAAGATCTAGGCTACCTAGATCTTCAGGAGCGTACAATGAAAAGCTTCGACTTCGACTGAGCCGCTTACCTCCGTCACGAACGCGCCCCGAAGCTTATGCACCGCTGTGGCTGGACCGCCCTATCTATTTGCGCAGGCGTCCAATCAGCTGTGTCGATTCAAACAATATTTTTACTTTAAACTCCACTTTGAATTTGAATTTTGTTAGTACAATTGAAGTTACGGTTGGAGATCAGTTTTCGTAAGTTGTGTATATAAATACCTCTGAGATCCTTATGGGCTTAAAAATTGTTCTCGAATATTGTTACTACAATTGAAGTTACGGTTGGAGATCAGTTTTCGTAAGTTGTGTATATAAATATATCTGAGATCCTTTATGGGCTTCAAAATTGTTCCCGAATTTTGTTAGTACAATTGCAGTTACGGTTGGAGATCAGTTTTCGTAAGTTGTGTATATAAATATATCTGAGATCCTTATGGGCTTCAAAATTGTTCCCGAATTTTGTTAGTACAATTGCAGTTACGGTTGGAGATCAGTTTTCGTAAGTTGTGATCTCTGAGATCCTTATGGGCTTAAAAATTGCTCCCGAATTTTGTTAG
This sequence comes from Dicycla oo, assembly GCA_948252095.1. Classification (NCBI taxonomy): domain Eukaryota; kingdom Metazoa; phylum Arthropoda; class Insecta; order Lepidoptera; family Noctuidae; genus Dicycla; species Dicycla oo. Next base: position 23,648,671 of record OX411714.1, read on the forward strand.
TACAATTGCAGTTACGGTTGGAGATCAGTTTTCGTAAGTTGTGATCTCTGAGATCCTTATGAGCTTAAAAATTGTTCTCGAATTTTGTTAGTACAATTGAAGTTACGGTTGGAGGGTCGGTCATGGACCGTTGAAGTGGGCGGACGTCTCGAGAGCGCTCTCCGTCCGTCATAGTATTCTGTGCGTTTGGTGCAGCGTGCGCGCCACATGTGGCAAGTTTGCAATCGATAGTGTTTCTTGGTGTGGTGGTGACAAATAAATAACATTGAAGCGATGCAGAGGTGGGGTGTATTGGGCCTACGTGCGTTCCTGATCTCGAGTGAGCGAGCTGGTACCCCGAGCGGCATGGCTTGGCGCCCGTGCAGACGAATCTGGTGATATATTCCCTTTTATTTCACACGTCTTGTCAACGTGTTCTAGGTGGAACTACCCCGGCTAAGGGTATTATTGTTCTGTGAACTACGCCGACAGGCACGCAGAGCTCATTATCATATAACTACTTACTAGTCGCTCTGTCACTAAATCTAGTTCCCATATTTCAAGCTTACAATTGTTGCATGGTCATGAAAATAATTATGGTATTAAGCTGGATTCCCAGTAACTAAACAAATTGAAATAAATTGTTTACTTGTTAAATATTGCGAACTAGTCATTAGTTCAACATGCCAGAGCCCATAACGGGAACCTTTTTTTGTGTCAATTCACAGCAAATCATCACAAGGGCCCGTACCCCGTAAATGTCCCTAGAAAAGAGGGTCGTGTTTTTTATCCGAAAGACAATACCTACCCCAATGTGCTTCCGAGTCTTCACAAAGCGCGCGGGAGTATTATATCTGCCACATTATAATATAATATCATTGACTAATATTTAAAGAGTAAGCCAAATCTGGAGAAAAATCTTAAGTTTGGCGATACCTACTTCGACAATGAAATCAACTTTTGGGTGGATACGACTGAAGAAATAAGATCAAGAAGGCCGCCAACGAGATTTACAAGAAACCTGAAGCGGATAGCATGATACCTTAAACGAAGATTTTGAAAACAGCAACGTGTAATAATGCAGCTTAGCAGGGACATAAATAAATAGAGTAACGACTTAGATCGAGAATACCTATCTCATGTAATGTTGACAATTGTTTTTAAAAAAACGAACAATGTTTTAATTATGAATTCGTGAGTACTGTGCGTGTAATGAGGTTAAAGACTGGTTGGACTAATTTATTTACGTATAATTAATTAATTACAACGGCTTGCACTAATGATAGTAATTAATAGGTAAAACTAAGCATAAAACTAAACATATTACATAAACAAAAACAAATAATAAGTCAGAGATCAAACATACTTAAATAACTTTAACACATTATCTGCTTAATTCTTTGTGCAAACGCTTCTTTATGCTACGCTCTTGCCGACCCTTATTTTACGGTGTTTTCGAGTCAATAGAGATGCACAACGAGCGCACGGGTGCGGCGCGGCGCGCTCGGGGAAGGTTATGTAAATTGTGTGGACGCGCATGCGCGCCGTCGGGCACCTGGTGAACGTCCGAAGGCGTGCGTGTGCGTCTGCCGCGCCTAATGTATTAAAAAGAGGAAAAATAAAATCGAATGAAATGATAACGACATACAATTTATTTACCTAACAAACATAGCTTTCACAGAACATGAGACAATTTCACATGATCACCCTGAGTGTGTCATTAAAGATGTCACATTCCGGTACTGTCTGCATTAAGGAGTTTATAGCACCATGCATGCGACACAACGGGGATTGCGCGCGCGACACAGTGCGACAATGGGATGTGGCGAACAGTCGGTGTCGTCGAGTAGGCCTATGACGCAGGTAGTTGTCAGGCACATAAAGTAAATAAAAATAATAATAATAATGGTGACCTGGGACATTGTTCACGCACGGTCGTCTGATCCCGGACTGGGCGGAGCTTGTACTATGGAGGCCGGATGACTGATGTGCTGCTTACACTACTTTTTTTGTGTACACAAAGTATTGTGTAGCTCTGGGGAATCTACCATTCTCCTTAAAATTTTTTGGCTATTAGAATCTGATCTCTGACTTTACGCACTGCCAGGGAATTATACCCTAACATTCACAGCAGGAAATGAGCAGGATACATAAATGGATAATATCCGTAAATGTTTTTATGTATAAAATGCAGGAATGAACCTTTCAATCCCTAATACATATGTGGATCCGTGGGGATTCCAGGCGGCTGCAGCAAATTGTAACTTACTTATAACTAGGCAGGTAAATAATAATTTGATGACAATAGGATTATTGAAGTCACGGGCATTGCGTAGGAGAAAACCTAGGCGCCTGTAAGATTCTGAAGCTAGGGCAGACATGTGTGCATGGAATGTCAATCCGCAGTCAAATGTCACGCCAAGATCTCTAATGGTTGATACGCGCTTTATTTCAACACCTGCTAAGGTCTAGGTATTCGTGTCTGACCGCGCTCTGAGGCGGACGTTGCGACGTGGTTCATAATATTATTATTATCGTATAGCGCGGCGCAAGCCGACACTCGTTAATTTGTTGCCATGAGTGATAAACTTGTGCCAAATGAACTGCTGGCGTTCCTGCAGCAGAAACTGGACGTGATGGACGAGGTGTCCGCTATCCAGATCTGTGTATCGAACTTCAGCAAAGAAGACATTGCTGCTGCGAAGCTGCTGCTGTTTCGGTCACTTAATAAAATCGACCAGATGGTGTCTCGTCGACGCGACGGGACAAAGAACAGTGTGCAAGACATCATCACGCTTCTGAAAGCTACCGATCCTGACGATGTGCCGACGTTTGTGGCGAGGGATCTGAATAAGTTACCTCCAGTCACATTCGACCACGTCGACGTTACGAGTTTGTTGAAGGACATTGTGTCCTTGAAGGCTAGTCTAGCTGATGTGCAGAGGAAGTTGGAGACATCCCAGAACACCGTCGCAGACCTGCGCACAGAACTCGATGAGTTGCGCAACTCTGTGGCGTTAAGTGGGTCACCGGCCCGTGTAATCAACGTAAATACGCGCCGAGGTGTTCGACACATCGGCCAAGAGTTTTGCATCAGCAATTTTATCGCCGGCGCCGATTGCTGAGTCAGAGTTGCATGCCGCTAGCGTGCCTCGTAGCTCCGCTCCCGTCCCCGCAGCTCCTCCCCGTAGCGCTACCCGATCGACGCGACCATCTGACCCGTTGGTCACTTTGAGCACTCCCACTGCTCACCCCGCAAAGCCTGCGCCTGTAAAGGAAACGGACCGGGCTGCTGATGACGGCTTCGTGACGGTGCAAAGGAGGAAGCGCCGACAGAGTAGCTGTAAGAACCGCTGCGGCAAGGCTCCTACCGAGCTCAACGAAAAACTGGGTGCTGCGAAGCCGAATACCCCGGTGTATATTTTCCGTCTCCACTACACCACTGACGCGGAAGACATCGTGAAGTACGTGAGCAGAAGGCTGAAGTACGCGCCAAGAGTGCAGCTGCTGGAGTCGCATCGCAACGTCAACTTTAAGGCGTTTGTGGTGCGCATACCAACATGCTACCTGCCTCAGGTGATGGAAGAAAGCTTTGGGCCTCAGGATGTCGTATTCCGCCGCTTTCATGGACAAGTGCCACCGGAACGCACAAAGACTTAGTGCAACCAAGTGATACTAACATAGTTTTAAGTTTTATTTACTAACACAATTCTTATTATATGTGTAGTTAGGTTAAGGTATTTATCTATGGGTCTTTGTTACCTGAAAATAAATGATTTATTATTATTATAGGCGGTATGTGTAGGTTGTAACTTGCGGCTAAAGGTCATGACGTAACATTTACAGGCATTAAAAATCATCCTAATAAGCCTCTAAGTGTACTCCTGATCGAGCAAACCAGTGCCTACGAGGGTCATACTGTGTTCCAAAATCGGAGATCAAGGGTGTTGTGTTGTTTCTTTTTTGGCGGATTTTAGTCAGGGTCTAAGTAATTTTATTAATTATTTGTGCTGAATAGTGTGCATAACTTTTAACTGTAGAACATCTGCAATCGCGACAACCTGAGGTGAACAGGTCGAACTTTGAATAAAATAAAAAAATACATTATTGGAAGTCGGAGCTGAACAGAAATAGCGAGGAGCGGGCCGGCCGCCTCCTGGACATTATGCTGTTGTCAACTCATCAGAACGAAGAAGAAACGAATCGAGAAAGCAGTTTAACCCCGCCAAAAGCACCTGGTACATGCAGCAATGTAGTACAAGGCTAAAACAAAAAAGTTGGCCGCCCTATTTACACATGGAACGACAAGCTAAAGCAAGACATGATATACTTCGACAATGAAATCAACTTTTGGGTGGATACGGCTAACGAAAGAAATAAGTTCAAAAAGGCTTCAAATGAGAACTACAAGAAACCCGAAACGGATAGCAGTGAGACCTCAGACGAAGAAATTGGAAACAGCAACGTGTAGCAGTGACATAAATAAAGTCGAAAACGCAGTTTAACCGCCAAAAAATTCACCGGGGAAGCTGGGCTAGAAGCAACCTGGCGGCGACGTCGTAAAAAGAGCCCATCCATAATTATATCACCCGTCTCTCCACTATTCCAATGCTTGCTCAAGGGTGCATACTCGGTAGGCTCTTTATCCCCTCCATATCCTAAGGGCCTGTCTACCCTACCATTATCGCGCCCCCCGGTCTACTCCTTGATATGCAATGGTCTCTGTTGCACCATGTAACATGAGGCAACAGGGGCTAGTGTGAATCTTTGGGTTCATTCGATTAATCGAGTCTGGTCAAACCACGCTGGGGTCGGTGCATTTCATTCATTCATTCATTCATACAATTGAAGTTACGGTTGGAGATCAGTTTTCATAAGTTGTGTATATAAATATCTCTGAGATCCTTATGGGCTTCAAAATTGTTCCCGAATTGAGTTAGTAGAATTGAAGTTGAGATCAGTTTTCGTAAGTTGTGTATATAAATATCTCTCGAGATCCTTATGGGCTTAAAAATGGTTCTCGAATTTTGTTAGTACAATTGAAGTTACGGTTGGAGATCAGTTTTCGTAAGTTGTGTATATAAATATCTCTGAGATCCATATGGGCTTCAAAATTGTTCCCGAATTTAGTTAGTAGAATTGAAGTTACGGTTGGAGATTAGTTTTGGTAAGTTGTGTATACAGGGTTATTGGTAAAACACCAACAACCTCTTAAGAGGTCATTGTACTCATCATTATGAACAACTTTTACTATGGGACCAAACCTGATATCGCGAAAAAAAATCAGCTGTTCAGTACATTTTGACGAATTATGCCTAAGACATTAAATTATATAATTTTAATGTCTTTGAATTATGCTAACATAAATGTACTGAACAGCTGATTTTTTTTCGCGATTTCAGGTTTGGTCCCATGTAAAAGTGGTTCATAATGATGGGTACAATGACCCCTTAAGAGGTTGTTGGTGTTTTACCAATAACCCTGTATAAATATCTCTGAGATCCTTATGAGCTTAAAAATTGTTCTCCAAAAATCTAGGAGGATGAATCCAAATAAAATCACTCGTTTTATATTAAATAAAGAAGAAAGGTAGACATATTGAAAAGTCGTTACCCCAACCAAACAATACAACGTCAGCTCACGTCAAAGCAACCCTTTTAGAGAATCTCATAGCGAAATAAAAAGAGATTCCACGTAGACTGATGACGCAAAACATTTTATAATATGCCAAACCCCTTGCGTGGTATTAGTCCATGGGATCACAAACAACTAATCCCTGTGCAAAAAATGTTTTTTCGCTGACGCAGGGATTTGGAAAAATAAGTAAATATCTTGATCAAATCCCTTACAACATCACTATCATGACAAAGACTCCAGGGATTCTGTTTAGGTTAGTTTGTACTAGGTTATGTTTGGTTATCAGCCATTTGATCAAATCCCAAGAGCTAGGATCACGAAATTTCTGTTATAACCTTCCGCCTTATATTTTATTTTATTTACTTTGTGGTTTATGTGAGCGGAAAATTGTTACAATTTTCTTATACGAAATTGAATATAAATGTTTTTGGAGTACCTACCCTATATCTTTTAATATAATGTATGCTTCCATGATATACTATGCCCAAAAAAGACGTAAAATAAGTAAAGAATTGGCTATTGGGGAACAAATCTTCAGGAGAGAATATTGTTTATTCAGTACTTGATTTATGTAAAGGCTTTTCCGAAAGTAGAGGCGATTTGAATAGAGCTTCACGTTAATCGTGTCGAACCTGAAAGCTTTTTTTTTCATAAATGAACCTACAACAGTGGGTGCTCAGTGCAAGGTAGCTAAAAGCCTCCGTTGTTATTATGTGTATGAAACTTTATACTTGGGTGCGATGAAGCAGACGTACCATTGAGCGACCCATTAAAAGCATGACGCGTTGAATATGAGCCCGCCCGTCATCACGATGTGTTGTACTAGCGAATGTTTGTTATTATACTGAAAAGTTAAGTAAATGTCACTCTGATACAGTACATTATCAGACAATTTACTTAAGCTAACAGCAATCATTGGAACAGCGAATTTTCCCCGAATTCTGTACGAAAGCACTAAAGCCGGAGCACACGCATACTGTTCGCATTTTATTACCACTAGTTCGTAAGTACTTAAGGATGTTTGGAGTGTCTTGAACGTTGCATGTACGTTTAACTATCAGTCGTTGCATCATTAATGCATGTTGTTTACAAGTTCTCACGCTGTTATTGGAAAACTCCACTTTATCTTGTCGACGACTGTCTGGGGGATGTTCCCTGCTAACGGTCATGCTCTCTAGGCTCTGCTCAATTTTAATTTGCATTTTCAATTATTGCGCGTAAAGCTTTCTCTAGCAATGGAACGTTTGCAATGCATAATAGAGCCACCTCCTTTGTAGAAACGGCCTATGTCACTCAGCCGTAAAATTATTTTAGTTTTCCCAATAGAGTAACAAAGTCATTGGAAAATAATACACTGTTAATTCTTGGGTCTAATCACGCGATGGACCCGGGCTTTGTCATGTTGCTGACAGAATTTCATTACAAACTATCGGCACGGCCTTAAATATTAATTCCTTCGAAAGGATTAAGTGACATACATGACACATTACCAAACATTGAATAATTTAATCAAACGTTACTGAAGGTTTTAATTCAGTTCATTAAATTATAACGAATGAGCAACTATTTATTATGTCAAAACCAGGAAGGCGCAAGAAACCAGCTGAGGAATAACTAAGGAAATAATTCATGCCTATCATACATTACCGTGTTATCTACATGCAATAAAAATAAAAAAGTAAAATTTTACGAGTTCACCGTTTCTGTGTGGGAAAGAGAGGGTAGATTATGAATGCGAGGTGTAGGGACGCGGGGCGGTACATCGCGTGAGGATGGCTCGTGCCGCCCCCGCGCTGTTGATAGCGTGAATGTAGCCGTACATGCGATCATCATGTGCACTGATACCCATCCTTGCTTGCCACAAACGTAGCCGCCACTAACACATTTATCACTTTCTTCAACACGCATGTTTTCCACGCCGCCGCGCCGGTAATCTGCAGTTTTTTGTCATTTAATTGGTGTTGTGCCTGCTGTCTTTCTTATTGAACAATAAATACAGAATTTCAGTTCATTTGTTGCGGATTGTTAACCTCAATCGAAAGTTGATATTTCATCAAATAAATTGTCAGACATTCCTTGTATAATGTCTACAAGGAATTTCTAAATTATTATTTAACCCTGCAGCGTGATGGTATCTTTGTGGTGACTGGAACTGTATAAACGGGCAGTTTACTAACTGGTTGATTGGGATTTTATTTACGCGTTTGCAGTGTACGAAAAACTAGAGACGTGTAAATCAGCCTTAAGTAATACAATTAAGTAGCTATAACCTACAAATACCAAGTGATTACGATTCCGCAATCTCGATCAGGAGTAATCGATACTTGCCAATTTTATTACCTATTTTATTACAGCAACATAGTCATCACATAGATAAATCGATGATTTATTGTTTCCTCGAAGGCCTTGTTGGATTTAATGACCAATAAAAAGGTAAGGCCTCCGGGTCATCTTAATACATTTGTCGTAGAGTCGATTGTAAAAGCCCAAGCGTAATATAACAAGAAGCACCATTTTTCGTTCTTGCATGCCTTTTCTCGCCTCTTGGCCGAGAGTGAGCTGTAAAGTGTTGCCAACTCCAGTAAAGCCCAATTCGGGACTGGCTTTTATTAAAGGTGGTGCACGAGTTCTTTAATTGGAATTCAAATTGAAAATACTAGTGAGGTTAATCTGGATTTTCAATATTAAATCCTTTGGACTATATGTTCAGTCCATTATACTGAAGAAAACTCAAGCATTTTAGATTCGTTTCAGATTTTTCCCGTATATCATGTTTGCATTACATATGGGGAGTTTAGGACGTCCTAGAAAAACGGTGACATCTGGCAACAATATGGCAGTAACGTGCAGGACGCCTGTTCTTGCAAGCGCCACAGCGCCACTTGTGCCGGTCGCAGCCGCTATGATGAACGCGGGCCGTTACGTGATACGAGTCTTAGCAGGGTGTTTAAAATATCCAGGACACAACGGAAAAGAAAACCACAATGATACTTTGCATTTCTTTTACATTGCGGAAAAAATAGAACGAAGTAAATAAAATATAAAGAGAAAAAAAAAGCGTGATATAAAGAGAGGTGTAAAAATATACTTTTACACCTCTCTTTACCCCAAGTTGTATATGGCAGACATTTACTGATGCATGTCGTATGTGCACCTTAATTCAAATCTATTCTATTCCTATGTCAGAGTACGCTACCTACTATTGTAACTTTCCAAATAGATGGACTCAATAATACTACCTCACCTAGACTCGAAACCAGACAGCCTTGACTGAGAACACGACTCAATAACTAATGTGAATGCTAAATTCAATATGCTCTCTATAAATCTATGCTCATATTATAAAGAGGTAAAATTTGTGTTTGTATGTGGGTAATCGTTAAAACTACTGATCCGATTCCGAAAATTCTATCACTATTGGGAAGCTACAAAATGAAAATCAAAAGTTGATTCAGACTAGGCGGAGAATCAGAACTTTTCGAACGTCAAAATTACATAAGGACTTTTTTGATATATTTTAGAATTTTATGTTAAAACAAGATATTTCACGCGGACAAAGTTGCGGGCAAAAGCAAGTAGTAAATACACATAATAGTTTGACGAGTCTAAAGGTCTTTTGAACTTAAGTCTAGATACTCAGAAGTCTATAGGTCGTCCATAATGACGACTGAAGGACTCGAAGGTTAGACATGTATTAATAATATTTTCTAACTTCCAGTAAACTAAGTTCCAGTCAAGTAACTACAATTTTAATCTGTGGATTACTGCAATATCATGTCTGTGGCATATACAAAAACATATATTAATTAAGAAAGGATATCATCTGGCATGCTCTCATTCAGTGAGCTGTTAACTCGACGCTCAAAGACGCTTTCGATAGTCACTGTACCTTAAAAAGTAACGTATTACTTGATTACTCCTTGACAACCAAAATTCTATCTATATAGGTATAAAAAGTACTTTTCATCGAATTCTAAATTGTGTAATAAGATCATTGCAAAAACATCAAAATGCGCTTACATTACCGTAATAATGTGAATGTATCGATACAATAAAGCAACGCCAAACACAAAATAACGCGAAATCCAAACCGTATCTGAGGTACGCGATTTGTCAGGCAAACGTGAGTGTCCCATTAATAAAAGGGAACGAATCTTCCGTGCAAGACAAAGAAGCTAGTATCAATATTTATTGGCGTGCTTAGTATTAATCGGGGCGGATCGTGCCTTTGTATCGCGGGGCGTGAGCGTACGTTGTCGGCGACGAATAGATGGACTGTCACGGTCGGAGCTCGCCTAATTTTTCCACCGTGAATAATTTTTCCAGACCCGTGTTTACAGTAATGCTTTTAGCTGGCGAAAAATGAGGTTACCGAGTTAATTTGCCGTTTTATTAAATGCTGGCTACATTTTGTTTTCCTTATACTGCTCCTTTCTTCCGGTTTTATTCGCACCGTTAACATAAGAGAGTTTCTCAATTCCATACGAAGATTGTTTCATCTAAAAAACTCGCATTCAATGATACAATCTTCCTGTCTATTTTATTTAACATTTTTGGCGTAGGCCTCGTAGAGCGTAGCGTAGAGGTCTCGTAGCCGCGCCCGCCCTACAGGCCGACCGCCCGCTTTGATATCGCCGGTTGCTTTCGGTACGGTATCACCAATAAAATTCAGACTCGAGTCAGTATGCCCCCAGACACAACCGAGGTCGGACGTGTGGCGCGCGCCGCGATCTCACTCACTATTCGCGTACGAAATGTGTGACAATAAGTGTTGCTTCCTCTTTGTTATCTAAAATTTTGATGTGTTTATAGATAAATAACACTGTTAATATACTTAGAACTTTTAAATATATAACGATTGTAGTTAATATTAAGTGTATAAATACCGCTTTATCCTGTCTGCGAATGTAATCAACCGAAAAAGGGTAAGATAATTTTTATAGCGTTTTTTAGGTTTTTGTTTTATTTTTGGCTTCTCTGATTTCACACTTGACAAATAGTTTAGTGTAAATGTATTCATTTATAAATCAGTTTTGTCCTTGAATTCTGTGGCAGGCGGGTAGTGAACAATGTAGGCGCACGCGATCGTTTTATGATTTCATCGCACATTAGTTTGTGATTTTCCATATTGCCTCCATCGTTGAGTCACCGCGTCGACAGGTTTTTATATTATTTGACCAAATTCAAACGATCATGACACACACAAATACAAATAAATCATAATGTCAAGCTACAATATACCTACCAATAAACTGCTGTATACGCTGGGAGAGTTCAAAGGTTTTAATTGGTATTTATGTCAACTCTGTTAGGTCTTCATACGAGCTTATTATTCCCTAAAGATGTTGTTTAGAGATAAAATACTGGTCGAACTATCCTCATTAAACTCGTGTTGGTGACACAAAATAATAATATGTTCGAATTTTGAAAGATAAGTACCTACACATCAACGGCCGAACCCAACAACGACCAGTTTTGGCATACTGGAGATAGAAAAACTTATCTATCTATGGTTTTAACGTCCTAATAATCTAATACAGATAAAACAAAAGAACAGCAACGAACGAAAGGAACGTAAGGACTGATAGAATTATAGCGATGTCTTTTACTGAAAATACGTTATTGGGATCGGCCGTAAATAGAGTTTGTATATTTATTTTAGCAGAGTATCTGTCGATCAAACGATGTTTAGCTATCTATATGTAAGTAGATTCTGTTCACGTAATATGATGTCAGCTTTTTCTCGGCCATGCATTATGCTGTTACTTACAGGCATATCTTTCGGTGGCCGCAAATATTGGCATCGTAAAAGTTGGCCACAAAAAACTACGCTGTATCCCTTACGCGTACAAAGTTTCCATATCGGTATTCTTAGGAATGGTGATGAATCTCATTCATGTCTGTCGTGTTTGATGATATTATTACGTTAGGGCCTATTTCGGGTCGTAATTTGTATGGGATCGATGTCATTTAGCGGATTAGATTTGAGCGAGTTATATTTTGGCCCTTTATAAGGAAAAATTTATGAAAAAGGCTGTATAATAGGTAGTTCGGGCGTTGCTCTTACCATTTAAGATGAGAAATGGGCAGCGATGCAGTCAAGACAGCGACGCCGGCGCGCACTAAGATTGCGGCCGTATTATGCTTATGCACTGAATATTCATTGTCGCCACGCGCACTCAGTTGGCGCTCTTTAATCAACTCCTTTCGCGGCTTACGGTCCTTTGAACCATAAATAAGGTTGGAAAACTTTTTACGAATAAATTGAATGTAGAATTGGAGACCTACTTGGTTTTGCAGTTGTTTGCGACACATTTTCTCATGTCCAATACGAATCATTATATGACTAGCCTTTTCCCAACTATGTTGGGGTCGGCTTCCAGGCTAACCAGATGCAGCTGAATCCAGTATTTTACACGGAGCGAGTGCCTATCTGCCTTCCACAACCCATTAATTGGGTATTCCCATAGTAGTCCGTGATTCCTTGAATGTCAGAAAAAATACAATAGATGCGAGAAACTAAATTTAGTTATCTTTTTACTTATCTATCTGTCTATCGGACAAGTGTAAACAGTCAAGTCAATGACACTAAACAGCAAAGGTTGTTAAAAGATAAGAATTTGTAATTTTTGTATAGAGTTCCGATAACCATGTATGAAAACTTAGTTATTCAAATTATTGATGTACTTAGCCGTATTAGACCTACTTGGTGTTTTCATAAATTATTAAGTTATGCGATTTAGGCGCGTAATTGAAACCATGACAACTTGACAGCAACGGATTTGGTAATACCTACATAGATAGTTAATCGCGTTGTATTGTAGGGACTCTGTAATGTAGGTATACTTATATTATAAAGAGGTAAAATTTGTTTGTTTCTATGTACGGGGTAATCTCTGGAACTACCAGTCAGATTTAAAAATTATTTTTGCATTTTATAGCCCAATTCTCGAGGAAGTTTATGGGCTATTTAACATCACGCTATGACCCTTAGGAGCCTAGCAAAAAGAAAAAAAGTCAGAAAGAACGCTAAGCAAAAATGAATAAACGAATAGGGGCGGGTGATGCGATGCGTCGGTGTGGGACGGGGGAGCAAGAAATCGCGAACGAGAAGTGGCGGGCAGATGATAGTCTAGGTATTATAAAAGACCCCACAGAAAATACATTCATCAACAAATTGTTTTGTTAGAAAAAAACAAACTCCAGTGAAAGCCAGTGGACACTGTATCTAAGAGCGAAATTACTCGAAAAATTGGTTCGGAAAGGATCCCTGTGGTAGCTTTATTGAAAAAAGGTCGACTTGATTGATATTCGAACTTTACACGTTGAAAATGGTGAAATGCGAACCGTTTCGGTTTTTCGTCTCTGGCAAAAAGATTGACTCAATTTGTTCTTGTCCGTTACGAAATAAACTCGACGAAGGGTATTTTTAACTACGGATTTATCTTTCGGGAGGGTCTTATTTCGTCTAAACGAAATTAGTAATTAGAATGTTTTAGATTTACAGTTTATGACTGTTACATACCTACCTACTTATTTAGAGATTAGTAAAAAAATACACTATACAAGTCCTTAAAAGTTTCATAACTATCTACCTACTGGCGCTTTTACTGTCGCTGTTTAAGTGTCTCGAAAATTTCATGAGAAATTCCTTCCCCGGCCTAGTTAATCCAATAATTTTCTAAACCCTGCATAAAAATTAAATAGTCATTTGGCTAATTACCACTCCTCGTTTCATAAAACAGAATGGCTCCAAGTGAATCGTTTCCAAAATACTTTAAAACGTGTTTTTACGGGGCGGTGTCGTTATTCTAACAAAAATTTAATTACCTCTACTGCGGTACTCTAGGGGCCTATTGTGCCTTAAATAAAACGTCGTACGCACTGCCGGCGACGGTCACGAGAGAACTCACCGTGATAGATGATATTCGAGAACAATTAATCTTGGGCAAAATATGCGGACGATTTGCGAGCGAGTGGTCGGGCCTAATGGTCGGGAGATTATCACGCGTCCACGTCCCGCGCTCACTCCACCCGTCGTCATTAGCGGGTATAACGTCGCTTTAACTATGCCAGCGAATTAATTGATTGCCAAAACACACCGATATCTGCACCGGCTGATATAAAAAAATAGTGACGTTTGCATACAAAAGACGTCGAGGGAGGCAATAACGTGTCGGCCCACAGCCATATATCATAGTGAGGGTTTTCATAAAGGAGGCGACGCCGACGGGAGCCGCGCGCTCGGACACTGAAGGCGTTGTTATGCGACGCCGCTGTCCTCGGATAATGTCTTGCATAAATTTACTGTAATCGTGTAAAGCCAGTGCCACTTGCATAATTTAATGCAAGCAATGCTGTTTACATTAAAAACGTCACAGACAGACATTTTAAAGCAGCTGCACTACGGGACTAACGTCTCCACTTCTGTAAAGTGAATCCACTAATTATGCATGAGAACACTCGGCAATAACAAGTATTTAATGGCGCCAATGTTCCGTTAATTGGAGATATCTGTTCGTAACTTGCATTACCTTGCAAACTAGAATGGTAGGGTTATTGTAGTTGCCTATATTTGGAATTAATATCGAAACGGTGCCTTTGATCAATTACATAGCACTTGAGTTATTAATGTTTAGTGCTTCGTTCAATTAGATTACTGTTTTTGCGAATGAACAGCTTTCGCTGCATAATCGTGCGACGCGATTCTGGTTGAACAATTTCTATGAACTTTTCATAGAAATTTTTCTGCTGGAGTCGCGTCGCGAGCTTTCTTTATGGTGATATAGAAACGTACCTAAGTCTCGTAGTATAATAACTCGTAGTGTATATTAGTTTCAGAAACCTCAAGCGAGCTATTCATAAATAACAAACTCTCTAAGAATTGCTTAATCAAAAGATATTAAAGTGAGAACAAAGGCGAACTTGATAATCCATTAAGTATAGTTTCAGCGAAACTTTTGAGGCAGTCTGATCAATGTGGGTAATTAAAACGCAAACAACGTATGAAATGAGAGTAGATCCAAATGAAGGCGCGCCACGATATGAAACTTTAATCAGATTTGGTGGGTTCCCGTTCCCGTATAAATACCAGTAGTGTACGGTGTGAGCGTGTTTGCTATAGAAGTTGGGCGGGTGTGGCAGGCAAGCACGGGTAAGTCGTCGTGCCAATGCAAATTAGTGGAATCACAATTAGCGCTCGATTGTTGTTCGCCCTGCAACTTGCATTTAGCAAATGAAGCAACCAGGTAAGAGATTCAACAAATAAATTATGGAACGGCACACTCTGTTTTCCTTCAGCCGTGCTCTTTACTGCGTTCTCTGCTAAAACGAATTCAATATTACCTGCAGTAGCAACCGCAATGATGCAATATTTTATCAAGTAATGGATGCTTCTTTATACTTAGCATATTTTACAATAAGACCTATGTTGTGGTACAATTTATTTGTAGCACGAAATCGTAGGTATGTTATGCTCGAAACATGAATACCCCATAAAATGTAGATTATGTATTTAAAAGCCAGACGCAGTACAATTAATAACGTGCTACAAGACGAATATGTTGAGCTATTTGTACAGCAAACAAAATGTCCACGGAATGTCCCTCGGGTTGACAGATGATGTTAAGGGCAATTAATCTTGACCAAATATGCGGGCGAATTGTGGGTTTCGCCTCCGTAGCCTAATGGCGACGGTTCTGCGATGTTCCAATGCCTTGCGTGCCTCTCCATTCCGTCTTTTATCTACAAAAAGCGAAGCTCGTTTTAAACGTATGAATCCACATGTATATTTCACGACTAATGCGTCATAGCGATATTTCTATTTTGTTTTGATATACAAATAACACAAAACGAACGATATTCTAGTTCCGATACCGTCAAATTTTTCGGCGTCGATATTTTCGTATGTAGATTGATTTATATCCGATAAATATTTCAGTTTTACGGTAGATATAACTCAATGTTTTCATATAATAGCTATGTCATTCCATGTCGGGCCACAAAGATGAAAGTAATACCCCGATGTCCACTTTGAGAAAATATTTAATGGTATCCGAAAAACCCCTGTCATTTCCAGCGCATCGTCAGATTCACACAGTTCAATATTTTACAAGTTTGATCTTCGTGTTATACGAGTTTCATGGTAGCATATTATGCGGGTTTTCTGAACGGGCCCTGTGACGACGAGGTGTGGTGAACGAGCAAAGTTATAATAAGTTTGTCCCTTCATCTCTGGAGCGAGACCATTGTCTTTTGATCCGATATAAAGGCGCTAACACTACTCGTTTATTTTTAGTCGTGAAAATAAGTTACACTGCTTCTTTTGTTATTCATGTTACTATGATTGTGTGAAAAGGTCTTTTTTTTTATAGAATCGCCATTTTTCAGGATGCTTTATTAAAGTTAAGCTCCTAATCTGGCGTCATTGATGTTGCTTTTATTATAAACCCTACGTTTTCTTTTCACAAATCAGCTTACAGCATGTGTTATAGAACGCGTTTTACGCCAATCATCTGACACAAAGTCCGGCTAACCCTAATCATTAATAGGTAATTCGGCCCGCTATCTTTCGTGAAAGGGGCAAGGGTTAACTAATAATTGTTTTCGCCCGTTACCCGTACTACTGTAACCCGTCCAGATCGTTTACGGTCATTCCCTTAATGAGATTAATGCATCACTATCTTACTTTGTTTCTATCTAGTGATATACACGTACGTGTTTCATTTAGATAACACCACTTTATTTATATTGAGCCTAATATTCGTGAGCGTTAAATGTGGTGCTTTTATACGCGGTCACGTAAATCTCAGGTTTCACATAAAAATTGCTACAGTTATTGTATGTACCTGCTCTGGTTTAGGGGAGGTATATGTTAATGGTACTACTACCATAAACCTACCACCCCTAATCCGGAGAAAAAAAAAAATAGATACCGTTTCATAAATCCCTGTATTAAGATTTTGTTATTAGATGTATGGAACTTTGAAGACTCTTCAAGAGTTTTATTACACTTTACGTACTGTTATTGAAACTGGGATATTACAATTATTTTGAAAGACTACCTGTAATCTTACTTGATGTTACTTCTTGTACTTATCGTTACGCGAAGTTTATCGTCAGAGCCATTGCTACGCTCTGGATGGACGTTCCCTTTAATTAACTACCCTACTTTTTCTTCGCCTTCTACTCATTTCACAGCAATCGTTCTTGTTTCTAAATAATTTTGTTTTAAAGCAGCTTCTCATTTTCGCATAAAAATAACATTTTACAAGGGTTGGATCTTTTGCAGCTGGAAAAGACTCTAATTTCGATTTAAACTTCTTGGGTCTGGCTTTACCGTGGAATACTTGTAGAATAATGTAATTTTCGTTTGACTTAAAGTTTCTAAAGTTATTATGTTAGATTGGCTAGTAAAAAACTGTTTTGCTTAAATTGTTTGCTTAAAAACGGAATGCAGCATGTTCCTAATCTCAGCACAGTATGTAGATAGGAATTTCTTTTTCAATTTACGTCAGTCCCTACGATTTTATCGGGGGCGAAGAAATAAAGCACGTCCCGACAGTGAGCAGTTTGAATTAACCTTTCGAGTAGCCTTGTAGATTCGTGGCCCGGTTACGAGCGGGTCATCTACTAGTTAATATTCAAAGGGTCGTACAATCACGGATTCCGTACGCGTCTCTGCTCCACCGACGCTCACTGCGACCGCCCGAAAACCTCCCTTTTACGTACCAAATAGCTACACTGTTTGTCTGGGAAATTACGTAGATAATTTAGTCAAACGAAACAAAATTTTTCGCAAAAAGTAGAACGAGCGCGTATATGAAATTTCATTACAGCTAAAGTATGTGTTCGGACAATAGGTATCGCAGAATATTCACATAAGTCTGGGACCCTCCATTACGGTTCGTTCGTTTAGTGAACACAAAGACTGACGTATAAAAATTCTCTTTCTTATCAACAGACACCAAAGTAATATGAAAGTGTTACTTTTTTCGTGTAATCAAGGCCGCTGGAGTTCGATAAACTGGCTTTGCCCGTACCATTTCTTTACGTTATCTATAAATAAACGCGAACGCGTTTTCTAACATCCTTCCCTGGCGTTCCCCAGAGATATTATCCTACTTTGAGAAGATAAGTGAAACTTGAGGGCTCTATTGATAACTTTTCTTTTAACGCTCTTACGAGGTGCATGCATGTTGTACATCTATAATAAATGCTACCTTTTACATAAGGCGAATCATTATCCGAGTGCTAAGTCAATCTATATCATTTTACATATTCCAATAAACAAATTGAGAAAACGTGGTATTCCACAAACCTCATTCGTCGACCATTTCATTATTGTATAAATCTGATTTCACGTTCATTACTTAACTTTTTGATCAAATTTAATTCGAATTTTGAGGATTGTTCGTCCAATTTCACGGTTGAATGGATTTGTTTCGGGACTGCAAAGAAATGTTTCAATGTAAGCCTACATTCAAATAATGCCAAGGGGGATTTATAGGAGCGGCCGGTCCAAGTAAAGTATTCACGATTGAATAAACAGAGATTTAAAGATAAATCGAAATATTACTAATTGATAGAGTATTTATTTTTGTATAGCTTGTGCGTATTTTAAGATTTGGTCATTTGATCCAAGCGGAGAAAATACTTATTATTGTTAAAATTACTTCAACATCACAACATATTACCTAGCACCTACTGTCTAATCTGGACACCGAGATATTAATTACTAAGTGTCGATATAATAACCTTGAAAATGATATGCCTAACCTGCGGCTCCTGTCTTTAGCAGCAATAAAACCTTCGCAGAATAACTTATTGCCCTAAGGAAAGTTATAATCAAGCACTTGTTCTATTATAATTAAAATTTATGACTAGTCCGTTTGTAATTAATGGCAGTTTCCATGGATAAATGATAGCGCCGTTTATAGTGGGACTATTTTATATTCTTGTCTCGCCATTTTGATAATTAATGAGTTTTCTGGTTTGTGGAAACTACACAGTAAAATGTTGGTGAAGGTTGGATCTGATTTACCTTATATCTATGACTTATTACGTACGTTGTCATCTGCTATGATGGAATTTTACTCATTTAAATTTTAAGCTTTGTCAGCGATACTTTCGTTTGTAGTAGGTACTCAGTGGTCATAAAACCAGAGGCCAGCTGATGACCTCTTATTCTATTGAAACTCCATAGGTACTACGCTAGGCCCGCTCAAGGTTTGAGTGTTACCACCGACATGCGGTCGACTGTACCTACCTCCGATGAAATATTCAGATCGAATATAGAGGTGTTGGAGTCGCACGCACATCAATAATAGATGGTAATTCTATTGTTGCAGATTTCTCCGATGAGCCGAGGCGTAGCAGACCCAGAGCTGTTGTGGGGACGGATGCCGTGAGCTCTATCCCAAGGAGCGCATGACAACGGCGTGATGAGCACAACCCGCCATAATGCGTCGGCGGCCATTTTAAACCGGGAACGGACGCGTTTGTCGGCTCGAGATGGCCGTCAATCGCGGCGTACGCGCATCCAGCCACCCCGCGCACGCGCCATCCCATACTCCACCGCGGCACTATGAAATGTGGAAACACGGCAAGTGGCGACAGAAAACGTCACCACCAAGGACAAACGCAGCCGTTAGGGTTCCCAGATAGAAACATTGTATAGTGAAATCCTTAGAGGCCTAAGTGTTACTTTTGTGTGTAAATATAGTGGTGTATAGATGTTAAGGATGGCGGGCGAAAGTCGAGGTTCGCGCGCGCCTCTGTTGGAGTGCGGTGGGGCTGAGTTTGCACATCCGCATAAAACGTCAGCGCCGAGATGCTGCTTCTGGCTGGCAAGCCATGTCAATGTGAGGAAGTGTGTCGCCGGCGTCATGCTGCTATCCGTCCTCACCATATTCTTCTATACATATTACGTCACAGTACCTCTCACTAGGTAAGTCAATAAATAGGCGATGCTCGTGAGCATCGCCTGTGAAACGTGAAACGTGTTTCACATTCGTCTTTACTGAAACGCATCAAAATATAGTTTAATTAATGAACAACGTAAACATAAAAGCAAAATTGGATTGTTTGTATTATATGTACTGAGTAATACAAATCACTCGAAGCACGCTACGATACTCAACCCATGATTTATTGTTTCGACGATTCTTTTCAATGCCATTGGGTTTTTCAGCGATAGGTATTAGTTAATCGTTTTACACAGTGTATCCTATCGAATGGGGAACTTTGCTCATTATAACATTATATTCATTAAAATTTAAGCGAAACGCGCCTGAATTTAATTAATTAAACTAGTTATATGCGTCATGTGCATAAAATCCAATTTGCTTCCTATCGGAAACAAACCCAAAGCTGATACGAATTAATAATATGAAATTATCGCGTTTGGACAGCTCGTCGTTATGTCACACTGTTATTTATTGGGATTAGTTGGTAGCTAAGTGGTATTTCCGTTGCCTCTTTATTGTTTTCGATAGTGTTTTCATTACGACCAAGAAATTTTCCCAGTTTTCATCCTCATTACCTACCTACTATTTACTTTCATTTTTAAAAGGGTCGCTTCTAAATAACCCCTTTGACATGCAAGACACATTTTCGTTCTATATACCTCAAGATTTTACGGAAACGTATTTGCATAAACTCATCCTATTCTTATCTCATATTGTGGAAGTACACGTACCGTACAGAAAACTCCCATTTTCTGGATCTTTTGCCGGTCGCACGAGAACAAATTCAAGTGACACAAACATGTGACTAGAAACACCGAACTCGTTTACTTTACAATGTTTATCTTTTATTTCAATACCAGAGGAATCATTATGCATAAAATTGGCATTTAATACATAAAGGAAATTGCTTTGCGGAAGTATTAAAGACGTTTAACTTTGTGCCGAGCGTCCTTGTCGCCCTTTGTTTGGCAGCTTTTCACAGCTAAATTAGGACGAGGAGGTGAATATTTCAGAGTAATTTATAACGTGATTTTATGTAATTAGGGCAGATGGCGTGTAGCTAGGACCCATAATATTTTATTTTATCGGCTTAAAATTACATCGCCCGAGATGAGCGGCAGGGGCGGCAAGTTTCGCCGACTCAGTTGGATTTATAGCAAAACTTGTGTTCTGGCTAATTAATGGAAGCTGCTTCGCTATCGCGCCGCCAACTCGCTGATTTAAAGGCATATTGTTTTATAAACGTTTATTTACTATTAACCCCTTATCGAGTTTCTCGTAAAAATTTTCAGCTTCGTAATTGGAATGCAAACCTAACCACATTGTTGCTAATCAGGAAAAATTGCTTTGTTTATTGCGAGTAAATACAATTTTGATAGTAAATAAATGCTAATATTTGTGCTCAATACTTAGGTCGGTAGGGAACTACACCATAGAAATCTTTATTATATGTATGCAGCTATTGTACCTACCTGTCTTGAGCGTTGTCGTTAAAGTTCCCTCTCGGTTGATTCAGGCGTGGCTTTCATTAAAGCAAAGAGGCCACAAGTCAGCCGCGGCTCACAGGACCACTGCCGCCTTCCGATAAAATATTTCCACAAATTCCTGCCTTTATTTATTTTACGCTATTGAGATAAACCTTAATGACGCTTTGATGTGGCTCTTACTTGGAACGCAGCTTTAAGTTTGGCAGTCTTTGATTGATTTTCTTGTAAAATTTGTTTTGGGGGTGACTTAGTAGGCAAATGGTGTAAAACTTGGATTTTAATTGCCGACTCATTTGTTCAGGTGCGGGAAAATAACCTTAATTTATTATTGGCTTTTTAGGGTTCCGTACCTCCAAAGGAAAAAAACGGAACCCTTATAGGATCACTCGTGTGTCTGTCTGTCTGTCTGTCTGTCCGTCTGTCACAGCCAATTTGCTCCGAATCTAATAAACCGATTAAGTTATAATTTGGAACACATACGTATTCCTGTGACCCAAACACGGGCGTGTAACGTAAATAAATTAATTTTGAATATCGGGTCAATTTTCGGGGCAAATAAGAAAATTTAAAAAAAGTTTTGCAAACTATACCGTGTGACGTATCAAATGAAAGGGCTTACTGTGAGGGTCTCGAAATATTTCTTTTTTATAATTAAAATAAATCATTAAAAAGTTATTTAACAAAATAGACGAAAATAGACCACTCCTCCCTTGTCTCCGAAAATACTGAGCCTAAAATTTTGAAAAAAATGCAGAAAATAGTTCTGTACCTCTATAGGTATTGTATCCTGTTATCTATATAACAGGAAAACTTATAAGAAGTCTATGGTCTTAAAATAATATGGTAAATCTCTCAATATTGTGCTTACAAACTTACATTTGCAGTTAGAATGTATGGGAGAACATGTTTTGCAACTACAATGTTATGTTTGTTCTTGGGATTCATCCCAACTACGGAACCCTTCATTGTGCGTAGTCCGACACGCACTTAACCGGTTTTTTTTTTATTACAAGTTTTTTCATCAATTTTTATTACCTTTTATACGAAAACCGATACCACAATATAACATAAGAGTATCGTTATTGTATGGATGGATCCATATTCGTCAAGAAAAGGAAAATACACTATCATGAGACGAAATAGCGAATCATCACAAAATAAATAAAAACTACAAGGAAAGTCCATTTACCTTCATTTAGTTAGTCGCGATATGGTTACACAATACTTAGAGCACACAATAAATAGCTTTTACAGTGTACCTATCTATGCCTTTGATAACTGTACTTCAGTTTCGCTATCCCTGAATGATGATTACATTTTATGATGTAATGTCACAGCTGGGTGATTCTTGAGAAAATCTAATAATTTTTAACACACGTCTTTACCGTTCCGAACTTCGTGTTAGTTAACCTTTTAGATGTTTTTAATAGGTTGGGGAAAAAGTTTCTTCGCATTTTTTAAGAAAATTCAAAACATTTTTTAATATAGTTTATTTACATTTAACTAAAGTATGTAGGTACCATTTTGTTCGATAACTTTTTGCCATCTTGTAGGTAGGGACATGATCCCATTGCAGCATTGCTATAGAAATTTTGGGAGTTCTGGTCAAAATACCGCGACAAGTGGTTTTGGCAGTCCTCTCGTGATGTTAACCTGACACTGCCTAAAGAATTCTGAAGAGACCGAAACAGGTGGAAATCTGAAGATTCAGACTCTGATCTGAAGGTCAGGACTATACGGCGGATGCATTAACACCTCCCAGCCAAACTCTCTTAATTTTTGCTGAGTGGCTAAAGATGTGTGAGGTCTAGCGTTATCATGATGAAAAACCACACCCCTTCTGTTGATTAATTCCGGCCGCTTTCTCTCAACTTCTTGCTTTAATCTCATCAGTTGTTCGCAGTAGAGTTCAGAATCGATGGTCCTGCCTGGTGGTAACAGCTCATAATGAATAATGCCCTTCCAATCCCACCACACACACAGCATCACCTTGTTGCGAGTTAACCCGGGTTTCGCCACAGTCTGTGAAGCCTGACCGGCCTTTGACCACGACCTTTTTCGCACGTTCTTGTCATACGTGATCCACTTTTCATCACCAGTTATCAGCTTCTTCAAAAATGGTTCGGTTTCATTACGTCGTAATAAAGAATCACAAATGAGTACACGGTTCATTAGGTTTCTTTCAGTGAGCTCGTGAGGTACCCAAATGTCGAGCTTTTTTGTGTACCCAGTTTTTTTCAAATGCGCCAAAACTGTTTTGTGGTCAATTTCCAGTTCTTTAGCTACGTCGTAACTACTGATATGCCAATCTTGCTCCACTTTTTCAAAAATGGCATCCATTTTATCCGTAATAGGGCGACCAGAGCGACGTGCATCTTTGACATCAAAATTTCCGGATTGAAAACGCTTAAACCAAATTTGTGCTACTCTCACAGACACTACACTAGGTCCATAAACATCGCAAATTTTTTTCGCGGCTTGCGTTGCATTTTTGCCTTTTTTGTAGTAAAATTTTGAAATGTATCGAATTTCTTCGTTAGATTCACTCATCTTGACGGTACGAAAAACAAATGAAAATCACACATTTTCCTAATTTGAATTTGAAATTATGTTCTTTAAAATTTAAACTTACAATGATACCGAAACCAGCCAGATACAAATGTCCGTATTTATGCAAAATGGAACCATACGACAAATTTCCTTTTTTACTTAAAAATAAAAAAAAACTAATTTTATAACTTTCAAAATTAGTTTTTTTTATTTTTAAGTAAAAAAGGAAATTTGTCGTGTGGTTCCATTTTGCATAAATACGGACAAATAGTATAGCCAAAGAGATTTTATTACAAGTTCATACATAGATACTATAATGCGAAAAGACTTTTTCCGCAACCTAATAATAACTAACTTTTTGTTTGATAGCACTGATATGCTTAGGTAGTTTCAGTATAAATATTTAAACAGAAACTACTTAAATCAATGCTATTAAGCAAAAATTTTAATTTGAACCTACAAAATTACGAAAATCTCCATGATTGTTTTCTTCATTAATTAAGAAAGTCTTCTTGATTGTTTTCTTCATTAATTAAGAAAATTTTGATTGTTTTCACCATTTATTAAGAAAATCGCCATTATTTTTTTCTTCATTTTGCTAAAGATTGTCTGAAAATCCTTCCATATTTGTAATTGATACCTTCTGCCTCTTTAATAAACTGATCATTAAAATGTAAGGTTGTTTCCAGTCTCGTGTGGCGCGACCGCGTACCGCGACCGCTGTCGCAATGCTCGTTGCTCGCGTCGCAGCAACAGGCGGCGCGCGACCACCGTTCGGACGCGCGTCTGCGCATTGACGCGAAGGTGCTGGTGATCGTCGAGTCGGCCTACTCGCGACTTGGACGCGACATCGCCGAGCTGCTTGTCGCCAACCGTATACGGTAAGTGGACCTGCATATACAGGGTGTAAAAATGCTCATCACATAGCCGTCACCTACGCATTCTGTAAATTAATAATTGCTGGGAAATTACTTTTGTTTTTGGTGTGAAAAACAAAAGTAATTTCCCTAAACTGGTCGCTGTTTACAGTATAAATGGACTGTGGTAACAAAAAAAACACTTGTGCAAGGAAAAAATTGTGCTTATGGGTCGGTACAGGGATCGCGGGGGTGTTTAAAGTAGTATAACATTAAAACTGGTTTTCGTAAAAAGAAGTAAAAAAGTTGAAACTTTGACCTTCAAGAGGCTATACCCTTCATATGGGAACCTTCAGTACAAAAAAAAAAAAAACACAATTTCGAGAACAGCAACTGACTCTCTCGGCTCCGTTAACCGACGGAAAAAAGGAGGAGGTCCTTACGTCGAGGCATATATTTTTTTATGTATGACCACGCATAACTTTTTACAAAGTAGTCCGATTTTAACAATTCTTGTTTTATTCGGGGATTTGGTCCCATGTAAAATTTATTAACTTTGCTTGGGTAGTTTTTGAGATAGCTTCAATAATACACATTTTTCCCACTTACAATCAACGCAATCTAAGAAGTCCGTTTTGACAGCTCTCAAAATACTTTGTATTGTGATGAGAAAAAAAACGATTGGTTTAAAAACAGGTTTGCGAGACATAATTGGATTTATCATACTTGGAGTTTGTAATCGACAATTTATCTACATTGCTTAAAACTGATTCTCGAGGCATATCTTTTTATTACACGTAAGAGTTTGTAATATTTGTCAGTTATTACATACATCCCAAGTTCCCAACTAAGTTTTAATTTGGGGAGTTTCAAAGCCAAAGCAAGACAAACAATACCCGATATACTTATTTCTATATAGGTACTTGTTTATGTATACATTGTTCATTATGCACCAGTGAGTGGCGTACGTAGAGGCAAGCCCTAGGCAGGCTACCCGAACGAAGCCGGGGCGGGTCGCTAGTCAAGAATAAAATTAACAATAAATAAGTGTGGCTGGGTCGGGTAAATACCTAGTCTTGCCATAAATATTGACTTGCAAATTGCAAAAAACGTAAGAAAATTTGAATTTCGCGGGCTACCCTGACGCTTCCTCCTTAAGGCTAAGGCATGCAAAATAATTATTATAAAAAGGAAAATTTAAAATATAATACAATTAAAACACTTTGTGCTTACGAATGTTATTGTTATAGTGTATGGATAGGATTTTGAATTTAATTTTTCGATTCCTTACGTAGACGTTCATTCATATTAACTTATATCGCGGCATGTGTAATGAGAAACGTCAAAGATGAAGATCTAATTTATTTTGAAGGTATTCGAATTTGTGGTAGATACCACAACTAAAAAGTTAAAAATTTACAAAAAATAAAACGACCTACTTCCAAAAACAAAAACAAAATTAAATATAACTAATTTCGGAAGTCGGTGGCAAAAACGAAAATTCAAAACCAAAGGCACCGATTTCAGAAATTAAATTTATTTTTAACTTTATAGTATTTTCTTTTAGTAGTCGGTTGTTTTTCTTTGTAAAAGGTTTTTTACACACGCTATACAAATTGTTACAAAAAAGTGACATAATTCTAAAGCAAAACTGAAGTAGAAACGACATTAAAAAACACAGCTGTCGTCTATTGCCTACCTACTAAATAAAACAATAGATTTTACGGTATTGTTAAATAAAAAACTGGTTTATTTGATCTATGCATCAACGTCAAGAGCCAAGCTGAAAGAGCAACACCGCTATTTCTTCATATCTTACAATATTCTTGAAACCATACCTACTAGTAATCTGCGACCATACCGGGAGTATGGTCGCAGATTTTTTTTTTTTGAAACTCCCTATCAAACGAACAAATTCAGCATTTTTATGCTGAATTTGTTCGCTCGAATCTCAACTGAACATCTCAAGCCAAGACGAGCCAAGCGAAGCGCAAGGGCACTTCCTACCTTTTCTCGAAGCGCTTCGTCGTTTTTTTGAACCCTCATAACTTGGGGTTGGATTATACCAGATAAACAAAATTCTCGGGATATGATGTCAAAAACCTCACACTACCGTCACATGGGCATATGGTGAAAAATTAGTTCACTGTTCATTATTTTTCTGTTATACAATAGTTCTTGTTGTAACGAAACGGCCAAGCCTCCTATTTTGACTAAGGTGTAGAGTTTGTCAAGTTAGGGCTTGGAGAGTTAGGGCGTGTAGAGTTAGAAGCTAGGCTCTACACTACTTTTTGACAGTGCGAGCCATAATATGGTCTCGGCTTGGCAATATTTTACATGAAAATATTTTTGGTAGGATTAAACTTTTGACCGCTACACATAACGCTTTCGCTTTGAAATGGAACTAGTTTCACGAAATGTTTCACAGTTTATTTAACTTCCAAAAATTTTCAGCATTTCGGGTATTTTTAGCGTTTATGGTTCTAGGTGGACTAGGTATTAAGCTCTTAACTGCCAAATATTATAAGGGACTTGTTTCACTTTATTTGTTGTTAAATACCTGTAAACGGTACGGGGACGGGGCGATGCGCATGCGCCTCAGTTGGTTAGGCCCTCTAGTTAGACGCGGAGATGGCGGCTGGAGTAATGCTGTGACCGAATGGTGGCCAAGGCCACAGAAACCAGAGACGTCCAAAAGCGCGTTGGGTTAATAATATCGTCAAAGTCGCAGGAAATACCTGGTTGAGGGATGTACGGAACCGGGAAGTATTGCAGAAAAAAGGAGAGGTCTATACATACCCAGTAGTTGGTGGGTATTACCCCTGAACTGCTGTAACTACTACTGAAATGATAAAATACAATAAGTCTGTGCCAAATAATAAAATACCGCAACATACTTAGGTCAATAGTCAAATTAACCCATCTTATTTCCATATACAAATTCACATGACTTTTTAAGAGCCAATTTCTTAAAGTTATCATGTAAATATTTACTGAGTCGGTTCGCTTGATAGCTGTTATGGGGCTTGCCTCCCTTTGTTTGTTTTTCCTTGTAGAGAGCGCGATGCCACATAATAGATGATAAGTACAGAAGGTGGGATCCATACAGCGGGTGAAAACGCACGCACACATAGACACGGGTTTGCATAGAGCCATTGCAATCTTACTCGCGATGGGCGTTCGTTTGACATAATTTGAGATCACCATACGTTTGTGTCTTTGTCAATGTGTGTGTGTCTATGTGTGCCTGTTTTCTTTAGTTTTATATAGTGGGCCTTCTGTACCTAGGTACATATTTTGTGGCGAGGCGATCGGTAGTGCCCGCTGACAGCTAATATGTGCGCAGGTGATGTACTGCATCGGGCAGCGTATTGGAGAAACAACCTTTGTTTTGTAGAAGCTGAGAACTTGCACTAACAGCGGTTTTCAGTTGGAAAATTTGAAATTTACCCTTATTTTATAGTAGGCTTCAGCGAACTGAATATTTGTTATGTTTCTGGTTTTCAAGTGGATGTAACGTTTACGTATAAGTTATAGCAAGCATTGATTAGAAATTCTTTAGTGTTCTTCAATGAATCACATCCTTTTCACGAAAATAATTAAATATGAGATCAGATGTGAATTTTCTAGTTAGCTCGGTAGCTGTAATGCTATTTTCGTCACGTTAAGCTAAACCAGCGGGGCAATTGCGTAACATACTGTCAATCGGAATCGATTTCATTTTGTCAGTTCAACAATATTCATTGCGTTATTTACGTTGCCGAGCGGATAAATTTTTCGAACACATGAAGCAATGGATTATCAATTTGCTTCAAAATGATTCAGGATCGCAATTAGGGTGCTGGAAGACAGTCATAATATCGTATGTTAATTAAATCCATAGCTTTGGTATTATTATATTACATTATTACGTTACGAAATTAACTTAATATTATGTCCCATCATTAATACTGCCTTTAACAAGAAATCTTGTGATTGGCTGACTACTTGATACGTCGTACTTGGTTTAAGGGTTCCGTACCCAAAGGGTAAAACGGGACCCTATTACTAAGACTGCGCCTGTCACTTGGCTGTATCCGTGATAGTTAGACAGTTGAAATTTTAACAGATGATGTATCTCTGTTGCCGCTATAACAACAAATACTAAAAAACAAAATAAAATAAATGTTTAAGGGGCTCCCATACAACAAACGTGATTTTTTTTGCCGTTTTTATAGATAAGTACGGAACCCTTCGTCCGCGAGTCCGACTAGCACTTGGCCGGTTTTTATTTAGCCAATGTTTATTGTACCAACCTAAAGACATACAAGATAGCTAAAGTCTGATCTTTGACATCGGGAATTTCCTATGAAGTAAGTAAGCCTAATAATTATACAGCGTGTAATTTTATCCTCTTAAAGGGAGTTTTCGTACATTATTTGTAAATTCTGCTGTCCCATACATTCAAGTTCGCATAACTCGTCAAAATGTAGGCAGCAGCCGATTATTTTTTCGCGATTTCAGTTTTGGTCCCATAGTAAAAGTTGTTCATAATGATGAGTACAATGACCCCTTTAAGAGGATAACGGTGATTAAAATTACACCAAGTATGTATGTGGGGTTATCATTATCAATCCACACGATTTTCCTTGGTTATTATTTATTCTAAGAAGTTATCACGATTCTTAATAATCGTGTAGTCATTGTGGTAATGAATGGCGGCTACAAGCATGTAAATAATAAGTTATCGCGGAGATATGAAATTAACTTAGGTATTAACCCCGCGGTATAGACGTAAATACTGCAATTCATTTATCAGTTACCTACTGAGAAGTACACTATATTTTTATGAATGCTGATAGATAAGATAGCAAAATGATGCCAAAAAATGTGTTAATAATCACAAAAGTAATAAATTTGAAACCCCAATGTGATTTTTTGCCTCTTACGCAATTTGTTCATCTTATTACAATACCCAATCGAAAGGTCGATGATTATTGGTTTTTATAGATAAAAAGTAAAATTTCTTGCTACGCGCTACTGTTGAGCGTGAGGTCCTGGGTTTGATTCGGGCAAAGTGTTATTGGGTGTTCCTATCAGGAATTTCTCAGTAGCAGCCTGGAGTCTAGATTTGTGGCCGGTTGATAACAATATGCTCGCCTCATATTACATGGGACTTAAACATAGGCACAACTCTCTCTGCCTAACCCTTCGTGGAATACAGATGTGATGTTATGGTATGTAACATTTGATAGTCCAATTATTAACTTGATGATTGTAGAACGTGCGATCGACCATTAAAAGAATACTCTACCGTAACAAGAACGTTCTCAATCGATCGATAGCAGCACTCCTCCCTGAAACTGCTGAATATCTAACATGTATGCCAATGGCCATTCATCATTGACTAAATTAATTCATAAATCGTGCAGTATTAAAATGTCTCCTGTTATTATCGTGTCTCACGGACGGCCTACGGCGGTATATGTGATTTTTTGCTCCTGCCGGGTAAAAATCGGTTTCCTCTCCAGCAGCGCTGTGCTTCAGTGAACTCCACGCTTGCTTATGAAATGTTTGACGGGTCACGAATTAGTTTTCCTCCTTGATATTTTTTATCGCAGCCTTTTCCTTAGGTCTGGGGTTTTTATCGTATCTGTTCGTTTACGGACTGTAGACGGAGATATTTTTTTTCAATAATAGATTATGTGCTCTATGTATTTGTAACTACATCCGTCTCATTACAAAAATTACTTTTTACTTTAGTCCCAAGCTTAACTTTCGAGCAATTTTTTGTATTTTAAACCCACTGAGATAAAGTTTTCTTACAAAAGTGTCAATTTGGACTGCTTTAAAGTCAGTTTTTGTAATTAGAATTTTGAATTTGTCGGATTAAAGTTCGAAATTTAAAATGGCTCGTAATCCTGGGTCTAAAGTAAAACCTTGTTTTTGTATAAGGGACTAACTACACTTCTTTAGCTCTATTCAGATTCTGTCCATAGCAAACATCAGTGTTGTATGAAGATGCGTACAGCATTCAAAGAGGCGGAAAGCTGAAAACTAGTGTTTTCTATGGACAAAAGCTGAATTGAGCTGAATAAGTGTAGTTAGTCCATAAGGCCGCATAAAGTTCAGGACTTACTCGTTTTCTAGAAGAACAAGAGTTCTTCAAGAACACAAAAATTCAAAACAGTACGACCTCAAATATTGCTTCTTAGCTATATTATTATTTGAGGGCGTACTGTTTTAATATTGACAGAGAAATATATCAGGTTGGCACAAAAGTAATGAGACATTGGTTTACGCTTTATATTTTTTATTATTATTACAATACAAAACGCCTAGTCAATGATGTAATCACCATTAGCATCTAAGACTTCTTGCCAAGGATCCGGCAAAGTTTGGATGCCTTTCGCCCAGAACTCTGTTGGCTGTGCCTCGAAAAAGTTGTTCAACTCCGCCTCTACATCAGAGAAATCATTAAATTGTTTACCCCGCAAATGTTGTTTCAGGGCTCTAAACAAATGATAGTCTGATGGGGCGAGGTCTGGGGATCGAGGTATCGTCTCCCAGCCCAAGTTCTCCAACTGTTGGCGAACGGCAGATGCGACATGAGGTCGAGCGTTATCGTGTAGTAAAACTACATTGACTCGTCTTCGTCGTTTTTTCTGGATAGCAGCAGATAGTTTGGTGTAATACTCGTAGTTCATAAAACAGCATGCCTTCCGCGTCGCAGAAACAGCAAAGCAGAACTTTTAAGCGGTTCTTTTGACTCAGCTTCGATTGAGTTGGTGGTGTTTCTTTTGCAAGCAGCCAAGAAGCACGACGTGTATCGTTCTCGTAACGAATCCATGATTCATTTCCAGTAACCAGATCAGACAAAATCTCTACGTCGGGGTCGCAGCAAAAGTGATTGACAGATAGCGACACGGACTGTACGACTGCCGTCTGTAAGGGTGTGCGAGCCAAAACTTTTGATACCCAACCTCATGCAGATGGTTTTCCACGGCATGGTGACTGCAGTTAAGTGCTTCCGCTAATTCCGGATTCGACTGCAGTTCCCGCCGTAAATCATCATTCACTGCGGGTGGTCGTCCAGAGCGTGGCTGACTTTCAAGGCTCCTGACTCCTGATTTAAAACGGTCAAACCATCGGGACACCGTCGCATGGCTTGTTGTACTTCCAGCGCCCAATGCAGTGTTGATATTGTCAGCCGCAGCCCGCGCACTGTAGCCTAACAAGTACTCGTATAAGTATAGTGTTCGAACTTGTCGCTCGTCCATTTTTCTTCAAGCTGACTAAACCGATCGCGCTTTATATACCCCCACATCACAAGTACCTAGAATGTTCTATAACATTCTAGAATATTATCGAAAACAATTAACTTGAAAAAGGAAACATATAGAGTTTTGTAGTCTCATTACTTTTGTGCCAACCCAATATTTGATATACCTTTTGTGTCCCTACATACCCTTTTCGTAGAAACGTATCTAATCGGTCAGCCTCAGTGATCTAATAAGTTATGTCGTATGCCCATATATGTCACTAACCTTGTTCGGACATTATCGGAACAGCCGCTACTGTAGGCGTTGTTTATGTCAAACGAAACGCAATCACCGAATACAGTTATCAATCAAAGCTACATTAGTGTAATTACGTAAGTGTTATGTTAATTGGTCTTTATGCTTTATTTGTTGTGCTAGGAAACGATAATCTACGTATTAGGCACTTACAATTATAACATCAAACATTATTGCTGCTTTTTTTAAATTTGTTATGGGTTTGCTCTTGACTCTAGTCTAGGTCAGAGGTGACAGAGACAAAGTCGACGATGGAGTGAGCTTACCCAGAAGAAGCCTGTTCACTATCACTTTGAAGAGATTAGGGTTGTATACGTTCGGAAACACAGACGCAGGTAGTGAATTCCACTCTTGCTGTGCGCATTATAAAAGAAATTTGGAAGCGCTTAGTGCGAATTGGTGGAATAGCAACCAGGTAGGGATGGTAACTGGCAGTGCGTCTAGATGTCCGATGGTAGAAGGGGGCCGGTGGAATGAGGTCGTGGAGTTCTCGGGCACACTCTCTGAAGTACAATCTGTAGAAGACCGACAAGCAAGCAACCTTGCGGCGATGAGCCAAGCTATGAAGCTTGGCATCCACCAGTTTTACGTCGCCAATGAGCCTCTTAGCTGTGCGTTCCACCGAGTCAAGCGCGGCTAGTTGGTACTTAGCTGATCCATCCCAAAGGTGACTGCAATACTCCATGCAGGATCGGACTTGCGCTTTGTAAAGGGTTAAAAGCTGTCCAGGCGTAAAGTATCGCTTCACCCTATTTAGGATACCCAGTTTCTTGGCCGCAGTTTGGGCCTTGTACTCGATGGTGGCGATAAGTTGAGACCAGATGTCTACTCCATGCCTAGGAGCTCAAGTCGATCAGTTACAGGAACAGATGTACCCCGAAAAGTAGGAGTTTGGGCGAAACGACTCTTTTTAGCGTAAAAAGACACGCCTGCGTTTTGGTGGGTTAAAAGAGACCAGATTATCATCACCCCACTGGGAGACAAAGCTGGGAGACAAGATCAAATCTGTCCGCTCTACCATGGCCTCTCTCAAGGAACGAACTTCGGCCCCGCTGGTTTTTGCGCTGGACAAGTATCTCTCTGAAACTGTACTGTCATCTGCGTACCCAACAATACCAGGCCGAAGCAGGTCATTGATGTGCAGCAGGAAAAGAGTTGCAGAGAGAACAGACTCCTGAGGAACTCCGGCATCAATAGCCATGAGGTCAGAAGAGCAGCCATCAACAACTACTCTAATCGACCGTTCACTAAGGAAATCTGATATCCAGCTACAAAAATCAGCTGGGATGCCATAAGTAGGAAGCTTGCTGAGCAGAGCAGCGTGCCAGACCCTGTCAAAAGCCTTCGAGATGTCAAGCGATACAGCCAGTGCTTCGCCGTGTTTCTCGATGGCTTCGCCACAGCAGTGCGTGACATACACAAGAAGATCGCCAGTTGACCGTCCCCGGCGAAAGCTATATTGACGGTCACTGAGGAGATCATTGTCTTCAAGGTAGTTCAGCAATTTATTGTTCAGTACCCTTTCCAAAACTTTGCACAGAATGGAGGTAATGGCGATCGGACGGTAATGGGCAGGGTCTGCACGGTCGCGTTTTTTGGGCACTGGTTGTACATTTGCAAGCTTCCAGGATTTCGGCACCGTTCTTTTTTCAAGAGAGTGGCGGAACAAACGTGTCAATACAGGAGACAGTTCAGGCACACACTGCCTCAACACTCTCGCTGGAATGCCGTCAGGCCCGCTGGCCTTGTTCACGTCTAGACTGCACAATACTCTTCGGACCTCTTTAATGTGTACTGCGATCTCCGGCATCGAGGAGTCACAATGAGGTACAGTAGGTGGTTGCTTTGAGCCAGCGTCAAGACGTGAATTGCTTGCGAAGAGAGATGCAAATAAATTTGCCTTCTCAGTGGCAGAGTGAGCCAGCGACCCATCAGGTTTCATCATAGGAGGTAAAGTGGGACGACAGAAATTCGTTTCAACCGCTTTAGACAGGGACCAGAACTGTTTACTACCCGGAGGGTGCGAAGCCAGTCTGGCCCCGATATGTCCGACATGATCAAAACGTGCCCTACGCAAAACCCGCTTGCAGAACTTGGCGGCAGAATGAAAGGCTCTTTTCTTCGCGCGAACCCTGCGCGCTCTAACTTTGCGGTCGCGGGCCTTGACCCAGGCTAGGTAGGCAGTCTCTTTTCGGGCCTCAGCGTGGGCACATTCTGCATTATACCAAGGCCGGGATTTGTGACCGAGCGGGATGTCGGAGAATGGAATAAAATATTCAATCCCCTGCCGAATCACGTCCGCAACCACGTCAGCACAGCGCGAGGGGTCACCCGAGGAAACTGCTAACTTGCTGCTAACTGCTTATGGCCGATTCCTATAATTTACGGACCGTTATTGGTTAAAATTAAGACTCTTTTATCTTTACCAATAATGAAGCAAGGACCTCATAGCTTTGCATAGTAGACCCTCCCATATGGAAGTAGCTATCACAGTTAAAATTAACTTACGAATCTTTTTAAATGGCCAGATTGTAAATAAAAAATGCTACAATTGGTAAACAAAACGATTCGTTTTCGTTTATATATACGTACACATAAATCACGTGTGAAAGAAAAAGCGTGTCTCATAAAGAACTAGATCATTTTTATAGAATATTATAATATTTTACGTAGTGAAATCATAATATTCCTGCTGTACAGCGTCGTCCTAACTACATATAAAGTATTTTAGCTTTAAAAGTTATGAGTACCTACCTAACTACAAGTTGCATGAGATAAGTCCACTGGGGGAGATTTGTCTGGACCCGGTATATAGCCTAGTAACACGACTACGAAGATACCGAGTTTATGTCTGCTTCGTCATTGCAGTAAAACTCATCTCATTTTAATTGAATCGAAAATAATTATTATAAATAGGCAGTAAGTAGGTACGTAATTTATAGTTTTTTTTTTTATTATTTTACAAGCTTTTATTTCGTTTCACCTGTCCCGGTGTCTGTCTGTCTGTAATCGAATCTTGCAATTTAATTTTGGACCACTTCCCGGTTTCCGATTAAGCTGAAATTTGACATAATCATGTAAATCGGATGACACTGCAATATTATTATGACATGGAGCTGATCTGATGATGGAGCCGGAAGGCGGGTATGGGAACTTAGTAATAAAACGACGCATCCCTATCTAGTTTGAGCTCGTTTGATTTGTCTTGACAAGGACTCTGCCCTAGATGATATCCAGATTTTAAAAAGCACATATAAAAAAAAAAACAGTTAATTGCAATTCATTCCACTCGATAACGTTCCTATGTTTTGTTTCACAAATTTGGGTGTTGAAAGCTTGCCCATTTGAGTTTAATTTGCTAATTAACTTACTGTCCCATAAAGGGTGTGGACCCAGACAACTGTTTAATAAAGGATCACCTTTTATTACATGTACACACACATAAAACGAAAGGTTCTATTTTGTTCTGAGAGCTTCTCATAAAACTTTACCCAAAATAAAAACAAAGTGAGTAACACAAAAAAAAACTATGTATCCTCCTAACAGGCACATAAACGTTCGCAATATTATATACAGGGCTTATGTACGTATGTATACAGTTACATACACAATAACATCAAGCACTCGGATATTTCCAAATTCGGTTAAACTCTACTGCTGTTATAGAATGATTTAGCATCAAAATACACAGTAAGTATGGATTTAATTCTGAATGCAAACAAAAGTTACATTGCTGAAATTCCTCTTTATTATGAATTCCATTGACCCAAATATTGTTGCTTAAACAAAATTACCTCGACCCTTTAATACAGTGCGGTCTAATTAGCTGATAATTCGGAAACAAACGGCATTGGTACGTACGAGCAATGTAAACTTAATTAAATATAAAGCAAGGTGTAAGGTGACAGCTGAGACGCGAGTCGAGGCTTGCGAACGCGACGTCTACGGCGAGTCGTTGTGGCGACAGTTAGTTAGTTAGTAGTGCCATTAGAGGCAAGCCCGCGGCATCCCGCCCCCTATCTCGCCGCCTCGTTCTCCATTAATGCTCGTTTGTGTCAAAACGACTTAATATAAAGTAATTAAGTCGTTTTGACAGTGTTTCCTTTAATCCTGCCCGAAACCTTCCTCGTAAATACAAGTGAACCGCTCGCGTATACAAACGTATAAAGGTACGATGCGACGGTTCGTTCAATCGAGTCTCGCTTTTAAACGTAGAGATAACGGCTACAGTAAATTGAGTGTGAAAGAAAGATTAGCCGTTTTATTCGTGCCTTTACAACAACCGGAGTGGTTCTGCTTTAATAAAATGTTGTGGCGATTTAACATTGCTCACTTCTGTCGTGGGCACTTCAAGACAATGTATTTTCACTAACGTTATTTGATGACCCTCACATGTGTTCTAGTTCCAGTTTGATTGCTAACGTTCACTTGACCCTCATGTGATGTAAGCTTTGGCGCCGTTTATCACTCCCGGCCCTCGTAAACTGAGTTTTATAGTGCACAAGAGGGTAAACCGCTTTTTTAATAGAGCGTTAATGGTTATACTAAGTATACTCTAGTGTCAGGGGCCAACCCTCAGACAGGCCCTTCAACGTCTTTTAATTTAATGCAGTTTAACTCACATAACTGTCCCTTTATAATTGACGACCTCCTCATTCTTTTCTTTTGTCTTCAAATAACATTATCTTTTATTAGGAAAAATAAAATTGCTGACAATAAAACTTCGTGGAAGTGAGTGAATTTTATATTGACCAATTTAAAGTCCCGTAATAAAAGTTTCCTCTAACGACTTATGTTGCAGGCCCCAGTACTTCCTACTGGTTAGGTTTGCCCTTAATTGAGTTTGTGTCTCACAAGGCTCTACTTTCTTTTAAGTTCTGTTGGGTATGTAACGACCAAGCGGTTCGTTTAGGAAGTCGCAAGTTACAATAACTACTGAACATAAAGCAGTGAAGTCTTGGGACGCTGGCGACTTGCCTTCAATTGAGGCGGGGTGGCTGTTAATTGCTATAGTATCTTCAGTTAATCACCAGAGCGATGCAACTTCCATTAACATCGCAGGCTCACAGCTCTTTATCATTGAATGTACCTGTGACAATACCTAGTTGTCATATAAATATGCACTGACAAAGACCTACATATATTATAACACACACCGACGCAAACATAACTCAAATTTAATTAACTATGCCAGGTAGGTACTATGTCTGACACACCCCAACACCCTTGACAGTTTGTAAATACGCCGGGTTAATTGCGTAAAGCTAAGCTTTCGGCTAGAAGTATACGGATACCGGGCGACTGGCGACTGGCGACGTAATTGAGAATAATATAAAGATTCGCTTAATTTTTACCATTTTCTGGCTAACCTTAGCGTAGTTATACCGGCCTCTTTACGATAACTGTCGTTATCCTAGGGGGCGGCAGGTCACCGAGGTCGCACGCCGTGACATTGCTCCCCTTTATTGAACTCACTCGGGCTCCCTTATCACGAATTAGCCCTCCTCGCATTCGGTTCACGGACAAAGTAGGCCGTTTCGCGCGCTCTAATTTAAACTGAGCGCTCTCTCGTTTTAATGTCAGGACACTAATTAAGGTAATTAGAAACATGTTAGCGCAAGCTAAATAGTGACGCAGTGCTTACGTCTGTCGTTTCGTCGTCGACGTAGCTTTATGACCCCTGAACGTTACATAAGCGTCCGCATTTTAAAATGCGCATGAAAATGGCAAGCTTTTTGTATCGGACCGTTTGCTCGCCGAATATACGAGTAGCTGCGCAAAGTTGCCAACGAGTGCACCGTACATTAAACTGAAAGACGGACCGGCTCGAGTGGGTAAATGCTATTTGCAAGTTGCCATTCGCCCTAGACTCGGTCTGAAGTGCTCTCAAGCTGCCAAATTGTAACGAGCCTTAACTGAAGCAAAATGAACGGTCTGGTCCCGATACCTGTATGTTACTCGCTACTCCTTCCACCAGTCGGTCGGTGCATTTTTGTACGTTTACTGACCTGTATTGAACTCAAAGACTTGTCAGATTTTCCCAATATCGGTAAAATGGGTATTTTCGATTGAAAATTGGAAAGTATCCTAAAAGTGAGCGTTTGTACAGTTCAATTTTCAATATTGCCAATCAACTTCGGCGGCTTGTTCACTGTTTGTCAAGGGGACGTCATTGCCGTCTGCTATTTAAACTGTACAATTTTATAACACGGGGTGAAAACCCCCTTGATGAAATTGCTAGATACCAC
Source organism: Dicycla oo (assembly GCA_948252095.1). NCBI lineage: Eukaryota > Metazoa > Arthropoda > Insecta > Lepidoptera > Noctuidae > Dicycla > Dicycla oo. The sequence continues at coordinate 23,686,952 of OX411714.1, forward strand.
TTTCAAATATTTACGCTTCAGTTTTACCATAATATCGTTTAAAGTAAGAGATACGAGTATTAAATAGTAGCGGGTTTCTTCATCAAAATACCGTGCAGCCTGAGTATAATACTTATTTATAAGGCGCTGTTGTTCATAACTAAAACTATAATAACCAGTCCGCAGTAGGAAATGGAGGCTGCCGGATCCATAAAGTAGGTTGCATACAAGCCAGATCGGCACGCCGTAGATATATCAATGTTTTATTGAACTCAAACCCTCAGTCACTTCATCTGATTAATATTATAACAAATTGATTTGGCTAATTTGCGATAAAGTAATTGTAGAATATCCTATTTCTATTCATTTGTGTGATCGATTAGAGCTCTACATGTACTTCTTAATATCAATGTCGTTCACAGGTAAAAAAAACGATCAGCAAGAGCTAGTCAGACTCACGCACCGAGGGTTCCATACCATCATTTATATATTTTAAAAAGTATGCTATTTAGAGACATCGTTTTATTTTTCCTGTAATCTTTACATAAACTTCTATCACATAATTTCAGATTTTTCTCTATGCAAACTTTGGAGATAGGGGGAGGGGGGGTAACGGTATTTCTTTTACATTTTCATGAAAAGTCGAAAACTATGCGGCCTAAAAAAAGAAAAAATGTTTGAGAATGTGCAAACAGCGCTCGTTCATAATTATGATAATACCCCCACATGTCCTAGTCGCCCCACTTCGTTTTATTTCTTTCTTATTTGCAAAATACTTTTGCAAAAGCCATCTAAAACTATTCTGAAATTTAAGTTGATAGCATTCGTAGTTCTTGAGACATGCAACTGTGACAGACAGACTGAGTTGCACCATAAGGGTTCCTTTTTACCATTTTGGTACGGATCCCTAATAACAATAGTATCCTCGGCTTTATGCTGAATTCTCATAATTTTGGCAAAGAAATCAGACTGAAACATTTGAAAAACGCATATGTTTTTCAAATGTGTGTCCTAATGCATACATTAGAACACACATTTATCATATTTATATGCATACGATAAATGTTTTAATGCATAGTTTTTTTATATAAAATGTCATAATCCGTTTACGTTGCGTACGTAAGATCATTTTGTCTCTACCTTAACAGTGATCGACTTTACTCACAATTCTGAAAAAAAGACTAGTTTCAGGTGTTGCATTATTTCAATTACACGATTTATAATAGCAGTACCTACTACCCTAAGGTAGCGCAGCCAACCACTTCACCTTCCCCGTATTGATCTCAAACATCAGATTCTCATTTGAACTGCAGCGCTTTATTGCACTGTTAATTATTACTATTCTCCTTTGCTAACATAACAATAACTTTTAATTAAACGCTATTACGACTCTTATCTCACTTGAAGAGCGTCGGTAATTGTATTTAAGACAAATTGTATAAATTACTCACTGAAAAGAATGTTGATAGCAAAATAATGGTTTAATAATTACAGTGGAACTCTGGGTTATTTTTCACGTTGGAACTAAATAACATGAATGCTGCATTCCTCGTATAGTTAATAGTTTCTAAGTATAATAAATAAATAATTAAATAAAAATTCTTAAATTAGTAGGTTGGGGAAAAAGTTTCTTCGCATTTTTTAAGAAAATTCAAAACATTTTTTAATATAGTTTATTTACATTTAACTAAAGTATGTAGGTACCATTTTGTTCGATAACTTTTTGCCATCTTGTAGGTAGGGACATGATCCCATTGCTATAGAAATTTTGGGACTTCTGGTCAAAATACCGCGACAAGTGGTTTTGGCAGTCCTCTCGTGATGTTAACCTGACACTGCCTAAAGAATTCTGAAGAGACCGAAACAGGTGGAAATCTGAAGGTGCAAGGTCAGGACTATATGGCGGATGCATTAACACCTCCCAGCCAAACTCTCTTAATTTTTGCTGAGTGGCTAAAGATGTGTGAGGTCTAGCGTTATCATGATGAAAAACCACACCCCTTCTGTTGATTAATTCCGGCCGCTTTCTCTCAACTTCTTGCTTTAATCTCATCAGTTGTTCGCAGTAGATTTCAGAATCGATGGTCCTGCCTGGTGGTAACAGCTCATAATGAATAATGCCCTTCCAATCCCACCACACACACAGCATCACCTTGTTGCGAGTTAACCCGGGTTTCGCCACAGTCTGTGAAACCTGACCGGCCTTTGACCACGACCTTTTTCGCACGTTCTTGTCATACGTGATCCACTTTTCATCACCAGTTATCAGCTTCTTCAAAAATGGTTCGGTTTCAGTACGTCGTAATAAAGAATCACAAATGAGTACACGGTTCATTAGGTTTCTTTCAGTGAGCTCGTGAGGTACCCAAATGTCGAGCTTTTTTGTGTATCCGGTTTTTTTCAAATGCGCCAAAACTGTTTTGTGGTCACTTCAGCTACGTCGTAACTACTGATATGCCGTTCTTGCTATACTTTTTCAAAAATGGCATCCATTTTATCCGTAATAGGGCGACCAGAGCGACGTGCATCTTTGACATCAAAATTTCCGGATTGAAAACGCTTAAACCAAATTTGTGCTACTCTCACAGACTAGGTCCATAAACATCCCAATTTTTTTTCGCGGCTTGCGTTGCATTTTTACCTTTTTTGTAGTAAAATTTTAAAATGTATCGAATTTATTCATTAGATTCACTCATCTTGACGGTACGAAAAACAAATGAAAATCACACATTTTCCTAATTTGAATTTGGAATTATGTTCTTTAAAATTTAAACTTTCAATGATACCAAAACCAGCCAGATACAAATAGTATAGCCAAAGAGATTTTATTACAAGTTCATACATACTATAATGCGAAAAGACTTTTTCCCCAACCTAATATTATGATCGTGAAATTATGTACGTAACAGATTTCAGTTTCATTGCTGATTCTGTTATCAAATGGAGTGGCCTATTTTATTTTTCACAATAAAATGAATCATTTACATTATAATATAGAATAACTGCTAAAAAGTTCACTCACCGTAGCGATTGCACTGATATCTCAAAATCGATACAATGTAGGTAGAGTGAGGGTAGGTACACTACCGGTGTTATCTCACGCATGTTCCATAAAAATATGTTATTGTTCTGTTTGCACGAAAACAGTCATTCATAAACATTGTAATTATACCACCCATGATTTACACTGACCTCATCTCATCATCTGTCTAGCAGAGCTAGCCTTTTCCAACTATTTTGGGGTCGGCTTCCAGTCTTACCGGATGCGGCTGAATATTTTACATGGAGCGACTGCCTATCTTTCGTCATGCTCCCTTAGATGTCACTGCTTGCGGTAGCGTCGGGGGTCGGGTTGCCTCCTTCCCTCAAATATGGCGAGGAGGGTGATGGCTGAACTCTGCGTTATGCTCGTGAACGGGTGCTGCTTGTGGTGACTTGTCGTCTTGCTGTCCTTGGTTTTGTTTTGTTATTAGTAATTAACTTTGTTTATTCGATGGTCCTAGTTTATCATTTGTGTGTGACTTCGAGTTTCAGCTTCATATACAATCTTTATATATATAACTACAATCTTTATATATCTTTATATATCCTTTATTACTGGAGGCCTTTATTTAGGTATAAAGTTCTGCTTACGTTTTTAGTTTTGTATTTTTATTTCTGCTTGAGTATAGTTTTCGATTTTTTTTGGTATATTGGCCTGTGCTAGCTTACTTATAGCAAATAATTTAATTTAATGTTTTGTGTTGCGTAAATGTACCTAAATTATTATGCGCAGTGTTGTATATATTCATTTTTTTTAACTGAATAGACAGCTGTGCTGCTGGGGAGTTTGTTGCGCTACTTCTTCTCCCCAGCTAAAGCACTAGGAAGTGGTGAAGGGCGGGCATTTTGGGGAACTGTCTTATGTAATTCTGACGTTCAAAAAGTGCTGATTCTCAGCCTAGTTTGAATAAATGATTTTTGATTTTTTTTTAAATTTTTTATCTGATCTCCACAACCCAGTTACTGGGTAATGTTCTATGTTCTATGTTATTGGGTTTGGTTTCCGCACTTAATCCTTCAAGTGGACCATTGTGCGTGAGCCATAGCGGCCGTCGGGGTTTATTCCAACCAGCCCACCTCCCTCCAGAAGTTGGTCACGGCTTCTGGTCTGTTCAGAACATCTGTTAAAGATTTGGGTGTCCCGAGGGTTTTTGTTCTAATCTGGGCAACGCCTGTGCACTCGAAGAGCACATGCGGAACGGTTTCCTCAGCCTCCATGCAAGCTCTGCACAGAGGGCTGTCCGTTATGCCCATTGTGTAAAAGTGTTTGTTCAGCGAGCAGTGTCCTGTGATGGTCCCCGTCATCAGGCGCAGGCCGTTCCTATCCAGGCGTAAGAGTCGCCTGGTCAGTTTGCCATCCAGGCTTGGCATAGCCTCCCTGGACTGCCTGCACCCTGGTGCCGAGGACCACCACTCCTCTGCTTTTGTTTGGGTGATCTCTTGCAGCCATCTGCGTAATTGGTTGAAGGGGATGGGTATGATTGGTTCGGGCCCATAGACTGACGCACTGGATGCCCTCCTAGCAAGTTCGTCCGCTGCGTCGTTACCCAAAGACCCACTGTGTCCTTTTATCCATTGCAGTGTCACTGTGTTGCGGTTAGGTACCGTTGCTCGTTCTAACGCATTGTGACATTCTAGTATTAATCTTGAAGTAATATATTTTTTCTCTAAGGTTTGGAGTACTGAGGCACTGTCGGAGAGTATACGTATATGGGTGTCCGTAACTCTCCTGGCCTCTATGGCATACGCCGCTTGAATAATGCCCACACATTCTGCCTGGTAGACAGTGTTGAACATTCCCAGCGGGCTGGATATGTTTATGTTGAGGTCGTGCGAGAAAACTGGTTTGGGGTGCACCGGTTCCGGAGTCGGTCTTTGACCCGTCAGTGTAAACCCTCAGCTCGTTCGGGCCCGAGTGGTCACGCTGTTCTTCCGTGAGTATTATGTTGTAATGTTTTTTAAAATAATGTTGTTTCGGGGCTCTGTCGCAGGCTGATGCCATCATTGGCCGTTTTTTGATCGCATCCTCCCTAATGCGTATGTGTTTAACCCTGGAGTCTTTGCTCAGGGTGCCGGTTATATTGAGCCTAAAGGCGGCCAAGGCTGCCTCCTCCCTCACAATGAGATGTAGTGGAGGCAGTCCAAGCATTGCTTGTAGTGCGGCCGTAGGTGCGGTTCTCATGCAGCCAGTGATTGCCACACAGGCTAATCGCTGTAGTTTTTCGAGATCTTTCCGGGTTGTGCTCAGGTCTGTCCTGGGCCACCAGACTAGTGAGCCATAAGTAATGATCGGTCTGATAACTGCGGTGTATAGCCAGTAAGTGACCTTGGGGTTAATCCCCCAGTTCCTGCCAAGCAGTCTCTTACACTGCCACAGGGCTATGCTGGCTTTTGTGGTGATGTAATTAGTATGTCTAGCCCAGTTCAACTGTTTGTCCAAAAAGATGCCCAGGTATTTGGTTTCAGTCGATAGGCTTAGGGAAGTTCCAAAGAATCGTGGTAGTTGTAGTGTTGTCAGCTTCCTCTTTTTTGTAAAAAGAATCAGCTCGGTTTTGGTAGGGTTCACTGATAGTGTATGTTTATTGCACCAGTCCTCTACTATCTTCAAGGCCTGACGCATGAGATTACATAGAGTGTTTTCGTGGGTGCCGTTTATTATTATGGCTATGTCATCAGCGTAGCCAACAGTGAAATATCCTTTATCATTGAGTGTCTTAATAAGGCTGTCTACGACCAGGTTCCATAGCATCGGAGAAAGGACGCCCCCTTGCGGGCAGCCCTTTGCTACAATGGCCCTTGTAGTGTCGTTCACTGTCACTTGTACAGCTCTCAGTTTGAGCATGTTTGTGATCCAGCCACTCAGGGTTGAGTCTATGCCGTGTCTATCTAGGGCCATGCCAATACTGTTGAACATGGTCTTGTCGAAGGCACCCTCAATGTCAATGAAGGCGGCCAGTGCTGAGCATTTGTGGTCCACTGCGCACTCAATCTTGGAAACCACAGTGTGTAGTGCAGATTCCGTTGATCTGCCAGTGGAGTACGCATGCTGTTGTTTATGTAGTGGTTTTATCCTAAGAGGTCCATCTCGGATGTATCTATCACATAGTCTCTCGAGGGTCTTCAGTAAGAAGGATGTGAGGCTTATAGGTCTGTAAGACTTGGGTTGTGTATAGTCAGTCTTTCCAGGTTTGGGTATGAAAATGACCTTCACTTCGCGCCATGCGAGGGGTATATATCTAAATGCTAAGCAGGCGCGGTAGATTTCCACCAGCCAAGGCATCAGATGATCTACCCCCCACTGCAGTAAGGCTGGGAAGATGCCATCCAGTCCTGCGGACTTGTATGGCTGGAAGGTATTTATGGCCCACTTTATTCGGTCTTTTGTTACTATATTGTGGGCTCTAGTCCAATCGTGATCCGTTGGGGTCCATTCTGGTTCAGCCCCCCACGTCCTGTCCTCCAAGAGCTTACAGTTTGGGAAGTGAGTCTCCAGAAGGACCTTACTGGTTTCTTGGTCGGTTAATGTATATGAATTATCGGGTTTTTTCAGCGCGCCGAGGGTTCGGTCCTGATCGGTTGATAGGATCTTCCTTACCCTCGCAGCTTCGTTGTTCGTCTCAATGGATTCGCAGAATTTACGCCACGCAGTTCTTCTGGCGGTTCTGATCTGCTTTTTGTATGTGTATTGGGTTTCTTTATATATTTCCCAGTCATCCGGGAGTCTAGTGTTTTTAGCTCTGTTGAATTGCTTACGTAGTAGTGCATTTCTGAGTTTGCTAAGTTCAGCGTTCCACCAAGGGTTTCTCTCGCCCTTGAGTTGTGGCGCTCTTAGCTTGCAGCATGCATAGTAAGCTTCGGTTAGATATTCTGATAATTTTGTCACGGTATATTCTAATTGTGCTTGGTCTTTTATGGTTATTTGTGATAGGTGCCTAGCTAGTAGTGAGGCTAGTAGGCGTTTATACCCTGGGACATTGGTGCGCCGTGGGTTGCGTCTCGGTTCTGGTTTCCTTGTGTTGGCTGTTAGTGTAAATCGGATCCTTCTATGGTCTGAGCAAGAGGGCTCGTCTGATACGTGCCAATTTGTGATAAGGTTAGTCGCGTTTTCTGTAGCAAGTGTCAGGTCTATGATTGTTTGACCTCGAACTGTGACCCAAGTGGGTTCTGAGCCGCGGTTAACAATGTTAAGGTTAGTAGAGAATAAATATGTGGATAATACCTCTCCTCTGGGGTTCGGTGCGTTGCTGCCCCAGAGCGGGTGATGGGCGTTCGAGTCATTGCAGATGATTAGGTCAAGTTTGGCGTGCTCGCAGTGCTGCACCAGGTCGGCCATCTCCTTCGGAGGACAGTCTGCGTCCTCCCCCGGCATGTATACCGAGGCCAGTACTATGTCTGGGATGTCACCTGCAGTCTGGAGCCTGACAGCCGTCAAGTCTCTGGAACAGAATTGGGTGAGTGGTGTGCTGGGAATATGTTTGGGTATGTATGCGCATGTTCTTGGTTTGTCTGAGCCGTGTGTGTTGAGGATTAGCTTACCTCCGATGTTACCGAGGCCACATATTCTGTTGTTCCTGATCCATGGCTCCTGGATCAGTGCAATGGTTTGGGGCTTTACCTCCAGTGCCCTGCGTAAGCTAGCTGTGGCAGTTTGGCTGTGCTGGAGGTTGGTTTGAATGAAATTGAGGGGTGATGACGGCGGTGGGGTAGAGTTAGTCGGAGCTGGATCCATCGGACGATTTTCCCTCTAACTCTACCCTGTTCTGGTCTTCATGTGGGTCACCCGGCGACGAGGCTAAGAGCTGCTCGCTCCAGTCGGGTGATGCAGTCGGTGTGGGGTCTATGTCGGCCATTGCCGCTCTGGCCATGTCCTCCTCAAGTTGGGCAATGGCCGCGTCATTCGTCTGTGTCGTCGGTTGTGGCGTCTGTGTGTCCGTGCTGTCAGTCTGGGTGTCAGAGGGTTGGGCCGTGGGCCAGAAGCGTACGTATATCGACCCGAGTAGGTACGACATTCGTCGCTCCCGGGCCAAAACCCTTTCAACCTCCTCCGGTGGCACACCCAGGGTCAAAAATGTCCCATAGTTGTCACCACCGACGGCTGTTGCCCTGTAGAGTGACCATCTGGCGATGTCGTACCAGGTATTCTGGCGAACCAGAATATTCTGGAGTCGAGCTACGTCACCTCGGTATCGAGGGACGAAAAGCGAGGCTCGGGCACGAGTGGGTACGTCAGACTGTTTCAGTACTGTCAATGTAAGGTCAGTGTCAGGTAGTCTAATCTTGGGTACATTCTGGGTCAGCCATGCTAGGGCATTGTCGTCCTCGCACCACATCTGCACCGTGCCCTCCGCTACCCGTGGGTATCCGCGAAAGGCCGGGAGTGGTGTGGTCGCGTCAGTGTCCATCAGCATGTTCTCGAGGTTAGTCTTAATGTACTCGGCTTCCTCTTTTGTCAGGTCTTTGGAGGGGGGAGGAAAGCAGATTGCTACGGCCAGCCTCGCAGGGATATCCTTCGTGGCCCGCGCGTAGGTTCTCCGCTCTCCCTGAGCAGAGTGGACCCTCGCACGTTTTGCGTCCCCTTGGATCGTGCTCGGAGAAGCCGTGTCGTCGGGGCGCTCCCTCTTTACCGGCCCCGGACCACTTGGTCCTGGCTGCGGCTTTGAGGTGCTTGGCAAGGTGTTGGCTGCCAAAAAGCTCCTATGCGAGGCTCCAGCCCGCCTTTTCCTCCTATGTCTGGGTCGAGTTCGGTCTTGGGTTCTGTCAGGGTCCTGAGGTCGGCTGGCTACCCCGGCATGCTCTGTCATCGGGGACTTTTCGCGCCGGGTATTCCCTACATGGACTTGTCCCCGCCCACATGTTTCCGCGTCCGGCCGCTTTTCGCGCTGGGTGTCCCCTTCGCGTACTTGCGGCTGGTCGCGCGTACTTCCCCTTCGGCGTCCGATCGCGCTCCGCGCCGGCTAGTGCCTACGCAGATTTTGCGCTTTCGGTCGCCTAATTCTCTCTCCCGGGCCCTGATTTTTTCGCGCTTTTGTCGCAGCAGGCGTACTTCATCAGTCGGGAGCGTGGTAGAGCTGCCAGGCTCGTCCTCCTTCCCCGACCCTTTCTGTGCGTGTGTTAGGTCGTCTAGCCTGACCTCGATCCTCTCACGTTGGGATGCCAACGTGCGAAGCTCGCTGTCCAGGCTCGTAATGGGTGCTTGGTCTTGGTCATTGTCAGGGTTATAAGTAACACTCTTCCTCACGATACTCTGTTGCCAGAGGCTCGTGGACGGCGCGTGAGTCGCAGCCGGAGTAGGGTCTTTTGGCGCGGTAGTCGCAGCCGTGGTCTGGGTTATTGGCGCTTGTTCAGCAGCCTGGGTTGTTGGCGCTTGTTCAGCAGCCGGCCGCGCTGAAGAGCGCGGCACCAATTTGCAGTGGGGTGCCCCCCCCAGATTACGTTGGGGGCTGACCGCCGAAGCGATGTGGGATTCCCCGGCTTGGCCGGGACCCACCTGGGTAAAAACTTTGTCCTGCTGCTTCATGGTGATAAGGTGGTGGGCTTTTTTGGAGTAGAGGTTGCCCCTCCTCTGGGAACGACGGGATATAGGGATGGGAGGGAAGATGTCTTGTGGATAAGGTCCAGGGTTTTGAAAGGTTACCCAGGTCTGGGAATTGGCCTGGGATTTAGGAACTACGGGATAATAAGGATAGGAAGGAAACGGCTTATTTGGATCATGGATACATGGGAAAAGGTTCATGGGTTACCCTAAGCCTGGGTTTTGGCCTTCGGGAACTTCTCTTGTCCGGGATCTCTAACGAGATGCTCCGGGCGCGGGGTCGATGTTATCCGCCGATCCCGCCCCCGGAGTTGGGCTATCCGCAACCTGCCCACCCGCTCGGTTGCAAGAGAAGAAGTGCCTGGCAGTCCGGGTCGTCTCACCGCTGATGTACCTTTACATAAGCGTTGAGACGACCCAGGCTCCCCCGAGGTTACTGGGTAATACGATACACCTTTGTAAGACTGGTTGTCAGACTTTCGGGTTTCTGACGACCCGTATAACGACTGTCAAAGATCCACGAATGACAACCGTGACCAACGGCTTAACGTGTTTTCCGTCGCACGGAGGGGTCTTGGTATGTAAAGATGGTCACCCATCCACGGACCAACCGCGGCAACTATAGCTTAACCTGATCGATCGACCCGTGCTGCTGTTATTACTTAGCCATGAGCCCCTGATTTACACTGACCTATGATTACCGAAAGTTAATATAATAGGGATGATGACTAAAAAATGTTTTTTTTGTCCGTCATGTAGATTATTAAAATATATTGGACACGTATTTTTTCTTTTTCTACGTAATCAAAAGATTACGGCGATACATTGAGTTAAAATGTGGCATGACGTCACGTCTTTGTAGATTTTATACGTAGAAGTGACGTAGCAAGCCCCCACTCCCGAACTTTAATGCGAGTTATCTAAGTCATTTTTTATTAATATGATAAAGCAAAAAATACGTGTCTAATATTTTTTTATTATCTGACTGACGGACTAAATAGAATTTCTTTTTTTTTACCCAGGCATCATCCCTATTATAAAGAAACTGATTGGTGAAATTTTTACGTTCATTGCTTTTTTAAATCGGCAACGACAATGACTGTAAGGGCAGGCTCTTACATATTATAATGCTGAATGTTAATGAAATAAATGTTAATGTTCAAGAAAGTATTTAATGAGAAACTAATAGAACATGTTATAAAAAATGTTACAAAATGTTAGATGTTGCGCGAGCTCGATATAAAACCGAAGACTGACGTACTTGCGTACGTGACGATACTACATTTTATTAATTAACAATATTTGCAATATTTTTAACTAGGCCATAGTACAATGTGCGGTTGCTGACAATACAATGACTCTTTGATTTGGTGCTTATTGGCATTTGATAATTATGTAGGTTTAAGCTTATAAATTTATTATGTCATTACTTATATCTTTAGATATTGACTGATAGTTTAGTAATAGTAACGGGAGCTCTGAAACTAAAATCAATCAATCTGCCTAGCCTTGGCCCAACTACGTTGGGGTCGACTTCCAGTTTAACCGGATGCAGCTGAATACCAGTAAGTGAACTACGCAGTCGCGTAACCGGGTTGTGGAGGTTATATAGGCATCAGACATCCACAACCCAGCTACTGGGTAATACGATATTAAAGATCCATGAATGACAGCCGGGACTCTTTCCGAGACACGGAGAAGTCTCGGTATGTAAAGATGGTCTTCATCATCTTCATCCATGGACCAACCCCAGCAAGCGTAGCTTAACCTGATGGATCGACCCGTGCGGCTGTTATTACTCAAACTAAAATACCCATGTCAAAAGTGTATATCAACACTGACACATAGAGACAGAGTTTAAACTGTGATAATGTACTTGTACGTGAAACAACAAATAATAATATTTTCATTTGGTTCAGGTACAAGGTGGAAGTGGCGGGCAAGAGTCTGCCCGTACTTACGACCTTGGACAAGGGGCGTTACGGCGTGATCGTATTCGAATCGCTATCGAAATATGCGAACATGGACAAGTGGAATCGAGAGCTTCTCGATAAATACTGCAGGGAATATTCTGTGGGTGTTGTGGCGTTCGCAACGCCCGGGGAAGAGACTCTTGTCGGCGCGCAGCTGAAAGGATTCCCTCTGTTCATGCATACTAATTTGAGGCTAAAGGTGAGTTCTGTTAGCTTATTGTCTTGTTACACACTGATTTTGTCGTGGACAGCTCATTATTTTATCGGGTCTTTAACCACGAAATATGACAATTTTATCTTGATTTTTTTCACTACATGTTTTATTAAGCATTTGATGGTAGAAAATAAAAATGCTAACTAATGTATATTCGCGTCTTTATCGTCATCACCATTCTCCTGCTCTTGTCCCAATTTATTTGGGTCGGCGCAACATGTCTTTCTCTTCCATACTTCTCTATTAGTCGTCATCTCAGTAGTCATTCCCTTTCTAGCCATATCATCTTTCACACAGTCCATCCATCGTTGCTTTGGTCTTCCCCTACTCGGTCAGATATAGCCATCCACATTCATACTCAAAACTTTCCTGACGACATTTTCGCGTCTTTATATAGCAACTAAAACCCCGCAAGGCAGTCTTTTCCTTGCGGCATACGAACTTTAGGCAAAAGATTGTTACTTTATGTAGAATGAAAAAAGTTTCTACATATGATTAAATCCATTGTGTTCAAATATGACAGAACAAAACATCGTTTGGTTATAAATACATGACCTTTAGTTACGGGTCTCATTTTCCGTCGTTTAAAATAATATTATGCTATTTTCATTTTATTTCATACCATCAAATATTTATGACATAAGTAACTTTATTTTAATCTTTTCTCTGACGAACTTGCCTGAGGTAATATAAGATACACAGCCGGTCTATTCTGTACAAATCCACCGTGAAAACTTAGGTGAAGTGAGCTTGAAGAGAGCTGTCATTACACCTGATGCTAGGGATTGGCACTATTGACAGCTCCCTCCATGCTCACTCCATCTAAGTTTTCACGGTGAGATTTGTATAGAATAGCACTGGTCTTACATATATTGTATTTCGGGTTTCGTGGAACTCGTCTTATTTAGAACAATACCCAAGCAAATAAGGTGTACTGTGATTAAATAATAATTAAACAAATACTCCATGTATTTATCAACACTATTTGGATTGTATAGTGTAGGTACACTCGGCCCAGCGGTAACGACCGCGACTTACGAGTTGTATGTCGTGGGTTCAAACCAAGGCAGGCGCTTTACTTTTTGTAAATTATTTCATCACCACTGCTCTCAAAACGGTGAAAGAAAACATCGTGAGGAAACCGGCATGTCCTAGAACCAACAATTCGAAGACATGTGATATTTTCATCCCGCACTGGGCCCGCGTGGTGGATTACGGCCCTCTCCCTCTCACCGAGAGGAGGCCTGTGTCCCAGCAGTGGGAACATTATAGACTGATTATGCAGTGTAGAAAACATTTGTTCCATCCCTCACTTCACTGGGAAAAAGCTAGAGCAAAAATTTAATCAGTTTAGAATCTAGACTTATAGCAATAAGGCTTATACAGATAGACGAAGACTTACTTAAAAAGGTTTTCTTCTTAGTCTGAAACCAACCGAAATGAATAAAGCTTGTCCGCAGCGTCAATCAAAATTGATAATACGAGGGCGGGTCAATAAGTCCGTGACTTTTTGAATTTCTGACCTCTTTACTGAAAAAGCAACACTACTCCTGTCAACAGGCATCTGTCAGTTGACTCCTGTCAAAATTTGAACTTGCTGCGTCAGTTAGTTTGTGTTTGACAGCTATCTTTATCAGACTACCCAGTAATTTGAGGAAAAAATGGAAAAAAGTGAATTTCGTGTGCTTATTAAGCATTATTTTTTGCGAAAAAAAACCATTACCGAGACCAAGGCTAAGCTTGATAAATACTATGGAGACTCTGCACCATCGATTTCAATGGTAAAAAAGTGGTTTACTGAATTTCGTTGTGGCCGTACAAGCACTGAAGATGCCGAACGTCCTGGACGCCCAGTTGAGGTCTCTTCACCCGAAACAATCGAAAAAATTCACGATATGGTGTTGGCCGACCGAAGATTGAAAGTGCAAGAGATTGTGGAAGCCGTAGGGATCTCGCATGGCTCAGTGGTATCAATTTTAAATGATGACTTGGGCATGAGAAAGCTTTCCGCAAGATGGGTGCCGCGTTTGCTCACAGTCGACCACAAACGCAATCGTGTAACAACTTCACAGGAAGGTTTGGCGTTGTTTAATCGCAATATGGAGGAGTTTTTGCGCCGTTTTGTAACCGTGGACGAAACATGGATCCATCACAACACACCAGAGACCAAACAATAGTCAAAACAGTGGGTTTCTAAGGGTGAATCGGCGCCAAAGAAGGCCAAGGTGGGTTCGTCAGCCAATAAAGTTATGGCGACTGTTTTTTTGGGATGCACGCGGGATAATCCACATTGACTACCTTCAAAAGGGAAGAACAATCAATGGGGAATATTATGCCAACTTATTGGACCGATTCAATGACGATTTGAAAAAAAACCGACCTCATTTGGCCAAGAAAAAAGTTCTTTTCCACCAAGACAATGCAAGGGTGCACACATGTGCAGTTGCCATGGCAAAAATCCATGAATTGGGCTATGAATTGCTCCCTCATCCGCCCTATTCTCCAGATTTGGCTCCGAGTGACTACTTCTTATTCCCAAACCTGAAGAAATGGCTTGGTGGAAAAAGATTTGACTCCAATGATGAAGTCATCTCGCAAACAAAGGCCTATTTTGAGGACCTCGACAAATCATATTTTTTGGAAGCGATAAAAAAATTGGAGAAGCGTTGGACAAAGTGTATAGAGCTCAAGGGAGACTACGTTGAAAAATAAAATGATTTATTTATCAAAAAATCTGTGTTTTATTCCAAAAGTCACGGACTTATTGACCCGCCCTCGTATATTGAACAGTGATATTTATTCAGGAATATACACACACCTTTTTTTTTCTGTTACAGTATGTATTAATTATGGTGTAATTTCCTAGGACGTAACATTGAACCCAGCATCACCGGTTCTCCGGCTAGCAAGAGCTGGTGAGACAGCGTGGGGGGCACTTCCAGGAGATCATTGGGCTGTGTTCAGGGCTAACAGTTCGACTTACGAGCCCGTCGCATGGGCGCTCCGGCAAAACGAGTATGGATCAACTGGTGAGAAATATTTATATCTATTTTTCAGTATATCACGTACAGTCAAAGAACTGTGGCAATGTTGTGGTAGCGTCGTAGACAATGATTGCACCACACATCATAAGATTCATGGCGTACAATATTGATCTTAATTTCTAAAGACATAAATATTAATTTTCCTTGTATTCATTGCTCTTGCTTAGCATTTTTAAAGGTAAGTAAAATATTGCCGCGATGAGGGAATCGAATCTGTTTGAAAATTGTTTGTCCTGTTTTTGGTACCGTTACTAACCCAATGGTATTTCTGTGCAAAATCATATGGAGCTTATTGGTCGGGAGGGATAACGATTAAAGTAGATGTGTGAAATTCAAGATAAGACTTCCAGTCAGGCTCCAGTTTACAAAGCTAGGGTTTTCTGAAATGACGTACACTAGGTGGCAGCGCTGAGAGGTCAGGTCCTGGCACCTGTCAAAGTGTCCAAGCGCTTATTTTTTCTTTAGTCGTGACTGAATGATGAACGTCATCATATATTTTATATTCATTGTCAAAATGGATGACCTATTGTTAAAGGGGCGCCAACTGGTGGCGTGAATTTTCATGGAAACCCTCATTTATTGTTATGTCAAGTGACTTGATTGTTATTTCAAACCATTCACAACTGCAGCTAACGTGAGAACTACCAATAGATTTACTAATTGGACTCTTGATTAGGCATTTCATGGGCTCAATTGAGGAATTTGTTCGTGTTATGACATGGCTGATGCAGATGTTATCCCGTTTGGTCGGCAGTAGAATTTAAACAGCCTCCGACCATTTACATTTTCAATCCTTTACATAGTTCTCCAATTATTTACTACTTTATAATCGCTATTATCCATACCGCAGTTACGACTATAAACAAACAGCTTACGGCAATAAAATTAAGTCAGGCTTATAAATATTTTATTGAATATTATTTTACCATGCTAATTTTTGAACCGTATTTTCCCATTAAATTGAATTCATCGATCAATAAATCCATTCTAGCATGGTCATTCAGTAATCTAGATATGTACACATTGGACATTGAAATCGATGCCTTGTCTATTGATTTACCTACCAACCGGGGGGTTCACACCACCTACCGTTGACATTGTAATTGACAAAATTATTTGAAACATTTCATGAAGGTATCTAATACTTATTCAAGAGTTTCATCTGCCTAGCCTTTTCCCAACCGTAATGGGGTCGGCTGCCAGTCTAACCGGATGCAGCTGAATAGACATTTTACACGGAGCGACTGCCTATCTGACCTCCACAACCCAGTTACTGGGTAATACGATCAAAATAAAAAAAATCAAAATCATTTATTTGCGTAAATAAGGTACAGAGGGATCTTAAAGATAAGGTATATGAATTTCTTATTCTGCCATTAATGTCGGCGTGATACCCCTTGGTAAGACTAGTTGTTAGACTTTCGGGCTTCTGACGACCCGTAACGACTGTCAAAGATCCACGAATGACAGCTGGGACCAACGGCTTAACGTGCATCCCCGAGGCTCGGGGGTCTTGGTATGAAAATATGGTCACCCATCTACAGACCAACCGCGGCAAGCGTATCTTAACCTGATCGATTGATCGTCGATCTTAGACACAAGAGTTTCTGTTACATTAATTTATGTCAAATCTGTTCAAGTTGGTATATTATTAGGCTGTACAACATTTCATAAAGGATAGTCAAAAGTTTGTTTTATTAATGTTAATTCTGTTCATATACGTATATTAGGTATTGGGTTCAGTTATAATGTAAAAGAGTTGCAACTGACTTTCGTTGCTAACTGCACCACCGAAGGCACATAAAACGGAAAATTTCACCCATTTCGCGAACTTCTCGACCATTATAACATTAATTCAGGAATATAACGCAACCCACCACGTATCATAAAGAACGAACGTATTACGCAACACTACCCAATATATCGTGCTGAAATCTAATGGTAGTTTCGAATAACGTCAATTAATATTAATCACGCTCCGTCATCATGTCCTAATTAATGGAAGGAATGCCATAACACTTACATACGAGTCGAGCAATCTATTTTTGATGTTACGCCTATTCCTGTTAAGGTTTTGCTGGAATTTTTTTCTTACATTTTCTTTTTGTCTGAAACATGTGTCTATGCCTAACGCCATGCAAAAACGTGTGTGCTTAATATAGAAATTCAAAGCATGGTTGGTGGGTGCGTAGTGCGTATGATTTGAATTTCGATATTTTTTAACGATTTATAAAGTTTTTAAATAAAATCTGTTTTTATTGTTCTAATTTACTTCAAATGTGTAGTAGTGTTTATTGATAGAGCAATTTCTGTCTAAGCTATTGAAAAAAAAACTATGGCATACCGCCATAGGCTTCTACTCCGTTCACCTATTTTACCCAATTTTTTTCAAGACGGTAAAAAATGATATTCAGTATAAGCTGGTCAATAAGCATTGTTCTGCTAAAATCGGATTCAGGCTAACGTTAGCAAGTAGCATTGAGTATGGTTTACCAGAAAATACTTAACTCATCGATAAGCTATTCCACTGATCACTTGATAGTACCATGTAATAAGCATTTGTACTGAGTGTAAGTACATAGGTATACCTCTGCCTAACCCTTCGGGGAACACAAGCGTCATGTTATGTGATACACTAATAAGCATTTATCTCCGTTATGCTTTACGACTTTGCTAGTTCTATTCAAGTTTATGTCTATGTCGCGCGTCAAAAAAAAAAAGTTCGGTAGATACTTCATTTATCCATCAGATTTTATTAATCAAAAGCTTGCATAAAAAAGGCAAAGTGCGTCTCAGACCACGCACAGTGAAGGGTTCCGTAGTTGGGAAGAATTTATCCCAAGAACAAACTTAACATTGTAGTTGAAAAACATTTTCATTCCAACTGCAGATGTAAGTTTTCTCGCACAGTATTTAGAGATTTATCATGTTGTTTTAAGACCATAGACTCCTTATAAATTTTCCTGTAATCTATAAGTAAGTACCTACTTACATATAGAACTATTTTCTGTATTTTTTCAAAATTTTAGACTCAGTAGTTTCGGAGATAAGGGGGATGGTCAATTTTCGTCTATTTTTTTAGAAATAACTTAAAACAATTTATTTTCAAATTATGATATACTATATATTTGAGACCCTCACAGTAAGCCTTTTCATTTTATGATTTCACACGGTACAGTTTGCGAATTTTTTTTTTCTTATTTACTCCTAAAAGTTACCCCCATACTCAAAATTCATTTATTTACGTTACATTTCCGTGTTTGGGTCACAGAAATACATATGTATATGTATCAAAATTCAATTTAAACGGTCTGTTAGATTCGGATCAAATTGGCTGTGACAGACAAACAGTCAGACACGAGTGATCCCTATAAAGGTTCCGATTTTTCCTTTTGAGGTACGGAACCCTAAAAATAAATCTGAGCACGTTTACTTTCAAAACAACGGTAAAAATTAAATGACTGTTGAGTACCGATTACCAAGGAAAATTTAATTTTATTCTTTAAAGATGGTCCCTCAGGAAGTAAAAGGCAACAGTGACTTCATTAAATTAAATTTAAATAATCTGTTTAATTTTTACATAATCCTAAAATCTGAACGCAGCTGTTGAAATAGATTTAAAATTACAGAAGTGGAAAATGATGATGGTACCTACACCATCATTACGAGTACCATGTACCATCATCATTTTTCACGTCTAAAGACCAAAAATGTAACGCTCATGAGTTAAGACTCATACGTCACACATATTCGCAGTCGTCATAAGCAGGAATTAAAGAAGGCAACGTGCTACACAACTTCTTTTATATTTTAAAAGATTTCTACACATACGTGACATGAGACGTGTATTTATCTTCTTCTTCTCTCTATATAAATAAAAATCAATTGCCGAATGTATGTACGCGCATCACTTCAGAACGGTTGCACCTATTTGGTCATTATTTTTTTGTTATGTTTGTAATTGTCATGACAAGGTTTGTATGAAAGTAAATGTTTGAAAAATTGTACAGAAAAGTGAAAATTTTTGGTTAAAAAATCTCCATATAAAAATGTGAGTGAGTGTGTGTTAGAGGAAAATAGGGAGATCTTCAAAAATATTGTCAGAATTGGCAGATTCACGTTTAGTTGTTCAGTTTCTTACAATGTTTTACCTGTTACATCCGAAAAAAAAGTGTTGATTAGGTGGTTTTGTACAAAAAGTAGTAGAAAACCTGCTATCTTTAAAAATAGCAATAGTAGTTTATAGAACTCAGTGTGTTATCGTCTTGCAATTATTGAATTGTCATTTTATTTAATTACATGGTTGTACTGTAAAGGGAACATTTGGTCTCATTTTCTTCATTAGTACACCCGTGTGAAGTCGGGGTGGGCAGCTAGTAAGATAATAAAGATCATTATCATTTATTAGAATTTAATTATGCAACTTTTAGACATCATTGTATAGGTAGGTGTAACTCCTATCCTAATTTTGTTTCTTCACATTGTTTAAGAAAATATTTCCGTTCGAAATGCACGAACTATAGAACAATATAGTCGGTAGAGCTATTAACTTCCTCGACCCACAAATAATTTCTATGCTGATGAAGGCAGGGGAAATATTGTCCTACGTCCAAGAAAACCAAACCTTCCGAAATAAATTGTCTAGTTAGAAGAACAACGCAATCACGCAAACAAACACGAAAAGCGACTTTAGTTTGTAATAATATGTAGGTATTACGAGTAATATGTTAGGACGGATTACTTTCGAACTAACCTAATTAAAATGCCGTTAATTTGGTCGAACTTAACTCTCACAATTACCTACTATAGAATCCTCGAGTCCTACCTAACAGATAGCCTGTTCCATGTAAGAGGAGAAGATAGCTACTCTGAGTTTCATGAAATAAGAGCAGAAGTTCCACAAGGCTCTGTTCTGGGTCCAGTTCTCTACACTATCTTCACAGCAGATGTACCACAAATTCCATATATTACAATTGCTACATTTGGTGATGAATCAGCTATTATAACTCGAGAAAGCTGCAAGAGGCACTAGACGCAAGTGACATTTACACACAGGAAAGGTGATTACCCTGCGGTTAGGCTGAGAAGCAATGACTTGCCAGACAAAGACGTTGTGAAGTATCTGGGTATGCACTTGGGGCAGGCGACTAACTTGGAAAACACACATCAAAGCCAAAAGAGACCCAGCTAATTTACCAATACCACTTTTAGGTCCAATTAGATGGTTGCTGGGAAGAAAGTCTTAAACTCTCACCCGAGAACAAGTTAGGTTTCCAAAGCCGTGATAAAACCAATATGGGCCTACGGGATATAGCTATGGGGTAGTGCCTCGGATTCAAACATCAACATAGCGCAAAGATTACAAAACTCAATTCTGAATCCAATTTCCAATGTCCCATAGTTCATCACCGATGCAGAAGTCCACGAGCAATTAAAAGTAAACACAGTAAAGGAAAGTATACTGATGGTAAAAAATGCATACAAGAACAGACTAAAAAAACATCCAAATCAGTTGGCCGTAGACCTGCTTCATCCAAATATCACCAAGTGCCTCAAAAGGCACCACATCCTCGAGCTGAATAAATCATTACGTGCATAATATATATACAAAAAAAAAAAGAAAACATTGGTCGAACCAAATTCAAATTTTAATGTTTTATTTCTAGGTAGGTAAACGAAAATACAGATGTCACTACATATTATAAAACAAAATCCCCCGCTGCGTCTTTCTGTCTGTATGTTTGCGATGATCTCAAAATCTACTGAACGGATTTTAATGCAATTTCATCAATAAATATAATTATTCAAGAGGAAGGTTTATACGTAGAGTTTTCCGACATCCACGCGGGCAAAGCCGCGGGCAAAAGCTGTTTATTAATAAAATGAACACTGTCTTGTAACTTACTAAGAAAACGTAGCATGATATCCAAAACACCACAGAACACCTCCAATTTTAGTATTCTCAATTCAAATATACAAGATGAATTTTTCAAGTAGGCGTGGATGGCCAAATCCGATACTATAAGGAATAGTGAAAAGTACTGAAAGGAGTCGCGGGCTCGATTTTGATGAAAACTACAACTGCATCATTGGATTTTTGACAAATCCATATTTCTAGTCAGGATTTGAACCCGTTTATTTTGGAAAAATAAAAGCTTTTTAGCAAAAAATAAAACCGACTTCCAAAACAAAACACTACAAAGTGAAAAATAACTTTAATTTCGGTAGTCGGTGTCTTGGGTTTTGTATTTTCGTTTTTTGCCACCGACTTCCGAAATTAAAGTTATTTTTCACTTTGTAGTGTTTTGTTTTGGAAGTCGGTTTTATTTTTTGCTAAAAAGCTTTTATTTTTCACTTTTTAGTTGTGGAACCTACCCCACACAAATTCGAATACATAATTGAGCACAATAATTGTAGATATAGCCATGTAAATAACAGTGATAGGAAGTTATTAAAACACCATCACATCATCCACATAAAATAAGTGGGAAATATACGCATTATTGAAGCTAACTCAAAAACTCCTCGAGCAAAGTTAATAAAATTTATATGGGACCACCTCGGAAGTATACCCTTTCAAACAAAAAAAGAATTTTCCAAATCGGTTCATCCGCCTTTGAGTAATCGCGTAACAAACATACAAAAAAAAAAAAAAAAACATACAGACGAATTGATAACCTCCTCCTTTTGGAAGTCGGTTAAAAAACACTGTATTATTACACCATTCGATAGTGTCACTAATAAGGATCGAATTCTGGGAAGTAATTATATATGGCAAACTTAAGAAAGAGCTCATTTTTAACAAAATACCTTTTTATTTTTGTTATGTTACCTACCTATTAAACCTTACATATTGATTTTTCAAAAATCTAATGATGCAGTTTTAGTTTGCATCAAAGTCGAGCCCGAAACTCCTTTGAGTAGGTACTTTTCGCTATTCCTCATAGTTTCGGATTTGGTCATCCACGCCCGCTTGAAAAATTCATCCTGTAGGTATAGTTCTTCTCTTGGAATGCCAATAACCCATACTGTTTACTCCATCAATCTCGCAAAGGCAAAACAGCACGAAACCATGTCAATAAAGCAGTGCACTAAATTATAGCAATGTTTACAGAGGAGCGCATGCCGCTTGCGACAGTGATACAAGACCACGGACGTTTGGACGGCGTCCAACGAGTTCTGTTCGGCTCAGGCCTACAATTCTGGCTGCATAGGATTCTGTTCCTGGACGCTCTGAGCTACCTCAGCCATGGCCAGCTTAGCTTGAGTCTCGACAGGTGGATACTCGTCGATATTGATGATATCTTCGTGGGAGAAAGAGGTATGTTATATTTTTTTTTTATTTAGTTCCTGCGAAGAATTAATATTTTAGTCAAAAGCAACGAATAATGTATGCAGTGATTACTTTTAAATACGTGTTTGTGAAAATTTAAAAGTATTCCTTAGCATTCTAAATATATTTAAGCACGAAGTAAAGCACACTTATGTGCACTTCTATCCGTGTCCTACAGCTACCAAGCAATTCAACAACAAGCGCTTGACACAGTAAAATTTTATCGTAGAACATACTTACATTTGGTTTTTATTACCCATTTTCCTACAATTGACTTTTTTTATTGCCATTCTTGTGTTATCAAAGTTTTAAACGCCCTAAACTCTGTGCACTGAACACATATCGACGATTACCCATGTCCATTTCCAGAAACAGATATAAGAGGCAGAAAGAAACATGGGCGGAGTGTTAAGCAGTACCTAACGTAAAACACGAATAAATTAATATAGAGCTCAATCAATCCAACATTGTATAGCATTTAGTTGCCTTTGTTCTAACTATTAGTATGCGCGCAAGATCTGAATAATATTAGCACCTAGGTGCATTGAATTATAATAGGTGCCCTTTATACGTTTGTATAAACGTTTGAATGGCAACTAATATTCGTATACACAGATACGGCTCTCATGCCTAATCAAATTGCTAGACTGTGATAAATAAATACCCTACAACGACTGGCGATTAGTGTTTTACAAGTTTATTGAACTCGCTTTGTAACCTTGGAATAACTTGGTTAGTCGTATTGTAACTCAAATCCTACTATGCATAGAAGTGACGTAGCATAATCTTACATCATTTAGCAGTGTATCGAACTTAAGCTTGATTCAAACGAAATTCAATTTTGGTTCGTTGCTCTTTAGTCTCATGTTATGCTGTCTTTGTCACTTTAAGGTATAATTCGGTGCCGTGCACTGAAAACCTCGCGATTGAAATATACGTTGTTTTAAAGAGAAAGATAAAAACTGTATAAAAATGGCCATCACTGACTTTCTCCGAGGTTCATTATCATCAACAGAAGGCATTAGAAGCATCTTAGAGCTGTGCACGTTTGTTCTAAATATGAATTATGAGATTTCCTACACATTCAATAAATAACAAGTGTATTATTATAAAAAAAAACAAGCTTTTACAAATCTGGATATCATCTAAGACAGAGTTCTTGTCACGACAAATGATACGAGCCCAAACTCAATACTCGTTGCGTCGTTTTATTACTGAGTTCCCATAGCCGCCTTCCGGCTCCATCAGATCAACTCCATGCATAATAATATTGCATTTGTCATCCGATTTATATATGCATGTAAAATTTCAGCTCAATCGGAAACCGGGAAGTGGGTCATATTTAACTTGCAAGATTCGATTACAGACAGACAGACACCTGGACAGGTGAAACTAAATAAAAGCTTGTAAAAATAAACACAATTAATTTTTCTTAACGAGGTTTTCAGTGGTCGGCGATGAATTGTAGCATCAAAGTTACTTTTATTATGAGGGTCTTAAAGTTTGAGTGTCTCTAGTTTAGTCTCTTTATGTACCTGCTTCTACTTATTATTGTTTTTTTTTCCTTAGGTACTCGTCTTCACGAAGAAGACGTAGCAGCAATGATGGCGTCGCAGGCGGCGTTACAACGACTTGTGCCTGGGTTCAGGTTTAACCTGGGCTATAGCGCTAAGTACTACCATCACGGGACATCGCTTGAAAACATGGGCGATGATGCCTTGCTGAGGAATAGGGAACATTTTAACTGGTGAGTACCTCTACAGTTAGTACAAATAAATGATAAATAATTTTATTTCTGTTAGTAGGGTTGTATAAAGACTTACACGTCAATCATATTTTAAAAACTATATTAGTTCGGCGTTTCTTATCTGACTACTCTGAGAAGAAAGGCCGAAACAAACTCAGAGGACACAGTCTCTTTTAAAGTCCTGACATAATCTTAAATATAGACACCAGTCTACATGGTCTTTATTTACATGATCTTCTGAAGACTTTATTTTGATTTTCTTATACCTCGAATTAAACTCAAATTGAGAGCATATCCTTCGAGGAAAACTGAATTTCTGAACCAATTTCGGTCTCAATATATGCATATAGGTACTTGGTTGATAAATGAACTGACAGAATACAGACAGGAGTAAACTGAAACTTGGGGCTCATATGCATATTAAGTTCACGAAGACTTGTCGGGTTCAAACTAAGTCCTCTGTAACTGTTTACCTTGGCTGATAATAACACACCAACTAGGGGTGATCCGATACCGATACCGATGTATCGATATCGATAGTAGGCGATACTTCGGGGATGCCGATATTTCGGTTTTTTTTACTGTCGGTACAAGGATACTTTTAAAATTTCGCGCTTCAAAAAAGTAATTTAAACGCGCGTGCTGTATCGTCTATTTCTTTGCAAACGAGGCTCGAACTTAAGTTTCCAAAATGAGTTCTGTCGCATCTGAGAGACTATTTTCCACCGCAGTCCGCAGGTCTCATTCAAACAGGCGATGTCACCTATCTCCGCAAAACTTGTGATCACTTTGTTTTTTAAACTAAAATCTTATTACTTAACGTTAATTTTAATTAGTGACTCAAATCTAAGTCGCTCATTCTAAGTCCGTAATGTTTTTATATTAATTTAAAATTGACACAACTTGTGTTTAATTTATTTTACCTTCATTTAAATTCAATAAGCGTATCGCCATTCATTGGTACCGGTATCGCCGAAATTTTTATAAGAATATCGGTATTGTATCGGCAAAATGCGTATCGATGCATCCCTAGTACCAACAAACATAACTCTGCTTCTAATTGGTACAGACGCCAGCACATCAAGCTACTACAACCTGTCAGATTTCTTTTATAGATTTTCGACTTTATTACTATAGCATTAGGTTCGTGGTTGATTGGGAAAATCTGACAGTTTCGGGTAGGTTGACCTGCTGGCGTCTGTACATTTTAATGAGGAGAAAATTCTAAACGTATTCAGACGCGAAAACTTTATTTGCAAAACATGTGTATTAAGGACTTCAAAAAAAGGAGTTATCAATTCGATACGTATGTATGTAATATTATCGGAACTGCGAGATATTCACATATGATGATCTATTAGGGCTTCCAAACAAATATACAAAATTTCATTGATGTATTGTATATGTGTATGTATGTTTGTCCATGCATTTCTCCGAAACTATTAATCGGATCGTGACCATTATTTTTTTGTTGGCTTACATTTACTTCCACTTAGGGCACAGTGAAAGTTTCATCGAAATCGGTTCAGTACTTTTCAAGATTATGGAATAATACGTGTAAGTGTGACGGCCTGGCTTATTGATACGAGCTACGGGTGTGGTGTCAAAGGGAAAACATCTCAAAGCAAGGTTCTCAGTTACGGAAATAGGATGACCCAGCTTTCAACATTTATCTAATTGAGCACGGATGCTACCACATGTTACTTTCTGAAGGTCTGATGATGACCAGGTAAGTGCTTATCGGTTCTCAGTAACGGAAATAGTTAGGATGACCCAGCTTTCAACATTTATCTAATTGTGCAAAGATGCTACTACAAGATACTTTCTGAAGGCCTGATGATGACAAGGTAAGTGCTTATCGGTTCTCAGTAATGGAAATAGTTAGGACGACCTAGCTTTCAACATTTATATTCCTTTACTTATATTCTATTCAAATGAGTAAAAACATGATGGTTCTACATAGTGCCGTCACTGAGATCCTATACCCGCCTTCAGATTCCACCATCAGGTATGCGACATCATCAGTCATCTAGGTCTACGTCCAACGATATTCTCAAGATAGCTAATAAAAACGATAAAAAATAAACACAATAGAAATACGAGTAATGTAGGTACTTAATAGTTTTGGAGAGCTCGGCCACGCTTCACCTTACATTTTAACGACTTCAAAAAAGGAGGTATCAATTCGACACGTATGTATATTATTGGAACTGCAATTGTATTCACATATCTATTAGGGCTTCCAAACAAATATACAAAATTTTATAGATGTATGTATGTTTGTATGTATGTATGTTTGTCCACGCATTTCTACGAAACTATTAATCAGACCGTGACCATTCTTTTTTGTTGGCTTACATTTACTTCAACTTAGGGCATGAAAGTTTCATCAAAATCGGTTAAGTAGTTTTCAAGATAATGGACTAATACGTGTAAGTGTGACGGCTTGGGTTATTGATACGAGCTACAAGTGTGGTGTGAAAGGGAAAACATCTCAAAACCGTGGTCAAATTATAGTGCAATATTTATAACAAAACCATTAAATACTTATTACAAACAAATATTCCAGATTTTACTAAACTCTAAAAATTACGAAATAAAAAAAATAAAAAAATTAAATCGACTTCAAAAAGAATCGAACTCAAAATTATGAAATAACTTTAATTTCGAAAGACGGTGTCTTGGGATCTGTATTTTAGTTTTTTGCCAAAATGCAGATAAAATACATATCCCAAGACACCGACTTCCGAAATTAAAGTTATTTCATAATTTTGAGTTCGATTCTTTTTGAAGTCGATTTAATTTTTTTAAATTAGTTTTTATATAAAATAGGGTATTGTCTTGTTTTCCATAAAATAATTTGTACTATTATTGTTTTCCGTAATCGTCCCCCCTCATAATATTTATTTGCACTATTATCATAAATATACTAATAACGCTTGTCATATCAAATTATTAGTCATAACTTTTATTTGCCATAAAATAACTAACATAAATTACATAATCGATACTTGACATAAGCAACATTTAATATCATTTTGAAAGGTTTATTGTTTTGTACAAAAATAATGGATACACGTTTGAATCTCGAACATTAAAATACCTACGGGTAAAATGTCAATGTTCAAAACATCGAAAACTTAAATATCGAACGACCATAAAACCGAAAATTAAAATAACGTAAGTTTATATTGTCGAATGGTTAGATAACCTACGTCCAATATGTCTAAAACCTAATTATCTACAAAAGTGACATCGAAAGACCTAAATATCAAAGTACAGAGTATCGAATGGGGTCCCCTCTATCTGGCAGAATCTTGATGCTCCGTATATTTGGCATAATAACTTTTTTAAGGCACAAAATTTATTTAATATAATTATTGTTTGGCCGAATGTTTATATGTCCAAATTTAAAATGACATACTTTTAAGATGGCAGAATTTTATTTTTCATAATTACCTTGGCCAAGTTAAAATTCCGCATAATTTCGTTAAGCATAACGTTTATGTAGAGCGACGATTATTTAAAGTTAAAATATTGTCTTAAAAAGTCAATAGGTTGTGCTACAAAACTTAGTGACAGAAACAAATCGCTGCAAAACCGACTCCACGTAGCCCTACCCCTAGAGTGTAATTTAAGCCCACGTAGGCGTGAAGGGGCGAGGCGGCCCGCGAGCTGTGGAGCAGGTGGTTTTAAAGCCCGTAGCTTTGGCTTGCTGGCCGGCTTTGCCGTCCAGCCTCACCCGTCAGCAGTGGTGAGCGTTAAACCATCTGCGACGATAAGGTCGCGTGGGACGGCGGGAGCCCCGCAGCGCCGGAGGCTTGACAGAAACCATGCCTGCTGCATGCATGGTGTATGCTTGTTTGCATTTTGTATGCTGCATGCTTGCAGGTTTGCATGCTTATATGATAATTCTGCCTTTTAATATTGATATGAAATGTATGCTAAAAGACGATTCCGAATACACGATGAATTTAATATTATTTTTAAATGAATACACCAAATTGAAGGCCAATAATGATGACCTTACTGAGGCACTAAAAATGTCCTCGCAAATTAAGCGGTGGTTAGAAAAAAGCGAAAAGTTTTGTATTTTTTAATGTGCATGAGAAGAAAGGCGTGAGTTTATGTTTGTGTTTGTATGCCATTTCATTGTATTTTTCCTTTTTTTTTGTATCAACTTATTTTTTTATTGTGTTTTTTTATGGAACATCAGTGGTCTGCAATAAAGTTTATATTTAATTTTTTTATTATTATTAAACTAGATGATAAGTTAAATTATATTATCTAAGTATACAAAAATCTCCTTGGAACCTTTCAGAAACATATTTACAGTTGTTTTGCTATGAGAGCTGCACTCGTGTTATCCTATTTTGCGCTTCATCTATCACCACGCTTCACTCCTACGCCGGCTTTGGTCAATCAAACTCACACAAGCACTAGATGTAGGAGCTCTACGTCAAACTAGTAGAGTAAAACTAGCAAGTACCTTGGAAAATGTTCACGCGACGGACATAGGACGTCCTATTTTGATAAGCGTACTTGAAGTAGGTAATAAGTCACACAATTTACGCCAGTAGCAGATGACCTACTCATTAAAAATGTCCTACT
Source organism: Dicycla oo (assembly GCA_948252095.1). Taxonomy (NCBI): domain Eukaryota; kingdom Metazoa; phylum Arthropoda; class Insecta; order Lepidoptera; family Noctuidae; genus Dicycla; species Dicycla oo. The sequence continues at coordinate 23,715,427 of OX411714.1, forward strand.
CCATTCGACATGATATATTTTAGAACTGCAATTTAGGTTGTAGGTACCTTGGTTTTTCTTAACACTGTTACTCGTTCTTAAACTGAACATGAACATAAATCATTATGGCACTGTAGATATTACTCAAAAGGCCATTTTGGACAGTTTGTGATAGGTCGAGGCTACTCTTGATTAGTATTCATCCTAGACACGCTAGTAAACAATAGGAGTTAGAATCGTATCAATCATACATTAAATTTAATTAACACGATGTCACTTATAATGAGCCAGCATTATCACTGTCTCAACAAACAGATAACGGAACAATGTTGCCCATTAGTCTGCTCATGTAACCTTATTAGAACGAACAGTTTTGTTATCATACCATCGCAAAACCCGCGTTATTGTGCTAAGTGGTCTCAATTGCACGCATTATTGCATTATGTCAGTTTACCTTGAGCTGACCCTACTGGCCGGTAGAGGAAATTAACGCAGTCATCCGTGTGGGTATCCGAATTAACGTCTAATCTATGTCCTTGAGTTTCTGTGAATCAAAAGTCACTTCTTAGTTCGTCTATTTGGGCATCCTTTTGACAATTTTCGAGGAAATGTCGAGTTCATTGCGTCATTACCGTCCCCTTCTGTAGACATAAAACAAAAAATCTTATGAGAATGGTATACCTGGCTCTTATGGCTCCCTTATTATGTTTGTACAAACGCCAGCACATTAAGCTACTACAATCTGTCAAATTTCTTTAATAGATTTTCAACTTTATCGCTTAAGCATTAGGTTGATTGGGACAATTTGACAGTTTCGGGTAGCTTAACCTGCTGGCGTCTGTACTTACGGAGTTACATGTGCCATATATTACAGAGTTCAGAAAAAATAAACCTTCAAGCACGTTCAATTATATCCTTGGCCTATCTCAAGACTTAATATTTTAGACATGAGCTACATAACTACTTATTTACTTAACATTATTTTCCATTGTCCAAAGGTTTTGCCACATGTGGAACCACCAGCAGCCGCACCTATACAACAACGTGACCCACTTAGAATCAGAGATGATGCTGAACAAACAATTCGCCATGGAACACGGGATCCCCACCAACTCGTGCTACTCCGTTTCCCCACATCATTCAGGAGTTTACCCCGTTCATGAACCGTTGTATGAAGCATGGAGGAAAGTGTGGGACGTCAAAGTAACCAGTACTGAGGAATACCCGCATCTAAGACCCGCTAGGTAAAGTTTTGTTTGATTTACGAGTACTATGTCTATTTGTTCTATTTAAATAATGTGGCTGTTTAGGTGAGTTTAGATCAATCAGCCAGTTGGAATGGTGTTCTAAATGTAAAGATACCTTCTATTACCCAAACGGACATGAAAACAATACGAATTCTTCGAGTTAAAGATGTAATTAACGAGGTAGCATCGAAGGAATTTTTGGAGAAATTCCTGTTCTTGCGCTGCGCTCGTTTGGATTGAACGCGCCTTTATGCAATTCGTGTCGGTGTTCTGAACATTATTGTTAGTTTATTATTTTTATTAATGAAAGAGACGGTATAACAAAAGAAATGTTTAATCCTTGCCTTGTCTTTATACAGCAAGGTTTTAAGGCGAAATGTGTCCTAAAGAAGGTATTTTGACGCATTTCGTCTGCACGCAATATCAATTATTGTCCTCAAAAACTAAAAGTTTGTCTTATTCCTTTTCGTGATGATAAAATTTTAAGATTTTCTTTAGTAAATTATGAGGGCTAAAACACGATTGACACAATTTTGCTCATGAAAAAACTATTTTATTCGAGTCTTGCTTTAAGCAAGTTCACTTAAATTTCGTCTATACGTTCACGATTAAAGACATAGGGGATTACGGGTTTCTTTTAATGTAACAATGCATATAATAATTTTTTTATATATATTCTATATGCTCCGTTTGGCCATAACAATGCTCCAAACCCTGTTACGATACCATTTCGCCTTAAGAGTTTAGAGCTTTTTGTAAATTCTGCGGAAATCGGACTTTATAATTAGAAATGAAGCTAAATGCCATGCTTTGTTTTTCTGTTTTTGTCAACTGCAACGTCACAAAAATAATAAAGTTCTATAGAAGAAACACTGCGCTCATAATGTTGATGAATTATCGCCTCCAATTAAATCAAGCCTCGTCGCCTATAATCATTAATAGTAGTAGTACCGATAACAGGGGACTAGTAACGCACGCAGTAAGTGTCCTGTTCACTCAAATGTTTGCGGCCACTATGCGGCTTCACCCAAACTCATGTCGACCGCAAACGTTGCGTTGCGGCAACTACTATCTCGATACCCAGGCGCCGACAATGAAATTCCAATAATTATATTAATACTGCACGCGAGTATCGCGTGTATCGTTGAGCAAGTATGTCTGTTTTAACTGTGTAAAATAAAAATAATTCTGATTAAAATGGCTGTACCTAAATACTTACAGTTTTGTGTGGTTTTGTTTCGGTATTGGACTGAATGTGGTTTTATGGTTTTTGTAAATGTTTACTGAATATTGCTCTATATTTGGTCTCATTGTTATATAAGAGGTCACTGTATTGTTATGTCTCTAGATTCTATAACAAAATATTTAACATTACAGTCGCTTCGCATTAGCATCCTTTCTGCTTATTACAAAATCAATACATGTTGTAAGAGTGGATGTTTTTCGCCTTTTCTTTCAGTGTACAGTGAGAGTGTCGATAACGACGATGTCTGGGTCCAATTAGAGTATTATTATTGTGCTGATTGCATTACATTAAAATCTTATCTGCCTGCAGTAGATAGGTTACATAATACTTAACACTCACTTGATTTTCTTTGGAATATTGACATTGACAGCTCTTGAACTCGGTTTAGATGTGCTGATCGCGTTTAGTTTCATTGGTGAAATTCGTACTTATATGACAAGATACTGATCTTAAAAAAAGTCGAATGAAGGTACTTATAGATTTCAATAGACGCGCCTTTACTAACACGTCCCTACTTGCCATAAATAACCATAAGAAAATACAATAACATTTTCTTCTATATCTTTATTGAAAATTATGATTTTCTGATAGAAACTTAAATAGTTAATCATGATTTCAAACTATTCGAAATCCTAAACCAATGCTGCTGGTTTAAATTGTTTAATCTCTGCTCACTCCCTCAGGGACACCAGTTCCACGATACTGAATGTACTAATGTACGCGCTAATATGCAGCTTTACATATTCATGTGCGGTGTTAAAATTATGTGTGCGTTTAATATTGTTCTCGGGTGTACCTACATAAATGCATTCGTACTTACGTACGTTATACGTATTTACGTACGAATGCATTTACGTACAAAGCGGCCAGGTATTTACCTGGCCGCTTTGTTTCTTGGTACACGCTCTACAATTAGATAATAGTACTGTATACTGATGCGTTTCCATGTTCATGTAGGTATGTATGAAACGAATTAGTCTTGAGGCGTTCGAATGTGAACCTAATTTGTGCGGATTAAAACTTATATTTGCTTGGATGCTGATCAAATTTTCAAGTTGAGCAAATATATAGTCTCGACACCTGCATTTGTACAGAACATGAGGTAATCGATGTGCAGGTATGCTAGTGCTTGTTTTTATTTGCTATTAGATCATTTATAAATTAATATAGGCTAGCCTATTTAGAGCTGAGAACTGTATCATAGTGATGTTATTATGACGTTAGGGACAATTCAAATCTTTACTACCAGAGAAGAAATTGAACACAATTGAACAGAATTAATTTGAAATAATATGCTAGATAAGGTAAAACATGCCTTAATCATAATCGGAAAGAGATCTACTTAATAAAAATTCGTAAATTGACTGACAGACAACGCACGGCCTAGCCGTTGGGTCTAAAACATGCATGTGTTGGATCATTTGGCTCTCTTCAAAATGGTTGTGCTAAATGGTGCTGATCCCGTCATGTTCGTGAACGGGCGCCGTGTAAGCTGGAGCTGGGGGCCTACAAAATCCCTTTTCTGTAAGCGTTAACGCCATCGGAAAGATCAAATTGTATGGAGTATGGAGTAGACCTTAGCTTTATAGATGTCACGTGACTGCCGCTAAATTTGTAGACAGTCTCTTAGCTGCCACGACTTAATTTAATTGTTTTTTTTTTTTTTGTTTCTGTCTGGACGCTTTTAATGTGTACGTCTTTTTTACATCGTTCTCATATTTAATTATAATTTTGTCAATGTAACTAATATTTGTGTAACAATATAATTTATATAGGTGCCTACTACGCTTTGGAATGGCCAACTAGCTTCATATTTCTGACTGACCGACCTCCTTGATAATTCAAAGGTGCCTGTAAATGGTTTAATTAAAATAAATGGTTTGTGTTTGAGTTTTGCAATTTTGCACAAGAGGTTATATCGAAGGTAAGCACTAAATAAAGTTTTTTGAAAATGCATCCTCTAAATAAAATAGCCGCAAGGTTGCCTGCTTGTCGGTCTTCTACAGATTGTACTTCGGTGAGCGTGCCCAAGAACTCCACAACCTCATTCCACCGACCCCCTTCTACCATCGGACATCTAGACGCACTGCCAGTTACCATCCCTACCTTTTTGCTATTCCACCAATCCCCACTAAGCTTTTCCAAATGCCTTATAATGCGCACAGCAAAAGAGTGGAACTCACTACATGCGTCTGTGTTTTCGAACGCATAGGTACAACCCTAATCTCTTCTAAGTATGAGAAAACAGACTTCTTTTGGGTAAGCTCATTTCATCGTCGGCTTTGTCTCTGTCGCCTCCGACCTAAACTAGAGTCAAGAGCAAACCCATCTCAAAAAAAAAAAAAAAAAAAAATAGGAGATGAAAGTTAGTAAAGGAATTTTGTAATTTTTGTCGATGGGAAAACCTATCGAGCGGCGCATAGCTTGTTTAGTAGAATGCATAACTTATTGAAAATAAACAATACAACAACGCAAATATTTACCACTTGTTTACATCGACATGTTTTGCCTGATCAGCTCATGAATAAAGGCTTCGTTTTAGCCCGAAAATTGTCGGACAAACCCGAACACGTGAATGAAACTTTAAGAGAGTTTTTGGAAAGTTGACAACGTCGCCAAAAACTGTCAACTATTGCCTGTTATGCTTAATTTGCCGATGTCCGTTTTGCGTGGATGCGACGCATATTTTTCTCCAACTTCTTCTTTTCGTGTTTGTGTACTTTCTTTGCGTCGTGTTTACCGCAAATAAACGTATTTTCTTTCTTTCTTTTCTTCCATATTTCTATATTAGTTACCGTCTTGGTCCATCGCTTCTTCGGTCTTCTACATAACCATTCACATTCATACTCAAAACTTCTCGCGACATTCTAATTTTAAATTTTCCTACAGGTTACGGCGAGGCTTTCGACATAGAGGCGTGATGGTGCTTCCGCGACAGACCTGCGGGCTATTCACACATACACTGCTTCTAGAGAGATACCCTGGCGGACGGCACCGTCTTGACCGCTCCATTCAAGGAGGAGAACTCTTTCAGACAGTCATCAATAATCCTGTAAGTACATACATGATGTCATTGCAATATCTTGTGTTCTCTTTTTACAATATTCCAATTCAAAACTGCCCATCGATTCAGAACTAAATTTACCTAGTCTTGCCATAAATATTGTCACGAAGAAAAAAATAATTTATTGCATATAATATTTATTACCTACTTTTACAGTGTGTTAGTTTAATACATAAATATAAAACAATTTAATATTTTTATTCGAAGTGGTGGTCTCCATTGGCTGCAATACAGTCCTTTAAACGTTGAGGCCAGTTATCAATAGAAGCACGCACTCTTTCCATGGGAAAATTCTTCACTGCCAATCGTACGGATTGTTTTAGGGACTCCAATTTATCATGGCGTTTAGAGCAAGCCGTACTCTCTAAAACTGACCATAAATCATAATCCAGCGGATTAAGATCGGGATTAGACGACGGCCAGTCTTCAGCTCTGATGAAGTCCGCAACGTTCAATTCCAACCAAGACTGCCGAGAGGACCGAGATTTATGACCCGGCGCCGAGTCTTGTTGGAAGGACCATACTTGGTTATTGAACATGGTGTTGTTAAGGGGCTTAACTACCTTCTCAAGAATGGTATCTTGAAACACTTGTGCCGATGTTTTGATACCTTTTTCACAAAAATATGGCTCAGTCACTCCTTCATAGCTAACACCCCACGAAACCATCACTGAAGTCGGATAATGCCCACGTTGCACTCTGTCGACTAATTGGGAAGCTTCCTTAGAGCTTTGAGCATAAATACGGTCATTGTGTTTGTTAAAATGTTGCTCAATTGTAAAGATTTTCTCATCCGTAAACAAAATTTGTCTGTGACCTCCCTTTGCGTACCGCTTCAGTAGTTCTTTCGATTTTACCACCCTATTCATTTTTAAATTATCAGTTAAAAATGACCAGTGTGTCTCTTATAGGCTGCAAGTCCTAAGTCATCTTTTAAAATACGCGACATGGTTCTGGGTGCTATCTTCATCTCCCGAGATAAAATCTTTTTCTTTCGGAAAGTATTTCTTCGAATTCTTTCCCTTACTGCTTTGACCACCTTTTTCGTACGAACACTACGTGGACGGCCAGATCTTTTTCTGTCACAAACAGAGGAGATCTCATTGTACCTATTAATAGCCCGGTACACAAACATTTGACTAGTACCAAGCGTATGGAGAGTTTTAAAAATTGCATTTGGCTCCATACCAACTTTGTGTAATGCAATCACAGCGATTCGGTTCTCTTTATCACCCCACTCCATTTTAATATCGCAAAATATTGTACAATGTATTGGCGCCAAAATTAGAAAATTCAATGAACAATGACAGACTCGAAATTCAAATGTCTCTTATTTTTAATTGTAAATCTTTCTTATTTTTAATTGTAACAGTATTTATGGCTAGACTGTGTATAGCGCTTTCGTATTAATGTCGTAGTTCAATACTTTAAATTCCTACGGTTTCTACCGTACATAACGAGTGAGTACGAAGAAAACTTCAATTTGAAATTCGTTAGGCGACTCAATCTGTAGGTACAAACTATTGTGGATTATATTAAACTAGCTGACCCGACAAACGTTCTGTCAAAATTTCAATAATTCATACAAAATTCCCTTACCTAGAAAATGTACTTTCAGTTTTCCCGAATTTCCAATATTCCCAGCCACTTTTCAAAAAAATTCTTTCATACAAACCTTGTCCTGACACAATAAAAAAGAATTAGCCTAATAGGTGCAGCCGTTCTGAAGTGATGCGCGTACGTACATTCTGCAATTGATTTTTATTTATATAGATGACAAAGCACAGTGTCAAAGCGAATCGACCTTTAAATTACTTATCATGAGATTCAGTTCTTCAAATTATACAGTCTTCCAATCCCAGATTAACACTGCAAAGCCAGCTGTCTAAAATGCTTCATCCCCGAGCTGTTTTTCAAAGCTGTTTACGTCAAAATCGTTGGACTACTGGCTCTATATAGTTAGGTACCTGTGCGGGGCGACCGGCTGCCACGGCCGCTCCATTCAGCCCGAGAACTCTTTCATACGGTCATCAATAACCCCTGAGCACTTGACATGTTTGCGCTAATATCAAGCCTGTCTAACTTCTTTGTGATATTAATAAATGGCGCGGTGTCTGATTTCTTTGCTCTCAAACGTCGCACTTTCAAGAACGTCTCACTTTGCAGTTTTCGTGTATACGATTTATATTACACACTTCAATAATTCATACAAAATTCCCATAGTAAATGCACTTTCAGTTTTCCCGAATTTTCCAATTTTCCCGGCAACTTTTCAAACATTTTCTTTTACTTTACAATTACAAACACAATAAAAACAATTATCAAACAGAATTATCCAATTTGATGCAGTCGTTCGGAAGTTATGCGCGTACATACATTTCGGCAATTCATTTATGTATTTTACTTACTCACACCTACAGTTACTTTCTACAGTTTCTTTCTACTTTTCCCATGATGAAACCTGATGGGTCGCTGGCTCACTCTGCAACTGAGAAAGTAAATTTATTTGCATCTCTCTTTGCAAGCAATTCACGTCTGGACGCTGGCTCCAAGCCACCACCCACTGTACCTCATTGTGACTCCTCGATGCCGGAGATCGCAGTTCACATTAAAGAGGTCCGAAGAGTATTGTGCGGGCCTGACGGCATTCCAGTGAGAGTGTTGAGGCAGTGTGCGCCTGAACTGTCTCTTGTATTGACACGTTTGTTCCGCCTCTCTCTTGAAAAAAGAACGGTGCCGATATCCTGGAAGCTTGCAAATGTACAACCAGTGCCCAAAAAGGACCGTGCAGACCCTGCCCATTACCGTCCGATCGCCATTACCTCCATTCTGTGCAAGGTTATGGAGAGGGTACTGAACAATAAGTTGCTGATCTACCTTGAAGACAATGATCTCCTCAGTGACCGTCAATATGGCTTTCGCCGGGGACGGTCAACTGGCGATCTTCTTGTGTATGTCACGCACTGCTGTGGCGAAGCCATGGAGAAACACGGCGAAGCACTGGCTGTATCGCTTGACATCTCGAAGGCTTTTGACAGGGTCTGGCACGCTGCTCTGCTCAGCAAGCTTCCTGCTTATGGCATCCCAGCTGATTTTTGTAGCTGGATATCAGATTTCCTTAGTGAACGGTCGATCAGAGTAGTTGTTGACGGCTGCTTTTCTGACCTTATTGATGCCGGAGTTCCTCAGGGGTCTGTTCTCTCTGCAACGTTTTTTCCTGCTGCACATCAATGACCTGCCTCGGTCTGGTATTGTTGGGTACGCAGATGACAGTACAGTTTCAGAGAGATACTTGTCCAGCGCAAAAATCAGCGGGGCCGAAGTTCGTTTCTTGAGAGAGGCCATGGTAGAGCACAGACAGTGGACAGATTTTACCTTAAGCTTTGTCTCCCAGTGGTGATGATAATCTGGTCTCTTTTAACGCCACCAAAACACAGGCGTGTCTTTTTACCGCTAAAAAGAGTCGTTTCGCCCAAACTCCTACTGTTCGGGGTACATCTGTTCCTGTAACTGATGGACTTGAGCTCCTAGGCATGGAGTTGACATCTGGTCTCAACTTCGGCGCCACCATCGATTACAAGGCCCAAACTGCGGCCAAGAAACTGGGCATCCTAAATAGGGTGAAGCGATACTTTACGCCTGGACAGCTTTTAACCCTTTACAAAGCGCAAGTCCGATCCTGCATGGAGTATTGCAGTAACCTTTGGGATGGATCAGCCAAGTACCAACTAGCCGCGCTTGACTCGGTGGAACGCAGAGCTAAGAGGCTCATTGGCGACGTAAAACTGGTGGATGCCAAGTTTGGCTCATCGCCGCAAGGAGAGAAAACAGGCTTCTTCTGGGTAAGCTCACTCCATCGTAGACTTTGTCTGTCTCCTAGACCTAGACCTAGAATAGAGCCAAGATCAAACCCATCACAAATAAAAAATAAAAATAAACTTTCTGCGGGGCTCCCTCGCCTGTGCCACGTTGTTTTGAGGTTATGTTACTACTGCAAACGGTAAAACGCAATTTAAGCTGTTGGAAAAACATTACGTCTGCAAACGTTTTTCAGTATTTTATTCGGTCGTTTCAAAGCAGTAAATTTCATATTTTGAGTATGCTCATATTTCAGTAATTTTTCGGAGCTTTTATTACTACCCATTATTAATTATCCTTAAGTATATTTGTATTTTCTTTTCCAAGAATGATAACAAGATAACGTCTTAATTTAATTTTAATAAAATTAACCGTCGTGAAACCTTTTACTTCAAGCGGCGTTCCATAATAATACCTACCTATTTTATCTTTCAGTAATTTTCAGATAGATTAATTATTGTTCGCTAAATCGTGTTTATTTCCATTCTTGGAATAGTATTTATATTTTAATGATACTTTTAATCTCTCATACATACAATTAAAACTAGGTTTCAAATATATAAATTGCATCGATAGATAAATCAGTCCTAGTATCGATAAAATATTACAGTACTTGATACTCGAATCACTTGTAGTCATATTGACATGAACAGTGAATAGCGTAATCGAAAATCTCAGACCAATAAATTATTGGTCTAAGTCGAAAATTGCGTATAGTTGGTGGCTCGATAAATATTATGACTACTTCAGTAGTCCCACACTGTGTTTGAAAACAAAAGCCTGTGAACGGGATGAATGAACTAACGAATTGTATCATTACTCTCATCATAGTACTGCATCATGTTTTACGCAAACGTTTTGATGCTCTTTGTAGTTAATATTGCCAAGCTTTTTGACTGACATTGTAATTTAAATACTGTCTGTCTATAAAATTACATGTCAGTGTCCAGTGCTTTCCCATAATCTAGGATGTTCTTCAAAGCGTCCTCAATTTCAGTAGCGCAAAATTGCTTAATTTTAATTTAAATCTAATCTCTTCAAAGTGAGAGTGAACAGGCTTCTTCTGGGTAAGCTCACTCCATCGTCGACTTTGTCTCTGTCACCTCTGACCTAGACTAGAGTCAAGAGCAAACCCATCACAAATTAAAAAAAAAAAAAAAAACGAGCGCTACGTAAAGTCCATGTCGTTTTCATGAAACATTTGGCTCTTGTGATACAGGAACTCCTAGTGAGCCAGGCCTACACAAATATTGTGTCTTGAAGTATAAAAAAAGAAATTATTATTATAACTAAGGATTTGCTTTAACACATGTCACTATGTTCAATACATTGGACATTGGGCGTTTAGCTCATCTTGTGAAATGTACGAGTAGCTTCGGCCTTACGAGATTAATATTTAATTTCTATGTATTTGTAACCAAGCGTTTAAACTTACCTACACATGACCTACCTACCTATTCTTGATTATGTCAATCTATCAATGTCTTTGTTCGTAGATCAACGTGTTCATGACCCACATGTCAAACTACGGCAATGATCGCCTGGCGCTGTACACCTTCGAATCGGTGGTGAAGTTTCTACGATGTTGGACCAATGTCAGGCTTGCGTCTGCGCCGCCGCTTGCACTAGCTGATAAGTACTTTCAACTGAGGCCTGATGAATTGAATCCTTTGTGGGGGGTAAGTACTAATATTTTCCTTTATAGCCAATTCTATAGACCGTCAATTCACTGTTTACTTACCTGTCTTTAAATATGGCACAATTCGCATTGACTAGGTATAAATGATTTAAGAGGAAAATAAGGATAAGTCAAATTCATACTGACCACGATTGGTAAGAGACCTGAACTCTAATAATAACATCATCTGCGAAAGGGCTAACCAATGTATTTAACAAACCAAAATAGTACTTACATCAAACAAACTTTCACAATTCCATTTCACCCAATCAAATGAATTCTAATTTAGACATTACGTATCTGAAAAATTGAAATCCAAGCTTCCTGAACACATTAGCTAAACGTTTTTGTTCATGTGATAGAAAGATATAGATAATGGTACTAATGTACCGCGATTGTTCACTCACACGTAGGGCCATAGGTACCTACGTGACAGTGCTACTAGGTATTGCTATCACCGAATGGGATCGTCACTTGTTTTCATTTATGTTTTCCTGGTAGCCTAATCTAGCGCATGTGAGTGAGCTCTGGGTTATGATAAGGTTTATGTGGAAAAAATAAATAAAAATCAATCAAAAAATAAATAAAGATCAAGATAACTTTAATACATATACATATATGGTATGCTATTCAAAGAAGAATGAATATTAATTGATATCCATATTTTAAAAAATCCTAACCGAACCCATCTTTTAAATATTGTTCATAAAACAAACTAAAGTATCGTCATTTATCAAATTTCGTGTTGAATCACACCAGTCCAGTAATAAGTGGCCATTTATGGTTTCCTAGTAGCTTAAACGGTGGGAAATACTTGAAAGAAGCCCCCTTTTTACCAAAAATGCTACAGAAATTGCAAAAATGGTTACCGAAAATAACCCGATATCAGCCTATGATAAAGTAGAATATCTCCTAAACACATAACTTGTTTGTGCGTGGAAATAGATAGCGACGCTAATGTATCGCCATCGATCAATTCGATGTATTTATATGACCGACTGGTCTGTCGCTCGCGTCCTGTGTTCAACCCGCCCGCGCAATTTGCTGGCAAATTGTTTGTGTGATTTATGGATTAAAGGCATACCGTGTCAGTTTATGTTTTCGTACTAGCAGTAGTTAATGATTATATGCAATCCTTTATCAGAAATTCATTTTGAATTTCTGATAAAGGATTGCCAGCGAATGATAAAATAGCAAAAGAAAATCCTCTGAAAAATTATGATATCATGATATTATGAAATTATGATACCTACCAATCGGATCGCAAGATCGCTTTTGTGCGGCAAGACTTAGGTCTTCAAAGTCAAGCATTGTTATTGATTACAGTTTATTAATATAGGCCAACCTAGTGTATCTAGTGTTTCATGTTATTTCCTTTCATTTATAGGCTTTTCTGTTCATAATATCACGTTGAAGCATGCATGCATTGAGCTGACCCAAATATGTAAATTGTCCTTTATCAAAACTTGGTTTTCTAGAGAATTTGAAACAAGGCTTTTATGTGATTATGTAAAAAACCCGTATCCAGGGAAGGTTAACGTTATACAATGCCCATCAAATTTACAAACGCGTCGAGGATCTCAACCACAATTATGTACGAGAACCCACGCTTCCAAGGAAATTCCCTATTCATCCTATCCTCCATTATGTCACGTGTAAAACAAAGGATCTCCATTTTATTCAGTCGCTAACACGGTTCTTACATCTGAGTGCACACAAAGTTGAATTCTTCCAAGGCTTTGACAGTTCAAGTTCTGAATCTATTAATCAGTTATTCTATATAACAAACTTCGACGAGTCTTTTGACGCAAATAAAATAGACTGTTACGCTTTAGAGACGTCGTCTGAAGAGCTATTGTAGTTGAATCAATTAACTTTCTGTTACTGTTTGACAGTTGCTCTCTCCCCATTTCAGCTTCAATACATTCGGACCGTAAAGTTGGAAAATATTCATCATAAATTTTCTATCACAGTCTCTCGGCATTTTGAATATTGAGTAACATTTTCGCGGTCTTCAATTTTCAGTTTAAACAAATGGATGACTTGAATGGCTGGTTTCATTATAACTGTTATATTTTATGATGAGTTTCTAACGACGAAAGGGAAATTTGATACCACGGAATTTTTATTCAATTGAAAACCATAATTATTAGTAGGTAATGGATATTTTTGTAAGTGTGCTTATAAAATACGATAATGTATAGGCCCACATTTAGCTAGTAACTAACTAAAGGCAACAGAGCGAGCAAAAATAAAAGCAGGCATATTTTATTAAATACATACATTTAACGAGTTTATGAAAGTATTGCACATTTCAGAATTTGATCCATAATTTTAAAATGTAGCTACTAAGTATTAATTTAACTTTGTAATGAGGTCGTGACGTCATTTTACTACTCGGCAACCAAAACAAGAGTTACATTTTTCTATTAATTAATCATTATGGTAAGTACCTATTACATAATTTTGACATATTTAATTAAACGATAACAAACTTTAACGTTCGATGAAAAAACCGATCCGTGGGTGATTAATTTGTCGATAGCTGTTCATCGAACAACAATCCTAACCGGCTCTCTATCACGGAATTGAAAGGGCACGGGGGTCCAAATCATAATGCGATAACATTACGATTTGGGGACCCTTGCCCTTGTTACATAAAGATATTAATCAATGTTTGCTAGTTTTGACACCGATATTACAAATTGGAAAGAGTATGCTTGAGTAAATGGTTTGGTCATGTTGAGAGGATGATTGAAAGGGGACTAACAAAAGTTATTTAAATTGCCGGGAGGAGATGTCCTAGAAGGACATACAGTGCCCCTATTGGCGATGTTCTTCAGAAAGGTCAGGTGCGTATTACTCGCAACCGGCGTGCGTATATGTTTGACCTGAACGTAAACGAAGCAAAAGGAATATGTAAGGATCGTAGCAGGTGGCGTTCTGTAGTTTTGGCCTACCCCCATAAGAAGAATGCATGAGTTTATATGTATGTATGTAGGTATAACAATTTATACCCGATTCACACCAATCTTATATGCACGAATAGTGTCATATATTGTTCGCACGACCGCACGAACTTGTGAGAAACAAATATGCATGCCGCGAGTTTTAATATTTTATTGGGCTGCGAGATATGTGCGATATCATTGGAACACGACAGAGAAATTGAAAATACATCATATTGTGTGCGGCGGAACGTAAGAGCTCTTGTTTATTGCTCAGATCAAACTAGAATTTATATTGCATTCATTCGAAGGCGATATGTTAAGTTTTGAACTTTAAGGCGACGATAACCGACTTTTAATGATTTTAAACTGAAGATCACGTCTAAACGAGTAGTATTAATGATTTGGAAAAAAATGTATGTTTAATTAGAGCATTTTCTTAATAACTTTATCTGTTCTGAATATTTTAAATTATGTTTATATTAGGTACATAGCGAGTGTAATTAATTTGTAATGTTATGTCTAACGCGGATAAAAAAACTAAGAATCACGCAAAAACTATCAAGCGTATTTTTTATGAAACCTTCACCATTTTAATGATAATTTAATTATTTATCTTTTAGTACAGTGTTTTATTAAAATACTTGCCTTTTGTTTTATGCATAATAAATTAATAATGCGTCTAATTTGGGACAGCGCTCTTTGGTAGGCTGGACGTACGACGCGTTGCATGAGCTCAGCACAAAAGACGCAAGCTAACCACTCAAGGCCATTGCCATTTAACTGCGCCTTGAGCTTTTTCGATTGCCGATATTCAATATCGGGAATTATTTCATAGAATCGTGTTTTACGAATATTAGGTACGGAACATATACGAACTGTAATATCTTTGAATAGAAATACTTTGTTTTTATAAAACAAGTCCGCTATACATGAAAGTCTGTTTTCATGATATTCATATTGCTGCCTATTTCCTAGAATCTTCCGTTGCCGTCCATGTTTATAATAAAACTGAGAGCTGCCACCGGTTTATACACATTTAATCTATAACATGGCTTTAATACTGAGGAGAAACTGTTTACTTCCATTTCTAATATCGGTATTTTTCATTTTAATAAAATCTCGATTGAACTAAAATGGGACACCGTTTTGAATACTATTTTACAATTCTGGGCAAATGTTTGAATATTTAAAAGTACGTGTTTTTTTCATATGCTTTATTTACACAACAAAATGACGCCTGTAATCCCCCAAGGGTTAGGCAGACCTATAGTATTTTTGAGTTAGACATCACTTTGTGCTCTGTATTAAAGTTGAAAAATTTCAATCTTAATTAATAATAATAAAATTTTATTATCTCCTAGAATCCGTGCGACGATATACGCCACCGTCGAATCTGGTCGAAGAGTAAATGGTGCGGGACCCTTCCAAGAGTACTGGTCATAGGGCCACAGAAGACGGGAAGCACTGCCCTTTATACATTCTTGGCGATGCACCCGGCATTGGCACCAAACTTACCGAGTCCCGCCACGTATGAAGAGCTCCAGTTCTTCAATAACAACAACTACTTGAAGGGGCTTGATTGGTAAGTCAATTCATTCAAAGTATAGTAATTTTTCTCACCCTTCGTGATGGCAGCGGCGGCAGCACTGGATTCAGCTGCTCTTCTCAATAGAAAAAGTGCTCCGCGTTACAAGTTGAATACCCACAGGATGTGTGGTTGCGGTAACCCGCATCCAACGTGCGCTCTCTACCGCTCGCTGCCTTGGTTGCGATGCTCTTTTATTATAGCTTGTGTTTTGAAGAGCAAGCGCTGCGGTGTTGTACCGCGGTTCTTAGCAAAGAGGCCACTTCAGACTGCAGCACCGCGCTATAAACATTCCTCACCACACACTCAGCGGTCGAGGCTTTCCTCGCAAGTCCTATAAACACACGCGAAAAGTCTCTGTTTGTGAAAGCAAACAAAAATACTTTTTACAATATCATTTTTCCTCGGGCATTTACGCACAGTAACGCTATGGCGCCAAACACGTAGCCGAATTCTGGGCCAAGACCATCTAGATTGCCATCGACACGCTAACAAGAAGAATTACATAATTAGCCTATAATGTTGCTATTGTTGGGACACGGGCCTTCTCTCACGCGGGCCTACTGCGGGTTGGTAGGTGACGCACAACCATGATGTACGCACAATATTAATTCATCGAAATGTCGACCAAAGAAACGATGGATGGACTGTGTGAAAGATGAAGAAGAAAGGGGGTGACTACCGAAATGACGACTAACAGAAAAGTATGGAAAAAGGGACATGTTGCACTGACCCCAAATAGATTGGGATAAGCGCAGGCGAATGTTGATGATGATAATGTTGAGGAACATGAGACGCAACATTTAACAAACACTTCAAAAAGCTGTTAAAGTTAACAAATGTCCACGTTGTAGCCACGTGAAAAATTTCTACAATATTTTTCACTTTTTTCCCACCAATTTATTAGGCACGTCCAACACAGGTTTTCCGGAAAAAATATATTTTAAAACAAGATATGTATCTAGAGTGTGTGGGGTTAATTATTCTATTTACTTTATTTTAATGTTCTCTTTCTACGCGGTTCTCATTTGGGTAAAAAATATTACCTGTTTAAGTATGGGGTGGTTACAAAGCCCACGTATATTTCAAAAGTGGCGTGACGCGTCACATCTCATTATTATAACAGCGAGCTACGCTTAAATTAAAGTATTTTATGACCTACATTTAAGGGGGAAGCGCCATGGTAGCCCGCGAAATTCAAATTTTCTTACGTTTTTTTTTTTTGTAATTTCAAGTTAGTTGTATTTTGTTTAAAGTATGATTAGCGACCGTAGCAAATATGTATTTACAGAATTATAATCATTAGAATTAGTAATACAACTCCATAATATAATCCTCAAATGTCAAGATTTCATGAAATAGTCATTCAATAAGATTACCTGGTCTTAAAGAGTTGTATTGATGTGTTTAATTATTATAAATTGCCGCATTGCTTGCATTTGCATTTGCTGAGCTATGGCCGTTATGCGTGGATGTGACGGATATTTTCCCCCAACTTGTTCTTTTTTAACAGACTTCAAAAAGGAGGTTATTTTTGTATGTATGTTACGTATTACTCAAAAACGGATGGTTTGGAAAATTCTTTTTTTTTCTTCCTAGGTGTGGTCCCATATAAATTTTATTAACTTTGCTTGGGTAGTTTTTGAGTAAGTTTCAATAATGCGTATTTTTCCCACTTAGTATATGCGGATGATGTTTTAATAACTTCCTATCGCTGTTATTTACATAGCAGGTAGTAGTATTCGAATTTGTGTGGTGTAGGTACCACAACTAAAAAGTAAAAAATAACTTTAATTTCGAAAGTCGGTGGCAAAAACGAAAATACAAAACCAAAGCCACCGACTACCGAAATTAAAGTTATTTTTCGCTTTGTAGTGCTTTGTTTTGGAAGTCAGTTTTATTTTTTGCTAATTTTGTGTTACTGTTATTTCTTTGCGTCTTGTTTACCGCAAATAAATGTATATTCTTTTTCTTTTTTTTTAATTCTGTAAATACATACTTGTTACGGTCTCGAATCACATTTTGATCAACATACATCCTAATACTGTCCTGTGAATTGCAAAAAAACGTAAGACAATTTGAATTTCGTGGGCTACCCTGGCGCTTTCGCCTTAATATTCTAACGAGAGTTCTGAGGAAATACGACGAAACTATTAATTAGGCGTCATATATAACTGTCGAGTTGGGTTTTCCCAAAGGGTTAGTTCGGTAGTAGTGTAAGTGGCATATACCAAGTTTGCAAGCCTTCGGTCTCATGTGTACAGCGCAGGCCACACTGGGAACGAAGCTAATTTCGTTTAGCTTTCCTCCGCGTCTTTCAATAAATAATAATAAATAAATAAAAGCTTTCAGTACAGAAAAAAAAACACGGTACAATTTGAAAAAAAAAACTAGTAACAGATTATACAGCCTTAGGTGCTAGATTTTTACAAATTCCCTGGATCCCACACTAGAATTCCCTTTGTCGTGGGGTCCAGTCTCTTCCCAAGTAAAGCAAAATTTTTCATTTATTAAGAAGTAAAAAATAAAAATAAAAATCGTTTAATCGTTCGTATTAAGGAGAAGTACGTACTTAATTAATTTGAAAAAAGAAAAAGCTTAAGTATTGTTCACGCATGATATTGACAACCTGCGTGTTGCTATTACCCAAACTGTAGGTGCTCTTTGGAGTACCTACTGACGCATAACGCATGAAGAAGTATCAACGTTGTTGTAATAAAATGTTATGTACTTATTAAAATTATTAATTTGTAGAACGACGGTTTGATGACAATAGGTTTAGGTGCTTTTGGCTTTCAGTGTGTGTGAAGTGTGGGGTGTATGTGCTAAAAATGGGCGGGTTGGTGTTTGTTTATGTTTTTTATTTTATTTCTTTACTTATTTAATTTGTATGCCATATATTTCATATGCTAAATAACGACTAAGTTCCAAAAACGCTTCGGTGAAACAATTTTACAAAATGATGTATAAGATGTATAAGTGTTTGATTTAGTGCTAAAGTACCCACTTGACAAAAATAAAACAGTGGATAAGCCATAGTTACTGTAAACAAACGGGGTGACGAAAGATATGGGTGAGCGGTTAATTGTGCCTGTGAGTGTATTGCGACCGTATGTGCAAAAGGTCTTCCGTTTGCTCATAATTTTTAAGGGTGCAGCCGGTGCAGCCATTTAAATATAGCATATTAATCCGTTTTCGTTTCGCTTAGTACGCGGTGTGAACCGAGGTACCTATGACAAGACGCGGAAGAAAGCTAAATGAACTTAGCTTCGTTTCGCTTCGTTCCCAGTGTGGCCTGCGCTTAAGGCGAAAGCTCCAGGAAGCCCGCAAAATTCAAATTTTCTTGCGTTTTTTGCAATTTGCAGGTCAGCATCAGGTTGTATGTTTATCTGAATACAATTCGCGACCGTAACAAGTATGTTATTTGTAGAATTAAGTACAGTCATTAAAATAATCGGTACAACTCTCTTCCTATAATCCTAATGACCTACCTATTTCATGAAAATGAAAATCATGACATTTAGTATTACATTAACTTAAGGAGGAGTTGTATTACTGATTCTAATGAATAATTTTATAAATACATATATTTTACGGTCGCGAATCATACTTTAATCAACATACAACTTAATAAGTACTGACTTGCAAATTGCAAAAAACGTAAGAAATTTTTTATTTCGTGGGCTACCTGGAGCTTCCCCCTTAGGGGACAAGCCCATCGCTGTTAATCGGGCACAATGCCAATCCTGAGCGAAGTGAGCGTTTTAATACTGAGAATTTTCTTCACATGATCCTCATTAACACTGCCTGTGCTAGGAATTGAAGACAAAACTGTCACTTTAGTAATAGCCGCACTCGCGACCGCAGGTCCAATGAAGCGGTCATGCCGACTATTAATTATCCCCACGAATAATGGATTAATGCGGCTACAAAACATTCCAGGAAATTAATATTGCCGATATTAAAAGTTTTGTTTACCATACATAACCATTTTACCGCAAAATGTGTTTTCGCAATTGGGCAGTACCCAGAAAATCAATAACCATTGAATCCTTAATAAAATTGAGGCATGTATCGTGGCTTTTATTAATACAATTTTGTAGTTTATATTTCCGAAGAAGCAGGAACTATGTTGTGGTACATTGGTAAAGGAAGTTTATGGCTTTGAAAGCTGTAATCGCGATCGAACGGGAGACGGCAGTAAACCGAATGCAGCCGTACCTACTGCAAATAGAGGTCGTGATCACATAAAAAAAAGAAATACCGAAGCCAAGCGAATACGTGAAGCCAAGGAAAACGGAAAAGCTCGAAGTATACGTGTATTATAGTGATTTACGTTTGCAAGCTTCAGTTTTTCTTTCGGACTTCGTTCTCACCTCCGTGTATTTATTTAGTTACAGCAAAAAAAAAAAAAACTTCGGTCATATAAGCGCAAGTAGGCCTTGTTGTAGTGAGAATACCTTCTGTACATATTTGTTTCCCGATCTTGATCCAATCGGTCTTTACCCGACAGTGTTATTGACTATTGTACTGTTTTATTTCCTTGAATTTAGCCTCATGGAAATGGTCCCTTTTCTTTGCACAACGCGTACAACTTGAAGTGCGGAAGTTCCCGTTGAAATTGATTCAACATTTGCCTTTGTAGTACTACTGCAGTGTTGTTTACAATGTTTTTTTATGAGGATTCAGAGAACCCACGTTGCCATTAGCGATAAAATTTAAACGTAGATTAAAGATTTTTAAACGTTAAAACCTTGCGTCAAGCAATCATTGAAATAAATCCAAACGAAACCATTAAAGTAAAACCTCCACCACTTAATCTTAAAAACTTTAAATTCCCAACTCCCCTCAGAGTCTTTGTGAAAAATAACTGAATAACTCGTGCGTAATCTAATATTATCAAGTATAATAATAACAGAACTAGCGTTAGCTTTGAAACATGCCGTGTTCGTCAGAGCTCCGTGAAGCTGAATCAACTCAACACTGAGAAAGAATGGCGCCAGAAGGTTTCAATGCTTTCAGCGAATGCTTTTCTCCTTATTTAAATGACGTCACAGAATGTTACAATGCGGATATAATGGGGGAGCAAGTCTTGTGCATGGTAATGTGCATTTTGGTGAATAGAATTTAAATGGCTTTTATACTTACAGAAGTGTTCACTTAACGTTAATTCTCATGCTCGAATTATAGTTCTTATTCCTATCGACCACTTTATGACTACTCATAACAAACATCTTCATATCTCGAGGTTGAAGTTGGGTGATGCTTAGCGCCTGAGTTCTGATTGACAAGCTGGCGAACAAATCCGGACTTATCCTGTAATTAATTGTTTTTTTTTTTAGAGTAGATGTCAAAAACCAAAATAAGCTTCAAGTTAATTAGGTAGAATTTTAAGCTTTAGTAAATGAATAGCGTATCAAAATTTAAGCCCGGATCTGGCTTTTTAGTTCAATAGAAACCAACCACCCTTTTTAATTATTTTTTTTTTGGACAATTTCAATTCATCCAACTAGACAAGGACGAGTCCGTTTCTGTTTGAAAACACCGTTTAAAAAAAATGAGGCATTTAGAGCCAGTTTTGATTGAACATATTTCGTTACTAAATATACGAGTAAGAGTGCACAAAGAGCGAAAAAAATGAAGTGTGAGGATAAGTCCGGATTTGTTCGCCAGCTCCTGAAATTTGGTTTCAATCTAAAGGGTGGCAGGGACATCGACGCATAACCTGTTACCAAGAATTAGTACACGATTCTGGACCCCCGTGCGTTGAAAATTTTCATCGGTTATTAAAAAAAAATGCTGTTTCCTATACCTATGCGGTCAATCGGCAAACGACAAATTTTTTCCCCTAACGCAGGGGATCCAGAATCATTTACTGAATCTATGGTAACAGGTTAGCTGTATATATCTACTGGATGTGTTCTGCAGATTTTAAGATTATCCTACACGGCAATTGATTAAACTTTGCAGTTGCATATCAATTATACTGCCGTCATAAGGAAAAAAGACGTATCTGACATTTTTATCGAAATAGTGTTATTTACATATTGGAAATCAGCAAAAAAATACGCATCTACCAGTATTTTTATATTGGCGTAAACTTAACGAAAATCTAATAATTCTTACAACATTTTTTTGCTTGTTTTTGGACGTGTACAGACCCCTGGTATACCATAAAACCTAAGTTTCAAATAATATCCAATAATATTTTTTTCTGGAATACAGGAGGTTAAACAGGACAAAATATATTTTTTCTCCATTTCAATATTTCTATAATAATAATAATAAATTCTTTATTTCGGACAACATCAAATCCACTGAGAAAAATTTTCAAAAAAGTGAAATTTCTTATAACTAATGTTAGTAAAGGAAATAAAACACAAAACTTATTATTTGAGTTCGCTTCATGTGGGCGACGTTCAAGCGAAAGGAAAGTACCTACCTACTTCCCTCGTTCATCAGCCCCATAAAACGTCTCCTAATAGGAGAGTAGATGTTCTCCGCCACTGTCCTGAGAATACTGTTGTGACTGTCCCGCAGTCTTGTTATTAAGGACGAGATTTTTTTCGAATGATCGCATAAAAGTCGTCACTTCGATTCAGCGCAAACATCTGATGCGTTACAAAAACGGGGCAGCCCCAATAGCATTCTGAAAACATTATTATATTGGATGCGCCGGACCTCCAACGATCTTTTGGTAAAGCTAACCCACAGACTTCCCGTGTACATACCGTGACAATAAGCTTTGAAAAGGGTTATTTTAACCTGATTAGTACAACGGTAACACCTGCGTGCCAACATATTCCCTCTGACCGCCAGTGCCCTGCGCTCCCTCTCTATGCCCACATTATCTTTAAAGTCGTCGGTAAGTATGTATCCCAGGTACTTAAAATTATTTACTCGCCTTATACTCAAGCCATTTAGAGTAAGACTTGGTACATACTATATATACGTCCTTTTCCTTACAGCTCTCACAACAAATTGATAAATCAACTCGATTTATTCGAAACACCATCAATGTAAATCACTCGAGTTTCTCGCAAGATTCTGCATAATGAGCCCGTAAGAAGACTCATGTTTATCCAATGTGTAGCCTAGATACGTTGTAGACCACTAGGTGAACCTAGGCACGTATATTACCTTGTTAGCATCGTACGTGTGTTGCAAACAGGCACGCCTTTACATTCTTCGTTCCTTTGACAACAAATGAAATGATATCGATAAATACACCGCGAATTCATTAAAACAGTCAGTCTTGGACGAATATTTACTCCTATAGAAATAATTTGCATTATTCGTTGACATTCCTCGTTGGTCTAGTGGTTTGTATGCGCGACTGATTCCCGGGTCGGGCAAATTGATATTGGGGATTTCCATCAGGAATTTCTCAGTAGCAGTCCGGAGTCTGGATTTGTGCCCGGTAGATGGCAATAGGCTCACCCTCTATTACACGGGACTTACAACATAACTGGCGAAATGTGGGTTTACTAGGTAAGGTGCGCGTCTGCCTAACCCCTCGGAGATTACAGGCGTGATGTTATAATTTGCAACGCTAGATTAATTACAATGGAATAGAATACGTTAAATGGCCATATATTTTCCAAGGATGTTATTATAAGTAATAGCCTAGAGCCTAGGTAATAACGATTCAACAGGTAGTAATTAGAATAGGTGGTATTATATTGATATCGTATTTCCTTAGTAGTAGCGTAGTTTATTGTAATGTGGAGATTCTAACTCCACTTGGGGTAGCTAGCTATGAATAATATGCTAGCTAGTATGGTAGAGCAATATTATACAGGATGAATTTTTCAAGTGGGCGTGGATGGCTAAATTCGAAACTGAGGAATGGCGAAAAGTACTCAAATGAGTCTCGGGTTTGATTTTGATGAAAACTAAAACGGCTTCATTGGATTTTTGAAAAGTCAATATTCTAGCCAGGAATCGAACCCGTTGATTTTGAAAAAATAACACACACTGGATTATTACACCATTCGATAGGGTCGCTAATAAGGATCGAATTCTGGGAAGTAATGACATACGGCAAACTAAAGGAAAGAGCTCATTTTTAACAAAATACTTTTTTATTTTTTTATGTTGCTGCAGCAACCTTGATACTGATTTTTCAAAAATCCAATGATGCATCAAAATCGAGCCCGAGATTCTTTTGAATACTTTTCGCTATTCCTCATACGCCCATTGTTTCTGATTTGGCCATCCACGCCCACTTTAAAAATTCATCCTGTATAAGTTTTATAATTTATAAGTTGAAACGATACAATATTCGGAAAAAAACGCGCACTTATTTAATCTACACTGCTTAACCACCCCTAGCTCAGAACGAACTGCGGCCTAAAACAAAAACACGAACTATCTTTTTTATTTATTTAAAAAGGCAGTTCTCTACCTGCGTGAACGATAGAATGTCAGCCAGTACAATATAACCTTTACATTACCTACACTGGGCAATATTTCCCAGCATTGATTTTCAAAAGGTATACTTAAGTATATATAATGGCTTGAGCCATTATGGACGCCATGCAGCAGACAAAAGAAAATCGATTGATGCCAGTACTAGCGGTACTGCATAAATTGCACGAGACGGTGCAATAATACTAAAAGCATTTTTTGTCTGTATCATAGAACCAAACTGGGGTGTATCATGCATCTCGGAAGCTGTACGAAGCCCCATATTAACCGCGTTCGTAGCATATGCGTATTAAGCCACCAGGCTAATCTGAATTATAATCATTAAAATCATCTTGGAGAGGAGCTCGTGGCTAAGTATTAACAGCCGCACGGGTCGATCCATCAGGTTAAGCTACGCTTGCCGGGGTTGGTCCGTGGATGGGTGACCATCTTTTCATACCGAGACTCCTCCGTGCCTCGGAAAGCACGTTAAGCCGTTTGTCCCGGCTGTCATTCGTTGATCTTTGACAGTCGTTACGGGTCGTCAGAAGCCCGAAAGTCTGACAACCAGTCTTACTAAGGGTATCGTATTACCCAGTAACTGGGTTGTGGAGGTCAGATAGGCAGTCGCTCCATGCAAAATACTGGTATTCAGCTGCATCCGGTTAGACTGGAAGCCGACCCCAACATAATTGGGAAAACGCTAGGCAGATTATTTATAATCATTAAAATCATCAATACAACTCTCTAAGTTCTTATAATCCTAATTAATGACTATTTCATGAAATCTTGTCATTTAGGATTATAACTTAGAGTTGTATTACTGATTCTAATGATTATAATTTTGTAAATACATGTAATGTTACGGTCGCGAATCATACTTTAATTAACATACAACCCAATACTGACTTCCAAATTTAAAAAACGTAAGAAAGTTTGAATTTCGCGGACTACGTGGATCTTCCCCCTTATAGGTAAAAGCGCGATTCTAATTAATTTAAAGTAAAAGTTAAATTTCCATGAATTCTTTTTCTATACTTGCACCTTATTAATCAGTTCCCATCCACCAGGTACTTGAACTTCTTCCCGCCAAACATGAGCAACACAACCACTCAGATCACGTTTGAGAAGTCTGCCACCTACTTCGACGGCGACCTGGTTCCACGGAGAGCGCACGCACTGCTACCCAATGCTAAAGTCATCGCCATCCTCATATCACCATCTAAAAGGTAAGACAGACATTTAGGTTGTATTGTGTTTTAGTCTATTATACTATCATAGTTTAAGTACTTAATACTAAAAAAAACAACCGACTTCCAAAAAAAAAGAAACACTACAAACTGAAAAATAACTTTAATTTCGGAAGTCGGTGTCTTTGGCTGTATTTTAGTTTTTGCCACCGACTTCCGAATTAAAAGTTATTTTTCACTTTTTAGTGTTTTTTTGGAAGTCGGTTTTTTTTTGTAAAAAGTTTTTTATTTTTCAATTTTTAGTGGGTCAGTTGTAATTTATGTAAATTACAATAGCCTAATGTCAACTACTCATCACTTTTTACAAATATTGTTTTTCCCGACGCAAGAACGTTCATTGTTCAGTTCTGTTAATAAGAACCAGGAGAACTAGAGCTGATGGTGAAGTCACTATCAGCTCCATTTCACCATATGCATTGTGACGAGCATAAATTGCTTAGCAACCATATTAAAGTAATCGAATCGCAACCCGTGAAATACTTATTATTGAGAAATTCCGATCCGATCTGTGGATATAAAAAAAACATACATTAGGTTGAACATAATTATAACCTCCTTGGAAGTCGGTTAAAAATAGTGATGGTGCGGGCTTTATACTGTAGATGCGTCTCCCTGATGAGTAACTGGAAACGTAATAATGTCTTCTCTTTTTATACGCGTGTATCACATAACGTTTCAAGAACAGTGTATCGAAGTAATCGAAGCACAGTTCGTTCAGTAGTTCCTACTTTTATGGTAAATAAAAGGCTTGCGTTTATGTAAATGTAAAAACAATTGAGAGAGAATTATACGACAGCTGCACAAGTGCACATGCATTGCGAGTCAGCCACGGTATCGTGCGCACTGGTTTGTATGTAAATCCCGAGGATCTAGGACTTAACGCATTGGCGATCCAACCGCGTACCGGAATGCGTGGCAAAGCGGCTCGGATTCGATTGCTGTGATGGTAAGTTGTAAAGTGGCCAGTATTTCCAAACTGAGGCCATAAAATTAATTCATTCACAACTTGACAATACATCGAGATTTATTATTGTGTTACAGTGTCATACACATAAACCTTCCGGAATAAATGCTCTAAGTAATTGTGAACCGCACAAAATCCGTTGCGCAGTTTAGAAGAACAACGCAGAAATTACACGAAAAGCGACTATAATTTATAATACAGAGTGTAAGGGACAGCCCTCCGCAAACTAATAGGGTGCATTCAACTCCTTATTTTGAATCATATTAAGTACATCGGAAAATTTCTCAGGAAATTTTTCTTATTTTATCGTTTTTCCAGGAATAGTACCTAAGTATTATTCATTTATTTCAATGTAAAATTACATTATCTGTCCACACCACTTCATTTATGTAAATAAAACAGATAAAAGAATATATAAAAAATCAGCAATGGATATTGACATACTCTAACGTATGACGTGTGAAATCAGCTGTTTCTGCCTAGCTACAAAGTTCATCGAACTCACCGCATACCTATTACATACTCCACCCAACCAGTAACAGACGCTCCGATTTGTGCACAAAAACACAAACAAATCAGGATTATTGAATTCCCATAACGTTCCTGAAATAATTTCATGTACCGGTCATCTTAGTATGTTATTACTGAATTCACCCCATCGGTCTGCGGAGGGCTATCCTAACACCCTGTATGCGACGATTGCTAACGTGGTTGTAGCTATTGAGAGTATAATAGTACCTAATGGGAAATGAATATCCCAACAAGCAGCTGCAAGCTTATATCGTCAATCAGTGAAATATAGGCTGACTGAATGAAGTCATCATTCATTTATTGTAGTACAGCTCTTTAGATAAACTACGAGAAAAAGATCTATTCATTGACTAAGTTTTCAAAAAGGCCTAAACCAAGTTATTTTTGTTTTGTAAGTTAATTAATATTTCTTTTATTTATATTATCTTAGCTTTTTGAGACGTAATAATATTATTATCAGCGTTATAAATCTACGAGAGTAGAACGATAAAACCTCACAACGAGAAGGCAGCAATTAAAATGGGAAAATGCACATCAATCTTATAGCCTTAATCGTAATTAGAAGATTGTAAAAGAAAATATTTTATCAGCCGCTCGTCAGGCCTCGTTCATCAAAATGCAAATTTTAAATCTGAATTTATATATCCACAAAAGTTTTCAAGAAAATTCATTTGAATTCCTTTATAGAGTTATTTTGATTACATTTCTTAGAAGTACCAAAATAGTAGTTCGACGCCTTTAGTATAAAGTCTTCACATACTTTTCATGGTTATTAAAATAAAAATTATGTATTTAAATAAATAAAACTTTATTTCAGACTAAAGTCCATAGTTGTGTTAGTAACAATATTACTTAAGTAACTAGGTTAGTATTATTAGTTTTTATAATTTCTTAACTAAGTACCTACTTAATTTATTATTATTTCAGACCTAAGACTGTCCTCACCCAGTGACTCTGGAAGGGGCAGTCCGGTCTAGCAGCGATCGTTTTCAAAAGGCTGTTTTCACTACCATGCAGACGCTACAGTAAGGAGGCCGCTTTCTTTGGCATGATAAAAAAAAAACAAAAAAAAAAAATATTTTGCTGCTGGAACCTTGAAGTTGAGCGTTTAGATTGTTAAGTTATCGGACAAGGATTAAATTCCCGTATAAAATTAATATTTGTATGGCTTAAAATACTCTGCAGTTGTACCCCAGTGGTAACGGGCTGACTTACAAGTGTAGGTCGTAGGTGCGACCCAGACAGACACTTTACTTTGTGTAAATTAATATTTCATCACTGCTCTCAAAACAGTGAAGGAAAATATCATGAGGAAACCGGCATGTCCTAGATCCAAAAATTCGAAGACATGTGACATCTACCAAACCCGCACTGAGCCCGCGTGGTGTAATACAGCCCACTCCCTCTCACAGAGAGGAGGCCTGTGTCCCAGCAGTGGGAACATTATAGGCTGATTGTGCTTATGCTAAAGTAGTCCTACCGTCGTCGTAGTACAGTCACACACCGGGATTGTTGAGCCACTAGCTTATCATCTTAACTAGGTTGTGTTACACGAATGCCGCCCGTGACATTTGACATTTCAATAAGGAAAAACGGGTGGCATTCGTGTACACAACCAAGTTAAGATGATAAGCAAGTGGCTCAACAATCCCGGTTCGTGACTGTACCTACATAAGAAAGTCTAATGTGGGGTAACTCTATCTACTCGATGAAAATAAAACAATACGTTAACAGTGTTGACTTGTTGAGCAATCAGTTAACATTCAAAAGCTCCACAGTTAAACTGCCAACCCGAATGCTTCTACTAATTAATCTAGAAGGCGTCCTAAATAAAATCATTAGCACCCAAACACGCCATGTGACGGATGCCTTTGTTTTTAACACGCTTTATATTAGCTTCATCTGTAAACAAACATGTTTGTGTGTAACGGAATCTTTGAACTCGATTTTTGCCCACTTTAAACGGTCAGATTAATTCGGGTTGCTGGGTGGGCGGTGCCGGGTTTTTTTAAAGGGGTTGAAATTTGTTTTTAAATCAATCGAAATATTCGAAAGAAACCAGTTCCTTTCCAAAGAATTCTTTCGATAATTTTTCAATGTTACATGCGAAAAACGAAAAAAAAACAATTTCTTTTTTTTTTCGTGAAATAAATTATAGTTTTATAGTAAAAAATAAAAAAAAAACATGCTTTTGTAGTAGATAGAACTAAAAAATGAAAAATAAATTATAGTTTTAAAAAACACGCTTTAATACCATTAAACTGAACTAAAAATATTAAAAAAATTGCGAACCTAGATATTCTGTAATCCAATACACACTACCTTTAGAATATGTTTGATTTACAAATTATTTTGGTATTTCGTTTGTATGAACTACGCATGCTTCGGGGGCGTCGTTGGTCCCGGCTGTCATTCGAGGATCTTTGACAGTCGTTACGGGTCGTCAGGAGCCCGAAAGTCTGACTAGTCTTACCAAGGGGTATCGTATTACCCAGTAACTGGGTTGTGGAGGTTAGATAGGCAGTCGCTCCATGTAAAATACTGGTATACAGCTGCATCCGGTTAGACTGGAAGCCGACCCCAACATAGTTGGGAAAAGGCTAGGCAGATTGATTGACTTAATATGCTCTATAGCAAACGACAGAGGAGAATAAAATACATATCAAAACATAAAAAGTAGATACGGTATAATTAATTACGGTACGTGTTAAGCATCTCTGAATTGAGGGCATAGTTAACAAAGAATGCCTTTTAAGATAGGGCGCACCGAGTAGGCAACTACAGCGTGTTTTTCCATAAGGTCTGATCCAAAAGAATTTGCTACAAATGTAAATAAAAGGATCAGAAAACGTACCTGTAGATGCCAATTCTGCCGTCATAAGGAAAAAAGACTTATCTGACATTTTTTTTTGAAATGAGCGTTATTTACATATTCAAAATCCGCAAGAAAAGACGCATCTACCAGTATTTTTATATTGGCGTAAACTTGACGAATACCTAATAATTCTTACTATCAAAAGTCGCATCTGCCTTTGTATCTTGTAATTTAAACAGTACAAAATATTTTTTTCTCCATTTCAATATTTCTGTAGATACGTCCTTTTTCCTTACGGCGGCATAATTTGTAGTGCCACTTGCAAATTGAGTGTTCCGATTTGATTATTTGAATACTTAAGGCGAAAGCGCCAGGGTAGCCCGTGAAATTCAATTTTCTTACGTTTTTTGCAAGTCAGTATTAGACTGTATTTGGATCAAAATATGAGTCGCGACCGTAAGAAATATGTATTTACAGAATTATAATCATTAGAATCAATAACACTACTCTTTAAGTTAGTATAATCCTAAATGTCAAAATTTCATGAAATAGTCATTATTTAGGTTTAACCTGGTCTTATAGAGTTGTGTCTATGACTTTAACGAGTATAATTCTTAAATAATTACTTGTTACGGTTGCGAATAATATTGTGTGGTGAGATATAAAATTGAAACCATCTTAATAAATAATTATTTGTTACTTTAGTGATGGATTGTGTAAGAATTTAACCTGAATAGGGTTTGATTATAATTTCATCACATAATTTTGGAATAGATAATACTTGGCTTATTTTGTAACCAAACAGTTTTTATCAGTTTCATGCTCTATGTTCTGTGTTAACTCTTACTTGTTATATGAAACAAATTCTGTAGGAATTACATGAAAAGCTGCTTCGAATTCACCACCTAAAAGCATTAAATTTCTGAAGATCTATAATTTGTCAGTATGCCATATTTGTTTATCAAATAAGACATATAAAGAAAACACACTACCTATCTACCCACGTATTCACAAATCAAACCCTACCTAAATAAAATAAAACATTAAGGAAAAGCTATCTCGCGTAATTCGTCATTAGTAGTCTTAAGTAAATTACTGTCGATTGAGGAAAAACGTGGAACTCAAAGAAAGCTCGTAACTCAAGCCAGTAAAACTGCTTGCTCAAATCCGAAAGGTTATTGCTATGCGGTGTCAAGGAATGGCTACACATCTTGAATTTATACCGCGCAAGACTTTGCATTTGTATTTTAATCAAATGCCGTAAAATATGTGCATTAAAGATCAAATTTTAGGAGTCCAAAATATTGGCCGTAAAATCCTACTTTTTCCACTAAGATTGAGAAATGTTTTCACCATTGTGTAATTATCCGTGTTTTCGCAATATCCCTAGGGTTTTTGCGTAAATTCGAATTATCAAATCATCCTACGACATATACAAAACTTAAAGTAGTAGCCACGAAAAAAGGTCTGGCTAGCTCAAGAGTTTCACCAATCAGTGAAAAAATTTGATTAAGGATTAACCTTGTCGATGATTGTTAAAAAAATTTAATAACACTAAAAACTTTTGATAACTTTGGCGTAAATAAGAAGTCACGCACACACAATTTTTTTTTTTAATAATCTACTACAAAGTTTATCCTCAATCCGATTTTTCTCTGACTGTTGAAACTCTTGAGTTAGCCAGACGTTCTTTTTCTTCGCGGCTACTACTTTAAGTTTTCTAAATGAACTTACCCATAACACAATTTCCTGATACCCTTAAGCAACCATCGCCGTTTGCCGTAAGTACCTACTATGTGAGGTCTAGGTGTACGTTTTGGTGTATAAATTCGGTATTTCAAACATTTTTAATAGTTGTGATTCTGTTTGAAATGAATTCTAACCAAAGTATGACTATGAAATTTGACCATTCCATCTCCGTAATAACTTTTGTACCGTAGGTATAGTTGGTAGGCATAAAAACTCAGTTCCAAGCAAAGTTATTCGAAAAAATAAAAACAGCAATCAGACTCCGACAGAAACTAACAAATATTTTTAATATCACAGTAACGTGTCGTGCTCTGAATAATTCACATAAAAATCCATGTGTTTATTGTGCAGGGCGTATTCGTGGTACCAGCATATTCGGTCGCACGGCGATGCGGTCGCGAACAACTATACGTTCCATACAGTCATCACGGCAAATGATTCCGCACCGAAACCCCTCAGGGATTTGAGGTAAGCATTTTTAATATAAAAAAAAAATGTTATTGGTTTGGTGTCTTAGTGGGAATTTGAATTTTAATGTCATATCTGGTCTACTATATGTATTTGAAAATTATACTATATAGGTCGCTATCTCACTGGCGGTTTACGAGCGTTGGCGTTCCTACAACGTTGACGTCGCGACTCGCTAGTGGTAAGCGTTAACGTTGTGTTGCGTTGGCGTGATTGTACCTGTTGCCAAAAAACGCAACGTTAATGTCGCGTTGACGCGAAATTAACGTTGCGAAGTTGCAGCACGAACGCTTACCACTATTGACACTGACGTCAACGGCGCGTCTGCGCAGTGTTGTCGCTGCGCAGACGTTGGAGAAACGCCAACGCTCGTAAAACGCCAGTGGGATAGGGGCCATAGACGTAATTTTCTAGGTCAATTTTCCAGAGGTAATAAGAATAAGAGTGAAAATATTTTACTGTTTCCTTAATGTTTCCCTTCTACAAGGCTATTTTGGAATATTTTACTGAACTAGACTTGATCTTAAACTAAACTTTGCAAAGATAACAATAAATAAAATGTATTACCTAAGTTTTAAGTTTACCTCCTACAGCAAAGTCACGTTCTATTACACCAGTGCACCATTTAAACTTCAATTTACTATAGAGCTAAGTGTCCAAAACAAACATAAAATACATGTTCTTTGTTCCACACAGTAATAAAACATCTCGTTGACATTGGAAGCTACTACGGATTCTTAATATAGTCTTTTTTTTTTCGTTCTGCAAAGGGGTATATTTTACGTCGGCCTTCGACCCTCTTATATTGTATCACAATTTTTCCGCGCAAACCCCGGCTCTTGTACATTAATAACAAATGTAATGCCTTCACTGTACTATTATTTCATCCCCCTACTCGTTTATACCATTTGGTTCCTTAACTTCACGCTGTAACGGTACGAATGAAGTAGGGGACTTATCGACTTACGTAATCCCGTTTGGAGGGCCAATAGGCATGAAAACGATTTAGTTTCAATTAACAGACGACTTGGGGATAGTGAACTATGTTGTACTTAATCGTATGAAGTACAATATATTCTGATTATAATTTCATCATCATTTCCCAGAATAAGAATCTGTTTGATAGATTACAAATAACAAGACACTTCAGTTCAGAGTTTGAAGTACAGATTGCGATCTTATAGATCGGGAAGAGCAACGTCGTTATTTCATTTTTAGATCAATTGAAAATACTTGCCTTTGACTTTATTGTTAGCTTCTTTTTCTCATTGAATTGATCAAGATACTAAATACTTAAACTCACTACTTTACTTTGTTTTAAAGCGTCCTCTCTCCTACTATTTTGCTGTGCTCGACAGGGTCGAACCTTTAAAGTTTAAAGATACTTGCTTTCGCCCGCGTGGGAGCTCGTGGCTAAGTAATAACAGAGCCACGGGTCGATCCATCAGGTTAAGCTACGCTTGCCGGGGTTGGTCTGTGGATGGGTGACCATCTTTACATACCGAGACTTCCGTGCCTCGGAAAGCACGTTAAGCCGTTGGTCCCGGCTGTCATTCGTGGATCTTTGACAGTCGTTACGGGTCGTCAGAAGCCCGAAAGTCTGACAACCAGTCTTACCAAGGGGTACCGTATTACCCAGTAACTGGGTTGTGGAGGTCAGATAGGCAGTCGCTCGCATGTAAAATAGTGGTATTCAGCTGCATCCGGAAAAGGCTAGGTAGATTGCTTTCGCCCGCGTGGATGTGCCGGTAATTATCCCACGGGGACGTACTACCGGGATAATAAGTATCCTATGTGTAAAGCTAGGTTATAAACTATTTATGTGAATTTCATCCAGATCCGGTCAGCCGCTTTTGCGTGATTGAGTAACAAACATCCAAACTTTCTCATTTATAATATTAGTAGGATTAAATTTTAATTTAAAAATATTAAATTTGAAGTTACCACCTAAATACACGAATGTGAAATACCATAAATGATTAAGTATTGAGTACTTTAATCGAACAACTTTAGCAATATTCATAGTTGCAAGTACCGACTTCACATCAAACCACCTTACATTACAGCGTTTGAAACCCCGCTCAACTCCCCAAGACTACATGACGGTACATCCCCGAAATCCATTTAACATTAAAATAAACCAGTTATATTTGTGAGCGTGCGCCTCAAAGATTATTGTGTACTTGACAGCGCCATGAATTTATTATCAGGCATCACGCGCATTTCCTCCGCAAGCTAATGTGCTCAGAATGGATTATTAAAATTGATATTGTTTGCGTTTTCTACCACAAATATTATGAATTTCCTTTAATGGAGGATTTAGGGTTTTTGGGAAGTTTTTTCAATGTTTTTTTTTAATAACTTATTTATTATCTCATCACAAATGTTGTTGTGGACAGGAAGTGCTTAATCTAATAAACAAGCTTAAGATTTGCGAGAGACTGGTGCCCGAAAAAGGTATACAATACCTGTTTTACGGGAATACCATAAATAAACTGAAGAATGATGAATGGAAGACGATAATGTTAGCATGTTTGCGGTTCTATGAGAAGATAGAGTGAAAGGATTAACTTAATTTAGTATTAATGGCTAATTTTCTATACTAAATATGTACTTAATAAATAAATATCCATACTTCCGTAGAAACCGCTGCCTGAACCCGGGCAAGTACAGCCACTACCTGGAGCGCTGGCTGGCGGAGTACAGCAGCCATCAGCTCCACATCATCGACGGTTCGCAGCTGCGCTCGGAGCCAGCTGCCGTCATGAACACGCTGCAGAAGTTCCTCAAGATATTGCCGCATATCGACTACAATAAGTTGCTCAAGTAAATGCTTTTGAAACCAGGAGATAATTATGTTCTGTCCCAACAATCAAAAACGTCGTATAATTCCAGTCTTATTTCACGTTTCATATAAGATTTCATGTTTTAAAACGGTTATATAGTGGTATTTAGTTAACTATTACGTTAAATAGACCTTCATCTTACGATGTTTCAGTCGCCTGACTAAGTTATTATAAAGTTGAGTAAATGTATTCAGGACTAACTTATACGACGTCGTATAATGGTGTCAGCCATTACGTTTATTGGACAATCTATTAGTCAAATAAACGTTTCTGCATGACCTTTATATATGTATGTATAACAAAGCTATTTTGGTCGTATGGGAGACTAACTAAGACTTGTATGCGACTAAAATTTTCAATTTCAACGAGTAGACTTTTAAATAATTTAAAGGTTAAACCCACACTTTAATTAGAACATTACCATTTTGTTTTGTCATTCAAAAGTGGTTTAATTAAAAAGTAAGTAACGATAAGGAAAATCTAAAGTCGACTGAAAATAGCCATTTTGAATAAATAACTAAAACCATTGAATTACAAAGAAATAGGGGAGGGCGTTAATACTTGACATATATATTGTCACAACTAATATTATATCTCACTAATTTAAATAATGTATGTACAGCATAGATATTTAGTGATCGTAGAAATTAACTTCATTTACTTCTTGCTGTTATTCTTTCATACACGCACCCGGCGAGCACAATATTTAAGTCGCAAATCAAAACGGTTGTCGTTGAGTCGTTGTTTGACACTAGTACAACGTTTCAGTTGTTTGATAACGTCATTATAACTGTTATGTGATATAAGTGGTCACTTAAGGGCCTCATTAACCAGTATTGGGCCGTTAAGTCGGTCTTTGTACTTTTATTTCACTTGTATAAAACGTTCAACGGTCATTGGCTGACTTCTACGTAACTACTAAACGATAATATTGTCGTGTAGAGTCTAATTCGCGTTGTATAAACTTCTATATGTTTTTTACGACCGATCTTAAAAAACTAACTGCAAATGGACTTTTATTTCACGTGCATATAACGTTCAACGGTCATTGGCTGACTTCTACGTAACTACTAAACGATAATATTGTCGTGTAATTTGAGTCTAATTCGCGTGTTATAAACTTGTATATTTACGCCCAATCTTAAAAAAAAAACTAACTGCAAATATAAAACGCTAACTTGACTATTTACAAAACATTAATTTGTTACTTGCGATTTGTCATTAAACATCATTAGGTGGCGATCTACGGGATACGTTTTAATTTATAAAAGGGGAGGCGGGATGATGGTAGGGCCAGAGAAATTTCCGTCATGCAACCCACTTTCTACAGCATTTGGACCAATTGAAATGTCATAAGTACTAATTTTGCCACCTACTCACAAAGATGCACAAGTTCATTGCGTAGGACTTCCTACTCTAACATTTCTCCAATTTGTTTTTTATAGCTTCGTAATTTGATATTCCGTCTTGTTACTTTCAAATAATTATATACAAAAATAATGACGCCACGGAATTAATGCAAAAAATAATACTGCTTAAGAACATTAAGTCACGCTCCGTTTTAGCCCCGCCATTGTATTATGCTGAGACAACAAACTCAAGAAGATACAAAGACATAAAACTGGTCCACACCTTGTAAAGTGATATTGTACGGTCGCCGGCGAGACCAGCAACCTCTGCAATTGGCGATAACTTAACTACAATGGCCCCTTAAACTCTAGGCGCACAACTTCGCAGAAGCAACTCGCTGGGACTAATATCACTGCATAGTGCCCTATCTGCATAAAGCAGCTTGTTGCAATTCTAAGCCTTCCTTAGGAAAATAGCCTTTCGTTCTCCGCCGTCGGGCTTGTCTCCAATGAGAATTCTGTATAGCATTTGTGCTCTCAAATTTAGGTATACATGTTCCATTTAACACTGAAATAGATTCAATTTAAACCCCGTCAAATAGGTCCTTGCCCGCGTCGTATCGACATAATAGGCTCTGAATAATATATGCTATATGGACCTAAGTAGTACGTAGGTTTGCAATAACGGAAAAGCAGGGTTCGGACGCTTCAAGCAAAATGGATGATGAAATTATTGAAAGACTCACAGAATAATATACGTACATATGATTTTGAAAAAAGAAAAAAAAAACTACGAGGAATGTATGTAGGTAAATAATGTAGAAGATGGATCGTTTGCGTACTGTCCTGTGAATAATAGTCCTATTTACATTTAATGTCAATAGGATAAGGACGCTCCGTGATGTATAAGCACGTGTATATGCTTCCATACCAATATTTGACTACATATTTTTGTTTCAGGTACGATCCGAAAAAAGGATTTTTCTGCCAAGCAGTTGGCAACGACAGGACGAAATGTCTCGGTAAATCCAAAGGTCGGATATATCCGCCGATGGAGGAAAGGTCTGCCAAGTTCCTGAAGCGTTACTATACGCCGCACAACACAGCGCTGTCCAAACTCCTCGTGAGGATAGGCAGGACTGTTCCGCAGTGGCTCAAAGACGAATTGTCGTCCAACGGATAGCACATTATCTTTCAACCTTTAAGGTTGAGACGAAACAAGAAAGTGTTACACGGCTTGATCAAAGTCTGTGTCATTAGTATGCCTTGACGAGGCCGAGGGGCGGCGACGAGACGACACTCCGCAAGTTACAAAATGTGGGCGTCGCCGCGAGTCGCGCACTACGCAATGTTGTTCTTTCCAAGTGTTTCAATGTGAGAGTATTCTTGTTGAACAAATATCTTTGTGTATCGATCCTTGTAATATAATGTTTTAAAGAGTGATATTAAACGACTTAAAAGTTCTTGATCTGTTTGACCGAGATGGAGAATGATATTATTGTTTTAGTTTAATTTTGACTCTACGTAGGGTGTAGTGAATGACTGTGTGTTCCCAGTGAAACGATTCGACTTTGCTTGCCTGATCATGTTGTTTCTTAGCCATATTTATATGGACAGCGTCCGGCATTCGAGCGCCGGCGTCTAGGTGCTATTTGTTAGTAGATTCATTTAACTTGTACATGTTCGGTTATTACGAATTCGTCTTGTCTGTATTAGACGCCATTATGTTGTTATCCCATCACGATTTTATGCTGAATTGATAATGCTTCGTAATTAGGTATAATTATTAATATTTTATGTTATACATACGAAATGGTTTCATATAATCTTTCATTCCACGCTCTAACTGACCGTCGCTACACGCTTATTTTAATATGTTTGTTTAATTACAATGTACGTACCTGATGCAATGTGTAAATTTGTAGTTAATTTTGTACGTTTCATATTAGTGTAGTTCTAACGTTGTTTTAACAATCTCCTTGTCTTTCTGTGCCATAATTATAGTGACGCAAGTGGCACTGAAATATATTTTATTTTAATTATTATTTTAATGTCTACAGATACTTTACAATAGAACAAAACACTAGTCTTTAATTACAGTAATGCGGCAGAATCACTTTCGTTGAACAGAAGCACAAGTGGATAGTTCGTGTCTCATGATGAACTGTCGAACACCAATATGAAATATATTATGACTTACACACGACGCATCACGTTTTATGTTCAGTTACCGAATTAGCCGTAAGGATTTTTAATATACATATTGAAGATGTCGCGTTATATTTTAATGAAATGATATCAATGACGACCCAATGAATGAAACATAAATGTATTTGGTATATATTTTGATATGCATAAATTTATTGGCGAGATAACTCGGCAAGGAACTTGAAAGTTTTTGTAAAACTGATTCATTTATAGAACGTTTCTTACTCTTTGTTGTAATAGATGT
This sequence comes from Dicycla oo, assembly GCA_948252095.1. Lineage (NCBI taxonomy): Eukaryota > Metazoa > Arthropoda > Insecta > Lepidoptera > Noctuidae > Dicycla > Dicycla oo. Next base: position 23,753,868 of record OX411714.1, read on the forward strand.
CGGTACTTAAAACTTGTAAAAATTCTTTTCTCGTGAGAAATACTTAGAAGAGTACAGAAAAAAATAATATTACGAAATGGATATTTGAATATAGCGTTAAATATTAATATTTTTATGGTATGAGTACATACGTTTATTATTATTTTTTGTTTAATGTTTGTCGAGAGGCTTCATATTAAATTTATATAAAACTTCTGATGTTCTTGATATATTGTGAAGATGTGTGTTACGTAGAAAACGGCCTTACAATTTTTAGAAGCGAGCTATGAACCTTGTTACGTTGTTGCAATATTTTGTGAACATGATTCGACATGGACCGTTTACATTAGTTCTCGCAACAATTTTATGATCCACTCGGAAATTACTATCAAGTGTACATCAGTGTGAAATCAATTAGAAAATGCCCATTTTCGTTTCTCATAATAGATCTTATTTTATTTAGAGAATCGTTTATAGCGATACCTACAGCCAATGACTGCTCTTAAAATGTGTTCTTTATAAGAAATTAATACATCACTTATTTTATTAAATGATTTAAACCTCTAAACTGTGTTTGTGTTCAATCCTCTAACAAATTCCTGTGTGCTTTAAAGTAGCGCAGCGTCCCCACTTGTAACATATTCGCCAACAAAACTTCCAACTTGTGAAATAAGAGTAGCAAAATGCGACATCATACAGCTATCCATTCCAACCTCTCATAGAAAACTACAACGTTTTGCCGAACATACGTTTGTACCCTACATTTGTTGCAATTTTTGTTCGGACGAACCTCATATCGCCATGTTTCAGCCGATCCGCCAGCTGAGGATTTCAGCAAAGGATTTCTGTGAACTCGTACGTGTGTGTTGAGGACAGTCGCTGGTGGTATTAAGAGACCATATGCGAAATATTGCTGATTTCGCTGATTTACGTGATTTTACAGACGTTATTTTACAGTTAAAATACTGTATTTCTATAAGTTTTAATGCACAATATGAAAAATCGTTTCAATTATGATCTAATGAATGAGCTGCTTTTTTTTTATTAATCGACCTAAAACCGGTGACTGCTTTGTGAATTTTTGCTGTAAGAGGTTTAGAATATCGCATATTTACGAACCATTTTGATGTCGAAAGGGTTTGAAGTAAGTATTACATTTAGTAAAATTTTAGAGAAAATTGGCAAATAATTGCTTTTGATTTCGGCTACTTAGAACGTTAACGTTCATAAAATTAAAACAACAGAAATAAATTTCAGTTTTTTTTTTTTTTATTTGTGATGGGTTTGCTCTTGACTCTAGTCTAGGTCAGAGGTGACAGAGACAAAGTCGACGATGGAGTGAGCTTACCCAGAAGAAGCCTGTTCACTCTCACTTTGAAGAGATTAGGGTTGTATACGTTCGGAAACACAGACGCAGGTAGTGAGTTCCACTCTTTTGCTGTGCGCATTATAAAAGACATTTGGAAGCGCTTAGTGCGAATTGGTGGAATAGCAACCAGGTAGGGATGGTAACTGGCAGTGCGTCTAGATGTCCGGTGGTAGAAGGGGGCCGGTGGAATGAGGTCGTGGAGTTCTCGGGCACACTCTCCGAAGTACAATCTGTAGAAGACCGACAAGCAGGCAACCTTGCGGCGATGAGCCAAGCTATGAAGCTTGGCATCCACCAGTTTTACGTCGCCAATGAGCCTCTAACTCTGCGTTCCACCAAGTCAAGCGCGGCTAGTTGGTACTTAGCTGATCCATCCCAAAGGTGACTGCAATACTCCATGCAGGATCGGACTTGCGCTTTGTAAAGGGTTAAAAGCTGTCCAGGCGTAAAGTATCGCTTCGTAAAGTTCAAAACCAATCACTTTCCTGGAAAAAAAAAATTTAAAATTTGGGAATAAAAAGTCTTTTAAAACAACCTAAATCTCGCATTATAAGAAGTCGGTCTTTCATTAGATCATAATTGAAATGATCTTTCATGTATAATATTAAATTCTAAATTTCTGTAAAATTTTAACGGTGTGAACTTCTGGTTGTTGTTACACTTAGGTACATATAATTTAGTTGTATAGTAATCTGTGGAAACTGTTTCTGGATTGTGTTGAACTATTTGTATACATATATTTGTTATTGCATCTGTTTGTTTCCCAAATAAAATAAAATAAAAAATAAAAATAAAATGTTGTAAAAATTTATAGAAATAAAGTATTTTATCTGTAAAATCGCGTAAATCAGCGAAATCGGCAAAATTTCGTATACGGCCTCTTAAAGAGCCTATAGGTACTTTCATTAGAAATTGGCATCACTTTTATGAGTTTACCGTAATTATCTCAAAAACTAAACTCAGGTGAGAAATAATGAAATTTTCACCCCCCCCCCCCCCCCTTGTGATGTTTGGTCTCCCGTGGGGGGTTTTTCTACAGATTAATGGATTAGTTTTAATGACCGTGACCTTTGTCAAAGTGCTGGCTCGCGATGGCACGCGCTGGTACGCGCCGGCTCGTTCCGACCATCGCGAGACATCGCTACATACTGTACTCTCCAGCTCCCAGTAGGCGCGCGAGACACGGCTGGCCGGACGGCGCGTGACATAGAGCCCGCGCGTGACATCGCTGGCCATCGCGAGACGGCGCGGTATAGCGATGGATATCCGTGTGAGATTCCGTGTAAAAGTGTACTTAAGCATGATTTCAATTCTCGCCCATCCCATCCACGCCTCGCCTCGCCGGTGTAAAACCACCTTTAGATGACGTGTTTCTTACAAGTGGAGAGACGCAGCCTAACTCGAATGAATTCAAATGATTAGCAGTGTAATGGCCTCTACAAACGTTTAGATAACGACGGGGATCTGCGCAGCTAGACCATTAAACTGTGACATGTAGATATATTGAATCTCTTAAATATCCTTCCGTACCTATATTTGCAGTGCAGTAATACGTAACACTGCTAGTCGAGTGCAATTCTGAAGAAATACATCCTAACCACCCCTGAGCGCCTTGAAAAATGTATTACCCATTGCTACAGCATTGTTCGATAGTCGATACGGAACGCGCGGGAAATATGCTCAGCCATGAGTTGTGGTATCGATATGTGCATACTTAAACAAAATAAACGCATTAGCTGCACTCCTTTGTTCCGTTTTCTTTTACAGTGAAAAATGAAAGGGAGTGTCTGTGAAATACAATAGAACAAAAGTTAATAAGAAACTATGGATTGGACCTTTTGTGCTACGAGGATCGCAATGGATAATCGAAGAATATCATCAGTTCAACACGAATGACTTGACAAAGGACACTGGGCAAAAGCGGTCTATGGACTAATAGTATATTTAATATAGGTATAGGTACCTTACCTTTTTAGTACCTGGTCGACCAAGCTCTGCTCGGGTGCAAATAGAGAAAACGAATTTCCCCAGATAGACCTAGCTAGATCGATTTTTCGCCCCGTAAACCCCTATATTGCAACTTTCATCGAAATCGTTAAGAGCGTTTGTAGAGAACGTGATTATAAATTTATATCTGCACAAATCATTCACTCATGTTATAGTATAATATAATATAGGTATTTCTTTTTATTTTATTTGCTTTAGATTTCGATATCACGTGAGTTTCGTTAGCTAATTTAATTTGATAATGGTGCCGATTCCCTTGTTCACAAACTAAACTAAATTAAAGTTCAGTGCATCTTTTTTTTCTATTTCAAGAAAAGGACAGAAGATAAATATTAGTTTAGTACTGTCAAATTATGACTAATTCATATAATACGTCAATTTTTAATCACGTCTAAACTTGTCTATGGAGTATCTTAATTTGACAGGACTTAACTAATATTTATCGTCTGTCCTTTTCTTAATGAAATAGGTAGAAAAAGATGCACTGAACTTAAATTTAGTTTAGTATGTGAACAAGGGAATCGGCGCCAATGTATACCCTTGCTGAAAGGGGCATCAAAATCTGACCCGGCAATTACACTTAGAAATTAAGTATATAGGTACCTACCTACAGAGTGGATATTCGTACGGGTAGTAAAGGCAACCTTAACCGTTGTAGGGTAACTCCCATGTGTGTGTGTGTGTGTGTGTGTGTGGAAGCGAGTCTTGGGAAATTGCCAGTAACGCAACAGAAATTCAGATATAAAACTCACAAAAACTAGGTACTCGACCTGGAAATCGAAAAGTGGCGACTGTTAATGCAAAAATACTAATAGGACTCACCTTCTATAGGTACTTGTTGCGAACTTGCGGCAAACAAATCCTGTATAAACTTTGCATGACAACATAAACTCAATTTTTCACTAGTTACCCAACTATTTCCACCCGATATGTAGGCAGAGAAAGTTCGGGAAACGCTTATTACGCCTATAAGTGAACCTACCTACATGAGCAAGAAAGCACGTAGGTATTACGCCCTAGTTTGCAACAAGCATTGAAGTTTCGATTGGATACACTGAAGATACATATATACGTATCTACGTTGGATTCAAGTTATCCGACTTCCCCTACATACAGACGTTTTAACCCCGTAATAGCAAAAGGCGTTTAGCTTACGAAGTGCAAAATATTGTTTTTCTACTTTTCACAGTGAAAAGAACGTTGGAAGCAGCTTTCAAAGTAGCTGCAAAGGCTACTTTGACAACTTCACATAATTGCTTACCTACAATGCAAACAGCTCGATAATATTTTTCTACATACCTACCATTACCCATTATATAAATGCAGCGTATGTACCTATGTAAATACGCTAAAATAATAGAAATGTATGGAAGAAAAAGACATGTTGCGCTGACCCCAAATTAATTGGGACAAGGGCAGATGATGATGATAATGTTGGGGAATGATGATGTTGTACCTACCTATGAAGATGCCCTCAAAAATATTGCTGAAGGGCGAAATTCTTCACTAGTTTATATGAAAAGAAAACATGCATGTCATTAGATTGGTTAACAAATGGGGTAACATGAAAATTTATGATAAATAATAATAATAATAAATAATTTATTTTGCAAAAAGTAATGTGCAGAATAGGTATGCGCTGCATTTACAGCGTAGTACTTACAAGTGCACAGAGATTTGATCAATGACCGCCATGCTAGGTGGAACCTGTGTTACAGGGGTCATCCATCCGTCCATATACAAGATTACAGACAAGTAGTACCTACTTATATTTTGAGGAACAATTACGTTTAACTCTAGTGTGAAAAAGGTGTGTGAGTGTGTGTGAGGGTGTTTATGCGAAAATACTGGTATTCAGCTGCATCCGGTTAGACTGGAAGTCGACCCCAACAAAATTGGGAAAAGTTAAGTAGTTGATGATGATGATGACATATCTCTTTGTCGATAAAAACATGAAGGTAGCCAGCATTGTAATACAGGACTTTTAATTAAATAGGTAGTTAGGTGGGTACCTACTCTATGGACTATGAACACAATACATTGTGCATGCCATACAGAATAACACAGAAACCAAGATTGATTGTTAGGGTCACAGGAAACCAAAACCGTGTTATGTAGGTACAAAACTGTTTTATGGAGTTTGCTAAGCATTAGATCATATTCACGGCAGCGTACCACCGTAACGGTAACTACCAAGTCGGCTGAAGAAGCAAGCTCGCATCATGGCTTTTATCTTAAAATTATGACAGTGATGGATGACTGGTGCCTACATAATTCATTTATCCGCGATTAAGGGTCCGCCTGATGCTCGGCGCGGCTGCTTCATCAAACTAACTATAAATTGACACGTTAAAATATTGTTACGTTAACGTCTTGTAACGGCGTCGTGTGTTACTCTTGCGCTGTCGGCTTGCTTCATAATTTACACATTATAAGATAGCTTATAGTGCTGCTTGTAAATAAGTTTATTTACTCACCTACCTGATAATAAACTAGGAGTAACGAAATACTAAAATTATCCTCGAATAAATTATGGCTAATCCGAAGGTTAGTTATTTATTTATAAACTGGTTGAAACTTTAATATCGCGTTTATTAATAACGGGGTTAGGTACAATTTGAAACGTTATGAAACGTCAGATGCTTGGTGTGCATGTTTCCAATTGGTCGTTTCTTATGGAGAAGAGCCGGCAAGAAATCCACGGTTACTTTTTTTTAAATAAAATTTTCAAGTAACAGTGTTAATATATACGTAGGTATGAGAGGACAGTGTAGGCATTTCAACGAGTACAAGGTACTTAAAAAAAAGTAGTGTCAGCGTTTATAAATTGTAGGTTCATTAAAATCTCTTATTTGATTATGAGATCGGTCATTCATTGGTCATACGCATAAAATTATCTTATAGCTATGGTCATAACCACATCCTAGTAGGTATGTTAGGTGGTACCTGATTGGGTTATCTTTAAAACCTGGGCGAGCTGATGTGTTGACGCGTACCTAATGTTGCATGAAATATGAAAATATGCAGTTATGCCTGCCTACTAAGTTCTACATCTGTCATGAAAACCATTTTCATAACACACTAAGTAAATCCACCCTAGCATTACAGTTGTACCTATGCGCACATTATACAATGTGCAGTGTGCACCTAGCAGTAACCAAATTAGACGTGCAAGAAAACTTCCAGCCAGTTATTTTTATGAATACCTAAACGGATTTAATAAAGTCGGAATAAAATGAAATTAAGCTTCTGAAGCATTTTACATAAAGCGATATTAACTCTTTCCCGGGCGTAATAAAAATGTCTTAGAATGTGCACGGGAGCGCATTTGCATCAACCAATTATAATGGGGAGCGGTATTACTCGGTGCTACGTACCCAGATGTAGTTGAGTACGAGACATTTTGCCGTTTTATGACGTGCCAACGCCAGCGAGCTTTATTACAAAGACGGAGATAACGTCGCACCAAATTCTGAGATCTTTGGTCTGTGATGTACCTTATGGAGTTGCAATACGGACTGCAAAATACCCTTCAAGAGCAGTCGTTGGAAATAGGTGAGAGGCGCCGGCGCGGTCCCACTCCCGACAGTCTAGTGCTAGTGATAACGCGAATTTGACGAGCTCCTCGACCTCTCTCGAAATATTCTATCAATTTTTGATATTCGTTTGATCATTACCTCTTCAAAATGCGCTCTGATGTATCTACCAATTGGAAAGCAAACAAAACGGTGTTTTCTATCCAGGTACTATTTGAAAGCTGTAATAGGAAAAATTAGGGAATTTCAAAGAAATACAAATTTGATTTATCAATATCAATAAAATAATATAATAATAATTACCTATTTCTTAGTAAAAGAGACGTAATAATAAACATCATCACCAAATTTCAAGTTCATAGGTCAATGGGAAGTTAAAAAATTCTTCAGAACAAAATTTCGTAAAAAAAGCTGACTTCGGTGGCTTCCCCTTCCTTTGTTTTCCAATATTTTTTGTAAATAAAAAAATACAGTATTTATCAACGAACTCTAAACAACGATAGGCTACTTGATGGGATAGGTCAAATTTTTTTTTCGCGCCTCCCTTTTGTTGTATGGGAGCCCCCCATAAAAACATTTTAAAATATTTTTTGATAATTTGCATGGCTTTGGGTCAACAAAATGGATACACTGTGAAAATTTGAAGACTGGTTCTAAACGTTTGGCTGTAAAACCGGTGTAACAGACGACGGACGGACACGTGAGTGACAGCAATAGGGCTCCGTTTGGACCCTCCGGGTACGGAACCTTAAACAGGCTTGTAAAAAGCATCTTTCTTTCTACAAAATCTTTAACTTAAATATTCCAATAGGTCAAAATCGATAGCTGTATCGATAAATAACGCACTGGAAAATTTTAACACACTAACATTTTACAAAAAAAAAAAAAAATAACAAAGATATTCAATGTTAATTAACACATTTCTGTAGCCTTTGTTTACAAAGTAAATTACATAAATAAAGGCATTTTATTCTGAATCGAGCTTTGTTTTTTAAGCAGCAACGGAGTAATTATTGCCACTGGATCGCTATTTGTAACTAATACAAAATTAGGTAGGTTCTAAAATTAAACTACAAAAGTGAGGTAAAGGAAGATAAACAGTTGATTGTTGCCTACCTAATAAATACGACGACATGTCTTGTGGCGCAATCTACGACAGAAGGATGGCCAACAAACAATATCTAAGTTTGTGTCGCTTTGTTGTAATATTTGCCGCGACTCCGAAAGCCCCGGCAGAGTTTGAGCGACTTCTCGAGCTTATTACTATTTGTGTTGCCAAGATTCCCGTCTCCTACATTTTGTGACGAAGGTATCCCGCGTACCTAGGAAGGCACGCCGCGCACTAAATGTTCCTTTTGATGTCGTGTATTCCAATATGACTTGAAAAGTTCTCGTGTGCTCTTAAAACAATACATGAAAGGTAGAATATAAAGAAGTATCCTCGTTTAAAAATGGAATTTAAATAGAAGTTGGCCGCCATCGCGTATTATGACGCCAAGTAATGGCCATAATCTTCCCGCTACATAAAAAAGCCTCAACGTAAGCTGCCATTAAACATTTTCCGAATATAAAAAATACGTAACGCACGTAGTACTTACCAAGTCTCGTTCTCTTTATTTCGCTACGTATCGGGCGTCGGAATGAACGGCATGTGTTTACGTCACACTAAGTAAGAATAATGAGCACTCATAAATCAGTGGCATCTTCACGTCGTTTTGAATACTCACAAAAGATGTCAACTCGTAGCTAAGTGTGACTCCATTCAAGACAAACGGCATGAGCAACCCCAATTGTACTGTGTCGTGTTATTTCAATTTATACAACAAAGTTTAAACGCTGCAGTCTTTTGGTAAAGTTAAAGATTCGTAGCACAATGCTACGTTATTGCATTGTCGTAGTATTGTGGCTACAGGTCGCCGTAGCGGCGTAGCGTCGTAGACGTTGCTACGACGCGATGGCGTCTGGGAATAGTATGCCAATTAGATGTTTTTTTTTAAAGGTTTTTTGTTTTGGTTATTTGTTTTTAATATTCGTTTGTAATAAAATTAAAGATTATCGATTTGTAGAAACAGTATTCAATAATGTGATTGTTACCAGCTAAAAGTAACAGCAGTTCATGTAGCTAGTTAATCTGTAATTGGCGACTGTGTAAGTTCGAGACTATTGTTACCTAAAGTACTTAAGATGAGTTTGGCCAGCGAGTCGTGTCACAAGTAATTTATTTATCTTCTTCATATGACAACACTAAAGAATCGGGTAAGTCTTACCAAAATACTTTGATACTTGTCTTAGGTAGAGGGACTTTTCAGTGCATAAAGTATGTTTTTATTTAACTTTACATAATCGACGACAGTTTCATCGTCTACACATCGTAAATACGTACCTCAAAATGTTATTATAAATACGCATCGATTACTAATAGTTCTTTATTAGTAACCGATGTAAATACATACGTAATAATGTCTTACAAAAAACACTATACTTACGTACCTAGGTTGTTCCGAAAATTGTTAGCCAACGAATAAATACACGAACTGAAGATTGAATCAGAGGCAGTTTCCACCATCCTGCATGAACACCTTAAAGTTAAGAAGCAGAAAGAATAATAAAACAATAAACATGTTTAAAAGTGCCTACCTACTTTTTTTACCTGGTGTGTACAAAAAAAAGTCAGATTGTTATTATTAATTGGTTTTAGTTATATAAGGCCCTGTAATATTCAACCACACGCTTTGATTTTAACCATTTTGGGGCTGACGGCCAGCAACAGTAGCAACCGCGATTGTTATAATCATTGTTCTGAGGATAAAATAAAATATCAACAGGCGCTACAGCTCTATGACGCAACCATAAATTGTATAGCATTTTATCGAATATTAAGATTTCTATATGAATAATTAATAGTCAATGTTAGTCCCAGATTGGCAAGTTGTTAATGCTGCTTAGATGTTATCATAACCCCACTTATATCAACAAGAATTAACATAAAAATACAAAAATATCAAATCTTTTTTATTTCAGACTATATTTCGTGTTGCCGCCTGAAGATTTTTTAAATTTGCCGCCATTGTCTTGTGCCATGACTCGCTGGCCAAATATAGTATATACAGAAGCTGTTGGTGTACTTTCATAAATACATGAATAAGTAGGTACGTACACTACATTTTAAGCTTCGTATCAACCCACCGTATCCACTCACTACAGCCTAGATACTACATGTGGAGTATATCTGCGTTTACGGTGAATACAACATCAACTTTGAAGCGTCGATCCGGTTAACCGCCTGTGACATATGCTATCAAATCAATGCCAGCGTAGTTCGGTAAACGCGAATCGACAATAAGCGAGAGAGATTCAGTTTTTAGAACCATACATCATGAGTATAAAACCTTTCCATAAATAATGGAGTTTTGTACGTAAATCACTTATTATTGGAATGATTGAACATATGAATATTAAAGGAATATCATCTGCCTAGCCTTTTCCCAACTACGTTGGGGTTGGCTTATCGTCTTTTACGTGGAGCGACTGACTATCTGACCCCCACAACCCAGTTACTGGGTAATACGATACTCCTTGGTAAGACTGGTTGTCAGACTTCTCTTCGGGCTTCTTACGACATGTAACGACTGTCACAGATCCACGAATGACAGCTGGGACCAATAGCTTTTTTTTTGCTTTCCGAGGCACGAAGAGGTCTCGGTATGTTAATATGGTCAAACAGACCAACCACGGCGAGCGTAGCTTAACCTGATCGATCGACCCGTGCGGCTGTTATTACTTAGCCACGAGCCCCTCCCCCTCCCCGAGGAAGTTAAAGGAATAATCTCGTTAAAATGTATTCAGTTGCCTGCTCAGTTAGAAAGTTGATTGGAAGATTTGTTCCGGAATTGCGAACGTATATAACTACTTTCAAGTTGTTTTCTTACACAGTACTAATAATTTATAAGATGGCGTCTAATGTAGTGTATGACTTAATATTCAATGAACAAGACAGACATTGATTATTTTACCTCTGATTATAAAGTTGTACCTTACCGCTTAAACGCAAATATAAATATCGATGTAACAATGTTTTACTACTTAATACAAAACATCCTAAAACACATAAAACATCCTAAAACATCCTATTTACTATTTCCCACAAAACAGTTGAACTTTACAGGTAACGAATCAATTAGAAGTGATATCAGACGACTGGATTTCTTGAAAACGATACTTAAGCGACTCATTGTATTTAATTCATCTGTTTTGTATTGTTTTTCATCTACGTCACAAAACTATTTATGCAAGGCGTTTCTTTAGCTATTTACGTGGCTACTTATACAATAAAACTCACAAGGTACCTACATATATTTAGTCTCACAAAGAATAAATGCAAAAAGAGGCTAACTACTAAAATTAAACTGTAATGATACTGAAAACATCCTTTTAAAAACCTAAACACACAATCACACACTCTCACACACTCACACATACACATTCACCCATACCACACATCTACTAACATTAACCTAGATATTAGTCAAAATAAGTAAAACTTTAAAATGTCATAAGATACCTTACTACATTCTGTCAGCGCGCTTAGTACATAATTTATAAAATGAAAATGTAGAGGGGTGGGATCCTGGTGTCCTGAAACACAGGCCACGAGCCTAGCTTAGGCACCAGTCTCCCACAATATATACTTACGTGAACTATGTATCGTTGTCGAATCTGATGTAGATCTGTATGTGAGAAAAATAAAGTTATTATTATTATTATTTGCACAAATATTTATGTTGTTTCAATTCATCCCAGAAATATCGGTCTGATACATAACTGTAAGTAATAGCTATCTGCCAAATTAAGTTTCATTTAGGTTCTCTTTTCTGGGCTACAAACGCTAACCTCAATCACAATCGTACAGCAATAGGATGAGTCACGCACAAATTACTGTCAGATTTTCCATTTGTTACAAATCAAAACATTCAAAACATCGTTGAAAGTTTGTTACACGAATTTGTCTGTACGCCAATTAATCTGAAACTCAAATGGAACACAAATCCTGAGCGAGGTGACGTAAAGTCGAATGAAGCTTTCTGCCAAAAAGTTGTGATAAAAGTTGTTATTGTAGGTACCTACGTCGGAGCGGAGCGGCGTGCGGCCGGCCGAGGGCGAAACTTGCGCGGCCTGCAAGCGTTTATTGAGCGGAAAGCGAGCGACGCGGGTCAGGCGCTGATGACGCAGCCCGACACCACCTCGCTGTCCAACTTTATTTTGTTTCAAAGTTCCGCCTTCACTTTTTTGTAATAACAGGTAAATCTGTACCTGTTATCTCGCGACCCTACGTCAAAACAGAAATCCTGTTTCCCATTCAAAGTGCTCAGGTAGTAAAAATTGATTTCTGCATAACATTGAAACACAAATATTGTTGGGAAAAAGAAGCAATTTCGCGCGTCCCTTCTGAAGGCGAGGACTCTTATAAACATCGGGGCACCGGCAAACTGCTGGTATCGTAATCTCCAGAAAACATAAAAGCGTATGAAAACTTTAGTATCCAATAAATTTTGTCAATACGGGCGAGATCAGGGCATAATATTTCAACCAAACAACGTTTTAGCCACAATAATACCTAAGAATGCATGTCTACGTTTTACCGTGGAAATTCTAGAAAGAAAAACAGTTTATTCGCGTGAAAATAACGCACACAAACTACACAAGAAAAGCTAAACACAAAATAATAAAACATAACAAACAACACAAAACAAAAAAAATAAGTAGCAATAAACAAGTACTAACAACAATTTAAGATATAAAATTTCGTTTATAGAAATAAATAGTAAAATTGTTGGTATGTTGAATATTAATTACGTGCATATTAACTATGCAGATTTATTTTAGGCGCTTATCGCCCTAAAATAAATCTGCCACCCTTTCATTACTCAGCACACGCCTGCATAAATTAAAACCACTGTAATCACAGCGAAAATATTAATTTAGCTATCTATGTATGCTAGATGATAATGTAATCATAATAAAATAGTACCTGTACTACATAAACACTAGAAAATACAACGGGCGTGTAGTTTTGGTCCAATTTACCGATGATTTCATTTGGAGTGTATTTAAACGAGCTAGCACTCGCGGAGGGCTCGTCAATGCCATCATTAAGCAAATATTTCCTGACAATCGGTGGGAGCGCGCAGCCAATGATGCCAACTTAGCCTTCGGAACTAGGTTTAACCCTTTTTAGGGTTCCGTACCTCAAAAATGGAAAAAATAGAACCCTTATAGGATCATTTCGTTGTCCGTCTGTCTGTCTGTCAGTTTGTCAAAAACCTTTTTCTCAGAAACGCGTGGGGGTATCAAGTTAAAATTAATATCAAATACGTATCCGAATGAAAAAACATTCATTCGGAACCTTAAAAACTGAGCTAAAAGTGCAAAAAAATAAAAAGATACATTAAAATAAAACAATTGATTAGTTACCTGTACCCTGTACTGTAGACTTTAAAAAATACAGTTTATTGGATCATATTGTAAATTAGGTAAATTAAAAGAAATAAAAAACAACCAACAACAACTATGATTAAAAGCATCTAGATGAGCCTTCAATGATTTTTTTGCGAACGGTTTCAGTTTGAGATGACGAAATGAAAAAACGGAAGCCTTACTCTTTAAGGCTTAAGTTTTTTCATTCGGACGTACACAACCGCCTTAAAGGATCACTCGTGTCTCGTGTCGCCGACACCAGACACGAGCGGCGTGTGTGTATGTGTGTGTGTCAGTGTCGTGTCTGTCCGCCTGTCACAGCCAATTTGCTCCTAATCTACTGGTACCTACTGGATCGATTAAGTTGAAATGGTTACCTAAACCATATGAATTTCTGTGATCCCAAAACGGACGTGTAACGTAAATAGAAGAATTGTGTATAAAGGGGAAATTGAACTTTTGGGGGGAAAATTAGAATTTTTTTTTAAAAAGTTTTGCATTTGTACAGTGTGACATATTAAATAAAATGGCTTGTTGTGAGAGGCTCAAACATGTTTTTTTTTAAGCTATTTAAGAATATATATGAAAATAGACCATTCCTCCTTATCTATAAAATACAGGCAATTTGAAGACAAATTACAGGAAAATCTATAAGCCTATGGTCTTAACGTGGTAAATCTCTCAATATAGTGCGTACAACGTTCCAACTGCAAATGTAAGCTACATTTGCAGTTGGAATGTATCGGAGAATATGGTTTTCAACTACAATGTTAAGTTTGTTCATGTGATATATTATTAACTAAATTAATGATTAACTTGGTATAGTCTCCACGCGAGTTCAGTTCGCACTCGTCCGGTTTTTGGTTAAATCTAGCCCTTTTTTTAGATTCTATGAAGCCCCAAATCTCGACACCTTGTTGGCAACACTCGCGCGCTCACCACCGGTCGTCCCAACGACTCGATTAATTATACTCCTGATCTAATTAGTTGACCATGCGATCAATCGGCGCACGCAATGCTGGACGATTTGCATTTTGTTTAATCCTGTTTTTTAGGAAGTTCAGTAGTAATTAATCACAGTGAGTTGTCTGGAACCATACATGTAATTACAGTAATTTAAGGGATCTCAACCTCCAACTCAGTAGGCAAACTACATTAGGCTGTTGAAATTTGGTAATTACATTAGCTATGTGAGTTATGAATAATTGAAGCGGTACAATCTACATACGGGAACATTCCTACATAAACATGTCCTAAATATATTTGATTGTTATTCTGAAAATACACTTGTATGGTCCGTGTATCACTTTTCGGATTTTTCCGCCTGAGTTTCGTAGGTATATTAGCCGACGCCGACGGACAGACACGTTCACAATTTGCGGCTGCGGATTGGCACGAATGGAGCGTGCAATATCAAAGTTGTGGCGGTATATAGGTTCAAATATTGGACTCGATTGCCGAATGACGGACCATGCAGTGTTCCGTAACCGCACCGCACCGCACGGCTCCGCAGCTCCGCTCCGCTCGCCCTCCACACTATGATTTGTAATTCAATTATGACTAGTAGAGACCGCAATTCTTGCTACAATCGTCCGTTCTCGACCACGGCGCGCAATAAAATTCATGAGACTGTTGTTACATTCATGAGAGAAATTGGGAAAAAATACTGTGTAAATACGTTTGCGATACACGAGAGATGCAGATTTTATGAGCGCGTGTCACGAACCCGCCTTGCGCCTCGTCGCCGCCCGCCGCCGGCTCCCGTGCGCGGTACACTTCCTCCGTTCTGTATTTTTTTATATTATCTTACACCCAAAACTTTCCCCGTCGTGATACCGGTATTAAGATAACAAGATTTTCAAACATTCAGGCGACATCTAAATGAAGCAGATCTAACATTGCTCGAAAAATACTGTAAAAGTTTTCTTATTCTTGTTTCATTAATAATTCAGGAGGCTCAACAAAAGTGGGCCTCATTCTAATTTTATTAAGGGCTATGGAATAAGCATCACCTCTGCCTACCTCTCTGGATATTATAATCGTATTACCTATTCTGATTTCATTATATGTTGTTACGGTAGGACTTGGGGAGTAATCTTGCATTTTGTGAAAAAGCCTTTCAGGCTTTCAAAGGCTAATAACCCTCGTAGACATTTAAACGTCTTAAATGTATGGTTAAACATACGCTAATCATTACTTAACTTTAAGCAAGGTTTATATTATAAATAAGGGGTTTAATTGCTAGAAAAAAAGTAAAAAAAAAAACACATGAAATAATAATTGAAGTTACTGTGGGATTATTTGAAATAAGCAATAAAATTGTGGAAGGTCTCATCGGGGTCATTGAAGATGCACCTAATGTACTGCCATGTTATACTCGATGATGGATTGAGAAAGCTTAGAGACAACTTTTAGTCGACCAAGAAAAATCCTTGAAGTTAATAACGAATTTAAATACCAGAAACCGTTTGCCAAATCCTCCTCACAAATAGGGCTTTATCTCCCAAGATGCCGTGAAAAATAAAAGATAAATTTTAAAATATTTCAATTATCTTAAGGGAAGAAAAAGTATTATTTATTACTTAGAAATAGCTTGTAGAAAATGGCTCCCAAGCTCTTGCGACGCGAAGGCGCGAGCTTTATCATAAGCAAGCGAATTTATTATTTTGATGTAACGTATTTTAATTTATAAAAGATTTATATTTTTACTGATTTATGGCGGTAGGTATTTTTAACGAGTTTCTGAAGCAAATTTTTAACTAGATCTACGATGTCAGACACAAAGCTGGCGTTTTATAATTTGCAACCTTCATGTTATCGGATGATTTGCATAATAGGAAAGGAGCTTAGCATGAAAAATGTTCTGTTAAATTGGAAGAACGATCGAAGGCTTATTCATTAATATTAATTATTTACGAGTACAATGTTCCTCAGTAACAGATCGATACCAAAATAAATTGAGGGCCTTTTCGTAACCATTTATTTCACTATTACAGCATGTATGGATATAATTTTTGGATATATGCTTCTTGACTATTTGATTAATACTCTGACTGAAGGAAAACGCAATTGAGTTAAATTTCCTGGATATAATTTAATGGGACTGTTTCCCGGAAACTTCGCCGCAAGGTGGCGCTATATTTTTACTACACAAACATACAGCTGTCAAAGTTTTTGATAAAGACATGTGCATTATGTGGACGGATTTAAAATGTGCGTATTAGGTAATTGAAAACTCTGGCTGGAAATATTTTTGATAGATAGCTTAATTTATTTCTAAACAAATTTTATTTGGTTTGGCGCTTGTATTTTGGTTCCAACGCGTTGTTGCGCTATCTTTTTTCGCATGTGGAAGTAATTGTCACTTTCTTATTATCGCCCAGTTAGCTTTTTACATATCACCTTAACCTAATTGTATGCTTCCTAAAACATCGAGATTATTATATATGATATTAGCCATAGGTGCCGATCTGTTGTGCACAAACTAAACTTAATTTAGGCTATTGATAACTTTTTCTCTATAATAAAACAAGAAAGAGACGGTGGTAAATTAGAACTGTCAAATTTAGTTGGAACTAATATTTCCATACAAATTTAAACAACACGCAAAGACATGTCGACTAAAAACACAGTGAAGCGCAAGGCGTAAACTAGTTTGACATCTCTAACTAACAGTTATAGCTATAGCCGTCCTTTTCTCGCACTGCGTGATACTAAAAGATAGCGATTCTCAAATTTTCATTTATTTATTGAACAAGATAATCGGTACTATAGAATCTTATTCATAATGCTGTGAAGCTAGAACATCCATTTTAATTTGGTTCTCATGATCTTGAAACAGTGAAATTCTATCCACGCTGTTTGCATAGAACTCTGATGGAGTTTCGACTATTTTTTCTTTCTTTTTTTTCGTGTTTTTACTTTTAACAACATAACTTCACGCCTGTATACCCCGAAGGGCAAGGCAGAGGTGTACCTATACCTAGTACCTGCACCCATATTATGTTTATGAGACATAATAACCTTTAATATGGAGCAAGTCTATTGGCATCAACCGGGCACAAATCCAACCTTCGAGCTGCTACTAAAAAATAACTGAAAACCCAATAACGCTGTGTTACCAGGGAATCGAACCCAGGGGTTATTGTCATTTGCCACAAAATCAATTCGTCACAGAAAAATGCATTTTTAAATTCGTCACATTTGTTCTCTCTGTACAGACTGCAGAAAATCAAACACTTGATAGGAATGAAACAGATTTTTTTTTAACTGAACAGACAGCTGTGCTGCTGGGGAGTTTGTTGCGCCACTTCTTCTCCTCAGCTAAAGCACTAGGAAGTGGTGAAGGGCGGGCGTTTTGGGGGACTGTCTTATGTAATTTTGACGTTCAAAAAGTGCTGATTCTCAGCCTAGTTTGAATAAATGAGTTTTGATTTTGATTTTTTGATATTTATTATTTCTAAAATCATAGGTTTTCTTAAACAACTCAATAGATTTTAGAAATAATAAATATCTAAGTATTTCATTCCTATCAAGTGTTTGATTTTTGTGCAGTCTGTACAGAGAGAACAAATGTGACGAATATACACATGCATTTTTCTGTGACGAATCGACTTTTGGCAAATTGACAATAACCGGAACCCAGGACTTCAAGTCCAGCAGCGGTACTTGCAATTACTAGATCAACGTGACTAAGTTGCAAGTCTTATTATCCATTAGCAGCACCCGCGTAAGTCTCGAACCCGTAAGAATATCGGGATAAAAGTATTATACATATGTGTAAATTCAGGTTATAAACTATCTGTTTGCCAAATTTCATCAAAATATGTTCGGTACCTGTTGTGTGTACATGTTTAGTTCACATTTGTTACTCTTTCACGCAACTAGCGTGAAAGAGTAACAAATATCTATCCATCCATCCTCACAAACTTTCGCGTTTAGAACATTAGTAGGATTAACTGTATATTGAACAGTTTTCTGTACAATTAGCAGGCGCTGACGACAGTCTTAAACTGTACAAAGCGAAATATTACTCTTATTATTGGCCATAACAGGGGAAAGTTCGGCCGTTAGAGGCACCAAAAATTAGATATTAAGGAAATTTCCTTATAGATAATGTGTTCAGCTACTATATCATGTGACTTCGATGTTTATGGGCAATGTTTTTCGATGTTTATGGGCAATGTTTTACTTTTATGATTCATATTTAATGTGTTTTGAATCGAATCTGCAAAGAGTTGACAGCATTTTATGTCATAAATATTTCACTTTCCAACTTATTTCAACATTTTTTCCTTGTTGATACTACAAATTGTGTCTCCGATATATTCGAGATATTGAGAATAAAACAAAAAATAAATAAAATAATGAGAAGATATTGATAATAAAACAAACAAAAAAATGTTAATGAAAAGATATTGAGAATAAAACCTTTTTTCCTTGCTTTGATATTACAATGTGTGTTTTCGAACTGTTCTTTAAGCAGTGATATCAAAATTTGATTAAAAGATATTGATAAAAAATTTAAAAAAATAATGTTAATAGTTTATGAAACTGTTGCCTATTGAGGGGCATTAAAACATGAGTGGTTTAATACCTAGTTATGTGCAGTTTCATACAGTACTTTATCTACTCTCATACATTGGGATTGAACCTACTAAATAAAAGAAGTTAAGAGAGAAGAAATAGTATATCAATCAATCTGCCTAGCTTTTTCCCAACTATGTTGGGGTCGACTTCTAGTCGAAGCGGATGCAGCTGAATACCAGTATTTTACATGGAGCGACTGCCTATCTGACCTCCACAGTCCAGTTACTGGGTGTGGCGGCATCTACAGCGCCACATGCGAACTAAGCATCACACTGACGTCACGCAAAATCCTGCATCGCGCAATCCGAGTTTACCGCGCGACTTGCATATATACAACGTCCCGACATCAATCGTCGGGCAGTAGCCTACCAGACACAACACCCGTCTGGTCAGAGGATCCTCCCTTTTCTATGGAGGATGAGTGAACTTTACACCCTGTTCCTCATACCTCTATACTGATGTCACAAATCAATGCATCAAAAAATATGGGTAAGGAAATTTGGAAAGTTGTAAATGCACTAATAAAGAGAAAGTGACTAAGCGGGAACTTAGGCTTAAGGTTGATGGACAAATTGTAATGGAACCAGAGGAAATAGCTAACTTACTAGTGAATCAATTGGACTATAAAGGTGTTACTGACGTAAATGAAGTAGACCATGCTACGGCATTTCTCCATGTATATATGGACAAGGTTAGTGATGACATGCATATTTCACCTACCACTCCAAACGAGATTTATACCATAGTTAAGACAATGGAAAACAAACATTCCTGTGGGTATGACGAAGTTCCGATTAGTTTGTTCAAGGAGCACATTGTGATATTAGCCAAGCCTCTATCAGACTTCTTCAATAAAAGTATAAAAGAGGCTATCTTCCCAGAACAACTAAAAATAGCGAAAGTAATACCTGTATATAAGAAGGGAAGTAAGTCTCATCCTAAAAACTATAGACCCATCTCTCTATTACCAGTGCTGTCAAAATTATTTGAAAAGATACTTAAAATTCGACTTATAGCTCACTTGCGAGTAAATAAAGTTTTAAATTTAATTTTTTTTTTTTTTTTTTTTTTTTTTTTTTTTTTTTTTTTTTTTTTTTTTTTTATCTTTCATCCTTGTATAATATGTTAAAAAACCACAGAAGCCTTTGATGGCTTATATATGGCTAGTGAGTTCGGAAAAATATATCTAATATGCTACTAGAAACAATGTGTTTTTAAGTTTTACTTACAAAAAATCAAAATAGTCTTACTTTTTATATAATATAATAATAGCACAATTAAAAATGGTTGTAAGTATATCAAACTAAAGTATATACTCATAGTTTGTAATTTGCAGAAAATGTTTTTTTAATAAGCTTTTTGCTTTCTTAGGGTAACAGAGGTATTCACTTTGTATGTCCGCAGGAAGTTCATTTATTATTTTTGGTAGTATGTAGGTGTATGTTCTCATACCATATGTATTGTTACATCTGGGCAAGGTAAAAGTTTTTATGTTAGCTAAAGTTCTTAATTTAGGATGACGTGTTCTTTTATTTAAATTATTTATATTGACATATTCATCTTTTAGTATTGAAAGTCTTGTCATGTTTTGTATTGGCAATATGTTGCAATAATGAAATAGTTCAGAGTAATCATTTTGGTATTTAGTTTTAATTTTAGGTGGTACAATATTTTTAAGGATTCGTTGTTGTAGTTTGTAAATTTTATCTAAATTAGTTTTGTATGTTCTCCCATAGCTACTGAGACCATAACTAATTATGGAGTCAGCTAGGGCTAGATATAGTAGTCTTAAAGTTTTATATGGCATTTTATGTTTAAGTATGATTATTCTACCCAGGATAGATCTTAGTCTATCACATAGATAGTTAATGTGTGGTACCCAATTAAATTTGTAGTCGATTATGAGACCAATGTATTTGTGTTCCTTGACGAATTCTATTGTTTCACAGCTACAACTATCAGTACATACTGCGTGTAGGCAGGCATGGTTATGCGCTTTGATGGATGGTGTGTAAGTGGCTTGATTATGTGAAGAATGTATGTGCATGGCTTTGGTTTTGTCAGCATTTATGACGAGACCAACATCATGCGACCACTTACATAGTAAGTCAAAGTTAGTTTGAAGAAGACGCTCGGCCACTTCAGTGTCTTTATCAGCTACCACGATGCAGGTATCATCGGCAAACTGGTATACAGAGCCTACCTCTATAGTATTGCACATATCGTTAACATAGAGTAGGTATTCAGTAGGCCCGATTATTGACCCCTGTGCCGTGCCTTTTGTTGTTAATTTCATGTCGCTATACGAGTTTCCTAGCTTGACAGTTGTATATCTGGTGCTATGGTAGCTCATAAACCACCGAAGCAGAGGACCCCTTATACCACTGCATTCTAGTTTTTGGTAAAGTGTATTATAATTAAGTGTGTCGAAAGCTTTGCTAAAATCAATAAAAATTATTAAAATATGTTTTTTATCATTAAGGTATGTATTAATTTCATTGCTAAATTGACACAATAGCTGAGCGGCGCTTCGGTCTTTCTGAAAACCAAATTGGTTTTTGTTTATTATATTGTTCTCACGTAGAAAGTGGTTAATTTTATCACCAATACAGCGCTCAACTATTTTGTCAATGCTTGATAAAATTGTGATAGGCCTATAATTATTGTAGTCCTTTAAGGATCCTTTTTTGTGGATGGGGCGAATAGTACCTATTTTTAGTTTATCAGGGTAAGTGCAGGTTTTTAGGCTAGTATTAATAAGATGTGTTATGACTGGAGAAATTTTTTGTGATACATATTTTAAGTCGGAGACTCGTATTTCGTCATAGCCAGGACTTTTATTTATATTTAAATTATTTATAATTTTATAAATTTTATCGTATGATATTTTGTTAATTCGCAGGGACATGCCACAGTCATTAGAGTGCGTCAGCGGGTCTAGAATGGTGGTGCCGCAAGGTTTTGTTATACTGTCGACATTTTGTTGGAATTCATTTGCAAATGTATCGGCTAAGTCTTTTTCCTTACGATTAAATGCCTTGAAAACGACTTCTTCTATTGACTTTGTAATGTTCCCACATAATGAATTAATGATACTCCAAATTTTTTTCGAATTCCGGAAGTTTTTACTAATTTCAGTCTTATAGTATTTATTTTTAACACAATTTATATATTTATTTGTTTTATTTCGATATTTATTGTATAGAATTCTATTTGATAAGTTAGTGGGTTCATTTTTCCAAATTTTATAAAGTTTATTTCTTTTTTTACACATAAATTTTACTTTATTGTTAACCCATTCACATTTTTTAAGTTTATAAATATTATTTTTACTTATACTTATTCTACATTCCTTATAGATCTGCTTAAATTTATCTAAGATAAAATCTAGTATGTGTTCAGGGCATTGATAATCGAGTGCAGGTGACCAGTCGACGCTCACAAGCCTCTCACTCACACGCTTATTATCTAAGCGAGTGATAGTGCACGGTGTGGCGGTCAACACATGAGCCGGTATCACACATGCGCAGCCTATTATGTAATGGTCAGCTGGCGCCGTGTTTATAACAGCAGTGTGTGCGTCGCTTCCGCACACTCGCCTTAAGAAGATATGATCAATGCATGACTGAGTAATTATCACTTGTTTATTTTTGTTTTTTGTTTTTTCAACCCTAGTAAATTGATTAATCCCACAGTGTAACCCTAGTTCACTCATTTTATTTAGATATTCAGAGCAGATGTTATTATTTTTTGTATTTAAGTTTATATTTACATCACCTATCATTAGCAAATCGGAAGACAAACTACTTAAGTTCAACAACCGGTATAATTCATTGACAAATAAAAGTTTGTTAGAGTCAGGTGGTCTGTAAACAGCACAAATATCTATATTATAGTTATAGTTAGTTTTAAGTGTGCCCATAATTGATTCAAAAAAGTTTGTATTTAGAACTTGTTTTTCAAAATAATGGTTGTTGTGGACATACAAAATAATTCCCCCTCCCCTTTTGTTTGATCTTAGCGAAGAATATACTGAATAGTTTGGTATACTAAATAGTTGTAAACAGTTGCTTTTAATATTTACTTCAGTTAGGACAATTAAATCAACAAGACGCTTACTACTACTGATAATAAGTTCAATTTGAGAAAAGTTTAAAATCAAAGAACGAACATTAACATGTAACACAGTCAAATAAAGTTGTTGTGATGCAAGCGAGTCTATGTACTCATTCCATGTTATGAAGTTACTTTCATTAATATAACTATCGTCCATAAAAGTGAGTACATTTGACATAGGTATAAACAAAAAAAAGGAAAGAAAGATCCTAAGAAATGAGACATACCTGGTTCAGGTGTTTACCTGTTTCCATTTTTCGATATCTTTCTCCGATCTAACTGTTTGGATTTTTGACTTTTCATCTTTTTTTATGAGCACAGTGCCCCGCTTGCACCACACGAATTTATACAGATCGTCTTTTTTGAGTTCACTTTTAGCCTTCCACAGCAAGAAGGCTGTTGCTGGAGTCAGAGCCTCGCGAATGTAGATCCTTGAACTGTCCTGCTTGCCCAGGTCAAGCGGCGTGATGGTACTTGACTTGGCAGCGTCCAGCCAGCTGTCCCGACGTCCTGCCTTCAAGGTCACCACGATACTCGACGATGTACGTTGTTGTGCAGCTGGTGCTCGTCGCTCCTTTCTATACGCGTTCAAGATGTCATCCGGATTTTGATGAATTTTAGTAGCAATTTTTTGCGTTATTTCTGTGACATTTTCTTGTTCTTCCTTGTTTATACCACATATCTCAATCATGTCCGCCATTTGACTCTGTTCCATAGAATTCATTTTTTGTTCGAGCGCTTCGTATTTCAATTGTAGGTTAGAATACTTATTTTGAAGGTCCTTTTGTTGATTTTCAATACGCTTAATTTTGTCCTCATAGTTAGCGAGGCTTTTCTGTATATTATCATACTGTTCAGAATAGAAGTTTAATGTTTGTTGGACTTCTTCTTTGATTGTTTGTCGGATGTCGTTTCGCAATTCTCGTAAGAATTCAGCACTAAAGTTTTCCTTCATGATAATAACCTGTTCCGAATCGGTATTATCGTCATCATCGAATTCTGGTAGGATGGCAGATAGACGTTTCGACTTGTACTGGCTTGAGCAGGTCTTGCATTTCCAATCGACAGCGTCAGTGGAGCTAAGAATACTTAGTTGTTCTTTCGATATCTGTACACAAGACGAATGGTACCACTTACAGCACTTCCCACATTGTATACCAGGGTTTTTTTTCGATATAAGTTTACTACACGTAGCACATTTTACCATTTTTGCACAATATGTAGTACGCTATAGGGTATTTCGAAAATACACAGTGCGCTCATGCAGTGATACTGTACACGCCCGATCGCTGCGCTTGCGTCAGCCGAACTGAAAGGCAATTTGGGTATCAAAAGGGTGTTGGCACTTCAGACGCCATATATACGTTATTGGATGATGTGATAAGTAAAATTAATGATAAAACGAGAGTTGCAGGGATTTTCCTAGATTTAAGCTCCGCATTGGACACAATTGACCATGAATTACTTCTGACTAAAATGAGTCATTACGGAATAAGAGGAAACGCTTTGCGACTATTCTCTTCCTACTTAAAAAACAGGCGGATGTACGTTGAAATTGACAAAACTCAAAATAATTATAAGGAAATTTATAAGTCCAAAATCGTACGCATATCAACGGGTGTCCCACAGGGATCTATTTTAGGACCTATTTTATTTTTATTATTTATTAATGACTTAATTAATTATTTGAACAAAATTTTACCGGACATTGCATTAGTAATTTTTGAAGATGACACAAATGCCATAGTGGCAGCTAATGACATGGGATCGTTGACAGAAAGGGTAAATACTACGTTACAAGCGTTTCATGTGTGGTTCATGGCAAATAAATTATTTATTAATAGTAAAAAGACTCAAATAATGTTATTTAAAACTACAGCCCGTAACAAAGACACTTTAAATGCTGCCTTAAATGAAGTCGAAATCGAGGTCGTAGCCGAAGTAAAATTTTTAGGTATACATATTGACCAACTGTTAAACTGGAAACCAGAATTAAAAGCAATTGCTGCATCGGTATCATCTGCATGTTACGCTTTGAGATCCCTGAGAAAAGAAATCAGCATAGAACAACTAAAAATTGTATATTTTGCGCTAGTGGAGTCTAAAATCAGATATAGCATACTTTTTTGGGGAAATAGCTATGAATATAATAGTAGAAGAGCTTTCATATTACAAAAACGTGCAATTCGTACCATGGTCCGCATCTCACAAAGGGACAGTTGCCGACAGCATTTTATCAATTTAGGCATACTTACAGTACCAAGTCTATATGTACTGGTACTTTTAAGTAATATGGCCAAAAACATACAAGACTATGAGACAGTAGAAGAACGGCAGATAAGGGAAGGCACCCGTAGACTGGACTTGAAGAATAATAATTTTACCAATTATAACCTAAGAATTGTTAAACACAGTCCACGATACCAGTCCGTAAAATTATTCAACAGGTTGCCTTTAGATATAAAAAGTGCTGTCTACAGTAGCGCTTTCAAAATAAAACTAAAATTTTTTCTATTAAATAAGTGTCTATATGCTGTAGAAGAACTGTAATTTTATTGAATTGTTTGAATTTATTTTTTTTAAATTTTATCAAGATAATCATGGATTGTTAAATTTTATTGGATTTTGTTTATTTATTGATCTGACTTAAACTTTATTATTTTTAATTAATTCTATCAATCTACTTATGCTAATTTATTTTTATTTTTAATTTATTATTTTATTGTTATTATTTAAATTTTTAAGTTGTTGACCATTTTGTCTGAAATTTAGATTTGTTATCTTCGTAATTGATGTTTGTCTTGTTTTGTAATTGTGTAAATTTATATGTAAATTCAGATACAAATCACTTGTTTATGAATAAATGACTATGACTATGACTATGACTATGATGACCCCGAACATGGACATTGGCGAAGCCTTCGAGCAGCTTCGTGAAGTCATCATCTTCCTCAAGCTTTCGACACACAGCCAGCCAGCATCCACGGCTTCAACGGGTATCCTGACCACCAGCATGCAGCGGACACGCATTCCTGATCATCACCCTCAGCCTCAACCTTGGCACAGCACACTGCATTTTCTGCCGGTCAACAAGTAGAGCCCTTCAACCCTCTCCAGATCGACGCCAGCAGTCAGCCTCAACCCAGCGCTGTACAATATCCGACTCTGGAGCACAACGCAGCGCCACCCCGACTCACTGGGGAATCACCGCAGACAGTTCCGACTCACCGTGAACTATGCGGCACCCGGTTTCGACTCACTGGAACCTCAACTGGCCCTGGCAAGCATCGCAAGATACACGACTCAGCCTACTATCGACCTGCGAAATACGCATCACACTGACGTCACGCAAAATCTTGCATCGCGCAATCAGAGTTTACCGCGCGACTTACATATATACAACCTCCCGACATCAATCGTCGGGCAGTAGCCCACCAAACACAACACCCGTCTGGTCGGAGGATCTTCTATGGAGGATGAGTGAACTTAACACCCTGTTCCTCATACCTCTATATGGGTAATATGATCAGACTTTTGGGCTTCTCACGACCCGTAAAAACTGTCAAAGATCCAGGAATGACAGCCGGGACCAACGGCTTAACGTGCTTTCCGAGGCACGGAGGAGTCTCGGTATATAATCGTCCGTGGATGGTCACCCATCCACGGACGAACCCCTAATAGCATAGCCTAACCTGATGGATTGACCCGTGCGGCTTTTATAACTAAGCCACGAGCTCCTAATAAGAAAATAAAGGATATAAATTACGTAAATAAAAATAAAGAAATAGTATATCACGCTCAGCAATCGCGCTTGCAACTACGCGTCCAAACGTTTTCTGCATTGCACATGATTGTCTGGCTTTGCGTTGACGTAGTGCAGTCAATAAAAGAGGTTGGCACGCAGGCAATATACACACGTGTTTGTATGTAGCTGCAGTCACGGCCATAATATGTAAGGGCAAGTTTTGTCTGCTCTTTGCATGATATAATCGGTCTTACCGACTCAGCATTATAATATTGCGACATTCAGCCATCTTCTTTACATGTCAGACCGAATTTTGTTTGTCATCAAATAATTGTAATATACTCGTAGTTACCTACCTACTCACAGTTAGTTGGTATATTGATGCAAGCGCTACTGCTGAGCATGAGGTCCTGGGTTCGATTGTCGGTCGGATAAAGTTTTATTGAGTTTTTCCATTAGGAATTTCTCAGTAGCAACTCAGAGTTTGGATGTTGGTGGTGCAACCACGTGCCCCGGAAAGCACGTACAGCCGTTGTTTCTGGCGACTGATCTCAATTTGCCTTCCTATCGGACTATGAGAATGAGGGAATAGGGAGTGCACCTGTGTTTTCGCACACACTTGTGCACTTTATTTTATTTTATTTGAGTTTTATTAATACGTTAAAAGGAAAGTGGAGCTCGTGGCTAAGTAATAAAAGTCACACGGGTCGATTCATCAGGTTAGGCTACGCTTGTCGGGGTTGGTCCGTGGATGGGTGACCATTTTTACATACCGAGACTCCTCCGTGCCTCGGAAAGTACGTTAAGCCGTTGCTCCCGGCTGTCATTCGTGGATCTTTGACAGTCGGTATGGGTCGTCAGAAGCCCGAAAGTCTGACAACCAGTCTTACCAAGCAGTGTCGTATTACCCAGTAACTGGGTTGTGGAGGTCAGATAGGCAGTCGCTCCATGTAAAATACTGGTATTCAGCTGCATCCGGTTAGACTGGAAGCTGACCCCAACATAGTTGGGAAAAGGCTAGGCAGATTGATTCATAATACGTTAAAAGAAAAACTTAATAGAAATGCAAGCATCTTAATTTAACCTTAAAAACATGAAAAAAGCCGCAGTTTCCTATTGAAGCTCCGATTCCTTCGTTAAACTCACGATCATCACGAATGAACGAGCGAAGCTGCGGTTTAGTCCCGAATAAATTACCAATAGGTACTCGACCATGAATGATCCTCAAACTGGCCAAAGGCCATTGTGCAAAATTAAATGTCATTTATAACGGACACTTAGCAATTTTCCTTTTTGTAAAAAAAATCCGTCATAAAAGGTTTACAGCGGGTCTGCGGCGGTTCGTTTGCTGAAACAAAAATTTCCGGGCCCGTGCGTGTAGCTAACAGGGATTATGAGTTGAAACATTGCTGCAGGCCGGAGTAACGGCCTTATTTACTGCAAGTGTGCACCTCGATGTCCTTCGTAAGTGACGTTAGGGGCAATTGCACTGAGTGCTGGGTCGGATTAATGCAATTTAGACATGAAACTAAATTAATAAAAAATGGGCGTGTAATAAAGTGAAAACAAAACCAACATCAATCCGCCAAACTGTCTGTAAGCGTACGAATATTTTCAAACTTCCTATCTTAAACAAAGTCGTTCAGATCTCCGCTTACTCCGATCGGTCTCTAAACTAATCGCAATCACAAAACTTGCAAGTCATCTCCAACAGCTCTGTGCCTCTTTTGGAACAACAATACATCTCTCAAATGTCCTTTTTGTAACGCTACGAGTGTCCCTTTATAGCACAACTTTGTAGTTTAAACAACAGTTAGATATACGCGTTGTTTTGTTCGAAAATATT
Source organism: Dicycla oo (assembly GCA_948252095.1). Taxonomy (NCBI): domain Eukaryota; kingdom Metazoa; phylum Arthropoda; class Insecta; order Lepidoptera; family Noctuidae; genus Dicycla; species Dicycla oo. Next base: position 23,782,529 of record OX411714.1, read on the forward strand.
GATCAAACTTATCTAAATAATGTAATGAAAATTAAACAATAATTGTTTATAGGAATCTGTAATTACGTGTGTTGGTATATTATTATTACGTATCAATAATTAATTATTTAGGACTGTAGCCGTATTTTCCGCGATTCCGGTGCAATATTGGTTTTATGCAATAGTAGGCAGCCACACACAATTGTGAACAACAAACTAATACCTAAGTAATTAAACTTCCATTAAAAAAAAAAAAAAAAACTCAACGGTTAATGGAACCATAATTTTTGGCCTGTTCTATTCTTAGAGAATGAACCATACCACCGTCATAACACGAACTTAAATCGAGCTCTAATTCCGTCGAGGCCTCGCAAATTACAAACACCAGGCCTCCCACATAAATCCAACCTTTTCAAGTTAATAAAAATGATTTAAGCACGCATTAAAAGGATCTTTTTCCCGCTGAGAACACGGAATTTATAATGGTAATAACTTGGCCGATTGTCCCGTAATTACGTGTTGTACATAGAAATGTTCACAGCGATACGGTCGCCGGCAAGGGTTAACGTTTACAAAAGACTTGATAATTATGATCGTTGGGAACAAATTCCGTGACTGCGTTTCTCGCGGCTTCCGAAGCATTTTAATTTCGCTGATTAATAACTGGGATATAAAAGTTGTGTTAGGCACAAACAATAGTGGGTGGTTATATCGTGGGCCGTAAACAGTAGAAGCCTGTCCCCGGATATATCCGAAAGAAAATACTGCCGACCGTTCAACGTGCGAGTGCCGACTTCCACTTGCTTCAGTTGGTTTTATTGAAAATTATTGTGGCTAACCCGACAAAGGGAATCTTTGGAAATCCCAATATTTTTACTGGAATGCCTACAATTTATAAGGATGAAATCAAAATCTTTTAAGCTAGGAATAAACTTGTGGGAACTTCCTAAAAGGAACCTGACATGACTCTTGTTGACTTACAGTAGATACCAGTAAATCCTCACGATTCCTATAGATATAGGTAGGTACTTACTACTTACTCAACTCATTGCTAAAGCTGATGGCTGACAAGTGAATGGTTCACTCAAGTGAATTTATTTTTTGTTTTATTCCATGTTCACACGACACCAACAAAATTAACTAGCTCTGCCCGCGACTTTGTTCGCGTGGAAGTCACTTTTCCCGCCCGGGCCGTTACTTCGTTTTCGCTTAACATTCTTTTTTTTTTTTCTTTTTGCTTGACTCCTAAGGCTTGTAGCATGATGTTACTTTCCTCAAGAATTGGGCTTATATAAAATGCAAAAAGAATTTTTCAAATCCTAGGTAGTTACAGTGATTAACGCATTCAAACATAAAAACAAACAAACTCTTCAGCTATGTTATATTAGTATAGATAACCGTTCATCTGCTCCTTGCATTTCCATTTTTCGATCATTTGGTAGGCAAGTGTTTTTACTTTTGATTCCTGTTGTGTACAAACGTTTCACTTCGAGTAAAACATGTTGGCCGAATGAAATACAACAAGTGTATTATTACAAAAAAAAAAATTAAGCAAGCTTTTATTAGTCTGGATATCATATAGGACCAGAGTCCTTGTCTAATGGACCGATTAAGTTGAAATTTGGTACACGTATGTATGTCTGTGACCGAAACATGGACGTGTAACGTAAATAAATGAATTTTAAATATGGGGGTCAATTTTAGGGAAAAATAAGAAAAAAAAATGTTTTGCAAATTATACCGTGTGACATATCAAATGAAAGGTCTTATGGTGAGGGTCTCAAATATATTTTTTTTATAATTCTATAATAAATCATTTTAAAGTTATTTAAGAAAATAGACGAAAATTGACCCCCCCCCCTCTTATCTCCGTAAGTACTGAGCCTAAATTTTTGAAAAAAATACAAAAAATAGTTCAATACCTATAGATTACAGAAAAACCTATAAGAAGTCGATGGTCTTAACACAACATGGTAAACCTCTCAATATTGTGTAAACGTCTCGTATAAACTTAATAGGTTGGGGAAAAAGTTTCTTCGCATTTTTTAAGAAAATTCAAATCATTTTTTAATATAGTTTATTTACATTTAACTAAAGTATGTAGGTACCAATTTGTTCAATAACTTTTTGCCATCTTGTAGGTAGGGACATGATCCCATTGCTATAGAAATTTTGGGACTTCTGGTCAAAATACCGCGACAAGTGGTTTTGGCAGTCCTCTCGTGATGTTAACCTGACACTGCCTAAAGAATTCTGAAGAGACCGAAACAGGTGGAAATCTGAAGGTGCAAGGTCAGGACTATACGGCGGATGCATTAACACCTCCCAGCCAAACTCTCTTAATTTTTGCTGAGTGGCTAAAGATGTGTGAGGTCTAGCGTTATCATGATGAAAAACCACACCCCTTCTGTTGATTAATTCCGGCCGCTTTCTCTCAACTTCTTGCTTTAATCTCATCAGTTGTTCGCAGTAGAGTTCAGAATCGATGGTCCTGCCTGGTGGTAACAGCTCGTAATGAATAATGGCCCTTCCAATCCCACCACACACACAGCATCACCTTGTTGCGAGTTAACCCGGGTTTCGCCACAGTCTGTGAAGCCTGACCGGCCTTTGACCACGACCTTTTTCGCACGTTCTTGTCATACGTGATCCACTTTTCATCACCAGTTATCAGCTTCTTCAAAAATGGTTCGGTTTCATTACGTCGTAATAAAGAATCACAAATGAGTACACAGTTCATTAGTTTTCTTTCAGTGAGCTCGTGAGGTACCCAAATGTCGAGCTTTTTTGTGTACCCAGTTTTTTTTCAAATGCGCCAAAACTATTTTGTGGTCAATTTCCAGTTCTTCAGCTACGTCGTAACTACTGATATGCCGATCTTGCTCCACTTTTTCAAAAATGGCATCCATTTTATCAGTAATAGGGCGACCAGAGCGACGTGCATCTTTGACATCAAAATTTCAGGATTTGAAAACGCTTAAACCAAACTTGTGCTACTCTCACAGACACTACACTAGGTCCATAAACATCGCAAATTTTTTTCGCGGCTTGCGTTGCATTTTTACCTTTTTTGTAGTAAAATTTTAAAATGTATCGAATTTCTTCATTAGATTCACTCATCTTGACGGTACGAAAAACAAATGAAAATCACACATTTTCCTAATTTGAATTTGGAATTATGTTCTTTAAAATTTAAACTATATGATACCAAAACCAGCCAAATAGTATAGCCAAAGAGATTTTATTACAAGTTCATACATACTATAATGCGAAAAGACTTTTTCCCCAACCTAATACATTTGTCCATAGTTAAACAAAAGAATCCAACCCACATTAGGTGTAATGTGGGTTGCATCCTTTTCGTTTAACTATGGACATTTGTAGTTGGAATGTATGGGAGAACATGTTTTTCAACTACAATGTTAAGTTTGTTCTTGGGATTAATTCATCTCCACACTCTCCACACTCCCGATCCGCAGCAGGCGAACTAGGCGTCGGCGGAGGGCGGACAACGCCCTCTTCCAGCCCCCGTAAATAGGTCCGGAGGGACGGCGGACTCGGGGACGTCCGCCGCCCCTCATCCAGCAGGACCCGAGGCGGCGGCGCGTAGTGTTCCACGCGCGCCCCTAATGGACGTCGCAGGGGGAGTTTCACACCTCACTCCCCCCGCGGGCCTGAGGTGGCCCGCAAAGGCAGGCCGGCACTAACCGGGGATCGTGGAAGGCGCACAAGTTCCCATGATCCCCGGTCCAAGTGTGGGAAGGGAACACCGGGGTGGTTTTTAGTCAGTAAGAGTCTGACAGACCCCTCCGCTCGCCCCAGGGCGGAGGACATCCATGAGGACTTTCCACCCCGGAACAAAAAAAAAAAAGGTGTAATGTGGGTTGGATCCTTTTCGTTTAACTATGGACATTTGTAGTTGGAATGTATGGGAGAACATGTTTTTTAACTACAATGTTAAGTTTGTTCTTGGGATTAATTCATCTCAACTACGGAACCCTTCATTGTGCGTGGTCTCCGACACGCTCTTGACCGGGTTTTTTTACTGAGTTCCTGTGGCCGCCTACCGGCTCCATCATCAGATCAGCTCGATGGTACCAAAATATGCATTGTCACCGATTTAACATACGTATGCCAAATTTCAGCTCAATCGAACACCGGGAAGTGGGTCAAATTTAACTTGCAAATTTTGAAAAGAACAACTTACTTACATACGAACATTGCAAGTTAAATATAAAAAAAAGCTTGTAAAACGGAACAAAAGTATAGCGTCAGTTATCTGCTTGAATGACATGCTGTTGTATCATCATGACTATTCATGACCACAGTTTACAACCCAAAATCCCGGAATAACTTACCTCGCAGATAATAATTCAGATGGGTCAGGCTCAGATTGAAAGCACTCTGATAATAAATGACCCTCGTAATGCGCTCGACATAAATTCACCAAGGTAGGTAATTGTCCAAATCACTGTCAATCTCTAATGACAATACCGTTTGTCCTCCTGATAGAGCCATTAATATCACGTTTCAACTTAAAACTGGTTTAATATTATCGTGTTTCTGAGCTGTGGCCGTAGAAATAGGTCACACATGACATATGTAGGTATTGTATTATATTACGTACATTCTCTTGTCGTGGCTTGGGAGCACTACTGATATGAGAAGACACGTCTAAAATTAAATCTAACCTTAAATCGATGGTTAGGAAACAGGCTTGGAATACGTGTACAACCTTTCTCGTTGTTCATCAAAGCTGTAATGTCTTCTAATTAATTTTTATTTCACTTATTTAAAATAACGAGTCCTACTAATAGTTTGTTACAAAATGCATGTGTATTTTTAGTCATTACTTTTAACCGTTTAAACATATTTAATTCTAAACTTTATACTTTTTCAAAGACCGTAGATGGGCCGTAGATTTTGCCACTCTCATCGAATGAAAAAAATATATCATAAAAATCAAAGTATATTGTTGAGACGGTACGGTATTAGATTATGTAATTCTCAAACACTTAGAATGTATTCTTAAGGTGTTTTTGGTCCACACACTTGGCATTATAAAACTTTTTCCTTTTTTTAATGAAATAGACTTTCATTTATTAATTTTACTATCTGAAATGTCTCAAAGTTAAGCTCGTTGTGGTTTTCATGTCTTTAAATTCCTACGTGATTTCTTTCAATTTATATATCTATATTTATCAAAATATATATCTATATTCCACATCGCCTGACTCACCAAAAAGCGGTCATCTCTTGGTTCTGTGCATCGTTTTCTTCCCGAACCGGGTCTTCTTTTGACCGAACCGGTCTCTTGATGCCGTTGCTAAGAACAGTTGAAAGACTCACATTTAGCCGCTGAGACACGTAAGTTTGCGAACAACCTTCTTCATGTAGGGCTATAATTTTACCGGCCCTTATCGCTTTATCAGTCATATCAAAAAGTGGTATTTAATGTAAAAAGAAAGATTAAATTGTAGAAAATATCCAAAAAGTTTTAAAATTTTAGTAATCAGTAAAAAAATCGTTTCAGCAATTCGCGCCATTAGTAAAGCAATTTCACAATAATCCACAATAATCGTTATTTTTCTTTTGTTAATGTCAAAACTTAAATTTAGAACGTAAAGAATCATGCCAGGATGCTTCAAATAACATGCCACTACATCGTCAAATTAATAAACCCTCTTTCTTGTTCTTCTTCATTGAAGTAGAGAAAAAAATCTAAAGTGCCCGTTTTTTTTTTTGCAAAACAGTTTAGTAGTTACAAACTAAGTATTTTAATTTTTCAAAATAAAATTATAACTAAATTAAGTACTCTACTATTATGAAACTGCCATGTTATTTTGGAGTTTTTTTTTTTTTGTATTATAATTTTGTATACTCTTCTCGTCGTCAAAATCGAGGACGACTAAATACTACTAAATGAGAGAAGAATTGGAGATTATTTCATGTTGAATTGTTAAAATTCGAGATAACTTATATGTCAAGTTAGGGTTTGTCAAGGAAATATCAAGTTTGACAGAACGAGTCGTGGCGCCGCTGTCAGAAAACGAGAAAAGTGATGCGCTTTGTTAGAAAATTACACGCGAGAGTGAATCACGTGTATCATATTATTAGCCCTGCTGGAGTCTGTCCATAGGTACACGCGTCTGTCGAAATCCACTGCCGACGCAGTAGATTTTCGTTGTGAATTTTAAATTGTGAAAGAAAACTACGCGCACCCATCCGCATTCTTTGACATCCGCGGCCCGCGTGCACTCGAGTGGTGGAAGAATTCGTCTAGGAACTGTCGTAGGTGGCCATAATCATCGATTTTTTTTTCCAGATATTGCATTACTCAGGAAACTGAATATGTGATAATCTGTTGATGCCATATCTGGTGAATAAGGAGGATGAATAATTATTTTCCAAGAAACCTCCAATAATTTGTGTTGCACTATTCTCGCGATATGTGGTCGAGCGTAGTCGTGTAAAAAGAAAATTTTGTCGTGGTCTGGCCGTTTACGCTCGATTTCAATTTTTAATCTTTCCAGATAGTTACAGTAGAGTGTGGCCATCATGGTAGTATTTGTAGGAAGAAGGTCCCAATATATGACTCCATGAACATCCCACCAAACGCACAACATCACTTTTTCGCGTGAATTTTTTTTTTAGGGTTGGTTTCCGGGTTAATTTAGACCTAGCCATTGGCGCTTGCGCGCGGGTATGGTTAATACACATGACCCACTTTTCATCCCCAGTAATTAGATGGTCCAACCAGTACGGCGAAAAGATAGAAGTTGTGTACAGACGTCTATGCGATACTGGAGTTGTCATTGAGTCAACTCATGAGGTATCCAAAAATACTATATGTAGGTACCTATTTCCTAATTCGTGTAATTGTCGTTCTATTGTGGTATGAGAACATTTGAAAAGAATAGCCAATGTACGCAACGAAATCCTGGGATCTGTCAATAAAGGACTTTAATTCATTTATATCTATTTCCACTGGCCGACTCAACTACACGTTGAGTGATCAGCCCAGGCGCCACTACGAAATCGGATAAACCTTTTTTTTTTTGTTGTAGTCGCCGATACGGCATGAGGAGTTGGCATATGTTCCGCACAGCTTTGGCCGCTGAATGTCCAGATTGGTATTATAGTAAAGTAAATAATACCTAACGTGCGTTTTAATATCTTCCATTTTCATGTAGTTTTTACACATCGACTCTCAAACTACGACTGAGACGAACAAGTGCCGCTCTCGGTTTATATACCATCGACCGTAGAATGTTCTAGATGATTCACGAAAAACTAGATAACATTTACTAAACGCTCATTATTTGTGTGACAACCCAATATTATAAAAATAAGTTTTTCATAAGTCGAAAGTTGTTATCCAAGTAACCCTAGTATCAAAGTAACCCCTGTTTACCGTACCCATCCTTAAAAAAGTAACCAAGTTCGTATTATGTTATTATTGAAACGTTAGGATGCTTTATGGAAGAAAAATATTTTTTCAGCATTTTCCGTTATCGTGCTTTTACTTGGTATCCATTTTCTCCGAAAAATTAATTAAAAGTGTTGATTTGCGCACATAAATGAATATTTCGGAAGAACATTGACGAAAACTGAAAACGAAAATAACAAGCATAACTAGTTATAATAAGGTCCCATAATAAAAGATGCTGCAAATCATGTATGCTATCTAATTTAAAATGAATTTAATAATGCTTCGTTGTGTTAAACTGTAACAAAAATATTTTCTTCTCCCGACGACGTATGAACGTAGGTATTAAAAATAAATGAGATTTTCCGAAACTAAATTATGGAAGTAAAATGTTATTTTCATATTTGCATAATCTTTACATTATGAAGATGAAATTCACACAACGATGATACTTGCAACCATTCCGGAGACTATGAGTAATGGCATAATGAGGCATTAAAAAGATTTTTCTAAAATTTACTCCTTTCTGGGATGGATTCTGATTAAATAAATGAGTTCCTTTTGCTGACTAAGTATACCGATTTGTCAGGAGAGAAATTTTCCATTATGTTATAATAATAAAAAATAACATAGGTACTTATTTATTGTTACAAGTATATATCAATCGTTTCCTTTTACAAAAACGTACAAATTAATGTGGCTTTAAAAAAAAATCTTCATAATGTATTGTAAAAGTACTTTATTGTTGTATTGTTAGCATCATAACAGTAATCATCATTGTTTTTAAGATTGAAATGAACGGCTTGCCATCACACAGATAAACCTTGAGAGATTTTCGTTGTATGGCTATAACCAATTGTAAAATAGGCTTTGAACATGTTTTTTCATGTTTTGCACATAAATAAATAGTTTGCGCGCAATACATAAAATCAGCCTCTAACGTTCCCATTGCTGGGACACAAGCCTTCTCTCTCAAATGCCGCGTTCCCACGGACCGTCCAGGCCCGTCGAGGCCCGGGCCTGTCGAGGCCTGGCGCGGCCCGTGCCGATCATTCCACGGATCATCTCATACATTCGATCGGACGGACGACGATAGGCCACCGCAGGCCGACTGTTCCCACGGCCTGTCGGCCTGACCTGGTGCACTCTGGCTTGTGAGAAAGCGGCCCGTGGGACCACGGCATAAGAGGGAGCGGGGCCAGTGCGGGTTGGGGATGTCACATGCCTTCGAATTTTTGCTTCTAGGTCATGACGGTTTCCTCACGATGTTTTCCTTCACCGCTTTAAGAGCAGTGGTGATAAATTACACAAAGTAATGTGCCTACCTGGGTTCGAACCCACGGCCACGACGTAAGTCGGGGCCGTTACCACTGGTCCACCATTGTACGCATCAAACTAAATGCATGGCATTAGAGATTACTACTTAATAGTCATGGAACAGGGTTCAAACTAAAAGCAGATTTGCGTGGGCACAAACATTCCCAAATACAATATACTTAACAAAAAAATGGTGGGAAACGATGGTACCCAAATTCGTGTCAGCGGTTATTAATTACATGATTTATCCAATACTTACTAATAGTTTCTATAACGACCTCAAACAAAATAAACTCATTTCCATTTAAAAACATTAATATTTCCATCTACGTACAATATAATTTCTAGTGGCTACAATGTTCCATCAGTCCTCAGTAGATTTGATCAGCATTCGATAATAAACTAGATCTATACTCAGTAAAACCCTTTCACTGATAAGGGTAAATTAACGGGATAATCTATTTATGTTCGGCGCAAATAAATATGGCTCTTCTGTATTTTTCCTTTTTGTTTCGCACGATACGACATGATAACAGTGTGTTACATACCCTTGTATCATACCCAGGGGAATCATTTCTGTCTGATTGTGTTGGATGATTTTAATTTTTGACGTAGATACCTACGTCATAGTCCTACGGTTACGAGTTTTGGCATGTTGATAACGTGTGACGTGCCGTTATCACGTCGGTTGGTTCACATATTTTACATATTAAAAATAAATCATTATTCCAATTTAACATAACATTACGCCTTGTTTCCCAGAAAGGTTAGGCAGAGGTGTACCTATAGTAAACCCACATTTCGCCAGTCATGTTTATGTCCCATGTAATAGGGGGCGAGCCTATTGCCATCTACCGGGCACAAATCCAGACTCCTGGCTGCTACGGACAAATTCCAGATAGAAAAACCCAATAACACTTTGCCAGACGGGAATCGAACCCAGGACCTCATGCTTAGCAGTAGCGCTTGCGACCACTAGACCAACGAGGCCGTCAACGTTTTTATTACGTATTTCAAATGCCCTAAAAACCACTTACATACAGCAACAGAGCACAGTTGCCAAAAGCTAATAGTGTGTTAGCAAAGCGGAAATGAAAAAGCCATGTATAAACAAAGTAGCAAACAGCGAACCGAAAAAGCAGTCCTTATAACAAATTCACAGTGTTCCAATTCGAGCAACAAATATAAAATGGACGTTATTCCCTCCCGTACTTAGTATTTAGCCCATTTCATGTAATAATATATTATATTTATTTAAATCAGATACAGTGATCCATATTTATGTTAGTAGGTTTACTTAAAATTATGTTAGTAAAAAATGATTAAAATACAAACTACATTAACCATAAAAACAATAGCCATGTTACCAGGAGCGCATATTAGGCGGGTAACTTTTCGACCGTGTCCCGTAAGTGACGTCCTCTTCCAACACAAACTATTTGCCAAGTGATCCGTGCTTATTGGAAACAAACGTGCGGGCGGTTGCTTGTGGACACTTCCACGAATCTACCCGCAACCTCGTATTACACGGAAATTGTTTGAATTTAAAACTGTCCCCAATCCCCATCAGTCTTGGTCCGCTCACCGCAGAATTTAATTGTCTAATGTTACTTAACAACTGCATTCTATTTAGTCCAGTTTTCCTATTAGTTGTTGTGTCGTCTTTCTAGGGTGGTTCCGCGGAAGTAGGTACTTTTTATTCGAAATTTATTTTAATCGCGCAATAATTCATCTGCTCTTAAAAATGATATACGACTTTGCAGATCGTAGTTAAACAGGATTTCTGTAGCGTAAAACGAATATTTGTAGTTTCTCTACAAAGTGTTGGTAGTTGTGAGGACTTTTTGTAGTGAAAACTTCTTTAGGCGCGTTGAGCGATTTTTGGTAGGAGGAAATCTTACGGGTTCGCTTCACCGCGTCATCACTACACCGACATGCGATATGCTATGTTTTACGTTTAAGTTTTCACTTCTGTCGGCAGTTCCCATCCTATTATTTTAATAAAGCTGAATCAGAACAACAGCAAACAAATCTATATATTTACTTATACAGAAAATAAATATATATATTTCAATTACGATCCCCCCGATGCGTATACGGTGAAGAACTAAAGACGCAAAGCCTTAAAACAGATTCGTGAACATATCGATATAATAGGTACCTATTGGCAGTACAGTACGGTGAGAATTGTCACATAAGTGGAAACTGGATCTAGAAACGAATGAGATATTCCAATCACAGGTCGTAAAAATTAACTGCGGGTAATAGATTTCGATGCGTTGGTAAGGTATAAACAAGCACTCTATACAAGCACTATTGCGATCTTCCGAACCGCTGCGCCACATATTTTTTCCAAACATTTTGGGCTCATAATATTCTAACGCTGGCTTTGCTGGTTTGAAAGCAGTGAACAAAGGGAGCCTATCCGTACTGTGTAGGTACACACGACTTATACATATACACAAATATTTTCAGTATATTCAACATATTTTCAGTCGACCCATTTGGACTTGGACATAAACTATACGACAAAGAGATACGAAGAAAAGAAACTTGGAGACAGAGAGTAAAGAAACCCAGTTGACGTCAACATCGCTTTTTAGGTTTCATTACTTCAAAAGGAAAAAACGGAACCCTTATAGGATACCTCGTGTATCTGTCTCTCTGTCTGTCCGTCTGTCACAGCCAATATGCTCCGAATCTAATGGACCGATTAAGTTGTTTGGTACACGTAAGAATTTCTGTGACCCAAACATGGACGTGTAACGTAAATAAATGAGTTTTGAATATACTCGTAGATGTCAATTTAGGGAGCAAATAAAAAAAAGTTTTGCAAATTGTAGGTACCGTGTGCCATATTAAATAAAAGGGCTTACTGTATGTGTCTCAAATATATCTTTTTTTTTAATTTTAAAATAAATTGTTGTGATAAGAAAATATACGATTGACCGTCCCTTATCAACGAAACTACTGATCCTAAACTTTTGAAAAAAAAAATCGGAAAATATTTATATACCTATATACATAGATTACAGAAAACCTATAAGAAGTCCATGGTCTAAGAATAACATGGTAAATCTCTAAATATTTTGTGTGATAGTTGTGGAATATTATTATTATTATATTATTATTATTTTGCGTACATACTTACATGCAGTTGGAATGTATGGGAGAACATGTTTTTCAAAATGTTAAGTTAGTTTTTGGTATAAATTCATCCAAACTACGGAACCCTTCATTGTGCGTGGTCCGACACGCAATGGCCGGTTTTTTTTAATCAAACACTTGAAAACGCTAGTGTACACGTGAATAGCGAGCAATGAATAATAGACCGATGGTGAACACAAAAGAAGCATCTTTCAGCTTACTCAACGTTTATTAATCGGTTCAAATTCTTGAGCACAGCCCTCTTGACCGAGATGTTTGACGCTCGCAGTAAGCCGATCAGCACTTTATCCCGAAGTTCCTTGTGTACCCACGTAATTGCCTGTAATATTTTAATAAGCCTCCGAGATAACAATTTCTGCGTAATGTGACTCTTAAATTTGGGAACCCTTAAACAGATATTAAACGAATAGCAGTTAGGTACTAATTTAACGTTATTATGCGAACAGGATATTAAATGTTTATTTAAGTAGCTTTTGTATTATGAGTTGTGGACTTATATAGGAATTGTTAGACGAAGTATTTGTTAAACAAAGGTCGTCTTCGGGAAATTCTGTAGCCTTCAAGCCTTTTATTACGGACCTAGTTTTTGCACACAACACCGCCCACGAAGTGAGGTTGCGAGATTCCTTTTACATTAACAACAAATTAAGACACGTCTTTCTAAGTAGGTATATACCTATTCATTCTATATATATACCAACCGCTACGCACCGCTATAAATGATAAATAAATGATAAATGATGATAAATGATTTTTATTTCTGTAAGTAGGTTTGTACAAACACTTTTACAAGTCAATATTTTTTTTTAAACTAGATGAGGTCGGCATTTCCTATCTGACTACTCTGAGAAGAAAGGCCGAAACAAACTCAGAGGTCACAGTCTCTTATAAAGTCCAGACATAATCTTGGTCACTTCATGTGAAGACCATGTAGATTGGTGTCTGAAATGGTCTTTTGAGGAAAGAACCACACAGATTGAGAGGACCTGTCCAGTCAGTGCACGCATTTGTCAGTAATGTATGTGAAGATCTATATATTGCTGCAATCATGACGTTCCGCAAAAATACTGGAGATAGAACTGTTCTGAGCCCTAAAAACAACGTTGCTGAAAAACATCCTCATAAATAAGTATGAGATAATCTGAACGACGACGAGACTATAACGACCAAATTATTGACTTTTTAAGAAAAACTAAAACCTGTTTGTCCTTTTAGACTTTTCCTTTAAAAAAGGTTAATAATAGGCGCATGGCAGCTATGAAGTTATTGGAACTAGGGAGGGAACACCAGAACGGTGATTGATATTATACGTATTATCATCACTGCCGAAAGCGAGTATACGACTGCACGTCACTACGGGAAGCGCGGGGACGGGTGTGGGGTGCGGGCGCCGAAACCGAATTCCTGTCATGCGCCTAATTGTTTTGGTCAAGTAATAAGGCATCAAACAAAAAGTTAAATTAGATAGAAAAACATAGGCAGTCATGGGGACTGCTGACCGAAGTGAAAACTTGACAGCGCAACAGGAGCATGTCGCACGTCGGTGACGCGAACTCATAAGATTGTCTCCTACCAAAAATCGCTCAACGCGCCTAAAGAAGTTCTCACTTCAATAAAACTTAAATCGATTGTAACAAGTGAGCTTTTGTACAAAGGCTGAATAAACGAATGCGTTTATCCGGCAATCCTCTTAACTTCACCCTGAAGGCGGTGGCGGGATGCGTTCCCTTCCATTTATCCCATTTAACATACGAGTAGGTTGCGAATCATCGATAACCGACATTATTTCCGCATTTCTTTATACATTTCATAGTAAACAGCTTTTGATCAACAAAGGACTTTTTGGAAAAGGGCTTTCATAATGAATCGTTAAACAATGTATGAAGCAGAGGGAATAATAAACCAAAAAATGTTGTGAAAATGCTCGTCTTTTAAAAAATGGGTCCTCAACTCCAGGGAAAATGTAAGCTCATCCTAATTTATGGAAAATTGTGTGTTACTGTGAGTAGGTAGACATAACTCCTTAATATCCATATGCTTGCACAGCCAATTCAAATAAGTTTTCTCATTTTCTTTTTACCGGTTACCTTGGTACATTTAAAATGTAAAGTTACTTTATTCCCCCATTTTAGTATATAACTGTCCCATAGACGAGCAGCTAATTTACAGCCGCGTTCGCATTTTAATTAAAGGGGTTCCGTTATTTCAACACCACTCGAAATGTGTAGTAGGAACGAATTTCTGGAATAAAATGTTATTGCGAGATTCAAACAAACAATCACACCGTAGTGAATGAATAAGTACACGAAACCTCTCAATACTATTCGCGGAATTTAATCAAGGTGGATATTCAATGCCAAAACAAAGGATTTAAACCTAAAACTGTCAGTGCTGCAAAACAGTAAATACCGCAGGGCTGACACACAGCGCGGAATTTGAACGCGTGCGGCACCGAACAGCGCGAGCACGGCTGATCGACTGCCTCTGTCAACACTCACCACAGATCAGAGGGACGAACCGCACTGTAAATATGTAAAGTGGAACAAAGCCCAGCCCGAGGTTATTTTATTGGAATCACACTTCCGATGGCGCTGTATTAACTAAGAGAGTCTACAGAATAGAATGCTGAAAAATCTCTAAAAGTCGCACATTCACGAAAAGGTCACTGCATACATAAGGGAGCCAATATGAGAGCACTGTCGGCGGGCGGAGAGCTGAGTGTTATGCCCAGGCTACACGAGAAAGAAAGAAAGATAAGAAGAAAAAGTATTTATAAGGCTCGTACATGAATAACACAAACTATCTTAGAAAATAAATAAAGTTCTTTACGAGGTCAAAAGGTATAATATATCTCAGCTTTTGGCTAGTTTTTATAGCTATGATAGCATAATAATAGTAGTAAGCTAGCAAGCTAGTATCCCTGGCCTCGTGTCCATAGATATATCCTCGTGTGTACAGAACTGTCTTCATTTTTAGGCTAGTAAGCTACTGAGAAAAGTGGTGGAAAGCTAGTGAAAGCTAAAAAAGTAGTTGGTAGTTTAATAGGGGTTGATTTTACTATCCCTATTTGTGTACTAGTCTCGTGGTCTGCGAGGCTAGTAACCAATCGTATCACCTTACTCCACGGACTAATACCCGGAGCAACACGAGGCTAGTTTTTCAGACTAGGATAGTAAAAAAGTGTTACTAAGCTAGCACGCAACTCACTATTACATTGATTTTACTACTCTGGCCTGTGTATTAGCCTCGTGTGAGGATCAATCGAATCATTTTACTCCAAGGCCTATGTCATAGCAATGCAATGTGACTTCAAATTTTCTAGCATCGTTTAAACAACTCCAGGATGTGCCAAGCCAAGATAGTTAGCTGGACATTACTTGCTTGCTATCCTAGATTAAAAATCTAGAATTGTGTAACGTGGGCATTACGTAAAGTAGTGAGTTTACGTTAGAGGGGCGCGCTCGCCGCCCGGCCCGGAGCCCGGCGTCGAATTCTCTCAGCCACTTGCATACATATACTTTTCCTTAGGTTCAAAAATCAACGTAAGTGAACGCTGAGTAATTTACAAGGTGCACAACCTCTTAAGGGGTCATTGTACTCATAATTATGAACAACTTTAAGTATGGGGCCAAATCTGAAATCGCAAAAAAAATTCAACAGTTCCGTACAGTTATGCGAACATAGATGAAGGGAACAGTTGATTTTATTTTTAGCGATTTTTGTATCTGAGATGGGTTTGCTCTTGACTCAACTCGTAGTCTAGGTCGGAGGCGGCAGAGACAAAGTCGACGATGGAGTGAGCTTACCCAGCTTGGTCCCATAGTAAAAGTTGTTCATAATTATGAGTACAATGACCCCTCAAGCGCTTGTGCGTTAATTCCGGGACATGTTGTATAGATATTTGCTTCAACATTATTAGAATCACACGTCACGCGTGTAAGTCAATCCTAGCAAAGCCTCATAATATCGAGATTTTGTTTTGACAGATACTCGTAATTAGTTCCTCATGTGTAAACAACATGCCCCATTTTTTTATTTGTATTGTATTATTTGTATTTACGCTACTGAAAATAGTATTTGCAAGTGTAACAGTAGCTCAACAATCCCTGCGGTGGATGCCCACATCGATTCACTGGACCATAGTTCTACAATATGTGAACATAAAACTGAAAAACGTTTCAACCTTTTATTGCAAAGATGATAAAAAAACAACTGACTGAATAAAACAACACTACAAAGTGAAAAATAAATTTAATTTCGGAAGCTTTGTTTGTCTTTGGTTTTGTATTTTCGTTTTTTGCCACCGACTTCCGAAAATATAGTTATTTTTCACTTTGTAGTTTTTTTTAGAGGTCGGTTGATTTTTTTTTTCTTTGTAAAAAAGTTTTTATTTTTCACTTTTCAGTTCTGGTACCTACCCCACACACATTTGAATACCATTACCTACAAAAGAATTTGGAACATCATCTACATAAAAAGTGGGAAAAATACGTATTATTGAAGCTAACTGAAAAACTGCCCAAGCAAAGTTAATAATTTTACATGGGACCAACTTCGATATAGGTATATTCTCCCGAATAAAACCAGAATCTTTTATATCGGACTACTCTGTAAAAAGTTATGCGTGGTCTTACATACATAAAAAAAAAACAATATACGTGTCGACATGAGAAACTCCTCCTTTTTTTCGACGGTTAAAACTGTATCTGTATTTAGAGCCACCCAATGGAGTACCGCATAATTTTCTATTTACCCACACTGAAAAGATCTATAAAATTTATTTAAAAAGCAAACTCTGAATATTCTTATTTAAGCCGTCGTCTTTTTCTGCGATTCAATCTGCAGTAACTTTTCATCATGGCAGGTTTAGCAGAATAAAGAGGGCCATTCTTTTTCAAAAGACATGATTATGTGGTAAAAGAAATCACGAGAAAACTGTATCAGGCGGAAGAATGCTGGGTAAAGTTTGGTGTGCTCTCTGACGCAGACATGTTGGAGTTGGGAAACAGAGTAAACAAACTTATATCAATGGAAACAACAAGTGTAATGCTGGAATGATTCTAATCAGGTCTGCCAGTAATTTCTTCAAAAGTTGCATTGAAAGAAATGAAAAAAAAATATTTCTCAACACTTTAAACTGCTGCCCAAAAACAGTTTCTGGTTTCATTCGATGAATTTGTTTAGTTGATTGTACAGGTTCGGCGAACGGAACTACAGCTTCCATACATATTTTCAGATCAGTGCACTATGCTCATACCTACGTACCTACCCATGAGGTTTTTGTCATTATGGTACTCGACGAAAGTATCCTCCCCGAAGCTAGGATTCTAACAAAATAAAACAACTTTAAATATTCTCAAACTTGACAAACAAATTAGGTAACCACACACACAAAATCAAATACATTCATCCAACATACAATGCTTCATTATGCAATCACTTTAGCCATGGCGTACACTATGCGGCGGAGCCCCATATCCATATTTAAAGCCATGGTGCGAAGACGGCTGATGTGTACAACGTGTCTAATGCAATCTGGAGATCCAAAGAGCCACGCTAATTACTTTACGACAGGCCGGGGGCAAGCAGCCAGCGTCGACACCCACTTTAATACTATAAACGCTTTAGCACAAGTTTTAATAATAGATTCAATTTGTATAAATATAATGTAAGGAAACTAGGCAAGGTGATGATGGTAAAAGTCAATCAATAAGAAAAAATACAAGAAATACAATGTGTTTCACAGACGAGTGATCAAACTTAAGGGTGTGGTACTGACCATCAAACTGAACAACTTTTTCCCGGGTACCAACATCATAATCGTAAAAAAAAAAAATATTGTCCCATACAAAACTTCAATACCTACATGACCAAATGTATGGGACGACTGATTTTTTTTTACGATTACGATGTTTAACAGAAACTTAACATAATCTACCCGAAGGAGGGCGCATGTGAAGTGTCAGTCATCCACAATCCGAATTCCCCCACTGCTGTCTGTCACGCTCTTATGCCAAACGCATCCAGGTTTTGCCCGCGATGGCAACTATGACGTCAGCCCATCTGGCCGCCGCCGCCGGGAGGTATAGGCCTACCTATAATACACTCGCATATTAATATGTGGCGAGCCTATTGCCACACAAAATTGTAGCTGAGATTTTCTTTTCAAAAATATATTATTACGTATATATGGTATTCAATTTTCCGCTGTAGATTTCACAAAGCATTTTGGATTTGATACCAAACAAATACCCTATTGACTCTGTCATCTTAAATCGAGATTTGTTTATTACACGTTTTTAATATTAAAATACAAACTGAATTCAAAGGAATACAAAACTAGTAGTCGTAGTGTAACTACAAATATTTTTCAATTTAAAATATAAGTATGAGGGACTAATTTACGTTCTGCATGATTCACTAGCACCTTGTCAGTCAAGAACCGGCTCAAAATGGCGGCCCTTATTGCGTTTACACCTAATTAACCTCTCAAGTCTCTCATCTTGGGGATAACTTAATTGACTCCGCTCGCGCGATCATTTATGTAAGTAATTTAATAGCTCATGGAAGTGCTATTAAATCATTCGTTATTGATTAACTTTGATTCAAATACACATACAATCTATGTAGTAGGTACTACTTTCAAACAGATTATTTTTGGTAGCGCACACTCACTATTTTTTTTGTAAACAAAAAAGTATGCTTGTAAACAAGCACGCTAGCTTATAGCAAGACGGTCTACTAAAATCAGCAACTAAAATGTAGTTAGAGTTTTGTGATTTTTGTGGGATGAAATGAGCATTTGCATCTCAGAGAAGCCTGTGTTTTCACTAGCAAATGTAACCACTCAGAGAGCATGCTGTAAATGAGCATACTACCTAGTAGCATGTGTATTCCAGGCTTTACGTACAGGTACGTTCGAAAAGTTTGGCCGTACCTCCCGAGGTTTAGAGCGACCAATAAAATTTTAGACGCCACAAGACAGGCATAGAAATGACGGTAATTGAGCCAGACAGGATTTCAGAGGCGACTGTACAATGGCGACCGGCAAAAAACGGATAAAAGTTGGGAACATGAATTTCATGAAAGCACTTTAGCTGCTTTTTTTAAATGTTTTGGCATAACGAAGCCTCCTTCATTGGTTTAATAAAAATATCGGTTAGCTGAGAGAGCGATTCTTGGAATGTCTTTCCAATAATCTTGAAAGTCTAAGAGACAAACGTTCGAAAGTTAATCGCAATCGTTTCTTTTGATACGCGAATAATATGTTCATTTTGGTTTAAAGGTCGAAAGGTGAAAGTGTTAGAGATGATATAAATAAGTAAAGTGGACAGTTAGGAGCAAACGAAAAAGGTGTTCAAAGTTGTACGCAATGTGAGGTAAGCTTCTAATAAATAATAATACCTCTGTGAAATATCTTAGTCCGTGTATTTCAATGAAGTAAAGAAATATTTAAAATTCTCTCTTACTGTGGTGAAACGAAGTGTGCCACCTAAAAGCATTCCAGTAACTTCACCAAAAAGACGATTTTTTAAATAACTATGAACCGTTTGGGGTTGCAACCCTCAGGCCGTGGATAGTCTCTTTAAGAAAATCTCGAAACGGCTTGACCCAAGGGCTGGCTTTTACCTTGACCAGAGGCTAAGCGTTGCCATACAACGTGCTAATACCGCCAGTCTTTTGGGTCCATTACCAGTCGACAACTCGACAGCGATGCGGATGAATTTTTCGACGCTATATTTTAGTTTGTGAATAGTTTTAGTTAAGTTTGGATACAATTTTGTTATTTTTACTATTGTTAAATTAAAGGTTAATAAATAGCATTTATGATCATAACTATGAATGTGTTAAGAGTACTTTACTTTCGACCTAGTGGGAATCATAATAACATAATAATTTGTATGTTGAACGATACTGAATCTGTTATTAGAATTAAAAGCGTTCATCAAAACAATTTTGTGACTAATAAACCAATTTTCTTTGTCGCTGTCTTTCAATAGATTATGCCTCTCTCTAAGAATTACTACAACGACAACCGTAGGTGCGCAATGTGGAATTCTATGGGTAATCCACACAGAATGATTTAAAAAAAAATGGGTGATCTATTTATTTATTTGCCTAAAAACATGATACAATAGTTTTTACACAAATATGTCACCGATTTCTTTGGAAAGTATTATGCGACTAAATTGAATAGTACCAATTTACAAGTGACTGTCAAATCGCTATCTCTGGCATACGCTGACAACTACTACAATACTACAGCGTCTACGTTTTCGACTTTTTCATCAGCGTTATCGCTGCGCTGATATAATGCCACTTTGTCTAGGCCCTAAAGTCCGTAATTACCTTCCGTCAAATTCCATAAATAAAGATTAACTTAAATCCTCTGACATTTATTCATATTTAGTCCGTAGGTGGGACCCACATTTATAATACCGTAAATAACTGAATAGTTTCTCGTAGTCCAAACCCAAAAGTTTTTTACGAAAACAAACGATACGACTAATAACTACGTATTTGAATAGAATAACAACAACTTGATTATGTTCAAACTTCATTTATACGTGTCATACATAACATCACGCCTCGTTTCTCCGAAGGGTTGGGCAGAGGTGTATGTAGACGTCGTTAATGTAAAACTGTACAGTAATACAAACTAAGTTGACACGTGTAGCAAACAGTCGTGCAGCGAGTTACAAAGTTAAAGTGAACAGGCTTCTTCTGGGTAAGCTCACTCCATCATCGACTGTCTGTGTCACCTCTGACCTAGACTATAGTCAAGGCAAACCCATCTCAAATAAAAAATAACCTTCCTTCAAAAATATCGTTACTAGGGCTAACTGACTTACCAAAATATTACAATTTCAAGATTTTCACAATAATATTTTATATATTGTAGAAGATTCTTAGTAGCACATTTCTTTTTCCACTAAGTGTGAACCGGTATAGTGAGCTTACTCATCTAAATGCCTCGAAACAGAGAGTTTTTACAACCTGGGTTTCGAATACTACATATACTCACTGGCTCGGTCTAGCCTAGAACAGTATGTCAACAAGTAAGGGGTAGATACCTCGGCCAGTGACTAAAGAAACAGAAATATCAGCATTCGGCATTGTTAAAATAACATAACATTTTCTCAATATAAATCATATTAAGGTTCAGCGCAAATGGATCATTGTAAGTGCTATACGAGCGAAAGTTCGTATTACAAAGTAATAGAACAACTGCAAAATCACTCGAAATTCCTTCGCCGCGTGGAAAATGAACGAACTAGCCCAACTAAAACTATTTTCCGATAGAATCACTCGCATACTGAACGAGTTCCGAACCTGTATTGGTGCCTACACATGTTATGGAAACCTGAAATGGGTCATTTATTGAGATTCTTTCCTGGTGTTGTTTTCTAACTTTTTGATAGCGACTAGTAAAAACAGCATTCTACCTGATTTGTAATAACATATCATATCTCATTTGTCGAAGTTTTCAACGCATTTAAATCAATATTTTCACTAATGATGTCATATTAATCAACCTTCCTGAATGGCTGAATGGTATGTTTACAATAAACCACACACAACAATATTTTTCATGCGGCCCTGATAAAATATTATGAAACCATGCATTTTGTTTCATCCCTCAATTTATTTCCTACCATTTCATTTCGTAGAATGTGACCAAACAATAATAGGCCGTTCGAATAAAGGCATTAATCATAATATCAAGGATCCACAATCCTTTTCTATCAAGGGACGTACACTTTGAACTGTAGGGAACAAAGTTATTTCACCGTGAAACAAGGGAACGTGACTAGACAAAAAGAACGAAACTCCCGCCATTTTTAGGGTTCCGTTCGTTCGAATGAAAAACGTACGTAGTAGCGAAGTATATTTACTATAGCCAAATAATCTCGTTTTTTGTTGACGTCCCGTTCCCAGTGCGGTGCCGAGGCCGAGAAACGAGATTATTCGGCCATAGTAAATAATGTACTGTCGCTACTTTGGCGCCGTCATCTGTTTTCTCGTTGACGTCCCGTTCCCGGGGCGGTGTACAAACAGTGTTATAGGATCACTCGTGTGTATGTCTGTCTCTCCATCTGTCACTGCCGATTTGCTCCGAATCTAGGTACACATGAATTTCTATGACCCAAACACGAACGTGTAACGTAAACAAATGAATTTTAGTTTTGCAAACTGTACCGTGTGACATATCAAATGAAAGGGCATGTTATGAGGATTTTAAATATATTTTGTTTTACAATAAAAAAATTACTTATTACAAACAATTGATGAAAATTGAACCCCCCCCCCCCCCCATACATTTGCAGCTGGAATGTATGGGGAACATGTTTTTCAACTACAATGTTAAGATTGTTCTTGGGATAAATGCATCCCAACTACGGAACCCTTCATTGTACGTGGCGACACGCATTTAACCGGTTTTTACATATGAATTCGTTGGGATCCACGGATTTTGTGAATAGAATAACTTACTGATGTATGTATCATAATTTACAAGTTCTCGGAAG
This sequence comes from Dicycla oo, assembly GCA_948252095.1. Taxonomy (NCBI): domain Eukaryota; kingdom Metazoa; phylum Arthropoda; class Insecta; order Lepidoptera; family Noctuidae; genus Dicycla; species Dicycla oo. The sequence goes on from OX411714.1 coordinate 23,804,951, forward strand.
GGTTAGGTAAATGTGGACCTATGTATTAAGGTATGTGTTTTTCGGATCAAGTCCCCATTCATATCCAGTTAATTGGACTGGAAAGATTGAACTTTTCATTAATTCAGAGAACAATGACGCAACTTTGAGAAGGCCTATAAATCTTTTTTAATCTTATTACATTTCTCACCTGGATCTACATAATAAACTCTTTTTGCAAAAAAGAAAAACGGGCACTTTAGATTTTTTCTCTACTTCAATGAAGAAGAACAAGAAAGAGGTTTTATTAATTTGACGATGTATTGGCATGTTATTTGAAGTATCCTGGCATGATTCTTTACGTTCCAAATTTAAATTTTGAAATTAACATAAGAAAAATAATGATTATTGTGGATTATTGTAAAACTTTACTAATGGCGCGAATTGCTGAAAAGATTTTTTTACTGATTACTATAATTTTAAAACTTTTTGGATATTTTCTGCAAATTAAACAATTTAATCTTTCTTTTTACATTAAATACCACTTTTTGATATGAGTGGTAAAGCGATAAGGGCCGGTAAAATTATAGCCCTACTTGAAGAAGGTTGTTCGCAAACTTACGTGTCTCAGCGGCTAAATGTGAGTCGTTCAACTGTCCTGTGGACTTGGCAACGGTATCAAGAGACTGGTTCGGTCAAAAGAAGACCCGGTTCGGGAAGGAAACGATGCACAGAACCAAGAGATGACTGCTTTTTAGTGAGTCAGGCGTTGCGGAATCGTAAGGCGTCAAGTGTGGTCCTGAAGAAGAGCCTTGAAGAAGTAAGAGCAGTAGAAGTTAACTTGTGGAGGGTCAGGAGGAGGCTTTTGGCTGCCAATATCAGGAGTTACCGGCTCGAGGCCCTAAATTACTTCGTGAGCACCGTGTTGCTTCACTTCAGTTTGCTCGAAACTTTGCTTCATGGACTCTGGAGGACTGGAATAAAGTATGGTTTTCTGATGAAGCTAGAATCTCTTTGTGTGGAGAGGACTGACGCCGGCGAGTGCTGCGAAGACCACGGGAACGCTATGCGGAAGTGTGTTTCGAAGAAATCACTCCTTATGGCGGAGGCTCCGTTATGTTTTGGGCAGCAATTAATTTGACGGAGCGTACGGAGTTAGTTTTCATAGAAAATGGAACATTAAATGCACACCGGTACATAATGGAAGTCCTAATTCCATATAGACAACCCGCATTGACTGCACTTGAGAAAAAATTCACTTTTAAAATGGACGAAATGCTCGCCCGCACCGTTCTGGCGACGAGAAAGCGTACCTACATGCAAGAAGTTGGGATCCGTCGTTTAGATTGGCCAGCTCGAAGTCCTGACCTCAATCCAATTGAGCATTTCTGGGATGTTCTTAAGAGACGGGTAAGATCAGTGCAACCTGCTCCACAAAACATCAGGGAGCTAAAAGAGTCATTGCAGAAGAGTGGGAACGTATTCCTCAAAACGTTATTAAAAACATCGTGGAAAGCATGCCCAGAAGGATTCAAGCTGTGATTTTGGCAAGAGGAGGTTACACTCGTTATTAGGTTTTTACATTTGTAACTTTATTTAATTAAAAAAGTATAAAACTCTTCTTGTCTTTATTGCCGACCACTTCTTATTGTTTGGCCGTGTACATCGGTTTTAAAGAATTCATCGATTTTTTTTTAAATTGCCAGAATTCACTTCACGCATATTAATTTACACGATTATAAGTATGCAGACTACGTCAAACAATTAAATTTCATTTAATTAACTCAAATCGGCCTTAGAACATAAATTTCCTTAGGTGCCCGTTTTTTTTGCAAAAGAGTGTATATTATAGGGTAAAATTTTTACAACTCTTATCTAAACATTAGGGAGGTTAGGTAATACGAGTTGGTATCCGCAACTCCACGTCAATGCACATATGTTACGTATATTCACTTCATACAAACAATAAGGAGGTTATAATGATCAGTTGAAAAAATTTACGGGCAGTAATTTAATTTTGCAGCCGTTGGTGTATGACAATAAAACATGAACAGTAATAAAAGAGAAAATTGGTCGGTTATTTCATCCTACAATGTCAGTAAGTACAAAAAATACTTAAGTAGTGTAAATAAATGAATGGCCAGTAAAAATGTTGGAATGGGTAGTTAGATAAATAGTTCAGCCGTTCATAGTTTAGGTTGGAACGGCACTGATTTAAAGCTGTAGTTGTTCATTGTAGTTTTACTAAGTTAAAAACTCCACGGTGTCCTCCTCTGCCGCTTGTTGCGGGAACACGGGCACGCGTTAGCACTCACCGCGAACCCGCCGCGGCTGTCCGTCACCGGCGCACCAGAACACATGCACGTCGTGACCACCCCATCAGGGGCCAAACCAGCACATGGGAATTAGACGACCTAGGCACCCCTAGTCCCCCTGCGACCGGTCAGGTCAGTGGCCCGGCCGCCTACCACTTTTCCGCCGCAGAGGATAGGGAGAGCGGCCAACGAAATACCGACACTCTTCCTCCCCTTTTTTTTTTTTTTTTTGTGGATGGGAAATCATCAAATAACTTCTCCCGCTCTGGGTGGAGCGGAAGGGCGTGTCAGACTTTTACTGACTAAAACCCACCCGTGTTCCTTCAGTTGCCTATGCCAGGGCCACGGTATCTTTTTCAAACAACCCGCGACCCCAGCGGCATTGGCCCTATTGGACCCCATCTTTTGCTGACATCTCTTTGAGGCGCGCGTGGAACACAACGCGCCGTCGACCCGGGCCTGGTCCTCACCGGACGGCGAGCTACCCACTACTCACCGTCCGCAAGCCCGCGCCTACGGTGGCCGGGAATCGGCTATCAATTCCCGCCGCCCAGGGCGTCTCCTGCGGCGACTGAGGGCGTGAGGCTGCCTCTCCCTCACGCGTTCCGCCTCCTCCTTCGCGAGCATTACCGCTTCGCAGAAGGAGGTGACGGCCTCCCATGCACTCTCGCTCCGCACCATGGCCTGGACCAGGCTCGGACGCGAGAGATCGCCGCCGCCGATCGCCTCCGTGAGAACACGGCGGTGCTCTGCCCAAGCCGGGCAGACCTCCACTGTATGCTCCACCGTGTCCTCTGGGCGATCCACACAATGGTGACACCCGGGCGTTTCCTCCCGCCTTATGCGAAACAGGAACCTCCCGAAACAACCGTGTCCGGTGAGGACCTGCGTCAGGCGGAAGGTGAGGACGCCGTGGCGCCTCTCTAACCACTCCTAAAAGAGGGGACTTATCGCCGCAATTGTGGCGTGCCCAGCGCTGGGCTGCGACAGTCGCACTCTCCATGTCGCCATGAGATCCCGCCGGAGTTCTGTCCGCTGTACCGTGATTTCTCGCGGCAGCGGAGTTACGCCCCGGCGTCTTGCCTCCTCGCGCCACTCCCACACGTGCGCGAGGACTTTCGCCTCCAGATCCCACGGCGGCAATCCGGCAAGGAGGCTCGCCGCCTCACCGGAGACCGTGCGGTAACCCCGGACTAGCCGAATGGCCATGACCCTCTGGGACGCGTTCAACCGGCGGACTGGCCGCAGCCTCAGGGAACGCGCCCACACCGGTGCCCCGTAGAGGGCCATGGACCGCACGACCCCCGCGTAAAGCCTCCGGCAGGAGGCGTTTGGACCACCTAGATTGGACAGGAGCCGCTTCAAGGCAGCCCCAGCCCGCTCCAGTCTGGGAGCCAAACGTCGGAAATGCTCCACGAAGTTCCACCGGCTGTCGAGGACGAGTCCCAGGTACTTCATCGTCGACTCGACTCCGATGCGAACCCCTCCTACCGTTATTTGGGAACCCGACGGTGGCGCATTCCGAGGACCATGAAAACACATGGCCTCGGACTTGTGCAGGGCCACCTCGAGTCCCAACTGCCGGATCTTCTCAACGACTATCGCAACCCCGCGTGTCGCTAATTCAGCCGCCGCCTGGTGCGACCTCCCCTGCGCCAGGACCAGCGTGTCGTCAGCGTAACATACTACGCTGACGCCGCTAGGGAGGTCGGCGCGCAGCACCCAGTCGTACCCGATGTCCCACAAATGCGGCCCCAGGACCGATCCCTGTGGGACACCGCACGACATCTCTCGCCGGTTCCACTCTCCCTGATGACCGGGGTAGATGACGGCCCTATCCGTCAAATAGGCCTCAACCACTCGACAGAGGTAGGTCGGCATCCGGTGATACCGGAGTGCCTCCCTGATGCAACTCCAGGGCAGGGTATTGAAGGCGTTGGCGATGTCTAGAGGTCCCGCATCCCCGTGAGGTCAGGACGGATGGTGCCTACCTTCACCTGTTCGAAGGCACACCCCCCAGTCTTGACCACGGCGGCCACCACCTCTCGCTCCGTCACGGAGTCGTCCAGACCCAGGATGCGCAAGTCAACGCACTTGGCGGGTCTGGACACTCGGGCCTCGTCCGCATTTAAGGACGACCTGAGCCTTTCGGCCAGAGCGTCAGCGGTCGGGCCACTGGCCGCACCGGGGATCTCGAGCATCCGAGCCCCAGTCGCAGTGACCCTTACCCGCAAGCCCTCGGTAACACCGATCTCCTCCAGGTTCACCGCCGCCCTCGCCTTGGCGAGCACGTCGCGGTAGGACACGCCCTTCTTCTCCGCCTCCGGCTGTAGTGTGATCACTACAGCTGCGGACTTTGGGGCACGTAACCTCGCCGCGACGCTTCGCTCTTTGCGCCGCCGCCGCCTCTCCCTCCGCTTGGCCGACCTTGCCGCCTTGCCCTCCTTCCTCTTCTCCCCAGCTACCTGCCATTCGGCGTCAGCCGGAGGAGATTTGGGAGGCGGGGGCAGCCGCTTCGTCACCGCCACAGCTGGGGCCCTCTCAGGCGCCTTCGCAGCCGCCTTCGTGGGCGCCTTCGCACGCGCCGCCGCAGGCGCCTTCGCAGCCTCGGCCCCGCCCTTAGCCTGCCCTGCCGACCCTGGTTTGGCCGTGGCAGCCATGGCGGCATACGAAGCCGCCTTTGGCTGGCCCGAGGCCGCCGGTCGGCCTAGCGGGGGCCGCAGGACGATTCCCTCAAGGACCGAGAACCGGTTGCTAAGGGAAGCCAACTCCTTCCGCACCAAGGCCAGAACTCGGTCCTCTGCAGGCCCGAGGCCGCCTTGCCCCTGCTGCACCCCCTCCTGAGCGCCGGCTCCGCGGAGCCTGGCCAGGTCTGCTCGGAGCTCCTCATTCTCCTTTCGGAGAAGCTCCATGGCAGCTGTCAAGCGGGCGACCTCCGCCCGCATTTCGGACATTCCGTCCGACGGAGGCCCTTGAAGTAGAGCCTCCGCTGCCGCCATAATGGAGGCCTTGGCTGCGGGTATGGCCTTGTCTTTAGATGACTGCTTCTTCTTCAAGGCCACACCCTTGACTGCAGCGGCCACGACCTCCTCAAACCTGGCCCGGTCCGAATTGGAGCCACCAGCGGCGTCCGACTCATCGCCAGACGCCTCCACGGCGCTCCCCTCGGCCGACCCGGCTGAGCCGTCCTCTTGTGCGGCGTTTACCCGGCTCTTGCTCTTCCGGCCTAGGCCCTGGCGAGCATATTTTGGAGCCGATTTAACTCCGCCGTCCGAGGAAGACTCCTGGGCATCTCCCGGATTTAGGGTCCGCTTCAGGAAAGCATTTTTCCTTCCAGCGGCCCCCACCACTACGCACTCCGGGCTCTTAAAAGTGCCCCTCGCGCCCTTCACTCCCGATGCGGCGTCGGACTCCGACCCCGCATCACTCCTCTCCCTCTCCTCTTCTCGTCCATTGTTTTTAGTTGGTTCCATATTTGTTCCCACGAGTAAAAACTTTATCACTGGCTCAAAACTGTGGTTCGCACTAGAGATTAATTTAGCTACCCATTAATCAACCTCCCTCACGGTGCGCCGCCGCTTGAAGGTTTGGGGTAATTTTTTATAGAGGTTTTCTTCCTCGCGGTCCGGGCGGTTAAGCCAAGACCCTCGACCCCCGTCAAAAGTCAGAGACATGACCTTGAACAATCTTCGGGGCTACGAGACTAACGGTGGCAGAAGGAAATGACTTCCTCCTGCCTGCCCGGCGGCAGGGTTAGTGCACACCGAGCCCGCTCTTACTCCGCCGCTGTGCGTCTCTGCTTAGAGCAGAGGGACACACGTTGGAGCGTACCTCCGACAGGATATTGGCATACGGGCAACAAAACCCCTTAGGCACACGTGCCTAAGGGGAACCATTGCCCGCACCCCAGGGTGCACCGTCCCGGAGACTGGCCTTCCCCCCGGACGTATCCGTAAGGGAACTCCAGCCCACGGGCACTCGGGGAGGTTTCCTGTCCACGCACCCCACTCTTCCTCCCCTGCGGCCGCACCGCGTCCGCCATCAGACGGTGGCGACCTCGCTAAGGCCGCGGAAGGTTGGGAGACCGGCGCACCGCAATACCGGCCCTCTCCCGCCGCGACCTCCAAACCCTCAGCCGTGATGCCTCCCTTACGACATCGCGGCCCGCTTCAGTTGCGATGTCGCCGTCATGTTGGCCGCTACGTCGTCGGCTTCCTGGGAAAAGCCCTGAAGAGCTGCCCCTCTTCGGGTTCCTCCCCGTCTCGAAAATGCGGGAACTCACGGGGGCCTGAACCTGGTAACCTGAAGAACAATTACAGACGCCCCTCAAAAAAATTGCCAGTCTTGGGTAATCTGTGCGTTGTTGCCAGAACAATGTGTGTACCTACCTACTTACCTGAGTAACGGCAGGTGGTGATGGGTACTGTAAAGGTTTCATACAAAGGGCAACCCTATGAGATGTAGGCTGGCATTCGATCATTCAAGCAAGTGTCGGACTACATTTGATTCTGAAGGTTTAGCGGTTTGTTCGAAAGGGAAATGGACTCGAGATATCATAGGCGTAGGCAGTTTCATGTTTCTTTAAGATAAATGTGATAATCGTTGAAATATAAGTAATCATTGTAGGTTATTAACCTCTCTACGCCAGACTCAATGTCTCTATATGTGGTGGAGGCGCGGTTCGATTTTCCGACGAAATCATTTTCTTGAAACTAGGGCCGTTTGCAGAGCCAACCGGACATACATCAAAGTTTAGTTGTGCACAATTAACGGCTAAAGTTATAGGTCCCGAGAATCGGTGCGCAACCACATCGGTCGACACCGGAGTGAAAGCTAAGTAGTTCTACGAAAGAACTGCACCATGACGCACGTACAATTCTCAGGCACGGATGCATATTGCTTCAAAAATTTTATAACAAAACTTCGTCAAATTGCGGCTATCAACCAATGGCAAGAGAGCAGTCTAGCGCTCATACTAGGAGCCTACTGACACGGTCCCGCACTCGCATATTTTAAATTTATAGACAGGGCGTCCCCGTACGTTCAAACTGACAAATCTGAAATTCGAATCTTTATTATTTATACAACTACCTATATATATCTTAGATGTTATTACCTATTTGAAATCCATACTTTCTCCTGTTGGCCAGAATATGCAGGTGATACAGTAGCTGTTTATCTAGATCAAAAACTAGTCCTATTAGTAACGTACGACCATGATCATCATCTGCCTAATTTTACCCAACCCTTTTGGGGTCGGCTTCCAGTCTAACTGGTTCTTCATCTGCTTAGCCTTTTCCCAACTATGTTGGGGTCGGCTTTTAGACATTCGGGCTGCCGACAACCCATAATGACAGTCAAAGACCCACGACTGACAGCCGGGACGAACGTGCTTTCCGAGGCACTTTGGTCGTTTGTCATCTGTTTAAGAATTTCAGGATTAAATTACTAAGGCTTATTTTCACCACACATCACTACACGCATTTAACGCTAAACGAGTTTCTCTGTCATCTTCAAACGAATGCAACAAATGGAGCGATGTTTAAAACTCGTTTAGCGTTAAACGCGTTTAGTGATGAGTGGTGATATTGAGCCTTAAATGTATGGTATTATAGACTGGTTGTCATGGTCTTATAGACTGTCCATAAAGAATTTGCAGCATTTTAACAAACTAATTGATATCAAAAAATAGCATAGCGCGAAATCAGAATAGGTAGTGGCCAAAATATTTTTTTTTACATCCGAGCTGGCCACCCTGTACAGTATAGCTATACCTAGTCAGAATCAGAATTATTTATGTGATGACAGCAGTAAAAGGCATTTACCATTCAACATGTTGGAAGGATTGCCCAGTGGTAACGACCGCGACTTACGGGTTGTAGGTCATAGGTTCGAACCCTGACAGGCGCTTTACTTTGTGAATATAATTTCATTTGTAAAGGAAAAAATCGTGAGGAAATGTGAACTATAAAAATACAACAGAAAAAAAATCAATCATGTCCTGGAACCGAAAATTCGAAGACATGTGACATCTACCAACCCGCACTGGGCCCGCGTGGTGGATTACAGCTCACTCCCTCTCACAGAGAGGAGGCCTGTGTCTCAGCAGTGGCAACATTATAGGCTGAATATGCTTATGTTGAAAGGATAGGTAAAGTAAGAATGACCGGCCGCCAAAACAAGCTGAAAAATACCGTCAACCAGTAGGCACCTAGGAAAGGAAAGTCTCTGAATGATGCTCTATGGAGGCAGAGCTTAGATTGACTCTAGATGAACAGACGATCTGATATGTGGCTCGATAGAAACAGACATAAACTGTCCGACTTATACAGAGTGTTAGGTTAAACTAGGGATTTGCTTTAAGGGGTCATTGTACTCATCATTATGAACAACTTTTACTATGGGATCAAACCTGGAATCGCGAAAAAAATCAGCTGTTCAGTATATTTATGTTTGAGTACAATGACCCCTTAAAGTAAATCCCTCGTTTAACCTAATACTCTGTATTGACCGATACCGCTATACCGCGCCTTAGGTATGTGCGCTGCGAGATGGGGGGGAGGGGGATCATTCATCAACGCTTACGGCGTCACGCCCCCCGCGGTACAGCGGTCGAAATATAGCATCTAATGTCCAGCAGTGGTCGATAATATAGGTACTCTTATGTATTGTTTGGGGTTCGAGAACCAATAAAATCACTTTTTATGCTAAGTGCCGATTTTTAGATCCGTAGTTAGCTCAACCCGTGGTTAAACATAGTAACTAATGATTGAATTTTGGCCAAATGTGAAAGGCTAAACATTAATGAATTAACATGAATGTATTCATGTTAAAAAATAATAACTAATGGCATTTTGGCAAAGACATTTAGCCAAATTTCAACCATTAGTTACTATGGTTACCATTGGTTGAGTTAACTACGGATCAAAAAACCGGCCGTAAAACACGTTTATTTTAAGTATTACAATCGATTCAACCACACCGTTCAATATCGTCTTATATCGTCCTTACACCGTTCAGCTACGTTGGTTCTGCCACACTCCTTCGTTTTCTCACTCATTCAGTCCTTCACTTATATTCCATTCGGTCTATTCTTTCTGGCATTCATTCGCATATACAGAAGAAAATAACAATGAACTTAACGCGGAGTTAAATACCCCAAATATACGAAACACTCGGAATTCGAATAATAATACATTTTAAAGGGGAACATCCATCAAAACAGGTCAGTCATAAAAATGTGCCACGGATGGGTGAACAAGGCGACATATGGGAACGTTCGCGTGTTTCGTCATTTTCACTGCATGTCTAAAATAGACATGCTGATTCTGTATATCTATCAGCTTATCTCAAAAACTTTTAGCCGTGGTATACGTACTTGTTATAATAAACCTGCATGCCATTATTAAGTTGTTAGTAATAACAGCCGTACGGGTCGATCCATTAGGTTAAGCTACGCTTGCCGCGGTTGGTCCTTGGATTGGTGACCATATTACATATATACATACCAAAACCTCGCCCTCGTTTGTCCCGGCTGTCATTCATGTCAGAAGCCTGGAAGTCTAACAACCAGTCTTACCAAAGGGTATCGTATTACCCAGTAACTGGGTTGCGGAGGTCAGATAGGCAGTCGCTCCATGTAAAAAACTGGTATTCAGCTACATCCGGTTAGATTGCAAGCCGACCCCAACATAGTTGGGAAGAGACTAGGCAGATGATGCTCATTATTAAGTTGTATTTTGTGTCATTTTTTGTTAACAATTAGGTACAGACGCCAGCACATCAAGCTACTGCAATCTGTCAGATTTCTTTAATAGATTTTCGACTTTATTGCTAATTAGGTTCAAGGTTCATTGGGAAAATCTGACAGTTTCGGGTAGGTTGACCTGCTGGCGTCTGTACATAACATCACGCCTTGTTTCCTCGAAAGGTTAGGCAGAGGTGTACTTATAGTACACGGGCATTTCGCCAGTTATGTTTAAGTCCCATGTAAGCCTATTGCCATCAACCGGGCACATATCCATACTCCGCGCTGCTACTGTGAAATTCCTGATAGAAAAACCCAATAACACTCTTTCTGTTAACAATTAATTTTAATTTTATTCGAAAATCTACTAACTCTAAACAAAACAATGCCAATAAGAACAAAAACACGCGACTCGTTTTGAAATTACGTATGTACGTATAAAACTCATCACTTGCGTGCCCGAATCCCATAAAAATTACACAGGTTATTCAAATACTATTTTCGAAAAAAAAAATTTTTAAGGTTTCTTACCCAAAGGGTTCCAACGGGACCTTATTATACTAAGGTTCCGCTATCAGTCCGTCCGTCCGACTGTCACAGGGCTGTATCTTTTAAACGGTATTAGGTAGACACTTGAAATTTGCTCAAAGTGTGTACGTCTTTAAGACTGGTTTGTTTATGGAATGCCCTGCATGCCCGTGTCGATAAGGCGTGCTCAGTCTTAGTCCATTTTTAAAATTCTGGTAAAAAAAAACACTCCCTCTCTAAGGATAATACCTATTTACCATAGATACCTATTTTGTCGCTGAAATTAAATACCTAAGTATTTAATTTCAGCGACAAAATAGGTACAGGGCGTTATAAAATGACTCGCCATGAAACTTATCATAGTACCGGCAACAACAGACTCTGCAATGATAATGTTACATCCACTAAATCAACGTGCCAGTCTGGCGCACATAACTAAGGTAGGGCAATAAAATGTATTCACACATAAAATAGCCCGGACCTACAATGTTCGTAATTTACTAACAACAAAGTCAAACTACAGAACTGTACTAATAAACTAGTTACATACTACGAGTATGGCTTCGCGTCGTAGTTATCAGTTCAGTTAATTTCATTTGTATTAGGTTTTAAGAGGCCTCTATTACATTTAGACCGTGATTTTTGCGTTAAATGGCTAACTTTGGTGTTCTTACTCTGAGAAACTGAAAGACTTCGACAAATTAGAGAATAGTTATTTGTATAGTTTATAGCGGTCTCGCTTTTTGCAATGTTTCCTTCTTATATAATAGGTTGGGGAAAAAGTTTCTTCGCATTTTTTAAGAAAATTCAAAACATTTTTAATATAGTTTATTTAAATTTAACTAAAGTATGTAGGCACCATTTTGTTCGATAACTTTTTGCCATCTTGTAGGTAGGAACATGATCCCATTGCTATAGAAATTTTGGGACTTCTGGTCAAAATACCGCGACAAGTGGTTTTGGCAGTCCTCTCGTGATGTTAACCTGACACTGCCTAAAGAATTCTGAAGAGACCGAAACAGGTGGAAATCTGAAGGTGCAAGGTCAGGACTATACGGCGGATGCATTAACACCTCCCAGCCAAACTCTCTTAATTTTTGCTGAGTGGCTAAAGATGTGTGAGGTCTAGCGTTATCATGATGAAAAACCACACCCCTTCTGTTGATTAATTCCGGCCGCTTTCTCTCAACTGCTTGCTTTAATCTCATCAGTTGTTCGCAGTAGAGTTCAGAATCGATGGTCCTGCCTGGTGGTAACAGCTCATAATGAATAATGCCCTTCCAATCCCACCACACACACAGCATCACCTTGTTGCGAGTTAACCCGGGTTTCGCCACAGTCTGTGAAGCCTGACCGGCCTTTGACCACGACCTTTTTCGCACGTTCTTGTCATACGTGATCCACTTTTTATCACCAGTTATCAGCTTCTTCAAAAATGGTTCGGTTTCATTACGTCGTAATAAAGAATCACAAATGAGTACACGGTTCATTAGGTTTCTTTCAGTGAGCTCGTGAGGTACCCAAATGTCGAGCTTTTTTGTGTACCCAGTTTTTTTCAAATGCGCCAAAACTGTTTTGTGGTCAATTTCCTGTTCTTCAGCTACGTCGTAAATACAGATATGCCGATCTTGCTCCACTTTTTCAAAAATGGCATCCATTTTATCCGTAATAGGGCGACCAGAGCGACGTGCATCTTTGACATCAAAATTTCCGGATTGAAAACGCTTAAACCAAATTTGTGCTACTCTCACAGACACTACACTAGGTCCATAAACATCGCAATTTTTTTTCGCGGCTTGCGTTGCATTTTTACCTTTTTTGTAGTAAAATTTTAAAATGTATCGAATTTCTTCATTAGATTCACTCATCTTGACGGTACGAAAAACAAATGAAAATCACACATTTTCCTAATTTGAATTGGAATTATGTTCTTTAAAATTTAAACTTTCAATGATACCAAAACCAGCCAGATACAAATAGTATAGCCAAAGAGATTTTATTCCAAGTTCATACATACTATTATGCGAAAAGACTTTTTCCCCAACCTAATATTTATAAAAAGCCAAAATTCCGAAGCAAGTTTTTAATAATTAAAATGCGCGATGGCATTTTTTCGAGCTCATGGATTGAACTACTGTATATAAACAAATTAAATAAAAAATATATAATAATATCTCTTAAACGGTGGTTTACTTTATAGCTACCTCAGAATTTTAAAATACCTATGTATGGAATATCTATTTAAAAAATTCAAATCAAAACCATAAAACTACTAAAATCGCTCAGAATTAACTGTAAATTTCTCATGTTAATATTATTACGTAAAATTTATATCAGAATAAACGTTAATTAATAAGAAATTAAAATTTTATACTTTAAACAAAAAAATATATTAAAAATAATAAAAATAAACGTAGTTACAACTACCAAATTGCTACATATTGTGATGCGTCACCTAATCTGTCTGAACGCAATTTTGTGATAGGCCTCTTATGGCGAAATACAAATTTTCTTACGTTTTTTGCAGTTTGCAAGCTAGTATTAGGTTGTATGTTGATTAAAGTATGATTCGCGACCGTAACAAATATGTATTTACTGAATTTATTAGAATCAGTTATACTTAATTTATTAATTACAGACACCTTTTACTGATGTAGTTTTTCTGAAATATGCATTACTTTCTCAGAAAAAAAAATGAATTACTTTGTTGTATGGAGAAAATAATGTTTTAGTCAATTACTTGCGTGATTTATATTTATATAAAATGAAACTTACTACAGATTATTGAGAAAATTACGGACGATTTAAATATGGGGGTAAACTACCGAGCCTAAAATTTAAAAAAAATACAGAAAATGCAGAAAATAAGATTTATATAGATTACAGGAAAACTTATAAGAAGTCTATGTATATGTCTTAAAATAGCATGTAAATAGTAATAAATAAATAGTAAATCGCTTAATATTGTGCGTACAAACTTATATTTGCAGTTGGAATATATGGGAGAACATGTTTTTTATTATTTTCGTTGACTTAGAAGCTTGATTTTTTAGAGCTTCAAGGGACCGACCTACGTATTTGATATTAATTTCTACTTGATACCTCAACGCGTCCCTAAGAAAATGGGTCTTGGTAGACTGACTGACAGACAACGAAGTGATCCTATAAGGGTTCCGTTTTTCCTTATGTGGAATGGAATCCTAAAAAAAGGGACCGTATTTTGCCGAATGCCTCGAAATAGTTAGTCAATTACATTTAAAAAATATATATTATTATGCACAATGCCCATTGCCACCGATATCGGAAGGTTCTCGTTCTCGACCTCCAGAGGGATTTGCGGTACCACGATAAGGACCGTGTTTACATTTGCCGTTGACAATGCTACCCGGTCGCACCTCTTTGCGGTTAATTCGAGAGCTTACGGTATACCAATGTCAACCGAACGATTGGTTTCCGAACAATCATGTAAATTCAGTCTTAACTAACTTCAACCTTAACTAACTTCATTTCGCTTTGGTTAGCTCTTAAGACACAGATATATGCCTTGAGAACACTCAATGCCTATATCTGTGTCTTACTAACTAGCTTGTGTGTTCTGTGCTGAGCTCACGCAACGTGTCGTACGTCCACCCAATATGTCATATAGTGGGTGGGCCATCTAGTGTTTTAAATTTGAAGTACTTTGACTTTGAAAGGAAGAATGACATTAATTTTTTGACAGTAAGTTAGTTTTATGTTTGAAATTTGCAAAATGGGACGCTATACGCTCGAACAAAATTGGGAAATATTAAAAACTTACTTCCAAAGTGAGTCTAACGCAAACTGTAAGAAATTTCGAAAAATTGAATAATCAGCCGAAATGCTGATGTCAATTGGCCGCCTCGGAGCTGTGGTTTGAGCGCTTTGGATTATTTTCTGTGGGGAACCATTAAGGATAAATGTTATGCTAAGCATCCAGAAAAGATTGAAGCGTTGAAACATGAAATCGAAGTTGCCATTGAACAGATTCATACCGAAACAATCGAAAATGTACTGATGTACCCCATCCGATCAACCCAATTTTTCAGTCAGTAGTTGTAGTCATATTAATGATATTTTGTTCCATTATTAAATGACAAAGTTCAACCTTTCCAATAAAACCAGAAATTTGAAAAAATAATCAGTAGTTTTTTTTTTATAGCTGATTCAAATTTAAAACACTAGATGGCCCACCCTAATAGGAGTATAGGACTCACCCATCAAGGAGCGCTATCCCAAATTTGACGCATTATTAATTTATCTATACATCTTCGATACAAGAAATTGAAGAAATTGAAGTGTCTGTTTGTAATGTCAAAATAACAGCTTTCTACTAAATGCATATAATGAAAGTATAAACGGTACTTAAAACAAAAAAAACAGCTTTTAATATTTTGGTCTTTCTGTTTATTCCGGCTAAATCTCCGAAACAGCTAGGCCGTTTTGACGGGACTTTCGCTGACAGATAGCTCATGTTATATGGAGTTACTAAGGTTACTTTTTTTTAGAAAAGTATTATGCTTCCGTGAAAAAACACATGAAATTATGAATAAAATGTCGGATTTGAAAAATTATTTTTGCATTTGGTAGCCCAATTCTCGAGGATAGTTATAGCCTATTATAACATCACGCTAAGACTGTTACGAGCCGAGCAAAAAGAAAAAAGTCAGAAAGAACGCTATCTATGCGTAATCGAAGTAAAAGCGCGGGCGGGTGCGCAGGCGCAACGCGGCGGGTGCGGCTGGTACGAGGGAGTTTTATTAAAATGTAGCTGTTATTTTATTATATTGTGTATCGTACGACTTCCACGTGAACGAAGTCGCGGGGAACAGCTAACAAAAGGTATTATATTAAAAACGTGTACTAAAAGATAAATAATTAAACAATTTTAAAATGGTGAAGGTTTCATAAATTACGCTTGATAGTTTTTCGTTATTCTCAATTTTATATCCGCGTTAGACATAACTTTACAAATTAATTACAGTATGTAGTTATTAAAGAATGCTCTAATTTAACATATATAAAAAAAAAACTTTTTAACAAAAAATAAAACCGACTACCAAATCAAAACACTACAAAGTGAAAAATAACTTTAATTTCGGTATTCGGTGTCTTTGGTTTTGTATTTTCGTTTTTTGCCACCGACTTCCGAAATTAAAGTTATTTTTCACTTTGTAGTGTTTTGATTTGGAAGTCGGTTTTATTTTTTGTTAAAAAGTTTTTATTTTTCACTTTTTAGTGGTTCACATGTGCTTACCCCTTCATAGCATACCGGCGTGATTTTATGTTACGAACTGGTGGAAACAATAGACAGACATGAGATTTCAGCAATCCCGGGCCATTTGCTATCATTTATTGAGGAGTTCCGTTACCTATCTCCAAAGTTCTTCATCAGATCTTCACCAAATTGAAATGGGACCACTTCGAGAAAGTTCTCTTCCAAAAACTACCCAAATCGCTTCAAGTGTGCCTATAAAATTTGAAGAGTTCCCTCTATTTCTCCAGGATCCCATCATCAGATCCTGACTTGATGATCATGGGACCACCTGGAAAATATACCCCTTCAAACAAAATAAAAAAAAATCAAATCGGTCCAGCCATCTTCGAGTAATCGGGGAACATACCTACATAAAAAAAAAAGGTTCCGACGAATTGAGAACCTCCTCCATGAGAAATTGAGTTAATAAGAAATAAATAAAATCTTTATTAATTCCGATAAAAACACGGTATAAATACGGTACATACGGACACGGACGGTACACGGTATATATTTTTTTCAAATCATTAACACTACTCATTTAACCGTGATCTTCGGTTTAAAATCATTAAAAGTCGCCTTAAATCCCTTGTTAAGATTAGGTCACTTTATAGCTGTTTGGTTGTTTAGTTACATTATGTAAGCCACCACATTTCATACCTTGTGGTAGGAACTTGAGCTATTGGTCGCAAACGCTACTGCTGAACATGAGGTTCTGGGTTCGATTGATGGTTCAAATCCAAAGTCGGACAAACTGTTATTTTGTTTTGACATCAGGAAGTCTGGATTTGTGCCCGCGTTGATGGCAATAGGCTCGCCCCATAACTAGTGAAATGTGGGTTTACCTACACCTCTGGTAGGTACACCTCTCCCTAACCCTTCGGGGATTACAGGCATGTTATGGCAGGCACCTATCGCAGGAGTCAATTTATGTTCAGTCATTCAGATCCTATACTTTCAAAGTCATTATTGCGGCACGTGAAACTAGATCACGGGTATTATAAATATCTTGAAATAATACGACCCGGTTCATGGGTTATATTTATTGCAATTGTAGGTTCGTCAAATATCAACTGTACCTTTCTTATCAAAAATCTTTTTTTTTTTGTTCAATAAATATTCGCCATTTTTTTTAAACATATTTTATTTCAATTTTATTTTAAAAGTATTGTATAAATTAAGTGTAAATTGTATTTAGTTTAAGCCCATACTGATACTGATTCATGTAACTGGAGAAACCCACCCTTTTCATACAAGATGTCCCAGTTCAGGGATCGAGACCTCATTGATTTAACGTATGCTGAAGTTTGGAAATAAATTACTATTAATTACTAACAGTATATTGATGGATCTCGTGGAGCTCGTGGCTAAGTAATAACAGCCGCACGGGTCGATCCATCAGGTTAAGCTACGCTTGCCGGGGTTGGTCTGTGGATGGGTGACCATCTTTTCATACCGAGACTCCTCCGTGCCTCGGAAAGCACGTTAAGCCGTTGGTCCCGGCTGTCTTTCATGGATCTTTGACAGTCGTTACGGGTAGTCAGAAGCCCGAAAGTCTGACAACCAGTCTTACCAAGGGGTATCGTATTACCCAGTAACTGGGTTGTGGAGGTCAGATAGGCAGTCGCTCCATGTAAAATACTGGTATTCAGCTGCATCCGGTTAGACTGGAAGCCGACCCCAACATAGTTGGGAAAAGGCTAGGCAGATTGAGTATATTGATGGATCCTGCCGATAAATTCTGCAAAAATATCACCGTGAAAACATATGTAAGTGAAGTGAGCTGTCATTCCAACTGATGCTAAGGATTAACACTATTAACATCTCACTTCACCTGAGTTCACGGAGAGATTTTTACAAAACAGAACGGCTGTAGTCGTGTTTCATTGAAAATTCCCAAAAATAAGGTTTCATGAAAATTCTCAACCAAAACCAAAGCTATGCTAGCCAGTTAAGTAATGAAAACAGCTTCGTTGGTCGAGAAATAACACTAACGATGCCTGAAGTTGAGCACAAAACTTGATGAATTAATTTATCGTTGTTAGCAAGTAACCTCAGTGCACCGTGCGTGGCGCCATCTATTCTCTGACTTGAAAGAGTTTACAACGCAAGTTCAGTAAGTAAGTACCCCGCAGTTACCGGCCAGTTATGAAGTAAAAAGTTCCTCCCGTGTGCCATTAAACCTGAAAAGGAAAGGAAAATATTTGTGCTGAAAATAATCCTGAAATATAGTGCACGGTACTGAAAATAGAGGACAAAGGAAAATACACCGTAATGACTCTCGTACATATTGGCTAATGGTAGCCTGTTCAATGTTCATTGGGCTACATACCTAGTATAACTAGCGACCCGTCTCACACAGATCTCTGATCAGAGATCTGTGTGAAGCAGGGGCGTAGATTGATCGGAGATGTGTGGCGGGGGTTGAGATCTGTGTGAAGAGAAGATTCAGAGATACAGTCTCCCACAAAACTTACCAGCACCTAAGTACAGGTATTAATGTCAAAGTTCACATAGCGATGGTAGTTGATTCTCAAAGTAAACGCCTACCTTCAGTCAGTCAATTAATCTTTCTAAATAATTACTTCCTCAATTAAGTAAACCTTGTGTAGGTAGGTACGGGAGTGACAATTACTTAACGGTAAAAGCATTGTTTTTCGGTTGACAGTATACAATATGACATTTTAGCCTGTGTTAGGGTACCTGTTCACAGAAGCGGAGCGATGCTGCGGAGCGGAAAAACGGAGAAATATTAACCAATAGGATTGCTTAAATCTCCGTTCCGCTCCAGGAGCCAGGATACTATTGGTTAATATTTCTCCGTTTCTCCACTCCGCAGCCTCGCTCCGCTTCTGTGGACAGGCACCCTTAGGATAGAGGAAAGAGGTAACGGCAAGTCAGTGATTAGTATTATCATATTCTATAGTTACGCGTCTTGGAGTTAGCCTTTGTCGACTGGCAAACAGATCTACAGAGAATAAGTAAAATTCAAATAAGAGACTAGATTAAGGTTTACATTAAAGGGTTTAGCCGTCCTTCCATAGGCAAACTGCCCCCGATAGGAACCTATATCGTAACCTATGCTATATTGTAGAGGGTACTAATAGTAGTTCATCGAGTAGATATTAGCTCTATATCTTAGTTAATTGAGGAGCTATTTGAAAAAAAGTGTCCGGAGACGACTTTTTTTCAAAGTGATATATCTGTGTTGATTTTAAAGCTAGAAAAATAAAACCAATTCCAGTGTTTATGGTACACTCTACAGTTTATTTTATATAAATTTCCATGAGCCAAGCCTAAATAAAAATATTAAAAAAATGTAAATAATTTTTTTTTTTTATTGATTTCTATCAGATCGAATTGAATTACCACTTTGAAAAAAATATATAATAATTGTCTATACCTTGCCTAACAGCATGCCAAGTTTCATTAAAATCCATAAGGTGCAACATGTTGAAAAAAAATAATGAAAGTAAGTGGACCACCTTGTTGACACTGTAAATTCAAGTTTAATAACGAAATGCTAAAAATGCTTAATAATAAAGCGCTTTAGTGTTTGCAATGTTGAACTCCATAAGCAAACTATAGCATTTTTGATGCTCAATTTTTAATCACTTGTGCCCGTTTTAAAGTTCTATAGTTTGCTTATGGAGTTTAACATTGAAACGCTCAAACGCTTTAATCACAAAAACACTTTGATTTACAGTGGACGCTTTCAAATTGTATTAGATTTTAATAATCTTTAACAAAATAGCGTTTTGACAGTTTATATAAAGTACATTAACGGTTGGTAGTATCACTAGTCTATTACAATATTTTGTCTACTTTTATAGTGAGTAGATTATCAAAGTACCCGCGCGTGCATGTTCCTACATGACCACAGTGCATGGTCGTACCAATGGAAAAAGCCACGAAGATATTCGGTGTTATTGCTGTAACTGTGCAAATGGAAATCGAACAGTTGGGTGTTGCTCCCACGTAGCGGCAATTATATATTATTTATCAAATGCAAGATATAAATCTCATATAGTTCGTCCAGTGTTTTTTCTATAAATAACGATCACGTTGTAATTAATGAAAATAGTGACGATGACTAATAAAAGCTATTTTTTATTAATATGGATTCAACTATTACTGAGAAAAGATCATTCCAAATTAATTTGAACCTTTCATGCCCAATATTGAAAAATCAAATATGTAATACAATTTAATTAAGTACTATATTATTGAAAAATTGAAAGTTAAAAGTGTCATCAAAGTGGTCATAAGGTGGTCCACTTACTTTCATTATTTTTTTTTTCAACATGTTGCACCTTATGGATTTTAATGAAACTTGGCATGCTGTTAGGCAAGGTATAGACAATTATTACACATTTTTTTCAAAGTGGTAATTCAATTCGATCTGATAGAAATCAATAAAAAAATAATTTATTTGCATTTTTTTAATATTTTTATTTAGGCTTGGCTCATAGAAATTTATATAAAATAAACTGTAGAGTGTACCATAAACACTGGAATTGGTTTTATTTTTCTAGCTTTAAAATCAACAGAGATATATCACTTTGAAAAAAAGTCGTCTCCGGACACTTTTTTTCAAATAGCTCCTCAATTAACCAAGATATAGAGCTAATATCTACTCGATGAACTACTATTAGTACCCTCTACAATATAGCATAGGTTACCTACGATATAGGTTCCTATCGGGGGCAGTTTGCCTATGGAAGGACGGCTAAACCCTTTAAGTTTTCTATGTATTTTGTCATATAATTGTAATATGGATCTGTATAAAAGGCTATATTATATTATTATATAGTTACGCGTCCACCGGGTCGGAATCGGAGCGTACGCACCGTACGGAGCATCCGCATTTACAAAATGCTGATATGGTGCGTCCACTGCATTCGTATTTTGCATTGGCAATATCAACCAGTGTTTCCACTTTAAGGGATTTCTCCCTTTTTTAGGGTAAAATGTATGGCTTAGTGCTATTTTATTTTGACAGATATTTATATGTACCTAGTGTTGGTTTGTTTTTCATTCTGCATTGCGACAGGTCGCGGAATAATAGAGATAAAATATGTTAAGTGTTGTATTAGTTATTCGTTTGAAAGTAATTTTAGTTAAAAATGTTTTTGTTTTTTATCACCTGTGTTATTGACTGTTACGTTTTAAAGATAGTAATTGTTTTAACATATATCATGGCTTTTTATTTTTTCAATTGAAGTAGCTTGGTAGTTTTTATTTAACTTTTAGGTTGGAGCCTACTATGTACCTACATTTGCCGCCCATGTACATACTTGCAAAACAACTACTAATCTTTAAAACGTAACATATGCACAGCAGTTGATCAATTTCCATCAATTTCTATTGTAGTAATATTGTCAATCGCTTCAATTGCACTTGGTAGACGATCACTTTGCGCATCAATGTGCATCAATCACGTAAAAATTTACAATTATGATTGTTTCGAGGACCCTATACCATGTGCCTGGTAACCTGGACGCGGTCGCTGCGGACGCCGTCATCGGCAGAAATACCGGTCTCTGGTGCAGATTTGCCGATTCAGTGCACGCAGTACCATAGAACTCAATACATAGCAACAAATCCATACGGTGCAGACGCTCCGATTCCGACCCAGTGGACGTGTCCTTTTGTTTTTGTAGTTATTTGTATAGTTAGTCATTTAGTTTAGTACCTAGTGTAAATAGTTACTTATATGAAAATTGCATTATAAGCATTTTAATTTTTCGAACTATTAAATATCTCGTAAAAGTGTCTTCTACTTGATGAAAACCTAACATTAATTCATTGACAGACAACGCACAGCCTAAACCGCTGGATCTAGAAGCATACAATTTTATGCAAGACTTTCTTATAATACGAAGGCGAGAACAAAGGAAGATTTTCTAAAATTCTTCCCCTAAAGGGGTTAAACAGGGAATAAAAGTTTGCGGGGAAGTTCCTTATTTTTACCGTTGGGAAATCCCATCGGGCACACGGCTTTTAAACGTCATATGCAATAAATAAAATTTCCCTCACTCTAAAACAACTAATATAATTTAGAATATACCTATTTAACCTCAACATAGATACCAACTAATCCCCGAAGGGATCGTCGTTACCCCAATATCACAAACTAACCCCAACTGTATTTTATAACTATTTACTATATTTCAGGGATAAGGTAAATAATATGAAACACCAAAATATTATGTCATTCATTTATATTTCTTTGTTAACATCAAATTCATTATTCTACAGTGTAGAATATTGAATTTGATGTTGGTATGGTGTAGAATCTACACCATACCATCACATCTCCTATTCTCCACATAATATCACTATTTATATAGTATTCAAATATTTACAATACAACTAATAAGTTACCTTAATTTACAGTTTTCTATTCTATTCTATGCCAATCTGTATTTTACCTCACAGCCACTCGGTACGTCCTAACGCCATGAATGCCGCCGGAACAAGAAAACACGAGACTCGCACCATTTTAAATTTCGAATGTTTCGGTGTTGCCAGTAAAATGAAACTGTTTTGCACTCAGTTGTAAAATATATTAAATAATAATAACTGCTTTAATGTTGCCAGTAAAATATTCAAATTATGCATGAATATCTCGACCCGTGTGGCTGTTATTACTTAGCCACGAGCCCCTCATACAACATGTGTACATAGACCTCATTACTGATGTTCTTCAGAAAGGCCAGGTAGTACACGCAACAGACGTCTATTGTGACCATGTACGAACGTAATCAAAGCGAACGTTTGAAGGTGGCGTTCTGTAGTTTTTATCTATCCCCATGAGAAGACGTGGGTATATGTAGCCTAGGTATTCAACAAAAAAAAAAAAAGTATTGACGTTGATAATATCTTGATTGCCGTACACTTTCAGCCCCTCCAGGTATTATATAAGAATTGAACAGACAACCACCATATTGATCTAGAGATAACAAAAGGTGCGTACATTAAGATCCTAAATTCTATCAAGGCGGAATGTAATTGGGTCTTTCTAATAAGATTGTCAGTTGTTTCCAGGGGCTGTGGACCTTATACCGATCTATTCGAAAACAGAACAAAGGCGAACAATGGAAGACCTGAAAAGGAATCTACCGAACCCTAGTGTGGATTCTGGTAGGTATTTGTAAGTAGACATAACCTTGGGTTTGTTCCTCGGTTTATCGACTTTACGGAAAAAAAGTAATTAAAAAAAAATTAAACCGACTTCGAAAAGAAATTTACTCAAAATTATGAAATACCTAACTTTAATTTCGGAAGTCAGTGTCTTGCGATCTGTATTTTAGTTTTTTCCACCGACTTCTGAAATTAAAGTTATTTCATAATTTTGAGTTAATTTCTTTTTGAAGTCGATTTTCTTTTTTAATTAGGTACTATTTTATTTCGTAATTTTTAGTTTTAAGTAAAAACTGGAAAATTCGTTGTAATAAGTAGTTAATAGTTATGTTGTAAATATTGCACTAGGATTTGACCAAGGTTTTTAGATGTTTCGCTTTGACACCACACCCGTAGCTCGTATCAATAAGCCAGGCCGTCACACTTCGGGCTTGCGGATGGTGAGTAGTGGGTAGCTCGCCGTCCGGTGAGGACCAGGCCCGGGTCGACGGCGCGTTGTGTTCCACGCGCGCCTCAAAGAGATGTCAGCAAAAGATGGGGTCCAATAGGGCCGATGCCGCTGGGGTCGCGGGTTGTTTGAAAAAGATACCGTGGCCCTGGCATAGGCAACTGAAGGAACACGGGTGGGTTTTAGTCAGTAAAAGTCTGACACGCCCTTCCGCTCCACCCAGAGCGGGAGAAGTTATTTGATGATTTCCTATCCACAAAAAAAAAAAAGGCCGTCACACTTACACGTATTAGTCCATATCTTGAAAACTATTGAACAGATTTTGATGAAACTGGCACTGTTCCCTAAGCTGAAGTAAATGTAAGCCATTAAAAATGATCACAATCCCATTAGCAGTTTCGGAGAAATGCGTGGGCAAACATACACGCATACAAACAAACAAAAATACATGCAATAGTCCACGAGTAGAATGGTTGAAAAAAAAAACTTATAAAGGTTACATTTGACTAAGGAAACCTAAAAAGGCTGTTTTAAGTTTGACATCCTGTTAATAAGAGATCGAATGAAAATGGATCACCATGATTGTTCGGTCCAAGTTCCTTCAATGTTTTTCTTCGCCGTAAATCAGTGAGATAAATAAATAAAACACAAATATTATAAAAATGCAACTAGAACGAAAATAAAGAATAAAAAAAATATTTATTGGGACTAGCACAGGAAGATCACATACTAAACACGACACACGAACATAGAAACATAAGAAATAAAGCTCCACCCTTGAATATGAACAACTTTCACTAGGTATGGGACCAACTCGAAAATCATGAAAAAAATCAGCTATTTCATTCAAAAGTTCAATACAAAAAAAAAAAATATGCTGTTTCATACATTTTGGTCGAGTAGGACCAAAATGTATGAAACAGCATATTTTTTTTGTGATTTCAGTGTTGGTCCCATAGTGAAAGTTGTTCATATTCATGGGTAGAACAACCTGTGAAAATTTGGGTAGAGGAAAAAACTGCCCTGAATAAAAAAAAAATAAAAATAGAAAGTCACACTTAAGAACCAGCTCCTTAACCCCACGACATACAACTGCAATAATAGTTTAAAAATAAATCACATTCGCCATAAACAGAGCCATAACATTCATGCACAAACTATTCGTGTATCATGAATTATTTATACACGTCACGGCACGGCAGTCAAACTTTGCCAATTCCTCAGCAAGGTAGGTAGGTAAATGTTTTTTTACCATGGACTATTGGACTTGGAGGAGTGTGAGATTATGTCCAAATGATGTGCTGGTTACTGGAGGACCGCCAAATCTAAGCGCCTCGGGAACAACGAGGCGTTGCCAAAAGCTAACTGATCGATGGCCTTAGGAATTTGCAAGCGGATTCAGGAATATAGATAATGTTTGGGTTAATAATAGGGGAGAATGCCAGGTTGTGTTGCGAATATTATGTCATATTAATTATTGTTTGTTTGTGTCTTGACCATATTATCTACAAGCGAAATATGGTGTGTACCTACTATAACTATACACCACAGTATCAGGTGTAATAATATGACATGTTATGTCATAAGTGTGAATGTGGTCTCCTGTAATTGGAAGTGCACACTAGTATTTTCGCTGTTCTTGTGATTGTGTAGCCGCTAATAATAAAAAAAAAACGGCCAAGTGTGAGTCGGACTCGCGCACGAAGATGTCCGTACCATTATCTATAAAAAAGGCAAAAAAAAAATCATGTCTGTTGTATGGGAGCCCCCTTAAATATTTATTTATTTATTTATTTAATACTTTAAGCACACAAAATGTACAGAGGCGGACTTAATGCCATAGGCATTTTCTACCAGTCGACCTTTGGGTGATAAATAAATAAATATTTATTTTATTCTGTTTTTTAACCCCCGACGAAATAGAAAGAAAACACACACACATAGCGGACGAACTTATAACACCCCTGTTATAAATTTTACCGCTATGTGTGTGTCCCAATGAACACAATATATCATATAATAAAACAATATAAGACTATAAGTCATAAAAATATCGTGTGAAAGTATTAAGCTTTCTTCGGAATCCTTTAAAAGTGTTACGCTCGAGTCGACATTAATCCGTGTCGCATTAATACGTTCTGCAAACGTATACAAAACAATATTATACGACTTTTCAGGCACATTATACTTGTGTCTAATTAAAACGTTATGTAAACGATTACCCAATCATAGTATACGTTCGTTATGTATTGGTATTACCAAAACGTCTACAAAACAATCTTATACGACGTTTTAGTAAGGTTATACTTGTGTCACAATAAAACGTTACGTAAACGTTCACACAATCAAACTGTACGATCGTTATGTATTGGTAGTTGTTAAAACGTCTACCAAACCAATTTTTATTTTTTTATTTTATATTTATTTTATTGTGTTTGGGTGGCTTACAGCTAACAATACAAAAATTTGTAGTGAGGCAATCAACGAAAAGCCATTTACAAGCCTCCACAGTTAGCAATAAACTATTGTTGCACAAACTAATAACTAAGCATAATATTAATGATATAACTAAGCATAACGTAATAACAATTAAAATCCATCACAAACAACACAGCTTTTAGACAAGGCAGTACTAATTGTCGCTAAGCTGCTTGCAAACAAATCGATTACCATTTGGTTAAATGCTTTGATTGAACGGAGCAGAAAAGAATTGCTACGGTATACTGTGCGAGCGTAAGGAGCACGAAGAAGATTTCTTAAGCGAGAATGGCGAGGTGGATCTTTGATTGTGCTATTTTCACTAGGAACCGTATATCAGATATATTTCTCCGAGTTACAAGTGGAAGTAAGTGGAATCGTACGCATCGTTCCTTGTAACTCAGATAAGGAATTTTAAATTTATAACCTAAGTATCGCGTGAATTTCCTTTATATTCGTTCCAATCTGTCTGAATGCACTGCGAAATTCGGATTCCAAATTTGACTACCATATTCGAGAATACTGCTGACGTAAGCACAATACAAAATTTTCAAGGTTTTCATTCTTTTAAACGAACTCGCGTTACGGATAATGAATCCCAAGGCTTTGGACGCTTTTTTGGCAATGTGGTCAACATGACACTCAAAGGTGAGCTTACTGTCCAGAAGAATACCAAGGTCTCTGATGACACGAGTTCGAGATAAAGGCTGATTTGCGATTGAATAGTTAAATATTATTGATAGGTTCTTCCGGGTAAAGGTGATAACTAAGCATTTAGAAATATTAAGATCTAATTTATTTATTCTACAATAATCAACTAATCTAGATATGTCTGCCTGCAAACGTATAGCGTCATTTAGACTCTTAACTGATGTAAAGATTTTCATGTCGTCTGCAAACATTAAGTGTTTAGAATATTTGAAACACTCGCCGATGTCATTAATAAAAAGAACAAATGATAATGGCCCCAATAGGGACCCCTGCGGTACGCCAGAGGGGATGGTTGACCAGGAGGATATAAAGCCACTGAGGACCACTGCTTGAGTCCTATTTTGTACATAGGACGAGAACCATCGGTATAGGTCACCCCTAATGCCCAAGTCGAAAAGCTTCCTCAGCAGAATGTCATGATCGATTCTATCGAACGCCTTGCTGTAATCGGTATAGATTGTATCAACCTGGGATCCATTATCTATATGCTCTGAAATAAAATCTGTGAACAGGACCAGGTTAGATACTGTGGACCTTCAGAAACCCGTGTTGTTCAGGACTCAAGCTAGAAACCACACTGCTGTACAATTGATTATAGACTATGCGCTCTAATACTTTAGCTAGTAGACAAAGTTTTGAGATTGGCCTATAATTTTCAATTTTATCTTTAGCTCCCTTTTTATGGATGGGTGATATAAATGCTGATTTCCAGACAGAAGGTACCAGAAGGAAGGTAAGGTATTGACCTTTTAAATAAAAGTGATACAGGCAAAGCTAGTTCCTCAGCGCACTTAACAATAAACACGGCAGGCAAAGCATCTGGGCCGGCAGATTTAGTTAAGTCGAGAGATTTTAAATATTTATGAACAGTCACTATGTCAATTTCAATTGTAGTTAGATCACAGTTGGAAGCACAGCCAGTCGAGCCACAGTTGCGACTTGCAGAGGAAGCATCAAGGAAGGTTGTTTGAAAGTAATTAGCAAAAAGTTCACAAATTCCTTCCCCCGAGTCACTTCTACTGTCACCATATGACATACTCGACGAGAAATTGCTGTTCATCCGTCTGCTTTTGACATATGACCAGAATAGTTTTGGACTATTACCTATTGAGGACTCGATTTTAGTCATGTAGGCCTTATAACAAAGCTGTTCAATATCATTGGCTCTATCACGAAGTAAATGATATGTTAAGCGATCAGAAATGTTACCGTAGACTTTAAGTTTCCTATAGTATTTAAACTTTTCTTTAAGTATCTTAATGAGTGCCGAGTTATACCAAGGCGGATATTTAAAGAGTTTACATAGGCGCTGAGGGACGTGTTTATCTCTGATTTCGTATAACGTTGAATAAAAACTACCGACAGCTTCATCAACAGTACCTTTCAATAATATGTCGTCCCAGTTAGTGCCTCGTAGCTCAGATCGGATAAGTTCATAGTTGCCTTTGCTGTATTGATGCGCCATGCGCGCACTGGCATTTAGTGACTGAGGTTGTTCAGTAACAAACTGGATTAATAATGCAGGGTGATATGAATCCTCGATAGTTAGGGGTTTTAGACATGCCGAGACGGTGACGGGAGTATTTGCGAGGACCAGGTCTAGAATTCTGCCGTGTCTGTTATTAACAAGATTAAACTGCTGTAAGCTACAAAAATCAATCGTATCAACGAAATGGGTAAACAAGCTAGTTTGGGGCACGATAGGTCTAATTCCATCATTTGAGGCCATCCAAGTTATCGAGCTCATATTAAAGTCTCCGAGAATAATAAATTTATCTACAGGGTGGTTATTCACTACGTCCGAAAGATTGTCTAAATAAGTATGTAACTGATTAGCGAAGCTATTGCCCGAATTCTGTTCACACAGATAGAGAGTACATATGTTAAGTCGGTAGGTACGTTTATCACAGGTTCTCAATTGAATAGAAATCTAGTTGTCTTCAACACTGGATTGCCAGTCCACATTCTCAACTACAGCAAGTTCACGACGAACAGCCACCAGCACGCCGCCACCACGCACCTGCGCTGTGGCTGCGTAGTCACGGTCGCGCCGCCACACTAGGTACCTATCATCAAAAAGTTCACTGTCCAATATCCCATCAACGAGCCAGGTCTCAGTTAAAGTGATTAAATCATAGTTACATTTAGCTAAATTCCTGTAAAAGTTGATCGACTTCGTCCGCAGTCCTGGAACATTCTGATGATAGATGTTTAATTCATACATTATAGAACGCAATACCTACAAATAAGTAGTTTATTACAAAAGTGAGTATATGCATGACAAATCCGAATAATATGATAGAATTCCGATTCTCAACATAAAATAAATAATCAAAGCTCCATAGAACATCCATACAACAATTTCTACAGCTCAGAAACACACACATTATGAATAACTCACGTTTTATTTTATGTAAACAATTGGTACATGCGTAAGTGTTCGTTATTACGGGTAGGTCAGAATAAATCTTTAAAAGTATGTTCATAATAATATAAAGTCCAAGACAGTTAGTATTTATCTCCAAACTCAAAACACAAAGCTTGAACAAGAAGTATTTCAAATGAACAGAAAACATTTCAACACCCATCAAAACATATTTGTTAGCAAGCCAGAGAGCATACCTATAATAGCAAGTTATTACACATTCCGGTACAGAAGAAATTGGAACGTAAACAAAGCGAGTATGGTCAAATGGACTTTGGACTGAGATAAGGGAGTTGGCGCATTCAATGTTTCGCACGCTACTAATTAGTGACACTTCCAATAATCGCACAAGTTTTAGAGTATTGTTTATAAGGCATAGCAAAGATGAGATGAATTTAACCATAAGATATGCACCGGCACCGTTGAAATTAGGCATTAAATAAAAATAGACATAGCTGTAGAAATAGACTAATGCATTTTCTGTAGGTCCCGTTCCGTTGCCACGATGAAAGTCTTGGAGGTGGCATCTCGTTTTACAAAAATCTTCATGTGTTCCACCCACACATACTGGAAGTTTTTTTCCTTGGCAAGGGATTTAGTTTGCGAAAGTAACATTTTGTTCTTAATAGTAAGATGATCATTAACAAAAACTCTTCCTGAACCAGTGATTCCAATATGTTCGGGGAGTAGGGGATCCTTGTAGGAACGGGCAGCCGCGATGAAATCCTCTTTCACATACCTGTTCATAAAGGAAACAATGATATTCTTACTGGTTGATACGTTAGTCGGTACTCTGTGCAAAAAATTAATTTGAGTCTTCAAAATGGGGTAGGAAACTTTGTCCCCAATTTTCTTCACTATATCGAAGAGGTTTTCTCTATCCTTCATCGGAACCCCCTTAATTTCCACATTATTGCTGCGGAGCCACTGATCCATGTCCTGATGCCCGTCCTCAAGTTTGACAATCGCTGACTTGGTGTGTGATACGTCCATCTCCACCGCTTCTACCTTGGTTAGTCTCTCGCCCAAAGCTACAACCTTCCCAGGAAGATCCTTGAGATTAGTCAGCTCCTGCCGTAGGAGTTGCACTTCAGTTGCTAAGCTGGAGAGAGGAATAAGGTCTTGACGGATACTGGACAGTTCACGCATTAATGTATCCAGTGTAACCGGAGCAAGAACCACTGGCGAGGCTGTGCTTGAAAGTGATTGAGTGCTTGTATAACCTGGATTCTTGCAATTAGCACATCTCCAGGTTGCCTGACGCTCCCCGAGCTTGCGATAGCCCTTCTCCGTGATTCCAGAACAAGGAAAGTCAAAGTGTTTGCAACACACCGAACACTGAATCGCTTCTGCGACTTCTTCACCACACCTTCCACAGATTACCATAGTTAATAAGTTTATACCACTTCGCAACGATAATTGATAATATTGCGAACGACCGCCGGCAGCAAATGATAGACGCGCGACGCGTTCTCGCTTGGACGTCTGATCGGAGCAGCGCTCGTTCGGACAATTTTGTACGTAGTGACATTAATACAATTGTTATAAGATGTACAGTCATGCTAGCACCAATTTATTGACTTTATACAACTTAAGTCGCCATTTCGTAATTGCGTTTTCAGTTTAAATTGTGTAAATTTGCTTAAAATGGAGTTAAAAGAATGGAAGAGACTGAAATGTAGCGGTGGCTTTAGAAGATAAGTCAGCAAAAATTACGTAGCACTGATGAATTGCACAACTACTAGTTTACATGTAAAGTGGCAGCCGACATACTCAACAGGTCAAGAAGAAAAAATAATTGAGATAAATGGTTCCGCAGAATTTTATGAAGTTTTCCTTCAAAATGAAAATAGGGGTAAAATATTTAACTCGAACACAGAGTATATTGAAAATTTTATTGAGCTTGAATATAACACAAACTTTGTAGTTGTATTTAAGTAGTCGTTTTTAACAATATTCGCATTCATTCGTCATATATTACATATGTGAAACAATGTTTATACAAAAAATAATCAGACTGCAATAAGTAGCTAATCTTGTCGTTACTCAATATAAAGATGTAGCATATTAAGTAAGAATCCGTAGAATAACCACATCTATAACAACTTTGTGCCAATACAAAATGTGTTAATATCCAAGGCCATCGAAGCTTCACGAGTGTAATATAATCATATATAGTCAACAATTTATCCACGTCCATGAAATCTACCACTTCAAGGATTTCGCTCACTCTGAAAATTAAAAACATAAATAAAAATATTAGTTACAACACTTACAGATTATAAACATACTGAGTCGTGGATTATACGAGTATAAGGTAAGTATCTCTAAAAAAACTATCATGGCTAACTCTTATCAGTCTCGACTTACCCTTTAAAAAGCTTTATATTTTGTAGAAATCATAAAAAGGTCACCTGTTATGTAAATTCTGTTATGTAACGGTCGTATACGTATTGGTCAAAAATATTATTTTTCTAATAACTAACTATATTTCACACTTACAAGAAGTGCGTGAGTTTTTAAATAAAAACATCACTATATTTATCGAAAAAATGGATTTCCCTTCACAATTTGTCACCAAAGCAATTGCAATTAGCAATTAAAGTATTGTGATTATGCAGTCTTAATTTTAACTTTGTTTTTGCTTACCTTGCAGAAGCTCTGATGCATCATTAGAATTATAGATTTACTGTAACCATTATCTGACCTAGAGGTCGAATACAAGATATTTTTTTTTACTGTTTTACGACATTTATGTAGTAATCACAATTTTTATTCGACATTTAAACGACTGAAATACGTCAATTATTCAACATTAACATAACTGTTAAACCACTTAAAAGATTTGCGCGTACTATTTATACGACGTATTATTTGTACGTATATATAACAATTATAAAACGAATTGCTACGACTACAGCGGTGATTATAGCGGCCATAGCGGAGACAGACAGAAACACATCATCTGTGAAAAATTCAACTGTCTAACTATCACGGTTCATGAAATACAGCCTGGTGACAACGGGCAGACAGACGGACAACGGAGTCTCAGTAATAGGGTCCCGTTTTACCCTTTGGGTATGGAACCCTAAAAAATACTAGTGTAAAATACGCGGTAATACTGGCGTGCGCTTGTTTTGGAGGTCGCTCCAATATCCACTACTTCTTCCCAGCTAAAGCACTAAGTAGTGAACGGCGGGCGTTTTGGGGGACTGTCTTAATGAGTCTTTGACGCGCCAAAAGTGCTGATTCTCAGCCTAGTTTGAATAAATGAATTTTGATTATGAATAAATAAACAAATAGTTGCGCAAGAATGGGAGCTGAGTACCAGAAGGTATAGAAGACAAGCACCAGCTTAGTTTCGGATAAATAATACAGTAGCCACTAGCTAGGTACTATTCCTATTCAAGGAATTACAACACTTGGAACAGCTCCCGATAAACTATGTAGGTTGTATCGAACCCGCTTAGTTGAACAAGTGTGGCATATTTAAATAATAGGCTAGTATATTCATCACCATCTTTTCATACCGAGACTCCTCCGTGCCTCGGAAAGCACGTTAAGCCGTTGGTCCCAGCTGTCATTCATGGATCTTTGACAGTCGTTACGGGTTGTCAGAAGCCCGAAAGTCTGACAACCAGTCTTACCAAGCAGTATCGTATTACCCAGTAACTGGGTTGTGGAGGTCAGATAGGCAGTCGCTCCATGTAAAATACTGGTATTCAGCTGCATCCGGTTAGACTGGAAGCCGACCCCAACATAGTTGGGAAAAGGCTAGGCAGATTGATTGATTGGGCAAGTATATTATAATTTACGGGCCTATTCTTACACTTACCTACCATTCAATTCCGAGAAATATGTATACAGATTCTACCTTGACTTAATGAGAGAGCAATGAGAGATTAATGTCTTTTTTGTGGCTTACAACTTACAATTGAATAGATTCTCACTCCAAACAGCTTCCCAAAACTTAAAAAATCCAGACGCGTAGTCACAGATAGTAGCACAGTGTGCTACGCCGTCCATAGCACAGTTTGCTACGTCACGCCGTAGCACTGCGCGTATCGTTTTCAGAACCGTGCGC
Organism: Dicycla oo; assembly: GCA_948252095.1. Taxonomy (NCBI): domain Eukaryota; kingdom Metazoa; phylum Arthropoda; class Insecta; order Lepidoptera; family Noctuidae; genus Dicycla; species Dicycla oo. Next base: position 23,838,066 of record OX411714.1, read on the forward strand.
CCGCGCCGAATCCGATAGCGTCACATGGATTTCTACTCAACTTTTAGACTAGGCTGTAGAGCACTTAGCAGTTGGTGAAAAAGGTGTAGCTTATAATAGGTATACCTATGAAGTTGCCGTTTTACAATACTAGCCATTTGAAACGTAATTTACAACTGGCAATTCAAAAGAATTTTGTTTTAAAAATATGGAATTCTTTTTTCAAATTCTTTCATTTGTTTATGGATTAATGTTTTGTTTTCACTACATTTGTATCTTTTTCATCAATATGGACACGATAAAAATACGAGTAATTATGGAATACGAGTTCCATCGCGGTAGCAATGCCGCACAAACGGCTCGCAATAATAATTACGTGTACGGAGTGAACACTACAAACGAACTCATGACTCTTTATTGGTTTGACGCTTCCCACATGGAAATTTTGATCTAAACAATGAACCCCGTGGTCACCCGAAAACTAAAGTCAGCAACGACGAACTAAAGGCGATAGTGGAAGCTGACGATAATCTACGGCTGAGTTAGCAGCAGCTTTCAACGTTAGCATCAAAACAATATTGGTCCATTTGCGTCAAATTGGCAAGGTAAAAAAACTTGATAAGTGGGTGCCGCACGAACTGAATGATCGCCAACACAGAAACGAAGGGATTTTGAACCGCATTGTCACTTGCGATTTTGATAATCGTAAGCGGTCATCATGTTGGTTAGACCCTCGTTCAGCGCCTAGGCAATGCCCCAAACGAAAATGTACCCCTAAAAAGTCATGGTCACTGTTTGGTGGTCTAGTGCTGGTATAAATCATCACAGCTTCTTTCTAAATGGCACCAGCATTACTGCGGATGTGTACTGTGAGAAACTGGACACAATGATGGAGAAGCTCGCAAATCTCCAGCCAGCCTTGGTTAATCGCTCGTCCGCGCTGCTCATATACGACAACGCGCGAACTCATATGGTACAACAGACGGTCTCTAAGCCACAAGAGCTAGGGTTGGAAGTTTTGCGTCATCCACCGTACTCATCAGACCTTGCGCGGACTTTTACTTTTCCAAAATTTGGACAACTCTTTGGCAGGGAAAAATTTCAATACCCGAGAGGCAGCACAAAATGCCTTTGAAGAGTTTGATGCCTCCTGTACACCTGACTTCTTCTCAAGAAGGGCATTGAAAAATTAGCACTGCGCTGGCAGAGATGCATCGATAGCATGGGTGCATATTTAGATTGATAGAAATAAAAAATATTTGTATAAAAATTACTTTAACTTTCTGCATACTTAACGGCAATTTCATAGGTAAAGACCTAATATTATTTGGGTTCGTAGTTGAATCAGTTCGGACATACAAACAATGTTAACATAAGATTTTATATCAGTTGCATAAGCATACCGTTTCTGCAGAGATTCCTATCACGGCAGTCTGGATTATTCAAAGGAATTAATACCTCTGCGAAGGAACGAAAGTAGACGAAGGTAAGATAAGGCGGTTAAAATATTCACGAGGGCACGAATCCAATATACTTGTTATCTAGTTAGCGAACAGCCGAGCTTTGCACTGAAATAGAACTATGTGTTTCCTGTGAATAATACTGATAAAATAAGGTGTATTACTTGAATACATCTCATAGCGGATCATAGCTTATTCTAAGAGGTAGTTAGATTTCAAGAGCGGAGCGACGGCCAAAAATAAAACCTTAGGACTCGTTTAACTAAGAGTTATTAGAAAACGACCCTAGCTTATAGAGTTTGATGTAATACTGCTTGTTATATCTAGCCTAAATACATACTTCGAACTTACAACTAAGCTGGTGTTCACTGGCACCTTCACATCACGCCCTGTGTGGCTCAAGGGCAAAAGAGCAGCGTACGAATTTTGGCTCTACCACAGCGACAGATAAGGTGAGTTCGACAATGTAACTAGGTATTGACCCGCAAATGGCAAAAAACGTAAGAAAAATTGAATTTCGCGGCTACCCTGATATGTTATAGTACCAAATGGCTGCCTCCCTCGTTGGTCTAGTGCTCGCCAGCGCTACTGCTGAGCATGAGGTCCTGGGTTCGATTCCCGGGTTGGGCAAAGTGTTATTGGGTTTTTTCGTCTGGAATTTCTCAGTAGCAGCATGGACTGCTACTATGGATGACTATGGAATCAGGGCCGTCTTTGCCTTTGACCACTTTGGGCAAGTGTCCAAAGCCCCGCGATCCGTGGAGCCCCCTAGTTCTTGCCAGCGTTGTAGCTAGAGGGTGTCAAAAGGAAAGCTAAGGGGGTTCTAAAATTTTCGAGCTCGCTCGTTCATAGTTCGGATAACTTATGAGCGAGCGAGCTTGAAAATTACGGTTTCTTAGTTCCCAAATTTTTCTGCATAAGTCGACAAAGTAACTACAATTTCTGAATGAACGGTCAAAAGACATCTTAACCTATCCTAGGCGGGGTGCTATAAATTTTGAGCTTGCTTCCTGCATTCTCCATATCCTAAAGTGCCCAGGGCCTCCAATAGATTAAATACAGTCCTGCCCATAGTCTGGATTTGTGCCCGGTGGATGGCAATAGTTTCACCCCAATAGATGGGACGTAAATATAACTGGCGAAAGATGGGTGTACCTACAATAAGTACACCTCTGCCTCGCCCTTCGGGGAAACAAGGCGTAATGTTATAGTGTGTTACCACATTACTCATGTAAACATAAATACTGGATTACTTTTCCTACTTCCTAGAACTTTGTTGTTGATAGATAAATTAAGAATTTTCCAATGAATTTATTGATCAGAAGAGTGGGTTATTCGAAATCCGTGATTCCCACAGGAAAGAGGGGTCTTACTGTCTCTGATTATGAGTGACAGTGCCAGTGTTTGTTTTTAAAAATAGATCGTATATCTGTTTTCATTTTTATAGAGCTTATTTTATTTTCCGTTTATCTAGAAATACTTATTTAAACCTCTTTAATGTCTCTATTTGATTATTTAAAACTTATTTATACTTCCTACCGTTAGTAAATGTTACTGCTTTAAATATGTTCATTGTTGTATAGAGGTTTAGACTCATAACAACAGTTAGTTAACACGTATCCGGATGACAGCGATGCTGACGAATACTTCGACGCCTCAGACAAAAATCCACTTGGCAGACGCCTGTACCGCAGAGCGGTCGGTACGGTATTTTATTGTTTATTTCGTACGCGAGCGACCGTACGCGACCGACGTCAGCCTAAGAGGAATTCAGGAGATCCTTTTGTTTTTGTATTTATTTGTATAGTTTAGGTAGTTAGTCATTTAATTTATTACAGTAAATTGTTCGTTTAGGTAACTTTCATTATAATTATCAAGATAAGCAAGGTTTGCTCTGTTATGATAGAGTCAGTCTTAAGAAATTGTTGTATTTATTTATTATTTAGGTAATTAGTTAAGTAAGTAGCATTTTTTTTTAAATAAGAAAAATACGTTTATTTGCGGCAAACATGACGCAAAGAAAGCACACAAATACAAAAAAAAAAAACAAGTTGGGGAAAAATATGCGTCACATCCACTCAAAACGGTTATCACTCAGCATAATGCTGCGACCCTCTAGGAGACAGAGCCCCAGCGCTGGTTTTCAGCCTAGCTGGCGTCCGGCCCTTAGCACACCTCCACCGCGAAACCGCAGTAGTTCAGTTCACATCAGCGAAACATCACGCGGTTTCGTTGTTTCGCGGTGGAGCTATACTAAGGCTTCGTCCCTCAAGCTTCGTCGTTTTAAATCATAAAACCCGCCTGTACTTAACTAAAAAACAAGCTCACTTTTCAAGCAGTCTGCTGCAGTCGGTGGCAGTTAGTTTAGTTCAATCTCAGATTTGATGCCACCAACTGTGCATCAGACGGCTTGAAAATTGAGCCTCTCCTAAACTTTTTATTTGCAGTCGTTTTTTTTTAATACCTTTTATATTTTTGGAATTTTAGCCCTAGGTACTAATTTTTCAGTGCATTACTAATTGAAAACAAATATAAAAATAAGTTTGACGAATATTTTTTTGCTTTTACCTTCGCACGACCTAGACAAGTCGATAGGCACGTCATGTATCAAATCATCCAGGTGTTACGATGCTTCGAGGGATCTTTAATCCCACATACAAAGATATCTAAGTATTCACCTAGATACATAAATATGCATGAAACAAACAACCCTTGACTTTTACAGGATTGCGCCGTGTTTACACATAGCCAGAAACCAACATCATTAATGTCAGAGGATCGGGTCGAAACATAATATCGATATGCCAAGAGGACCAACATCGTAATTGAGAAAAAATTATTAGCTGTCCCGTACAAAGCTTCAATACCTACTCGACCCAAATGTATGGGACGGCTGATAATTTTTTCTGGATTACGATGTTGTTCCCATGGAGAAAGTTGTTCAGTTTGATGGTCTGTACCAAACCCTTAAATTTGACCTCACCTTTCTGATACACCCTGCTTACCTATACACCACACAAGTACACAATTATAAGGTACATAGATTTGCCAGGGATGAGGAATGGTCATCCTCGGTCAAAGATGGTGGGAGAAACCCTATGTGGTTTTAGTTAGGAAAATTATACAAGCCCGTCCAGGTATTCTTTAAAAATCTCACTGTGAATTTTCCGGCAAAAATTCAGCTGGTTCTAGGGATTGACACTATATATATATATATATATATATATATATATATAATTGTTGGGGAAAAAGTTTCTTCGCATTTTTTAAGAAAATTCAAAACATTTTTTAATATAATTTATTTACATTTAACTAAAGTAGTTAGGTACCATTTTGTTCGATAACTTTTTGCCATCTTGTAGGTAGGGACATGATCCCTTTGCTATAGAAATTTTGGGACTTCTGGTCAAAATACCGCGACAAGTGGTTTTGGCAGTCCTCTTGTGATGTTAACCTGACACTGCCTAAAGAATTTTGAAGAGACCGAAACAGGTGGAAATCTGAAGGTGCAAGGTCAGGACTATACGGCGGATGCATTAACACCTCCCAGCCAAACACTCTTAATTTTTGCTGACTGGCTAAAGATGTGTGAGGTCTAGCGTTATCATGATGAAAAACCACACCCCTTCTGTTGATTAATTCCGGCCACTTTCTCTCACCTTCTTGCTTTAATCTCATCAGTTGTTTGCAGTAGAGTTCAGAATCGATGGTCCTGCCTGGTGGTAACAGCTCATAATGAATAATGCCCTTCCAATCCCACCACACACACAGCATCACCTTGTTGCGAGTTAACCCGGGTTTCGCCACAGTCTGTGAAGCCTGACCGGCCTTTGACCACGACCTTTTTCGCACGTTCTTGTCATACGTGATCCACTTTTCATCACCAGTTATCAGCTTCTTCAAAAATGGTTCGGTTTCATTACGTCGTAATAAAGAATCACAAATGAGTACACGGTTCATTAGGTTTCTTTCAGTGAGCTCGTGAGGTACCCAAATGTCGAGCTTTTTTGTGTAGGTACCCAGTTTTTTTCAAATGCGCCAAAACTGTTTTGTGGTCAATTTCCAGTTCTTCAGCTACGTCGTAACTACTGATCTTGCTCCACTTTTTCAAAAATGGCATCCATTTTATCCGTAATAGGGCGACCAGAGCGACGTGCATCTTTGACATCAAAATTTCCGGATTGAAAACGCTTAAACCAAATTTGTGCTACTCTCACAGACACTACACTAGGTCCATAAACATCGCAAATTTTTTTCGCCGCTTGCATTGCATTTTTACCTTTTTTGTAGTAAAATTTTAAAATGTATCGAATTTCTTCATTAGATTCACTCATCTTGACGGTACGAAAAACAAATGAAAATCACACATTTTCCTAATTTGAATTTGGAATTATGTTCTTTAAAATTTATATAATAGACAGCTCACTTAACCTTAGTTTTTATGGTGAGTTTTTTACAGAATATATCGGCAGATCCCTAGATATAGCCGCCCCAGGGCAAAAAAGATTCATGCGGATTTCCCACATAAAAAAAAAGTGTGCGGTCAGAGGACCCCCGTCAGGAACGAAGTACCTTCTCTCACTTCTTTCCCATATCTATGTTCTCACGTATGATTAAAAACAAAAGCTTTTGAAACATGAAACTGGCATATCGCTTTTTTGTTACGTGATAATTACTATCAGTCAACTCCTACCGCAAGCCGAAAAAAACTTCGCTCCAATAAGCAATTACAAAAGTAACAGATTTGAAATTATTAAGGAAAATAGCTATAAAAGTGACTAGACGGCAAACTTACTTTGGAGTAGAGATGATGTGATTGATGTTGAACGAATGTTGACTTCCTAGTTTTACAGACAATTTCACGAAAACTTTAATTTGCATACATACATAAACTCACGCGATGTTCCCATGGGGTTAGGCAGAAACTGCAGAACGCCACCCGCTACGATCCTTACATACTCCTTTGCTTTTCTCCCGTCCATACATCTGTACCCTCATTGCGTCATACGCTTTCAATCAAAATCTGAGAGTTTTGAAGTATATGCCTAATCCTACGTATAAGTTTGAAAAATTCGTCTGCTCAATAACATAAATAACGCAATGAAAGTAGCTGAACTAAATTAAAGGCATTGCTACTATTATTTATTCTGTGGCATTTTCGCTCAATTTTCGTTGTATGTGACGTGTTACGCAATTACCCCGTTGGTCTCTCATTTACCTATGTCTGGGTTTTCTTACTATACTGTTACCCTTAACCATCAATATACAGATGAATTTTTCAAGTGGGCGTGGGTGGCCACATGTACTCGCTCAGGCTCGATTTTGATGATAATACTGCATCATTGGATTTTTGAAAAATCAATATCAAAGTTTAATAGGTTGGTAACATAAGAAAAATAAAAAAGTATTTTGTTAAAAATGAGCTTTTTCCTTTAGTTTGCCTTATGTCATTACTTCCCAGAATTCGATTCTTATTAGCGACACTATCGAATGGTGTAATAATACAGTGTGTGTGTTTTTGTTTTTTTTTTTTTCAAAATCAACAGCTTCGATTCCTGGCTAGAAATATTGTTTTTTTTTTTCAAAAATGCAATGATTCTATAGTTTTCATCAAAATCAAGCCCGAAACTCTTTTGATGACTTTTCGCTATTCCTCATAGTTTAGAATTTGGCCATCCACACCCTCTTGAAAATTTCACCCTGTATATGTACTACGCACCCCTTAACACCATACTAGAACCCAGTAGGTACACATACCAGTTTACTTTTAACCATCGACTATTCCTTTAACAAAGTACTAGTATCCCTTAAATTACTTTTTTACGATAGCTCCCACTGAAAGATTGGCTCACTCCTTTTGTAAAGGTATGGTTGTAAGGTATAATAAATAGTCATTTAATAGATTGTGACGCATGCGAAAAGCAATTTACTACGACGTTGTTCAGGCGTAAAATAAAAGTACTTTTGTTCGGGATTTCAGGAATTCATAAAATATATTAACAAAAAAAAAAGAATGAGACACGAGTTCAATGAATTCCTAAAAATATTTTCATTGATTTATATACCTAAGTGCATACTTAGATATCTAACTTTAGTATTACTAGTAAATAAACTGTTACCGAGACCAACGTCTGTTTCTACACCACTTAGTTTTTCACCTGTCCATCCGTCTGTCAGTCTGTCCATCCGTCCGTCACTCCGCAGGTAATGAAAGCGTCCAAGTCGAATGTTTTCCACACGACCATATACGTGTATATTTACGCCGTAGCTACCAGTTGGGAGTCTGTTGAACTCTGGACTATTTTAAACGATTTTGAATCGTATTACTATATTCCACAGAATATCTCATATTTTAAAAACTTTTTTACAAAAAAATCCGACTTCCAAAAAAATCACTACAAAAAGAAACATAACTTGAATTTCGAAAGTCGGTGTCTTTACATCTATATTTTATTTTTGCGCCTCCGACTTCTAAAATTAAAGTTATTTTTCACTTTGTAGTGTTTTGTTGGAAGTCGGTTGTTATTTTTTTTTTTGGAAAAACCTTTTTATTTTTCATTTTTAGTGGGTCAGTTTGTAATTTATCTAAGTTACAATAGCCTAATGTCAACTGCTCATCGCCTTTTACAAAATATTGCTGGGACATTAATCGTCGAGTTCTCCTAGTAAGAACCAGGAGAACTGGAGCTGATGGTGAAGTCACTATCACCTTTGCAGCTTGCATTCTGACGAGCATAAATTGCTTAGCAACAATATTAAAGTAATCGAATCGCAACCCGTGAATTACGTAGGTATAATTGAGTGGTTCCGATGGCAATCTGTAGTGCTATTCTGTAAAAATCTCACCGTGAATTTAGGTGAAGTGAGCTTTAAGTGAGCTGCCATTACAACCGATGCTTTCACTCAATTTGATCCAGGCTGTCCCATCTTGTTGTCCTCCCCCCAGCGACGCCCTAAGCCGAGGTTCGTTCCCCACATGGGGAGCCCTTAGCGTGTAGTCGCTTAGTTTGTAAGTTTATGCCCCTGGTTGGAGGTTTTGAGTTCGCTTAAGGCAGCCACAGGATAGTCCGCTTAAGTAGTCACGGCCTCTCTAGGCCAACTACGAGATGCCATTAAAAAAAAAAAAAAACAACCGATGCTAGGGATGGACACTATTGACAGTTCACTCCACGCTCACCTCACCTATGTTTTCACGGTGAGATTTGTACAGAATAGCACTGCTGTGGTCTTCATCATCAGTTCCATTATACCAAATGATGCTTTCCAAGAGCAAATGTATGAGTTACTATAAAAAATACTCAAATCGCTATAGGTGTGCCAATAAAAGAAGGTATACCCTTTCAAACAAAAAAAGAATTTTGCAAATCCGTCTATATATGACGGAGTTATGCCCGAACATAGGTAAACATCCGAATTGAGGACCACTTCATTTTTGGAAGTCGGTTAAAAATATAAAATATTCTTCAGCGACTGTCACCGAAACGCAATTTCCTTTAAAATCCCCTTCACATTATACAAACTTACAAAGATGACCTTGCAAAATTGGTAACTAGCTACATTTGAGAATGATATATGATAGTAACTTCCCGAAAGAGATCAGCAAACGTATCCGTCTGCCCAGTGAGTCCGCATTTGTATGCTTGAAGATTCACACGGCTTATCTCAGCCTCCTTTGTGTCTTGTTCGGCTTTCCATGAAGCCGCTGGATATACAAGCCATTTGATCGGAAACAAACTGACTGCTGAATTGATATGAAAGATCATTCTTCAGGATTACGTTGTGTGATCCGTATTGTGAGCTCAAGCCTTCAGCCTTCTAGTTTATTCTTCATATCAATAATACGAAACTAAATCAGTATTGATATAAAACAAAATGTTGCATGAAATAGATCTTTGGTAGACAATATGTATTTCGGTGTTATGTTGAGAGGAAAGGAAATCCAATATACGTATGTGAGTAAATGATGGATTATTCACGCTTTTTCCGTTTCGTTCATGAGATAGACATTGAAAGATTATCAATAAGGGGTAGTAATGTCGTAGGTAAGAGATATTTTCGTGGTAGGTATCGCTATCTTGCACCCGCCTGGATCCCGCCTCATCATATGATAGGTACCACTCAGACACGGTAATGGATTTTGAAATCTAAGGTGTTTTAAATCTGTTTAGAATCGGCTTTTATCAGTCAAAATCGTTTTCACTGAGTAAAGAGCTCGCTGATAAATAACCTGTGCCGTTAACTGGATATGGATTCAATTTGTTTTTCAGTGTAATAAATACCTTAATTCTATTAAAATAACTTAAAATAATTTCAGAAAAAAAAATCTCGGTCGTTATTCTACGGAATTAAAATAATTAAAATAAAAGCGCACATTTTTAACAACAGCAGACCAAATTGAAAATGACCTACATTTTTTTTTCTGTAAAATACTCGGATTAAAAACAGACGTCCTTTTCATCAACTGGAACCAATACCTATAATCACAGACTACAAAGAGATACTACGTATCCTATTTATTTTTATTTGAGATGGGTTTGCTCTTGACTCTAGTCTAGACAAAAAACAATATCAAAAAACCTGGGAAAATATCCCAATCACGGCGAAAACACCTAAATATTATCAATGCACAGATTACACATTCACAAAATTGCGATAACGACACCGAAACCGGTTGAACAGAGCGCCCAGTGTATCTTGACACACCGCAAAAAAATTAACTATATTCACATATAATAGTTTCTGTCACGTCGCTCGGTGACATTTGCCTTCACAAATGGCGTTGTCGTGAGGTGTGAAGATATACTGGTCACGCTGTATAATATGTTACTTTAGAGACGTGCGCTCGTAGAAAATAATTGCCACAGGAAAATGGTCGATTTGGGGCAAAGAAAAGGTCGAATGGATTCCGCTGCTTGTCATACAAATATCTCTATTTAATTTGTGATTACTACATAATAGGCAAGATTCTCTGCTTTTCTGTGACGTATGCAGTGAATTCATCGCCCCTTTGTACATCATGGGACTTTGGTAAAAATGGCAAAATGTGGCTGCGCTATACACATATACGATACGCATATGCGCTACACTATTTGTACTGGGTATGGTAGGGTACAACGCGTTGAAGGTGCGACTGGACTTTTTTTTTTTTTAACAAGGGCCTATCGCAGTTTGCTCCGGGAGCATTGACTGCTTAACCGAGCGTTGGCGGGGCCAGAAGGGCCTCTCGCCGGGTTAAAAATTAAATTCTAAGTAGCGCAGCTAAGGGTGTCCCATAGTGGGACTCGAACCTAGGCTTAGGGCGCTACTGTCTACTGAGCAAGTGGAGACTTGTTCCATCGGTATGTAATTATTATTAGGGGCGTTTAAAGCTACTTGCTCCGCACGGGCGGGCGGGTGCAAGGGTCGGGGGGATTGACGTACTACTCGATGCCGCGGTGGTACCCGCCGGCGGGTACGGAAGTTAGTACGTCTGTCATGTGTAGTGTTTAAAGTTTTACGGACCGACTTCATACTCTCTTGGTAGAGAGTGATGTCGTCGTCTGGATCTAACATAGCGTGTTTGGGGCGCCGTATGGGGGAGATGCATGACGGTGTGTATCGAGTGGCTGCTGTCACTAGTGGGTTAGTGTGTGTAGTAGCTGAATCGAAAAAGCGTTTGCTCGCTTTTTTGAAATATTGACTGGCCTGTTGGTCTAGTGGTTAGTGGCCCTGACTGCTATGCCGGAGGTCGTGGGTTCGATTCCCACCCAGGACAAATGTTTGTGTGATGAGCATGATCATTTGTTCTGTGTCTGGGTGTAATTTATCTATATATGTATGTATTTAGAAATATATAAGTATGTTTATCAGTTGTCTAGTACTCATAACACAAGCTCTGCTTAGCTTGAGGCTAGACGACGTTGTGTGATAGTTGTGGAATATTATTATTATGAAGAATTAATATTAATATTATTATTATTATTATTTCCTTTATTTTTTATTATATACATATGATTTACATTTTTAAATATTTTTATAAAAACTTAAAATAAACAAAAACATTTAAAAATATAAAAAATAGTAGCCCACCGGTATCGGGAACAGGGTCCAAGCTACCGGTGGTCAGGGCTCCTGAGAGAGGAACCTCCTAACAATACGTGCCGTGTCCAGAAGTACCGCTTTCTGGATCAAGCCCTTGATCCAGCTGTCTAACGAGAGCCTCCTCAGGTGTTGGTCGAGACTCTTCGATATTATGCCATTGGCTGTCACAACTATCGGCACAATGATTGCTGTATCCACATCCCACATGTCGACAACCTCGCGAGCCAAATCAAGATACTTAATCTGTTTATCTTTTTCAGCTTTCACGAGGTTCTCGTCATGCGGAACCGCTATATCAACAATCATTGTACGACGCTCTTTTCGATCTATCACCACTATATCTGGCTTATTGGCAACAATAGTCCTGTCAGTGATGATAGATCGATCCCAATACAACGTGATATTGCCATTTTCGAGAACTGGGTCGGGCACATACCTATAGTACGGTACTTCCGATTCCACAAGATTGTATTGCAGAGCAAGTTGCTGATGGATAATCCTGGCTACAAGGTTGTGTCTATGCAAGTAGTCTCCGTTAGCCAGACGAGAACAGCCAGAAATAATGTGACGGATAGATTCCCCCGGACGGTGGCATGCCCGACAGATGTCAACCGTGCCGTCCTTCACAATATATTTCCGGTAGTTGTTCGTCATTATAACTTCGTCCATAATCGCAAAGATAAAACCTTCGGTTTCACCAAAGAGATCACCGAATCGCAACCAGGATACGGACGCCAAGAGGTCTACATCAGGCCCATGTAGGACCCGGTAAAAGCGCCCATGAAGCTCTTTGCTCTGCCATACCTCCCTGCGGTCATTAGTATCTAATATTATAGGTTTGCGCCAGTTCTCGTTAGCCAAGGAGAGCGGGGTGAGGCCCTTGTCCACTGAGACCACATCTCGGTGCATCCCCATTATTATTATTATTATTATTATTGCCTGATGGTCATTTGGCACTCGCAGCGTATATAGTGAAGCTACCGCGTGGCACCTGGAACTTTGCGTGCCAGACATGTACGTGTGGAGGCGGCGACGCCCGTACCTGCTTGCTGTGCCAGCAGCCAGAACCAACTTACTGGCGAGAACTCCTCTCACTAAAGCCATACGTGTGGTGAACGAGGTTCACGATAGGGTTGATGTTATTATTATGGTGCAACTTGAGTGAATTCGCCAAATATAATGTAACTTTTGCGAATTCAGTCAAGTATAAATTATATACACACATCAACACGGTCTAGGGATATTTTTAAAAAAGCGTATTACTATCAATGTGTTAATTATTTATATGACATGTATATATTTAAAAGATACGTTATTTAATATTCTACCATTTTTTAATAATGGTTAAGGTGCTTAGATTAAAATTTCAGGATTTTATGGAAAAAAAATGAAGCATAGACGGAAACCGTATATGAATTAACTTTTAATTTGTGAGTAAAAACTGAAAAAAATAGAAAAATCATTTAATTTGTGTTTATAAACTTGAAGTTAGTAGTCTGAGAAAGCGCCCATGATGTTCATAACACATCGGCAACGATTCGGCATGCTCAGAACAAGGTTGTCAATGTCTTGCTGCGGAATATTGTCCCATGTCCTTCTGAGGTGCGCAAAAAGTTGATCTTCTGTAGCCAGATTTTCAGGAACTTCCTTCAGAGCTCTTCTTTGCAGCATATCCCACGCATGCTTAATGGGATTTAGATCTGGCGATTGAGCAGGCCAGTCTAAGGCCCTAACATTGTGTGTATGTAACCAAGCTGCTACCGTTCTCGCCGAGTGTGCCCGGGCATTGTCGTGCATGAGCAGGAAATCTTGCCCCATTTGTGTTCTGTGGGGCAAGATTACGGGCCCCAGCACCTGTTGGACGTATCGTTCTGCCGTCATATTGCCCCGCACCCAAACGAGATCCGTCCGTCCTCCAAGACGAATTCATGCCCAAACCATAATTGTTCCTCCTTGGTATGGGTGAACTTCCTGAGGGTTCTGAAGACGGCTCCATCGTCCAGGAACTCGCCAAACACGCGTCCTTCGTGAATCTGGATGGAAGCCGAACCTGGATTCATCCGTGAACAGCACATTGGACCATTGCTCACGGCCCCAGTCCACGTGGTTCCGAACCCATTCTAATCGTCGTCCACGATTGCCTCTCCGTAAAGGTGGGACCCGGACTGGTCTACGAGAGCGTAGATTGCTTTCATGCAGTCGCCTTCTTACAGTTTGGTCACTCACAAGCACTTGGTGTTCCACTCGCAGCCTTTGGACCAATTGAGTCGCCGTTGCATTTGGTTGAGCTCGCGCAGTAATTTGCAAAAATCGGTCTTTTCTGGGGGTAGTGATGCGACTTGGCCCCCGGTGCCTCTCCGCTACTTTACCTGTGGCACGATAGCGTGTCCACAATCTTGAAATTACATTTTGGTGGGTCCCTATGGCCTCAGCAACATTACGCTGAACAGACCCAGCTTCCAGCATTCCCACAGCTCGTAACATCTCCGCCCTCGTCAAATGTTGGCGTTGCATGGCTACAATACCTCAATTTTAACTTTATCTTTCGTTTAAAAATGAAAAAAAAAAAACTGTAACTAAACGTAATTCGTATTGTTTTCTAAATTTGGCACAAATGAAAATTCCCTCTCCTACACATCAAGACATTTTATGCCACCGAAACAAAAGAATTTTCAAAAATTTGAATTTGGAATTAGTCTGAGATAAATTACAAACAAATCGGTGTATAAAAGATTCCAATGCGGCCAGTACTTTTCGAGTTATTTAATTGAGTATGAAATATCCCTAGACCGTGTTGATGTGTGTATTATGTATATAAAATATAATATGTTATTTAGATGTAGGTTACGATTTAGGATATAGTATGTAATTTTATAGGAAGTAGATTAAGGATTTAGCATGTAAGGCCACTCTATCGTATTGGACTACTCTATTACTTGGAGACTCTTGGCTCGATATCGATGTTAAGGAAAGCCCCATAGCCATAGCCCACTTTCCTTTGTTGGACGTGGACCCGGTGATTAAAAAGATTCTGATGTTAATAATTGACTTTTTCATTTAAGTCAATAGTTTTAGAGATACCTATGGGATATTGTATTATATTATTGGTTACAACCGCAATAAGAACTTTGTTTTTCACAGTTTCTTTTAGAAATGCAAAATTTTCTTTGCTGTTGACAAAATCAATACTGTGCATCTATGTAAATATTCATCTACCCTTCACACTATTACTCTTCACAGTGCGTTGTCCGACACGCACTTGTCCGGTTTTAATCCAGTGGAGCGTATGTAGCGCACAGTTAAATCGTTATATTGTTTTGTATATTGTGTCATGGGTCATCATTTGTGTCGTAGGAGCTCATGGCTAAGTAATAACAGCCGCACGGGTCGATCCATCAGGTTAAGCTAAGCTTGCCGGGGTTGGTCTGTAGATGGGTGACCATCTTTACATACTGAGACTGCTCCGTGCCTCGGAAAGCACGTTAAGCCGTTGGTCCCGGCGGTCATTCGTGGATCTTTGACAGTCGTTGCGGGTCGTCAGAAGCCCGAAAGTCTGACAACCAGTCTTACCAAGGGGTATCGTATTACCCAGGTCAGATAGGCAGTCGCTCCATGTAAAATACTGGTATTCAGCTGCATCCGGTTAGACTGGAAGCCGACCCCAACATAGTTGTGAAAAGGCTGCAGATTGATTGTGTCAACTATGAGTCCTATGTAGTTAGTGTTTTGAAACATAAAAAAATATTTTTCAATAAATCTCAAACATTCAAAATTGTTTTGTTTCACACGTTTGTATTGAATGTGGACGGAGCACGCTAGAACAAATAGTGAACGCTACGTCCAGCGGTACTTCAATTTAACGATAGTTGCTGTTGTTAGTTGTTGTTGACCGTTTTCATGAACAGAACGTAAATAAATATCAAAACACAGACCAAAAACTAAAACTGGGAAATATTTAGGTAATTGAACCTAAACAAGTGTGGAACTTCACCCAAAATAGCCGCCATCTTGGATTTTGATTTCGATCCAGTTTTCGTTAGTAGCGCCCTCGAAAACCATGAAAATTACATCCTTTACGGAAAACTACATGTCATAATAATAAAAATAAAAAGGTTAACTTTTTACAAATATGTATTAAGCTTGATTGTTTTCATGGATCAAAATAGATTTAAAAGGACACATCTAGGTATAATGCACATTTTGTATTTCCATTGGACCAAAATACTGAGTTCTGAGCCTACCAAATTCCATTTCAGATCGCTTAACGCTTTTGATTATATAAAGCACAACCTGTAGACGACCGATTTTTCGGATATTTATGTAGTACAGTTGATCCAAAGTGTTTAAAATAAAGATTATTTTGATTATTTTTTGAGGATCTCAAAAAGACACTCTGTTATTATATTAACGTGTCGAATAGTATTTGTGCCGGACGGGCGTGATCGATGGGCACGATAGGGTGAAAGGTGGGTGTATCCCTATACCAGGTTAGGCCTCCTAGCCCAAACGGCGCTGACGTCTTGCACCTATAGGGCTCAGACTGTCTGCAGACTGATGGCGGCGGCTATGAATTGAAGTCTTGACGGGGAAGGGTTTCTTGTCGATGAAATAATAACAACTGCTTGATAAGTCTTCAGGAGTTTACACGAAACGACTTGCGTAACTCTTCAGGAATAAGTGTGGTACCATGCCGATGGCTACGAAGCTATATTTTTCCCTGCGCGCTTAGGTCCCTCGAAACTTTACCTCAACGAGATCCGCAAATTGTCTCCCGATTCAAACTTTATTTTGACCAGATTTTTACTATTTTAGTTTACAAATTCGCTTATAAATAGCTTAAATATAAAAATACTCATAACAAATGATACATTGGCAGAATTGTCACTAGATTACCCATCGATTAAGATAGCTGTAGTTCCTGTAACATTATCTACTGAAAAGATTTTACAGTGTAAACACGCAAAAGTTAATTATTTTAATTAAATATTATTTTCCAAGTTGATTTATTTGAAAACCCATGAAGCTATTTCAGTAAACTAAACAGGTATCTCAAGCTGGTCTAATTACCTAATACAATATCATAGTTACAATATTAGAACTTTGTTTTTCAGAACGGGACACGCCTTGAAAACCTAGATTGATAAAACAAATTAACAAAAAACAACAACTAACATTTCCAACCCTTATAAACCCAATTAAGTAGGCTTTTCAGGGAGACTAGACGACTAATAGTACGTCCAGGGCTAGGTCTTTATCTAGGGTACCTGGACTCACCAACAAACTATAAATCGCGGCTATGTAGCCCTTTTAATTGAAGTTTATAAGGGTTGTACTTACGATTTCTTTAAGAAACACTATTTATCACTTTCCAACTATAAAACACTATTGTTATTGAATTTAAATTATAAAACAAAACACAAAAAACAACTATAAACACTGCTTGGTGACGCATCGTCGCGAACAGTATTTTTAGACAATACAAATATTTTTATTTGTAGAACTTAAGTAAACAAAAAAGTACAGATGTCAATATCAATCAAATTAACGCTATGTCATGCCGTCAACGGCGCACAAAAATTCTTATTATATATTCTAATTAATTGGTAATAATAGAACAAAAACATTCATTTTTGATAAACTAAATTATAACAATTCAAAATTCAACTTAATTCATAACAATATATTCACTATCACATTCATTAAAATTCAATTTAATTTAATTTAATAGAGCTCTTAAATAAGTAACGAATTAAACGATAGTTAATAAAAAAACAACAAAATAAATAAATGTCAATAAATTATAATTTGTCGTCTAGGTACTTATTGATTGTGTAATTGATTGCCTTTAGATTTAATAAATTAAGTACAGCCTTTTTGAAATGGTGTACGAGTATGTGAAGATCTTTTTTTGGATTGGGTACCTTATTATATGTATATTTTGGGTGCCACTCTTATAATGCTTTTTGAATATAGTGCAGTTTTGTATGGAATAGGACATATCTCTCTGTTGCGTCGCTTTGATCTCAATGTTTGAAATAAATAGAGGTTGGATTTTACAAATACTGCTGTCTCGTAGATGTATAAACAGGGCATAGTAAGAAGTTTATATTTCTTAAAAAATGGGCCACAATTCGCCCCTTTATTTAATCAAAAACCGAAATAACTCAAAATTTCTATT
Organism: Dicycla oo; assembly: GCA_948252095.1. Classification (NCBI taxonomy): domain Eukaryota; kingdom Metazoa; phylum Arthropoda; class Insecta; order Lepidoptera; family Noctuidae; genus Dicycla; species Dicycla oo. The sequence goes on from OX411714.1 coordinate 23,855,763, forward strand.
TTGTGGGAAAACGCATTAAAAGTTTGACATTGTCTACCTTAATGGCTTCAATTTATCACAAAAACAATAAAGAAATGTCTGTCATTTTCATCGTTATCGAGTCGGCTGTTGGACTGAACGATTCTCTGTGCGAAATTAATTCAGTTTACAGTAAAAACTCAAAATATGTGAGTTATTTCGTTTTTTCATTGGGCGAATTATGAGTTTTTTTCAGCTTATACAGAGCACGCACACACTTCTTTTGAGCTTTGAAAGCAATTTCCCTGTCAGTGGAATTTCCCCAATACATTATTCCAAAACGTAACGTTGAAGTGACATAACCTTGCATGCTATCAAAACTACGGACTCATTGCAAGTGGGGAAAATAAATGTGGAGATTATTTGGAGTTCTAAACTCCAAATAATCTCCACATGCCATCATTTTTTATCTTTCCCATAAAAATCACGCCAGCAAAAATGCCAACCTCTTGTCTCTAGTAAATCATACGAGTAATAATATCAGAAAAGTACGGACAAGAAAAATCCCGAGAAACATAAACGCATAATTCCTGAACAAACTTTAATTTGAAATGTACTTTTTCGAATAAACATAAAAACTTTTCGATGTTCCGCTTTGAGAATGGTCGATACCTATTAAGGCGACGTACTTAATTAAACTTGCTTAACGTTGCGTAAAGGAGAAAAACTACTGGAAAAGTCGGAAAGTTGTGCCGTCCAACGCATTCAAGGCTGAAGTCTTCGGAACAGCTTTCTGTAGCCTGCCTTTCATACGCTAACTCGTCAGGCGTAGCCCGATTTTGTAATAAAACTATCCGCTATTCAGCCTCGCTAAACTTGTACCTATCTATCATAAATAACGAAAAACCTTATTTACAAACTTGATGATTGAGTAAACAGGATAAAATTATTTTATTTACGTTATAGAGAGGGTATTTACGAATACTTAATGAGGGAATGGAAAACTTTTGCGTAGTAATTTTATACTCGACGTCTTGAAAATCTACAAGTAAACAAAAATATCGTATCCTATAATTTCCATATTATTTAGTTATTATGCTAATAAAGTAGAAGATATAAAAATACTGATCTATATTTTATACGAGCGATAAGAAATCAGTATAAAATTTAAGGTTATTTTATGATAAGCCCTATCTATGGATATATTTACTTTGACACAAAAAGGATTTTGTCCATTTTCCTTCAGTTTCGGTATTCATATTTTATTGGAAAATAAAAGGCTTAACGTAGATACATTTGTTATCAATAGGAATCGTATAAAAATATGGCTCCATATTATCGATGAACTGCCCTTATCATGAAAATTTTCAAACCACTCCTTTGTTTCAAAACACTAACCCCATGAAAGGTAGAAAAAGGTTAGTAAGTTTTATATCCAGGCCAACTAAAATATGCTCTCTCATCTGACATTGTGCCAAAAGGCGGTCAATGTTTATCCACTAAAGATATATGAAACTCATGTTTACACATTGCCACTAAATACGAACCGTGCCAAGTAGACCATTTAAATACTAGCCAAAAAATCGTAGCATATAAAAAGTCCACTTAAAAATGTTGTGAGTCTCTTCCCTGCTGCCTGCCCATTCCTATCTTTTAGGTACGTACTATAAAAAAAACAAATAAACATTTTATCTAGGCGAAGTAGCTCACTCCAAAGAAATCAAGAAAGAAAGTCATAACAATTTGCATACAAAACTGTGTTCTTTGTAACCTGTGCCGTTTGAACAGTACGAAAAGTATCTACTGCCAAGTTTTATAAGAGCGTCTTGCGTCCGATATACTTAGTACACTTGAGCACTGACAAATATCTGGAAACCAGAAAGCCACAGAGTGCTGGAACTTAGAACGACGCGCGACGTGTTCAGACAACACAACACGGTACAGACAGACTCGTTACAAATCACTCCATTTTCATATTAAGTGGTATTTTCACACGCGCCTGTGCCAACCACTAAAACAACTGTGCACTAAAAGAACTATAAAATAAATAAAAGAAAAGAACAGGTACTTACAAAAGAACAGGTACTTACAAAAGGTGCGTGTATCCATTACAACTTTATAACTTTCCTACTAGGAGTTAGACGAGTGACGACGTGATCATTTGGAAAAGAGGGAAACGTGACCAACTTTTAATTTATTTTATTTTATTTTATTTCTTTTAGGAAAACTTACAGCTAAACAGATACAGTAAATAATAGTTTAAACAAAATATGGCCAATTACAAGTTTCCACATATAGTTTTTTACTTATACACAAGTTTGTACTCGTGAACAGAATACAAGTGATTTACATTTATCACCACGCTACACGACACCAATTATGTGGCTGTCAGCGTGAGTAGCAGATATACAGAATGTAGGTACGACTAGCGTCCGCAACGACGGTAATGCGTGTGTATTAGGATTCTTTACCATCTCTGTGATATTGGGCAATTTGACACAAGCACCTTTACGTAATTTCCCTTGCGACTGTGATCTCACAAATATTCCAACCCATGTGAAATAACGTATTAAAGAAAAGGGACGGGAATATACTGTCAAGTTTGACAAGTGGGGCACAGAATTCTTTCTTGGTGCAGGGCGAATGACACTTGGGTTAACTTTTGCAGGCATCGACCGATCCTCCACTGAAAGTTGACTACGTGCCCTGCATCAATGGACGCTATACCCTATACCCCTTCATTGAAAAGACGTCCGTACAACAATGGTGGATTATTGAAATCCTTTGTTAGTATAACACAAGGTATGCTTGCGTTCAGATTATGCAAATTAGGACGCACTTCGATTGAAAATTTAATACGGCCCATTGCAAATAAAATGGGTCCCAGTAAGTGCTGACAAAGGTCGCAAAAATATTCGTATATCAAGGGAACACGGTAAGTCATATAATACCCTTGTTAACAAAAATATGCCCGAGGAAAGGGACCGTATTGTCAACATTTACGTTTATAATGGCAATAATACCAATTTTACTATTATGAACAGAGATTTAAACGACAATACGAAATAACGAGTGGTTTTTATTTATGTCAGCGTTCTTTGCGTTTAGAGTCGTTGAAAAGCAAAATCAGCCTATAATGTTCCCACTGCTGGGACACCAGGCCTTCTCTCTGTGAGAGGGAGTGGGCCGTAGTCCACCACGCGGGCCCAGTGCGGGTTTGGTAGATGTCACATGTCTTTGAATTTTTGGTTCTAGGACATGCCGGTTTCCTCACAATGTTTTCCTTCACTGTTTTGAGAGCAGTGGTGATGAAATAATTTACACAAAGTAAAGCACCTGTCTGAGTTCGAACCTACAACCTACAACTCGTAACTCGCAGCTGTTACCCTGGGCCACTACTGCTCTGTTGAACAGTATCCTATAGGTATAATATAACTCAGAAATTTTCCTGAAAATGTTGAAACTTTTTTTAATTTCCATTTTCATGGAACAATTTGTTCGTCATTATACGCTTTCCTCGTTCAAGTTTTCAACAAAGTATCAAACTGGTGATAATTGCAAAAAATAAAAACAAGGATGGTTTATCGTAAAATAGGATAAGAGAATCTGCTTGAATTTTTAATGAGATAATAGGATATACGTAATGTAAATTTAGCTTTTAATTCCAGAATTACTGCATATGCTTTGAAATGTTCCTACACTCAGTAAAATTACAAAACATTTTGTATAGTAGTAAAATCTATTTTCAACGTCGACAAGATAACTCCGTAACTTATAGAACAATCTAAACTGAACTACTTTCACTGTAAATGGGTAACTGGATATGTTTTGTCAAGTCGTTAGGTTTGAGGGACAGCGCTAATGTCCTAATTACTAGGCAACAAGTACAAAGTAGTCGTATTACAACGGGGCAGCGCAGCGGTTGTATATCTACCAAGTTATCTAATTACCGCAAACAGAAGGCGCTGGCTTGTCCTTAGAGCTCAGTTTACATTGGTCTAGTAAATACTCCAGTAGAGTACTGAACTGCATAACCCAATGTAGGGTCGACAAACAAAAGGGTAACAAGAATGAAGAAGTAGAATGTATTGTGTTACGTGTCGTGGATGACTGAACGTTCCAGCACCTACTAGCCTAATTAAAAAGCCCTGCCTTATTGAAACAAGGAAGTCAATAGGGCCAAGAAAATATTTCAAAAACTGTCCCGTCCTTCAGTCTGCTTCCACGGCGTTGTCGGTGACAGCGCAGAGGTCACTTTGACTGCATTGTTTGGGACACAGAGGGCAGGATAGAAGGTGAAGGTGGAAACAAGATCTGAAATACAGTCGTACCAGCGACACGAAGAAGAAGCGTAGCCTGTTTCTTAGCAATAATATTGGGCAAGTTATGAACTGAACTAACGCTACTACTCTCCCGCTCGCTGAACCACTAACTCCACCAATATAAACGAGACTTAAGCCCAAGTTCTATGTGTAGCCAAGCCAAGTTATTACACTTATTACTACTCGATACTTAACTATTCCTTGCCGCTATTGTGTTATGAAGTAGTACAGTCACGAACAAAGAAAATTGTGTTGGGAGTTTGTTCAAGCGTATTTCTTGTGGGCTTGAGTCTTAAGTCAGTGTAGATTGTGTTCAGTCATTTTAGATAAAATTTAATACTAGGGAAACGATTCTGTGGCTATCTAATGTTATTATTCTATATCTATACGTATTGCAAATTAAAGCCACTTTTCGGACCTAAGCACATCACCGCCGCGAAACCGCGAAACAGCGAAACCGCATGATGTTTCGCTGATGTTCCCCTATTCAAGTAGCGGAACATCATGCAAGTCAGTTGAATTGAAATACTGCGGATTCGCTGCTATGGTTTTGCGGCGGAGATATGCTAAAGGCCTTCGTGTCTGTCTGTGTGACCGCGTTGGTCCTCTAACTAAACAACGCAACAGGTTTTGATGTGGTTTACATCATCATTTAGACAATTTATTCCGGATGCTTTATGCGTATTTATTAACCAACTTGAAAAAAAGAGGTTATCAATTCGACACGTATCATGTATGTAATGTTATCGGAACTGCAATATATTCACACACGATAATCTATTAGAGCTTCCAAACAAAAATACAAAATTTTATAGATGACAGAACAGGAACCTCCCGAAGCAACCGTGTCCGGTGAGGACCTGCGTCAGGCGGAAGGTGAGGACGCCGTGGCGCCTCTCCAACCACTCCTCAAAGAGGGGACTTATCACTGCAATTGTGGTGTGCCCAGCACTGGGTTGCGACAGTCGCACTCTCCATGTCGCCATGAGATCCCGCCGGAACTCTGTCCGCTGTGCCGTGATTTCTAGCGGCAGCGGACTTACGCCCCGGCGTTTTGACTTCTCGCGCCACTCCTATGTGTGTGCGAGGACTTTTGCCTCCAGATCCCACAGCGGCAATCCAGCAACGAGAAGTGTGACGGCCTGGCTTATTGATACGAGCAACGGGTGTGATGTCAAAGGGCATCTCAAAACCTTGGTCAAATTCTAGTACAATATTTATAACAAAACTATTAACTACATATTACAAACAAATATTCCAGTTTTAACTAAAAACTAAAAATTACGAAATAACCGACTAAATAATTGACTTCAAAAAGAAATTAACTCAAAATGGTGAAATAAATTTAATATCGGTAGTCGGTGGCAAAAAACTAAAATACAAATTCCAAGACACCGACTTCCGAAATTAAAATTATTTCATCATTTTGAGTTAATGTCTATTTGAAGTCGATTTAATTTTTTTTATATTACTAATGAAACGATTTTTTGTCAAGTCGTGCAACAGTGCGAGGTTGGGGTCGCTATACTTACGAGTACAACATTGTGAGTTTGCACGAGGTTGTAGAGTAGAGAGATGGTCTGGGGAATTTTCAATCATAGTTTTAAATATTTACCAACACTACGATCTTTTCTTTGTCCGTGTACAACGTCGCAAAAATATCTCGCAACGAAATAAAACAAATGTGTCCAGAGTAAGACAATTTATTACTCGTCGAGATGTCGCTACACCCCCGCAAGGGGGCGTGGCGTGCGGTGTCGGGGCGTGGCCCCCCGACCGCGGATGCGACACGGTGGCCCGTAACTACGGGCCCCTCATCGTGATCGCCGCTGGCGAGTGGATGGTTGGGCGTGCGGCATACACGCCCATGTAGAGAGGTGTCTGAAAATTTGTGTCTGTAGGCACGCCACGACGTTGATGCCCAACGCCGCTTGCTTCACCGTTAAATCGGCGGACAACCACTACCGAGTGAGACCCCCGCCTACACGGGGGAAGCCCAGCAGATGGCATCCAGCGACAGATTTACGGACTCGACGTTCCTACAGAAGGGGTGTATGGCCCCCCTCACCTCCCCGTTTTCAGGTCGAGCCGAGCCCGGGTGGTGAGAAGGAGCCGTGTTCTGAGTGTGAGGGCGGTATTGTGCTGTGTAACACCGCCCGGTGTATACGCGAGTCACACGCCCGCATAAAAAGAGCCGCGACTTCGCGTGTGAGTTGGGTGCCTGTATAGAGGTGAATGTCTTTGGTTTGCTACGTGACACGCCTATATTAACCTAGCACGCGCCACGCAACAGATGCATGTATGTGTTTAGAGTCAGTGTCACAAATGAGCCGCGTGTAAGCTGAGGGCGGCTCATTTGGAAGTCCAGTCCGGTGCGATGGGGTCGTCGTCCGCAAGCAGGTCGCGGGGGAGGGGCCTCGCGTCAGGGGGGCGCGCATGCCAGGGCGCGATCTGCTTGACATGTGGCCAGGCAGACGCGTCGGCACGCGCGAACATTCCCTTCGCGAGGCGGCACGCAAACTCATCCAGGCTCTCAATCCCGAGGTCGCGTTGGAGGACGCTGTTCCTCACGAAGCGAGGCGCGTCTACTATGGTCCGCAGCGCAAGATTTTGCTGCGCGCGGAGCGTCTTACGGCTCGTCTCGCTCGTGAGGGCGAACCAAGCCGGTGCGGCGTACGTCAAAATTGGGCGCACGTACAGCTTGTACACGCCCAACTTGACGCGCGCCGGGAGGCGGGACGAGAGCACTGGTTTGAGCAGGTTGCGGGCGACCCTGCCCTGTGCGGCGACCTTGCGGACATGCGGCCCCATCGTGAGCCGACGATCGATGGTGACACCCAGGTACTTGACCCGGGGCGACCACTCGATGTCGACTCCTTGCAGCCTCAGGGGTGGTGGTAGTCGCGCGGCTCCGGTGACCATCGCCTGCGTCTTACCCACGTTCACCGACAGCCGCCACTTCGACAGCCAGTCGGGGAGAAGGTCGAGGGCGCGCTGCATCTTGACCGCCGCGTGCTTCGCATTGAGCGAAGTAGAGATGTACGCGGCGTCGTCAGCGTACAGCGCGAGCGTCGCCTCCTCTGTGGTGGGGATGTCGTCCGTGTATCGTGAGTAACACGCAGGCGACACGCAGCTACCTTGTGGCACGCCCGCTAGCACCGGGCGGGCGCTGGATAGCGCACCGTCGACCACCACCCTGAAAGTCCTGTGGGAGAGAAAGCTAGAAACCACCTTTACAACGCGACGGGGCGCGTCTGACGTGGCCAACTTGAATATGAGGCCCTCGTGCCACACACGGTCGAAGGCCTTCTCCATGTCGAGGAATACTGCAACCGAGCATTCCTTCTTGTTGAGCGCAGCTGTGAGTAGGTGCAGTACCCTCGACAGCTGGAGCGTCGTGCTGTGGTCCGCCCGAAACCCGAATTGCTCCGGACGCGGCGTGATGCTAGGTTGAAGATGTCGCAGCAGGAGTGCTTCGAACACCTTGGAGATTGTCGGCAACAGGGTGATCGGCCGATAGCTCTCCGGCTTCAGGATGTTCTTTCCCGCCTTGGGCAGCATAATAACGCGCCCCTCCTTCCACGCGGCGGGAAAGACCCCCGTGCGCAGTATCGCCGTAAACAGGCGCGCCAGGGCCGCTACCATACGGTATGGCAGGTGGCGCAGCACTGTGTTCGTGATACCGTCAGCACCGGGGGCCTTTCTGGGCTTCGTTGCAAGGATGGCGCGTCTGACTGCGCCAGGCGAGAAGAAGACAGGGTCCTCATCGGGAGCTATCGGCGTAGCGAAGTAGTCTCCAAGGTATTTCTCGACTGCTGCGACATGGTCGTGGTCGCTGGTCGGGTTCGGTTGGAACTGACGCTCCAGGTGCTCGGCGAAGACCTCCGCCCGGTCCTCTGCTACATATTTGAGCGCCCCGTCACTGTTGAGCAGCGGGCGCACCGGGGCTGGGGTATTCGTGAGCTGGCGGCAGAGGCGATGTACAGACGGCCAACTGTCCGTCGTGGCGTCTATTCTTTCCTCCCAGTCCGCGGCGGCGTTTGCCTTGAGCTCGGCCTTCACCCTCTCCGCGAGTCGGTTGAGCTGCTGTTTGAGATGCGGGCATCTGAGCTGTTGCCACTGCTTGCGTAGGCGCCTCTTCTCGGCGATCATCCTGCTGATACGCGCCGGCAGGGGCGGCAATAGCCCTCTCCCCTCCGGCTGCAGTGTTGTCGCCGCTTCCAGGGCACTCTGTATGCAAGCAGTGACGTCACCCGCCATCTGGTCTACGTCCGCGGAGGTAACGATAGGCCGAGTCGGCGTGGTGGTCTCTAGCTTCTCTCCGAAGGCTGTCCAGTCCGTTAGTCGACGTGGCGCTGTGGGCTTCAGTCGGGTCGGCATACCCGATAAGACGACGAGTACTGGCTGGTGGTCTGACTGTAGCTCGTCGTCTATCACTTGCTGCGTGATCTGGCAGTGTAGCCCTCGGTGGACTACGATGTCCAGCACGTCCGGCATGTAGCGTGTGCACTCGGGGTAGTGGGTCGGTGTCTCTGGTCCGGACACCGTGTACCCGAAGGCTTCCGCGTCCGCGAAGAGCCGTCTCCCCTCGGTATTCGTGTGGGCTGAGTTCCACGCTGGGTGCTTACAATTAAAGTCACCGGCGAGGATGGTCGCCTTCTGCGACGTGTTGATAAGCGCCCGCAACTCTGACAGGTTCAGTTGGGCCGCGGGCGGCTTATAACAGGCGTAGATGTTTATGTCCTCGCCGGCTATATGCAGCTGCACACCCAGCGCGTACCACGAGCTGAGTGACGGCAAGGGGAGTTCTTGGTGCACGACTCTTCGCCTCACCAATACCGCCAGACCACGGTAACGGGCGTTCTGTGCCGACCTTTCATCCTTCCTATAAACGAGGTAACCTGGGAACCTAACCCTGTCTTCGGGTCCCAGGATCGTCTCGCTTATGAGCGCCACGTCGATGTTTTGTTCCCGAAGGAGATGGCGGAGGGGGGCGACCTTATCCCGTAGGCCGCGGGCATTCCAGTGAATCACCCTTAATGACCTAGCCATGATAAAGGGTAAGTAAGGTGGCCAGGCCATCAAGGATGACCGTTTCTATGTCTTGCCCCTGCCTAATAGCTTTAATTAGGTCCATTAAAAGCTTTATGGCACAGGCTGTGAAGTCTTTCTTTGTGAGTGACTGGGCGCCGGTAGCGCCGCCACTCTTTTCTTTTGTGAACTTGTTTAGTTCCAGTTTTTGCCGCGGCGCTATGCCGGCGCCAGCTGTAGGTACATCCTTTTTCACAGCCTGCACCTTGCTAGAGGCAGGGGCGGCCTTTGGGATGTCTTCCTGGGTCGCCTGGGGGGGAGGGTCTGGCTTCTTGCCCTTTCCCTTACCCCCACGTTTCTTCTTCCTCCTCCGCCCTGAGGAGGCGGCTTGGCGTCTATCCGTGGGTCCGTTGGCCGCCGCCATCAACGACGGTCCTTGGCCCTCATCGGGCGCTGTTTGCGGCCTCTCGGTGGCCGCTTGTGGCCGGCGCGCAGTGGCCGTAATGGCGGCGGTCCCCGCCCGCCTGTTCCGGATTTCCTCCTGGAATACGGGGCACTTTATATTGCACGCGGGGTGCGGGCCACCACAGTTTACACAGGTGGCCGGCTCCTCCCGCGGGCGCGGGCAGTCGCGCGCCGCGTGCTCGCCCCCGCATCGCACACAGGCGAGCGGACGGTGACACTGGTGCGAGCTGTGTCTAAACCTCTGGCACCGGTGGCACTGAGCGGGCCCACGTTTTCCCCGCCAAGCCTCTATCTTGACACCCCGCATATACATAAATACGGTGGTGTCGTATATGGCCCGGACGTCGGGGGTCTTCTTTATTATAGCGTGGAACACGCAGCCGGGTCGTCCTTGCGCCCCCTTTATATGGCGCACGTACTCCGGCTGGTATCCCAACGTCCGGAGCTCCTCCTCGATCTCCTTGGGGTCTGTATCCGCCGGCAGGCCCCGTATGGCTATCTTAAGGTTCTTCTCCGCTGGCAGAGAGTAGGCGAACCATGAGACGCCGCTATCTTTCTCCAGGCCAGTTAGGTACCGCTGGACCAGTCGGTATTCCTCCTCGCTGTCGGGGGTGAAACGCACTCCAGCCCCGTATGGGCGAGCGTTAGGAGGCCGGCCCAGCTTGGCATTGATAGCCCGGAAGTGAGCGGCCCAGTTAGGCAGCCTCTCAACTACCAGCGGTGGGTATCGCAATTTCTTCCCCGGCTTTTTGGTCGGCGTCGCTGCGGCGCCGGGGGTATTAGCCGGGGGTGCGGCGGATGTAGGGGGGGCAGGGGGTAAAAATAAATCACTTACCCCTGCGGCCGGTGATGGGGGCGGCGTGCTGCGCGCCACGTCAGCGAAGGTGGGTGACGCTGGCTCACCCAGGTCCACTCGCTTCGCCTCCATCGCGGTGTCGTCTGAACTCCTCCTTCTTCGGTGCTTCCGCTGGGATCTGGGCTCGACGAGTTGGAACTCGAAGCCGAATCCCAGCGGGGTGTCAGCTCCTCCCACGGTGGGCCGCACGTCGGCTCGCGATGTCGTGTCCTGGGACACGTTGTCGCGACCGGAAGCGGCCGAGCCCACCGATGCTAGCGACATGCTCGATCCCGCGCGAGACGAGCATGCCGACAGCATGGCCGGTGAGTCGTAGGCGGAGGTGCGGGGGGGGGCCGGCGAGGCAGGTGCCGGCGGCGTCTGTGTGCTTGCTAGCACAGCACGTGCAGCGTTCGCTGGTTCCGCCAGCGGGAGGCGGGGACCGGATGTGCCGGCGTGCTCGGGACGCGCGGGTGGCGACGCAAAACGCGGCGGCGGCGCATTGGAGCGCGCAGCGGATGCGCGAGTGCGCGCGGGTGGTGCGGAGACACTCGCGGGCGGCGCAGCGGTGCGCGCGTCAGGCGGCGCGGTGGCGCGTGGGGCGGCCGGTGCCGTGGCGCGCGGGGCGGCTGGTGCGACAGCGCGCGGGGCGGGCGGCGCGGCGGCGCGCGCAGTGGGCGGCGCGGCGGCGCGTGCTGTGGGCGGCGCGGAGGTGCGCGCGGTGTTCGGCGCGGGCGCAGAGACGCGCACCGGTGCGGTCGCGCGTGTGGTTGGTGGGGCGCGGCCTGCTGTCGACGCTACTGGCCCCGGGGCCTGTATTGGCACCGGGCGAAACGTAGCGGGGCGGACGGGGACCTCGCGCTGTCGGCTCGACGACGGCGTGGGCGCAGCGCACGCAGGCGCCGATGTCGTCGGCGGGCCGGTCGCTGCAGCGGTGTTCGTCCCCCCTCTTCTTCTCTCTTCTCTGGATGGTCCGGCCGGCGGTGCATCGGTCGCCGCGTCACCAATATTAGGTAACGACGTCGCCCGGTCCATCGCCGGACGGGCCTCGGGTGACCCGGCATCGCGGCCCAGCGAGCCGCGCTTGCCGGGTTTCGGCATGCTGGTGGGCGTGGCCTACCGCGACCGCGGCGGTGAGCTAACTCACCGAGCAGTCCGGTGGCTCCCTCTGTGTTTACACAGGCGCCGGCTGGTACCTGTGTAAACGCAAAGGAAAAACAATAAAATTGGCGGTCCGCGCGAATCAAATCTACCGTCACTAAACTCGATAAACTGTGAAGTCGACCACGGGCTGATCCCAATTTATTACATAAAATACCGCGGAGATTATGTTTCGCAAGAAAATCTTAACACCGCGATTCACAAAAGTGACGTCACGGTCCAACGCCATCTGTTATTTAATAGCGGTACTATGCTAATGACAAAATATGTTACCTTTCGTATAAGATTTGTAATAAATATTTAAACAGATTAGACATTCCGCCCACCATGGACGGCTCTGTCCATCAACCATAACAAACAATATAAACTTAAATTAAATTAATGATTGGTTGTTGGCGATCCACTATACCCTAAGCCTAGGGCCTTATGTCTACGATACAAGTAAATAAAAACACCTTAAGTAAATAAAAATTAAACAACGATGAAAACAAGTGAAAAATACAAGTTCATTCAAGTAAATAAAACAGTATATAAAATTCATCAATAAGATGGTAAACAATAATAACTAAGTGTTCACAGGTAAAATAATTAACTTAGATACAGGTCTTTTAATCTCATTATTTTTACACCGTATAGTTACAACGCGAGTAATGTTGTCCAAACCTGGATGTTTACCTGTAATAACCCCGTATAGCCATCTAGCGGGTGGAAGACCATCCTCCTTCACCAGAACGACGTCTCCAATTTCAGGTTCAGGCTTACAATCTGTCCACTTATAGCGATGCTGCAATTGAGTTAAATACTCTAGTGACCACCTACGCCAGAAATTTTGAAGCATTTTTGCGTAAAATTCATCTATTAGTAATCTAAAACGGTGGCACCGTTTTAGATTACTAATAGATGAATTTTCATAATTTGCATCAGGCACAGTTACCAGAGGTTCACCCACGAGAAAGTGCCCAGGCGTCAAAGGGCACGAGTCCTCTGGATTGTTAGAAAGCTGAGAGATCGGCCTTGAGTTAAGGCAGGCCTCAATTTGAGCCAGCACAGTTGTCATTTCTTCAAATGTCAATGTGCTGGTGCCGATAATTCTTTTCAAATGGTGCTTCGTAGACTTGACACCAGCCTCCCACAATCCTCCAAAGTTTGGAGCATGGGGAGGTATGAAATGCCAAGTCGTACCATTCATAGATAGGAAATCAGCTATCTCCGAAGCTACCGTAGACCTTTCAGCGTTGAATAGCTGTCGCAATTCCTTTGCACTACCAACAAATGTGGTCCCATTATCACTCCACAAGTCCAATACTCTGCCACGTCTGGCTACAAAGCGCTTAAAAGATGCAAGAAAACTCTGAGAAGTCATGTCACTCACAACCTCTAAATGAATAGCCCGAGTGGACATGCAAACAAACAAGCATATATAACCCTTAGTGGAGTGATGACCACGGCCTTTAGAGGTTCGGATGCTGATTGGACCTGCGTAATCTACGCCACTGCATTGGAAGGGCTTCTGAGTAGACACCCTGGCCTTCGGTAATTGACCCATCATTTGTTGGTGTGTTTGTGTTGAATGTCGAATACAAGTTACACACTTATGAACGTATTGCCTAACGAGAGTCCTTGCATTGAGTATCCAGTATTTGGATCTTAAGTAATTGAGCATCAATTGCGGCCCGCCATGCAAAGTTCTCTCGTGAGCCTCCGCAATCAAAAGATTGGTGAAGTGTGATTTATGAGGGATTAAGATGGGGTGCTTCATATTCTCATCAATAGAAGCCCGGTGCAAGCGACCACCAACTCTTAAGATTCCGTCATCGTCAAGAAAAGGACTCAACGAGGTAAGTCTACTACCCTTATTTAATTTACGATTTTTTTTCACAGATTCTATTTCATCACTAAAGGACTGGAGTTGGCAGAGTTTGATACAGGTAAGTACAGCTTCATTTAATTCCTTTGTAGTTAGCCAAGTAGTTATTTTCTTTTTATTATATTCAAATTCCTTCAGTCGTAAAAATCTTCTACAGTAAGCTAAGACTCTTATCAACTTACCGAACTTAGAAAATCTAGTAAATATATTATCATCACATTCTACCGCAGTTGCATGACATTTTGTTTTTATCTTTCTTTCTTCTAGCGTAGTTACTTCTATATTACCTCTATTATAGACTATTTTTTCATTCTGTAACCATACTGGACCTCTTTTCCAGAGTTGCATATCGTTACACTCAGAAGGGCTTACTCCCCGAGATGCGCAATCCGCTGGATTTTCCGACGACGACACATGTGACCACTGGCTTCGATCCGTAATGGTAAGTATTTCGGAAACACGATTCGCGATAAACGTTTTCCACCGACTAGGGTGGCTGCTTAGCCACGCCAATACGACGGATGAGTCTGTCCACGCATATAAGTGCTGTTTGGGAACTTCTAGTGTTGAAGCAACTTCTTGAAGAAGCTTTGCTAGTAAGACAGCTCCACAAAGCTCTAATCGCGGGATTGATACCTGCTTAACAGGAGCAACCTTGGTTTTTGAAGTCACCAAAGCTGTGTGAATGTGTCCATCTCTATCAATGATGCGGACGTATACCACCGCGGCGTATGCTACATTGGACGCATCTGAAAAGCCATGCAATTCTAGAGCCCTGTTCTCCTTACTAGAGTTGATCCAACGAGGCAGACGAAATTTAATAAGATCACAAAGGTTCTTCCGGAAGTCAAGCCACTCTGTTAGCAATGGTGCAGGTAGTTCTGTGTCCCATTCAATCCCAGTCATCCAAATTCGTTGAATAAACACCTTTGCTGTGATGATTGTCGGTGCTAACCATCCAAGGGGATCGAATAGTCACGCTATGTCCGAAATAACCTTACGCTTTGTCACTGGTAAATCCAGGTCATTGAGTTGAATAGTGTAAACGAACTCGTCATTGTCTTTGTCCCACGTTAAACCTAATATTTTTGAAATTGCATCTATTTTTAGTTCCATGTTCCCTTGTGTTTGTGGTATTTGTTCACCGTCTTCAATCAATCTTAATAATTCTCTGTTGTTACTCGCCCACTTTTGGAGTTGGAAACCTCCACGTTTAAGCAACTCCGATATCTGCTTATATATTTCTACTCCTTCCTCTATGGTTTGACAGCCCGTCATTAAGTCATCCATATAGAAATCGGAAACGACGCGGTTCTTTGCTAAAGGAAATTCAGCGCCTTCGTCCTGAGCTAACTGCTGCAATGATCTTACTGCTAGGTAAGGCGCCGATGATGTTCCAAACGTTACTCGCAAATGACGTAACACCTGAATTTCGTCATTTGGATTCTCACGCCATAATATACGTTGAAAATCTGTGTGATCATCGCATACCTTTATCTGTCTGTACATCTTGACGATGTCCGCTACCAGACAGACAGGTTCACAACGCCAACGCATGATAATATGACGAAGCTCAGGTTGAAGAGGAGGCCCTACCATTAAATCGTGATTAAGTGATATCCCGTTGTTACCTACGCATGATGCATCAAAGACGATGCGCAACTTCGTTGTACTTTTTTCGTTACGGATGACGGCATGATGAGGTAAGTACACAGAACCTTCTTTGTCCCTATCCTGCACTATATCCATATGATTAAGAGCTATATACTCATTTATAACCGCTGAATACTGAGCCTTGAACTCGGGATTCCTTAGGAATCGCTTTTCTAAGGTTAAAAAGCGTTTCTGAGCGATGTCTTTCGATCCACCATACTTACAAGCAGGATCGCTTGACCTGAAAGGCATATGCACAATATAGCGACCAGATTCGTCTCGTCTAGTCGTGGCTTTAAATATATCTTCGCACTTCTGTTCTTCTGGGGTCAAGTAAACCTTATCACAATCGCCCTTGGGCTCAGATTCTAGTTCCCAGAATTTTTTTAGGAGTGTATTCTCATCTGTATGAGTAGAATGCAATGTGACTACGGTGTTGTGGCATGTCTCGCTTTGGTTGATTTCACCTACTTGACCAGACAAGATCCATCCTAGTCTAGTATCTTGTGCAATGAGCTGACCAGGTGGACCTCTGATTAAACCTTCTAACAAAATCTGGCCATACACTTCGGCACCTAAAAGCAAATCTATCTTGTTCGGAGTATCGAACGAAGGATCTGCTAAAGCCAAAGACGAGATTGTGGTCAAAACGTTTGCCACCACCTTCCTTTCCGGTAAAATGGTTGTTAGTTTCTTTAAAACATAAGCTTTAACCGTGATAATAAAACTAGGGTCGACGCGTGATTTAACTTTAATGAGAACCATTGAATTTAATGGAATCATTGATTGGCCTTGATCACAACCTATACCTGAAATTGAACCTTTAGTTGGTATTCTTTTGAGACCTAAGAGCTGGACTGCGGACTCCGTCACAAAGGAGGCCTGAGACCCCTGGTCTAACAGGGATCTTAATACTATAGCAGTGCCGCTCTTTGATTCCGCTTCAATTAGCGCAGTGGCCAATAATATTTGGCTATGACTATTAGCAAAACAACTTACAATATTAGTGGAATTACTCTGGGTTGAAGTTGTATCAGCAGAAATGCTGCTTTCTGCTACTTGATCAGTTTTGTTACTATCACCAACTGATTTGGAGACATTCTTGAGATGAAGAAGACTATGATGCTTCCTTTTGCATATATGACATCTAGTGGACTGGCGGCATGCATATACGGAGTGATTTGGTCCTAGACAGTTATAGCATAAACCATTTGTTTGGACAAAATTACGACGCTTATCCATATCGAGACCGGCGAACTTTTTACAATTAGCAAGCTTGTGGTTATCTTGACAACAAATACACAAAGTAGTTGACACATGGAGCGATTTGACTGGTACATTACGATTGGACTGATGACGTTGCCATTTGTTGTCTAAAAATTCTAAAGACCGAAACCTTTGTTCAAGGAAAGATTTGAACTGATTCATTGTAGGCAAGTCATCTGAACAATCACAAATTTTCATTTCCCATTGTTTACGTGACTCAGTGTCTAGTTTTGAACTCAATACATAAATAACTATAATATCCCAATGCTCAACTATTATACCTAAATTTTCCAAAGCATGTAAACATTCGTTAGACGTATCTAATAACTCCTTAAGTGCGCTGGAGGATTCTGTTGCAATATTTTTTTGACTCATAAAACGTTTAATTATACAATTCGCTAAATATTTTTTATTATTATATCGATTCTCTAATTTAGTCCAACAGGTTGCATAATTACTACTAGTAATAGGAATGAGACGTAAAAGACCTTCAGCTTCTCCAGACAAATGTGACTTCAAATAATGCAGTTTCTGAACATCGTCTAGTAAGTTATTATTGTGTATTAGGGATTTAAATAAATCTCTAAAACTAATCCACTCAGAATAACTTCCGCTAAACATAGGCAACTCAATCTTCGGCAACTTTACAGAACATATTCCTTTAGAATCCTTCGCAGAAGACTCAGGCACTTTACCTAAACTATCCGAACATTCCATTTTCTTCAATGCTTCCTTCAACTCTGCTTTATAATCAGTAAATAATTCTTCCGTGGTCTCATATACATTTTTTAAGTTATAATCCGATTTTTCGAAATCAATAGACTTAACCGATGTTACAATTTTTATATGAGTTTCAGAAAACGTTGACCAGTTAGCTTCTAAATTATCTAATCTAGTTTCTATGTATGAACTGGTTACTCGCTCCTTAGGTGATTTCTTGAAGTTAGACCTTGCTTTACTGATAGTAGAATTTAAATTAAACTGTAAATTACTCAAAGCTTCCATATTGAATATAGATAAAGTCCTTTAAATAAACTGTTCTTGAACGCTAAGTCCGTGGACAACACGTAAAAATCACAAGTCTTTGAACTTAATATACCTCGCTGCAAAATCGGGCATAGGTTCCACGTAGTTCACTTTTTATTGAAATTATTCTAAGTCCATGCACACGTTAAAGTTCCTAAGTCCAAATTTTTAATTAAAATTTTCTAAGTTAATAATTTGCTTTAAATAGTTAAGTCTCAATGTGTTAATTAAGTCACTCTAATATTTTAAAGTACTCACAGATTATCCTCGTATCACTTCACTGTCACTCACTTTTACGTTGCTCGTCGCAATGATATGCGGGGTACACTCCCCTCGCACCGCAGCTGCTGCTCACGCCAACACGAACTGTTTGCTAGCACCAGCGCTGATCGTTGTGTACCACTTGTACATATACGCTTAAGCGCCAACCTTATACGATCCGCTGATGCTGCTCGCCAGTAGCCGCACTGACGTTACACTCGCAGCAGGTTGACCATTCAACCTGACTCCACCACAACAAAGACAATGCACACCAGTCCTTTATCCGGTTCAGAAGGACCACTTGTACAACGTCCCAAAAATATCTCGCAACGAAATAAAACAAATGTGTCCAGAGTAAGACAATTTATTACATAAAATACCGCGGAGATTATGTTTCGCAAGAAAATCTTAACACCGCGATTCACAAAAGTGACGTCACGGTCCAACGCCATCTGTTATTTAATAGCGGTACTATGCTAATGACAAAATATGTTACCTTTCGTATAAGATTTGTAATAAATATTTAAACAGATTAGACAGTCCGAAATATTTAATTATTTCCATGAAGTATTCTACTAAAATAGCTTAGAGTCAGTACAGTTCTATGTTGATTCTAAATAAGTCTACCTAGCAGGTAAAATATTAAAATCAGATTACAAAAGGGTAGTATTTAAACGCAAATCATAAAAAAATTGTATCCAAAAATAATCCGATTTCCAATCAAAATACTGATTACACAGCAAAATACTCAACTCAAAATAGAACTAAATAACCGACAATTTTACCATTCTTGAGTAACACAAATTATTGTAACTTACCCTTCGAGCCCTTCGCTCGCTCTTGCATCCTATGTCGACGGAGTATTATGTATTGTAGTATCGGAAAAAGGACAATTCCACATTTACCACTTGAACTATATTTTTATTTTTACTTTATAAAACGCGAAACACGGATTATAAAAAAAATAATGAACGTACCAAAGTAGAAAAAAACAGAAAAATTTATAAAAAAAAAAAAATCTCGGATTTCTCTTTGTTATCGGATAAAATTAATAACGCAGCCGGATAAGATTGTGCTTCAGTGCGAAAAGAGACAGCACCTATAATAGATCTAAGCGTCCTAACCTATTGAATTCAAATTCGATAGCCCGAGAGCGCCTAAACCATGCGGTTATGTAACGTATCGCAAAAATACGCGACTCATTTCAACAAAAATAATCAAGCATAATCAAAAGCAACAGCCTATATGGAAATGCGTTTTTTTTTTTGTTTTATTAAATACGCTATAAGCTAAACAGTGAAAGAAAATAATAAAATAAAACAAATATAATAACTGTATACGACAGCCGCTGGATCACCCGTCGTGAAGTCGGCGAAGGTAGGGTACTTGAGCTGCTAGGCGAGGTACTCGAGCTGATGGGAACAGCCCGCCGCTGGTACAGCTGACAGGACTCAAGCAGGCATTTGGTTACTGTGTTTCCCTTGCCGGAAAAGCCAGAATGCTGGCTTAAACAATTTCCTTCACGGAAAAAAAACTGTTATAGGCAGGAATTATATGCCAAGATTCATTAATATGGAGTAGTTGACATGAAAGATCTAAACTTACGTGTTGCGGCTGACTAGACGTTGCCCACGGTGAAGCACCCCGCGATGTAGGTTCAGACTCGCATTCTATAGAGGGAAGAATGGTCTTGCCATATTGATTATAACGACGATAATGCGGAGAAAAAAATAATTCTTGTCGAATGGTTATACTTGCCAAAAAAACAGGACACACTCCGTGTGCTATTAGGTCGAAGACGACAGATACATATTTCACCAAGTCACTATTCAGTTTACTTCATTTTATTTATTTAATTAGTGTGCTAATACGATAAATTATATGATTGCAAAGAAAACATCTGGGGCTGAATGACCGAAAAACTCAAAGTGACAAGAGAATTTTCTATTCCGAATTCAAAGGTAATAAAAAAGTTCTGAAAAAAAAACCAAGAGTAGTTCGAATATGTGCTCAGTCAAAGAGTATTTAATTAAAAAAATATCTCTCGTTAATTTGCTGTGCAGTCAGTATTTTGATGTAAAAAACTATATGAATGATGGAAATAAATTGATAGGTGATTATTTATTTGATGTGCAATTAATAATATCTCTTTACAAAATCATAGTCAAATAACTTATAAATCAATTACGTTTTGATTAGAGAGGAGAAAAGGGTTCGCAGTCTCTGTATGAGGAAAATAATGAAAACGGAAAGAGGGAAGCGAACTCACGGAAATAATCAGAGAAGGGCTATCAACGTATTATTCGTAGGCCTCACAACATTTACTTTGACTAGTCACACTGATCAGCATTCATTATCGCATTAGGTTGAATGCTGCGCAATGACCGCTGCGATGAACAGCCGAAGAGGAAATTGCTGTAATTATCACGGTTGGTTTATTGATTAGTACTCGCTGTGTATGTGTAACAAGTGGACAATGCTGCCTAATCCCTTTAAGTTATTCCTTAGCTGCTTTTTGGTATCGTAAAACACAATTATGATTGTAACGTATAGTTCAGTAAACAGAGTCAAGTAACTCTCCCAAAAAGTAGCAACTTGCTTCTATAAAAACGGTATCGTTACTCCCAGTTGTATCATTAAAATGAAAAGTAAAACAACTTTACATATGTTTCCATTCGGAATTTACGCGTGCGCAGCTTTGTTTAATTTCAGTTACTCATGAACACTTCAGTCGCCGACTGTATTTACTCTATTCAAAAAGAAAATATCAGGTAGCATGCAATGCAGAATGATGAATGAAGTCGAATTTTTCATAACTCTCTACAAAAACAATGGCTAGATGAAATGAAGCTTGCACTATGATATTACACGTACTTTTGTTCCACAAACAATAGATACGCTGGCAAAATTATGTACGACTTTTGTTAAAATGAAAATCTTCTTGTATGAAGATTCGGCAACGGCCATATTGAAATGCCATTGCAAGGAAAATACGGGTTTGTTTTCGCTCTGTAAGAGCTAGATTTGACCTCATATTGTAGACCGAGTAGATACCTACTAGGTATTTCGGTATGTAAGCTATCCTGAAATTACTTTCCGAACTTATCATTCCAGACCCTTTATTTATTAAAAAGCGCTCGCTGTCTATTTTAAGTCAAAGGCTAAGGTATCTTTTTTCAGAAAATGGAGACTTATTTTTGCTGAAATGTTTAACATTTTTACTGTACGAGAATTTTACTCCGCAACTTGTATTTTTAAAGATTCGGCTAGTGATTTTTTTAAATATGATGAAGAGGAATTTAGAGTACTTATTTATAAAAATTCTTGCTTAGTCCTGAAATTAAAAAGTCAACCATTTTTTACATTCCTTTTAATACTTATTATGATGAAATGTTCTCTTGACAGAAATGAATTGGTAATGGAATTGAAAACCAAAAAATAAATGTAAATTTAAAAAATCAAAAAACGCGACCGCGTAAAAAGTTCATTTTAAAAATATATTGAAACAAGATGACCTATTTTGTCTCCAAACAATCCTATGCAATCGGAGACATCTTCTTAAATTTAAGAAGGCTAAGTTATTTTTAATTTACTTTTTTAACTTTGTTACACTTTTTCGTTAGGAAGGAAAGAACTTCGTACCTGACGGGGCCCCCGACAACACTTGTTTTTTTTTATCGTTTCTCATCCCAAAATATATTTAAACATATAATTTGTATATTTTTGTAATCACCTTTTAAAACCCTTCATTTTGATACCCCACTCGACAGGTTTGCGAGATATTTTTTTAATATACATTTATACACCGTTTTATTTTAATAATTTTAATATACCCAGTGACATTTTCGCAATAAAGACTAATCTAACGACATATCGTTCATGAAAATCGGTCAAGCCGTTTAGGCTACAGAAGCCTAGCGGCTTGCGTTCCGTTTAACCTATTTTGGCTTCGCCGCAGTTGGGTAAAATACTGATTGTTATTATACAGTGTAAAATTAAATTAGTTAGCAAAACTCCGCAGACAGACGTGATAGCTAAACACGACAAACTAAATATAAGTAAGAAAGTTTAGATGATGTTTTTTGGGGTCAATGACCGGTTTATAAAATTTGTTTTGAGATATCGATACCCATCACGTATGTGAAGTTTACACAAAAAAAACTGATATTTTAATTGATTACACTACCGGCGGTTGATGACCCCAAAAAACAAAATGATCATTTATTTATTTTTTATTTTATCATGTTTATATATCGATACCCATCACGTCTGCGGAGTTTCGCTAGCTAATTTAATTTGACCGTGTAGAGCTTTACCATTACCAGCTTAGAATAATATAGGACAGCAACAAACAACAAACTTTGATCATCAAAACTTTTTGCTACAAACTTACACAGACGCACCACCCTCCAATCCCATAGCACTACAGTAATTCCTTTTTCCAGCCAGTTATTTATCAGAGTAAACGACTCGTACGAATCAGCAACATATTCCTCTTTTTCGCATATGACCGCCGTTGACCCGTAAATCAAATCGGCGGGAGCATACTCCGGGAAATCTAAAAAGCGGCCAAGTGCGAATCATATTCGCACACGAAGGGTTCCGTACCACCGCACAGTACAACTATTGTCTTAATGTACCAATTTACAAGTGACTGTCAAAGACTATCGCTATCTCAGGTATACGCTGACAACTAATATATACTGTATAACTATTTTCTTAATGTCCCTCGCCAGTCATCGCATTTCCGAATACAAACGAATGCTAATTTCCATGTCCATCAATTATCAGATTTATCGTGTATAATAATTTGAATTCAGAACTAAGTACTTTATTGTTGTTTTGTTTTGATTTGAACAACAATAAATGTCACACAACCCTGTGAGTGCCTGTGACAGACGGACGGACGGATTGACGCACAGCGGAGCCTTAGTAATTGGTTCCGTTTGTACTCAAAGGTTCCGTTGGCATCCTTTGGGTACCAACGGAACGGAACCCTCTAAATGTCCAATAAAGATACCGTGGCATTAGAATACTGACGATCACTCCTGTTATAGTACGCGTCAAGTAACTTGAATCGGCTCAGTGACGTTTTACGTTTTTTTTTACAGTGACTGTATAGGCGCAGTTGACTCCATCTTGGGTCTAAATATTTGACGCGCACTGTACCACTGCGTACCGCGCTCGAGTGTAAACTCTGATAATTTTTTTATGGAGCATTAGGCTTTATATCAGATATTGTTATTGACTGTATTCCGTTTTGTGAGGTTATTTTGTGGGACATGACACTCGGAGTGGTAATAATACTTTTATTTACGAGTGTTTTTCTCGGTTCTACAATATTCATCGAAATGATCATTGACTTATGTCGCTGTCTGAAGCTTTAGTATCTGTGGTGTGAAGGTTCCTTTCAACGCCTTGTCCACAGATAATCAATAAATGCTAGTAGTTCTGCGAACAGTAAAACTCGCAAGCACAAACTTTTTTTCGCGATCTGGTGGCGCACAGTAGCGCCAGCTACTGAACTTATTCTAAAACTAACATTAATATTGGTTTTAAAGCCTCGTTTTAGATAATTATTATTCTGGTAATTATTTTCAGAATTCTCTAGTTTTGTGATGAGAAGGTGAACCCAGGTGCTCCATCAATCCCTACATAGTAGTTAGAGGGCCGATTCAACTGGTAGAAATCTAAAAGTGAGCAATTTACCTACTGCATTTTGAGGAGCTATTCTGCTCATCACGCCGAATATCCTCATCGGATCTTCACCTAAATTTTATGGGACCAACTTAATGTACTACCTTTGAAATAAAAAGAGAACCATTCTATCCTATGGTGCATATACATACAGTATTATACGGTGACCCGAGATAAGTAGCCACCTCACCATATAGGTAAACTGCTAGGTACGGCGGGTTACCTCAGATGACCGGCCGTATTGGCGAAATTGAGTACCTAGGTCAATGTAGAAAAGTACCTCACAACTCGCAACATAGTCCAATCGCTTTTTGGTTTCTCTTATCGATTCATAAAGTTATGGTCCAAGAATTGCCTTTCATCTGTAGTTGACTTTTACAAGCCGATGATTTATGCCACCACACCTAGGGTTACTATCTTAAATTATTTATTCGGACTTTAGTCTAGGTCAGAGGTGACAGAGACAAAGTCTACGATGGAGTGAGCTTACGCAGAAGAAGCCTGTTCACTCTAACTTTGTAGAGATTCGGGTTGTATGCGTTCGGGAACACAGACGCAGGTAGTGAGTTCCACTCTTTTGTCGTGTGCATTATGAAGAATGTTTAGAAACGCTTAGTGCGAATTGGTGGAATGGCAACTAGGTATGGATGGTAACTTGCAGTGCGTCTAGATATTCGACGGTAAAAGGGGGCCGGTGGAATGAGGTTGTGGAGTTCCTGAGCACAATCACCGAAGTACAGTTTATAGAAAACCGACAAGCAGGCAACCTTGCGGCGATGAGCCAAGCTGTGAAGTTTGGCATCCACCAGTTTTACGTCGCCAATGAGTCTCTTAGCTCTGCGTTCCACTGAGTCAAGCGCAGCAAGTTGGTATTTAGCTGAGCCATCCCAAAGGTGGCTGCATTCTCCATGCAGGATCAGACTTGCGCTTTATAAAGGGTGAAAAGCTGTCCACGCGAAAAGTATCGCTTCACTCTGTCTATCTGTCCAGATTTGTCCGTACATGTCGGGCATTTTGATCCCCTGTCAGAACTTTGTCCGGCCTCGTCATTTTTACAGTCTTTTAGACGGTGGGAGAGTTTTTTTTTTAAGAAAATAAAAAAAAAACAAATAATGAATACTGAAAACATTAAGGCCAAAAAGTAAAAAACCCGGATTTTTCTTCACCAGGATTTTTTAAATTTCAAAATTGTAACCACACCTCGAAGTGAACCACGTATCCCTAACGAAATTGCCATTTTCCCCCCAATAGAGGTACCTAACGTGTTCCTTCCACCGGTATTTAAACGGTATAGACAGGTCTTAACTGTGGATAACGAACGATGCGACGAGGATACATCGGGTGCCATCCATCAGTCTAGATTCTGAATGACTGACTTTGATGACGACACTCCTGTGTTACTCGGGTATATGAACTTAGGCGATAAAAACGAGGGAGTCCACACACGTAGTATCTGTTAGGCTAGGGAATCTGGACTACTAGATTGTCAGTCCTAGTTTTGCAACTTAATATGCCGGAAAATTATTTAGGTATTTATCAATATTAGTCTTGCTTATAAATATATTTAGTCCACCTAATTCTTTAAGGGCTGATTTTGCACTTTATTTCGAAACCGTTACTAACTAACTAAACAAAAAACTAAACTTTACAGGAGAATTAATTTACGATTTTTGCATTATTATTTACCTCGTCATAAAAATGTGATGAACTCATAAGAGATATTTCTGAGATTATTTGTTAAATAATTGGTTTCTTTTAAGGTGTGTAGTCATATACCTAATTTAATATTTTCTTAAATTTTTTACTAATAAAGGTGCGATTTGACCAAAGTCGGATATCTTTTATCCGTGAAATAAAATAGACGACTGACAGTTTTTGTATGGAGAAACTGTCAAAGTTTCAAAATCTATTCGAAGGGGAAGACATATACTACATAGGTATAAAAGTTTACCAAACACCAAATCCCCACCAACTAAACCCCCAAACCAAATCAAACCAAACTTTGACCAAATTTTTATACCTGGTAAGTACAAGACTTCTCCTCCGTATAAACTCATCTCGTCTCGTCTTTAATACCTAGTATTATTATATCTATAGTATTATTGTTATTATACATATAGTATTATTATATCTATCTATACCTAGTATAAGCCTTCCCCTCAATATAAATTTTGAATTTTCGACAGTTTCTCCATACGAAAACTGTCAGATGTCAGATGTGTAGATGGTAAAATCAGCCCTATTACCAAAGAAATTTGAAAATAAATATGTTCTTAAACATTATTTACTTTCACAATAAGTATATTTTCTTACTAAATACTCCACTATTGTACTTACAGCACACAACTTCCTGGGATATCAGGTACAAACAACGCGGACCCGAACCGCTATTGTTACATAACTAATACAAGATACGAGTATTTGTCATCGTAATTGAATAAGCTTATTCCTAGAAATTCTATTCAAATCAAAACGATCGACTATATTCTATAATAGTCGAAACACCGAATCATTTTGTCGTGATCATTCGAAATAATTCAAGTGAACGTTTCACTTTAAAAATGATAGAAGAAATGACAGGCCATCCGCCATAATGAAAATGATTGAAGAGCGTGAAAACACGGCGATCAACAAAAACAAATGCAAAACGTGGAAATATTGACGTAATCATTCCCAGAAATACGGGGACACCGCAAACAATGAGTTCGGAAAATCTGGAAAAACGTAGTCTCATGTGCGGCCGTGTTGTCGTGACAGAAAAAGCCCTCCATCAATCTGCGGGAACCTATTTCCTAACGCCCCCGTCGGCGTCCTTTCATATCACGACATAGCTTGGCATTTCAGATATTGGTGAACGTATTACGAGTCCATATTCCACACTTTTTCGGGAGTTCGGGTCGTAGAGGCGTTTTTTCTCTAATACGGAGTAATGTGGATCATACATATGTACGGCTGTCTTGTGTGTGAAATGAGAAATGATTCCAAGAATAAGCTGCGTCAGGTCTGTACTATTGGCGGTGACCGCAAAGTTAGTGGATAGTATTGTAATCTAACTTGGTCGCCAAGTTAATTTTTTCTGCTTTGGACCCTGGCAATATCCAAGCATAAGTCAAAGTTCCGTCTGTACCTACAAGGAACTTACACAATCTACAAATAATGAAAAAACAAATGAAAATCACGTCACTTATCATTTTTCCTATTAAGACCTGAGTTCACCAAAAAAAATCACTCAAATTTTAATCAGCTGTTTAAACCATAAACGGCGGTTTAACAATATTTTGCTGTTCACCACGCACTAACCATTGATTAAGTACTGTGATCGAAATATTAATGTAAACGAAGAAGACCCGAGTTCACCAATTGACTACGTAACAGTTTTATTAGCATTTAACAGTTGTTTAAACAAACCGCGTTTTTTTTTCGAGTACACCATTTGTTTCTAATCAACCGTTAAATAACCAAACGTTTTTGAATGTTTGAAAAATGTCGAAAATGACCGAATGGTCGAATGGCAACTTCAACCATTAGCTAGATACTATGTTTAACCGTTGCTTGAGTTAACTACGGATCAAAGAACCGGCCCTTTCCATAACTTTTGAAAGAACTTGGCAAAATTTTAGAATTTTTTGATTCGAAATCACCATACAAATTACAATCCATACAAACTCAACATGTTTGCACACTATTTACACAAAATAGACGTATTATTGCGGAAAATAAAAACTTGCATCGGGTTCCTTTGATGTGATTAAGGCGAAAGCGTCAGGGTAGCCCGCGAAATTAAAATTTTCTTACGTTTTTTTTGCAATTTAGAAGTCAGTATATTAGGTTGTACGTTGGTCAAAATGTGATTCGCAACCGCAACAATTTACAGAATTATTATTTACAGAATTATAATAGATAAACCTATATAGATAAATCTTGACATTTGAGGATTATACTAACTTAAGGAGTTGTATAGTAGTAGATTATAATGATTATAATTTTGTAAATACATATTTGTTACGGTCGCGAATCATACTTTATTCAACTGACAGCCTAATACTGAATTGCAAATTGCAAAAAAACTTAAGAAAATTTAAGTTTCGCCGGCTACCCTGACGCTTCCCCCTTAAGAAAAATTCATAGCCGTTCGTTCTTATTTTTGCCAAAACTGTGGAAGTACCTACGGAAGAGCCGTTTGCAGATTTTTGGTGATTTTCAACATTTTTTTACGTCTATCTACTGCGTTTCGATTATAGCAGTCCCTAGTGAAAGTCCTTAGCTAGCTAAACTTTTTTTCGGGAGTGCTTATTACCTTCTACTTTTAAGTAGAAAGTAATAAGCACTCCCGAAAAAAAAAAATTAATCAAAAATCAAATCAATCTTTATTTCGGACAATGGAGCCGATTCTGTTATACACAAACTAAACTTAATTTGGGCTATTGCTAACTTTTTCTTTTCTCGCGCCGCCTGTTAGTAAAAGATAGCGATTCTCTAATTTTAGTTTAGTTATTGAACAAGAGAATCGGCACCAATGTTACTTACACATTACAAACAGTTCATACTATGCCAGAGACTAGAATAGAATCATTTAAGAATAATTTTATAGCATTAATTATAACATTCATTAACAGATTATAATTCTCAAAAAGATAAATACACAACTTATGGAAATCCCATAACACGTTTGTCGTGACCCTTTAATGTTTTTATGCAAAGGCTCACTCCAGATTGCAGATTCATACATAAGTAATAAAGTCATTGATATTTGACGACCCAAATGACACAGTGAAGGCCGACCTTCGGTCAGGGCCGCCAGGGCCCATGACCCGTGAGTCATGGGTTCTGTAACATTGTAACGAAGTTCTTTTAACGAGGCTGTGGTAGGAGTAAACTGGCAGAAATTATGACGTAACGAAAAAGCGTTATGCCATCAATATAGTTTTTTTTTAATCATAATACCATCCTATTACTGTCCCTCTGCAGGACAAAGGCTTCTTCTCATATAGAGAAGGCACAAGCATTGAACACCACGCTTGCTCAAGCCGGATTGGTGATTTCAGACTTATAACCTAACTATTATTTAAATGTGAAAGTGAGTACGTTTGTTTGTTTGTTACGCTTTCACGCTAAAACGGCTGAACCGATTTGGATGAAATTTTAGACCATGACCTGGATTAGGACATAGGATAATTTTCGACCTCCACGCGGGTGAAGCCGCGGGTAAAAGCTAGTTAATTATGTATGTTTATTAGTTAGTTAATTATAAGTCGAGGTTTCCTCAAGATGTTTAGATGTCGTGATGGCCCAGTGGCCTCTCATGCACGAGGTTGTTTAAATCTGAGCAAATGCCAATGTGACTTTTTCAATTCATATTTACATTCCAAGTTAATCTTTGTCCTCACTGACATTACATTTCTATTTAAATCCATAAATGATATAATATTATTTAACGAAAAAACAAGAAAAATCCCTAAAAAAAAATCAATCAATCGTGTCACACCATTTTCCTTCCATAAAGCACAGCGAACAATCACAATAAATACAAACGTTGTGTAACAAAACTGAAAATAATAAAAACAGATCGTCGGCGCGTATCGAAACATCAAAATATTTATTTACAGTAGTCGTACATGGCGTTGTATGTAAAACATGTCCATTTGTCCGCTTGTTATGTTCCCAGTGCTTACTTGTCAACGGGTAACGAGCATCTAAACTGTTGTTGTTCGAACTACGATTTATTTAATAATGCGTGACGTACTGACATCGAATACATACAATAATATACTTAAAACATTACTTTGCCACGGGGTAGGTCACTACAAAATGTGCCTAACATTTATTTGGAAAATTATTGAAAATGTTTAAGTAATGAATTTATATGTGGATACAATATTTATGAGTTTGACAATACTGACGGAGTCGCAAGCACATACGAAATTTGAGCCAATTGAATTATGTTGGACTATTTATGTATTTTCATTATGTATTTATAGTTTCAAAAGCAGTGTTACAGATTGTTTATCCACCAGTTATTGATAAGAAAAAACTACCTATGCAATACAATACAGTACCTACTTAATTTTAGTGGAAAAGATCACCCATATCCTGCACTTGTTAAAAAACTGTCCCAGGAGAATGCAAGTGAAGAGAAGTGGTGGCCCTGTGGTAATTTTACGTCGTAGGTTCGAACCCAGCCAGGCGCTTTACTTTGTGTAAATTATTTCATCAGCACTGCTCTCAAAACGGTGAAGGAAAACATCGTGAGGAAACCGGCATGTCCTAGAACCAAAAATTCTAAGACATGCGACATCTACCAACACGCACTGGACCTGCGTGGTCGACTACAGCCCACTCCCTCTCACAGAGAGGAGGCCTGTGTCCCAGCAGTAGGAACATTATAGGCTGATATGGACTATGCAAGAGATTCTTATTTTAAATATACATAGAGAGTTTTACAAACAACTCCGTGAGTCTGATACAATACTTACAAGACTTCTAGTTAAGTTCGCAAAGTTACGCTATTTGGGCGTATTATTTGGTTGCCTCAGGAATCACTGCAGGCACGTCAATTAAAACCACGCTTTTAAAACCAAACACACCTGAAACACAGCATTTTTCAACCCAACTCTATCCGCATTCCCACCCGCATAGACCCCAGGTTACAATTCAGATTGATAACATGTTGTCTATGTGACTTTACTTTATGGTCGTATTCGTCGGCTACCCGCGCCGAAGTGTCCGCGGCACGTAATATATGGGGCAAAAATTACGTAATATATGGCACCGGAGAGCGATGGGAACTAACGTGTATGTAGTGCGAGTGTCAATGACGTCAGACAGAAGGTAATGTAGGTAAACCAAAACTAGTAAGCGCTTGGCTGCTAACGTCATTACGAGATGCACGTTCGATCTCCTAACAAATAATTTCAAGACAATAATAATTGAAAGAGACAAAAAGAAAAAAATAATAATTGTAAGAGACAGCAACAGCTTCATACAGAACTGGGTTACCAAGTTTGCTTAGTGTGTGTTGGCGTTAATAAACTCAAAGGTGATTTAGATTATTGTCATGGATCGCTCTTCAAACTAAAAAATGTTTTTTTTTATCTCCTACTAGATGTGCAGGGGTAATGCTTTTTCTCGTACAGGGATTGGAGACAGTAAAATACAGATGTCTTCATAGTGTCTTGCTGCACCGCACCGTAAGTCGGTGTAGGTGTCGCGGTATTTTTTTTTTTTTTATTTGTGATGGGTTTGCTCTTGACTCTAGTCTAGGTCAGAGGTGACAGAGACAAAGTCGCCGATGAAGTGAGCTTACCCAGAAGTAGCCTGTTCACTCTCACTTTGAAGAGATTAGGTTTGTATGCGCTCGGAAACACAGACGCAGGTAGTGAATTCTACTCTTTTGCTGTGCGCATTATAAAAGACATTTGGAAAGGCTTAGGCTTGTGAATTGTTGGAATATCAACCAGGTAGGCATGATAACTGGCAGTGCGTCTAGATGTCCGATGGTAGAAGGGGGCCGGTGGAATCAGATCGTGGAGTTCTTGGGCACACTCGCCGAAGTACAATCTGTAGAAGATCGACGAGCAGGCAACCTTGCGGCGATGAGCCAAGCTACGAGTATGAAGCTTGGCATCCACCAGTTTTACGTCGCCAATGAGCCTCTTAGCTCTACGGTCCACCGAGTCAAGTGCAGCTAGTTGGTACTTACCTGGTCCATCCCAAAGGTGGCTGCAATGCTCCATGCAGGATCGGAATTGCGCTTTGTAAAGGTATTTGTACAAAGTTAAGAAAAAATATCACTTGTCAAGGTTTGACGTAAATATCCGATTGATTTCCACGGAACCAATATTTGTTAATACGAAATTCCGTACAGTACATAAAACATGATGATGCAGCCAGATATCAAAAAAATTGTGTCGATTCCGTATCCTGTAAATATTTAACGAAAGATTAATGAATACTGACTGACGGTAGCGGAGCGTGCATTGTGGTATACATAGTTATAAAACAATGTATAATGTGTGTACGTAACCTGCAAACCGGTAGTGACGTCACATCCCGGTGCCAATCCCACATTATGATACCGAAGTTTATACTAGAGCTTGAATAAATACGAGTTACAATCGGCATATAAAATGAATAATCCATGGTTATCAAAGACTAGGCTAGGTTCATTAAAACATATACAACAATATTTTTATTTTTAATAGTAAAGTACCTGTGTAATGAAAATATTCATGAATAAAGCGACAAAATTAAATATTGCTACAATGAACGACCAACCACCACGCGAATCACCACGCTTAGTTATTAGACTGGTGATTGCAAAACATTGTAATTTCTGAAGGTGCGGCCTTTTAGTTCACCTTACTTTTACCACGCGTAGAAAGGAGGTTAGGTCACAGAAATCAGCAGTGCTATTCTCTAACCATCTCACCGTGAAAACTTAGGTGAAGTGAGTATGGAGTGAGCTGCTGTGTCACCCCAGCTGATGCTAGGTATGGACCAAGCATTACATTTACAATCTTAATCGGGATTGTAATAATATTTTTTATGCTCATTCAGATCATTTTATAAATTATTTCGAAGTTTCACATTATAGTGTCTAAACAACTACTTAGGGGCTTTTTTAAATAAAATAGCAAAACAGAAATTCAGTCAGAAAGTCAATTCTGTTTTTTCAATTTTTTTGCTAGACTAGAAAATTAAATTGGAATTAAAACTAATCTAAATTGTTTAGCTATTTTATATATTAAAAAAAAGATATGTTAAATATAAAATGATCAATAGAATGAGCATAAAAAAAATATTAAAATCTCGATTATGATTGTAAATGCTTGGTCAATGCCTAGCATCAGTGGAATGACACTGACAGCTCACTTTACGCAGTTTTCACGGTGAGATTTTTACAGAATCGACATACAGGACCATCCAAAAGCGCGTTGGTTTGATGATACCGTCAAAGTGGCAGGGAACACCTGGATGAGTGACACATGGAACCGGGAAGTATGACAGAAGAAAGGGGAGACCTATACGCAGCACTGGGTGATTCCAGGCTGAAATGACGATGATGAGACAGGAGGCCCTAGCACGAATTTGCGACAAACATAACGTAAGTACGGACGATTTTTCAGTCGAAAATACAACAGATTTACCTATTAAAACAAATAACCAAAGTGCTATAGGATAGTTACTATCCTATACAGGATGTTTTTTTTTACCGTCTTGAAAAAATAGAGTACAATAACAGAGTAGAAGCCTATGGCATACCTAGTTTTTTTTTCATTAGCTTATACAGAAATTGCTCTATCAATAAACATAAACATTTGAAGTAAACTAGAACAATAAAAACAGAAATCTTGAAAAAACTTTATAGATCGTTAAAAAATATCGAAATTCAAATCGTACGCACTACGCAACCTGCGTTTGAATTTCGATTTTTTTTTTTAAATAGGTATGCCATAGGCTTCTACTCCGTTCACCCAGTAGACCGTTGGGGTCGGCTTCCAGTCGAACCGGATGCAGCTGAATACCAGTATTTTACAAGGAGCGACTGCCTATCTGACCTCCACGACCCAGTTACTGGGTAAAACGATACCCCTTGGTAAGACTGGTTGTCAGACTTTCGGGATTCTGACGACCCGTAACGACTGTCAAAGATGTGGATCTTGGGTAATGACATCCGGGACAAACAGCTTAACGTGCTTTCCGAGGCACGGAGGGGTCTTCGTATGTAAAGATGGTCCACATTCCACGGAGCAACCGCGGCAAGCATAGCTTAACCTGATCGATCGACCCGTGCGGCTGTTATTACTTAGCCACAGACCCCTAATAGTATCAACCATAGATGTTAATAAATTCTTAGAACCAAGTAAATAATATTTTGTGCGTTAAGAGTATATTATATTATTATATTCAATTTCGAATTTACTTCGCACGTTCCTGCTAGGCCCACAAAACTTCCCCATACTTCTCCATAAACCACACTATAGGCAATAATTCACCCCAAAATTGATATCGCAGCAAAGGGGCACGTATCGACGCAAACGTGACTGACGTGAAACTAGAAATCGTTAACAGGCGAAAAAAAGATCCCACCACTGACTGATAAAATCCAGTTATTCGTTTTTTGAATATGTTCACTACCGACCCGTACGTACGAGTAACCATCCTTTATCTGCATTGTACATGATTTCCTGGATTTGCGTTAACGTAGTGCAGTCAATCAAAGAGATGTTTATTATTGCCTCCTTGGCAATAATAAACATCTTTGTACACAGTCAAAGCCAAAATATGTCAGTCACCTTAAAATGGCTGCGAGAATCGGCTTTACCGACTCAGCATTATAATATTCCAACATTAAGCCATCTTCTTTACATGTCAAACCGATTTTTTTTTTTTTTTTGGTATCAAATTTTAATAAGTAGAGTAACAATATGACCGGCCAAATAGGCAACCGGCAGGCAACATAACCGGGTGCAACGAAAAAAATTTCCCTAAATTTATGTTTGCATAACTCGTCAAAATGTAGGCTGATTTTTTTCGCGATTTCAGATTTGCTCCCATAGTAAAAGTTGTTCATAATGATGAATGTAATGACCCCTTAAGAGGTTGTGTCTTATTTAAGTTTCACCTTGTATATCTTTCATTGACTGTACACTTACAGCCTTTCGTCAATAAGTTCTAACAGTGCGAATGTCAAAAGTAGCTACTTTAGAGGAGAGACAAAAAACCGAATCCACAATCACAACGAAGCAGTTCACACATGACACATACAATAATTGTGGCGAACGTACTGAGATATGTAGTGTTAGCGATGATGGCATCGGAGTTACGCACACTTAACTTTTTAGAGTTCCCTAGCGAAATGGTAAAAAGGATCCCTTATGGTGCGACTCAGTCTGTCTGTCTGTCCGTCTGTCACAGCTGGATATCTCAAGAACTACTAATGCTATTAACTTGAATTTTGAAATAGTTTTAGATGAAGTTTGCCCAACTATTTTGCAATTTTTTTTTTTTGCAACAGGGACTGAAAGGTTTTCTTAAAAATTCGAAGTGGGGCTTCTAGGGCATGTGGGGTATCATATGAAAGAGCCATGTCTACACATTCTCAAACAATCTTTCTTTTTTTTAGGTCGCATAGTTTTTGACTTTTGATGAAAAACGTAAAAAAATACTTCGGAGATAAGGGGGGCACCCCTTATCTTCGAAGTTTGCATATAGAAAACTTTTAAGACTTTAAAGATTACAGGAAAAATAAAACGATGTTACTAAATAGCACACTTTTTTAATATATGATGGTACGGTACTCCATATAACATCAGCTATTTGCCAGTGAAAGTCCCGTCAAAATCTGTCCAGCCGCTTCGGAGATTAGCCGGAACAAACAGACAGACAGATCGACAAACAAAAAAAAATTGTTTTTTTGTTATAAGTACCGTATAAGCATTTAGTAAAAAGCTGTTATTTTGACATTACAAACAGACAGTTCAATTTTATTTATTTGTATAGTAGTACGTATGTATGTGACGCGCGCTTTTTTTTCTACATCCCATTGAAATCTCCAAACGGTAAAAAAATTACATTCGCACTGGTAGAACTTCATCGACGCTATGGCAATGGGCTATTTCCAGAATTCACGCATTGAATAATTTGAGGTCGGACTACGAATCCCAGTACTGACAAAGTTTAATTGGGTTTCGCTATTGGCAATCGGTTACAGTCCAAGTTATAATTATGCTGGTAAACGAGGATATGGTCTCTTGGGGGGTACCGTCATCAGTAGGCTGAGTTTTGAGCAACGAATTATAATATGCTTAACCTTTCAGGTGACATTTCTCATATACAGGAAAAATTTTTAAGCAGTGCGCAAATTTTCACAGGTTGGAGAATCAGCTGTTTAATAAATTTGGTCGAGTAGGTATTGACCTTTTGTATGAAACAGCTGGTTTTAGTTTTCGTCATTTCCGAGTTGGTCCCATAGTGAAAGTTGTTCATATTCGTGGGTAGAACACCCTGTGAAAATTTGCGCTCTGCTTAAAAACTTTTCATGTATGTATTATTAAGCAAAACATTTCATATATGTATTATTAATCAATAATTTGTGAAATGATTTGTGTTCATCATAATGAATTCACAAATTATTGCTTAACATCAAAAAATCTTTTGATGTTAATCACGAGTACGTACAGTCATGAGCATAAATATCTACGCAAGATTCTAAAGCGATTTTCTCCCAAAGTATTGATAGATTTTTTATGGTCTTATGAACATCACTATTAAGAAATAGGTCTTTTCTTAATGTTGGCAATAGGGATGATGACAAATTTTTTATTTTGTCCGTCAGGTAGATAATTAAAAAATATTTTTCTTTTTTTTACGTAATCAGTAGATTATTGCGATACATTGAATTAAAATGTGGCATGACGTCACGCCTTGCTAGATTTTATACTGAACTGTGACGTAGCGAGCCCCCACTCCCCAACTTTAATGCGTTTTATCTAAGTCATTGTTTATTAAAATTATACGTGACTAATATTTTTTTTATTATCTGACTGACGGACTTTGTTTTTTACCCAGGCATCATCCCTATTCAAAAGTGCTTGTAAATGGTTTCATTGAATTGAATTAATAAATGCTTTGAGTTTCAGTTGCAATCGTTATTGCTCGAGAAAATCGCTCTTTAATGGTGCGTAGGAGTATGTATTTATGCTTGTACAGTATCCGTATTTAGATTCTTTAGGGCCTGGTTTATGTCCCGTTTCATTAGTTTTCCTTTATCGATGAATTTCCCTTTCATCAATACGATAAATTCGATATAGAACGTTATACAAGGTGTAACTTAAATAACGCACAACCTCTTAAGG
Organism: Dicycla oo; assembly: GCA_948252095.1. NCBI lineage: Eukaryota > Metazoa > Arthropoda > Insecta > Lepidoptera > Noctuidae > Dicycla > Dicycla oo. The sequence goes on from OX411714.1 coordinate 23,892,162, forward strand.
GGTCATTGTAAAAAAAAATCAGCTGTTCAGTAAATTTTGACGAATTATGCGAACATAAATGTACTGAACAGCTGATTTTTATTCGCGATTTCAGGTGACCCATAGTAAAATTTGTTCATAACAATGAGTGCAATGACCCCTTAAGAGGTTGTGTGTTATTTAAGTTACACCTTGTATATGGAAATTTATGAATCCAATAGTGAGACGTAACTCAATCAATCAATCAATCATTTATTCGGTTGCGAATATGGGTACAAAAGAAAAGGTTTCAAAACAAACAATTGTGTCCCTTAGCCATATCCTACCCCAGGGCATGCAAATTTACAAATACACAGGTATCTACAAAACTAGAATTTTAACAATAAAAGACATTATTTAAAATATCGTACGGAGTAACATTATATAAGTTTATCCTGTAAATATTCAGTGACAGAGTAATATGCTTTTTTTAGTAACATTGTTTTTATACTGTTTTTAAATACATTTAAATCACCTATCTCCAGAAGTGAATTTGGTTTGGTGAACTATTTGATTTATATCATACAAAAGTGTGACGTAATACGATATTCAAAAAACCAACCAGCTAGCTAGACCATCTTGTCTTAAAACAGTATTATTTTAATCTTACTTGAGTGTGGGAAAGAGATGGAGCTAGACGTCTTGTATAGCTCCATCTCTTTCTCACACGGAAGTAACCTTAAAATAATACTATTTTAAAAGGTGGTGGTTGGCCCCCAGAGGTACGAATAAATCTACTACTATCTCTATATCTATTTACCCGATGTGAACCAAGACCCACACAGTGTAAATACAAGTACTAAGGTGGGTAATAGGTAAAAGGTACAAATATTTAATAACATGTGAGTAGGTAACTAGGTACGTAATATAACCCGAAATATAACGTAACAACATTTGTTTATGATAACCTTCAAGGTTGTTGAAATATCAAATATAATATTTAATATTTAAGCTTTGATGTTTACATCAACAAGGATATTTACTTTTATAATATTTCGTTATTACATAGGTAGTATGAATTACTCACGTAGGTAACTCTTTTTCCAATAACTTTTTATTTATTATTTAGGTAAACATGAAAATACTATTTAACATTTTTTTTTTCTATTCGAGCATTTTTCCTGTAATTAAACACAAGATTCAGAGAACACAACCTTTAAATGGAAATAAGTTTTACCTCGAAAACTCTCAACATGAAATAACATAATTCTAAAATCAAACCAAACTTCTCCTAGAAATCTCTGTAACGTATATTTTAATCTGCGAGTCTGTAATGAATTGCTACGCTCGTAGCGGCTACGCGCTACGCCGGCTACGTATCGTCGTAGCACCATTCTCTACGCATGGCTTACGGAGCGCGCCTACCGGAACACGACTCAAAGGCCATGGCTTTAGGCCTGCCTTTTGTCGCGGCGACGTGAGATGGCTAATCACAAACGACATGTGTTTGCCCTCGCAGAGATTACCTGCCGTGAGTCGTATTGTCCCAACGAGACAATATGTACGACATGTACTAGTCACAATACCGAGCTGAAATAACACCCGAACTTTCGGAACAGTTACTTTTACATACATGTATGTATTCTATCTACATAAATAGTAGCACACATGTTAGTCAAACAATACGTTGATCAGATAAGTTACGAAGAGAGAAAACGAAGTAAATGGCACGTTGAAGACGAATAACATCGATGTTTGAGTGCGAGGAAAGAAATAAATCGAAATACGCCTAACGATACTGGTAAATGATGACATTTATTTTTGTAAAGAGGTTTTTACACACTCCTTTAAACGTCAGTGTGCAATAGGACTAATAGTAAATCCTACGTTCTTGTCGTTGATACTCCTTCGCAGGTATGCTTCGAAGCGAAGGAATGAAAGTCTTCAAGTACGTATTGTAACTAGCAAAGCACAGTCGCACAGAGATAATCACAAGAAGTAAGAAAGGTTAAGGGCTAGCGCGCACTGCGGTGCGATACAATGCAATGCGTTAATTCTGCCATACGATATAACAAACGCAGTCACGGGTTTGCGCACTGGCGGTGACAAAAATGTACGTTTTTCTTACCCAAACGGTTTTGGGTGCATCCCTTAACGGTCTTAAGGCCTATTAAGGTAAGATAGAAAGATTTAGGGGCGTATCCAAAAACAAAAGGATATTATCTACTGATTGGTCGGTGTCTCAGTGCGTTTTTAGAGTTCCGTATCTCAAAAGGAAAAAACGGAACCCTTATAGGATCATTTTGTTGTCCGTCTGTCTGTCTGTCAAGACCCTTTTTCTCAGGAACGCGTAGAGGTATCAAGTTGAAATTCATATCAATAACTCGGTTTTATGGTCGCTTGCAGCTGTAAAAAAATCAAACTTGTATGTCAACGCGATCAAAAAATATAAGTTTATGATTTCACAAGGGAATACTATAGGGTAGAATCATGGAATTTGGCAAGAAGCAAGGTCTCACAGCACAAGTAAGGGGAAAGTCCGAAAATTGATAATTTGTAATTATATCACATAAAAAATTGGGTTTATAAACTTTGCAGTTGGAGAATTGACTGTGGCGTATATCAATGTATGGGAGAACAGGTTTTTCAAATAAAATGTTAAGTTTGTTTTAGGGATAAATTCTTTTCCACTACGAAACGCTCCATTGTGTGCAGTCCAACACGCACTTGGCCATTTTTTTTTTTTCACTGCAGTGCGCGTAGGTATGTACTTCATATTTCTCTTTGCAATACAAAACGCAGTGGACTCACCGCAAAGCAGTTTTTTTCATCGCAATGCGCACACTTCTATGACATTCCATACTTCTCAAATTTTACAGTAAAAAAAACGCATGGCAGTGCGCGCTAGGTCTAAAGAGATCTAATGTTTATAGTTTACAAGCATAGAACCCGAAAGCGAAAGGACAAGAGTTCAGAATATTACAGAAAATCAACATGTAGCGGAATGTAAATTATTAATAAAATTCTAAGCGAGTATAAGCAGAACAGTGAAAATCTAAGCGTGAGAATCGTGTGTAATCTAAAAATTAACCTCCTTAGAATAAATGACGATAAGAATCTCTAAAATCAATTTATTGTTTGCTGGTATGTGGTACATATATGTTTTAAACATACGCTGAGTGTAGGTATAATAATGTACGGTATAAAAGTATCTGCGACTCCCGCTTCCCCCTTAAAGCTAAGGGGAAGAAATATAAAACAATGGTTAGACCTGCTGTCTTGTATAGATCAGAATGTTGGGCCACGAAAAGAATGAATGAAAGGCAATTGCATGCAACTGAGATGAGAATTCTAAGAGGGATGTGTGATGTTACGCGAATGGATAGACTAAGAAATAAGTGTGTAAGAGGAGCGTCTGAGAGTGACGCCAGTGACTGAAAAGTTGTGTGGAAATCGGTTGTCATGGTACGGGCATGTGATGCGGAGGAATGAGGAAAATGTCGTCAGGAAAGTTTTGAGTATGATTGTGGATGGCTATACGAGTCGGGGAAGATCAAAGAAACGATGGATAGACTGTGTGAAAGATGATATGACTAGAATGGGAGTGACTACCGAGATAACGACTAATAGAGAAGTATGGAAGAAAAAGACATGTTGCGCCGACCACAAATAAATTGGAACAAGGGCATGATGATAAAAATAATACTTTTCTATTGTCACCGCAAAAAAGCTCGACAATGTAATTGCATTTTTCACTATAATGGCGGGAACACCAGTGCTCTCGAATAGGTCACGACTCACGACTCGCATATAATGGTTAGCGAGGAAGCGCGCGGCCACTGCCTCTCAATACTGAATAAAAGTGAACTTATGCTGAAGAAGTGCCTCGTTATATCCTCATGGTCCTTAAAGATAATGTTATAAGGTTGGTTATTGTCTGATATATATTTTCTCGTGTTAAGGTGACGTTTGTGACGTATTCACACGCACGCATCACACATTGTGTGCTTGCGAGATGAATGATTTCTGCCCGAAGCTTTTCTCCACAATAATGAGTCACTTGACGTATTGTCCCGTGGGCGCCATCTCGTCCAAATTACGAAGCCATTGTTACTGAGATATTGTTCGTCGCCTCGTGAATATGTGCGAAAGGAAATGAAAGTGTTCCCTTGTGCCAGTCACCGTTTGTTGGCTTCCCCTCGCCGACACACCCCGCTATATTTCCATTTCAGAGATCCGCTAAATGAGACTGCCATCATGTGTGATGATATACCTTTGTGTGCTAGGTAATACGTAACGCTTAGCGAATACGGGTTACACTACATTATTAATTAGCAAGCTCTTAGTTTGTGTTATTAAGACTACCGAAATTGTGAGACGAATAATTTTGATATTAAATTACAGTAGCTTAGTAACAGATGTTTATCTAAGGGCCTTAACGAAGACGCGAAGTCGCCGTGACGTAATACGTCACGATGTCGTGACGTTCTGGAAGAGCAAGAGTCATTTGGATAGTCAGGGGTAGTATTTAAACGCAATTCAAAAAAATGACTTTTGTATCCAAAAGTAATCCGAATTCCAATCAAAATTAATGATTGCACAGCAAAATACTCAACTCATAATATAAGTACATAAGCAACAATTTATTAATTAATATTCGTGGCGCACCGCTCTTTATCTTAAAGTAAAGCTTTTTTATTAATGCATAGCTAATAATGACTAGCGCACATTAAACCTATATATTACCTTTTACCATTCTTGAGAAAAACAAATTATTGTAACTTAGCCTTCATGCCCTTCACTCGCTCTTGCATCCTATGTCGACGAAGCCCCGCTTCGCTGGGCTTCTATTTCTGTGTAAAGGGTTTAAAGTAACCTAACCAAACCTAACCTCAGGGTTAACATTAGTTGCCATGTTATAGCAAAATGTGCTATGAGTGCGAGTATTGTGTATGTACGGTCTGGTTAATTTGCTGTGCAGTCAGTATTTTTGATGTAAAAATTTATTTAAATGATGGAAATAAATTGATTGGTGATTATTTATTTGATGTGCAATAATATAATCGGGATATAAATAATATCCCGATAGTCAGTACCTACATACATTAAAAAACAAAAACTATTGTATGTACCAAAAAATCTAAATATTACAAATGCGAAAGTGTTGGTTTGTTGATTACGCTTTCACGCTAAAACGGCTGAATGAATTTGGATAAAATTTGACACTTGGGTAGACCATGACCGGGAGAAGGACATACATTCTTTATCGCAGACGCGGACAATAGTTAGTTTAAATATATTGTTTTGAATACTAGAATTTAATCACTTTAATTTTTAGAAATATGATATTTTTGCCGTTTCAGAATCAGTATCATTCCAGCGAAGCATCATTTTAGAACCGGAAGTGAATTCAAGACTCGTGTGACCGAATTATATTTGCCGCGTGCATCAGCATCTCACTGGCAGCCTTGTTCAGCACCACTGCTGAGTACAGCTCTCCTCCCACATTATATCTAGAAATAAACTGACACTTCATTATGATGTAGGCTAGAGCAACATTTCATGCATTGCACCGTAACTTTTCACGATGTCGTACGGTCGATGACGTGACGTCATGTCGTCTATTCCCACGACACGATGTCATCGAACGTCTCGAGTCACCAAATATTATCTACAATTAAATAATACTATGGTATCTATCGTAATTTATGATTTAGCAAAATTATTATGTCTAGTCTCACATGAAAAACCAAACAGACATTTTGTATTTGAATCTTATACTGAACTATATTTTGAATTCGGCTTCGTCCGCGTGGACGTCGAATTGTTAAAATTATCCCACTAGAACGTGTTTGAATATATTTTACTTTCTTACAACAAAATTGTATACAGGTACAAATTAATTGTATTTTTTTTCTCTAAGACATTTCTAGTAACATGCACGTGCTTCAATTGAACGTCATAGAGTATACCTGCCAGCACGAATTTAAAGCGTTCGGAGGAGTGGTGGGGGTGGTTTGCGCATTCGTATTGTCTCAGTAGTAAGGTCCAAAATCGCTTAAATTAATTCAAGGTCAGCGCTCTTAAACCATGCCAGGACGGGACAATATTGTCCAACGTGACACGGGACAGAACCACCCTACACCACGTGACATTTATTAAACATTATATTTGGTGTAATAATCTTTATTTGATGTAGGACAACGTACCGTGTCATACGAATCCTAACTTATTAAAATTATAAATGTGAAAGTGAGTATGTTTGTTTGTTACGCTTTCACGATAAAGCGGCTGAACGGATTTGGATGAAATTTGGCACATGAGTATGCCATGACCTGGATTAGGACATAGGATAGTTTTTATCCCGGTAGTACGTTCCCGTGGGATAATTTCCGACGTCCACACGGACGAAGCCGCGAGCAATAGTTAGTATAATATCAAATAAGTAGGCCCTTTCTATACGGTTTAGTAAAACAATTTTTTTACGCTACGATCTATATTCACCACGGCCATGTTTTTTTCTAAAATTAATTGAAGTACGCCAAAAACAAATCATAGGGACATGGCTGTGATAAAACGTAAAAAAAAATGCTCTAATATCATTAACCAGGGAGAAAACAGAGGAATCAATGTTATTTTAGTTGCCAAGCAACAGGCCTCGTTTAAATTACAAGCAGGCAAATTTCATTTCATAAAATAAATAAATAAACTGTTTTGTTTATCATGGCTCTGACGATTATTTACATTAAATAAAACATGCTAATTGGGTGTATATAGAATCAATTACAAAATTATTTAGCTGATGAAATGAAATCTCAAATACGCAAAACTTTCGTCATTAGGTACATTTATTTGATTACGCATATAACTAGGTCTCATCTACTACCATACCTGCAGTAAATAAGGGCCAGCGGTTATCAAGGACTAAAGACCATCAGAAAAAAAACACACATTCTATAGTTTTATAGGTTGGATCTCACGCATACATAAAAAACCGGTCAAGAGCGAGTCGACTCGCGCTCCGAGGGTTCCGTACCATCTAAAAAAGTGTGCTATTTGGCCTACTGGATTCCAGAAAAAAATATTATTGGATATTATTTTAAACTTAATTTTTATGGTATATCAGGGGTCTGTACACGTCCAAAAAAATGCAAAAAAAAATGTTTTTTATATAACAGATGTAATATAGGCATGACGCGGGCATCCAGGAGATTAAAGACATCGTTTTATTTTTTCTGTAATCTTTACATAAACTTTATCACATAGAATAGATTCAGGTAACGGTATTTTTTTACATTTTTCATCAAAAGTCGAAAACTATGCGGCCTAAAAAAAAGAAAAGATGCAAACTGCCCTCTTTCATATGATACCCCACATGCCCTAGTAGCCCCACTTCAAATTTTTCAGTCCCTGTTGCAAAAAAATATATATTTTTATTTCTTTCTTATTTGGAAAATAGTTGGGCTAACGTCATCTAAAACTATTCCAAAATTTTAGTTGATATCAGTAGTAGTTCTTGAGATATCCAGCTATGACAGACGGACAGACACACAAACTGAGTCGACCATAAGTGTTTCTTTTTACTATTTTGGTACGGAACCCTAAAAAGGACGTCCTCACTGAGTTACTCGGGACTTCTGATAAAACGGCGGCGAGCACCGCAACGCGTGCGCTTGATATAGCAATACTGTTGAGCATTTTTATGTATGTATGCGTGAGATCCAACCTACAAAACTATTGAATGTGTGTGTTTTTTTCTGATGATATTTGAAAGCCCTTATTTACGCAGGTACGTTATTTTACAAGAATTTTTGTTATATGATCTATGGTAAACTGTTAACTAATGTGTTGATGTGTTGTTAATTATGTTAAGTTATCTAGGAAAACAAATTAGTTTATCTTTTATCTGCTTAGTTTCTTTTAGTTTTGCCTCGGACCTTAATAGACTACCTGAGTTTATTAAGGTCCCATATTAAAGGATTTTTTAAAGTTTATTTTTGCTCACTAAATGTTTAAAACCTAGGCATACAGGCAATTTTTTAAGATCTCAAATAAATAATGTTCGATAATATTCGTGATTTTTATTTCAACTTCACCAATTTTTTTCAATATTTATGTTTTAATTATGGCCGGGTCTTATTTACCGCAGGTACCTTACTATAATCTTACAATTATCTATACTTGTCATAGAGATTATGAGAAGTACAAAACAAATCAATTTTCGTGTATATGGGACGCTACGGGTTATGATGCGGTTTTCACGATTATTTAGAGAATTTATACCGCAATGTTTATGTGTATTATACATTAATATTAAACTTATAGACACCCGTCTAAAATAAGGGTGCTTAGAAACTAAACTACTGTATCGGGACCTCCTTCTGGAATCTGTTGTTGGCTGACAACAAGGTGACTCCCTCGAGGCAGAGATTTTTAGTTTAGCCGTTCACCCAATTATTCGACAGCTAAATTCCAAATTTAATGTTCGTATCTTGATGATAAACTTTGGATGGCGATGTAAAAAAACTGTTTTAAATTACCTACAATTCCTAAAAAATGTACTTCATTCCATTGGCCTTGATCTTAACCTTTCCAAATGTGAACTATACTTAGCGGACAGTACCTACTGACAGGTCCCAAAAACGCAATAGCCCTAGAAATCAAAATTATTGAAGAAAGCTCTCTTCGTCTCCTTCTTTGAAATCTTTGAAAATACCTTTCCCGTTTTTATTGAGGAAAAAATACAAAATTTCAACAACGCGACGTCTCCGAAAGATTGTACCAATTTAACATACATTTGGCCCATCATAACCTTAATCCGTTAATGCTGTTTCGGTCCTAACTTAACATAATTATTTCCTTCGCGCTTCCCGTATGGAAGCACTACGGACTCACCTTTTAGACAAAATGGACCAAATTAACTTCGATTTTAAATGTAACCATTGGACGACTGAGCTTGGGCACAAGCTACTCTTCACATTTCTATAGGAGGCCTCGGCTTCTGCAAAATTTCTAGTATTAGATTACCGACTTTCATATCCCCAGTCTATGGCACCGACACATTGATCAGAAAAATCCTAGCCTCCACACTGATTAAGTTTTATGTGCCGTGCTTCACACATGCCTGGGGACTCGCTTGTCCGAATTCCATCTTCCCAGAGTCGATGGGTTCAACCGCTCTGCAGTCTCTGTCGTCGAACATAGGCACTTTGTTCGACGACATTACTTTCCGCCTCGCTGCTTCCCGACGACTAGGAGCTCCATGTTGTTCACCTCATCGCTGTCGTTGTGGCGAAGTTGTCAACAGTCACGGACATCACGGCCTGTCTTGCAACCGAAGTGCAGGTCGCTTAGCGCGGCATGCGAACTTTAATAACATCATCCGACGAGCTCTTGTCACCGTCGGCATTCCAGCTGTATTAGAATCCATTGGCTTGGCACGCGACGATAGCAAGAGACCGGACGGCATGTTTTTATTTCCGTCGAAGGTGGGTGCCTTTAGTGTCGGACGCAAAGTGTGTCGATACTCTTGCGCCATCCCATCTTCCTGGCTCGGTGTGCTGTGCTGGCGCTGCTACTGCGGCTGGGCAATACCTCAAGTGGCTGAAGTATAACAATCTTATCGGTAATTATATTTTCGAGCCGCTTAAGTTTGAAATCCTCGGGCCGTGGCGTCCAAGTGCTCATTGTTTGCTCAACGAAATCTCCAAACGGCTAGTTGACACTTCCCGTGACCCAAGGGCTGGCTTTTGCCTTGTCCAAAGGCATTGACGTACAACGTGGCAATGCCGCCAGTCTCTTGGGTACCAGTCGATTGCAATGCGGAGGAATTTTTCGACGACATCTTTTAATTTTTTAAATAATTTTAGTTAGGTTAGAACATTATATTTTAATTTTAATAGTCTGTTAGTTAATTTAGCATAAGAAGTTTATCTAGTGTACATAGGGTGATGGTAATTACTGACCGATACTTAAACACATGATTGTCTAATGATAACAAACAACATTTACTATGGAACCAAAAAAAATCGCGAAAAAAATCAGCTGTCTCATACATTCATGTTCGCATAATAGGCTAGTCAACAAGATAAAAAAGGTGTTAATTCTTGATAAAGCTCCTAAAAATATGAGCAACAGCTCATTCGATTCGGAATGACGTCTAGAAAAATGTATCTCATGTGTATTAATTAGTACATAAAAAACTGCAATTGTTATTTCCAAATTAAGATGAATAAAAGCTGGCATTTGGTTTTTTGTTAATAACTCAAAAACTATCAATATTTAAGAAATTTTGAAAAAAGATCCTTAAAGAGGAGGAAATTTCCGATGAAAAAATTCCGACTCCTGAAACTCATATCTCCATTATTTATCATTTTTGTTTAACGCTGAAAATAGAGCTCGGCGATGCCGTTACGGCATGCGCGGGTCACCGCTAAAGAGTGCACCGGATAAAATATTTTTATTATAACATATAATCTTATTTTAAAAATATGAAAAAAAATCAGGTATCTTTTGGACACCTGAAAGAATAAATCCACGTTGCAAAAAAAAAATAAGTAAATTTTTCAAAAAGTTATACGATTGTTAATTAACCAATTTTTTTCCAATCTCCATTTTTATAAATGACGGCATATAAGTTTAAATAATAAACCTATAAACTTTTGGCTTCGTGGAGCCCTTCTTATATACATGCTTAAAAAGATCACGTGATAAAAGTTTATTAAGGTTTATTATTTTGATTATAAGAATTTTTTAACCGACTTCAAACAAAGGAGGAGTTTCTCAGTGCGTCGGAATCTTTTTTTTAAGTATGTTCCCCGATTACTCGAAGACGGCTAGACTGATTTGGAAAATTATTTTCTTGTTTGAAAGGGCATACTTTCTAGTTGCTCCCATTGTCATCAAGTCAGGATCTGATAATAGGATCCTGAAGAAGTCGACGGAGATCTTTAAATATATAGGCACACCTATAGCGATTTGGGTATTTTTTTATAGTAACTCGTGCATTTGGTCTTGGAAAGCACCATTTGGTGAAGTGGACCTGATGATGAAGATCACAGATGGCCATCGGAACTACTGAATAATAAGGAGTTTACGGGTTGCGATTCGATTAGGTACTTTAATAATAGTTGCTAAGTAATTTATGCTCGTCACAATGCTTATAGTGATGTGGAGTTCTCTTGGTACCTACTTACCAGGAGAACTCCTCAACAATTAACGTCCCTGCATCGGGAAAAGCAATAAGTATTTTGTAAAAGGTGATGAGTTGTTGACATTTGAATATTGTTAGATAAATTACAAATTGACCCAGTAAAAAGTGAATAATAAAAAACTTTTTCCAAAAAACACAGCCGACTTCCAAAATAACACTTCAAAGTGAATAATAACTTTAATTTCGGAATTCTGGGGCAAAAACTAAAATACAGATCCAAAGATACCGACTTCCGAAATGAAAGTTATTATTCACTCTGAAGTGGTATTTTGGAAGTCGGTTGTATTTTATGGAAAAGTTTTTATTTAAGTAAACAAAAAACGAAAAGTCCATTATATATTATGTTGTTAATTTTTTTTTTTTTTTTTTTCAACAAAAGTTAAATTATTGCTGTTTTCGTATCTAACAATGCCATTGAATAACATTGGAAAAAAAATCATCAATTGTTCAGAAATTGTTTATAAACAAATAGGCAAGTTTAATATTTAAAAAAAATACCATTTTATTGTCTTGGCAAAATAATGATTATAAAAAAAAATCTTTAAAAAAATATTGTTTATAATCGTTGTTTTCGTATTTCGATTGTTTAAATAATTAGTTAAGGAATTATATTCTCTTTAAAAATCATAATTGACATTTCTTAATAGGTTAAGAAAACAAAAATGTTTTTTTGATTAATATGTATTTTCATTGTTAACTTAACAATTTGTTATAAACGAATTCTAATTACCGCTGTATTTTATTTCTAGAGCTAAAAAAAATAATAAAAACAGTCATATTACATAAAAGTAATAAAAAAATATTTTGTATTATTTAATAAAAAATAGAAAAAAAATGCGATGCGGATGAGTACTTATACGCCTAACGTTCCTAGTTTTTGTATTTATTTGTATATATACCTATATATATATATATAGTTAGGTATATCATGTTGTACATGCTGTAAATAGTTATAAAATAAATGGTTAGAAATAAAATAAAATTAATAATAGTAAAAGTTGTTTGTTATCATGAGTATACAATCATGTGTTTAAGTATCGGTCACTTTTTACCAGTCACCCTATATATTTTTATCGTTTTTATAAATATCGTTACAAATAAAAAATATTAAATTTACTTAAAATAATAAAGAAATCTCGATGTTTTGTCAATTCGTAAAAACGGTACGGAGTAGGGGCGGGTCGCTAGTACCTAAATTATATTAAGGCAAAATTCTAAAGCGTTACGAAAAATAATTTCAATTTGTGCCTTCTCAAATTGAAAAACAAAGTTAGTAGGTAAAGAAATATTTTCGTAGCTATGTAACATTCTAACAATTTTCCTTGATTGCAAACCTTATTAGGTAGCTACATATATTATATAATTTTATTAGTCTTTCATGATTTTCTTTTTCAGGACCTTATTTTTAAACTTTCTTGATACATAGAAATTAGGTGCGTACGAGTAGGTATGATTTAACTTTAATTTTGTTTGATTCATACTTACGGCAATCTGTACAAAATGTAGGTATTATTATTATACAGATGTATCGTAAATAGTGGCCCAACGTTAAGGGGTCGATACAGCTATCACATACCACAATTTGAACAATTTGTTTTCCTAGATCTCAGAATACAATTTTATATTTTTTACCACTTGCTTTAGTACATTTTCATGTGACGGTACTGCTATATAAAAAAATGCCATATAAAATACAGCCAAGTTAGTAAAGCAAGCTGACAAATGCGTGCACTGACTGGACAGGTCCTCTCAATCTGTGTGGTTCTTTCCTCAAAAGACCATTTCAGACACCAATCTACATGGTCTTCACATGAAGTGACCAAGATTATGTCTGGACTTTATAAGAGACTGTGACCTCTGAGTTTGTTTCGGCCTTTCTTCTCAGAGTAGTCAGATAGGAAACGCCGACCTCATCTAGTTCAAAAAAAAAAAACATGATTGACTTGTAAAAGTGTTTGTACAAACCTACTTACAGAAATAAAAATCATTTATCATCAAGGTGTCAATTTTTCAAATAATAATATTAAAAAAATTCTCTTGAGACTGGAAAAAATGGTTCAAATTGTGGTATGTGATAGATGAATATACGGTGTACCGACCACTTAACGTTGGACTACTATTTACCACAACCCGTTTAAGGTGTTAAAAAATTAACTTTACAAACTTTAAAAAGTGCTTTAACCATCGAACTGTATAACTTTAAATATGGGACCAATTTTGAATTCGCGAAAAAAAATCTGCTGTTCCATACTAAAGTTAATACCTACTGTTCTGAACTGTAAGAAAAAAAAGACAGCTGTCCAGGTGTCTGTAAAAGTAAAAGTTTTGCCAAATGTTTTCCTTCTCATCTTTTTCATCATCTCTTCTTCTTCTTTTTCTCATGTTTTGCCGGAGCCTAGCCCATTGCAATCTCCGTCGCTGACGTTGCCGTGAATTCAGAGGTGCTCGCCAAGACCTCCATGCTCGTAGCCCAACCTGGTGTAAGCAATTCCGAATGGTCTGAGTGCTAACGTCAAGTCCAGAGGCGGCCCGCACTTCTGCTTTTATTGTAGTTGCGTTGAGTCACGGGCTGCCAGCAATCTCATATAGCGCTTCTGAGCAGCAGTCAGAACAGTTGGGCGACCACTGCTGGGTCGCTCAGCCAAATTATCCATGCTGTGGTACCTCTGCAACGCGGCCACGGCACAAGATTGGGATACTGCTACTACAGGTCAACTCTGCGTGCTATTTCTCTCGTGGAATATCCTTCTTCCCTCAAAGTTACAATTCTTGCTCTTCAAACTTCTGTTAATCCTCTTGGCATTTTTTCAATCACATCTTTCCTCGAAAAATAATTTTAAATTCGTTAAAATTGACTAAGTCAGATTTCTGAATGAGCGTAAGCTTGAATTTAATTTCTTTTTATATGGAAAAGCAATTGAATTTGTTTTATTGTTTTATATTCTAATTTTATATTTTTAAGTAAAGAATCTAAAAAAAGAAGAAATTGAATATAATCTACTGTAACAAAAAAGATTTCAATTTTTCAAACTGATCTCAAACTTTTTTTGATGTGTGTACCCCGTATGTATAAACAAGAAAAAGTTATTACTTCAGTAAAAGTAATTACTCAAGTAATGATTTTTATTCTATAGTATAGTAATTGCTTGAAGTTAGAACTGTCAAAGGTTAGAATTCTTAGCAAAGTAATAGTCACCATATACTTAAGAATTGAGAACTCGACCATTATGCGTTTGATTTTGCAATGAAACGTTGATTCTTACTCAAGCATTTACACAAGTAGGTAACGTACATTACTCGACTATAGAATAAGATTTCATAATGAAGAATTCTGTCGTCAAAGTCATAGTTTTATTTGTAAAACATAGGTGTAGGTAAAAACCGGTGTTGTTAATAAACCATATAAGTACTCGTATACTATGTTTTGTCGATGACGGCGTACAAATATGAATAAGTAGTTATCATTTTTAGATAATAATAACATCTTTAATTTAAAGTGAATTCAGCAAAAAAAATATAAATTAAAAATGCCAACAGTAAAAAATAAATAATATTAAATGTATGTCAAAATGAAATGCTTCAGTCAGATAATTATTGTAGAATTATATCATCATGTCAAATTAGAATTATATAAAACATTTTTTTAGATGATATTAAAAATGACTAGTAATAAAAAAGTGCTATCACCTGTCAAAGATCTACAAATGACAGAATGACAGTCGGGACCAACGGCTTAACGTGTTTTCCGAGGCATAGTGGGATCTCGGTGGGTAATAAATATCAAGTTGGAAGATTAAGAGATTCATTCTTTTAAACTTCTATTTTTAAGGGTAGGGCCCTTTCTTCAACTCTAAAAAAACAGCCAAAAGGCTATCAATTAAGAAAATAATAGATTAAAATCAAAACTGATCTTTGTCCGTGCACATTTCTATTTGGCCGACCTACGATTGCAATCTTATTAGAGCTTCTCCGCTATATCTCGCTGTAATTGGATTGTCTTTTGAGTCACAGCCCACGACCGATAGTGCAACAGAACGGTCCATTGCACCTTTAAAACACCACTATTTACTACAGCCTCTCTGTCTTCTTCAAACATTAGAAGGAGTAAGAAGATCGTTAAGTTCGATTCGACTTTCAAGAAAGCGGTAATAGCCCGCCCTCAATATCGGAGACCAGATGTACAAAACCATTTTATTCTTTAATAGTTCAGGCTCACGGTCCGCCTTGTTAACTTTTAAAAGTTCTTTTCTTTAGTTTACTTAATAGAAGTTCGAGGGCTGTTGTTTGTATTAAACAATAAGATTGTTGATTGAATTTGCTCTGTTTATGTTGAATAAATGGACTTCTCATTTCTATTTATTTTTTTTAGTCATTTTCGTGTACCCACTTTAAATTGAGTTTGAACTTTATAAAAACATGTGGGTACCAGTAGTTTCCTCCGAGAAATTATCAGTAAGAAATCGAATAAAGTTTAATAGATGTGAGTAATGAAAAGATTACTTAAATTATTGCAGTATTGCTAAAGCCAACAAAATGCTTGTTTACGAGACAAAGCAGACTGTAGAGTGTAGATGCCATCTTACAATTAATGCAGTAGTTACTGTAAAAGCCTCGAATGACCTTACTTTCTTCCGGATCTAGACTAATAAATAAGAGACTGTTTACGCTAGACTGTAATGCATTTCATAAGTCTTTTCAATATATCTTTGAACTATTCTAACGCGTTCGCCAGTTTATTAGTTATAAGTACTATTTGCCGTGTGTAAACGCTCTGACGTCTACCTAGAACAAAAGCTACAAATACGCTTTTTATAAAAAGTGACCGTTAGAATGTCAAAGATATTATCAGCCTGATCTACTCAGAATCTTCTTTGAATGAAACCTCTACAGTACTCAGAAAGTTAAAAACAACGGATAACGCTTGAATAATTAATTTTATCTACGTTTTAAACCGCCGTTTACTGAGCAACTTCCAATATCTGTTTCGAATAGTTTCAATTATTCCAATTGCTCGATAATGGCGCGGACGCACTTTGCAGCTACTATTGCAATACTTTTATATGCACGGCTAAGAATGGTTTCAGGCGAGCGTAACCCACCATTGTTCGTTCACTGAGCACCGGCTTATTGAAGAATCGAATATTGAAAATTGTAAGGTTTCTTTTGTCGAAAACCTTACTGTATCCAGTAGCTGAAGGAGGTTTTATTAGTTGTTCACTATTATTTTGGTGAGTTGCAGCTTGTGAACTTTCTGTTGTACGAAGGTAGAGGACGTTGTGGAGTACATCCGCAAGAAGACCAAATTCACCTTGAGAGTCGAGAAGTTGGAGTCGCGCCATAAGATTAACTTCAAGTATTTTGTGGTGCGGGTTCCGACTCATTATATATTTTTCCGATTTTCATGAAGGAGGATTATGGCCGAAGGGTGTCGTGTATCGGCGTTTTCGCGGAAGGCTACATGACACTACGACTCAGCGTAATACGTCGCTGACTTTACTTACTTATTAGTGGGTAGTTTAATGTTAGATGCTATTTTTAATATGTAGTAGTTTATTATTTTGTCAGATTATTTGTGTATTGTAATTTAAGGGCCTCAGTTGTCTGAAAATAAAGCGATTATTATTATACTAGGCTGATGCAAAAGTAATGATAAAAAATAATATTAATAATAAAATTGAGGGCAACCCTTAAGTTTTATAGGCACACAATTTGGACATTTTTAGGGTACCGTACTACAAAAGGAAAAAAGGAACCCTTAATCACTCGTATGTCTGCATGTCTGTCTGTCTGTCTGTCCATCTGTCGCAGCCAATTTGTTCCGAATCGAATGGACCGATTAAGTTGAAATTTGGCATACACATGTATTTCTGTGACCCAAACACGGACGTGTAACGTAAATAAAAATACATTTTGAATATGGGGTCAACTTTGGAGGGCAAATACTTAAGAAAATTAAAAAAAAGTTTTGCAAACTGCACCGTGTGACATATCAAATGAAAGGGCTTACTGTAAGAGTCTCAAATGTATTTTTTTATAATTTTACCAAACCCGATATCACGACAAAAAATCAGCTGTTCCCTTCATTTGTGTTCGCATAACTCGTCAAAATGTAGGGAGCAGCTGATTTTTTTTTCGCGATTGCAGGTTTGGTGCTATAGTGAAAGTTATTTGTTATCATGTGTTTTAGTAGAATAAAATAGAAAGTGTTTATTTTTAGCTGGTTCGATTCCCGGTTTAGTCGAGAAATCTGTGAATACAGTTTTCTTTGTTTTTAAAAATAAAGGAATGTTTCCTTTAAGTATAATAAGTTACGGTTGCAGGCAGCGCAGTTGTTTAGGTGATGCTTAGTGGATACCTAAACGGTAGTGCAGCAGCCGATCTATCATCATCTCTCCCAAAAGATGTAAACAGCCGATCTATTCTGTAAAAATCTCACCGTGAAACTTAGGTGAAGTGAGCTTGAAGTGAGTTGTGATTCCACCAGATGCGAGGGATTGACACTATTGACATCACACTCCACGCTCACCTCACCTAAGTTTTCACGGTGAGATTTTTACAAAATAGATCGGCTGTTTACATCTTTTGGGAGAGATGATGATGATAAACTTAAAATCATCACGAGAATTCGATCGTCGCGTCATCTGAACTGAATTTTATCAGGGTGTTCATATCATATTTTCGATTTTACTCGTTTTGATAGCTGCTATCTATCACAGAGTTGCATCTACAATAAGTTATTTAGCTTAACGATAGTCAGTGCACATCCGTCAACATATTTTTACTTAATTTAACATTCTGGACCAACTAACAAAACTTCCGCAATTATAACAGCGAAGAGTCAACGTATAAACTAGTGCGCATGCGAGCACTTGAACAATATATTTTGTACACAACACAGTCTGTGTCTTTAATTGTTTTCAGTACTTACAAGAGTTGCATTTGTGAAGTTTTGTAGAGTAAGATGAAATATTTTAGATAAATAATAGGTAGGTAGGTATTATTGCTGTTACGTGTGGTTTTAATGATACGAAAGATTTCAGCGGAAACACTGCTAAATCTGCTTCTTCTTCTTTTTTTTTTAATAAAATAGTTTATTTCTCACCAGCATAGCAACAATATTACATAGCAGACTAATATCATGTACATTATATAATAATAATCCAGCAGCATTTGTGGTGGCAAAGAGAGGTTAACTTAGGGTATTGACTTTATCTTTGGAATTAGGCGAGGCCTGTATCTCAGAAGATAGCGCTCAGCTGACAATTTCGTATTATATAACCTAAAAATATCGTGTGCTACTGTTTTAATTTATTAATAAAGAATATAAGTAAAGCAGATTTAAAACTTACTTGTTCATCATAGACTAAAATTTCATGAATTTGAACGATTTTAACTGCCAAGACCCAGGATCATATGAAACTATTACAACTATTTTCAATCATACGGACCAATCAATCTGCCTAGCGTTTTCCCAACTATGTTGAGGTCGGCTTCTAGTCAAACCGGATGCAGCTGAATACCAGTATTTTGCATGGAACGACTGCCTATCTGACCTCCACAACCCAGTTACTGGGTAATACGATACCCCTTTGTAAGACTAACCAAAGATGTACCTACAAATTTAAATTCAATTGATGTTGTGAATAGACATTTCAATCTGCTGTGTATTATTATTTTTGTGTGCCTTTTACCCTGTGCTAAATAAATGTACTTTCTTCTTTCTTTTTTTTATCCCGGAAAATGTCCGTTTCCCGCGGGGTAACATCCAAGCGGGCAAAGCCGCTGGCAAATGCTAGTAAACAATAATACTTTAAAAAGCGGCTTGCGTAAATTACAGATAAAGACTTCTGAGTGAGTGGTTTTTAGGTGATGTATTTCGTGGCCATGATGTAGAAAAGACATTAATTTTAGTCTTTTACATACTGTTCCATGCATCATTTATCTTTAGTCTATTTTTATGATTGCGATATTTTGGGTTCCAAATGAGCTCTTCCTTTTGATACAGTTCTAGGAATTCTAAAATTCGCACTTCACTCCTCTCCATTTAGTCTACACGTCCCAAAGAGTGTAATAATTAAATAGGGAAACACGTCCTGTTGGGTCGGGCGCTAGCTGTCAACTGAATGCAGGCGAATGTGTAAACAGTAAGTTCGTGTTCGCCATTCGTGCCCTTTGATTCGCGTCCGAAAAACCGCTCCGAACGCGCGAATCGCGAGGTGAAGCACGAGGCGAATAGCGAACGCACTGTTTACATATGCGTGTTCGTTATTCGCCTCGCCATTCGCCTCGTGATTCGCACGAATGTGTAAATGCGGCATAATAGATGGTGCTACCGGTCGCCACCGGCGTATGAGCTACTAGATTTTTAACTCTCGGTCTTGAGCCTAGCATTGAGAATACAACCTAGCGCATCAAAAAATACTCTGTTGTATTTTCAACTCTCAGTGCTAAGCAGAGCGTTGCAAATCCAGTACGCGAAAAAAAAATTGTCGCGAGAAAAAATCCTCGTGCGAACCTGGGCTAAAAGTACAGTCAGGGAAATTAATTGTTAAGCAATTTGACATCCTTCGTCAATTTGACGTGTTATAGCCATTTCGTACAACGTTGTAAGTTAACAATTTATTTTTCTGACTACCTACCTAACTGTAAAATAAAACTAAATAGTTAAACTAATAGAGCTGTGGAACCCTGACTGCGAACAAGAAAATCAAGACTAATTTTACAGCTACATATAGGTACTTAGGGCTTGTGCATGGCTAAGTATAATAACCAATGATCGAAATACAATACACGTTCATGTTAATATGGACATTCCCCGGAATTCTAATTGAAACTCCGGGATTCGAAATAATAAATTGAGATTTTATTAACAAATTATTTAATTTCTAACTTATTTAAGTAATAATATATTTCAAATCCCGGGATTCCGGGAGTGTCCATATTAAGACAACGTGTCGCAAGTACAAAAAATAGCTCTACCTATTCCGATCACTGGTAATAACAGCCGCAGGGGTAGATCGATCTGCACCCAAATTGCGTAACGCACTATCGATAGGAATCGGTTTCATTTTGACAGTTAAACAACATTCATTGCGTTATTTACGGTGTTGAGAAGACACATTTTTCGATCATATTTTAGCAATGGATTATTAATTTGCTTCAAAATGATTCAGATTTCGATTGATAGTTTGTTACGCAATTAGGGTGCAGGTTAAGCTACTCTTGCCGCAGTTGGTGCGTGGACAGGTGACCTTTACATACCGAGACCCTCCGTGCCTCGGAAAGCACGCCAAGCCGTTGTTCCCGGCTGTCATTCTTGGATCTTTGATAGTCGTTCCGGGTCGTCAGAAGCCTGAAAGTCTGACAATAATTCTTACCAAGGGGTATTACCCAGTAACTGGGTTATGGAAGATAGGCAGTCACTGCGTGTAAAAAACCTACTGGAATTCAGCTGCATCCGGTTAGACTGAAAGCCGACCCCAACATAGTTGGGAAAAGGTTAGGCAGATGATGATGATTCACAGCACATTAAACTCAGACAACATGCATGTAGGTAAAGAGGATTTCTCGAAATTAAGTTATCTGTCTAAGATACCTGAAGTCATATTGGTCCAAAAGAATTACCTACTTATAATTAGCTGCCCACCCCGACTTCACACGGGTGTACTAATGAATAAAATGAGACCAAATGTTCCCTTTACAGTACGACCATGTAATTAAATAAAATGACAATTCAATAATTTCACAACAATAACACACTGAGTTCTATAAACCACTATTGCTGTTATTTTTAAAAACAACAGGTATAATACATATAACGTGTCACAACTTTTTCACAAAACAACATTTTTTTTTTGTTTTTATGTGAGTAACAGATAAAACATTGTAAGAAACTGACGTCAATCTGTCAATGCTGTCAATATTTTTGAAGATATCACTACTGTCTTCTGTCTCACTCTCACACTTGCTTTTATTTATGGAGATTATTCAACCAAAATGTTGAAACACTTTTCTGTACAATTTTTTAAACATT
This sequence comes from Dicycla oo, assembly GCA_948252095.1. Lineage (NCBI taxonomy): Eukaryota > Metazoa > Arthropoda > Insecta > Lepidoptera > Noctuidae > Dicycla > Dicycla oo. The sequence goes on from OX411714.1 coordinate 23,913,365, forward strand.
TTCTTTCATACAAGCCTAGTCCTGACAATTACAACCACAACAAAAATAAAAGAGGTGTAACCGTCCGTAAAATTCCAAATAGGTGTACCCGATCTGAAGTGATGTGCTTACATACATTTGGCAATTGATTTTTATTTATATAGATTAAAAAGTCGTTAAAATTTAAACCTCTCAAATATTCCTTCCCATTTACTTAATGAAATAATAAAACCCGTTTAAAAGGCAATCACACCCCGGATACTCTAAAATCAAAACCAAAGGGTCCTTAATGCTTTTATGAAGTAGCATATTGGCAAAATTCTATTTGGCGTAAAATGCACCCGCTTTAGTCCTTACCCTCGCCTTTATTATATAGCTCGGAGGGTGGGAAATTTCACACTAACGCGAATTGTATTGCCCCAGCCGTTCTCCCAGTAATATTAGCCTCCAACATTGATAGACTATGTTACATTAAAATTTCAATATACGTATAAAAAGACTGACGAGATTTTTTAGGTTGATGTTCTTTCAGATTTTCTTAGCTTTCGGTTAGGGCTACAGCTTTCTAGTTTTTACATAACTTACTATGGCTAACACAGTGGCCGCCACTGGACGGCGTAGCTATAGTGCGCGCGCAAGTGCTTGTCACCGCCTGAGGTATGGGAACGGTGAGACTGTAGACAAAGGTGAAGCTAACTCAGTCTGCCAATCATGTCAATCGCGCCCTCCCCCGTTTCACTGCTCAAATACCTTAGGCGGTGACTAGCACTTGCTCACGCACTATAGTAATAAAGCTGTAAAAACTTGTGGGAGGGCCTTTTTACACGGCTGCGATGCAGCTTAAAAGGAAGGTATTGTTTTTACAAAATAATTAATATATAGCATCCTGAGTCCTAACTCAGAAGTCTTTATTGCGATCACGTGGGCTTTGTTTGGAAAAACTCACGATTACCGGTCGGATAGAAAGAAAAGATGGAGTAAGAAAAGAGGCAATAAAGAAGGCTGCCACAACCAGAGTACGAGCAGTCCACACTGCGGAAGTATACTGTCGAGTAATGAAGAAGAAGATGGCTTGACCGCGTAACAACAGCACGGTAGCGAATATTTTTTACACATGAGTTCCCGTTCACGGCTTCGAGCGATGCGATTAGCGACGCGACTAGCATCAAGCGACACGCGCGTGCGTTAGCGGTTTCCATCCGTCACGGTGACTCCGCATGTCGCGTCGCGGTGGCTCCTGAAATGGTCTATACAACTTCTTTTATTTGTTTTCTCCGCAGTCGCTGTCGATAAACGCGTATCGCTACACGCTCAAGCGATACGCGGGTTACGCCACATTTCTATAACAGCAGTACCAGCTTCACAAACTTGCTCCAGAAAATAATGAAGACGCATTTAAGAATAAATCTTATTAAGTATTCAAGTACATAACTCAGTAACAGCTGTAACTACTCGTGCGTCTATTATGCAAATAAGTTATTACAAAGCATCCTAGGCAAGCCTTTATTATGAGACAACACTTTGTACAAGAACTAAAGACCTCTTGAAGACTATTAGGCACAGCTCTAGTAATTTTTCATCGTGTTTTGCAGGCTGCTATCACTTATTTTTAGGATTCCGTAGCCAAATAACCTAAGCGGCCATTTGCTATTTAAATCAAGAGTTTTTCAGATGTGGAATATATTCGGTTACACTACAACCGCAGAAATAACTTTGTTTTTCATAGTTTTTCGAGTAAATACAAACTTATTTTTGTGGTTGGTCAAATCATGTACAATCCTACAAAGTTATCTGGCCCGGTGAGAGAGTCGCCGGCTGTTATAGCATTTGGTGTCGCGAGTAAAAATAAATTTTTCAATAAAGTTTACCCTCTTTATTGCAAAATTTATTTCAAGTCGAAGTAACAAAAACATTTTGGTCCAAATCTTGAAAACTACTGCACCGATTCTTCAATCCGATTAATAGTTTCGGAGAAATGCATGGACAAACATACATACATACCTATAAAAAATTGTATATTTGTTTGAAAGCCCTAATACACTATTATATACAATACAATACAATACAATACAAATACGTTTAGTGGCTCAAATAATAATAAGAATACAACAACAATACTCTGTCACTTAAAATAGGATTCCCTGTGCTACAAAGCAAAATATTAAATTTGGAAGAAACAATTGAAGTTATTTAACATGTTTGATTAAATATGTACCGTGTGTGTGCGTGTGTGTTTGTGTGTGTGTGTGTGTGTGTGTGAGGGTGTGTGAAATTGTGAGGTTGAGACTGTGTGTGCGTGAATGATGAATGGAGCATGCATGATTCGTAATTGGTAGGGCGTTTTAATTTGAAATATTTCAATGAATAATATTTTTTTTTAATTATCTTATAGTTTCTGTGTAGTCTTATGATGCGAGGAAGGCAGGCTGTTTTTTAAACTTAAAAATTGTTAATGTGTACAGGGTCACTTTTTTACTTTATTATATAGACAAGGAGCTGAAATGTAGGGATGACGTTTGACAAATACTGTGTTATGCGGTGTTTTTTGGAAAATGTCACCCTGTCTTCGATTGTGATTATTAATAGATGTAGATTTCGGAATAGGTGTATGGGCGTACTTATGGTTGCGTAAGATAAATAGTTGCCGTACAGTAAGAACTCTAATCTCCTTATATAGTGTAGCATCATAACACCGTCGTCGCGGTGTACGGCGATCTATCGGGGACACCGCGATGCCCCAGTTACAAGTGCGGAAATCGTCATGACGTGCTTATTATAATTGTTTAGGTATTACGCTCGCGTTAAAACTAAATAATGGCTGCACAACAGTCTATTAAAATAAAAACTGATCTGGAAAAGCAGTTGTATGACTGTTATATCCAGGAGAAAACGGACAGAGAAAACCTGCAACAAATGGTACGCCAACTGAACGGCCACATACAAAGTTTGCAGGAACAGGTACAAGATCTTCAAGGCCAGATAAAATGCTTAAAGGCAAAAGAAAAAGAAGAACCCTCAGTTAAACAGGTCAGTGAGACCATAACACCTGCTCAGCCTGCTAAAAGTGACATTGAGTACTGCACGGATGAGGAAGAACTCGCCAAAGAGACTGAGTGGATTAGGGCGAAAAACAGGAAGAAGAGGAAGTTGAATACCTCCCTTACTCCACCACCACTACAACAAGCTACAATTAGCGCTCAGCAGCAGCAACTCAACAACAAAGAGAAGGCAACCACTAAAAAAATTCTAGCACCGCCTCCAATCGTAGTGGACGGTGTTAAGAATTATCAAACATTCTACGACTTTTTGACCGCATCGCAGCCAGTAGAAACATTTACCGCCAAAATGTTAAGCGGTAATAGTGTGAAAATAAATGCCAAAACTGAAGATTCCTACAGAGTGATTGCCCGACGCTTAACAGAAAATAACTGTGCATGGCACTCGTACGAGGATAAACAGACCAGGCCCATAAGAGTAGTGGTGAAAAAATTGCACTCTTCCTGCCTACCGGATCGGATTAAAGACGACTTAACGTCGCAAGGATTCCAGATAGAAAATGTAGTTAACAAGTTAAGCTGGAGAACAAAAGAACCACTGAACATGTTTATATTATCGTTCAAGAATGACGAAGATGTCAGTAAAATATACGGCATTAAACATATCCTAGGGTGTAAAGTTGAAATAAACCCGCTTAAAACGTCAAAAATAATACCCCAGTGTAAGAGATGCCAGGCTTATGGTCATACCCAAAAGTATTGCTCAAAAGAGCCAAGGTGTGTTAAATGTACAGGTAAACACCTCACAGCTGATTGCAAAAAACCTGCGCAAGAAAAACCTAAGTGTGTTCACTGTGGCTTACCTCACCCAGCCAACTACAGAGGGTGTTTAGTTGCCAAGGAGATGCAAATGATTAAGAACAAAAACTCAAAAAGTAATCCACCTAAGAACCCTGCCATCAGTCAAATTGTTAGAAACACCGACAAACAGCTATCAAAACAAAGTGCACCGTGTGCCCAGACAGCCGCGATAACTGCACATACATCTAAAAGTGTCTCGTATGCACAAGCGGTAAAACCAAGTACTAAACCACCAAGTATTGAGGACAAACTCAATCAGATCTTAAATTACATATCCTCTTTTGACAAGAGACTAGAGAAATTAGAATCAAGCGCTATAAAAACCAATCATGAATAGCACGCTAAAAATAATGGCATGGAATTCCAACGGACTGCTGCAACACCAACATGAGTTGCAAGTAGTGCTAGACACAGAAAATATTGATGTGTGTTTGATCTCTGAAACGCACTTCACTAAACACTCTTTTGTAAAGTTTAGAGGTTATAAGGTTTATCACTCGCTGCACCCTAACAACACGGCCCGAGGAGGAAGCGCGGTTATTATTAGAGAAAATATCTGTCATTACGAACAGTGTAAATACGAGGAGCCAGATACGCAAGCTGTGGCGATATCAGTTAAAACACATAAATTTAATGTTACAGTAGCGGCCGTATACTGTCCCCCAAGACACATGATAAACAAGGAAAAATATGCACAATTCTTAAGACTGCTTGGACAGAGATTTATATTAGGCGGTGACTTTAACGCTAAAAACACTCACTGGGGATCGAGATTAACTTCAACTAAGGGAAGACAGCTTCTAAGTGCAGTGAAAGACATGCGTTGTGAGGTCATAAGTACTGGAAAACCTACATACTGGCCTACTGACCATCAGAAACTACCAGACCTCATCGACTTTTTCATAGTTAAAAACATATCAACCAATTATCTGAGAGTGGAAGATGGGTACCACATGAACTCCGATCACTCTCCGATATTACTACAATTAAGTCACAAAATATTACTAAGAGAAAACCACCTGACGTTAGTTAACAAGTTTACAGATTGGAAAAGTTTTAGCTTAGATCTACAAAACATTATTGACCTAAAAACTTCATTAAAAAGCAAAGATCAGCTGGATTCTGAAGTAAACAAGTTTAGCAATAATATCCAACAATGTGCATGGAACAACACACCACAGATTATTAAAAAAATTAAAGGAAATACCTACCCTAAGGAAATAATAGACCTATTATATGAAAAAAGAATTCAAAGAAAAAGATGGCAGCAAACCAGATTTCCGCAAGATAAAACTCTTTTGAATAACCTTACGAAAAGACTGAAGAGAAAAATACAAACCTTTCAAGATGAAGCTCTCAATACTAACCTACGTCAGTTAACCAGCGACCATACAACGCAATACTCTCTTTGGAAAGCGACAAAGTCACTCAAAAGGCCTATTACACCAATTCCCCCTATCAGAGATGATAACGGAAAGTGGGCCATAAGCAATGAGCAAAAAGCTCGAAGATTTGCGCATCACTTAGAAGAAACCTTTCAGCCAAATGACGGGACTGTAGACTACCTTCAGTTTGCCAATGTTCTTCAAGATAAAAGAATTAAGCTTGTGACTCCAAAAGAAGTAGCAAAGGAAATTGAAATCATTAGACTAAAGAAATCCCCAGGATATGACCTTATAACGGGAGAAATCCTAAAACATCTCCCGCGTAAAGCCATAGTTAAGCTTACTAGGCTCATCAATGCTGCATTCGTGCTAAAGCATGTTCCTGAGCCATGGAAAGTTGCTGAAGTGATTATGATTGCAAAGCCCGGTAAACCACCTCATGAGGCATCATCATACAGGCCCATTTCCCTGTTGCCTATACTAGCAAAACTGTTTGAAAAATTGTTTTTAAAACGCCTAAAACCAATAATTAACGAGAGAAACCTGATCCCTGACCATCAATTTGGTTTCAGAGAGAAACACTCAACAATAGACCAAGTACATAGAATTACCAACATCATTGAGAAAACGCTTGAAGATAAAAAAGTCTGCTCCACTGTATTTTTAGATGTGGCACAAGCTTTTGATAGAGTTTGGCATGAGGGTTTGATATACAAGCTTAGATTAATGCTACCCAATGACTTTGCCGATATCTTGCAATCATACATTACAGATAGAATGTTTCGAGTAAGACACGAGGATGCCTATTCCGAGTTAAAATTTATTAAAGCTGGCGTGCCTCAAGGTAGTGTTCTGGGTCCAGTCCTCTACCTGTTGTACACGTATGACATACCAGAGCTGGAAAATAATACTATTGCAACCTTCGCGGACGACACTGCAATTATGGCTACAGGATCATGCCATACAGAAGCAATAAAAAAGGTACAAATCGCTGTAAATGAAGTTCATGACTGGGCACAAAAATGGAGAATCAAATTGAACGAATCGAAGTCACTTCACATTGATTTCACCTACAGGAATTGCGATTACCGCCCAATCTTCATAAATGGCCAACAAGTGCCATACGCAAATACAGCCAAATACCTTGGCATAACGCTTGACGCGAAACTGCGCTGGAAAGCGCATGTTAAAAAGAAAAGACAGGAACTAGACATGCGCTTTAAAAACATGTATTGGTTGATTGGACGGAATTCATGTCTATCGATACATAACAAAATTTTATTATATAAGCATATTCTTATGCCAATATGGACATATGGCATCCAACTTTGGGGCTGTACTAAACCGACCAACATGAAAATTATACAAACATTCCAGAATAAGGTACTCAGGAGTATTGTTAATGCGCCCTGGTATATAAGAAATGACGACCTCCATCGTGACCTAAAAATGGAACCCGTCACCAACATAATACAAAAATTCGCTGAGGCCCATGAACACCGACTCCACCAACATGTGAACATCGAGGCAATTCAGCTGTTAGATCAGACAAATATAGTGCGAAGACTAAAACGAACAAAACCTTTTGAATTAGTGTAGTGTAAAAAGTGTAGAAATAATAGTTACAATGACACATATATAACACGTGAACAAAGTGTTTATATTATCATATCAGACTCTAAGAAAGTGGAACGGACTTGTGTAAAGTACAACCAACACTATTCTAAGTTTTAAAATAATTATTGCGTAAAAAATTAAGTTAGATTAAAATTGCTTATTAGTCTTGTAGGCTAGATTGTAATTAATTATTAAGAACCTGGTTCTTTTTAATAAAGGATAAAAAAAAAAAAAAAAAAAATATAGTGTAGCTTTCGGGTAGAGTCTAGGTTAGCCAGTAAGCACTTGAAGTACTGCTCTTTGTGAACAGTTATAAGATGCGATTTATTAGTCAAAATCAAAAGTCATTTATTCAAACTAGGCTGGGAAACAGTACTTTTTGAACGTCAATATTACATAAGACAGTCCCTCAAAACGCCCACTGCTTTAGCTGGGGAGAAGAAGTGGCGCAACAAACTCCCGAGCAGCACAGCTGTCTGTTCAGTTAAACAATTTGAAGTCCCTCCCCAGACGGATATACAATATTCGAGTATGGACTTACATAATGAATAGTAAATGACCTTCACGGTGTGCTTGTCTTCTACATGGCGAACCCTTTTAAAGATAGGCATTAACTTCCTTAACCAATCAATCTACCTAGCCTTTTCCCAACTACGTTGGGGTCGGCTTCCAATCTAACCGGATGCAGCTGAATACCAGTATTTCACATGGAGCGACTGCCTATTTGATCTCCACAACCCAGTTACTGGGTAATACGATACCCCTTGTTAAGACTGGTTGTCAGACTTTCGGGCTTCTGACGACCCGTAACGACTGTTAAAGATCCACGAATGCCAGCCGGGACCAACGGCTTAACGTGCTTTCCGAGGCACGGAGGAATCTCGGTATGAAAAGATGGTCACCCATCCACAGCTTAACCTAATGGATCTGTTATTATTTATCATGCGGCTGTTATTACTTAGCCACGAGCTCCTCTGAGAACAAACTTCCTTAACCGATGGATTGATTTATATTGCAGTTTCATCTACATCAGCCTTACTCAAAGTGTGCTTTCACGGAGCCCTAGGGTTCCACAAAGCCTCTGTGGGGGCTCCGCGAAAATATTAGCCTATAGCCTATATCCAGCACTGGATGTCATTGCTTTGTGGTATTTTAGCTGCTTCAGAACCATCCTAATACAAATAGTTTCTTTAATTTATTGTTAAAACTGTTTTTATTTCCGCCATAAAATCCAACAGTTTACTTTTTTCCACTTGGACTCTGCCCGAGTGGAAAAAAGTAAACTCAGAGTTTATGCGAGTGTTATTTGCCACACCAAATCCAATTAATGGGACACAGACAATGAAGTGTGAACCAACTGTCCACTTTGCCCCACTGCACACTGGTGGGACAGATTGGTGAGGCAAAGTGGAATAGGCAATCCATAAAACGCAGTTTTTAGGGTTCCGTACCCCAAAAGGAAAAAACGGAACCCTTATAGGATCACTCGTGTGTCTGTCTGGCCGTCTGTCACAGCCAATTTGCTCCGAATCTAATGGACCGATTAAGTTGAAATTTGGTACACATAATGTATTTCTATGACCCAAACACGGACGTGTAACGTAAGTATATAAATTTTGAATATGGGGTCAATTTTGGGGGGCAAAACAGAAAACTTAAAAAAAAGTTTTGCAAACTGTACCGTGTGATATATCAAATGAAAGGGCTTACTGTAAGAGTCTCAAATGTATTTTTCTTATAATTTTAAAATAAACTATTTTAAAGTTATTTAAGAAACTAGACTAAAATTGACCATTCCTTTTAACTCCGAAAGTACTGAGCCTAAAATTTTGAAAAGAATAATAGAAAATAGTTCAATACCTATAGATTACAGGAAAACCTATAAGAAGTCGATGGGCGTAAATCAACATGGTAAATCTCTCAATATTTAGCGTAAAAACTTACATTTGTCCATAGTTAAACAAAAAGGACCCAACCCACATTATGTGTAATGTGGGTTGTGTCCTGTGACAGTTAAACGAAAAGAATCTCCAACCCACATTAGGTGTAATGTAGGTTGGATCCTTTTCGTTTAACTAAGGACATTTGCAGTTGGAATGTATGGGAGAACATGTTTTTCAACTACAATATTAAGTTTTTCTTGGGATAAATTCATCCCAACTACGGAACTTTTCATTGTACGTGGTCCGACACGCTCTTGACCGGTTTTTTGATTATTTTAGGGCTCCGTCAAATATTTGTTTTTTATTTGATGGGTTTGCTCTTAACTTTCAGAGGCGACAGAGACAAAGTCTGCGATGGAATGAGCTTCATTTTATTTCGTTTTCCAAAAGGGTTCCGTCTCCAAAAAAGTTTGAGAACCGCTGATTTACATAAAATGTATGGGGAGTGTTCTCTAACGGGAATACTCCAGGTATTGCTAAGCCACCGGAGTTATTTGATTCATCAGTCACTTCATCATCAGAGTGACTACTTTCGCTTTCACTGTCACTGGCCAGATTATTGATGAAAGTCTCGTCTAAGTATGCATCCCTACTTCTATACTCGTTTTCAAATTTTTTACGTGATTTTGCTATTCATTCACGCCTTCTGCAATCAAAGTAGGCATTTCCGAATTTGATTTATTGAGAGCCTTTTGCTCTTTTTTGGTCCTTGTTCTCTTGTTATAAAAATGCATACAAGCTGCTGCCCACGGCTTCGTCCGCGTTGGAAATTATCCGACGTGATCAATCCCAAGGATCAAAGTATCCTATGTCCTAACCCAGGCCATGGTCTACCTGTGTGCCAAATTTTTACAAAATCCGTTCCACCGTTTAGGCGTGTAAAGGTGACAGACCGACCAATGGAAAGACAGACCGAGTTTCTTGCGCATTTATAATATTAGAATAGTATGGATCAGCAAGGTGGAAGCGGTGGGGCTGACTACTGAGAGTTAGGGTTTAGTATGCCCGGGCATAGTGGGCATTTCGAATACCAGTATCATACCTGCAGTAGCTAGAGAACCTTCAAAATAAACAACCTGAACAGTCAATAAACTTATAATAAACACCTACCCTATTTTAACATTATTTACAACACAAAGTTAGATGTTCATTAATTAAGATCGACGTCGATACAGAACAATTTATGCCTTCATCAGTGCCTGCTACGGTGGTGGTGTGCTTACTATGCCCAATTTAATTACGTAGTGATCGTTATCAATAATAAATAGTTTGTTTACAACATCTAAACAAGCTTTATGGCTATGGGGAGGCGATGGTCGCCTTACCTACCTTGTAAAATAACAAATTGAACATTTTCATTATGGAATTGAAAATACCTATATAGGGTGATTATTAATTAGTGACCAATATTTTAGTGAACACATGATTGTACTCATGATAACAAACAACTTTTACTATAGGACCAAACCTGAAATCGCGAAAAAAAAAATCAGCTGCTCCCTACAATCCCTACATATTCAAGAGTTATAAGAACATGAATGTATGGGACAGCTGATTTTTATTTCGCGATTTCAGGTTTGATCCCATAGTAAATGTGATTTGTTATCATGAGCACAATCATGTGTTTAAGTATCGGTAACTAATTACCAGTCACCAGTCACCAGTTTAATATGTACTGCCAACAATTTAATCTCATCTTTATTCCCAAGACTATCTCGGTTAATAGTAACGCGTCTTTCAGTGATTGGGCTACCATTGGTATTCATAAAAGTAGAACACGGCTTTATGAATTATACAATGAAAGGTCTTTTGTAAACACTGCTGAATTTAATTTATATGTTAGAAACTATTCAAAATTATTAAAAAAAGTTTGTTGTATGGCCAAGTCGCGTTATTTGAGTTCGAAGATTAAAAACAGTAGTAATGTAATTAAAACGATTTGGAATATTATTAATAGTGAAACCGGAAGGTCTAATAACCGAAGTGCTGACTACAGCCTGTCTATTAATGACAATATAATAAAATCAGACTCACAAGTCGCCGCGGCCTTTGAAAATTTCTTTTCAGATATTCCCGTTTCTACTACTAAATCCCTAAACTCATCAACTTCTGTTGCTGAGTCTTTGCTTAAAGAAAATGTTAATGCATGCGATTCGGAATTTAATTTTGAACAAATTACCTGTAGAGACATAATTAAAACCTTTCACACTTTAAATGTAAAAAAGACAGCAGATCTGTGGGGTAATTCTGTAGAAGTTGCTAAGTCTATTATTGACATTGTAGCACCTACTTTAGCTCTTATCTTTAATAACTGTATCGACTGTGGGGAGTTTCCTGACCTCATGAAATATAGTAAAATAATACCTTTGTTTAAATCAGGTAGTACATCAGACCCCACAAATTATAGACCTATTTCAGTACTACCTACGTTTAGTAAAATTTTTGAGAAATTAACTTTAGACCAATTGCAAAGATTTTTTAATAAACATAAATTATTACATAATAAGCAGTTCGGTTTTACAAAGGGTCGTTCAACTACTGATGCCGGTGTTGAACTTTTAGGACATATTTATAATGCATGGGAAGACAAATGCGATGCCTTGGGCATCTTTTGTGATTTGTCCAAGGCATTCGATTGCGTTCTTCATGAAACGTTAATCAGGAAACTCCGCCATTACGGGATCCGGAATGCCGCTCTGGATCTTCTTACTTCATACTTGAGTAATAGGATTCAGAGCGTTGACGTTAATGGAAAAAGATCGCCCGGATCTATAGTAACAATGGGGGTCCCACAGGGCTCGATTCTTGGTCCTTTCTTGTTTCTTATTTATATTAACGATTTGCCCTACCTCATTAAGGATAATCATGATATAGTTTTGTTTGCGGATGATACTTCACTTTTGTTTAAACTTAAACGTCAGCAGCTGGTTACTGACGATGTAAACAGAGCGATCTCAAAAGTAGTTCACTGGTTCAGTGTTAATAATTTACTCCTTAATGAAAAAAAAACCAAATGCATTAAGTTTACACTACCTCACGTTAGGCAGGTGAAAACTAACGTGTTGATAAAGGGCGAAGAGTTGAATCCTGAAGATAGCACAGTATTCTTGGACTTAACTTTGGATGCTAAGCTTCAGTGGGGCCCACATATAGATAAATTGTCAAAAAAGCTAAGCTCCGCAGCATACGCTGTTAGGAAAATTCGTAATTTAACCAACATAGAGACAGCCCGTTTAGTGTACTTTAGCTATTTTCATAGTATAATGTCGTACGGTATTCTGTTGTGGGGAAATGCAGCCGACATTCAGACTATCTTTGTTTTGCAGAAAAGAGCTGTTCGATGCATTTATAAATTAAGTCCGAGACAATCTCTCAGAGAGAAATTTAAGGAGATTAATATACTGACTTTGCCTTCTCAGTACATTTTTGAAAATCTTTTATATGCCCATAAAAACATTAAATTGTTTAAAAAATACAGTGATATCCACAATATAAATACTAGGAACAAACACAAATTTGTTGTACCTCCAACAAGGCTCAAGAAAATAGGTGGGTCATTCAGGTGTCAATGTATACGCTTTTATAATAAACTTCCAAGCCACGTTCAAGATCTGAGTCTTAATAAATTCAAATCATTCATTAAACGCAAGTTGTGTCAGAAAGCTTTTTATACCGTTAAAGATTATATTGAGGACAAAAAGGCTTGGGATTGAACTGCTCCAATTTTATTTTATATTATTTTTATTTTTGCATACTGAATGTTGACATTAATATTTACTTTGTAAGTATTATATTATTTTACTTTATTGTGAATGTGAAGACTATGTAGGTCATTGCTTTTTTTTTTTTTTGTTTGTTTTATTTTTTCTCTCAGTTATTTTTAATCATGGTCTGGCAGTTTGAGTAATCTATGCGGCCTACCCCAATGTCCTTTCTTTGGTATTGTTCGTCGAATCGTTGAGCTCCTTAAGTTCTGAGTTGAGCTGCGCGATTACTGACAAATGCGTGCACTGACTGGACAGGTCCTCTCAATCTGTGTGGTTCTTTCCTCAAAAGACCATTTCAGACACCAATCTACATGGTCTTCACATGAAGTGACCAAGATTATGTCTGGACTTTATAAGAGACTGTGACCTCTGAGTTTGTTTCGGCCTTTCTTCTCAGAGTAGTCAGATAGGAAACGCCGACCTCATCTAGTTTAAAAAAAAAAATATTGACTTGTAAAAGTGTTTGTACAAACCTACTTACAGAAATAAAAATCATTTATCATTTATCATCAGTCACCCTATATAATAAAGAAATATTTCCAAGATTTCAAATGAATTTAGAAAGGCTTCATGTTTTTAAGACGACCTTCGTATTTGAAGATTTAGGAAAATCTTAGGTACAATAAGGTTTTATTCTTCCTGCAAACAAAAAATGCAACAGGGTACCAACAAAAAGAAAAATTACTAAACCATCACGTATCGCTACTTTTCTTGGAGAAAATTCTTTAATAAAACCGCACAATCAGGCACTCGGTCTTATTCCCGATACGACAATAAACAGGGAACAACACTATAACATAAGTGAGTACGTGCCTACAGCCGCCATCTTGGAACACATAGCTCTTTTATATACAGTTAAAAGGCACTAAGATTTATCGTAAATAAAAACAACTTGGACGATTTTTCCCAACACCTAGTGTTGCGTAGAATATTATTCTTTATTGTTGTCACGTTTTTATTTTATGTCACCCTGATGCCTTACTGACAAGTTTATTGATACCGTAAATAAGATTTTTTAGATAGACCGTATTTTGCTAAAATATGTTACTTTTTTTTACTGAACTCAGTACCTATCTCAGCAAAATATGGAATAGTTGCATTATTATTTCAGCCGAAAACGGTCACTGCTAAATGAAAGCTTATTCAAAAGTTTTGAAGTTTGTATTCACGATGTATAAATAATTAAAAACTGTTTATTCTCAGATAACTACATAAAATCAATCAATCTGCCAAGCCTTTTCCCAACTATGTTAGGGTCGGCTTCTAGTCTAACCGGATGCAGGTGAATACCAGTATTTTACTCAGATAACTACATAGTCCATAGCAAATATTAGTAACAGAAATAAACTAAGTTAGAACAATAAAAATAATAATGGGAATAATAGTTACAATTATGATTGCTTCTTCATTACCCTACACCATTCACAAGCAGGTCAATGAATCGACGCATGACCGCCGAGTCCATTCTGTCCGCTATGATTTTCAGGATACCGTTGCGGCTCCCCCTCATACTGTGCTCCACAGACATGGTTTTCTTACGCATAATTGCATAGACGTCATCTATGTGCGCATCTTCAAACATGCCTGAAGCACTACAGTACCTCGGAAGCCGCACCAGAGTCCTGAAAATGTTATTATATTGGACTAGGAGTGTATTATAGGCCCGCTTAGTGTGTAGTATCTTTTGTTCTTACCAACAAAAACCATAAACTTATTCTTGAGTTCGTTATATTTTAAAAACCATGTTGTTCAGCATAGGTTTCACAGGAGTTTAATTGCTTCCTCAGACCGCCGATGGACGGGCTGAACAACACCATATCATCCGCATAACTTATGTTATTAACACTTACATCATCTATGCGGCAACCGACATGCATGCTGCTCAGCCCCTCAATAAGCTGATTCACGTACAAATTGAACAACCTCGGGGATGTTGACCTTGTCTCACACCCGAGTCTAGTTTTATTCAACCGAAAAAATATTAGCCCATTTTAAACACATATAAAATATGAGTAATTTAATACATATAACCAATATTTTTTTTTACAGAAAACTAAGATTATTTTTTTGTAAAATAAATATTCAGTCTATTATGAGTAGTCTCCAAGAAATGTCCGATTCTTATTGAGTTAAAGCTTGCGTCATATTCAACTTGATAGAAAGTTGAAAACTCGAGCTCTGTAGTAAAGAAATATAATGGAAAACTTTTTCAATTTGTTCTGCTGGAGGTATTCATATTCATATCTTTAGACTTTTGGTGCATGCATAATTGCATACCGAAGTAGTACCCTACAACTGTAAATTTCTAAGTGTCTATCGGTATATTTGTATGTAATTTCTTTTCAATATACATGCCATGACCCATTGCACAATAACCAACTGAACAACACCCGTTGACTGACAGCAAATCAAAAAGGTAGGCCAATCAATCTGCCTAGCCTTTTCCCAACTATGTTGGGGTCGGCTTCCAGTCTAACCGGATGCAGCTGAATACCAGTATTTTACATGGAGCGACTGCCTATCTGACCTCCACAACCCAGTTATTGGGTAATACGATACCCCTTGGTAAGACTGGTTGACAGACTTTCAGGCTTCTGACGACCCATAACGACTGTCAAAGATCAACGAATGACAGCCGGGATCAACGGCTTAAGGTGCTATCCGAGGCACGGAGGAGTCTCGGTATGTACACCCATCTACGGACCAACCCCGGAAAGCGTAGCTTGGTCCTAATTTGGTAATTAAAAAGGTAGGTAAAGACATTTTTTTTTAACTTACACTTAATTGAAAAAAAATCTTAAAATCATTCACTGACAGACAACGCACAGCCTGGGTACGCTGGGATTTTTGAAGGAAAGATTTATGAAAATGATTATACCTTTTTCATGTTTTCTTCTACCAGCACTGATATAATATAACTAGTAATAAGATTTATTGTTTGCATGTAAGTGACGAGAAATAAATTTCTTTAAACCGAAAATTCATATTAGGTTGGGGAAAAAGTCTTTTCGCATTATAGTATGTATGAACTTGTAATAAAATCTCTTTGGCTATACTATTTGTATCTGGCTGGATTTGGTATCATCGAAAGTTTCAATTTGAAAGAACATAATTCCAAATTCAAATTAGGAAAATGTGTGATTTTCATTTGTTTTTCGTACCGTCAAGATGAGTGAATCTAATGAAGAAATTCGATACATTTTAAAATTTTACTACAAAAAAGGTAAAAATGCAACGCAAGCCGCGAAAAAAATTTGCTGTTTATGGACCTAGTGTAGTGTCTGTGAGAGTAGCACAAATTTGGTTTAAGCATTTTCAATCCGGAAATTTTGATGTCAAAGATGCACGTCGCTCTGGTCGCCCTATTACGGATAAAATGGATGCCATTTTTGAAAAAGTGGAGCAAGATCGGCATATCAGTAGTTACGACGTAGCTGAAGAACTGGAAATTGACCACAAAACAGTTTTGGCGCATTTGAAAAAAACTGGGTACACAAAAAAGCTCGACATTTGGGTACCTCACGAGCTCACTGAAAGAAACCTAATGAACCGTGTACTCATTTGTGATTCTTTATTACGACGTAATGAAACCGAACCATTTTTGAAGAAGCTGATAACTGGTGATGAAAAGTGGATCACGTATGACAAGAACGTGCGAAAAAGGTCCTGGTCAAAGGCCAGTCAGGCTTCACAGACTGTGGCGAAACCCGGGTTAACTCGCAACAAGGTGATGCTGTGTGTGTGGTGGGATTGGAAGGACATTATTCATTATGAGCTGTTACCACCAGGCAGGACCATTGATTCTGAACTCTGCTGCGAACAACTGATGAGATTAAAGCAAGAAGTTGAGAGAAAGCGGCCGGAATTAATCAACAGAAGGGGTGTGGTTTTTCATCATGATAACGCTAGACCTCACACATCTTTAGCCACTCAGCAAAAATTAAGAGAGTTTGGCTGGGAGGTGTTAATGCATCCGCCGTATAGTCCTGACCTTGCACCTTCAGATTTTCACCTGTTTCGGTCTCTTCAGAATTCTTTAGGCAGTGTCAGGTTAACATCACGAGAGGACTGCCAAAACCACTTGTCGCAGTATTTTGACCAGAAGTCCCAAAATTTCTATAGCAATGGGATCATGTCCCTACCTACAAGATGTAAATAAACTATATTAAAAAATGTTTTCAATTTTCTTAAAAAATGCGAAGAAACTTTTTCCCCAACCTATTAGTTAGTATGGAACTTCGTCATTTTTTCCGACAGGAAATCTCATAGTTATCATAAGAACAAGAAGTGCCGTGTCTATTGGTTAGATGTTGTGAAAGCCAATACGATACGAGATCCAATTTACGTAGCATCGTGTTTCAAGAGATACTGAACCGGAAATAGAGAGCTGGCAACATCCGAGTAATTACAGTAGAACGAGATGTTATAAACACACATTAATTAGGGATATTGTTCTCTATATAGGGTGACTGGTAATTAGTGACCAATACTTAATTGGTCACTAATTACCAGTCACCCTATATAGATAGATAGCTCTGCCTAACCCTTCGGGGATTATAGGCGTGATATATGTTATATGTGGTTCGCCTTAAGGGCGTACAAAATACAAGTCAGTCAGCACAATGACGCATAGCTTAACGCTACGAATCAGCTGGACCTCTCATTAATTTCACATTATTTCCATTCAATAACCAATAACAAAAGTAGGTCATCTGAATAAATTAAACTATCATTAAGGTAATCCTGCGAAGGGACGGCGATAATTAATCACGCGTCTGTCTTGTCCCGCTCTCGCTGCCTGCATACTATCGATAGTTTATAAGCGTGACACGCGGTATTACCCCATCCCTAGCGTGGTATTAGGCTTGTCATACACCTTCTAATATATCGTCACGATGTCTTGACGATTTTGCAGTCCTCGGCTAAGGCCCCGTTCGCTGGGTAATGCTACGTGTGTAGGAAATCGCTAGTGATGTTTTGGACGGATGAAATAAACCAGTAGTCTGGCAATACTATAATTAATTGAATTCTTAAGATGATGTACATAGGTTCTATGACGATTACCATGCTATTCAATTAGGTCTACTAACGCAATTTACACAGTTATATGCCTACCCGTTCAAGGAATACAGCCATATTTTTTTACCCATAGTACTGTTAAGGTGACATCCAAAAGGCGACCTTATGTCGTACAGGCTGATAGAAAAATCGAATGCAACCAGAATCTGGTTGCATTCGATAATTCAAGCGAATTTGGAATTAGTTTTAAATAATAATTATTAGGTTTTGTTTCGGAACAAGAACAGCGCTTAAATAGGTGTAGAAAGAAGTGTGCACGTTTCTCTGAGATAAACTGATAATATAAATTAGCTGCTGCCAGCGGCTTCGCCCGCGTTGATATCGGAAATTATCCCATTTGAACCGTACATTTTTCCGGTATAAAATGTAGCCTACATGCTATTCCAGACTATAATCTATCTCTGTGCAAAATTTCATCCAGATTCGTTCAGCAGTTCTGGCGTGATTGAGAAACAAACAACCCTCCATCCATTCATCCATAACTTTCGCATTTATAATAGTATATAAGTAACATTATTCTACGCCCCTTCTATTTCTTTAAAAATTCCATATATTCCATATAAAACACGTTGAGAATCGCATCTTCTTTGGTGCTACGAGCTCGCCTCCGCAGTTGTATTTATGTGCGTGACTTCTAAAATGATTTGTAAAAATTGAGAATTAAACAGAAAAAAAAACCTATGAAAAAACAAGGAATTCCGAGTCGAATGATGTAAAAAAGTGAATTTCGTATATTTTTTTTTTTTTTTTGCCAAAAAAACCGACTTCAAAAAACCCTAAAAGTACTAAAAAGTAAAAAAAATAATACTATAACCTACCTATGCCAAGCAATATACGAGTACAAGTTTGTATCGAACTGTACCTGTCGTTACATTACTTAGCTTGGCACCGACTCCAAAAATTGTAATTTTTTTTTATAGGTTAATTGTAGGTTAGGTTAGGATTATTAATATAGGTAGGTTATAGTATTATTTTTTACTTTTTAGTACTTTTGGGATTTTTTGAAGTTGGTTCTTTTTTTGCAAAAAATTTTTTTATTTTGTTAATTTTTAGTGACATATTTTTAATGTAATAAAATATGGGTAGGCCTAGTATGCTTCTCTCGGAGAAAACGGCGTCGAACTGTAACTGAAAATGAAAAAGTAAAACGATTAAAATAAATTAGAGAAATAAATGCTCAACGCATTTCGAATGAGAATCCTGACCAGCGCGAAAACAGACTGTCAAAGCAGAGGACCTACATGTTACGTAGGTTGAATGAGGAAAGTCACGAAGGTTATAATCGTCGTCTTCATCATCATCATGATCATTTCCGTCAAACGAAATCCACTGCCGCGCATCTCGCATCCAACGAATTCCCGCTGCATTCACGAGGTCATCTGCCTTCCACTTATCGAAAATTTCCGTTGTCTATCTCTGAACCCAGCATGTGATCTAAACGAAATTTCAAACAAAAACAAACATCCGAATTGAGAACCTCCTCTTTTTTTAGAAGTCGGTTAAAAACATCAAATCAACAACCCGTAAAAACATTAATACCTAGTCTTGCCATAAATATTGTCACGAAGAAAAACATTTTTTTTTTATTGCAAATAATATTTATTACTTTTACAGAGTGTTAGTATAATACATAAATATAAAACAATTTAAAATATAAAAAGCTTATTCGAAGTGGTCTCCATTGGCTGCAATACAGTCCTTTAAACGTTGAGGCCATTTATCAATAGAAGCACGCACTCTTTCCATGGGAAAATTATTCACTGCCAATCGTATGGATTGTTTTAGGGACTCCAAATTATCATGGCGTTTAGAGCAAGCCGTACTCTCTAAAAGTGACCATAAATCATAATCCATCGGATTAAGATCGGGACTAGACGACGGCCAGTCTTCAGCTCTGATGAAGTCCGAAACGTTCACTTCCAACCAAGACTGCGTGGACCGCTTTATGACCCGGCGCCGAGTCTTGTTGGAAGGACCATACTTGGTTATTGAACATGGTGTTGTTAAGGGGCTTATCTACCTTCTCAAGAATGGTATCTTGATACACTTGTGCCGATGTTTTGATAACTTTTCCATAAAAATATGGCTCAGTCACTCCTTCATAGCTAACACCCCAACAAACCATCACTGAAGTCGGATAATGCCCACGTTGCACTCTGTAGACTAATTGGGAAGCTTCCTTAGAGCTTTGAGCATAAATACGGTCATTTTATTTGTTAAAATGTTACTCAATTGTAAAGATTTTCTCATCCGTAAACAAAATTTTTCTGTGACCTGCCTTTGCGTACGGCTTCAGTAGTTGTTTCGATTTTACCACCCTATTCTTTATTAAATTATCAGTTAAAAAATGACCAGTGCGTCTCTTATAGGCTGCAAGTCCTAAGTCATCTTTTAAAATACGCGACATAGTTCTGGGTGCTATCTTCATCTCCCGAGATAAAATCTTTTGCTTTCGGACAGGATTTCTTCGAATTCTTTTCCTTACTGCTTTGACCACCTTTTTCGTACGAACACTACGTGGACGGCCAGATCTTTTTCTGTCACAAACAGAGGAGGTCTCATTGTATCTATTAATAGCCCGGTACACAAACATTTGACTAGTACCAAGCGTATGGGGAGTTTTTAAAATTGCATTTGGCTCCATACCAACTTTGTGTAATGCAATCACAGCGATTCGGTTCTCTTTATCACCCCACTCCATTTTAATATCGCAAAATATTGTACAATGTATTGGCGCCAAAATTAGAAAACTTAATGAATAATCGTATAAAAATGACAGATTCCAAATTCAAATGTAATATCTTTCTTATTTTTAATTGTAACAGTATTTATGGCCAGACTATATCCGGAGAATGATATTTTGAATGAAAAAAAGAAAAAGTTTTCTAATTCTTTTTTTTTTTAATTGTTAGTGGTACACCTGGAAAGTGCATACCGTTACAATTCCAACAAGCCCAAACACAGTTAAGATACATAGTCTTATTATGGAGTTCCGGTGCCTGTCTCTTGGATTCATAATCAGATCTGATGGTAGAATGGCTCTTATTGAACGCAAATGCTTCACTTGTTGTAGAAAATACCAAAATCGCTGTACGTTTTCCTATAAAATGTGAAGAGTTCCCTCGATTTCGCCAAGATTCCATCACCAAATCCCGACTTGGTGACTATGGGACCAATTGAAAAGCATAGGCTTTGGAATAAAAAAAGAATTTTCCAAATCGGTTCGTAAATGTCGGAGTTATTCGCGAACAAAAAACGCAATGCAGTGTAAACGAAAAGATCGTTAATGTAGACAACGTAGATAAATTTTTTGATTTTTCAAAAATTGCTCGTCCGATTTCGATAAAATTTTCATGGGACCATTTGGGAAGTATACCCATTCCGACAAAGAAATAATTTTTCAAATCGGTTGGCAAGCGGCGGAGTTATGCGCGAACAAACATAAAAAAAAATACAAATATCCGAATTGAGAAGCTCCTCCCTTTTTAGAAGTCGGTTAAAAAGTGCAGTTGACTCTGTGTACTGTCCAAAACGGAAACGCCATTTTTGTCTACTCTTCCGTCGACAAGACGCTTCTCTACGGTCCTCGTGCTAAGCCTGCAGCAGTGGTGCACTTAACCTAATCACTGTCGCAGTCAACTG
Source organism: Dicycla oo (assembly GCA_948252095.1). Classification (NCBI taxonomy): domain Eukaryota; kingdom Metazoa; phylum Arthropoda; class Insecta; order Lepidoptera; family Noctuidae; genus Dicycla; species Dicycla oo. The sequence continues at coordinate 23,934,634 of OX411714.1, forward strand.
CACAAACATACACTGCACCAGCAGCAGTGGTGCCCTTAACCTAATCACTGTCACAGTCAACTGCACAAACATACACTGCACCAGCAGCAGTGGTGCACTTAACCTAATCACCGTCACAGTCAACTGCACAAACATACACTGCACCAGCAGCAGTGGTGCACTTAACCTAATCACTGTCACAGTCAACTGCACAAACATACACTGCACCAGCAGCAGTGGTGCACTCAACCTAATCACCGTCACAGTCAACTGCACAAACATACACTGCACCAGCAGCAGTGGTGCACCAGCAGCAGTGGTGCACTTAACCTAATCACCGTCACAGTCAACTGCACAAACATACACTGCACCAGCAGCAGTGGTGCACCAGCAGCAGTGGTGCACTTAACCTAATCACCGTCACAGTCAACTGCACAAACATACACTGCACCAGCAGCAGTGGTGCACTTAACCTAATCACCGTCACAGTCAACTGCACAAACATACACTGCACCAGCTGCAGTGGTGCACTTAACCTAATCACCGTCACAGTCAACTGCACAAACATACACTGCACCAGCAGCAGTGGTGCACTTAACCTAATCACCGTCACAGTCAACTGCACAAACATACACTGCACCAGCAGCAGTGGTGCACTTAACCTAATCACCGTCACAGTCAACTGCACAAACATACACTGCACCAGCAGCAGTGGTGCACTTAACCTAATCACCGTCACAGTCAACTGCACAAACATACACTGCACCAGCAGCAGTGGTGCACTTAACCTAATCACCGTCACAGTCAACTGCACAAACATACACTGCACCAGCTGCAGTGGTGCACTTAACCTAATCACCGTCACAGTCAACTGCACAAACATACACTGCACCAGCAGCAGTGGTGCACTTAACCTAATCACCGTCACAGTCAACTGCACAAACATACACTGCACCAGCAGCAGTGGTGCACTTAACCTAATCACCGTCACAGTCAACTGCACAAACATACACTGCACCAGCAGCAGTGGTGCACTTAACCTAATCACCGTCACAGTCAACTGCACAAACATACACTGCACCAGCAGCAGTGGTGCACTTAACCTAATCACCGTCACAGTCAACTGCACAAACATACACTGCACCAGCAGCAGTGGTGCACTTAACCTAATCACTGTCGCAGTCAACTGCGCAAACATACACTGCACCAGCAGCAGTGGTGCACTTAACCTAATCACCGTCACAGTCAACTGCACAAACATACACTGCACCAGCTGCAGTGGTGCACTTAACCTAATCACCGTCACAGTCAACTGCACAAACATACACTGCACCAGCAGCAGTGGTGCACTTAACCTAATCACTGTCGCAGTCAACTGCGCAAACATAAACAGCCCGTTTGGCGCTGGCTCGAAAAACTAGGTGGGCACTCGTACCCTATGACCATGATGACTTTGCAGGCTTCTAAACAACTGCGATGAAGGAATTGATATTTGTTGCACTTTACTTTAAAAAGTCAAGCGCCAAGTTCACCAAAATAGATAACCATTATATGTAACGCTCGATTTCCCAACTATTGTCAACTATTCCTGTTAAATTGTGTAAAAATTTATGTGTTATTTCTGTACTTATATCAGTGGAGCTCGTGGCTAGTAATAACAGCCACACGGGTCGATCCATCAGGTTAAGCTATGCATTTAGGTTGGACCATCTATAAATACCGAGACTCCTCCGTGCCTCGGAAAGCACGTTAAGCTGTTGGTCCCGGCTGGCATTCGTGGTTCTTTGACAGTAGTTACTTTACGGGTCGTCAGAAGCCTGAAAGTCTGACAACCAGCCTTACCAAGGGGTATCTTATTACCCAGTTGCTGGGTTCTGGATGACGGATAGGCACTGCCTATCTGACCTCCACAACCCAGCAACTGAATACTGCATTTAATACAGTTTTTTTTTTTTTTTTTAATACCGCTGAATACCGTATTTTCGGTATTCAGCTGCATCCGGATAGATTGGAAGCCAACCCCAACATAGTTTGGAAAAAGGCTAGGCAAATTGATTTTTTCTGTACAGGACCTACTTATTTATTGTATTTTTTTATATAAATTTGTTTTTGCGTACTGTGTCTGTCGCACATTATAAATATTGTGCACTTGACTTGTATGTTGGCTTGTGTTAGGGCTGGTTTTTTGATCCGTAGTTAACTCAATCAATGGTTAAACATGGTAACTAATGGTTGAATTTTGGCTAAATGTGAAAGGCTAAACATGAATGAGTTATGCCATTAGTTACCATTTTTAATATGTATGATCTAACAAAATTCAACTATTAGTTTACTATGTTAAGCCATTGGTTGAGTTAACTGCGGATCAAAAAACCGGCCCTTAGTTGGTTGAACTGTGCATCGATTGTAGATAGATCAATAAATAAATAAATGGCTCTTGGTTTATGAGGTGTTGAACTAACATTAAACAATACCGCACTAACACGATACATTTAACTCTATCAATTTTTATAACATTTTCAAAGATTATCAGTTCCGCGAAGTATTAAAGTCCGGGTCATAAAACGCGGTCTGCGTGAAAAACTTACAATGTTGAAAATGTTTGTAGAAAACGTTTGAAAACATTGTTTACAGTATATCTTCGAGATTGCTGCCATCCCATTCGATGTTATTGAATTTCTACAAAATGTTCGAGGACAATTTTGTACCGGGATTTTTCAATTTCAGATATGTAGGCTACCTAGGTTGGTACTGTCATACTCATATCAACATTTTTATGTTAGCACTCGTAGTGTTACCTACTTTGTGGTTACCATAAGGGAAAGTGTTCAGGTATTGTAAAAGGTCTTATTTATTTATCACTAGTGGGAACTAGTGATAAATAAAGCCCGCGGCTTCGCCCGCGTTGTATGTCGATAAAGCTTATGTCCTTCCTTCCTCCTATGTATTTTGTGTGCGTCACTTTCACGTGAATAAACTGTTTTTCTTTCTTGTTTTCTTTGTTTCTTCTTCCCCAGGGTTTTAAGTATCCACATACCAAATTTCATCAAGATCGGTTTAGCCATTTAGCAGTAAAAGCGTATATAAATAAATAAATATACAAAAAAACAAATCTATTATAGATTAGATTTAAATCATCATTCTCCTGCCCTTATCCCAATTTACTAGGGATCGCCGCAGCATGTCTTCTTCTTCCACACTTCTCTATTAGTGGTCATCTCAGTAGTAACCCTCTTTCTAGCTATATCATCTTTCACACAGTCCATCCATCGTTTCTTTGGTTTTTAGGGTTCCGTAGATACCTCAAAAGGAAAAAACGGAACCCTTATGCGATCACTCGTGTGCCTGTATGTCTGTCTGTCCGTCTGACACAGCCAATCTGCTCACAAACACGGACGTGTAACGTAAATAAATAAATTTTGAATAAGGGGGTCAATTTTGGGGGCAAATAAGAAAAAAATTGCAAACTGTACCGTGTGACATATCAAATGAAAGGGCTTACTGTAAGAGTGTCAAATGTATGTTTTTTTATAATTTTAAAATAAATCATATTAAAGTTATTTAAGAAAATAGACGAAAATTGACAATTCCCCCTTTATCTCCGAAAGTACTGAACCTAAAATTTTGAAAAAAATGTAGAAAATAGTTCAACACCTATAGATTACAGGAAAATCTATAAGAAGTCGATGATCTTAAAACAACATAATAAATCTCTCAACATTGTGCGTTCAAACTTACATTTGTCCATAGTTAAACGAAAATTTAAGGATTCAACCCTCATTAGGTGTAATGTGGGTTGGATCTTTTTCGTTTAACTGTAGACATATGTAGTTGGAATGTATGGGAGAACATGTTTTTCAACTAAAATCTTTGTTGGGTTAAATTCATCCTAACTACGGAACCCTTCATTGTGCGTGGTCCGACACGCTCTTGACCGGTTTTTCTCTTTCTTCTAGCCACATTCATAAAACTTTGCTCACGACGCTTTCCTCTTTCCTCTGCATCACATGGCCATACCATGACCACCGATTTCCACACAACTTTTTTTATACAGTATGTTAACCAACAGAGGGCGTTCCCGTTAACCCGCAATAGTATAGCATCCATACATGCTAAAAAAAATATTACCATTCGAAAACAAAATGGTTTTTATTTTTTTTAATATTAAAATATTCACTAAAAATGTTAAATTGATACGTAAAAGAAACACTCTGTACACGCGTACTTGAAGGACGGAAACATCGCAATTCACCTATTTATGAATGACGGGTCGCGCGTGCGGCGATCTGCCTAGCCCCGCCCCCTGCCCCCGGATGTCCACCTAATTTTAGTCGGAACTAATATCACGCGCTGACCGGACGTGCATTGTTTCCGCATTGCAAGTAATTGCAACATCTTGCGTCATTCTTGTGTGGAAAATGCCGCGTTATCAGTTCAGTGCTCAGGAGTATGCGAACATGGTGCTAATTTATGCTGAGTGTAATTATGATGGTGCACGTGCTCTGAGGATGTATGCTGAGAGGTACCCCAATGCACATCAACCGCGGAATTCTCGTGTTTAATGCGACGAGTGCACCAAAATAACCGTCGGCGATTGCAACAATGTGTAGACAGAGGAGGTCAGCATATTGAGCAGTTCAAAATCTAGGTAAGTTTTTAACATTATTTAAATGTATCATAATAGCTAAAACATTTCGAAAACATTAAAATAAAAAATAACACTAAACGACTGTGCTACAAACTTGATAAGTTCAGAAGGCCCACTCTTTCCTAAAACTGCTTTTATACTCGGGGAGTACCCCGTTCAACGAACGTGTTACTACTCTGACGTTACACGATTGCTATGAATAAACGCAAGTACTTAGGTATTACGAAGGCAACTGCATAAAGTAAAAAATTCACTTGCTAACGTTTAATGACGTCATTATCATTTAAATCCTAGCCTAACTGTCTAATACTATGTATTTTAATTTTAATGTTATTGAAACGTGGCTTAGGTAGGTAGGTACATTAATTTATGTTTTTTTTATTTACCTACTATGTTTGCGAATAGGTCCTTCCAAGTCCAAGGTGCCTCAGTGACGCATTCCTTTGTCAGCCGGACATTTGAGACTTGTTGTTAAATGTTATTGTTAAAACTACACATACTTACACAAATGTTTAATTTTACTGATAACAACCAGACGACGACGCGCGCCGTTAACTCGCCGCTCGCCATACAGCGCGGCGCGTGGCGTATTGCGACGTTGCCGCTTTGGGCAATGCTAGTACTATTCCGCGCTACTGTACAGGAGGTTTCGAATTTATTGTCAATTAATTATTTTTTTCATTTCGGATTATTTTATGCTTATTTTTCTATGCTGATATTTTTATTTTAATCTATTAATGATATAGATTAACGAGTTTAGGGGAACGCCCTTTGTTATTTAACTTACTGTATATTACTCGCACCACGTGAGACAAAATTAATTTAGACTTTTCGATATTTCGCCCTAATATTCTTTTTAACCGTCTTCAAAAAAGAATGTTATCAATTTGACACATATTTGAGTAATATTATTGGAACTGCAATATATAGGTAATATAAATATGCAATATAATTTTATAGATGTACAGTAAACGCTCAAAAGTCCATAAGCGTGCTAAGGATTACATTGCTATGAACTGTGCGAGCACGAACCAGTACGTGTGCGTGTATGAGCGATGTCTCACTCAACATTCCGCAAATAACACACACTAATGAATTGTCACATGTCGTCGTACTACGCGAAATAACATTATATTTCTGTTGCATTTAGAATACTCGTCATAGTGGCGACCTGTTCTTACCATTGCATTGCTAAAATTCGCATAAACATAACATGTGCTGGTAGCTGTTTAGGCTAAGCAATGGTTTCACGATCAATGAAGTCTGAGTTCGAATCTTAATCACAATGTGGGACTGTTTTTTGTTTCTTTGGAACCATAATAATATATTTGTACTATTTTAAGCAAAAATTTGTTAGATGTTTATGTTCATTTATTATTTATTTTTATAAGAAGTTAAATATTAGTTATTGTATTATTATTTAACTATTTTTGTGATTTTTAATTTATCTTTTCCGTGTTGGAAGGTTGAAATAAAAAAGTCGTGCTGAATGGTAACAAAAATGTTTATTCGTTTTAACTACTTATTTATAAAATTAACAAACTTAAGAGAATTGTGACGTTACATTCAACCACACGTCACTAACCAACAACTACAACCAACCGACAACGTTCATTCCGATCAAGTTAAATATTCCTAAAACTCATGTCTACCTCACAGAAATCGAAATTATTTATTTAGTTTTCTATGATCTACCTTTCTAACTTTACGAAATGACCAAGCGAACAAGATAAAGAATATTATATTTCTGTCCCATTACTTCCAATCAAGTAAAAACTTACAAAAAGTCAAGTACTGCGTGAGATTTGCACTCACGGCTCACTGATTCACGCATCTATCTGCACGCGCTTAACCGCTAGGACATCTTTACACATGTTATAACTTTGAAATTATGAACTACAATCAGTTGTTGACGACAATAATTATGCATGTTTATGTTCTTGGAAATAGAAGGTCTTAAGTCAAACTAAACGCCAAGCTATTGCTTTGTGAGTTTGCTTATCGACTTTTGGTCGCGACTGTACATATATATGTTTGTATGTATGTATGTTTGTCCACACATTTCTCCGAAGCTTTTTATCGGATCGTGACTTTTTTATTGGCTTACATTTGCTTCAACGTAGGGAACAGTACAAGTTTCATCAAAAGCGGTTCAGTAGTTTTCAGGATAATGGACTAATAGGTGTAAGAGTGACAGCCTGGCTTATTGATACGAGCTACGGGTGTGGTGTCATAGGGAAAACATCTCAAAACCTTGGTCAAAATCTACACCCAAAATATTACACATTTATAACAAATCTATTAAATACTTATTACAAACAAATAATATTCCAGTTTTTACTAAAACTTAAGAAATAAAAAAAATAAAAAAAATCGACTTCAAAAGAAGTTAACTCCAAATTATGAAATAACTTTAATTTCGGAAGTCGGTGGCAAAAACCTAAAACACAGATGCCAAGACACCGACTTCCAAAATTAAAATTATTTCATAATTTTGAGTTATTTTCTTTTTGAAGTCGATTTCATTTTTTTTTATATTTCCTAAACCATCCCAGAATTGACGCGAACAAAACAAAAAAAAAATATATTGAAATCGATCGAGCCATATTTAGTGTGACTGGTAATTAGTGACCGATACTTAAACACATGATTGTACTTATGATAACAAACATCTTTTACTACGGGACCAAGCCTGTAATCGCGAAAAAAAAATCAGCTCTCCCTACATTAAATGTTTGCATAACTCGTCAAAATGTAGGAAACAGCTGATTTTTTCGCGATTTCAAGTTTGGTCCCAGAGTAAAAGTTGTTTGTTATCATGAGTACAATCATGTGATTAAGAATCGGTCACTAATTAACACCCTTTAGAGCAGAGCGAGCCGAGTATAAAACCCAGTTTTACAATGAGAAAATTAATACGTAGACCCACAGAACAGGTAAAAATTTATCTGTTCTGTGCGTAGACCTATAGGTACTTAATAAACTAGGAAGGTACCTTAAAAAACTGTCAATTAATAAACACAATTAAATACAAGATTCCATTAAATAAACCAAAACTTTTTAAAAGCATTCTTTTGTTTCGTATAACAAAAACTGTATCATACATTTATTTATATACAGGGTGTATAATTGCCACATCGCCGATCGAGTAACTTGAGCACTCATAAGTAATGTATGGACTACCGACTTCGTCTACCTAATATAATATTTAAACCCTTTACATTCGAGTTTCCTGTCTGGGTATCGGCTATAGATCAATAAGCAACACTTTTGGATTGTTGACTTTTGGATTATTATAATTTACGTTCTGTGATTATAGTAGGTACTTGTTGTGGTTGCTTGCTTGAGAATATGCACTAATATTTTATTTAAAGATGGAAGAGGTTTTTTCTACGGGTGTTTTTAAACTGTTTGACAAATCCAAAGAGGTGAATTTTTAAAAAATATATATCTATACGTGCAATTAATATCTAATTATTTACTGTATACAGGTGAGTGGTAATTAGTGACCGATACTTAAACACATGATTGTTCTCATGATAACAAACAACTTTTACTTGGGGCCAAACCTGAAATCATAAAAAAGTCAACTGTTCCCTATATTTATGTTCGAATAACTCGTTAAAATGTAGGGAACAGCAGATTTTTTTCGGTTACCAGTCACCCAAATAATAATAATAACCTAGGACATTATTCACACACGGTCATCTGATCCCAAACTAAGCAGAGCTTGTACTATGGAAACCAGATAACTGATATACAGTAGTACGAGTATATGATCAGTTATCTGGTTTCCATAGTGCAAGCAGAGTAGTCTATGTATACACTACTTTTTTTTTTAAATTGATAATTACACCCAGACTCAGAACAAACAGACACACAAATGTTTGTCCTGGATGTTAATCGAGCTCACTGAAAGAAACCTAATGAACCGTGTACTCATTTGTGATTCTTTATTACGACGTAATGAAACCGAACCATTTTTGAAGAAGCTGATAACTGGTGATGAAAAGTGGATCACGTATGACAAGAACGTGCGAAAAAGGTCGTGGTCAAAGGCCGGTCAGGCTTCACAGACTGTGGCGAAACCCGGGTTAACTCGCAACAAGATGATGCTGTGTGTGCGGTGGGATTGGAAGGGCATTATTCATCATGAGCTGTTACCACCAGGCAGGACCATCGATTCTGAACTCTACTGCGAACAATTGATGAGATTAAAGCAAGAAGTTGAGAGAAAGCGGCCGTAATTAATCAACAGAAGGGGTGTGGTTTTTCATCATGATAACGCTAGACCTCACACATCTTTAGCCACTCAGCAAAAATTAAGAGAGTTTGGCCGGGAGGTGTTAATGCATCCGCCGTATAGTCCTGACCTTGCACCTTCAGATTTCCACCTGTTTCGGTCTCTTCAGAATTCTTTAGGCAGTGTCAGGTTAACATCACGAGAGGACTGCCAAAACCACTTGTCGCGGTATTTTGACCAGAAGTCCCAAAATTTCTATAGCAATGGGATCATGTTCCTACCTACAAGATGGCAAAAAGTTATCGAACAAAATGGTACCTACATACTTTAGTTAAATGTAAATAAACTATATTAAAAAATGTTTAGAATTTTATTAAAAAATGCGAAGAAACTTTTTCCCCAACCTATTATTAATGTTTGAATGCTAAGTAATAACAGCCGCACGGGTTAATCGATCAGGTAAAGCTGCGCTAGCTGCGGTTGGTCCGTGGATGGGTGTCCACTATCTTTACATATCAAGACCCTCCGCGCCTCGGAAAGCATGTTAAGCCGTTGGTCCCGGCTGTCATTCGTGAATCTTTGACAGTCATTACGGGTCGTCAGAAGCCCGAAAGTGACGACCAGTCTTACCAAGGGGTATCGTATTACCAGTAACTGGGTTGTCGAGGACAGATAGGCAGTCACTCCATGTAAAATACTGGTATTCAGCTACATCCTGTAAGACTGAAAGCCGATCCCAACATAGTTAGGAAAGGGCTAGGCAGATGATGATGACTAGAAGTGACCTTATACAGACTTTGTTCTATTAATAATATTAGCATGCCATTGTTTAAGGCACACGTGGTAATCTGTTTTTATCTTTACTTGTAACATCTCTTGCATGCTGACAATTTGTGTTGTATGTATTGTACTCATATTTGAGCATATAAATTATTAATTTATCTTAAAAATCATCGAATAAGTTTCAGTACACAAAAGAATGTAATTAATTAATAAAAATAACAAAATTATATCCTAACATAACTAAAACTACTCACAAACTAAAATATGGCGTCGAAAATATCATCCGCAACGCTGTCGACTGGTAATGTATCCAAGAGACTGGCGGCATTACCACGTTGTATGGCAATGCTTAACCTCTGGTCAAGGTAAAAGTCAGCCCTTGGGTAACGGGAAGTGTCAACCAGCCGTTTCGAGATTTCCTTAAAGAGACCATGAGCACTCGGACCCCACGGCCCGAGTATTACGTAGATGAATTATATTATATAAATCCCAAAAATCTGTTGGGAAACCAAAGTAGATAGAGGATTAGTACCTACCTAAGGTATAATTTCCTTCGTCTCAACCCATCGCCATTTTCGTCCCAGATCATGTTAATACATTATAGACGTCTGAACAATTATTCCAACTAGACAGATAAAGGTGCCTTAGTCCCTAATGGATAATTAAGATTATATAAAAGAGCCTACTAATTAGATCATATCGCTAAGCTGAGCACTAAAAGCGCTTTATGTCTTGGATGCGACGGGGTGGTTCGGTGGAACAAGAAATTTCACGCGGACGAAGTCGCGGGCAGACGCAACTAAATGATGGTGAAAACCGCATCAAAATCCACAGTGTGGTTTAGAAAAACTAAGCCCACACACTGTTTGTTTTAACTATTTATAGCTGTTGCCAGCGGCTTCGCCCGCGTGGATGGTGGAAATTATCCCACGGGAACCGTACATTTTTCCAGGATAAAAAGTATCCTATGTGCTATTCCAGATTATAATCTATTTCTGTGACAAATTTCATCCAGATCCGTTCAGCCGTTCTGGCGTGATTGAGTAACAAACATCCAAACATCTTCACAAACTTTCACATTTTTATTAGTAGGACTAGCGGATATGGCAGACGTTGTCCTGCCCGAACAGCGCCACCTACCCGGTCCAATTGTGATTCTAAACCATCCAGGGACCCACTCAAACACACACAAAAAATTTCATCAAAATCGGTCCAGCCATTTAGGAAGAGTTCAGTGACAGACGTTCAGAATTCTAACTAAATGAAAGTGAGTTTGTTTGTTTGTTACGCTTTCACGCTAAAATGACTGAACAGATTTGGATGAAATTCTACTTATCTGGGTCCAGGATAAGGACATACTCGTAGGCTTTAGACTTTTCAACCTGGATCGCAGACGAAGTCGCGGGCAACAGCTACTAATTATATATAGATATAGATTATACGTATATATTGTCGATTTTACCAGTCATATAAGCACACCTACATGAGAAGTTTCCAGCACAGCACAGTATAAAACTCGTATTCCTCTGCTCTCCTCCATTCCTGAATCGCAAAGACAAGGAGGTTCATTTATTAAGTGCCCGCCAATGCCCGCTCAACTTGAGCACGGAATTTTAACTAAATTATACGCCACTGCAAATTGTGAAGTAGCTGTTTCGCAATTCTCTGTATGTGGAGTAGAACAAATTAGTAGAGTTAGTATCTAAAAGTTTTGTGCTGCTTAGATTTTGTTGTGAGCTTGGGTCAATTAAATTAATCTATTGCCTGATGGCTGCGGTGCTCTTCGTTTTGGAGTTTTAGGTATGCCAGCCCAAAATGGGCTGCCTTAAGAGGATTGTGAAGTGCAGATACGCGACGCGATTTTTGGAGGCAATTACCTACATTTCATACAATTATTTACATAAATATTGTTTCGGGCGATAACGTTTTTACTCCCCTAAACCTTTACGAAATTAGACAATTTTGATCTCATTACATTTAGTATACTTTAATCTAGGTCTGTATGTTTTTTGTTTTCAGTAATTCAATATAATTTAATTTTAAAAAATAAAAATGCTTGAGGATGTTTTTATGTCAAAAATATAGATATTTAGATGCTAATAACTTATATTGTATACAATATTTCTGTATAGTAAAAACATACGGACCTAGTTTTTCATTATACCTACAACATTTCCAAAAATTATGAAAAATAAACTATGTTTACGGGGAGAAAAACGTTATCTCTTTTTGTATGAAAATTTACAGCTTCACAATCCTCTTAAGTACCAATCCATAAATGTTCACGAGTATAATTATGGTCACGAGTTTTATTTTGTTAGTAAAGTAATGGTTTTCTGAAACAATCCAGCAAGCAATTTTGTGGTTTAATCGGAATCTGTGAACGTTACATTAAATAAAGAACATAATTATCAAAAAACAATTTCTAACGGAAAAAATATTACCACAAAGCAGCATTATAAAATGTACATTTGCCATAATATTCTGTATGGCTTGTTGAAACGAGCGCCCCCTGGGCGTAAACAACGGAAAACCACGCAACAACCAGGCCCGCAAACCATGCCAAAAAAGAACACAAGTAGCATGCACAAAAGAGCCACAAAAACGGCCCAAAAAATAATTTGTAGGTACATATTTCAAGTAACGCAAATGTAACTGCATATTTCTTTAGCCACTGCACACATAAAATCCAACTTAATGTGCATATAATTTGTACTAACCAGTTTAAATGCGTATTTTCGGCTTATTGTCAGAGTCGCTTTTATACTCAGGGGAAAACAGATGAACTGTGCCAACTTCGTGTCACATAATGAAGGTATTTAAGGAAATGCAAATTGTTTAGTCCAAAATGGGTAAATAGCTGTTTTATTTTAGTGACTGATATTCGTATTGCAGTGTGACCTCTGTCATTTTAACCTATTTTTTACTAGTTCGTATAAACTGGTTATCAATTTATTATTTATTCTTAATTTCTTAAAATTTTCAAAATTTATTTGACGTAAACGAGGCTGTTTCTTTTTTGACTGAAAAACTTCAGTTGTAGCAAAATAAGAATCAAGGAATTCAATACAGTCAACTTTAAATTTTAAATGGATCCAAGTAAAGTTTATTTATGATTATTTCTTTACCTTACGGACCCCTTAGAGTAATTCTATGAAGGACCCTATTACATTTCGACCGTAATTTTTGCGTTAAATGGCCAAATTTGGCGTTCATATTGTGAGAAACTGAAAGACTTCGACAACTTTGACTTATTGAGTGGTAGAGAATAGTTATTAGTATAGTTTATAGCGGCCTCGCTTTTTGCATTTTTTTCTTATCTATTTACATAAAGGCAAGTTTTTCATAAAATGCGCGATAGCATTTTTTGAGCTCGTGGATTGAACTGAAAAAATGAAATGAAAAATATACAATAATATCTCTTAAATAGTCCATAGCGCTCTCAGAATTTTGAAATTGGACGGAATATCTATAAAAAACATCCCATTTAAAACCATTAAACTACTAAAAATGCTCATAATTAACTGTTTTCTCCTTACTGCTTTAAAACTATTACGTAAAATGTATACCAGAATAAACGTTAGTTAATAAGAAATTAAAATTTCATGCTATAAACAAGAACAAAAAATATAATACTCAAAATAAGCGTAATTACAACTACCAAATTGCTACATAATGTGATGCGTCGCCGTGCTTCAATATCTGTCAAAACGCAATTTTGTGATAGGCCTTTTAATTCCTAATCATCATCATCTGCCTAGCCTTTTCCCAACTATGTTGGGGTCGGCTTCCAGTCTAACCGGATGCAGCTGAATACCAGTATTTTACATGGAGCGACTGCCTATCTGACCTCCACAACCCAGTTATTGGGTAATACGATACCCCTTGGTAAAACTAGTTGTCAGACTTTCGGGCTTCTGACGACCCGTAACAACTGCCAAAGATCTACGAATGACAGCCGGGACCAACGGCTTAACGTGCTTTCCGAGGCACGGAGGAGTCTCGGTATGTACAGATGGCTCATAGCTTGGCTCATCGCCGCAAGATTGCCTGCTTGTCGGTCTTCTACAGATTGTACTTCGGAGAGTGTGCCCGAGAACTCCACGACCTCATTCCACCGGCCCCCTTCTACCACCGGACATCTAGACGCACTGCCAGTTACCATTCCTACCTGGTTGCTATTCCACCAATTCGCACTAAGCGCTTCCAAATGTCTTTTATAATGCGCACAGCAAAAGAGTGGAACTCACTACCTGCGTCTGTGTTTCCGAACGTATACAACCCTAATCTCTTCAAAGTGAGAGTGAACAGGCTTCTTCTGGGTAAGCTCACTCCATCGTCGACTTTGTCTCTGTCACCTCTGACCTAGACTAGAGTCAAGAGCAAACCCATCACAAATAAAAAAAAATAAAAAATAAAAAAAAAAAAGATGGTCACCCATCTACGGACCAACCCCGGCAAGCGTAGCTTAACCTGATGGATCGACCCTTACGGCTGTTATTATTTAATTCCTTATTGTTATTATTTAATGCCTTTTAATTCCTAATCATGTTACCTATTATGTTTTTCAGAAATCAGAAATCATTTATTTGTTAATAATGTAGGTAGATATGATGAGAGTCCCGATACATTTTGCCTTACGTCATGCAAAATTATTTAATATTTAACATTTACTAGACAAAAAAAAAAACAAAAAAAAAAGCATTTCATTCATTTTATTTGTTATCTGCAGTCATCCAAGTTTTATTGTGTCCAACGAAGTCTCTCAACGAGTGCAGACATTCGTTGAGAGACCTCGACATCTAGCTATCAATCTACAAGTCAAGAAAGAGAAAAGTGGAAAGATACATAATATCGGCCAAGCAGAAGCTCAAAAGCTACCCATCGTCGCCGTACAGTGAAAACCTCGTGACGGCAATAAACGTTATTTTGCAAAGAAAGATAAAAACTGTCTGTAATGGCCGTCATTGACGTTTCCTGAGGTTCTCATTATCATCAATAGAAGGCATTAGAAGCAACTAAGACTGTTTGTCCACCACACCGGGAACGGGACGTCAACGAGAAACGAGATTATTCGGCCATGAGTAAATATTCGCTACTTCGGCGCCGTCATCTGTGTATACACGAGCGACACGCGTCAATGGCAGAGGCAACTGCGAGCCACGACGACGGGCACGACGGCGGTCGTCGACGCGCCGACGACATGTCGGCGAGAGCCGCCGGCCGACCTAAAGCGACGCTTGCAGTTGTGGCGTTTCGCGTCCGCCATTTTGTCACTTCTGAACTACATATTTGCAGTCCACTCACACTTAGGGTCGGTTTTTTGATCCGTGGTTAATTCAACCAATGGTTAAACATAGTAACTAATGGTTGAATTTTGGCTAAATGTGTTTGCCAAAATGCCATTAGTTACTATTTTTTAACATGAATACATTCATGTTAACTCATTCATATTTAGCCTTTCACATTTAGCCAAAATTCAACCATTGGTCACGTTTAACCATTGGTTGAGTTAACTACGGATCAAAAAACCGGCCCTTAGAGCTGTGCACGTTTCTTCTAAATATGAGTTCTGAGGTGTTCTACCCAACAAATAATTTTAAAAAATACGAGGTTTTTACAGCACGACGACGCTCAAGAAAAAATCTTGTCCATAATCAACTTCCCTTTGTGCATCAACACTTCCATACGACTCGTTACGCAAGTTCTTTCAGCTCAACTCCTTAAAAAGCCCGATGTATTTACGGTCCATTACCCAGGCTATCTCGTTCCACACTCACTTCTAACAAAGTGCATACTCAAATTAATAGGTAATTAGCTCACCTTGCTCACAGCCGTCGCCCGCGCCGTCTAGGGCTGAACACTTCAAAACGTCTAATTCTGAACACTTGGTATTTCAGTTTGCTGCATGTTCTTAGACAAGGTTATTGACGGGAACTTTGGAAGTGATGTGTGTGGGGCACGGAATGGCGTTTTTAAAGGGCATTGATGTGTTGTGTGAATAGGAATTTATAGAAATTACTGTGAAATCTATTGATGGAGATGAATGAAAATTGCGATAGCGAAATACTCGCTTGCCAGCTCGGTGACTTTATATAATACAAATAGTAATAGTTTATTAGCCATGCAATAGGTACAGATGCCAGCACATCAAGCTACTACAATCTGTCAAATTTCTTTAATAGATTTTCAACTTTATCGCTAAAGCATTAAAATAAAATTTGACAGTTTCGGGTAGCTTGATGTGCTGGCATCTGTACATTAAGCAGGGACGTAGGTAAAACACAGGATGAGACAACTCACAACCTGCAATGAGTAACTTAAAATATATTACCTACAGCTAACTTACAGTACGACAACGTTCAAAGGTTCCATCGTTTATTTCTTTATTTTATTTTATTATTTATGTACACACAGTAAAATACATAATTATAATTAGAGGATGGATAGGGTGATATGATTATATATAGATAGTTTAGATAGATTCCCACTTAAATTATTATAGATTGACACACTAATGCCGTCACTCCCGTGGACCAGTCACATTTACTTAGGCAAAGTTCGGTTTTTCCGAAAATAAACGATGGAACCTTTGAACGTTGTCGTACTGTATAAATTATTATTTTCTATATTAATTACTTAGCTAATTCATGACAAGGACATGAGTGGTCAGCACCCTAATTGCGTAAACACTATCTATCAATCGGAATTTTAATTTTGACAGTTCAACAACATTCATTGCGTTATTTACGATGTTGAGAGAGTTTTTCGAACATATGAAGTAATAGATGAGCAGTTTGCTTCTAAATGATTCAGATTCTGATCGATAGTGTTTTACGCAATTAGGGTGCAGTTCACACTTAATTAGAGCAGGCATAACCCCAAAAATCTTGTGACAAAGAGCGATCATGCCATATTTATAACAGCTTAGCTAACAGTTTTTTAAATTATTATTTGAGATGGGTTTGCTCTTGGCTTTAAGGTCAGAGGTGACAGAGACAATGTCTACAATGGAGGGAGCTTACCCAGCAGAAGCCTGTTCACTATAACTTAGAAGAGATTTGGGTTGTTCTGTTTGATGATAGTAGGTAAATGATAATTTCTGTTAGAGGACTTACACGTCAATAATATTATAAAAACTAGTTGAGATCGGAGTTTCCTATCCGACTACTCCGAGAAGAAACACCGATAGAAGTTCAGAGGTAACAGACCAGTCTCTTATAAAGTCCTGACATAATCTTGGCAGATCACGTGCGGATCATGTAGATTAGTATCTTTAGAAATAGGAAGGTCTACAGAGATTTTAGTAGTCCAGCCCGTTTACGCGTTTGTCAGTAATCGTCTAGCTCACTCAGAACTTAAGTAGTACGCCGTTATTACCTAAATCTGTTATTGGCGTTAGTTAGTTAGATCCTTCTATATTCCTATCCTACCTAATCCTGAAACAGTAGCGCCGATTCCCTTGTTCACAAAGTAAACTAAATTTAAGTTCAGTGCATCTTTTTCTTTCTATTTTATTAAGAAAAGGACAGACGATAAATATTAGTATACAAGTTTAGACGTGATAAAACAAAAATTGGCTACTAAAAATACGTCAATTTACGTCAGGCGCTGACTAATTTGACAGGACTAAACTAATATTTATCGTCTTTCTTTTATGAAATAGAAAGAAAAAGATGCACTGAAATTAAATTTAGTTTAGTTTGTGAACAAGGGAATCGGCGCCAATGTCCCATTCTAAGCGAACAAAAAACAATATCTCAACTAAATCCCCATTCCATTACGCTCGGTTAGAAGTTGAATACTTGCAGAAGTAGTTTGAGTGCCGGCTGCGCTGTTCTGTCACCGGCGTGACTTACACGCCGCAGTTGCATGGCGTCATTAGCGTAACCGTGGTTTAACGCTGGTTTAACTGCCCGGGAGTTTGCCGCTGCAAAATATAATGTGCGACTAACGTTCAGAAATAAGAAAAATGATATTCTTATTTCTGAACGTTAGTCGCACATTAGTACGGTAGCGTTTTTTTTTTAGTTTAGCTGGTGTTTATGGCTTTTAAAGAGAAGAAAGATATAGTGTCCGTGAGCAGTTTATGCTTACGTAGAATATATTTAAGATTTTTTTTGTGTCTGTACTTTTATTGTTCCTCCTGGACGTTTGTGTGTTCTGTCATATTCATGAGTAGAAGTACGAAATAACAATTAATGTGATTAAGTTCAAATATTTGTCAAGTAGGTATATTGGACCTGTCACTTTCAGTCATCGATATGCCTTTTCTGTCAAACCATAGATCAGATAATAACTACCTACATATTTCACTAAATGTCATTATAACGTGAAATATCTGGACTCATCCCGAACTACCAAATTTCACAGTCCGGTTTCACCCTTACCATACAGTCGGTTGAGAATGTTAAAGGATTTCGTGTCGTTGGTGTACCACCTACCCAGTAGTGACAGTACAGAGCCTACAGACACAAAGAGACTGGCACTAACTCTCGGACTAGACACAAAATAGTAGTAGAGATTTGAAAATCAAACTTGTAATTATTTATAAGAACTGAAAGTTATGTTATTGTAAATCTGCGCAGTTTTTTTTAAATAAACGATATTGGAACTGAAAAGATGAATAGGGCGTTCAGAATAATTACGTAGGTTTGTTCTCTATCTTTTTAATATTTATCTTCTGAAGTCAGCAAGACTGCTTTGTCCACGTTTAAGATATAATTACTTATACATGTCTATACGTTAGTTATAGGAGTTTAGGTTTGTACCTAACATTGAAACCTTAAACTTTATGCTAGCTGAAAGCTGAAAGAGTATTTTAGTTCGTCTTACTTTCTCTGATCCCTTCATGAACTCTTGAAAAAAGATTTTTCTTACACTTGAAGAGGTGATGTACGCAAAGAAGGTGGCTCACAGCGAGACTACAACTTGGCGGCTAAATGTTAGAACATTATTTAAACCAACCAACCAGCTTTATTTATCGAATACAACATTTCTTTTTTTTTTCATTTCTTTTTTTTAAACTCATAGTCATCATGATTTCAGCCGAAAGACCTCCAATACTGGACTTAGGCCCCCCGCGTGCGTCGCCTTTTCAACTGGTCCTGTGCTTCTCGGTTTAGCGGATTTTCGTGACCTTCACCAGTGGGCTTAGCATGACTACTTGTCTATCTCTACGAAGAGTAGACAACGGCGCTCAATCTTAGTACAAAAAACTGGGGACAATAGGCTTAGCATGATCACTTGTCTATCTCTAGTAATCTCTACGAAAAGTAGACAACGGCGCTCAATCTTAGTAAAAAAAAACTGGGGACAGTGGGCTTAGCATGACCACTTGTCTATCTCTACGAAAAGTGGATAACGGCGCTCAATCTTAGTACAAAAAACTGGGGACAATAGGCTTAGCATGACCACTTGTCTATCTCTACGAAAAGTAGACAACGGCGCTCAATCTTAGTAAAAAAAAACTGGGGACAGTGGGCTTAGCATGACCACTTGTCTATCTCTACGAAAAGTGGATAACGGCGCTCAATCTTAGTACAAAAAACTGGGGACAATAGGCTTAGCATGACCACTTGTCTATCTCTACGAAAAGTAGACAACGGCGCTCAATCTTAGTAAAAAAAAACTGGGGACAGTGGGCTTAGCATGACCACTTGTCTATCTCTACGAAAAGTGGATAACGGCGCTCAATCTTAGTACAAAAAACTGGGGACAATAGGCTTAGCATGACCACTTGTCTATCTCTACGAAAAGTAGACAACGGCGCTCAATCTTAGTAAAAAAAACTGAGGACAGTGGACTTAGCATGACCACTTGTCTATCTCTACGAAGAGTGGACAACGGCGCTCAATCTTAGTACAAAAAACTGGGGACAATAGGCTTAGCATGACCACTTGTCTATCTCTACAAAAAGTAGACAACGGCGCTCAATCTTAGTAAAAAAAACTCAGGACAGTGGACTTAGCATGACCACTTGTCTATCTCTACGAAGAGTGGACAACGGCGCTCAATCTTAGTACAAAAAACTGGGGACAATAGGCTTAGCATGACCACTTGTCTATCTCTGCGAAGAGTGGACAACCTTTTCTATACAAAGTGACATTTCTTTTCTCCATTTTTGACATCGCACCGTAGAAATCCTTCTACATCTACAATTTGTTATTTTGTCTTTCGTTTCTAGCGATCTTTGTCTAGGTCCTTTTTTATGTAGACTATTTCGGAAGAAAGTTGTCTAGGGTAGTGAAGACAATTTGATTTTGTAATCGCCATGCCAAAAACTATGGGTATATGCGGTTATCTACAAAATCATTTCTTTTTTCCCTTCTTTAGCTTATATCTCGAAAACGGTGTGTCCTATGGCAAAAATAATGAAAATTTTGCCCCCCTTTACAAGACCCAAAACTTCCTAAAGCTCTACATGTAGGTAATCAGTTTTCATATTTTCCATACAAAAAATGAAAAATTCCATATAGTCCATATAAAATTCGTTGAGAATCGCATCGCTTCCGCAGTTGTATTTATCTGTGTGACTTAGTATTTGTAAAAATTGAGAATTAAACAGAAAAAAAATCCTATGAAAATACAAAGAATTCTGAGTATCTAATATAGTCTCAGTTGGCGTGGTTGGTTAAGATACCACCTATCACGCCGCAGGTCGTGGGTTCGATTCCCATCCAGAACAAACATTTGAGTGCATGAACATGTCTGTTTGTCCTGAGTCTGGGTGTAATTATCTATATAAGTATGTATTTACAAAAAAAAAGTAGTATATGTAGTATATCAGTTATCTGGTTTCCATAGTACAAGCTCTGCTTAGTTTGGGACCAGATGACCGTGTGTGAAAATGTCCCAGGATATTATTATTATTATTATAGAACCTAAAAATATGTAAAAAAGGGAATTTCGTAAAAGTGCAGTTGACCCTTTCTACTTTATTGCCGTCGTACTGTCTACACGGTAACGTCATTTTTGTTTACTCTTTCGTCGACAAAACTCTTTTCTACGGTTCTTGTGCCGGCAGGTCATCTGTCCACCCACACTACGCCATAACCCATAGTTAATTATGTATTAGGTTATGTACTCTCAACATAAGCATGAGTACAGGACAGACGTGGTTTGCATGCCTCGTTAGCGTAACTGTAGTTTAAACGCCTGTGTGGCTTGCGGCCGCGTAATAAAATGTTCTATTATTTTAAGTGCAATGGTTTTAATAGCATCTAATAAAAACACTTCTACTTTAATTTCTTCATGATGATTTATAACACTTTTCCTTATACTGGTAGAAAAAGATGGACTATCAGTAATTTATCTTTATACCTACGCAGTAAGTGCAATAAGTAATAATTATGACTCGTTAAATGCACCACATCATGCGTTGCATCCGAGACGATGGACGAATTGCGATAACACAGCTGAATGTAAACTAGTAACTTAAATTCTTTCATCGATCAGTTTATATAATGTACTAGCTGACCCGCCAGACGTTGTCCTGTCAAAATTATTTATATTTCTTTTGTATTTCCTATTTTTTTTTTCTCTTTTAAACCACCCCTATATTAGAGTAAACAAAAAAAAATATTATAAAAAGAAGATTGGCGTGCAATAAAAAAACCGGCCACCGTACAACATTTAACACTACATATTTTAAAAATATACTTCATTTTAAAAAAGCACTGTCTTGTATGGGGACGCCCTTTAATTTAAAATTTTATTTTATTTTTATTATTTGTTGTTATAGCGGCAATAGAAATACACAATCTGTGAAAATTGTAACTTGATACAACCCGCTGACAGACAGACGGACGGACAGCGAAGGCTTAGTAATAGAAAAAAAAAAGAAAGACAAAAAAGAAAAATAAAAAAAAAGAAAGAAAAATATTTAATTGATCATCAGAAAACTTATTGGCCTTCAGATGATGACCGTCTTGATCCTTTTTGATCCTCTAAAAACTTTTTATTTTCCAAATGCTGATCGCTTTTTAAATAAATTTTCCTCTTTCTAATATTTTTTCAAAGTTGGTCGCAGTAACTAAGCTAAGGCACCCCAACCAAATGGGCTATATTACGAGTATCTGTAAAATGGGTTAGTCTGTGGGCACGAAACCAGCGGTGGCAGAGCGGGGCGGGAGCAGGGCAGTGGCGGCTGAATAATTTTGTACTATCGCGTCGCCACCGCTCCACGGCGCTGGTTTCGTGCCCGCAGCCTTAGAGTTAGTTATAAATATGACCAACCACGCGCGATTCCGCACGGGCCGTGCGAGCGGTGCGCGGTGTAGTGGCTGCGGCCGGCAAACGCTACCAAGTTGCCCAAGTTGTACAATCCTAGTTGGTCGCTGTTACTAGAGCTCATTACAAAAAGACAATCTAGTGTATAACATATTATCGATTTAGTATTTTTAGGAAACCAAGGATCCCAATGGGAATTATTTGGTGTTCGATTAAATCATGCCAAAAGGAATTCTGTAGCTACCTTTTGCTCTTGACATAAATCCTCAGACACCTTCACAACTCCCACCTATACAAGGGTGTATCGGATAATTTCTAGCCTTCAGTAGGTACAGACAAATATTGACTTACTTGGTGTCAACGTAATGTAAGTGCTAATACGTGTACACAGACGATATATCCTCAGAACAACAAAAAAGTGCGATATCATCGCGATTCGGAAGTGATTCAATTACTAAGACAAAAAGACATTTCTTGTTACAGTAGCCTTTTGAACTTACTTCAAAAAAGGAGGAGGTAGTGCCAAGACGAGCCAAAAACAAAAAGCAGGGGGTAACTCTCATAGCTTCGGCCTGAATAATGCTCGAGAGCTCAAATTCTCAAAATAAAATATGGTTAGGAGATTTGAAGTTTAATTTGTTTAACTTTTATACTTTGGATTTTACCTAAAATATGTCGATTTCGTCACTGACTCACTGCCTCACTCAGTCCTAGAAAGCTGGGAATGCACGCTAGGATTTGCACATAAACAACAAAAAAATGAAGGAATGAGAATGCCCAAAAATCTATGGGCAAAAAACCAAGTCGGTTAAAAAAGAAATTTATGTGGGGTAAAAGGGCATTGTAGAATAACAAATAGGAAATTACTTACTTCAAAAATTATGCTCATGATTGGCTAGGACATTTTTTATATAGTTATTTTTATACAGTAATAATGATTTTTTTTGCTCTTTTCATGTAGGTACTATCAACGATTTTTGTGCATCGCCCCCATAAAGGCGCTTTTCGTATTCATGGGCCAGTGGCTTACCCCGCCTGCATTGTTTTCGTCCACCAATAGCGCTCGGCAATAACGTCAATAAAATACGTGGGTCAACGACAAACTGATATATTAGTTAAAAAAAGGACATTGTTCATCCTTCATTCATTGGTCAAACAAAAAAAAGGCGTTGCAAGCTAAGATTTCAACGTGTATTCGAAAGGGTCATTCACAACGACCGCTGACTGTACATTAAGTTGGTTAGCAATATACATATAGTACGTATACAGAAAAAAGATATTTAAAAAAGCGTATTTAGATTTTATTACAAAAAGTATTTAAGTTCAGGGTGATTAGCCACTAATCTTATATACGCTACCGCGCTAATCTTATATACGCCACGCCCTTTGCCGGTTCATCTACATAGTCTGCAAGCAGGTAATAAATGCCTAATATTCTTTTTTGTGCTTTTTGTGTATTTTTTTATTTTTGTTAAGCATAAAAAATGTCTGGGTAGATTCTTGATATGCATTAATGAGGGCTGCTGCGATTCTAAATATTCATATTAACACACTATCGATCGGAATCTAAATCATTTTGAAGCAAATTGCTAATTGCAAATTGCTTCGTATGTTCGAAAATTTTGTTTGCTCAACAACATAAATAACGCAATGAATGTTGTTGAACTGTCAAAATGAAACCGATTCCGATTGATAGTGTGTTACGCAATTAGGGTACAGAACTTATTAGCATTCTCAGTGTTTAACTGACTTTTGTTACGTTGTTTGGATGGTGGAATATGTGCAACATAACCGCATGGTGCTCTACCTATCTCTTTTTGACCACAGGAAACTCATTATTCGACGCTTGCAATGTTGCCGCTTTGTGCACACTGTGACGCTTGTGGTGATTATTTTGTGAGAAACTAATTTCATATTTGATACCTATCATGTATACCACCAAAGCATTTGATACCTACATGTAAGCCACCAAATGTTCTATCGAAATTCAGTAGTTTTTGAGTTATTGACATTTTTAGTTTTTTTTTTTATGAAAAATCCAATTTAAAAATGATTTACGGTGCGACTATACTGGAAATTAAGTTATTAACTAACAATTAAAAGATCCAAAATGCCTAAAACTTTGGCAAAAATCACTAATTCAATATTTTATTTTCCGCAATTTCTGTCACGCTTCATAAAAAAAAACTCAAAACTACTGAATTTCGGTAGAACATTTGGCGGCTTAATTTGTGCATTTTAACCCTACTATTACCAGTAACCCTGTATACTACATATTGTTTCTTTTTAATTGACGGTGGGTTTTTTTTTGGGCATGGGCTTTGTAACTTTCACCCTCTAACCCCCTTGAAGGGAGGTGCAAATCTGTATTTCTTACGGATAAAAAGAAATGAAATCCTACCAAAAACATTTCATTTTTAGGGTGCCGTACCACAAAAGGAAAAAACGGAGCCCTTATAGGATCAGTCGTGTCTGTCTGTCTGTCTGTCCTTCTGTCAAAGCCAATTTGCTCCGAATCTAATGGACCGATTAAGTTGAAATTTGGTACACTTACGTATTTCTGTCATTAAACAACCCTTTTAGGGTTGTTTAATGACGTGTATACTGAAAGATAAATAATTAAATTATCTTTAAAATGGTGAAGGTTTCATAAAAAATACGCGTGATAATTTTTGCGCGATTTGACATAACTTTGCAAATTAATTACACTATGTAATATAAACATAATCTAAAATATTCACATATTAAATTATTTAAAAACTGCTTTAATTAAACACATATTTTTTTTCCAAATCATTACACTACTCGTTTAGACGTGATCTTCAGTTTAAAATCTTGAAAGTCGGTTATCGTCGCCTTAAGAAAGTTTGTCTTTGTACAGTATCATTTTTTGCCATTCATACTTGTGTAACTGTAAATGTATTTTTAACCAACGAAAAAACGGAGGAGGTTCTCAATTCGACACGTATATTTTTTATTTTATGTATGACTACGCATAACTTTTTATAGTGTAGTCCGATTTGAAAGATTTTTTTTTATTGGTCCTATATAAAATTTATTAACTTTGCTTGTGTAGTTTTTGAGTTAGCTTTAATAATACGTATTTTTCCCACTTACTATATGTGGATAATGTCCTAATTTATTTTGCAAGTATTCAAATTTGTGTGGGGGTTTGGTACCACCACCCAAAGGTAAAAAAAAAAAAAAAACTGAAAAGTGAAAAAAAATAAAATCTTTTAGACTAACTAAACTCCTACATTATTTAAGTTACAAATTTTGAGTCGGCGCCAAAAAAACAAAGAAGCAAATTAATTACGTAAAGGTTAAAAAAAATATACGTGTCGAATTGAGAACCTCCTCCTTTTTTTTTCGTCGGTTAATAAAATGGTATAATACATAGCTTGATAGATCTTCGATTAATGTTTGTAAGTCTGACAACCAGTCTTACCAAGGGGTATCGTATTACCCAGTAACTGGGTTGTGGAGGTCAGATAGGCAGTCGCTCCATGTAAAATACTGGTATTCAGCTGCATCCGGTTAGACTGGAAGCCGACCCTAACATAGTTGGGAAAAGGCTAGGCAGATTGATTGATTGAGTTAGACTAAAAGGTTTTTTGATTTTTCACTTTTCAGTTTATTTTCGTCGGTTTAATTTTTTGTAAAGAAGTTTTATATTATAAAGCTTTGATGTTATGTTACTATCATCCAGGTTCTATCATCATGTTATGTTACAACCATTTCAGTATTATCTCCTTTATTCATTTTTTTTACATATAAGTTATATTTTTAAATATTAGAATTAAAAAAAAAAAAAACATTTAAAAATATAAAAAATAGAAATCCACCGGCATGGGGAACAGGGTGCCAAGCTACCGGTGGTTAGGGTCCCAGAGACATAAAGTCAGTATTATTATTGTTACACTGTTGGATAAACCCACTCAAGAGACGACATGAAAATACTGCAAACGTAACCGTCTTCACTGAAAATATTTAAAAAAAACCTTTTCATTTCTAACAAAGTAGGTTATTCCATTTACCTGTGCGACTCCTGTACCCACTCTCAATACATAAAGATTCATCAAAGAGGTCTTCGCGTACCTCTTATGATCTGTTTCAATAGTATCAGATGAAAATGTAAACAAATCAGATCAGAAAACGTAACTGGGAATGCCAATTTGTAGTGTCACTTACAAATTGAGTGCTTTGTTTTGATTCTGAGAATAAATACCTAAATTCATATTTTTCATTTGACAATTGAGGTTAATTTTATACCTCAATTTTCGTCGATGATTTTTTTAATTACAATTTAATAGTTTTATTCAAACAATACCTAATTATTGAATAAAGGGGTGAGATATAAAGTTAAAACCTTCATTAATGTGTTACTTATTCCCTTTAGTGAGTGAATTGGGGGCAATTGCGTAAAACACTATCAATCATCATTGAACATCATTGAACTGTCAAAATGAAACCCATTCCGGGTTTCATTTTGACAGTTCAATGACATTCATTGCGTTATTTACGTTGTCGAGCAGACAAATTTTTCATACATATGAAGCCATGGATTAGCAATTTGCTTCAAAATGATTCAAATTCCCATTGATAATGTGTTACGCAATTGCCCCGAAGCAGGTTACTTTTGGAACATAGATTACGTACGTAGGTATGCACGATTCTGAATGCCTCTTCGACTGAATAGCTCATCTTATTTTTATTTAGGCGTTACTAAATCATTGTGTATAATTTACTTCGAAGACCCGAGGTGTTTCATGGTTTAATTTATGGGGAAAGTTCTCATATAAAAGGGTAGCTGGCCTACTGTTCGCAAACCGGGTCGAATAAACTTTTGACGACTATTTTCGTTCCTTATGCATAATGCGGGCATACGTTATTATACTTGTGGGAGTTTCTTAGTATCTTTTAGAGGTTACAAAATGATTTGAGACCCTGATTTTGACCACCTACCTAATCTACGCATCTTTAATATCCGCCAGGATCCGAGGCTGATCAATAGCAGTTCTAACGAAACCATATTTTGGTATGAGCATATATTTCTAATTAGCACTCGAAGACAATTATAAACTAGCAAAACTGCATATTATCCATCATCTTCAAAACAACAAAAAACGCATCTGGCAAGCCCAGCTTCCTTCCATAAAACGGCAGATGTATATCAAAAATCCATTAAGAAAACCAAATAATGGGGGCGTAAATCAGGAAGGACCCACAGTAGATCAGAGAGGCGCCGACAATGCCGCCCGGAGTGTACTCTTTGTACCTACTTATTTTCCACTCAATATGCTACCTTTTGTAATAAAGAGGTTGAGATTCTACCAATTTTGAATATAGGCGTTTGACGACATGGGAACGAATTCCTGCCATCAATTATAGAGTAGGTACCACAGAAATACAATACTTACGAGTACTTTCTAAATTCATTTACCTGAAATTATGGGTCAAATTCAAAGTAACCAGAAGGTTACTTCAGGTAAATTTTGAACCAAACATGTGACAATATTTTATGGGACTCATTAATGTTTGGTACTGAGTAGGTAATGACATTTAGGCCTTACTCATCATCTGCTTTTGCCAGCTATGTTGGCGTTGGCTTCCAGCCTAACAGGATGCAGCTGAATACAATGTAAGTATTTTACATGGAGCGACTGGCTATCTGACCTCCACAACCCAGTTACTGGGTAATAGGTACGATACCCCTTGGTAAGACTGGTTCTCAGACTTTCAGGTTTCTGACGACCTGAAAGACTGTCAAAGATCAAAGAATGACAGCCGGGACCAACGGCTTAACGTGCTTTCCGAAGCACGGGGGGTCTCGGTATGTAAAAATGGTCACACATCCACGAACCGACCGCGGCAAGCGTAGCTTGACCTGATCGATCGACCCGTGCAGCTGTTATTACTTAACCAGGAGCCTCTTAGGCCTTACTAATGAGTAGAAAAGTTACCTTTTGGAGAAAGGAAAGACCAACACAAAGTCTAGTGTTTTTCAAGATTGTTCTCCTCATTTTACGCTTGTCATATTTCTAATATATAACTCTATAGAAATTCAAGCAGACTATAATTTAGCATACGTAGCGCTGCCCGACTTGGCTTTCTAGTTCCCCGTCTCAGCTCTAATCTTATAAATGCTTCGTTCACGTGTAGCGGGGTTTCTTGTAATTCAATTCGAATGCTTTCGCTACGGAACTACGGAAGTGCCCAGAGAACAAGCTTCATTCATTAGATCTCTCACAAGGACACTGAGAACGTACTTATTGAACTTTGTACTAAAACTGAACGGATAATTCGTTTTAAATTTCGAAGGAGTGGGTTGTATATTGCTGGTTTGGAATTGAAGCTGAAGATATGGAGGCTACAGAATAATAACACATGACATAACATTACGCAGGCGAGATGCTTTGTCTGGTGAGGCTTTGGTGAATAAAGGTCAAAGGTTTGGGCAGAGATGTATGATAGACCCACATGTTGCCGGTTATGCATATGGTTAAGTTCCATGTAAAAGGAGCTTATTACCATAACCGGGCACGTATCCAGACTGCGAATTCTACAGAAAAAATCCTGAAGGAAAACTTAATAACACTTTGACGACCCGGGAATCGAACCCAGCTCCCTAATTGCGTAACATACTATTAATCACAATCTGAATGATTTTGAAGTATATTGCTAACCCATTGCTTCATATGTTCGAAAAATTTGTCTGCTCAACAACATAAATAACGCAATGAATGTTGTTGAACTGTCAAAATGGAACCGATGCCTACAGTAAGTGTGTTACGCAAATGCCCCGCAAGACCTCACGTCCAACGAAGCAGAATAATAGTTAGGTATCATTTAGATAAAGTGAACATTTATGTAGCTTTTCACTAATGAAAATGAAGCTTACCAAGCACATAATCAAAAGTTGCTTCATAATTGTTTTGTGAACGGCATATCGATTCATTCACGACTTTATTTGTCTTTGACTTTGTTTGTCAAACTAATCTCGTATCGGTAAACCTATCGCGTATAGTGGCGTGAGAACAGAGACAGATAGTGTCATCTATCGCTGTGTGGACATCCAATAAATAGTAGTTAGGTAGCTACTGTGTGAACGTAGCGACTAAAGCGACTACCTATAGCGACTACACTTTGACTACAGCCGTCCTGTAAAAATCTGACCGCGAAAACTTAAGTGAAGTCCCGTGAAGTGAGCCTGAAGTCAGCTGGCAATATGATAACTCACTTCAAGCTCATTTCACCTAAGTTTACACGGTGAGATTTTTACAGAATAGACCGGCTAATAAATAAACTGGACTATTAGAAATATCCATCCAATGTATCCAATTATTCCAGTAGGTGGGTGTTCCTCCGTTTTGGCGACATACCGGCGCCCCGTGAAGGGCCATGGACCATCCACGAATGACAGCCGGGACCAACCACGGACCAACCACGGCAAGCGTAGCTTAGCCTAATCGACAATCAATCAGCAATCCACAAATCAATGAATGCTGTCATTCGGTATGTCATCACCTGATCCTAGGGATTGCCAGCTGACTTCAGGCTCATCGGTGCTGGCCAGCTAGATAGAAACACATGCAATCCACAAATCAATGAAAGCTGTAAATAATTAGACCATATTTATTCAACTAATGCATGCCAACACAAAATATGGATTAAATTAATTGCTAACGGAAAATAGCATCAAATATTTGCACTCTAACTAAATTAACTTTCATTGATAAACCAATATTTGTTAGCTGAAACTGTACGCAATTAATAATCTCACATTATTAATTTCAGCAACGTTTTGACAAACATACATCGTATGAAACATGTTAACATGGTAAGTAGCATTATTTTACCGCATAAACTGACAAAAGGTAAGTCCAAATTATGTGTACACGAGAAAGTTAAAATAACAATACTTTCACTGTGAGCCCAAAAAATTAGAGGCTCAGCTTTCAGGCCCTCGTACGAATGATCTCACGAAGTAAACAAATATTTGTAAATAAATAAGGCTTTGTGTGTGCTCGGCTGGGATGTCGCTCAGTATTCTTCAAGACAACGCTGATTTATATTCAACCATTATTTTTATAAAAAGCAGAATAAGCACATGAAGCAGAATAAGCAATGGCGGATGCAGCTTATTATCAGGAGTACGTCGTGTCGACTCGGCTCGTTCGAACGACGAATTATCTTTCAACCATGTTTCTTTTCTTGAGTTTCTTGTCAAATGATGTCGAAAGGCCTCGTAACATACAATGTAAACAAGGCTATATATAATATAAATAAAGCGCAGGATATGAATCATTATCTTGAAGCATATTTTATATATTGGATGAGAGCCTGAATTTATTTAACGAGAATTTCTTAACCTATACAAAGAAAATCTATTGTCGTGGGCGGCTTTTTATGAAGGTAGGTACTCTTCTTTTGTAGTCCTTTAAATCTTTTTCCCAGTTCTTTCCCAGTAGGTAAGTACCCTCGGAAATTGATTTTCATATTCATGATACCTTTCAGTAAGCAACTCTTAAAATGAAAATCAATTTCCTTGTCCTCAACATGGAAGCACTTGAAGTATTTGGTGACCCAAAACATATTTGAGGTTTACGCTCTCTGATAGGTGTGTGTGTCAAAAGCAAGACCCAAATCTGACCTAGATCGATTTATTGTAAAAAGCTGTGACTAATAGATCTTTCAAAGACACACAAAGACATTGTCTTCTATTTGAACAATACTAAACACATCAACATGTATTAATAACTAGGTACCTAAATAGCTCTGCTCCATCTTTATTTACATAAATCTTCTTTGCATCTTCCACTATACGTACCTGCTACCTACCTATACTATATTACGACAGCAACACAACTATTGAATCAGTGTAGCGCGACCCGGAGCAAGTTTCCTTCCGCTCCGTTCGGATAAGGCAAGCGAAAGTACGTATAAAAGTTACCTAGACATACCAACACTAACTTCCCGACAGACTTCTGTATCTAATCCCAATGGTTTGTGAGATTTTGTATCTATTTACTTATATTATGTATGTTTTGTTATTAGAGAGCTTTGCCGCCAACCATGACTACGTTCACACGTTCGTACTGGGCTTTCCACTAATCAAATCAAATATTGCACAGTACCGTGTAAACGGAGTCCGTCTAGTTTCAAACCCGAACAGAACTCTTTTAGTAATCCGCAATTATGTTAGTAAAATCGAACAATTAATATTTTATAGGCATAAATACTTTATTGCACAAACACCAAAATGCGTCTAAGAACATAATTTTATTATTAAATACTAGCTGACCCGACAAACGTTGTCCTGTCAAAATTTCAATAATTCATACAAAATTCCCATAGTAAATGCACTTTTAGTTTTCCGGAATTTCACAATCTTCCCGGCAAGTTTTAAAACATTTTCTTTCATGCAAACCTTGTCCTGACAATCGCAAACACAACAAAAAGAGAATTAGCCAAATAGGTGCAGCTGTTCTGAATTGATGCGCGTACATACTCGTACATTTGGCAATCCATTTTTATTTATATAGAATTATGCTTAATAATAACAAGTGTTCAAAAGGCAAATAGACATGAATGAATTTATAATATAATATAATTTTTATTTATATACCTATAATCAACATTAGTTTTAGTATATGCGAAACCCGAAACACGTGTCTAGTATTTTTATGTAAAGAACGTATGTACATAATTACAAATCTGTATCATGAAAAATGACAAAGTTATAAGCATGCTATTACCTGGTGGTCCGTGCAAAAACATGGTCACCACGCGGTACCCCGAAACGCCCGCACGCGCCTCCAGAACGTCGCGCTACGCTCGCTCATTGATAATTAATTTGGCAGTAGGTACTAACCGTTACGGCGATTGTATTGTAATTAACTGGTGATATCATTTTCCATCACACTTGCAGGCTTTGTATTGTCGTAATAGTCAAATGTAAGTAGATATTATTATGTACTTTATTCGTAAATGCAGCCGTACGTAAATGTAGTCGATGCGATTTGTGGCACCTTATGCCAACCACTTAAAGTTCAAAGTGGATGAAAAGTGTTAAACATTGCATTACTTTACCAAAGCAGGCTGTAGAAACAAATAATAACTATCTATAATTAACCATCTTCGTGTGTTTAAAAATGTTAATCGTCACTATTTCAATAATAGACTTAATCACTATTTACGATTGATTGGCGACTCAGATATCAACGGCTGTCGGAGGTCGAAAGGTACCGTAGTCCCTAGATCTTTGTGTGACGGTAAGCATTATGTTCCACGATACTGTGATGCCGAATTGCACCTCGTACCGCCGCACTGCCAGGGATACGTTAACACCACAAACCGCTAGTGTACGTACCATTTCTGTGTACTGGACGTTTGTGTATGAGAAAGACATGGTTACACGATACTTTTTACATACGATAGATACACGATCAACGGAAACACAACTGTAAGGCCCACGATCGCGTTATGTAACTGAACGGGCAGCGTGACACGTGCGCGTCAACCTGTAGCATCCGGGCGACTGAAGGGGTTGTTTTACCCCCGCCGTGCAACGTGTTATGCGCGTGATTGTGGATAGCTACTTAGTGTCACTCGGTGTCCAACTTGTAACCCTTTTTAAATATTTTTGGGACAAAATATAACATGGTGTAAAAAATTATTGGAATCGATTCAGTTACTTATTCTGAATAAACTATATTCAGGTTTCGCATATACTAAAAATAATGTTGTATATACATTTTTTAAGTTTCCATAAAAATACTAGGCTAAAATAGAACAGTGTCACTGTTATTTTTTTACACTAACTGAATTACTGATGTGTAACACAGCTTTACAAATTATTGTTGTGTCATCAAATATGTAACTACGGTTCAATATTGACATAAATCGAGTACGTTATGTGTTGCGTCATTGTGCGGGAGTCCTAATCACTGCTCGGTCCGCTTCCGCTTATGTGGTTCTGAACTCGATCCCAACGTCCAAATGTAATTGCGAATTCCTATTAGGAAATTCTCAGTATTAGTCAGTGATTAGGACTACGCCCGAGAAAATAGCAATGGACTCCTTTTAGATACATTGGGGGGACCTAATGTCGTCATTAGCAAACTACGAGTAGTTACAAATCTACGAAAGTTCGCCTTTACCCGTTTCAGAGAATATGAACGTGGTAGGGAGTAATTCCACAAATTGTAGGTACCTTTTTATTCCATCTTCAAGTTCTAGAATGTTTCCAGTCTTTCGCAAGTCCATTTTAAAACACTTCTCGCATTCTTTTAGACGAATGCCAGGCATATCTTAGCCTATTTACTTTAATGCTGTAATAAACAAAGCCGCGAA
The DNA here is from genome assembly GCA_948252095.1 of Dicycla oo. Lineage (NCBI taxonomy): Eukaryota > Metazoa > Arthropoda > Insecta > Lepidoptera > Noctuidae > Dicycla > Dicycla oo. The sequence goes on from OX411714.1 coordinate 23,967,873, forward strand.
CATGCAAGAAGTAGTCATCGTAAATCTAACTAGACAGGTTCAAAGATTTTATCTTTCAGCCCTTTCTGTGTTCTGTTTCAGGCCGTCACGTGTTACTTTCAGCGATCTGTTGTTTCTTTGCAAAACCGCAACTGTAGATAACCTAGAAAACTACTTTTTAGTTTCAAGCCAGGAAAATGTACGTAAGTAGGTAGGTATATGAACCTTCGTTGAGCTTCTTCGTTCTGGCTTCATTGAACTCATTGTGTTTCTCAAAAATGGAAAATGTCAAACCAAAACAGGTCATCAAAACTCAAGCTAGATAACTACGAAATACAGATAGTATCTTTACAACATATATTGTACATTTTTCATAGTGGCCGACCGTAAAAAGTGTTCTGGGAAACTTGCAGCGAATACTTCCAAGTTTTCCGGGCATTTCATTTTTATTCCAACTGTATAAAAATGGTTAAAAATGCATATGAATCCTTTACCTGTCCCCTAACTAGGAGCGGCTTGTTCGTTAGGCTTCTTCTTCAAATTAACCACAATTCGGGGTGGCAATTAAAGTGGCAGGCCGTAGTGTGATCAATTATCAATAGGACTACACCACGAATTTCATTTCAGGGTAGATGTACGGTCCTTCGTGGTGGTACTTCGTATGGTCCAGTTAGGTATTCTGTTGCTATGTTTTTAAACAAAATACACAACACAAACAGGTAAACAGGGAGCTGGACGCTCGGTGCCATCACTGCGTCCACTGTCGAGAGGACACGGCGTGGCCTGGCAGAGTATGCATAGGAGGAGCCACCCAGTTCCCTCGTATCCGAAGTCGGTGTCGACCTGTCGCTGCCAGCCGTCGCTCGTTCGATGGTCGAGAGCGCCGAGTCGTGGGACGCGGTAATCTCCTTCTGTGAAACCGTCATTTCCCAGAAAGAGGCTGCGGAAAGAGAGAGGGAGATTGAGACCACTCTCCTCAGCAGGCGGACTGGGCGTTAGAGCAGGACGGACAACGCCCTCTTCCAGCCCCCGTAAACAGGTCACAGCAGGACTATTCCATGAGGTATTCCACGCGCGCCCCTTTTGGACGTCGCAGGGGGAGTCTTACACCTCACTATCCCCGCGTGCCTATCGTGCCCCGGGCCAGCCGGGAATCGTGGAAAGCGCACGAGTTCCCATGATCCCCGGTCCAAGTGTGAGATGGGAACACTGGGGTGGTTTTTAGTTACTAAGAGTCTGACCAGTCCCCTGCGACATCCATGAGGATTTTCCACCATAGAACAAAAAAAAAGGTTAGAACTGTAACCAACCGCTACATCCAAGTTGGTCACTTAAGTATTTTTAAGACCCCAAAATAGTTAAGGTTCACAAAAAGAAGCGCAATCATTATAATATTAGAGTGTTTAATAATATATTTAGGAGCGCAAAATAGGAATTACTATAGAGGTTCGATTAAAAATATATATTTTTATACTGTGTAAGAGACAGCCCTCCGCAAACTAACAGGGTGCAGTACTTTTTTTTTTCATATTATCCACCGGAAAATTTCTCAGGAAAATTGCTATTTTTATCGTTTTTAGGGTTCCGTACCTCAAAAGGAAAATATGGAACCCTTATAGGATCACTTCGTAGTCCGTCTGTCTGTCTGTCAGTGTGTCAGTCTGTCAAGACCCTTTTTCTCAAGAACGCGTGGAGGTATCAAGTTGAAATTATATCTAATACGTTTGTCTATGGTCACTTGGAGCTCTAACAAAATCAAGCTTCTAAGTCAACGCAATAAAAATATACGGGCATTTATGGGACATAGGTAGGTACTTATTTTGATACTCGCAAGTAAATCAAAACCTATACAACGTGTTAATGAAATAACCTAAAACCTCGGACACCCCAACTGATTTTTATATTAATAAATTGATATGACGTATAATTATTTATTTTCATAAATTATAGTAAAAGATATTTGTAAATGTTGTTGTCGCGCTACTTCTTACAGATTCGTAGCTCTATCGCCGCGCCGCTGTCAAACGTTCGTTGACACGGGAGCACTATCGTTTGAGGTTAATCCCCTCCTGTTATTAAATAATGCGTATGTTTTGCTTTGGAATAGAAAAGTGACCCAAATTTTTCCATCACACTTTTTCCAGGCTTTGGACTGGCTGCATGTAAACCTACCACGCTTAGAAATAAGCGAAGGCTAGTTGAAAGAAAAATCAAAAAGCTGGTGGTGGTAAACAAAACTTGGCGTGTTTAAAAGATTTGAATCACCATATTTACAATAATTATTTCAAATAAAATAAAGGTACCTATTTACAACAATAATACAGTAAAGCACATACTGAAAGTTCGTTCATTGTTTGTCACAGCAATGCCTCAAAATGTCTACCACCTTGTTGAATACATTTTAAAGCACGTTTCCGTAAATTACTTTTCAAAGAACTTAGCACTGTAGTGTCACTTCTCACTACTTCAAACGCCGAAACTATTTTATTCCTTAGGCCACTAATGTTTGTAATATTGTACATTTGTGAAGCGAAACGCCATTTTGCCGCCGGGAGACGTAGATCGCACGCGCTCGTCCTAACCTGTGCTAACACGTAGCCTCCCGTCCGCTAATAAATCTCCAGGAGATTTCTGTCAAAAAACGCGCGTCTGGTGCGAATCTCCTGGAGATTTCGTGGACCGGGTCGGATTAAATGCCAAATATTGCCTGTCTAGAGTATACCTTTCCTACTCTAACTTACACAGAGTGTAGGTGAAAGAATAAGAAAGGCATAAAACATCACATGCTAAACATTCAACAACATTTGTTATCGTAACGTTTTTCTGTTGTGACGGCTTCATTTCGTTTATGTCAACGACGCGGCGCGTGTTTAAAAGTGTTATTTGGTTGGTGTTATTATCGAACTATAGTGTGGTGTGGTAAAATTAACCGTGAACAAGTAAGTACTAAACAGTTTTTAATTGCTGCATTGTGTATTTGTTAAAGATTTTGGACAGAATTTGTTATTTCACCAAACATTGTTTTGAAATTCGCGCGCCATGCCGGCCGGTACATTTCTACTTGTTGTGAGTAGAAAATACAATAGAGACGACAAAATGTTGTTAGAAACATGATTTAGGTACGTTACTACGTATGTATTAGGCATTTTATTAGTAAAATTCGTAAAAAAATTGTGTAAATATTGAAATTAAAAAACGTAATCGAAAATCGAATCTCCAGACTTATTACCTGAGCCGTGTTTTTGTTCAGCTTGCAGATGCAAAATATGTATAGAAATGTCTGTTCTTTTACTTGATTATTGTACAATAATGTGTTATTATGTAAATAAAACAATAACTTTGGAAAAAAATGCATGTATTTTATTAATATGACGACTTTTGTACCAAAAACTGGGAAAAAGTAGCTAACCCTACTTTCAATTTCGAATCAACAATAGATTTCACGATAAAACTGTACAAAACTATAGAAAATCAAATAGCTTATTTTATAACGATTTCAGTGACATAGGGTGTGTCGAGCTGCGCTCTTTAATTTCAGAGCTATCGTAGTTTTAGTGAACGCGGAGAAATTATACGATTTCGGCCGGGCGCACTGACAGCTCCGCGGAGTTGCGCAATAGAGGCCAAACGTTTGAGGGGGTAGCGCACGCGCCGCTGCGCTAGGGAGACTACGCTACGGGACGGGCGGAGGGTGGCCGGGCTGGCGCCGCCAGCTCTAGCACCCCCTCTCCTCACCCTCGCCCGCGCTGTTTGTTTACATCGCGTTGGACAGTAGTGTACAGCGTCGTTAAAAATATTAGATATGGCATGACAAATAATTATTTTTTTGAAAAAAAAAAAAACCTATATTAAAAATTATTGTATTCGATTTAGCTGCCGATTCCAAACAAACTAGTTTCAGGTTTTGGGTTATTTCATTAATACGTTGTATATAACGTACTTGCCGTTGACCTAGAATCATGAAATTTGGCAAGAAGCAAGGTCTCACAGCACAAGTAAAGAAAAAGTCTGAAAACCGTTAATTTGTTTTTTACGACTACAAACTTCAATTATCAGTTGGAGAATTGACCGTGACGTATATCAATGTATAGGAGAACATGTTTTTCAACTAAAATGTTAAGTTTGTTTTTGGGATGAATTCATTGTGCGTTTTCCGACACGCACTTTTTTCAGTTACTATTTCTTTATTTCAGTGTAAGTTTATATTATCTGTACGCACACCATTTATGTAAATAAAGTTAAAAAATAAACAGTTATAATAAAAAAAACAGCTATGCATGTTGAAATACTCGACGCGTGAAATCAGCTGTTCACTTTCTGCCTAGCTATAGAATTCATCGCACTCACCGCATACCTATTGGCTACTCCTCCCAATCAGTAACAGATGCTCCGATTTGTGCACAAAAACACAAGCAAATCAGGTTTATTGGATTCCCATAACTTTCCTGAAATAATTTCATGTGCCGGTCATCTTAGTATAATACACTGAATTCACCATATCAGGTTACGGAGGGCTGTTCTTTACTCGTACACCTTGTACACAGAATGGCAGGAACATCAACGAGCAAACTGTAACCATGAATTCAGCACTCACATTATTCTAGACCCCTAGCATAGAAGTTTTTCATAAAAAAATCTACTGTTTCATAGAAAAGTGTAATAAGTACCTACGTGGTCAAAATGTATGGAACAGGATTTTTTTAGGGTTCCGTATCAAAATGGTGAAACGGAACCCTGATGGTGCGCCTCACTCAGCTGGATATCTCAAGTACTAATGCTTGAATTTTGGAATAATTTTAGATGACGTTTGCCCAACTATTTTGCACATAAGAAAGAAATAAAAAGGCTAGTAGGGCATGTAGGGTATTATATGAAAGAACGCTGTTTGCAGATTTTCAAATATTTTTTTCTTTTTTTTAGGCCGCATAGTTTTCGACCCCCCCCCCCCCCCTTATCTCCGAAGTTTACTTAGAGAAAAATCTGACATTATTCTGTGTGATTGAAGTTTATGTAAAGATCACGGGAAAAATAAAACGATGTCTCTAAATAGCACACTTTTTTAATATATCGGTGCGCGAGTCTGACTCGCTCTTGACCGTTTTCTTTAACCAAAAGAAAAAAAACGCAGGGGCCCTCTATGTACTGAATCCATGGTAACAGGTTGCGCGTCGATGTCGTTGCCACCCTGTAAACATGCCATTGCCATTTCATAAAACTTATTGTTAACATTTAATTCGGTAGACAATTTGCTTAACAATTAATTTTCCTAACTTTACATAAGTACGTCTTTGATTGGTTAAATTTTAATAAGTACCCGGGTACAGACTTAATAAAATTCAAGGAATAGAAACACACAAACATAGATTTCCATCACACCATTCAAATAAAAGCTCTAGTAAATTGCAAACGCCAAAATATTTTAAAGCATAGGAACACATAAATGGGCGAAATTTAAGCGTCCCTTGTTTTCAACGGCTAAAATTAATATGAAAGTTTCGCCTTTACGGGACGACAGAAGTGTGGATGAACACACTTGTAAATTATCACGTCATTTAAGCGAGACTCGGCGGTGCAATTTCATGGCCGAGCGAACTACGCTCGCTCGGTCCCACTCCCAACGGCGAAGCTCGCAGACTGGTTACTTCCGACATTAAACGACCCCTGAATGTAATCATGCAGAAAGTTACTAAATTCTTTTTGGGAGTTCCGAAATAATAGACAAAATAATATGATGAACATGTGGAATGGTTATGTATATGTTTTGTATGTAAATTCGAGAGAGATGTGTTCGTAAGTAGACGTCATACGTTGATGGGGGGAAAGATTGAGGCTTAATGGAGGAACAACGATGTCTAACCGCTGTAATAAACTATTTTGCTAGTTCAGACATCATCTTCACGTGAATGTACCAAGGTAATGTTATTAAAACTATATATTTACGACACATACGGATTTAATAAAAAAATCTGCTTAAAAATATTCGAGCACAAAATATCATGAACATTATAAGAATATTTATTTGTAATCCAATATATTGGAAGTTTCATACAGAACCCAGCGGCAACGGCTTATGTAATCAAGTAATGGATATCGTCAGGTCCGTATCAAATAAATCAAAGTAAAGGGTAATACAACGCAGCAATATTTTATATTCGGGCAATCAATAGCAACATCGCAATAAAATCCCTTTGATCGGATAAATTTAGAGCATTACAATAATGGGAATTGAGCACTTAGGTGCCTAGTTATTTACCTATAGATTTAATAGAAATGTCAGTCCGTATTATGTCTACTGCTGATCATAAGCTGATTGCCAAAATTTTTGTTATTCATAAATCATAAGTAATAACAGCCGCACGGTTGATCTTTAAGCCCGGGGTCGTTCGTTGGCTGGGAGACCCCGCTATGCCTTGGAAAGCTTGTAAGCCGTTGACCCTGGCTGGTATTCGTAGATCTTTGACAGACACGTAGTCAGAAACTCGAAAGTCTGACAGAAAGTCTTACCAAGAGGTATCGTGTGTTACCCTGTATCTGGGTATGGCGGTCAGATAGGCAGTCACTCCATGTAAAATGCTGGTATTCAGCTACATTCGGTTAGACTGAAAGCCAAACATTGTTGGAGAAAAGGCTAGGCAGGTGATAATTCATGCGGTTGGGCAGACCAACAGCAATAAGGGTGGAAGATCTCAAAGGAATAAGACCCTGGGTGAGACTCGCACAAACCAAGGAAGGATGACAAAACAGTGACGAGGGCAGTAGTTCATAGAATAAGGCTGTGAATGTTGATGAGGATACCATTGGACGATACTGTCAATAAAGCTTATTAATATGGCAGTATCGTCATGTAGGTATCCGTGTGTGAGTGTCCATCGTCTGGAGCTTGTTCTTAGCGAATCGATGACAAATAGTTCAAACATGTTTGGCCCAAAATTCAGCTGTGCGAACTGTGTTCTCTGTCGCAGTCACGCATGAGACAGGTGACAGGGTACGCGGCGAAAGATGGAAGGTGGTCCATTGTCTGTTGAGATTTTAGCTGTCCATGAACCTCCTTGTGTCGAGATTGTCTTTTCACCGGCCGATATGGGTTCGAAGTCTATTTAGAGATTTCCAAGTAAACGCGTGCCCAGGTGAAAGGCTCTCAAATAGTTCGATGAAATTGTCAGGGGATTTAAACAGCTCCCGCCTCAGATCTTGCTGTTGAGGTGTTACTATTGCCTGGACTAATTCGACCCACGCACCCAGAAAACTTTTTACTTAATTCCATAGACATGGTATTCTTAATTGGACTCGTTAAGGAGAATACTTACTAACATCTGTAACGTCTCGATAAAATCGTTACTGCTTAGAAAACTGAGTGAAAATTCAATGAAATTCACCTTCATTTCCGACGTGGGCAAACCTCCAAGAACCATCAACATTATGGCGCAAGTAGTTAGGACTTAGGTAAGTAAAGTGGTAAGCTAGCTATTCATTAGGAAATAACAAGAATTAGCTGCATATGGCTTTGAAGGTTGCTTCTCTTTTGAGTTTTCTTTTAGAGAAGCATTTTTCTCTCCCTTGATAGGGTTAACTTATATAGGTACGTATGGTGATTAGTCATGTCTTATTGTCCATACCTTGAGTTTTTAGAAGCTACCTATATTAAGTATTGTATGATAATGCGCATCATCAGAGTTGGTAGGTAGTTAAGCATGTTCAATAAAAACTAGGTACTCTGAGAAAATAATAATAGATAATAGCTAAAATATAAACATAACCAACAAAAATTAAAGCTAAATGATCAAACAAAGTAAGAGAACAAACTTGGTCCAAGCTATTTAATACGGCCAGTGTTGTTTCGTCCATTTGCTAAGTTTGTAAGGAAGCTCTTTAATCAGGACTGAAATTAGCCAGCAACTCCGAACTGTAAAATCCGTTGCTGCAATAAAGTCCGACCACGGCCGGGACTACAAAACTGGTTTTGTTCCATGAAAATGCCTGATCTCGGTACCATCGTTCCTCCCTCTATTGTGCCCCTTCGCTTTGTCTATGAAAAAGTTGTTTTTCACCGCAAAGATAAAAAAGAAGTATGGCCATCTATAGGCTACTCCGCATTTTGCTGAATGCCTGCAGCTGTCAGCATAAAATTTAAATCAAATTAGGTAAAAAACGCAATCATACATTATTTATCGATGATGTTTATAATACGTCATTGTACATTATGGCTTTTTAAATACCGGTATTCAGCTGCATCCGGTTAGACTGGAAGCTGACCTAGTAGGGAAACGGCTAGGCAGATTGATTTTTATATTATGGCTTTTTTCGTGCTCGTTATTCACCATTCTCTTATACCTATAAAAAAATGGTTTGCTGTTTCTATTGCACTTGCGGGTGAAAAGTTTATAACAGAATACGTGAAAATAATATGCTTGTTATTCTGCACAATTAGACAGTTTGTAATTTCTGTAATTATAAAGCATGATTAGACTGTCAACCCGGTATTCGGAAACGAAATTCTGCTGATCAGTGCTAGACCATTGCAATAGCAGATTTTTAAGTACTATTAGTTTAATAATTTAACTCCATGCATTCCACGGATCTCTGAAAAAAGAAAAGTGCCAATAGTGCATCCCAATGACTCGCGAAGTCGCAACTAAGGGAATGAGGAGCCACACTCAAAGCTGTGTTTAGATGTCGCTGTAGTCGACCGTACCTTGTTTACCTTTCGTGACAGTAGTGTGACTGCTATTTATGAGATTTTAAAATGTAATTCCACTATAATATGTACGCGTTTATGACTGTGCGTCAACTAAAAGTTGAACTCCGTAAAAGGAACGCTGCAACTGCCGACAAAAAGGCCGATTTGATTGAAAGAAAAACACTTAAAATATTTAAGGTTATGATTGTTTGGGAGGCTTTTTTCCATAAGCCACGGACTAACATTCCTATTTTTTGTTTTATAAATTACTTTTGTATGTCGAAACCAAAACTTTGGTGCTGACTGCGACATCCAAGACGACACCGCATACCTATGTCCACCTTCTGATACATTCAGAGACATAAATGCAGATACTCCTTTACTAATGATTAACAGACAGGTAATACAGGAATATTTTGAAAACTAAGTACCTATATTGGTTGATTAAATCTTTAGAAGAATTCTTTACTACATAGATTAGTTAATATAGTATATTTTATGACACTTTTATTTTGATGACAATAATTTTATTTTATTAGTACGCAGCCTAAAGGACGGCTCCTCTTCTGTGAAATGCGCAGCAGATAATGGTGCAGTACTACTTGCCTTAAAGTTTTTTATACGTAACGCCAATTCCCATTGTTGTTTGCCTTTACTTTCTTTAGGAAACAAATGTACTCCTCTGTTTTTACAAGTTAAGACACTACATTGTGGCATTTTGGACAAAATTACGGAAAATAGGAAAGCTAAACTTATTAGATTGCAAAAATAATTAATGTTATTGTTAACAATAATTAATGACAATCACGCAATTTATAGTTATGTTTGAAATATATTAATGATATGGTAATTATTAATAAATAATAACAAATAATACATTAAAAAATACTTAAATAAAATAGCAATAATAATAAATTTAAAAAAAATAGCAATAATTCATAAAAATTCAATAATTCATGATCTCCTAAAACAGGGCTTCCTCTCTCCTACCCTTTTGCTGTGCCCTACAGGATCCATAATGATCTTATTTATATTATAGAACTTACCACCTATGTACACATTATGGAAAAGCAATAAAGATATTGAGTATTGAGTATTGAAAATCCATACGATTTGACAGCTAATATATCAAAACAAGGTACAGTCGATTGTGCGCCATCTATCGTGATAAAAAGTTAGTTTTTCTCCCCATTAAGTGCTTTAAGTAGTGTCCGACCGAAAGTTCGGTTTCGGTTTCGGTTTCGATTTTGGCCATAAATCAAGTTTCGGCGGCAGTTTCGGTTTCGGCCAAAATTGGCCGAAACTTTTGCCGAACCCGAAACTGATTTCGGAAGTTGTCGTGCACGCTCGCCTAACGTCGTTTCTCGCGGCAACGCTTTGGCGGACGCTGGCGGCCCTGTTCGGGATTGTCGTGTGTCGTGAGTGTAATAGTAAATTTAGTCATTATTATTTTTATATAACAGGTACCTAAAAGAAATTGATGACTCTTCTAAGTACAAATACAAACCAAAGTATTAATTAATAAGATTTCAAAATACCTATACTTAGCATTTAATGAAACAGTAACAATTAGTGATTTGATTATTGATAACTGATAAACATTTTGCTATAAGAACTTAATTTGAAAAAATAATAAAAATATTATTAATATTTTTTTATATTATAATATATAAATGATCATGTCCTAAATAATGCAGAATAATGGGTAAAATGCACCAAATTTCAGTATTTTAAGGAATTTTGTACTTGACCACGTGAGTTTCGGTTTCAGTTTCGGCCGAAACTGAAGCAACAGCCGAATATTCGGTTTCAGTTCGGTTTCGGCCGGAAAACCAGTTTCGGTCGGACTCTAGCTTTAAGTAGGTGCAAAAGCCAATAGTAACTTGATTACGTAATCAAGTTACTAATAATTAAGTAATTTATCATCTTCAAGGTGCCATGGATATAAGAACTTACGAAAGATCGTAATTAAAGTAACAGCTACAACTTGACAAGGAGGCAAGGAACAATTGGGTAATGCATCCTACTGGTAGCTATGCATACTTTTACTTTTTTTCAAGATTATAAAGTCTATAGAAACCTACTAGATACAGAAAAACACACACAAAAAAACTCTGCTTAGCTGCGGGGAAACACAGGCGCAACGTTATGCAAGGTTACAAAATGTCGCCACACTGAGCTATCTGCGGCACACGTAGGTAGGCCTGTACCTACCCACCTATATCCTATGTTAACTATGTACGTGGTAAGATAAAGGCTCAATATTTTCTATTCGCTTATTTACCCTTACTCACAGGTAAGGTCACTATTATAGGTAAGGTGGTTTACCCTAATTTTACACAATCAATGTCATCATATCTATCCTTTCGCATTTACCAGAATTTCCCTTCGAGGGCGTTTGTGACGGACGTCCCCAGAGAGAAATGGGGTTAACATCGTTGAACGTAATTTCTGAAGAGGGTCATCAGGAAGATATAATGCCATTTCTGTACCCTTGATGTCTTTTTAAGTGCGGACCCACTTAACCCTAACGCGGGGCGGAGTTTGCTGCTATTCGCTGTCAACTCGGAAAAACTAATGGAATTCAGGGAGCTTTTAATATTTTCAATTGTACGTATTATTGCCACTGACACCGTGGTTCGTGGTTCTTAAGTGCTAATGGAAACGATTACTGTTCTGTTTTAATTTAACTTTTTTTGGGACAACTTGTTGGTTAGCTCGCCCAGTCGGTAATTTAAATAAAAACATTTGAGTATTAATAATAATCCCTTTATTTTCAGGCAACTGAGACCCATAGACACAATACACAAATAATCTGACAAAATAATAAACTACTAGATACAAAAAATAACATCTAACATTAAACTATTGAGTAACAAGTACGTAAAGTCGGCAACGTATTGCGCTGAGTCTTAGCCTTCCGCGAAAACGCCGATACATGACACCCTTCGGCCAAAATTCCTCCTTCATGAAAATCTCTATATAATGAGTCGGAACCCGCACCACAAAAGACTTGAAGTGTTAATCTTATGGTGACTCCAACAGCTCGACTGTCAAGGTGAACTTGGTTTTCATTTGAACGTATTCCACGATGTCCTCTATATTTGTGGAGTGGTGTAGTCGGGACACGTATAGCTAGGTCGATAGAATAGCGGGACGCAGCATCATGTCCGGTTCAGTCAATGCTGTTCCGCACTGATTGCGAGAGAAGCTGGCTTTTTTTTTCGCTTTTTCTCCACTTTGATGAAGCCATCTTTATCGGCCTGTCCTCGGCCTGTTACCGGTGGTAAAGTGCTTTGGACTGGTTCGGGGGGCCCTTGGGGACTCTTCCTAGGCTTAGGTTGCCACTGAAGCTTAATGGGAGCTTGATTAACGACAGCAGAGTAAGCACGTCCAGGTGTTGACGTGCTTACTTTCGTCGGCATCCCAACAATGGGACGCGGCGAGGGCGGGGCGCGGCTGTGCATCGCTTGCAGTGACGACGGCCGGCGACGAGTCGAATTTTGCTGACTCAAAACTCAGCTGCGATGCACTGCCCGCTCCGTGACGTACGTTGTTATTGTTAGCTGGCTCGTGTGACCTACATACTGTGTTACGTAAATCCTCTATTTCAGTACGCAGATCGCTGACGGTGGATTGCGATGCTTCCAACTTCAACTGCATCTCGACCAGGCTTGATCTTAGGGTTGTGATGTCCCGCAGCAGCCTGGTGACGTTGACGTGGTCGAATGTGACGGGGGGCAGCTTGCGCCAATCCTTCGCCACGAAAGTCGGCACGTCATTTCTATGATTTTTCGCAATCTCTCCATCAACGTTTATCCGATTAGTTAGCCAAGTAGGTTTGTTAATAAAAATTCCGTCCATCGTATTCATAACTATACCCACACCTTGCTTGTGTACCTACCCTAAGGTTGATGCGTTACTTTGTTTGCTCTGTCATATTATGTTAGCAGTTAACACTAGGCTGAAATCGTCGTCTTACCTATTATTGTAAACTACAAAAAAAAAAACAGACAGGCTGGTGTTAAGAAGAATAAGCCGTCTGAGACAGCCCTGGCTCCATCTCCACGGAATGGACTGAACTAGGTGAAGATGGCCTTCTCAAGTCCGGTGAAGTCTGTGTGGGAGCCTGAAAGGACGTTGACAGGGCTGTTGGTAAACATTTTTTTTTTGTGAAATTATTACAAAATCCTTGTAGAACTGTAGAAGATTCTCATGACTACTTTTTTTTTACATATTATCTCAGAACCCCGGACCTTTGGAAGGCGTACGAGGGGCCCAAGCCAACTCGCAGAGGCATAATTTTAAATGATGAGGAGGAGGCACCAACAGACGATTATCCCTATAATCACTATGCAAGTACACCCAAGGACAACCGCCGGTTGGTGCAGGACTACTGCAGTACGTACAAACCAAACATATTGGGCTATGGGTTTGGGTGGCTAAAGTGGATTGGGTAACCTGAACTATGGAAGAACTATGTCCCCTACCTGACCAATGTTATATACGTAATTATACACGGATAAAATGGCAGGGGATGACTTGCACGCGCAATAATGGGCCCCTGGAAACGGTCACTAGAACATAGTGACAAGGGGCAACACTTCCTGAGGTGCTTGAGGAGTGGAGAGGTATTCCGCGGCTATCAGGACAATCCCGGAAGTACGATCAAGATACCTACCAGCACCTTACTGGAATACTTCCTTCCACCGAGCATGTTTGCTCTTGCGAATCTCCACTCAAGCCAGCCAATAAAGGCAAGAAAGAGGTGGGAGCTCTGTTCCTCGTCAGTGTTCACTCCAGCCGGCCAATAAAGGCAAGCCAGGGGTGAAGAACAAGACTTCTCCCGGGAGATAGGGTCCGTGGGGTCGCTACTGCCCAACAGCTCGTCACATGCTGGCCAGCGGGTTTATGCATCTATCTATTTATCGGGTGTAATTTATCTATATATGTATGTATTTAGAAATATATAAGTATGTTTATCAGTTGTCTAGTACTCATAACACAAGCTCTGCTTAGCTTGAGGCTAGACGGCATTGTGTGATAGTTGTGGAATATTATTATTATTATTATATCTTGGTCTGGCTCCTCACCCTAGACCTATTTCGACAATGTAAACTCTACCGGCACAGACCTAAAAGTTCAGGAGCGCGCAAGCCACATCACGACGTCAACGTGACGTGACTACTATTATTATTATGTCTTTATGAGAAAGGCATCACCTTGGAGACACATTATTAAAGAGAGCCGTGGGACAGTAACAGAAATCTAAAAATCTTGATTGACTTAGAAATTGCGCCCTTTGAACAGCCACAACCTAGTGATAAGTTCAAGGATAATGTAGTAATGTAAACATGTAAATATGAAATATCCACTGAACGACTACGGCCCACATTCAAGAATCTACAAGGATGAGCCATGTTTGCAATACTGCAAGATATCGTAAAAACCAAAACCTCATTTCGATACAGTTAAAAACCGTAACAAAACCAATAATATTTTTAGCACATCCTTATTCGGCGGAAACCTGTGGCGGAAACAGCTGTGTTGCCATAGTTAAAGCACGCGTCGAATTTGATTTGACAGTTCGCCGCGTCCTAACAGCTGTTTTACAAATTGCCTCGAAAAAGCACGATTTTAAATTCGGTTGAGGAGTAGTGAGCTGTCTGCACGTGTCTGAAAGTTTATTTGAAAAGTATTGTTATTCATGTTTGATAAGTGTTAAAAATGGAAGAAGAAGTCGGCATTAAAGGTAAATTTTAAAACTTAACAACCAATAAATGGGGTATGGAAGCGTGGTTCGCTGGGTTTTGTGATAAGGGGATCACGCTACCGGTAAATCTAAAGCATTCTAGAAGATGAATACTATGAAGATGCAATTGTATTAAATCTTACTTAATTTCTTCCTAATCTAATAGATTAGAATGTGCCCACGTGTTATAATAGCATTTTTTCCTGCCCTTTTTATGCGACGCAATTCACCATGAAGCTATTTCGTAATATTATCAGGTGATTTTCAGTTTCAAGGATGCTGAATTATTCGTCGATACAGTCTTCACTTGTTAAAATCGATTGTCGCATAGCGAAAGTCGCGCAACGCGCAAGATAAAATGGGCACAAAGCCTACTTTGAAGGTTTAAATTTTAGACAAGTTTTACGACTTAAGATACATTTTTACTTCCCAAGTCTTTGCCAGTCTGCATCTATACCATTTAGGCTATAATATCGAAGGATTTTTCCTGTATAACTGAACACATTCCAAAGTAGTTGGTAGGTAAAGATTTAATTTGTCTCAATTTTATTTCATGGGTACCTACAATATTATTATCTATTCTATCATGTTCTATTTAGCATTTTGTTATAATAGGATGTTTCTTAATTAACATATTATATTAATTTAAAGGCCAAGCTTTTAGATAACACACTTATGACAAATAGGGCATCCATAGGTTTGGGTGAAAGAACTATTGTAAAACAAAATATCTTTTACCTATTTAAAAAATGATAATTCTGTGTTCACAGTAACACGACTAAGGAGGAGGCTCTCTGTGGAGGCTGATGATGTGAAATCACCCTCAACACAATCCACACCAACCAAGAAGAGGGGTGGGAGACTTGCAGCCAAGCCACAGTTGGAACTCATTGCTGAAAATGGTAAGACCTCCTACCCTACCCTCCTCCTTCTACTAGTTTGTTAGCTGTTTTTCATTTTTGTTTATCAGTATGGTAGCTTCATAAACCCTTTATTGTAACAGTTAACTGGTTTGATGGGAAATGGTTGCAAAAAGAAGGCTTATCTACAGTCTACAGGGCTAAGATTAAGGCTAAAGTATTAATAACTATTTCTAGATACACATAATTACAATATTATGCCTATGTAGAATTATAGAGTTAATTGTGGGGTAGGTAACAAAAAAAATATATACTTTGTGTATTTTCTATGTATATCAGAGAGCACAAAAATTATGTAATCCCTCACATGGTAGGATTATCAGTTCAGTGAAATCATAAGCTATATTATGGCATTTCTGTTGGCTTTTAATAGCTAAGCGATAGAATAAGTTGATATTAATAAGCCTATGCAATTATATTGATTGTTATGTATCAGGATAGCTACTGTTTCACAAAATGGGTTTGACAGACACACAGACTTGGTATCAAAAGGCTCTATGACCAGTCTAGCTGGAAGCTGCCAAAGTCTAGTATGACAGAGTTGTTGAAGATATCTACTGCTCATTTAACTGATAAAATGACTGCAGCCTAATATTGACTTGTGCATCCATCCATATCCATATTCAGCTAACAGTTCTGCAGCATCAGCATTTACATACTGCATTGCATTTATTATAACGCTGCTACATTTCCATATACAATGAATGACCTTTGGACTTCATAATTTACTCAGAAATATAGCACTCAAGTTCCAAGCATAGATGGTAGAACTTAGTCCCTTCTGTTCTAGCATAGCGGTTGAACTTCGAACTTTGAATATTACAGCTCCAGAAGCAGCCCCAAAAAGGAAGTCAACAGTCAAAGAGGTAGCAGAGCCTGTTGAAGAGAAAGCAGTCACACCATCCCGACGCAGTACCAGGATCAGGTCAAACACTAGCATCGTATCTGAGAATCCTGTGGAGGTAGCTGAAGACAAGGGCACACCATCCAGACGTACCACTCGGATGAAGTCCAATACTAGCCTTATAGCAGAACCAGTGAATCTTAACTCGCCTAGAGCGAAGAGGGCTGCTAGGAGGAACTCACAAGTTGGTAAGGAATGGGTTGAAGAATGTAATTGTTTCATGAGTTTTGCTGTTTACTAATTTGAAGGTCATTGAACTATTTTGTGTTGTGTAGTAGTTAGATAATAGATAGACTACCGTTATTATTTACACCATATATATTACAAATATAAGTGTAGTTTTTAATATATTAGCCACATATTTTATCACTCTCTGTACTGGCCCGTAATGTGTGTCTCCGTTTCTGTCTGTACTGTAGTATAATAGTACTTTAGGATAATAATTACTATGAGAAGCAATTCTGATGAGTAAACATATTAACAGTGATGGTGATAACAACAAGGTTGTGTTGAAATAGTATGAATGATGCTTCATTATAAAAAAAGAAAAGACAATTGCTCACCAAATAAAATGCATTGATTGGCCAATGAAATGATTGATCAATAAAATAGTGTAGTCTGTTTCATAGATTTTATCTCACCAGTTTATAATATATTCAGCAGTGTGTTTTTATGAAGTTGAATTATGAGGGTGAAGTTTCTTTTTTGTTTTCATTTACATAATAATCTGAGTAGTGCTGCATAATTACTATAATTAAAATAGTTATTGATTGAAAATTTAAGCAAAACATTTTAATAACATCTGACCAGTTTATAATACATTCATCACTCTGTTTTATGAAGTTGCATTAGGAGTAGAAAAGTGTTTTCTTTGTTTGTTTATGTTCAGCAGTGTGTTTTAATGAGGGTGAAAGTTTTTTTTTTTATTTGCATTTACATCATAATGTGAGTTAGTGCTGCGTAATTATTATAATTAAAATATTTAGTTATTGATTGAAAATTGAAGCAAAACCAGTTTGTAATACATTCATCGGTGTGTTTTATGAAGTTGCATTAGAAGTATAAAACTATTTTCTTTGTTTCTTTGCATTTGCACCATAATTTCAGTAGTGATGTGTAATTTTATACAGAACACTCACCTTAATGTTGTTATGGTTCCTTAAAAACACAGTTAATTCAACATGACATTGTAATATTTACAGGAAGTGATAATGAAGCTCCAGTCACCCCAGCTAGAATAACAAGAAGAACTAGGAACTCCACTTCTAGTATTGACAAGCCAGGTAAATTGATTACAAGCTATTATTTAGTTTTCGGCTCCGCCAACAACCGTGGCTGTCATCCTCGCCACACGTACCTGTCGGGTACACACAAACCTATGTGCCCTAATATGTCCGCATTATGTACCTTTCCTCTAAGTACTTTAAATATGTACAACGTGAGTGCGAGATCCCTCCTGACCCTCAGTTCGTTGTATCCAACCATTCCCAAAATAAATAAAGTCGGGTACATAAGCGGATAAAATGGGTATACACCATACAATCGCAAGTACAAATATCTCACAAACTTGTTCTGCACTCTCTCCAGCATGAGCCTATATTTAGATTCGTGTGGAGCCCAAATGACTGCAGTTACATTCTAATTGACTTCTAACTAAAGCATTATATAAGGCGATAACTGCTTTAATGTTATTGAAACCACGCACCATACGGAGCATAAAACCTAAATTACGGTAAGCTTTTTTACAGCAGCTTGTGATGTGATCACGAAACGTTAGCTCAGTGTTGAATTTCACACCTAAGTCCCTTACTTCCGTAGCCCTAGACATTGGCAAGCCATCTATATTATACTTATATAGAATACGAGTGCGTACGCGAGTGAAACTGATTGTTACGCACTTTGAGATGTTGAACTGCAAGAGGTTATCCTTGCACCAGGTATATATGTAAATCAGGTGACAATGCAATATTATTATGACATAGGGCTAATCTGATGATGGAGCCGGAAGGAGGCCATGGGAACTTAGTAATAAAACTACGCAACCCTATCGAGTTCGAGCTCATTTGATTCATCTTGACAAGGACTGGTTCTATACAATGTCCAGACTAATAAAAGCTTGTTTAAATAAAGATCACTTTTTCAATAAATTATGTGTACTACAGAATAAATAAACAAGTGTAGTGTTTATTTATTCTGTAGTACATATTATAAAATACATTAAATATGATGCAAACATACTATACTATTGGAGTTTTACTGTTAATCTATATGCAGTGTTTGTAATTAATTTATGTTATGACTTAACAAAAATTATAGTAACTATTAACCATAAAATTAGAAGCAGTAACAGCTCAAATCTGTTGCCTCAAAGGCAATTCCACTGTTACCAGGGGGCCTGAAAAGTTTTGAGCCTAAGTACCTGCAAGTGTCATTATTGTCTCGCTCTGTATATTACTAACTTGCGAATACCCTCTTTAGTATAAATACAGTTTTATGTCATTAGCATCATTACGCTTTTTTTTAATCCATGAGCATCATCATATCTCAGTCATCCTTCCCCCTCCCTATGCTAAGTTTTTAAGCCCTATAGCAAATCTGAGCAACAATAGCACTCGTTAAGTGTTACAACCGGTGTACCGGGGGTTCAAAAGTTTTTAGCCTCGGCATAGGCCGCGATGACTGAGGCATGATGATAACTTGAAACTCTATATTTAGAGGAAAGAAGGCAAATTAGTAATATACAGCGCGAGACAATAATGACACTTGAAGGTACTTAGGCTCAAAACTTTCAGCCCCCAAGCTTTAACAGTCATCATTTGCTTAGTTTTTCCCTAATGTTGGGTTCGGCTTCTAGTCTAAGTAGGCTTAGCACGAAGGCCGTAGAGAAGCGTTTTGTCGACGGAACAGTAGACAAAAATGACGTTACCGTGTAGACAGTACGACGACAACAAAGTAGAAAGAGTCAATGGCACGTTTACGAAATTCACTTTTTTACATAATTCGACTCGGAATTCTTTGTGTTTTCATAGGATTTTTTTTTCTGTTTAATTTTCAATTTTCACAAATATTAAGTCACGTTAACTGCGGAGGCAAGCCCGTAGCGCCGGAGAAGATGCGATTCTCAATAAGTTTTATATGGAAAATATGAAAACCTATATGTAGTTTCAGTGGGTTATTAGTTTTATAAAGGAGGGCAAAATTTTCATTATTTTTGCGATAGGACACACCGTTTTCGAGATATAGCAAAAGAGTAGAAAAAATAATATTTTGTAGATTACCGTATACACTTTCCGGCCGTCGAGTAGAAAGTTTTCTACTGTCTTTACTTTAGCATGGTGATTACAAAAACAAATTGTCTTCACTACCCTAGTCAATTATCACGGGTCAGTGTGATTTTGACAGTTGGGATAGAAATCTTTCTTCCGAAATAGTCTACATACAAAACATACATAAAAAAGGATCTAGACAAAGATCGGTAGAAACGAAAGACAAAATGACAAATTGTAGAAGGATTTCTACGGAGCGATGTCAAAAACGGAGAAATGAAATGTCACGTTTGTAGAGATAGAAGGTGGTCATGCTAATCTCACAGAGGCAGCTGAATACTAGTATTTTACATAGAGCGACTGCCTCTGTTGTTAGAGTTTCGGGCTTCTGACTACCCGTAACCACTTTCAAAGATATAAAATGACAGCCGGGACCAACGGCTTAACGTGCTTCCTAAGGCGCGAAGGGGTCTCAGCAAGCGTTGTAGATCACCCGTACGGCTGTTCTTATTTTTTACAGTTGGTTATAAATTATCCATACTAAACATTCTATATGTAACAAACTACTCATGCCACATTTTCTTAGTAGATTCTAACTAGAAACGTTGCCTATATTGTAGCTGTTACGGTACGGTACGTATTCATATTTTTTTTATTAATTACTATTTCAGTTGAACCCATTGCTGACAAATTAGGCGGCGAAATTAAGCAAGTAATCGTTGAAGAATCTGAAAATAATGGCAATGACATCAAAACTATTGAAAGATCCAAAAATGACTCACCTTCCCTCAGAAAAAGTCCCAGGTTGGTTGGAAAATCTGGCAGGAAGAGTTCTTCACTAGATAATGATAACAAAGAAAATGAACCCCAGAGTGACAAAGAAGCAAGTGAAACACCTGTTGCTGCTGAAAAATCTCTGTCAGAACCTAAACCTGACACAATAGAAGTGACTGACCAAAACGCACCAGAACAAATCAACCTATCAGTGACCAGTAAGAATCTCATTCAAGAATTAGAGGAAGTACCTAAAAAGGCCAAAAGCATCTTCAATAGAAGCGCAACAGCTGTTGAAGAACCACATACCAAAACTAAGAGAAACAGAAGCAAGTCATGGACCACAATCTCTGTTGAATCTCCTCAGGAGAGTAGCTTCTGTAGCGATAATGGGACCACTAAGAAAAGAAATAAAAAGAAAAATGATTCTCTTAATTTTTCAAATATATCTGGTTCTGGTGATGGTATCATGAATGTTAACAGTAAAAATGACGAAGCAGACAAAGAACAAGATAATGTTTCTTTGAATTCATCAACTCTGTCTAACAAGAAAAAGAAGAAACGACACGAAATGTCCACGACAATTGAGACAGAGACGTCTGCGCATGAAGTTTCAGTATTAAATACATCTGCGAACAAATTAGCAGCAAAACTTACTGTGGCTAAGGTTGCTTCTGAAGATGTTAAGGAAGAAGAAAATAAGTTGAATTTATCAAAAAAACTGGACACCAGTGGAACTCAAAAGCTATTTGAGCAAGCACCAAGTGGTATTGTCCAATCTTTGGTATTTATTGAAGACTCAGATTCTAATCAAGGAAAGGAGAATTGTGATAAAAAATTTGATAGTGGAGATCAATGTGTGCCGGTTTTAGACCATCAGTTAGGGGTTGATGAAACAAAGAACCCAAAAAGTAATCTTAGCTTTGAACCAATGGATATTGATGAAACTATGCCAGAAAATGAATCACTTTCAAATTTTGTGGACAAAAATGATTCTACATCAGAAAAGAAATTGTCAGTATTATACATGTCTCAGGTTAAAAATGATAGTATCAATAAGTCTAAAAGGAAGTCTGGAATACCAGATTGCGCCCTAGAAAGCAACATTGATGAAGCTTCCACTAAATCACCAAGGAAATCTTCCATAACAGAGATGATAAATGATTTGGATTCTATTAAATCTAAAAGAAAGTCGTCTATAACAAATGAAGTTTCTGAAGATACTACAGATGGCATTTTCAACATGCCTAGCCGCAAATCTATAGCAGATGACACAGATAATCATGATGTGAGTATTAATAAAAAGGTAAATAAATCCAAAAGGAAGTCTTCCATATCAAATGTTGTAACTAAACAAAATATGGATGAAGATTCGAATAACTCTACAAGGATGTCTTTAAGCGCAGATAACAAGTCCTTTGATGAAATGAATAAAGAGTCCAATAAATCAAAGAGAAAGTCATCACTATCAAACTTGATTCCAGACGAAAATGTAAAGGAAACTCCCAACAAAACTACAAGAAAATCTTCAGTATCAGACCTGGCTAATGATGAGAATATGGACAAGAGCTCAAATAAATCTAAAAGAAAATCTTCTGTGGTTACTATGGTTGTTGAAGTTAGCACGGATAAAATAACCACCTCAATGTTAACTGATGATGAGGATATCAAAAATAAAAGTTCCAACAGATCTAAAAGAAAGTCAAAGTCATCAATTTCAAATACGAATAATGATAGCATAGATAAGAATGATAAATCTAAAAACAAGTCTGGTCTCTCTCTAGATAAGACTGAAAATAACGAAAATAAAAGTACTCTTGTCTTGTCTCAACTAAAAGATGTGTCAGAGAATGAAATAAATGCAGAATCCAATGTGGCCAAAGACAGTAAAGATTCAAATGAACAATTCTCAAACTCTGTAAATGATAACACAGAGAAAGATACTGATAAGAAAAATCTTTCGCTAACTTATTCTACAAGTACGCCTCTTCAACAAAAATGTATGAAAAAGTTAGGTTTGCAGATTAACAGTTCAATTATTGCCCCTAACAGTACAAACAAAATAGTGAAAAAGGACACTGTAAATAAGTCTAAGAAAGAAGCATCTATCATGTCAGAAGAGGATGGTTCGGATTCCTCGGAAGAGGAAAAAGAAACGTCTTTGAAAAAGAGCATACTGATTGACGACCACGCTGAAGAATACAGTGATGATTACGAATCAGGGGACAGTAGGGATGAGGAGGAAAAAGAGTATGAAGAAGAAAACGAAATAAAATCAAAAGGTGAAACACTAGATTCAGATGAAGATGAATTTTCTGATGACTCGGATTACGATAAAGACTCATTTATCGTAAGTTCCGATGAAGAAGATAGAGATTTGCTCAGTGGCTCGGGCGATGACCTTTCCATGAGTGCTAACGAACTCACAATGACCACAAAATCTAAAAAGAAATTCAACGAACGCAAAATAAAGGAACAGAAAAACGCTTCCAGAGAAATGTATGAGGCAAGACATAAATTGAATGAGTCTGATAAGAGTGAAGAATCGCCTAAATCGAAGAAAAATAATCGCCAGCGTTTTGACACGTCTTCGTCAGAAGAAGATGAAGAAGTCACCGTCAAATCAAAAAATAATAGGCGTTCAAGAATCGATTCCAGTCATGATGCAAGTGCTTTACAATCGCACACCGATAAGTCACTGTCGAAGAAAAAGAAAACTCGACGTTTGTCAGAGTCGGTGTGTGATGAAGATGAAACAAATGAAAAAGAAATCACAATCCGAGATGAAAACCAAGCAGACAAAATTGATCCTCTGACTTTGGTCAATGTTATTAAAAAAGAGCCCAAGACTCCTCAGAAAGAACTTAACATTTCAACAGTTGCTGTAACCAATATAGATGAAGTTGAAGAAGTAAATGTTGATGAGAATGTATCAATCATGAAAGCAAATCAAACATCTGACCCATTGCAAGCTACTATTGCCGAAAATGATGAAGAGGATATCACTGATGAAGGTTCAATAAGCGAAAATGAAGAAATAACACAAAACTATGAATCTGTTCTCAACAATTTGAACAAATCTAGCTCAAAGAAGATTAAATCCTCGAACATTTCTTTGGACCTAAACAAAAAGACTAAACAAGCTAAAGAACCTATTGTGGACCAACTGAATCTCACACGGGTCATGAAATCGAAGAAAAACAAAGCTAATGCAACTGAAAATGCTGGAGAGACTAAAAAACAAAATAAATCATTGAACAGAAAGAGTACAGGAAAAGTTGGTAAACCGGACCGCACATTCTCTGAAGGTTCATCTGATTCTATTGACATGAAACTGTTGTTCCCTGAAGATAGCAATGACAGTGAAGTTGCAATAGGTAATAAAGAACAGGCTGTAAAGGAAACCACGCAGAACGAGGATGATGTGGAATCTCCTGACGATTTCATACCTATCAAAAGAAGTTTAGGCAAAACAAACCTTCTTGAAAATACGAGTATGTATCTTTTTATTTCGTTTTTTTATATAATCACTTTCACTTCCAACCTTTTCATGAGGGTTTTAATATCACATTTAATGTATGTGCATTTTAAGAACATTATTTTAAAACGGATTATATTACCCCGTCTGATCTTTGACATATTTTTTAAATTTCACAATGAACCGTTTCAGTAAACTCTGAACACTGAACATATTCTTTATTGACATGACCATCTTTACAAAACCACAGTACACTCCTTACGTGGAACATTTTAAATGCACGCAAAAGATTCAAAATTCACACACAGTCTTTATTTACACAAGTGTTACAACTTTTTTGGGACGAATTTACAGATATTGCTAACAAGTCGATGGATGAGTCATTGTTGAATGTAAGCGACAAGAAGAAAAATAAGCGCAAGTCTTTCCAGTCTCAAGAGACTTTACCAATGGGTAAGTTCACCTTTTCATAGCACTTTACTTGTAGTAGTAGACAACTAGACGATCTTCACAGAGAGCTAGCTCTTCTTTCTTCGGGTTCTTGCTTTCTCGTTTCTTGCTTTGTTCGGGTTTTTGAAGGGTATTGAAGCTGGTGTAATGCACATGAGGCATTTAACCTTTGTCTCTGCTAAAGCAATGGACGTGAGGTGCCTCTTGTATTGCATATCAACATCTGCCTAGCTTTTCCCCAACTATGTAGTGGTCGGCTTCCTGTTTAACCGGATGCAGCTGAATACCAGTATTTTAAATGTTGCGACTGCCTATCTGACCTCCACAACCCAACCCACTTTCTGTTACTGGGTAATACGCTACCCCATGGTAAGACTGGTTGTTAGACTTTCAGGCTTCTAACGACCCGTAACTGATAAAGGTCACGAATGACAGCTGAGACCAACTATTTAACGAGCTTTCCGAGGCACGGAGGGGTCTCGGTATGTCAAGATGGTCACCCAACCACAGCAAGCGTAGCTTAACCTGATCGATTGACCCGTGCAGCTGTTATTACTTAGCCAGAGGCTCCATCTCTTGTATTGCAGATAATGTATTTTAAATTTTGATTTACTAATCAAAGATTTAATTACAATGTAAAATGATAAATGATTTTATTTCTGTAAGTAGGTTTGTACAAACACTTTTACACGTCAATCATGTTTTTTTTTTTAATCTAGATGAGGTCGGCGTTTCCTGTCTGGCTACTGTATACTGGAGATTAATGTTATTTTTGTCATTTCCAGGTTCCACTGATGATGATAATCTAGGCTTCTTTATTGACACAACTGGCACTCTCACTGACGAAATTAAGGCAAATTCTTCTATCAAAAACAGTGCGAAGAAGAACAAACAAAAGAATAATGTGTCTTTCAGCAGTAAAGAAGAAGTTCTACTTGATGGTATGTTTATTTGATCAAGTTCGAGGACACATTCTTGGCAATAATTAGACTTTTTTGTTTGTTTTCAATCCATAGTTCTTGATAAAGTTAACAGGTATTAATAGATCCTCGAATCATTCTTCCAGACGATTCCAATGACGCTCCGCTTGAGGTTTCATATCGCAAGGAGAAAAATAAATCAAAACAGGACTTAAATACAACCCAAAATAATGAGGGAACACAAGATTTTAGCGCCGCCGATGGAACTCCAAACCAAAGTGCCAAAAAGAAGAATAAAAAAGGACTGAATAACTCTCAAAATATTGCAGAGATAAGTGTGATTGAAACTACAGGTATGTTGTCTTTTGTTCCTTAGTAGCTGTTGCCCGCGACTTGTCTGCGATCCAGGATGAAAAGTAGCCTATGCCCTTCACCAGGTCCCAGGCTACCATCTGTCAAATTTCATAACAATCAGTTCAGTGGTTTAGGCGATAGGTAACAGATACAGTTACTTTCGTATTTATAATACTAGCAGCGCCCCGCGGTTTCACCCGCGTAAGTCTCGAACCCCTAGGAATATCGGGATAAAGTTTCCTGTGTTAATCCAGGTTATAAACTATCTGTGTGCCAAATTTCGTCAATATCCATTCAGTAGTTTTTGCGTGAAAGAGTAACAGGCATCCATCCTCACAAACTTTCAATACAATAGGAACAATAGGAAGTAGGATTAGTATGGTCTATGGATAGTATGGATGTATTTTTGCTTTATGTTTTCCTTGTCGCAAAAGTGAGGACCGATATGCAGCAGTTGGTGGAACAAGTCTGTCAATGATGATGACTTTTACTTTCTCAATATACGTATAATGTTCTTTTAACTGTTCATTATGCACAAACAAGATTGCAAGTTCTACATAATCGTTACGCCTACCATATATGAAGTTTTGTTATGTTTTATTTCAGATGATGTTCTAGAAAAGTCTACTAACACTTCCGTGACTAATGTAGAGGGCAGTGCTAAAAAGAAGAAGAAGAGACTGTCTGAATCTCAAATAGCACAGGAAACAGGTACAGTAGAATCTGCTTATAATGACATCGAAGGAAAGTGACAAACTCGTCATACTTAGCGGATGTCATACAAAGTATAGTCTTAGAAAATAAACAACTTCTTATTTTTGTTAGGTATTTAGTTTTACACAGAGAAAAACTTCAAAGTGTATGTATCTCTTAATAATCGCGCACCACGGGTTCCGTACTATCAAAAAAACGTTTGCTATTTAGAGACATCGTTTTATTTTTCCTGTAATCTTTACATAAGCTTCTATCACATACAATAATTTCAGATTTTTCTTAAATTACTGCAAACTTCGGAGATAAGGAGGGAACGATTTTTTTTTTTACATTTTTCATCAAAAGTCAAAAACTGTACGGCCTAAAAAAAAAAAGAAGAAATGTATGAAAATGTGCAAACAACTCTCTTTCATATGATACCACACACCCCACAAGCCCACGCTTAAAAATTCGAAGTGGGGCTACTACCACTTCGAATTTTTAAGCGTTCATGGACAAAATGTCCTATTGTCAAAATGTCCAATCTTTGAGAATGTAGCAAAGTTAATTAACTCATCAAAGCGCTTTTTTAATACGTATGACAAACAATAAATATAATATTAAATTAATATAATATTAAATTAAAATAATAAATATTGATTTTTATGATTTATAATGTCACATTACGTTTTAATTTTTAAACAACCTGTACCAAACAAAAAAATTCTTCTAAAGTTGTTCTTCTTTCTTTGTTTCGTAATTTTATTAATTTTTTTTTTATTAACTGGATGTCTCTAGATCTTCTTTTACTTCACATTTTCTTAAACAGCGAATCCTCTAAACGACAGTCCCAATATTTATTCATTTTTCAATTTGTATAAAAAGAACTATGAATTACTTCTTACTCTACTTCTGTATACGGCTATTTAATCGTGTGCTTCATCCTTCTAATGCGTTAGTAGTTCTATGACGCTGTCCAGCACAGCTCAATAAAGCTGGCGACTTCTTTGGGTACCATGTGGACTCCAAAGTACCTACGAAACTTATCCATTTCGCATCCAAGGTATTACTCATTTGGGTAGTCTTCTCTGGTCTTAGTTTGTTATTTATAAATAATACATATTGATTCTTTCAGTATTTTGTATTTATTGTCATATTCAAAAAGCGCTTTGATGAGTTATTGAACTTTGCTACATTCTCAATTATTGGACATTTTGGGAATTGGACATTTTGCCCCTTAACGTTTTTAAGACCCCCTTTCAGTCCCTGTTGCAATATATATATAAGGTGTATCTATTCATACACGAAATCTCTTAAAGGGTCATTGTACTGAACATTACGAACAACTTTTACTATGGGACCAAACCTGAAATCGTAAAAAAAATCAGCTGTTCAGTACATTTATGTTCGCATAATTCGTCAAAATGTACTGAACAGCTGATTTTTTTTTCGCGATTTCAGGTTTGGTCCCATAGTAAAAGTTGTTCATAATGATGAGTACAATGATCCCTTTAGAGATTTCGTGTATGAATAGATACACCTTATATATATATTTCTTGTTTGCAAAATAGTTGGGCATTCGTAATCTACAACTATTCCAATATTCAAGTCGATAGCATTAGTAGTTCTTGAGATATCCAGCTGTGACAGACAGACAGACTGAGAACGGAACCCTAAAAATAAAAATGAACTGACACAAAACAAACATTAAAAACACAGAATAAAAATTGTAATACATACATGACATATTTTTTTAAATAATTATGAAATCAATAATTTTTGTCTGCTTTTGTTCAGTTTGTATTTTTAAAAGTAAATAAGCGACATGTCATAATATCCGAACTTTGTTATAAATAATTTTATTTAGCACTGCAATTAACATAATTTAACATCACGCCTTGTTTCCCTGAAGGGTTGGTCAGAGGTGACCTATAGTACACACACATGTACTGCTTTACTTCACATTAAACGGTTGGTCAATATAGGCGCGAAGTCATCATTATAAACGGATTCGACTGTAGTTATGTTAAAATCTTCCACTATAGCTCGGTTTCCTAAGACTGCTGTGGCCGCCACATAGCGTTTGCAATTTACAGTCGAATGACGTCACTGAAACGTTATTTATTAAAGTAAGTGGTTGTGTTTCATCATTTTCCTGACGGCCGGCGGCCACCGCTGTCGTACGAAACCAAATCTTAGGCCCAAGTTGCATTATTCAAGTTTTATGATAATTTCTGTCAGTTTTCGCCAACTACTTCAGACCCTGTGTAATAATGATCAAGTAAAAATAATATTTAATGTTTCACTTTCAGAAAATGATACACCTACTGAATCTATCCTAAATGCTCCTTTAGGCAGTGCTAAGAAACAAAAACAAAAAACTATTTCAGAAAGTACTGCAGTAGAAACCGAGAATGTGAACAAAGGTAGAATATTGTTTAATTTATATATTCTCATTTATTTTAAGAATATTAAAGATGTTATATCAATTATATATAATGCTTACGTATGTTTTATTCTGCCTTACATAAGTCATTATTCTTTCGCAGGCAATGAAGATGTAATGAATCAAGAGATGGTGACAAAGAAGCGCAAACGCAAATCATCTGCCAATAAAACAATTGACGAAATAATAATTAAAGGTTTGTAGATTATTTTCATAATCAAATCTATACATATATAAGTACTTGTCTTGACTGACTGATTCATCAACGCAGAGCCTGAACCACTGGGGCTACAAATTTGAAATTTTGGCAGTTGATACGTTTTATGTTGTAAGCCATCCAATATGGAAGTATTTTTGGAGTTTCGACCTTTAAGGGAGTGAAAGAGGGGATTTTGTTTGTATGAAAAATCTTATTTCTTGAGTTAATAAACTTGAAAGGTAGCACCAATACTTATCTGAGTAAATTAGTATCCCCTAAAGGGGGTTCGGGAGTGTCAAAGTTTGTATGAAAGAATTATAATGCGCGCGCGGTCCGATTAACTCTAAACTCAGTATTTATATTTAAGACCGAAAATAAAATAATAGTTTAAAAAAATTAAATCAATTTCAAAAAGAAATTACTTAGTCAAAATTATGAAATAACTTTAATTTCGGAAGTCAGTGTCTTGGGATCTGTATTTCAGTTTTTTATAACCGACTTCCGAAATTAAAGTTATTTTTCTAATTGAAGTCGATTTATTTTTTTTATTTCGTAATATTTAGTTTCTAGTGAAAACTGGAATATTTGTTTGGAATACGTAGTTATCAGTTTTATTTATAAATATTACACTAGAATTTGACCAAGGTTTTGAGATGTTTTCTCTTTGACACCACACCCGTAACTCGTATCAATAAGCCAGGCTGTCACACTTACACGTATTAGTCCATTATCTTGAATACTACTGAACCGATTTTTATGAAACTTGCACTGTTCCCTAAGTTGAATTAAATGTAAGCCAATAAAAATGAAATGCTCACGACCTGATTAATAGTTTAGGAGAAATGCGTGGACAAACATACATACATACATCTATAAAATTTTGTATATTTGTTTGGAAGCCGTAATATATTATCATATGTGAATATATTGCAGTTCCAATAATATTACATACATTCTTGTCGAATTGATAACTTCTTTTTTTTTTGAAGTCGTTAATAAAGAATAACGTGGTATCAGGGTTGAAATCTACCCCTAACGGTTCGAAAAGGGGTAGTCAAAATTATCAGGGAGGATTTTACTATCTGGCTTGATTAATTTGAAAATTGGTAAATATAACCTATAAAAAGTCAAATAATGGAAACGTCACAAAAGACTTTTCAAAAGTTATCCCCTTTGAGAGTGAAAAGAGAGGATACAGCTTTTATATGAAAAATATTATTCCTTTGATTTAAAAACTTGAAACTTGGCCCCAATGCCTATATAAATATTAGGGGAAAGTACGAAATCCACACGGACGAAGTCGCGGGGGAAGTGCTAGTATTAATTCTATAGGCGTTAATTAATGCTTGTCTGAACAATATCATAAATCACTAATCGAGGCAATATGTGCTACTCGTAATGCTGATGCTGGCGATATACAGGGTTATTGGTAAAACACCAACAACCTCTTAAGGGGTCATTGTACTCATCATTATGAACAACTTTTACTATGGGACCAAACCTGAAACCGCGAAAAAAAAATTAACCCTGTAGTAACCGATCTGATTTTTTCATGGCCTCATCTCATCATCATCCTATAGCAGTCCACTGCTGGACATGGCCTCTCCTATTGCACGCCGTTCAACTCGATTTCCGGCAATTCTCATCCAGCTGCTACTAATATCGTCGCTCCACCTAGCCTTTACACCACGCTCCTTACGTTACATTTGCCTTACGTTTGCCGATTTGCGGTCTCCACTCAAGATCTCGTCTACCCCAACCGTCATCGGTTTTATGACTAATCTACCACTCATAAAATAAGGCTGGCTATAACATTACTGGCCTTTTTTGGATTAAATACCTCTGCCTATCATCCCTTCGGGGGAATACGGGCGTGATGCGTTATGTTATTTTATATGATATACTTATAAATAATTATTTTATTGCAGATGACGTAAAACTTACTAATGACGAGTCTATAACGACAAAAAATCTAAAAAAGAAACGCAAAATTTCTAATAATGACGAAGACATCAAAACTCAAGTTGAAGGTCAGTACTTACATTGTTGCATAACATTAGGGCTTTCGCGGAGGTAATCTCGATCGAATCAAATCTGGGAAGAACGGGTTATCTCGATCTCCTAACTGTCGATACGTTTAATAAGTAAAAAAAAAAGGATGTGTCACCAGGGCTCACAATTTAATATGATTTAATCAATTTTAGATGTGGTTCCGGCAACACAAGAGAAAGAAAACAAACCTGTTGAAAATATTAATAAAAAGAAAAGTAAAGTACAACATCAAAAAATGAATGAAGCTGATGAAGGTATGATTTTTTTTTCAAAACCCTAGTTTTTGGCAGGGAACTTGAACTTAGCTTTAGTAGCGAAAAAATGTTGTGTAGTAAAGCATTAATAAATTACGAATAATATTATTATACTTTGTTTGTATTGAAAAGAAATATTTAATTTCAGGAGCTACCAAAAAGAACAAAAAAAGGAAAGTAAGGGATGATGACGATGCTAGTAAAATATCAAAGGTGGAGTATTTTTTTTTATCTTGAGCTGACTAAGTACTGTGATTAAAATATAATTATTAACTATCATCCGTTTTGCAGGTTCTTAAGCAAAATTCCTTCGACGAGGTTCATGTTCCACGGCTGCCTTCAAATATTCTAAAGCAACTAGATGATAAACCTAAAACAGATGTATTTGAAGCAAAGAAAACTAACGTCATATCTACTTCCGAATTTGTTGTGGAAGAAGCGAAAAGAAGAAGAACTAAACCTTCGAATTACTTGGAAGAAAGCGTTTATTGTAGAAATGACGATATGGATGAGAAAACACAAAAACGGTCCATCAAGAACCCTAAGGTTTTGCCTTTCATACCAACTGCATCAACATCAGACAGCGGTTTTACCACTAATTTTAGAGTCAATGTAATTTCTCAGGAAACAAAATTTGTTGCTCAATCTAGCAATGTATCCAACTTCAAGAACGATTACCTCCATAAGAAAAGAATAAAGAAATTAGGCACGTTTGAAATGTATAAAAGACAAAGGAATATTAAAATAGCGAAATTCTAACATTCTTCAGTGGATTTTAACTATGTTGTTAATTAATAGTTATTGCCGTATTCTTTGCTGGTTGATAAGACAAGTAAAGGGTTAACTATGTTGCCATGATACCGCCTGATTACTTTCCAGTGTTAATTTAGTTTATAGTCTGTTTATATTTTCTACTCATTCAATTTGCCTGTAATATCTCTTATTGTTAGATGTTTATAGACATGTTGATGTTACAATTATTGTTATTAATTAAAAACTGCCAAAAGAAAAGATAGATTTTGAAAAGCATTATGTAAAAATGATTTTAAATCTTTCATTGTTGACTGAAAACTTATTTCTTATTGTGTTTAGCATGGTTGATATTTTGCTTGTGTTTTGACATTATTTTTATTACTATTATACTCGTGTTTGTGTAGTTATGTATGTGTTTAAAATGCCTGGAATCAAAGCTTTGTATAAATTGCTTCTGAAGGCAACATGGTAAGCTGTCATACAAGGCATTTATTTTGCTGATATATTTTCTGTGCGTTATCGTGTCTTCTGTGTTTAATCAAATCAATTTAACATTATTCATAACAATTTTTTAAAGTATCAACAGTGCCAAAAAGAATAGTGATTTTGAAAAGTTTCAATTGATGTGAATAAATGCAGAATGACTGAATTGAATTTGCCGCCAGAATGTTCAATGTTGTTGTTAGTAGCCACTAGAGAGCGCTGGCGTCAGAAAAAAGTGGTATTGCCCATGTGCCTTCAGTTTCCTATTATAATCACTAATATTTGGACATTCTATTATTTACTTCAATAAACACATTCTTTCAAAAGAAATGATTATTTTAACATAGACTTTCATCGGAATAAATTTACACACACGGCAGAAGTACTTCCCGCCTTATCATGCCGGTGTAAACAAACCGCCATGTTGTTGTGAATGGACGAGCCATGTAACCGGTAAGTGTTGTCGTAAGTATAGAGAAAAATACATTTTAAGATCAAGGTATGCAATAATAAATTACCTTGTAATTATCTAATATAAAGAAACACATATAAGAATTTTTGACAAAGTATTGTTAAAGTGGTACGTCAATTGAGTAGTGACGTCAATTCATGGCGAGGTGAACACCAATAGAAACCGTTTACAATTAGTCACGTGGGTTCAGTCCTCCAATAGAAGAGAAGACCATTCTTTGTGTACCTTTTCGCAGAATAGTAAAACAGATTGTGGTTTTTATAGGAGTGAGTGGTGTATATCTGTCAATCTAATGACGTTAAAAGCGTAAATGTGTGAAATTCAGGATTATTCTGTCGAGCTTAAGGATATTTATAACAATAAATATTCGGTAAGTGATATTACAATCGTAGAATAAGCTTATTATTCATTTTAATTCGTAAAACAAGAAATTTGTAATGGGAAAGTCCAACGAGTTAACATGTCCCGCTCTTTTTGATGTCATTTTATCAATTTTATTGTCTACAGTGAAACAAAATTATGCTAGTTGCGTAGTAAATCATTATTCTGTAATGTCCACCTTCGATTCTTTCCGATTTGTTTTTAGTTTCGTGGTCACTTTGTCAAAGTGGCGGGAAATCATTCCAGCTCTTTCTCTCATGGACGGTGTAATAGATCGTACCAAATACCTACCTAATTGATTAGGCAATGTCTGAGAACGTACCGTCTATCAAAATGCTGTTAATTGATTTTTTTAATGTCTAAAATACCATGCCCTACCTAAATGACAAAATTCTTTTTGTTTTCCATGAACCCAGTTCGGCTAAACAAACACAAACTAACGGACATTCATTATTATACACGTCTCTTTTCCTCTCAATTCTTCTGTCTTGTCTTGTTGATAACGAAACGACAGCGTGAAAATTATTATTATTTTGTTCGTGTTGTATTTGTATTTTAAAAATGTGTTGATAGATTAGATAATGATTGTTTATTTTGAAATATTCATATCTTTACTAAATATAGAAAGGTAGCCATTAGCAGTTATAGTTAAAAACTCAAATTAGTCTTCAATGAACTTATGACGACGGGCTCACACGAGCGGTTGTAAAATTGTAGTAATTAAAACTAATAGACGGTTTTTATCGATTTTCTCACAAAATTGATTTTTACACATAAGAGGTCTTAAAGTTGCAACGACGACCTATACCTACGTAGCCTGTAGGTTAGGTATTCCTGTTCTATTTGCGATATAGGGTTGCCTCGTTTCAGAGTGTAATAGGTAGGGAATTACGGATGTATTGTACTTTTATTTAATTTCTTCTTTTCGATATATCCAAATCCAAGTAACTACAAACAACAGTTATACTTACAAGTTTAAATTGCTTACTGCATTAAAAACTGTTTGCAAAATTAGTACACTAATCTAAGTACCTATTAGGCAGTTATGCAAACCTATTACAACCGGTCTTCCTAGAAAATAGGTTACCATTTAATTTCTTTACCAGAAAATAACCTGCCTTATTTTTACGAGTATGACAATAAAGTCGATCAATAAACCGACTTGGAAAATATAATACATCTTTATCGTTCTTGTATAATCGTAATAGGTATAACGTACATAAGTTCACGAAGCGATTTGTTCCCACGGCCGGTTTTGAGCAAGCGAGAATTTCAAAACGTTGAACAATGAGTGCAACGTGCTCTTGTAGTTGTGAATGCACGGATCGGTGTGGCATTGCATTTGTGAGCGTGTGTGCGTGCGGTCGGTAGTGCACTCGGCGAGACGGGCCGGGTGGCGTTTTACTGCAACCTATAAGGGCGCGCTCAGACGACACGCGCACGCCACGCGCTTCAGCACCCGCGTCGTAACTAGCTTTGAAATTCATTGTAAAGGGTCCGCCAGATACCTTTTTTTTTTTGAAAATGCTATAAAAAAAAAAACTACTGAATATTTTCTCAAATTTCTTTTTTTATTTGAAAGTACAATCCTTCCGGTTAATAATGAAAAATAATTTCATTCAAATGGCTGCCTCGGCTGGCCATGCAGTAGCCTACACGATCGGTCCAATTTTTAAGCACATTATCGATTGTGTGCAGCTGTATTTCACCAATGGCTTCACAAATATTGTCCTTTAAAGCGTCAATTGTCTCTGGCTTGTCGGCGTAACACTTATCTTTGACGGCACCCCACAAATAATAGTCCAACGGTGTCAAATCGCAGCTCCGAGGTGGTCAAACCCGGCGCCGAGTCTTGTTGGAGGTCCATACTTGGTTATTGAACATGGTGTTGTTAAGGGGCTTAACTACCTACTCAAGAAGGGTATCTTGATACACTTCTGCCGATGTTTTGATACCTTTTTCACAAAAATATGGCTCAGTCACTCCTTCATAGCTAACACCCCACCAAACTATCACTGAAGTCGGATAATGCCCACGTTGCACTCTGTCGACTAATTGGGAAGCTTCCTTAGAGCTTTGGGCATAAATACGGTCATTTTGTTTGTTAAAATGTTGCTCAATTGTAAAAAATTTCTCATCCGTAAACAAAATTTTTCTGTGACCTCCCTTTGCGTACCGCTTCAGTAGTTGTTTCTATTTTACCACCCTATTCTTTTTTAAATTATCAGTTAAAAAATGACCAGTGCGTCTCTTATAGGCTGCAAGTCCTAAGTCATCTTTTAAAATACGCGACATGGTTCTGGGTGCTATCTTCATCTCCCGAGATAAAATCTTTTTGCTTTCGGACAGGATTTCTTCGAATTCTTTCCCTTACTGCTTTGACCACCTTTTTCGTACGAACACTACGTGGACGGCCAGATCTTTTTCTGCCACAAACGGAGGAGGTCTCATTGTACCTATTAATAGCCCGGTACACAAACATTTGATTAATACCAAGCGTATGGAGAGTTTTAAAAATTGCATTTGGCTCCATACCAACTTTGTGTAATGCAACCACAGCGAATCGGTTCTCTTTATCACCCCACCCCATTTTAATATTGCAAAATATTGTACAATGTATTGGCGCCAAAATTAGAAAACTCAATGAACAATCGTATAAAAATGACAGATTCCAAATTCAAATGTAATATCTTTCTTATTTTTAATTGTAACAGTATTTATGGTATTTTGAAAAATTGTCAAATCTGTGCCTTCGGTCACTTCCTCGGCCACCATGTTCACAAATGAAGGAATTTTCACTATCTCATTTCTGCATAATAAATAAACGTGCTATAAGATGTGTATTACAGTTTTAGAGTAGCTCATGTGATTTAAGTAATACAAAAAAAACAATTAAGTAATAATAATAAAGATTTATTTTTTTAAGTGAAAAAATTGCGTTGCTGTAAAAAAATCACCGTACCTAAAAAAGTTATGAAATATTGATATACTTACATTTTGGGATCTGCATTAAGGGGACAAGTTTTAAAAATTATGGGCAGCTAGGTTTACATACATTTTTTTTACACCAGACGCACTCGAAACTTAGAAAAAAAAATTACAGAAACACAATTTTTTTACTTTAAGATAAAAAAATAAAAACTACATAAAATACTTAAAACTGTAATACACATCCACGTTTATTAAAGAACATTATGCAGAAATCAGATAGTGAAAATTCCTTCATTTGTGAACACGGTGGCCGAGGAAGTGACCAAAGGTGGCAATTTTTTATAAAAAATTAAAATTGCGCATGCCCATCGATTCTGGGATTTGACAATTTTTTTATAGGCTCCACTGCATTTGGTAAGGCGCTCGTTCGAGGCATCACAATTTTATAGCGTAAAGGTGTCCGTCCACGTGTAAAACACTTTCACAAAATTGTCACTACGCAGATGCTTAGGTTTTTAGAAAAAAATCCTAAAGTTTCCGAAAATTCAGCATATTTACATAAAAAGTTGATATTTAAATTTTAGCTCCACAAAACACTATTACTCACAGTTTACCATAGATAATGTACGAATTTCTCTCCTAGGTTGTTCCGTTAACTTTCAGACAAAATGACAGCAGATTTTAATGGTTTTTATTATTAACATTGTAAGTTTTTACCTTGAATTCAATTTTAAATATCTGCTACCGTAACGAACTAATTAATAGATTAAAATAATTAATAGAATTAAAAATAATAAAGTTTAATTTTTACGCGAGATTGTTAGTAACGGAACGTAATTGAATGAAAGTGGCGCCAACCAACGTTTGATAGTTGTTAGTCAACCATTTAGACCCATTTGAGGAACTACTAAAAGTATTTGTATGTGTATAAAATAGAATAGGTAGTCTTTTATTATTTACGTAGTCGGGCCATAAGTTTTGTCACATAGGTAAAATTTAGAATGCAAGCCGAGGGAAATATTATGGGCATTCGAAATTTGAATATTTAAAGAAAATAAAACAGGGTTTCTGGAATTTTGTTCATTTTCGGAGTGAATGCGTAAAGAAGACACGAGTCGCAGTAATTGCATTGCATCGTTGCGGTCACGCGCCAACTGAGATTTTCAAACTGCTGAAAAATTTCAAAATTCCACTGAGATTTATTTATCGTACTATCAATGATTAAGGGAAGATTCAAGAATAGAAGATAAACAAAGGAACGGTCGACCTCGTACTGTTTGGACTCCAGCGGTCATCAAAGCAGTGAAGGCGCGAATCCTACGAAATCCTGTCCGAAAGCAAAAAATGTTGGCTCTGCAGTTGGGACTAAGCAGAACTACTGTTAAAAGGATGTTACAAGAAGACCTAGAAGGACTGTGCGTGCTTATAGAAAAAAACAGCACATCTTAACGCACGGCTGAAGAAAATCAGACTCGAAAGAAGCCGGGTTTTGTTAAGGCGGTACGCGGGAAAAAAATACCGCGAAATACTTTTTCAGACGAAAAAAATTTTAATGTTAAGAAGAGTTTCAACAAACAAAAAGTGTATGCACACTAGTGAAGAAGCGAGCAGACGTGTGCCACGTGTTCAGCGTGGTCATCACCCTTCGGCATTCATGGTTTGGCTTGGGGTGTCCTATTTGGGTCCAACGCAGGTGTTTTTTGTGAAAAAAGAGTGAAAACCAGTGCCGTTGTATATCAAAACACAGTCGTAACAAACATTGTGGAACCTCTTTCACAAACAATGTTCGAAAACAAGCACTGGGTATTCCAGCAGGATTCTGCGCCGGTCATAAGGCGAAAAGTACCCAAAACTAGCTCACAACCCGTGGAATCGACTTTATCAGGTATGAGGATTGGCCCTCATCCAGTCCAGACTTGAATCCCTTGGATTACAAAATATGGCAGCACTTGGAGGAGAAGGTCTGCGCTAACCCCCATCGCAACTTGGAGTCACTTAAATCATCCCTGATTAAAGCAGTCGCCGATATTGACATGAACGTCGTGCGTGCTTCGATTGATGACTGGCCTTGCAGATTGAAGGCTTGTATCGAAGCAACAGGAGGACATTTCGAATAATTTTAATGGGTTGTAAATCTGTATTTTATACCCTTTCATTTCATATATTTTGTTGTAGTACTCATTGTGTCAGTTATTTAACTTTCCATATGTGACAAAACTTATGACCAGACTACGTATAGTGTTGTCCTTATATATTTCCAAATTTTTGTCCCATAGTACTTCTCTGTCCTCTACTAAACTTATGAACGTTTCGTACTCAAAATTATAGTTTACTAAAAAGTTAAGTTTAGTAAGCGCGTGTACGTAAGCGGCCGGTAATGGAATAACAACTTATGATCAGCGTGGTGGTGATGGCGGGGACCGCGGTGTCGGCACGGTGGCGGCGCGGACGCGACTCGTGTACACAGTTCAGAGGCGCGGTGGCGGTGCCGTCTACACCAGCCCTTAACCTCCTGAGGGGACAGTATCCGTAGGTGGAAGTCAATCAGCACATTTTGAAATCGGAGCTCTGAAACCGGTAGACCTGGCGGGATGACTATTAAATCCACTGACCTATAAATCATAATAATATTAATGGACTTGAAAATGTTTGACTATAGAAAAAAATAAATTAAAAAAAAAAACCGACTGCGTAAAACGTGAACTTTAAAAAAGATGGAAACAAGATGACCTATTTGTCTAGATTTTTTTTAGTAATATGTCTTGTTTTGTGTTTTTACTATTTTGTCTCGATTTTTTTATAGTAATGTAAAACAAAAAAAGTAAATTTAAACAATCAAAAAGCCCGACTGCTTAAAAAGTAAACTTTAAAAAGATGGGAACAAGATGACCTATTTTGTCTCCAAACAATCTCATGCAGTCGGAGGCAATAGGTCTTTATTGTTAAAAGAAGATGCCTCCGACTGCATGAGATTGTTTCGAGACAAAATATGTAGGTCATCTTGTTCCCATCTTTTTAAAGTTCACTTTCTACGCGGTCGGGCTTAGAGTTCAGGAGCGCGCAAGCCCCACCACGACGTCAACGTAGATGTACGGCGCGGCGCCGGCGATAGAGTTATTATTATCATTTTCAGTGCGGAATAATTATGCTATTCTAGTCATTTCTAATCGGCCTTAGTGTTATTGTTACTATGTAATTAAATAGGTAGGTAAGTAATTTGCTAAACTGTGTTCTTTATTTCGACCAAACAGTTGTCTGCTAGGGCTTAATTAGCGCCCATGCCATGTAAAAAAAAATTGGGCCAACCAATTTTGTAAATATCAATATATTATATCGAGGGTTCACGGGCTATTTGTATTAAGCGACATCCTGGCCGATATTGAGTTATTATCATATCTACCTGCATTAAAAAGTGAAAAAAGTAAAAAACGGAGATAAACACTATTGATTATAAACCGTCGAAAGGCCACTTTTTCGTAAAAAATATTGATACTTTTTTACAAAGTTCTTTTTTCCGAATAATTAAACTTTGAAATGCTCTCCTGTAAAGTTCCAAACATGTCGCTTAATACAAATAGCCCGTGAAGCCTCGATATAATAAAAGTAAGTGTGGTGGTTCCGTTTGTCCACTCTGCAGCCTTTTAAAGATTATATGGTTTAGAAGCCCTTTATATACCCCAGCCATGAAGGTTTCGGTTTGGAGCTGCAGGCCTCTGGTTACGAGATTTATGTACCAAAAATATCTTTTGATAATTCAAATTTCCCGCACGTATCTTTTGACTATTCAAATTTCCTGCGTGTCTAGTTAATGTTTTAGCATGTAGAATTTTTTGGAGGGTTCGTGAATATTCCAAAATGTTCCAGAATGTTATCCGAATGTATGACAGCGCATCACTTCAGAACGGTTGCACCTATTTGGCTAATTCTTTCTGTTGTTGTGTTTGTAATTGTCAGGATAAGGTTTGTATGACAGATTATTTTTTGGAAAATTCACCGGAAAAGTCGGAAATTTGATTGTTATTTTTGTATGAAAACAGACAACACACAGCCTAAACTACAGCTGGTCGATTCTGTAAAAATCTCAACGTGAAAACTTGCGTGGAGTGAGCTGTCATTGTTATCCCCCTGATGCTAGGGATTGGCCAAGCATTTACATTTACAATCATAATCGAGATTTTAATAATATTTTATAACATTTACGTTTAAGCTAGCTACTAAAGAAAATGCGCATGGACATTGTTTGTTAATAATATTATGAACCCATTGACTGATTAAATACTCGCAATCTCGATGAATTTTGAAGAAGCTATTATTATCGATCGATTCGAGTAAAGACTGCGCGACGTTGTACAGCTCTGTTATTAACCAAACAAATCTACTCAATAAGAGACTGAGCGTGCGATGTTTGTGTTTTTGCAGTCATTTAAATAATATTAATAACCTGGGACATTATTCACGTACAGTGAGGTGAGCGTGGAGTGAATCAATCCCTAGCATCTGGTGGAATGACGGCACACTTCAAGCTCACTTCACCTAAGTTTTTACGGTAAGATTTTTACAGAATAGACCGGCTGATCCCAAACTATATACTGTTTTTTTTTTTTTAAATACATACTTATATAAATCACTACACCCAGACTCAGAACAAACAGACATGTTTTTGCACACAAATGTTTGTCCTGGATGGGTATCGAACCCACGACCTGCGGCATGATAGGTGGTATCTTAACCAACCACGCCAATTGGCCTGTCAAATAAAAAGACGTGCTGTTATTAGTACTATCTAATATTTTATTGTAGATACCTACATACCTTACCCAGTCGTTGCCATTAATAAAATAATATTTAACAAATCATCATCACACTATTACAAAATTCAACAGTTCAACTGACTTTCGTTGTTCGCGCTCATCGCCTCACTTCGGCCCGGGTGGTTGCTATGGCTACGAGAATTGGGTGAAGTGATAAATTCAGGACACTTGCGCATCGCACTCACTTCACTTCGGCGCGGTTAGTTGCTATGGCTACGAGAATCGGGTGAAGTGATTCGATCACTCCGCGCTTTCAGAATCTGGTGAAGTGATAAAAGATCACGCCACGCTTGCGCGTTACGTCATTAATATAATATACAGTTTTTTTTTTTTTTTTACTGGAAATATTCAAAAGCGCGTCAAACAAATTTTTGAGCTTCAAACGATTAAAACCTATTTTCAACTAATGCGCCTCTTTTTAATTTTTGGTCTTTTTAAAAACTTTCTGAACATTTAAAGTTGGTCAGCCGAAAATTCCTATTGCTCTTCAAATCTAATCTGAGACCTGCTAATAATTTCCAAATAGCTCACGGTTATGTAGTTTGAACATTGTTTAGTGCTAGCTAGGTTATGGTTTTACCACCTTTAAATTCAAATCCGAGATGGCGGCTGCGAAAATTTTAAATTATCCGTCATGGTGTCGTTTTCATGGTTTTTGAGGGTGCTAAAGCCAGGTCAGGTAAAACTGAAAATCCAAGATGGCGGCTGCGAAAACAACGAAAATGAGGTTATTTGTCATTGGTGTAGTTTTAATGGTTTTTGAGGGTGCTAAAGCCGACAGTCAGTGGGCTTAGCATGACCGATTGTCTATCTCTACGAAGAGTAGACAACGGCGCTCAAAATTTGTACAAAAAAACTGGGGATAGTGGACTTAGTATGACACAAAGTGATATTTCGTTTCTCCGTTTTAGACATCGCACCGTAGAAATCTCGTAGATCTTTGTCTAGGTCCTTTTTTGTTTAAACTATTTCGGAAGAAAATTGTCTAGGGTAGTGAAGACAATTTGATTTTATAATCGCCATGCTAAAGACAGTAGAAAACTTTCTACTCGACGGCTGCAATTGCAAAGTATACACGGTTATCTACAAAATCATTTCTTTTTTCTCTTCTTTTGCTTATATCTCGAAAACGGTGTCTATCGTGTCCTATCGCAAAAATAATGAAAATTTTGCCCCCCTTTACAATACCTGTAAACCCATAAAGCTCTACATGTAGGTAATAATTTTTCATATTTTCGTCGTACTGTCTACACGGTAACGTCATTTTTGTCTCCTCTTCCGTACTCTACGGTTCTCGTGCTAAGCCTGCTGGTCAAAATGAAAATCCAAGATGGCGGCTGTGACATTTTCATCTTTTCATCATGGGTGTCGTTTTCATGGTTTTAGAGGGTGCTAAAGCCGATAGTGAGGTCAAAATAATAATCCAAGATGGCGACTGCGTAATAATGACCCTATTTTCGTTACCACGAAAACCATGAAAATTATACCCATGACAAATAATTTGAAAAATTTTGACCGTCATCGACTAGACACTTAAATACTAGTTTTGAAATAATATAATATGATCACTAGAATAGCATAAAAAAATATTATTAAAATCTGGGTTATGATTGCAGAAATGTGCTTGATCCATTACCTAGCATCAGCTGGGGTGACACTGACAGCTCACTTCACTTAAATTTTACGGTGAAATGGTTACAGAATAGCATTGCTAGAGATAGACATGAAATCACCCGGGCGACGCCGGGTACAAACAGCTAGTAAATAATATTATCAAGTTAAAAGCGATCGAATAATTTTGATAATACATACTTTCCTAGGTAGGTATGAAGATGTCGGTCATTCATTACTGGATCAAAGAAAATTTGTTATCAATTTGCGATCAAAACCTAATTTCTTGTGAACCTAGGTAGGAACTAC
This sequence comes from Dicycla oo, assembly GCA_948252095.1. Lineage (NCBI taxonomy): Eukaryota > Metazoa > Arthropoda > Insecta > Lepidoptera > Noctuidae > Dicycla > Dicycla oo. The sequence goes on from OX411714.1 coordinate 24,010,742, forward strand.
CAATTAAAAACGTAAAACATTAATTGATATCAATTATAATTATTACGAAAATTCGGTATCTATCGTATCTACCTACAACTATTCGGAAAATGAGAAATAAAGTGGGTACCTAAATTGCTATTCATAGATCGTTGAGTCAGTAATTTACAGTGAGGCCGTTGACCTCCGCCATCTGTCTTTTCGACTGCATCACGTATGTTGTGCAAACTTTAATAATACATAATTGTAAAGATTATGTTTTATGAACCTAAAGATCCATCTCCCATCTATTACTGTACGAGTAACATGCAAATTTGCTATTTGGCAACTGAATCGTTTATCTCATTTTCCGGTCTAGGACCTAGCATACCTACATAAACACCATGCCTAGCTATAAAAATCGAGCTGAAATATTTCAGTTTCTCTCCCCACGTTTAAAACAACTTCGAGAAAGCCGAGGTGAGGGGACAAACTCGCGCATGCAATCAATACGGACCCCACCCAGATGCTTTCGTATCGAGGTTGCGCGCGCAATATTATCCCAATGCGTATTTATTATTCGCGACAAATAATTTTGTAAAGCTAAATAAATTACTGTTGGTAAAGTAAGGAATAAAGATATCAAGTTGAGACATAGTAGAGTAGCATGATTTTAATTTTACGACTTGCTATTTATTAAGGTTACCTACTCTGGTGGTGAGCAGTTACTTTTATGAGTTTTTAAAATTACCTACAGCTCAGTTTATGCAATAAGTACCTTAAAAAAGTAATTCAATCAAGTTTTCCGAGGCGTTTAGTTTCCGCGGCTCGTGCACGAGCGCCGACCAGCGGCGCAAGAGCCGACCACGATGAGTTCAAGGCGAGCGCGCGCGGTCAGGTTCGAGGACACGGCGCGGCGGGCGGCGGCGGCCCCTTGCGGCGCCTCCACATCTCCCCACCATAATACCCACCATCTACTCTGCTGAAACTTACAGGGGCTGAATATTAATCGACGAAAAGTGCATGATATCCGTATCATACTTATATACAGGGTGGGTCTCATCATTAAAACATTCATAAAAGAAAAGGTGAACGAGCTGCTAGTCTAGTGCAAACGACGTATTATTTTTTGACTTAATTCTAAACTCAAGTGTACCAACAGTCCACTGTCTATTCGTTTAGAACTAAGTTAGTTTATTGTAGGTACCTACCTATTTTGTTATACATAGCTGCTGAGCCATTTCCATTTGGCAACTAAGCATTAGACAATCTAGAAATGAGATTATCAAGTAGATTTGTAGGATTCAATATCGTCGACACATTTTACTTAATTGATACGGAAACTGCTATGGAAAAAACCGGCCAAGTGCGTGTCGGACTACGCTCAATGAAGGGTTCCGTAGTTGGGATGAATTTATCCCAAGAACAAACTTAACATTGCAGTTGAAATACATGTTCTTCTGTACATTCCAACTGCAAATGTAAGTGTGTACGCAGAATATTGAGAGATTATCGTATTATTTTAAAACCATAGAATTCTTGATAAGTTTACCTGTAATCTATAGTATAAAACTACTTTCAGTATTTTTTTTTTTCAAAATTTTAGGCTCAGTAGTTTCGGAGATAGGGGGCGGCGGGGGAATAGTCACGTTACGTATATTTTCTTAAATAATTTAAAACAATTTATTTTAAAAAAATATTTGAGACCCTCACAGTTAGCCCTTTCGTTTGACATGTCACACGGTATAGTTTACAAAACTTTTTATTTTCTTATTTGCCCCCCAAAATTGACCCCGTATTCAAAATTCATTTATTTACGTTAGTCGTCCGTGTTTAGGTCACAAATTCATACGTGAACCAAATTTCAATTTAATCGGTCCATTAAATTCGGTGCAAATTGGCTGTGACTGACGGACAGACAGACACACGAGTGATCCTATATGGGTTCCATTTTGGCCTTTTGAGGTACGGAACCTTATAAACCTAACACATTAATACCTACCTACGATATTTATACACTACCGTCTACGTCTACCTAACCAATGCAAAAACTTTTATAGGTACATACTACCTATGTATTTTTCGAAGTTATATTCATATAGCACGTTGTCATTCGTTCGTGCGCATGACGAACTCGAGAAATATTAAATTTTGAGTTCATGGTCCTTAATGAAATAATGACACGACGTCAGTGTTCGCTGTGCTATTTATTGAATGGACATATTATTCGACTCCAACCAAACCAAATTACCTTGTTGAATTTTATTTGATATTTTGCACTGACCACGTTGTCTGTTGAATATTTTTGACTCCTAAATAAATTAATGTATTCTTCCTACCTCCTAGCAACTCAAAACAAAAATGCTTGCGTAAACTTCTAAGGGGAGCGGCGCGGCGCGGCGGCGGGCGCTCGGCGTAGTTGCAATGTATCAGGGGTTGATTCAACCCTCTTTCGATCCTATATTGCTATCTCTTTTTCTCACCCCATTTGTACCCTTCCCTTTTCTGCCTTCGGAGTAAGGTGTGTCCAATTTTCGATCCCGTTATCCTGTTTGGGCGGGAAAAGTTGGTGCTTCGGTAGGTACGACTTTTGGGACATGGAATAATGAATAATCCACGAACTGTGTGTGACTATAATGAGGAGCTCCGGAACAAAAGCCGATAAATCCACTGTATGCCCAATTCAACACTTTTTTTAATCTTACCTACATATTTGAAAGCCCTTGCTACAAGCCAAATTGACGTTAAAAATTAGTTTAACAAACAATAATCATTCCTACGTAGGTTAATCATTCTTTTGTATTTCCTGTAAAAATACGAAAAGTGGAATTATCTTCCACTTTTCGTATTTTTACTTTTGTTCCGGAGCTCCTCAATTGCCACAACAATATTGTCATATTTTTACTAAAGCCTGTTTAGAATTTGTTTTGTTGATGAACAAGTCGTTAACTTACCGAAGTCCTGCCGAATTGAATTATGAATGAACTGAATTAAGTAGGTATGGTTTGTTGATACGGCATGTCCGCTTATCAGTCACTGCACTCGTTCATATGTATTTAGCTGACGTGTTGATGAAATAAGCTCATAACATAATAATTTAAAAGTGTGTAAGGAACAAATGCAATCTTCAGAGAGTATCCTGTTTAGTATTAGATAGAAGCTAGTTATTTCAACGGGTAAGCATTTTTAGGGTTCCGTACCTCAAAAGGAAAAAACGGAACCCTTACAGGATCACTCATGTCTCTGTCTGTCCGTCTGTCACAGCCAATTTGCTCCGAAACTAATGGACTGATTAAGTTGAAATATGGTACATTTATGAATTTTTGTGACCCAAACACGGACGTGTAACGTAAATAAATGAATTTTGAATATAGGGGGTAAATAAGAAAATTAAAAAAAAGTTTGGCAAACTGTAGCGTGTGACATATCAAATGAAAGGGCTTACTGTGAGGGTTTCAAATTATTTTTTTTTCTAATTTTAAAATAAATTGTTTTAAAGTTATTTAAGAAAATTGACGAAAATTGACCATTCCACCTTCTTATCTCCAAAACTACTGTACCTAAAATTTTGAAAAAATATAGAAAATAATTCTAAACCTATAGATTAAAGGAAAACTTAAGAAGTCTGTGGTCTTAAAATAGCATGGTAAATCTCAATATTGTGCGTACAAACTTACATTAGCAGTTGGAATATATGGAGAACATGTTTCTCAACTATAATGTTAAGTTTGTTCCTGGGATAAATTCATCCTAACTACGGAACCCTTCATTGTGCGTAGTCCGACACGCACTTGGCCGGCTTTTTTTTAATAATGGTGGATAGCTAGATGTCACTTGAAGAACACTTCAGTTCAATGTCATTTATTTGCAATCGCTATTATTGTTTCCTTATGATTTTTTGCGATGTCAAGAATACGGCTAATAAATTCCTAAAACCTCTGTCAAAATCGGTTCATAATACATTTAGATAAAGCAGTAAGACTTGTTTTTATCAAGGACTTTAGTTAGTAAAGTATCTAGTTGCAGTCTTAATATTTACTACATTCTCTGTAGGCATTGAATATAACTAAAATGTTCATTATAAAATAATAATACCTAATTTAAGCAATCATTAATTTGATCAAAAGAAGATGAAAGTTATAGGTAACTATTACACACAACATGTATATACAATTTAATGGATCACGGACAGAATAACAGCATACCAGAACAAGTTATTTATAGAGACGAGTACAAAAAACTTCGTCCCGAATGTTGGAAGCCTTCTGAGTGGTTCCGTTCGTTAGTTTTTATACACGTCAGTTTGTACCTAAACGACCCAGTCCGACTACTCGAACCCTCGTCCAAAACATTGTGGGTTGGTGTAGGTCTTCATAAAAAAAGGATGGAATGGGATATAGAAATGTTTTTAGCTCAAGTCGCCTCATATGATAATGCGTCGATTTAGATAATTTAATTATTCAAATATGCGCAGCTAAAGCAATGTCCTGCCACGGCTGCCATTTACACGTAACAAAGGAGTATTTAAAAATTACTGTTTCATTATAGTGTAAACAAGACAGTTGTACTCCGTCGCTGTTGGGAGTATCGCCGCATACCTGACAAAAACAGGTTTCTGTACTACGTAGTGGTTTCATTATACGGCCTATCCCGTCTTACTGTCTCACTCGGCTCATGCATGATACAAACTGAATTCTATAAGAAATTGGCGCGAAATCCAATACTATGTTTACAAAAAAACTATGTCGGTCATTTAAATACATAGATCTTCATTATGTATGATATTATTTAAATGTCATGACGGCGATGTGTCACGTCTACAATAATGAACTATTTTTGTTTCAGTGGTGCTCAGACATGGATTTATATATCACAGATTCGCTCCAGGATATGCTGGACATGGATATAAAAAATGAGATAGCCACGGACCTTAGCAGTATGACAGATTTTGCTGTAAGTCTATTGTTCTTTAGTTACTTAATTATCAATTTAGTAATTTATCATCATCATTCCATATTTTACCATAGTTTTTTTTCTTTTCAGGACACTTTAGGATCACACTTTTCGGAGTTACCTCCTTTATTAGACATGGACACCGATAATTCTGCAACTTGGCTTAATAACAGTTCTAGTTTTGTTCATAACCTGGACTTGTATGGGTCGGAGGCAAACGCAGTAATGGTTAATCCAAATTCTGTAATGCCTTCCACGTTTGTAGAAACTCCTGTAAAAAGCATAGTGAAAGAGGAAGCCTCGAACTTATTGCTAACATCGGCGGCAGCAACCGACGATTTAAGTAATAATAGCATATCACTTCCGAGTCCCAAAGAAGAAAAGAGTCACTTAACCTTTTCGCCCAATGCAATAAAAGTATCAAAAGTACAGGAACCAGAAGAACCAAAAATCAAGAAAAGCAAGGAAATGGAAGAAGCCACACAAATGGTGATTTATGTAAGGAAACAAGAGAAAAATGTCGTAAAGGACTTGTTAAAGGACTTGGACAAATCTAAAGTATCAAGTTTATCTACTCCAACACTCAGAATAAAAAGTCAATCAGAATTAATAAAAGTAAATAGCAAAAGCTGTTCAATTTTAAATACAAGCCAAAAAGTTGCGCACTCATTAGGAACGAAAACAATAATATCTGGTAATATACACATACTGGACCCTCAACAAATTAACAATACTAGAACAATTTTAGCTAATGGTAACAAAAACCAGGCAACAATATTAATTGATAATTCGTCGTTAAATAACAATAGGCAAATAATTAAAACTACAGTAAGTGGAGGTTTTACGTTAGATGCTAGCCATACGAAGTATATAAATGCTACTAGCAAAAGTAATGTTGGAGAGTTTCCTAAGCCGGCGTACTCTTATTCATGTTTAATAGCAATGGCGCTAAAAAATTCAAGAACAGGTAGCTTACCTGTATCAGAGATTTACAACTTCATGTGGTAAGTCTAATTCTATTGGGAGTAAGAATAATGAATAATACCATTTTTATTTTTTAATAATAAAGTCCTTTTTATTTTCAGCCAGCATTTCCCTTATTTCAAAACTGCACCAAATGGTTGGAAAAATTCAGTCAGGCATAATCTTAGTTTAAACAAATGTTTTGAAAAGATTGAAAAACCATCAACAAATGGAAGTCAAAGGAAAGGTAAACTATCTGCTTTTATTTTTAGTACTTATGTTGGCAGTTTAATCCAACGCCCAATATTTAAAAAACTAATGCTGTTATAACAGCTTATTACGGGCTGCAAAGCTCTACGAATGACGTCCAGCGCGGCTTCCAAACCGAGGTTGACCGGCCGCATCTTTTACCTACTGCCAACAAATCTCGTAAAGCACCTACCAAAGCCAGAACAGTACCTTTAGAAAAAATACAAATTGCAATGTAAACTATAATTTTGTATCACTTTTTCTTTGCAGGTTGTCTATGGGCTATGAATCCCTCAAAAGTAGGAAAAATGGATGAAGAAGTGCAAAAATGGTCACGGAAAGATCCACAAGCTATCAAGAAGGCGATGGTTTATCCAGGTACAGTTACATTTTAGTATCTTTTATTCTTTTTCTATAGTGTCAGTTTGTGTCAATTTCTTTTCGGTTAAATTTTAAAATAAACACTGTCACACGGCTTACAGTCCTTATTTCAATATTCTGAGGCGAAACAGTGCAAAGATGTCGATGGACGTCGACCATCAACCCAGCAGAAATTATGATCTTGATGATCATAATTTTTGCTAATCACAACCCAGCCTATCGTAGTGCACTGCTGGACAAAGGCGTCTCTCAATTGCGCCACAGCATCCGGGTTTTAGCCTTCTGCCGCCTTTTAATGGTGGTCGGGCCACCTAGCGAGGTATGCTACAGTAGGCAAGAAATTGGGGGTGTGCAGTATGGAATCCTGTTACGCACTGCGTATCCCCACTTTTTTGTCAACTTGCGTGGCGAAGACTGTACGCTTGTTGATACGCCGTTTGCACTTGATTGTACTCGTCTATCGGTCCTCCGTCAGACGTTGCTAACATTGCAATAATATTTTACAGAAAACTTAGAGGCTCTAGAAAGGGGTGAAATGAAATACAGCGGCGTAAGTGGCGAAACTGACGCAGACGATGACGCCGATGTTGACGCTGACCCAGAACTGGACGCAGACGTTGAATTGGACCCCGAAGTCAAGGAAGAAGTTGAAGAGGAAGAGGCTATTATTGAACAGGTGAGTTGTCTCTTACTTTGTTATCTTCTTCTCTTGTATTGGCTGGCACGAATGTGGAAGTCACTCACGCCATGGTAAATATATACAGGGTTATTGGTAAAACACCAATAACCTCATAAGGGGTCATTGTACTCATCCTTAAGAGGTTGTGTTTTACCAATAACCCTGTATTATCGTCGTAGTCGGGATAGTGATACTGGGGCCTCGGACGCACATACGTATCAGCACTTGATCACTTGCACAGGCTCTTTTATTGCACCCTATCCAATTTGTAAGGCGTATTTAGAGAATACAATGCCTCCCGGGATTGTTGTCCCGGACCGTTTTCTGTATCCTAATTGCGTAACACACTATCAATTGGAATCGGTTTCACATTGACAGTTCAACAACATTCAATGCGTTATTTACGTTGTTGAGCAGACTTTTTCGAACATATAAAGCAATGGATTAGCAATTTGCTTCAAAATGATTCAGATTCCAATCGATAGTGTGTTAGGTACGCAATTTGGGTGCTGGTCCCGAAAATCCCGTGATTAGATGGATCCAATCCCAGGATTTTCGGGATCGTGTATTTTTTAAATCACTTTTATTTTACACTAGCTTCTGCCCGCGCGGATGTCGGAAAATGTCCCACGGAAACGTAGTACCGGGATTAAAAGTACCCATGTGTTAATCCAGGTTATAAACGCTGCATCAAGCGAGTCCCGCCGTCGATCACGTCGCGTTGCTACGAGACTGCTTGAATTTATTTTCTCGCGCGTAGTTTTAAGATGATTCCTAAGATATTCATTTAAATTGTATGGTGTGAAGGGCTGTTATAATGTGTATGAAATGCTTAAGGTAACTAACATATTTCATTTGATAATGATTAATACTGTATCCGCTTTCGCAAATGCCACATTATATGTGGTCATTTTGTTAGAAGTCTGAATGGGTATCCTTAAAAGATAGACATATGTCATCGTGGACTATAATTTCTCGATTTAATTGGACTAAATTAAGTAAAAAATAATGTTTAATGCATGCTAATTTAGGATGATAAGGGCAGGCGAATGGTAATTGCAATGCTTGTAAAAGGCTGCTAAGTTGTAAGTACTAACATAACACCAACATTGTACACTTAGTTCACAATACACTTTTTGACTTTGATTTTTATGTAGACCTATAGAAGAGAAACAATCCTGCCATACATTATTTTGTTATATTTCAAACGGATTAGCCAGCGTTTTCAATTAAAGCTCCCAGACGGCATGATTTTTTCCGACATCTTCACTATATTTTAACCAATTTACACAAAACTTAATGAATTATACACCTATACCAGGAATCACTCTGTTGATAGATAAATCCGTTCAGTTGTTTTTGAGATCATCGCGGACATACATACATAGAGACAGACAGACGCGGCGGGGGACTTTGGTTTATAATATTAGTGATTGCTTCGAGACTTCCCTTTTTTTTCAAATTAGTTTAAGGTGATTCTCCAACATAACAACTAGGGGATTCACCTCATTTTTGTGTATGTAAAGTTGATTTTCGCTTTGGTAAAAGTAGTTAATGAATAAGTTGTTTTTATTTGTTGGAAATCTCTTTATCAGTATATTTTATAAAGGGTTCGGGACTATTGATTACATAACATTATAAACGCTTTTTAATGTCTCATAATCACATATTTTTAAATTCGTCTTCTATCCTATACAAAATATGATTTTGGTTTTGAACAGCAAACACACATAAGCAACAAATATTAGATTGGGATACCTACGGTGAGTTGCATGAAACCAACATTAGTTTAACGGAGACTTTAAATTCATGCCATCCCTTATTGTATCAAAAAGAAAGCGACTGTTGGTTTCGTGCAACTCACCGTTAGAGATATTAGCAACACTAATAATAATTACAGGGACCGGCCGGATACTCGTTGAAAGGGTTTGTGAAGGGGTTTTTTTAAGCGCATCAAAAAAAAACCCTATGATACATGTTACACCTTCGACCGGGTGTAGTTAACCCGTTACGAACGGGTTACCCTTTCAACACCCTGTAACACGGTAACAGGGTAAGCCATTCCAACTCAAAACATTGTAATATGCACTGTTTACAATCGATATTAGTTTGAAAATTGCATAACCACGACCGCACGTGACATCGTACCGCACCCGGCGGTCCGCCAATCTTGCGTGTACCGACTTGCCGAGCGACTTGTAAACATGGAAAAATAACTATTGTCTATATGATCTTATAGTCATGAAGTGAGTCTGAACATGTCTGTTTGTTCTGAGTCTGGGTGTAATTATCTATATAAGTATGTATTTACAACAAAAAAAAAGTAGTGTATGTAGTATCCTGGGACATAACCACACACGGTCGTCTGATCCCAAACTAAGCAGAGCTTGTACTATGGAAACCAGATAACTGATATGCTACATACACTACTTTTTATTTGTAAATATAAGGTTGGCGGATAAGTCTTGCACCAAGATATAAGACTTAATGAATTTATTGATAACTTTGTTATTTACAATAATTAATCAGTAATGTAATCCCCAAATAACTGTTACTTTGGCCCAGAATTCCGGAGGCTGTGCAGAAAAGAAATTGTCCACTGCCATTTTGAGGTCTTCGTAGTTTTGAAATTTTTTTTCACGCAAATAAAGCTTTAGTGGTCGGAACAAGTGATAGTCGGATGGCGCGAGATCCGGTGAGTACGGTGGGTGGGCAACCGGGTGCCATCCAAGCTCTACGATTTTTTGTCGAGTCTCCGAAGCGACATGAGGTTGCGCATTATCGTGGAGTAAGTGAACATTTACACGTCTCGGTCGTTTTTCTCTTATTGCGTCAGCCAGTTTCTGAAGCTGTTCAGTATAAATGGAAGTCGTAATCGTCCTTCTCGCAGGGAGAAGCTCGTAATAGAGTGGGCCCTTCGCATCCCACCAAACGGAGAGAAGATGCTTGCGTGAGTGACGAAGGAAGCCAGACGGCTTGCCATGTGTTGTTATCATTGAGAATCTAGCTCTCATCGCCGGTCAATAGATCTACAAGAAACTCTTTCCGATGTGGCTTTTTCAGCCACATCGGAAAGAGTTTCTTGTGAAAGAGCGAAGAAGCGATTCACAAATACTAACTCTGACTTGACGATGACTGTCAGTTAGTTGATATGGAATCCATCATGCAATTACTTTACGATAGCCGAGTTTGTGTATGAGCCTCGACGGTCGAATGATGACAGCCAAGAGTCTCTGCCAAATCACGCGTATTTATTTCTGGATTAGCCTTTAAACAGCGAAGTAATTCCTCATCGTCGAAGGTGAATGGTTGCCCAGATCGCTCGTGAACTTCAAGAGTTATATCTCCTGATGCAAAGCGTAAAAGATGATCGTTTGAAGTTGATGTTCACTAATCATTTTCACAAACTAACCTAATCCTCACTAGCGTGCCTTTATATACCCTTGATGTGATAGCTTCGAAACCCTTCTGCAATATTCTTACGTATCCCAGATCAATACTAAATATTCCGGAAAATTCTAGTAATTTACAATTTCTTGTGCAATATTTTTCCGCCAACCTGATACATACTTATATAGATAATTACACCCAGACTCAGGACAAACAGATATGTTCATGCACACAAATGTTTGTCCTGGATGGGAATCTAACCCACGACCTGCGGCGTGATAGGTGGTATCTTAACCAACCACGCCAGCTGGCCTGTCACATTGTATCAATTAAGTGTACTTCTAGTCAGTGCACAACCCTTAATAACTCAGATGACCACTTTTAATTTCCAGTTTCAATTGATTACTGATTTACAAGGACTATAATGGATTTGGGGTCCTATTTTTTATTTTTAAATCCCGTGTTTTTCTCGGGATCCCGAGATCGAGCATCAAATATCCCGCAATCCCGGGATTGAAAAATACTTACGGGGATTAATACTCTAGGCTTCCGGTTTTAAAACGCTATGTTTGTGACTATTAAATGCCATTCCTAGCATGCAGAAAATATGCATATCGACGCCTCTCACGCATAAGGTCGTAAGGCCAAAAACATATTTTTTTCAGGAGAGTAGTAAACAAAAACAACACAACATCAATAATATTTTTAACATTCAAAACTGAGAGACTTCGTTCGTGTCAGAAAGAGAAAGATAGAGTGCGCACGGCGGAATGCGAACGCATCGACGTTTCCGCCGCACGCACTCGTATCTTTCTCGCTCTAGCAAATGACAATCCTGAGAGATAGAAAACGATAGAGGATGAAAAAATGCGATTCCGTGCTGACAGATGTGGCTTGACCCTCATACGACGCCGGTACTGCGTGCTGATTGGCCGGCCGCCGTCCAATAGATCGGAGCGCATCGTCGGAACTATCAGCACGATTTTATGCGCGGGAGCGTTTAAATGTTAAGACTATTAGCAATTCAAAAACTCATTATTTATAAAATATAATTAAAATTTGGATTTCGGGAATATGTAAAACTGTTCAGCAGGGTTCTAATGGCACAAAAAAACGATTTTTGTAAAAAATAATGTTCCGACTTTTTGCGTGGGAGGCATCGATATGCACTATTATTTTTTTAATATTTCTTTAAACGTCAGCCCCAACAAAGTCCAAAATAAATATACTGGTCATATCAACGTGTTTTTAGTTTTGCGGCCAAAGACCTCACTAGCGAATTGTAGAAACAGGTGCACCGGAATGTCATATCTTTATCGTCTTTTTTATTTTTGCCCAAACCTCTGTTTAAATAATGACTGTGGTGATAAATATATTATCTTGTTTTTGTGTCAATTAACCAACTTTTAATGATTTGGGTAGGAGGTGTCTGATCAGGAGTTGGAAGTTGAAGAAGTGGTGGAAGGGACAGGCATGGTTGGAGGCACATACCGATTGCTTGCTACAGGGCCATCATCACTTACCTCATACATAACCGACGTGGAATCTGGCGAAGAAATCAGTGATATTGAAGTGAGTAAATGTGATAGTTACATAACTTTATATATCTTGATTGTTACTATTTTTAAGTTTTGTTTTTCTCATCATCTGTACTTTCAAGATCAATAAACAATTTATTTATTTATTTTATTTATTTATACTCAAATGTTTACAACACTAAGTTATTTAATACATTAGGCGCGGCAGACGCACATGCGCGTTTTCGGACGTTCACCAGGTGCTTGACGGCGCGTATGCGCGTCCATACAATTTACATAACTTTCTTCGAGTGCGGCGCGCCGCACCTGTGCGTTCGTTGTGCATCTCTATTGTTTCGAAAACATCGTAAAATAAGGGTCGGTAAGGGTGTAGCATAAAGAAGCGTTTGCATAAAGAATTAAGCAGATAATGTGTTAAGAAACTAAAGGCCATGTGATGGGGATTCCCACCAGCAAATTAACCTTAGGCTTTAAACACATTCTCTCGCACTCGAAGAAAGTTATGTAAACGCGCATGTGCGTCTGCCGCGCCTAATGTATTAAAGCCAAGGTTATAAATGTGGAAGTTGGTATTTACATACCAACTTCCACATTTCTAATTTCAAAAATGATGAACTTCCATACAAACTTTCATCCCCTTTAGGAGATGAATTTTCGAAAATCCTTCCTTGGTGCTCACCTTCATTATGTAAAATTATAGTTGTTCCTGTTATGACCCAGCGGTTTAGGCTGTGCGTTGTATGTCAGTGCAGTGAATGTATGGATTTAAGAATTTTTAGCAGAGAATATTCTTTTGTTTTTCAGATACTGGATCAATCGTATGAAGAAATCGACATTGACGTTACAAAACCTGTGAAATTAGACTTGTCTATGACGGAAAATTATACAAGTAAGTTACGAATTGTTGTTTATTTTAGTAAATATTTTATGTGACTTCCATGCACCATTTGCTTCATGTGGAAAACCCAACGCCATGTAATGAACTGTGGGTTACAAAGAGCAACTGTGGGTCCTCAGTTTGAATAGTTATTTACAATTACTATTTTTTTTTCCATACAACACATCTTTCCTTTCCATACAACCGCCGAAAGTAGTAACTTTAAGATAAATATTATTATTTATTAATTTTTGTTTCTTTCAGTACATCAAACAAAACGGGCAAAGACAAGCTTCATCTATCAACCTGTGACAACTCAGACGCACACTAGTAGAAGAAAAACGCCACTCGTCAACCGAGTCGCATTAATATAAGCGAAATTCCTAAACAACCTAAAAGACTTGTATTCTTAGAAAATTGTGATCATAATGTTATGGGGTCAACGATAGTACATAGCGTGATTGTTCCATTGTTAGGTAACTTAGATTACGTTTAATAATGCGAATTGTAATGATTAGCTGTGAATGTGTCTCAGAGTGCTGAATGTTTGTATTATTGTATCAGATTCGATCGTGATAGTCTGTACCAGATAAGTGTATTTACGTGTTTTTTACAAAAACGGAACACTTGTTACATATCTTACACTGTAAACTAATATTATTTGTTAAGCGAAAACCTGAAAGAAGATGCGCCCTGACTTTGATATGTACTTATGTCACCATCAGTTGCTGTAGATTTGTATTGATTTCGTTTGAAGAACTGACATTGAATATTGCCTGATAGCGTTTAAAACAAGATGTTGTAGAAAAATTTTGTTTAGCTTAGCAAGTTACTTAAGGTACGAAATATTTCATATAAAGGAACTGACTAGTTTTTTTTTTTTTATCATGATGGAAGAACGTTTTTCCATTCGGAGACTTGACAATGTTTTCTTTTATTGTTAGTTCGTTTGTATGGACTGAAGTACGAAAAGCTGTTTAAAATAGGAAAGTACACATGAAATGATGTCTCAATCTAGCAGCAAAGGCTATAGCGGGTATGTGAAGTTCCCACCGCTGATATATGTAAATATTGTCTGTTACTTATGTATTTTATTTGCATATTATTTGTTGTCAGTGGCAGCTTTTTTTTCAGAATTTATTACATCAGTTGATTAATGCTGCCGTAAGTAGATTACAGCTAACCATAAAAATAATTTCAAAACATTTTTATACATCTTTTAAATAAGATATTTCGGATCGTATTCAGGCAAGGACTTAGCTACAAACCTAGCTACTAAGTGGCAGAAATATTTTATTTATATAAAAGTACATAACAAATACCTTTTGTTTTTATGTATATTGTCTTTTTAGCTGACTTCGACAACACACTATGCTCCACAACTTATTTTTAGTTGCTTTACGTTGTACCTGTTATAGATAACCTTGTCTAATTTTAATTTTGTACTGTAGAAACTTACCACTTTCATTTTTATTGTTGCGATTCGTAAGATGTGCAATTTCAGTGGATAATACAGGTGTCTATGTAATTGGTTATTCCAACATCAATACAAAACGCATAGATTTGGAGAAAAAATATGTGAATCAAACATTTGTTAATGAATTTGATATGTTCCCTTAACAGCAATTTGTTACATCATCCAGAATTTAATAAATTGTTGTTGACGAAACATCCTGAATACATTACGAAAAACACATATGTACTTTAAAGTGTGTAATGGATAAAACGATGTATTGGATGGATGGACTTGGTCTTTGTAGTTGGTTGTGTTAGTGGATCTCTCGAATGTAGTAAATGAAATTGTGAGTTTAGAATTAATTAATTAGTTGTAAGTATGAACGTCACTAGAGCATGAATCGTAAAGCTTCATTCTAGATTTCAAAATTAAAATTAATTTGAATTCTTATTGTCATTCTTATATTTTTGTCCGTCGAAATATTACAATGAAACATAATTAACCTTAAAAATCGATTTGACACCATGCCGAGACCGGCAGGACATGCTCACATAGCCTCAGTTGTGTTCTAGTAGACTAATGCTTGCGAACTTGGTCTGCGGATAGTAATGAGCAGATAGATTTACAGACAAACAATATGTTAAATGATATTACCCGTTAAATATATTTACGATATTTAACATAATAACGAGTAATTTATCAAAATACAGCGTACAAATAAATTAGCTAGCAAAACTACGCAGACGTGATGGGTATTGATATCTAAACACGACAAAATAAAAAAGATTTGACAATTTTTGTGGGGTCAGTGACCGCTGGTATTGTTGTAACTTGACAGGTGAGTTGATAAAATCTATTGTATCGTGTTGAGATATCGATACCTACCCATTAAGTGAAGTTTACTAAAAAACTTGTGTTCATTTTCAAACTGATATTTTAAGTGATTAGGCTAGTTTTATCATGTTTAGATATCGATACCCATCATTTCTGCACAGTTTCTTGCACCCTGTATATTCAAATATAGCCCAATTATTATAGTTTAGATGATACTGTGATATGGAGCAATATTGAAATCAGTACTATGGAAATTAATTATATTTATCACAAATTATTATAAAACTCAAGTTTAGCTATGTTTGTAGACTTATCTGCAGTTAGTATAATGTACGAGGCGAAGGCAAAACTACGTTCAATTCACAAACAAGTAAACAGAATAGCACCAAAAGATAGGAGGACAGTGTAGCGTTTTATCATAATGCAGTAAGTAGCTTAATCCTAACTAATATTATAAATGCTAAAGTGAGTTTGTTTTTTGTAACGCTAAATCGGCTGAACGGATTTATATGAAATTTGGCACGTGGGTAGCACGTTCTGTGCGGCCGACGCGCATGCGCGATTTTCGAACGTTCACCATGTGCTACCGGCGCATATGCGTGTCCATACAATTTATATAACTTCCTTCGAATGCGGCGCGCCGCACCTGTGGGTTTTTTGTGCATCTCTATTGTTCTTGGCGTAATTGTTTTATGACTCATAAAAACTGGAAAATTTTCAAACACACATAAGCGTCTCGCCGCACTTGGGATAAGTTTGTAACGGCGCACATATGTGCCCAGCCGCACTGGGTAGAGTTTCTTCAATCGCGCATGCGCGCTCATAGCAGCACACGAAGTATTTTTTGGGCGCGCATGAGCGTTTGCCGCACAGGGTTTAGTGTATCATAAAGCAGCACTTGGAGCAAGTTCGCCAAATAATTCAGCAGTGAATGTGGTAGACTATGACCTGGATTAACAAAGGATACTTTTTATCCCGGTAGTACGTTCCAGTGGGATAATTACGGACTTCCACACGGGCGAAGCCGCGGTCAAAAGCTAGTATATATAATAAAACGAAGTTACGTTTTCCTATCTATATTGTTTCACGCGAGACGGGTATCTCACGTCGCCTATCATTGCTTGAGGTCAATATAGGGTTGCTACTTTTGGTGATCTATTTACCAAACGCTTGTTTTCGTATTGATTAGACAATTCAGAAAAATTGTTTACAGCTAAAGCCGTATGCCAGTACTATGTAGTGACCCTAAGATGGTTATTCCGATGTACCTAAATAATGTTTTTAAATCAATAGTTTTAATGTAGGTAGGTATAGATTACATTATAAAACTACATAAACGGAAACACCATGAAAGAATCCTCAATAAATGCGTTTAAATTAGGTGCTCTATGTATACTTAGACACAACAGTGCAATTGTATAAATATTTCTATTATAGCGCGTTTTGATATCTCCTGCTGTAATTCGATAGTGTAATGATGCGTGTGAATCTAATGAAATAAATCAATCGTGTTTATAAATTGTATTTGTAGATGCCATTAATATTTGGTACCTATAGTTGATAATTATATTGACTGCAGCCACGCTTTAGAAACTAATGCGAATATTCAAAACCAAAATAATTAAATAACCCACATTGTAAGTCTTTCAACAATTTGTCACTAGCCAAGAATTAGCTGTAATTTTGTACAATACAAAATAGTTAATGTATTTTTCCACTGCCAGTATTGCAACATCCAACTAATAAGCATTTAGAATAAGTGTAGCCATTAGTTTAGCTGTTAGTACATACACATAAGAAAACCTAGATGAAGTGAACGATTTTTCATAACATTTTTGTAATAAAATTCAATGAGTACCTATGTTCAGTTGTTTTTTATTAATCCTACTTGTTGCAGCCATTAGATGTATAAGTTACACCAAGTTAGTAGGATACTGTATTTACACAGGTAGACGCTAATAGCTGCATGTGCGGTGACAACAGCGCATGCGTTCTTCAAATACATAGGTACTTCGAGAATATAATGTTATATTCTTGAAGAGTAGGTAGCGCCAAAAAGCATCAAACTAATCGGCTGAAGCTGTCTTAGGGTTCCGTCACCAAATAGCAAAAACGGAACCCTTATAATTTCACCATGTCCGGATGTCATACAGCCAATTTACTCGGAGCTATTAGATGTGCATAACTCCAGACGTCCGTGACTACCGTAAGACCACCAACACCAATCGATTCCATGTTTCGTAAACAATTGGTACTAATTAGTACTCGGAACAACAAAATTTGTACCTTAGGAGTTTTCGAGAAAATCGACTTTGAAGGTCGTTGTTCGGTAGTCACGCTCCCTTCAGCAGGACCACCATGAGCGCCGAAAAAGGGAGCATGCTGCAGCTATTCTAAGTATACAAATACCTAATTTGTACCCATAACTGTGATTCATTCCGTAAAAAAAAAACTTACATGCTTGTAGTACTAATTATTTATGAAAGTCTTCAAAGTATATTTTATTTTTACATATGAAACGGTTAACACAGACAATACGTAACATAAAATAGCATCACCCCTATATCCCCGAA
The DNA here is from genome assembly GCA_948252095.1 of Dicycla oo. Lineage (NCBI taxonomy): Eukaryota > Metazoa > Arthropoda > Insecta > Lepidoptera > Noctuidae > Dicycla > Dicycla oo. The sequence goes on from OX411714.1 coordinate 24,028,593, forward strand.
GGAGTAGGCAGAGGTTTATAATACTCCCACGCTTAGACAACTATAAAATCAGTTTTAAATCTTTACATACAACCAAAATAACAAATTGTTTAGTCTTCTAATGAGTCTGACAACAAGTGAAAGTAATTCCAATGATTTAGTCTTCTAATAAGTCATTCATTCTCCTGCCCTTGTCCCAATTGGGGTCGGCATGAATAGGTGATTAAATGATTTGCAAAATCGCGAATAATGCCAACTATGGACTACATTCATACGGCATACGTGGTGATTTACTCCGACGGTTCTCTTCATATGTCACGAACAGAACTCAAAAGGTCGTAGTTAGTCTGCTACAACTATAAATGTAACTTCTGGTGTACCTCAGGGTTCGATTCTAGGACCCCTTTTATTTATTTTATTCATAAACGACATTGACATTTGTTTTCGAAATTCTAAAGTCCTGCTCTATGCTGACGATCTCAAAATTTATAGGCCCATAAAAAAATTTGCAAGACATCAGATTATTACAGGAAGATCTGGATCGCTTCCGTGAATATTGCAGGTACAATAAATTGCAACTGAGTCTTTCTAAATGCTGCTGTATCAGTTTCACGAAGAATAAGAATGTTCTCAAGCACCAATATAGGTACTTTAGATAATACTAAACTATCAAGGGTATCCCTTATTCGTGATCTTGGTATTCTCCTCGACGATAAACTTCACCTTGATGCCCACATTAACAAAGTTGTAAATAATGCCTATCGGATTTACGGTTTTGTGATGAGATCTGCGAAGGAATTTGTGCGACCCTCTACCTATTTATATCTGTATAAGTCTCTGATCAGATCACAGCTCGAGTACGCAGTGCCAGTGTGGAATCCCTTTTACAATAAGTATTCCGAACGTATTGAAAAGGTTAAAAAAAAAATCCTAAAAGCCATGCATTACCGTTGCTTTTACATAGTTTTATCATGTGTATCAGAATGGCTGGTTGCCTGTGGCTTTGGTCTATGAGAGTTGATTAGAAAATTGCTACATAATTGCTTATATTTGCTACATTTAATAAATAATTGCTACATACTATATATATTTAGAAATAACATTTTTTTTTTTGTACAGCCATCCTGACGTTTGGTTGGCTGGTCGCCTCCTAGTTTAAAGCCAAGCATGCAGAGTTTCCCGAAATGTATTGCGTCAATAATTGCTACATATTTGCTTCATTTATCTAATTTAGTTGTATCTTCAAACATATATTAAATAAAGGATGTAGCAATTATTTTAATTATCCCAAGGAAAAGTGCCTGATAAAACAATAAAGGCAAATACTTAGTTATGTTGAATCGGTTTAATCGTTTAGGCTCTGGCAACAGCGTAAGTAATGCGATTCTTGTGTTAAAAAAAAAAATGTACCAACCCTCAATAATCCAATAATTATCATTATAACAATTATTCTTAGTCATTGCTAGTGCAGATATCGTATTGGAATCACAGTCTAGGCTTATTTAATTTTATTCGACAATTTAAATAGATCTATGTTATTATAAGGAACAAGTACCTACGTATAGAATCAATTTTTAATTCGTGTTTTGGGTAACTATTATATAATCTGTGGTTTTGGTGTTTGTGACGATGAAGAGGGGAGGAAAGTTCGTTGTGCCACTCGAAGAGCAAAAAAAGGTTTTCTTGCAATACAAAAAGTATTTTTCAAGTAAGTCAGATTTACCAGCATCTACTGATCCACTGTTTAGTGAAATTAGTACTGCCTTAGACAATAAGATTACGAAACAGGCACTGTACCTTTCGGTGAAGAAAAATTTTTATTTTTTTTTAGCCCAAATGATAATATTTGCTGTGAAGAACCAAGCCCAATTACTTTTTATAAATGTGATAATAGAGAAGAAAAAAAATGCAAAGACGTGAACAACAAATTGCTTGGAAAAACAGTCATTTATGATTTTTTTATTGATACGTATCAATGGGAGCATCTGCAACCATTAGCTAAACGCATAAAATTAAATAAAGGATCTGAGTCTGTTTTTAGAATGAGAAATCTTTTGCCTAAACATCAGTGGGCCCATCAATTGCGTGAAAAAATTTGGGAGGTCCATCCAATAGCACACACTTGGACATTTAAACAGTATTCTATTTCTATGAACACCAATATAACGTGCATCGGATCTTGTAAACAATGTGAAGCTGGTGCGAAAGTTATTAGCTGGCCTTCGGATAAAATAGCTCTGTGCAAATGCATAATAACAAATTACGACGAAAATTTCATTTATCCTCCAATAAAAAAAATAAAACTATCACCTGTAAAACGAACTGAAATAGCTGAAGAACTTAAACATGTATCCGCTATTTCATATCGTAACTCAATGGCAAATTTAGTTGTTAATTCCGATGAGCCTGAACCTACTCATTTACCAACAACAGGGTGCTTACGTCAAAATAAAACACGAACATAAGAGTAGCTCACTTTTTCATCGAAACCAAATACTTTCATTATGGCTAGTGACCCAAATATCGCCTTACAAAGAAGCTATTAAACATATCTCAGTGTATCCATTTTATATTTATTATTGGGACCCTTGCCAAGATCAATATTGCAATGAATTTAAAAAAGCTGCTAAATTGTTTGTTAGTATAGACGCCACCGGTAGCATTTTCAAACCATTTGGCCCTTTAAATAATGTCACAATCACCAAACACATTTTGTTTTATGTATGTGTCATGAAAACATATGAAGGTCACAGTAGTATCCCACTTACCCAAATGGTATCAGAAAGCCAGTCTATGGACACTATATACAAATGGCTGGAAGCATGGCACGTGAGCAATCCAAAACCAGACGAAATCATCGTCGATGAGTCATCCGCGCTGATTGGTGCTTGCGTAAAAGCATTTACGAAACATAACTCTACTAAAGAATATGTTACAGAATCTTACAGAAAACTGGAGGAAGACGAAAAAAGTGACGATTGCTACATTAGAATAGACACTAGTCATTTTGTTAAAATCATTTTCAATTTAACTTGTTTTAAACATGTCGACAACAGAGTAAACTTCTTTTATATTAAATGTCTGTTAGCGTTGAAGGAATGCGTAAATTTTGAAAAAGCCAAAGAAATTTTGAAAGATATTATTACAGTTTGTTTGAATGAACACGACAGCATTAATAAATCCAATACTCCTTCTAGGTGTGAGTTGGCTAAGAGTCGATTAAAGACATTGAATCAGTTTCAGACTTTGGATACAGAGATAGCGATTCAGGATAGTAATAAAATAAATGATCTGCCTAAAGCTGTGGAAAAATCAGTGTTTGAAAATAAAACCAATACCAAATTAAGTGAAGAGAACAGATTTTTTAAATGGTTTACCACAAAAATTGAAACACAAAAATTACTCGTAACACTAGATACTGAAGATATAGGCAGTCATGACAATTTGTACCATTATCCTGCTTTTATAGGAATTTTATCACGTTTACTGACTTTGTTTCCTTTGTGGTCAAACGTAATGAAGAATATTTATGATTCCGATATTGAGGCACCTACTTCTTCAAATGTTGAATCATATTTTAAAACTATAAAAAGACTGCTATTACATATAAGCACCAAATCTCACAGACTTTGAACAGATGAATTCATTATGAAACATTTAGAATTCTTAAAAGGAGAGATTAAAGTTGCACCGAGAATATCGTTACTGCCGAATCTTACTGTACAAAGAAATACTGAAGCAGATTTTCCTAAGAAGGAAATAAAACGGGATTCCATAACATCTACGCGGAAAAGTAAATTACAGTCTAAGGAGCCTAAGGAAGAGTTTACTGCTGATTCTATTTTTGCTGAGGACCCTACCTTCATCGAAAACTGGAAAGGGAAAGGGAAAGGAAATGTTACTATAAAAAGAAAAACTTTGAAGCCAGTTATTTTTTTGTCTAACGGAATCAGGCTACAAATTGGTAAAAAATATATTATATTGAGAAATACTTGCGCGATTGATTCGGTATGTCAGGCTTTAGCTATAGCATATATCGATGGCTATCGTATAAGTCAAACAATACATGAGAGTGAAAATTTATTCTGTAAACTTGTCAAACTCATGAGTGGAAGAGATACAGAAGAAGTATACAAAATAAGATCTGAAATGGCGCAAGTCTATTTTTCAAAAGTTGAACAAGAATCTTCTGTGGAAGTGAGATGTGAGTGCAATGTAAATAATATATTTGAACGCATTTTAATAGATTGTATATACAGTGCAGCTGAAAGTGAACATTGTACAGAATCAGATTGTGAAATCAATAGAGTTCAGCGTAAGATACCTGTTCTACACGTTGATATAAATTCAACCATTAATGATTTACAAGAAGCCGCAAATACTTTAATTAATTCTCAAGAACTTACAGAATGCCGGCGTAGTAAATGTAAAGGTGTTAAATCATTTAGTGTATCTTTACGAGATCTTATTGCATTTGAATTTCATTCCAATCAATTCATTTCAATAGATGATACACCAACATCTCTTTTTTTACAAGGATCAGAGTTTGATTTACTGTCTATAATAGAATTCGAGCCCCCAGTATTTGAAACACTAATTGGTCACTACAAAGCTCATTGCAGACGAAATTCAGAATGGAAATGTTACGATGACCAATCGAAAAAAGTTACGAAGAGTAAAAAGAAGCTAATACCACATTGTATAATATATGCGAAAAAATAATATGGAAATTAAGTAAATTAATAGTTGAATATTTTTTAAGTAAATTGTAATATTATTAAAATGAATCTTATGAACGACCCGACGTTTTTATTTACGATATCCTTTTAATGTGCTTCCACTTGCCACCACTTCCACTTACCTACTCATAACATAAAGTAGCAATAATAGCCTCCTAAAGTAGCAATACCGTTGACTGAAGACACACTGCAACTATTTGCCTTTATTGTTTTATCAGGCACTTTTCCTTGGGATAATTAAAATAATTGTTACATCCTTTATTTAACATATGTTTGAAGATACAACTAAATTAGATAAATGAAGCAAATATGTAGCAATTATTGACGCAATACATTTCGGGAAACTCTGCATGCTTGGCTTTAAACTAGGAGGCGACCAGCCAACCAAACGTCAGGATGGCTGTACAAAAAAAATATGTTATTTCTAAATATGTATAGTATGTAGCAATTATTTATTAAATGTAGCAAATATAAGCAATTATGTAGCAATTTTCTAATCAACTCTCATAGACCAAAGCCACAGGCAACCAGCCATTCTGACACACATGTTTTATCTTATGACGATTTGCTTAAGAAGTATAAATTACTTGGTCTAAATTCAAGACGCACTCTCCTAGAGACTGTATTTTTGTTTGATTTGTGTAGCAAGGTATACGACTGTATTGATATCCGTAATAAAATAAGTTACATAGTTCCTAGAACGACAGTATGCCGCGGGGTGCACGCACGGCCGCTGTTTGCAGTTACCTCTTGTCGCAGGTATGCGGGCACCTCTGCGTCGACTTACTAATAATTACAACAAGCAATTCCATCATATCGATATGTTTGCACTTTCTGCTGATAGATTCAGAAATATGGTACTCAAAACACTTAGTCACTAGTAATTTTAACTATTAAGATTTGCATGCCTTTATTGCTTTCTTTGTTTGCTTTTATTTTTGTTTTACTATCTATTACGTAAGTAAAATGTTTTATTTTCTTAACTTGAAGTTTATTATTGTAGTTTGTAGGTTTTAATAGCTGATCGCGACGATAGGTCGTGGTGGAGTAAAATGAACGATAGCGGACTGTATTAACAAGTATAATGTATAATGAAAAAGAATATAAAATACAACGGTCGGTTAAAACAATATGTAAACAAGATTATTAGGTATGAAAATTAAGACGCGCATGCGCAGCCGTGTATAAAGGAGATCCACAGCTGACTGTCGTGGCGTGTGGCGCGGGGCCCGCGCTCGGCCGTCGTTGGCCGGCTGACTCCCCGCTGTCCCCGCACCCCTCGTTCACTGCCGCCAGCGCGCGGCGATGTTGAGCGGAGCGCGAGCCGTCTCAACATACTCCCCCCGTTGAAGAGTCTTCAACAGAAGAAACCGGCAGCGGGCAGATGGTGTTGAAGGCGCGCCGGATGACACCCTTTCTTGTGAGAACGTCGGCGACCCTCGCGACGCCGTCTCTGCCTGGGAGAATGTGTGTGATGCGTCCTAAAAGCCACATAAGAGGAGGTAAGTTTTTTTTCCTTTATGATGACCAGTGTTCCTTCCTTGAGCTCGCCAGACGACCGGCACCATTTTGTTCTCTCCTGTAACCACAGAACATACTCGTGTGAGAAGCGAGCCCAGAAATGTTGCTTCAAGTATTCGATACGGCGAAATCTTTGGAGGCTGTTGACGTTGGCGTTCTGGATCTGTGGATGAGGCAGCATAATTAGAGAACGACCAATAAGGAAGTGTGCCGGGGTTAAAGGAGCGAGGTCGGAAGGGTCATTGGACAGTGGAGTTAAGGGCCTTGAGTTTAAAATAGCCTCAACTTGAATTAAACAAGTAGCCATTTCCTCAAAGGTAAGGTTTGTTAAACCCAAAATGCGTCGTAGATGATGCGTGGTGGATTTAACTGCAGACTCCCATAGGCCTCCGAAGTGTGGAGTATACGCAGGTATAAATGAAAAGTTTATGCCAGGGTCGATGTTGTTGAAGTTTAAGTCTTGCGAAAGCAGCCTGGCCAACTCATTGAAAGCACCGACAAAGGTGGTACCGTTGTCGGAAAATATGTTACGGGGTTTTCCCCGTCGAGCAATAAAGCGGTTTAGTGCAGCTAAGAAAGCTTCTTTTGTAAGGTCCGACACAAGCTCGAGGTGGATGGCTCTCGTAGCTAGGCACACAAACACACAAATGAAGCATTTGACGAGCCTACATCCCCTACCTTTCCGGTCAGCTATCATGATGGGACCGGCGTAGTCTACCCCTGTGTCTAAAAAAGGAAACTCCAAATGTAGACGCTGCTCTGGGAGATTACCCATGATAGGCTGAATTGTGTTGGCCTTGATTTTACAACATTTTACGCATTGGTGTGTGATCTTTTTGGCCAAGTTCCTACCCCCAATAGGATAGTAGTGGTGACGAACAGTGGCTAATAAAAGTTGTGGCCCAGCATGTAAAAGGCGTACATGAAACATGTTGAATAAGAGAATGCAAATTATATTAGAACCAGATAATAGAATTGGATGCTTAATGTTATAATCATAAAATGAATTGTTTAATCTTCCTCCAACACGAATTAGATTAGAAAGAGTATCAAAGAAAGGTGACAAAGATAATAGCTTGTTCTTTGCTGGTAACTGTTTACCTGATTTAAGTAAGTGATACTCTTCCGGGAAAGATTCCGTTTGACTAAATCTCAACAATAAGTTTAAAGAATGATTAAGTTCAGTAGAAGTTAGTGAACCAGACTCACATGACTTTTTATTACATTTAAATATGAATCGCATGACATATGCCGTCACACGTTGTAATGTGCTAAAGTTTGATAATTTTGAAAATAACGCAGTAATAGGACCTTCAACAATGTGATTAGAAACATGACAAGAGGAGACTGTTTCCGGTAAACTAGAACTATTTTGATTTGATTCAGGGAACTGAGGCCATGAAGACATATCTTTGCTAAGAAATTGTGGTCCTGACCACCATAATGAAGACGACAACAGCCTGTCAGTTCTAAGTCCACGCGAAGCGAGGTCTGCGGGGTTTTCAGCTGACGGAACATAGTGCCAAGCCTTTTCTCCTACAGTTTCCTGAATTTCAGACACACGATGACGAACGAATGTCTTTAGTTGTGTTGGTGAAGTAGACAACCATCCTAAGACGATGGTGGAATCACACCAAAAATGGACTTCATCAAAATGTAATGTAATTGACTGACGAACCTTTGAGTACAACCGTGAACCCAACAACGCACCACACAGCTCGAGCCGCGGTATGGTTGTGGATTTGATTGGAGCTACCTTGCTTTTAGCGGTAAGGAGATGTACGGTAACCTCGCCGTCACTCGAAACACTGCGAACATAAACACACGCTCCATAAGCTTTTTCGGAAGCGTCAGTAAATATGTGCAGCTGCAGACGGGACGCAGATTCACATAACACCCACCGAGGTATCTTGAACTCGTTTAAAAGGTTCAGGCTATTTTGAAAGTCACTACCCAAACGACGTTCAAGAGATAGGAATCGCTGCTTAACCATCATGTATGAATCACCCAATACATCCAGTGACTCTTTGAAGGGAATACTTACCACAAATCGCCCATCAGAGTTACGATATGTGGTATCTATGAAATGTTGTTCACATGATCTCTCTTCACCAGAGCGGTTATGTATAGACGACACAGAATCTAACTCCCAAAACCGATCTAAATCTACTTGCAAGTTATTATTGTGCATACAAACATGTGAAGAGGAATCAGATTGATGATATGCACCCGAAATGAGCCAACCTAATTTTGACTCAAGCAAAGTGGGCTTATGAGTACCTAATGCGATACGGCCAGTGCCTATGATACCCCAAAAGACTTCCGCACCAACAAGGATGTCGATTGATGACGGAACATAATAAGTGGGGTCGGCAAGACGCACGTTCGTAGGTATACGTATATTGCTAGTATCAACAAAAGTATTAGGAACTGATGCTGATACTTTCGGCAATACGAGGCAGCCAATGTTCAGTTCGTACTCACTATCATCAATTGATTTTAATGACACTGAGCACCCCTGAGTACAACTAGAAACATGATAGTTTATACCTGTTACCTTGGACTTGGTAATGTAGGTAGGAATATGTAGCTTACGAACAAAGTCCTCCGAGATGAAATTTGATGTACTTCCACTGTCCAGCAAGACTCGTGCTGTATGATGGTTACCGTCAGCGCCGGTCACCCTCACGAGCGCTGTGGAAAGTAAAATTACTCGAGATGTAAACGATTGACTAGCTGATAATGCAGTGTTGTGTGCACTAGGAAGAACATTATCACTATCAATATGTAATAAAGTGTTGAGTTTTTGACGACAATATTTACAATGACCTAATTTGCATTTGGAGATATCATGACCTGGACGAAGACAATTCATGCACACCTTTGAACCCTGAGCCTTTGTAATACGAGCCTGTACCGAGAGACTTTTAAACTGCTCGCATGCAAAAATAAAATGATCCTGACGACACATGGGACATGACAATGGTTTTAACGACTTATCAGGTACCACAGTACTGCTCTTAGATTTGGTCGCAGGTGTGGTGTGTTCATTCTTAGCTGTTGCTATAGGCTTAGACTCCTCAAGTATCTCCAGTAAGTCAGCTCTGCTACTGATGAAGGTAGTGAACGCTGATAATGTAGGAGGTTCGGAAAAAGTGTTTCTGTGCTCTTCCCACTGACGATTTGTAACGTGGTCGAGCTTACTGGTCATTATGTATATGATAAGCACATCAACGAAAGCGTTTTGAACTGGTTGATCAAGGGTTGCCAAAGCCCTAAGATTTTTATTTGTTGTGTCAATTATGTAACGTAGTGACTTACTTGACTCTCTATCTATAGGCTGAACGTTAAAGAGTGCTTGCACATGATTGTTGACAAGCAATCTTTTGTTGTCATACCTCTCACAGAGTAACTTCCAGGCAGCGTCGTAGTTTTCTGACCTGAAGTCAAGGTTATCAACAACAAGAGAAGCACTACCCTTTAAGGAAGCACGCAGATAGTGTAACTTATTTATTTTATCCAAGGATGTGTTGTTGTGTACTATAGAAACAAAAGTATCTCTAAACTCGAGCCAATCATGATAGCTACCTGAAAACTTGGGTAAGTCAATTTTGGGTAACCGAATTGAATTGTGTTTGTGTGTACTAGTAATACAAGAATCCACCTCGCTTGCGGAGTCCCCCTTAAGAAGCTTTCTTGCGCCGGTGATCAGCTGGCGTGCAGAAGCCACCAAATCGTAGTACAGCTTTTCAAACTCTTCGCGTTCCGCATATTGCTCGCTGGGGTCATCCACCAACGACTCCAATTCATCCTGTAATGCGTCATATTTCTCATAAAGGCTTTCAAAAATAATAAGTCGGTATTCGATTTCGACGACTTGTACCTCACTCAACTTTTCGCAAGACTTAGAAATATTTAGATAAGAATTAAACTGCGTAAGCTTGGCTTTAATTGAAGCTCGCTTCTTAATAAAAATTTTAATGTCAGCCATGACAATGAAAATTTAGCAGCTGCAGTAAGAAAGAGAGGGTAAAAAGAAGAGAGAAAAAAAAGAAAAAAGAGATACTATTCAATTAATGTTAAGCGAAAATTACTGATATAAAACGATTAGCAATAAGTTGCGCAGTAGGCACGAGAGCTATAAGCAGCACGATATGAGATTGCTATTACAAAAGCGCTAGGCGTTTCCGATCGAATCTGCTGAGTAACGGTAAGCGAATGATGCAATGTTTTCTTTACACAAAAACAACGCATGCGCAGCCGTGTATAAAGGAGATCCACAGCTGACTGTCGTGGCGTGTGGCGCGGGGCCCGCGCTCGGCCGTCGTTGGCCGGCTGACTCCCCGCTGTCCCCGCACCCCTCGTTCACTGCCGCCAGCGCGCGGCGATGTTGAGCGGAGCGCGAGCCGTCTCAACAATAGCATGGTTTGTAAAGATTATTTTTATGTGTATTCCGTGGAAAATGTTGTTGGTTACACATTTGGCCGTATCTTTTTGGACTTCTTCCTACATAATGTAATGTGTCACTGCTTGTTTTCTCTAATAAATAAAATACAATATCACCTTTTTCTGATAAGTAAGCTAATATGTTGAATAGTTGTGCTATTAGTTCTAAGAAATGTTTTTGACGATAATAAATTGTCATTAGCACTTCTTGTAAAACTCTAATGAGGGTAGTTAACTAATTATCGACGTTTCGCAATAAAAGGGGTTAAAATTTTGCTTTATAATTTAGATTGTTCACAACTGTGTAAATCACTAAATCTTTGCTGTGCGACTAAAAAATCTTAGAATGGAAAGTTTAATCATCAATTTATGACTTGTTTGTTCTTCTAAAAAGTGAGAGTAGGTACCTACTTCAATTAATCATGAAGTATTGTTTGGTGCAGTTGTATTGCGCGTAGGCGATTGCCTTTCTGCCGAAGATCGAGTAACTCTCAAAGAATTTTGTCGGAGACTCACATGAGCTGCTTTGCATAGGTGGCAGATATCCAACCGATTCTTTGATAATTTCAGAAGATTGTACGGAAATTGTCTGCAAGCAAATATTGATTGGCTAAGTTGTGTGCAATCTTTAGTTAATCAAGAACGAACTGTTTCTCACACAGTCTCTCAAGAACCGTCGACATCATCGTCCGTTGCAAAATGACAAAAAGGTCCCGAAAACTATTCGAAGATCTGGGAAGCAAACAGAAAAAGAGAAGATCTGATTATCATACAGGCGAAGATTCCCGTGAATTGGCATATGCAGCTGCAGCTAGTGATGGGCATATACCCGGTAAAAACCCAGAGTTTGGTTAAATACCCATTTTTAATTTATACCGGGTAAAAATTTAATCAGTTTAAGCTAATTATTGTATTTTTTAATAGATACCTACTTTGACATACAGAATTTTATAATTTATTTTATTTGAGACCGTCGTCGACGTCGTTGACGTCGTCGTCGGGCATACAGTGCTATATGCCCATAAAAACATTAAATTGTTTAAAAAATACAGTGATATCCACAATATAAATACTAGGAACAAACACAAATTTGTTGTACCTCCAACAAGGCTCAAGAAAATAGGTGGGTCATTCAGGTGTCAATGTATACGCTTTTATAATAAACTTCCAAACCACGTTCAAGATCTGAGCCTTAATAAATTCAAATCATTCATTAAACGCAAGTTGTGTCAGAAAGCTTTTTATACCGTTAAAGATTATATTGAGGACAAAAAGGCATGGGATTGAACTGCTCCAAATTTTATTTTATATTATTTTTATTTTTGCATACTGAATGTTGACATGAATATTTACTTTGTAAGTATTATATTATTTTACTTTATTGTGAATGTGAAGACTATGTAGGTCATTGCTTTTTTTTTGTTTGTTTTATTTTTTCTCTCAGTTATTTTTAATCATGGTCTGGCAGTTTGAGTAATCTATGCGGCCTACCCCAATGTCCTTTCTTTGGTATTGTTCGTCGAATCGTTGAGCTCCTTAAGTTCTGAGTTGAGCTGCGCGATTACTGACAAATGCGTGCACTGACTGGACAGGTCCTCTCAATCTGTGTGGTTCTTTCCTCAAAAGACCATTTCAGACACCAATCTACATGGTCTTCACATGAAGTGACCAAGATTATGTCTGGACTTTATAAGAGACTGTGACCTCTGAGTTTGTTTCGGCCTTTCTTCTCAGAGTAGTCAGATAGGAAACGCCGACCTCATCTAGTTTAAAAAAAAAATATTGGCTTGTAAAAGTGTTTGTACAAACCTACTTATTATACAGAAATAAAAATCATTTATCATTTATCATTTATAGCACTGTAACACGACTAGAAAAAAAAGAACTTCTTTTTTAGTTGTCACACAGTGCCAAAAGTACCTACTGAATTAATAGAGAGGTTTAGTTAAGTTTAGTATTATTGTGTTGATTATAATCAAGTGGAGATTGGTAATTTAATGATGACGACTAACACTAATCCTACAAAATAACTTAAGTAATTGTGATATGTTAGGTAAAAAAGGGTTAAGACAGTGTTGATTATGATGTGTTAATGTTTTTTCTTTATTTATTTAAGATGGGTTTGCTCTTGACACTAGTCTAGGTCGGAGGCGACATTGACAGAGTCGAAAGATAGAGTGAGCTTACCAGAAATAGCCTGTTCACTCTCACTTTGAAGAGATTAGGGTTGTATGCGTTCGGAAACACAGACACAGTTACTTAGTGAGTTCCACTATTTTGCTGTGCGCATTATAAAATACATTTGGAAACGCTTAGTGCGAATTGGTGGAATAGCAACTAGGAAGGGATGGTAGAAGGCGGCCGGTGGAATGAAGTCGTGGAGTTCTTGAGCACACTCACCGAAGTACAATCTGTAAAAGACCGACAAGCAGGCAACCTTGCAGCGATGAGCCAAGCTATGAAGCTTGGCATCCACCAGTTTTACGTCGCCATTGAGCCTCTTAGCTCTGCGTTCCACCGAGTCAAGCGCGGCTAGGTGGTACTTAACTGATCCATACCAAAGGTGGCTGCAATACTCCATGCAGGATCGGACTTGAGCTTTGTAAAGAGTTAAAAGCTGTCCAGGCGAACAGAATCGCTTCAACGTATTTAGGATGCCTAGTTTCTTGGCCGCAGTTTGGGCTTTCTAATCGATGGTGGCGCCAAAGTTGTGACCAGATGTCAACTTCATGCCTAGGAGCTCAAGTCGATCAGTTACAGGAACAGATGTACCCCGAAAAGTAGGAGTTTGGGCGAAACGACTCTTTTTAGCGGTAAAAAGACACGCCTGCGTTTTGGTGGCGTTAAAAGAGACCAGATTATCATCACCCCACTGGGAGACAAAGCTTAAGGTCAAATCTGTCCGCTCTACTATGGCCTCTCTCAAGGAACGAACTTCGGCCCCGCTGGTTTTTGCGCTGGACAAGTATCTCTCGGAAACTGTACTGTCACCTGCGTACTCAACAATACCAGGCTGAAGCAGGTCAGACCCCCGAGGAACTCCGGCATCAATAGCCATAAGGTCAGAGGAGCGCCCGTCAACGACTACTCTGATCGACCGTTCACTAAGGAAATCTGATATCCAGCTACAAAAATCAGCTGGGATGCCATAAGCAAGAAGCTTGCTGAGAAGAGCAGTGTGCCAGACCCAGTCAAAGGCCTTCGAGATGTCAAGCGATACAGCAAGTGCTTCGCCGTGTTTCTCGATGGCTTCGCCACAGCAGTGCGTGACATACACAAGAAGATCGTCAGTTGACCGTCCCCGGCGAAAGCCATATTGACGGTCACTGAGGATGTCATTGTCATCAAGGTAGGTCAGCAGCTTATTGTTCAGTACCATTTCCATAACCTTGCACAGAATGGAGGTAATGGCAATCGGATGGTAATGGGCAGGGTCTGCACGGTCGCTCTTTTTGGGCACTGGTTGTACATTTGCAAGCTTCCAGGATTTCGGCACTGTTTTTTTTTTCAAGAGAGCGGCGGAACAAACTTGTCAACACAGGAGACAGTTCAGGCGCACACTGCCTCAACACTCTCGCTGGAATGCCGTCAGCAATGATGTTCCTAAAATTAAAGGAATTATGAAGACTTGATTTATACACTACAGGGTTCTCGGGGGAGCCTGGATCGTCTCAACGCTTATGTATAGGTACATCAGCGGTGAGACGACCCGGACTGCCAGGCACTTCTTCTCTTGCAACCGAGCGGGTGGGCAGGTTGCGGATAGCCCAACTCCGGGGGCGGGATCGGCGGATAACATCGACCCCGCGCCCGGAGCATCTCGTTAGAGATCCCGGACAAGAGAAGTTCCCGAAGGCCAAAACCCAGGCTTAGGGTAACCTATGAACCTTTTCCCATGTATCCATGATCCAAATAAGCCGTTTCCTTCCTATCCTTATTATCCCGTAGATCGTAAATCCCAGGCCAATTCCCAGACCTGGGTAACCTTTCAAAACCCTGGACCTTATCCACAAGACATCTTCCCTCCCATCCCTATATCCCGTCGTTCCCAGAGGAGGGGCAACCTCCATTCCAAAAAAGCCCACCACCTATTACCATGAAGCAGCAGGACAAAGTTTTTACCCAGGTGGGTCCCGGCCAAGCCGGGGAATCCCACATCGCTTCGGCGGTCAGCCCCCAACGTAATCTGGGGGGGGCACCCCACTGCAAATTGGTGCCGCGCTCTTCAGCGCGGCCGGCTGCTGAACAAGCGCCAACAACCCAGGCTGCTGAACAAGCGCCAATAACCCAGACCACGGCTGCGACTACCGCGCCAATAGACCCTACTCCGGCTGCGACTCACGCGCCGTCCACGAGCCTCTGGCAACAGAGTATCGTGAGGAAGAGTGTAACATATAACCCTGACAATGACCAAGACCAAGCACCCATTACGAGCCTGGACAGCGAGCTTCGCACGTTGGCATCCCAACGTGAGAGGATCGAGGTCAGGCTAGACGACCTAACACACGCACAGAATGGGTCGGGGAAGAAGGACGAGCCTGGCAGCTCTACCACGCTCCCGACTGATGAAGTACGCCTGCTGCGACAAAAGCGCGAAAAAATCAGGGCCCGGGAGAGAGAATTAGGCGACCAAAAGCGCAAAATCTGCGTAGGCACTAGGCGGCGCGGAGCGCGATCGGACGCCGAAGGGGAAGTACGCGACCAGCCGCCAGTACGCGAAGGGGACACCCAGCGCGAAAAGCGGCCGGACGCGGAAACATGTGGGCGGGGACAAGTCCGCGTAGGGAATACCCGGCGCGAAAAGTCTCCGATGACAGAGCATGCCGGGGTAGCCAGCCGACCTCAGGACCCTGACAGAACCCAAGACCGAACTCGACCCAGACATAGGAGGAAAAGGCGGGCTGGAGCCTCACATAGGAGTTTTTTGGCAGCCAACACCTTGCCAGGCACCTCAAAGCCGCAGCCAGGACCAAGCGGTCCGGGGCCGGTAAGAGGGAGCGCCCCGACGACACGGCTTCTCCGAGCACGATCCAAGGGGACGCAAAACGTGTGAGGGTCCACTCTGCTCAGGGAGAGCGGAGAACCTACGCGCGGGCCACGAAGGATATCCCTGCGAGGCAGGCCGTAGTAATCTGCTTTCCTCCCCCCTCCAAAGACCTGACAAAAGAGGAAGCTGATTACATAAAGACTAACCTCGAGAACATGCTGATGGACACTGACGCGACCACACCACTCCCGGCCTTTCGCGGATACCCACGGGTAGCGGAGGGCACGGTGCAGATATGGTGCGAGGACGACAATGCCCTAGCATGGTTGATCCAGAATGTACCCAAGATTAGACTACCTGACACTGACCTTACACTGACAGTACTGAAACAGTCTGACGTACCCACTCGTGCCCGAGCCTCGCTTTTCGTCCCTCGATACCGAGGTGACGTAGCTCGACTCCAGAATATTCTGGTTCGCCAGAATACCTGGTACGACATCGGCAGATGGTCACTCTACAGGGCAACAGCGGTCGGTGGTGACAACTATGGGACAT
Organism: Dicycla oo; assembly: GCA_948252095.1. Classification (NCBI taxonomy): domain Eukaryota; kingdom Metazoa; phylum Arthropoda; class Insecta; order Lepidoptera; family Noctuidae; genus Dicycla; species Dicycla oo. Next base: position 24,044,820 of record OX411714.1, read on the forward strand.
TTTTGACCCTGGGTGTGCCACCGGAGGAGGTTTAAAGGGTTTTGGCCCGGGAGCGACGAATATCGTACCTACTCGGGTCGATATACGTACGCTTCTGGCCCACGACCCAACCCTCTGACATCCAGACTGACAGCACGGACACACAGACGCCAGAACCGACGACAAGGACGAATGACGCGGCCATTGCCCAACTTGAGGAGGACATGGCCAGAGCAGCAATGGCCGACATAGACCCCACACCGACTGCATCACCCGACTGGAGCGAGCAGCTCTTAGCCTCGTCGCCGGGTGACCCACATGAAGACCAGAACAGGGTAGAGTTAGAGGGAAAATCGTTCGATGGATCCAGCTCCGACTAACTCTACCCCACCGCCGTCATCACCCCTCATTATTATCCAAACCAACCTCCAGCACAGCCAAACTGCCACAGCTAGCTTACGCAGGGCACTGGAGGTAAAGCCCCAAACCATTGCACTGATCCAGGAGCCATGGATCAGGAACAACAGAATATGTGGCCTCGGTAACATCGGAGGTAAGCTAATCCTCAACACACACGGCTCAGACAAGCCAAGAACATGCGCATACATACCCAAACATATTCCCAGCACACCACTCACCCAATTCTGTTCCAGAGACTTGACAGCTGTCAGGCTCCAGACTGCAGGTGACATCCCAGACATAGTACTGGCCTCGGTATACATGCCGGGGGAGAACGCAGACTGCCCTCCGAAGGAGATGGCCGACCTGGTGCAGCACTGCGAGCACGCCAAACTTGACCTAATCATCTGCACTGACTCGAACGCCCATCACCCGCTCTGGGGCAGCGACGCACCGAACCCCAGAGGAGAGGTATTATCCACATATTTATTCTCTACTAACCTTAACATTGTTAACCGCGGCTCAGAACCCACTTGGGTCACAGTTCGAGGTCAAACAATCATAGACCTGACACTTGCTACAGAAAACGCGACTAACCTTATCACAAATTGGCACGTAACAGACGAGCCCTCTTGCTCAGACCATAGAAGGATCCGATTTACACTAACAGCCAACACAAGGAAACCAAAACCGAGACGCAACCCACGGCGCACCAATGTTCCAGGGTATAAACGCCTACTAGCCTCACTACTAGCTAGGCACCTATCACAAATAACCATAAAAGACCAAGCACAATTAGAATACACCGTGACAAAATTATCAGAATATCTAACCGAAGCTTACTATGCATGCTGCAAGCTAAGAGCGCCACAACTCAAGGGCGAGAGAAACCCTTGGTGGAACGCTGAACTTAGCAAACTCAGAAATGCACTACGTAAGCAATTCAACAGAGCTAAAAACACTAGACTCCCGGATGACTGGGAAATATATAAAGAAACCCAATACACATACAAAAAGCAGATCAGAACCGCCAGGAGAACTGCGTGGCGTAAATTCTGCGAATCCATTGAGACGAACAACGAAGCTGCGAGGGTAAGGAAGATCCTATCAACCGATCAGAACCGAACCCTAGGCGCGCTGAAAAAACCCGATAATTCATATACATTAACCGACCAAGAAACCAGTAAGGTCCTTCTGGAGACTCACTTCCCAAACTGTAAACTCTTGGAGGACAGGACGTGGGGGGCTGAACCAGAATGGACCCCAACAGATCACGATTGGACTAGAGCCCACAATATAGTAACAAAAGACCAAATAAAGTGGGCCATAAATACCTTCCAGCCATACAAGTCCGCAGGACTGGATGGCATCTTCCCAGCCTTACTGCAGTGGGGGGTAGATCATCTGATGCCATGGCTGGTGGAAATCTACCGCGCCTGCTTAGCATTTAGATATATACCCCTCGCATGGCGCGAAGTGAAGGTCATTTTCATACCCAAACCTGGAAAGACTGACTATACACAACCCAACTCTTACAGGCCTATAGGCTTATATCACATCCTTCTTACTGAAAACCCTCGAGAGACTATGTGATAGATACATCCGAGATGGACCTCTTAGGATAAAACCACTACATAAACAACAGCATGCGTACTGCACTGGCAGATCAACGGAATCTGCACTACACACTGTGGTTTCCAAGATTGAGTGCGCAGTGGACCACAAATGCTCAGCACTGGCCGCCTTCATTGACATTGAGGGTGCCTTCGACAAGACCATGTTCAACAGTATTGGCATGGCCCTAGATAGACACGGCATAGACTCAACCCTGAGTGGCTGGATCACAAACATGCTCAAACTGAGAGCTGTACAAGTGACAGTGAACGACACTACAAGGGCCATTGTAGCAAAGGGCTGCCCGCAAGGGGGCGTCCTTTCTCCGATGCTATGGAATCTGGTCGTAGACAGCCTTATTAAGACACTCAATGATAAAGGATATTTCACTGTTGGCTACGCTGATGACATAGCCATAATAATAAACGGCACCCACGAAAACACTCTATGTAATCTCATGCGTCAGGCCTTGAAGATAGTAGAGGACTGGTGCAATAAACATACACTATCAGTGAACCCTACCAAAACCGAGCTGATTCTTTTTACAAAAAAGAGGAAGCTGACAACACTACAACTACCACGATTCTTTGGAACTACCCTAAGACTATCGACTGAAACCAAATACCTGGGCATCTTTTTGGACAAACAGTTGAACTGGGCTAGACATACTAATTACATCACCACAAAAGCCAGCATAGCCCTGTGGCAGTGTAAGAGACTGCTTGGCAGGAACTGGGGGATTAACCCCAAGGTCACTTACTGGCTATACACCGCAGTTATCAGACCGATCATTACTTATGGCTCACTAGTCTGGTGGCCCAGGACAGACCTGAGCACAACCCGGAAAGATCTCGAAAAACTACAGCGATTAGCCTGTGTGGCAATCACTGGCTGCATGAGAACCGCACCTACGGCCGCACTACAGGCAATGCTTGGACTGCCTCCACTACACCTCATTGTGAGGGAGGAGGCAGCCTTGGCCGCCTTTAGGCTCAATACAACCGGAACCTTGAGCAAAGACTCCAGGGTTAAACACATACGCATTAGGGAGGATGCGATCAAAAGACGGCCAATGATGGCATCCGCCTGCGACAGAGCCCCGAAACAACATTATTTAAAAAAACATTACAACATAATACTCACGGAAGAACAGCGTGACCACTCGGGCCCGAACGAGCTGAGGGTTTACACTGACGGGTCAAAGACCGACTCCGGAACCGGTGCCGGAGTTTTCTCGCACGACCTCAACATAAACATATCCAGCCCGCTGGGAATGTTCAACACTGTCTACCAGGCAGAATGTGTGGGCATTATTCAAGCGGCGTATGCCATAGAGGCCAGGAGAGTTACGGATACCCATATACGTATACTCTCCGACAGTGCCTCAGTACTCCAAACCTTAGAGAAAAAATATATTACTTCAAGATTAATACTAGAATGTCACAATGCGTTAGAACGAGCAACGGTATCTAACCGCAACACAGTGACACTGCAATGGATAAAAGGACACAGTGGGTCTTTGGGTAACGACGCAGCGGACGAACTTGCTAGGAGGGCATCCAGTGCGTCAGTCTATGGGCCCGAACCAATCATACCCATCCCCTTCAACCAATTACGCAGATGGCTGCAAGAGATCACCCAAACAAAAGCAGAGGAGTGGTGGTCCTCGGCACCAGGGTGCAGGCAGTCCAGGGAGGCTATGCCAAGCCTGGATGGCAAACTAACCAGGCGACTCTTACGCCTGGATAGGAATGGCCTGCGCCTGATGACGGGGACCATCACAGGACACTGCTCGCTGAACAAACACTTTTACACAATGGGCATAACGGACAGCCCTCTGTGCAGAGCTTGCATGGAGGCTGAGGAAACCGTTCCGCATGTGCTCTTCGAGTGCACAGGCGTTGCCCAGATTAGAACAGAAACCCTCGGGACACCCAAATCTTTAACAGATGTTCTGAACAGACCAGAAGCCGTGACCAACTTCTGGAGGGAGGTGGGCTGGTTGGAATAAACCCCGACGGCCGCTATGGCTCACGCACAATGGTCCACTTGAAGGATTAAGTGCGGAAACCAAACCCAATAACATAGAACATAGAACACTACAGGGTTATTGGTAAAACACCAACAACCTCTTAAGGGGTCATTGTACTCATCATTATAAATAACTTTTACTATGTGACTAAACCTGAAATCACGAAAAAAAAACAGCTGTTCAGTACATATTGACGAATTATGCGAACATAAATGTACTGAACATCTGATTTTTTTTTCGCGATTTCTGGTTTGGTCCCATAGTAAAAGTTGTTCATAATCATGAGTACAATGACTCCTTAAGAGGTTGTTGGTGTTTTACCAATAACCCTGTATACAAGTATCAAACTAATTGTGCAGTTTAAATTTTTTTTATGATTATTGCTTACTGTATATTATTATATATACGTATACTATTACTATCTATTGGATTGGCACAAAAGCAATGAGACACTACAAAACTCTATACGTTTCCTTTTTCAAGTTAATTGTTTTCGATAATATTCTAGAATGTTGTAGAACATTCTAGGTACTTGTGATGTGAGGGTATATAAAGCCACCCTCGTGATCAGCTTAGTCTCTCCCCCCCCCCCCCCCCCGACCGTGTTCGGCAAGCCGATCCCTTGGGAGACGCGAGCCAAATACCTCGGTGTGACCCTCGACCACCACCTCTCCTTCGCTGAGCACATGAAGCAGGTGCGTTCGCGCGTCGCTTTCGCTCTCGGTAGACTCCACTCCGTTCTGAATGCACGTAGCAAATTGCCACTTAGGTGCAAATTGCGCATTTATACAGCGTGCATTCGCCCCATCATGACCTATGCGGGTTCAGTGTTTGCGCACGCAAAACCTCACCTCATTCATAGGATGCAGGCCCTCCAAAACCGTTTCCTCCGAAAGGCAACGGGAGCCCCTTGGTTCGTTCGGAACGAAATCCTCCATGTCGATCTCGACATTCCCACCATCTCCCAGTTCTTGAAACGCAATTCCAAGAGTTTCTTCGACTCTGGTTGTCGAGGCGGCTAGCTATGTCCCCTCTCGTATTAGTAAGGTCCGCCGCCCTAGGCTCGTCCTCTCAGATCCCGACGACCCCATAACTCTTCTCCAGGAGAGCAGTAGGGACCGTAGGAACAAACACAAATCGACATTCCGACCTCGCCGCCGAGGTTCCTCGCGACGACCCCGTAATAATCGTCCTCCCCCCTGTCCCTTGCTCGGGTATGAAGTGCCAGCTGGTGGCGTAGCTGAGCCAGTAGGTAGCTTTAAACTCCCCTGACAATAATAATCACTCAAATTTGATCCAGCCTGTCCCATCTTGCTGTCCTCCCCCCAGCGACGCCCTAAGCCGAGGCCCGTTCCCCACAGGGTATAGTCGCTTAGTCTGTAAGTTTTATGGCCCTGCCTGGAGGCTTTGAGTTCGCTTAAGGCAGCCACAGGATAGTCCGGTTAAGTAGTCACGGCCTCTAGGCCAACTACGAGATGCCATATAAGAAAATTAAAAAAAATCGGCTTAGTCAGTCTGAAGAAAAATGGACGAGCGACAAGTTCAAACACTATACTTATACGAGTCCTTGTTAGGCCACAGTGCGCGGGCTGCGGCTGACAATAGCAACACTGCATTGGGCGCTGGAAGTACAAGCCATGCGACGGTGGCTCTATGGTTTGACTTTTTAATCAGGAGACAGGAGCCTTGAAAGACAGCCACGCTCTGGACGACCACCCGCAGTGAATGATGTCGATTTACGCCGCGAACTGCAGTCGAATCCGGATGCTACCACTCGTGAATTAGCGGAATCACTTAACTGCAGTCACCACATCGTGGAAAACCATCTGCATGAGGTTGGGTATCAAAAGTTTTGGCTCGCACAGCCTTACAGACGCCAGTCGTGCAGTCCGTGTCGCTATCTGTCAATCACTTTTGCTGCTACCCCGACGTAAAGAGTTTTTGTCTGATCTGGTTACTGGAGATGAATCATGGATTATTTACGAGAACGATACACGTCGTGCTTTACTTATTTGTCATAGAATATCACGCTAGGACCAAGAATCAATACTGGACATGACACGGAATAATAAATAACACCAAAGAGGAAACAGTATAGATTGTTGTAAGTATAGATAAATTGAAGACTGCATAAGAATGAAAGAGATAAAGATATATTTTTTTGTCTTTATCTAAGTTTCACTTTTTTTTGTTTGCCACAACCGGCACTTGTGGCAAACACACCGTTTCGTAGTGATAATATCGCGATATCGGTAAAATATTGTTAATTCTATCGCTAAATTAAACCAAAGTGACTAATTTGTGATTGAATTGTGTTATCCATAGTGCGCAAAGGACGCTAGGATGGTGAATTGTTGTGTTTTAGGCTGTAAAAGCCGAAGTGAACGTAATCAACCTGAAATCACTTTTCACTCGAGTCGTACTTAAGTCAATGTATTTTCTAGAACCAAACATGATAACCCTATAAAAACATACCAGTCTTTAAATTTCTGAGTGAATACACTTTAGAAGCACGACAATATTTGAAATTCGAATTTCAATGTTGTCATTGTTTGTTTAGGTTATGGTAATACGCCCATATTATGTAGGTGCCAGAAGTCACTCAAGTCGACGCTAATAAAAGATGCTCGAAATATGGCCGAGTGGATGGAGGGATGACGACCTTCAGGGATGCCAGCTCAAAAACTGGGTAAACTTCCATTATTTCGGGAAATCTTTTTACACTTTGATTAATCTTAACTATTGTGAGTGTAGGTAGAGTATCCCTGCATATATAATAATATATAATCATAATAATAATCATAATCATAGTTCTTCCATAGTTCAAGTAACCCAATCCACTAGCCACCCAGACCCATAGCCCAATATGTTTTGTTTCCACACACAACAATAGTCCTGCACCAACCGGGGGTTGTCCTTGGGTGCACTTGCATAGTGCATACAGGGATAATCGTCGGTTGGTGCCTCCTTATCGTTTAAAATTATTTAAGGGGCCTCTGCGAGTTGGCTTCGGCTCCTTGTACGCCTTCCAAAGTTCCGGGACCCCAGGGTCCCGAGAAAGAAAAAAAAATCATAATCATAAATCTTTATTTATCTCAACATCATATTACAGGCACAAGTTATTAGAATGCACAATCTTAAATAGAGAAAGGTGTCTGAGGTAGGAGGGTCCTGAGTTACAGATCACCCGGCTCTTTTAGATACCTACTTAGGACAAGTTAAATTTACAAAATGGTTAGAGTCAAGATATTATATAATATAAGTCTGAAATCGCAATTAGGTAGAAGCAAAACCTAGAAAATTAAAAAAAGAAATTTAAAGAAAGCAGTAGCTACTTACAGTAACTACTAGTTAACAAAATTCAGAATATAAAAAAAATAAAACTTTAATTTAAAGAAAAGCACATGAAATATAAAATTCAAAGAAATGTACAAAACTTAGGTATATATATAACAAAATAAAATTTAAAAAATGAGGATAACAAAAAAAAATTATAATGGAAATGAAAAATGGTGAGTGCATGAATATTTGTATATGTAGGAGTGTGAGGTAACGTGTGGGTCTTAAGACACTGGTTTTAATAAGTTTTCAGTAGCAATGTAGTCAAGGTTTAATAGCCATATGCGTAATTTTGTTTTACAAATAGCTTTTGTATGCGTGTATATAGATATTTTGTGATTAATTGAGTTATAAAGAAAAGTACCAAGAAAACAGAAAAACTTTTGGCAGAAAGCAGTGTTATAGCGGATGATTGAACAAACATTAGTTGATCGTCTATTTTGTGTTGGGAAATCGTGAGCTAAGGGAAGTTCAGAGTGTTTTTTTAGTACTGTCAAGAGAATGAACCACTGCCGGACCGTTAGAACTTGGCAGTGTTGGTAAAGTTCAAAAGTTGGATAGAGGATTGGTAAAAAGCAACTAACTTTTAATATAGCTCTTCTAAATTTATCATATAAGTTTTAGAGTACCGCCCCATGTGGTAATACAATATACTAGCAAAGATTGACATAGTGCAAAGTAAACTGTTCTAATAACTGATGTATCAGATATATGTCTTAGATTTTTAAAGATGTAGATTCATTTTCGGATTCTTTTAACTAGGGTTTCAATGTGTTGTTGGAAGCTGAGACGGTAATCTATGATGATGCCAAGATATTTTATAGAATTCGTTTTAATTACAAGAACAATGGTTGATAAAATTACATAAGTGTGCTTTCAAGTTGAAATTTGGTTGGTCCTGGGGTCTAAGGGAATATGTCATGTATTTTGTCTTATCCACGTTGAGAGTAAGCAAATTGGAATGTAACCATTTACAAACAGTATCAAAACCTTGCTGAGCATACTTTTTTACCTCTTCCCACGTATATTCCAATATTATATTTAAATAGTTCTATTTCTACTAGTATGTGTGTAATTTTGTTGGAGTTTCGCGTTTTCGCGTTCGTTTTGATTTTGATTTATTTTTACTACTTGTTTAAGGTTTCCGAATCAATTTCCCATACGAGAAACATGGGTCAGAGCGACTAGCCGTCAAAATTGCAAACCATCTAAAAATTCACGCATTTGCTCAAGACACTTCGAAGAATGCTGCTTTCGTAAAACGAAGGCAAATAAGACGTTCCTCAATCCATCATCTGTCCCTACTATGAACATACATGTAAGTATCTTTAAAGTTAGAATTTTTTAAATGTGCGTTTTACTTTTCCTTATAATGTATTGAATGATTCTGTTTTAGGAATTCCAAGCTACACTACTACCCACCAGTAATGAAACTGTACAAGAGTCTAAATCTGACGTCACTTCGAAGCCTACAACTAGTCCCGTAAGCATTAACACTTAATTTAATTTTACAAATCTTGTTATATTAATTATATAATGTTATTATATATTATTATGTATTATGTATAATGTTATTATGTATTAGTTATATAATGTTATATTAATCTTTTTATTTACAAATGCCGTTTACTACAGTTTTTCATGATTTTGATTCCAGGAAGTACATGATCCGGTGATAACGCCTTCTTGCTCCTTTACAAATATTGACGAGACTGATAAAGAAACACTTGTAAGTAAATTTTCTTCATTTTCATTTTAATTTCAATTATACAGATTACCTACCAATTTCATAGTATGTTACCCTCTCGATCTTATGTTTTCATTATCTTTTTATTTTGAAATGCCTTCAAACTAAAGTTTTTGATGATTTTGCTTCCAGGAAGTACATGAGCCGTTCTTGCTTTTTTTAATATTGACGAGACTGGAAAGGAAAATAGATTGAAAATAGAAATTTTTCATGACTGCTGATTTACTAATTTTGTAAAATGGAACCCTCTAACCTTGTGTTCCGATTTTTTTATTTTTGTTTTCTGGTTTTTCAGTTAAACCTATTGCGCAGCCTACCTACGAAAAGAAAGTATGATAATACGTAGTCTGGGGAAAGTAGTTCTGTAAGTATTTGTCTTTTTTATTTAGTATGGACTTGCTCTTGATGTAAATTTCATGAAAACGCTTCGTGCTAATGCGATTCTGAGAAATATCATAATATGTGTCTGAATCTGGACCCCCAACAGAAGAATGATAGCGGAAAGAGCTCATGCTTCTTTTGTTGAAATGTATTTTAGATATTTAGGTAGGTATTTTGTTTTTTTTTTTTGTTCTTGCTACATGGTAGTTTTTGTATTTCAGACTCGAGCGTTGAAAATGACTCGTAGAACCGAAGAAGAAATAACACCTCGAAAAAAGAAACTTGCTTTAAAATTGGGACATACGAAAATTGTGGCGGAAACGAGAAGAAGGAAATTGGCCGCACAGCGGTCAAAATGCCGACGACTTGTGAAAAAAAAAACGCGGAGTTATCTGAAATAATCGATAAGTTGCAGTCTCAAAAATTAATTAATCAGAAGCAGCTGATTTATTATCATCTATTAATCCAAAGCAACAAGGACTTTTATAGTCCAATAAAAACAAATACTCCCCAGACGTTCGTAAATTTGCGTTAAATTTACATTTTATCAGCCCGCGTGCTTATAATTTTGTTTTTTTTTTTTTTTTTTTAATCTCAATTTATTTAAGGGATTTTTGTACACATATGCGACGATGTCAATCCCATCGTGCTTTAACAAATAACTACTCACTCCTAAACTAAATAAACTAATACTAGCCACACAAAACTTAACTTAATCTAATTTATTATCTAATAAAAAGGTATATAATATTTTTGCTGCGTCAGAAGTAGGCTTAGCTAAAATACCGTGGAACATTCCAACATCCATTATCGACAATTTCAAGGACTTAAGAAGTGCGTTCCTTTTGTTTGTATATCGGACACATTCCACCAACACATGTTGTGCATCCTCTAATTTACCACACACCTCACAGTTAGGAGAGTCCGATTTTCGCATGAGAAAAGCAAAGCTGTTTCGCGGAATATGTCCTGACCTCAAACGATGCGCAGCAACAATTTGGCAACGACTCATGTTCGACCCGGAGAACCAAGGTATATGAGGAGGCTCACTCTGTATACTTTTATACCAGATTCCTTTCGTTTTTGATCTCTCATCAAAATGTACCTTCCAAGATAAATTGTTTATTTTTCTAAATTTATTTAACACTTCCGAATAACTTGGTAACACACCCCGTGTTTGTATACCTAAAATAACTGCTTCTTTGGCTAATCTGTCAGCCTCCTCATTACCCGAAAGTCCAACATGAGACGGCACCCACTGGATAACTAAATTTTTACCTGTTTGGTTAAAACCCTGAATTTGTTTCAAAATTGTGTATGCTATAGTTAAACCCTTTGAGCCATTATGAACACATTTAGAAATATGCTGTAAAGCGCTCTTACTGTCGGTACATATCACCACTTTATTCTCATTTAGTTCTAACACATATTTTAAAGCTTCAGAAATGGCAAATAGTTCAGCCGTCATAATGGAAATCTGATTATTCATTCTATAAGTTCTATGACACTTATTGGCTAAATCACAATATGCTGCGCCCACTCCATCTGATGTTTTGGACCCATCGGTGTATATGACATGCCAGCCAGTGTATTTTTCTCGTAGTTCTTTGAGAGTATTATACTTTAGAGAATAAATGTCATACTGTGATTTTGGAGCAGTGACACTAACTAAATTACATCTAATAATATCCTTAATATCTATTTTAGACACCCATGTCTCCAAAGTGAACATTGAGACTGGGTATGAAGACGAAATCTCCTCAGCTCCCACCGTACTATGTGAAGCAACTAGTAGAGGTTTCCTCTTCCCATTCCAGTACCTATTCTCAATCATGCTACTCAGGTCTGAAACCAAACTTGCAGAAACATCATTAGTCCTGGATTGCAACTTTAAACAAAATTTTAAAGAGAGAAATTGTCTTCTTATTTGCAGAGGAGGTATACTCAACTCACTTTCCATGACGTGTATCGGAGTAGATTTAATAAAACCCCCAATTATTCTTAAAGCTAGATTTTGTAATTTGTCCAATTTATAAGTGTGGCTAATTGCAGAGTTATCGTACAAAAAACATCCGTAATCAATCCTACTCCTAATAACGGCCATATAAAGTCTACGCATGTATGTAGGATGAATACCCCATGACGGTCCTACCAGAACTTTGAGCAACTGAATTTTTTTTTGTAAACTCTCATACACTTCGTTAATATGCTTCCCCCATCTTAAACATTTGTCCAGCCACATTCCTAAATATTTAATGTAGTCGACAGCTTCTAAAGCATTGTTGTTTACTCTAATATCAACTGAAAGTCTTCTGCGACCTCTGGTAAATATACATAATTTTGATTTATTACTTGATAATTCCAATCCCAATGTGTCTATAGCGGAAACAAAAAAATCTAAAGCTCGCTGCATCTTATCAACACTGTCTTGCAATTGATTGTCATTGCAATATAGAACGAAATCGTCAGCGTATTGAATAATACAAACGTTATTAATGTTTTGACAAATATTGGCCGTAATTATATTAAAGAGAAGGGGGGATAAAGGATCACCCTGTGCAATTCCCTTACCAGTCCATCTTACAAACTGTCTGTTGTTTTCGTCAGCTTTTATAGTGAGATGTCTTTCCTTTAAAAATTCCCAAATATAAGAACAAACATTTTTCCCAACTTTTAGATCATTTAGAATATATATAACCCGGTCAATCAGAACGTTATTATATGCTCCTTCTACATCCAAAAAAACACCTAAAGTTGGAGTATTTTTAGTGAAACCTATTTGTATTGTGGTAACTAGGCGGGCCAGATTATCATAACAAGAGTGATCTTTTCTAAAACCGGTTGTACAAGGAGATAGTATTTTATTGTATTCTATAAACCATTCCAGTCGCTTCAGAATCATGGAGTGAAATATTTTACACAGACAAGATATCAATGCGATTGGACGAAGCTTGCTATCGGAACCGCCGCTAGTTTTAGGAATCGGTACTATGTAAATATCTCGCCATTGATAAGGGACCGTTGATGTTTTAAAAATTAAATTATATATTTCGAGTAAATATTTTTTAGCAATAATGGGCAAATTAAAGATCATTGAATATGTAATATTGTCCATACCGGGAGAGGTATCCTTAGCTTTAAAGCAAGATTCCAATTCCTGTTTCGAAAACTCACAATTTAAAGGTGATTCAATATTATCGAAAACAGGAGTTGGAGTCATCACAAAATCTGGAGCCAATGAGCTCAGTAGTTCTTCTTTTTGTCTGTCCGATGAATAAGATCTCGTCTGCCTAAAACCTTTCATCCAACGCATTTTCCTCCACATGGCTGATGAAGTTGTAGTCTCATCAATACTGTCGCAGAAATTATACCACGACTTAGACTTAGCTCGCCTTGTGATCCTTTGACTTTCATAAATTTTAACATAAAGTAAATCTAGATTTTGAGGGATAGGGTTTTTTCTAAAATTAGTTAAAGCTAAGCGTCGCTCGGCTACCACTTTAGAAAGTTGTTGGTTCCAATATTTTTTTGGTATAAAATTATTCGTTGGATTATTACATAGTTTTATGAATGGAATTGTTATATCTGCAGCTTTATTAATTTGAGTAGTAAGAAAGTCATACATACATTGAGCGTTTTGAGATGGCGGTGGACCCTCTAAAAAATATCTAGTAATAGTTTGACGGTAGCTAGTCCAATCTGCTTTTTTTAAATTTCGTTTTAAGGTAATGTTTACAGAGTCTTGATATTTAAAACAGATCTTGATAATCAGATGGTCACTCCCCAGGCTTTCACTACTAACACTCCAAGAACCATTAGTAGCTATGTCTGTGGTACAAAACGAAACGTCAGGAGAGGTTTTTTGTAAAAAACCATTCACGAGCTTCATTCTCGTAGAATCACCATTATTTAATGAGATATAATTGTTTTCAATGGCAGCATCAAACAATTGTTTACCTCTAGAATCATTTTTATTGGACCAGCAAGCGTGTTGTCCATTAAAATCGCCCGCAATAACAGTATTTTTCGGAAATTTTGAAAATATATGTTCCCAATCTAATTGAGAAGTTCTCACAGAGGACGGACAGTAGACCGAAATTATATTAGAGATTAATTTACAATTAAGAATTTTAATATGTATTATTTCTATACCTGCATTAGCCACACTTATAGGAACAACAAAGGTTTTTAGAGATTTATGTGAAACAATCGCTACCCCTCCGTACGAGTCATATCTGTCCTTTCTATATACATTATACCCACTTATATTTATGTAGCTATCTGCATCCAACCACGTTTCGCTTAGAATAGCTATATGAATATTTTCTCGATTCAGTAATAGCTCTAAGTCAATTAATTTAGGCTTCAGACTCTGAGCGTTCCACTGGTATATGTTGATATTAGTAGTAATGTGAAAACTATCCATCGATAAATAAACTGCACAATTTACTAACAATGTCCCAATCCTTAAAGTATGTAGCAACAAACACCATAATTTCTTCCAGGAATAACTTTATACCCTTTTTAACCTTTTGTTCTGATGAACAATCTGCCAACCATATTTCTTTAACCTTGTTATAAAACTTTCTCAATTTAGATAAGTTTTCGGTTTTATTGGGGTTTTCTTCTATTATTTCTTTTTGATTTTTCTCTTTCTGTCCTTCCTGTTCATAATTTTTTTTTGTATAGCCCTTTGTTTGTTCTTTTTCTTTTTTCTTCTTATTTTGTTTTTCCTTTTTTTTCTTATTTTGTTTGGATGTTATGCTATTTTTGCTAACTTCCTCTTCACTTTCACTAACTTCGAGCGAAGCACTTAAATCCATGTAGGTATTTATCGGATTAATTAATGGTTCTAGGGGTGTGAGGGAATCCTTGTAACTTCTAATATGAGAAGAAGAGGTAGTAGGAGGTGGTATTTCGTTACCTTCGATATTGACAGTAATAGCTTCATTATTTTTTTTAATTTGTTTCAAATATAAGTCCAGCGCTATCTTATAAGAACAGCTGTTTCTACTCATTACGTCCCTAATCATTCTCTCTTTAAGATACACTGGACAGCTTTTATGTAATGCCATGTGCGGGCCTTTGCAGTTAATACACGAGAACTCCTTAGTTTCACAATTATCATGTTCTTTTCCACACTTCGGACATTTTATTTTTTGGGTAGGACAAAAACGTTTCATGTGGCCATATTTCCAACATCCTGAACATTGGGTGACAGGGAACAGATATGATTCAACTTTAAACCGACACCCATATCCAAATATATGTGAAGGTAATGTTGTTCCCTTAAAGGCGACGCGAATAGCTTCACAATTAATCCACTGCCCATTGTCATTTAATCTTTTAAGCCTTTTAACCGCACAAATATCTGCTTCACTTTCAAATAATTCCGCGAGTTCGTTCTCCGCTATCTCAAGGTCAATATTTTTGACGATTCCATAAATAATACTTAATTGGTCTGTTCTTTGACATCTAAATTCTAATTCTTTAAACTTTTGGCAGTTAAGTATTTTGTTTGTATTTTCAATATTCTTTAATATAATTAATATTTTGTAAGGACTTTTATATTTGATTTTAAGGATATCATTTATATTTTGAGATTTAAATAATTTGGCCATACCAATCATTTTTGGAAGTACTGTCTTAGATGTGAGACATACCTCAAAATATTCTGCTTGTTGTGTATTATTTTCACAACTACCCACATTATCCTTAAGATTGTTATTGTGTAAATTACTGCGTAATCTTCTTTTCGCCTTCCTATTCACGGTAGTAAAACCATTATCCTCTTCGATAATTTCTTCGCTGTCTTCTCGCAGCCTTTTCTCAACATTTCTCTGTATTTCATTGTCTACATTCATCGTACTTCCTTCAATAGTTGATTCTTCCCTAATATTCTCCATCATCTCTTCATTTATAACACCTTTATCAGATATAATAGACTCAACACTCAAAGATCTTCCAAAACTATCCATTATCTAGATTATTAACTAACATGAGGGTGATTATAGAAATAAGTGACACGGAAAAATAAGTAAGACGTCCGCACGTCTAAGTCGTCAACGCGGCACTGATAATTTTGTTAGAAAAACATTTAAAACATGCTTACCGCAGGCCCGAACACTCGCTCGATGGTATCAAACCATCGAAGGTGAACCCGGTTTCGTTCGGTTTCGGTGAAGCGTTTGATTGTCTTAGAGCCTTAGTAAAAAACTCACCCTCACGGAAAGGGGTATGTGGCTTATGTTTCGACGAAATGACTATGCGCCAATCCATTGAGTGTAATGGCAAAAGTTATGTTGGTTTCGTAGATTGTGGGGAAAGACTTAAAGGTGATTTGTTGCCCATCGCCAAATAAGCCCGTGTATTTTATACTTACATGTTTAAATGGCAGTTGGAAGATTCCGGTAGGATATTTCCTCGTGAATGGTGTGACCGCGGAACAAAAAGCGGCAATGGTTAAATCCTGTATAGATTTGATTACTGAATGTGATATTGATGTTGTCGCTTTAACTTTCGACGGATGCTCAGCTAACTTCTCCATGGCAAAACTGTTAGGATGTTCTATTGACAGTGAAAATATAAATCCAGTTTTTTCACACAATGGAAGAAAAATTGTTGTATTTCCTGATCCGTCACATATTCTTAAATTGATTAGGAACACGTTGGGTGAAAAAACTTCTTTAATTGACGGAGATGGACGAACTGTGTCCTGGTTCTATATAACGGCTTTAGTTGATCTTGAAGAAAATGAAGGTTTGCATTTGGCAAATAAAATAAGAAATGCGCATGTTGAATTTAAAAACAAATTATGAAAGTTAAATTAGCGGCGCAAACATTTAGTGCATCAGTTGCAGATGCAATTGAATATTGCAAAGTTAATCTTAAACTCGAACTGTTTCAAAACTCGGAGGCGACCGTAGATTTTATCAGACAATTTAATTCGCTTTTCGATATACTGAATTCGCGTAATTTGAATGCCTATGGGTATAAGAAACCACTGAAAGCTCAAAATTATGAAGAAATAAAAAACTTTTTGGAAGAAGTATTTCTTTATATAAAAAGTTTAAAAATCGGCACAACACCTATTTTTGAAGCAAATAGAAAAACGGGATTTCTGGGTATGTGCCTGTGTATAACGAGTTTGCTTTTCCTATACGAATCTCTAGTAAAAAACCACAAACTAGATTTTATATCGTCATACAAACTGAGTCAAGACCATCTTGAGATTTTTTTTAGTGCAATTAGAGCGAAAGGCGGATTTAACAACAATCCAACGGCTTCCCAATTTAAAGCTGCATTTAAACGACTCTTTGTACACGGCGAAATCAAACATCTCACTTCGGGTAATTGTGTACCCTTGAGCGATATCCACATTTTAACTTATAGCAAACCAGAAGTTGCTATAAATGATTCTACTAACCGGGGAAGATTAATTGACGACAAGGATTTTCGACAACAATTTGAGGCAGGAATCGTTATTTCAGAAAATCATGACTATGTGGCAGATCCTACTAGGATCACCGAATACTCTCGTCAGGTGATTACCTACATTGCAGGTTTCGTGATTAAATCTCTTGAAAATCAGATAAAATGCGAGCAATGTGTATCTGCATTAAGATCTTCAGAAAAAATTGAAGATTCACTCATTTTAAAAAAAGGTAAAGGAGGTTTGTGTTATCCCTCAAAACCTGTGATAAAGTTCTGTAAAATTGCAGAACTTGTATATAGAATAAACAAAATATGTTTAAAAAAAAGACACTGCACCACTTACTGCAAGAATGCCTTAAAATGTGCATGGGTTATAACCAGTTCACTGAGCTAATGCATGATTATGGTGAGAGGTCTATATGTGACAGCCATTTTTCACTCTTACTTAAATCAATTTTCATAAAATATCTTAATACTAGAATTCACTACGCCACAAAACATTTAAACAAAAAAGAAGAAAATGTGAAAATTTTCTATACAAAGTTAATTTTATTTAAAGGTCAATAAACGCTCGGCTGTGCATGTTTGCCGTGTGGTGCTGGCAGAGTAGAATATATAATTGTTTTATTAATAAATAAAGATGCTTTTTACAATGAAACTCTTTACTTATTGCATACCTAAAACATCGACTAAGGCTCCATGTATATAATTTTGTTTATTGGGTAGACACAATAAATTGCAATTTTTAAAAAGTAATTATTTGTTAAAATGGGGTAAAATTCAGTATACAGCAGGCAGCCCTGTTTAATGTATTGTACTCTATTGATGTCCCTTTCTGGTATACGCGTATGTCACGTCCAGTTGATTCTTGCTCCTAGATATCACGGGTCTATTTCGTAAGTGTTGCCACAGAATAACCGAATACTTTACCCAACTTTTGTTTAATGACTTTTTATTGAATTATAGTTAGCCTATAAAAATCACACGTTTCTGTTGTAAGTGTTGCCAGTTGCCACAGAATATGAAATATTTGACTCACCTTTTTAAAAAAAAAGTCAAGTTCAAGTCAGAAATATTGTAGGTGTGTGAAAACAATTTTTCGATTCAGGGATCCGTCTTCAAAATATAAAGCTTTAAAGTGCTAATTATTTAATGTTATAGTCAAGTATAGCGTTGAATAAAACAGGGAAAATTCCCGTTTCTTTCGAATTTCGTTGTTTTTTTCAATGTTTTATTCGAAAGTTTCAAGAAAATTTTCCAGTATATATTTCATGTTATTTCCATTAAAACCGAAAAAACGAAAAATATTTAAGAAACGGGGAATATTTCGTTGTTTTTATCAAATACGTACGTGCGGGGGGCTTGTAAAGGGGTCGAAATTTGTTTTTTTCGTGAAAAAAAAAACGGAAAGACACAAATTGTTTTTTAGGTATTTTCAACGCTAGTCAACTATCCCCCCTCTGCCAGCTACACGGTTGTTTTAATTTTAGCTTCCCAGCTGACGAAGAAAGGAAGTCTCTGTGGACAAATATAATTCAAAAAGCCCGACTAAATCAGTTTTGGAAACCATCAATGCGAAGCCATTCGAATTTATTCTGTACATACCTACTGAAACATGTAGCTTTTATTTCTCCACAACCGAACTAAAACTAATCCATAGTATAAATTTATTTATTAGTAGGTATGGTATAAATAGTGCCCCTAAATAAAAAAGTTATATCAAACTTTCACAATATCCACACCTAGTTGTTCTAATATTTATAAACGGCGACTTATCAAGCTTCGTTACTTTGAAATTAAATCAAATCCATAGGTACTTATTTTTCACTTTTTTAACGATTTTATCAAATGACTTAGTGGTACCTACATAAAATGTGACGTTCTACGGGTAAACGTACTTTATGGTGCTTTTTGATTTCGGAGATATTAAATATTTCGTAAAAATATGTAAAAAAAACGATTTTTTTTATTGCTGTTTAGTAAATCATAAGATGTAACATTTATTTTCCTATATTTATTTCTTATTATATGTAAGTTATTAGCCCATAATGTGGCTTCAAATTTTAGTAGAAAAGGTACCTTATGGCCGTATGAAAATAATACTTGCAATCATAATCATCGGGACATGCTCCGCTTACATGATTAAGTAAATTATATCGAAATAGATAAAATACGTTGAGTTTAATAATAGGTTTTTTATAAATGAAAATGCTTTTTTCATTTCGTTGTACCCCACTTGTTACTAAGTCTTAAAAAAAAGTATAGGTAAAAAGGCACTGATTATTTTGTAGCAGTTTATTATTAAAATAGTAGTTAAAATTAATAAAAAAATAATTTATCGTCCTGACATATTGTTTGTTACGTAATTTCCATAGAGTACCTTTTCTTAAATGTATGAAACAAAGACTGTTATTGTGATGTAAGTAAGTTTAAGTAACTTAAAAAGTTAAAAATAGTCTCTAAATGCGATATTATCAGTTTTAATATATGCTAATGAAAGAATGTTGTTGTTTTGTGTGCAAGAATTTATATTGTTTGTTAAATTAAAAGTTAAATGGTTAAGTTTTGTGATTTTGCATGAAAATATTAAAAGTTATTCTTACCTCTAATTCTTGTTTTTTTTTTTTTTGTCAAAATTTTATCTAGTAATTGTCATCTAATTGATTAGTAAAAAACCTGGCGTTCTCATCGTAAAAAATCGTGAAAATTAAGAAATGTTTTGATTAGAAATTGGTTATTAGGCATATTCATTAGCCCATATCAAGGTTTTGATTTGTAATACAGAACTTAACGCAAAATTTCTCGAAGGACAGAAGCCCAAGGAATTAGTTTCCATAGCCCACTATGTAACTTACAACGACAACATTGTTTTTGAGGTGGCTAAACTTAAATTGTATGTTTTGTAAAATTGCACATTAGTATTGGAAACAATACAATCTTTAAACAAATATATCTCCGTAACTGCACATCGTAGGAGCTTGATCTTAACAGCTTATTAATTTCAGATTATTACGATATGCAAACTCCATATGCACCACAAGGTAAATTAAAATTTCCGACATTCCACGGGTAAAGGTACTTTTACCCGGGGAACGTCGGAAACCCAAAAGCGGCGGTAATGTTATGGTGCGCTGGTAACACTACGCGGGTGGGTAAGGTGCGGGCAAGGAGATATTTTGGACACAATGCGCTGCGTACAAAAGTGATTGAACACTTTTTCTGGTTTGTTCTGTATTCTGAGGTACTAGTAAACAGATGCAGGGGTGAATCCAGATAAAATACTTTTCAAGGTTTTGTTTCGGTCACTGATGGTCTCGATTCACCACATTTTAATGAATGATGGGGGATGAAACATTTTCAAAGAGGAGGTTCCATCCCTATCCCATTTTAAATCTGTGGTATAATGACTGCTCTTGTCGTCAAATTGTCATTGCCATCAATCAAATGTCTGAAATGTCAAAAATTGTCATTCAATGTAATCTTAGAATAATAGTTATTATTCTATGAATCTAAATGAAACAATAAATTATAGTTTCGCACGTTTTCTCGACATTGGCAGAATTGTCGACATCGGTTAGTATTCTGTCTACGTCGGTACCATTGCCATAGACAAAAATAGAATAGAACAGTAGCAATACCGCATTTTCTGTTCTGATTCTCTGGCATTGTAAACACCGTCGATAAAACGGAATATATTCTTACTACATAAATTTTAATTCATACGATATTATACTATCATGTCTACCCGCGAAATACTCACCCTACAATTTGGTCACTACGCGAACTATGTTGGTGCACACTTTTGGAACTTGCAAGAACTTAGTTTTGATTATACAGGAACTGTAAAAACGGAAGTTAACCACGATATTTTATACCGTGATGGTCAAACCGCGAAGGGTGAAGTGACATACACACCTCGGCTCCTTTTAGCTGACCTCAAAGGTTCCTTAAAAACATTGCCTGAAAGTGGTGGTTTGTCTAGTGGTGGAGACGAAAATGAATTTACATGGGATGCTGTTCAAAAAATAGAAGAACCAGTTCCACCGAAAAATGAGTACTTGGCAGATATTGATGGTCAGGTACCAAGTGTTCATGCAAAGGAATACAACTTTGAACAAGATGTTAAAACTTGGACAGATTACTTATACCCTAGGCTTCATGAGAGAACAATTAATATTGTTAAAGAATATGTTCATGGAGAAGATACCGTAAGTTCTGTTGTTAAAGTAGGTAAGTAGTGTTGGAATATTGAAAACCCATGTAAATGTTAAAATTCTTTTTGTTTTCAGGAATGTATGGACATTTATCATACTGGTAAATCACTGTGGAAGCATGATTTTGGTAATGCATTTATGGAAAATATTAGAAAATATGTGGAAGAATGTGACAGCATGCAAGGCTTTCAAGTCAACTTTGACTGTGTTGATGGGTTTGCAGGCCTTGCTCTTAGTTGCATAGAGCATCTCGCTGATGAATATTCCAAATCTATACTAGCATACCCAATTATACCTTCACATTTCCCTGATAACAATCCTACAACACAAGAAGAAAGAGATAAGTCCAATGTAAAAGATTCTATTAGGCTTGTGAACACAGCAATTTCTATTCAAGAACTGTCAGAATATGCAACATTATTTGTACCCATTTGCACTGGAGATAAAGGATGGAGGAAACCAGGAAGCCCTAGAAAATTTGACTATATTAATTATAACCCTGAACTATACTACCATAGTTCAGCTTTGTTAGCATCGGCCATGGACACGTTGAGTCAGAAATACAGACACAGTAGCAACACTTTTACAATATCAGATATTTGTGCAGATCTCACTGGTTATGGCAGGAAAATGGCTTCAGCTTCATTAGGAATGCCATTACCATTAAATGAATCACTATATTTGATAGATTACTTGAATAGTACAACAAAACCTATTTACACAAGTATCACACCAAGTTGTAAGATTGCTACAGACAAAATATTCCAAGTAATCACTGTGAGAGGAGTTCCTGAGAGCTACTTGAAAGCTCCTATGAAAGAAGCCAAAGAACAAATGAATATACCAGCATACCGGTGCAATAATGTGAAGGAGATGTTTGAATTATATTTCCAAGCAAATAATTTCCTGTCAGCAACAAATGTAACAATATGTGAAAAGCCTCTAGAAGTGAAAACACCTTACCCAAGATTTTTTTCAAATGAACTTAATAAATATGGTTTTGTAAGAAGTGATACCAGCCAAGAGAAGGTTGAGAGTTGTGCTATTGTTGCAGGATATCACAATGGTAATTTTATGTCGGACATGATTGAAAAACTGCATAGAGAAACTAGTAGGGTTAAGTTTTCCAAACTGCACAAGTTTAACCAAGAAGGGTTTGAAGCTTCAGAGTATAGTGAAAGTTTAGATAAGCTTGCAGAATTCAAGGATAATTATGAAGATGACTTTGAGCTGTAATAAAATAACTTTTATCTACTCACTGCCTTACTTAAAATGACTAAAATAAGCTTTAATATAACTGTACATATGTTTACACTTTCTTTAAAACTTTTGATGCAATGTACCTACATTGCATCCTTACTTACTTACTGTATTTTGATTTGTACACCCGCCATCCAGATATGCACACCATGTTATAAGGCCGCTGTACACATTGGGCCAAGGTGCTGGGCCAACATGTAGAGTTCTACTTGGCGTATATCGGTAGTTGCGCGACCAGCGCTGGCCGGCAAACAAAATAGCTTAATAAATACCGGTGATTTTTTTTCCGTTTTGAAAAAAATTGGGTACAATAGGAGAACGGAGAAGAAGCATATGGATAACTAGTTTTTGTTTTTTTTCAATAGCTTAGATCCATATTGCTCTATCAATGAACGCTACATTTAAGTAAGTAAACGAGAATAAAAACAGAAATTTTGAAAAATAAACTAGATTGTTCAAAAATATCGAAATTCAAATCATACGCACTACGCACCCTGCGTAGTGCGTTTGAATTTCGATATTTTCGAATAAAATTAAATAAACTGTATGCCATAGGCTTCTACTCCGTTCACCTATTATGCCCTATTTTTTCAAGACGGTAAAAAAAATCAACCTGTATATGAACAGTAAGGAAACTACGTCCAAACGGTAAAAACGCCATACTTACAGACGCACGCACTGACGAAGCCCTAAGCGTAATAATCTCAGTACATTGTGGCTTAGGGGTCTCGATGCGCGCGTCTGTGTGCCGTTTCGTTCGTTTGTTCAGATTCCTTACTGTCCATATTTATACAGGCTGACTGGATCTGGACACGCCATAGCAAATTCGCATATAGAGGAGGTCATTTACGAATTATTAAACCTAACTTTCCCTAAAGTCTTATATTTGGGAGATATGTCAACTTTTATACTTTATTGAGATTTTTCCAAAATTTTACTTTCAAGTATTCATAACTTTTTTTTTGCATTATTTTAGTACTTTTTTATTTGTTGGTAGTCATAAACATTGGTAATTAAAATATCTCGGAACTTTCCTCAAACTAGGGTTAAAAAATAAGACAGTACGCTTTAAAAAAAAAATCTTTACGATCAAATTCAACCTGAAATTTAAAAAAAAACTACGGTGTTTCAATAATTATTTTTTATCTAAGTTCTCTAGTTCGTCACCTTTCCAACGTTACTAAATTTGTATTTAAAAAGTTGCTTACTTAAAAAAAACAATTCAGTACTTATAGGTTTGTTGAAGCGAATTGTGCGAAGTATTTTTTTTGCAAATTTATGACTAGGTAGGTAGAAATGAAGTGCTTAGTGTAATTATATTATTTAAAAAAAATACTTTTACAATGTAAAACAGGAAATTAAGAAAAGATATCGGTCATCAAAAGCAAAAATTAAAATTCAGTTGAAATTAAAGATTCTGCTCGAATTGCTTCCCGCGATTTCTGATACATGCCCGATATCTTTTCCTAATTTCCGTGGTGGTAAGTCTAAGCCTAATTTCTTCTTTGATAACTGAAAAAGCATTATTAATTTTTTGAATTAACTCTTCTTTTGTCATTATTTCTTCATTGCAGACCAACTCTTTGGCCCGGCCCCAAACGTAGAAATCGAGCGGTGTCAAGTCTGGCGACCGGGCCGGCCATTCAATTGGCCCACCTCTACCGATCCACGAATCAGGGAATGAATTATTTAAAAGTTCTCGGACGTCCAGCCTGAAACGCGCATCGTGTTGAAACACAATGGGCGTGTCGTGGGTTATTACTTCCAACAGCAGATCAGGCAAGACGTCCATTAAAAATTCGAAGTAATTTTCCCCATTTAACGTGTCTGGTAGGAAATGGGTTTCAATAATGTTACGACCAATAACGCCGGCCAACACATTAACGGAAAATTTCCGTTGGACCGATGTTACCCTTTTTCTATGGGGGTTATCACGGGCCCAGTGGTGCAAATTGTGCAAATTTGTGATGCCTTCTCGGGTGAAATGTGACTCGTTGGTCAGGTATTTTGGGTCGTCGACATCGGTGTGAAGAATGAGGCGACAGAAATTCATCCTCCTTTCGCAGTCGCCAGTTTCAAGCCCTGCCAACAATACATTAGTTAATTATTTTCGTAAATGTTATTCTAAAGACAAAATTTGTACCTACTCGACAATAAATGGTCAAATTAAAATTTATGAGGAGGATTATGATCTGAGTTCGTCGTAATAATTACAATTTCTATAATTCTGAAGATAACAGCGCACGCTTTAATTAGTAAAATTAGGTATTAGATAATACCTAATTAGGTACATAAAAATAAACTAAAAATTACCTTGAACAGGTGCGAAATGATACGGGTGTTGATGATCCCGATGTACTAACCAGACTTTCCACTGGCTGACGCCCAAAGCGGCAGCTACCACTCTGGTGCTAGTCGTGGGATCTTCTTCAAAAGCTGCCAAAATCTGGTGATCCATCTCAACAGGTAATTGCCGCACAGCTATTCGGAGTTCCCTGGCGTTCAAGTTACCCGTTTCTCTTAACCGACGATATGTGGTAGAAAATGTGTCACGGTCAGGTAAGCGTCTATTTGGATATCGCTCCTGGTAAATTCGCCGCGCTTCGTGGGTGTTACTGTGTGCAGCACCATACGCCAGCAGCACGTCGCCGTATTCTTCATTTGTGTATCCCGTGTATTCTTCATTTTAAAACGAAAATGCAAAAATAACGAAGGAACCGGTGAGTAGCACGTGTGAGAGCGACCAAACAATCAAACACAAACTAAAGAAACAATTTCGGTGTTGGTGCAGTCAGTCCCCACCAAAATCAAAGGCTTAAATAAAAATAAAGAAGAATAGCATGGCCCTTCCCTTAGTGTAAGAAAGAGAGAAAACATGGCGCTGCATTCCACGCATTCCTTAATCCTGACATCATGCAAAAGGCACTGTTGCCGCCATTAACAGCCTTAGGTAGTAACAAACCTTTACCGAATTGCCCGGTACGACAATTACAAATAATAATGTGTCTGATAATGGACATTTGGAAGTTTTATAATGAAAACCTCAGTTTCTTCACCAAATAGTTTAACACGTTCTGTGCGGCCAACGCGCATGCGCGATTTTCAAACGTTCACCATGTGCTGGCGGCGCTTATGCGCGTCCATACAATTTATATAACTTCCTTCGAATGCGGCGCGCCGCACCTGTGGGTTTTTTGTGCATCTCTATTCTGCCGTCGTAACAAAAAAGGGCACAACTAACATTTAAAAAAAAAATGAGTTACATACATATTTAAAATCAGAAAAAAAAGGCTAATCTGCTCAAGGTCATTCATGAGTTGTCCGATGGCGGTAAGCCTGGTGATCTGTAATACAGGTTTTACCTACAACAGACACCAGTCTCTATTAAGTGTTACCTTGACTTTGTACTGTGTTTGTGATTACGAGAGAAATAAAAGATTATTATTATTATTATTATTATTATTATTATTATTTTTTGTAGATTTTTTTTTTTAATGTTAGTTGTGCCCTTTTTTCTTACGGCGGCAGTATTGTTCTTGGCGTAATTGTTTTATGACTCATAAAACTCGAAAATTTTCAAACACACATAAGCGTCTCGCCGCACTTGGGACAAGTTTGTAACGCCGCACATATGCGCCCAGCCGCACTGGGTAGTTTCTTCAACCGCGCATGCGCGCTCATAGCACCACACGAAGTATTTTTTGGGCGCGCATGAGCGTTTGCCGAACAGGGTTTAGTGTAAAGCAGCACTTGGAGCAAATTCGCCAAATAATTCAGCAGTTAATGTGTTAACCTTTCATATGCCGGGAACGTAGGTCTGCGCGATTTTAGCTGTACTCGAAAAAACACCTAATTACATTAATGTAATTAGGTGTTTTTTCGAGTGGCGCACTCGCATAAAAAAATGGTGCGCAGACCTGCGTTCCGGCATTCGAAGGGTTAATCTTCGAATTTAGAAATATTTTTACAATTATTTGCAGATTTCTTGATCTTGACGCAGTCGTGTACTACTTAAAAGTGAAAGTAACAAAAATGTGCGGGTGTGAGTAAAAAGATTACATGCGAATTATAGCACGACTTGAATGTGCAATTTGGTGCCATTATAAACCATCAGGCGTACCACAATGTGGCGTAGACATCTTCCCCCCGTTGAAAGACTCCTTTCAACTTCTTCAGTTGTCATCCAGTGATTAGTTTTAGTCTGTTAAAATACCGGTTGAAAATTAACTTTTAATGACAAACATTTCGTTTTAAGATTCTAGTTTATAGGTTGCTAAAATTTTCCTAAGATTCACCATCAGCTGGAGGAAGTCTCAGATTACAAAATAATATTAAAGCAGAGCCTCTATAGGCCTTACCGACTTTTTAGCTAATTTGTAGACCAGCACTAATGCTCCATTGAACCCCTGGAATGGCCTTCCAAGATTCTACAGCACCTCGCAGCTCCGCAGTCCTGCTCTCAGTATAGGCAGCACATCTTCATGGTAAGAGTTGAGTCAACGACCCGCCGACACCGATGGATTCCAGCAGAACGCAGATTGCTCAAACATTGATCATGAAAATAATAAAATAAAATTCATGAGAAATTTGTTATGTGAGACAGAGCATGATCCCACTTCTGATATTAGAGAATTAAGTAATTAGACATTAAAAGTGTATATATAGATATTATCAAAGCAGCAAGCATTAAATGTCAGGATGTTTATTGGTCATTTACTGTGTATGAAAGTACTATGAACATGGTGTGTACGGAAAGGGTTTCATAACAAAGACACAAAAAGACAAGACTAGGCATTTATTATTTCAATTAGGCTTGTCAGTAGTTAATCAGAAAGCTAGTCGTCCGTTCACAAAACTAGGTCATCATGGAGAAGAGCGGACAAGAAACTCCATGGAAACAGTATAAAGTATTACATCAACATATTACTTATATTTCTTTATAATTATCGTTATCTCAAAAACAGTTAATTCTATCTCTTGGACAATGGTCCAAGAGAACCCATAATAATAGCAACATAATAACATTAGCTAGGAAAAGAACATGAATATTCCATTATACGGTTTGACATATTAGCAATATTATCAATAATATAACTACAACAACAATATGGTCATAATAAGCAATAATTGAGATATACTATCAAATTACTCAATTCATAAAATAATAATAATAGTACCTATACAATATACATCATCAACAACAACACCAACAACAACAACAACAACAACAACAATAATCAGAATAATATCATACCCTTAGATGTTAACGCCTTGAAAATCGAAGAGCAACTGCCTTGATCCACTGTGGCTCCGCTCTTTTATACCCGATAACAAACAAGTATGATTCACAATCGACAGTTGATTCAAATCAGTGTTTGATTTATAGAAAGATAAGTTTGTTATATTCATTAATTAATTTTAACAATTGCGTATAAAATATTAAACAGATAATAATTATATTTATAGGTATAACAAGTATTTATTTTTAAATATTAGACACTTAATAGTGTGTCAATCCGTTTGACTTGAGTCTTTTTATACCAATGAGTAAACAAGTGGGGTGGTCACATGTTTTTAGAAAATATTATATTTGAGCTACTAGTTTTTGCTATTAATGTTGTTAAATCATAATTTATTTTTATCTTTATATTTAAACATGAGATAACCCGATAATTGATCTTAGTAGCTTTCTATATTGCTATAATAAACTTAACCTAAAATCTAACCTGTAAAAATAATAAAGTATGTAAAATCAAACCAATTTCACAGCTGTTTGTTATTGGCATTATTGTAGACATAAATTGGCATTTACAAATAGACACACACATATTTTAGCATACTTATTCTTATATTTATTTTGTATATTTAGTCAAAATATTCTGAATAATCTATCAAACGCGTCTTTAGACAAATCACTGACGGCTTCCAGGTGCACACATTTGTACCGGAAACATACAAACAAACATAAATAGGTTTTGGTTAGTCGTGCACTTCGACCCTTTCTATTTAGCGTGAGGAACGGACCAGCGAAGTCAACGCCAACAGCACGAAATGGAAAATCAGGTGTGATGCGCTGTGCAGGTAAGTTTCCCATCATGGGAATTAATGTTTTACCTTGCATACGTCTACATCTGACACAGGCATGTACTGTGCGGCGGGCCAAGTGCCTACCGTTTATAGTCCACACAGTCACTCTTGAACAGGCTAGCAACAGCTGGGGCCCAGCATGCATGTTGTGTAAGTGTTCATATATAAAATACAATTAGGTAAGTGGATGAGAGGCGTGGAAAAGTATGGGATGTTTTTGAGTATAGTTATAATTAGATAATTCTATTCTACCACAGACTCTCATTGCCTTGTCATCGTCCAAAAAGGGTGAGAGTGCCAAGAGTGTTGACTTGCTACTTAATGTTTTATTTTTTAACAAAATATTGTACTCTGCAGCAAATGAAGCTTGCTGAGCCATTTTACATAAACTAATAAAAGATGATTCTAATTCACTAACTGTAGGTAAGTTTACCATATAGTTTATCTTTAGGACATTTATGTCTTATATTATGTATAAATCTATTGACATACGCAAATATGCGTCTCAATTTCAAAAATGATGAAAACTTATCTATTCTTAGAATTTCTGTTTCAGGTTCCTGAACAACAGCGGAAGTGGATTTTATCTCAGGTAAGTCTCTTTCATTTATTAATTTATTCAAATAGGGCCAATCAGATTCAGGCTGTATTAGAAAGGTTGGACCGGACGACCACAACTTAAGATTGATAATTTTATCTGGGCTTGCGCCCCTTGAGATCAGGTCAGCTGGATTCTGATCAGTCGGCACATAGCACCACTACGACCCATCGGTAAGTTCATTAATTTCAGCTACCCTATTCGCTACAAACGTTTTTAATTTTGCAGAATTGCCATTCAACCAGCTAAGGACAAGACAACCGCTAGAATCACACCAGTAAATGATGCGATTGACCTCACATCGCAGGGAACTGATAACTGTCTTGCACAATTTAGCAGCTAATAGAGCAGCGCAAAGCTCCAGACGCGGTATTGTCGTCGGCTTCAACGGTGCCACCTTAGACTTAGCACACAGTAAGTTTACCTTTACATCACCAGCTAAGTTCTGTGACCGCAGGTACACAGATGCACCGTAAGCGACTTGGGAAGCATCACTGAAGGTATGTATTTCTATATAAACAGGAGCTTCGCATAGCGTTAAACGTGGGATCTATAAATCTGATAAAAAATGTAAATTCTAATGAACTTGTTCCAGGATTCCAGAATATCGGAACTAACTGGCTCATCCCAGTCCTTTTTATTGAGCCATAAGGACTGAAGTAACATTTTAGGTACAATCACACATGGACTGAGAATTCCAAAAATCTTGAATGATGCAGACAGTATCGATCGCTTGGTAGCTACATCATTATTATTGGGAATCTCAATTGATATTTGGAGAGTATCGGTTTTGGGGTTCCAATTTAATCCTAAAGTATTAGTAGATTCGCTTAAACTAACTTTATCATTTTGATCAATTACTGATGATGATAAAATGGATAAATTGAAATAATAAAATTGGAATATTGTAACTTTAATTCAGGATTCTTACGGAAACGTTTTTCTAAATACAACAATCGTTTCTTAGCCATTGCGTAAGAATCTCCTAAATAATCTGGAGTATCAATTAGGGGCAGCCTAACACAAAATCTACCCGATTCTAAACGGTAAGTATTACGATAAAAATGGTCTTCACATGCCTGCTCAATTTTTCTAAAATATTGCTTATCTGGAACCTGCTCCGGTTCCCAAAACTTTGTCAATTGAGAATTAATATTGGAATTATTGCATTCATCACTATCACTAACTGAAACATGACACGAAATATTTTTAGGTGACGAACGATTCCTTAAACTTGGAGAAATAGGGTCGGCAATGAGCCAACCTAGCTTTGAGCTACGTAGCTTGGGCATGTTATGACCTAATGCTAGCTGATCACATCCTAATAGGTCCGCACCTATCAAGACGTCTATAGCCGAAGGCTGATTAAAATTAGGAACAGCTAACTGTATGTTTCTTGGAATAGGGTGCGTTGTTGAACAGTGAACCACCCTTTTTTCTAAGTCATATAACTTGCTAGAAAATAAAGATAAGAATTTCGTTTTGGTGCCATCGTTTAGGTAATTTGTTATGGTTTTTCGGTTTTAGGTTACAGAAAGCCAGGGGAACAAACTCTGACCCATAAAAGAAGTATTAAAAAAAATGAAATTTGGTTCACTGTGTACACTGAACCATCCATATTTTAACAGTGAACCATAATATCATTACCAGTAAAAATGCTTATTTTTTAAAAGTAATCATGCAGTTTATGATAATCAACTTTTATTTTAAAAAATTCAAATAAAAAATGTTTCTTGTAACAAAAAAACTTAAAGTTATCATATAATTTTTTTAATATAATTAATAACTAGCCTTTTCGATGTTATAATAAACACAACATACCTATCAATAACTATAACTTCAATTAAAAATTAAGTTTTTTTATGGTTTGGTTCTCATTGCCTACTTAATATAATTAAGTGTTTCTCTTTAGATAATTAACAATCAGCCTTTTCGATGGTACTCGTACCTACTGTAATAAACAGTCTTCATTCATTTAGTTACCAGTTAAAGAACCGCGATAAAAAAAAAAAAAACATCAAAATGCGTCAAATTAAATATTCACGCCATATTTAGTAAAGATCACGTTGAAGGAATATTTAATCAGACGTTTTGTACCTGACGTATAAGGAGGAGGGAGAATCATTTTAATGTTACTCAGTTTCACAATTGCCATATCAGGTTCTATAGGAAACATAAACGTTTTATTAACACGATCTTTTAATTTTAGGTACGAAACGCAATATTCATCATCACTTTCCGTTTCCAGAATCTTCGCAATATAATAAACAACCCGTTTTTTAGATAGCAACAATACATATTCGTCAATCATTGGCTTACGCTTTAAATCAGCAAAATCTTCATCTATAATTTGCTCATCTTCCTCATCCGATTCTAGGTCTGTTTCACTTTCAAGAATTATATCTTCCTCTTCACTCGTTTCACTGTCTTCTTTTATTGTTTCTCTTATTTGGTGTTTTTCTAATTTTACTTGTCGATGGAAGCATTTCATTTCCACATTCTTGTACAACTTTTCTTTTATGCAGACCTTTTCTATTTAATGCAGCAGTACGTTCCTCAGCTATTCTTTCCTTTTCTGGCGTGTCCGTTGCTATCATGCTTTTGCACAGTTTTCTACCTTTTCGTTAACTTTCTGAGGTTTCTGGACGGTGGTTGTGCGACGTTGTTGTTGTTGTTTCGTCAAGGTTGAATATTCGAGTTCCATCCGCGAATCTAGGCTCCCATTTCAGCAACTCTTCAAAATTATTAAAAAATATTGCCACCGTCTCACGGTTAAATGAGGTAGCTCGTGCGAGACTTACAGCTTCTGGTTTCTTCACCGAAATATCAGGATGTCATTTTTTGAAGAAACGAAACCATTCCAAACCTGCCAATTGATCTCTTTCCCATGAGCTTGGTATTTTAATGCCATTACGCTTTGCCATTTCGTACGCCACCTACCTACATTCTTTGACGGTCAAACCGTAGAACATTAGTGCATAGTCCTTGTAGTATTTTAATAATATTTGCTCAAGTTCTTCATCACCATGTTCACGATTGTTTTTCACGTAACGGTGCAATGTAGGGTACGGAATTTTACAGGTTGTTGCCGCCGTCCTAATGGAGTAACCAGTTTGTACCATTCGTAAAGCTGACATCATGTCCTGTTTTTGTGTTTTCCTATTTTCCGCTACTTATTTTTTGGTCTTGGCATGCTAATAATAACAAATAAAAATATAATTGATTTTCAAGATTACACTATCAAGGAACAGTGAACCAGGATCGTAAGATACACAGTGAACCGGTTCACTGAGCACTATGCGAACCTGGTTCACTGTTCAATACACACACTATTTAACTTTAACATTAAAAAAAAAATACGTGATACACAACTCGATTTCCGTCCCACTGTGGGCCGCCGGCTCACTGCGGGAGAGGGGAAGGGTGCCCACGAGGCAAGTATTAACAATATCGGTCAAAGTGGCAACGTCGCAGTTTTCCCAATATGGCGGTGGTTCAGTGTATCTGGTTGGTTCACTGTTCAACAACCGACCCTATTTAATTTACCAATGTCTAGGTTGTTTAGGAATAGCACCTGTTAGTTGGTTCAATACATAAAATGACTGTAGGACACTATAGTCATTGTTAAATGAATTTAATCGGGCCATGCAACTTTTGTTTACCTACATGTTCTGCTAAATTGTTGCCTATACCAATAACATTTATAGTATTTGTAGCACATATACCTGTAATCAATGATGTTATAAATAAAAAAATAAAAAGACGTAGATAAGTTACCTACCCAACATTCGATGTTCAAAAACGACACAATGTCGAACTATTAGGTGGCACATGGAAGTAGGACAGCATGTCGTAATTATCGGGAGCGAAATAGAGACAAGACGACGAAAATGTGGCTAATTAGCCACATTTTGACGTGCCACTTGCGGAGCGTGTATAACCTATCTACGTCTTTTTACTTATAATATCGTTGCCTGTAATGATAACTTGTTCATGAGTGTCTGGCTAATGAATGAGGACTGACTTCCACAGTCTAATAAAGCACGCACTCGAAATTGTTTGTTTGAGGATTAATAACATTAATCATGGCTGTTGACAAAAGAATATGATTATCCATGAAATGATTACTAATTGAATTATTGACTGATATTTCACTTGAACCGCGATCTGTGTTAATTTTATTGCTGCTGACTGTACTAGCATTACTTGTACTAGTATTATTAGTATTAGGTAAATGCAAGAGTGAGTTGTGTCTACGCTTGCACTCACGACAGGGTCCCAACTTGCAATCACGTGCACGATGCCCAGTTCGTAAACAATTAGAGCATAAGTGCAACTTAAAAGCATCATCTCGTCGTTCCTGAACGCTCTTCGCTAGAAAAGTAGGGCAGTCATATACCTATCCAGTGGTCACCTTTACAGATAACACACTGCTTAGCGACAGAGCTGGTGTTCTGAACTGTAGATGGAAATGATTTAGTACTAGGTACGAGAATTATTATTATTAGTTTGGCGTGATTGTGTTGGCTTGGGTATATCAGAGTTGTTTTGATACATAAGTAGTTTGTAACACATCAGCGCGATCAATTAGGAACTTATTGAAATCCTTTAGAGCGGGGAGATCTGACAAACTATTACGATGTTCTTCCCATTTCATGGCAGTACGATTATCTAATTTTGGTATAAGAATTTTAATAATTATCTTGTCAAGCAGTTCATCTTGTTTAGCTAATCTTGACAATGCTCGCAAGTTTTTAGTTACGTGGTCAACTAGAAACCTCAGTGATTTATCTGATTCACGTTTGTGTTGTTGCTGTGTTGATTCAAAATATAACAATGAATTGAGATGTTGATTTATAAGTTGGAGCTTGTTATCGTAACGATCGCACAAGAGCTGCCATGCAGTTTTATAGTTAGTTTCACAAATCTCTAAATTAGAAATAATTCTAGCGGCTTCATTTTCGAGATACGACACTAAATAATGGAACTTATGAATAGGCTTGATACGCTCATTACTATGAATGAGTGACAAATAGGTATAGCTCGAAACTCAAGTCAGCGGAAATAAGCGCCATCGAATTTTGCAATCTGTATTTGTGGTAATTTAAAATCAACATGATGACATTGAGATGACTGATCATGATGACATTGTGATGAATTGTACAAATCAGATTCGTGAGAAGTATTCTTATATTTATCTAGTTGCTCTTCGGCAATTGCAAGATGTGAAGTAAAGATCTGCTCAATTTCATCACGTTCGTCAATCTCAGAGTCCATATTGTCGCAATTAATGACCTCAATCTGAGCCTGTAGTTCATCGAATTTGCTAGAGACAAAGCTAGTATTTTAGCAACATTAATTTGTAACTCTTTAGCTTGAGTTTTTGTACATTTTGAGGGGCACAATGCATCTAAATACCTTTTAAATTTCGTTAAACGACCTTTGACCGAGCTACGTTTAGCAGATAGTTCCTTCAATTGTTTTGCATTACTGTCTTTATCTTCGCTTAAAGACATCTTGTTGGTTAATAATTAATAGCAGCAACAACAAATGATAACCTAGCACTGAGAACTTTAGAAAAATAGTTATAGTTGATTGAGCAATCTAACCAGTAACACACTCATTAAATGCCAAATGAAGGGATAAAGTTATATGTTTGAAATCTTATCTGATACTCCTTCGACAGCATCTGGGGACTCGAACGCAGCCACGCGGCAGCAAGCGCGTCAATAGCGCGGCGGCAGCGCAGCGGCGCGGCCACAGAACAGATAAACATCTGTTATGTGGGCGCGGCGGCAGCCCGGCGTCACCCGAACGCAGCCAGCAGTAACCGGCAGCGTCAGGCGGCAACCTGAAATAGTCGGCCGAAAGTATTTGAAATAATGTGAACTAGAATAATGTCACGTACTATTGGGAGGACGGCTAAGTTTAGGGCCTCAGATTACCTAGTACAATGAAAATATCGGGGATCTAGTTACTAATTATTATTTTCTATTGACCTTACAATTTTACAAATGATTACGTAGGTAGACACTGAAAAATGGATTTGATTTTACTATTTTAGAATATTTACTGGTTATTTACTTGAAATAAGTTTTAAAATAGCTAGATACTTCGTTAAACTAATGAAATACACATGTGGAATGTACCAAACAGCAACCTTTTTGATAGAAAAATGGATTTAGGTATTAGTGTAAACTATAGATAGGAAAGGCACTTAACTGATAGGCGAGACTGCTGAATCTGGCTGCACTGGTCCTCGCTGGTGGCTGTGGCACTAATAGGTACACGAGCTGCTCGCAGATGTTGACGGAATCCTCGAACTGGCGTGGCAGGCTGACGGTGAACCTCGACGTCGTAGAAGCTAAGGCTGGGCGCGGTGCGTTGTGCTGACCGACCTGGCTGGCTTAGTTGTCTTCTATTATAGTATTCTTGCGTCTGTAGTCCTCCACGAGGAATCTTTGGTAAATTTCTATTCGATGAGAATTCTTTGTCTTCGTATGTACTCGATCCGAATATTGCAAATTGTCCTGTCACGGTCGCCAAATTAATG
Source organism: Dicycla oo (assembly GCA_948252095.1). Lineage (NCBI taxonomy): Eukaryota > Metazoa > Arthropoda > Insecta > Lepidoptera > Noctuidae > Dicycla > Dicycla oo. The sequence goes on from OX411714.1 coordinate 24,080,457, forward strand.
TCTGATAATGGACATTTGGAAGTTTTATAATGAAAACCTCAGTTTCTTCACCAAATAGTTTAATCTTCGAATTTAGAAATATTTTTACAATTAATTGCAGATTTCTTGATCTTGACGCAGTCATGTACCTACTACTTAAAAGTGAAAGTAACAAAAATGTGCGGGTGTGAGAAAAAAGATTACATGCGAATTATAGCACGACTTGAATGTGCAATTTGGTGCTATTATAAACCATCAGGCGTACCACAATGTGGCGTAGACATAATGTTTTTTTTAAACTAGCATTTTTTTTATACAAATTTATTACCCTTGGAAAGGTGAGGAATTAGAGAACTAACTTAGATTAAAATTAATTATTGAAACACCGTAGTTTTTTTTTTTAATACCAGGTCGAATTTGATGGTGAAGTTTTTTTTAAAGTTTATTTTTATTTTTTGAGTCTAATATCTTATTTTTTAACCCTATTTTGAGAGAAGTTCCGAAATATTTTAATCACAAATGTTTCTGACTACCAACAAATAATTTAAAAAAATACTAAAATAATGAAAAAAACTGAAGTTATGAATGCTTGAATGTCACATTTTGGAAAAATCTCAATAAAATATAAAAATTGATATATCTCCTAAACTATAAAACTTTATTTAGCCAGGGAAAGTGAGGTCTAATAATTAGCAAATGACCTCCTGTATATGAGAATTTGCTATGGCGGGTCCAGATCCAGTCAGCCTGTATTGTGTAATAGTGTCGGTTTTTCGTGCACACATCAAAGGATCCTGGCACGCTCCAACAGTGTTCACACGCTGGCGTCTTATTCAGTTCGTTGCATAGACTAATAATAAAGCTGAAGGATAAGTTTGTTTGACCGGAGCATGCGTAGTTCATAAAAACGAAATAGTAAAATAATTTGTAAATCAAACGTGTACCTATTCCGATTAGATTACAGAATATTTAGGTTCCTAAAAATATATTTTGAAAGGACACTGATTTGAAGACGAGATATGAGGAATTTAAAATTTCTTTACAAAACTTATTTTTTCTCATATTTCATGTTTAAATCAATGTTCTTATTTGTTATATATCTGGGAACCTAGAACCTACCAGTATTTTATATTGGCGTAAAATTAACGAAAACCTAATAATTCTTACTATTAAAAGACGCATCTGCCTTTGTATCTTGTATTTTAAACAGGACAAAATATTTTTTTTCTATATTTCAATATTTCTGTAGATACGTCCTTTTTCCTTACGGCGGCGGTAGTGCAAATCCAATCGGAATAAATACACACTACCTTTAAAATACTTAAGTTTGATTTACAAATTATTTTGATATTTCGTTTGTATGCTTCGGGCTGAAATTACGTCGGATTTGAAAAATTCTTTTTGCATTTGATACCCCAATTCTTGAGGAAGGCTATTTAACATCTTAACATCACGCTATGTTAGGGGAGCCCACGATGCTAAATGGTGATTTACTGGAGCGTCGTTCGGACCTATTGGATTTTGAAGATTATGGGTCAGCACGACAAGGACATCAAGCTGAACCATCTATATTAATCTCACGCGCTCGAGTATTTCAATGTCAATTTTTTGCATTTTCAAAAATCGGCCATGTGTTTTGGTCGCGCCCAAATCGTCAGTCTTGAATGGGAGCATAGATAATACACTATACTAAACTACTATAGGGTTTATTTAACATCGCTTCTGAATATCTGACGCGCTCGAATTTTTTTGCTCATTTTCAACACCTTCGTACGGCCACCCTCACATGCAAACTGGTAGATTAATATTCCTCCGTTATCAGAAACACATGGAGCATATTATCAATTTCTGACGCGCTCGAATATTTATTCGAGGTTTTCAAAAATGCAAAAAAAGAACTGCCACATGGATTTCCATGTGGCAGTTCTTTTTTTGCATTTTTGAAAACCTGTAACCGCTCCCCCCACCGATGAAGGGTATACATCTTATAATCTTTTTTTCTTTCTACTATCTAATCTTCAAAATTCAATAGGTCTCAACAACGCTCGAGTAAATCACCAAAAACATCGTGACCTCCTCTACCTTAACCCTTTAACCGCCGAGACCGTAATATCACGGGCTCAGAAGATAGTGCCCGAACGCCACACACGTAATATTACGTTATTTTGTTAAAACAGCTCTTAGTGTGCACAAATTGCATACAAAATTTGTCAATTTTACGATTTAGGGTGTATCTTTATTGATAAGGACATTTTTTTCTATGTTTCGAATGATAAATGCTGTGAATTTTACCGCCAACGTACACAGAACGCGATGCCACGCCAGCGCCAAGCTATAACTGTATAACGAAATATACAGGGTGTTTGGCAGAACGTTGAACATACGAAAATGGTGGATAGGTGGGGTCATCTGCTACTTACTCAGCCCTAATTTATTTGGCCCTGGCCCACTGGGTATTTTAAAAAAATTTTTTTTTCTTTTTTCTTGTTTCACCACTTTCTTAACTTTAAAGTGTAATTTTTATTAAAAATGGGTAAAACAGACAATATTTTGTTTTTTATTTTAATCTTTGATGTGGGCAGATTCTTATAAAATTATTGCTTTGTTCAGATGTTAGCTAGAAAAAAAGTTATGAGTCCTCAAACTTACAGAAAGATGTAAAAAATACTTAAATGTTAATTTCAACTTGCATTAAAAAAAAAAAAAACAAAAAATGATTAAGGAGTTCCAATTCTAGCAAAACATCCCTAATGTGTGAGCTTTCTAATGGTATGTAATTTGCTTTTATAAAAAAAACTTTAAGAGTTATTTCATAATTTTATCAAGTAGGAAATTTTTGACGAAACTCTACCTTTACGGAAAGTTAAATGTTTTGCGAAATTTAATACTGCAAAGTTGGTAAAAATTAAATGATCGATTGAAATTATGCTGTACCAATTAGGTGCGTTAATAAAACAATTAAATAAATTTAAATAATTTATTTAAATAAAATCACAGATGTTCAAATTGACGCCCTTCATTTGCAATACAGGTGCGGCATCTACGTCTGATTTCTACAGTTGTTGTGCGCAGCAGCATCTCCTGTCGCATAACTTCGAAAGCAGCATTAATTCGATTTAACAAATCTTCTCGACTTTCTACTTCTGTAGTGTAAACTAGTTCCTTTGCCCTTCCCCACACGTGAAAATCGAGCGGAGTGAGGTCGGGCGATCGTGGAGGCCAGGGAATTGGTCCTCCCCTGCCAATCCACGAATTTGGGAAACAATTATCCAAATGCTCACGTACAATTAGACTAAAGTGAGCTGGGCAACCATCGTGTTGAAAGACAATAGGCCTGTTTATGTCTACTTGGAACACTTCTTCCACTAATGGTGGTAAATCATTTATCAAAAAATCCAAGTAGTTGTTCGCATTGATGTTGTCGGGCAAAAAATGAGGCCCTATTAGCTTATCGCCAATCACTCCTGCCCAGACATTCACACTGAATCTCCTCTGGAAGCCCCTATGTCTCTTCACGTGTGGGTTTTGATTTTTAAGTGCCCAATGGTGAAGATTGTGATAATTGACAATCCCTTCTTTGTCAAATTTGGACTCGTCCGTCCACAGAATACTTTTTAAAAAGTTTACGTCGTCCACATCGGTATGCAGCAAATGGCGACAAAATTGCACACGTCTCCCAAAATCACTGTCATCGAGACCTAGAACAAACAAAACACGTCTAAGAATCGATTTCAATACTGAAACTTTTCTTCCTCCGAGTTCAAACTCTACAATTATCTAAATTAAATTATCTTCAATTTTTAAGTACACTAATTGGCTTTATGGCTTAGCCATAAAGACGTAAGACCACATTCACAAAAGGGCGTGCGACTTTTCAATTTTGTTCTAAAAAGGAGCCATAAGTGCTGGCAAGTTTACCTACGTTGACCACCTGCGCAAACCGAATCCGAAATCCGAATCCTGTAAGCGCTGGCCGCCTGATTGTTACGTGAATGCGGCCGAATAGGAATAGTTTATTCGAATTTAATTTGAAATTAGAATTGAATGCGCTAAAAACAACATGAGGCAAAACAACTAATAAAGAAAGTGACGAAATCAAGGTTAAATGGAACGATCAATTGAACTGTCTCATAATTTACTACATTCCACAAAATCGTATCAGATGCAGTGCATAAACGGCTTAATCTTACCTTGCACTGGAGTGTAGTGAAAAACATGCCTACCATCTTGCCGGAGAACAGACCACACTTTCCATATGCTTAAGCCAAGTATTGAAGCTATCTGTCTAATGCTTTTGGTAGGGTCCGCGTCAAACTCGGCACGAACTTGTTCGTCAATGGTAGTATCGGGTCGTGCTGCGTTAACTCGTGGTTCTTGTAAGTTCAGGTTACCGGTTTGTCGTAAACGTCGGTAAGTACTCGCAAACGTCTGATGACTGGGTACTCGGCGGTTGGGATAGCGCTCTTGATAAATTCTTCGCGCTTCACGCGAATTAGTATTAGCGCTTCCATACGCTAACAACATGTCCGCGTATTCCTCACTGGTAAAAGCAGCCATTTCTTTACCAATAACAACAGGTAACAGTAATAACAAAAAACTTAACTAACAGGTTATAAAACTAGTGATAACAATAAAAGAAAACGAAGTGAACAAAAACAAACGTAAGCGTAACGGGCACGTGAGATTGCAGAGGCAGAGAGAGAGATTGAGATTGAAGTCTCGACTGAATAAAAGAAAAGAATTCATTCTGAGGCGTCACGGTGCCACGAGAGCGAAAGAGAGCAAAAATACGCTATGACTGCGCAAGAGTAACCATCTCAAGGGAATAGTGAATGTCAATTTGCACCACTGCTACTGGCAAGCCGTCGATCATTTAATTTTTACCAACTTTGCAGTATTAAATTTCGCAAAACATTTAACTTTCCGTAAAGGTAGAGTTTCGTCAAAAATTTCCTACTTGATAAAATTATGAAATAACTCTTAAAGTTTTTTTTTTATAAAAGCAAATTACATACCATTAGAAAGCTCACACACTAGGGATGTTTTGCTAGAATTGGAACTCCTCAATCATTTTGTTTTTTTTTTTAATGCAAGTTGAAATTAACATTTAAGTATTTTTTACATCTTTCTGTAAGTTTGAGGACTCATAACTTTTTTTCTAGCTAACATCTGAACAAAGCAATAATTTTATAAGAATCTGCCAACATCAAAGATTAAAATAAAAAACAAAATATTGCCTGTTTTACCCATTTTTAATAAAAATTACACTTTAAAGTTAAGAAAGTGGTGAAACAAGAAAAAAGAAAAAAAAATTAAAAAAAAATACCCAGTGGGCCAGGGCCAAATAAATTAGGGCTGAGTAAGTAGCAGATGACCCCACCTATCCACCATTTTCGTATGTTCAACGTTCTGCCAAACACCCTGTATAGTAAACAGTAGGGATGAGGGTATCGTCATATCGATGAATGAAATTTATACGCGTTAAGTTTTAATTATAATTTTATGGATATAAATAAAAACTGATTAAATATTTCCATATTTGTTTTATTTCATAGTATCCCTAGTAAGAAAAAATAGTATAAATTATAAGTATCAAAGAAACAAATACATAACTCAATTAGAGCTTTAGGAAATGAGGTACATCTCTATTTGTTTCATGACGTCATTATTTGACTTCCAAGTCCTTGGCGCTCAGAGCACGTTAAATTCAATTCTGATTAGGGATGTGGTCTATGGTCTTTCTTCTATTTTTGTCTACACCCGTGTTTATTTTTAAGGAGTAAGCGTCAGGGTAGCCCGCGAAATTTAAATTTCCTTACGTTTTTTGCAATTTGCAAGTCAGTATTAAGTTGTATGTTAAATAAAGTATGATTTGCGGCCGTAACAAATATATTTTTACAGAATTATATACAACAGAATCAGTAATACAACTCCTTAAGTTAGTATAATCCTAAAATAAAACTAAATACTTACTAAATAGATACTTGTTACGAGTGCAAATTATAATTTGATCAACATACAATATAATACCGACTTGTAAATTGCAAAAAACGTAAGAAAATTTGAATTTCGCGGGCTACCTTCAGTCAACGTTTTTTACCATAGGTATCTAAGCGGCAGAACTTTTTACAGAGCCACAAGATACCTACAAGCGATGAGCGACGCTTTGTTTGTGACTTACCGAACATTTCACTTATTAAATTCTTAATTTTTGATGAATAAACGTTATTATTATTATTATGTAGTTGGACATACCTCAGAAACATCTTCTGGTTCATCGTTCTCCACAAAATACTCCGAGTCCGATTCCACACCTTGTAATATCTTTAAAAAATCATCCGAATCCAGTTCTTCATGAATTTACACTACCTATTTTTACAAGCAAAGTGAAAGAATCCGATTACTACCTACCTGCAGTCTTCACTTCACTATGCCAAAGTGACCTTGACAGCCGTACGTTTCTGACGTCACAGAACGACTTCTATAATAGTCCGTGGCGCCCGGAGCACTGACAACCAATTGTTTTGTAGAGATAGGAGAATATAATTATCGACAAGAATTGCTAACAACTATTTAATTCCGAGTCGGCACCCCTCTGAAGGTCGAAATAAGTCTATTTTCCCTTTGTTATAAAATAGGTAGTGTGGCAAAGGGGTTTTAAGGGTAGAGAATGAGACTCAAGTGTCACTTAGAACAGAGTTTAATTATAGGTTAAGCCACAAGTTACAGAAGAGGGTCGTAGATTCTAGTTGTAAGGTTTGTTCGCTGTCGGGTTATAAAAAGTGGAAGGGTACTGCCCTGGGTGGACCGTCTGGCTGGCGCTGCGGTGGCTCGGCGTATTCGGTCTTAGTCACCGGTTAGAGGGCCGCGACTGGCGCGTAGTTGCCGGGTAGAGAGCCGCGTCTGGCGCGTAGGGTGCCAGGTAGAGGGCCGCTTCTGGCGCGTAGGCTGCCGTAGAGGTTATGGCCGGTAGTCTAGCCAAAGGTGGTCTAGCTGGTGCGGTGACTGAATCCGAAGCGGTGATATAGGTAATAACCGTAGCGGTGATTGTATCCGTAGTAGCGAAGTATCCGAAGCTGTGAACCCTGGAAACACGCAAGGGTGCGTCCGTGAGCTCAGAGGAAGATCCGGTAAGCCTCTGTAAATCACAGAGGCTTACCGGATCTTCGTAGTTTCCTAACCAGATGAGTCCGTAGCCCCAAGACAAGGAAATGGGTCATTGGGGAGGAAAATCATCATCACAGTGGTTTACAAAATAATTATTTAGAATGAACACAAGATAAAACACAGTTATGGTAATAGTCGTTTTGTAATAATAATAATAGTTAATTAGTTTTTTTTTTATTCTTTTTAGTTCTCTCGCTATGCGCCACAGTGAACGGACGTGTGCTATAGCTCCGCTAATCTACTCGCGTTAAAATCTATTTTATTTAAATAGTGATTGGTGTAGAACAAATATTCCAATTCTCGTTCCATCCTACAGCTGTTTTACGAGTAAGCCACTCCCAGCGAAAGTGACTACTCTTTCCAAATCATAGACCCTCACGCATACTTTTAAACTAAACGCCTTACATACATCACACACCCTTGGGGACTTGCCGAATACAGAACATAATACTCATTAACTACATCATACACAAGCACACGTTACACCCATTCATAACACCAATCTCGCTTAACATCCACCACACTGATTCATAACAAGACAATACTTACTACTACTTTACACTTTAGTCGTAGTTCATAATTATACCTTATTTTTCCTATTTTTTTATTATGCTTGCTGCATGCATCCCTTCGTTGCATTTACCTACTAAATTTATGCTTATTGAATGAGAGAGCGCCTTGACTTCCATAATACAAGTGTTACTTAGTTTGGAAGTCAAGAGTTCAGCACATCAAGCTACTACAATCTGTCAGATTTCTTTAATAGATTTTCGACTTTATTGCTAAAGCATTAGGTTCAAGGTTGATTGGGAAAATCTGACAGTTTCGGGTAGGTTTACCTGCTGGCGTCTGTACATTAATAATATTTAATAAACTTTAAAAAAAAAAAGTAATAAACAGATTCTCCTAAGGACACTATGAGTACTTACCCAATTTCGGGGAGCTATACAGGCTTCAGTGTTTATGGCGGAAAAAGGAGTAAGTCCCCCCGTCCAGTCTTATTTATAGACTCTCGAGTTTCTAGCAAATACTATAGGGAGGTGAAAGTAGTAATGTTACAGACTAAATACCAAAAACCTACAGATAATTAATATCTAGCTTTAGTTGAATAATTCATTATGCTACAATAGGTAGGTTCATATTTTTTACTGACGTCAAATTGTTTTCAATAATACTATTTATAAATATTTCAACAAATGAAATCAAACAGTGATAACTTTCGCGTCACATCACTAGCCGACTATACAGGGTGTTTGGTAGATGGGTGCAAAGCCTGAAGGGGGTGATATCTTAGACCATTTAGAACTTATTAAGCTAAACTTGTCTTAGACGAAGTCTGTTCCTTGTATTTAAAAAAAAAAATCTATTAAAGAAATCTGACAGATTGTATTAACTTGATGTGCTGGCGTCTGTACATCCTAATTCCAAGAGCTAATGAGATATCTGCGTAAATAGTACCTCAAAAGAAAGGGCAATAACCAAGCATGTTTTTAAAATGGTTTGAACAACTGAGGCTATTTTTTTTATTGTGCCGTAAACAAAACATGTTCTTGATTTTTAAAAGTTTCTTAAACTTGAATATGGCGTAGAATGTTTCTCTGATGACACAGATGCTTGGGGATTATTTTGTTTGAGTGATCATACATTACATAAATAAAAAATAATAACATAACAGCTTTTACTGGACACTATTAACAAATAATTTAAAAAAAATGGGTATTATTGTTAAAAACATCAGAGTTTAAAAAAAAATACAAGGAACAGACTTCGTCTAAGACAAGTTTAGCTTAATAAGTTCTAAATGGTCTAAGATATCATCCCCTTCAGGCTTTGCACCCATCTACCAAACACCCTATATATGAAGTCCTTGACGTACTGGGGACGCTAAAAATGTTCTCAGCTTTTGTTTTGCCAATTTTAAGACAAATACGGGCTTCTTTTGTGTGGAAAAATAAAAACAGGGTATTAGACAATGCTATATTAAATAATAAAATGAAAAAAAACCTACGAAATACAGCAAATTTTATTTTTATAACATAGCTAAATGAAGAGCTTCTAATGAAGTCGTGGCGCTGGTGGCACGAAAATCCGGAACTTCTATTGAAGTCCGTGGCGGTGAAAAGGTTAAAACTTTATTTACTCGCAAGTGAGCTATAAATCGAATTTTAAGTATCTTTTCAAATAATTTTGACAGCACTGGTAATAGAGATGGGTCTATAATTTTTAGGATCAGACTTACTTCCCTTCTTATATACAGGTATTACTTTCGCTATTTTTAGTTGTTCTGGGAAGATAGCCTCATTTATACATTTACTGAAGAAGTCAGATAGAGGCTTGGCTAATATCACAATGTGCTCCTTGAACAAACTAATCGGAACTTCGTCATACCCACAAGAATGTTTGTTTTCCGTTGTCTTAACTATGGTATAAATCTCGTTTGGAGTGGTAGGTGAAATATGCATGTCATCACTAATCTTGTCCGTATATAGATGGAGAAATGCCGTAGCATGGTCTACTTCATTTACGTCAGTAAAACCTTTATAGTCAAATTAAGAGTTATGGTTGGTGGCCAAGAAACATACAAGTGATTCACATCTTGTACGTGTCACCTTGTTGGTTTTAAACCCACATCTCCTGGTGCTTAGAAGCAGTTTTAAATCTATTGATTTCTTTATAACCTTTTGAGCATGTTTTGAGATTGAAATCGGTACACAAAGCTATAAATGTTATTTTGGTTGAGTGTACAATAAAAGCATGTTTGAAAATTCATATAACTTTATTTAAGATGATTTAGATAAAATAAATCATATCCCATCCACACTATCGCAACTTACATACACATTTACATAAATTTATTATTATGAGTTAAACCAGCGATCACGATGAACGCTCTAATGCTCTCTCCTTCATTCTCGTTATAAATGCTGCACCTTTGTTCTTTCTGAAGTTCTCATAGGGGTCATTGAGGTTTACACCTATACCTGTAACAATAAAGAAAAAAAATAGGATTGTCAAAACTGTCGCTCCATAGTACATACGTCGCGTTTATTTTTGATCGACGGCAACGTAACAATTATAGTGGAGGTTTTGCATTCGAAATTTTTTTTTAAAATAATGTAAACTGATTTCTAGGCCGATTTATGTTATTCTAATTTTCATTTTGATGAGGAAGAAAAAAATACTGCTCTGGAAGTCGGTAGCATGATTTTTCAATCTATCTGCTTCGCCTTTTTTCAACTATGTTGGGGTCGACTTCCTGTCTAACCAGATGCAGCTGAATACCAGTATTTTAGTTAGAGCGACTGCCTATCTGTCCTCCACAAGCCAGTTACTGGTTAACATGATACAGCTTGGTAAGAAATGGTTGTCAGACTTTTGGGCTTCTGACGACCCGTAACAACTGTCAAGATCCACAAATAACAGCCGGGACCAACGACTTAACGTGCTTTCCGAGGCACGGAGGGGTCACTGACCCTCCGCGGCAAGCGTAGATTAACCTGATCGATCGACCCGTGCGGCTGTTATTACTTAGCCACAAGCCCTTCAATTAAATGTAGTGTTCTTAAATTGACTCAATTTACCTTTATACTGATCTTGTCTATCTCTAACAATACCGCCGCTAATTGGTTCAGCGATGCCCTGTCCAGAGGCACCCAAGCCGCCAGCACTCCACCCCATCTTCTGTAACAGCTGGTGACCTTTGTTGCTCGAGTCCAGACCTGACGTGGACGTACTCGGATATGCTCCGCCACTGAGAATTCGAGAGAAGAATGGTATTAAAAAAACACACAAAATATAACATTGTTACCGCTGTTGACTTCAAAGTTCAAACAATTGACGAATTGAACGATGGTTTAAAATCTGGTAGCCCTGTTGAGTAAAACTACAGGGTTATTGGTAAAACACCAACAACCTCTTAAGGAGTCATTGTACTCATCATTATGAACAACTTTTACTATGGGACCAAACCTAAAATCGCGGAAAAAAAATCAGCTCTTCAGTACATTTATGTTCGCATAATTCGTCAAAATGTACTGAACAACAGATTTTTTTTCGCGATTTCAGGTTTGGTCCCATAGTAAAACTTGTTCATAATGATGAGTACAATGACCCCTTAAGAGGTTGTTGGTGTTTTACCAATAACCCTGTATAAGTCTTGCCGCACACGGGCCACATAACGCCGCCACCGAGCTGCGAATTAGTTTTTTTACGATGAGTAGTCCGCAGCTCCGTGGGCGGCGTTTGTGGCCCATGTGCGGCAAGTCTACGTTAATCTTTAAACTGGCCCCCAACAGGGCCAGACGATTTAAATGCATAAATGAGATTCAGATTATGTGTATTGGGAGCCAGTGTTGTTTATGGATTAGCATAATGGTACAATTCCGGAGGCGACGGCAGCGGCGTTGGCAATAAACGCAGGCATCAGTGCTGCTACATTTTTGATTCTCGAGACTTTGCGGTTGGGCGGCACCGCCGCTGCAGTCTGCGGACTGCCGGCCGTCGTCGAAATAAAATGTTACTACCTTAGATGAGACTTGACACACATAATATAAGTGGATGTCAGAGAAATATTTTTTTAAACTGAAATGCACTGCGCTCGGCTCCAGTCCCTACCTGAACATTAATCTCCATCTACATCTCAATTTAACATGTAGAGCACGTCTCACCAGAGAAGGCCCGCGGCAATAAACATAATACACAACGTCGCATGACTGAGGCGCCGCGTCTATGAGACTTCTATCGTGAGACGGACGTTAGACTAGTGTATCATACTCACAGGAAACTAGGAGGTGTGGGCGATCTAGATTTCTCGATGCGCCGTGACCTCGGCGACTCCCGGTGCCTTTCCCGCTCCCTTGATCTGCTGCGTGATCGCGACCTTGACCTTGACCGGGATCGCCGCCTACCTAATAAACGTATTTATTTTTTTATTATATAACATTTGCTTACTGCATTTAGAGTTCAGCAGCAACATTTAAAAAACCACATTAAGGTGGCTCCGCAGAGGTAGGCCGCGAAATTAAAATTTTCTTGCGTTTTTTACAATTTGTAGGTCAGTGTCAGGTTGTGTCTTGATCAAAATATGATTCGCGACAAAAACAAATATGTATTTACATTTTTCGAGCTGATTTCCGAAATCAGATAGAAACACAGCAGATCTAACTTAGAGAGATGAATTGATGATTTTTATGGTTATAATTATGTAGATTGATTGATTGTCGCGAATTGTCACTGACCTGCAATTTTCAAAAAAGGCAAAAAACGCAAGTTTGATTTTCGCGGGCTACCACTGCGAATCCACCTCAAGGACGCGTTTGCAAATCCGACAAATATAAGCTATTTTTCGGTAGAGTTTGCGATAAAATGAAACTAAATCAAACGAAACTAACAATTGCAACAAAAAGATAACTTCTTTATCTCCAAATAGTTGCCGTTTTTTTGGTTTGAATTTTTGGTAAGTATTTGATATCGTAGAAACGAGTTTCCGTTACCTCTTCACACAAAATTGACGATATGGGGCTTAGTTCAGGATCATTTTTCTGCTATTATTTACATAATTTTGTATCTTAAAAAAATATCCTAGGTAAGCAGATATAATATTTCAAAAATATGGGCGAAATATTCACGAAAATGTTACAAATAATCTCAGAAAAAATAAAAACTAACGGTCTAATTTTTCACATATTTTGCTGTTACGCATGAATCTTCACGTGTGGTATTAAGGGTTATTTTATTTTGTCACTGTCCATAAAAAGTTGTAACAAAAAAACGTTAGTCCGCGCTCGGCCGTCGTCGCGAGTTGACACTGTGTCGGTTAAATGATAAATGATTTTTATTTCTGTCAACATTTTTTTTTTTAAACTAGATGAGGTCAGCGTTTCCTATCTGACTACTCTGAGAAGAAAGGCCGAAACAAACTCAGAGGTCACAGTCTCTTATAAAATTCAGACATAATCTTGGTCAGTTCATGTGAAGACCATGTAGATTGGTGTCTGAAATGGTCTTTTGAGGAAAGAACCACACAGATTGAGAGGACCGGTCCAGTCAGTGCACGCATTTGTCAGTAATCGCGCAGCTCAACTCAGAACTTAAGGAGCTCAACGATTCGACGAACAATACCAAAGAAAGGACATTGGGGTAGGCCGCATAAATTACTCAAAGACTCAAACTGCCAGACCATGATTAAAAATAACTGAGAGAAAAAATAAAACAAACAAAAAAAGCAATGACCTACATAGTCTTCACATTCACAATAAATTAAAATAATATAATAGTTTACAAAGTAAATTGTAAGCAGCAGTTCGTGCTCGAAAAGATCGCTGTAGGAATATAAATATTTTTTTTATACTTCACAATACTGTTTTTGATACTTTACGTATTCTCTACGCGAAGGCAACTAATAACACAATTATGTTTCTGTTTTTTTTTTTAATAGAAGTAGGGATTTATAAATTCATGTTTGAATATGAGGTCAAAATCAAAATCCAAGATGGCGCCGACGAAATTTTCCATCTTTTCGTCATGGGTGTCATTTTTATGGTTTTTTGAGTTGCCAATAACGATAATGGGGCCAAAATGAAATTCAAGATGACGAGATTTATCAACTTTTTCATCATGGGGTGTCATTATTATTATGGTTTTCGGGGTCGCAAATTACGATTATGTGGTCAAAATCGAAATCCAAGATGGCGCCAACGAAATTTGCTAACTTTTCCTCATGGGGTACGGCTTTACTATGATATAAAGTAGAAATACAAAATCTAAAACTAGGGCGTCCGCAACTCATCCAAAATCTCACACTGTGCATGTCTGTCATTTTTATGGTTTTCAGGGTCGCCAATTACGATTATGTGGTCAAAATCGGAACTTTCTAATTCGATTGTACAAAAATTGTCTCCTTCCAGAATTAACTGACCCAAGACAGGCAATAAATATGGAGTTACGGGTTCATTCCTCACATTTCCAACCAAATATTTTAAAAATAAAGAATTGCTTTATTTAAACTTTTTTCTGTTTTCCTTTTATTGTCTAAAATATTGTTCAATCACCGAACTCTTATCAAGGACAGAGGTTAGATCTGATCATAATTTAAATTCGCTATTAGCGGCCCTTTTTTTTTTTTTTGTGGATGGGAAATCATCAAATAACTTCTCCCGCTCTGGGTGGAGCGGAAGGGCGTGTCAGACTTTTACTGACTAAAACCCACCCGTGTTCCTTCAGTTGCCTATGCCAGGGCCACGGTATCTTTTTCAAACAACCCGCGACCCCAGCGGCAAAGACAGATCCCTGTGGTTATAATCAGAAGACAGATTGAAGATTCAAATATGTAGATTGTCGGCTCAATCTAGTCCTGAAAATTTCCTGTTTTAAATAAGAAACCGCAAAAATGTAAGACTTAGGGCGTTCACGTTAAGAGTGCGCACGCGGCGGGTGTCCGCCTCGCGTGTTTGTATTGAAAGATAATATGAGCAGCGCTCTCTGGCGCGGACGCGTGCACGCGTGCGACAGGTTTATACACGCGCAGCGGGTAGCGGGCGCGCGGCGTGGGCGCATTCGGCAGCTGCACGCTCGCGGACTTGTTTTTCGAAATCAGTTGAGTGTCGCTACGTGCTGGTAGTACATCCTATAGAACTGTACCCTGTAGAGCAAAATTGTTCTACAGCCGCTGGATGCAGCGAGGTCCGAAGCGGGCGCCCGCTCCGTGTACCCGCCGCGTGCGCACGCTTAACGTAGCGAACGCCCTTAAGTCTTGTTAGGAATATAAAACCAGGTTTTGTTTCGTAGGGTTGACGTATTTTGGTCTACCCATTAATATTATTTTCAGGTAGAAATTTAATACTGAAAAGTTGTGGATTATTAATAGGTATCGATGATCAGTTGGTAATCCAAGGCGGTAGGTACAATTTTTTTCAGAGTTAATAATATTATTCAGTTTTTTTTTACTCTTATGAGAGGGGGTAATTTTCCAGCTTTCAGTAAATACGAGTATGCATTGAAATAACTGCGTATGTTCAGCCCCAAAAGTTAAATTGAAAACAAACACAGCTAGCACAAAACAAACATTAATTCATTACATTACAAAAAGAAATTACAATGTCCGCTACAAACACCCTCGAAGGCAATTCAAATGAGTTTCGCTTTCATTTCATATCATTTCATTTTTTTTTTTTTTTTTTTTTTTTTTTTTTTTTTTTTTTTTTTTTTTTCTAATAGCGGCCCTGAAAAAAAAAACACACCCATGACGAAAACTTAGTAAGCTTTGTCAACGCCATCTAAGATTTTGATGTATACGGTATACCGCATATTTGTTACCAAACCAAAAAAACCGTGATAATGACAGCCATAAAAGAAAACTAGCCCTAACTCGGCATATATCATCTAGAAGTTCCATTAGCAGACACCGAGGCACAGTGTTTGATTTCACTCAAAAAAATCCCCTATGCTGTTTACCGCACTAATCGATCACGAAATGCATTTTAAACGCAAGAGTACCAACGTGCGTAGGTATTTCAAATATTTTTTTTTTATCTAAAAGTAATTTATATTTCGTGACCTTCACCTAGAAAAAAGTTTAAATATATTCTGTAAAACGTCTTTTTTATTGATTAACACATTATCTGCTTAACTCTTTATGCAAATGCAAACGCTTCTTTATGCTACACCCTTACCGACCCTTATTTTATGTTTTCGAAACAATAGAGATGCACAACGAAAGCACAGGTGCGGCGCGCCGCACTCGAAGAAAGTTATGTAAATTGTATGGACGCGCATACGCGCCGTCAAGCACCTGGTGAACGTCCTAAAACGCGCATGTGCGTCTGCCGCGCCTAATGTATTAATATTAATACGTAGTCTGGTCATAAGTTTTGTCACATATGGAAAGTTAAATTTAACTTTACGCACTACAACTATTTATACATCAAATGAAAGGGTATAAAATACAGATTTACACCACATTAAAATTATTCGAAATGTCCTCCTCTTGCTTCGATACAAGTCTTCAATCTGCAAGGCCAGTCATCAATCGAAACACGCACGACGTTCACGTCAATATCGGCGACTGCTTTAATCAGGGATGCTTTAAGTGACTCCAAGTTGCGATGGGGTTTAGCGCAACCTTCTCCTCTAAGTGCTGGCATATTTTGTAATCCAAGGGATTCAACCTCAAATTGTTCATTTTCTAAAATGTAGTGGACGCGCAAAGAAGACAGAGTCGCAGTAATTGCATTGCATCGTTGCGGTCACGCGCCAACTGAGATTTTCAAACTGCTGAAAAATTTGAAAATTCCTCTGGGATTTGAAGATAAACAAAGAAGCAGTCGACCTCGTACTGTTCGGACTCCAGCGGTCAGCAAAGCGGTGAAGGCGCGAATGCAACGAAATCCTGTCCGCAAGCAAAAAATGTCGGCTCTGCAGATGGGACTAAGCAGAACTACTGTTAAAATGGTGTTAAATGAAGACCTAGGACTGCGTGCTTATAGAAAAAAAAAAACAGCATATTTTCTTAACGCACGGCTGAAGAAAATCAGACTCGAAAGAAGCCGGGTTTTGTTAAGGCGGTACGCGGGAAAAAAATACCGCGAAATACTTTTTTCACACGAAACAAATTTTAATGTTGAGGAGTTTCAACAAACAAAATGATAAGTGTATGCAAACTCTAGTGAAGAAGCGAGCAGACGTGTGCCACGTATTCAGCGTGGTCATCACCCTTCGGCATTCATGGTTTGGCTTGGGGTGTCCTATTTCACTAGTCACTTCAAAGCATCCCTGATATAGATGCTGGTGGGAAAAATTCCGAATCAATCCCGTCGAATACTTCGGAAGTATTCGGAAATATTCGGAAACTTTGGGAATATTTCAACGTTTATTCCCATTGAATTATTCGGGCGAAATATTCGGCGGAAACATTCGATTGCGGGGTACGAATCTTTCTCGCGGGGGGGAAAACTTCTCCGGGGAGCATCTTCCCTCTTACCGCACCCCGCACCGCCATCGCCTGCACGTACGACTCGTGGCAGTCGGGCGCGCGCGGCTCGGCGGCAGCGGCCGGCGCACAGAGTGGCAGCGGCGGCGGCGATCGACGATCGTTGCAAAATACGATTTTTCAGCAAAAAAAAAATAAACATATTAATTAAATTCATTTTGAATAATTCTGATTTAAAGAAACTTTCCCAGAAGTTTTGCAACTACACTGGTCAGCAAATAAACCGAGCCACCCGCTACCTAGGAACTCTGATTCGATTTTCCCAAAAAGTATAAAACTTACAACTATCAAAGTTATACCTGCAAAAAGTGCGTTTCATGGTGATTAAAATGACTACAAATTAATTCGAAAGTACCGTCAACTCACATTGTAATCAAGCAACAAACACAATGCTAACGATTTGCTCTGTTTTCACCAGAGTTTGAAATTAGCGTTCTTTTTCACTACAATGAGGGTAGTCGGATATTTCTTTTCATTTCTTTAGTTTTTGTCCATCGTTTGCTCAGACGCGTGTGTTTTTGCTACTTTTTTCGATTTATAATGGATACAACACCTCAGGAAGCAGCTCAAGCTGTAGCATTACTTCAAGCAGGCATTGCGCAACGTGAAGTCGCTCGAAGGCTTCGAATCAGCAGATCTTTGGTGCAACGAGTTTACAGACGATACCTAGAGACTGGAGCATTCGATCGCCGTCCAGGTACGGGCAGACCTAGGGCTACATCAGCAGCAGATGATCGTTATATCCACCTTACTGTTCTGCGAAATCGCCACCTCAACGCAGTTCAAGTCCAACAAAGTCTGCGTGACGAACGCCAAGTGGTCATAAGTTCAGATACCGTCAGAAGGAGACTTGCTGAACGGAACCTGACCCCAAAAAGAGCTGCAACAGGCCCAGCATTAACGGTAGCACACCGTCGAGCACCACTTGAATTTGCTCGAGAGCATAGGGATTGGACATTAGAGCAGTGGAGTAATGACTTCACTGATGAGACCAGGGTGAGTCTACATGGAAGTGATCGACGTCAGAGAGTATATCGTCGCCCTGGAGAACGTTATTCTCAGTGTTGCATCGAGGAAACTGTTGCTTATGGAGGAGGATCTGTAATGGTCTGGGGCGGCATCTCGTTAACAGCACATACAGCGTTAGTTTTCATCGAACCGACGGGCCATACACGTGGACTGACATCTCATCGCTACATTACTGAAATCCTCGCAGACCATGTGGTACCTTACGCAGGATATATCGGACAGGATATGCAATTGATGCATGATAATGCACGGCCTCATGTTGCTCATGTGGTGACCCAGTATCTACGCGACGTCAGCATTCGTACGATGGACTGGCCAGCTCGAAGCCCGGACTTGAATCCAATAGAACACTTATGGGATGAGCTGAAACATCGGGTTCGAGCCCGGGTACCTGCTCCAACAAGGCTTCCAGAGCTGCGAATCGCAATTGCAGAGGAGTGGAATACAATTCCTCAAGGTTTTATCGTCAGGCTCGTAAGGTCGATGAATACAAGGATGCTGGCAGTTATCCGAGCAAGGGGAGGGAATACGGAATATTGACCAAAAACTTTTTTTTAATTTTATCTTTGTTTTTGGCTTTAATTTTTTTTTTACTTTATCATTACTAACGATTGTCACGACTGGAAAACGACTCTTCTTTGTAAAATCCTTAATAAACACTGAAATATTGATTAAACCCAATGAGTTTCCTTTCATTTTAATCACCATGAAACGCACTTTCTGTAGGTACAACTTTGATAATTGTAGGTTTTTTAGTTTTTGAGAAAATCGAATTAGAGTGCCTAGGTAGCGGGTGGCTCGGTTTATTTGCTGTCCAGTGTATAATCCCTGATTAAAGCAGTCGCTGAAATTGACATGAACGTCGTGCGTGCTTCGATTGATGACTGGCCTCGCAGATTGAAGGCTTGTATCGAAGCAAGAGGAGGACATTTCGAATAATTTTATTGTGGTGTAAATCGGTATTTTATACTCTTTTATTTGATGTATAAATAGTTGTAGAGCGTAACTCATTGTGTCGGTTATTTAACTGTCCATATGTGACAAAACTTATGACCAGATTACGTAGACACATATACATATGAAAAGACTGAAGTGAGGGATCAAGCGGCAGCCGACGCCTTTGCCAGCTATTTTGCGTCCGTGTTCCATGCAGATAAACCTGTGTTGAACTCGGATATGGCTGCTAAACCTGCACATAATTATCGGGATGCATCCTCCGTTTCGATCGCAGCAGTTGATGAGATCGATCTGAGTAAGGCAGTGAGGCGACTCAAGCCGCGATCATCTGGTGGACCTGATGGCATTCCTGTATTTCTAGCTAAGGATTGTATCTCGGTTCTTGCAGGGCCTCTACTGTATCTTTACAATCTTTCCGACTCAGTCGAGGTCCAGATATCCTGAAAGCTGGAAGCTATCCAGAGTCACTCCTGTTCTCAAAGGTGAGGGAGGCACGAATATTTCTTCTTACAGACCTATTGCAGTCCTATCTGTTTTTGCTAAGATCTTTGAGGCTATTCTAAGTTGTCTCATTAATAGCCAAATCTGTCACAAACTACATAGCAGTCAGCATGGGATTCGTAGCGTTCGCTCCACCACCACCAACTTGGTCCCGCATGTAGACTATGTCTGCTCGCAAATGGATAGGCATAAGCAGGTCGATGTGGCTTACTTAGACTTCCAAAAAGCCTTCGATTTGGTGGATAATGATATACCGTTAGAAAAATTAGCGATTATTAGATTCACACCACAGTTCCTCAATTTTTTTTTCCTGTTAAAAGGATACGATTCAAGAATCTACTTCACTAGGTAAGGAGTGAGTCAGGGTAGTACGGTGGGACCCTTGCTATTCGTGATATTTATAAATAACATACCGGATGTTGTTTTGACCTCCGAGTCTCATGTTTGCGGATGACGCGGTGGTATTACAGAGATATATTGATGCGGTATCTATATGGAGTCAAGACAACCACTTTCCATTCAAAAATATCAAATGTAAAATAATAAGTTTTCACGAAAATCACAGCCCATGATTATAGATTATAATTTAGCTGACTCTCCTTTCGATAGAGTTTATGAGATTAGGGATTTAGGATTAGAATTAGATAGCAAATTAGACTTCCACGCGCACGTTACCAAAATTTGCAAGTCTGCACAGAAAACGTTAAGGTTTTTCATGAGGTCTGCATCACAGTTCGATAACATAGGGGTTGCAAAAGTATTATACAATGCTTATTTACGCAGTAAACTTGAGTATGGTGCTGTTATTTGGAATCCATATGAGGAAAAGTATGCTCTAATGATTGAAAAAATACAACGTAAATTTGCTAGATGGATATACAGGAAACAGTACGGATACTATCCTTACCTATATCCATCTTTATTTGTCTTGGGTATGGTGGACATGGAAACATTAAAATTTAGAAGGGCTATGTCTCAAGTTGCGCAATATCTGTCGATAACACTGGTAAGCAGTAGTTTTGTTTTATGAAGTTTCATACCTGATTTTGTATAATTCTGCCACGCTGATTCCAAATCTGTTGCCAGTTTTTCTCTAGCAGCTCTAGTTTTTGAAATATTAACATAAGTATTACATTTTTAGCGAAAAATACTCGAATAATAAAATGAAAAAAATTGTTTCTCTAACCGAACATGAAAAAAACCGTCTTTTATAAGATTTTCTTGCATGAGTCGAAACTTCAGCCTTGTTTTGAATGCTCCAGCAGTAATCAGCCATCATATTTGCATTCCAACGACCCTAGTATCGCTCTTCCATCGTGTGAATGTCCTGATGAAAGCGTTCTCCTTGTTCTTCGCTTAAATCGTCAAAATTTTCTGGGAAGCGGTTTAAATGGCTAAAGAGGAAATGCATCTTAATGCTCATGTTACATCCTAGTCTTTGAAAGTGCAACATGAGCTGCTCAATGTATTGAATGTAGTCTAAGAAATTTTGCACAACCCAAACAAATTCAATTCATGCCGATTTCTCTTTATGTCATACTGTCACACATTGGGGTATTAGTATGAAGAAAGCTGCTCGAAACTCAAATTTAATAATTTCAAAATCAGAACGTTGTAATGCGTTTTAGGAGTAGTGTAACTAATGACGCATCAAACGGCAGCCATTTTGAGACGTTATTTTAGGCGGTAAATTGACAGCGTTAGTCGGAATCTGGTCATTGTTTACGTTGCACGTTGCAGTTTTCGGCGCTTTGAAAAACACGTAATTTTACTCAAACTATATGTCAGTGCTACTTTGATTGAGAGGAAGATTTTAATATGGATATTGAAAATAAAGGTATGTAGTCTATTTTTAGCCATATACATAAATTTAAAACACAATGTTAAATGCTTTTGTGATCTATGAAAATTAATGATATTTTTTTTTTTTTTTGCTATATTTTTGTTACAAATTAGTAAATTCGTTATGTTTCCGAGTCTGTCCGAGTAAAAATTTAAATAGAATATGAATATAGACTATCTTAGGAAGTTATTTGAAAAGTAAAAAGCAGCGGAAGTTTGGCGTTTTATTTACTATGATTTTTTTTATATGAGGTATCACAAAGTGTGGATTGTATAATAATTATTGAGTGTTTTTCTTGTTATAGGTGATTCGAGGGAAATAAAGACGTTTACCAAACAATATTTATATGACATTGTGCTTCAATGTCCTATTAAACAAATTGACAAGAAACTTGAATATTTGGAAGACCATTTGTTTGAAATCACCAGATGTGAACGTCATATCCTAAAGCATAAACTGTCTTATTTTAAATCAGATTTTATAAGTAAATGGACGGCTGCCCACAAGAAAAGAGACGTATTTGAAAAGAAGAATGGTAGATGGTTACAAGGTGTTATCGCTTTGCCAATGATGACGTTATCTTTACCACGTGCAGGCGGTCGGCCTAGTAAATCATTCGTAGAATCTAGCGACTGCACGAAAAGGAAAAAAACAAAAGATTTACGAGAACGTGCAGATCCACAGCAGCTAACATTTGCAGCACAAATGAGCTTGAGAGCCACTGGCAATGTAGATGCTTCAAATATTATAAAGGACATTATGAAATCGCCAACGAGGGCATCAAAATTCCGCAAACGTATTACTAAACCATATCATATTCCGCAATTATCACCAACAGAAGCATTATCTATGTTTGTGGAGGGAGATTTAACGAGGAGACAATATAATATCGTAAGAAATGTTGACAAACAGCGCTTTCCTTGTTACTCATTACTCCAAAAGGCAAAGCAGCAATGCTATCCGAAACCTGATGCATTTCGTGTAACATCCACATGTGCAGAAGTGAAATTGCAAGATGTTCTGGACCACACTTGTTCCCGTTTATGCCAATACCTGGGCGAAGTTTTCGAAGAATGCAGTGAAGAAGAACGATCTAACTTAGAACTTATTCACAAATGGGGCTGCGATGGATCCCAGCAAAGTCAGTTCAAACAGAAGTTTGAAAACACAACAGACTCAGATGCTAATATCTTCCAGAGCTCCTTCGTTCCACTTAGATTACAAACTAAAGAGGGCAAAATATTGTGGCAAAATCCAGTGCCATCCTCCCCCCGATATTGTAGGCCCATAAGAATCAGGTATATTCATGAAACAAAGGATGTGACCAAGGATGAAATCAACTATGTAGACAGTCAAATAAAAGATCTACAAAAGAGTAGAGTACCGTTTAAACCTGGAAGTGATCTTGAAGTGGAACACAAACCTTTATTTACCATGGTTGATGGGAAAATATGCAACGCGGCTACTAACACAGCATCTACAATGCGGTGTTACTTGTGTGGGCTGACTTCTAAAAGTTTTAATGACCTATCAAAGAAAAAAGATGTGAACCCAGAATCGCTATCATTGGGGATATCGGTATCCATGCGAAAATACGGTTGTTCGAGTCAATCCTTCACTTGTCATACAAGATTCCAACTGGAAAATGGCAAACTAGATCTGAAGAAGATAAAAAGACTATAGCCAAGACAAAAAAACTAATTCAGGATAAATTCAGACAGGAAATGGGTCTTTTAGTAGATATTCCAAAAGCTGGGTTCGGAAGCACGAACGATGGGAATTCTGCCCGAAGATTTTTCCAAAACCCTAAATTGACAAGTGAAATTACTGGAGTTGACGAAACCTTAATTTACAGATTGAAGATTATATTGGAGGCAATATCAAGTGGCCATGAGATTAATGTTGCTAAATTTGAAAAATTTACATCCGAAACAGCTCAATTATATATAAGTTTATATAGCTGGCATCCAATGACACCAACCATGCACAAAATTTTAATGCATGGTGGTCAAATTATTTCACATGCCTTGTTACCAATCGGGCAACTATCAGAGGAGGCTGCCGAAGCCCGGAATAAGCACTTTCGCACATACAGGCTTGGGTTCGCAAGAAAATTTTCCCGAGAGGCATGCAATAAAGACGTTATACACAGATTACTGTTGAGCTTAGACCCTCTTTTAACAAGTATACGTCCATTGCCAAGAAAATCAACGAGGCCGTTTTCGAAAGAAACGATCGATCTTCTTCTGCCATCCAAATCTGCAACAACTTCAAGGCAAGAAAGTTCAGAAAGTGGAAATGAAGACGATGAATCAAATGAAGAGAGCTCGTGTGACGAATCAGAATAATTTTTTACTGTCGCATAATATTATTATTTAAAAAACATCCAGTTTTCAATTAATTTTTAGGTTTATTTAAGTTTCTAACACTAAAAAAAGCTTAGGTAACGGTTTTACTGACCTATTAATATGAAAAAGAGTTTTGATCAACTTTTGATGTTTAATACCCCTATGTGTGTCAGTAAAATTTTGATCCTTTATTAGTACCCCGGTTTGATGGTCCCATCAAAAATACCAGCTTTTATTTTTTTCAGTGCTAAATTTCAGGAATATTTTACTAATATATTTAAAACATTCCCCATCCTTGTTGAGAGCTTTTACAGATTGTTTTATACACCTGGTAGACGCTGGTATTTAGAATATGGTCTAATAGCTGATTTTGAATTCGGGTAAGTCCATTTGGAACGATTTTTGAGGTTTATTCCGGTAATATTCACAACACGAATATAACAGTCATCGTGATGATTAGTCGGTTCACGCCAAATCATAGACTTTTGAACTTCAAAGTAAGTCTTTTTTTACTACCCCATAAACGCAATGATGTTACGAAACTACCACATACAAAGTTTGGGATCCATGATTTACTAAACACTTGTAATGGCGTCCCAAAGAAGTCCCAGTAGGCCTTTTTTATAAAGTCAGACGCACTTAAACGACATTCTCGAAACATATATTCACCACAAACAGCACAAAAACTATTTGGATCGTTTAAGCAAGTTCTTCTTAATGTAGACATATCGTTTATAAAAAAATGTATTACGAATCAGTAAAACGAAAAATCGAAATTAGAGGTGACATCTCGAATTTAGATTTTTCGTTTTACTAATTCGTTTTTCTTTTTGATTATTTCATTTAATTATTAGTTACACTCTAATCACTTCATACATAATAAAGCTATCTTGACAACAATTTAAGAGTTTAGAAAGAGAGCATTTAAAAGTTCAAAAGTTGTTTTCTGTAAAATTACGGTGTTTGAGATGTCACACTGTTGTCGCAAATGGACGAAATACACTAACAACAACAAAATTTTCGAGTGCCACCACACTACGTAATTTGGAATTTGATATGATAATAATGAGGATACTTGAAAATGTCGCAAAGAACGCTTTTCAAACTTAATATTTTTATTTTTTTATTTGTGATAAGTTTGCTCTTGACTCTAGGTGACAGAGACAAAGTCGACGATGGATTGAGCTTACCCAAAAGAAGCCTCTCACTTTGAAGAGATATTTCCGAGTGCGTACAACCCTAGTTGTATGTGCTCGGAAACACAGTGGCAGGTAGTGAGTTCCACTCTTTTGCTGTGCGCATTATAAAAGACATTTGAAAACGCTTAGTGTGAATTGGTGGAATAGCCACTAGGTAGGGATGGTAACTGGTGGTGTGTCTAGATGTCCGATGGTAGAAGGGGGCCAGTGGAATCAGATCGCGGAGTTCTTGGGCACACTCACCGAAGTACAATCTGTAGAAGACCGACAAGCAGGCAACCTTGCGGCGATGATCCAAGCTGTTAAGCTTGGCATCCACGAGTTTTACGTCGAACCGCCTCTTAGCTCTGCGTTCCACCAAGTCAAGGGCGGCTAGTTGGTACTTAGCTGATCCATCCCAAAGGTGGCTGCAATACTCCATGCAGTATCAAACTTGCGCTTTGTAAAGGGTAAAAAGCTGTCCAGGCGTAAAGTATCGGCGATGAGCCAAGCTGTGAAGCTTGGCATCCACCAGTTTTACGTCACCAATGAGCCTCTTAGCTCTGCGTTCCACCAAGTCAAGCGCGGCAATTTGGTATTTAGCTGAGCCATCCCAAAGGTAGCTGCAATATTCCGATCCTGCATGGTGATGCAGGATCGGAATTGCGCTTTGTAAAGGGCTAAAAGCTGTCCAGGCTTAAAGTATCATTTCACCCTATTTAAGATGCCCAGCTTCTTGGCCGCTGTTTAGGCTTTGTACTCGATGGTGGCGCCGAAGTTGAGACCAGATGTCAACTCCATGCCTAGGAGCTCAAGCCGATCAGTTACAGGAACAGATGTACCCCGAAAGTAGCGAGTTTGGGCGGAACGTGCCTCCTCATCATTTAAAATTATCTAAAAATCAGCTGGGATGCCATAAGCAGGAAGCTTGCTAAGTAGTGCAATGCCAGACCCTGGCAAAAGCCTTCGAGATGTCAAGCGATACAGCAAGTGCTTGACCGTGTTTCTCGATGGCTTCGCCACAGAGCAGTGCGTGACATACACAAGAAGATCGCCAGTTGACCGTCCCCGGTGAAAGTCATATTGACGGTCACTGAGGAGATCATTGTCTTCAAGGTAGGTCAGCAACTTATTGTTCAATACCCTTTCCATAACCTTGCACAGAATGGAGGTAATGGCGATTGGACGGTAATAGGCAGGGTCTGCACGGTCACCCTTTTTGGGCACTGGTTGTACATTTGCAAGCTTCCAGGATTTCGGCACTGTTCTTTTTTCAAGAGAGAGGCGGAACAAACGTGTCAACACAGGAGACAGTTCAGGCGTACAGTGCCTCAACAGTCTCGCTGGAATGCCGTCAGGCCCGCTGGCCTTGTTCACGTCTAGACTGCACAATACTCTTCGGACCTCTTTAATATGAACTGCGATCTCCGGCATCGAGGAGTCACAATGAGGTCCAGTAGGTGGCTGCTTGGAGTCAGCGACCAGATGTGAATTGCTTGCAAAAAGGGATGCAAATAAATTTGCTTTCTCACTTGCAGAGTAAGCCAGCGACCTGGAGGATGCGAAGCCAGTCTGGCTCCAATACGTCCCACATGGTCAAAGCGTTTTTTTACCCTCAACCCCTAGAAAAAATAAACAATCCGTAGGATCACCTTTTAAGATGGCCTGACTTTTATGCACGCCAGTGTGACTATAATAGTACAGTTTTCTTAGCGCAATCACAGCACCTGTCAATAGTTTATCACTTTTGTACTCTCGAAAATATGGTTCATTTCACATTTGATTTACTTATTGACGATATTGTATTTTCATAAAATAAAATTTGAAAAAATAATCACTTGTCCAATACAAAACTCCAATACCTACTCTACCCAAATGTATGGAACGACTGAATTTTTTTTCGCGATTTCAGTGTTGGTCCCAAAGAGAAAGTTGTTCAGTTCGATGGTCTTCTGGTCTACACCCTTAATAAATTTTGACCACACCTTTCTGATACACACTGTATTTTGTTCCTACTAGCAACCCGTCTCAGCTTGGCACGGGTAGCAGAGCATAATATTATGCCTACATTTTTTTTTTCTGTCGTAGTGTTGAATCAGCCTGTTGCGTTGTCCATGAGGGTTAGATAAAAAAAATGTAACATGTTCAGCCTACTTGGAGTATTTTATTTGCACTCCTGCAAATATTTGAAAAAGTAAGGAATAGATACATATTGCTTTCTTATAACTCTATTAATTTACGCGACGCACACCAGTAAAGTTCCCAGTCAGCATAATTTTTCCGACATCTTCAATAATCATCGTCATATTTCAGACAATTTACACAAGCCTTAATGAACTTTACTATACACCTAAACCTACCTTGCGAATCACTCCGTCCATTGGTGAAAACCGTATGAAAATCCGTTCGGTAGTTTTTGAGTTCATCGCAATCAGACAGACAGACGCGGCGGGAGGGACTTTGTTAATTTATGTAGTGCTCATTGTCATTCTCGCGTCACTTTTGGAAAACTTAAGGCGTATGACGTGATTTGTGAGTATTAGAATAGAATAGAATTTTTCTTTATCAAAGTAACCAAGACTGAACAAAGTATTAGCTAAACTATTTGAAAAATCCCTTTATGCTAATTGCAACACTAAAAACTCGAATTTTCAAATCACATACATAAATTCTTTTTTCTTAATAATTTTTTGTCCCTTTCTCACAAACAATGAAAACATTTTATCAAAAGAAAAGAAAATAAAACTTACTTTCTCGATTCTCTCTGTCCCTGTCTCTTCTCCATGAAGTTGATGAAGATGACGTCGATTTTCTTCTAGGAGACGGCGATCTTGACTTTGATTTTGTAGGCGAAGGTTTCTCTGGTGTTTTACTTTTTGATCTGAGTTCACAATAAAAAAAAAAAAAAATTGCAGTAATTGTTTTATCCTGTTGTTAAGCTACAATTTTAAATTGAGAATTGTAATTCATCATACTGTGTGAAATGATTAAAACAAATACTGAGAATATTTGAACACGAAATTGATGCATTCTATGATACAGCATGGAGCACAGAGTAAATGGATTGCTCGCTCACCGTGTTTGATGATAGCGAGGGGAAAGAACGACATTAAACATAACAACTGCCGGCGTCGCGGTAAATTGGTCGATCAGCGACTACTCTTCGAAAATTACGACTCAATTTGCGTACAAAATTTGTTTTAACAGTGATATAATCGTACCTATATCTTCTGCCGGCAGGTGTGGGTTGTTTCTGCAAGTCTTTTGGTATAGGACTGGGGGATCTTGACTTCTCCCGAAAGCCCTGTGCCACTGCTTCTTCCTTCATTTTCCTAGCAGAATTCTTGGCTTTGTAGTATTCGTACAGGCCCAATTTCTCCCAGCCCTCACTGAGAAAATTAAATATTTAAATAAGCTTGATACATTGTATAAGTTATCTGTTACATACACATTCATATATTTACAAAAGTTGCCATGTCATAAAATCAAGATTATTCGGTACTTACATGTTGGTCACAATGATGTATTGAAGTAATGATTTAATATGCCACTACCCAATGAAAAACAC
The DNA here is from genome assembly GCA_948252095.1 of Dicycla oo. NCBI lineage: Eukaryota > Metazoa > Arthropoda > Insecta > Lepidoptera > Noctuidae > Dicycla > Dicycla oo. The sequence goes on from OX411714.1 coordinate 24,109,012, forward strand.
ATTTGCTGAACAAAAAAGAAATGTACTTACTTGTCTCTAGGCCTCTCATGATTAGGCGAGGCATAGAATGCGTCGACAGCTGCCAAGAGTCTTTCATTAGGTGGGGCAGGAGGGGGCAGGCGAATCTGCGCTGGATCCAATGGTCGATATCTGTCGTCTTCCAACTAAAAAAAAAGACATTTCATTAGAGCAAAAACAATATAAAGCCGCGGCATGAGGTAATGGAGTGGTCAACAAAAGGAGTGCTAATAATATTTCTCCTTGTTCTTAAATTGGTTGTAAGCTGAGAGACACACAGGGAAGAAGTCCATAGTCAGACAGCATACATACACATTTATTACGCAGATGTCAAGAGCATTCGCCCGTAGATTATCACTCCATTTGTTTGTTACTCCTCATTCACAAAGAAAATAATAAAAATTTACATACCATAATGAGTGGGACCATCAAACCAGCTGGTAGTTCGAAATACGGTACTGAAGGCATTAGATCTTCATTGTTTACTTCAGGGAATGGTGGGAATCCAGGTGGGGGCTTACTAAGATCTGGTAGACCATTTTGGAATGCTAACAATGCTGAGTTATCATTAGGTACGAAGCCAGGAGGTGGTTGGGAAAAGTTTATATTTGGAAGATTTGATAGGTCTGGCTCTTCAATAATTTCATTATTCTTCTTCTGACTAGTTATTTGGTCAAATGTTTGACTGTCATAACTGTTCTCGTTTCCACTGAGACTATTGTTAGAGGCATAGTTATCGCCACTTTCGCTACCATATTGGTTATTTGAATTGAAGACTGGTTCATAGCCACCCATTGGTGGGAAGCTTTGTTCATTAAAACTGTTATTTTGAAAACTGTTTTGCATGTTGTTCTGCTGTACATTGTCTTTATTCTGATCATGGCTGTTCTGTAATTCAATAGCATGTTTCTGCATTTCTAATTGCTGAATCTGCTGCATTGTGTGCGCGACAAAAGCTTGGTGTTGAGTTTGATAGCTGGAAAATAATAGATACATTATGTTTGAAATTTTAAAGGTGAATTGAAATTTGATATAATCAGTAATAGACAACTTACTTTTCGAAGGTGGCCTTAGTTTGTTGTGTTAAATGGGCAATAGCATTTGAGTGTTGTGAGATCAGATTGTTCTGGTACTCTTGGTAGGAGCTGGTGGGACTCTTCATTTTCTCAATGACGGCAGTCTCGAAATAGTTCGACTTGGATTCCCAGAGTCGAAGCAATTTGTTGAGTTTAGCCTCCTGCTCTTCAGTGACGGCTGAAACAGCAAAATTATTAAAGAGTTGTCATACGAGCCAGGCTGACACTAAGCAAGTTACCTGACTGGCACAAACCACAGGCGATGATGTACTAAAAATGCTTTAACTTGAAGATGAGAATGCACAATCGATCAACAGAGACCTACATCTTGAGGGCATTATTATAAATATGTTACCTATACTGGCATTGCAAAACATTGGAACCACCACATTTTCCAAATTTTTCTTGAGATCTTCTGCGTTTTTGCGTGCGCTGTAATTAGGAATAATAGCATCATAGACACCGATTTGATAATGACACGAAGTAAAGGGAGGTACACAATCTTAGATGGAATAAAAAAAAATTGCTTTAAAAATAAGTAAAATATGGTTTTATGTATTGACGTCGAAATTAATCTTGTATTTAAATAAGTAAAGAAATATAATTAAATACCTGCATGTTATGCTTACTTTTACAACAAATAGGTGTGAATTGAAACTATAGAGTCCATACAAAGTGATAATTTCTAAAGAAAATAGGTATGATAACATAAGAATACCATTTACTCTATTGCCAAGAAACCAATAAGAACCACGAATTGAAAGCAAAACAACTAAAGTTAAGTTATTAACAAATACAATAGGACCCTGAACATGAAGTAATGTGTTTATGTGTAAATTATACTGGTGTTTGGTACTAACCAATGGTGTAAGACATCATTGACCAGGTAAATGATGTGTAGTTTCTGCGTAAATGCTGCACCCGGCTGTGTCACTTTTCTTAGCAGATGCTGCGATATCACTTTGCCCGCATCGTGTGAAGTTGCATGCTGTAATATCCAGCCTTTGCCTATGGAGGAGAATTGACAAACAGAAATATGAGCATAAACTTCTTGTGCTTTTATTTAACCACTATTAATAATTACCTAGTCTTGCCATAAATATTGTCACGAAGAAAAAAATTTTAATACATAAATATAAAACAATTTAAAATATAAAAAGCTTATTCGAAGTGGTCTCCATTGGCTGCAATACAGTCATTTAAACGTTGAGGCCAGTTATCAATAGAAGCACGCACTCTTTCCATGGGAAAATTCATCACTGCCAATTGTATGGATTGTTTTAGGGACTCCAAATTATCATGGCGTTTAGAGCAAGCCGTACTCTCTAAAACTGACCATAAATCATAATCCAGCGGATTAAGATCGGGATTAGACGACGGCCAGTCTTCAGCTCTGATGAAGTCCGAAACGTTCACTTCCAACCAAGACTGCGTGGACCGAGCTTTATGACCCGGCGCCGAGTCTTGTTGGAAGGACCATACTTGGTTACTGAACATGGAGTTGTAAGGGGCTTAACTACCTTCTCAAGAATGGTATCTTGATACACTTGTGCCGATGTTTTGATAACTTTTTCACAAAAATATGGCTCAGTCACTCCTTCATAGCTAAAACCCCACCAAACCATCACTGAAGTCGAATAATGCCCACGTTGCACTCGGTCGACTAATTGGGAATCTTCCTTAGAGCTTTGAGCATAAATACGGTCATTTTGTTTGTGTGTGCTGTTGCTCAATTGTAAAGATATTCTCATCCGTAAACAAAATTTTTCTGTGACCTCCCTTTGCGTACCGCTTCAGTAGTTGTTTCGATTTTACCACCCTATTCTTTTTTAAATTATCAGTTAAAAAATGACCAGTGCGTCTCTTATAGGCTGCAAGTCCTAAGTCATCTTTTAAAATACGCGACATGGTTCTGGGTGCTATCTTCATCTCCCGAGATAAAATCTTTTGCTTTCGGACAGGATTTCTTCGAATTCTTTCCCTTACTGCTTTGACTACCTTTTTCGTACGAACACTACGTGGACGGCCAGATCTTTTTCTGTCGCAAACAGAGGAGATCCCATTGTACCTATTAATAGCCCGGTACACAAACATTTGACTAATACCAAGCGTATGGAGAGTTTTAAAAATTGCATTTGGCTCCATACCAACTTTGTGTAATGCAATCACAGCGATTCGGTTCTCTTTATCACCCCACTCCATTTTAATATCGCAAAATATTGTACAATGTATTGGCGCCAAAATTAGAAAACTCAATGAACAATCTTATAAAAATGACAGATTCCAAATTCAAATGTAATATCTTTCTTATTTTTAATTGTAACAGTATTTATGGCCAGACTGTGTATGTTTTATATATTAATAATTATATTTATACAGTATTCCCAAATTAATAATGCGCATGCAGATCTTCGCTAATTGTCGTATTCCCGGAAATACCCGAATCATTGAATCGTAAGAGCCCTAACAATGCACTTGCATTTTGCACCTTGTTCGAAAGAAATAGGAGTCAATATCATGTGTACACAATCGAAAACAATTCGGGCGGTCGGCGGCGGTCGCCGGTCAGTCAAAGGTCCGTCAGTCGTCTCTATATATTGTTCTCTCTGTGTGGAATTATATAGAGCTGCTATTACACACCCTTCTTGGTTTTGTTTTCAAAGGTGAATTTAATTTTAATTATCTTATTCAAATAGTTTATTTTGTAAAATAAGTAAATATACTAACACTTGTTACGCTTTTTTAATATTAAAAAATTAAAAATACATATTAAGTACTAGAAAAAACATTTTAAAAATCAGATTTAGGCTTATATAAATTTAATAGAAAGATACACATGCATAAATAAACAAATAGATATAGGAATAAATAATATTATAAAGTATATTAGTACATAATGCAATAATACAACAAATAGGTAAATAAAAATATGCCTAACTCTGACCATACCATTTTCTTTCAGACGAATTCTTCCAGAATGGATAAATTTAAACGTGGAAAGCCGCTTAAGTCACAAGCACGGCAAATGGTATTTAATGTATACCTTTATTTCTTAAATGAAGCCAATGTTTTCAAAAGAGACCATGATGGTTATTTAACAAAAATTCAGGACCGTGTTACAAAAGGTACAGGAATTTCACGATGAACTTTGAGTATCATCTTAAAACGAAAAAAACAGATCAATCAATGAAATTTTCCACACCGAAAAAAGGAAAACCTAAAAGTAGATTTCGGCTGGGACTTGATGATTTCGACTACTGTTATTCGTAATATGATATACAACTTTCAGTTGACGCTCAAAGAACTCCCAACTGTAAATAATTTGAGAAAAAAGTAGATCGAAGCTATTAATTTCAAAGGCTGTGCAGAGACTTTAAGGCTGATCTTGAAAGAAATGGGGTTTAGGTTTCTGAAAACTGATAATAACAGACGGTTACTTATGGAAAAGCATGATATACGTTTAAAAAGGATCAAATATCTCAGAGAAATACAACAGCTGAGGAATTCTGGTAAAAACATAGTGTTTATGGACGAGTCATACGTGCATACATCACATACTAAGGGTAAAACTTGGCAAGATAGCAGCAAAAAGGTATCAAACAACCCATTTCCAAAGGAGAGCGAATAATTATTGTACACGCAGGCAATGAAAAAGGCTTCGGCCCAGGGGCTCTAATGTTACATAAATGTGTCGACTCAGAAGGTGACTATCATAAAGAAATAAACGCAGACGTTATCAAACTTGGCTACGCAATCAATTGATTCCGAACTTGCCTCCTAATAGTGTGTTGGTAATTGACAACGCCCCATATCATAATAAGCTGTCTGTGAAACCACCAATCTCAAACACACCTAAACCACAAATGATAGCTTGGTTACAACAACACAACATTCTGCATGACCCAAAGAAACTGAAACCCGATTTCTATGAAATTATAAAAATACATAAAAGAAAAATACACAGAATTTGCCATTGACCGTATAATGGAGGAACATGGTATAAAATTATACGATTGCCACCATATCATCCCGATTTTAACCCCATTGAAAATATTTGGTCCCAAATAAAGCAACACGTAGCCAAAAAAAATATTGCAATGACTGTCATGTCAGTTAAAGATGCTATATTAGAAAATTTGACCCAAGAATCGATAGTTTTTCCGATGAAATGATTATTTACACAGGTGATAGCAGTGGGGAAAGTGTAAATGAACAAGAGCATAATGAAAGTTCTGATGAATCTACGATGTCAGGAATAGAGATCCTCCCTGATTCTGATTAAATTTTTTGTAATTGTAAATTTATTCTGGAATGATCAGTGCTGTAAATACTTTTGAACTGAGATTTTAATGATTAGATTTCTAAGATTTTAATGTAAACCTGTGTTTGAAAACCATTTTTTCTTCTTCTAATATACTTAAACCTTGTGTTATTTAAACCTTTTCTTCCATCATTACACCAGCTTCAGTAAGACACTTGAAAATTACTATAAAATTTACGAAGTAAATCAATCCAACAAAGATTGTAGCATATTCGCAATCCTATGGTTTTCCTCGCTACTTATTTAATGGAATTATCGAATCAAATTTCGTTACTGATAAATCAATATTTATATCTTTTAGCACAAAACACATAATTCTACTAAATTATACATGAAGAAAATGCACTTAACCACTCTATATACATATCGTCTTCCGACGCTCGGGGAATACGACCGTTGCCGAACAGTGATTCGTCCCTGTTCGGCAACGGATTTCTATGCGCATTATCACTTTGGGAGACCTGTAATGGTGTTTTAAATGTACTTAAGTGATAATAGGTGTTTATGAATAAGATTAATTATCTTTAATTTCTCCTTAATTAACATGTGTTAGAAGAACAAATTAGGTAACTAGTAGCACAGTCTATAAATCATACAGTCGTCCAACGAAGACGTCTAGACAGGGCAATCGTGCGGGGCGTGAGGGGCGAGACGGGGAAGAGCGCTCCCGAACTGCGTACGCTACAGTGTTAGTAGTTTGGGAGACAACGTTCAGGTCTATCGTGTGTCAATTTATTATTGTTTTAATTTATGTATAATAATTAAAATAGTGCATACGACGTGCGTTGTGAAAGATTGCAAGTCGACATCTTACATTAATAAAGAACTGCGATTTCATCAATTTCAATTTAACACTAAACCATGTTCATGCTTCCCAATTTTTTGTTTTGACAAAATTGTTTATTAGGATGAGGATTTTTTACATAATTAAGTTCAACAACAGAAATTTCAAATCCAGTAAATCAAAAAACCAAAAATATTTGTCAGTCGCCCATTTATAAAGATGTACTGTTACAGTTTCTTAGATGAGAAGCTGGTTCACAAAAAGAAAACAATATTTTTGATAATTGTAAATTATTGTTTATAATAATGGTAAGGATGGTGGTAGTAGGGATCTTGACCGCGTCTCAGGGATTGTCCTGATAGCTGTGGGATACCTCTCCACTCCTCAAGCACCTCAGGAAGTGTTGCCCCCTTGTCGCTACGTCACTATGTGTTAGCGGCCATTTCCGGGGGCCCATTATTGAGTGTGCAAGTCACCCCCTGCTATTTTATCCGTGTATAATATATAACATTGGTCAGGCAGGGGACATAGTTCTTCCATAGTTCAAGTAACCCAATTCACATTAGCCACCCAGACCCATAGCCCAATATGTTTTGATTCCACGCACAACCTGCACCAACAGGGGGTTGTCCTTGGGTGCACTTGCATAGTACATACAGGGATACGTCGGCTGGTGCCTCCTTATCATTTAAAATTATTTAAGGGGCCTCTGCGAGTTGGCTTCGGCTCTTTGTACGCCTTCCAAAGGTCCAGGACCCCAAGGCCCCGAAAAATGTAAAAATAATAATAATAATAATGTTGACGATTTTGATCTAAAATAAATAAATAAATATTGTTTACTTGAGACAACCCTAGCTGTTGCAACAATGCCTACACATTGTCGGCATTTACCATGAGATCAAAAGCATCGTCCTACTGTATCTTTTTATACTGTGCTAGTAGTGTCGCTATTATTATGAATACAAAACATACAGTTATTATGGGAGGACACTGAATGCAAATTCCTATAAAAAGTAAACCATAGAAATGTTGATGTGCAATTCCACAGACAACTTGTCACCTGATGATATGCTGTCTTTGGTGCAAGTGTCAATGATTGGCTGCAGTATGCTGTCCAGTTCACTGAGGCTGATATGGTTGTCTTCGGCCATCATCTGAATTGTCTCCACTTGAGCCTTGCTCACCAACTCGTTGATTTTAGCTTGCTGTTGTTGAATCAACACCTAAAACATTTATAAAGCTTTCAAATTGATCCATCCAGAAATAAAACTGCATTCATATAAAAAAATAGAATAGAAAGAAACAAATACAAAACATTCAATAAAATTAAAATGTGCTACTATGATACAACATAGAATAATTATGTAGAATACAATATAGAAAGAACAGAGCAAAATAAAGTACACATTAGAACCACCCTAAAGTATAATACCGCCTGTAAATAATAAATATTGAATTTGTAGACCAGCAAATCACAAAACAATCTAAGACAACACTGACCAATTGTTTTAACATGCATTTATCAATAACTTGAATAACCTATCTTGATAATTGTCTAGTTCACAAACCAGTAACTACTATTTTTAATCATCAGTATTTTGTAAAAATGTTTCATTTTCATAATCAAAAGGAACAAAAATCTAAACATATAGATAAACTTACTGTGTGTTGAGCATTAAGATTATTCTCAGATTGAGTAATTTGCTCTTTGAACATGTTGATCTGTGTGGAGATGTTGTCGAGGTCATGGTGGGCGTGCTGCGGAGTGCCGGGCGGCGCCGAGTTGGCCGCGAGCCACTGCTGGAGCGCGGGCGCCACCGCCATCGACGCCGCAAGGCCCAGCTGAGCGGGAGTCGCTCCGGCCTGTTGGGGCATTACATATTGCCTGTTCTGTGCCATATAAGCCCCGGCGGGAGCAGGAGCCGGCTGGCCACCGGCCGATTGCTTTAGAACTATAAACAGCGGAGGTTCACTTAATCGGTTATAACAACACTCAATCAGCGATCATTGGAATATTCAAAACTCTTCCATCGTCATTTCATTATGCTTACTTGCTTGCTCCGTTGTCACTTTATACTGGTAGTAATTGAAGTAGTCCCCGCCGTAAAGGAAGCTGAATTTTGGATTGTTTTTTTGCTTGTTCTTCGTCATTTTTTCAAATTCAGGTCCATTTCTAGCGACAAACTGGGCAAGTTTGTCGATTATGTTGCGGAGGTCTTGATCTAGAAATATAACTTATTTTTAGCTACTGAGGCACTCATAATACATGTCCAAAGTAAATATATTTGATTGAAATAAGACGCACCTTGTGGCGGCTGCGGAAGCTCCATTTTAATAGTTAAATAAGGTTATGTTAGTAGATAATTATCACTTTCCTCCGTACTGTATACTAAGTATCTTTCATCATTACAAACATCACATCGTTAAAACATTATTGTTCTTGTGAAACAATCTTAAAGGTCACTCGTTGTGAACGTTATACTTGTCGCCAAAATAACATTTCTTCGACACCGATCAAATTTTTTCGGCCATTTGTAATTTGTAATTTTGGAGTTAGTGACATGTATGTAAAAAGTACTCTGTGGTTAGTGAAGTGAAGTTAAAGATAGGTGGATAACCGGTAATTCCGGTAATGGGCTAATGGCACTAAAATGGGCGTGAGCGTAGATTTGAAGATTATATTTACGAATGATCCATGCCATGAATTAATTTTGAGATTAGAAGAAAACAGAATCTAACAATTACGCATACCAAGTAGAAAATATTATATAAAAAATCACTATGTCTAAAAACTATTAGTACCATCCTTAATTTAATATATAGGATGGTAAGTATGGCAACACGGATTTCTGTCGACTATTGATCGCTGGACCAATGGTTTTTCAGGCATTTTAAATTCATTCATTGCAGATGTTTGTAGTTTAGCGGTGACGGCTCGCAGCTCTGCAGACTGATGTCAAATCAGTCGACGTGAATCATTTGTCAAATTCAAGGAACTCAAAATAGCACTCTAAAAAATAAAGGAATCCTCATCAAAATGTCTGCAATGGTATGTTGCATTCTCTATAATAATATTGTAGGTATATACTTTCCCCAAGAACGTTCATGAAGGTGTTACCGAAATCACAACTATTTTTTCTTACTTAATATCGGTAACTCGGCAGTATCATCAGATATTAGTTTATCCGTATGATACACCTATATAAGGTCGATTTTTGCTAATTGGAACAGAAAACTAGAACAACTTGGATCTGTCATCATCACAGACCATTCTGCAGTGTGCAGACTCGAATAATATATAAAAGATAAATTATATTGAATAACTGAGTGTACAGTACTGTATTTATTAATTAAGCTAGAGTAAAAGTAGTACACTAATTAAAATTTATTTTAATGGGCATAATGTTGCAATTAAAATTCATGGAATATCCTTATCACAAAGCATAAGAATTACAAACACCATGTTATAAAAAATGTATATGTATAAAAAATGGATTTCCTGACATATCATGTCAGGAAATCCATTTTTTATGAACAAACTTTTCAATAGAATATTTTATTCTTCACAGCGGATGAAGGCAGCTAAATGTCCATCGGACGAGCTTGCCATTACAAACTGTGCACTCATTAACCCAGATGACTTCAACAGTGATACCAAGTAAGTTTTTAACATATGTCATCATTCATTAGAGATTGGTTGGAATCACCCAGAAAAGCATTGTCTCTAAAGTTGGCAGTACATTAGAAATTGCTCAAGCATTGCACATAACTCACAAGCAGTATTCTCCATGCCTCGGAAAGCATGTTAAGCTGTTGGTCCCGGGTGTCATTCGTGGATCTTTGACAGCTGTTACTGGTCGTCCGAAGCCTGAAAGTCTGACAACCAGTCGTACCAAGGGGTATTGCATTACCCAGTAACTGGATTGTGGAGGTCATATAGGCAGTCTCTCTATGTAAAATATTAATATTCAGCTGCATCCGGTTAGACTGGAAGCTGACTCCAACATAGTTGGCAAAAGGTTAGGGAGATGATGATTATGCTTAATGTAGTCAGAATAATAACCAGAAGTTTGCAGAAGAACTACTAGATAAACCTACTTAAATTACAATTACAACCACAAAACCTTTTATTTCAGCTGTTATTAATATTACATGAACATATCCTTCCTTTGTTGTCCTGCAAAGTTTAAATGGCAACATAATTTAATTTCCAAAATTTTGATCCTTCGGTGCAGTAGTTTCTTACCCTTAGTTCAAAAGGCCATAAAATTATGGATCTTTTTTGTACCTTTTGCAACTACCAGAATAACTGCTAATGAAATGTTGTTTTCAGGCACATTGAGGTATCTACTGGACCATCACAGCATTTTGTGTTCAGCATCAGGTTCTATAGCGGTGTTGACCGTGGCACTGTTGGATTCTCTGCCCCGCAGAGAAAATGGGCTACACTCTCTATTGGTCAGGTAAGTTGTAGAGCAATAACTATAATAATCAGTGATAACTCACTGTGTAATTATCATTTTTTAGCTTATGATTGCTTGCAAACAGTATCATATTAAAAATCATCATGAATCTCTGAATACAAAAAAAGTGTTTTGGCTATGAAAGATAGAAGATACTCTTGATTTTGTGAGTTTGTAATGACACAAATTCATGCTGTTTTTGATATTATCATAAATTAAAACATTTATTAAGTAGGGTAGAAATTAAGTTAGATTTTTGTCCTGCAGCCAATTGATGTAAAGCCTTTCAAGCCTCAGAATGCAGAATGTCTGTGCAGCATGACCTTAGAGGCCGACTTCATGTTGAAGAAAACGTGAGTATCTATGGTGTAATCCAATTATCTGAGTCATTTGTATAGCTCTGTAGTACATAGTGATGTCATAGAAGATGTGGACATAAGTGGGTGTATTGCAAACTATTTACATGTATACTCTACTAGGTTGTTGAGAAAAGGCTAGGCAGACTGACTCTACTAGGTTGTGTCCGTGGCTTCGCCCGCGTGGAGGTTGGAAATTATCCCACGGGAACGTACTACCAGGATAAAAGTAAAATATATCCTAAGCTAGGTCATGTTCCACCTGTGTGCCCATCGAAATTCGTTCAGCCTTTAAGGCGTGAAAAGGAGTATTATATGTATGGTATGGACACACCAATTGGCTAGATTATTTTTTAATTGTTGATAGACTGAAAGGCGAGCTTTGACATGTCTTACCTGATGGTAAGCGATGATGCGATCGATGGAGGTGCACCCTTATTTAGAAGAATTAACTTATACACTCGAAATTTTAATCCTCTCAGGTTATAACTATACCTATGGAAACACAGCATATGCACAGTAAAAATGTTGCCTTAGCAGTACTTAGCGTAGATGAATGAATATTCACAATAAAGTAGTGGCGTTAACGCCACCGACGCCGACGCCGTACTTAGGTCTGATCTGATCGGCCGATAATAAAATCGGCGTGGTGGAATTAAGTTGCGCAATTCCAACGCATACTCTTCGAAACTACCGATAAACAGCCAATAGGCTTGTTACCCAGAGACGATATAAGTTTTATAGGTTGAATCAACCTACATTACCCAATTGCACTATGCCTGAAAGCTGGGCTTGCACAGAATGGACACGGTTTATTCAATCACCGCACGGTCCAGTGTGTGAATAATCCTATTTTCTTAAATTAGGATTATTCACAATTTTTAATTTCTTAAATTAGGGTTATAAAGTTTTTTCCTATAGATATCACTGTATCTACAGGAAAAACCTTTAACCATTGCGTAAATTTCGAGAAATTAAACGTATATTTCCGAGTTTTAATAAACACTAATTTTTCATTATGATAGGTCTTAGTAATAAAAAATAAAGGTGACCGTTTACGAAAAATGTTTACTTTGAAACTGATTTTATTGTCATTCGCCGCCGCGTGGCGCGGTGACATGTGTGTACATATCAGCTGTCCGCTCGCTCGATGTGCCGACGCAAAGTAGGCTATCTATGTAGCTACAAACCGTGCGACACCTCGACTAAAAAAAATCCTGTCAAGATCCAGGATTTTTTTTAGTCGTGTACCAGAAAGGTGAGGTACAGACCATCAAACTGAACAACTTTCTCCATGGGACCAAAATAGCAATCGCGAAAAAAATATCAACTGCCCCATACAAAACTTCAACACCTACTCGACCCAAATGTATAGGACGGCTAATATTTTTTTCACGATTAAGATGTTGGTCCCATGGAGAAAGTTGTTAAGTTTGATGATCTGTAGTACCACCACCCTTGACAACACCTTTCTGGTACACCCTGTGGATCTATATCTACAACGTGGCGCTACAATGGCGACATTAATTAACACACGGGTAGGGCTAGTGGCCAGTAATCATAAAAATTATAATAAGATAAAATAATTCGTAAATTGAAAACTTTAAAATTTCAAACACACCACACAATAATTTTGAAAAAGTAATTGCTACGAGGTCTGGGAACGATTCTAATGCTGAAAATATGTATGGTTTTTAGAATTTTTGTCTTTTGTCTGAATGTATGTTCCAGCATCACGCAAATACTACCGGAAAAATTTTGTTAAAATTTTGCACATACAGTATGTTAACCAACAGAGGGCGTTCCCGTTAACCCGCAATAGTATAGCATCCATACATGCTAAAAAAAATATTACCATTCGAAAACAAAATGGTTTTTATTTTTTTTAATATTAAAATATTCACTAAAAATGCTAAAAATATTCACTAAAATATTCAAAAAAATATAAAACTATTCACTAAAAATAAAAACTAAATTGCGATGTTTCCGTCCTTCAAGTACGCGTGTACAGAGTGTTTCTTTTACGTATCAATTTAACATTTTTAGTGAATATTTTAATATTAAAAAAAATAAAAACCATTTTGTTTTCGAATGGTAATATTTTTTTTAGCATGTATGGATGCTATACTATTGCGGGTTAACGGGAACGCCCTCTGTTGGTTAACATACTGTATATTCCCTATAAGTCTGGTCCCTGGTCTGGCCCTATAGGACCATCCAGGGACTGGGTAGTCACCATGACAAAATGTTAAACGGTTGGAATGTGCAGGGGTCAAAATGTCTATACGGACCGGCTGTCTATGTGGCAAAAAATATGAACGTCAAAATGTGCATGGTTAAAAAGGAGAGGAGTTAAAATGTGCTTGGGCCCAACCGAACAAATGTCATAAAGTATAATAGCCAACGTGGACACGCGTTTATAATGGGTTACATGGGCTATCTATCCCGTTATTTGTATCTATCCCGTTACTTGTAAAAAATATTGTAGGATATCCGAAAATACTATAAACACTTTGACTCTTATACCATACTATCATTTGACTAAATTATATTACGAACTCTTATAAAAGTATTCTGCCTATCTCTGTTAATTGATATTGGCCACTTCAGACTAAAATTTTTTGCATTATGACTGTTATGGTAAAACAATATTCACCTCGCCGTAGGTGAGTATATGAGTATATGTTCCTTGATATTCACTGTCACTTCGTAATCTGTCTCGGAATTATTCAATTACAATGCAAGAAGAAAGCGAAAAAATAATATTCAGTAAAACTCAAAAAGGTAGGGATACACTGTTATTTGGTGTTTATATACAGAGTGGCGATTAGATTTAAAAAAAAAAATCAAAAAATATAAATAGATGGTATTTATATTTTTTGTATTTTTTTTAGGGTTCCGTACTTCCGTCAGTCGCAGGGCTGTATCTTTTGAACCGTGATAGGTAGATACTTGAAATTTTTACAGAGTGTGTACTACTATGGCCGCTATAACAACAAAAATAATAAAAATAATGTTAAAAATTAAACGGGGTCCCCATTCAAGAAACCGTTTATTCCCACTGAAGTCGTCCCTCTGTTGGAACGAACGGGGATTTATTAATATAATATTAAATTTATTCCCGCTTGTCCCACTGATTTTGTTGGTGGGCCATAAGGGAATAATTTATTAATTTTATTTTTAAGCCCCATTGGTGCCACCAAATAATTTGAGCCTGTTTGTTCAATGGTATATCAAAAAAAAAATTATCCAAACTATAATAATTTTTTTTTTCGTATTAACACAAGGAAATAAATAACGAGGATGAAAAACCTACATTTTTGTTTAATTGTTTTTCAGTACATCCATGGATCCCTACGATTCGGAGCAAATGGCTCGTGACTTCTTGATCCAGTTCTCCAATCAGGTCTTCACTGTTGGTCAGCAGTTAGCTTTCTCTTTCCAAGACAAGAAGGTTTTGTCTTTGGTTGTGAAGAATTTGGAAGGTAAGATCTTGTTACTGTACATCTGATAAGTATATGAGGATTTATAATTTAGATATTTAGTTAAAACAAATTTAGTTCAGCCAATTTTTTTTCAGTTCAAGGCAAAAGTCAAGAAATTATAAAATAAAATTTAGGAAAAGCCCTACACGTTGAGCGCCAAGCCCATACACCGTGTTTTTAATTTTTTGGACTTTGCATTTTGCAAAAAAAAAAAATGGTGTTTTATTTTCAGACATAACTTTTGATCAATAAGTCGTACAAAAAAACCCACATAGACCAAAACAACCGTGGAGGCCAGAGTTATTAGAATTCATAGTAAAATGTATTAAAATGTGTTTTCTGGTGGACACACTGGCCCCCGAATAAACACTGCCTGTGTTTCCCAAAGGAAACACGTGGCTTCTGACGATGGTACTTTGGGTTTTCGGAAGAATACACATGACGCTCAACGTGTTAATCGTGTTTGAGGAAATACTAATAAAATAGAACTGTTGACACAAACTTTTCTGCAGGAAACACTTGGGGGTTTCCTAAAATTATATTATTTAAATATTTCCGCAGATGATTTTATGTCCTGTAAAATGGTGTAAAGACACTTTGAGCACTTTAACATGTGGGACATCTGGTCAAGAGTACCATTTATAAGTTCACAAGCTTCTGACCGCGCATCGCTTCTGAGCTGACATCGGTTTCGCTTAGCGTTCTTTCAGTTCTTTTTTCTTTTTGCTTGGCTCCTTAGGGTCATAGTGTGGTGTTAAATAGTCCATTACCTTCCTCAAGAATTGGGCTATCAAATGCAAAAAGAATTGTTCAAATCCGACTGGGAGTTCCAGAGATTAGCGCATTCAAACAAACAAACAAACGAAAAGAAATACTTACCAGCGTTATTATATTATAGTATAGATGGAGAGGAAACCAGAAAAAGTATGCGCTTCGGCAATCTTCGTGTTTCCGGAGTAGCACGAACATCGCGCCACGGAGTAACCCCACAGAGGCAATGCTTCTAAGTTTTGTAAGCGTACTACCGCACTTTGTAGAGTGTACCTATCATAGCGCGTTCGTTTGTATGAAGCCTGCATTCTACGGTTACAAACTACGGTCTCAGATCGTCTTTCGTCACTTAACAGTTTTTAGGAAGTGCAAAGAGTTTTTAATTTACAACCATGGTTCAATGGTTGGAACAGCTCTTTTATTAGATCTCACCATCGTACGTTCGTATTTCCGAAGATAACCGATGATTCTTGAAGTGCATACTTTTATTTGGAAAGCTGTACATGTCATGTGTATTTGTTATAGCTGTCGACGTCCAAGCGTTGGCGGCCGGTGCTAATGCTGTACCCCGTCGTGTGAGGATGGGGCGACTCCTTCCTGATGGCAACATTCAATTCGACAAAGCTGAAAACTCTTCCCTCAATTTAATAGGGAAGGCTAAAGGGTAAGCATTGTTTAAAAACGAAAGAAATTTTTAATATTAAAATTATTATTAAAAAATATAATATTACTAGTAATTATTTGGATAATAAATGGCTACTAAAAATTGTAAATGATTGGCCTTTGGGGAGTTCAGGCGTGATATTATGTAAAAGGCTACTTATTTTTTCCGTACGGGCCTTAAAGCATTATTGAAAAAAAAAAAAAAATGTCCTTTGATCTTTAATTTGATTAGTGCAAACTTCTAAGTCCTATTAATTTCTATGATGTAGGAAACAACCACGCCAGTCTATCATCAACCCTGACTGGGACTTCGGTAAGATGGGTATCGGCGGTCTGGACAGAGAGTTCAACGCCATCTTCCGACGAGCCTTCGCTTCTCGAGTGTTTCCTCCTGAAGTGGTCGAGCAATTAGGTAATATGCAAATACTTCACACGTTCTTTTCAAGATATTGGTAGTAGCTGAACTATTTTATAAAGCAATATTGAGTATCGATGTTCA
Source organism: Dicycla oo (assembly GCA_948252095.1). Taxonomy (NCBI): domain Eukaryota; kingdom Metazoa; phylum Arthropoda; class Insecta; order Lepidoptera; family Noctuidae; genus Dicycla; species Dicycla oo. Next base: position 24,125,448 of record OX411714.1, read on the forward strand.
ATCATAGCTTCTAAATAAATAAATAATGAAAGATAAGAAAGAAAGAAAAGAAAAATGTACATTTATATATTTAACACAGACATACAACATATTCTGCAAAATAAATTAAAAAATAAGTGCATAACTTGACGGATTTTTATGAGATGGTAGTCTTTGAAGCATCAGATTATTAATTAACATCTTATTTATTTTAGGCTGCAAACACGTAAAAGGTATCTTACTGTACGGCCCACCCGGTACTGGTAAGACTCTCATGGCTCGTCAGATCGGCAATATGTTGAATGCACGTGAGCCCAAGATTGTTAACGGCCCGCAAATCTTGGACAAATACGTGGGTGAGAGCGAGGCTAATATTCGACGGCTGTTCGCTGACGCTGAAGAGGAAGAGAAAAGGGTAAGAGTTGGCCAAATGTTGGGTCAAATTTTTGGTCAAAGCTATCTTAGTACATTGACTTCTTCGAATTCTGGTTTCGGTTTATTATGATAGCTTCTCGTTCTTCTTTTTCTTCTAGCTTGTCCGTTTGACCGCGTTGTTATGAATTACACAACGAATTTTGATACGGTTTTCACTGTTATTCAGAGAGAATATAATTTCGAAGGCCGTCTATTTACCAGCGGCGAGGTGTGAATTTTTGTAAGAGCGAAGCCGAAGCAAAGCCGGTCTTAACTTACTTACTTATCAACAAAGTAAAAATGAATTTACTAACTTAAAAATAAGTCTTTTCTTATAGAAATAAGAACCAAAAATACGTTATTACTACACAAACAAAACTTAATGTTTTAATTAAACTAAGTTAGGGACTATCATTCTAAAATTATTATAGGAATATAAAAAATCGAATACAATACAGTTGAACAAGTGAAAACTAAATAAAATATGCAATATTCCTCGAATCTCGTTTTCGCTAACGCATTTTTGCTATATCTGTCTCTATCGTAACCCGTTGTACGCCGGCTTGCTCTCGTTCGTATCAAGCGGTGCCACGTGACCTAAAGTGACATCATAAGGGGATCGCTATTGTATGAATTTTTAGTTCCCGATTATGACGTTTTGGCCGCGGGAGATCCTGACCTGATTTGGAAAGAATTTTCCAAATCAGTTGAGCCGTCTTCGAGCAATCGGGGAACATACATAAAAAAAAAAGATTCCGACGAACTGAGAACCTCCTCCTTTTTTTGAAGCCGGTTAGAAAACTTTGCCCCTATGGTCCTTTGTTTTACTTTATCATAAGTACAATAGGGATGATGCCTGGGTAAAAAAAAGAAATTCTATTTAGTCCGTCAGTCAGATAATAAAAAAATATTAGATACGTATTTTTTGCTTTATCATATTAATAAAAAATGACTTAGATAACTCGCATTAAAGTTCGGGAGTGGGGGCTTGCTACGTCACTTCTACGTATAAAATCTACGAAGACGTGACGTCATGCCACATTTTAACTCAATGTATCGCCGTAATCTTTTGATTACGTAGAAAAAGAAAAAATACGTGTCCAATATATTTTAATAATCTACATGACGGACAAAATATCATTTTTTAGTCATCATCCCTATTGCAGCTTGCAAGCAAAATTGTTTCAAAATTAGAAAGGCTTAGCGTTTGTCGATGGTACATTAATTTGTAGAAACTGTGCGAAGCAGGGGCGGGTTGCTAGTATGAAGATAAACCCTTGTTTGACTAGTAATAGTTTACTTATATCAATACTTACTTGCAGTGTGGACCAAACAGCGGTCTCCACATTATCATTTTTGATGAAATCGACGCTATATGCAAAGCAAGAGGCTCTGTGGGCGGCAACACCGGGGTACATGATACAGTTGTCAACCAGCTGCTTTCAAAGATTGATGGTAAGCCGTAGCACCAATTTAATACTCGACTGAACTTTCTTTCCTACTAACCAGCAGGGTAATTGCATGACACTTACAGTAGGAATGGGTTTCATTTTAACAGTTCAACAACATTCATTGCGTTATTTACATTGTTGAGCAGACAAATTTTTCGAACATATGAAGCAATGGATTAGCAATATGCTTCAAAATCATTCAGATTGTGATTGATAGTGTGTTACGCAATTAGCGTGCTGATCTATATGACACATTCTAATTTCTGAAAAAGTCCAATAGGCTTCGGTTTTCATGCTTTCAAACTCGTCGCTAGGTGATATTGATGGCTAATTTTACTGCACTAAATAATATAAAAATGAATAAATAAACACTGACCATCTCCTTTGCAAAAAAGATGAACATGCTGAATATCCTGAAAACAATGTTTCCAAAGCCTCTAAAGTCTCCCCATCTCTTTAGGTGTCGATCAACTCAACAACATCCTGGTCATCGGTATGACGAATCGTCGCGACATGATTGACGAGGCGTTAATGCGACCCGGTCGTCTCGAGGTCCAGATGGAGATCGGACTACCCGACGAGACTGGCAGGGTTCAGATTCTTAACATCCACACTAAGCGTATGAGGGAATATAAGAAGATTGCGGAGGATGTTGATTCTAAGGTTGGTGAAACATTTAAAAACGTCTAGTTTTACTAACTTTGCTTTACTAGGAAGTCTGATGAAAACTGGTATTCGATTGTACAAGATCAATTTAAATTAACTGAGGAAACTTCACGCTCACACGCAAACCCTCGCCGATAAGTGCCGCAAGTTCCTATCTGATTTTGGAAAAAAAGTATGAAAACTGCCTGCGCGCCAACCAGCGCTTGTCGGCGCCGAGAAGCGCTGGTATATAATCGACACCGGTTACCAGCGTTCTACATGAATACACCATTATTCTTAAATCCTACCAGAGGCCGTTTTATGAACAATTCATGCCATAATTTTTCCAGTGCCAGAAAGAGACGGAGCTATACATGACCAATAGCACCATCCCTTTTCACGCAAAGGAATCATGATAGCGTTAATAGTTCATAATAAGGACCCTATCCTTTCTTTGGTATTGTTTGTTGAATCGTTTAGTATATTCAGCCTATAATGTTACCACTGCTGGGACACAGCCCTCCTCTCTTCGAAAGGCTGTAATCTACCACGCGGGCCCACTGCGGGTTGGTAGATGTCACATATCTTCAAATTTTTGGTTCTAGGACACGCCGGTTTCCTCACGATGTTTTCCTTCACCATGTTGTTGACACCTATGTTATTGGGTTTGGTTTCCGCACTTAGTCCTTCAAGTGGACCATGGCGGCCGTCGGTGGTTGTTCCAACCAGCCCACCTCCCTCCAGAAGTTAATTACGGCTTCTAGTCTGTTCAGAACATTGTGAAAGATCTGGGTGCCCCGAGGGTTTCGATTCTAATCTGGGTAGCGCCTGTGCATTCGAAGAGCACATGGGCAACGGTTTCCTCAGCCTCCATGCAAGCTTTGCACAGAGGGCTGTCCGTTATGCCTATTGTGTAAAAGTGTTTGTTTAGCGAGCAGTGTCCTGTGATGGTCCCCGTCATCAGGCGCAGGCCATTCCTGTCCAGGCGTAAAAGTTCCTTCACCATTAAATGGTTTAATATAAAAAAAAAAAAAAACGTTTTAAAGTGTTTGTACAAACCTACTTGCAGAAATAAGTATCATTTATCATGTACAGGAACTCGCAACACTCACAAAGAACTTCTCGGGTGCTGAACTCGAAGGTTTAGTCCGTGCCGCTCAGTCTACCGCTATGAACCGTCTGATAAAAGCCTCAAGCAAAGTGGAGGTAGACCCTGAAGCGATGGAAAAACTAATGGTCGAACGAGGTGACTTTCTACACGCCCTTGAGAATGATATCAAGCCAGCATTCGGTACTGCGGCCGAAGCATTGGAACATTTCTTGAGCCGTGGCATTATCAATTGGGGCAACCCGGTTTCCTCTCTACTTGAAGATGGACAGCTTTATATTCAGCAGGCGCGCGCTACGGAAGCTAGCGGTAAGAAATTGTTTATTACTATAATGTTTTTGCTTTCTCTGGATAGGGCAATCATATGGGGTTCTTTAGGGTCAGTTTCCACCAAACGGCGTCAAGCGTTTATCAAGCGTGATGTCTGCGTCGAATTAATCAATATTGATACAGTTATTTTATATTCAGTGAAATTTAAAAAGTGCTCCAGCAGCGAGGATTTTTCCGTTTGCTGGAATCTGACCCTTATTCGGCCTACCGAATCGCACGAGCTCCAAAATTTTGGCGCCCTATATTTATATTTTGCACACGCCTCTCTAAACTGCCTTTTACTTGCTGAACACACATTTAAGCCATAGTTAGGATTTTATTAAAAAGTTCTCGAGATTTGGGAACCCCTCAGGACCGAGGGCCCAGGGCAGATCGCCCCCACCGCCTCCCCCTTTGGTCGTTGGAAATTCAGTTCTACTATAGTAGAAATGAATTCGAAGGAATTAAGTAAAGTCTGCGTCTTCTTTACTCTCGACACGTAATTTACGATCAATAGCTCGTGGCTAAGTAATAACAGCCGCACGCGTCGATCCATCAGGTTAAGCTACGCTTGCCGGGGTTGGTTCGTGGATGGGTGGCCATCTTTACATACCGAGACCTCTCCGGGCCTCGGAAAGTACGTTAAGCCGTTGGTCCCGGCTGTCATTCGTGGATAGTTGACAGTCGTTACGGGTCGTCAGAAGCCTGAAAGTCTGACAACCAGTCTTATCCTGGGGTATCGTATTATCCAGTAACTGGGTTGTGGAGGTCAGATATGCAGTCGCTCCATGTTAAATTCAGCTGCATCCGGTTAGACTGGAAGCCGACAAGCCTAGAAAATGCTAGGCAAATTGACGTAATTTACGAGCTCGTCGTCTATTATCGTTGATGTTATTTCCTTGTAAGAAGAATATATTATATATACATCTACACTAGTATTACGCGATAACTAATAATATATGTATTTTATATATGTTACTAACACCATGCATGACCCAAATTTTGGGTCATTTTGGTGCCCCTTCAGGGTTTGCGCCCTGTGCCTGGACCGCCGGCACCGCCCTAGTTCCGGCACTGATCGTGTTACCCAGTAACTCGGTTGTGGAGATTATGCAGCAGCTGTATTCGGTTAGATTGGAAGCCAATCCCAACCTAGTTGGGATAATTCTAGGCAGATTAATTTTTAGTCTCTAGTTGCGGTAAAGTGTGTCTGTAACTAAAATTATGATACTTTAACAGTATTATTGAGATTAGGTTTTTAATTAAAAAGGAGAGAGATTACGCGTCGTAAGGCTAGGCAGATGATGAGGTACTAAATTAAATTCAGACAAAAGAAAATTCACGCCTTTTTCCCTATGACATTACCTGAATAGAAAATTGGTCCTAATAGAGTAAACTTTTATACAGGTTTAGTATCAGTGCTATTGGAAGGACCACCAAACAGCGGTAAGACCGCTTTAGCCGCAGAACTGGCGAAGCTATCAGACTTCCCGTTCGTGAAGGTTTGCTCCCCGGAAGACATGGTCGGATTCACGGAGGCTTCTAAATGTCTGCAGATCAGAAAGGTAAGTTAGATATTGTGTTTTACAACAGTAAACAAAGCAGGATTATATTATTTGAAAATCAAATTTTCATACAAAAAAATAGGTTACAGGAGTTTACTACATGTAAGCTGTTCAGAATGGTTTGATATGTAATTTAGAAGTCTATGGAAAATACCTATGTTCTTGCACCAGAATAAATGAGCACGAAAATGTAACTCCGTCCTCACCTTACCTTATTCTCATCGCTTAGTTTCTTACGTGCTGTACTTAACTTTCGTAAGCCCCATAACTGTATAATCGCAACCCAAAACCGGTCTTCTGGCGATCGGTTTTCGGTGGCGAATATACAGTTATGGGGCTTACGAAAGTTAAGTACAGTAAGTACATTTACTTCTATAGTCTGCTCTAAAAGTATCTGATAAAAATGTAACAAACCCTCAGGTTAAATTTTTACGCTATCACCCAATTAAGGGAATTAATCTCATTAATCTGTATTCTATCTTCTAAACTTCTTCTAACTAAAGTTAAAACCTTCTACATACAGATCCACCACCTTCAGTTTTAGGGTTCCGTATCGTAAAAGGAAAAAAACGGAACCCTATAGGATCACTCGTGTGTCTGTCTGTCTGTACGTCCGTCCGTCTGTCACAGCCAATTTGCTCCGAGTCTAATGGACCGATTAAGTTTAAATTTGGTACAGTTATGTATTTCTGTGACCCAAACACGGACGTGTAACGTAAATAAATTAATTTTGAATATGGGGGTCAATTTTGGGGCAAATAAGAAAATTAAAAAAAAAATATTGCAAACGGTACTGTGCGATATATCAAATCCAAGGGCTTACTGTGATTTCAAATTATATACTACTCAAAACAAAATAGGGCCCACCTCGAATCAGTCACTATTTTGGTCAAAATAAAGTTATCTAAGTAGTTGTTGACAAAGTTATGCATTGAACCGTCAAGCTGACATGTTTAGGAATCCTTATCAATGTTTATTTCGACAACATTCATATTGGTTTCAAGAGGGTAGCTAAAAAAGTGAAGTACTCGAAAAAATCGTCGAATGCACAAATTCTCAGTCACTTAAGTTTTCAGTCTACACTAAACAGTGTTGTGGAATACTCACGTTTTTAACAATTTTGTTTAGTTTCTGTGTTAGTTGTGATCACTATGCCTGGTCCTCGCCGTCATATGGACATGGAAACCGCTGCAAGAGCAGTATCCTTGCTTCAAGAGGGACAGTCTCAAAGGTCTGTGGCTATCCACCTCGGTGTTTCGCGACGAGCAATCCGAAATGTTTGGGAACGGTATCAGGAGACCGGAAATGTATCTAGGAGACCTGGCACAGGAAGAGTTAGGGCTACGACTACCCAGGAAGACCGATATCTAAGGTTAACCGCACGACGGGAGCGTACTGTTACCGCTCGGACCTTACAAACTCGACTACGGCAATCCACAGGGACGAGAGTCAGCGACCAAACCATTCGGAATCGGCTTCACGAAGATGGACAACGCTCTAGAGTACGCGCTATTCGACTGAAACTAACGAGGGCTCATCGTGCAGCACGATTAAGGTACGCCCGGGAACATTTGGAATGGACCATGGATAACTGGAGGAATGTGCTTTTTACGGACGAGTCTAAAGTGAAGTTTTACAGTGATGACAGACGGATACGCGTGTGGAGAAGAGAAGGGGAACGTTTTTCTGAACCATGCGTCCATGGAACAGACCGATGGGGGGGTCCCAGTGTTATGGTATGGGGTGGAATTAGCTTACACGGCAAAACAGAGCTGGTAATTCTCAATGAAGGTACCGTAACCGCCGCCAGTTACATCGAGCGAGTAATCCGGCCACATGTCACCCCGTTTTCACAAAGAGTGGGCAATAATTTTGTCTTTATGCATGACAACGCTCGCGCACACACAGCCCGCACCACACAAAGAGCCCTTTCTGAAGCCAATATCACCGTTTTGCCATGGCCAGCCATGAGTCCCGACCTCAACCCAATAGAGCATTTATGGGATCAACTCAAAAGAAGCCTGAAAGAAAACTACAGTGATGTTAACAGCCAGCAGGAGCTCATTAACGCCCTGAAAGTCTGTTGGGAACAAATACCGCATACAAACGTGACTCACTTGATTGAAAGTGTACCAGATAGGCTCAGAGAGTGCATAAGGAGCAGAGGAGGACCCACTCGTTATTAAAAAATAACAAGCACCATAATTTTTTTCAGAAGACGTGTGCTTTACAAGATCATGTTGATCCTTTATTTTGTGTAATTTTTCCTAAAAACTGTTATTTGTGTTTTTATTAAAGGAAATAAACAAATGATTCCATTGTTTATTTTTACACTATTCCTGAATGCCCACTTGACACTTGTACATTCATAAAAACTGAACAATTACGTTCAATTTTAAGTTAAGGCAAAAAAACATGGTGGGCCCTATTTAGTTTTGAGTAGATTATATATATATACAGTATGTTAACCAACAGAGGGCGTTCCCGTTAACCCGCAATAGTATAGCATCCATACATGCTAAAAAAAATATTACCATTCGAAAACAAAATGGTTTTTATTTTTTTTAATATTAAAATATTCACTAAAATGCTAAAAATATTCACTAAAATATTCAAAAAAATATAAAAATATTCACTAAAAATAAAAACTAAATTGCGATGTTTCCGTCCTTCAAGTACGCGTGTACAGAGTGTTTCTTTTACGTATCAATTTAACATTTTTAGTGAATATTTTAATATTAAAAAAAATAAAAACCATTTTGTTTTCGAATGGTAATATTTTTTTAGCATGTATGGATGCTATACTATTGCGGGTTAACGGGAACGTCCTCTGTTGGTTAACATACTGTATACTAAAATTTTGAAAAAAAAATATAGGAAATAGTTCTATGCCTATAGATTACTGGAAAACCTATAAGAAGTCTATGGTTTTAAAATAACATGGTAAATCTCTCAATATTGTGCGTACAAAATTACATTTGCAGTTGGAATGTTTGGGAGAACATGTTTTTCAACTACAATGTTAAGTTTGTTCTTGGAATAAATTCATCCCAACTACGGAACCCTTCTATGTGCGTAGTCCGACACACACTTGGCCGGTTTTTTTCAATTATTGTTTGAACAATATTATTAAATTGTAATTGATAAATCATCGAGGAAACATGAGGTTATAAAATTAATCTCATTTGTCAAATGGAAAACATCTTTAAGGTCTGTCTTAAAATAATAATAATAATATGTACAAGTATATAAAAAAGGAGGGGAAATAATCATAGGGCATCAAAAAATTCTTCCGCATCACTGTTAACAGGAAAGGTGCCCAAAAAGCTGGCAGCATTGCGACGTTGTATGGTCATTGCCACGTTGTACGTTTTTTACCTTTCTTTCTATTCCTTAAGGGGATTTCAAATTATAATTTGGTATTTAATAGTATTCAAATAATCAAATCAAAGCACTCATTTGTTAGTGGTACTACAAATTGGCATCCATGGGTTCGTTTTCGGATCCATTTGTTTACATTTTCATCTGATACTTTTAGAACAGACTATACATCAACTTTTCCCTTCCCTAGTACTTCGACGACGCCTACCGCTCAACTCTGTCCTGTATCCTAGTGGACAATATCGAGCGTCTTCTCGACTACGGCCCCATCGGACCTCGCTACTCTAACCTGACGTTGCAAGCGTTACTTGTGTTGTTGAAGAAACAGCCGCCTAAGGGACGGAAACTGCTTATTCTTTGCACTAGCAGTCGGAGGTAAGGATAAATGATTTCTCTTTCATTTAAATTTATTAGACTGCCGTACAACTAATTTGAAACAACTACGTAAAGAGTTGTTTCTTTGTGATTTTTTTATCAGGCTGCCCCAAAAGAGTGTAACTAATGATTTTAGAGCTGACAAAGAGTAACACTATTTTTTTACTTTTACTTTTTACTATTTATTTATTAAAATACATACAACGTGGCGCTACAATGGCGACATTAATTTAACACACGGGTAGAGCTAGTGGCCAGTAATCATAAAAATATATAATAAGATAAAATAATTTGTAAATTGAAAAATGTAAAATTTCAAACAAACTAAATAATAACCAAAATTGGGATCACTCTGTGCAAAAAGTTCATTCGTGAAGATACTTACCAGCTGGCTCAGAACAATAGACAAACAGATAAACAAAAGGTCTGTCGAGTGTATCGAGAGGATTGAAATGGTATGTATTTTAATATTTTTTAATTAAATACAATACATTAAAAAATAAAACAAATTCAATAATCAATATAAATTATAATGTCTACAAAAACCAATTATCATATACTTAATCCCAAAATACAAATCAATATACAGTATGTTAACCAACAGAGGGCGTTCCCGTTAACCCGCAATAGTATAGCATCCATACATGCTAAAAAAAATATTACCATTCGAAAACAAAATGGTTTTTATTTTTTTTTTAATATTAAAATATTCACTAAAAATGCTAAAAATATTCAAAAAAATATAAAAATAAAAACTAAATTGCGATGTTTCCGTCCTTCAAGTACGCGTGTACAGAGTGTTTCTTTTACGTATCAATTTAACATTTTTAGTGAATATTTTAATATTAAAAAAAATAAAAACCATTTTGTTTTCGAATGGTAATATTTTTTTTAGCATGTATGGATGCTATACTATTGCGGGTTAACGGGAACGCCCTCTGTTGGTTAACATACTGTATATAATAAAAACATAACATATAAAGGGTAAAAAAAAATTGAGCTGAAAAATTGTATAATTATAAATTAATGTTTAGACATTTTTTTTTATAATCCTTATTACAGGATTCTTGTGCATCTTCCGAAAATAGACCAATAAGAAGCACTACAAAGTGCTTTAAGACACTTTCTCCATGAATCGAAATTTTGTGAGCTGAAGATGGCATGTAGTACCATTCATAATTACTCACATAAATCCTGGCAGTCTCCATAGCATAACTGTCAAATTTTTCACCATTTTCATAACATGTGATAAAAGAGCTTGCAGAATTATGTAAAGTCGTTTAATCAAATTTATATCCACTCCTGTAATTTCAGCAGAACAGCTTGGATTGTAAAAAATCTTCTGGCAGTATTCAATCTGCCTAGCCTTTTCCCAACTATGTTAGGGTTGGCTTCCAGTCTAACCGGATGCAGCTGAATACCAGTATTTTACATGGAGCGCCTATCTGAACTCCACAACCCAGTTACTGGGTAATACGATACCCCATGGTAAGACTGGTTGTTAGACTTTCGGGCTTCTGACGACCCGTAACGACTGTCAAAGATCCACGAATGACGGCGGGGACCAACAGCTTAACGTGCTTTCCGAGACACGGAGGAGTCTCGGTATGAAAAGATGGTCACCCATCCACAGACCAACCCCGGCAAGCGTAGCTTAATCTGATGGATCGACCCGTGCGGCTGTTATTACTTAGCCACGAGCTCCTCCACGAGCTTGCAAAATTATGTAAAGTCGTTTAATCAAATTTATATCCACTTCTGTAATTTCAGCAGAACAGCTTGCATTGTAAAAAATCTTCTGGCAGTATTACCATCATTAGTATTACCACTTACTTGTCGTGGTTGGTCGATGATCAATCCTCGGTACGAAAACGTTTTTGTACCAGGGTTTTCTTCTCTTGCTTTAGTCGCTTCTTTTCTTCGCGTGTGGCTGACTATGTTTGGAAAGAGACATTGTAGGAAATATGTATATAAATCATTTCCATACAACGAATCCAGGCGTGTAAACTAGACAGTCCGTATTCATAACGATCTTCATTTTCAGGCCTAGTAGTCACTTTAGTCTAATCGTCCATTTGGCGTGGAGTCTAGCTCTACATATTGTACATGTGGAACCAGAAGGCGTATCTGTTAATACCTGAGCTACTTTGCAATCTATCATTGTAAAAAAGAGTTCATGCCTCACTTGCACTCCCTCACCTTCTTTGTTAATAATGATGGATCTAAAGAATTTATTTGGCTTTTTATTTCATCCACAACAGCTTTAGTTTTCTCGGGAGTTTCTTTGCAAAATTCTATTAATATAGGCCGAAATAAACGAACAGAGGAAGGTACCGGATTTTACCAGTCAACATCACCTGTTAGCTCGTTAGTTAATTTGATAGGTATCAAATAAGTGACAAACAAATTTGCATCAGAAACCAGTTTCAGACTCTTCTGGAAGTTTCTGTTCGTACTGGCTTTGACCAAATGAGACATCACAGCCCCATTTACTGTACAGAAGTAAATTTTTCAAACCATTCATAAGATAATGTATAAAAAACACGGAATCTATTGTCAAATTTCTAGCTGCAGTGTGATTTAATAAATCTTGAAGTTTTACTATTTTTGTACTTCTGTTTGTAATTTCTATAGCTGGAGAAGGTGGATAGCAAGTTTGTTTAACTTCTTATACTTTGTAATATGGTAACAATTTTAAACTAAAGCTGATGATTTAGTTTAAAATATTTCTTTTATAAGATATTCTTGCTTGACTTGGTTCACAAGGGCTGTTTTTAATGCTCCGACAGTAGTCCGCCATCATGTGGGTATTCCAGTGCCATGGTACCGCTCCTCCACAGTCCGAATATCTTGATGGAACCGTTCCCCTTGTTCTTCACTTAGATCACCAAGACTTTCAGGGAATATGGGCAATAGCTGTATCTCAAAAACTAGAGCTGTTAGAAATAAATTGAGGGTAGGAAAGAAATCGGCGAAATCGAATTATTAAACAACAGCCATAAAATTCCATGTAACAAATTTTTTTTTCCCTTGTGTTTTTTAACGTTCAGAACACTTCAAAGTAGATATTTTAAAGAGTTAACAAAATTCGTATGTATGTTGTATTCGTAAGAATTAAACGTCTGATTATTACCACTATTTTGTTGTATAGAAATACGTAAATGTTACAACTCTTTGTATACTATTTGAAAAATTACGGTAGTGTGCATATTGTTGAATAAATTTTTCACACGCAACATGAGTACAAACATGATAAAGCCCGCAATATGAGTATAAACATGATAAAGATTAATGAATTTTTAATAAAATGTAAATTACAAAAGATAATGCAAATTATTGATAGTCATTTGAAATCAGAATAGAATAGAATAATTTATTTCAGATCATTAAAATCCATATCTTGTCAGTATATATTAGCAACAATATTAGCTTACAATTATGTTAGTATTGTTAGTAGTTATCTTTATGAACACTACTATAAAAAACCATTCACTACCCTACAATAGATAGTGGTTTCCGTTTTCTGACTTTTATCATATTTTTACAAATTACTTCGAAAATCGCAAATATCTGCAGCTGATTTTAATTATATGTTATTTATGAATAGCTAGACTATAAATCAATATTAAATGTAAAGTAGGGGTAAACGTGGGTAACTATCAAAAGTCTCATTAAAAATACTTTTTATTCACCTTATTACTATTATTATTATTTTTATTTTGCGATTATTTTAACGTAATCGTTAACAATTATAAACATATTATTTTAAATCTTCAGAAGATGAGCTTTTCAGAAATATATAATACTTTATATCTATTCCAGAAAGTTCAACATTAAAATCACTTTGAAAGTGATGAACAGGCTTGACATGGACGTCCGTCAAAACTATAAAGCAGGGCTTGGAACCGGTTTTTTAAAAATAGCGGATAATTTCGATTAAATACCGGTTAATATATAGTTCCTTTATTTACCGGTTAAACAAGTGAACTGTTTTTATGTAACCCAAATGATAAAGGTTACCGGTTACATAAGCACAAAAGGTTTTGACACCCAAATTAACCGGTTAATTCCGTAATTTGTACCTAAATTGCTTTCGTCAATTTTTTAACACTTCTAACAAGTTATAATGACATTACCCTAGAAACCCTATCAAACTTGGTTTTAACCAGTTAACTTTCACTATCAAAACCAAAATTCATGAAAAACCGGTTTTCCGCATAAACCGGTAAAACCGGTAAAGTGCAACCTTTAACCTAAATCGCTTTCGGTTTGGGTTTCAATGTTCGTTAATGGTTAATAATTTTAACCGGTTTCTGAGCCTTGCTATAAAGATTGTGGCATTGTAATTTTTTTTGTTTTTATTTAACATATAAAATGATAATTTAGTTTACATCATAATTTAGTTTGATCCTTAAACTATTAAATAAAATTTAAAAAGTATGTCAGTATTGTACTGAATGTAGAAAAACATTTTTGATTTTTCAATAGTGCAACGTGGGGGTTTTCGATTAATTATACGGCTTTTCTTTAGTAGCTTCATGAATGAATCTTGAACAGAGTGACCCCTCAGCCGACCGGTACCGGTTTTTTCAATACGGGGTAAATAATGTACCCAACTCAGATATAGCGCGTGTATAGTGTTCCTGTGTCCCAAAATCGGAGTTCAAGGGTGTGTTTTTTTGCAAGTGGTGATGTGATGTATTTGTAAATGCGCATTCCGACCCGAGATTAGGGTAATCTCAAGTACATACCAACGGGCTCGGGCGTCGCGCTGGCGCCGCCCTGTCTCCACCTGACGGGATTTTTGTCGGGGTCTATTCTTATTAATTATTTGGGCTGAATAGTGTGCATAACTTTTAACTATAGAACTATAATCTGTTAAATATAACTTTTAATATGTTGTGATAAATGTCGTAGGTGTTTATAACTCTTGTATATTTATAATTAGTGTATACGATTTTAATGTGTAACTGTTTATTTCCCCGAATAATAATAATAATAAAAAATTGTATATGCAATCGCGTCAACCTGAGGCGAACAGCGGCGAGGTACACGGTCGCGGTCGAACTTTGAATAAAAACAAAAATTACATTATTTGAAGTCGGCGCTATAATACATAAACAACAAAGAGTGGGCCGACCGCGTCCTGGACATTCTGCTGCTGACAACGAAGAAGAAGGTGAAGCTGGACCTGAGCCAACCTGGCGGCGACGTCGTTAAAAGATACCCATCCATTGATAAATGTCACCCGTCTCTCCACAATTCCATTGCTTGCTATAGGGTGCATGCTCGGTAGGCTCTTTATCCCCTCCATATCCTAAGGGCTCGTCTTCCCTACCATTATCGCGCCCCCGGTCTACTCTTTGATATGCAATGGACTCTGTTGCACCATGTAACATGAGGCAACAGGGGCTAGTTGAATCTTTGGGTTCCTTCGAGTAATCGAGTCTAGTTAAACCACGCCGGGGTCGGTGCATTTTATTCATTCATTCATTCATAGTTTGAAATTTTACATTTTTCAATTTACTCATTATTTTATCTTATTATAATTTTTATAATTACTGGCCACTAGCCCTACCCGTGTGTTAATTTAATGTTGCCAGTGTAGCGTCACGTTGTATAACTGTCTAAACAGCATAGTTCAACCACTTAGGGCCGGTTTTTTGATCCGTAATTAACTCGACCAATGGTTAAACATAGTAACTAATGGTTGAATTTTGGCTAAATGTGAAAGGCTGAACATGAATGTGAATGGCATAACTCATTCATGTTTAGCCTTTCACATTTAGCCAAAATTCAACCATTAGTTACTATGCTTAACCATTGGTTGAGTTAACTACGGATAAAAAAAACGGCTCTTATTCTGCTGAGTGTGCTAGTAGCATTTTAGTAGCGTATTCATGATACGAGTTTTGATCATGTTTTTTGTAACCGGCGCATTTTCTAGCCACTGTCATACAAAATCATATATGTACCGGTATATCAAGTATTTCAATTAAATGTTTTATCACCAGACAAGTTTTGGAAGACATGGAGATGCTATCAGCGTTCACGGGCGTCCTGCACGTACCGAACTTGTCTCAACCAGAACACGTCATGGCGGTGCTTGAAGAGACCGATGCATTCACCAAACAAGACCTGCAGAAGATACAGCATGATATCCGAGGAGCTAGGTAAGTTGATCTTTGCACTAGGTAAATAAGCGGAAAGTGTGGAAATATTCGGGTTTTATAGCCTAACTGCATGCAACGCGGCTTACCTAACCTAACCACAAGATACTACGAAAGGGCAAATGAAGCAATTCATATCAAACTTGCTGCAGGAGCCGAGAAGGTACGTACATTTTTATAGGATAGAAAGACGATCTTTTCACTTAAACCTGATTTACTATTTGACGTCGACAAGGATATGGTAAGCAACAGTGTCAAAGCAAATGTGCTCTCTCCGTACAAAATACCTGTTAAGCAGGGGTAGAGTGGTGGGAAGGTTGACGATTATCTTCCCTTCGAAGCAGTTTATCATCATCATCTGCCCAATTATGTTGGGGTCGGCTCCCAGTCTAACCGGATCCAGCTGAATACCAGTATTTTAAATGGAGCGAGTGCCTATCTGACCTCCACAACCCAGTAACTGGGTAATACGATACCCCTTGGTTAGACTGGTTGTCAGACTTTCGGGCTTCTGATCACCCGTAATGACTGTCAAAGATCCACGAATGAGAGCTGGGACCAATGCCTTAAAGTGCTTTCTGAGGCACGGAGGTCTCGGTATATAAAGATGATTACCCATCCTCAGACCAACCGCAGCAAGCCTAGCTTAACCTGTATATAGTATAATGTCTATTTGAGACCCTTTCTACGCGAATTTTTTTAATGTTGGTGTAGTACTCCTTCGGACTTTGTAACTATTGATTTAGTCTCCGCGTCTTTTCAACCTACTCGCTGAGTAAGTCGACGCCTAAGGACCATTTTTTCAAAATCTCGTAGGTCGTAGGTTTTTGCAGAATGTCAATTAAAACCGCGGCCGCCGCTAAACTCAATCGGATGCGATTCGTCTACACTGCTACAGCTTCGAGTGGTACAGTAAACGCTCAAAAGTCCATAAGCGTGCTAAGGATTACATTGCTATGAACTGTGCGTGTGCCTGTGTGAGCGATGTCTCACTCAACATTCCGCAGATAACACACACTAATGAATTGTCGCATGTCGTCGTACTACGCGAAATAACATTATATTTATGTTGCATTTAGAATACGCGTCATAGTGGCGACGTGTTCTTACCATTGCATTGCTAAAATTCGCATAAACATAACATGTGCTGGTAGCTGTTTGGGCTAAGCAATGGTTTCACGATCAATGAAGTCTGAGTTCGAATCATAATCACAATGTGGGACTGTTTTTTGTTTCTTTGGAACCATAATAATATATTTGTACTATTTTAAGCAAAAACTTGTTAGATGTTTTAAATGTTCATTTATTATTTATTTTTATAAGAAGTTAAATATTAGTTATTGTGTTATTATTTAACTATTTATGTGATTTTTAATTTATCTTTTCGGTGTTGGAAGGTTGAAATAAAAAAGTCGTGCTGAATGGTAACAAAAATGTTTATTCGTTTTATTTACTTATTTATAAAATTAACAAACTTAAGAGAATTGTGACGTTACATTCCTACTAGATAAAAGAAGTTTTTTTGTAACCGTTCATAGGATTTTTTGTTGTATACCCACTTAGTCAATTCATAATAACATAACAAAGAAAGGATATTCTAATAACACATATATAATTGTCAATACCCAGATATGGGTATCTGGGTCAGCAGAGTTTATTCAAAACTAGTCTATGATTTAGACGTTATGAACATGTTTTTTTAATGTAACGTCACTATGAATGTATCGAGGTTATAGCTTAAGTGTTCATTTTCTTGACGAAAAGAAGATTGAAACTAAACCTCAATTTAAGATCATTAAATAATTACGGATATGTCAATATTACTAAATATTCAGCTACACCGTCTAATTAAAAAAAAAAAAATCTAGGTATTAATATTTTGTATAACCCCCATTATTTTCAATACAGTCAAGTAGACGTTTGCGCATGGACCCTACAATATTACCACATATTTCGGTTCCTCTTAAATTTTCCCATACCTCCATGCAATGGATTTTTAATTGTTCTATACACCTTTCATCCCGTGACTCCCACCTTTGGACCATCAAACCCCATAGATTTTCTATGGGGTTGAGATCGGGTGATCGCGCTGGCCATGGAACAACAATTATCTCCGGGTGATTTTGAAACCACTCACGCACACTGCTCGCCCGGTGAATAGGACAATTGTCCTGCACAAATGTTATATGTGTCAACTCATCAGCTGGGTAAATGTTGCGCACAGTAGGTAACATGACATCGTCTAATACTTCTACATAAGTAGAACTGTTGGCGCGTGGAGGAATAAAAGCCAGTTCTCCTGGCCCTGCTGCACTCATCCATCCCCACATATTAATCGTAATTCGACCTGAGTCTGTATTAGGAATTACGTTTTTATCACACCAGCGAGTGTTATCCTTGCGCCATAAATGAAGCCTACCCTTTTGACTAGACTTAAATGTCTTTTCATCTGAAAATATGGTAGTATTCCAGTCAAAATCTAAATAATCCCGTGCGAAACGTAATCGTTCTTGTTTATGTCTTTCTGTCAAGAAGGGCTTTTTAGCTGGTCTTCTATGATGCAAGCGTTGTATTCCTTCAGCGTGGAGAGCACGGCGAACAGTTTGCAATGAGGTATCGAATAATTCCGCAAAGTGTCTCGTTGGTTTGAAACCATTTGATTCATACTCGCCCACCATATGAATTCGCTGCGCCTCGCTAATAAGCGACGGCCTTCCACTTCGCTGTCGACTAGCAAGGCTACCCTCTTCCTCATATCTTTTGATCCAGAGACTTACAGTATTCCTCTAAAACAAAAATAAAGTAATATTAGGCAGCTATAACAAAATACTAAAGAGACTCAACTTTTATATACTATAGATATTATATATATATATATTATTTATTTTATAGACCTCATGATGGATTTAAAAAACAATAAAAAGAATTAATCCATATGTCACCAAATAATCTTAGGTATAAATTTCAAATAAAAGATACAATTCAATACTCACATTCAGTCCAGTTTCATTAGATATTTGTGTTCTATTAAGACCACTTTTATGGAGCGCAATAATAGTCGCCCTCGTCTCAATATTAATATTTGCCTGCATTTTGAGAATAACTGCTAACCGCTATCTATTAAACCACACGTCACTAACCAACAACTACAACCAACCGACAACGTTCATTCGAATCAAGTTAAATATTCCTAAAACTCATGTCTACCTCACAGAAATCGAAATTATTTATTTAGTTTTCTATGATCTACCTTTCTAACTTTACGAAATGAGTGACCAAGCGAACAAGATAAAGAATATTATATTTCTGTCCCATTACTTCCAATCAAGTAAAAACTTACAAAAAGTCAAGTACTGCGTGAGATTTGAACTCACGGCTCACTGATTCACGCATCTATCTGCACGCGCTTAACCGCTAGGTCATCTGTACACATGTTATAACTTTGAAATTATGAACTACAATCAGTTGTTGACGACAATAATTATGCATGTTTATATTCTTGGAAATAGAAGGTCTTAAGTCAAACTAAACGCCAAGCTATAACTTTGTGAGTTTGCTTATCGACTTTTGGTCGCGACTGTACAATGTGACTACTCGACATGATATTTGTCTTGTCTAGACCCTCCCGCATGAAGCAGTTCCGAAGCTTCCTGAGCAATGCGCCAAAACCTACTGAAGAAGAAATTGCATTGACTGCGTCAAATCCAAGGTAGGTGGGTGAATATTCGACCTTTTAACCGCCGTCATTACCTTCCGCCAAAAGTTGATGAAGGAGAATATCGTTAATGAAATATTTCATCAATTCCCAGAATCTGCTTAAGGACCAGAATCAGGAATTGCTGAAATATTTCATTAAATATATTCTCTTTCATCAACTTTTGGCGGAAGGTAATGACGGCGGTTAAAAGGTCGAATATTCACCCAGGTGATGTAGTTGCAACTCGTCATGTCATTGACCTTTCAATATTTTTTTACTTTTTTTAACTTATTTTATTGAAGTGAAGCGATTTTGCGTCATCGACATGCGACATGCTAAATGTTTACAGTAAATCTCTAACTATGAGTAGGACGTATTGCGCTGTCAAGTTCTTTTATTTTTGTTTTAAAGATAGTCTTACAAGTACCATTAGGTAGAATATAATTTAACAAGTTCTCGAGCAGTCCTTTTTATGAAATTATTTATTCAGTAAGTCCGGATTTGCATAAAACAATTCCTAAGACTAAAAATGGACACGCCAGATCAACACGCGATTTCCAGGTGCAAGGTACGTAGAGCTTGTTTTCTAATATCACTAGCCTAGTACTGGAACGAGAGCTCTCTTATTAAGACCCACTGAAGGCACAACGTCTATACAACCAGGTATGATACAATAATAATTTTAATTAAGTTTTAAGGTATTTCACCCAAAAGATCCACTATCAAGGAAGATTCAGAAACCCCTTAGCATCATCACAATAAAACAAATTAAGAAATTAATTTATCCAAGGAAGTCACCAACCTAATTTTTGCCAATCCTTTATAGAAAAGCAATTGAGATAATTTGGACTTTTTTTCCGCAGGATTTTCATTGGCATCAAGAAGCTGCTAGCGTTAATCGATATGGTGAAACAAACAGACGAGGAGCATAGAGTGTTCAAGTTCCTCACGAAAATGCAGGAGGAGGGCGGCCTTGATCTAGGCACCAATGTACAATAAGAATCATTGCAACCTTAGGGACACCATGCGCATACCACACTATCGCCCTCACCCGATCACACTAATGCACACATCTGTACATCTAAAACACCAACCGTGAAAGTAACCGAGAGCTCACCTTGCGTTTCCGATCTTAGGAGCTACGAAATCGATTACGACGAAATCAGCGAATGCACCGAGTCTTTACTCGATACTAGTCATCATAAAAAAGGCATGACGGCCAGAGGCAACGAAATGTCACCATCCAAAATGCCCCTTATGAGGATTAGGAGCGTTGAAATTGTTTTCGAAGATGAAATGTCCACTTGCACGGACACCGGTCTTTTGGATAGGAGCATCGAGTTAATAGTATCTGATAGCAGTGACGATTCCACCAAATGTGTGGATGATTTAGATCCTTTGAACGTCGAGAAGGATCCCAACTACGACTCAGTGACGCTCAATGCTGAAGGAGATTTATCAGATGATAATTCAGTCTCACTATCAAAAGATATCGTCGAAGACGTTCCTAAAATTGATATTCCCCTAGTGAGTTTCCAAGACGTCGATGAGCCTTGTCACGTACAAAGTGAAAGTGTCACATTAGCCATTGATGAGACTTTCTCTCCGAATGTGTCAGAAATCGGCGATTCAGGTCGTTTCACCGAAGAAGCTTGTTCATCTCATTTCGAGACGGTTCCCATCCAAGACGCTTTACTTTCGAGCTCGTTTGACGCGATCAATATTGAGAAAACGTCGACGTTAATGAGTTCGTACGAGATGTCTGAGGTCTGTAGCATCGAGACGACAAGACTCTATGAATACATAGACAGTAACAGCGACAGTTCTGATGATTCGGATAACACGGCTACGTGCGACACGGACGCTCCAATACAACATCTGACAAGCCTTAGTAGCAACTTTTCATCCGACGACAATTCTGTCGGTGACGGATATGATCTCCAGTACGATTCTTTCATAGACATGGGCAAATTTTAATATTCGAATACCTATTTATACATGTTTAAACTTTTGCATTAACTATTTGTGCTTATCTGTGGCTGTTTCTATCTAACGCTATAATGGAATTTTTAACATGTGTAATGCAGATTGCTGTTTAACGTTGCATATTAGTTATGAATGGTTATTATTTATATTTATCGTTTCAACAAACACATTCCAATTGAATTATTGAAGGATTTGATTAAAGTACGTCCTGTTTTAGTACGCCTGTGTGGTGAACTTTTAGTGCGAGCTATTCTGACACCTTATATACCTTCTCAACACAGCTTGTGCACAGAGGGAATCGGTGGTATGCGGCTCTCGTAACCATGTCATGTCTCTGAATACACTAATTGTTATAGTTTTACTACTCAGTAGTCTTTTTGTAAATATTACGTAATGTTTCCATAGCGCGTGCAATTTAGTATGTATAGTCTCACGTGAACGATGACATGGTTACAGATATCCCTGGGTTGTAAGTCTAGCCAATAGCTCAATTATCTACAATGTATTATATTATTTTTATAGAGTGATTTTTTATTTATTTAAATTTGTTATTGAAATGTGATGCAGCTTGACGCTGTCTATTGTGTTAATACTTAAATAGGAATATTTTGATCAATGTGTAATATCGATAGCTGTAAGGGAATGTTATTGATAATAATGTCAATAAAAATATAGTATTATGAAACATTTGAGGAATATTGTTGTTATGACCGAGTAGGGCTCGAAGCTTTGACTTGAGCGTCAGTACAATTAAAGTTTAAGTACTTACCTGCACATGTAGTAAATTTTATGGTCAATTAACAAATACTATTATGAATATAACAACCTAATTGGATTGTTCTGATGATACTTATAGAAAGATGTCTAGAACACCTCTACATAAATGTTATGTAGGTGGCAAATATATAATACATGATAAATTATGTAGCGCGTGCGTAGAATTAATTAATGTTGCGATCTTTATCGATTATAAATCAAAATTATTTGTAATATTTAATGAGCCATAGCTATAATATTGTTGCTATAAATTTGTAGTTATTTATTGTTACATTCTACGGCTGCATCCTATTTAGAAACGATTGTCGCTCGAATACGCGATCGGTCGCGTGCATTTCACTTATTGTTCGGAAAACCGGAAAGCGCCCTCTGTCGGTGCGACCACGTGTTTATGTTCACCGAACAAAAAGTTCGAACGATCGTGTAATCGCGCGACGGTCGCTTTTAAATAGTACGCGGAGTACAAGTTAGCTGCATTGTTATTGTCTTTGACCTAGTATAAAACATTCCACACACACATTCAAACTGGGTCAGTGTAGTACTGTTTTAAAAATACATAATCTCAATTATATAAATAAAAAACTTTGAAAATTTCTTAAATCATGATAAAGCTTTTAGGTCATGAACTAGCATTATAGCTTCTAATAAACATACTAACCGCCGTTATATATTTTCTTCCATGTATGTAAAAAAAGAAATTTGTGGAATTGTAAAATGATATTGAGACATAGCTCCTGCAAAGAATGTTCTACAAATCATAAAGGCATATTTTTTTATTGTTATGGTGTGTTTATATGTTGTTTCCTTGTATGCGATTTGGTGGCCCCCTGTTAAGATGTACACCATCCCAAGATGTATTAATATTCTGTACTCTCTGCCTAATTATTATATTGAATAGACTTGCCTCCAAAATGCATGATAGTGACAGTTTTATTATTAAAACAATAAAATTGAATATAAGTATTGAGTACCTACCTATTTATTTAACAAAATATTGACTGTTGCATTGTATTAATGTTGTTATTTATAAGTACTTACAAAATTTTTAATCAAATTGATTTTATGATTTACTTTGTCTTGAGCAGAATGAAAGTATGTTTATTGTTCACAAGGCTCGGTAATGCAGATTATTATTTACTTGGCTTTTAGAGTGGAAAATTGCTTAAATGTTAAGAACATTGCTTACAGTGGCTGTGTCACATTATCCTGTAAGCTTTATTGTTGGTAAATAAAGTGAATGACAAACTTAAATGTTCTTTGAGAATTTATTTCAATATCCTGTATGTTACATTATCATCAAACTCACATGCTCTTCCCAAGGTAAAATAAAATTAATATTATCAATATAAATGAATATACATATTGACAGTCATCACATATTATAATGTTAAGAACTTAGCTTGAAAATGCGTCTTTATCAAATTAAAACATTGGCGAGATTTACAGTATATTTTAACTTAAAGTAACCAATGACATAAAACTAATTGGCGCTTTCACATGCATCCACCCAGTCGTTATAAACGTCTATAGGCTCGGATAACACGTTTGTTGTAGTTTGAAAGTCTTCTAAACAAACTCGACACTGTATCCGAGCCGTATTCCGAGCTCGATCCCTGAAAAAAAAAACACGTTCCATTACAAATGGTTCGCAAATATACTTCGGCAATATCATCACTCATCAGCAGATGAATACGTACATTTTCACCTCACAGGACTTCTCGTGGTTACAAAATGGGCAGTTGAACTGCTGATCTAATGGCTCGATAGCCTTTCGCTTTGGCGGAGGCTTACGTTTTGATTTTCGGCGACCCATGCCTGAAAATTTTTAATGAAGCATATTATTTAGCAGATGTTATGTATTGCTTGATTATAGACTTTTCATACGGACGAGGAGCAACATTCACTGATTTTAAGGATAATAAAATGAATATCTGGGTTAGTTACCTACTTATTTATTCGCAGATAGATGGAAAAATATTTTGTTGTTAGATCCCGCAACCCAAACACGAACACGTCAAACTTTGACAGATGAACTGACGAACCACAGACACAGACTAGAGACTATGTGACAGAGTATGCAACAGAGACCACAGAGCATGCAACTAACCTAAAGTTCACTACACTGCTGCAAGCGTAAAAGAAAACGAAAATGATTTCCACTATTTTAAAATCTGTTTTTTGTAGGGTATTGGGTTTGTTGGTTATCAACTTATCACAGTGGATTTCATACATCGATCACAGTCACTTGATTACTCTGTCGTATATAAAAAAGTTAAACGAAAATTAAAGTAGATTTTACATCATTTTTGCGATTTTTCCATATACTGCAAAATCCCAGTGCTATCACTGGGATTTGGGGGACCCGGGATTATCTTTTTTTTAATGATAATCGCTACTTACGAGAATATCGGTAAGTAACTTTTCTGTTGACAGCACGCGCGCACTTTCCGTCCTCCTTGTGGCTCTCGCTCGTAGCGGAGCTCTTTTGTATTAGCTCTGAGCTAGCTCTAGGGATGTAAAGCGGTAAAACTCATTTCAGACTACGCTATCGCTATAATATATAGGTATAGTTCATAGCACAACAATATCACTCGCCATACATTTATTTAGAACACGTTCACACTTTGCTATACTATATAATTATTATTGGCTTGCTATACGATATGAAATTGAGCGATACACTATGCTATGATCGCGCGGCGCTCTCTTCCCCGCACGCCCCACAAGCGGAATGAACGAAACGACACGACTGGTCAACTGAGCTTGCCTTAGGCTTAAAGCATATTTGCTTGCGATTATATCGCATAATGTGAATGCAATGCTATATAGTATAGCTATATAGCTTTTAATATTGTACTATATATCAGAATAGCGTAGCGTAGTCTGAAATGAGCTTAAAATTCACTGAAATTACCCTGGTAAATTTCGTAAAAAAAAAAGTTACTGTACGCAATTTACGGTATTTTACGGTAAAATATGGTAATTTTCGGTAAAAAACGTATTAAACGTACTCATACCCATTAACACTATAAATACGGATGTGAGTATGTCACTACTTTACTATTAACGGATAAATGGATTTGAATGAAAGACAGATTAAGCAGTATATTGTTTAGGACTCTGGCTAGATTCATCTTTGAGGTGGCGCAAACAGATCAATGAAACCTGTGAAAGGAGTATGAGATTTTTAAATGTTTTTAAGGTGCTAGCAGGTTCGTCATGGGGAGTCCATCCATTGCATTTAAGACGACTATATATTGCATTAATTCGCAGTCGGTTAGATTATGCAAGTTTTTTATTCGATAATACCGCTAAGACCAATATTTCGAGATTAGACAAAATACAAAACCAAGCCATGAGAGTGGTTGGCGGTTTTTTAAAAAGTTGCCCAATCCACGTGATGGAATCGGAGTTATGTCTGTCACCATTGTTTGTTCGACGCAAATATTTAGCTGCAAAATTTTGCTTAAAAGCTATGTCTATTGTTGACGGTGACACCATTTCAATGATATCCAAATTAACATCGATATGCGAGCAGGAATCATACTGGCGCAATAAGAAAAGACCGTTACTAACTAAACTGTCTAATCAAACATTCTAGAATTTAGAACATCTCTAGAATTTTAGAACGGTGTGTTCTAAAATTCTAGAGATGTTCTCACTGTCGACGTGGATGGCAAATATTGATATTAAGTCACACATTAACCTAAATATTAATAATCTGACAGGTCCTAAAAAATCTCATACTTCTGTAGCACTTTTCAGGAAATCTGTAGAAACTATTGCACGAAATTATGACGGATTCTATCAGATTTACAGTGATGGGTCCAAGGACGATAATGGAACAGGAGCAGCCTTCTTTGATCCTCAATCTAACACGGGAGCTAGTTTCATATTGAATCCCAAAGTATCCATAATGACGGCGGAATTGTATGCTATTTCGGAATGTCTGTCGTACTTGATGTCAAGCAATTGTACTGAGTTAGTGATACTTTGTGATTCAAAGAGCGCTTTGCAGCATATAGCTCGGTGCACCTCGGACATACGAGGTCTGCCCGTAGCTTATTCTATACTAGACTTCTATTTGAGATTGAGGGAAAGTGGCAAAACGGTTAAATTCCAATGGATTCCATCACATGTTAGTCTGTTGGGAAATGAACAAGCAGATAAGTTAGCAAAAACAGGAACCTATGAAGGAATATCTGTCAATCATCTGCCCTTCTTTACAGATATATTAAGAGATTTTGACAAAAGATCTGAAGAGAAGGGTATATGGTACAGGACAATTCAGTCTGAACCACCAAGGATTCCGTGGTTCTCTGAAGTACAGATTAATAGACGATTGTTAGTAACAAGCATGCGTCTACGATCCGGGCACATTCCATTGAATGCGTTCGGGCATCTTATGAAGGTGGTTGATACCCTAAACTGTCTCATTTACAATATGAGGGAAGACACCTACCACGCTCTGGTGGAATGTGCTCGGGTTGGGGCAGAACGGAGATTTTTGGAATCAGAAGCAGGATTTAGCTTAAGGGATGTTGGCGCATGTAATTTGATCTTGTCTAATCCTACATCCAAATTAGCTATTAAGTTATATTACTTGATTGTTAAATTAATTAAGTTAAGATCTTAGTTATTACCTATTTATTATTAATTTTGTGAAACTACGAGGCTGGCATAATCGCTGCGCGATTAAAGCCTTTTTTCCAAATAAAGATATAAAAAAAAATAAGCAGTATATTGGAACTTTAAAAAAAAGAGAGAAAACTGGGCTCGTGCGACTCATGCGTACTAAAAATTCCTAAAACTTAATTCTCAAGTCAAGGATTCAAGATATTAATCACACCATGTCATGAATTATAATAATTCATCTATCTATGTGCAGAGTCAGAGCAGAGGTTAGCAAAAATTAAAAGTTAAGTTTTAGTCAAAATACTTAATCAGTTGTCACTCACAATCAACAATATGGATAAAATTGATAATTATAAGAAAAATATTTTTTTATGTTGATTCTTCAATCACAGTGCCAAAACAAAACAGAAAAGACAAACTTACTTAGCAAAGGGTTGCCAGGTAGAATTAATTGTGAAGCAACTCAAAAAGATGAAAAAAAAAAACACGCAAATACTTAAAAATCGTCCACACAATGCATACGTTTTTATCAAAGAGTTTTGACTTGTATTTAACTCACAGCGCCCTCTTGCGGCGAAGCTTCTGGGAAACAACCCCATTGTTTTATTTTCTGTGTTTGATTTTACATCTCTAGTATCATAATCATAGATAAATACATACTTAAATTAATAATCGATCTACTGTTTCAACAGGATTCGTGTCTGTGTATTTCAAATTAGATTGAACCTTAGTAAGCTTGTTTATTCTGTCGTCTGTCAGACGATATCTAAGGCTGGCTTCACAGCTATCCGGGAGACCCGTACGGGCTGTCCGTGCGTGAAAGAGCCGTACGGGTCACGCCCGCAGTGCTCTGAAACGTCGGTTCAGTACGATACGGTTGCTAGCGGGAGACAGTCGGTTAAAAAAATTAATGCATACGTTTTAAAAATTATTGGTGTATATTTCTCTTTATTATTATTTATTATTAGGTCTCCCGGATAGCTGTGAAGCCAGCCTAAGTTTGGTATGCGTAAGAGCGCATATTGCCGCACACGCCACGCACAGTATGGTAAACTGCACTAATCGGCAACATCGCATAATGATTTACGCGCGCGGGATTTAAAACAAATTAAAGTTTATAATTTCATAAGTCGCCGGTAACTTTACCGTAATTTGTATACATTACCGTAAAATACCCGTATTTTACTAGTTTTCGGTAAAATTGCGTAATTTGGCAACCCTAGCTAGCTCTGAGCTCAGCTTGTCAAATCAAAAAGTTTCGTTTTTTTGGTGTTGGTTTGATAGCACTGACGATAAGTTTGCGTACATTTTATTTATTTTTAATGTATCTGTAAATTAAAACCTATTCAAAGATGGCCCGGAACTTGGCCATGATCACTGTGATATCTATTCTATCACTTGGCAGTGAGTAGTTCAAAATGTTTAAATTTTCATTTATCGTTAGCGGTAACGCCCAGTGCCTAACGTATTTATTGTATTGTTTTAGTTGCTACTGTTGTCGCAGAATGTATGATACCTTTAGTGCTGAGAAACACTTGGTTTTCCTTCGAAAATGGCAAACAAACTATTACTGATATCAATGCTAGTGATATGACTGGGAGGTAATGTATTTCAGTTTTTTTATGAGTCATTAAAAACACTGTGGGATATAGATTAAAATAAATAATTATCAAAATGGAAACACCGGCAAATTATACATACAATATTTTTAGTAAATTTATGACCAACTTTTTGTTGTTATACCTAGTAGCTATAGAAAATTTCTGTAAAATTTCAATGGCATAAAATTACAAAAATGGTTCAGCTATTTAAACATAAAAATTCCTCATATTTCTTTCAGGGGTGTATGCGTAAACATAAAGGCAGAATACAGAGTTAACTACACAATGGTGTTTTCATACACAAAGTGTTACTACTGTGTGAAGCTGATTGTGAGAACTGTGAATGTATTGGAGAAGATTGAGTCCCCTTGTGTAAACTTGGGCCCTGATGAAGAACCTACTGTGGAGAGGGTGTGTCGAGGCCTTAATCCTGATCAACAAGGGCTTATTACTTTGTTCTCTGAGAACTATGTACCTGTAAGTTTCATATAAGATTGTTCTTGGCTTTATAAAACTTGCTGACTAAGCTAATATGAATCTAATTGGGCTTTAGCAATCAACCAACAATTCAGCAATTTAGCAATTTCCCCAACTTTTTTTCTAAGTGAAGCCTGCCAAGCTGCCAATAACACAGTTCCTTGAATTCTAGGTCAATTGTCGTTCATCTCTGGAAGGTGTATGGCAGTTTGCATACCAGAATCGTTTTAGGTTTACGGGTGAATGTAACCATCCTGATGCACAGATAAAGTCTTGTCAAACTGCTGGTACTCAGTTCTTGATCACGAATCAGAAGTTCAATATTACATATAGGAAATGTGCTGGAATGTCTAATACTTTTGATGGTGTTGTGGAGTATAGCTGTTTGGGTGAGTAGAGTATAATCTTTTCGCTTTTGTTCAGATGAAAATAAATTACATAACATCACGCATTGTTTCCCTGAAGGGTTAGGTACAGGTGTACACCCTCATTTCGCCAGTTATGTTTAAATCCCATGTAATAGGCGAGCCTATTGCTATCAACCGGCAAATCCAGACTCCGGGCTATTACTGAGACATTCCAGATAGAAAAACCCAATAACACCTTGCCCAACCTGGGAATTGAACCCAGGATGAGGTTGCTACACTAACAAGGCAGTTCACAGTGAAAATAAATTGTTGCAAATTAGCAAATGCAGCATTTGAAATTATTTTTATTGTACACTATAATTTTTTTAACTTTTAGGATGGAAGCAGAGTATTTGAGGTTTCTTTTGCCCAAGTATTCTTTAAGAATATGTGTTTCATTTCAGGACATTGGTTTGTCAACAAGAATCACTTCTTTGCGGTCGCAAATACGAAAGAATCTCGTAAAGACGAACGGTACCGCTGTTTCCTGAAGAACAGAGATGATGATCTTTATATTGGTGCTTCAATAACACCAGAATGTAACACATTGAAGACTGTTGAAAAGTCACCTGAAAGATATAGAGTTACAGCTGTCAAGGTAAAACAAAATGTTTTTTGATTTAATATTTAAACTGCACCATTGTCTAACAGAATCTGGAGTATTCTAAATGAATCAAATTCCATATATTTTCAAATCAAAACTTCTATTATAATGACCTAATTAAAATAGAAAACAAAAATAATAATCTTGTTTTTTCTCTTAGGCTGAAGTGGTAGAACCAGGATGTAGATTACCACAAAACTTTTCTGGAGATTGGATCAACACTGCCAATATTGATGCAGATGTATTTATCAACGAAACACATATCATAGAAACTTATTATCCTGATGAGGGCAGATTCAGAAGAACTATTTATGTGTGCAGGTAATACTACTTATTTTATTAAAATTAAAAGAAACTCTTATGAACCTATTGTGCACTAATACAGAACATATTGCACAATAATAACGAAATAGATCAAGTACATACACCTTACGGTAGTATAGATAAACCATTAAAAAATGAACGCCCCTCCACAATACTAATGTGTGAGAGAAAATATTCCAACACTTGTATGCGTGCAACGATTTTACTGTAAACATGGACATCGCTGCACTTAGAGGTCAACTAATTGTGCAATCAGTCCAGGTACCTGCATTGTACCGCAGGGAGCGTGCGCTTTGTATGGCACGACACGTTCGCTCCGTTGCGCGTTCGTTTCATTTATGCACTAGTTGGCTAACAAATCCGGCTGTTCGGTGTTTGGTCAGTCGGTAGATACCGTTTGCATAAAAAAAATCTGTGTTATGGTTTAAATTTTTATGTACCCATGTTTGTAAGGTATTTATTTACTATGGGTCATTTGATTTACTGTGCACCTACTGCATATATTATGTGAATTCTTGCCTTAAAATAAATGATTAAATTATTTTTATTTCAAGCATTTATTGACTTATTACTAATATTATAATGCAATGCGTAAGAAAACATATAGCAATACAAACAAATGTTATGAAATTAATTGTTGGTATTAATTAACCAATTATTCATTTATCAATACCTATACCTAGTCACTTTCATCAGAATCAGACTCAACATTTATAATGAATTCTAAATCCATGTCATAATTTTTCATATATTGTTTTTCGATGTTTTTCGACATGTCCACTTGGATTTTCCCACATAGTACAATCAATCGATTCAATTCTTTCTTTTATTACAGCCATTATAGACGTTAAGTTTTGTTCAAATTTTTTTGTAGCCACGTATTTTTTTTCGTTGACATGTTGACCGTACTTTTGCGGCGAAATCGACGCATGATCCCACTTTCAAGTCTCGCTGTGACTGAGCAACCAACAAAGGTCAAAGACCAATTATGTGTATTGCGTCAATACACCTTTGCAAGTGAGCGTAACCGCTGTGGAGGGGCGTTCATTTTTAGAATGGTTTATCCATACAATATTATATTTTGAGCAAACTTTAGAAATGACTATTTCTGGGACAATTTTTTTTTAATTTTTTTTATGTGTAACATCTTTCCTCTCGCTTTCCTGCAATCTGTGGGAGTGATTTTGTGCAAAGGGACGGAAGTGAGTAACAGAAAGCCGGGGAAGCGCGCGCTATTTGATTTGACCGCGCGCGGTGCTAGAGTTGGCCGTCAGACTCAAAAAGATGTCAGATGTTACACATTGTAATAGACTACTGTAAGGCTCACTCGTTTTTTTGCTTTCATTTTGTCTGCGATCGGCTTTCTAGCCATGATTAGATGGGGTCTTTGTGTGAGATTGTTTTTGTGACGTTCCATTGAATATTCACATTATGTATTCCAGTAGGTACAATATTGTAGGACTTATAAATTAACTCTCTTTACAGAGAACAGCGTGACAGCAGAGTGATGATGGCTCGTCTCACAGTTGATGGTTGCCAAAAGGATTATGTGTGCTTTGACTTTGTACCACAACATCACAATGTTATAAGGTAAACATTAATCCTTCTTTTTAATATAGCATAAACTACGCATTTATGTGACAGTAAAAAGTTTCAAATTTGCTATTCAATTTCTTGTAACAAAATTTCTAGTATTAGTTTACCGGCTTTCATATCCTGGGTCCACGGCACTGACAAATTAATCAGGAAAATCCTAGCCTCCACACTGGTTAATTTTGATGTGCCTTGTTTCACCGAGGCTATGGATGCCTGGAGACTCGCTTGCCCGAATTCTGATCTACCCGACAATCCATCTTGCCAGAGACGGTGGGATGAGCCGCTCTACAGAGTAGTACAGAACAATTTACTTGACACGTCTGATACTACTGCGGAGCGTGCGCGCCTGCTGGTTGTGGGTAAGTGGGAATCGGGTCTGTGGCTCCATGCACTACCATCGTCGAACATAGGCACTTTGTTCTCTGTATGATACTCTTGCGCCATCCCATCTTCCTGGCACAGCGTGCTGTGCTGGCGCTGCTGCTGCGGCTGCGGAAAACCTCAAGCGGCGGAAGTATAATAGCCTTATCGGTAACTATATTTTTGAGCCGTTTGGGGTTGAAACCCTCGGGCCGTGGGGTCCTAGTGCTCATGGTTTGTTCAACGAAATCTCCAAACGGCTGATTGTCACTTCCCGCTTTTACCTTTGCCAGAGGCTAAGCATTGCCGTACAACGTGGCAATGCCGCCAGTCTCCTGGGTACATTACCAGTCGAAAGCGATGCGGAGGAATTTATCGACGCCATATTTTAGTTTTTTAATAGTTTTAGTTATGTTAGGTTATTATATTTTCAACTTAATTATTTATAACCATGGAATGAAATAAACTATTCAATTACGTAATATCATCGGCCACCATCGGCACCCTTCATGGAATTTGTCCCATTTTATTCCCATCTTACTTTTTGTATGTTTTTTTCTAGATACCGAAAAGGCTTAGCTATGATTCAAAGCAACTTCCACACAGTATGTTCATGGGTACAGTTCAAAAACAAACAAGAATGGCGCTATGATATATTCTTGAAAAAAGACCCTTCACCCATCCGATGCCCCGTCGCAGGAAAATTCAACTTCACACAAAAAGGCGACGTACGGTTCGAAACGAGGATATTGGGAGGTGTCACTTTAAGTCCTCGACCAAACTTGTACTGCAAACTGAATATAAGTGACTTCTCAGTTTGCGATATAGACCAGAAAACTATACAGATCAAGGAGAATTACTGTCTGTCTGTAGACTACTTGGGAAGACCTGTTGATATCTACAGTGATCCAGATTACAGGATGAAATGTATTGGATTTTGGAAGGAGAATCTCAAGTCTTATCTTATTACTTATGATGAGTTGGATCCCTTCTCTAAATATAGGTGTTGGGTGTACCAGAGAGCTGATCTGAATAGGTATGTATTATTGTTAAGCTGATAAAACCGAGCGGCCTTCCTTCCAAATTCTCAATTCGAACTTGTTGTTTTGCCTCTTTAGTTTGACATATTGTTTTATTTTTCCAGAGTACTAATGTCTCAAGCCTTAGGCCCATACTGCGACTTAAAACAAGACGTAACATCATGGAACTACACGGAAGGCGCGGCAGTTGCTGTAGAAATGGAAGAATATGAGAGAGAACGTGACCAATGTCCGATGCACTTCGACGACGGCAGCGACCCTTGGTCCACGAAGGAAAACTACGTCAAAGTGTTCAGCTTCTCATTTTGGGGCAGCAACTCTGCTCACATAATGGCAGTTAATACCGTAACGATATTTTTGGTAGCTTTAGTTACGTTAATACAGTAAATAATAAGCGAACGGCCGAATACTCAAACGCAACTTAATTTTACGTCGCCGTCAAATCTTACCCCGTGTCCTAACGGAAAGCGACTGTCGCGCGAATACGCGTTCTTTGGTTTTTTGTACATATAAACGCAACTTGATTGTTCGCGCGAGTAGTTATGATTATATTGCGTGTTCTGTGCTGAGCTCACGCAACGCGTCGTAGGTACGTCCAGCCAGCAAAAGGACTCGCCCATCAAGTAGCGCTGTCCCAAATTAGACGCATTATTAATTTATTGTACATAAAACAAAAGTTACTTTAATAAAACACGTATACTGAAAGATACATAATTAAATTATCTTTAAAATGGTAAGGTTTCATAAAAATATGCTTGATAGGTTTTGCGTGATTCTTAGTTTTCATCCGCGTTAGACTAACTTTACAAATTAATTACACTATGTAATATAAACTTAATCTAAAATATTCACAGAATAAGTTATTGAGAAAATGCTCTAATTTAACATGTATTTTTTCATCCAAATTATAACATTACTCGTTTAGACGTGTTCTTCAGTATAACATCATCAAAAGTCGGTTATCGTCTCCGATCCGTATAACGATCACGCGACTTTCGCGGACACGGGGTGTTCTAATAGACAACGATCGTCCTGCGGATACGCGATCGTTTTCTTTTACAACAGCGCATAAGGTGCTGTCTCTGTTATTTTGAGTTGTATTGTAGAAACAGAAATATTTTTAAGAATGTTGTAAAGTTCAGTAGCGTTTGAGTTTTTGTGATTAGACTGATGTAGATTACGAGTAGGTTGTCTTAATCAATGTTGTGTCTCAACCTCATTTTCGTAATGTGAGGTTTTCTGCTGTAGAAATGCTACTTAATTTAATTTTATTGACTGTTTTTTATCGAGTCCGTGCAGTTATATCATTCCAGTTTTTTTTTAATGGATTTATTTATTATGCCCGTATTCACCACCCCAAAGTGACACTTAAATGAATCCGTAAATATACAGGATTGGATACAACTACACTGTTGGATTTTCAACTCTCGGCGCTGTTAAGAGGGCTGTCGCATTTTGTCAACTCGCTCGCTCACACGTGACCAATTTTTTAAGATTATTCAATGAAAGGATGTTTTTTTTTTGAAAAATGTAATCAATTAGCGAACTAGTAAATAATATTAATTTAAAAAACACATTTCTATTGTGTTATCTAATGAAATCAGCTCAAAAAGTATTAAGATCCGTTTTATGTTTTTGAAATAAATGACACAATAAAAATAAGTTTTTAATAATTACCTATTAAATTAATATTATTTAATAGTTTGCTAATGGATTACATTTTTCAAAACAACATCTTCATTAAAAATTTGGTCACATGTGAGTGAGAGAGGTGACAAAATGAAACAGCCCTCTTAAGCCTAGCATTGAAAATCCAGGCGTGATGTCAAGTTATGTTTTTTATCTAGTCCGTCCAGTTATGATTATGGGTATCATTCCAGTTCTTTATATGAGTTTATTTTATTTTATTTTTTCTTCGATTCTGTATTTATTAGTTACACAAGACTTATCTGGCGAATCTCACAAATGCAAAGTGCCTTAAATCGAAGTATATAAACGTTTTACTAATTACTTATAATAAAATTGTACCTATGTACATTTGATCTGGTTAGTATCATCATTAATTTTACTTTTATAAGATCCAAGAGACTTTATTTTTGAGAAGACCTAATGTAAACATTTCAATATGTGGTTTATTTAGTTATACGCCTCCTTCCCATGGGGATAGCCATTTAGATATACGAATGTGAATAAGACAATTCGAAGCACATTCATGACTCTGCAGCTTTTGTTACTACCTATTATTATGATAGCATTCTTCGGTTTCTATGTGGTTATTTTTTTTGCATAAAAATCATGATTTGCCTTCTCTTTATTGAATATAAGATTAAATGCTTATGTGTGTAATTAATGTAATTATGATGTTAATATTTTTTTAACACACTATGGTAATCTTAAATCTATATTAGGGTAAGCCTTCATTTTCTGTGCCTTAGCAATATGCAAATCTATAAACTTTCAAGAAGTATGTAAATTTATGCTGTTATAGCCTTAGGTCACTGTCTTACCGCCCGCCGCCTCGCCGGCGAGGATACCGAGCGCGCAGTGGCGCCCTCATTGTTTGTTTGGTTATTGGAGTTTAGTGGCCATTTTTCGTTTTATAAAGTTTGTAATAATAATAACGTATAGTATTGTGGAGCACAACGTAACATGCTTATTTTCTGCATTTTCATTCTAAAATAAAAGAAATAACCAAATAAACGATGAGGGCACGGTCGGAAGCGAGTAGAGCTAGCAATTAAAAACGAGTTAACGAGCAGCAGGTGCGCGACGGCGACGAGTAATCACTCGCTGGTATGCGAATGTACAGACGCCAGCAGGTCAAGCTACCCGATTCTGTCAAATTTTCCCAATCAACCTTGAACCTAATGCTTTAGCGATAAAGTTCTATTAATAAATCTATTAAAGAAATTTGACAGATTGTAGTAGCGTCTGTACCAAGCACGAGTCTCTCAGCTGGTGTACTGCTCGCCAAGCGAGCGTCGCTGAGCGAGTACTCTCTTTGATAGTTCTTTTCACTGCGACAAACGAATACTCGGACTCGCCGGGCGGTGTGAACAGTCGGCGATCCTATTAATATGTACCTATCTCTTTTACAAGAAAATCGTTTATAGCTAGTCGCTTCCTCGTCGTTGGTGGGACAGGTGCCTTAACATGGTGAGGAAAATATTGAATCAGTCTCAGTCTCTTTATTTACTTTATAGAGTAATAGCCTCAGTATCAAATACTCTTTTTAACTGTTTTTTTGTTGTGTTGTGTATCTATTTACAGTAACATTGTGTTACCTATCTGCAATGAATTCCGTCCAAAATATATTATAATATACATGTTTTGTATTATTTGTTAAGACATCTGAATAAAATGTTATAACAATATCTCAGAGTTTGATTTTAATGATCTATATCTACTTAAGCAACAAGTCATACCTTGTTGCTTAAGTAGATATGGCTGAAATTATTATTATGTAGTCTGATTAATTAGAACTTGATATTTATGAACTTGACAAAAAAAAAAAAAAGATATATACAAATTTAAGTATTTGTTCTTAGGGGCAAACTATGGAAATGTATGTTGTGACAATTGTCCATACACCCCTACCATTCTGGGTATTTCAAAAAAAAATTAAAATAAAGGTGCATTCTTTAAATTACATGTATTACTTACATACTTAAACCTATTTCTTATAGTCTAATGAATTCTTACACATTTCAATGTCAGTGTGAAACAATTCTAAAACATTTAATTTGATTTGAAGTTACAATAAAATATCCAAGATGCTAAAATATGGTATAAGTACATTTTACTTAGTCCAAGATACTTTAGGTATATCAAAGTGCTCAGTGAGGCTGTCTAGATGCTGGTTGAACTTCTCCACTCTTTGTTTGTGAGTCATCTCAGCTTTCTGTTGTATTCTCTGCTTTTGCTGTAATGATACAAAAGTCTGGTTAGTAAATGTGATACAATACCAGTAGAACATTCTCCATTGAGACATGTGTGGCATTAATTTGTTAATCATATTGGTACTAAGCTTTAAATTACCTTCTAAACAAAATTGGAGTCATGCTTACAAGGTACGAGTTCATATTTTGACTATTGACTACCATGAATGTACTTTTGTTTCCAAAAAAACTAAGATGCTCCCAAATGTTTAAGAGTTATATACTAATTAAAATACCTATACATATGCTGTTAGTCAACAGTAATTTTCAGTCATAGCGTCGTCTTAGAGGCACGAAAATCTAGTCTACTGAAAACTAACACAAACAAGATCATAGATGAATTCAAACAAATAAACAAACAAATACAATTACCATTTTCTCCTGCATCTTCTGAAACGCCATCTCCGCCTTTGTCTTAGTGTTTACAACTGTGACAGTTGGTTGCTGCTGTTGGTGTTGTTGCTGTACCTGTTGTTTTACTTCATTCTCCAACAGTTTCTCTGTTTCCTTTTTTGCTTTCTTCTTCTTTTTCTTCTTGATTCCAGATGTGTCCTTGATTTTTAGGTGTGCTCTGTTGACGCAAGCGTATTCATCTTCTTCACCCATTTCTGTATTGGTGGATAATGTTTTTATTTATAATTTCATAGATTTACAAAAACAATTCTGCGACCACGCATCGATAGCGAATCCACAGCAACAGAATTGTCAGTGTCACAGTTACTGTCACTGTCAGAGTGTCAAGTGTCAGAATGACTAAAGTGATTTTTAAGCTTGAGAGCTCTGACTACTTAGCTTTTGGTAATAACACAATATTAATGTAATCACAGACGGATATTAATGTAATCACGGATAAGTATGATAATCACGGACGCGATTAGGCAAAACTTATTTGTTTTACAGTGAACCGTACGTCCATTGTATTATCAATTTATCATAACAATTTGGGTTTGACGGATGTAGTGACGTGTGTGGTTGACCCTTAGAGCATTTAACCTTGACCTTATGCATTTCGCAGACATTTTCCATAGAATATCGGCATTCAGCTTACCATACTAGTTATACGTAGAGTCGCAAAGATTCATAGTCTAGCTGGGGTTGGTTTTTGTCCATATCAGGACGGTGGCTCAGGCACCTATACGTCAATCAGCTCAGGATTCAGTCAGATTTTAGTCATACTTACGTACCTACTTAAAAAAATAGCGTAGCATATTTCTGAATTTATGTAAATAATGAAACTATCTTGTACGTCCCGTGGTGTACCTGATGACCAATTTCGAAATTTAGTTATTTAATAAGACGAGTGAGACATAGACTTTTACTATGTACATACCTACCTATGCGTTTTTATTTAGGTAGGTAGTTATCGCAAACGTCACTGCGTATGGTGGGGTCTTGGATTCGATTCCTAGATCAAGCAGTGTAATCTTATTTAATTAGCCAGTCACTTTTACGTATGAAAAAATAAATCATTATAAAATACATAGCAAGTAGTAAAAAATCGAATCAGTGTCATAAAGTCTTATACATAAACAGCAACTATGACACCCCTATAAGACACCCTACGACGCGGGGCTTTAGCTGAGTTAAGTACACATTAACTCACGAGGGTGGCAGGTTGACTAGTAGCAAATATCATAAATAAATAAGTGATTGTTCACTACAAAAGAGCGGGAATGAATGGCGTTTCTTGGCGTTATCGGGTCGGCGCACGCGCGCTGCCCGCCGACGCGTACGGCCTGGAGATTAGTTTGATTTCGCGCCACGTGGCGCCACGTGCGTTCCGACTACCCACCAAATAAGATTAACGGATTTGCACACTACAGATTGCACACGAATGAGCAGGAAGTGTAAAGTGAAACGCCGGTAATGAGAACGCTTTGTGGGAGGACCAATGTAATGAGAGAGGAAATAAAATGTTATTGTATTATTGTTTACTATTGAGCGGTTTTTGGCCTATATCACAAATAAGCACACGATGTGAATAGTATTTTTGGAAGCGTCTTGTGGAAAATCCTTTAAGCCCTTTATTTTAGGCAACATGTGGAAGAAATAAAGATGTCGAGAGACAGGGCCGCCGTAGCCAGGAATTCACTTATGAGAATGAAGTTGTAGGATGCAAGTGCAAGCGAAGCGAACTCGAAAATGTTTGCATCCCACCTGGGATAGATTAGACTCTCTTAAAGAAAGCTGAAGTTGCAGGAATTCATTCAATTCAAAATCAGAAGTCAATAAAAATAGAGTATTGCTTTTGTTGATTGTAAAGTACGCTTACGCGAAATAGAGTAGGTACAGTTCTCTACATTAGAGGATGGAGTACCCTAGGGGTCGAGCTCTGGACCTGGGACAATAAGGAACCACTTTATTTTAAAATAAGCAAATAGCCGTCATACGTATTAGGTATTATAATTTTACATATACAGGGTTATTTGTAAAACACCAGCAACCTCTTAAGGGGTCATTGTACTCATCATTATGAACAACTTTTACTATGGGTCTAAACCTGAAATCGCAAAAAAATCAGCTGTTTAGTACATTTTGACGAATTATGCGAACATAAATGTACTGAACAGCTGATTTTTTTTTTCAGGTTTGGTCCCATAGTAAAAGTTGTTCATAATGATGAGTACAATGACCCCTTAAGAGGTTGTTGGTGTTTTACCAATAACCCTGTAAATATTACCTACTCATTAAATTAAAAGGCAACCGACGTGGATGATCATCAGGATGAGATTCTGG
Organism: Dicycla oo; assembly: GCA_948252095.1. Lineage (NCBI taxonomy): Eukaryota > Metazoa > Arthropoda > Insecta > Lepidoptera > Noctuidae > Dicycla > Dicycla oo. The sequence continues at coordinate 24,165,023 of OX411714.1, forward strand.
TTTTTCATATTGGGTTGGTCAATATGAAAAACCTACGCCTATGTCCTTGTCGTGAGGTTTATCTAATGAAAGTCTAATGAAGCTGCAGTGTTGTGTTTTCTTTAGTTTAATTTATCGTTGCACGCAAGTCACAATAGTACAAGATTAACCTGATGAACCTAATAGCTCCCAGCTTCGGTAGATACCTACTAACTTTCAAATTTTCATAGCTACAACAACAACTTCAGAAACTCACCGCTTTCAGCTGCCAAGTTTACAATAACAAAGACCTGAATGCCATTTTCTGACGTCACAACAATGATGGGGTGCATTGAGTTAGCTGATGACACGTGTCTCCTACAATAAGGCTCGCCCCTGTTACATCAACAGTTTCATCGCAACTATCGTGAGGCAAGAAGCGGATCGATCTGCGGCATTGGCCTTGTAAAGTTGGTGCAAGTTTGTATTGGAAATGTTGACTAGGAACTAGCCAAGTTTGCTCGACGTTGGTGATCTAAACTTTCAATTCAATCATTACATCTAAATATCATGTCAAATAGTATTTTTAGGGTTCCGTATCAAAATGGTAAAAAGGAACTCTTATGGTGCGACTCAGTCTGTCTGTCTGTCTGTCCGCCTGTCACAGCTGGATATCTCAAGAACTACTAAGGCTGCAGTTAGACGACGCGAAAAAATTCTTGCGGCCGCCGCGCGGCGACCGCGCGGTGGCCGCGTACTAACTGTTCAGTTATAGCAAATTTATGTTTTATTAACTAGGACACAACATTTAAATTCTTTGTAATTAACTAACCGCGCGGTGGCCGCGCGGCGACCGCGCGGCGGCCAGCACACACGGCGCAGGCGATGGTGGGCAGGGTGGCGTGAAGGGGGATTCTTTGATAAATCGACTTTACGTAGTTGCTAGAAAGCTTGTTTTACTAAAACAGAAGATCCGCTGCGCGGCCACCAGGCGACGACAGCGCAGCCGCCGCGCGTCGGCTGTGCGGTGATTGCGCGAAATAAATCATGTCATCAAAACGCGCCCTTATGCTATCAACTTGAATTTTGGAATAGTTTATGACGTTTGCCTAACTATTTTGCAAATAAGAAAAAAAAAATATACTTACCTACTATATTGCAACAGGACTGAAAGGGGTTCTTAAAAATTCGAAGTGGGGCTACTAGGGCATGTGGGGTATCATATGAAAGAGCGCTATTTGCACATTTTCAAACATTTTTTTTTAGGCTGAATAGCTTTCGACTTTTGATGAAAAATGTAAAAAAAATACCGTTCCTCCTTATCTCCGAAGTTAAATTATTCTACGTGATAGAAGTTTATGTAAAGAATACGGGAAAAATAAAACAATGTCTCTAAATGGCCCACTTTTTTTGATAGTACGGAACCTTCGGTGCGCGAGTCCGACTCGCTCTTGGCGAAAGATAGAAAGTAGTGGTCGCACGCAACTGCGACTACTCTCGGGTAGATGGGTTCGAATCCAAGATCGGCCAAAGGAGATTGTTTTCTTTTTTTAATTTATTAGTTTATATAAGTACTTACACACATATAAAGAGACAAAAAGAAAGGAACAAAAAATACATCCAAAGGTGATGCTTATTCTAAAGAAATTTCTTCCAGCGTAACCTGCGATAGGAAACTAGATAAAGAGATGTACTTACTTACAGTAGCGGCGTTAGGGTAGTGACTAGTGCGTGAAGGGACGCCGGTTTAAATCCCGTCCCATCCGTCTCAACTGCATTGACTCCTAAGACTGTTTGTCGGGACGTTAACGAGAAACGAGATTATTCGGCCATAGTAAATGTACTGTCGCTACATCGGCGCCGTCATCTGTTTTCTCGTTGACGTCCCGTTCCCGGTACGGTGGACAAACAGTATAAAGCTATTAGAATACCCCGTACGTAATACAAAATATAAACGTAAGGACTAAAAAATTTTCGAGCTCGCTTCGCTCGCTCTCGCAACCTAAATTATCTTATTTCTCTAACTTTTCTGCACAAGTCATTCAGTTTTAGTTTCTATATCATCATCATCTGCCTAGCCTTTTCCCAACTATGTTGGGGTCGGCTTCCAGTCTAACCGGATGCAGCTGAATACCAGTATTTTACATGGAGCGACTGCCTATCTGACCTCCACAACCCAGTTCCTGGGTAATACGATACCCCTTGGTAAGACTGGTTGTCAGACTTTCGGGCTTCTGACGACCCGTAACGACTGTCAAAGATCCTCGAATGACAGCCGGGACCAACGGCTTAACGTGCTTTCCGAGGCACGGAAGAATCTCGGTATGAAAAGATGGTCACCCATCCACAGACCAACCCCGGCAAGCGTAGCTTAACCTGATGAATCGACTCGTGCGGCTGTTATTACTTAGCCACGAGCTCCTTTTAGTTTCTATATGAATGACCAAAAAAACCTAGCCAAGGCAGGATGCCAATCACTTTTGAGCTCGCTTCGCTCGCTCTGGCATCCTACAATCTATGAGTTCTTACACTTACATTAGTCAACAAAGTAACGCTTATTCTGTAAGAATGGCCAAAAGAAAACCTAAGCTTTCCGTGATGGGATGCTAAAATTTTCGAGTTCCCTTTTCTCGCTCTTGTATCCTGCGTTTTCCTAATTCTCTAACGTAGGTAAGTTACCTAGACAACGTGTGTAAGAGTAGAAGAGAAAACATAATACCTCCAACCAGACGGGTGTTGTGTCTGGTGGGCTACTGCCCAACAATTGATGTCGGGACGTTGTATATGTCGTAGAAAGATTTGATAATTCGAATTTTCGCGAAAAACCTAGGGATATTGCGAAAACACGGATTTGACAATGGTGATAACATTTCGCAATCTTACTGGGAAAAGATAGGTTTTTTGCAAAACACCGAGTCGCTGTAATAACATTGAATATCTCTGATTGGCTAGATTTTTGCTTCCTGCGAAACGAAACGTTAACTATTATGAAAAAAGAACGCTGATTGGCCGAAAACGAGACCTCCTCTGATTTCTTGACATTTTCCTCGGTTTTTTGCAAAAAAACTATCTTTTTCCAGTAAGATTGAGAAATATTTTTTATTATTGTCTAATTATCCGTGTTTTCGCAATGTCCCTAGGTTTTTCGCGAAAATTCGAATTATCAAATCATCCCACGACATATTATATTATATGCAAGTCGCGCGGTAAACTCTGATTGCGCGATGCAGGATTTTGCGTGACGTCAGTGTGATGCGTAGTTCGCATGTGGCGATGTAGATGCCGCCACATCACTCCCCTCCGAAGACCGGAGGTCGATATAGGGCTGAGTTGTGTATCTTGTGATGTTTGCCAGGGCCAGTTGAGGTTCCAGTGAGTCGGAACCGGGTGCCGCATAGTTCACGGTGAGTCGGAAGTGTCTGCGGTGATTCCCCAGTGAGTCGGAGTAGGGCTGCGTTGTGTTTCAGTGAGTCGGATGTTGTACAGCGCTGGGTTGAGGCTGACTGCTGGCGTCGACCAGGAGAGGGTGAGGGGCTCTGCTTGTTGATCGGCCGAAAGTGCAGTGTGCTGTGCCAAGGTTGAGGCTGAGGGTGATGATCAGGAATGCGTGTCCGCTGCATGCTGGTGGTCAGGATACCCGTTGAAGCCGTGGATGCTGGCTGTGTGACTCAGCGCTTGAAAGCTTGAGGACACGCTGAACTAGCTGCTCGAAGGTTGCGTCTATGTCCATGTTCAGGGTCATCAGTATAAAGGTATGAGGAACAGGGTGTAAAGTTCACTCATCCTCCATAGAAAAGGGAGGATGCTCCAACCAGACGGGTGTTGTGTCTGGTGGGCTACTGCCCGACGATTGATGTCGGAACGTTGTATATAAGCAAGTCACGCGGTAAACTCTGATTGCGCGATGCAGGATTTTGCGTGACGTCAGTGTGATGCGTAGTTCGCATGTGGCGCTGTAGATGCCACCACAAGGTTAGCCTCAAGCCTCCATTAGCCTGTTAAGGAAACGGCTAGGCAGAAGACTCATCTGGATAAAATATAAAATGTGGCTGTGGCATTAGTACTTAGGTCCCTAAGTTACCCTTCGCGACACTCTGGGAATGAAAAACGCATTTGCATTATGCCCTAATCTTTAGAAATCACAACAAACGCGCATACTTGACTTCTATTAACGCCTCTCGTGCGAAATTCATCGGCTTAGTCCTCACTATTGCATTACTAGCACAAATCCAAACAAATAGCTAAGGCTAGGTGCAGAACAATGGCTAATAGACATTAATACGGCATTAGTTATAAGCGCCGCACGCGCCGGCGACGCCTTGTTTGCCAAACTGCCCTAATCCACTATTTGTATGGTAGGGATGCCATGGGTTCAGCAAGCGGTGGGAAAATAAAGTGAGTTACTGGGTTTAATGCATCGAAGGAAACTGTAGTTTAGAAATTCATGTTTGTCTTTTGAAAATCCAACGACTGTCTAGAACAAAAATACGAGTACATCTATTTAGTACAGCTTGTATAGGACGGCGTAGGTAGGTAGAAGGTTTCAAGAGAGGGTTCCTATGGTTGCTGTCTGTGCCAGCAGGGCCGTGAATAAATTAGGTAGCTTTAGATCTAGAATTTGATTGTTGACCTTACCTACCCTTAATAATGTACACCACACCACACTTATAAGCGTATACATGAATATGTAATACTTAATAGCCATTTAATTATTTTGGCCATTAATAAGACCTATTCGTTTCCTTTACTATTTTCGCTCAGTTGGCCACCCTACGAAGTAGCAAAATACCGCTTTGACTTCTGAGAGGAAATCCTTTTCCCACGAGCTTTATTCAAACATATGTAAAGCGTATGATGGATGACGCGAGACCGCCCTTAAGCGGGGGTTAGCCGTTTAAATCACAATCATGTCACCCCTAATACATTTTTTCGTTGGTCACTGAACGATTAGGTTAAAATTTATAATGTAATTTATACTAGGCGGAGTTCAGTGAAAGAGTTGAAATGGCACACGTCAAAATGATTGCGCTTTTTATTATAACGCACCCAGGGGTATCGCGTTACATTTTATTTCCCATTATAACGTACACGTTTCGTCGGTCCAAAATTAGCGGATAAAGTAATCAAACAATTCTGTGTTCGTAATGTGAGTTGGCGAACTCACAATCGCTGTTATGTCATGACTTTGGTAAATATGTCTTGAAAACAATAGAATATGTGAGGTAAAAATGTGGAGCACGTTGGCTGCGCGGCGGCGCGCAGGCGGGGGAACGCGTCAAAGTTTTCCCATTACGCGAGTCGCAGACATTAGCAGCCCTCTTGGGTTCATTAAAATTTGTCAGCTTGTCGTATAGGAGTAACTTCTAAATGGATGTAGAAACTTCTCTAAGTGAAACTCGGCTGACGTAAAAAGTTTGTCGGATTTTGAGTTGGCGTTTTTTTCGACGCCATCAATTTCTCAGCCCGTCAAGAAGATTATTCGCACTCGCATTGCGGAAAAAAGAGTAATTTAAGTTTTCCAGAAGAGTCGTTGCGTTGGAGTTATGATCTTTGTTTGAAAGTTTGATTGATTTATGAAATCCTCATTGTCGGCTAGGACGATTAGGGGATCAGAGGGGTTTGCTTTAAAACTTCATAATATTATTATTGTTTTGATAAATCAGCCCAACCAACTCCATTACTCGATATCATTTATACAAAAATGTTCATCTATCTAATTGAATTATCACGATATTGAAAGGTGATTGACATAAACAATAACAAAACATTCGACAAAAGAAAATTAAAACACCAACGCCTTTGATTTGATACTGCGCAATCAGTTGCTGGAGCGGACCAGTCAATGTTATTGTTCCTTTTATATTCGAGGGGTTAAATGAACCCCAGAGTGAGAGGGTGACGCGATAGTTTAGTTAACAGATGTAATTGTGAATGAATGAACGGAATCGAACGAGTGGAAGGAATGTCGCGTAATTAACTCTGTGGGAGACTGGCGATTAACAGTCGGTTTTTTTAATTTTTTTATTAGCTGCGCATTGCAATTTAGTTTTTGTCACTCTTGTATTGTATGACAATATAGAAAGCATGGTCAATCTACATGCAAACATCATGCTCTATCTCTAAACGAGGTTTAAAAGACGTCAATTATTCCAAAATTCCCATTTATTAAGTTAAAGGGCCAGTACTATAGACATAAATAAATGGAATTCATTCATCATTCATTCTCCTGCCCTTGTCCCAATTTATTTGGGGTCGGCGCAACATGTCTTTTTCTTCCATACTTCTCTATTAGTCGTCATCTCGGTAGTCACTCCCTTTCTGGCCATATCATCTTTCACACAGTCCACCCATCGTTTCTTTGGTCTTCCTTTACTCGTATAGCCCTCCACGTTCATACTCAACACTTTCCTGACGAAATTTTCCTCATTCCTCCGCATCACATGCCCATACCATGACAACCGATTTCCACACAACTTTTCAGTCACCGGTGTCACTTTCAGACTTCCTCTTACATACTCATTTCTTTATTCTATCCATTCACGTAATACCACACATCCCTCTTAGCATTCTCATCTCGGCTGAATGCAATTGCCTTTCATTCATTCTTTTTATGGCCCAACATTCTGATCCATACAAGACAGCAGGTCTAACCATTGTTTTATAAAATTTCCCCTTGAGTTTAAGGGGAATGCGGGAGTCGCAGATTGTTCCCGTGACCTGCCGCCATTTCATCCATCCAGTGTTAATTCTGTGCTTAACAGTCCGGTCTACTTCACCATCGCTTTGCACAAGTGAACCAAGATACCGGAAGTCGGAGCAGACCGGGAGAAGCGCGCCATCAAGCGCTATGGCTCCAGCACTGGAGAGACCGCCGAAATCGCAGAACATATACTCGGTCTTGGTTCTGCTGATTTTCAAGCCGACATTCTCCAGTTTCCGTTGCCATTTCTCTAATCTGCTCTGGATCTCAGGTCCATCTTCACCGACAAGAACGATGTCGTTGGCAAATAGCATGCACCAGGGTGCCTCTTCCTGTATGTCCGCTGTCAGAGCGTCCATAATTAACAGGAAGATGTAGGGACTTAAAGCTGACCCCTGGTGCAAGCCTACCGCCACACTGAACTCGTCGGTGTTGCCAGCAGCCGACCGGACGTAGGTACAAGATTGACTGTACATAGCACGAATTAACTCTACATACTTCCCGGGCAAACCTTTCTCTTTCAAGGCCCACCACACCATAGACATAAATGGAAATAGGTGGGTTATTAGAAGAATAAGACGTCATTTTCGGAAACATTTTTAAATAAAGGACAAATTGGTTCACATGTCGACCGTCCCTATTAACAATGACGGATATACATTTTTGTCAATATTCACTTTTTTACATAAATCGAATTACAATTTAAAAAAAATTCTTTATTGTCAAAACAAACTTTGAACTGAGGGCAGTTCAAAATTTGCCCTAACGATAAAAAAGAATCTTTATGATACTCGTATTAACAATGTCAGTCTGTGTGTCTGCGAAAAAGACCACTGTTCAGTAGGGACTAAACAGTAGTCTCCCTGCAGAACCGACATTGTTAATAGGGACGGTCGATGTAGACATGCAACTTATTGATTGTTTCTCTTTATTATACCATACCTAACCATATCAATAGATGCCTAATGACATCGTTAGCTTTATAGTTATCTAAGCTCAGGCAAAGAGGTCGCCTTACCAAAACACTAACTTCTTAAACATCGTTTAACGTAACGCGAGATTATTAAAGCATTCTTTATTATGAGACCTATCAGAAAATTGCGTTTTGACAGATTACGTATTAAGTAGTATTATTATTAGTATTAAGCACGAAGACGCATCACGTTAAGTAGCAATTTGGCAGTTGTAATTACGTTTATTTTGAGTCTTATATTTTGTTTTGTTGTTTAAAGTATGAAATAATAATAGTAATGTATTAAGGAGTAATTTAAAGTTAATACTGAGCATTTTTAGGAGTTTTATGGTTTTAAATGGGATTTTTTTAAATAGATATTCCACACATTTTTCAAAATTCTGCAGCAACTATGGACTAAACGACTATTTAAAAGACATTGGCGCCGATTCCCTTGTTTACAAACTAAATTAAATTAAGTTCAGTAATAATAATAATAATAATATAATAATAATAATATTCCACAACTATCACACAACGCCGTCTAGCCTCAAGCTAAGCAGAGCTTGTGTTATGAGTACTAGACAACTGATAAACATACTTATATATTTCTAAATACATACATATATAGATAAATTACACCCAGACACAGAACAAATGATCATGCTCATCACACAAACATTTGTCCTGGGTGGGAATCGAACCCACGACCTCCGGCATAGCAGTCAGGGCCACTAACCACTAGACCAACAGGCCAGTAGGTACATCTTTTTCTTTCTGTTTCAATAAAAAAAGGACAGAAGATAAATATTAGTTTAGTCCTGTTAAATTAAGATACTCCATAGATAAGTTTAGCGTGATTAAAAAATTGGCTACTAAAAATACGTCAATTTACGTCAGGCGCTGACTAATTTGACAGAACCAAACTAACACACACATCGGCAAAATTAGAGGAACACAAAAAAAGTGCCTTTTTTAAAAACATATGGGTTCACAAGTGGTTCTGTTATTTGAATGATTACCCTTTTTTCATACAAAATTAAGAGCATTTTTGACAGTTTTCAACTTTCTAACGTAAATTAGACCCTCATAAGCGTTTGTTTACAATTTACGCTTCTGAGTGTTTTTGACAAGAAATTTGGTTTAAGCAGTCAATGGTGGCCCTACCTCATTTTGTTTATTTTGTTTGGAGAGTTAACATTGTATTGTATACCTACAGAATGAGTGATTTACCAGCAACTGAAGTCACCAGGGCTGTAACAATGATTCAGGAAGGTCACACCTACCGTTCAGTCAGTCGAACGTTCGGTGTATCAATATCCGTGATCCACCGTAATGTGCAACGATACAGACAGACAGGATGTTACGTGCGCAGGCGAGGCCAAGGCAGAAATCGTGCAACCAGTGCCGTAGACAACCGTTTTATAAGGGTGCAAGCTTTGAGAAATCGTCGTCAAACGGCTGTTCAGACCCGAAATCTTTTGGAAGAAGTGCGTAACGTACGTGTTAGTGAACGAACAGTGAGGAGAAGGTTAAATGAAGTTGGTTTGAAGTCATACGTGCCGGCAAAAGCGCCTAAACTTGAGGTGAGCCATCGAGTAGCAAGATTAGCGTTCGCTCGTCAGCATCAAAATTGGTCCAATGAGTGGACTCGAGTTTTATTCTCTGACGAAAGCCGTTTTTGTGTAAATTTCATCGACGGAAGGGAGAAGATGTGGAGATATCGAGGAGAACGTTACCATCAAGCAATTTTTTCCGAAACTACGCCTTACGGTGGAGGGTCTGTTATGATGTGGGGTGGTATAAGTTTGACGGCACGCACCGCTCTGGCCATCATCGATGGCGGTTCTCTGACTGCACACAGGTACATAACTGAGATCCTAGAGCCCCATATACGATAACCCCGATAACGCACGGCCCCACACTGCACACATAGTGTGTGACTGCCTTAATGAGATCGGTATAACCCAGATGGACTGGCCAGCACGATCGTCAGACATGAATTGGGACTGGGACATGATTATGGGACGAAGGGTAAGTTAAAGTTGTCGAAGTCTTTCAGTTTCTCAGAATAAGAACGCCTAAGTTGGCCATTTATCGCAAAATTCACGGTCGAAATGTAATAGGGCCCTTAAGTATCAGTGTAGTGTGGTATAAGATGGTGTAGCCACATCGCGGGTAGCAACAAGGGGTGTAACGGGAGACGGCGGTAAATCAAACTCATTGTGGGGCAACCCGCCCGCCGCCGCACAGTAACTGAGATTCAATTATTTATTCTGTAGTGATATTCGGGAATTTTGGGATGTAGGTCTGTATACTGTAATAGCTTGTACTTCTACGGGGTGACAGGGAACGTATTCCTTGAAAGGGGATAACCCCTTTCAAGGAATACGTCGTAGTTTGGTATAAACTAGAGGTCATAAGCAACCAATTAAGTCGAGTTAACTAGGGGTCTAAACTGGACGATTAACGAGCTGTGTCGGTTCTTCGATTTTCGAGGTTTTAGGGAGTGATTTCTGAGATTATGTAAGTTTTGGGCAAGCATTTTTTTTTTAATGATAACTCATTTCTTAGCTTTCAGAAAAGTATCAATTAAATGTTAAGAGTAGAGTAGCTTTTTCATAATTAATTGGTTTTGGTGACAGGTTAGAAAATTTTAGCTCGGAAACAGCTCGGTAACCATCCAGTTTTTACCCCTGGGTAGCTGGACTTAATTTGTTGCTTATGACCTCTAGCATAACGCCTTTCAAGGAATAAGTGGAGATTCCCTGTCACCATATACAGGTTGAATTTTTCAAGAGGGCGTGAATGGCCAAATCCGAAACTATGAGGAATAGCGAAAAGTAGGTACTCAAACGAGACGCGGGCTCGATTTTGATGAAAACTAAAACTGCATCATTGGATTTTTGAAAAATCAATATTTCTAGCCAGGATTCGAACCCGTTGATTTTGAAAAAAAAAAATACACTGTATTATTACGCCATTCGATAGTGTCGCTAATAAGGATTGAATTCTGGGAAGTAATGACATAAGGTAAACTCGTTAAACGTTACACGTCCGTGTTTGGGCCACAAAAATTCATACGAGTACCAAATTTCAACTTAATCCATTACATTCGGAGCAAATTGGCTGTGACAGACGGACAGACAGACAAACACACGAGTGATCTTATAAGGGTTCCGTTTTTTTCCTTTTGAGATATGGAATCCTAAAAAGTAACTAAACTTTATGGTAATATTTTTAATCTTGGCTGCTAGTAGGTAATTGTCTACCAAATGGACCGCGACATTCGTATTAAATCTATATCTATCAAAATCAATGCCACTTTTCGTTGTAATTTTATAACTCAAGAACGGGCTCACCAATCCAAACCAAATGTTTAGGCTTTGTTTGAACTATTTAGTAGATGGTTTATGTGAAGTTTGCACAAAATCGGTAGAGCGGTTCTTCATTTATCACATTTTTTATAACAAATGAATTCAATAAATGGCGGATCATTTTGTAAATGGGGATTTTGCTGTCAAATTGAACCTTTTTTCAGAATTGAAACTTTTTTCAGAATTGACAGTAAAAGCATGTTGTTATGTCATTCATGCGGTCGTTTCATTTTGGACGTGCTTCGATTAAAGCAAATTGTCAGCGATAATTATTGCTTTGTGTTTATATTTTTTGTTCAAATGTACTATGTATATAATGTGTGCGTGTACTTTTCTCAGTTTTTTAGCGAGCCGTCGGTGTTTCATATCGTTTACAGGCTTTATTTGAATTAAATTGTCCAACGCATTTACACAAACGGTAAGTTTTGAACTGTTGAAGTGAATTACATGTATGCATGTGTGTTTCTTTATTTGAAAAACATATTGTGTACCACTATTCATGTAGCAATTTGTTAAGTTTTGAACTGTTGAAGTGAATAACATATATGCATGTGTGTTTTTTTTATTTGAAAAAAAACATATTGTGTACCACTATTACGAATGTGGAGTATTGTAATTCAGTCAAATCCATTAAATATATTTGCAAGTATGTAAATAAAGGGAGCGATATGGCTGTTTTCGGTGTTGCTGGTGATAATAGAAATGATGAAATTACTCAGTATCAAATGGGGCGCTATATTAGTAGTAATGAAGCTGTCTGGAGGATTATGTCGTTTCCAATGCACGAAAGACATCCTGTGGTTGTTGACTTGGCTGTGCATCTTGAGAATGGCCAACGTGTTTATTTTATTGTAGCAAATGTATTGGAAAGAGCAGCACAACCACCAGCGACTACGTTGACAGCTTTTTTCAAATTATGCGAAACTGATACATTTGCGATAAATTTGTTATTCTATTCTGAAGTGCCTCAGTATTACACATGGAATGTGTCTTCGAAAAAATTTCAAAGACGTAAACAAGGAACAGCAGTCGATGGGCATCCTGACATTTTCCAAACAGATGCAATTGGGAGAATATATACAGTACATCCAAACAATGCTGAGTGTTTTTATTTGCGATTGTTATTAGTTAACGTCAATGGCCCAAAATCATTTCAAGAATTGAGAACAGTCAACGGTCATTTGTGTCAAACATATCGTGAAGCATGTCAACTCTTGCAGGAGGATGAGGCACATTGGGATTCAACACTTCATGATGCATCTACTTCAGCTCATCCACAACAAATACGAATGCTATTTGCCATTCAACATGTATGCCATCAAATCCACTTAAATTATGGAACAAATATAAAAATTATATGGCAGAAAATATTTTAATTCGTATGCGTCATCATGTAAGAAATCCTGATTTGTTGATTACCTTGGAAATGTACAACGAAGCTTTGATAATAATTGAAGATATGTGTCTAACGATTGCAAATAAAGCATTAATACAATTGGGTATGACCGCACCAAATCGTCAGATGCATGATTTGTTTGATCGTGAATTGCAACGTGAGTAGGAATTCAATTCTAATGATTTGCGTTTATTATTTGTACAATCGAATATAACCAAAATGAAAATTCAGCAAAAACATGTATATGACACAATCATGCAAGCCGTTTCAAATAATGCAGGTGGATTATATTTCTTGGATGCACCTGGTGGTACAGGCAAAACGTTCGTTATATCATTGATTTTAGCGACTATTCGATCGGAACAGAAAATTGCATTGGCACTTGCATCTTCGGGAATTGCTGCTACATTATTAGAAGGTGGTCGGACCGCACACTCTGCATTAAAATTGCCATTGAATGTACAGGTGATTGAAACTCAAACTTGCAATATTTTGAAATTCTGCTATGGCAAAAGTTCTGCGATTAACGTCAATTATTTTATGGGATGAGTGTACAATGGCGAATAAAAAATCACTAGAAGCATTTAATCGAACAATGCAAGGTTTACGTGGTAATTAACAGCTTTTTGGTGGTGCTTTGATATTACTGTCAGAGGATTTTCGACAAACATTGCCTGTCATTCCTCGATCAACTCCTGCTGATGAAATAAATGCCTGTTTGAAGTCATCAGTTCTTTGGAGATATGTACAAAAATTGACACTGAACATTAATATGCGTATTCACCTACAAAATGATTCAGCTGCCCATGAGTTTTCAAAACAAATGTTAGAAATTGGTGATGGCAAAATACAAATCGACAGTACTAACGAGTTGATCGCTGTACTGAACAATTTTTGTACAATTGCGCAATCGATAGATGAATTGATTGAATGTGTTTTTCCGAATATTCTTCAGAATTACAAAAATTATGATTGGTTGAGGGAACGCGCCATTTTAGCACCGAAGAACATTCATATCAATGTCATTAATTTTCAAATTCAAGCGAAACTGCCAGGTGTAGTCACGACATATAAATCAATTGACAGTGTTATGAATCAAGATGAGGCAATGAATTATCCAATTGAATTTTTAAATTCATTGGAACCGGCTGGTATACCACCGCATTGCTTGAATCTGAAAGTTGGTTCTTTGATTATATTATTGGAAAATATTAATCCAACAAAACAGTGTAATGGCACCAGATTGGCAGTGAAAAAGTTATTGCCAAATTTGATTGAAGCTACGATCTTAACTGCTAAATCAAAAGGAGAAGTTTGTTTGATACCGCGTATCCCTATGATTCTAACTGATATGCCATTTGAATTCAAACAATAGGGATGATGCCTGGATAAAAAAAAAGAAATTCTATTTAGTCCGTCAGTCAGATAATAAAAAAAATATTAGATACGTATTTTTTGCTTTATCATATTAATAAAAAAATGACTTAGATAACTTGCATTAAAGTTCGGGAGTGGGGGCTTGCTACGTCACTTCTACGTATAAAATCTACCTAGACGTGACGTCATGCCACATTTTAACTCAATGTATCGCCGTAATCTTTTGATTACGTAGAAAAAGAAAAAATACGTGTCCAATACCTATATTTTAATAATCTACATGACGGACAAAACATCATTTTTTAGTCATCATCCCTATTACAATATCCTGTGCGTTTATCATTTGCGATGTCCATCAACAAGACCCAAGGGCAAACACTTAACCTTTGTGGTGTGAATTTGGAGGAATCATGTTTTTCACATGGCCAACTTTATGTTGCCTGTTCCAGAGTCGGTACCCCCAGCCGTTTGTTTATTCATGCTCAAAATGGGAAAACAAAAAATATTGTTTATCCAAATGTTTTGGATTAAGTTTTAAAATAGCTAGCAATTAATAAAATATTTTATTGTTTCAATAAATGAATTTGATGTTCCAATTAATTTTTTTTAGATAATATTTCACTTTATACGTAGCGATGCATGTACCGGGCCGCTAGTTGTTTATATATTTTGAAAACGGATCGCCAATAAAACTAATTGGTGAAACCTGCACCTTAATTGCGTAACACATTATCAGTCGGAATTGGTTTCATTTTGACAGTTTAACAACATTCATTGCGTTATTTACGGTGTTGAGCTGACAAATTTTTTGAACATATGAAGCAATAGATTAACAATTTGCTTCAAAATGATTCAGATTCCGATCGATAATGTGTATTGTGTAATGTGTACGCAATTAGGGTGCAGAGTCTATAGAGTGGCTAGAAGCTAACAATTTAAAGGTCAATGTTAGTACGAGTTCCTTGCTACGAGATTTTGATCTGTGGGCTACGCGGTTACGCGACCGTTTGGATTTTCGATAATATTCTCGACCTTATTGTTTTCTCTCGTCATTAACTCATGCGATATAATTTTGAATTCAGGTTTCTGTTTTCACAAGTTCAATTACATAATGGTTTTTGTCCTGCACATCAAAAACATTAAAACAAGATGTCTATTTACATTCTAATATTTCTAGCGTAGAATCTAAAAGGATTATAGCCATAGAAATATAATGATAATGGCTAAGATTGCTGTCAAAGACTCCAAAAGATTGTCCCTTTGCATCTGCACTTAATTACGAGATAATTTTGATGCGCCCGAGTCTTTAAAAAGAAATTAACCGAGCATCTGTCACGAACAAGAGTTATGAGTAGGTACCTGCTAACTACGTATACTGTTTGGAATCGCTTGTCTATTTATAAATTCAATTAATTAAGAGTTGCAGCGTGATTAACTGCAGCTATAATTGGAATTAAAATAGTTTTTAAGGACGTATAAAGAATATGAAATGTAGGTATAGTAGGCGGCACGAGTCGTGAGCACAAATTGAACTTTTAAACCTTACAAATCTTTTTTCCTATTACGGCTATTCGTACACGGGCAGGGGCAATGAGGTTAATATAAGATCAAGCTTATTTATGTACAGATAGAAAACAGAATACAGAGAACATTTCATTTGGAATTTGTGCTCACGACTCGTGCCGGCAACTATAAGTCCTGTAAAAGCCTCGAAGGACCTTTACTTTTGGGACTTCTAACTAATTAAATAACAGACTAATTACGTAGTAGGATCTCCGATATATTTTAAATAATCTTTCTATTTTAAAAGTAACTACTTAGTCCGTCATGCCGAGGGGCAGCGCCTCTCTGACATCACCCTAAAAAAAAATATATATATACGTGGCGAATTGAGAACCTCCTCGTTTTTGTTTCGTCGGTTAACAAAGCTACAAAACGCCTTGTATCAAAAGTGACCGTTCGAATGTCAAAGATAACATAGTTCGTTGTGAAGCAAGTGTCATCTATCGTCAAGTCAGCAGACATGTAGCACCTTTATTTGTGTAGGTAGTATGCAACTTCACGGAATTTGAACTCTATTTCTTAAAAGTCTGCAATGGAGTTGTGTATCACATATTGGTCTCATTTTATGATCCCAAAATTGTCCAAAGCTCTATTTCCCAACAAACAATAAAACAATCACTACTAACTACCTAGTACAACTGACAGCTAGGGGAAGTGCACATCACCCGCGCAAAAGCACGTCAAACAATGGCGTCGCACGCGCCGCGGCGCCCGCGCACACCGCGCTAATTCACGCTTCCTGACCAGATATGGGAAGCTGAAGTGAACTTGTGACCTGTGACAGATAGGGCACGGCATGCAGTTTGAAGGGTTTGCGATTTGAAGATAATGTGTGTTCATTTAGTTTCGGAGGGCCTTTGGAGAGTTATGCGATTTTAATGTTTATTTTTTGTATGGTGAAAATACCCTTTTATTTTGGACGTTTAAGAAGAACTACGGCTTTAAGTTATTTGAATAATAATATTATGATGGTTAAGACACAAAACAATAAACCAGGTAAAACGTATGATAATGGTACATTTTTTCGCGTAGGCGTAGCTGCATAGCATTATTGTAGACTCTACGCAGACCTTAAAAAATATAGGCATGAAATAAAGGTTTTTGATGCTGTTAGTGAATACAGCCCTATTTACACCATGCAAGTTTCTGGAACGTATTAGAAAGCTCTTCCCGGCCCGTCTATCGTCAACGCGAGCATGGTCGAAAGCTTAGTTTCATCCAGCGCAACGCCTGTTGACTAACAAGCAAGTGAGAATGCGATAACATTGAACGAAAAATAGTGTGCGGAAATTTTATGAAACTTGACCAGGAAATACGTGATTTCTTTACGTTTACATTTTATTAGTACATAATAAACGGCCAAAGTTCAGGTAAGAATCGTGCAAAAAAGCAGATTTTTGGAGGCTTATACTGAATTTGTTTCTCCAAATTTTTATTTTTCGCTTTGTTAGAAACTTAGATAAAGTGTATAAAATACCTATTAGTTCAAAAATTTCTTACAAATATATGTTAAGACCCTATAATCACGTACGAGCGTTTGTATGAAAAGTATGACGCGTTGGCCACTCTTAAGAGCAATAATCGCATGTCATAAAGCACGTTCAGTTATTGCTATTCAAGAATTGCATGCAAGTGTTTACACGTGTGAGATTTTCATAAAATAGCATACAATAAGTAACTGAATTCAAGTTTTGCCATTTAATAAAAGCATGTGACTTCTGTTTACACCAAGGAATTATTGCAAGGCGATTATTGCATGCAAATTTTACCTCATCTAACGTCTAACAGAGTTGCACGTCCGTGTACAATTTATTTATTCAAGTATTGCCCATATTTGTGTTGCCAAATATTTAATTCATATATATTAAACGTCTTCTCGAGATTTTTCTTAACTTTGTATGATAGAAAATTTTCATGTCGGAATTGAATGCGATTTTATCTAACTTGCCCGTATTCGTGCAATAATTTTACGTGTTGTTTAGATGGTGCCAATCAAATGTTGCTTCAGTTTTATGGTATGCCACAGGCAATAAACTTGCATCGTGTAAATGGGGCTTAATATTTCAAGTGCGGGCTAGAATAATGTAAATAAATTATACATATTGTACGTACTGACATCCCTGATTGCTTTGCTGCCTACGCAAAATACAGTTGCGCTAGAATTAGCTTCTACGGAATAGGGTTTGAACTTATGACCTTTAAGATAAGCTAGTCAACACATTAAGCCTTGACCTTGACCTTCTGCCATTTACGTATACCCAAGTGAAGCTAAGTACTATAACAGTCAGAAGTCGACTAGCAATCTCACAAAACTATGGCATAGCAATATTAGTTGTACTTATGACCTTCTTCTATAAGAACGTTTGACAATACTACACATTGGCAACTTTGGCAGCCCGTATAGCGCAGGTGATAATGGTCATTGCGGTGTAAATGGACTTCTAGACGTTGACTGTACATAGAAGTAACTGAATCTTTATAAAGGTATCTAGTCAATCACCGTGTAGCCACTGAAAACACTGGGCGTAACTAATAAGCCGTACCTACAGTAGTCCCCAATCTTTTGACCGGGTTGAATGTAGGCGCGAGTCGATGCGCAGAATGCAAAATTAAGGAATCAGCTACGAATTATAAAAGTCAATAACTTTTGCCAGCGGCTTCGCCCGCGTGGATGTTGGAAATTACCCCATGGGAACCGAATTACATTTTTCCGGGATAAAAAGTATCCTATGCTATGTGTTATTCCAGACTATAATCTATCTCTGTGCCAAATTTCATCCAGATCCGTTCAGCGGTTCTGGCACGATTGAGTAACAAACATCCAAACGTTTGCATATTAGGATTATTCGTAGGGTATCAGTTAGGAAAATACCATGCCCAGATGGCGCAAGATGGCAGTCGCTCTCATTTTAGCCCGGCCAAAAAGATTGGGGATTACTGTATTGGCCGATTCCTATAAATTACGGACCGTTATTAGTTAAAATTAAGACTCTTGTATCTTTACCAATAATGAAGGAAAGTACTCATAGCTTTGCATAGTAGACCCTTCCATATGGAAGTATCTATATCATAGGTAAAATTAGTTTACGAATCTATTTATATGCTGAGTTTGGCAATGAACATTCAATTCCATTTATGAAGCTGGATATCAGATTTCCTTAGTGAACGGTCGATCAGAGTAGTTGTTGACGGCTGCTCTTCTGACTTTATGGCTATTGATGCCGGAGTTCCTCAGGGGTCTGTTCTCTCTGCAACTCTTTTCCTGCTGCACATCAATGGCCTGCTTCAGCCTGGTATTGTTGGGTACGCAGATGACAGTACAGTTTCAGAGAGATATTTGTCCAGCGCAAAGACCAGCGGAGCCGAAGTTCGTTCCTTGAGAGAGGCCATGGTAGAGCGGACAGCTTTGACCTTAAGCTTTGTCTCCCAGTGGGGTGATGATAATCTGGTCTCTTTTAACGCCACCAAAACACAGGCGTGTCTTTTTACTGCTAAAAAGTGTCGTTTCGCCCAAACTCCTACTTTTCGGGGTACATCTGTTCCTGTAACTGATCGACTTGAGCTCCTAGGCATGGAGTTGACATCTGGTCTCAACTTCGGCGCCACCATCGAGTACAAGGTCCAAACTGCGGCCAAGAAACTGGATATCCTAAATAGGGTGAAGCGATACTTTACGCTTGGAGCTTTTAACCCTTTACAAAGCGCAAGTCCGATCCTGCATGGAATATTGTAGTCACCTTTAGGATGGATCAGCTAAGTACCAACTAGCCGCGCTTGACTCGGTGGGACGCAGAGCTAAGAGACTCATTGGCGACTTAAAACTGGTGGATGCCTAGCTTCATAGCTTGGCTCATCGCCGCAAGGTTGCCTGCTGGTCGGTCTTCTACAGATTGTACTTCGGAGAGTGTCCACTCCACTCCACAACCTCATTCCACCGGCCCCCTTCTACCGTCTAACATCTAGACGCACTGCCAGTTACCATCCCTACCTGGTTGCTATTCCACCAATTTGCACTAAGCTCCACCGGTAAAAATGTCGAACTTTCATCCCCTATTTAACCCCTTTAGGGGATGAATTTTCAAAAATTCTTCCTTAGTGTTCACTTACGTTATATACGGAACACTTTTTTTATTATTTAAGATGGGTTTGCTCTTGATTCTAGTCTAGATCGTAGGCGACAGAGACAAAGTCGACGATGGAGTGACATACCCAGAAGAAGCCTGTTCACTCTCACTTTGAAGAGATTAGGGTTGAATATGTTCGGAAACACAGACGCGGGTAGAGAGTTCCACTTTTTTGTTGTGCCCTTTTGTTAATGACATTTGGTATCGTTTAGTACGAAGAGGTGGAATAGCAACGAGGTACGGATGGTAACTTACAGTGCGTCTAGATGTCCGATGGTAGAACGGGGCCGGTGGAATGAGGTCGTGGAGTTCTTGAGCACACTCACCGAGGCCTAATCTGTAGAAGACCGACAAGCAGGTAACCTTGCGGCGATGAGCCAAGCTGTGAAACTTGGCATCCACCAGTTTTACGTCACCAATGAGCCTCTTAGCTCTGCGTTCCACCGAGTCAAGCGCGGCAAGTTGGTATTTAGCTGAGCCATCCCAAAGGTAGCTGCAATACACTATGCAGGATCGTAATTGCGCTTTGTAAAGGGCTAAAAGCTGTCCAGGCTTAAAGTATCATTTCACCCTATTTAGGATGCACAGTTTCTTGGCCGCAGTTTGGGCTTTGTACTCGCCGGTGGTGCCGAAGTTGAGACCAGATGTCAACTCCATGTCAAGGAGCTCGAGCCGATCCGTTACAGGAACTATAACATCACGCTTGTAACCCGCGAAGGGTTAGGCAGCGGTGTACCTAATACACTCACATTTCGCCAGTTATGTTTAAGTCCCATGTATTGGGGCAAACCCATTGCCATCAACCGGGCACAAATCCAGGCTTTGGGCTGCTACAGAGAAATTCCTGATAGACAAACCCCATAACACTTTGGCCGACCTGGGAATCGAACCCAGGACCTCACGCTCAGCAGTAGCCAATTAGAGGATTGCAGTATAAAACTATACAGGGTGTACGTGTAAACACCGTTATCCTTTTAAGGGGTAATTGTACTCATCATTATGAACAAATTTTACTATGGGACCAAATCAAAAATCGCGAAAAAATAGTATCTGCTGTTCTCTACATTTATGTTCGTATAACTTGTCTTGGTCTGAAAAGTCACGTGTCATTATTGTCTCACGCTGCATATTACTAATTTGCGAATACCCTTTTTAGTATAAAAACAGAGTTTCATGTCATTAGCATCATTACGCTTTTAGTAATTAATCCGTAAACATCATCATGTCTCAGTCACCCGCGGCCCATACCTAAGCTCAAAATATTCAGCCCCCCGTTACACCGGAAACATCATCATGTCTCAGTCACCCGCGGCCCATACCTAAGCTCAAAATATTCAGCCCCCCGTTACACCAGATGTAACTCTCTTAAGAGAGCTATTGCTGCTCAGATTTGCTATAGGGTTAAAAAAACTTAGCATACCGGAGGTCTGCAAAGTTTTGAGCCTAGGGATGGGCCGCGGATGACTGGGACATGATGATGTTTACGGATTAATTACTAAAAGCGTAATGATGCTATCAATAAATCTGCCTAGCCTTTTACCAACTATGTTGGGGTTGGCTTCCAGTCTAACCGGATGCAGCTGAATAGAAGTATTTTACATGGAGCGACTGTAATACGATACCCCCTTGGTAAGACTGGTTGTCAGACTTTCGGGCTTCTGACGACCCGTAACGTCTGTCAAAGATCCACGAATGACAGCTGGGACCAACGGCTTAACGTAATTTCCGAGGCACGGAGGGGTCTTGGTATGTAAAGATGGTCACCCATCAACGGACCAACCGCGGCAAGCGTAGCTTAACCTGATGGATCGACCCGTGCGGCTGTAATTACTTAACCACGAGCTGCTGAAATGATGCTAATGACATGAAATTCTGTATTTATACTAAAGAGGGTATTAGCAAATTAGTAACATCTGCATGTGCACGCGAAACAATAATGACACTTGAAGGTACTTAGGTTCAAAAATTTTCAGACGTCTTGGTACAGGTACACTGTCAAAAATAATGTATATGTGTGGTCGTATTCTTACGGTGACGTAATTTCGGCAGGATCTGAGAGTATGTAGAATAACTAAAATTAAGGTGCCTTCGAGAATTCAGTTGATAATTAATTTATGCATATACGTAGTCGGGCCATAAGTTCTGTCACATAGGTAAAATTTCGAATTTAGAATGCAAGCCGAGGAAAATATTTTGGGCATTCGAAATTTTATTTAAAGAAAATAAAAACAAATGGGTTCAAGAATTTTATTCATTTTCTAAAATGGAATGGACGCGCAAAGAAGACAGAGTCGCAGTGAAGGCGCGAATCCAACGAAATCCTGTCCGCAAGCAAAAAATGTTGGCTTTGCAGATGGGACTAAGCAGAACTACTGTTAAAAGAGTGTTAAATGAAGACCTAGGACTTCGTGCTTATAGAAAAAAAAAAACAGCACATCTTCTTAACGCACGGCTGAAGAAAATCAGACTCGAAAGTTGCCGGGTTTTGTTAAGGCGGTACGCGGGAAAAAAATACCGCGAAATACTTTTTTCAGACGAAAAAAAATTTAATGTTGAGGAGATTTTCAACAAACAAAATGATAAAGTGTATGCACACTCTAGTGAAGAAGCGAGCAGACGTGTGCCACGTGTTCAGCTTGGTCATCACCCTTCGGCATTCATGGTTTGGCTTGGGGTGTCCTATTTGTGCCCAACGGAGGTGTTTTTTTGTGAAAAAGGTGTGAAAACCTTGTATAAAAAAACACAGTCCTAACAAACATTGTGAAACCTCTTTCACAAATAATGTTCGAAAACAAGCACTGGGTATTCCAGCAGGATTCTGCGCCGGCTCATAAGGCGAAAAGTACCCAAAACTAGCTCACGACCCGTGGAATTAACTTTATCAGGCATGAGGATTGGCCCTCATCCAGCCCAGACTTGAATCCCTTGGATTACAAAATATGGCAGCACTTAGAGGAGAAGGTCTGCGCTAAACCCCAACGCAACTTGCGAGTCACTTAAAGCATCTCAGATTAAAGCAGTCGCCGATATTGGCATGAACGCCATGCGTGCTTCGATTGATGACTGGCCTTGCAGATTGAAGGCTTGTATCGAAGCAAGAGGAGGACATTTCGAATAATTTTAATATGCTGTAAATCTGTATTTTATACCCTTTCATTTGATGTATAAATGGTTGTAGTGCGTAACTCATTGTGTCCTTCCTTTCCATATGTAACAAAAGTTATGACCAGACTACGTTTAGATACATACTCGTAGATACACTCAATGATGTTATACACAAGATGTGTTACGTTCATAGTAACATTAGTAACCAACGTTTAAAATCTGGCCGTGCTCAATGACCAAAAAAAGAGGGTCGTGCTGTATTTTTACTACACTTTGCTTGACGCGGACTAAAGTCAATCCAATTGGGACGTTTTCGAGTCTTCACTAGTAACATACGAGTATCTGCCTCATTTTAATATAATATCATTGGATAAACTATTATTCGTTCTATTGTATCACAAACATGTCTCCAACATTTCTTTAGCCAATAAACATCAATGTAGACATGCATTACATACGGTACCTCAGTAATAGTGTTGCGTCTGCGCCCTACAGGACAGAGGGTCCGGGGTCGTTTACAGCAAGACATTTGTTTGGCTTGTTGCGTCATGTTCACACTGTGCGCTTGGGCTATAGTGATGTGTTTAGGGTAGTTTTAATTGGTTCAGTCGTATGGCAGCGAAAATGGATAAGCAATTGAATTGGTTGACTGTTTGTGACCGTGTTGTGAGGGTTAAAACTGGAATTTTTTGTGAATTTTTTTTTAGAGAGTTTTTATTCAACTGTTTTGGGCTCACTATATTTTAGTATCATAGCCTAAGCTAAGCTTTGTTTTACTCAGAACTAAAGCGACAGTCTATTATTAACACTAATCAAATGCTAAATACATATTGGGTTATTTTATTAGTTACAAAATACAGGGTATAATATTAATTACCATTATCCTCTTAAGGGGTCATTGTATTAATTTATGGTAATTATATATCATTATGCATTATGAACAACTTTTACTGTGGGAGCAAACCTGAAATCGCGAAACAAAATCAGCTGTTCCCTACGTTTGAGTTATGCGAACTCAAACGTAGGGAACAGCTGATAGTTTTAAAATATCGTTATTGAACCTGAAAAAAAAACGACTCAGAGTACACGAACTTAAAACTTATCTACCCAGGCATTTTTAATCTCTCAATCTTAGCTCCCTACCCACCATACCTAATTGCGCACCACTTCGCTTAAGGTGAAAGTGCCACGGTAGCCCGAAAAATTCAGCTTTTCTTACGTTTTATGCAATTTGTGTCAGGTTGTAAAATTATAAAATCATTAGGATCATTAATACAACTCTCTAAGTTAGAAAAGACCTCAAATGTCATGATTTCATGAAATAGTCATTCAATAGGGTAATAACTATGAACTTAGAGGGTTGATGATTATCATTATCATCATCTGCCTAGCCTTTTCCCAACTATGTTGGGGTCGGCTTCCAGTCTAACTGGATGCAGCTGAATACCAGTATTTTACATAGAGCGACTGTAATACGATACCCCCTTGGTAAGACTGGTTGTCAGAATTTCGGGCTTCTGACGACCCATAACGACTGTCAAACATCCACGAATGACAGCCGGGAACAACGGCTTAACGTGCTTTCCGAGGCACGGAGGGGTCTTGGTATGTAAAGATTGTATCCCATCCACGGACCAACTGCGGCAAGCGTAGCTTAACCTGATCGATCGACCCGTGCTGCTGTCATTACTTAGTCACAGGCCCGTCAGCCTTGTAATTACTATAATTTTACCAATACATACTTGTTACGGTCGCAAATCATACTTTGATCAACATACAACATGAGACTGACCTGCAAATTTCAAAAAACGTAAGAAAATTTGAATTTCGAGTTCTTCTTTACCATATTCACCTTAACCAACCCTATACACTGTACATTTATGTGATAGTAATTAGGCGACGCACGAGCCAGTGGGAGGGGGGGCGCCGGAACCGGAAGCTCGCCGGAGATGAAGGCGCGATACAATATCCGGTTAGACGCCATTTCCGCCGCGAGACGACGCGCGTGTGTGGATGCCTTTAGTTACTGATAGATACTAGAACGTGATTTTGGATTGGTGATTTGTGGAACTATGTTATATTAATAGTTTGCTAGGTTTCTTTGGCTAGGTACTGTGAAAGATGTACAGTACATAAACTCTCACTAACACATAGAGTGTAGGGTGTATGTATCTACATACATCCTACACTCTCATACATCCTTAGCACGTTTCCTAGATAAAAAAATCTGTTCCTGAATCTTAATATATTTAAATTGAATTTATATTAGTTCCATTTTTGAACTGTACGTGTTAATATGATATATTTGTAATTGGTACACGATAGTCTTAATTTCTTAATTTGTAGGAGGTACCTACATTACAACCTACATAGCAAATAAATTAATTTAAATTTGAAGGAGGTCGGTCAGCAGAAAGATGAAGCTAGCTAGTAGCCCATTTTAAAACGTAGACGGTACCTATGGAGAAGAACGGTCAAGAATCTCCACGGACACTTTTTTAGATCAAAATATTTTACAAGAAAATAGCCATAAAGCTACACGGACTTATTGTGAGAGAACATACCGGTGGAAAACGAACTTAATATTAGTATAAAGTCCTGTTTACGTTTAAATTAGTTTTGTATTTTCATTTCTGCTTGAGTATAGTTTTAGATTATTTTTTTTTTTGGTAATTGGAGTATGCTAGCTAACTTAGAGCAAATAATTTAATTTAATGTTTGTGTTGCGTAATGTTGTATAGAATAATTATTTTTTAACTGAATAGACAGCTGTGCTGCTGGGGAGTTTGTTGCGCCACTTCTTCTCCTCAGCTAAAACAGTAGGAAGTGATGAAGGGCGGGCGTTTTGGGGGACTGTCTTATGTAATTTCGACGTTCGAAAAGTGCTCATTCTCAGGCTAGTTTGAATTAATGACTTTTGGTCTCTAAAACGTTAAAGTAAAAAAATTGCAAAACTGTACGTTTAATTTGACTGAAAATGTGGTGGAATACCCAGTTGTTTGCTCATACTTAAGGCTAGCCTGTAGTTTATACTTATGGTCAGCCAAGTCTACGGCTGTCTGTTAGAAATATCTAAATAAATACAGATACAACATAATATAACACGCCTTGTTTCACCAAAGCGTTGCGCAGAGGTGTGCCTATAGTACACCTACATTTCGCCAGTTATGTTTAAGTCCCATGTAATAGGGGGCGAGCCTGTTGCCATGAACTGGGCTCAAACCCAGACTCCGGGCTGCCACTGAAAAATTCCAGATAGAAAAACCCAATAACACTCACCCAACCTGGGAATCGAACCCAGGATCTCATGATCAGCAGTTGCGCTTGCAACCACTAGATCAACGGGGCAGTGCTAGGTATAGGTACAACTTAATTTTAAACATTTTTCAGATACCTACATAGATAGAAGAAGGATTCTTACTGCAGGCACAAATTAATACAGATGGGACACTCCGCAAAATCATTTAAATAAAAAGCTACTCTTGCTACGACACAATAAAGTGCAATTCAGGTCGCACAACGCTTATTACGTACAGTTATATTCACTTACAAGTTTCCTCTCTTTCTAACGTGTAACTCTTATTCCTACTGAATTGGCCCAGTGAGATAGGTCCGCCGCGTACTTGTAGCTTCATACCTAAACTGCGGAGTGTCCCATCTGTATTAATCTGTGCTGCAGGTAAGATATTTATGTCTTTGTCACCCTACCCTACTATCTTAATAGTACCTACCAAATCGACCACGTAAATCCAACAATAACATTACCACATAAAGCTATCGATTAAACTCATACCGAATGAAATTAATCGATACCGAGTACCTACGTACCGATGACGTCGATAAGGCAGACGGATCCTCAAGTCTTTACAACCTGAGGACCTGGACCCTCCTTCCTCCTTTGTCCCTGAAGAGGGAAACAGGATTGTTCCACAAGGATTATGCTTTTATGTGATTTTTCAGTCTGAGTACGGATCGAGAGGCGTTCAGTGAATGAGCGAAGGTGTCTGAAAGGGAATGCTTCGTTGGGAAAGGTTTATGGTGGGGTAATGTACTCTTACGAGTATACCTAGGTATTTTCGTAAGTAGGTATGTATGCGTGTAGGTTAGTCATTATTACATCATGTTGATAGCACATAGTGTTTCTTATTTACAGTAATTGAACTTTAAAGGTAAGATTTTGTTATCGCTACTAATTAAGTTCATGATGGTGTTAATATATATCCACCTACATTAATACCTACCTATTCTAGTAGTAATAAGGATCAAATTCGCAACCACATATTCGTTAGTAAAAAACGGACAATTGACAAGAACATATTCTGTCGACCGCGACGGCCGGACTGTAGGTGGGTGGGTAAAATTTTCTTATTATTACATATCTTCTTATTATATAATAGTTTAATGCTAGTAAATAAATAAATATACAAGGTGTAACTTAAATAACGCACAACCTCTTAAAGGGTTATTGTACTCATAATTATGAACAACTTTTACTTTGGGACCAAACCTGAAGTCGCGAAAAAGAAATCAGCTGTTCCGAACATTTATGTTCGCAAAATTCGTCAAAATGTACTGAACAGCTGATATTTTTTTCGCGATTTCAGGTTTGGTCCCATAGTAAAAGTTGTTCATAATGTTGAGTACAATGACCTCTTAAAAGGTTGTGCGTTATTTAAGTTACACCTTGTATATACCAAAATAACCAAAAATGCATCGATAGAATCTATTGGAGAATAAATAAAGACTTATTATTGCGACCGGTCTTTCGGTAAACATTAATCACCTTCAAAACTTGATATTTAAGCGACAGAAAACTAAATATAAATATTTTAAAACTATTTAACAATACACATTAATATCCCAAAACTTAAATGAATAAAGTATAAGTAACCCTTAATAACTTTGCAGATACGAATCAAAGTTGAATAGCCGAGACATCTCATCTGAATGTGTACTGCAGATGTACAAATATACAAATTATGTACATAAGTACAGTATATTAGAACAGTTTATATATGTAGTAATAATTATTCGGCGTGTTGCGATAATACAGATTTAGATAGAGCCGCGGCTGGTGAGATAACCCCTTACATAGCTCAGAGCACATAGCGCCTGCCCACCCTTAGTACCGTCAGGCAAATAAGCGCTTTTTGGGTTTTTTGGAATAGTTTCTTATAGTTCGCGTCATATACGTTTGCCGCTCTGAAGTAGGGTACAAATGACTGCGCAGTAATACTAAAACCGCAGCGCGCTATGATGGCGCATCGGAAAGCCTGGTTTCAGAGCGGCAATCTTATTTGACGCGAACAATACTTAGATGGAATATTTTTGTCGTACGCCTGGTGAGTAGCAAGTACCTAGAACCTTCCACTTTCATGTTTAAATGGTCGATTTTTTCATCATCTGCCTAGCCTTTTTCCAATTACATTTGTTTCGGCTTCTAGTCTAACCGAATGCAGCTGAATACCAGTATTTTGCATGGAACTATTGCCTATCTGACCTCCACAATCCAGTTACTGGGTAATACTTTCGGGCTTCTGACGACATGTAATGATAGTCAAAGATCCACGAATGACAGCCAGGACCAAAGGCTTTACGTGTTTTCCGAGGCACGGAGGGTTCTTGATATGTAAAAATTCACCCATCCACAGACGTTTAAATGGTCGATTTTATCGGTAGAAAAATATGTAAGAAGAAATACTATGACATTGATGGACGAACGTGTAAATGTGGGCAGAGACGAAGTCGAGGCGCACATACGTGAGTCCATCAATGCCAGGTTGCAGCCAAGGCTTGTATAGTTCTTTTCTCAAAATGCGAGAAAATTCAAACTCTACCTAAGTAGAATGAATGAATGAAATGCACCGACCCCAGCGTGGTTTGACCAGACTCCATTACTCAAATGAACCCAAAGATTCACACTAGTTATGTTGCCTCATGTTATATGGTGCAACAGAGACCATTGCATATCAAGGAGTAGACCGGGGGGCGCGATAATGGTAGGGAAGACAGGCTCTTAGGATATGGAAGGGATAAAGCGCCTATCGAGTAAGCACCCTATAATAAGCCTTGGAATTGTGGAGAGATGGGTGATATAATTATGGATGGGCTCTTTTTATGACGTCGCCGCCAGGTTGCTTCTAAATAAAATCTTTGATAACTTACCTCCTCGGTTGCCATGTTTCGAAGTAAAAAGTTCGTTCCATTTTTAAAATACACAAACGTTATGAGTTTTCATAGTTATTTATTCGGCCGCTAAACATGACTGATATGGATTTTATAATAACTTTGCCGGCCGCTGACCAGTACAGCCTTTTCGATTTATCTCGAAGAAGGTTGTCAAAATAATGTTCGAATTTCCAAGTATTTTTGAGAAAGTATCGTTGCAGAATATATAGTAGAAATCATCATCTGCGTAGCATCTTTCCAACTATGTTGGGGTCATCTTCCAGTCTAACCGGATGCAGCTGAATATTTAGTAGAAGTGTAATAGATAATATTTTAAAACATTTGCTTTTATTTCTGGGATTTAAAAAACTGTCGTCTTTTTGGAAGGTGTTATTCAACATGGTTTACACGAATGGATGCTGTGGCCCATCCTCTTTTGAGATACGAAGTTGTAACCCTTCTGTCTCCTCTCTATTTGCGAAGAAAAAGTATATGGGTACTTTGCACGTGTAAGCACTAATAAAAGTAAAATCTTTAAAATGAATAGTAATGGTTAAAGGAAGCTTGAATTATCACATATGTTAAAACAGGTTAAATCCTGTGCTTTACTTTATTTTTATATTTTTTTATTATTTATGCTTCTGCTAATCGTTTTCGGAAGTTCTCATTCGATATTTTTATCAAAAACCACTTAATTTTAACATTTACATAATATTACAATTTATTTTAAGCGATCAAGTTTTAGATTGTACAGTTAATAAGATCCATTTCCGCAAGCAAACGTCAAGATAATCTTAATAAAAGTGAAATTAAGCGAAAGTTTAATAAATCCGCAAGAACCTAAAGAGATTGATGAAATTAAACAAATTGAATGTCGTTACTGTTATATCTCGCGTAATATTTAATATTATTATCTTTTAATCGCGTGGTAAACACGGGTGCATTATTTGCGAAAGTATAATTTTTTTTTTAGGGTTCCATACCTCAAAATGAAAATACGGAACCCTTATGTCTGTCTGTCCGTCTGTCACAGCCAATTTGCTCCGAATCTAATCGACCTATTAAGTTGAAATTTGGTACACATAGCATACCGTTCGTATCGTTTGGTAAGTTCGTTTTGTGACCCAAACACGGACGCGTAAAGTAAACAAATTTTGAACATAGGGGTCAATTTTAGGGGGCGAATAATAAAATTTAAAAAAGGTATTACAAACTGTACCGTGTGACATATCAAATGTATAGGGATTAGTATGAGGGTCTCAAATATATTTTTTAATAATTTTAAAATGTATTTTTTAAAAGTTATTTAAGAAAGTAGACGAACATTTACCATTCCTTCCCTTATCTCCGAAACTACTGAACATAATGAACTCCGAAATACTTGTCCCTAAAGGTTCATTAGAAAACCAGAGTCAGACAGCATCTGTCTGGCATTAATGCTGAAGTGAACCTTTTTGACGTAGCCGTGAGGCACACATTAAACATTTTTTTTATTTCTTATTTGTATTTTGTGTTTCACGAACTGTGTCAAATAAATGTTATTCTTTCTTTCTTTCTTACTGAGCCTAAAATTGTGAAAAAAAGTCAGAAAGTAGTTCTATACCTATAGATTACAGAAAAACTCACAAGAAGTCTATGTTCTTAAAATAACATGGTAAATCTCTCAATATTGGGCGTACAGACTTACCCCCGGTGGTCCCCCTCCCTCTCGGTGGGTTCCCGCATTGACTGTATATACTTAAGTATATACACTCGACTCTCGATAATTTGAAACTCAAGGGACCAGAGAAAAAATTCAAATTACCAAGAGTTCAAAATAACAGTACAAGTGTTTTAATAACCAAGAGGGAGGGAGGAAAAAAATCAAGTAAACAAGCTGACTCACTTTAACGTTCAAAGGTAGACTGGAATGCGAACTGTAAACTCACTCATATCTTATTTATGTAAACAATCGTCAAGTCTGTCCATGTATATAAACAAACGTTAGGTGCATGATAAATGCTTCAAATTATAGAGAGTAGGGAAGCCCCGACTTCAAATTATTGCATGTTGACGGGCAAGATACTATTCCGTCAACAAATAAACGATAGGTGCATGATAAACGCTTCAAATTATAGAGAATAGGGAAGCCCGGACTTCAAATTATTGCATGTTGACGAGCAAGATACTATTCCGTCAACAAATAAACGATAGGTGCATGATAAACGCTTCAAGTTATAGAGAATAGGGAAGCCCGGACTTCAAATTATTGCATGTTGACGAGCAAGATACTATTCCGTCAACAAATAAACGATAGGTGCATGATAAACGCTTCAAATTATAGAGAATAGGGAAGCCCGGACTTCAAATTATTGCATGTTGACGGGCAAGATACTATTCCGTCAACAAATAAACGATAGGTGCATGATAAACGCTTCAAATTATAGAGAATAGGGAAGCCCGGACTTCAAATTATTGCATGTTGACGGGCAAGATACTATTCCGTCAACAAATAAACGATAGGTGCATGATAAACGCTTCAAGTTATAGAGAATAGGGAAGCCCGGACTTCAAATTATTGCATGTTGACGAGCAAGATACTATTCCGTCAACAAATAAACGATAGGTGCATGATAAACGCTTCAAATTATAGAGAATAGGGAAGCCCGGACTTCAAATTATTGCATGTTGACGAGCAAGATACTATTCCGTCAACAAATAAACGATAGGTGCATGATAAACGCTTCAAGTTATAGAGAATAGGGAAGCCCGGACTTCAAATTATTGCATGTTGACGAGCAAGATACTATTCCGTCAACAAATAAACGATAGGTGCATGATAAACGCTTCAAATTATAGAGAATAGGGAAGCCCGGACTTCAAATTATTGCATGTTGACGGGCAAGATACTATTCCGTCAACAAATAAACGATAGGTGCATGATAAACGCTTCAAATTATAGAGAATAGGGAAGCCCGGACTTCAAATTATTGCATGTTGACGGGCAAGATACTATTCCGTCAACAAATAAACGATAGGTGCATGATAAACGCTTCAAGTTATAGAGAATAGGGAAGCCCGGACTTCAAATTATTGCATGTTGACGAGCAAGATACTATTCCGTCAACAAATAAACGATAGGTGCATGATAAACGCTTCAAATTATAGAGAATAGGGAAGCCCGGACTTCAAATTATTGCATGTTGACGAGCAAGATACTATTCCGTCAACAAATAAACGATAGGTGCATGATAAACGCTTCAAATTATAGAGAATAGGGAAGCCCGGACTTCAAATTATTGCATGTTGACGAGCAAGATACTATTCCGTCAACAAATAAACGATAGGTGCATGATAAACGCTTCAAGTTATAGAGAATAGGGAAGCCCGGACTTCAAATTATTGCATGTTGACGAGCAAGATACTATTCCATCAACAA
This sequence comes from Dicycla oo, assembly GCA_948252095.1. Lineage (NCBI taxonomy): Eukaryota > Metazoa > Arthropoda > Insecta > Lepidoptera > Noctuidae > Dicycla > Dicycla oo. The sequence goes on from OX411714.1 coordinate 24,197,161, forward strand.
ATAAACGATAGGTGCATGATAAACGCTTCAAATTATAGAGAATAGGGAAGCCCGGACTTCAAATTATTGCATGTTGACGGGCAAGATACTATTCCGTCAACAAATAAACGATAGGTGCATGATAAACGCTTCAAGTTATAGAGAATAGGGAAGCCCGGACTTCAAATTATTGCATGTTGACGAGCAAGATACTATTCCGTCAACAAATAAACGATAGGTGCATGATAAACGCTTCAAATTATAGAGAATAGGGAAGCCCGGACTTCAAATTATTGCATGTTGACGAGCAAGATACTATTCCGTCAACAAATAAACGATAGGTGCATGATAAACGCTTCAAATTATAGAGAATAGGGAAGCCCGGACTTCAAATTATTGCATGTTGACGAGCAAGATACTATTCCGTCAACAAATAAACGATAGGTGCATGATAAACGCTTCAAATTATAGAGAATAGGGAAGCCCGGACTTCAAATTATTGCATGTTGACGGGGAAGATACTATTCCGTCAACTTCAAATTACCGAGGGGACCAATTAATATTGGTTTTATTCAATTTCTTATCAAGTATTTTTCATGGGACCAGAAAAAAAAATCTAATTATCGAGAGACTCAAATTATCGAGAGTTGACTGTACGTCGTTATCGATACTTAGGTAGTTGTTTAAACCGAAGTTTTTTCCCAAAACATATGCTGAGGAAAATATTTTTTACGAAAATACACAATTTTCCTTCTGACGCTACTTGGCGGATTTCTGAAAGGATCTAAGGAGGGTGGCGAGAGGCTTCGAGGATGCGCTGGGGGCGGCTGAGGCGTGCGGGGGGTACGCGGGCTGCGCTGTGACGTCACGTCCTATCTCGGCGGCCATCTTGGATTATCTCGTCGCACCTGCGGGGCGCGGGGGGTGGTTTAGTATCGACCCGATGCCGACCCTGCACATTTTTCAGGGTAAACTTGAAAATGTTTGTTCTATTATTTATTTTTAATTTTAGATAACGGTTTAATCAGATAAAGGTGTACCTACAGATTTTTATCTTGATTTTAGATAAGCTAGAAAATGATAGCAGAGCGTGTTCATATAGATTTAATCTGAAAAACAGTATACTACACAGCTATAGAACAAAATACATATTTGTGAAAATGACCTAACTAATCATAAATCATTGATAATAATGGTACTTAAATAAATGATAAATGATTTTATTTCTGTATGTAGGTTTGTACAAACACTTTTACCTACACGTTAGTTTTTTTTTTTTCTAACTAGATGATTTATCTCAACGTATTAGGCACTAGTTAATAAAATGCTCAATCCTAAATTAGTATGTGAGGGAGGAGGGTTCAGAGTTTCAGACCCGGCTCGTGATCATCATAATATATCCCAAGTATATTTTATCTAGTTTGCTGGATAGCAAAGTAAGAAAAAACTAAGAGAAAAGAGTTGTTTAAGCAGTGACAAAAACAAAAAAGTGTTGTTTTTGAAAATAGAGTCGCTGTTGACCCTAAAACGAACAAGCCTAAACAGACCGCCTGAAATTAAAACGAAACCTAGCGGAGCAAATTGTTGTATACCTAGTACTTTTCTCAAATAATGCGCGGAAATTCAAACTAAGTAGCACCCATGTAGAATGTAGAACATTATAAATTCCAGAATCAATAATTTTGCACGCGCCAATATGTTCATTTGTTTCTTTTTTACTAATTGCAAAACTCACTAACAATCGGAATGGGTTACATTTTGACAGTTCAACAACATTCATTGCGATATTTACATTGTCTGTCGAGCTGACAAATTTTTCGAACATAAAATATGAAGCAATGTATTAGCAATTTCCTTCAAATTGATTCAGATTTCGATTAATAGTGTGTTACACAACTAGGGTGCTGATCACACGATCACCATAATGGCCATAATTTGCATATCCTTTATTAAATAACAATATATAACGACAGGTTCTTGCTAAAACTTTGACAAAAAGTAATTATAACATTAAAAACACCAACTCAAATGTTATAAAACCAAAGCCAACCACATAAAATAAGTTTCAATTAAGCATTTAGCCCGCAACTAACACAGGGTGTATTAAAATTCAACTCACACACGCACAGTTATCTGTCTGTGGCAGTTTGGACACGCCGATAGGATCTGCGGTCCCCCCCTATCCCCCATCCCTTTGTACCCTCCACTTCAAACGGCGATCCGCCCTTGCTTATTTACAAAGACATAACGGGAAAATTTTATTTTGAGTTATCAACCTGTTCCTGTGTTGTCATCTGCAGTTTTGGGATTGTTTGCGAAAGGAATCGACCTATATATAAATTCTATGTCTTAGCAGAACTCAGGTCTACCGTATGAATAAAAGGTCTATGTACTTATTATCTTGCAATTGGTTCAAATATACATCAATATCATCAGTCGTATCATTCAGAATGTTGAAGCAAGGTCTTCATCGACCTATTCGACTTTTTGACATGTTTATGTTTACACATTGTGTTTGCAAGTAAAACGGGTTTTCAGAGTTTTCGAATAACCTGAACAAATACATTCTAAGACTGGTAAGAGTAACGACCTGAGCACCTTTTGTTCTAATAGGGAGGCACACCAAATATAACAATAGAGAAGAAGACAAGAATGATGCGCAGCCGGTTGACAAGGAAATCAACCGCGCGGTTGAAAAAGGTCTTTTTCGGTGACGACCGTTGGTTACCATTTTCGACGGCTTGAAATGACATCGAACGGAAGCTCGATGCACGAAACGGCAACGTCGCTCACGGTCACGTGACGACCCGCGCGCAATAGTTTGCACCTAATTATTTACGAGTTTCGTATTATTAACGTAGGAAGGTAGGTACCTACCGGGTAAAATGGGGTAAATAGAGAGCTACGGGTGAATAGATACAAAACTGTAAACGGGTTTTCAAGGGCAACAAACAAAATTTTCGGTATCGTGAAAAACCAAGTTTTAAGTTTTAAATAAAATACTTTAGGCTCAAAAACATAACCAACCTTTTTAGCTCGCAGTTGGATAAACGATCGGCACCCTAATTGGGTAACACACTATCAATCTGAATCTGTTTCATTTTGACAGTTCAACAACATTCATTGCGTTATTTACGGTGTCGAGCAGACAAATTTTTCAAACTTATGAAGCAATGGATTAGCAATTTGTTTAAAAATGATTCAGATTCCGATTGATAGTGTGTTACGCAATTAGGATGCGGCACTCACCCGTTGAGTATAGGTTTTTATCGGCTAATTTAGATTAATATCCGTTTTGAACCGCTGTTTTACAACTATAAACAAGACACCAGTGAGAAAAATGAAGAGCTTGTTTATTTGTTAAAACGCGCTAATCTCAAGAACTGTCAGTCGGATTTCAAAAATTCTTTTTGAATTTGATAGTCCAAATTTTGAGGCTATAGGCAGGCTATTTAACATCACGCTACAACCCTTAGGATCCGAGCAAAAAGAAAAAAAAAACAGAATACGAAGTAATAACGCGGGCTGGCGATGCGATGCGATGCGATGCGATGGGGTGGGTCGAGGGGGACAAGAAATTTCACGCGGACAAAGTCGCGGGCAGAAGCTAGTTAGAAAATAAACACAATGTTACCATAATTTCAAGCCACTTGCTCAAATCTAACGTGATTTAAAATCGTTGGCAAGGACGATTAATGTCTAAAGGATCGATCCTCTGGGACTTAATATCGTCCGCAAACTATATGGATGACAGTTTGTCTCTAGGGAATGTACGGAATGACTGTTTAGTGAATGTTTTAAGTGTCTGGGTCAAGTATTTTGGGTGGGGAGTATTTTGTTTATTTATACTAGAGCTTGATAATTGAACGAGTAATTTACAGTTTTTGTAGTTCTTAATGAATAACGTGAATGTTCTCATCTATCGATTATCAAATAAGTTGTTGCATCAATTATTATTATTTTAATGGTTCTAGCGTATATATGTCTTGTTTGAAAATAAAACATTTTGTTTGTATACAAATAATGGGAACATTCCTATCCCACAAAATAAGTTAAATCAATTAAAGATTTATTACATCTATTCAATCAATCCATCAATTAATATCTTTATTGTGGATCATGGGTAGGTGTACATTATTATGTACCGGTCTTAAATAATTAAATTGTGATCAGCTATGGCATACAATAGTTACGAGTACATAGAAAATTAATTAAATTTACATTATTGTCACAAATTATTAAGATTTCACATAAAATATAAAATAAAACGAAACGAATTTGAGTAGGTACAGATGAGTGGGCCACTGAACGCATCATGACTAAGGGGGACTATATTGGAGCAGTGATTTGTCTGATAGGAAGTCTTTTAAAAGATCATGGAGATTATTTTAAACTATTTCATTTCCGAAATCGTTCTAATAGGCCCCGGAATATTATTAAAGATGCGTGAAGCTGTACTCTGCAACCATAAAGAAAAAGGACGTATCTACAGAAATATTTAAATGAAAAAAAAATGTTGTCCTGTTTAAACTATAAGATATAAAGGCAGATGCGACTTTTAATATCGGGTTGGCTAATAAGTAATGAGCGTTTTAGTTTATAATTTCTAGAATTTTCGGAAAGGTTCGAGAACGTTCTGTAGCAGAGGGTATATAAAGAGCGAGTCGCGCTCATGCGCGTTATTGATAGTATGGCTGTTAGTGCGTTAAAGTTCACAAAGAAATGAGTGATATTAAAACCCACGTACGACATTGTTTATTATATGAGTTTCAATCTGGGCATTCTGCTGCAGAAGCTACACGTAATATATGTCAAAGGATAGCTCACGATGCAGTCTCCGAAGCAACAGCAAAGCGCTGGTTCCAACGGTTCTGCAATAACGATTTTTCCTTAACCGATCAACCAAGGTCTGGGCGCCCCGTGGAAATAGATATCGATAAATTAAAACTATTAATCAAAGAAGATCCTCGATGAACTACACGTGATTTGGCTGTTCAGCTCGAGTGCTCTCATGGCACCACAGAAAATCATTTACATGGTTTGGGAAAGACTTACAAATATAGTGTTTGGGTACCCCATTAATTAAGTAAAGGTCAGCTCACCTACAGAGCTGAGATTTTATCTTTTATCTTTCCGCCGCACATTTAATTGGTTAGATCATCTTGTCACTGGAGATGAAAAGTGGGTTTTCTTTGTTAATAACACACGCAAGCGCCAGTGGCTGGGATGTAAAGAACAGGGAAAACCAACGTCAAAAGGTGATCTTCATCCTCGCAAGGTAATGCTTTCTGTCTGGTGGGATATACATGGAGTAATAAGCTGGGAATTCCTTCCTACTAATACTACGATTACAGCAACAGTATATTGTGATCAACTCGAAAAACTGAAGCTTGACATCCATCGCAAACGTCCACAACACGACAAAATATTTTTCCTGCACGACAATGCCCGGCCGCATATTGCTAAGATTACCAGGTTAAAACTATTGGAGCTTAATTGGGAAATAATACCCCACCCTCCATATTCGCCGGACTTAGAACCAACTGATTTCAGCTTGTTCCGATCACTTAGTTATAATTTACGGGAAAAAGCTTTGACGATGAACCACACTTGAAACAATACATAGATGACTTCTTCAATTCAAAACCAACGAAGTTCTATGCGGACGCCATTCACTCTTTGCCAGATCGATGGCGAATGGTAGTAGAAAACGACGGTGAATATATTATTAATGACTAACAATTATTCATTTAATAAATAAATACAAATAAAATAGTTGTATGTGGCTCATTACTTATTAGCCAACCCAATAGTAAGAATTATTAGGTTTTCGTTAAGTTTACGCCAATATAAAAATACTGGTAGATGGGGCTTTTTTTGCTGATTCCAAATATGTAAATAACTCTATTTCGATAAAAAATGTCAGATATGTTTTTTTTCCTTATGACGGCACGGCTATTCTCATATGAAATGTTATGACTAAAGTAAACTTAGGTTGTTTAAAAAATTATATTTGTAAATATTGATTGCTACGCGCTACGATGCGTAGCACCTCGTAGCAAACACAAAACAGCGTAACCTGCGTAACCATACATTGTTGTTAGAGCTCAATTGCTTATCAACTATGGGGGACTCATGAAGTGGTCATCAATGTGTTACTACTTAACAAGACCACCGTGTATTGACGCCGACAAATACTTGACACTCCTAACAATGACATCATTGGGGGCACGTGCAGCTGCGCTTGTTTCATAAAAGATGTACTGTAGGTACTCTTTCTAGACTAGAACTATCGAAGACCATTGCTGGGTATAGGCATTTTCTTAATTGAACAAGCAGTGCTCAGTTTAGTTGGTGGATTAATAGTGGCCAGTTGAGGATGAAAGTGAAAAGCTGATGTATCCTATTAGTTGTTTTTCATCACAAATTGAACCAAACATACCTATAAACATATCGTTACAAAAACATGCAAGTTAATTACTTATTAACTGCTAATAGCTCATTAGCTAACCTATACAATACTATACATAATAATGACATCAGAAGCGACAAAAAAAAAACAGAAGATCGCGTGTCAAATGATCTTGAAAAAACAAATACGAAGGGAAGAATTCAATTTGTTACAAACAGGGAAATTATTAAGTGGCCATCAATATGGTAACAGACCACCACGGCAGGTACTTGACACTCCAAACAATGACGTCATTGAGAGCGCGTGCGCAGCTGTTAATGCGCGATGTATTTATTGGTGTAAATGGCGCTGTACTTGGCGTAAAGCGCTTGGTACTTTGGTGTATTGTTGCGGAAGTTCGCTGAAGTGGCTTGGAGTGGGCAAACTAAGGCGCGTGCTACGTGGAGGTAGACCACCGGTGGTGTAATGTCAATGCGGTATAGTTCGCGTCAAGTAACTTTGCCGCTCTGAAGTTCGCGCAAATGACTGCGCAGTAGTCAATATCTCTTATACTAAAACATCAGCGTGGCATGCCATGCGCATCGAAAAGCCTGGTTTCAGAGCGGCAAAGTTATTTGACGCGAACTGTGACTAAGTAATTTAATTAATCACAAAACAAAATTGAATGAAAAAGGAAGAATCAAAGGAATCGAATCTCAAGGAATGATTGGGAAGAAGAGAATGGTTTACATAAAATAAGATTGATTAAGGTTAATATCAGGCTAGCTTATTTTCTTAGTTTCTGCCTAGCGTTTTCCCAACTATGTTAGAGTCGGCTTCCAGTCTAACCGGATGCAGCTGAATACCAACCAGTATTTTACATGGAGCGACTGCCTATCTGACCTACACAACTTAGTTACTGGGTAATACGATACCCCTTTGGTAAGACTAGTTGTCAGACTATCGGGCTTCTGACGACCCGTAACGACTGTCAAAGATCCACGAATGATAGCCGGGACCAACAGCTTAACGTGCTTTCCGAGGTACAGAGGAGTCTCGGTATGGAAAGATGGTCACCCATCTACGGACCAACCCCGGCAAGCGTAGCTTAACCTGATGGATCGACCCGTGCGGCTGTTATTACTTAGACACGAGCTTCTCGGTTGATTTCAGACTAGCATAAGGTCAGAAATGTATGTTGCTTTGAACTCCTAGTCTATTTCTGTCTATTAATCTGCTTCCAGCATTTCCTTTGCAGCAGCATTATTACCTAGTGGATTTCTTTTGGAAAATATTAGATCCTACTGAGATTTAACGCCTGTTCTCGTCTAGTGAATGTATGTGTAGTAAATTAAATACTTAGTGTAAAGGGTACTTCGCATGTGTCCCGGAAGTTTTCCTGCAGGAAAGTGGGTAAAGTGAGGCACGTGCTGTCGCCCGGTGGGCAGACCACCGGTGGAGACGTGTAGGGTAGTAGAATTAAGAGGATTTAGGCAATAAAATTGCTTGATCACAACTCTGCTTCAGTTCAGTTGTTATTATTATTAAGGCGATACGTAAAAAGCTAATTGAGCGGTAATAAGAAAGTGACAGGGTCAACTACATCCACATGCGAAAAAAAGAGAGCGCAGCAATGCGCTGGAACCAAAATAAAAGCGCCAAACCAAATAAAAATTGTTTAAAAATAAATTAAGCTATCTATCAAAAATATGTTCAGCCAGAGTTTTCAATTACCTAATACGCACATTTTGAATGCAATTTTGCAATTAAATTACTTAGGATTTTAGAATTACAGAAAAAAATATTAAAAAGTAGAGGTATTTTTGGAATTAAATTCTATCGAGGAAATTTAACCCATTCATGTTTTCCTTCAGTCAGAGTATTGGTCAAATAGTCAATAAATATATATTCAAAAATTAAAACCATACATTCTGTAATAGTGAAATAAATGGTTACGAAAAAGCCCCTAACTTATTTTGGATTACATGGGACTCGACTGGCGAAATGTGGGTGATACTATAGTATCACGGGACGGATGGGATAGGCAGAGATGTAGCTATAGCTACACCTCTGCCTATCCCTTCGGGGTTTACAGGCGTGATGTTATGTATGCAAGAAACGACTAGCAAGCGTGCTCCATCGCCGACCACATCATCGCTTATCATCAGGTAAGATAGCGGTCGAACGCGACCCTACCAATACTAAAAAACCGGCCAAGTGATGAATTTATCCCAAGCGCAAACTTAACATTGTAGTTGAAAAATATGTTCTCCCATACATTCCAACTGCAAATGGAAGTTATACCATACCATATTTAATTTACCATAGACTTTTTGTAAGTTTTCCCGTAATGTACAGGTATAGAACTATTTTCTGTATTTTTTCAAAATTTTAGGCTCATTAGTTTTGGAGATAGGCAGGGAAATTCAGTGGCGCAGCTACAATCATCATTAGAGGGAAGCCGAAGAAAAAAATGTTCAGTTTAAATATCTGTAATGCGTTGTGATACACAGTTACATATTATTTGGCAATAGTAGACAATAAGAAGAGTGGTTGCTTAAAATGGAAGCCGATAGGAATCGGGTTGTATGAAGGCTGCGCCCATGGAGGGAATGGTTATTTTTCGTCTCTTTTCTTAAATAACTTTAAAAATAAAATAAATATATATTTGAGACCCTCACAGTAAACCCTTTCATTTGATATGTTTACACAGTACAGTTTGCAAAACTTTTTTAAAATATTCTTATTTGCCCCCCAAAATTGACCGCCATATTCAAAATTCATATATTTACGTTACACGTCCGTGTTTGGGCCACAGAAATTCATACGTGAACCTTTCAACTTAATCGGTCCATTAGATTCGGAGCAAAGTGACTGTGACAGACAGACAGACAGGCACACCAGTGATCCTATAAGGGTTCCGTTTTTGCCTTTTAAGGTACGGAACCCTTTTTTTGGATGGGAAATCATCAAATAACTTCAAGCGCGAGCGGGAAGTCGCGCCAGACTTCTACTGACTAAAACCCAGCTGTGTTCCTTCATTTGCCTGTGCCAGGCCACGTTAACTATTTAAAACAACCCGCAACCCTGGCAGGCATCGGCCCTAGCGGACCCCATCAGTTAGAGCTGACTTCTCTTTGAGGCGCGCGTGGGACACAACGCGTCGTCGACCCGGGCTTGGTCCTTACCGGACGGCGAGCTACACACATTGCTCGCCGTCCGCAAGCCCGCGCGGTGCTTACAGTGGCCGGGAATCGGCTCTCAATTCCCGACTGCTTCCCGAGGGCGTCTCATGCGGTGACTAAGAGCGTGAGGGCGCAATGATTGCCTCTCCCTCACTCGTTCCGCCTCCACCTTCGCGAGCATTACTGCTTCGCAGAAGGAGGTGACGGTTTCCCACGCACTCTCGCTCCGTACTATGGCCTGGGCCAGGACTGGACGCGAGAGATCTCCGCCGGCGATGGCCTTCGCGAGGACGCGGCGGTGCTCTGTCCAAGCCGGGCCTCCACCGTATGCTCCAACTTGTCCTCCAGGCGATCCACACAGTTGTAATAACCGGGCGTTTCCTCTCGCCTTATCCGGAACAGGAACCTCCTGAAGCAACCGTGTCCGTTGAGGACCTGTGTTAGGTGGAAGGTGAGGACGCCGTGGCGCCTCTCCAACCACTCCTCAAAGAAAGGGACTTATGGCTGCAATTGTGGCTTGCCCAGACGTACGGAACCCTAAAAAACGAGTGAGAAACGAAGAAACGTCTCCTATAATGGACTAACTACACTTTTCAGCTCAATTCAGCTTTTGTCCATAGAAAAAAAAAAAAAAACATTTTTATATGGAACGACGCGGAAAGCTGAACGCATCTCCATACAAAATTGTTATTTTGCTATGGACAAAAGATCAATTGAGCTGAATAAGTGTAGTACCTTAATCAGGTGGTTGATAAAGTCCCAACTGGTCCTAACCCAGTTGGTCGACGCTGACAAGAAGCCCAACGCGAAAGCGATTAGGGTTATGACTAGTTCTTGTCCGAAGTATCAAAGAGGTTGATTTTTGTCTCCAAATAAGTTGGGGCTAAGTTTACAGGTTTCGTGACTTTAGGAGCTAGAACCGACAAGAGCCGTAGTTTGAGACATCTCTCGGTACAAATTAATGGCTCTTCGCATTAGATAACGCGTAGGCACGAACCATATCCCAATATTCTTCATTGGAATATTGATAACACGTCATTAGCCCGTGCGAGCTGGCTTCCTTTTCAGCAGAATTGGCACGTGTTTTGCCGCGTGACGACTTTACTGTTTACAAGTTCACTTCGTGCGCGCTCAGTGTTTTGGACAATTACGTCACAAATTAAGGTTATAGGTTTCGTTTAGAGAATCGAATACTGAATACCGTCCCTCAATATGTCCCTCGTTTAACCTAACATACTGTATACTTGCCGAAGTTAATATATTTTTATGAATTTACCTTATATTATTAATTTATTAATAATTTATCATTTTTTATTTAATTCTTATCAATTTTACCAATGTCATAACGTCATAAAATATTCAATTTTACCTTTACGTATTTTATAATTTTTAATTAGAATTGAATTAATTTAAATTTACCTTTTTACCGATGTTACTTTTAAAAATGTATTATGTGTTTGTATCGTATGTATCAGTGTAATCACAGACAAACACACACACACACACACACACATACTGTCATTTGTAACACGTTGACAACCTTTTAAAATTTGTGGATATAAATAAACATAATTTTATTATTTATTTAATTAATCAATTGTTGGTGTAACCTAATAAAATAAATAAATGAAAAAAATACAGAGTAAAGGAATAGGACTTAGGGCAATGGCAGACTGACGGAATATTTTATAGTGCTTAAAAATAGATATAAACTAAGAAGGCAGGAGACTAGTAACAATTCGTTTTAGTTTACACGGGGGCTTATCATGTGTTGAAGCAACAATTAAATTTGCACCGTCTAAACAGCGCGCTGTTTAGACGGTGCATAGATGATGCAAGTCAGTTGTTGCTTCATATATATATTTATTGTATGCCACAGGCAAGAAACTTGCATGAGTAAATGGTCCTTTAGATACAGTTACTTTAGTCACAAATAATTTGGGAGACTTTTTTTTAAAGACACTTCAGATAGGCGCGATGCGACAGCGCGACGCTACTGAAAAAATTCATGGAGTTTGTTCTACTAGAGTCGCGTCGCGCTTTCACTTCGCGCCTGTCTGCGGGAGCCTTGAGTTAAAAGTCGTGTTTACCAGGTATGGACGGACAAGGACAAAGTCGACCTTAATTGGTGTATTATTATCAACTATTATGACGGCTCTCTACAGATAATAAATTGTTTTAATTAAGAATATCATGTACCAATGTTTTTTGTATGTCACATGACAAATAGTTTAATTAATTTATGAATTATTTATTCTTTATAGTATAAATAAGTCTCTTCGAACTTAACAACTTTAAACGTAGCTTTCAGCTGCCATTTTATTCTGGGAAAGGATTAAGATGGGAGCCATATCTAACGATGTGTAAAAAACTAATAAGACATCACATGATATTCTATTACACGATATGAATTAGTTATAAGAAAACCAAAAACTTTCAAAGAAAGACACGACAATGTGATCGCCAATATGACCACGCGTAAGTATATATGTCATAATGGAAATTTCTCCTTTTAGTTAATTGCAGTTGTCATTGGATTGTCCTTATTTATGTGTTGGGTATTGACCAGCGGTTATTAATATACCTACAGGGCGTAAGACATCGCCGCGCCTACTTTTGCCATGAATTCAGTAGGTACCAAAAATTGGTTTAATTTTAATTTTTGGTCGGTTATTTAAAAAAATCTGCTGTTCCATACATTTTGACCGTATAGAAATTGCACTTTTGAAAAAAATAAAGGATATTTTTTTATATTCTACAAAAAAATTCTACACTAGGATGTCATCATATACATATGATGGAATCATAATACAGGGTGAATTTTTCAAGTGGGCGTGGATGGCCAAATCCGAAACTATGAGGATAGCGAAAAGTACTCAAAGGAGTCTCGGGCTTGATTTTGATGAAAACTAAAACTGCATCATTGGATTTTTGAAAAATCAATATCAAGGTAAAGGTAGGTAGGTGTCAAGGTATAGGTAGGTAACATAAGAAAAATAAAAAGTATTTTGTTAAAAATGAGCTCTTTTCTTTAGTTTGCCGTATGTGATTACTTTCCAGAATTCGATCCGTATTAGCGACACTATCGGATGGTGTAATAATACAGTGTGTGTTTTTTTTTTTTCAAAATCAACGGGTTCGGTTCCTGGCTAGAAATATTGATTGTTCAAAAATCCAATGATGCTGTATGTAATGAGTACTTTTTTTGAATTTGGCCATCCACGCAAACTTGAAAAATTCACCTGTATACAGGAAAAGTTTTTAAGCAGGGCGCTAATTTTCACAGGATTTTCTGCCCATGAATATAAACAACTTTTACTATGCGACCCACTCTGAAATCACAAAAAGAAATCAGCTGTTTCATACAAAAGTGTAATACCTACTCAATCAAAATGTATGAAACAGCTGATTTTTTTCGAGATTTCAGAGTTTGTCCCATAGTGAAAGTTGTTCATATTCATGGGCAGAACAGTTTTACACTAAAGATTCAAATATTCCGACCAATAATTTGTTAATTTAGCTGAACACTAAATCTAGGGTTGTGGGCATCTTTTGTTTAAAATATAACGAGTCTAAGTTAACTGAGCGTAGAGCATAACAGTAAAGATAACGGGTCTAAATAGACTTTAAAATGTTATTGGCGAGTCGCGGGAATTGCTCGTGGATACTTTTATGTAACAGCGGTTGCTTGGATGATATTACGATGCGATTATTATAAGAAGCAAATTGTAAATTCCTATTAGAATGACTGAATGGCTTTTGGATTCTCGTAAGAATGAATACGAACTGGATGATGGTATAATAATAATAATAATAATAAATTAATTTATTTCGGACAACAGTGATCCATATTGTGTTGTTATTATTACAAAAACCACTTACAACTTATATTCTAATGTTAGTAATATTGATATAAAAAAGTAGTTATTTAAAACAATGCCCACTCCATGCAGAGGACGACCAGGCCAGAAAACATGTTTCCTATCTAAGCAACCTCCGCATAAAAGTCCGACTATTTGGAGTATAGCTCTATGCCACAGCTCTCAGGATATAGATGCAACTACCCCGCACTCTGCTTAGCAGCGACGCGGTATTTTTTTGTGAATTATGGCTTGAAATACATCTGTGTGGGGCTCAGCAAACATTTCCGAAAGTCTAGTCTACAAGTGTTTTTTTGTTCAACTTTTTTCAACAGTCTCGAATTCTAAAAAAAATCATTTCCATGGTGCATGGAGATGATTTTTTTAGACAACAAAAAAACGGATCATTAACAATATAAAAAAAAAATTGTGATTAATTGAAGTTTTTAATTTTTCAATTAGGTACGTAAATTGTTAACAAAAAACTGTTTCTTTTTTTTTCCAACGGAAATCTATTCTGAAGCCTTTTAAGAATAGTTCCATAGAAGGAAAACAATCTCAGATTAATAGCTTAACAATTATCACACATTCAAGTAGAAAAAAATTGTTAATTAACTATTGCAAAACTAATTGAAAAATCACGATAAAAAAAAAATTGCCGGCGGATTATTGTTTATTCATCTATCCAGTAACTGCCAGAATATTTTCATTTCTTAATTTTCATACTTAATATGTTTAAATAAATAATGTCAAAATGCCCAAACGAGAGTACTCGATTTCGGCCGTATTTTGACCCTTCTGGGAAAATTATAAATGTTGCTCCTACAGTTCCGGAGTTGAGACTTTTTTTTAGCAAATTTCTTCTCTTTGAATCTTTTTTTCGATTTCATAAATCTATATTATCTTTTGAGATATTTGCAAAAAAAAACAAACCCTCTTTTTTTTGTAAATTGTAATTTTTTCGTGCGGAACTTCAATTTTTGTCAAAAATCATGTAGACGCGGTTCCAAATCGAATCAACACCTCATTCATATTTTTCCGAGATTGCTGAAAAAAGTTGAACAAAAAAGCACTTGTTGACTAGACTGCGTGGCGCTTATATGATTCTGCTTTCCTGTCTGACTTTCACTTTCCTGACTTAACTAAAGTCATCTTGTATTCTTATTGCCTTTTATTATTAGATTAGAAACTTATCGAGATACTGTGACTAATAAACACAAAACCAGATAAGATAAGATTTACGGAAATTCTAACCAGAATAGCCGTTTATGACAAATATACCAACAGTAAGTAGATTCTGTTACCTAAGGCAAGTATATTCCTCGAATTTTGCCCGTTTTCACCAAGTGACAATTAAATGAATCCCTAATAAAAGTGCACTGTTGGATTTTCAACGCTAGGCTTAACGGGGCCGAGGGTTGAAAATCCAACAGTGCAATAATATTTAGGAACTCATTAAAGTGTCACTTAGGGTTGGTGGAAACGGGCATGAGTCTCCTTAGCAACCGGTTGGTGCTTTTAGGTTGCTTTCTAAGTCGACAATAAAAAAGATTGTCTATTTCAGGAATACTCGTAAGTGGCGACTTTTTACCTTTCAAAACATCGAACACAACAAAATAACAGTAATATTTTCAAGGACATGCAGAACATTAAATATACATATATACCTACCTATACACTTCGTAATTTCAATAGACAATAATAATATATTCTGACAAGCTAATCGGAAACATAAGGAACTGCTAAGCTAACATTCCCGCATATGAAATTGCCGCAAATTCATATAGGAAAGGCGAATGTATTTTAAAAATCAATTTAATGTTGGTATGTACGATATTAATGACACTATTGAACGGCAGAGACACACCAGCTGCCGGCGAATCGCGGGGGTCCGGCATAGAGTAAAAATTTTGTGACCAGAAAAGAAAGGAATTGGTAACATAAGACCGTATTGGTTATTTTCAGTGGGAACCAGAATCGGGATTGTTATCAAAAATTCCGATAAGATTTTGTTTCTCTTTATTACTAAAAAATCCGGCCAAGTGCGAGTTGACCAGAAGGGTCCCGTACAAAATTTAACACTAGGTGTGTGTGTGTGTGTGTGTATGTAAGCCATGCAATCTGTCAAATTACTTTATTGCTAAAGCATTAGGTTCAAGGTTGATTGGGAAAATTTGACAGTTTAAAAACACGTTACTTGTTAACCCCTTTAATTTTTAGGTTGTTATAGCAGCAATAGAAATACACAATCTGTGAAAATGTCAACTGTCTACCTATTACGGTTCATACAAGCCAGTTAACAGACAGACGGAGCGGTGGCTTAGCAATAGGGTTTCGTTTGGCACCCTTCGGGTACGGAACCATAAAAATAATTACCTACCACACTGCAATGCCTGGATCCAAGTCGGAATGCAGGAAGATGCATTAGGTAAGTCATTTATCTTGGTAGCTTGAGTTGCTTAGCAATTACATACCAAAAAAAAAAGTAATTGATGACTATCGTCCATATATCGATCGATTGTCGATCAGCATCAGTGTAGAATTTTCACTTACTCACTCGTCAAAAAGTAGTGAAAGTTAAACCTTTGCTGAAGCTTTTCTTCAGCTGAAGATTAACAAACTGGTCGCTAGATAACTTAAGACACAGCGTATGTTAACTGCCTTAAGTGGATAGCTTGCATGTTCTGTGCTGAGTTCACGCAGCGCGTAGTACGTCCAGCCAGTAATAGGATCCGCTCATCAAGGAGCGCTTATTAATTTATTATACATAAAACAAAAGGTATTATATTAAAACACGTATATTAAAAGATAAATAATTAAATTAAAATGGTGAAGGTTTCATAAAAAAATACGCTTGATAGTTTATGCGTGATTCTCTGTTTTTATCCGCGTTAGAAATAACTTTACAATTACACTATGTAAAATAAACATAATCTAAAATATTCACATAATAAGTTGTTAAGAAAATGCTCTAATTTAACATATATTTTTTCCGAATCATAAACACTATTCGTTTAGACGTGATCTTCATTTTAAAATCATTAAAAGTCGTTTATATTCATAGTACCAAACATCAGTACAGGTTCTAACATGATCGTCCCATCTCTTCCTTACATAATCTATGTCTCAACTCAGGTGAACCGGTGGCAAAGCACGAAGTGACCATTTGTTAAGCGCCACGTGATGGTACTATATTATTTATTGGCCTTCACGACTTCCGATGGGACCGAGCAGGCGAGCAGGCTTCTACGTCATTAATTACTACAGCTTCAAGGATACATGAATTAGACTGACTTTAGAGATGCTTAAATTAGCGTAAGTTTGTCTAGTTAGTACCTAGATTCTGTTATTCTTGTAGTTTATGGTGTGAGAAGATGAGTTATTTACCTGTATGATAGGTGACTAAGGTCTTTAGTAGATATTCAGGCACCGTAGGACCCTAGGAGGGTAAACACAATATACAGACTAAGCGGTGATGAACTCAACACTCTAAACTACTCTACTCAACAGATCTAGAAGAGAGGGACAATTGTAGCTTTAAGAACATCTTATTTATATATTTGAGTAATTAGTTATGACAGGTTACCTTCTTATTAATTTGAATTGGGATGACAAAAGCAGCTGTTTCGAAATTAATTCCCAAATGTGCACACTGCATACAGATAAGGACAGTATCTGTCCTCCCAAGGCGAGTCTTTTACACCTGCAAACATGAACAACATGGGAAGTAATGGGAACTGTAGGTAAGCATTGATTTATTACTTGTATTAAATTAAATGTCACATTTATAATGAATGAGAAGGTCTGTTTTAAGACAAACTGAAGACATTTTGTCAAAGGTTCTACTACCTACTTCTAGGATTTATGGTTCGATATTGACAAGAGGTCACGTTTTAGGTAGCTCTAAATTAGATCAGATTCGTATGACGTATTTAGGTCTTTAAAACTTTTAATCCAAACGTTATTATATGTATCTACTTATGAGACTGTATAAAAGATTGTAATAATAATGTCTTCCGATAAGCATTCGCACTTATGAAAAATGATACCTAACTATTATTTTAACAAGAACATTTGCATATCAAAGTGATGGTATACACACTAGAGGGTTTTTCTGGCCATATCTCGCAGGTGTTAACCACATCACAATATCGCATAAAAACACATTTTATCTTATTACTCGTAGGTGGAGGCAAAAAATTTAATTGTGGTCACATACCTGTTCACGTAACAAGATCTCGTATTCTCGTCTATACAACGAGATAAACAAAATTAACATAATAAAAATATCTTTATAAAAGCACCGAAGGCGTGAAGATACTTGAAGGAGGTAAGCGAATCGTATTTCAAAACAGCGAATTCGATATGACAATTTTTCGCAAGTTTTATGTTTATTGACAGAGCGGGAATTTTTTTTCGCACTTATGGCGTGGCTATTGCATTATCGGCGCATTTGCAATAAAAATGTAAGCGACGGACGTTATTCCTGATTATTGGTCATTAATACTCGCGGATGTGTCGTGATTTACCGTTATGACTGTTGTGCAATACCGACTGTCTTTTAAGGACATTTTTTTCCCTCCCACAATTCATTCTTATGATTGAAGGCTATCAAAGTAACATCGAGCACACGCGTCGAAAAAATAAATCAAACATTCTCTTTACGACGCCCACCATTAATAAAACTCTTTAAAATATATTTAATAATGTCCACAAAGGTACGGAGCACAATGCTCGATCCATAAAGGGGCAGCATTTATTATGGCGACAATATATCGAACACAAAAAGATATTGTGACAAAGACGCGTACTTTTTAATAATATTGTCATTTCTCAGCAGCAGTGGACTCTTTCAAAAAGCCATAACGCAATAATTTATCTCTTTATAAGAGTTTTTTTATCTGTGGGAGAGCGCGGGTGACGCCAGGTGAGCAAGGGTTAACTCCATACAGCCTTCTATACATCCTATTATGTGTCTATGTTATAGAGTTACGCATTGGTGGGCCTCATTTTTTATCCGAGATAATCCTAGATGGTTTGAGTAAGTACTTACAGGATAAGGTAGCCCGCGGAAATGTTAAAGAAAAGGACAGAACGTAGTAGGTATGAACCTATTTGACTCATGAAAATTTAAAAGCTTTCAACTTCGTCGCATAGTTCTCCCAAAACTATTGTCTCAAGGCGTGAAAGCTTTTATAAAAAATAAGTAGAATAAATTAGATAAAAACTAATCTAAATTGCAATATTTATGTAAAACCAGTCTACGCGTTATCTAAGCAGTACCTAAAAATAAATCTTACTCAAACTTGTGATTAACATAAAATTTGGCGCGAAACACGATTTGCGTTATTGCGCAAAAAATTAACGACAGTCTTTATAGCTATCGTCGAGACGGGGTTGACATTGGAGCCACAATAAAATCGATGAGATATTTAAGGGGCAGTTGCAATAACTCATAGCGGGCGAGTAAGGGCGAGCGCCTATTGTGACGGTGTTAGCACAGGTAGCCGCACAGTGGGCAGCCCATAACACAAATCTTAAGATTCATGATATCCCTGTAGATGTGAAATTTTAATTGTTTAGATAATTTGCATACAAATGATCATCTTGTAGGTTTCTCTGGGGATAGTTTTAGATATTGTAGGGTCCAATATTTTGTTATTACGTAATTTTGAAGTCCCTTTGCTTTTGCTTTGCTTTGTGGTCTGACACTACTATTAGATTTAAATGGCATTTTTTCTCCTCTGCAACTGACTGGATAGGAGGTTCGACCATCTTGAAGTTAGACCAATTTGTTGCAGTCAAACTACCATCAACGAGTGTCACACATCTGATTGGGAGGCAGTCGAAGTTGCAACGTTCTCTTCTTAGCACGAAAGTTGACAATGTCCAAAAATTGAGAACCCGCTCAAATAAATTTGTTATCGATGGAAGAAAGCGGTGAAGACTTGGAGGAACATGCTATTTTATTTAATTGATTGTGTAGATGTGATATTCATCGCCGATCGTGTCGCGATTTGCATTCGTTAGTTTCTTGAAAAGCATTTTCCCTAGGGAAATATAAACGTAAAAAAGTTCGGCAAACGGAAAATAACACAGTTAAAATGCAATTAATAAAATATTTTGTCAACAATTATGTAAATTATTTCATTGAGAAACAAGATTCTTCTATTTTCCTTTAATCGAAAAAAAAAACTTGGCTTTTTATTTTAATTGCATTGACATTTTATTTTAATTTTAATTCTGTGACCTTTTTAGTTGCATTTATTTTCATTGTGTTTATGCATTTTATTCTGATCTATTCTGTGGCAGTA
Organism: Dicycla oo; assembly: GCA_948252095.1. NCBI lineage: Eukaryota > Metazoa > Arthropoda > Insecta > Lepidoptera > Noctuidae > Dicycla > Dicycla oo. The sequence goes on from OX411714.1 coordinate 24,216,890, forward strand.
TTGTGAAATTTAATTTAATTTAATTTAATCTAATTTTATTTTATGTAATAGTTATGGGTTTTGCCTGAATTAAATGATTTTTATTTTATTATTAAACAACAAGCAGAGGTTGCGCGAACACTATACTAGCTACACCACTTCAAAAAGCAAACGCTTGTATTTTACGCCTTCCTCCAAACTATCCAGTCTGCTGACCCGTGAGTCCGTGACGTAACTACTCGCATTCGTGTCACGTAGCCAGGTACTAGAGTTACACTAAATCCCGCGTCCCGGACTTCGCCGGTTCGGGGAAGCCGCATGAAGTCGTCACGGCTCCCCGCCGGGACGGTAGCCGTGCGGGCGGTCTGACTCCCCCTTAATTAATTTAAATGCATTTACCTGCAGTATGAGGGTATGTGGTCCATGTGTGTTTGGTGGCTTATGAGGATTTGATTGAAGAGTTGTTCAAAAGAGAATTGATACTTAATGTCCACTTGTGATTGTAACCGGCGGCGGGGCAATTGCGTAACACACTATCAATCGGAATCGGTTTCATTTTGACAGTTGATTAACATTCTTTGCGTTATACCTATACGTACTCGAGCAGACAAATTTTTCGAATATCACAGCAATGGATTAGCCATTTGCTCCAGATTGATTCAGATTCCGATTGGTAGTGTGTTACGTAACTATAGGGTGCGGGTTCGACACCGTAGCGCTCAATTTTACGTTATTGAATAGATTATTTTCTAAATCATGCATCATCGTCGTACATATAATGTATATAAGGTCTATCTATTTTTACACGAAATCTCTTAAGGGGTCATTGTACTCATCATTATGAACAACTTTTACTATGGGACTAAACCATTTTTTTTTGCGTGGAGGAATGCTCATGTATACTGCACTACTACGGGGACATAGTGCAGTTATGTGTGACTCCAACCCACTAAAACTCCACGGTGTCCTCCTGTGCTGTCTGTGGCGGGAACGCGTTAGCACTCATCCGTGAAGTACCCCTCATCAACATTGCACCACCTACCACTTTTCGGCCGCAGAGGATAGGGAGAGCGGCCAACGCAATACCGACACTCCTCCTCCCCTGCGGCCCCACCGCGTCCGCCATCAGACGGTGGCGACCCCATCAAGGCCGCGGAAGGTAGGGAGAGCAGTGCAACGCAATACCGGCACTCCTCTCCCGCCGCGTCCTCCAACCCTCAGCCGCGATGCCTCTCATACGACATCGAGGCCCGCCTCTGTTGCGATGTCGCTCAAGCGGCACCGCAACCTACTTGTTGGCCGCCGTCGTCGGCTTACCGGCAAAAGCCCTGACGAGCGGCCCCTCCTCGGGTTCCACTTCGCTTCACCGTGGGTGACCAAGCCACGGCTACTGCGCCTTCCCGCCTCGACAATGCAGGAACCCACCGGGGGGGATGGGACCGAACCTGGAATCACGAAAAAAAACAATCAGTTGTTCCCTACATTTTGACGAGTTATAACATAAATGTAGGGAACAGCTGACTTTTTTCGCGATTTCAGGTTTGGTCCCATAGTCAAAGTTGTTCGCAATGATGAGTACAATGACCTCTTAAGGGATTTCGTGTATGAATGAATACATAGACTTGCCTAATACCTCTTCTAACTAAAGTAAACCAAATTAGAGACCCAGAAACCATGAATAATTTTAATTTTACGTAACAATAATGTAGGAAGTTTCGAACAGACACTGTGTACAAAGTACCTATTTATTGATTGGCCTTTATATAAATAACTCAATTTCCGATTAAAACCTGTCTAGTACTTATTTGGTTTTGCATGTTTACATCTAGCTCACATGAAAACATTTGTTTATGACGTATTAAGTATAAATTTATTTGTTAGTTAAAAAATAAACAGAAAAAAACGATTCTTATTTTATTTATTTATTTAAGTGTCCTTAAATAAATAAATAAAATAAGAATCGTTTTTTTCTACCAAGAACCAACAAAGCATACACCAACATAGTACATGTCAAAGTACTCATATTTTTACATTTTATAGAGTATAAGGCTGCCACGGCATCCATTTACCATAGGACTAGGAAACACAGTTACAAAACAGATTTCACTTATTTAGATAGATTGTTACAATCCCAATTAATGCTGATTTTGTTTCGTTATTTGTAAATCTACATCTTTTAGTTAAAATTAACCACATTTCGATCACACATACAATTTACTTCTAGGTTCCGCCATTGACTTCATCAAAACAAAAATAAAACGATTGACATAAAATTGTATCAAATAATGATCTAGTCCGGCCGTAAATTAGCAAATAATAAATGTCTTGTGTGACTTTTAACCCGCGTGGGAAAAAGCAACGGATACTTTATATTCCGTTTTAAGGTTATCACGGAATTCATAAATAATAAAGTGCTATTAATTTGTAAAACGGCACTATTGCTAAATATGACGAAAATTATATTTACGATATGAGAAACATATAAAAATGTGTCGTATATTAATTTGGAGTTACGATGAGGCTGTCCAGCCGTTTTCGCATCCGGAGTGTGCACACGACCTAACCTTGTCTTAACGGCTTCCAAATGTGATTTTATATTACATTACCCAATCGTTACACAAATTTACAAGCTACCGGCCTTCTCAGAGAGAAATATAATTAGACTAATTAGAAGTAATGAAAGAAATCGAGATGCGTTCGGAAGCGATGGTAATCTCTATTGCCTTGTGGCAAGGATTACGTGCCTATAAAATATTAAATTAAGGATTCGTTTGAAGACGTGTGGTGCTTACTAGCCGGGAGACTAATTAGACAATATTGTCGTAAAATAATAGACACGTAATTGACGTTTAGAACCTGTTTTAATTGAGTCGGCGACGGAATTAGGAAATAAAATGGTTATTGCAATATGTTTTTAATGTCACTACGATCTGTCGTGGTTGTAAGAAGATTATATTTATTGGTAAATAATGTTCTGTAATAATCTTGTATTCGATTAGATAATTGACATGTCTTTATATATACAGGATGTGAATGTTTTAGTTCGTAAGATCAAAGTGATGATAAATGCTAACGACTTACAGAAGCTTAAAAATAAATATAAGACCAAATTAAAATATATTTAAGACCCTATTGTATCACCAAAAATCGCATTAATAAAAACTTTGACTTTGACTTTGGTTTAAGTTAATTAGTGTATTTTGAGCTGTGTACGCGAAAAAAGGATTTGTTTGTTTGAAGTGTTCCTAAAACTGGTGACCAGATTGAAAAATTCCCATAGACGAGCCGCGGAAGATAGACACGGACTCATTGTTCTGAGACATTTGGAAAATAATGTTAATTATCGATTTCAGGGCAAAGGAAAGCTTATGCGGAAAGTGAAAACATTAGCCGCCCTCTCGCCGTGCTTATTCTAAACCGATATAACACATCACACAAGCTCCCACTTAACGACACATTTCGCAATTTAACTCGTGTCTAATTTAATTATCCAACCACAAACGCGTGGTACCAACATACACAAAATAGATAAATAATAATTTGCTTACGGACCGCCCCTACGTTTATCACCAGCCCTGGCAAATCTCTGATGGACCGCGCCTAATCACCGACCCTAACACAGTCGTAATTTGCGTTTTATTGGCGTTACGTATTTTGTAATCAGAAATATGGCGTATTATGCAAAATTAAGTTGAGCAAACCGATTTTAAAGTGTGCCGCTAGTGCGACCTTGTGTGCGAAATTGTAGCAATTAAGCGAAATACACATAAGTGGCGATCAAGTTGGTTTTAATGCTTTATGTGTCTTTGAGGTGTCGGTGCAAATGTCGCTGTTTAAATTCAAAGGGGCCATAAGTCGAACAGTAATTTTTTACAGGTGAGCCCGTCAAAGTTTTGATGGCACCACCAAAGTATAAAAATTCAAAAAGGGCAGTTGTGTGATTAGGCCATTTTAATGCGAAAATAAGTCTTTATCGAATATAAAAATATAAACGGAATTGATATGATTTTTGCTTTAAAAAGGATTTGTAATTTTTTTTTTTTGATTTGTGGCCCTTTTGAATATAAGCAGCGCTGTGTACTCGAACCAATTTCTCGTGTATTTCAAATTAGTGGGACTTAGGCATACTCAGTATAAAAGTTAGTTTCTTAGTCTTAAAGCAGGGGGAGAAGATGCAGCTAAAACCCTAGAAGTCTCGTAATGTTTTTTTTATATTCTACTCATCGCAACACCATGCGGCGTAGTGTCAACTCAACATCACTTATTTTTTTTTTTTTTTTTTTTTTAATGGCATCTCGTAGTTGACCTAGAGAGGTCGAGACTACTTAACCGGACTATGCCAACTCAACATCACGCGGTGTTGAACTTATAATAGAATTGCCGTAACCTTCAGGATACCAGTCCCAACCAACTGGCCACCCCGTACACACAACGCAATCATTAGCAATTATGTACTTATGCACGACTAGCGTTTGATTTATAATTAACTTCAAAGTAAATTAAAATAGCGAATGTCACAGAAACAATAAAAATACATATGTATTTACACATTCTATTAATAAATCACCAAAAAACGAATTCTTCTGTATCATAAGTGTATTATTTAGATAACCAAATCACCAAAAATCAATAAAAAAGCAATTACCTTATGCTAAATTCTTCTAAATCATAAAGATAAGTGTATTATGTAATTAACCAAATCAATAAAAAAGCAATTAGCCTTATCACAAAAATAAGTATAAGATATTCATGAAAATTAACATTTTACGATGGAGAAGACGTAGAAATTAGATAATCGCCATCAAATATTTGATACCAAAGTATCGACGAATGATAATAAGACACACGTTGCTATGGATGGTGTAAGATATGTTCGTCAGTTACGATTGACAACGTAGCTTACGAAATAGGTTTATAGTCCATTACATCTACGTATCTATAATCTTCTTATACAGGGTGTCTCAGAAATCGACCGACCTGTCTGAGACACCCTACACACAAACACCCCACACACAAATTCAACATAAATTCACTATTATTTGATTTTTTCCTCAAATATTTTTTGTTAATAAATTTTAAACAGTGGTGACGAAAAAAAGTAAGTGTAAGATTTTGCGGAACATAATATTGTTTTGTTATTTTGGGTGGGCTTGACCAAAGCTATCACCACCTAAAGTATGTCGGTCGGATTCTGGGACACCCTGTACCTATATAAAAAAACAATTGGTGTTCGTTAGTCTCGCAAAAACTCGAAAATGGCTCGATAGATTTGGATATTTAATTTTTAGAAAAAAAGAAAGTTAGGAAAAACCCAAAGGAACAGTCGAAAAATCTAAATTTAAATTTTGACAGGACAACGTCTGACTTAAAAAAAACTTACTTAACTACAGCTAAATTAGAAATAGAGACCAAAGATTTTAGAAAGCTACGTATCTTATATTTGGCAGGATACAGAATCTTGTTTTTAGCAGGAAGCAAGAGATCGATCCATCATTTTGTGGTGGTAACTATCTACCAAGGTAGCAGAAGATTAAAGAACAGTAATACTTGGATAGCAGGAACCTCCTCAACCATGCTTAATGTCGCACTTATTTATTTATGCTATGTCCCCGAAGAGATTTTCCATCGACAATTAAACTAACTAAAGAAATGAGTTAAAAAAAACTGATCAAGTGCGAGCTGACTCGCACACGAAGGGTTCCGTATCAATGTACAATACTTTACTCTACATATAAAAAAAAAATACTTCAGTTAAAAAAACCACGTTTCTTATATGGGGACCGCCTTTCATTGATAACTTTATTTTATTTTTATTATTTGTTGTTATAGCAGCAATAGAAATACACAGTATGTTAAAACTCAACTGTCTACCTATTACGGAGATACAGCCCACTGACAGGCAGACGGACGGACGGACAGCGGAGGCTTAGTAATAGGGTTCTGTTTGGCACCGTTCAGGTACGGAACCCTAAAAACAATGCAGCAATGATAGAACTAACTTTTACTTTGTAACGTATCAACTTCCACGTTTCTAACAAAAAAATACGAATGACCATACAAACTTTAAAGGCATACAGGCATTAAAGGCAAAAAAAAACTAAAAGTTTGCAGTTAAAAATAAAAATAAAATTCGTTTAAGATATGTGTGGCTCAAAATGCTCTGAATGGTGTCAACTATCACCCCCTAAGGGCTTTGCATCCAAACACCCTGTCCAAGGACCTCCAGTGCAAAATTTCAAGCTTCTAGAGCTAGCCGTTTAAAAACATCAGAAACCTGCCATTAGTATAAGTTACTAATGGCAGGTTTCTGATGTTTTTAAACGGAGTTTATTCATTCGATAGTGATTATTGGTTCGAAATCGTGTTTCTGAAAACTTCGTTAAGGAAGAATTTAGCTTCAAAGTCGAGAGAATTACCACCAAAACCATTCATAAGGAAGGAAGGAGATGACATTACAGAAAACGGGCATAAGAAGGCTGGTGAACGTATTTTAAAGGACCAAGGTAATTCTTATAGCCTCGTGTAGGTACAGGAGCTGGACCCTAAAATTTTAGAGACCATAAGCCGTACCATAACGATAAGATGTTGCGTCAAATAGCCGTATCATATCGTACAGTCAACCGCACATATGTGGTATCAATTTGACATTGACAGCGCCATTGTGTAGTTGCAGTAAGGGTGATTTTCATAGTGCAAGTGTTACGGCTATTATAGTTGCCTATTTTGATCAGACGGAATCGAACAGCCATAGTTGAATCATTGTTTTCTGATGCTATCAAATATTTTTTATTATCGCGAGATATCAGAGCACCCGTTCTTCTGCAATTAATTTTACAGCAAAATAATTGAACACAACTTTCTCACAATTAAATGACACATAAAATTGAAATCGCAGCTCGAGCAACACGCCCGAGCGATTACGAAGTTGAGCGATCTTTGTCAGCGTATTAAAGTCTGACCGAATTATCTTCTTATTTAGGGGTAATGTTGCCATGTTCACATCGTTAATTCTAATATTGCAATAAATATGTCTGTTTGGTAACAAGGCGGGCCATGCCGAATGCTATTAGGTCTATTAGAGCGTGCAATCGTGGGGTTTGGGCCGTTACCGTGAGCCGTGGATGCCTCGTCCCGGTGGTCGAGTTTTTTTTCTTCCAGTGTAAATTGTTTCTGTTTTGCGTTTGTTTTGATTTATTGTTCCTCCTGTTTGGGTTTTAACTTGAGATAATGTTTCGTGCAAATATTTGGGATGGCTAACATAGTTGTCACTTCGGAGTTAAATGTTTTTGTTGTTCTTTTGGTCGGTTGCGTAATTTTAATTACCTACTTTGTTGTAGCTATTGTTAAAAGTTTGAATTGCAAGTTTCCTAATTTTTGTAATAAGTGTACAACGGAATGTTTTTTAGGGTTCCGTTCCTCAAAAGGAAAAAATGGAACCCTTATATGTATATAGGATCACTCGTGTGTCTGTCTGCCTGTCCGTCTATCACAGCCAATTTGCTCCGAATCTAATGGACCGATTAAGTACACATATGAATTTTTGTGACCCAAACACGGACGTGTAACGTAAATAAATGAATTTTGAATATGGGGGTCAATTTTGGGGGCAAATAAGATAATAAAAAAAAAGTTTTGCAAACTGTAAGTACCATGTGACATATAAAATAAAAGGGCTTACTGTCAGAGTTTCTAATATATGTATATATATTTTTTATAATTTTAAAATAAATTGTATTAACGTTATTTAAGAAAATATACGAAAATTGACCATTCCCCTCCCTTATTTCCGAAACTACTGAGCCTAAAATTTTGAACAAAATACAGAATAGTTCTATACATATAGATTACAGGAAAACCTATAAGAAATCTATGGTCTTAAAATAACATGGTAAATCTTTCAATATTGTGCGTATAAACGTACATTTGCAGTTGGAATGTATTGGAGAACATGTTTTTCAACTACAATGTTAAGTTTGTTCTTGTTCTTGGGATAAATTCATCCCAACTACGGAACCCTTCATTGTGCGTAGTCCGACATGCACTTGGCCGGTTTTCTGCCGTTGGCATACCTATATATTTAAAACATACATTGAAAATCTAGAAGATTTTCTATGTTTGTTTTGTTTCATTGGATCAATAAACGTTTTTGGAATACATTTTTCAAGATACATAAAATATTTACACACATATTTATACAGTTTCAAAGCTTTTTTTGTGTGAATATTATGTGCCTTTATTTATTTTCTTTCTTCTCTTTTATTTATTTTCGTATTGACCCCAACGAAACAAACGGGTCTTTTCCTATGGAAAAGAATCAGTAGAAATCAATATTATTTGTAATTAAACTGTACTTTTATCATCCTTTCACTATGCATTTATTCACTTTCCGTATCTAATTCGCATCACAACATCTAGCTCCAGAATACAACGCTATTCCAGCAAAATGAAAACTCACTCCCAAGTCCCATTACCTACATAAAAACATAGCTATAATCTTCTTGAATCCTTTGTTATGTGATGGTTAACAGAGCATTTAACGGGGCTCGTCCGAGGTACAGAGACAAAGGCATCAAACCAAGCGACAGATAAAGGCTAGCTTGCTGGCTGTTTGTTTTTTGCACTCTTGCATGATTCAGAAAAAAAAAATGCCGAGCACTCTGAATTGAACAAAATGGTGGAGCGAAATATGAGGTGTTGGCGCCAAAAAAATAGGATTAGTTAATGAGTTATATTTACTTACGTTTATTTTTTGGCCAAACTTCTTTGTGAAAGTAACATAATTAATCAAGATAATTAATTAAATTTACGTGAACGGATATAGTTTGCAGTAGGTATCTACGAAGAGAAATAAAATTGTCAAATTAAAGATGCTTTTAACTTGCCAGATTTCTTCAAAATCGACTTATTTATTTTGAAGCAATTAGGTATTAAATTTAATCATCTACAAACATATTATTATTGATAATGTATTGATATTGACTTCGTGTGATTTACAGAACTAACTTTAAGTTTTATCTATGTCAGGTTACGCAATTTGCTTTCAATATCTCTAACGATTTATTTTTACTTGAAGTGTCATCTACTGGTACCTACCAAAAATTTTGAATTTCGAATCAACGCTGCTGGCACAAAAAGGTTAAATGCCTCACCTCTCAACTTTTTTTGATAACACAACACACTTAAGTGTTTGCTCACTACAGGAGCAATGGAAATCATTTGTACAGCCATTGAACCGACAACAAAACATCAACATTGTATCTGAACAAAATAAATAAATAATCTCCTCTACACAAATAAAATATCGGCATTATCGGTCTGTGTTGCCAACCGCGACCCACTGGGCTGGGTGTTGCCAACAAAAGAAAATAATAAATTCTAATACAATGCTGTGTCACCGCATTCGTTATGCAATTATTTAGAATTGGATAGTGTAATGTGAATAGGCGTGATGAGTATGTGATTGAGTATCGATTGTATTTACAGAATCGTTAACTTAAACATTAGATATTTTATGTATTACATTATATGGGTGCAAAGCAATAATATATTGTAAGTATTGCTCTTATGTGTCACTTATCTATCTGAACAGCCTACATTGATCACAATGGAACCAGTGCAAAGGTAGGTACTACCTAAAGTCGACAAAGCCAGGATCATCCAAATGTTCAGCACCAAATAATTTATTGTGACTCGTAAGGAGAAACCCTTTGTTTTTTTTTTATTTACTAAAATTTAAACAAGTGATTTGTGCTGCGTATAATTCCTTGATTAGATAAGTACACTACTACATTGATGAAACCATGCTTAAATAAGAATTTGGTACTCATCAATTACACCATGCTGGGTACAGTATATAATTAAATTGCATCTTGATTAATAGTACCATTTATAGAAGTAATTAGGCACATTAAAAATAGGGAGTAATTACTAATTAGCTTCTGACATACGAATGCCTGCCTAAATATGAATCAAAGAAATTCGTGCCTATTAAATTTGTAACAGTCATCCCTTCTGTATCCATTAATATTAATTAATATAAACTTAGGAATTAATAAAACAAGTTTATACGCATTATGAATGTCAAGCACTGCGGTCCAGTTTATTGTGACCCACGGCAAAATAAGGAACTAAGGTATTCATGTACTGATTTTGACAAATCCCTTGACAGTCAGCGCTTTGGGCAGGGTCCAAGCAATGCTGGTCAGGTTCTAAGAGCGGTGTGTTGAGATTAAAATGCTCGATTTTTAAGATCGTACGAGATGATACGCAAAGGAATTTACTAATGAATGTAGCTGCGGTTATAATACATACCTACGTAGTAAGTGAAATAATTAGGTTGTTACTTTTTTGAGTTATATAAAATGTTTTTGGCCGAAAGAATTTTTGGATTTCTACCGAGGTCAAAAAATCTCTTACAGAGCTCGTGAAAGCTTGATCTTTATTTGGCTTTTTTTTCTAGATGTATATCAAAGTTAACAAAAGTGCAACGTAATAATTAATAAGTCTTGTAGGGACTTCAAATTGAAATTTTCTCATTTCTGCATACAGCAAATAGTGAAAGTATCCAGGAATGATACTAAAAATGAAGTTTTTTTCCAAATCACGGAATTTCTGCCACATTCGGATAACTATTAAACGATCATTAGCTAGTCACTCAGCGATACCTGCCCATACATTATGTTGTCAAAATATTTCGTTCAAATTTTGAGAAGGTTGTATTTTTTCTCTTCTATATTTCGTGAATTCGTTTGTTTTCGTACAAAGCGCCGTGACATCTCAATTCGATACAAAGGGAATCATTTGTCATTGTCCATTAGACGATATTGTTGGCAACATTATAAAATATTAGCTCGAGTATTGATTTACACTTGGCAATGATGTTGAAGTTTATTTTGAAGTATTCTACGTTGTTATGTTTGTTACATTAGATTTACAAATAAGTTTTGTTTTCTGTGAAACAGGAAGTAAAATGTGGAAAGTGAATGCTTTTTCAATTTTAAAGTATTCTGCCGCCGTAAAGAAAAAGTACGTTTCTATAGAAATATTGAAATAGAGAAAAAATATATTTTGCCCTGTTTAAAATACAAAATAAAGCAGATGCGTTTTAATTATTAGGTTTTCGTTAAGTTTACGCCGATATAAAAGTTCTGGTAGATGCGTCTTTTTTCTTGATTCCAAATATGTAAATAACTCTATTCGCAAAAATGTCGGATACGTCTTTTTTCCTTATTAGAGAATTAGGTATCAAATAAATCAAAATGTGTTGATGCTATCGGATGCACCAATCTACGTTGATAGCCTAATTAAATATGAGATTATAGGTACCTTGTCAAAATCAACTCAACTCTTTTTTTCATCCTACAACCTATAATAATAACCTATAATACCTACTGCAACAGGAAACAGACTTCACTTTTCCAGAAATTTTTGGATTTAGGCAGTGAAAAAGTTGTAGTAGCAACCTAACAAACATACATACCGATGAAGCAACTGGTAGCACGATTGCTATTATATTGACCGAAAGAGTAATGGCCGAAATCTACCATCATTATTATTTTCAGTGTGAAGGCACGAGTCTCATTATAAAACACCTTTACTACAACTAGAGAGCGATTGAAGAGCCTCCACAAGTGTAGAAAGAAGAAAGAATAAAAGAAAGCTATTTTTGGTCACAGGTACACGTAATAAAGAAACTTCCATGGTTACAGAAACATAGATATCAAAGAAAAATCGAACGGCGGGAAAACAAATGAACAGCTGATTAAAAAAAAAGTCAAACTATATTATAAAATGAATTTGAATTTGGAATTCTAAATAGATCTTCACATTAGCCGGTATCGAAAATCGGCACTTTCTACGTGTTTTACTAAAATACCTTTTGTTATATGCATAATAAATTAATAATGCGTCTAATTTGGGACAGTACTCCTTGATGGGCGAGTCCTATTTTCTGGCTGGACGTTTACCACGCGTTGCGTGTGTGATCTGCGTCTTAATATTATGTACAGATGCCTAAGTACTACGTCCGGCATTCCCTGGGTAGATGGTCTACCATGTTGGCTTGTTGACACGGGAGAAGAAAAATAACCTACTTTCAGTTTTGTTCACTACTTCATAAAGTTCGCCATTAATCTTCAGTTCTCCACACTGAACACAACCACTAAAATCAATAGAAAACTCTTGTAAAACCAACTGAAAAATATATTCCACAACCACAAACGTACAAAAACAAATTCCACATAGGTAACATAAATAACTTAACATAAAGACAACGTAAGTAGGTTGGAAGTACCAACGAATATAGCATGAAATAAAAATCACATTGTAATCCGGTATTGGCTATAGATAAGGAGAGCTTGTGACAAGGCAAGAATTATGTGCTCCAGAGGGCAATTTTTCTTTCCCGGGATTTATTCCCGTAATTTATAGAGGATCGGTCTGTATCTGGGCTAACCCGCCCGCCCCGGCAAGCGGCCCGCAATTAAGAATAACCTTCTCCCCTAATTAAGATGCTATAATCTATAATATAATAATTTATCAACAGTTTTGTTTGGAATGAGAGGAAATAAAAGGGTTGTTTTGATTTGAAGGTGTTTTTGATGTGTTAAATAAGGTGTTTTTAAAGGACGTTGTTATATTCTGAAGGAGCTACTTTATAGCTTCAAGATTGTTTATTCAGTGTACAGGAGTTATCAGTAAAAAAGTTTTGCGTTATGTGAATTCCCAGACAAGTAGTCTGGCGTCGTTGATCCAAACTGAACAACAAAATTACTTAAGTAAACCTCCATTTATTTGGTACAAAAGAATCTTTTATGCCATCATTTACATAAGTAATAATCGTAAAGTGAAGTACGTTTCATAACACTCGTATTGCCTAATCTCGCCATCAATCGACTGTTCGCTGCGTTGTAATTTGACACGCAAAATTTTTGCCGAACGTGCTTCAGCCATGAATTGTTGGTGACAAAAGTGTCTGTCGCAGCGAAGCGACGAGAGTCGGCTTAATACAGCCCCCACCCCTCGCCGCAGTCGTAAATTTAGGGTTTCATAAAACCAGATCCGAGATAAGACACAGTGCGGAGTGAGTCCCGGATCAAATGCGATCCTCCGAACTCACAGCTCTCGCGCAGACAATAAAAATAACACGGCCGCATCTGCGGCTACTATTTTACATCACGAAATTTGTCGTGTTTACATAAAATACGCCCCGTAGATAGTGATCGATTCGCTAGAAATCGTGGACGTCACTTTCGCGACGCACTGGCCGGCAACACGAAACCACTATTGAAAAAACCAAGCTGTCAAGAGCACAACAAAAGCGCATTATGATTTTAACAGTTTCTGAATTGCTACACTATTATGAGGCGTGTATTATGCTTTTCATCCAGTGTAAGGGTATTTGGAGGCCTTTGTGGTTCGGTATTGACAAATAAGTAAGATTTACTCCCAGAGTAAGAATGAAGGATTAGGACGGCGCAGTTTTTTTGAAGCATTCTCTTAGAAATGCTTGGCGCCATTGCTTGGTCCAATATTGCATTATTCTGCAGTCGCTTCGATACCTATGCAGTGTTAGCAGCAATACTCTAAACAAATCAAGTGGAAACTTGGATCCAATTGAGAGCCAAGGAAAGCGGAGCTTGCGTAACTATCCACTAGAATAAACATAGCTGATACAAAAGAATGAATAGGCTTAATTCAAATGGATTTTGTACTTACTTGGCATACATTGTATTGTATCCTTTGTTCGCTTTCTTTTATTTATTTTCACTTCTACTCAAATGTTTAGGTACAAAATCGTGTAAAAGCAATTCTTTATGTGGAACATCTTATAAAATTTCCATCAAAGCAACGTATCCAACGTAGGAACGGGTTGTAGGTAGGCATAACTACGTGTCGGGGACATATATTTAAAGCTTCAGTAGATAGGGGTGCAATAATTTTGACAATGACTAGCAGCCTTACCCGGGCGAGGCGTAGGCGCGGGGAAGGCGGGGCGCGGGGGGCAATCTGCGCACTAAATCACGCTACGAATAAAATTTATGGCGCCGAGATAAAAACTCGCAGCTTTTCTCTTTTACGTTCCTTCCCCCTGCCCCCGCGCTCCGCCGGTCGCCCTCGTCACCCCGCGCGGAAAATCCATAGGGATTTTTCCAAGTGTTCGGGCGACGGCGTGTGTGGGGTCGAAACGATTTTGTTTTATGCTTATTGCCGGTTGCGATGTTTTGTTTGCTAAGTTGCACAGATAAGGGATAGGTACGGAGATTGTCTGCTCGGCCGGACGACGTGTGCCGCCGTATTTTTGTCAACTACCTACTCGTGTTTTTATTTCGGTTCGTCATTGTTTTATTACGTGCTACGTCGTAGCTTTGTGAGAAATAAAATTAATTATTCATTTACAAACAATCCATCACGTGTAAGTCCGTGGCACGTGAGGAAAGTCATGAAACTGTTTAAATGACCAACCGTGGAACAGAACCTAGCATTACCTACCAGTCAGACGGTTATCGCACTTTCACTTAGCACTAGTTCATGCAATGTTCCTTTTTATTTACGTTCATTTAAATACCGCGACTTTATATACGACCTGGAATTAATTCTAATCCGAATGTCTTACGTTCAAACGTATTAAATGCAACGCGAGCAACAAAGAAAAACGAGTTTGTAATGTGAAATATTTCAGATTCAGTCACATTAAATTCTGCTTCGTATTACCGAAAAATGTGGGTACAAAACATAAAATAGTAAGAAAAGGAGTTTTAAAAAACACATGATTAACGGGGAATATTTTCCCGAGCTAACGAACTTTGACGTGAAATTAAAACGTTATCAGATTAACACGAAGCGAATTTATAAACGGGGCGTATTACTGTATCGAATACGTCTTTTGAGCGTATATTAGGTCTTATATTGCACGAAATGTATGGCTTATCGGCTTGGTCGTACGCCTTGTAGACTCCTGGGTCCTGTTTGGTACGAGTATATCGCTTAATTCGACAAAACTAACTGTAACTGGAGCGTCGATCGTCAACTGTTTCACCCGAGCCTTTCGACAGAGGTTTTCATAAAAACACACACTTTATCGACCTATTGGATAACACTGAGCTTGTCTTTGCCTTTGTTGGGTTTAAAATATTTAAATAACTTGTTTAACAAGAGCTGTATAGTACATTTTATTAGCGTGGGCTACGCTAAGGATAATTTTATTCATTATCAAGCTAGACATTTTTAATTAAAATTGTGTGAGACCACTTTTGATATATTAGAACTGTTTCGTGACGTTGTCTGCAATTAACTAAGTTGTCTCAAAAACATTATTGTGCTTTTATTGTGGTGCGGATAATGATTCCAATTTGTTTTGTGCAGTAGCATCATTAAGATTAGCATTTTCCGCTACAAATTGTACTATAATGACACCTATTTACATTGATTCAAACTTAGCATAATATTTCAGCTTAGTGCACACTGACACATTTATTTTTGAACACAACATAAACAAATACATCTAAACATCTTAACTTGAAAATATTTTGCTTATTTTCCTGTTTGCTTCTGAACTAAGTTTGACCATATCTCAAAATCGCGGCATTTCCGTAGAGCTGAGGTTGCCAAACAAATGAAAAACATACCTTCGTCTCCTATTTCGATATCGCTGTAGATATATACGTATAGTACATACGAATAATGTACTTAACACCGCACTTACTACAGTGTATACACAGGGCAGCTGCTAAACATTTCCCGGTAACATCAAGCCTCAATCTAAGGCTTAAATTCGCGTCACCACAAAAAACGTCACAACCAAGGACAAAATGTCCGATTGTCTTACTTATCTATACTCAATCAGTGTTTACAATATTACAGCGGCGTGCTCCACGTCAAAATAATGTCCCTATTAGAGCACAAAGGGAGATTTTCAAAGAATCACAAGCAAAAAATGTCAAAAATATCCACGTCGAGAACAGAGATTACTTCAGAGCAAGGCCATCTGTGGATATTGAGACCGTCTCACACGAGATAGCTTATCGCCCGATCTCGACTCAGATTCTGTGAAGAAAAAGCAAGAGAAAAGGCTTCTATTTATAGATGAAGAGCAATAGACTCACGCCACAATCGCATTAGTCCGCCGCAGTCCGCTGCAACGATGATTTGAATTTCCATTGTTTATGGTGGCAGACATGTGTCAAAGTTCGATTGGAATTTAAATTCGGCTCCTTTGTTATTATTTTTTTTGTCGAGTTGTAAACACGGCACAGTGATGTTCCAATTTGGTTACCAGCCTTCACTGACGGGTGGTTGGATCTATGACTCCTCGTGTATGTCGGATGATGTTTTTGACGTCGGTATGCGGTTTGAATAATTACGAATCATGTTCCGAATGATTCCAAACGTACCGACAACTTACCGAACACATTTCTCTGAAATCGCTTCGTATTTACTAACTACGCAGTCAAATAAATAAACGTTGAAAGTCCATTTTCTTTAGTTGGAAGCTGTAGTCGACTTCAAAGGTAGTCGGGGCTCTCTGAACATCTGCTAAATTACCAAACTCGAGTCAGGAGCGGGAGCACTACACAAAGCGACTACCATTTTGTTCCGACACTTTTCAAAATTGGAACGTGACGGTTGCAAGCGCTCTCGGCCAGAGACAATGACATGAAAAGGAAAAATGTAAACGGACCTATTTTAAATAGGCGTATTGCGACGACTAATATTTTATATCGTACTTTTGGTGCATACGATTGTGAGGTCTAATATTTGCTAGATGCAGTTGCTAAGGTTGAAAATGGCTTGTAGTTTGTGTATGATGTAAGTTCTTCTGGAATTCATAGCGGTTAATTTAAAAGTGCGTTCTTGAACCCTTTCAGAGGCATTGTATCTTTGTGCTCTTTGTACGGGAGATGGTTTATCTGAGTCGCGGGGTACATAAGTGCTGTTTTTTCATTCCGTAATGCTTTTACATTTCAAAGGGGTTAAAATGTTATTCAGACTGGCTGCCCGCTTAGAAAATGTGTGGGTGTCGTGGGGCCTTGGAACCCGCACCGTACTGTTTTAGGTGTACCTAAGTAGGTATTTGTTTTATTCTCATCCCTGTTATTATTATCCTACATAAACATTTAGAGGGTTTATCTTGTATTATAAATATTATGAAGATAGGACTCGTTTTTGTTATTACTGAGTCTTTTTGATAAATAAATGGAAATTCTAACAGAAGCCATTGAATATGTTAATTACGAAACTAACGGCTATTTGCTGATTTTATCTTGAGGAAATATAATTTAATTGTCAATAAGATTAAGAAATTCAACGTTGGTGGTCGCATCTCTTCATCTTAGTACAGCATCTAGCGACAGAATTATTAAGATTTTCACTATGTTGATCTAAGTAGATTTGTAGGTAACATTATCAACGTAACAACCCGTATTTAATTAAAAACTTTTTCCAATATTAGTTTTCTCTCAATAATAGTCAAGATATGAATGTGATTTGAGTTCTACATTTTCCAAATAAACAGGGATCAAAATCAATCTGCCTAGCCTTTCCCCAACTATGTTGGGGTCGGCTTCCAGTCTAACTGGATGCAGCTGAATACCAGTATTTTTATGGAGCGACTGCCTATCTGACCTCCACAATCCAGTTACTGAGTAATACGATACCCCTTGGTATATAAGGCAGGTTGTCAGAATTTCAGGTTTCTGACGAACCGTAACGACTGTCAAAGATACACGAATGACAGCCGGGAGCAACGGCTTAACGTGCTTTCCGAGGCACGGAGGATTCTCGGTATTTAAAGATGGTCACCCATCCACGGACTAACCCCGGCAAGCGTAGCTTAACCTGATGGCTCGACGCGTGCGGCTTTTATTAATTAGCCATGAGCTCCGCAAATAGAGATCAAAATAAGAATATTATAAATCTCAAAATTCTTATTTTGATTCCTGTTAATTTAAAGCCTTCCGAGTAAAATAAGATAGACAAAAAAGTTTAGGAGAGGCTTACACCCGATTTCTGAATTAAGAATTAGAAGTTGAAAACTTGTAGACACAGTAGGTACCTATCCTAACAAAAATAAAAATAGCATAGCATTGACGGCCATTTGAGAGTTTCCAGAAAATTGATATTTAAAGACGAATTTTGTAAAAAAGTACAGGAACACAGATCTTGAATTTTCTCGAATCCCATGGATTTTTTACTAGGCTGTAATGGGTGCTTATATGTTGCACGTTGGTCAAGCTATCACGTCCTGGGAGGAAGTCGTTGAATTACACGACACCATGTAACACATGTAATATAGTAACACAGCTCATATACAATATAGTAGGGTATAGTAAGAGCCCGCCAGGGTTGCGGGTTGTTCGAAAGAGTTACCGTGGCCCTGGCATAGGCAACTGAAGGAACACGGGTGGGTTTTAGTCAGTAGAAGTCTGACACGCCCTCCCGCTCCACCCAGAGCGGGAGAAGTTATTTGATGATTTCCCATCCACAAAAAAAAAAATAGGGTATAGTAAGAGGAAGGCACCGGTGTCTGTCACACAGTGAATACTAGCACAGACATCGTCATTTATTCTATCATATATAATATCCAATCAAAACTTTGTACATTGTGTTTTTGATTAGGATAGATGAATTGTACCCACATTTGTTAATTTTTTTTTTCAATATCTTTAAAGGGGACTACAGGAACTAAAGCGCGGTCACTGTCGGACTGCATAGAAAAGAAAGAGAAGCGCGATGACACAACGCTGGTAATTTATTACAAAAAAAAAAAAAAAATAATAATTGGATTAAAAAAATAAACCAACGTTAATTTGCTTGTAGAATAATCTGACAAATCAAAATGATTACATGTATTGTAGTATGGTTTTTAATGGTTAAAATTATTTTTTAGAGGTATCTTCGTGATTTTTTTTTATCATATCAAATTAGTTGTATAATGTTTCAACACTAGTGTGTTTAAACATTATATAACTAATTTACTGATAACTAGAATATATTCTGAAATAACTACGTATAGTAAATCATACATGTAGGTACTTTTAGGCGTTATAAAACTTGCGTTTAGTTGCGTTTAGGTCCTGTAGTCCCCTTTAATATCTATACTTATTTACTTGTGGTAACTTAAGCTCGAATTCTCCTTGAGATATTGATTAGCCACCTCAGGCAGTGAGCCTCTATCCTGCACTAACGAGACATGTTTAAATAATAACCGTCATGTACATACCAACATATTATGTTGTACATAGGTGCTAGGTATATAATATGTTAGTGTGCGATCGGCCTGCCTAATGTACGATGAGATGGAAACTCCGTACTGTGATGTTATTGTAGGATTTGTAGAGATACGCAAGGTTTGGTTTGCGAGTTCGCTTGCGTGGAAATTGGAAAATTAAATTCTGAATATCAAACCAATGCGGACTGTGGAAATAGGAAAACGGAATTTTGGGAACATTTACTTAAAGATTTTTGGACTTTGAAGCAAATCAAAGTTCAAATAAGGTAATATTATTTAGGTACTATCGACGAATCAGACGCCTTTACACCTTAAAGTTGCTTTTTGTATACACTGATACATTGAAGTAACCCGCTCCCTATGGTCCTTTGTTCTCGTCCAACAATAGAAAGTTGGAACGGCGCTAATCATATTTTGTGCGCAAAATTGTTTCAAAATTGGAAAGGCCTGGCGTTTGTCGATAGTACCTACTTAGGTTTATTAGATTTCAGACCAACTTTAACAATAATTATTTAATTTTAAACAAGACTAGCTTAGCCCGCGGGTTTGCCCTCGTGTATGTCGGCAAAAACATATCCCACGGGAATGTACTACCGGGGTTAAAAGTACTCTGTGTTAATTCAGGTTATACTCGTAAATCTGTGTGCAATTTTCATCCAAATCCGTTCAGCCGTTTTTGCGCCAATCCGGAACACACATCCAGACAAACTTACAAAAATTCTTCGTTAAAAAAACTTACAAAAACCCTTATTTCAGAATGGAACCTTACTTATAAAGGTGTTCTCAAGGTAGCTAAAAGGTCGGCCGGTTAAGTAGCATTTTTTTTTAGGAAATTCCTTATTTTTTTTTATGTACATTTCCCGGTTGTTCTAGACAGGAAATCTATTGACACCCAATCGTTAGCAATCGTATAGTAGATAGAGCCATATTCATGCGTCCATATTTCATTTCGCCTCTATTACGATAAATAAATACAGTTTTAAGCTTAAACAGGTGTTGATAACTAAAATAATAGTACTAAAGCGTAGACAGTAATAGGTACATACGCTCCCGTATTCGCTCAGTAATTCAGAGACACCCGACCTCGCACTGATTAACTGGTGCGGAGACACTACATACGAAGTCTATGTATGTTTGTATGTATGTGTGTAGTACATACATACGTCGGTGTTTAATGCCTATTGATGATGACGAACTCATGTCTTCGATAATCAACGAGCATGCAGATTATTGTGTATGAGGCATAGGAGCTGATTAAATGGATCACTTGATTAAGAAATGCAAGAATTTTGTAACTAGATAATTATATCAGTGCAGCTACCTCAACAGAACGGCAGCAGGATGTGGATGTGTCTGTGTGCCGCAAAAAATGCAGCCATGACCTCTGTGCTGCCACCGAAGATGCCGTGGAAGTGGCGAAGTTCTGTCGAGCCATCGACACTACGAAGAAAAAGAGTGCCATAATTATGATCCCTGCAGTCCGACCGTCGAGAGAATGCGTTCCTAACACCCGTCAGTTGGACAATTTCTAGTTGTAATAAGGACCAAATTCGCAAAACGCATATTCGTTAGTATGAAACTGAAAGGTGTCAAAAACGTATCCTCCCGACGACCGGACTGTAAATAAAATTCCAACTTGCAAACACAAAATATTCATGAGGTATGCCTAGGGCAGGTACTATCGAGGAAACTTATATCTGACCAATTTGAAGACAATATCCCGTGCACACGATGACCACATCTGTTAGCAAGCGTTACTCAGTAGTCGAGCGCTGCAAGCAAGAATAATCCTTATGGTGTATACATGTCGATAGTACCTAATTGCCCCGATGTCTCTAAATACCAGGACATGATTTTTTAAGTTTCCGACAACATCCAACAAAATCTTCTGTACAAACTCATTTTGAAGTTACAACTCCATTTATAAGAACAATATCCTGAAATAACCCAACCATGTGTATCTATTGAGGTTCTGGATTCGATTCCCGGCTCGGGCAAAGTGTTATTGGATTTTTCCATCTGGAATTTCTCAGTGGCAGCCCTGAGTCTGGATATGTGTCCGGATGATGGCAATGGGCTCGCCTTTTATTACACGGGATAACTGGCGATATGAGGGTGTAGCTAGATGCTATAGATAGGTACACCTCTTCCCAACCCTTGGGAGAATACAGGCGTGAGGTTATGTATTAATTAACCAAATCATCAAAAAACCGGTCAAGTGCGTGTCGGACCACGCACTATGAAGGGTTCCGTATAGTTCGGATGAATTTATCCCAAGAACAAATTTAACATTGTAGTTAAAAAACATGTTCGCCCATACATTGCAACTGCAAGTTTGTACGCACAATATTGAGCGATTAAGATTTCCTGTTATCTATAGGTATATAACTATTTTCTGTATTTTTTACAAAATTTTAGGCTCAATAGTTTCGGAGATAAGGGGAATGGTCAGTTTTCGTCTATTTTCTTAAATAACTTTAAAACAACATGTTTTAAAATTAGAAAAATAAATATATTTGAGACCCTCACAGTAAGCCCTTTCATTTGATATGTCACACGGTACAGTTCACAAAACTTTTTTTTTAATTTTCTTATTTGCCCTCCAATAGTGGTCACTATTGGAGGGCAAAAATTCAAAAGTTCAAAAGGGATTCAAAAATCTTTTATTTATGTTACACGTCCGTGTTCGGGTCACAGAAATTCATATTCATATTCATTCGTACCAAACAACTTAATCGGTTCATTAGATTCAGCGAAAATTGACTGTGACAGACAGACAGACACACGAGTGATCCTATAAGGGATCCGTTTTTATCTTTTTGAGGTACGGCACCCTAAAAACAATAAAAAAGCAATTAGCCTCTAAAAATAAATTCTCTAAATACATGAGACCAACTTCGAGGTATACCCTCCCGAATAAAACACATGATGATGAAGACTACGTTAGGAGGAGGAGCGTGGGGATTCGCACAAGAAAAGAGAGGCCTATGTCCAGCAGTGGGTTGAAGTCGAGCTGTGGATGATGATGATGATGACTACGTTAGGAGGAGGAGCGTGGGGATTGGCACAAGAAAAGAGAGGCCTATGCCCAGCAGTGGGTTGAAGTCGAGCTGTGGATGATGATGATGTTGACTACGTTAGAAGGAGGAGCGCGGGGACTGGAACAAGAAAAGAGAGGCCAATGTCCAGCAGTGAGTTGAAGTCGGGCTGTGGATGATGATGATGATGATGACTACGTTAGGAGGAGGAGCGTGGGGATTGCCACAAGAAAAGAGAGGCCTATGCCCAGCAGTGGATGAGGTCGGGTTGATGATGATGATGAAGACTACGTTAGGAGGAGGAGCGTGGGGATTGGAACAAGAAAAGAGAGGCCAATGTCCAGCAGTGGGTTGAAGTCGGGCTGATGATGATGATGATGACTACGTTAGGAGGAGGAGCGTGGGGATTGGCACAAGAAAAGAGAGGCCAATGTCCAGCAGTGGGTTGAAGTCGGGCTGTGGATGATGATGATGACTACGTTAGGAGGAGGAGCGTGGGGATTGGCACAAGAAAAGAGAGGCCAATGTCCAGCAGTGGGTTGAAGTCGGGCTGTGGATGATGATGATGACTACGTTAGGAGGAGGAGCATGGGGATTGGCACAAGAAAAGAGAGGCCTATGCCCAGCAGTGGATGAGGTCGGGTTGTTGGTGAAGATGATGATGACTACGTTAGGAGGAGGAGCGTGGGGACTGGCACAAGAAAAGAGAGGCCTATGCCCAGCAGTGGATGAGGTCGGGTTGTTGGTGATGATGATGATGACTACGTTAGGAGGAGGAGCGTGGGGACTGGCACAAGAAAAGAGAGGCCTATGCCCAGCAGTGGATGAGGTTGGGTTGTTGATGATGATGATGATGACTACGTTAGGAGGAGGAGCGTGGGGATTGGAACAAGAAAAGAGAGGCCTATGTAGTATTTAGTAATTCTTATACCTTCTGACTCGTTAGGGTTGTCTTCTTTTACGACGCGGCGTGTGAGTGAGTATTGAACTGACCGTGCGAGCCGGCCGGTGCGCGGCAGCCTTGTAGCTTCATACCTAAAATGCGGAGTGTCCCATCTGTATTAATCTGTGCAATTACTCGAAAATGGTTGACATCTGCATAGGGGTCATAAGGGGTGATTTGGTTGTAATAACCTTTCCTACATCCTAGTTCTTACAGGATTGCCGACATATTACCAATAACCTTGTATAAATATTATATAGTCTGTGTCACTCCCAAAATTAAGGTCATTTAGGCTACAGAGCGTGCCAAAGAAATAGACAAAAATATTACCTTCCTTTTGAGACAGTTGGGTAAAAAGGGCGTCAGCATGAATTACATTCAAAATATATTATCTTCTAAAACCTCTTATATAGCTTAATGAATGGCGATTTAGACCCACTTGCACCACAAGTTACTAAGGGCGGAGTTCACCGACTTTAAAACAACTGTTTAGATTTTTATTCAGTTCTTTCTTTAGGAAATTTGACATAAACCAACTGTTTAAATACCTAACCGGTGGTTTAAATGTTGGTGAACACAGGCCTAAGTTATATACGTTTAGCGTTATACATAATGTTCGAAACATAATTCTGTCTCTGTCATCTTCAAGCGATTGACAGAAACAGAACGATGTTATAATGATGTGTGTTTATTTTGTAAGTACATACAATATAGTATACAATGGAAATAATGGTATGGCCTTAGTATCAGAATGAACTTTAATTTCGGGACAATTTTGCAGAAAACCTATTGTGAGGTTCATGCAGAAAAACTATTGACAAGCCTAAAATACCATACGACCTGTATCGACTAGTATGAACCTAGATTTAAAACCAATTAGATTGAAGTGAAAATTGTAACTAACTACACAAGTAATATTGGTCGGGTTTGAATTGAGATTCCTAAATAAATTATTATTAAGTATATTGTTCTAAAAAATAAAAATATATTCTGATTCTGATTTATTCTTGAGAATCTTTCTAGAATACTAAAGTTGCGCGTCCACCGGGTCGGAATCGGAGCGATCGCACCGTACGGCCGTTGTTGCTGTGCCTTTGTACTGATTTCTATCGTACCTACTGCGTGCACTGGATCGGTAAATCTGCAGCAAAAACCGGTATTTCTGCCGCTGACGTCATTCGCAATGAACGCACCCAGTGTTACCAGGTACAAGGGTCCCCGAAATTATCAATTGCAATTGTCAATTTTTACGTGATTGATGCACATTGATGCGTAAATTGATCCTCTATCAAGTGCAATAAAAACGATTGACAATATTACTACAATAGAAAACGATAGCAATTGATCAATTGCCATGCATGTGTGACGTTTTAAAGATTAGTATGGGAAACCGGGGCAATGCGGGCCCCTTAAGGAAAATCTTGAATAAAACCTTAGAAAAACAAGGTAATGAAAAAATCGACAGCCATTTATTAGTCTCATTAATGTTCTTTAAAATTAAAGTAAAATAATTATCTCAGTCTACCAGTCTTTGGTGCTAATCAAACTTAAAAAAATAAAAGAAACTGCCTGTTTTGCCCCGTGTCCGGGGTAAAATGGTCATATGCGGGGCAAAATAGGCATACACAGGCATATTCACTTATGTAAGTTTAAAACCGAGCACAAAATGTACAAATATGAAGGGACTCGTCATCATTATCCTCTTCGCCGGCGCAAGAACAGTGGGCCCATCTGTGGCATGCACGGCAAGTGACCCAACCCTCAGTAGATTCCGTGTATCAATATCTACAGTACAAACACTCCACACCTTCTTCCTCCGATTCGTTTTCCTTATTTTTTTCATTCTTCTTCGTCTTTTTCTTCTTTCCTTTCTTCTCACAAGTCACTGGTTTCCGTGTCTGGACTTCTTCCAGGTCCTTCTTAAAACGTGAACTGGTTATTAATGCCGTTTTTCCGCGTTTCCTAGTGACTCGTTTTTGGACTCGGTTTTGGCATGATATCTACTGGCGACATGACATTGAAAGATGTTCCAGGTGGTGGAGTTGTACATAGCTGTAGGATTGTTGATGGACCCGGAGAGGGCGATATAGGAGGCTGCACGATATTTGGTTGTGTCAGAAAACCAGTTGGACTTTGTGTGGGATGGTGAATAGTCAACGGTTGTGGTTGGGACTCTTGATTCAAAGGTGACGGTGGTACAATTGTATCATCTATAGGCAGATCTGTGGTGTCAGCAGCTAAAAAATCCTCATTACTAAAGACGTCTGGGTTAATAGGCCATATGCCTGTTTTACGAAAACCATTAATTGCTACAAGCATTGTCATCCCTTACTGCTGCTTCCATCTCCTCCAAGCTCCATTTGGCACGTTCTGTCTTCCTATGGTAGTGGCGAACCATAATTGTATCTGCAGAAAAAAAAAACTCAATACAATTATCCGAGGCAAAACGGGCACCCTGCCCATTATGCCCCGCTCAAAATGCCCCCGAGGTCAAATAAAATTAATGTTAACCTAATCAAACGAATATTTGGTAGTTAGTTCACAATTCGTTCTAGTTATTTAGTCACATAATTGAACGTAGGAATTTACTTAATAACTGAGCATTTAACTCATTCACGAATTAGCTACAACGCAGACTTAAAAATGAAAAATAATATCAAAAACATCAACTTACGTACTTTCGTTCTGTCGACGAACGACGCGCAGCTACACACACACAATCACTTGTCTCGCTAGCGCGAGGTCGACTGAAATGCGATCCGACTAGTTCCGAGCGCACAGTGTGTTTTTTGCCCTAAAAATCGGACATGCCCTTTTTATTTCATTAATAGATGCTGAAAACTGTTTGAAATGCGAGAGTAGAACACCCGGAGGTCAAATATACTTAGAACCAAAGTTAGAGCCATTTTGATATTTTTAGGTATTTTGATAAATCTGAAAATATCTCGTCTCAGGAAAAGTTTCTCTTATTTCTGTTACAATACACAACTAACGGTATATTTTAGGCATTTTTTGACTATACTTACAAGACTTTAACTCCGCAAGGAAACCCAGTATCAGCTTTTTTTTTAATTTAAGATTTTATTTTTTTTATGATAAATCCAAACGAATATGGATTTTATTTTAAACTCATTACATTGACTAAGATACAATTAAACCCCAAAAAAATAATCGTGTCCATATCCAGTAGGATCTCGGAGAAACATGCTTCTAAAGTTCTCATAGAATTTCTATGATTTTAGGGTTGCCTCTCTTGGAAAATAAACTTTGTAGAAATATTTTGAGAAATTCGGATTGCATAGGTAGCGATTACCCTAATTTATTGATTGTTACGCTTTTTGCTATGCTACCTATTTATTATTTACCGACTTCAAAAAAGGAGGAGGTTTTGAATTCGGATGTTTACATTATGTTTTTATGTTCGGGCATAACTCCGTCATTTGTAAACGGATTTGCAAAATTCTTTTTTTGTTTGAAAGAAGTTCACTTTGAAATGGTACCACACAAATTTAGTAAAGATCTGATGAAGAGTTTCGGAGACAGACAACGGAACTCTTCAATAACTTACAGCAAATTGCCCGCGATTCCTTTAATCGTACGACTATGCCTTGTTTACACCCTTCCATAAAATAACATAACGCCTGTACACTGTAAATGTTTAAGCAGATGTAACAATAATACAGTAAAGGGTGTAGGTGCTGTATTATTGTTACATCTGCATTTTATTTAATTTTAGTTGTGAGTGTAAATCAATTATTATGATTGTTGTAAATCGAAGATTACTTTTTTTTCGGTACTAAAAATTAAGAAATAATAAAACTTTTATCAAAAAAGTAAAACCGTCTTCAAAAACCCATAAAATAAACTATTATAGTTTAATTGAGGAAAAACTGCCACCGACTTCCTAAACCGTATCTATTATAAGTTTATTTTATGGGTTTTGAAGGCGGTTTTACTTTTTGTTAAAAGTAAATAATTATTATTTGTATTTTAAGAATTATATTTCTAGATCAATGCAATAGATATTGTCTGAGATACAGAAAGGTGTAAAAAAATAAGTGCAAATATCTGATTCTTGTACAGTATCGGACAACCCAGAAGACTACGAATCATCAAAATCCACATCTTCAGATAACATTTCAAAATTATCTGGGAGGTCATTCTCCATAGTGGTTGTATTTTCCTCAGGATCAGCTTCTTCTTCGTCCGTTGGAACTTCAAAAGGCTCTAACAATATGAGGGCTTGGGGTGGAAGAGGTTGACGCTTAAGCTTATTTAATCTTTTATTAAGCCTTATATTCGATATAAAGGGGTCAGAGGATTCAAGTGCTCGATGGAAAAGGTCTAAAATTGTTTTTTCTCTATCTGATTTTCTTGTGTGGTGCTCGCGGTCGTGCCTCCAAAATTTATTACGTGCTTCCCCAGCTTGCTCAGATAACAATCCTATGGGTAGTGCAGAGTTTTTTATGATAGCTTTGCCGTGCACAAGTATTTTATGTAGAGTTACGGTCATTGGATACCACGAATACTCTTCTACGTATTTTTTGGCCAATAATTTACAAAATTCATCAAATTTATCTGCATTAACAGGTAATCCACTTGATAAAACTACTAGTATGACATGTAAGTCATCCAAAAGCCATTGTTGTAGTCCTAAAATTTCAGCAAATACTGTACGACACTTATTAGACAGGGCCATCCTTGCAGTATTTCCGTCATTAGTCGTACCCGTATTAGGCTTAACCACATCTACGAGCAGCCCTAATTTACTGCGGATTTCGTCCTGAATTTTTTTTTTATTCTCATTGACAAGAACACCTTCCGGGGAACTTTTAGGTACTCTCCATTTCTTTACAATAATTTTATAACCTAAATGTAATAAAAATTCCAAAACACGAATCCAGGCGTGCAACGGACTTATGCCATATCTTAAAAGGTTTTGATCGACAGGTTTTAAATACACAGACTCTAAATTATTAAATTCTTTAGAAGTCGCTTTACAAAAAGGGCACCGAAGTTGAGACATTGTATTAGTAATAATATTTAAGACTTTACCATCTATTATTGTCAAATATAGTTTAAACTCTGTAGATATAGTTTGACCACTTAAAGTTTTAGTATCAAATCTGTCTAATTGGTCAATTTGATTTTGTATTAATAGTTTTTCAGCCATTATTAAATCAGTCGTTTCTTTTTTATATTGAATGTGAATTGGGCGACAATATCTATACGATTGTGGAGTAGGGTTACGCCACAGAACTTGTCCACAAGTTGTTTTGATCTGCAACGGTATAAAAGTAGTTGCAAAAAGGCAACTTTCGTCATGTTCATTTTGGGAAAAGTTCTGTTTATATAGTGATTGGCCTGTACTACCGTCAAACCCCCAAGATGCTTCAAAAATACAATTTAATTTATTGGTATCTTTTCGATTACAGTAGTCAGTGAAAGTTGCGTCATACGATTGAACTAGTCTTTCGAAAGAATGAGAAACTAGGCTGGAAACTGGTATAATAGCTTCTGTATCAGATACATGGACTGGATGTAACGGGTAGCATTGTTTTTTGGCTTGGAGCACTTGGCTGTATAGAGGGAAGGCGTTAAATCCACGAGCTTTTAAATCTTGTTGTAAAAATTTGTATGTCTCTACTGAAAACTGTCTGTCAATATAAATAGCTAGTGTTTCATCTGCTGAATAAGGTGTCGGTTGCGTTCTAATTTTTGAAGCAATTTTTGTCGGTCTTGTTGGAGTCTGTACACATGAATCAAAAATAAATTCTAGGTCTTTGGAAACGCTCTTTTTTAATTTTCTACCTCCTACTTCAACAGTGCTCGCAAAGACTGATATTACTTTATTAGGGGACTCATTTTCTAAATAATCCTGCAAGCGTTTTCGAGCTCTGTGTTTCTGTCTTAAGGAAAGATCATCATATCTACTCATCGGTACAGAACCAGGAATCAATGATGAATCAGTAGAGGGGATGGAAACGGAGACAGGATATGAATCAAGGACGTGACTGGGACCAGGTTCAGGGATAGGATAGTTCGAATTGGGAATTGATTGAGATGGAAGGTCTAAGTCAAGGACATGGAAGGGACTAGGTTCAGAAACAGGACATAAATCAATGCTTGAAATGTAATCTGGGATAGAACTGGGACTAGGTTCAAGAATAGGATCATCATATCTACTCATCGGTACAGAACCGGGAATCAAAGATGAATCAGTAGAGGGGATGGAAGCGGAGACAGGATATGAATCAAGGACGTGACTGGGACCAGGTTCAGAATCAGGACATAAATCAAAGCTTGGAATGTAATCTGGGACAGAACTGGGACTAGGTTCAAGAATAGAATTACTAAGAAGAGGTTCGGCTATCACACAAGACCACTGTTTACAAAAATCTTCGTTTAGCCACTTTTTGTGTTTTCTTATAAAAATATTATAATTATAATTACATTTTTTGTATAATGTTTCACATTTAGATGTAAATTTAATGATTAAATTATGCAAGTCTTTATTGGTTTGGTAAGTTAAGGGTAATGACAGAGCTTCTAAAATAATTGAAATGCGATCGCTTATATCTAAATCAGTGGGTCGGACATTTTTTCCAAGTTTTTTAGCAGCGCCGACAAGTATTTGGTACGCTTTTAATTTGGTAAAATTAGTTGTTAAAGGTTCTCCTTGCGCATTTGCGGATACTCTCGGAGACTGAAGAGCACCGGCTGTGGCGGTATCCACAGCTTCATTTGCCACTCGCTGACCAACAAGAGGGTTGGCGCCCTCTTGCTCTCCTTGCATTAAGTCAGCCGGTCGGAGCCCGGACAGACATCCCTCAACAGGTTGGGTCAACTCCTGTTGAGGCGAAGTGGTACCATGGGTCTTTAACGGCTCCATGGTGCCTCACCCCCGTTCCTCCAGAGATTATTTAACAGTAAAGGGTTTTAGTTGAAACCTAACGAGGGCGGACCCCTTCCCTTTACCAAATAATCTCCTTCATCAGATTAAAATCACTTTTAATGTCAATATTTATATTCCGATATATTAAGAAGAAGGAACCTATGCTTAAATACTTACAATTATTGCAAAATAAAAAGAACGTTCATGGTATTGTTGAATTTCTAAGTCTTTCTTATTCATTTATTTAAAACTTTAATCGGTCAGGCCCCGCGCGCATAATGATTAACACGCGCGCGGTACCTGAGCGGTTAATGTAAATGAATTGCTTAAGGTGGACTTAATTTTATAGGCATAAAAGTAATTTTCTACTAGTCAAACTTTGGATGATGCAGAGAAAAAGTTCAAGTTAATCCCACCCATATTGCACGTAGTACCTACCTATTACAAGAATAGGTTATTTGGTATTGGTTACTACTACC
Organism: Dicycla oo; assembly: GCA_948252095.1. Lineage (NCBI taxonomy): Eukaryota > Metazoa > Arthropoda > Insecta > Lepidoptera > Noctuidae > Dicycla > Dicycla oo. The sequence goes on from OX411714.1 coordinate 24,247,452, forward strand.
TCAAAAAAAAAAACAATATTTTGAAAAATTACTTCTATTTTAATTAACTTACACTAAAAGCGCAAAACGTTATTATTACGTATGACGATCATCTCTTCACAATTAGGTATTTTTTTAGAAAATATTTTGTCATTTTGGATTTGTGTCAACCCTAGGTCGTCATTTTCAAAATCCGATATCTTCGAGATCCTACTAGATATGGATTAGATATTTTGAATTTAAATGGATAAAGATATAATTAATAACAACATTAGGAAATAAAATCCATATTCGCTAAGATAAAAAAAATAAAAATAAATTACGAAATGAAGCTAAAAAATCCATAACACCCATTTGAATGCAGTTAAAATTACAAGTATTATCTTAAAATAAAGACGAAATGGTGTTTTATAATACTGTACATAAATATATTAGAATTATTCAATAGTTTTTTTTATATTAATATTTTTGTGGTTTTTCTGGTTTCCATAGAAAAATAATAAAAACGACTTTAACTTTGGTTTTAAATATAATTGAACTCTGGGTGTTCTACTCTCGCATTCCAAACATGTTAGAGCATCTATTATTGGAATAAAAAGGGCATGTCCGATTTTTAGGGTGAAAAACACACTGTGGAGCGTCTCGATTTATTATCCTGCGGGGGCGAGGGGGTGTCCATTTTACCCCGGGTAAAATGGACACACAACTACTACTTAGTAGTTTTGAAAGTATGAGTAGATACATGGTCGGCAAATGTATGCAGTAGGCTCCAACTTAAAAGTTAAATAATTACTAAGTACTTCAATTTAAGAAACCAACAGCCATGATGTATATTATAATAATTACTAATCTTTAATACGTCAAAACTTGACAAGGTGATAACAAACAAATACATTTTTAATTAAAATGACTTTCTAACGAATAACTAATAGAACACTTAAAAAAAATATCGCTATTGTTCCGCGATCTGTCGCAATGCAGACAACTCTAAGGTACACATTTAATCCTTGTCAAATAAAATAGCCCTAAGCCATGGTCATTATACATGGCCGTATCGGTAACTTTACGCTAAAAAAAGGGAGAAATCGCTAAAAGTGGAAACACTGGTTGATATTGTCGACGCAAAATCCGAATGCAGTAGACGCACCCTATCCGGACGCTCCGTATTGTGCGTACGCTCCGATTTCGACCCAGTGTGGACGCGTAACTTAAGTCGGCACAACTAGCATGCTGAACAATTAGATGCAGACAGAGACAGCAATAGCAGTAGATGAACAAGATCCTGGTCGTTTATTCTGAGAAGATATTGACACAGAAGACAATAAAAAACAAGAGAATACTTAAATCAGAATACCCAAAGTATAAAGCTATCTCCTACACCTTGTACCTATATATTTATCCTTATAACCCGATTAAGAAGCCATTTTTAGCTTGAACTCTGGCACCCGGGTGTTATGTCATTAGCCATTACCGCGCAGCACTAGCGATAGTGTTGTGCCCGACAGATTTATAGCGCGGGTATATAGAATAAATCACGTTCAGACGGAGGGGTAGTCTTAGATATTCTGGGGAGCTATTGTCTTTTTTTTTCTAGTGGGCTTTGATAGAGGTTTTGGTGTGCCTGGTAAGGTTATTCTTTGTTTAATATTACTTGCGTATGTGAATAGGTACTTATAGGTAAACATAAGGTACAGTCAGTACTCTGCATTACCTGAAACCTCTTCCCCTCTTCTTCTTTGTAAGAGGGGTCAGGTAATTTAGAGCCCTGACTGGTAAGGTAGGTAAATAAAAGAGGTCACCAATACGAGTGATAAGCATGGTGATTCGGTATCCTAGGTACAGTCAACGTCAATAAGTCCACTTACACCGCAATGACCATTATCGCCTGCGCTATACGGGCTGCCAAAGTTGCCAGTGTGTAGTATTGTCAAACGTTCTTATAGAAGAAGGTCATAAGTACAACTAATATTGCTATGCCATAGTTTTGTGAGATTGTTAGTCGACTTCTGACTGTTATAGTACATTTATTGTTGTGGTAATTGGAAGGCACATCTTCAGCAATGATGATTTCATATAATTATTCCTTATAATTATTATAAACTAGTTGACCCGATAGACGTTGTCCTGTCAAAGTTTCAATAATTCACACAAAATTCCCATAGAAAATGCACTTTCAGTTTTCCCGAATTTTCCAATATTCCCGGCCACTTTTCAAACATTTTCTTTCATACAAACCTTGTCCTGGCAATTACAAATACAACGAAAAAAGATCATCCAATTTGGTGCAGTCGTTCGGAAGTTATGCGCATACCTACATACACTTCGGCGATTCATTTTTATATAAGTAGATATAGATAACTGTGCTTGTCAAATTCTCTTTTATTTGTATTTTTTTAAATGGATGACTTTCTGAAGTGCGTATCGTGCGTACGTGATTTGACTGTCACATACCTAGTTATTTTCTTTTTTAATTTAAAACTAGAAAAATACTTATAGAGGCATTTTCTACCAGTCAACTTTAGGGTGAACCAACTTTAGTTTACCAAAACATAGTAGGTGCAACATAACGGGTAGATAGCATGAAAATAACTATCAAATACAAGAATCAATATTTTTTTTAATTTTCTTATTTGCCCGCAAATGTGACCCTCATATTCAAAATTCCATTATTATTTATGTTACACGTCCGTGTCACAGAAATTCATATGCATACCTCAACTTAATTGGTCCATTAGATTCGGAGCAAATTGGCTGTGACAGACGGACATACAGACACAGACAGACAGACAGACAGACACAGGAGTGATCCTATAAGGGTTCCTTGTTTTCCATTTGAGGTACGGAACCCTAAAAATATTTCATGGAAAATATAATATCACGCTCGTATTCCTCGAAGGGTTAGGCAGAGGTGTACCTATAGTACCTAGGTACAACCACATTTCACCAAATATGCTTACCTAAGTCTTATGTACCTAATAGGTGGCTATCATAGATATTAATTTATATAAATAGTATTATTAACTTCTGTTTAGTACCTAATCAACCCTTTCTATAACTCATCATCATCAACATCGTCGGCTGCCAGTCTAAGCGGATGCAGCTGAACACCAGTATTTTACATGGAGCGACTGCCATCTGACTTCCACAACACAGTTACTGGGTAATACGATACCCCTTGGTAAGACTGGTTGTCAGACTTTATGGCTTTTGACGACCCGTAACGACTGTCATACATCCACGAAGGACAGCCGGGACCATCTGCTTAACGTGCTTTCCAACGTACCATTCTGTAACTTAGGTATATTAACAAACATTTTGTAACTTAATTAACTATAATATAAATAAATAAAATAAATAAATTATAACTAAAATGAAACAGTAATTTCTATTGATTAAAGCATGTATAAATGCCCATACTTAGTATAATTTTATGCAGAGTTACATTTCCCAAAGTTTTCCTATTTCCAAGTTAAAACAAAAAAAAACATACCTAAGTAGGTACCTACTAATAATTTTTGATGTATTCTCCTTCTTTCCTCTCACTTTCCTGCAATCTGTAGCAGTGATTTCGTGAAATGGGACGGAAGTGTGTAACAGGAAGCCGGAGAAGCGCGCGCTATTTGTTTTGACCAATGAACGCGCGCGGTGCTAGAGTTGGCTGTCAGACGTTACCAACCCAAACAGATGTCAGATGTTACACATCATATGCGACTACTATAAGGCTCACTCGTTTTTTTTTTACTTTTTAAAATATCCTAATGCCTGTATCGGTGAATCTATACCGGTAATTCTATGTTGATACGGTACTGAGTACTTACATATTCATAATAGTTACGACCCTTTCATAATACATACTAAGTACTTATCTATTGATAATACCTGAAGCTACTGTATACATAATGAAGCGATTAAGTGCTTACGACTTTCTTTAATCATATGCCTACTTCCTAATTAAACCTCACTGATAGGTAAGCTGTTATCTGTACATATATTATGACATACCCTCTTACACCTGTCTCGGTTGGTATAAGTATCTAAATCTGAATCCTAAAACCAAAATGTTACGACTTAAATCGACATCGACAACACAACACCTAGGTACTTAAATGGTGACCTTTCTTGCCGTGGCGTTTGGGATGATCAGATGGGAGGCGTTATTTGATATCCGTGTTGTGACGCTCCTTCTTATATTTCACGCCCAGTCGCCTATTTACTACAATCCGCCGAAGACTACAAAGAAGGGAATATTCAAATGCTTTTGAAAAGTGACACGTGACATTCACACCCCTTGTTGGCATCCGTTGATGGAGTCTTCACTCCACAAATGTCTACCTTCGTCAAACATCTTGGAGCCGCAATTGCTGACCGCTGGAATACGTCCATTAGCGTAGGCCAAGAATCATCATCTCAATAATCCGTGCCACTACGAGTAGCATGTGCGTTCGCGGCACAAGCCATATTATAAATTTACTAAACCAATAGCCAAGTTATTCGCTTTCGACGATGGAGCAACCCTACCTCACTAACAATAAACTCCAAACTCGATCCCGCAATCACTGTCCATTCCAAGATTGCCTAGAATTGTATGTTTTAAACTTATTTTCCGTTATGTATTTTCTGATAGACAATAAAGTGTATTTAAACTTACTTAAATGCTAATATTATTCATACCAATTTAAGTTATTAGCTTCTGCCTGCGACTTCGCTCTAGTTTTAACATAAAACATCCTATGCAATACTGTAGCTTTCCTTTAGTAAAAGAATTTTCGGAATCAGATCAGTAGCTCCGAAGATTTACCCCCTACATACCTACAAAATTACAAATCATACCTTTTTTATAATATTATTAGCATAGAAAACTTTGTACTTTTTATATATGTATTTAATTAGGAATATACTTTTTGTATATATACCTATGTACAAAAAGTATCTTCCTAATTAAAGAATAACTTAACTATCGAAGATTATGTTACTTGCCAATAATTTTAATGTCTTATCGCAGGAAACGCTCAAAATCTAAGCAGCAATTTCCATCATTTTATGAAAATTAACTGAAATGGTGTGTAGAACTTTATCATCGAGGTTAATCAAATACGCTGTTAAGCTACCAATGGATAATGTTAGAAGTACTTTTGAAAATATTGACATCTTCAATAAATTGTCCAATGAGAAGATTCAAAAGCCTCATCCGCTGCTATTTATCAAATTAAACCATGTACCTATGTATATCTACCCTTTCTGAAATTCATCATTACATATATCATCATCTTACTAAGATTAGGTAGGTATATTTTGTAGTATGTAATCTTTATCGAAATTGTAATTTTTTACCGCTCATTCCTTATTCTATGATATTTATTGCACGTACCTACTGCTGCTAAAACTTCGCTAGCTATCACACTTTTTTTTAAATATGTTATCTGTGGACAGCGTTGTGGGTTATATTATTACCAAAACTTGATTGTAAGCTCTTATAATGTAACTGTTTGCTGTTCCTTTCAATGAAAAATAAAATACAATTACTTATTATCTAGTTGGTTCCATACAACAATAAATAAGGAATGTTAAAGTGTCTCTTTTATCAACAAACTCACAAATAAGAGTTGAATAAAATAGAGCGGTTCTAAATAAAATAACCGCTAATGTTTAATGGGGTGTCGTTTTCATTGTGAAAATACCACTAATTTCAGGCAATTAATCTTGTTACGGCTTGCTTGGGCAAGTACCAATGTGACATTTTCAATTCATACGTAGGTAGTATCTGAGTTTATCTTGGACATTAATAGCATCGGTGAAAGAACACATCGTGAGGAAACCTGGACTTATAGTTAATATAGTCTGAAATCGCCAACCCATCTTGAGCAAGCGTGCGGTGTTCAATGCTCATGCCTTCTCTGTATGAGAAGAGGCCTTTGCCTTGCAGAGGGACAGTAAGATGCTGGTATTATAACGACTCAATCACTCATACGTACTGTACCTACTTCCTAATTATTAATCTCGGGAGCAGACAGTCAAGTGGCTGAGCGATTGTAGTCTTACCTTGTATTTTTAAATTGATGTAATGTGATTTTTGTACATTACTATCAATTTTAATATTAAATATAAGTAAAGATTAAAGGTACAATTCAACAGCATGTCTATGGTAACAATTTGGCAGTGACAGCGCAGTAGCAGTAAGTGCACTTTGGGCGATACAGTCGCTAATCTTGTTAGGAGCCGTCGGACCGCCATCATATAACAGAATAAAGTGCGAGCGACCGCTGAGACATCCATCACCCGCGGCGCGAGCGCCTCGACTAACGCACACCACCGCACTACCGCCCAAAAAGAGAAAAAGAAAATTTTAAAAGAAGAACACTCCCATCGCGGCGTAGACACCTCCCTCGCTCACTCGCCTCGACCAATCAGCGTCGCGCGTCACCCGAACGGCAGTCGTCGGCGGCGAGCGTTTCCGAAGGCGTACGATTGTGGCGTTCATAACAAAAAGTCACACGACTGGTTTAGTGTCGGGTTGCGTCCCATCGACGCCGCATCACGCGCCGTACGCCTTAACGCCGCACTTGCGCTTGCGCTCTTAACATGGACTGTTTTTGTAATTTTAAACACAATATCAACGCGCTTTAGTATTATCTAGTACTATCTACATATACCATCGTAGATAATAGGACCAGTTGTGACCTGTGATATTAAGAATTTTCCGATGAAAATGAACATGCAAACGGAATGGAGCTCATGATTTCAGTGTGTTTTTGCATCTGCACAGTATTTACAGTGATTAATAGTGATAGTGAACTACATTGTGATAAGCATCTGATAAGGACATTCGAGGTATTTAATCATTTTTATTATTTTACTTGCGTTACAACATGTAGAGTCAGATTGTCCTAAGCCTATAAAAATGTAGAGCAAATATTTTTGAGTTTTATTTATTTATCATGAATTGGTAATGGCTTTCCAGTGTCTCAAATGAAGGAATACTTTTTTGAAGGCAGTGAAAAAACATCAGGTTGACTCTAAGTTTTGATTCAAACTAATGAGGCAAAGTTTGCAAAAAAATATTATTAAAATGATACAATATGAACTACATGTAAGCTACAGATACACAGGTCATTTAGGTTAATTGTTTACATATCAAAAACACTTAGTAACTTTGTTTCTAAGCTGCTATTTCTCGCGTCACAAAATGTAGAGTCGTCTCTTCATCCGACGGAAAGAGCGCGAAAATAAACAAATATTGTATTTATGACTGTTTTGTACCAAAATATTGTTTAAATAAATACAAACACATAGATAACATATATTTGAAAACGCTGAAAGTTTTATCTCATAATTTTATTGAGCAACATTTTATAGGTATCCATTTTATATCCTAAATGATTATTACCTGTCAGTAGGTATGATATCTAAATGATAATTATCATTTTAAATGACATAAATTATCTATTCAATGTTGTATTTATATTTAAAGTGTTTTTTTTTTCTCGAGATCTAATAACAGTGTTTTTGGCTCTAGTAAAAGACATAAACGGGTTTTCTCAAAATGTTTAAATTTAATTTCTCAAAAAAGTTTGTAAATTATTTGCAATTTTAATTATCTTTCGGGTGGGTTAATTTTATGTTTATTTAATGCCTACTTTGTCTATTTGTTTTTATTTTGCAATAAACTATAAACTTTATTTGACTTTTAACTTATGAAAATAAATAATGTTCTGATTAAAAGCCATTTTGAAAGATAACTTTATTTAAATAATTTTAGACAATAATACCTACATATAATACTGACAATAATGGACAAAAATTTAATCTAATCTAAGAAAAATATACATACAATTCTACAATGTACCTAGGTGTATAAGCCTCTAATTTCTAAGTAAATCATAATAAAACCTTAAAGTATAGGTACCTACCTATATAGGCTCACCTATCTAAGGTTTAATTTATGTAGGTACTTATTTTTTTTATGGAGCTCGTGGCTAAATAATAACGACCGCACAGGTCAATCAAAGGTTAAGCTACGCTTGCGGAGGTCGGTTCGTGGATGGGTGACTATCCATAACATATCGAGACTCTTCCGTGCCTCGGAAAGCACGTTAAGCCGTTGGTCCCGGTTGTCATTTGTAGATCTTTGAAAGTCGTTATTACGGTTAGTCGGAAACCCGAAAGTCTTACCAACGGGTATCATAATATTACCCAGTAACTGGGTTATGGAGGTAAAATACTGATATTCAGCAGCATCTGATTAGACTGGAAGCCGACCCCAACATAGTTGGGAAAAGGCTAGGCAGATTTAAATATTATTATACGGTCTACAATTAAATATTTTAAACATAGGCTCACGGCATAGGCAGGTATAGGTAGGTGCTATCTAGATACTTATAAGTTACACTCATATGCAAAGCTAAAAGATTTAAATGTGTGTGCGCATTATAATCTGAATATATTTATGTTAATGCCAGTGTGTAACCGAATAGAAGCGATGTACCCTTTGTTTAAAGTTTCTCAACAGCCAATCAATGTCAATGCCACTTCGTTTCGGTTTCATATCGGCTGTTCGGCTGTTTTCGGCCAATCGAGCCGCCATGACAGTTCGCGATCGAAATTTGAATGCGCCCCGAGATGCGCAAACGCAAATCGATTAGCTGCCGATAAGCCTTCACATTTTGTGTATGTGTGAGTGTATGAGGTAAACGTTTCCGCTGGAGGTTCTATGTAGTGCCACATCCTGCCTACTTGAGCTATAATTTATAAATAATTATAATCAAATAATTTATAGGCATGATTACAAAAATAATCTTGTAGTTTGGCATTTGGAAACTAATGAGGTGGATTTACCAGTGATTTTGTGACACCTTACGTCTAATCAATCAATCTGCCTAGCCTTTTCCCAACTACGTTGGGGTCGGCTTCCAGTCTAACCGGATGTAGCTGACTACCAGTATTTTACATGGAGCGACTGCCTATCTGACCTCCACAACCCAGTAACTGGGTAAAACCTTAGGTAGTATAGCCTAAAAATATATTGGATTCATGAGTATTAGCGTAAAATAGTCGCCTAAATAAAGCCTTAATTGCCTAAGTAGATAGATGGGTAGAGGCTGTAGATTTTATCTCTGAATAAATCCAAGTAAGTACATACCTACCTACTTACGTTTTATTGATATTCGCAGATTGTATTACCTACATGTTAACAACGATTTGATTTTGAATTACAAATATGTGGTGATAAATTAACACATTTAAATATACATGACATAAGTATGGTAAAACATATTTTTTCCACCAAAATGTCATGGCATTAATACATAGTTAATCTGACTGTTTCTAATATTTGAAGCGTTAGTTTTAACGATAGGTAGGTTTGAATATTTAAATTGATGAGATAAACATCCATTAGGCATTATAAAACTTGCGTTTAGGTTCTGTAGTCCCCTTAAACAACAATAGTACAAATATAAATATAGATATTAAGAAATATAGGTAAAAATACCTACCAAATTTTTTAAAGAAAAATGGTACATATTGGATAAGGAATTATTTATATCTACAGTTCAATATAGCTTCAGGCTCCAATCTAAACATATGTAGGGACATAACATTGATTGTATATTAAAAATCAGATATCAATTTTAAACATTATAATTTAGTTTGTGTTGACATTTTACATAAGTAATTTATTTACATACATTTATGTAACATCAAACATTAAATATGTTTTGTTAGATGTCAACAAGGTATAAATATGCAAACAAAGCACTCAACGATCGATAATACATTTTAATCGATACTGCTATTAGTTAATCCGTTATAGTTCGTTCTCGTTTTGGGAGCTAATTCGCCTTATGCAAGAATGACGTGTCGGGAAGAAAATAGCTATAGTGATGTTGCTGATCTTCACTTTGACACTTTTGTTAACTGAAATCCATCCTTAAATGTTTATCGAGCAGCCACTCATCTCTATCGATATTACATAATTTGTCTTTACGTATTTCCATCAACTGTTACCTATTTTGTAATGTATTTGTATTTTTTTTATCAATGTTTAATGTTTACAACTTTTATTAAAAAGCATGTATTTTATTTTTTATTTTGTAGAAATTTTCTCAATATTATTAATTTATTAATTTTAACCAAATTTATTAATTTTATCAATTTTATCGTTTTTATCACTTTTAACATTGTATCAATTTTATCATATTTATTTTATTAATTTTTATGTTTTATGCAATCTAGCCAACAAAATCCATAATTAGCGCATATGTAAGTTAGCTTTTGATTCTTTGATTTTGTGAATGTGGTGTTTGCCTAAAAGTAATTGTTGCACTGTAAGACTGATTTAAGCATGAATGTTTGTTACAGCTAGCTGTAAACAATTGTTGGTGAGCCTAATTAAAATAAATAAATAAATCATTCAATTAACACAATCGTCTACAAATTAATAAATTCTAACGGTTGAATAAACACCTATCAACATTCGATTATAAGTTTTCAATAAAAATTTGGTAGAATCGATAAATTATTCGATGCTGTTATTTTAAAAGGCATCGATCAACCTGAGTGATCAGCGCAGGTAATCGATTTGACTGTTGTATCGGTTCGTTTTACTCACAAATTGTTGGTACAATAAATCGTGGTTTTAGCCTCAAATTAAAGGTACAGTGACTGTCGTATTGCCAACAAATTATAGGTACGGCAACTGCAATTTGAGAGCAAAACGACTATTTAGTTTGCATAGATCTAGCAGCTTTAGTTTTTTTTATACATTCACCAAACAATCTTAAGCCGTCCTTTGAAATAATCTAGCCCGTTTTCACTAACACTGGACAACACTTAAATGAATGCCTGAATAAAAGCGCTCTGTTGCATTTTTAACTTTCAGCTTTGACCCAAGCGTTGAAAATTGAACACCAAGCTTTTAGTTAGGTATTAACTCAGGTGTCGCATAGTGTTAGTAAAAACGGGCATTAAGACAGCACCTTTTATAAGTGGTTGTCCCTAAAGTGTGGGGCGAATATTGTCTTTTTTTCTCTAGTATGTTATTAAGGGTCTTGATGCTAGTATACCCTTCTTTGTTTCGACGCCTTTTGTAAGAATAAAGCTATTAGATTCGTTGTGACATGTACCGGTTAATGGTAAACAGTTTTGTTTGTTTTATCTTTAAGTGGAGTCAGTTTGTAAGATAGCTTCCCGTGTAGTAGTTGCTTAATAACGTCACCTTTTGAACTTCTACTAGATAAACCCTAATCTCTTCAAGGTGAGAGTGAATAGGCTTCTTCTGGGTAAACTCACTCCATCGTTTGTCTGTCTCCTCCGACCTAGACTAGAGTCACGAGCAAACCCATCTCAAATAAAAATAAATAAATAATGGATATACTTAGTTAGCTTTGAATTCTATGAACCTTGTGTGGACAGATTTGTTTTAGCCAATAAATATTTAGTCCAATAAAGTTTTGTAATAGATTCCTAAATCTCTTTTTTAATTCATGTTTGAGGTTTGCACGGCCGTTTTAATACTGATAAATCAATGTAACAGCCAATCATACGAACATAATAAGTATCAAAATTAAATGAGTATTAAATAATAGTAGTATTTGAAGTCACTTATCTGCCATCTAAAGCCTAGAGCAACCAAACACACGTGGGAAGAAATTCCGATACGTCGCCATTTCCAACGAAATCTCCGATCGTAATAATAATACTAAAATAACTATTAACAAAAAGGTTTTTACCTACACCCAATATTTTTATAGTAAAAGTCTTGATCGATTTAGTATCGAAGCCTCGATAAAGGTTGGAGATAATACAAGTTTTTTTAGGGTTCCGTTTCCAAAGGGTGTCAACGGGACCCAATAGGGTCCCCTTGGATACGGAACCCGGACCGGATGAACGGGTGGACATGGAGCCTTAATAATAATTAAAGCTACACTGTCCGCCCATCCGTCTGTCTGTCACAGGGCTGTATCTTTGAAACGCAATAGATAGACACTTACTCGTACAATATTCAAAGAGTGTGTACTACTTTGATAATGGCCACTATAAGTCCCTACACAAGAAACGTGTTTTTTCGGCATTTTTCGAAAGCTCGAAAGTAGTTTTTCGAAGTATCTAAAAAAAAAAGTAGTGTTACAATATTGTACGGTGGTACGGACCCTTCGTATGCTAGTCCAACTCGCACTTGACCGCTTTTTTAAATACTCATTTGATTTTGATTTTTTTTAAGATTTAGGCCTCGTTGGGCTGGGAGGTCCGAGGGAAATCAATTATCTTAATTGGAGCCTGGCCTAATCTCAATAAGAGTGATAGGAAAGTGTAAACGCGTGTGTAAGCTAAGATAATGACTGTTAGATTAATTTGTTTATCTTTTTGTTGATTAGGATCTGTGTGTTTTGTGTTTTAACGGAATTTAGCAATGTTGTAGTTTGTTTTTTTTTTTTTTTGAAACTTTTGTAATAACTTTGTCTTTTAATAGGGGTAATTCTTCAGTGATATTATAGACCACTAACATTACAAGGTTTTCGAAAAGAGAGCCCCATTTTAGTTAAGTTTTTTATGCCGCAATGGGATTCCCCATTACTACTAGTACTATACAGGACAGTAATGTATCAATTTAGATACTTAGCTATTAGTGTTTCAATCCTGAAGAATTCGATTAAAGAAATCCGCACAATATCTATGATTAGGAAAATACATTTCCATAGGAGGATCTCCACAATTTTCTTAATAATTCAACAAGTTTCATCGAACTGATAAATAAGGATTTAAAATACGGAACTGTTCCTGAATACAGTTGCATACAGAGGGCGCCAATTGAAAGTGTCACTAGGTACTCGTAATGTATCTATGTAGGTACTGAATACATACAAGCTTAGCCTGCAACACTGTCTGATGCTAATAGGGAAACTCATTGCGAAACGGTCAAGCGACAATTGGAGCTTTGTTCACGGTTCCTTACTTATTATTTAGGGTGATTTATAACGGTTGGGTGGTTAATCGAGTATTTTGTTTATGTTCTTGATAGAGTATTTTCGAATCAAATACGTTTATTTGTGCACATAAGAACAAACAAGGTAGGTGTTACCAAATTTGTATGCTGTGGGTTTTTCTGTGTATATTGGTTCAAAATAAAGTGAAGATATTTAACAGTAGGCAATAGTGAGCAACAGACGACTTTAAGAAGGTGGCTGAGACAGACAGGATGCGGAAGCCGGAGGACAGGGTGTTGTGGCGCAGCCTGGGAGAGGCCTGTGTCCAGCTGTGGACTGTGATAGGATGACTTGATTGAATAGTAAGCAATAGTAGGTACCTCCATTTTGCTATTGCAAAATATACTAAAAATATATTATGTTTAAGGTCTTTATTGGACTGTGGTATAAAGTGATTAAGTTAAAGTTGACCAGCATAGTAGCGTTCTTGGTATCAGATACCTGTGAGAGATCTAATCGCGATACGTATTTAATAAATCGCAGTGACAGTCACAAGGTTGTTTTTTTTTTTTTTTTTTTTTTTGAATAGGTAGGTACGTACCTACTATAGACGTATCGGAAATTCTATAAATATTAATTTTAGTTCTATTTTTTATACCGTCTGATTATTCTAAATTTAATATTGATTTTCTCTACAATACATTTAAAGTTTTTAGCAAAACCCGACTGGACCCTAATAATATTCATGAAGTTATAATTTAAACCGTTGGACGGGTGTAAAATCACAATGTTTATCATTGGTACCGAGTTATAGGCAATCAGCGATGATTTATAACTCGAATGTGCTACCGCTCGCGATCGCTCGATCCCAGCCGCGATAGGCCTACGTACCGTATAGATAAGTAACTGGCGCGGGCGCATCGATCACTTGCGTTTGCCGGATCAATTGTAAGACCAGTTTATGCAGGGCTCGGCAAATAAAATTAAAACATACTGCTCATTCGACATATTTCATTACTATCCATAATATTTTTGGTTTAAAACACCTCATTATAATATTTTAATACGTATGTTCGTATACTTGTATATAAAATTACAATTTAAGGTTCGACTATGTGACAATATACCTCCATAATTGTATACATATATATTTTGAGCCCAAATATATAATTGATATGTTAGATTTTTTTTGATAAATGTCACTTAAAATGTATGAGAGGCAATTTCACAGCAGGAGCTCCATAGGCGATTTAGAGCTATTTGTGAAAATATGGTCATATACAAAATTATGATAATCTATTATTATGATATCTTTATGACATTATTCATAAATATATCATAATAATCAACAGTATTGGGTGTTAATTTATGGATCCGAATTGAAAATTGTTGACCTGCTCTAGAAGTGGGCTATGTTTATCCCATTTGTTGTGTAATTGAACAACTTTTATTTACGTCATTAACTTAATGTACCTACTACTATCATGAAACACCTTCACCATTAATGCACTCTTGGGTACTTACATGTAAATTTAATTATTGTCAGTGTCAATTCCAAGATATGAAAAATATAATTACTTAATGTGCGTTAAATCAATTGGTATATTATGATAAAATTTAAAATCGTTGAATTAGTGAAAAATAGTGATTACAGAGCAATGGTGCCGCCCGATAAGTTGCCTTATCGCCTGATATTACGAGGAAATCACACAAAATCGACGTAATTTGCGATAAAAACGTGAGATTTCTTTTTTTTTTATCGGTAAATCCATTTTTCAGTCGATGGTCAGATAGCGGGTGTGTTGGTTGTGATAGATCATTACTTATACTATATCTGTTATACTTATATTCTGGGAGTTATCGAGCTAACTGAAGATTTTCATCTTATCGCGGTAAGAGATTTTAGCTACTTGAATATATGATTTCATTTTTTAATGTTTTGGACTTTGAAGAACCTTGTTACCTATTTTCATAGTGGATAGAATGTGTTCACAATTAAATAGATATTTTACAATGTCGTAAAACTGAATTTATTTTAAAATGTTCGTGTTGAACGAACTGGCCGTTATAGTTTTTATGTTCTACATATAGTATTCTCGTTTTCGATAGCTCATTTGAATACTTAGAAAAGTTAGAGTTTTGTTTTACAATATAACAACAGCAGAGGTGTTGGTATCTAGATATGCTTTTAATTTTACTATTTACTACTACAGTCCTGAAGGGTTTTAATAGTCTTGCACCTTAAAGACGACGCAGGTTCTTTTATGTTCGTGTTAAAAATACTGGTTCAAGACATACCCAGGTAAATAAATTTACCACTATCTATAGAAAAATAGATAAGTAATTTAATGATGTTTTAAAATTACTTTTTTTATTTCCTTTGATCTTATAATAAACTAGCTTAGGTAAACTGCTTCGCCTGCGTGGATGTCGGAAAATATCCCACGGGAACTTCCTACCGACAAAGGGAGGAGCTTGTGGCTAAGTACTAACAGCCGCACGGGTCGATCCATCAGGTTAAGCTACGCTTGGCGGGGTTGGTCCGTGGATGGGTGTGGATCTTTACATACCGAGACTCCTCCGTGCCTCGGAAAGCACGTTAAGCCGTTGGTCCCGGCTGTCATTCGTGGATCTTTGACAGTCGTTACGGGTCGTCAGAAGCCCGAAAGTCTGACAACTAGTCTTACCAAGGGGTATCGTATTACCCAGTAACTGGGTTGTGGATGTCAGATAGGCAGTCACTCCATGTAAAATACTGGTATTCAGCTGCATCAACCCCACCGCTGTATCTCTATGTTGACATCGTGGTGGGGCTTGCGCGCTCCGAACTTTAGGTCTGTGCCGGTAGAATTTACTTTGCCGGAACGGGTCTAGGATGAGGAGCCAGACCAAGAGAGATACAGAAACCCGCAGGGCAGCATGTGGCGAGCTGTTGGGCAGTAGCGACCCCACGGACCCTATCTCCCGGGAGAAATCTTGTCCTCATCTCTGGCTTGCCTTACCTGGCCGGCTGGAGTGAACACTGACAAGGAACAGAGCTCCCACCTCTTTCTTGCCTTTATTGGCCGGCTTGAGTGGAAATTCGCAAGAGCCAACGTGGTCGGAGGAAGGAAGTATTCCAGTAAGGTGCTGGTAGGGATCTTGACCGTACTTCCGGGATTGTCCTGATAGCCGTGGGATACCTCTCCACTCCTCAAGCATCTCAGGAAGTGTTGCCCCCTTGTCGCTACGTCACTATGTGCTAGCGGCCGTTTCCGGGGGCCCATTACTAAGTGTGCAAGTCACCCCCTGCCATTTTATCCGTGTATAATATATAACATTTGTCAGGCAGGGGACATAGTTCTTCCATAGTTCAAGTAACCCAATCCACATTAGCCACCCAGACCCATAGCCCAATATGTTTCGTTTCCACGCACAACAATAGTTCTGCACCAACCGGGGGTTGTCCTTGGGTGCACTTGCATAGTGAATACAGGGATAATTGGCGGTTGGTGCCTCCTTATCATTTAAAATTATTTAAGGGGCCTCTGCGAGTTGGCTTCGGCTCCTCGTACGCCTTCCAAAGGTCCGGGACCCCAGGGTGCCGAGAAATGTAAAAAATAATAATAATATCCTGGGACATTTCACACACGGTCATCTGATCCCAAACTAAGCAGAGCTTGTACTATGGAAACCAGATAACTGATATACTACATACACAACTTTGTCCTGCATGGGAATCGAACCCACGATCTGCGGCACGAAGGTGATATCTTAACCAACCACGGCAGCTGGCTTGTCAAATAAACTTACTTTTCCATTTCGATATAAGTAATCATAAATATTGCAATTTTAGCAAGATTCTAACAAGCTGGCTTTCACAATTTCAATGGATTAAAGATTTATATACTGATATAATTATTTACAAAATTATTTCTTAACCCATTGATATTGGTTGAATAGTATAATAAAGGACAAATACCTAATTGGCGTGTTAGGCCAGCTGGCGTGGTTGGTTAAGATACTACCTGCCATGCCGCTGGTCGTGGGTTCGATTCCCATCCAGGACAAACATTTGTGTGCATGAACATGTCTGTTTGTCCTGAGTATGGGTGTAATTATCTATATAAGTAAGTATTTACAAAAAAAAAAGTAGTATAATGTAGTATATCAGTTATCTGGTTTCCATAGTACAGGCTCTGCTTAGTTTGGGATCAGATGACCGTGTTTGAACAATGTCCTAGGATATTATTATTATTATATTATTAATTCAGTACCTAAATACATCTAGGTATGTTTTTGTTAAATTGCGTAGTTATGTAGGCATTTGCAATTATGAAGTGAATGTTAATTTGATAAAATATTCCCCTATTAACTATTTCCCTTTTCTCTTCAAACCTTTAACACCCAATTATGGCCGAACAAAGCTTGCATTTTCGCAGCATTTAGCATATTCATCCTTAAAACTACTGTTGCATCCATAAACTGGATAGGCTAAAATTGAGTCTGGTTTAAAAATTAATTCAAAACTATTGTATACTGTATTTATTTATTTAAACTTTATGCATACGTAAAAAAAAATACTGTACAAAGGCTGACTTAATGCCTGAGGCGTTTTCTACCAGTCAACCTAGGGTGATACAGAGAGAAAACATGGCAGGTACAATATAAGGGATTTTTTTATTTTTTAGGGTTCCGTACCATAATGGTAAAAAGGAACCCTTATGGTGCAACTCAGTCTGTCTGTCACAGAAGTGGGGCTACTAGGGCTTGTGGGGTATCATATGAAAGAGCGGTATTTGCAAATTTTTAAACATTTTATTTAGGCCGAATAGTTTTCAACTTTTGATGAAAAATGTAAAAAATTACCGTTCGCCCCCGTCTTCAAAGTTTGCATAGAGGAAAATCTGAAATTATTATATGTGATAAAAGTTTATGTAAATATTACAAGAAAAATAAAACCATGTCTCTAAATAGCACACTTTTTTGATGGTACGGAACCCTCGATGCGCGATTCCGACTCGCTCTTGGCGCCGGTTTTTAGTTATTTATTTTAAGCAGTTATCGCTAACGTCGCTCTGTATCATCAGCATAATCAACTAAACCTAAAAACAGTGAATTAACACTTACTTTAAAACAAAAAATACTAGATTGTAGAGTATCCTAGCTTGTTCCGCTAAAGGACAAGCCAGGAAAGCATTACGCTCTCCTATATCGAATTTATTTGTTGGGTCAAGTAAATTACACAACATAAGGGATAGATAATTGGAAAAAGAGTAAATACTAATACATAGATACCTATATACATATAAACAGAATAAACTCTGTCAGGAGAAATAACCATAGGTAGAGGAGAAAAAAAATCAGCAAATCAGCGCTGGGATTATTCTGCTTACTTCTTACGAAAATGTTCACGTGCCTTCACTTTGAAAGATAACCGATTGGTTGCCATCCTGATGTTCAGAGGGAGCGCATTCCAAACAAATATCACCTGGACCAAGAAAGAAGAGTGAATAGAACCAGAGCGGTGAGAAGGACATAGTAGAAGACGATTGTAGGTTGAACGAAGATTTTTGTATTGCATTTGTCATCAATTTATCCATCTAAATAAAGTTCTAAACTTTAATATATTAAAGCCATTTTTATATCTACATAAATAAAAATGAAATACTGTTTGTTGGTAAGCACATCACTTGAGATCAGCTGGACAGATTTGTTTATTTATTTTAAACGAACTTGCCCGAAAAATTGTCAAATTTGGGAACAACTGAAAGTGCTTTTTTTTTATGGAAATTGATATTTGATCGGACAACGTTTATCCGGTCAAGTATGGTTCTTAATAAATTAAATTAAAGAAACATAATATTTCCTATTGTTTTTTTTTTAATATGTAACTTATCCAATAAACACTTCAAACATTTTTGTTGACGTGATTTGAGGATTGCACCTTTAATGATCGATATAAATCATTTTATAGTTTTCCTATGCATAATGTAGGCACTTTTTGTTTAATGTCTATTGGCTACTTAGTATTAATGTTGTTTTTCTAGTATGGACGTACAGAATGTCCTTCTTAAGCAATGTTAAGTCATTCATTATGTATAAGTAAACGCACCCAGCAACGCTTTGTTTTTTTATCAGAAGCAAAAACAAGTGATTCTCCGTCTATCTCGTATCTAGCAATCTCTGACGGATGCAAGATTTTTTGACATTTGTCCGATTTATCAGTCAAATTCCTTGTTTTATTACCACCGATTTTTCATTGTGTCCAAGAACAATATTCGTATAAAGTTAACGTTGTTATGCAACATCATCTGCCTAGCCTTTTCCCAACTATGTTGAAGTCGGTTTCCAGTCTAACCGGATGCAGCTGAATACTAGTATTTTATATGGAGCGACTGCCTAGCCTATCGGACCTCCATAACCCCGTTTCGTAAGACTGGTTGTCAGACTTTCGGGCTTCTGACAACCCAGTCAAAGATCCAAGAATGACAGCTGGGACCAACGGCTTAACGTGCTTTCCGAGGCACGGAGGGGTGATATGTAAAGATGGTCACCCATCTCCGGACCAACCGTGGCAAGCAAGTACTTAGCAAAGTAATGCCAAAGAATATAATATAATAGAATATCTACTCTTTATTACCTATGTACGTAGTCCATAAAAATTACAGATTTAAATGTAGAAATTTTACATAGGGTGACACACTGGGCGGGCTTATCTTTTAAAGAAAAACCTTAACGTATGTGTTTTGCAAAATGCGCTATATGAATCTTGCCTTAAATATCTACATTTATTAGATTTATTGGTCATAGCAGTTACCCGCGGTTTCACTCACATACTGGGTAAACTATTACGTGTAACTGGATAAAATAATTCATATATTATTAATCCGGGATATAGTCTATGTGTGTGCACAATTTTATCCTAGTTAGTTCAGCCGTTATAATGTGACTGAGTAACAAAGAATCAAACTCTTTAACATCAAAACTTTCACAGTTTTAATATTATTAGAATAAAACTTATTACAAATACAATCACGCTGTGTTAATTTTTTTTTAATTCAACTAGTATTTAAACATTTATTTTAACATTATATCTTTTATTGATTACCTACTTTAGTAATATTTTTTTTTGTATTTAGTACTGAGATTCTTATCGCTATCTAAGGGGCAGGAAATTAGATAAACATTAAAAATAATTTTATCAAATAGTCTGATAAGTAAAGCCAAGTGTTAGAATTTGCTTTTAATAAAATAATTAGTTAAGCGATAATATAAATCGATACTATCGCGACTGGGCTATCTGACGTAGGTAAGTAGGGTAGACCGGGTACAATAGTAACACGGGTCAATAGTACCATCATCGATATTTCTACTACTGAGCTAAATCTTGCATGTGTGAGTGCGCCAGCACACGCGCTACTTGAGTCCCGAGGTGCCCCTCAGACGCCGGCGCGCGTGTTGTAAAACGGACGTGTTAGTGGAGAATTTTTGATTTTTGGCAAGCCACAGTAAGTTTTTACGTAAAATATTATTGACTGTAACTCGTACTACCAGAGCTTTTTCGATAAGTAATTTTTGTTGCCAGGTTAAACGGATATTAAACTTTTGATTTATGATAAATATGGAAACTATAAGTTTAGAATTATGTGAATATGAGATGTTTTTTCTAAATGAGTAACTTTGGGGCAATTGTACCAACATCGCCGGGGTCAATGTTACCGGTACAATTGACCCCATGGTAGAAATAACCCCGTAGTAATAATAATAGAGTAAAAAATAAATACTTAAAATATGCAATTATTTATTAGACATGTTCTTGTTTTAGATGCCATGAAATAGAATAAAAAAGACGGACCGTGGATCAAGAGATACTTTGTTGTATGAACAGGCGTATGATGAGGTTTTAAAAGGGCGTAGTATACGTGCCGCTGCGAATATGTTCAACGTTTGTCATGTTTCTCTCATAAGATATAAACGTAAAAGAGAAGCTAATCCAGACGAATTTATTTATATGGGCTATAATCCAGCAACGAAAGTATTTACGATTCCAGGCAGAAAAATAAAGCTGCAGCAAAAAATGACTCTGAAAGCAGTGAAGAAGAAGAAGAAGAAGAATGATTTTGTGTTGTATGTATGGAACCTTATAACGCCAGCCGCCCAAGTGAAATGTGGATTCAATGCACTCAATGCAGATTATAGGCACACGAGGAATGTACACCCCAAGAGACAATTTATGTTTGTCACAATTGCGAATCTGACTAATATTTTTTATTAGTAAATAATGTCCTATGTGGGTCAGTTGTACCAGGGGTCGATTGTACCTCCATACTAAAATATTTTTTGTGATTTTGTCTATTTTCTAATGGTTCTAAAGCTAAATAATTGCAAATATGCAACAGTGGACCAAAGTTGATTATATGTTAATAAAAACTAATTTTATTTTTGTTCTATGAGAAGAATATTATGTTAATGTTAATATTTTACATTTGTGTTGATTCAAAACACCGATCTCACGATTATTTTGTTCCAATTTTTTTTAAGACTGATTGTAAACCCAAATAGATGACTGAGAAAATTTGAGTTATAACTGTATTCGTGTTATTCTATATTGTATTACCCTAAGCAGTTTTGGTACAATTAACCCTTAAAGGGGGTCATTTGTAGCACAAGCCATCATTTGATTCAAAGTCAATTTTGACCAAGTCTTGTTCAATCTACGCCAACTTTAGGTATTTTCATCGGTAGATAATAAACCAAGGCTATGAAACAATAATATTTAAAACAAAAAGCGACAGTTAAATTTGTGTAATCAACCGATGTTTCATAAATGGTACTATTGTCCCCGGTCTACCCTACTTTATCTTAACGATAATTAATTGCTCAAAAATATTTTGTTATATATTAAATTAGTAGGTGAATCCATGAGTAATTTGAAAATGACTACAAATATTTTCAGATATAAGAAGTTCTAGCTATACCTAATAATAGATAGATATAATAGTAATAATTTATTTACTCAACAGGCAACTAGATCCATTTACAAAAATACAATTCTAGATGTTGGTAAACCATTCAACTCATTTGTTACATGTACATTAGTACTTAAATTCAACTACCGATTTTATAATAAAATAAATAAATATATAAAAAGGTTTCTTACAGAAACTTGTACCTAAAACGTTTACATTAAATCTTACATAGGGATAAATCTTATATAAGATGTCTCATTATGGGGCTTTCGTCCGGCCCATCAGCAATAGCTTTCAGGAGGCTGTTACTACTGTCCCTCAATATTGTTACAACAGATACATTCTATTTCCGCAGTACAGTTGCCAAGCTGTCTACTCAGGCTTCGAGCAAACATTGCATAGGTAACAAAAAAAAAAAAAAAAATGTTATGGTTGTTTTGTTTCTGCTACACATTGCGTCTTTTTGGTCAGGTAGGCATCATCCCTGTGTGCCTATAGTTATAATAATGAATTTTTCCGACTAAAAGCACCCCAGACTGACCGTAATCTTGTAGCCTAAAATATCACGACAAAGAACATGCGTTTGGATTTGGTCGACAGTTAAAATTGGTTTCTCAATAGACACTAACGCCCACTTGCACAACAAATAACTAAATGCGTTTAGCGCTGAAAATATTTAAAACATCATTCTGACGATTCTCTCTGTTATCTTCAAAATATTTACCAGAAACAAAACACACATAGAGCACAACGAAGGCAGAAACAGAACGATGTTTTAAATTCATTTAGCGCTGAGCGTATTTAGAGAGATTTTCGTAAATACGCCTACTGGCTTTCTTTTTAGGGTTCCGTAGTCAACAAGGAACCCTTATACGTAGTTTCGCCATGTCCGTTTGTCCATCCGTCCGCAGCTTAGCTCAGACTCTCTTAGTACAGAAAGCTATAATTTAGCACGGTGATACATATAGGTAAATCACGCCGACAAAGAGGTAAAATAAAATCATGAAAAAAAATTATTTCGGGTTCCCCCTGTACACTGTCTATTCCATGGTGTGGGCCATTTAAAAATATTACGGGTGTCTAAAAACATTTTTAGATTCAGATATTCGTTTGCGTAAACAAAAGCTTTAAATTGCTAATTTTTGTTAGAGTCAAGTGTCCCCCTCCCCCAAAATGGTTGCTTTTGGATATGTGAAAAAATTCACGGCAGTTGTAAATTAAAAGGAAAACTATGACAGTTAAGTAGGCTTTACAAGTTTACAAGTAATAGTCGACCAACTTATAAAATGTACTTGGAAAAGTAAAAATTTTGTACAAATTACATTGAAAAATTACTTACTCAATGTTAAGTTTGTTTTTGGGCTATATTTATCCCAACTACGGAACCCTTCATTGTGCGTGGTCCGACACGCTCTTGGCCGGCTTTTATTTCGTAGTATTTTGTATAAAAAAAGTAGTGTATGTAGTATATCAGTTATTTGGTTTCCATAGTACAAGCTCTGCTTAGTTTGGGATCAGATGACCGTGTGTGAATGTCCCAGGATATTATTATTATTATATTATAATTAGTGTACAAGTGACGGCTTATGTCACTTTAGCATCTGACATTATTCCTTAATCGCCTTTTAAGGCACTAAAGGCAAGTCACAAGCATTCCTTGTATGGAACTAAACAGGTCTTCAGTAGTTCTATGAAGTCATTACAAGCAGAATTTTCTAAATACCTATAGGTACCCACTGAACTTGTGACAGTCGGGTATTCGAAATATCCTACAACACAAACTGTGAAATAGTGAATGTTCCAGTTTAATTTGTTTGCCATTTATGTCCTAAGTACTTCTATTTTTTTACGTGAAACATCTAATGAGGGCGCCAGACCGGCTATTGGCGTCGCGACACGACCAAGAGCTAACATCCAAAAAAAAATTAAATAAAGAATAATTTTTCTTTAAAAAAAAAAACGGTTTAGTTTGTTTTTTAATTATGCCGTGTTTATTTAATTTAATAAACCATCCTTTCATGAATATTTTTTATACAAAATAGTTTCGATATTCTGCCAGGCGTCCCGGGACGGTTCAATATTCTTTTTATTTTATTATACAGCAGAAGTACCAACGTAATTATAATAATCGATACTTATAAAGATGCCTAAGTTAAAGAATTTCATGAAACATTATGAAAAAAAAAATGTTATAAACTAGACCGCTTTCTAAATTCCTGAAATATCTTTCTTACTGCGAACCTACATCATTATGTTCAGAAATTCAGAATGAGTTTACAATATCTCTGTGAAAGAAAATTTAAATCTAAGTTTGGACGGATATTTAGAATGTTTTGTATATTTGTCAATGTCAACATTGACAAATATGCAAAACATTCTAAATATGATCCTGAAATGTCAGAATTTTTTGCATTTTAATGAAAGTTTTATTGACATTTATAAGTATGAATCACAAAGTCCCGTAGTAGGGAAAATACACACTAATATATTATTCAATTTAGTTCTCTACCTACTCACATAACACAAATAGCCAAAATGATATGTAATTTATATAAATTGTATTGTGTGCACACAATGACATTAAAATGCCTCTATTATGTCTATGATAGCGCATATATTTTGGCAAGCCCATGAAGTTCTTTTATTGCTAACACTTAGCTCGGAGTTAACTAATATAATACTCTATGGGTGTGGCGATGGGCTATCAAGTATCATATTTGTACACCTAGAATGAAATGTCAACAATTGCAACACTTTATGAGCTTGTGAAATGTCAAACGCGACATGAAAGGATCTAATAAATCACTTTCTGTGAGCGGTAAATCTTATAAATAGTTGAATATGAATACTTTATATTCTTAGTGTATGTAGCATGTTATAGTCTTTTGTCATTTTACAAAATTGTATAATGATTCGCTGTCTTTTCAGGAGTGTTAAGCAAACGTGTCTGACGCAGATAAAGATATCTCTGGCAGCTTTTCGGTAGTAATAAAAATCACTGCTCGGTTGGCTATTAATACCCGGTAATCGCTTATCGCGGCGGTTCGAGTGTTGTTCGCACCTTATCACTTAATCAAATTGGGAGCGCATCGATATCGCAGACGTATTTGATAGCACACCACTATTATCTTAATTGATTGTCTATTTTTTGACAAAACACCGGCTCGGATTTATCGTACGTATTTCTTTGATGTCGACCAAAATGAACTCATGATATCTGTGTGCCTTATATGAATGATATTTGGATTTTCCTTGGATTCAGTTGTGTAATTCCTTTTTTAACCGCTTTCAAAAAAAGGAGGAGGTTCTCAGTTCGTCGGAATCTTTTTTTTTATGTATGTTCTCCGATTACTCGAAGACGGCTGGACCAATTTGGAAAATATTTTTTTTGTTTGAAAGGGTATACTTTCTAGTCGGTCCCATTGTCATCAGTCACAGTCAGGATCTCATGATGGGATCCTGGAGAAATCGACGGAACTCTTCATATATTATAGGCACACCTATAGCGATTTGGGTATTATTTACAGTAACTCGTGCATTTGTTGTTGGAAAGCACCATTTGGTGAAGTGGAACTAAAGATGAAGATCACAGATGGCCACCGGAACTACTCAATAATTAGTATTTCAATGGTTGCGATTCGATTAGGTACCTACTTTAGTAATGGTTGCTAAGTAATTTATGCTCGTCACAATGCTTATGTTGATGTGGAGTTAGATACTTACCAGGAGAACTCCTCAACAATTATCGTCCCCGCATCAGGAAAAGAAATAATTTGTAAAAGACGATGAGCATTAGACATTAGGATATTGTAACTTCGATAAATTAAAATGTGACCCACTAAAAAGTGAAAAATAAAAACTTTTTCCAAAAAAACCAACCGACTTCCAAAAAAACCCACAAAGTGAAAAATAACTTTAATTTCGGAAGTCGGTGGCAAAAAAATAAAATACGATCTGTGTTTTACTTTTTTTTGTTCTGCGTTTTGTAGAATCAACATTAATTATATATGTTTTATCTTCCACAGATAAGTGCAATATGAACTGGTCGTCAACCACCGCGTCAAGTTGAGGCCTACAAAGAATGCAAAGAGTGAGCCCGACTGCTCTTTAGTTCGGGTTCAACATACACCAAGACAAGACTTTAGGAATGTTGATAGGGGAGTGGACTTATAGTGTGTGTGTATAAAAGCGATGCATGGTGTGTGAGGTCGGATCGGCCATGGACATGAGTGGAGAGGGCGCGGGGGCGGGGGCGAGCGCGCTGCAGCAGCGGTGGTACGAGAGCCGCGTCAACGGCAGTCCGGCGGCCGGCGATGTCAACGCCGACGCCAATGGCGACGGCTTCTTCCACTCCCCGTTGGAAGGCGGCCATCATAGCCGCGCCCGCTACTACCATCAACAGATGCACGCCCCCTACTCCGCCGCTGTCGGCTCGCACGGTAAGTGCTTATTACTGATCTATTCTACCTGTCATAGTTCAGTTTTGAATATAGA
Organism: Dicycla oo; assembly: GCA_948252095.1. NCBI lineage: Eukaryota > Metazoa > Arthropoda > Insecta > Lepidoptera > Noctuidae > Dicycla > Dicycla oo. The sequence goes on from OX411714.1 coordinate 24,273,796, forward strand.
GCTGTCAATGTTGTACCTATAGACAGTCCATTCTCAACAGTGATGTTGCTCACTGCCAGTGTGCAGTATTTAACACAGCAGGCTGGGTGATTGCTGTCGCTCCCAAGTTCACAGCACCCGTTTAATTGATAACACCGCCTAATCTCTAAATCACTCACATTACATACAATTTACGAACATTGGCTCTCAGAACTGGACGTCGTAACAATTAAGCACGTTAAGCGGACCTCTAATTCCGCGAGCGAAACTGTCAGAATTAAGCAAATTGCTCCCACAGACGGTAGACAGCTCGTCCATCCGACGTTATCGCACATCAGACGATATCTCTCCAAAACTCCACAATTAATTCAACGGATCCGACCAGTCAAAATCGCCATTCTGTAAGGTGACAGCTTAGGTAAACACGGTCTAAAATGGGCCCCACTCGTAAGGGAAATAAAAAATGAATCCATACTTTTTGTTTTTTCTTTTGAGGTTTAAATTTTATGGCGGCTATAAAGATTTTCGTGGGGACAGGTGGCTCTTCTTTATATTCCAACTACTCGGCCGATCGCGTACAAATGTTCGTTTATATCGTGGTGTTAGGGACTAGATTGGCATGCGGACGATATGGGGACGATTAGAATTTATTTAGCGGTCCGTCGGTAGTGATGCGACACTTAAGAAACTGTGTCACTTCTCGGAATCGGAACTGGGAATTGATTTCGTCGCGGTCACAGCAGTTATGTGTGTTAGTTTATGTGTGTCGGGGGCTCGCTGGACGCGGGCCGACCGCCCGCCATCCACTCGGGTTTGGTCCTGTTTGTAAACCCACTCTGTTATCGTGTTAGTGTCGAGGTCCGAAACGGCTTCTTGTCGCTCTGATTATATCTGAATCTGGTAAATTCGTCCGTCGACACACGGCGGCGTTTCGATTAGGTTACTTACATATAAAATTATGTGAAACATTGATTTCCGCCGCCAGATAAGTAAATTAAAAAATATTAAACGAATGTCGCTGCTCACTTCGGTTATCTTTCATATTAAAATAAACACGAGTTAGTCGAATGTTTATATATTTAAATTGCACATAAATAGTCGGTTTTGGAATGTTTCTCTTTGTAGAATCAGTGCTTCATCGCGGAGCGGGCCCATGGAGTTATAAAAACTGTATTTAACCGTGTCGAGGCGGACATAAACTTACTACGATGACAACTCGGATCGTTTTCACTTTGGTCACTAACTTTATTACCGAGTTTATGCCTCTCCGCGTCACCAGCACATCTCACATTATTATAGCTATTTTATTTACGAATTAAACTGCACGAACGTGTCTGAAGTGCGTTCAAATAAAACTGCTTGTAATAATTAAGTAGGTATCTAAGAACAAGAAGTTATCTAGAGAGAAGGAAAACAATTTATGTTAATTTGGGTGGAATTCGTTGGGACGTGGTGGTGAGCTAATGAAACGTTTTTTTAATGACAGCTCGGTTGCTATGGTGACGGGTGTGCGTCCCTGTAACGCGATATGGCCGCGCGTTTGACGCGCACTCCCAATTTATGGTTTAGTGAAGCGATTGATGACATAGTGGAAATTATTTATTCCACTGTGAGTTTCACTTTTATTGTTGTTTTTATTCGGTTTAACTTCTGAAATGTTACACCTATTGCGCGATACCTACTTAATGGAGGACGGTTTATATTTCATGTGATTTGTGGACAGACGATAAATGAAAATAAAAATGTCTGGTTCTCAGGCTCTTTTCTTTCTTAAATTGAATGGTTCAGACGTCAAGAGTTTTCAGACGCTTTTAACACATTTATATTTTTACCTGAATTTATTTTTGTTGTCCTATTTTCTTAATATTATAAAATCAAATCATAAAGTTATAATTGTGCATTGTATGTTATACGTACGTACTTTTAATCATGTTAAATTATTTATGTTAAGACAAAAACTTGTAATTACAACACTATAGGTAAATAGCTGAATACAAATTTTTACTTTGCTCAATAATTTTGCTCCAAGTCCCTTAACTACCTACCTACTACTGAAAACAAAGTAAGTAACAATATGAAAAGCAAGAAAACAAACAGACAAACAAAACAAGCACATTATTCAATCCACCGCTCTGTATCGACTCATCGCCAATTTCACACCTATTGAGCAATGACAAACATCAGGCCACTCGTAATCTCCAAGAAGATAACTAAAATACAGCCTTATCGTAGCCACGTAGAGTTTACATTCCAATGTCCTATTTCAATATAAAAAATAGTAATTGTTATGATACGTTGTTTTAAATTATTGGCTTGTGTGCACTTACGCAATTCCACATGTAGATAAGTGGATGGAAATTACTACTGAACTGACTTGTTATAGGCAACAAATTGTAGTTAGTTACGACGTGAAAAAAGATAACCTTCAATATCTATATTCGTTTCTATTCCTGTGTTACTTTTGCTACAAGGCTATGGACTGGAACGTTTATGCAAATGAAACCCATAAAAATCCCATGTAGTAGTAGGTCCTAACACTTACAGTTTCGCCTGGCTGAATAACGTGGTTGGGTAAAAATGTACCTACAGTAAAACATGAGCAAACAAGTAGCCGGCCGGCATGGGGCGGCAGGACCGAACGCCAGACGTTCGTTTGTTTTTTATTATTCCTTTAACACAAGTTTACATCACTAGACGGGAGAAAATGAGATTTTTTCAATTACTGCGTTCTGTTGGTTACCTAAATAAATGAATGTAGTAACGAGTGTGTCAGCGTCTGTCGTCTGACTGCCTCATTCACAACCCACACCAACCTTTCAATTGATTAAACATTCTTTTTTCAAATGCGAGTTGCCTACTCAGCTCGACAGATGTGTCATTTTTCAGTGACTTCACTCTTACATAGAAGTACTACAAATCCTTATTATGGCATGTAATTGTGCGAAACATGGCATAATTAAAAATAATTGAATGTCTGCGACATAAAAAAATAAAACATGAACAATTCCCACTAAAATGATGAGCCCACCTTTGTGTAGCTTTAGAGCGCTCCCGTATAATGACTGCTGTTGTTTCCCCGTCTCCTCAGTACATTTTCATTTACATACACTAGTAACGTACACACATTTGGCGAATGCAGCGTTTGTCACCACGGGGGCGCTGTGTGCGTGCGCGGTGCGTGTGTGCGTGCGCTGCGCCCCGCAGATTGGCGCAATTAGCGCGCGGGGGTGGGGCCTGCGCCCGCGCACGCCGCGACATCTCCTCCCAGACGCACACTGCTGCGTTACCCGTAATCATGCCACAAAATAATGTTGCCATCAACGGTTAATTATTTCCCCCCGTACTTTGCAACCAGAGCCATGGTTGGCGACATGCATAGTTAAACCGCATGAATTAAATATTTGCTAGAAAAAACAACGGAGTTGAGAACCACACAGGCGTCTAAATTAGCACTTCTTTGCATTCTTTTTAATATAAAATGTTTGTTTACCTATTATGCCATTAGCCTTGATAGTTGAACTATGTAGACTTGTCCTGAAACTATTTTAGTTGTTTGAACTTTCTTTTAAATCTAAAAATTATTTTAATTTATACAGCGTTTTAATTCAAAAACGTGTTCAAAAGTTTGCTGATTTATGTTAGGTATTAATACAAATACATCGATATAGGATTGTAGAAAGTGTCAAAATAAAACTGATAGCTATCAAAATTTTCTTAGGATAGGTTTTTTGCTTGCTGGAAATCATTTGGGTATGTTAAATAATTCTGCATTTAGAAACTTAAAAAGAAAGCCATTAGTATTAGAAAATATTTTATTGCTGGATTATGATCGATAATGCCTGAATATTTTTACATTAATAAATATTACAATTATTTAAATCTATCTATACTGGTTGTAAGTGTAATCACCGTCATCTTCTTAAAGGGGTCATTGTACTTATCATTATGAACAACTTTTATTATGGGACTCAACCTCGCGAAAAAAAATCTGCTGTTCCCTACATTTTAATGAATTATGCGAACATAAATGCACTTACCAGCTGACTTTTTTTTCGCGATCCCATAATAAAAGTTGTTCATAATGATGTACAATAATTCCTTTAGAGGATAACGGTGCTTAAAATTACATCCTGTATCTACATATTCTAAACTAATAATAAAGCTGCAGAGTGTGTTTGTCTGTTTGTATGTTTGAACGCGTTAATCTCTGGAACTACTAGTTGCATTTAAAAATTCATTTTGCATTTGATAGCCCAATTTTGCGGAACGCTATGACCGTTAAGAGCTGAGCAAAAATAAAAAAGTCATAAACTAACGGGGGCACAGCTGTAGGATACATTTTATGTTATTACAAATTTACACGTACGAAGTCGCGAGCAGAGGCTAGTAGTGGGACTGTGGCGGCATCTACAACGCCACATGCAAACTACGCATCAGAGATCTGACATCACACAAGTCCTGCATCGCGCAAGCAGAGTTTACCGCGTGACTGGTATAAATAAATACGACATCCCGACATCAATCGTTATTGACCGGTTAAGTAGTCACGGCCTCTCTAAACCAACTACAAGATGCCATTTAAAAAAAAAAGACATCAATCGTCGGGCAGTAGCCCACCAGACACAACACCCGTCTGGTCGGAGGATCCTCCCTTTTCTATAGAGGATGAGTGAACTTTACACCCTGTTCCTCATACCTCTATAGGACAGGCCTTGTGGCCTAATGGGCCTTATAAAGAGAAATATTTTTAATACTTTTATAAATATTTCTCATAAGACCTTTTGTTCACGATAGTACTTCTCCCTATATTCAGGGCTACCACATAATCGATACGCGGCGGACAGTCGACAACGATCGGCAGAGAATGGAATAGGCATCAGTTGGGGAACATAGCCGATGTAAAAATAGACACAGCTTAGACTTGCGCTTATATCCTGCTATTCGTAGGTTACAATAAATGTGGACATATTTTCTAGATAGAGTTGGAGTTTATTCTTCAATTGCTTTGTACTCACTACAAAAAGTATTTCGTTTTTTTTTTTCATCAAAAATCTATCTGCTCTTGTAGCTATGCTTGTAAATACCTAATATTGCTCTAATGTCAGAAGCCGCCTAGCTTAAAATTATGAACAGTTCTGTAGATGCCTATTTTCAGACCTGACAGATTGTGGGTTTTTAGGGCTACCTAAAATGGAATAAATGGAGCCCTTATTACTTCGTTGTCCGTCTGTCAGTCTGTCAAGACCCTTTTTCTCAGGAATTAAAAAATTAGTATCAAATACGAAGGTAATCAATCTTCCAAGTCAACACAATAAAAAATACGGCCATTGATACGACATATTTGGATACTCGCTAATAAATCAAAACCTTTAAGGTACTTGAATGAATATTTAGCAGAAAAATAAAAACCGTTGTCTCATTCTCAGATGTATTTGTTACCTATATACTTTAGTTAATTTAATAAGTTTAGCTAGCTATTAATTGTTACCTTAATTTGTATGGTTCTGTTTATGTTTATTTTATTGCTAAATATTTAACACTACTTAGCAGTATCTTTTATAATGTTATAGTCTATTACTGTGTAAACAAATTAGTACGCCTTGCAAGGCAGGGCATAGTGATAGAATATTTTATTTTTATTTTATAACATCATGTACCTCAATTATACCTATGTGTCACAAATAAATAAGTTTGAATTTAAACTTCCCTTGGACCTAGAATCATAAAATTTGGCAGGACCTAAGGTCTCACAGCGGAAAAAGTCCGAAAGTCGTTAATTTGTAGTTTTATCACATATTTTGTTTTGCGATTACAAATTTACATTTGCAGTTGGAGAAGTGACTGTGACGTACCTATATTGATGTATGAGAGAACATTATATTCAGCCACAATGTTAAGTTTATTTTGGGATAAATTCATTCCAACTACGGAACCCTTCATTGGTCCGACACGCTCTTGGCCGGTTTTTTTTGAGAACGTCTATGTCTTTTTCTGCCTAGCCTTTTGCCAACTATGTTGGGGTCGGCTTCCAGTCTAACCGCATGCAGCTGAATACCAGTATTTTACATGGAGCGACTGCCTATCTGACCTCCACAACCTAGTAACTGGGTAGGTAATACGATAACCCTTTGGTAAAACTGGTTGTCAGACTTTCGGGCTGCTGACGACCCGTAAAGACTGTAAAAGTTTCACGAATAACAGCCAAGACCAACGGCTTAACGTGCTTTCCCAGGCACGGACGAGTCTCGGTACGTAAAAATGGTCAACCATCGACGGACCAACCCCGGCAAGCGTAGCTTAAACTGATGGATCGACCCGTGCGGCTGTTATTACTAAGGAAAATACTAATTTAGGTGATTGTATAAGGAAAATAGTACCTACTACTAACTCTAGTTTCCCAAAAAAAAAAAAAACAAAAACAAAAATAATTAGTTATATAGTTTTTCAACATGACTGTACGTAACTACTTATTGCAGCGAGGTTACCACATTGTTTGAAACGCACCGCTGAATTTAACCAAAAATATTCTAAGAGTTCAGATATAAAGATAATAATAACTAAAGAAAAATCGAAAGTAGACGTACCCTGCGCAGAAGCACTTCACCATTAATTAAGTCAAACTGTCCGTTATACTGGCCACTTAAATTATTAGCCGTCACAATACATTTAACGGCAGCCATCTTGAGTTACGTTTGAATTAAGAAGCGTGGCGCAATCTCAACTATGTGCAAGGCAAATAGGCAGTCATTCTCTGATGAGGATACTAAGTATCTACACAATAAATGTTATCATAATTTTTACGTCAAGAAAGCTATTTATGTCTAATTATCATTTCTTTCAACCACAAAAATTCACTAAAATTTAAAGGGTTAAAGAAACAAAAACCATTTTCCGCCAGAAGAGTTGATATTTTGTTAGGTTGTAGGCTGAAACCATACCCAGTCATAATGTGATGTCTAATACCTAAAATAAATAAAATTCTTTTTATTTACCTCTACCTAAAGCTCTTAACATACAACAAAAGTAACACATAAACGGCTTAATTACAAGGGTCAATTATTAAATACTCTGACTCCTAAACTAGGTGTAAGTTCCTGTGACTTAGAAGACCTACAATGTAAATAATATATGTGCCAAATCATAAAGAATAACTAACATGAAAATATTTTTAACAATCATGAACAAATGAGAATGCCTTTGTTTGGTGAGAACGAAATTGATTAAAATTTTCCTTAACGAAATTGAAATTAAAAAAGTATCGACACGTGGTCAAAGAACACAGTTTTTACTGAGAAGCAAGCCGGTGGTTTTTCTATAAGCATTGATAAACCCGTACTTAAGTGTACGGCCTGAGTGCACGCTCGACTCGAGCGTCCGGCGGGGCGGGGCGTGCGACGTTCGTGTTAAACACATGCAAACACTCGCGAGTGTCCTGCAGTGCTATTCTGTACAAATCTTACCGTGAAAACTTAGGTGAGGTGAGCGTGAAGTGAGCGGTCAATAGTGTCAATCCCTAGCATTACCTACGTGGAATGACAGCTCCCTTCAAGCTCACTTCACCTACGTTGTCACGGTGAGACTTTTACAGAATAGACCAGCTGAGTGACGGCAGAGCGGCGCTCGGTGAACTTGCACGCAACGCTGAACGCCCCGCTGGACGCTTTTTCACTCGGGTCGTACACTAAGTACCAACCTACGGGAAAAAGAGAGGTGAACAAAAACTACTTATACTGTAGAGTTACTTTGGTCTATTGGAGACCATACTGATATGGAATCAATGTGTTTAGTTTTTTGTTCTATTGTGCATATTAGTTAATGTTACTTAGTAGTGTTTTTAAGAAAGAAAATGCATTTAGGAACCTAACCTAGGTGTAAAAACTAAGAAGGCACCTTTGATCATGAATGAGGTTACTTCTGTACCAGTTATTCAATAGATAAGTGAGAGACTACTAAACAAGTAACACGCTGTCCCTATCATATATCAGCTAAGGGTAGTTAGTCCCTTAGCTAAGATAATTATGATAGCACGTTACTGGTTTCTGTTTGGTTTATTCGGTGGCTTAGTAGTCGAAGTCACAGAAATATCATAACTCATGATGTACAGTCAAGTAGGTAAAGTGTAAAGTTCTGCTATAATTGTTAGTGTGATTACCCCTTTAACCATAAAAAGCATGATGTAGCTTATATGGGTAAACAGTAAAATACTGACTGTTTAACACATAATTTTCTTATCTCTTTCTCATTTAATCCAACTTTCACGATTCAGTTTAAGTCACCAAATGAGTTTTCCTTCTCAATAATGTAAGTACATTTCTCAACCCTCAAATCGTAACATATTGAAAACTTAAACAAACAAAGTATTAAACCAACAAACAAAACAGTAACAATGAAACAACAACGCTTACAAATATCGATTGTTGGCTACTAACAAACAACTAGAAAACACCGTTTTATTGACGTTCGCCGAGTTAAAAGTTTGGCGTGCTTCCATAGCATCGATCGAGCGGGAAACAGTTGACCTAATTACTTAAGTTTTTAAATTACCACACATTTGTTCTTTGTCTAGAACTTTAGTTCTTAATGCTCGTTTTATTTTAAGCATTGTTGTTCGTAAAACAAATAGTGCACTTGGTGGAGTTTTGTAATGTGTTACGAAATTGCTAGAGGAAAAATTGTAGTGGGGGTTTGAAATTATGCTTTGGAGTTATAATAGGCTACATTATTGGGTAGTAACTTAGACTTTTAATACTTTTTTAGGGTTCCGTACCTCAAAAGGAGTAAACGAAACCCTTATAGGATCACTCGTGTGTCTGTCTGTCTGTCCGTCTGTTACAGTCAATTTGCTCCGAATCTAATGGACTGATTAAGTTGAAATTTGGTGCACTTATGAATTTCTGTGACCCGAACACGAACGTATAACATAAATAAATAAATTTTGAATATAGGGGTCTGGCAAATAAGAAAATTAAAAAAAAAATGCAAACTGTACCGTGTGACATATCAAATGAAAAGGCTTACTGTAAGGGTCTCAAATATAATTTTTTATAATATTTTTTTTTTAAAGTTATCTAAGAAAATAGACGAAAAATGACCGTTCCCCCTTATCTCCGAAACTACTGAGCCAAAAATTTTGAAAAAAATAAATACAGAAAATACTTCTATGTCTATAGATTACAGGAAAACTTATAAGAACTCTGTGCTCATAAAATAACATGGTAAATCTCTCAATATTTTACGTACAAACTTACATTTGCAGTTGGAATGTATGGTAGAACATGTTTTTCAACTACAATGTTAAGTTTGTTCTTGGGATAAATTCATCCCAACTACGTAACCCTTCATTGTCCGTGGTCCGAAACGAACTTGGCCGTTTTTTCTATTTAGCTAGGCAGAAAATGCAGTGGTCATTCATGATTCTTAGCTACATACTTCTTTTGCTTCGAAAGATAATTCATTAGCATATAAATTCGGTAATTCTAAAGCTATAGTACAAAAGCAATTTAATCACAAATCAAAGTAACTAGAAGACGTCTAGCTAACCAATAAACATTATTTTAATTTGTACTTAGCAACCGAACTAATTTACATATAAAGGAGACGGGTCAGTTTGAGAACCATTGGCTCCATTTGATTACCTCTAGCTTACCATTCAAATTTTCTAATCTAAGCTAATTAATATTTAAATGTGCTTACGTCATGACAATGTATTTAATACAATGGGCAACAGAGTTCCCAGCGTATTTTTTTTCCTAATCGGTCATTATTAGGCCCCGTATAAAAAATAATGCCGGTACAGCTCGCTCGAATGCACCCGACGCCGTTCACCAAAGAACTTAATGTATTCATTTTGCTTTTATATCTTTCGCGTGATTAACTTTGATTGATTGCATCCAAATATTGATATTTGATATTAAATTCTGACGACCGGCCCGCGACAGAGACGGAAATACACAGTGACACGGGACGAAAAAGGACAGCACGCATTTTCCGTGTCGTTCGCATGCTAATGAATAATAATCGCGTACCTATGGGACATGTTAGGAAGTGTTTTTCTGAAGCGGCAAAAAAATTCCCTGTGATGAAAATGAAATCTGCCGCTTGAAATTAAAAGTACTTGCATTTTTTGTAAATTGTGTATTGCTATAAAACTTAATGTTTTTTTAGCTTTACGTTTTTTTTTATCCACGAATGAAGTTATTATCAGCTTGACGTTTAATGTGCGCGTGCACATAAAATTATGTTAGCGCTAAGTTCTCTACGCTTATATCTAAATGTCATATTCACCAGCTCATCAAGTTGCGATACACTGGGCTTGTGGCAAAAAGTGAACATTGGCCATACAAAGTTGCATTGAGAAAAACGATTTCCTAAAGTGATCCTTTTTTCGATTTGATGTTTGTTTCATTACTGCATGTCTTAGGTATAAAAGCTGTTTAATTACGTGGTATGTCCAAGTTAGAGGCTGGCAGGGTATGTTTCCGGTCGATTGCCGCGCTGAAGGTGATGCGCGCCGAGCTTGATGGATGAAGCCAGCGCAGGCGCAGGCATGCGGCTCAGCCACATGAATTCGTGTACACAAATGCCAACTTTATTTTTCTGTCCATAACGATACACTTCTGGCTTATCACTCTCTTATATCAAGTGAATAAGGTTGTGAATCGACTATAGCTAGTTTTAGAGAACTTTGAACTCCTAACTAGTTTAGATGAGTCGGTGGTTTTGTCACGATTTGTCATACATCGATATGCGGTTACGGACGTCCCTAGGAATAGTTACAGCTCAAAATTTAAGCAGAAGTTATGACGAAAATGTCGTGGGAACGCCAAAGAACTGTGGCTGTACTCTTTTTAATTGATTGGGCTCGAATGTCCGACTAATGGCGATCGTGCCACAACAAAATAACTTGTTAACAGAGCGACCACAATAAACTGAAACTTAATTATTAATTCACGATTTATATATACTGTGTTTTATAGACAGTGTATCTAACAATAAAAGATAAGAGGATCGTTAGTTAAACTGATGAGATAACAAATATAAGTAAAGTATAAAGCAGTTACCTCAGGAGCTCGATGTTTTTCTGTTCTCAAATGTTACGAACACAGTTAGCGGTGTGTCCGCTCTTGCTTTTTTGTTTTGGGTGAAGAGAATTACAAGTGTATCAGGTTCGCAACCGAGTATAAATAGTAAGCGGTTGGTAGACTGTCATTAAACTTTACATTAACCTTCGGAAAAAATATAGATACATAAGATACTGCTGATCAATTTGGTTCACTTAGTTTACTGTTGTTCCTTTAACAATCTAGGATCGTTTTCTTTTTATACCAATCAAAGTCGTAATCTAAATTCCTGTGTAGAAAATTTGTAGTTAATAATTAGAGCATTGGCGTGGGTTGTACACCTTAAAAAACTGTTGTAGTGTAAATTGCCGAGAATTTTAGATTTATATTTTCATTAACGTCGTACGTTTTTTTTTTACTTTATAAAACATTTAGGGCGCGGGGCGTGAGCGTCGCGGCGCCGTTCAGTGGAAGCCTATTTTCGCAGCACATTACCGAGGATGAATGATTTCCTGGCCAGCCATGATTAATGCCCCACTGTTCTGTACTGGCTACCAAGGGCCAGCGACATAGACTCATTACCGCAACGCCGCTAAAGAATGGACACTCCTTTGTGCAAGGAAAGTGTGGCATTTGTCTTTCTTTGTTACGTTTGAATGTAGATAACCATCGCCTTGGATACCCGAGCTTTATTAACAGATTTTAATCTGCTACTGAAAGTCAGTACATTGATTACAACTATCATGTTGATGACATCATGAATCTATTTCTATCAAAATAATGTTGATAATATAAATAATAACGTTTAATTAAAAGAAACAGTGTTTTTAATCTTGTAATTTTATAATGTAGTCGTAATGACGCGTCTGAATTATTCGGTCGTTAATCTTTGTCGGGACGCAAGCACCGGTCGCTTACCACAGATTCTTAACAACAGAGGGTTACATTCTAATGGAGTTAAGACACAGTTTAAAATGTATTTATGTTCTGGAATAAATTACCTTCTTTATTGATTGGGCTGCAAAAAAATATAAGTTTTACTTGAAGCGTTTTATTAATTTTCCCAGTGAGTGAGTGCACTTAATTGTAAATCTATTGGTTATGCTCGATAATTAAATAAAAGCATCATTTATTTATGTGTGAGGAAGCGAATGTTTTTCATTAGTTTATAGCTCATTACATATGTATTCACAATTAATGAATGTTGGTATACTTATTGTAATTTAATTAATTGAAGCGGTTAACTTAATTAATAGGTAGCGGCTGTAGTGTTGACTTTTAGTAGAGTGGCAGTGAAATCTTGCCATATTAACGATTGTGTCTCTCTCCTGGTCATCATCATTGGCCTAGTCTGTTCCCAACTATGTTGGGGTCGACTTCCAGTCTAACTGGATGCAGCTGAATACCAGTATTTTATATGGGGTGACTACCTGTCTGACCTCCACAACCCAGTTACTGGGTAATACGGAACCCCTTGGTAAGACTGGTTGTCAATGGAGACAAAAAAAAAACAAACGACTTCCAAAAAAAAACGCTACGAAGTGAAAAATAACTTTAATTTCTAATTTTTAACTTTGTAGTGTATTTTGAAAATCGGTGGTATTTTTTTTTTTTGTAAAAATGTTTTTATTTTCCCTTTTTAGGTGTGGTAACTCAAAAAATACGCAAGCAAAGTTAATTCATTTTACATGGGCCTGACATTGAGCGAATAAAACCAGATGTTTTTTAAATCGGACTACGCTGTAAAAAGCTATGCGTGGTCAAACATAAAAAAAAATCCGTGTTGACTTGAGAACCTCCTCCATTTTTGCGTTGGTTAAAAAACAGCTCTACTAGGTACTTAATTCTTCACATGACACAGGCTCATTTTCACCACACATCATTAAGCGCGTTTAACGCTAAACGAGTTTAAAACATCATTCTGTTTGTGTCATCTTCAAAGGATTGAAAAAAACAGAGCGATGTTTTAAACTCGTTTAGCGTTAAACGCGTTTAGTGATGTGTGCTGAAAATGAGCCTTAAATGACTATATCTATTAAATATAGTACCTTTAACTAAAATAGAAGTCAAAATCCAAGTGTAAGTTAAGTGGTAGTGATAAGTTGACCCTTTACTGTTGCTCTACTGTATCCACCAGCTAGTTACACTGTGGTCATCAAACCATTGACCCCAGCCATACGGCACCTGACAAGCCAACAATTCGCCAAGTCTGTGTACTCTGGTAATAAGAGCACAGTTTGCGGGTGCGCGCGCGCAATAACCGTCATCAGAGAGCGGCGCGGCCGCAGGTGTGCTTTTACGTGCCGTGGCGACTTGTTCACTTGTTAGTGTTGTTGTATAGACGAGATTTTGCACATTTTTGTTAGAATCTTTAAAGAGGAGGGAAGTATATAATAGTGCTTGAGTAGGAACATTGTGGTTTCTGATTGAGCACATGGCAAAATAGCTACTACTTAGAACCCTAAATCACGGAAGGAAAGCAAAATCCTGAATGGTCGTAATACAATTGATATTGGGTGTCAATTTTTAGTATTTCAGACGCGGTTACTGCTTATAGGACATAGTTAGTAGTTTGAAGATCTCCAAGGACCAGTAATCTAAAAAGCATAATATTTTCTGGGTGCAATATGACATGCCTAATTGAAGATGATTAAAACGTGTTCAGAGCAGTGCACTTCTCAAATCAAACTAAAACCCTCCACGCACATATTACCTAATTCACAGAACTATGACCTACTTATAGGTACTAATATTGGTGACGTCAGCAACCTACGTATAACGGACCACGAATGAATATTGTCTATAAGCAACTATGGCCAGTATTCGTGACTTGTAGAGGCTATATATTGATCACAGTCTACGGCCGATCGCGGCGATCTGTCATCGGAATAACATTGATTAAAATGTCCACTAAGTAAGTAATAATGTAGCTGTTGATTTATTATATTTGATTGCAATGTAACGCCAAAGTTGTCTATGGCGCGTTGATGATAATAAATTTGTGTTTCGAATTTTGAAGACTTTGAGATCAGTTTCTAAAGTTTCGGGAGTGAACTAACACTGTGTTATAATGAGAGTTTCTCTGAGTCATGGTATTTTGTGTATTGTATACTAGTTATTAATAACATTGCTCTCAGTGGATTAAAAGTTATCTGCATGATCAATTTGTGTCGCGAAAAAGGAAGAATATAGCAATGTTTTAAAATTCATGATCGATTTACCTAGGCTCGTCGCCTGCAGAATTTTTTTTTGTTTTTGAAAACTTTAAATTATTTTTTTTTATTTGAGATGGGTTTGCTCTTGACTCTAGTCTAGGTCAGAGGTGACAGAGACAAAAACGACGATGGAGTGAGCTTACCCAGAAGAAGTCTGTTCACTCTCACTTTGAAGAGATTAGGGTTGTATGCGCTCGGAAACACAGACGCAGGTAGTGAGTTCCACTCTTTTGCTGTACGCATTATATAAGACATTTGGAAACGCTTAGTGTGAATTGGTGGAATAACCACTAGGTAGGGATGGTAACTGGCAGTGCGTCTAGATGTCCGATGGTAGAAGGGGGCCAGTGGAATCAGGTCGCGGAGTTCTTGGGCACACTCACCGAAGTACAATCTGTAGAAGACCAACAAGCAGGCAACCTTGCGGCGATGAGCCAAACTGTGAAGCTTAGCATCCACCAGTTCTACGTCGCCAATGAGCCTCTTAGCTCTGCGTTCCACCGAGTTTAGCGCGACTAGTTGGTACTTACCTGACTCATCCCAAAGGTGGCTGCAATACTCCGTACAGGATCGGACTTGCGCTTTGTAAAGGGTTAAAAGCTGTCCAGGCGTAAAGTATCGCTTCACTCTATTTAGGATGGCCAGCTTCTTGGCCGCTGTTTGGGCTTTGTACTCGATAGTGGCGCCGAAGTTGAGACCAGATGTCAACTCCATGCCTTCCTAGGCAGTTCTCAAGCCAATCAGTTACAGGAACAGATGTACCCCGAAAAGTAGAAGTTTGGGCGAAACGACTTCTTTTAGCTGTAAAAAGACACGCCTGTATTTAAGAGACAAGATTATCATCACCCCAAGTTAAAAGCTAACCAAAAGGTACACCCCAAGTCAAATTAAAAGTATTAAATCAAAGTCACATTAAAAGAAGTCTGACATTTAAAACACTTGACCTGAAAGTCAAGGATCAGGCAAGGTGTCTTTACCCTGTCTTGTCCAAGTCTAAAGACAAATTATTTAAATCTAGCCAAACAAGAGGTGCTGACAGCTCCTAGCAGAAATATTAATCAACACAATACACATTATAAAGTCTACGCCCTGCGGGTTTTAGTTTTGATTGCAGTCCCATAATCCCCTCTACTTTGCTCGTAAAGTATTCAGAAGGTTACAACTTTTTACTAAATTTTATTTGCAGAACATTTTTCTAGTATTATGAAGTGGCATTTAGTCATAATTAAGTAAGGTCATAATAAGTAAATTATTGTGTTGATGACTAAAATCATAAACAGTAACAGCTTGGTCATGAATGATACAAATGGTCGTTTGAACATATCTAGTAGGATTAAGTTATAGCTCGTTGACGACCTGCGAACGAGTTCCAGTGTCCACAGGGGCGGACTGCAAACGTCGATAAATTAAATTAATACAGAAAGATATTGACTCATTAATACTCTAGCCAGTAAATTAAGAACTGTTTTAACGTTTTCTTTCCAATGATCAAAGTGTTAACCCGATCGCGTGTTAGAAATACCTTTTTACATACAGCTGATTCTAATATTATTCTATTGCAATTTATAGCTCTATAATTATTTTAGAAATTTATTATTTGCTGTGCGGTTTTAATATAAAAGTTCAGGCGTAATTTAAAATGTTAAATAAAATATAAAAAGTTTTATAAAACGTATCGTTAAAGATCTAATATCGTTATTGAACTATGGCTGTCTGGAAGTGCACCTCTGGGTTCAAAGAGGTTATAATAACTTATCACTGAATAATTAGTTTTTTGGTTTATTATTTTTCTAGGTAGCTTTATGTTTCATAAATTGCATTTTTTCCGAGATATACCTAGTCATAGATATAGAATCGTTGTGCAATATGCCTTCTAACAGTAGAACTTTACGAATAAATGATGGAATATCGATATCTTACTGACGTTAGGTGCGTGCCTGTATGTTGTGGACTCGTATTTTTCTCCCGATACCGTAATGCGCAAGTCACGAACTGTTATGTAAGCATGCTGCTGGCCGGCGCGGGCGCCGTCATTATAGGCATTATTACAGGAACACTCGGCCTCTCGCCCGCCATTGTCAAGATTGTGGGGTCAGACAGACCCCGGACGATGTTAGCCAACTTGTAATTTCGCAATTCCTATAACCCAATAAATCGAAGCTTGTAAAACAATTTGTTCGTGTTCGCTGATGAAAACTCAAGCTGTTACTTCTTAGATCACGCTCCATGATAGGCTTCGTGACTCGTACACGGTTATTAATTATGAAAATGATTATGACGACTCATATTGTTCCCATGTCGTGCTTGTGGTACGTTATTGTCATTATTTACTATATTATATGCGAGTTATGTGGCTTATTTGTGCAGTTATGTTGGTAACTTCATTTATTTCATACGTGTTTTAGGATGATCTCTGTGTTTATTTTCCTGTTTCATTGAGGAAACATGAGTTTGATACACGATTTTTATTTTTATCATTGTGTATTTTTCTCCTTACTTACTTGTATTTGTCAAGAATAATATATTTTGCAACGCCCTAAAGTTTCATTTTTAACAATCACATGTCTGGTTTTTGTCCGTTCACTTCGACATATTTGTTTTAATGTATAATATTGTTTCTAAAACCTAATCTAATCAGTTCTTACCACTGTTCTGATCTGATTTACGTACAAGTGTATCATAGTTGCGTAGGAGTCGATATTGCTAGCGTCAATTGTTATCACAAAGACGTCGAAGGGCGTTTATTATTAGAAGACAGATGTACGGTGATCTGCGCGTCAGTAGTAACACTTGAAGTACTAAAACGGCCCGTACTGCGACGAGGTAAAGGCGCTGTCACTGTTACCATGGACATGCGATCGACTGTACTCCTAAGCCTTATAAATGTGCCCTTGCGTTTGCGCAAACCAAAGCATGTGTTTAGATAGTATAGGTACCGAATGCCAATAGATTTAGACGCTCTTGAGATATGCTATCATTTTGTTAAGACGTGGATTATCAGCTAAATGTTTTGAATTGCGTTAGCATTTTGCACAGATTCTTGTTAAGTTGACATATCGCACACCTAGATAAATGGTGGCACAACTCAAAATACATACTTATTTTTTCAGGAACAGCGAAAAACGTTTTACTCGTTTTCTATTTCTTTGACAGTTGGCGTGGTTGGTTAAGATACCGCCTATCATGTCGCAGGTCGTGGGTTCGATTCCCATCCAGGACCAACATTTGTGTGCATGAACATATCTGTTTGTCCTGAGTCTGGGTATAATTATCTATATAAGTATGTATTTACAAAAAAAAAAAAAGTAGTATATGTAGTATATCAGTTATCTGGTTTCCATAGTACAAGCTCTGCTTAGTTTGGGATCAGATGACCGTGTGTGAAATGTCCCAGGATATTATTATATATATATATTATTATTATTATTTGACCGATTTAAAATGTTGTTGTATGATGTTGTATTTTATTAATGGAGATTTGTACCCAGGTGTCTTTGGAGTCATGTAGTTTCCGACTCAGATTCCGCTAATCGCAATAACTCGATTTTGGATTATTATGTACATACCAGCCTTTATCTAGGTATGCAATACGTTAAATCTAAACTATCAAGCTGTAGAGTTTGGTTGTTAGAACGCGCTAATCTCTGGAACTACCTGTCAGATTAGAAAAGTTATTTTTGCATCACGCTAGGACCCTTAGGAGCCGAGCAAAAATAAATAAAGATAAAACGATAAGCGAAAACGAAATAAATAATAGCGCGATCAGGCGACGCGATGCGACGACGGAGTGGGTCGGGGGGAACAAGACACTTCACACAGACAAAGTCACGGGCAAAAGCTAGTGAATACATATAGGTAGGTACTTACACGTCTAACTAATAACAGAGCGACAATTCCTGTATTTCTAAGAACATTCGCATTATAATCTCAGCCTTAGGCTTACATCTATAAACGTTACTTAGCACGTACTTTGGCTAAGGGTTATTTCTGTCACTGTCGTACAATCGTCAAACTACAAGTGCAAGATAGAGACGGGGACATGCTTAAGCCAAAGCACTTACTAAGTAACGTTTATAGATCTTGGCCTTAGTTTGTCAAAAATCCTCTAATTTACCTAAATATTAGTATGTTTTGACATTGATGGTGTGGCGGCATCTATATCGCCACATGCGAACTACGCGTCAAACTGACGTCACGCAAAATCCTGCATCGCGCAAGCAGAGTTTACCGCGCTTCTAGCGTACATATATTGGGTGACTGGTAATTATTAGTGACCGATATTTAAACACATGATTGTAGTCATGATAACAAACAACTTTTACTATGGACCAAACCTAAAATCGCAAAAATAATCAGCTGCTTCCTACATTTTGACGAGTTATACGAGCATGAATGTATGGGACTGCTGATTTTATTTTCGCGAATTCAGGTACACACACAGTAAAAGTTATTTGTTATGAGGACAATCATGTGTTTAAGTATCCGCCACTAATTACCAGTCACCATATGTACAATGTCCCGACATCAATCGTCGGGCAGTAGCCCACCAGACACAACACCCGTCTGGTCGGAGGATCCTCCCTTTTCTATGGAGGATGAGTGAACTTTACACTCTGTTTCTCATACCTCTCTGGATTGCGACTTGAATTTAAACGGAGTTTAATTACGAGAATTGGCCTTCTGGATGTTAGATTTTGAACGCTCTTAGGCTTAAATAATCATGACATACTTTCAAACTTGATCCCTGACTTATGCTCTGTTCCTATAAACAAAAACGACTCGTTTTGCTTACCAATGGTAGCATTTTTAGGGTTCCGTACCTCAAAAGGAATAAACAGTACCCTTATAGGACCACTCGTGTGTCCGAATATAATGGACAGGTTGAAATTTAGTACACGTATGAATTTTTGTAACCCAAACACGGACGTGTAATGTAAATAAATGAATTTTGAATATAGAGCCAATTTTGGGGGCAAACAAGAAAATTAAAAAAAAGTTTTGCAAACTGTACTGTGTTACATATCAAATGAAAGGGCTTACTGGAGGGTCTCAAATATATATTTATTATAATTACAAAATACAGAAAATAGTTCTTTACCTATAAATTACAGAAAAACTTATAAGAAGCCTATGGTCTTAAAATACCACGGTAACCCTCTTAATATTGTGCGTACAAACTCACATTTGTAGTTGGAACGTATGGGAGAACATGTTTCTCAACTACAATGTTAAGTTTGTTCTTAGAATAAATTCATCCCAATTACGGAACCCTTCATTGTGCGTGGTCCGACACGCACTTGGCCGGTTTTTTATTGCAAAACTGGGCTTATAAATAGATTCGTAAGCTAATTTTACCGTCATAGATACTTCCATATGAGAGGGTCCACTCTGCAAAGTTAAGAGGACTTTGCTTCATTATTGGTAAAGATACAAGAGTCTTAACTTTAACTAATAACGGTCCGTAAATTATAGGAATCGGACATAAATAACTTCACAGGTGGCCACCGGCCATTTATTTTTTACATAATAAGTTCTACTGAAATCATCAACTTTTGTGCTTTGTGATTAACGTGATTATGTAAAATGTTTTGATATCGTTGACATGATTAGTCACCAAGTTCAACAGTGACTATTTAAAGATCTAGGTAGGTATTGTGTTTATATAAAATAAAGTAATATAAAGTCATACAATGATATATCGCTTTATCTTGTTAATGTGTCAGTAATTACCTTCATATTTAATTCATAGATTAAGACACGGTAAATCTAACTTGAGTAAGTACTTACCTATACTTATCTCCTAGAACTTGATTACTAGGATTCTAGAAGTGATCAGATCGGTAACATTACTATTACATAATATGTGCAGGCAAAGAGTATACCTTCTTACATCAATATAACAAGGTTCCTTTTGGTATCCTTTATAAAATAAATAAGAACATACATAAAATCTCGCCTTTTCTAATCCGTAGTCAGCAGAAAATAGTGGAACTCGTGGCTAAGTAATAACAGCCGCACGGGTCCATCGATTGGCCGGTAGGTCCGTATATGGATGACCATCTTTACATACCGAGACTCCTCCGCCTCGGAAAGCACGTTAAGCCGTTAGTCCCGGCTGTCATTCGTGGATTTTTGATAGTCCGGGTCGTCAGAAGCCCGAAAGTCTGATAACCAGTCTTACCAAGGGGTAAAGAATTACCCAGTTACTGGGTTGTGGAGGGCAGATAGGCACTCGCTCCGTTTAAAATATTGGTATTCAGCTGGATCCGGTTAGAATGGATGCCGACCCCAACATAGTTGGAAAAAGGCTAGGCAAATTCGACTTGTTGCTTCGTCCACATTCATCCATCTGGTAAAATAATAGCACTGCTTGAAATTACTAAGCACACACACCGGTCCTCTCACCCGACTGCACAAAAGGACGGTAATGTTTTTGGCAGAGATCAATAAGATCACTGCATGTCCTAGACAGCCCTAGAGCGTTACGTACCGGCGATTTAACTGATACTGCACAACGTCTAAGTTTGTGGTAACACACGTTGTGTGACTCCCCTTATAAAACTTCTATTCTTCACCACTATTGTATATTTTTAACTAGGTATTAAATATTGCTGCATGTCCTAGGGCGCCTCATTTCGTTTCCACTGATATCGGGGACTACAGCCGGTCTATTGTGTAAAACTCTCACCGTGAATACTTAGGTGAAGTGAGCTGTCGTTCCACCTAATGCTAGGGCTTGACACTATTGACAGCTCACTTCACGCTCACCTCACCTATGTTTTCACGGTGATTTTTGTACAGAATAGCACTGCAGGACCTAAACTCACTTAAACGCGAGTTTTATAATGCCTAAAAGTATATGATCTACTGCAGTAAACAAAATCAGGAAAATATATGATATTCTTCAGGATATATGCTAGTTAGATAGAGTGTTGAAAACATAATACAAGTAATTTAGTACGATAGAAAAAAATCACGAAGATACCTCTAAAAATTTCTCTTAACGATTAAACACCATACTCGTATACATGCAATAATTCTGGTGTTTTGTTAGATTATTGTACAAGCAACATAAAATATAATAGTGTCTCAGTTTTTTAATCCAATCAATTGATTTTTTGTAAATAGATAATGCTTCAGATTTTGCAATAAATTACCAGGGTTGTGTCATCGCGCTTCTCTTTCTCTTCTATGCAGTCTGACAGGGACGCGCTTTAGGTCCTGTAGTCCCCTTAATCATTATAGGACACCTTCCACCCCTTCATCAGATCTGAATAACTATTCATACCTGAGAGATACAAAGAAAAAGCTCAAGTAACTCATAAGCACTCATAATTAAGCCAGCCAAACAGTCTGTCAAATGAGATGTAGCGGAAAGTGGTTAGTACGCGGAGTAGGTACGGCGCTTTTGATCATTTGATGTTGCATGCCGTGACATACTGGCCGACGGTGGCCCTGCGGTCAGCCGACTGCTTACGGATCTATGAACACTTTTAAGAATACCGACTGTGAAGGTAGATGCAGAAGGTTCAGTTCCTACAATAAATAAATAAATATCCTGGGACATTATTCACACACGGTCATCTGATCCCGAAATAAGCAGAGCTTGTACTATGGAAACCAGTTATTTTTGTAAATACATACTTATATAGATAATTACTACTTATATATTGTACTTATAAGACAATGTCGTCATAGTGTGAGTGTTGAGTTGGTCCCCGCAGATAGATGGTTACAATAATCACAGTAAAATATGGCAAATCAGGCTATTACTCGTATTGGAACATGCCTGATTGGTAATTAATTATGAGCATTGCGTTTAAAAATAAAATGTTATCTACAGTATTTTATTTTATCTATAGGCTAAGCTGATTGTATTGTTTATACGACAATCGTATCGCTTTATCAACTACGTAGACCGTAGCGGCGTAGTTCCTTAACTATCGACTACGAAGATCGTAGCATATCGGCTACGCAGTTCGTAGCGCCAAACCTACTACGCCTACGGTGGCGTCGCGTAGTTACGATGTGCAATGTTTTCGTATTGCGTAACTTCGGTGTTGATGGCAGTTTCACTTCTGTAATTTTCTTGTTATGTAGCAGCCCTGTAGTCAGCCGACTTCTTACGGATCCATGAACTCTTTCAAGAGTACCGATGTCTCACTACTGGCATATCGATATCTGTCAGTTAAGAATCGAGTTGAATCGGATTCGGGTTTCTAACTTGTGATAGATTGGGCTTAGTTATTGCAATGTCTGGACGTAATGCGATTGACTGTAACATCCGTTTTACGCAGCTTTTGATGTAGAATTAGTTTAAGAGAAACATTGTTTAGTCGCATAGAAAAAATTGGATATGTGTCGTGGTTACCATTGATTTATATCGATAGCGCGTTCCTATTGATTCCTGTCTCATAACATATTCATATTCAATAAACGCCTTTAAATCTCACCAATAAACAATAACAGAAGGTAGGTTTCCTTCCTAAATACTCGGAAATGTATCAAGAGAGCCATTGACAAGTTGGAACAATGAAAATTTATTAAAATGCAATAACAATAAAATTCGTGTCCGGACATTAGCGATGTTAAGTTATTCTCCAAACGGCACTTAATGAGAAGTGATGGGTTCGTCAGAAAATAAAATAAAAATACAATGTACCCACCCCGGCTTCCAACGACGCGGGCGCATTCGGTATGCAGCGCGCATGCGCTTGAAATTACATGTCCTGTATGCAAGACATTCCTTCCACCGTGTCACTGCAATCCAGAAGAAATTGTCCTCTCATCTCGAGTATTAAACTACCGCATTATGATAAACCTATTGCTGTATTTATGTATGATTAATTGAAGGAACCTCCTTACTCCACCCATGCTTCAAAATTAAACCTTAACTCCACCACATAATGGCGAGAATCAAACAATGCAATGACTCCTAATCGATTAACAAGATCAAGAATCGATTGATGCAATACCTAAGCGAAGCGTTTAAGTAGCTTTGACCAACAATTTATTTGTAGACGCAGATTCCATCTGAAAAAGATAACGTCCAAATGCTCAGATATTTACTAAGAATCATATTTTAGATTCTTAAATGATGTTCTACCAGTCATTTGTTCGTTTCACATGACGAAATTCTAGATAGTTATTTGGCATACAGAGATAAGGAATACTCAAAGTGTGGAAGTGGGTAATATAAGCATAAACGCTGTGGAATTTCTTACGTAAAACTTTATTTGGTTCTATATATACATAAATGGTGAGTTAAAGTAAAGTTATAGAACAGTTACTCACCGTTCGTTAATTAGTTATGTTTACCACGAGACAACAGTGTTTTAATGGTATTTATTATATAGAAAGTCTATAACCGTCTCGATGTGAGCAGTCATAAATCAGAGAGACACCCACGAAGAGACGACGTTCGTCTACTCGTACTCTAATCCGAGTGGGCTTAACCGATCGTGTCGTGTCGAAAATCGAGTTCGCTGTAGGCGAACAGCGATGGTTACATTTCGAAAATTTGGAAATATGTCAGTTAATTATTACTAGATATAATTTTATCTCTCAATTGAATCATTAGTGTCATCAATTCGCACACTTTCACATTTGTTGAAATACGGATTCTGCATTTAAATTCAGACACATTTCCTATTATCTAAACACTAAAACCAATGTAATTAATAAAAATCAAGGATAATAAATTTGAATCCGGTCATAGATCTTAATTAGCAATGTCAAGCTGGATTATTTAAAGCACGACTGTGTCGAATCTGTCGAAGCTGCAGCGGTCGACGCGTTCGACTACGTTCGACAAGACAGCTTTTCCGTCCGCCTTCGACACTAGTTGTTATTCTCTACATCACTTGTCACACGGCATTCGGTAGCACCCATCCGTAATAATAAGAATTGTAATATAAAAGCATTATAATCCAATCAGGAGGTAAGGTGAGGTGTGACCGCCCATGAGCACGTTTACAATTCGGGACGCGGCTATGTCGATCATAAAATAATTTTGGGCCAAGAATTAGTAGTAAATGGCCAGTACAACTGCACAAGACACACACGGCGCTGTGGGAGTGTACGCAAGTGTGCAGTCGCATTCGATCACTTTCGACTTCAGCTGCGGCTCACGTTCCCCGAATTTTCGAGTAAGTTCATTGACGTTCGACGCGAATTCGATCAGTATTGCAAGAGCGAGCGATACTCATAGTCGGGCCGTTTGATCAATAAAGTCTCAACCTAAAGCCCTACTCAAAGTATGTAAGCTCTATTAAGAATAGCCATAGTTCCCACTGCATAAAATACAGAAACAAATAAGCATAAAGCAACGACACTTGGCAACTGGTTTTGTTTGGGTTTCACTTTTTAGGTATAAAGTTACCGAGCATCGTAAAATAAAAACATCGACCAAATTTTGAAATAAAGGTAGGTATTTTATTGCTCCAAATTAATTTACATACTTTCATAATAAGGGAAATCCGGCTAATTAGCGTGCGAATATTTTCCATCAGACCGTCATGGCTGGCTCGCAAACGTTCCTTACCCGTTCACAATAAACGATTTTATATTTGTACTGACTATTATAAAGTTACTGCAGAAGTTGTATTATGGCAATCATAAAAAGTTTATATTTTAAATTGAATAATTCCCGCGGTAACGAGGAATCCATTTAAATAATGTTAATTTAACCCAAATCGGAAATAACATGTGATGCATCACGTTTCTGTGGTGAATGCATAAAGAAAGTACGCGTATTATTAACTTATTAATGCTAATAGTCGGTTTAACGTTACAATTCGGTCGATAACAAGTTGATAACACAACAAAAGAATCATGAGAAGTAGCTCAACTTTACCGGCAATATTTTAAACCAGTAAAAAAGACAATGTTGTAAATAAATACTTTAAAAGCAAAGCAGCGTTGCGACGTTAGTAGGCACCTAAAATACTCGTCGTCGATACGACGATCAATAAATTAAAATTAATTCGGCGTGCGAACGGTGAGATCCGATACGCGATACCGACGCCTACATTTATCATTCGCTAACACGTCGGACATTTCACAGGACGCGTTCGTCGAGGGAATGTGTCCTTTATGACAACGTACATAGGGATTACCGATGTCGTGATGATCGGGCACGTAATGATCCACCGCGGGAACAAAGGATAACATGTCTAAATACAATCAGTGGAAGGGATAAGATGGCGTGCGTATTGGCGGTTGTAAAGGCGTCAACACACGCGCGGGCACGCAGCACGCATGCGGATGCGGCTGATGTCACGGCGTGCAAATAAACCGCGGCAGACTGGACGACGCTGGCCGTGTGACCTTGACGCGCCCCGGGAAAGTTCTCACGATGCCTGTCACTTCTTGTTCATGAGTCAATCCCAATCAGCTAGTACATGCGCAACACATACCGAGTGTTTATGTTCAGAACTAAATTACTTATTTTATCGAATACAATAGAGTGTTAATTATTGTTCCATCTTTAACATAATGTCCTTTTTAAATGAAATTAATTCGCTTTACTTTATTGTATTTGTAATTCATTTATTCTTTCAATTCCGCTGAAAACATAATTCGTTTTATTAGAACGCATGTAGACGGGCGCATTAAAATCACCTAACACTAGGGCTATAATTATTACAAGTTGTAACTGTCACCGGAAGACGTCACGCCGGCACAACACACATTATAGTTTATTACGTACATATGCACCAGTTACGAGGCACTTTGAGCCGTAAGGGGCAATTTTCGCCGCAAGCGAGGAGCATAAAGGAGGGAGCTCGGTTTCAGTGTAACCACGCCTTAACGCTTGTGTGGATGCAAGACCAAGGGGCGGGTTAATGGACTCAATGAATTTTTACGGATATCCAATATGAATACGATAAATTTGGCGTATGTTCTTATAAGTGGGATAAAAAGGGAAAACCAAACATTCTTAGGACCCATGAGAAAGTCTGAAATTGAAACTCAGATAAAATAGACTTATACGAAACTTCATAGATTTTTGCAATTTTTCGGCAGCTTGAGTTTTTTTTTTTTAACGGAACTTACAACATAAACCCAATCAAAGCTGTAAGTGTCATTATAGCTACCTAGACAAACTTTTCCTGACTTTCTGAGGGAATAGTAGATTTTGTTTATGAGCCTACGACTAAATAGATAATAATATGCATAACATGTCATCATCATCATCTGCTTAGCTTTGTCGCTTCCAGTCTAACCGGCTTACAGCTGAATACCAGTATTTTACATGAAGCGACTGCCTATCTGACCTCCACAACCCAGTTGCTGGGTAATACGATACCCCTTGGTAAGATTGGTTGTCAGACTTTCGGGCTTCTGACGACCCGTAACGATTGTTAAAGATCTACGAATGACAGCCGGGATTAACGGCTTAACATGCTTTCCGAGGAACGGAGGGATCTTCTTGGTATGTAAAGATGGTCACCCATCCACGGACCTGCCGCGGCAAGCGTAGCTTAACCTGATCGATCAACCCGTGCAGCTGTTATTACTTAGCCACTGGCCCCTACTGCATAACAGAGTATGTTTCCATACTCCTTTATAATAATTTTATAATACCTCTCACTTATAATAAAATTGCGATAGAGTTTTCCCACCCAGTGTTCACGAATCCTTTGTAGCAACGACTAACTTGAAAATTATTTAAAAATAGAACCTGTATCTTTGATACAGGAAGTTTATGTGTCAGCAGACCAAAGAGTTCCTTATCTACAAAAAAAAGTCCACGCTCGAAATGTTTCAGCCAGCACCTTAATTATTCTTAACCCACCCAATGAGTATGTGAAAAATTCGCAACCCGAAAAAAATTCGAAGGGTTACAAAACCGTTACAGTAAATGCATAAGGCGGGTGTACATCGTCAATTTGAACACCAGTGTTAGTGCCCTGTGGCGCGGTGATAAGATCTCTTGCTGCATCTGCCGGGGGTAGGCAAGGCAAGGGCCGGGGTTCAATTCCGGTGTTTTGTTTCGGCGCCGTCTGTGGGAACTAACGGCTTAGCTATGATTGGTTTATGATTTGATTTTCGTGTTTACTTACTGGCTTTAATTATTGTGTGAGAAATGGGGGTTTTTACCTAATTATGATTTATTGACCCCTATGATGTTTGGTTGGGATGGATTGGCCTGGTACCGGGTAGTGGACAGTTTTTACTGAAAGTACAATACTATTTTTTATGCCATTTTTTTATATTGCCATTATAGATAGCCACAAGGAGAGAATATTTAGCACTCAAAAGTGTAATATGGGGAAGATTTGGAGAAAATTCTGATGAATTATAATAACACAGATGGTATCATGTACAACCTATCGCAATCAACTAATATCTCCAGATTAGAACTTCACATTCGCAAAGAGATCCATAGATAATGACAAAAGAGGATCTCCTAATTCAATTTCCACCGTATTTACTATTATGTTTATAGTTTTTGTTTTCTATTAGCCCCGCGTGCTTGTAAAACACGAAATCCCATAACAATCAAGGCTTAGTGGTATACAAACTGCGTATCTAGTACAATGGCCGAAACTTGCAGCCCTCTAATGAATAAAAAGCGCCGGTGGCCACCCGGTACCACGCTATCGCCGGAAAATCTGCTTTGTTGTATTATTGTACGGGAATGGATTAAACTGTCGCATCGGAACGGCTGTTTTGGAGGAGCTTGGTAGCGGCCAGGTAGGGCATGTGGCGAGATGGTGCGATAACAGGAATTATTCATACGCGCGTTATCGGTCCGCCATCGCTGGGGCTATTGTGAACGCGGCCTAACGCGCGAGGGGTGGCTCCCGGTTGTCGCGGACGCTGTCAAAACGTTGTTGTGTGTATTCGGCCTAATGTGACGCCCGTACGGATTGATTATTGTTTTATTCCGTGTTGTTTACCGTAATGACTCCCGCCCGATGTTCGATTATTTTACTGAAGCCCACGGCGATGTTATCGATCATTTAACTCGTCCAACGCAATTCAGTTCAGACAAACTGGCCCTCCAAAATAATTATGATAGCTGCGAATAGAGGACTGATTGAAATCTATGTTTCAATTGTCTCATGAATATGTCATGAGTGACTCTTTTGTGACTTTATTTTTAAAACTTTTATCAGATTTACAGTCATTTAATCTGTCAAATGATTTGGGGACACACCGGTCTGATTGAAGGTTTCAGGTGCAGTTACTTATCTGATTCTACTAATTAAATATGTACTTTCAACATTCAGCAACGTTCACTGTCGGTAAGGTTCATTCCCCCAGCTGGTCTAGCCGCGACTAGGCCGCAGTGTACGGGTGCCCTTGTGATAACAATCGTTGATAATCTCAAACGGCGATCGACACCTGGATCGACACGATGCGGGCTTGTGTAGATATATCTACAACATTGTTTGCGACGAATTCATTGACGCAACGATACCATTTTATAATCGGCCAGTTTTGTTTCGGAAGGTCAAGGAATTAATTTTTATTGCTTTATCTCGTTATGGGATCTGCATAGGTATTGTAAATGCCCTGGATCGTAGGCTTGGATCAATCGTATCTTGTTGAAATCACATAGTATTAAACATATGTTCGTTTCTAAGTTGAGTGTAACTAGTTGTAAAGTACCCGCAGTGCGCCGCGGGGATGCTCGGTGTATGAGCTCCCTGCCACATTACCGTAGGGAATAGCGTGAAGGGATGCGCCCCTAACTGAAATCAACCAATCGCGGAACAGTTCACCAACACAGATATCATTACCGCCGCCACCCTCGGCTAACAAATGCACCCGTACGTACATATGTTTGCTTTCACTTCTATAAATAATAATTGACGAATGTTGCTTCGGAACTTAAAATGGGGAGAGACACTACATGAGCATTTTCAATCCCCACGTTTTGATATTCTTTAAAAAGTTCAATTGCACCCACAAAAGTTGAACTAAGCATAATGATCAAAACATATACAAAGCGCGTATGCTAACTAATGAACACAGTGTATAATTAAAACTAACACTACTACGTACATATTAATGAAATTTCCAGCTGGCCTACAATTTTAATTGTTCGCTGTTGTGATACGCCGCTTTTGAAACATTTCGGAAAAGTAAGGCCTTTTGTTCACGGACGCAGTCATCGAGACCCGCGTAATGCCTCCATTATTTGTTTATCAAATAGCCATTAGAGCCCGGAATATTCATGATTCCAATTACAACATTTGAGAATGAAGATGTCGTGTGAAAGACCAGTTGTTAGATACAAATGATATTAATTTAGGTAAGCTTGCTGGGGTAACAAAACGCCTCCAAATTGACCGCTTTAATGACAACAAGTTTCGGACTCGTGTTACAAAATTTACAATGACTGTCTATCGTTGGATCTCAGCTACGATAATGGTTACTTAAACGCTCGTAAATATGAGAGGTTTAGGAATCAAATTGCGGAGCGTCATCACTATTATGGTCGAATTTGACGAGGTTGTATTTGTGTGCAGGTCGGACGTTGAGCGGCGGCAGCGGGCAGGTGTGCCGGCCGCACTTCCACACGCCGCTGCACCCCTGGCTCGAGTCCAAGGCGCTGAGCGGCGGCGCGTGGGGTAGCGGCTTCCAGCAGGACGCGGCGCAGGCGGACAAGCCCCTGTCGCCCGCGCAGCACCATCACCCGCACCCCCTGTTCTCGTTCCCCCCGACGCCGCCGAAGGACTCGACGCCGGACTCCGTGGCGGCGGCCGCACTCGGCCAGCAGGACTACCAGGCCGCTGTCGCGCACGCCACCGCCATGAGCGTCGCCTTTATGCAGCAGCAGCAAGAGCTGCCGCTGTGTGGCGACGTCAAGCCCATGATGGGTGCGCCGCCATCCAAGCAGCGCGAAGGTGCGCAGCCGGACTCGTGCCCTCAGGAGTCGAGCCAGCCCTCCGGGGAATACAACGCGCAGTACAACGCCGCCGGCGGCGACTACTACAACTACCAGGGCAAGGGGTATAGTGGGCAACAGCAGAGCAAGCCTCGACCGAACAAGACGCGAACGAGCGCCGGTGAGTCCGCGGTCCGCACCGCCCTGCACCGCTGTCGCTGCGTGCACTCACCACACACACCACACGCGCTTATCCGATCACTAACAACAGCATCACTGACTCAAGATATCACAGAAAGCATTCAGATGATCCACATCTCTCGCTCACGATACCCACTCGCATTACGCCTAGAAAAGCTTTCATTTAAATGGTCTCTAATCAGTTAATAAATCAAATACGCGACCATCCAAGGCCTAATAGAAGCCTTTACAGAATGGCAGCGGAGATATCCCGCGTAATTAGAATCTCTACAGATTGTCTCATCGACAATTGAGATATATTAATTCGATAAACGTAGCTAGATTAATATTTCATTTGGTTTCGAAATGGCATTGTCGAGTGATATCGCGATGTGTTCGGATAAGCGCGGCTGTTGCACCGGGGGTTGTGGCGCCTCACGAGTCTCCAACACGGTACTGGGGCTTGGGATCATGTCGGTACTAACGCTTCTCTTACTAACTGCTCAACGGTGGAGGTGTTGTACTAATAATTTATAATATTGGCTCTTTGCAGTTACTGAACGTGATAAATTCTCAAAGTTGCGGGAGTCGTGGTTAGTTTTTCGTTGGAAAGCATACCTATAGTTTCAAAGCGAATTTAATCAATCTTCAGTCGGTATATGAGAGCAAGAATTCCCCAATTAACTTGTCTAATATATTTACGTGTAAGTCGGCTTACGGGCGGTGCGCACTTCATTGTTACGGCGGTACATGTGAACTGACGCGGCCTCGACTGATGTTGACCAAACAAACCAGACGTTTCTCATTATTTAATTGCGAGCTGCCATTGTTTTCTAACTAGATAATTAAATAAATTCTCTTAAGTAGATTTCTATTAAGTGACGTGACAGTCCTATAAATTAGGAGAGACGCTCTTGTTCACTTTCACAATTAAATGTGACGCTTCTTCTCTTTCTTTATTTTTAACCGACTTTCAAAAAAGGAGGAGGTTCTCAATTCGTCGCGTATATATTTTATGTATGTACACCGATTTCTCCGTCAGTTGTGGACCGATTTCGAAAATTATTTTTTTGGTTGAAAGGTTATGCTCTCGAGGTGGTCCCATTGTCACCAAGTCAGAATCTGATTGGGGATCCCATGGAAATCGAGGGCAACCCTCAAATTTTATAGTCACACCTATAGCAATTTGGATATTTTTTATAGTAACTCGTGCATTTACTCTCGGAAAGCTCCATTTGGTAACGTGGAACTGATGATGAAGACCACAGATGGCCATCGGAACTACTCAATAAGTATTGCACTAAGTACTTTAAAATATGGTTGCTAAGCAATTTATGCTCGTCACACTGCATATGGTGAACTGGAACTAATGGTGACTTCACCATCAGCTCCAGTTCTCCTGGTTCTTACTAGGAGAACTCCTCAACAATTAACGTCCCTACATCGGGAAAAGCAATATTTTGTGCAAGATGATGAACACTTGACATTACGCTATTGTAACTTAGATAAATTACAAACTAACCCGGTAAAAAATAAAAAACGTTTTACAAAAAAAAAAAAAACACTACAAAATGAAAAATAACTTTAATTTCAGAAGTCGGTGGCAAAAACTAAAATACAGATCTAAAGACACCGACTTCTGAAATTAAAGTTATTTTTCACTTTGTAGTGTTTTTTGTTCTTTTTTTGAAGTCGGTGTTTTTTTTTTTGTAAAAAAGTTTTTATTATCTAAGGAAAAAGTTTAAGAGTACAGTCCGGTCGTCGAGACAGTTTCTGGTCAAATTCACAAAAGTTAGTATGAAACTGACACGTCAAGAAATCATTCTTTCGACGGCCGGACTGTACCTATGCAACTAATTATAGGTACTCTGGTCTCGCATAGAAGGACCTACATAATGATACCAAACCAAACTAAGTCAAAGATGACCTTTAATTTGTTGGATGCGTTTTCGTAACGAGAGCACACTAAACCATCAGCCACGTCATTGCCATCATCATAACACAATGAATTACACAACACTAATTGTATTAACACCACATAATGCAGCTTTATTTTATATTTGAAAATGTAATTAATTATATCTCCCGCTTACTTGTTAAACTTTGACAATGGCCGGGAACCAAAATGGCGGCTTATTGTCTCATATTAGAATAATGAATGTGCAGAATTTTGTACAATGACTGTTAATATAGACAGACAATTAAATAGTTCCCGTTACAATTATGTTTGTTCAATATTTTGTGAAATTTCAAATGGATTAGCATGCTGGCTCACGAACGCGGTCGCAGCTAGATTGTTATAATGGATTTCTCATGATATAATTAGAATCTTATTGAAAAAAAGTAGGCGCTGCGTTAATTGCGCCGGATAAAGCCATTAACTAAGTACTCACTTATTTATTCTTTTACACTTCCGTATATTATGAAAATGTAAATCTCTCCAAAGAATTCGTTTCTCAATTTCTTTCAAGTGTTATACAACAAAGCTAGTTTGTTGTGATTTAAGATGTCGACAGTAATTATGTCTATTGTCTGTTCTAACAATTCATTTTTAATTAAATATTCATAGCGAATTGAATACAATCATTGGCATTGCAACGAGAGAGAGCTGATTAAAAATGTCATTTGACATCTAGCCCTCGCCCACAGACTAAAAAGCCCCCCACGGAAAATTAGCATTCTATTTTCAAATAATGCAGACTAAGCAATAGTGTGTATATGGTTAAAAAAGTATTGTAAAGAAAGATTCTTCAGGTTTTAATCCAATTTACACAATGTCACGCGTCGTTAAGTTTTTGTTATACTAATGTGTTCTTGATAATTGTCGTAAAAAACTCAATACACGCCCGCTATATAATGTGTGTTTGTAATTGTAAATAGTTTATTAGCTCACTTATTTAATTGATAGCCCGTCGTACACGCTGCCCGAATAATTTGTTTTTAATATATTTTTTTCATAATTAATCATCACGAAACAACGGCTTATGATGCTTTTATAATTGGTATTAACAATAACTAATTAATTTTTATTGCGTATCTGTTGTTTGTGAGGATATAAATAAAAGACGAAGGATGATTTCCATTTTGGACAAGGGGAAAGAACTTGCTATGTTGTATTAGTTATCCCTGTTAGCCAATTTCACTAACATTAGAGTATCGAAACACACGGGAGGTGACATTTTGTGCTGATTATTAGGTGCTTGTAGGGACATCAAATGTGTTTGAGCCGCTGAAGTATATACTACGTGGTATAACTACATATATCGGGCAGTGGGTGGCAGTTCCTTGGTGGAAGCGGTATTATGATAATGCGCGGCGGCCGGATGTGGACCATTCCATTGTGCTAGCGATCGCCTGACCTCGAGCCTCCTGCCCATTACAATATACGCGGACTTTAGGACAAATTAATGCAGCATTTGATAGCAATGTTTGAGGACTATAGTTTGCTGTTTTTGGCACAAAGATAGGAACTATTGCGTGCGATTGATAGCTGGATCTCAATGCAAAAGGTTATCAAAGTCAATTGTTAGGTAAACCAAGGTACTCAAGTAGTTCGGCCTTCGGTCCTGAACATCGGATAATGTTATAGTATCAATTCTTTGTACATTACGAATTAATGATACAAGATTAAGTACAACGTAGCATTTAGATCGAACAATCGAAAAATCGTGACCTAAAACGTAGTTTGTATTTGAAGAATGTCATGGAAAGGGCAATTCGAATAATAAACGGTCAGTTCCAATGGTAACCTGTTATTATATAGGCTATTTCTTAAACAGTACTATTCAACACTTTCTAAAACAAAGTTGCGTTCACTTAGACTGTATTCAAATTATTCAATGATTTTGTGTTCAATAACAATTCAAATGCAGCCGCTTTGTTCGACTGATAGAAAACCTTGCGATCATTTTCTGACTACCTTTGGGTAAAGCCGAGAATTGAACGTTGAATAAGACATTCAAAGCAAGTTTTATAAAATATAGCTGTCTTCGTAAATTTGACATAATAATGCGGCAGAAAACCATCAATAAAAGTTCGTTCGCTTGAATATCTCGAGTAATCCATGTGAAAATCAATAATTAATTGGATGATGTTTGACAGCGGTAGCGAAAATTTCGCGTGTAACATTCGGATGCGAGTCACGCGCCGTGTTGCAGCAACGCGCGCGCGCATCGGTTGCGCAACCAATTAGCGATGACGTGCGCCCGCGCCACGGACCGCCACACAACAGGAATGAGGCTCCGGCCAACTCTTAATATGTTATTATTTTTGCCCGACGCCGCAATACTTTTTGTTATGTCCAGTATAATACTAACAGACAAGACTAAATACAAATAATAAATCTTTCTCTCACGTTTTCAGTAGTACTTATACTTAGTTACTTACCAAGCAATTCATTTAATCCGAACATATTTTAAATGAACGTTTCCAAGTTTATTGTACATACAATGTTAGTGTTGCTAGGTATAGTACATTCGTCACGGTCTGCCGACGCGTATTGTTGCACACAGTGTTGCATCAACATAAAATTTGCATTTTACGTTGGACATCCGCGGAGCTATTAATTCCATTATAAAATTAGAGGACAGAGATGTTACGTTATCTAGCTTAGCTTGTAATACATGCTGCATCCGAACGGTTCATGGTTTCATGCAAATCGAACAGTTAAAACTAGTCATAGCAAAAAATCGTAGTGCGGACCGGTCGTAAGTGTGTGGCTCGACATAACATGACCGGTATATAATAATTACACCGGATTGCAATTCAGTGCAAGTTGCTACTGAACGGCATCGCATCGCATCGCTCGTCACACGTAATTATCTCGCAGTATGCTAATATCGAATGCAAATACGAGCGTCCGACCGCCGACCGACACAGCATCGGCCAGCGCAGTGCAAGCGCCGTGAAAAATGGCTTCATTCCTGGATTACTGCACGTTATCATACTGTACTTACCAACTATCATCAGAACTAAATGACTAAACAAAAGTGAAATAGAATTAGCCAGTCAATGACTTGTAACATCCCTTTTAACATATTTCCTGGCAACACAATGCTCAATAAAAATAAACCTCGAGCGAGACCATCAGCTTCCATTAAATTTTTCTATTTGCATACAGGCATATAATTAAAGCGTAATAACAGCCTCTGTGGCGCAACAAAGAATAAGTTTTGAGCAATAATTTAATGGTTTGTATGCAAAATAGCCTCACCGTTACGTGTTGATGGGCCGATGCGCCGAGAGAGCGCGTCACGGTACACGAGAGCGAATTAGTCCTTCATTTAAATTACATTACCCTGGTGCGCATCAACGTTATACGTGACTATGTACGAGTTTTTACTTTGTGGTTTCATCGAGCAGTAACGGGCTTCGTTTGTTTCGAACGCATCGATAGCTCTGAGGTCAAGATCGCTCGAGTGGCGCGCGAGGTGCACTCTCAGCGAAACGCGCCGTATGCAGTGTTTTCCCTACGCGGCCGGAGCGTGTGAAAACTTTGCGAGTTCTCGACGGGCCCCGAGTGCCTGGAGACTCTCGAAAAATAAAAACCGCCCACTCGCCTACGTAAATATGGTAGATGAAAATCTTTTATCGCGGTCACGTAGCGCCGCCGCGTCACGAGCGCACGTCACTCCGGGCTATAAAGAGCGCGCCGCATTCTAATTTTGAATAAACACTGGAATTTTTCGCTGAGCCTCATACGTTTTGCAGTAGATCAGGATAGGCAGTCTCTGTGGACTCGTACAGTTACGGATGAAATAAAACGATATCTTTATGTCGAGTCTAAATCACGTGCCGGGCGGAGCTGGCCGGGCAGCCGAGATCGTCCGTCAGGGGAAATTAAGAAATAACTCTTCGGTGTGAATGTATTAAAACGTTACCATTGAACCGGATCGAACAATTAAATCGGATAGTAATTAATCAGAACAGTGTTCTCTTTAATAATACGTGTAATGTCGATGTATGAGGGGCAGGCCGCTGTAAATCTTGTGAAACGTCGCCGCCCGCGGCTCCACGGGCTTTCACAAACGTTTTTACCAATAGAGACGTTACTGATGAACTAAATCCGTCTCTAAAGCTAGAGACACTATCATAAAACATCACGGCTCGTGTAATATCCTGTTATTTTTTCCTAATAATCGTTATTGGTGTTTATTTATTACAAACTTCGATACAAATTACAGGTTTTATCGATGTAACAAAAAAAAAAATAATATAAAGGGTTAGTCCAAAAAGTGAGTCGTTGGCCCGATCGCAATAAGTTTTCGATAAGGTCCGGGCGATTTAATTGCCGGTTTTGATCTGGTTTTACATAAAAAAGATGAATGGCTGCACTGCCTAAAGCTCGTAAAACATTTTGGTTCGTTTAACGTATTTTTTCTATCAGATATTTGAGCACTTTCACTTTCGTAGACGTTCCCGCGTGTTATTATTTATTCAGCGCACCGCCCTGTGTCTGGGGACTTTGATAATCAGATCTAGATACATAATGATTACGATACCTATAGAAATACTTCCGATCGATATGCTCGGCTCAAACCAGTTCTATACAACCACTAATAGATAAGTACGGGGCGGGTGTTTGTCACGCGTCCTCTGATTTCCCACACTGATACTAGTTAGTTTGTTATCGAACGCCTCTGAGGAAGATGCGAAGGTGTAACGAGCTTTTAAATTCGATCTCGGTAAATCATCGATCGAGTAATCGAGTTTAGAGAAAGATTGTGGGCGGCGCGCGCGCATCCCATATGTGAACACATCCTCTCACTAACCATGTAAGCACTTTGGTAAAATTGCTTATTGTGATCTTTAAAAATCGTATTAACAAGTTCCCCGGAGGACGGCTCATCCTGGGGTCAGATATGCATGAATTTATAAACTTAACGCATGAGTAAATTATCGACTTTTATTTAGTTCTGTATTTCATCGCTTGGCTAGTTTGATGAATTAGGTGTCAAACGTAGAATTTATAAGATCGTTTTTTGTTTCGATTCGTTTACGAAGATTTGCAATTCAAGTCGGTTCATGGATGAGGGGCGATGGCTTGCGTTTGAAATTGTTTTAGACGTAGGTGTACAATTACACACAGCGAAAATTAGCATGCGGGTAATAGTTTATAGCTCTGGTTCCGCTCTGTTTAGTACTAGACGCTCACCAATGTTTTTGCAACAACTATTTATTTTTGTAGCAACTTGCATTTGTTGCAGTCCAAATTATTATGCGCTGTTAATCTATGATAGTTGATGGAGAATTTTTTAATGTTTCCTTTTGTACGTGAATGAGTATGAGGATTTTTTTAGCTTATTTAGTTTTTAATATTAATAGTTAATTTGAAGTCAATACTATATTATTTGTTGAAAGGTTTTTTTTTCATTTAAATATGCAAATGATGATGTAAGGGCGTTTCTTGGTTGTCCGTCAAACTTAACTACCGATGCAAGCGTTACTTTCTCTTAGTTTTCCTTCGCGTGTAAAAAATCTTGATATTTTTTCTTCAAAGTGAAACTCGTCGCGCTTTCCCTGGTTAATTGAATATTTTACTATTTTTTCGTAGTAATTGCAATTATGTTGATGTTAAGATAAAAGTGTTGTGAAGGATGATGTAGAACATTTATGTAAGTGCTTGGTGTTAGCATGCTTTGTTAGTTTGTGAAATTCTATTTGTAATGTTTCTGAATGTGATTTTCTCTCATCTTTCCCAGCCTGCCAGGAGACAGGTAATCTCCACCCTTCCATACATGCTATATTTTCTATGGTTTGGTACATAAATTCGTTTTATTTGGCAGTCTTTTCGACTTTGGTTTTGGTGTTATCTTTATTTTTGCCTTGTTTAAATTCATCTTGTTTTTAACTGTGAAATAATTCATTACAAAAGCTATAAATACATTAGAACGACATTCACAGTTATGTTAATAACTTCTTTCAAAGCCTCTTTGTAAAAAAAAACAAAAAAAACTCTACTTTTGAACTTTCCTAATTCAAATTCTGTCTCTAGTAAAGGCCTGAACACACGAATCTCACCCCCTTTTCGTGCCCCATCTGACTATCTTGTCTGCAACACAGAGGGGCGAGAATGCGTCAACTGCGGAGCGACCAGCACACCTCTCTGGCGACGCGACGGCACTGGACACTACCTCTGCAACGCCTGCGGTCTCTATTACAAGATGAACGGACAGAATCGACCCCTGATCAAGCCCAAGCGAAGATTGGTGAGTGTAAGAATCCGACCAATTTTGTTGTTTTTGATTGTCTGGGTAAACCGATGAAAAAAATAAAAAGTGGTGCAACGTACCTACTGCAGAAATTCACAAACGTTCCTCATACTATTTTCAGGACTTAAGCCCCGTTCACACCAAAGCTTAGTAGTTTAGTCGGCCGCCGATAGTGAGCGTCGAGTTCAAAATGTATGAAAATTACCGACAGTCGCCGACTGACTATGCGTTGTTTTTCATACATTCTCACTGTTGAAGTCGGCGGCTGACTAATAGTTTGGTGTGAACACTTCCTTAGGTACCTACATAAAAATATTAATATCCTTCTATTCATTTAAAGGAATACTTAAAATAATTTGTTTGTAATACAGAGGTGACTAAAAAAATGAAGTCAATGTGCGCTAAACCACAAACGTCGGTATAATAAATAATATGAATTCTGACATTCAGCTTGTTATATTTATAAAGGCACGTTAGATCGGTTTATCTAGACAAGTTCTTAGACACTTTTTGGAATTCTAACAAATTAATAGTTTTACTACTACAACACTGAAATAACCGCTATCGTGCGTATATCATGTTTGTTACGTTATTCGATTCGACTCGTTAATCCCAATCAATCCCGTTTAGAACTAATGTATGCGCATTCATTAACAGACTATTATAATAATTAGATTAACGTGGAACTATGATTTATTGGCTCACCACACTAGTTTTTACCACGATGCTGCGATGCTTCATTTCCGAGTACACAGTCGTCGTAATGCAAGCGATTCATTATTACGATTGTAGATCACATCAAATACCCGTTTTATTAACATTTGGGCGCATTGTTACCCACAGTGCACCATATCCAAGTCGCGTGAGTTCGAGATAACATTCCTTCATCTACAAATAGCATAGCGAGACAATCTCAGAGAGAATGGGTGTTGTATACAGTTAAGGGGCAGCAATAAAAAGGCGGAGCATGCACGCCCGAGCACGACACCGCATTAAGCGCTCCCACAAATTGGACTCTTATGAAAGTTGAACGTTTCGACGAAAGACCTCAACGTCCACTAAACTAGCCTCTGCATGACCGCCATAAATCTTGGAGTTAACATTTAATCTAAGGTCGGGTACGCATATAACTGAAACAATGCGACATACGGCCCGCTCGGTGTCACGTCAGCCCATGTCGGCTAACGAGTGGCCCGTGCGCGCAATTGTACGTACAATTTACCTTAATACCCGTCTCGCAGACATAAACTAGCGGAATGGCTCGGAATATTTGCCTTTTGTTGGCCAAATTACGTAATGCCAGCGTTATGATTTCATTGCAACCTACAGCGTTATGGCTGCGGGCCACATGCGTATAATAACAACGTTCCTGTTTAACGATTAGCTAAATTGATAAAGTTAAAGTAACGTTTTTTGTTTCTACAATAGTATAATAGGAGCGATTTTGTAAAACAACTTACACGAGAGCGAAGTCATGGTTTTTAAACCCGGATGTTCGTAACGCGGTTTTAATATTTAGATTCATTGTAGTGTGGAGAGGTACCGTTAATGTGCTACGGGGAAAGATTGAATTCTCACTTTTATTTTCGTTGTGGGAAATATTATACGTACAATGCGTGACTCTCGCCGCTGTCCGTGCTCTTGGCTAATCCTGAGGAGCGTCTACCAGTTGCACAATGACTCTAATAATGTTATTTACAAACGTTAACTTTTATGGCGAGACAATAGTGCTAACTGCTGCTAAGTAGGTTGGTTTCCTTTACCTACTTACAGACGCCAGCAGAAATTCAAATTTTCCCAATCACCCTTGAATCTAACACTTTAGCGATAAAGTTGAAAATCTATTAAAGAAATTTGACAGATTGTAGTAGCTTGATGTGCTGGCGTCTATACAAGAACAGCTATTATTGTCTCTCTGAGCTCACTTTTGAAGTACGATATCGCAATATGAATGTATCAAGTCGAGTACCTCATTGGCAATACAAACTTATCGATTGCAAAACAAAGGCCCAACCTAGTCCTTTAAGCTCATGCCCTAGACAATAGTATTTCGAGTTCACTAACTAACCACTTTAAACATCAATCTGCAAACATTCTTATTAGAATTAATTAAAACTAAATTGTTACACGGCAAAATGGCGGCAATTAAGGCATTAAGAAACAACGACCTTATTCTAACTAATTGGATAATACGTTGAATATTTAATGCAAGCACAACAATGAATTAAAACAATAATTTCTATTCATAATAATTGGACTAGCCCAATTATAAACTGCACTTGACATGAATTAGAATGAAGTGGGAAATTTGGGACAATACGCAGTCTAATGTGTGGACTAAATACAATTATTTTTCT
Source organism: Dicycla oo (assembly GCA_948252095.1). Taxonomy (NCBI): domain Eukaryota; kingdom Metazoa; phylum Arthropoda; class Insecta; order Lepidoptera; family Noctuidae; genus Dicycla; species Dicycla oo. The sequence continues at coordinate 24,314,641 of OX411714.1, forward strand.
TAATAAAGTAATGGTGGCAACCTTGTATTAAGACAATAGTGTTACAGAAGCGTAACCTTTGCGTAATCACTGCGGAATATTACACACATTCATTAGTGAAATAGGATTATTCGTTGAACGTTAACGATGCTTTATGAGCATTCAAAAATCTATTTGACTAATACAAAAAAAAAACTTAATAAAAAAGTAACACCTTTCTCTCTTCCCCTAAAATGTGAAAAGTTAGAGGCTACTCTTCGTGAAAATGTAAAGACAATTTTTTCTCAAGCCCTCAAGCGTTTTGTGAAATATGGTTTAGACGACATTACATGTCTCATAGATGAAATAAAATCTGCGTTAAATATATTTCACGTAGATAAAAAAAATTGCAATAGTTAAATTAAAAACCACTGACTGAAATTAATAAAAGCCTCACGGTTTCTTTTAAGACACACTTTCTCTGTTTTTTTAGTAAAACAAAAAAGTTTAACATTTTAATCCAGTATAATATAGTTAATTTACTGGACTGCATAGTCCAGTAAATTAAACCAAATTACGAGAACCAGAGACAAAGATAAATTTCCTTACACAACTTCTGTCACTTTGCTAAATTAAAAATGCAGAGATACAACTATTTGCGGCTGTGGCGAATACACAGCATTATTATGTTAAAACCTAAGATTGTCTACGATTAAGACTTTATTACCAAAATAAGACAATTTTAGTAAAATTTATATAGATATGTATTTATTTTTAATTAAAAACTCGAAAGTTTATATTTTTTACTAAGAAGAAGTCTCTAGAAGAAGTAATTTAGTAGCTATGCAAACTGAGGTCTTAAAATATGTAAGTATTTAAAGAGGATAAAAATCTGTTCTTATTTTGTTAATTACTCAATTATATTTTTTTACCTTTTGCCCGCGGCTTCTCCCGCGTGATTGTCGGAAATTATCCCAGGGAAACTTACTACCAGGATAAAGAGTAATCTATGTCCTAATCCAGATCATGTTCTACCCACGTGCCAAATTTCATCCTAACCCGTTCAGCCGATTTAGCGTGAAAGCGTAACAAACAAACAAACAAACTCACTTTCGCATTTATCCTACTAATATTATAAACGCGAAAGTTTGTGAGGATGGATGGATGTTAGTTGCTCTTTCACGCAAAAACTGCAAAACGGATTTTGATGAAATTTGACACACAGATAGTTTATAACTTGGATTTCCACACGGATACTTTTTATCTCGATGTTCTTACGGGTTCGAAACTTAAGCGGGTGAAACCACGGGGCGCTGCTAGTAATATTATAGCTGGATGTATATATTACTAATTGTTTTTGAAAATAGAATTACAGCATTTTATGATGGTCCACAAGTTTTTATTTGCTTTAGTAGGTATGCATTTCATCTTAACAGGACTAAATACAATTTGCATATTAACTTATTATGCAAAGTTCATTTTTAATACACTTGACTTTTAAGTAGGTACGGAATTGCATATTATTTAAAAGTCTCACGATTAATTCACTCCTATAAGAATAAATAAAATTTAAAACAATTTTTCACATGTACATTTAAAATCTCAAGCATTTAAAAGACTCAAAACTACTTGATATGTCTTTGCAGTATAATTCATAAAAATATTTACTTTGCGCAAACTCGTAACGTCGGCAAGCTTTGTTTGTCACTACTGACATCGTGAACAATAAATTGTATAAGTATAAAATAGAATTATGGAAAATAAAAGAGTATGCGCGTGCACCTGTATTTCTGAACACATAAGGGACCATACCCACTGGACACAAACACGTGTTTGGATCTCAACTTTGACGTTTGACAAGTGTGTTTTTAAAACATGTTTAATACTTGTCTACAAATGTATGACATGTGTTTTTTTGTCACATTATGCTTATTTTCTCCTCAAATGGTAACCAATGACATGTCATGCCCTAAGTTAAAGTTAGTCTGGAAATAACTTTTCCGATCTATGAAAAAATTTACTACATGTGTAGCATGTTGGTTTATTATTCAATGTCAATAAATTATAGAGACAGTTGTACAGTACATGTCCATCTATCACGATATAATTATACATAAAGAGCCATGTAATGACGTCCTTATTGATGGTAAAATTAGTATAATTTCCTGTAATTCTTAGTTTTTATGTTACGTAGGCCATTAATTTACTTGTACCCAGTCCATCCTATTACAAGAAGTATTGAACATCGATTAAGGCGCAGATAAATGTCAATGGCCTTGAGTGTTAGCTTGCCTGTTTTGTGCCGAGCTCACGCAACGCGTCGTACGACCAGCCAGTAATAGGACTCGCCCATCAAAGAGCGCTGTCCCAAATTAGACGCATTATTCATTTATTATACATAAAACAAAAAGTGTTTTAATAAAACACGTACCTTTACTAAGAGATAAATAATTAAATTATCTTTAAAATGTTCAAGTTTCATAAAAATACGCTTGATAGGTTATGCGTGATTTTCAGTTTTTATCCGCGTTAGTCATAAATTTACAAATTAATTACACTATGTAATATAAACATAATCTAAAATATTCACAGATTAAGTTATTAGAAAAATGCTCTAATTAAATATGTATTTTTTCTAAATCATTAACACTACTGGTTTAGTCGTGATCTTCGGTTTAAAATCATTAAAATTCGGTTTTCGTCGCCTTAAACTTCAGCCGTGTTGTTTCCTTCTCATGCATTCCCCAGTTATTGCAAAAGATAATATGTGTTTTATGTTGCTCTTTGGCAACATTGCCTAAAAATAATACTTATGAATTACCACTGTAGAAGGTTGATCCAGGTGACAGCTCAATTTTTTTTTTTGAAAGCCAAACTACAAACACCGTGTTTTTTTTTCTCGTTTTTGAAAATCCCAGTCAGTGTACCGCCACCTTAAGTTCAAAAGCAATAAAGCTGCGCAGGCGACTATAAAGAGCTACATACATTACGAGGGGTATTTCGCAATATATCGCCGGTCACCGAGCGGGAGCCGACAGAAATATAAGTGGACACTAGTGTTAACGTTATGCGCTTTTATTTGCATGTGCTGTATGGACGTAACTACGAGTAGGATAATGGTTTTGGAATACATGCGAAGTAATAAAAAATCTAAAAAGGTTCAAGTAGATAGACTTCGGGCTATGCTCGGAGTTGCTTTGAAGGATAAGATCAGAAATGAATTTATCCGGAAAAGAACCGGTGTTACCGACATACCCTGCAGAGTAAGCAAGCCGAAGTGGCAGCGGACTGGCCATGTTTGTCGAAGGACTGGTGCCTGGTGGAGCAGACGAGACCTGGAGTGGAGACCGCGTATCGGCAAGCGTAGTGTGGGATGACCCCCATCTAGACAGATTGACGACTTTAAGAAGGTGGCTGGGACAGACAGCATGCGGAAGCCGGAGAACAGGGTGTTGTGGTGCAGCCTGGGAGAGACCTATGTCAAGCTGTGGACTGAGATAGGTTGAGTTGAGGTAGACTGCAGTCAGTCGATATTGAATTTGGTCGCCTCCAAAAATAATCGATGAGCGATTTGATGAACGTAATCCGGCTAGCATGCATCACGCTGAATCTATCTGAGCGGTTGATCTCATCGATCACCGTAAGCTGGATTGCTGGATTTATTTAGAACTTAGGTAACCTATAAATTTAATTCTGATAGTACTTACTTATCTACATATATTTTCTTTGTTTGTGTCAATGTTCTTCGAAATGGCTAGAAAAATAGAACTACAATTTATTGTGTAGGTATGATACACAAGCAAGTTCAAATTGATATGTCATAACTGATTTAAAATAATACCGTTGCCGGTTGATAGTTGCCAGGGAGCCCCAAACTAGACTGTAAGTCTGTATCTTGGGGCTCGGTGTTCCAGCCCAGAACATAGCTCAGAATACCTTTTCTATTCATGTTACAAGGAAAAGCGCTGACTAGAATTATAGCAGAGTTGATCACTGCGTTGGAAGGCCTGGCAAAAGGCTGCAGGAATCCGCTGGATGCGGGAAGCACAGAACCGGTTGAAGTGGCTGTGCTAGGGAGGCCTACTTCCAGCAGTGGACGTCTTTTGTCTGAAAGGATCTGAATAAACTGAAATGGACAAGAAGACGACTGATTGGATTATCCTCTAAGGAAAAACTTTGAAGAGCTCGTGGCTAAGTAATAACAGCCGCACTGGTCGATCCATCAGGTTAAGCTACGCTTGCCAGGGTTGGTCCGTGAATGGGTGACCATATTTTCATACCGAGACTCCTCCGTGCCTCGGAAAGCACGTTAAGCCGGTGTTCCCGGCTGTTATTCGTGGATCTTTGACAGTCGTTACGGGTCGTCAGAAGCACGAACGTCTGACAATCAGTCTTACCAAGGGGTATCGTATTACCCAGCAACTGGGTTGTGGAGGTCAGATAGGCAGTCGTCGCTCCATGCAAAATACTAGTAATCAGCTGCAACCGGTTAGACTGGAAGCTGACTCAACATCGTTGGGAAAAGGCTAGGCAGATTGATTGATGGACAAAATTTTCTAAAATCCATTTATTCTATCTATCAATTTGATACTGGCATCTCTACGATGATGATTGATTGACATCCTGATAAAAGAAGACACGTTGTTCCTTCTTTCTAGTTAGTTCTCATTTTCAAGATTTCCTTTTAGACTATTTCCTCAACTATCTATTTTCCGTATTTTGGTCACATAATTTTCTATGGGATCCATTGTTGGATGCAAGCCTCTGCAATTGCACGCCATTTAACACCATCCGCTGCTAATTTCGTCAAACTGCTACCACTGCTGCTGCTGCTGCAACTGGTAATGTGAAATATTTGACAAAAAAATCTAAAAAAAAAAAAAAAAAAATTCCAATTTTCACGACAGGTGTATAAGCATGAAAAAACATATAATAATATATAACTATGAAAAAACACGTCACAAACTCCTATCGGTTTAATTAAATAGGCCCCTGCTCAAAAAAAAAGTAGGTACCACAATTTCTATCACAATGCGCAGGAGTGGAATAAAGAGCGCTTCTACGAATGGCGATATATTGCACGGCGCGGGGGCACAAATACGGTACGGTAGTGTGGACACGTATCCTATGCGATTATGTTACATGTGTAACTTAACTATTTATTTACTTACAGCAATATAAAGCTTAACAAGCCGCGTAATGTATTTATTACTAGTGACCTTTTTGTGTAAAATTATACGCGAAAACATAAAAATAAACTTAAAAGTTAAAGGTTTCCATAGTGTAGACTGGGCCTACGAAGTGCCACGAACAATTTTAAATAATCCTTTATTAGATCTTAAAATCTATGATGTCTACACATCGTTGAATGAAGCGTCTTCATTTATTATTTACATTTTCTGTGATTTTTGTATTTGTCTTTCATAAGACATGTTGGGGTCGGCTTCCAGTCTAACCGAATGCAGCTGAATACCAATTTTTTACATGGAGTTACTGCCTATCTAACCTCCACAACCCAGTTACTGGGTAATACGATAGGTATCACTTGTCAGTCTTACGACTGAATGTCAGACTTTAGGGCTTCTGACGACCCGTAACGACTGTCAAACATCCACGATTGACATCCGGGACCAACGGCTTAACGTGCTTTCCGAGGCACGGAGGGGTCTCGGTATGTTACGATGATCATCCATCCACGGACCAACAGCGGCAAGCGTAGCTTAACCTGATCGATCGACCCGTGTGGCTGTTATTAACTAGCCACGAGCCCCTCACCGGTGTCTGTGTGTTGTTTTTCATAAGTATGTAAATATTTTTACTAGAGTATTTTTCATCTCATTATTATTTAAATCCGTACTTAGCTAAAAATTATGATAGGTAGGTATTGCATTAAAATGCGCATTGGGGTTTATGCGCGGGTAATAAACTAAATATCAGGGATTATGTAAATAAATTGTAATAATAATAATATAATATACTGGCGCGATTTCCGTCGGTCGTGGCTTCGTACTGTTTTATAATATGTACTATGTTGCACTTACAGGCCGTGACGAAAAACTTTCTGTTTTATTATTTCCTATAATACATACATGAATTTCAGAGTTTTCTTTTTCACAGTTTTGTTGCTGATTGTACGTACTACACGTACAATCAGCAACAAAACTCGGTATTTAATTATTGTTAAAAATTTCCAAATTATTCAATTATTATGGCTTTGTTGCTACGGAGAATCACTGATTCCTAAGTCACAGGAACTCATACCTAGTTTAGGAGTCGAGAGTTTTTAAAAAACCTTTGTAATAAGCCTTTTATGTATTTAGTCGTAAGGATATTGTTAAAGGCTTTTGGTGAAATTAAGAAGTATTTATTTATTTATTTATATTTAAGAGCATTTCCAAGCAGAACGCTGAATTTTGATTGAAATGACCTTAGTACCCTTGTTAATAAAAGCTCAACACGAATCCAATTATTTGTACACATAGTTTAAAAATAAATGAAACTAAAATTAAGTATACACTTCAATTAATTTTTATTGCTCAACAACTTTACTTTGAATACATAATGTACCACAATACATGTAGTACATACATATTTAAATATAAACTAAACTGTCGGTCATAGAACTTTCCTATTTGGCATTCAGGACTGGAGCCTGTGCCAAATAAACGATTACAATGAGAATTCTGTGCCTTAAAAGCTGAGGCAGGAATTGGTCCCACACTGTCTGCTTGTGCCTGATCTATTAATCGGCGTGATGTCATAAATTACGAATAATTTATTGTTATAGGTGCCAAGTTTTCCAATTGTTTGAATGATTCCGATTGATGAATGAGAAGGTTTAAATATAGTTACGTGATGCTTCTGGTTTTTCAGATGACCGTAGGTTGCGTCGAACACTTATAAGGAGGAAGCATCAGGGCAGCCCGCGAAATTCAAATTTTCTTACGTTTTTTGAAATTTGCAAGTCAGTATTAAGTTGTATGTTAAATAAAGTATGATTTGCGGCCGTAACAAATATGTTTTTACAGAATTATATACAATAGAATCAGTAATACAACTCCTTGAGTTAGTATAATCCTAAAATGTCAAGATTTCATGAAATAGTCATTTTTCTAATTATGTAAATAGATAATTGTTACGACCGCAAATTATAATTTGATCAACGTACAATATAATACCGACTTGTAAATTGCAAAAAAAACGTAAGAAAATTTGAATTTCGCGGGCTACCCTGACGCTTTCCCCTTATAATCACTTACAGTACGACAACGTACAAAGAAACCGAAATATAGCTAGTAAAATGTGACTATGAAATAGAAATTGATTTATATTCTCACCTAAATTATTATAGACTAGCAGCACCCCGCGGTTTCACCCGCCTAAGTCTCGAACCCGTAAGAATATCGAGATAAAAAGTATCCATATGGAAATCCAGGTTATAAACTATCTGTGTGCCAAATCTGTTCAGTAGTTTTTGCGTGAAAGAGTAACAAACATCCATCCATCCTCACAAACTTTCGCATTTAGGATAGTAAGTTTAACAGACTGACTCCGTCACTCCCTTATTGGATCAGTCATATTTAATTCGGCAAAGTTTGGTTTTTCCGAAGATAAACGATGGAAAATGTTTACGTTGTCGTGCTTGTTTTCCACCCAATAGGTACCATAAATTAAATGTATGATGTGACTAGTAAAATTTCTGAAAGCTTTTAGCCGGAGCAAAATTTAAAGTTTTTACCTATGTACGAACTTATTCACCAATTTTTAGGATACTCTATTTTATTTTAAAATATAAAATTAAAGCCCTTCTATTATTCTTAAAAAAAAAAACAATACACTGAAGGACAAAATTATTGGGTCGCTCTTAATACCAAGGAAAATCTTACTCCCACCAAAATGTTAACTGGCAGTGTAAATAAAATAAAGAAATAATTAAATTTTCGTATTTGGATCGTGGTAAAATATTTTTTGTAACATTAGGAACGGTAGTGGCCGTTGTCCGTGTCTCGGTGGCCGGACAAGTCTCGCCGGTCATCGATCACCGCGTGCCGTCGAATAAATTGTGGCCGTAAGCGTGGTCCAAGTTAGGGGTTACAAGCGACTTTACTACACTAAATAAATAATATATTTTGTTTTGTTGCTGTAACGTAAAAAAGTTTCTTTTAAATATTATATTTTTATTTGCTTTAAAACATGGCACATTCAGGCCTTATTAATACAATATTATTCGCATGCAAATATTTAAATAATATTTAAGTTTAGCAATATTTACGCTATTTCCAATTGACGCTGTGTTTTATTACTTGTTTTGTTGAAACAATTAATTAAGAAACCACAACAAACCTTTAAAATAAAAAAAAAACTCGTTGTAGCCACAATATCTTACTTGAAAACGACATGAATCAACGCTTTCACATAGATAGAAAACGTTAGGGTGTCTCCACACCTTTAAAAATGTAGGTATACAACAAAATTGACCCACACTCACCTTAGTCCCAAAATAATTGTTTCTAAAACAGCACACGAGACCCATATGAACAATATCAGTTTATTAGACAACTATCTGACTCATATCATATCACCGGCAACCGATTGTGTAGGTACACTAGCTCACGTATGCGGTCACCCGCTATTACGAATTACTCTATGATATGTTGATTTGTATTATTGTATATGATTGAAATTATAACGGGCTGTTGAATTAATATTGCAGTTTAAGATCATATCGTACTCTTTACAGAAGTGTATGCACGTTTGTTTGTATTTGTAAGTACTTTCAAGCCTTAATTGAAATGTCTTGACAGTTAACATTAATTGCTTCAGAAAAGTAGAAGAAATGTTCAGGCTAATTGTTATTTGAACAGTAGAAATATTACATAAGTTTCGTGTAACCTAATTATGTATCTACTTGCATGCTAGTACAGATATTTGATCTAGAATGTAATGCTCAGTTTAAAAGAGTATCCAATAGAAAGTTGCAGTAAGTATGCTAAAATAAAATGATAGCTTACCTAGGCCGTTTTGGTGAGTCGCATAATATAAACTTATAGCGTTTTTGAAATTTCCGGAATTTGATTAGTTTCGTTTCTAACTGCCTAATTTTATTAGGCACATTTTTATTTGAATATTTAGTTTTGAGTGACTTTCAAAAGGTCGTGCTTTTAATGAAAGCTGTTAAGTTTGATTTAATATTGCCGTTTTTTGTTACCGCAAGTGTAAATGTCATATTGAATTCCTTACGCTTCAATATGATACTTTTAAATAAATCAAAGGTACAAAACTCCAACAAAATACCTTAATAGTGACACGATAAACGGCAAAACTTTGACTGAGTCCGGCAAAAAATGCCTGGTCGAAGGCAACGTATGTATTATACCTATCGTTTCGTGAGACCGTGAGTGACACACGGGACTATCCGCGCCGCGGGGGTCGCGTCGCACTAACATTTTTACTGTTCTCGCACTCCATCCAACCTACCTGACCGTGTGTCAGTGTTGTCCAATTGTTAGATGTTCGGAAGGATGAGGTTCGATTCTTGGGTTGAACTTTTGAAAAATGATGTAAAACTTTGATACCTAATCTACATTGTCAATTTGATAGGTTTCTGCCATCGGGAGATTACATGTGTATGTACTTATGTGGAAATTTGCGGTGATCCATTTTTCGACCTTATCATTATAGTAATAAGGTTCAAAAGTGGTTCAGCGTAAACGTCCGCGAAGGTACCATTTGTGTTCAATTAATACCTTGCTTGTTTCACTTGAGTAGGTACTTACAAAATGTGTAGTCTATCAAACAATAAAAATATATCAGTTTTTTATGGTATTAATACTTTCCTAAAAGTTTCATTGCATTATTATATAAAACTTACTGAAAAATCTTAACAAAAACTCTAGAAAAATTAAAAATATGTCGAAATGAAAAATTAAAGCAAGTGACGCTACGGAGGAGTAGAGCTGGGCAGCGCCCGCGCAACGCTCGCTTCTCTTTTATTGCATTTCCATAAACACGGACCCTTTTTTCATCCCAAGGCCTGTACGAGGAAAAAAATACACTTTTGTCAACGCCTTGATTGATATGGTAACCCTCCCTTGTTTTAGCAATAACCCAAAGCCTTTAGTTTTGTTTTTTTCTACATCGCTTCGTACATTTTTATTTGCTACGTCGAACAGGTTTGACATATCACTAAATTTTGTAAGAAAAATTACTATTCTCAGGATTTTTATACCGGTGGCCGGGGTGTTATAAATTTAGGAGTTTTTTTTCACCTGACACCGTTCATTGTGTGGGGAATTGAACGTTTTTGTATGTACTTTTATAGATATTTTTTTGTACCTGCGCTAGGCGCCAGTGGCCATGACATTTATGGTCAGGATATTGGGACACAATTAATGTTGATATTAATAACGAGGAAACAGACTTTGTGGGGGCAATAAATTCTGATGATGGAGTGCAATAGAGAAACAAGCCCTTGCCTATTTGTTGTCAAAATATCGTTTGTAATTTTTTGTTGCCTATTATTTTGTTTGTTATTGTCACCCTCCGTTAGCATTTCATCTAAGCCATCACTTTAGTAGGTAGGTACCTAGGTAGTCTTAAAAGCTACCTCCACTCCTTACATCCAACAAAAGACAACGATACAGTTTTATTAGCGTAACCAATAACATGTTTAGTCAGTATCGATTTATCGAATAAGGGTTTGTGTAATCGAATCAGGCGGTCGAGTAAATGGCGATCGATTGTAAATGAGAGCGCGCGCCCGATTTCACGCGGCGAAGCGGGGAGAATCGATTCTTCGGTTTGAACGTGCCTCCATTCACGAGCATGAGAGCCCAGTAACTAGACCTGCATATGTCAAGCTAATAGAATACACACTAATACCTATTGCCTTCTTAATTAGACGATAGAATTTATAAACAGAACGTGTAGGTTCGTAATTAATGGCTATTGAGTAGAGAATTCATTGCAGTTTTTTGTTAGTTGCCTATGAGTCATTCTAATAAAGATGGTTGAGTGGAATGTGTTTGCAAATTAAATGATAATGTTAGTAAGCCATTAAAGCTTTTAGCATAACCAATCTAAAAAAAGCTCAAAGAATACAGCACCTTTTCTTAATGTTCTCCAACTTGACATTCGGCATTATTAATGTCCAGTGGCATAATAGCTTCATAAAAGCTGTATTGCAGTTAAAAATGAATGATTCTCTTGTTACACTAATCGTCTCGCGGCTCCGCTGTTATTTATCAGTAGCTGCTGGCAGAAGCGAAACGTCCCCAATGATTTAGAGCCTCAAATTGCACGGCGCGGGATTACCGGAGCAATCATCTCGATTTAACATCATGTGCAATCAACACTTCTATACGTATTATAAGCGAAGCAGGTATAGGTATATTGTCTATATAATGCAGAACTTTAATTAAAAACATTATTTGTTATTTAATATTATTAATAAATTATATTCCACTGAAAAAAAAAACAAATCAATCCGCTTAGAACATTAAAATCTCACTGGTACCTCTCTAGATGTTATCTTACACTGTAATAATAAAAAAAACCCCAAACAAGTGCCTAATCGTTTGCGATTAATCGTAAAAAAAAACCTTATCCGTGAGTGTCAAAAATTCGTCACTAAGTTTTTGTTAGTCGTCCAGCAATTAAATGCATTAAGCAATCGCTTGAATGGCACAACAGACAAGCAAACTACCGTATTACGTTATAATCTGGACTAAGCCTCGGGTAGACTGACAGACGGGAGTGTTGCTACCGAACGTGACGCAAGAAAACAAAACCAAAACTCGATGTAATAACTAATGCGATGCGCCCGCGCCTATTGACTTCCTCTACACAATTAACATAGCAGGAAGCTCGGGCTGTCATTAACCCGTCAGCGCGCGGTGCCACCAACTGCTCCAAAAAGCATTACTCGAATCACAGTTTACGTTCACCGCCAATATAATTAGGATCCGAATGCTTTATAAATACAAATAAATAAAAGTAGCGGTGCGAGGTGGCAACCCGCAATTTACTGGTGCGTTCGGCGAGTGTGCGCCCGCTCAAATTGTCGGGTTGAGCGCGGCGTCTCCCTGACTAATGACGCGACTCCCGAACAATGCCAACACCGTGTTATAAGCATATTTAATAAGTCCGCTTTTCAATTATTGATATCTGCAACATATGCCGCAGGACATGAAAACCTCTGTTTTGATTTTATTCATTCAGTTTAATTGTATGTTTTATAAAGTTATTTATCAATGTGAAAAATCGGTACAAATTAATCTTGGTGTGCATGCGAGTTTGCGTTGTTACTCGAAGCGCGTATAATTCCATTTAACTGTATTCGCGAAACGTTAATACTGGGTAAAGGCGAGTGTTTTGTCAACGTTGTAATGTCGTCCCACGCAGGCGGTGTACAAGCCACCGGGACCTACTTGGGGTCTCCGGTCACTTCCGTGTCTCGCTACTGCTCCGCTAAATGGAACAAACGACACTCCCGCCGCCCGGTCAAATTAGAATCTGATACTTCGCTCCCGCTCTCCTATTGGTGACAGTTATATGCCGATTAAATTTATAATAAGGTCCCTACCATTTTCAGACTTAACAATGAGCTATTCTGAATTCAAAATATAGAATGTTTCTACATTCTAATGGAGCAAGTCTCATCAGTCAGGATGATATGAAAAGTTAACGCTACTATTCTAACGGTTAATCTTAACAAAATGAGAGCAACTCGGTACTGGCAGGGTTAATACTGGCATTTATTATGGAGAACACTGCGCGCCTAGATGGTTTTATTATGTAAGAAAACCTAACGGAATCGCTGTAGATGATTCATGCAGTACCTACATAAGTATAAAATAAATCTATAATTTACCACTAAACAGGTTATATAACGATTCATGTTTCTGTAAAGAACACTAAATCCTCAGTTGCTATTAGTGGCGTTGTTGTGTCTTTTATTTTATGATTCGTATTGTAAAGCAGTTGTACACAGGCTTCCACTCGTCCGCTAAATAAAGGTCGTTGCATACAATACATTTGTATGTATCGCGCGATCGAGGCGGATCGCGTAATTGACGCAATCCGATATTATCCGCGATGTAAGATCACGCATCGCGATGTGATAGCCTTATCGACTGTGACAGTATTTACCCGTGAATTGTTTAATGAGCTTCGGATTAGCATAATTGTTTTGATTACTAGCTCTACTGTATTTCTCGTAACAGTTAGCATTTTAATGTGACATATGTCTCATTAAAATGATAATCTTTCGCACTTTAGTGCGATTACGAATAAATGGGTGTCGTTTGAATTTAGTCGAAAAATACAACGAATTAACTATATAAATTAAACATAAAGCCGTCAAAACGGTAAAATAAACCAATCAACATTACAATTAACTCCATTTCAAACCACGCCCCAAAACACATTTAAATAGACGCAAAGAAATAGGCTCCACAATTAAAACAGGTCGGTGAGCTAATATCTCTAATACGAGCTATGTTTCATCGTGTGCAAGATGAACGGCTACTATGTATAGAGTGATCATTGTCCGAGCGTGTTAAAGACCGGTTGGGCGGCGTCGTAACGAGCGTTTCGTATACAATAGACCTTTTAGCGTCATGTGCTCGGACGTCAATCGCGCCAAGACGCGGCGTGTCGCCTCTGAACGCGAGCCTTTATTGTCTTACCGATATTCTATCTCAGCTACAGTTACTTTTAATCAGTTTCGTGAAATTTCTTGTGATCTGATACAAAATGACGAATAACCGACCTATGCCATGAACGTAAAACTTAAAGACGTTTCTAAACTTGTTTCGTTGCGCATTTCTTGCGTTTCATAATCTAGGCTGTGCTGGATAGAAATAACTTATGAATATTAGTTTTGCTATCTAAACCCATCTGTAAAATATTTCTAGAAATTATGTATCGGTTACAGTAATAAACAAAGCTGAGGATGTGATTCCAAAAACATTATTTTGAAATGTTATTGGAATGTTAGCGACGACTAAACGAATAAATTTAAAATCAAAAACTCACAATAAAATTAAAAGCCCAACAAAGGATCACACGATAAACAATTATAAAAATATCCGTATTAGGTACGAGACTCGGTTACAACAACTATGATAACAAAAAACAAGTCGAGTCAGTCCCATTCGTATGAAAATAAAACACATCCACGGACTGACGTGCGTCCGGCGTCACTTAGCAGCGCTGGAATGATGTGACAGCCCTTGCCGAACCGAATACCTTTTTTATATTTAAAATTAAAAATAAAACAAGAAAATCAACAAACTTTCTGAATCTGCTCCATTGTGTTCACGTTTTGGAAAAATTTAAATGACCGAGCGCTGGCCGCTTTTTTGAGAATCGGAATCTCGAATTCGGCGTTTAAATACATACGGATTCGCGGTTTAGCGCCATGTTTTTTCCATTTTCTGCACATTTTGGCGCGCCGAATGCGACGCGATGCGGTAGATTTTGCGCGATTAAACGCGGGAGGTCGATAGAATAAGTTGTTAGTGTTAACGATCTAAATCTTTCGCAAACACCTCAGCTGATTTGATTTTATATGGATAATAGTGGTTACAGGCTGACATTACTGTCGCAGGAATGAATTACACAGTTGTTAGACAGTTGTCTTATATGCGTTGTCGTAGATGCTTTTCAGTGCTCATGCTGAGAATTAAAGAACGGAGTCATAATGAATTCTGGAAGAAATAAAACGTAATAATGTGTTGTTTAATGGATGATCGGTTTTTTTGTGGTGCGTCGGCATTTGAGAGGCGTACGGAGCATCGATCGCAGATATTTAGAGTGGCAATATGAATGTATTTATTCAGGGCTGAGGGCGGCCTCCGCCTAACAATGCTACGCTTGTCACTGCCGCCACGCCGCCCGCGCAGGGTTGGCTCCACAAGTTTCACAATATGTGCGGTTGTGTGTTGCGAATAATGGGGTACAAGTACCAAACAAACTCAGACTGAACAAGGCATAAAACATAGGTACTCCTACCACTTTTGCAGTCAACTCGTTCTCATTAACTAATAGCAAAACTGCTCATGGCAATTAGTGAGCTAATATGGTTTTGCAGAAAGTCTTAGAAATCGTTACTTACTTACCAATTATTTATAATACCAATCCCAATCGTCATCAACATAAACAGATGGTCTAATAACTGGAATTTTTTCGTAATTTAGAATCGCCAACCCTAAGTTATACGTCAGTGAATCAAGGGCTGACACCGCAGCCTGGTGGTCCGCGCGTCAGAGCACGCGCGTGCTCCGCGGCGTTCGCATGTATGTCAACCCTAAACATTTACATACAGAGCCCCACATGTAGGCAGCATGAACAATTGTTTTCATACGAGTAGGTAGTCATTAGCTGAAAGTATCTAAGTACGGAAAAAGTATGTTACGGAAACTTTCCTTTAAAGTTGAAGTTCATGTTCAAATGAATGGAAAATTGAAGCGAATTGTTTGTTTGTAAGCTGTGTTTGGTAGTAACAAGAGTCTATTATTTATAGTAATTAATCGTTTCGTACATTTCAGCCGCAGTCTGCATGTGTACGAGCATATCTCGCGGCGCGGGCGCTCCACTTTTGCTCATTTTGCACCCGTTTCCCATTGTGTTTACCGCTTTTACCATTGTTCGGGGGCCCGGGGCCCATATAAATTGGACCGCGACGTTCTACACTCGTGACAGGTATATTTGAGTCGTCGATTTCGGCCGATAATTAATCCGTATTGTTAACTGAAACGGGCCACCCTTGTTTACCAATCGAACATCCCGACCCTTTGTCCTGTTACCATACTTTTAATTTGTGCATCCTTTTTGTTCTTCGTTCTGAATTCATGATACATTCTATCTCTCTCTCTCTGTCTATACACCTAAGGAATTGAATACGCCAATACTTAAAAAAGAATACGATTGCAATTAGACTTTAATTAAAACTGATATATTCCGCTATTCACACAGTATACAATTTTATGAATAGGATGCGTACGCAATGGTTTAAACTACAACAAGAACTGAATAACATCCCACCCCACTTTTAAAGTTCTTTGCGAAAATATGTTGGATTAAATGAAGTCTAATGTTTCTCTCATTAATTGGATAGTGAGGTATGTGCTGCGCAGGCTCACGTGTTGTTGCCACAAAAACTGAAAATATGTTCGTTTTTTTTTATGAAACAAATAAACACTATGTTATTCGAATGTCATTTCACGGTCATTTGGGGCACGCGGAGGTTGATTAATTATTATTGTATTAGTGAGCGAACATTGACACGAGTATCCTTTTTTAATTAAGTACTTATAAAGGGTTTAAATTAATTGCAATTCAGTAATAAGTAGTTGAGTAATTGTTGCGCGGACGCATTCATTTGCTCTATTTGTGTTTACATTGTTGTCTCAGATAGTATAATATTTATTGGGTAATTTACGGTGACCTTTGTAATAAGTCTGCTGTTACATTTGTTATATAAATAACATTATGTTAATCAGGAGTTAACTAACTCACGGAAGCACGTTTGGCCTCGGGGAAGTAAACATTAAGAGGCCTGGCACATTTTATCACCTCTCTCGCTCACACGGGACCAAATTTTTAAGAATGTTGAATGAATAGATGCTTTTTTGAAAAATGTAATCTATTATTATTATTAATAAATAATATGAATTATTTAAAACACATTTCTATTGTATTATCTAATAATATCAGCTAAAAACTGATCTTAATACTAATTGAGCTGAGTTTATTAAATAACACGTTAGGAATGTGTTTTTAATAATTACCTATTATATTAATATCATTGACTAGCTGTTACCCGCGCCTTCGTCTGCGATCCAGGATGAATAGTAGCTTATGTCCTTATCCAGGTCATGGTCTACCCATGTGCCAAATTTCAACAAATTCCATTCAGCCGTTTTAGCGTGAAAGCGTAATCAACAAACAAACACACTTTGTCATTTATAATATTAATTAGGATAGTTAGGAGGATGAAAACAATGGTACTTAAAAAAAAAAAACTCTTAACACACTACTATAGTTTCTATAATAATATAACTCAATCATGATTCGAAAGACACGTGGCGCCATCTATTATCAGAAGAAAGTTATTGTGGTTATTCTCGAGAACAGTACTTTTTTCGGGATGAAAGGTACCCTATGTCCGTTTCTGTACACCTGACAACGTATAATGTAAAATTTAAGGATGATCGGTTCAGTGGTTTTAGCATGAAAAGGTAACAAACAAACACACTTACTTTCGCATTTATAATTTTATAATATTAAGTTAGGAGTTAGGATTAACAATAATAAGAGATTACATTTTTCAAAAAAGCATCTTTTCATTCAACATTCTTAAAAATTCAGTCCCGTGTGAGCGAGAAACGTGATAAAATGTGACAGGCCTCTTAATAAACTGCTAATATTAAGAGGATTGTGAAGCTGTAACTTTTCATACAAAAAGAGATAACGTTTTTCTCCCCGTAAACATAGTCTAATTTTCATATTTTTTGGAAATGTTGTAGGTATAATGAAAAACTAGGTCCGTACGTTTTTATTATAAAGAAATATTGCATACGATATAAGTTATTAGCATCTAAATATCTATATTTTTGACATAAAAACATCCTCGAGCATTTTTATTTTTTTTAATTAAATTAAATTGAATTACTAAAAACGAAAAACGTACAGACCTAGATTAAAGTGTAGTGAATGTAATGAGACCAAAATTGTCTCATTTCGTAAAGGTTTAGGGGGGCGAAAACGTTATCGCCCGAAACAATATTTATGTAAATAATTGTATGAAATGTAGGTAATTGCCTCCAAGAATCGCGCCGCGTATCGGCACTTCACAATCCTCTTAAGTATCGCATTTTTAAACATTTTATGAAATGTCACCCGTAGGTAGAATTTTGTTTTATTTGAACTCTACGGATGGATAAACTTTTATAAATAGAAAACTGATAGAAAATACTTTAGCGAGCCATTACATAAATATATTTAACGATACTTCTGTTATTATGATACCTTTATAAAGTCATTTACTAGTTATTCTGAATTAAATACAAATTTAATTCAGTTAATAACTTTCAAAAAAGGTCAACCATACAGGTCACTTTACAATTATTATAGTAAGTAATTAAACGTATAGGTAGGTACGTTAATTAGTGTTTTTTTTTAATTAATTATGTTTTACCTAACGTAATTAGGATGTTATTTGCGTGTATGTTTGCTAAAGAAAGGTGCATTGGTTTTGCTAAGATAATTAAATAATTTACTTTATCGACCATGTATTTTTATCTATATGAGCGGCGTTTTGGAGAGCAAATGATAACTTTTTATGAGTTTTAGTTTATAAACAATAAAATTATTTGTTGTTATCCCTTGCACTACCTTCTTAAAGATTGTGACTACAATAAAGAACATTCTGTATATTTTCCAAAGCAAACAATTCTCACAGTTGTAATTTATTTATAAGTATGTGCCTTGAGGCCATGAGTTGGTCAATAACTAAGCGACTTATTTAAAGTAATTTATTATTATGCTACTGGCTGGGTTGAACACAAATAAGAAACTTGTTAGGAATCTTGGGATCTGTTTCACAGAAAAAAAAAAACCTTTTGAATAAGCAATTTTCCATTGAAAAAAATACTTATGCATGCACCCTACATAATAGTATAAATAAAACAGAGCAATTTACACCAAATTCCTGAATTTACCAAAGAAATGCGAGTATTAACATTAAACTACAGATTAATTCAAAGGCACCTGTTCAAAACAAATACGCGTGCTGATCGTCACCACTATTCAACATTATCGGATGTAAGCCGCACTAAATGGGAGCGATAAACCAAAATGCCATCCACCTTGAGCGACCTACGGCACCCACCTGCCCTTGTACCTTTCTACAATATACGACGGTACTAAATCAGCCGGTCTGCCTATGTACTATTGTGACGACATTTAAAAAACAAATGAATATCGAACGAATTGGAATATTTTTTAAATAAATTCTCGTTCTCTTTGGCCAGTATGTAGCCGGTGGAAGTTGGAACCTCTTTGGTCTTATGTATGTGGCAGGGTAAAGCAAAAAGCTTTGACATTGTGGAAAATGATGATTGTAGACACACAACTGTTCTGTGTTTATGAGTAATTTAATAAGAGGCAAGCTGGGCGTTCTTCACATTATGATTTACTATTAAGTAAATGGATTGCCGCCATATTACCAATAATCCTGTATAGATTATTGGTACTGGTGGATGTTGGATGAGTGTACAATAAAGAATACTTTGTCAATCAGTCTATTAAAGGAAAACTAAATTAGCAGTAAGTGTCAATACAATAGGGATGATGACTAAAAAATGTTTTTTTGTCCGTCATGTAGATTATTAAAATATATTGGACACGTATTTTTTCTTTTTCTACGTAATCAAAAGATTACGGCGATACATCAGTGTGTATTACTAAAAATACTAGTACTACTAAAAATATTCCTGAGAAAGATTGGTAAAGTTTACCTAACTCTAAAGATAAATATATCCTCTCACATCCTTTGTACTACAGAATTACTAGGCCATCAAAATTACTAGGCCATCAAAATTACTAGGACATCAAAATTACTACGACTTCAAAATTACTAGGACATCAAATTACTAAGACTTCAAAATTACTAGGACATCAAAATTACTAGGACATCAAAATTACTAGGACATCAAAATCCTGGTCATTTATCATATTTAACAAAACATGGCAGTAGCTTTTTACATTAACATAACATAAAGTCGGGTCGGATCAATAAATTCAGCACAAATGTGTTTATTAAGTACCTACCTACATACTATATTTTATCCTTATATTACCAACGTTTTGTTGCACTCCCGAAATAAAGCGGTTTTATTAAATTATTTATTTATCAATTAACACTACGTACCACAGTTTTGATGTTTTTCGATAAATGCCTATCGTGTTGATAAGAATGCTATATTACTTGTGTGTACTTCGCTTAGCAAGATTTATGTTGTAGATTTTAATACAAATATGGCAATCTTTATTATACTTAGTGATTTTTTATTGAGTACCTACTTGTCTATACTAATATAATGAGGTTATTTTTTATTAGGGTTCCGTACTTAAATGGTAAAAAGGAACCCTTATGGTGCGACTCATTGTGTCTGTCTGTCTGCCCGTCTGTCGAATTTTGGAATAGTTTTAGATGAGGGAGAGCATATGGGGTGTCATATGAAAGAGCGCTGTTTGCAAATTTTTAAACCTTTTTTCTTTTTTTTTTAAGCAGAATAGAGTTCGACTTTTGATGAAAAATGTAAAAAAAAATACCCTTCCCCCTTATCTCCGAAGTTTGCATAGAGAAAAATCTGAAATTATTCTATGTGATAGAAGTTTATTATCAGGAAAAATAAAAGATTTCTCTAAATAGCATATTTTTTGATGGTACGGAACTTTTGGTGCGCGGGTCCGATTCGCTCTTGGCCGCTTTTTTATTTGAGATGGGTTTGCTGTTACGTCTACGATGGAGTGACCTTACCCACAAAAAGCCTGTTCACTCTAACTTTGAAGAGATTGATGAATTTGTTTGTACGAGTATGTAGGGGATAATCTCAGGAACTACGACTGGTAGAGTCGGATTTAAAAATTATTTTTGGATTTGATAGCCCAAATCTTGTGGAAGGTCATCACGCTATGACCCTTAGGAGCCAGGCAAAATGCAAAAAGAGGTAAATGAAGTAAAAGCACGGGCTGTCGGGGGAACGAGAAATCTCATGCGGACAAAGTCGCGGGCAGAAGCTAGTTACCTATAAAGGCGAACAATAACGTTTTTAATATGTTTTATGCCCAAGGAAGCCTTATTGGAAAGATTTATGATTAATTGAACTAGATAAACCCATTCTTCAATAATATAGTAAATTACCGCTTTTATTGTTGCATTGATTCATCATATGATTATGTCTAAGCACAACTGGAATTAAAATGGCCGTAACAAGTATTCATAATTCAAATTATTATACTGGCCAGCAACGCAAACCCAACAAAAATCAAACAGAGAACAAATAAATAAAAAAAGAGCCCCACACTTACGCACTACACCGCCGGCAAAGAGAATGATTAAAAAAGTACACTCATCAACATTATGTCTACCCGATGAGCTGTCAGGAGTGAAGGCTACCAACCGACGGCAGCTCACGTGAAAACCATGACCTCGGGTTAAGTCGAGCAATGATGGTTGATACGGGTAAATTAGTGGTGATGATTTTCGATATTTGATGAGTACGAGAACCACTTTTTAGCTAAGTTTTTTGGCTATGTGAGCTCTAAATCACTGAAATTAAAGAGTAAAGTTGCCCACAAACGTTGCCCACTTTTGGTCTTTATAGACGTGAACTGTCTAAAAGCCCCATACATTATGGAAGGTCATGTCAATGTGTGATCATATTTCAGCTGATCCCCATAGGTTCACAACTACTGTAAGCCCGCGGTCGCCAATGGATAATGTTTTTTTTTTACGTTTATATATACATATTTTTTTACGTTTGTATATGATATACGTTTATATACATATTATGTAAATTTAAAAAAAATAATCTTACGCACACTTGTTGTGAGCCAGACGTTTGAATGACAGCAATAAATTGACATGAATTTATTCATCTTCTGATAACTCTTCCTTTGATGCGGTGCAAGACTAGCATCATGTGAAAATTGATTATGATGACTTTAGGGTAGATAGCCTAGCCTAAAGCTGGCTGGGCCGATGCTTAGCTTTTTCTCAACTATGTCGGGGTCAACTGTCATTTCTCAACAGGTGCCTTCTAATTTTTGAAGGTTGTTAGTTATGCTCTTGAATTCATGCTAGTTACTCTCTCTTCAAAACGGTCAACACGTTCCTTCCATAGCACTTTTCTCCATTTTCAACGCGTCCGATCCTCGTCAACCAACCTCAAATTATGTTAATAAAAACATTAAATTATTATCATTCTTAACATATTACAATAAGTTTATTAGAAAACATCAGTCAGTGGAACTAAAATTTGACACGACGCGACGTATGTACCTGTGTGGGACCGAGTTTAATGCTTGTCTACATTGATCGTCTCACATGTTACGCGTGACGTTTGTGTTCACATTCCAGCTGTGAGAACCGATTATAAAGAGTCAAAAGACCTCCCGTAGACTCTGGAAGCCTTCACCGTAAACCCTTGAGAAAACTTCCATATCAAAAATACGGGCTCAACAACATTGTGTAATCAATTTTGCGAGATCGATTGAACCGCGTAATGATCTCGTCTCACCCGTGATCGAATGTTATCATTTCTTGTTAAAAAATGATCCAATTAAAAGGTCTCGCAGCTTCAATAAGTTACCGAAAGCGGGTTTAAAATCTCTCGCACACCCATTGTAATAACGCATGCGCCCTCAATATTAAATTTTAACAAGGTATTAATTAAAAAAACTAAAGCGAAATATCTTTAAAATTTCTCAGGACGCGCTCGCCCCCTCGCGTTATTTTATTTTTAATTCATTTTATTCGGCGCTGGTCGAGCGGTTCGGTACGCCCACCGGTGATTTAAAATTTTGATTTATCGGCGCGGGCGCTGCGCGGCAGAGTGCCTAGCACGCATGCGCCCGCCTGCCGTAATTATAAATATGACGCGGTGCTAAACTGTGCGAACTGACCCGCCGACCCTGCGGGACCAGCGTTCGCACTCCTGCGCAATGTGCTACGTGCGAACACACATCTAGCGTGTGTTTTATCAAAATGACCCTTAACATAAAGTGTTAAATCAGATAAACCGACGATTCAATCTAAGAACGCCTTTACAAGCTTTTGTTTTAAGCAATGCAGTTTACTTTAATTTTATTAGTTTTGTTCTACCGAAGTTAGTTCTTGTTCGAATTGGATGTTCATTTGCACATTTTCTAACACTGCGAACAATTTCTATACAAATGTTAAATCATCAAGAAGGTAGAACTGTATATTAAGGGGATTGGCGAGGGGCAGCTGCCATCGTATTTACGACTTCCACAGGCGCGGGCGCAGCTTTACAACACAACCCGGGGCATTCGCTCACTTGCACTGTTTTATGCACCTGTTTCACTTGATTAATTGCTACATCCAATCGGCCTGTCATATAATTGTATCATTATCTACACGTTAAGAAAGAACACTTTGATGTGAAATGGGTTTTTGAAAAACCACCGCTGCTGTATTACTTTTTTACGATGACAGGTTGAATTTATTATTGGTATAATTGAAAAGCCTAATGAAATATTTAAGTATTGCAAATCCTAGGCAACAGCTGACCTTAAACTCATTTTTATAATAAAAAACCCATTTTAAAATTTTTATTATCACTGTTTCGTAAATTGTTCTAATGACTAGCAATATCAACGACTTTGTCTGCAGCCACTCTTCTCCTAACAATGGGCTATTACCGACAACTGTTTTTCTATTGTAATATCACGTCTAAGCCATACTACTTCGTTAAAATATTCATCTCATTTCATATTCAACAAATATGAATTACGTCATTTCGAATAAAGTGTTTGCTAAGCTAAATCAAAGCCCGAACGGCAGTCGTGAAGCCTACATTCGGGTAATACATTCCCAAACAGTTTTCCAGCTTGTGCATAAGAAACACGGTGTTCGAGGATGAGATGTGAGATACACGGCATGGCGGTACACGGAATTCTGTGTGTGTCAGTTTTGAAAACGCCCGCAGTGTCCTTTGCCATTCAATGCAAATTCATACGTTATAAGAAGCGTTTCGAGGTAGAATTACTAGCGTTTAGTCACCTCCAGGACATAATTCCCAAGTTACTTTGTAATTTCGCAGGACTGACGCCTTGTTTGTGTAATTTAGAAGTTGCTTGTATTTCTTTTTAAGTGTTACACCTGTCTTTTATATGAGGTAACGTTTAACTTGTGGCTTGCTAACTGAATTATTAGATTATGTAAATGTGGTGTGTTTTCTGCGGTTTATAAATGAGTATTTCATGATGAATGGGAAGTGTGATCGTGTACGATAGAACTGTTAGTTAGTTAGCTTCTGAACGTGCTGATAAACGGGGTAAACAAATTGCTGCCTTATGTGGTACTATTTAAAGATCCTTATAACTGCCTACTATTTTATGAAACAAGGCTGCAAGAGGGCTCATCACAATAGTTTACTGGGAACGGATCTAAGCTCACGACCTATCGATTAGAAGTTCAAAACCTTGCCGCTGGGCTTCTAACATCACGTAATAGGTTGCTTTAGATATATAGGTAAGTATTTATTGAAATACGTAAGTATTTAGTATTATTTATTTATTATTTATTATTTATTTATAAGTATGTAAATATATGTCGCAGTAAGATGGCTGTAGCCGTGATATAGTTATATCCCTAGGGATATAGCTATATACCGTAATATAGTTATATGAAAACTATCGGAGTGCCCTAATTCTGTTATTTAAAAAATCAGCTGTTTCCTACATTTATGCTCGCATAACTCGTCAAAATTTAGGGAACAGCTGATTTTTTTTCGCGATTTCATTTTTGGTCTCATAGTAAAATTTGTTCATAATGACCTAAAATTATATAAATAGATATTATTATGTTAATATCATGCAGCTAATTTAAATACAAAAGAAGTTAAAACTGCTTTGTTTTCCTAGAAAAGCTCATTAAAGAGTTAAACTCTTGTGTTTTTTTTTTAAATTATCATAGCTATGTGCTAAAAATATGCCATAATGTTTAACCGAATATGCCGATTGTTAGTGATATACGCTTATATCTATGAGTAACTGACATTTTGCTCAATTTATGAACTCAGTTTCAGACATACACTCACATAACAAAAGTTGTGTGTATGTGTGTGCATAGCTGCCCACTACATTCAAACACACTTACTCATACCTAGCTACTTATAATTTTATGTGCGGCAAGTAGGAGGTATAACAATTTGTAATAGAACAACTAAAATTACTTATGTAAGATCCTGATCAGTATTGTTTTGTTAAGTTCAGGCAATAAATTTTAAAGGCTATTAACATGTTTCTATCATGTATCAAGATTGGTCCTTCACATGGTGACACCGTAGGTATAATGCACTGACGCCTGCGCAACTGCCATCCATCTTGGATGCGCCTGAGCACATCCTTCATTCATGTTCAGTGGAAGATAGCGAATAGGTTATTTTGTTTGACATTTGTCATTATCGTGGTATGGAATGGATGGGTTCGTGGATGAGGGATTGGCTTTATTAATATGTAATGTTTGAATACCTACTGAAGTGGCTTTTACTTTTACTAAGCGTTAATGGTGTAGGCAGTACACCTTGCAGATGAATAGCTGCGTGTGCTCAAGTAAGTCTACTTATTTTTTATTTTTCTAGCAGTTGCCCGCGACCTCGCCCGCGTGGGTGTCAAATTATTCACAATTTCATGGGAGCCCTAATTATTTTTCTGAAATAAAAGTAGCCTAAGTTACTCCTTATAACATCAGCTATCGGCCTGTGGAAGTCCCGTCAAAATCGGTTCGGTCGTTTCGAAGATTCGCCGGAACAAACAGAAAGACAGACAGACAAACATTAAAAAAATAGTTTTTTTGCTAAAGTACCTACCGTACATATATGCGTTTAGTAAAAAGCTGTTGTTTTGTAGTAAGACAGACAAACAGACACTTCAATTTGATTTATATTTGTAGTAAGTATAGATTCGATTTGCTGTTGGAACAGTTTCAAGGGGACAGTGAATTAAAAACGTTAAAATAGGAGGAAAATCTTTTGGTTGAGGCCCTCTTAACAGGCTGTAGGCAAATATAGTGCGAACAGCACTATATTTGCCTACAGCCTGTTAAGAGGCTTGGGCCAATTTGGGCTAGTAAGATTAAGAGTGCCTAGTTAAAATCGACCTAACCTAACCATGATGTAACGACTCATCGCAACTTCTTTGCCGGTTTGAAGCAGTCCCCTATGCGTTGGCTAAATTATACTGGAGCTCCACTTCCTTGCAGATTGTAGACTTTAATATTAAAAAAATAATGTGATTATTTATCACTAATTTATTTCTTATGTTGGATTTTAAATTATTTACCCGCTATGCTAATGAGACAGTAGCGTGACTCAATAGTAGTAGCAAAATGTAAAGTATCAATCAACGTCGGAACAAGATAATCATTGCGTTTTATACTGCCCATCTAATTGTAAATGACATAATCTTCACATTGCGACTTAACACCATCGTTATATTCATGAAGCCGTCCGTTCTAGGTGTCAGAGTTATAAAATAGCCATTTATCTTGAAATCTTAACTAGGATTTTTCTATTATTGAGCTCGAATAAGGATGCACGGAGAGATATTTGGCAGCATCAATGAGGCGGAGCGTGACGTCGGCGTGTCGATTACGAGGCGAATGTATCTCGATGGTAATCTCAACGAGCGACTGGCGGTTTGATGTGTCAATCCGAGCGAGTGTCGATCGCTATCAGCCGATAGCTCCTATTGGGCAACCGCCACGCTTTGTTATCCTAACGGACTTATAAAATTCGACGGCCCATGAACAGATACCGAGCGAACAATACCGGCCGCCTTTCCAATAAATATTTCCGTGAAGCCTCAATTTACATAGACAACCGACCGCGACAATTAAAGGTCTCGAATGAGTTTCACGCGTCCTATTTCTGCTTGTAACACGGCAATCGAGCACGCGGCCGGCCGGCGCGGCGCTCCGATCCGCACACAAATAAATCGTTAAGCGAATTTCCCAACATGGCTTCCGCGGATACGGCCAATGGGAGGCAGGGGGCGGTGCGGGGCGGGGGCGGCGCGGCGCTGCATCTTCGTGTGAAAATTTAAAAAATTACGAGCTCCGCTTTTATTTTTATGACCGCTTCGACGATGCTCGCAGGCGCCCGTCGACCGACGTGATAAACTTCCACCGAGACACGATCGACAAGTTGTAAATTACTTTATAGCTATACACACAATATTCGTACACTGAAATTACTTGTGTTGCCAGTACAATCAACGTTGACTTTCAACAATTTCAGCTGAAGACTAGGTACATGAATCATTCATCGACAACGAACGTTGTATACAAGTCTGTCTAGTCTTTTTATGGATATTAGATCCTTAATCACTCAACGCCACCAAGCATGTACGTATATGTACTTTATGACTAAGTAGGTACGATAGCAGCCTCAAAAGAGCCTACACACAACATCAAAGTTTTGTCGACCCCCGCTCTATTCGGAGAGCCCTTCCGTCTATACGTCCACGTTCCTATGTGAACGACACACACAACGACACCGCTATTACATTTACATTACTACACGACTGAAAGTATCGTGGTGTGAGTGAACACGATGAAAATCTTTATTTTCACGCTCTATCTCTCTTTATCTAATCGCCCCGGTCAGATAAGGACGGAGCGCCGGAAAAACTGGCGCGGGGCGAGGGGTAAAGGCTACATCGATTCCGCGCTTTCACTGCTAGGGGCCGTGTAAACCTTTAAAAACATTGCTTTTGCCGCGCGATTGTCATCTCTAACTTTATATGGATAAGAGGAAATTTTCAGTGCGGTGTCGGGCCTGGTAAATGGATTGCCTCCCCCTTGGGGGTTCTCATAGTGGGATCTAGATGGTGTAGATATGCTGATAGGCGGCGGAGTGTGCGCGCGATGTGACTGCGTCATGTCTGTGTGTGTGTGTGTAGCGCATAGCTCTGTGTTTTCCGGCTACAAAATTGTGTAGGTATGTATTGTAAGAGGGCTGCTTCCGGGCTGGATAAATTTTGCTTGTGTTAGCAAATATATGAGGGGACGTAGGTATCCCTTTTTGCAATATAATTTTACGTTGTAGCGTAGATAGGTAGATAGATTAGGCAAGACGGAGGCTGTGATTTGATTTGATTAGGAGGTGTTTGCAGTAGGGACGGGGGAGATAACGCTGATTGGATCGCTCGGGGGGCATGGCTTTAAGGAAATATGTTTTTAATGTGGGTGGTTTATTGAATTAGCGGGAGTTAGTGTGAAGCGACGCGGGAGTAATCCGTTTGATGTGTTGCTGTTGATAATTAACTTGATGTTCAATGGGTTGGTAATATAATTTAGATATTTAATACGTGCCCTAATCACTTTCTAACCGCTGGAATTTTGTTTGGAATGTTGTTTTAATTACGCAGCTGTTTTTAAATTTAGAAGCACGACGAATTTTTCAAATTAGGCAGATACTATATTGTGCTGCGTCTACTTGACACGGTCAGCTAACATATTTATGTTATAATTCCGCTTGTAAAATCACAAAAGCGATGTTTTTGTTCGCGTCACATTCACAATAGAGTCCTCTGTTGTCACAGCTCTTAAGTTTACACTACAGTGGAAATTAAAGTGGCCAACAATATGTAATGTCTGTTTGTGATGCTTTTTTATCTTTGTCGGCGTTTGTTTGGTTTTTTTTTTGGCGTGTATGTAAGATATCGATCCAAGAGGAATGTCGCTGACAGTGAAATGGGTTTAACAATTAATAAACCTCTCTGATATAGAGGACAAGTGTTCGAATACTCGAGATTCTTTGTATTTTATTTAGCCCTATCATTTTTAGGATTCCGTACCAAAATGGTAAAAAGGAAGCCTTATAGTGCGACTCTGTCTGACCGTCTGTCACAGCTGGATATCTCAAGAACTACTATTGCTATTTATAACTTGAATTTTTAGAATAGTTTGGAATAGTTTTAGATGTCGTTTGCCCAACTATTTTGCAAATAAGAAATATTTTTTTTTTTTTGCAACTGTGACCGAAAGGGGGTCTTAAAAATTCAAAGTGCGGCTACTAGAGCATGTAGGGTATCATATAAAAGAGCGCTGTTTGCACATTCTCATTTTTTTTTCTTTTTTTTAGGCCGCACGGTTTGCGAGTTTTAATAAAAAATGTAAAAAAAAATACCGTACCCCCTTATCTCCGAAGTTTGTATAGAGAAAAATCTGAAATTATTCTGTATGATAGGAGTTTATGTAAATATTACAGGAAAAATAAAACGATGTCTCTAAATAGCACACTTTTTTTTGATGGTACGGAAATTTTGGTCCGCGAGTCCGACTCGCTCTTGACCGGTTTTTTAAAGTGGGTAAACTATGTAATCTGGGCAGTAGCTATGATTAATCACTGCAGTGGAGTCATTCAGATTCAGATAAAGATTTTCTATCACAAAAACAATACATTTTATCGACGATAATAAACAAACCTTTATTTAATTTTGGGTCATCCAAATACAATGTTTTCACTGGCAAGGTCTGCGCAATAAAAAATGACCCAAATAAAAAATAATCCGACTCGTAAAATTTACGACGTTTTCAAGCCATTTCAGCGTTTGAGGAGAGAAAGTAATTCGTCCATAAAATTACGAGTAAACAGCCGTTTTTCCACTGAAATAAAACCGGGGGTGACTGGTGGGGCCGGTTATGGGTTGACTCCTGTAATCGGCTTACCATTGAACCCCTCTGATTTGACCCCACTTTCCCCTGGGATCATGCGTGATGCACCAACAGTTATAACTTGATGGGAACTCTTATCTCGCTTAATATAATCGGATTCTGGTAATTGAGTTGTAAACTAGTGCAGTTAATTTGGATATTAAGCTGATATGATTTACGAAGTTATATTAGCAATATTTGCGTAGGTACATTGGATTGGAACCAAAGGACTATTCTGTAGTTAGTTAAAGTTAGAGAATGTCCTAATAGTCCCAAAGGTAAAAGTAACTTTTCCAATGAAAATCTATAGATGACGATAGTTACGTCGTATATACGTAACTTTATACATCGATATTAAAATTTACAAAACTAGGTCTTATTCTCGTCTTCTCTCTGTTTTATTAACACCGACATCCATCTTTAGACAGCCCATCTGTCACATTGAAACATATTTATATTTTATTTAAAGCATCTCTCAATAAGACTCAAATATACCACAAAAAGACACAAAAAAGTCCGCAGCTCGTATGTCACAAATGGAACTTCATTCGAGTTTACAGTGAGAAGAAAAAGTGTGTGTGCTCGGCTAATATGGCCAACTCTAATCTTATACTGGCACAAAGGAGCTGCCATGACGCGGCAGATATTGACGCAAACCATTTAATATTTAGGTATTCCAATATGCAAGTACTGACGGGTGGAGCGGTGGTTACTGTAAATATTTTTTTGTTTTATTAATTTACATTCATAATGTGCTCTTATTTTTTTATCTTTTTTACCAATGAAAATAAAATAAACAGGAAAAACATCCTTTGGTTTTTAACAGAGGGCATGTTGATCAAACCCTCTTCGAAAAACCTTTTCACTACGATGCTTATGAGACCTAAATGCCTAAAATATGTCTTCAAAATTAAATATAAATAATTATGAAGTTACTTATCTAAATCACTGCAATAAAAATGCCAAAGATTAGGGGGAAATTTTCACCAAAATTCTCAGAAAAATGTTAAATGAAATTGTATGTTTTATATTAATGGATACCTATTTAAAATGATAACAATTATAATCAATTACATTACATTCGTTCATGTAGGTAGGTACCTACATGATTTACAAATCAGCTATTTTATTTTACAAGATTAAATATTATTAACGGTGTAGCGAAGGCCGTGACAAAGATAATGTTATCATAAAATCAAAATTGTGTTGGGCAATGATAAAATGATTGAATGTCACATTATCTGAAAGATAATGCTTATAGTGGATTAAAAGTGAACTGTAGAGCAGCACTGATTTGGTATTGCGCAGTAATTACAATTCCTACGATGCCTACGTGTTTGTTTTATAGTAATATTCTGTCTGTGAAGCTTTCTGTGCTCGATTGTACTGGCTGAGGCCGAGTCACTTACGATATTAAATCGGACAATACGGCCGCGGTACGGTCACGATAATCTTTGGTAATATTCGATTCTAGTTACCGAGAACCTCCGCGCTGTCCCGAATAGTTCCTCTCGTAATGTTTTACGACCTCAATGCTTTTTATTCGATAAATGACATGACAAATTAATGGATTTATTATGAGTCGGATTGCGCCGGCTCTTTTTATTTTGGTGTCGGTTTAGGACGAATGCATTTTTAATTGAGTGAGGCACTTTTGTGGACTGTATAAAACAGCCACCGCATGCCGTGGATATTTTTTGTCTGATTGACGGGTAGTAATGGGCAGGTGCGTAAGAGACCCGTCGATAGCTACCTCGCTTTTTCGTTCGATATTCGAATATTCACTTTTTGTCGGTCGCGTCGTTTTGCGACTCAACGGCGAGTATTTTATGTTGATTGTTTTAACGTACCTTAATAGTGTACTAAATTTTGGCTCTATAATGTTTTCGGTGATAATATTTGGACGCACATTTTGTTTTAATCGCTTTTGTCTTCGAAAGTACTTATAGTTAACTACTCTGCAGGGTTGTTAATTTATTCATTTGTATGTGGACTTTTTAGTAAAGGCACTCAGTTGTCATTTCGTATAACCTTTTATGAAATCAACATAATCATAAATTGCCTACATCTGTGGAACCTTAAACGCTCTGTATTCAACAATTTCAGTCGCGTATTCTTATTTTATCTTTATTATGCGATTGCCCTTTCAAAATTTTTTATTTAAAATAATAAACGCATTAGTGTCACTTTACTGCATAATAACTTCTTCAACGGGTACAATTAATAACAAAAGTGTTGTAATACAATAAAATTAAAATACAATTTCGTTTCCATGTTGGACGAGCGCGAATTGATCAGCTGTTTCATATACCGCGCACGTAAAAGTACACAGTAGGAAATTCATTATTATTGTTCTCAAACTTATGGTCTCATAAAACCTATAAATATGAAATTTACCATGACCCTTTCAACTATACCAATTTTATATAGCCACCAAGACGGTATGTAGCTGTGCTGCAGGATTTGTTCTTTATTCTTTTGCAACTTAATTGGGATAATTTTTAAGGGGAAGCTCCAAATTTTCTTACGTTTTTTTTTTTGCAATTTGCATGTCTGTATTAGGTTGTAAGTTGATTAAAGTATTATTCGCGGCCGTAACAAATATGTATTTACAGAACTGTAATCATTAGAATCAATAATACAACTCCTTAATTTAGTATAATCCTCAAAAGTTAAGATTTCATGAAATAGTCATTCAATAGGATTACCTGGTCTTAAATAAATGTATTGATGACAATAATGATAATCGTTCTATAAATACATACTTGTTACGGTCGCAAATCCTATTTTGTTCAACATACAACTTAATGCTGACTTGCAAATTGCAAAAAAAAACGTAAGTAAATTTGAATTTCGCGGGCTACCCTTGCGTTTTCGCCTTAAGAACAATTATTACCCTTAAGCGCCAATTAACATCTAATAAATGGTGGATTTTTGTTGGATTTGCGTGAAGTTTCTCTAAGATTCATTACTATACTTACTAAAGTATAAAACAATATTAGTGATCAGAAAATGCAAGGGTGATTGAGATTTGTTTTTAGAAATAAGTCTTATTGTGGGTATATTGTGTGTGTGCCAATAAACATATTTTCATTATTTTAGGTGACTAAATCACCAGCCTGCATAAGAATAAACGCTACATAAAAAAAATAAGAAGCAATACCAAATTTTCGCTTTATATTTCAAGAGGACGTGCTCACTTTTACGCGCCAACCATATGTTGTTTTATTTAGGTATAGAAACAATCACAGTATATTCAATTTTGGAAACTACCTAATTCTAAATTCGTTTAAGTCATAGAATTCAACCAGAATCATTTTTCTAGCAGACTAAATGATGTAAGGTTCCCTTTTGCAGTCAACCTTTACTATGGTTTTATCTTATACAGCATGAAGTATGTATCCAATGGCCGATAAATAATATAGCTAACATCTCCCCATGTTTGTTACAGTCGCTACAAAGCGCTGCTCGGAGGGCAGGCACCTCGTGTGCCAACTGCAAGACGACGACGACGACGCTATGGCGACGCAACCAGAACGGGGAGCCGGTCTGTAATGCGTGCGGCCTTTATTACAAACTACATAATGTAAGTACTTATACATCTTTATTTAACACTGGAAAATGTACAGAATAAGTTCATCACTATGGCTTAACGAGCTAAAGAGGCCCTTTATACACGATTTCTTTCACGGTACGGCGTACAAACTGCGCCGTAGAAAAAAGGTAAGTATTATCTGTCAAAAAGCATAGTGATCTATACAACACTGACGATCATGCCTACACACCGCGAATAATTACAAAAATAATTAAGGTTCTTCATTACATTACTTAGCATTGGTCTCTTTGGTTGCTTAGTTTGCAACACGACCGTGCCTACAGAGCACGGCGATCGAACCGTAGTTTTTCACGGCAAGAAAAACGTGTGTGCACAAAGGGCCTTATACAGGTATGAGTGACAAAGAAGACGCTCTAAGAGCCGGTTTTTTGATCCGTAGTTAACTTATCCAATGGCTAAACATAGTAACTAATGATTGAATTTTGGCTAAAAATGTGATAAATGATAAATGATTTTTATTTCTGTAAGTAGGTTTGTACAAACACTTTTACAAGTCAATACATTTTTTTTTTAAACTAGATGAGGTCGGCGTTTCCTAACTGACTACTCTGAGAAGAAAGGCCGAAATAAACTCAGAGGTCACAGTCTCTTATAAAGTCCAGACATAATCTTGGTCACTTCATGTGAAGACCATGTAGATTGGTGTCTGAAATGGTCTTTTGAGGAAAGAACCACACAGATTGAGAGGACCTGTCCAGTCAGTGCACGCATTTGTCAGTAATCGCGCAGCTCAACTCAGAACTTAAGGAGCTCAACGATTCGACGAACAATACCAAAGAAAGGATATTGGGGTAGGCCGCATAGATACTCACTATACTCTAACTGCCAGACCATGATTAAAAATAACTGAGAGAAAAAATAAAACAAACAAAAAAAAAGCAATGACCTACATAGTCTTCACATTCACCATAAATTAAAATAATATAATGTAAAATAGTATAAATATATGTGTTTGCCAAAATGTCATTAGTTACTAGTTTTTAACATTAATGAGTTAACAATACATTTATGTTAACTCATTCATGTTTAGCCTTTCACATCTAGCCAAAATTTAACCTTTAGTTACTATGTATAACCATTGTTGAGTTAGCTACGGATCAAAAAACCGGCCCTAAAAAGACGAAGTATTTTTATTTCAAACTTGATATGCCCTTATATTACATAGAGCAATTCTTTCCCAGAAAGTAAGTAAGAGTCCTAAAAGTGCCGTAAAACACGACTCCTTTCGTTTTTATAAACGTGGCATTATTTTCTACTTAGTGTCTCTATATTTCTGCACACATATTCTAAAAGCAGTTTTTCTTAAATGTTATAAATCACTAGCTGCGCCCGCAGTTTTTCCCGCATAAGTCTCGATTCCGTGAGAATATCGGTTTAAAAATTATACTATGTCCTAACCTAGGTCATGATCTACCCATGTACCAAATTTCATGTAAATCCGTTCAGCCGTTTTAGCGTGAAAGCGTAACAAACAAATAAACAAACAAACTCACTTTCGCGTTTATTATATATATAATTAGGATTTGGTAGGACCTAAGTTTCGGTCACTCCTATGACAAAAAAACTTGTAACTCTCAGAACTTCTTAATTATGAAAAACTACTGATTTAGATAGGATTTAATAAAGAAAATATCATGATGTGTTGCCAAGGACTAGATAGATTATGATGCGCTATAAGATAAAACTTTGTAACAATCGTCAAATGACAATGTTTGCCAATGTAAAGAAAAGCGAAGCACTTTTCGTAGTAAAGGAATAATGGAAACTTTGGCCTTTTTTACTTCTTTAAAAAGTAGGAAACACATCTGCATTTCATAGATTTATTGTATGCACACGGTATCTTATTAATTTGGTTGTACGCACTTAGATGTGCTAATACTAAGACACAAATATGTAGTCACTTTGGACATAACAACGGTTCATCATCTGCCTCATCACCTGACTAGCCTTTTCCGAACTATGTTGGGGTCGGCTTCCAGTCTGCGACTGCTTATCTGACCTCCATAGCCCAATCACTGGGTAATACGATACCCCGTGGTAAGTCTTGTTGGCAGACTTCGGGCTTCTGACGACCCGTAACGACTGTCAAAAATCCACGAATGACAGCCGGGACCAACGGCTTAACGTGCTTTCCGAGGCATGGAAGGGTCTTGGTATGTAAAGATGGTCACGCATCCACGGACCAACCGCGGCAAGCGGTGCTTAACCTGATCGATCGACCCGTGCGGCTGTTATTACTTAGCCACAAGCCCCTCCTAGACAAGACATAACAACGTTGACCAATGTATAAAAAGAGCGTAGCACATTTCATAGCAAACAAAAATGTCAACATAGAAGAAGATTAGCAAATAATTAAAAAGCAGGATGTAATATTTGATATAAGTGTATTGTATGCACACGATAGGACGTAGAACTACGGGTAGCGGTTCTGAAATGGAGGTGGGCAGGACACTTGGCTAGATGTGGTGATGGCAGGTGGAGCAGACCTCTAACGGAATGGTTGTTGAGAAACGATGAATGAAGGAGCTTTGGCAGACCAATGGCCAGGTGGGTGGACGACCTATAGAAGATCAAATCAAATTAAATCAAAAGTCATTTATTCATACTAGGCTGAGAATCAGCACTTTTCGAAGGTCAAAATTACATAAGACAGTCCCCCAAAACGCCCGCCCTTCACCACTTCCTAGTGCTTTAGCTGGGAAGAAGGAGTGGCGCAAGAAACTCCCCAGCAGCACAGCTGTCTGTTCAGTTAAAAAAATTGATTCTATACAATAGGACGCAAAATAAAACCTATACGTATACTCAAGCAGAAATAAAAATACAAAACTAAAAACGTAGGTAAACAGAAATTTACACCTAAATAAAAGCAGTAACTCGAAGTCACAAATGATAAACTAGGACCGTCGAAGTAAAAAAATAAACAAAGAGTTAATTACTAATAACAATATCAAAACCAAGGTCAGTAAGATGATCAGTCACCATAAGCAGTACCCGTTCACGAGCATAACGCATAGATCAGCCATTATCCCCCTCGCCAGATCGCGGGAAAGACCTGGTTGAGACTCGCACGGACCAGGGAAGCAAGGCACAAAAAGGAGTGGTGGCACAAGGCTGCTTATACGCGGTAATTATGATTCGGTCACACGAGTCTTGAATTCACTTCCAGTTCTAAAATGATGCCTAGCTTGAATGATAGGTATACTGGTTCTGAAATGCCAGAAATATCATATTTCTTAAAATTAAAGTGATTAAATTCAAGTATTCAAAACAATATATTTAAATACCAGATTTACTGTAATGGATACGTGTACTTGATATCACGACTTTTTTTTAAATTTGGGGTAAGCAGAAACTACAAAATGTTGCAAGCTGTTCTGTTATACTCGTAAGTATAGATCGGATATTCGGATGCATATGTACCTTAAGTTGAGGTGTTGGTTATTATGGAATGCACTTTTGTGTCGAAAAACTTTCGGAATTCCGGGATCGACAAATTTTGAGCTCTGAATCGAATGTATATTTACTTACGTTCAGGTGTTGGCTAATAAGGAATGCGCTTTCGTATCGATCGTAAAAAAACTCGCGATTCCGAAATTGATAAATTTAGTAAGTACCTACTTTTTGGCAATAGAATCCCACCAAAAACATTTTCATGTAAATGTTGCCAAGACGAGACCATATGGCTGGCACTGTCAAAAAGTTATCAGATCTCATGTAGAGCCAAACTCATAACTACACGCCCTAAGTCTACAAGTCCTAACTTCACAAACTCTACACCTAGTCAAAATATGAGGCTTGGCTGTTTCATTACTACAAGAACTATTGTATAAGAGAAAAATAATGAACAGTGAATTAATTTTTCACCTTACGCCCATGTGACGGTAGCGAAATGGCCAAGCCACATATTTTGACTAAGGTGTAGAGTTTGTGAAGTTAGGACTTGTAGAGTTAGGAATTTGGCTCTACATGAGATCTGATAACTTTTTGAAAGTGCGAGCCATATATGCTCTCGTCTTGGCAACATTTTACATGAAAATGTTTTTGGTGTGATTTCACTTCCTTTTATAAGTTGCTCATGACAATATTTTTTTATTTTGTTCATTTTTTAAGGGTGGGGGTGAATTACTAAAAAACCTGAAATATGTATTTTATTATTTATAACAAGGAGTCCCTATATCAATTTTCAGATCTCTAACATCAAAACTTGCGGAAGTCTCATGCAAACTTCCATCCCATAGTTTAAGGGGTTGGGGGTAGAAGTTCCAAATTTAAGATCTTGTTAAGATTTTTGTTGTTTATTGTGTACTAATACTAGCTTAGATACCAAATTTCAGCTTTCTAGGACTTCAGGAAGTACCCTAACAGTTTTGATGATCATCAGTCAGCGACGAAATCGGGGTTTTTAGATATCAATAAAATCTAAAGTATAAAAGTTATGCAATTGAAACTTTGTGTGTTTATTAAGTCCACTATTGACATCATATCTCGAGAATTTTGTTTATCTGATATAATCCGAACCCAAGTTATGAGGGTTCAACGAAGCGCTTCGAGAAAAGGTAGGTAGTGCCCTTGTGCTTCGCTTGGCTCGTCTTGGCGGGGGCACTACCGTGCCCCCAGGTCGAATGCTAGCTAATGTTATAGAGTAGGTTGCCAAACTGGCATAGCAAAAAATTAATTTCTAGTAAAAAAACATACGAATGTTATGTGATACCGGTATTTTTTATATAAATTATACCACATATTGAAGACGTCGTGTCCATACTATGTATACAATTAGTTACGCATTCCCGGATTTTCTGGAATACCAGGATTTATATAAAAAAAAAAAAAAATTAAAAAGCCGCTTCCATGGTTTCCTAGCAAATTTACTTTGGGTAAATATGCATCCGATTATCCGATCTCTAGTTATAAGTAATAGGTAGGTACTACGTTTGCTTCGTCTATTTGTGATAAAATCTGCTCACAGATAAAATTAAAATATTTTTACACCCTTTAATAACCCTAAATATCTAACCCTACTACTTCAAGTATAAATAACACCCCAACC
Source organism: Dicycla oo (assembly GCA_948252095.1). Classification (NCBI taxonomy): domain Eukaryota; kingdom Metazoa; phylum Arthropoda; class Insecta; order Lepidoptera; family Noctuidae; genus Dicycla; species Dicycla oo. The sequence continues at coordinate 24,352,735 of OX411714.1, forward strand.
CCAGAATTCAAATTAAAAATCAAATCGTCTATAACCAGAATAAAATAACTCTAATAACGTCCCAAATCTAAATCGGTCCCTCGCTGGTTAATCCCGGGGTGTCCCGGGGCGTCCCGCTATCCCCCCGGGACAGTTGACGGTATCTTGGTGACAGATAACTGGGGGTAAGCTGGGCTTGTAATGCGTCATAAAAGGCCATAAGATTGTTTCAGATGAATTACGATTATGATACCGTCTCTAAACGGTTAAATAACTTTATGTTAGTGTTTGGGGATGATTCATTTATTAATTACGGGTAGTTTGTTAGTTTACCTAGACGAGGTCCTGTCCTATAGCAACACGTAGGGAGATCTATTCAGTGACTGGGATCATTTCTATCTGGCTTTTAGGACAATACTCAGCTGCTTTTAATGAAGTAAAGTAGTTTCTCACAGCAATATAAAACGTAGAATAGTAGTCCGAACAAATTATAGGAGTTTGTTTTTCACAATAATATATTACTGTATCAATTACCTAACGTTTAGTAATATTATTGTATTTGTAGTAAGAGTATTTTTCTAGTCTTTCAATAGGGATGATGACTAAAAATTCTTTTTTGTCGGTCATGTAGATTATTAAAATACAGGAGACGTATTTTTTCTTTTTCTACATAATCAACAAGTTTACGGCGATACATTGAGTTAAAATGTGGCATGACGTCACGCCTTAGTAGATTTTATACGTAGAAGTGACGTAGCGAGCCCCCACTCCCGAACTTTAATGCGTGTTATGTAAGTATTTTTTTTATTAATATGATAAAGCAAAAAATACTTGTCTAATATTTTGTTTATTATCTGACTGACTACATATTAGGAGAGTAGGTCTACATAGTTGAAAATGTATTTTTAATAAGTGAATTGAGAGAGCAGAGGGAATGCTATTAGATAAAATAACAAAAAGCGAGTTACATTGTAAGGTTATTCAATTAGTCGTGTTACATAAGACGAGGTAGACAGTGGCACAAAAATTAAATGAACCGAGATTTGGTCGCAAGATAGTTAATAGATAAAGTGTTACCGAACACTTTGAACAATGCCTTTCCAATATCCGGCTGCGCCTGCAAAAATACAAGCCGTTTTATCGCAGATTTAACAAGATGTTCAGTTTAAATGTCAGGCAGTACTAAGTAACAATTCTCACGACTCTCACAGCCCGTCGAAACAATAAACTTAAACCCTCACGCGATCCCGGCCGCTTACATTCGTACGGAAAAAGTACAAACACCACGCGGGAGCAACAATGACAAAAATTAACTGTCAAAGCGACCCTTCGCTAAGGACTCTCTAGATTTTTTACATTGAAATGTATACTTTATTGCCGACTACAAGTATCAGAGCAACAATGTTGTTTGCTCTAATTATTCGGAAGGAGCGACAAAGGAGCGAATGGGAGTGCCTGCTACTTCAGACGTTGAAGGCATAATGACGGGGGCACAATACGGGAATGGCAGTAGCATTGTCAGGGGCCCGTGCCCGCCTCTTCATACATATTTATACACGACTCACTTACACATTCGCTACAGATTCCATGCCCTTTAAGACACAAATTCGAAATGCAATAAATAATTAATCTAATACACTCGCCAAAACTGTTTTTAGCGAATACATGAATACTAATGAAGACAGATATTCAAATATTGACATTAGTTGTTGACACCTAAAATTGATACCTGGATTGTAAACTCGCACTGTTTAAATAGGTAGTTTATTCACTAAACTAGAATAATTTGGCAATTATTATATACGTGTGCATAAATATATGTGTCTCACGTGTGTACCTATAACATAATTTAATGGCATAATAAATTTTGTGGTATGAACGAGTCTTAGAAGTCTTGGTCTTAATTTGAGATGATCTGCATTCGTGGATATTTATTACGGTATCAAGATCTAATAAACCTGCTTCATGTATATCTCAAAACTAGATATTTTTTTTTTTTTTTGCTTTATAATGATCAAATTATGTGAGAAAATTGTATCAGGACCAAACAGCACACATAAATCATTTTTTTAAAATTATTCCTATAAAGCGGTTTCGGAAGCCGATTGCTTATTTATAGAGATTTTAAAAGAAAATTTAAAGTAACAATGTGTAAATAAATACAATATAATATTAGCCAGCCCCCGAGGCGGACACGTCGTGATCGATTTCACTCAAAAAACGCAATTCATATAACAAAGCACGAGCGCATTGTGATTTCGAGCCAACGTTACCCTCCCACGTGGGACTTAATCGTCTTGATACTGTATGAATAAATCAAAAAATATTTTTGTTAGCTTAGGAAAATTATTGGAAAAAGTTTTTGTTTACAAAAATTATGTCTGAGTTAGTAGGATTGGCCATTGGTAGTCTTGTGACTAGAATATCATTTCCAATTTTATATTCCTTTCCAAACAATTTAAATATTTTTTTAAAATAAATAGTTAAGCGTAATAATCGTATTTTATGTAAATAAGGAGACTTGAATGACGCTGATACTATTTTGAACAACGGCGCTATCTGTGCATGTGCAGATTATCCAAAGTGTGATATTTTATGCTTAATTGGATCTGTACCATTTTAGGATTTTCTCACGGTTCTGGAAATTCGATATGTGTGATATTTAGCAGAATTTTAAATACCTAAGCAAACAATGTAAAAAAATCATTTAAATAAAATATAGCTTCAGTTGGTAAGCTGAGACCTAAGAAATCAAGATTTAAAACAGCATAATGACGTGCTTTTAAATTAGTCGGTTATGCAACACTGTTTTTTTTTGTAAATGGCATCTCATATTTGGCCTAGAGAGGCCGTGACTACTTAACCGGTCAATCCTGTGGCTGCCTTAAGCTAACTCAAAGCCTCCAGCCAGGGCATAAAACTTATAAAACTAAGCGACTACACGCTAAGGGCTCTCCCTGTGGGGAACGAACCTCGGCTTAGGGCGTCGCTGGAGGAGGACAGTAACATGGGACAGGCTGGATCAAATCATGGTAATTATTATTATCAGGGTAATTTAAAGCTACTGGCTCAACTACGCCACCAGCTGGCACATCGTTACAGAGCAAGGGAAAAATTTAAAAAATATTTTATATGTATTTTATATATTGTGCCATATAGTCGATCTACTCCTCTTACCATATAAAGATATTATTCTTTTACGCTAAAATTACGAGAAAGGTCAAATATCAACATCGTTCGGGCGGCGTATTGTTCAAACAATGCTCAAGTATGTTTACTCAAAATATATCCTTTAGTGGTCCTATTTGGTTGTGTAACTTAACTATAAATGCCCATAAGCGCTCAAATTGCCCTCATTCAGGCCATATAGACCCGAGAAGCCGACAAGGGTCTTGTTATTTTGTCCTGAGAGGCCATAACGCTTTGTGTTATTGTTTTTAATAAGAACATTTATTGGATTGTGATACTGTTTTGTTTGATTGATGTGGGAAACTAATTGAATGGTTTTGGGAATATTTAATTTTTATGGACTTGCACTTTTAGGAAGAATTTTAATTTTATATTTGGTAACATTTGTTATTAGAACAAACGGTGTTGTTACACTGAAATAAGCTCAGTTTAAGTAGATTTTTATCCCAAAAAATATGACAATGAATTGCACTATTTGCCAACACGGATGAGTTGACAAACTGTTACAACTCCCAAGGGCTCGAACTTAACTCAGTAGGTACCAATAAATACATGATTGAAAATAAATTATTTATTTGGCCATCCACAATGGCCGGTTAATAGGATTACTGTACAGAGCGTGGGTTCGAGTCCCGTACCTGCCCACTGCAACAAAACGATCCATCCGTATGTTCGGCTCACTTTTTATAAATTTGTTTATTTAATTTATCACGCTCGTTTATACGTAACTTCCTTCGTGTTATAGCCGATTAGCTTTTTGTGGTTTGTATTCAATTTTTTTCGACCAACCTTTTGCTCCCAATGAATTGGTATTAAGTTTTTGCGGTACCATTCGATTGTTTTCGATTTCTTGCTTGGTTAGCCGACGGCACGGTAAAGGGAAATTGAGTTTACTTTCAAGCTTCATATAAGCAATAATCAACGATATTTTTTCTGTGTAAATTGCTTGTCATAGGTACTCCATAGAGCTAATAAAGAAGACGAGCCTTGTAATATAGCTAATAACTATCATTCTGTACGCTCTAAAACATTTGTAACGACGTGTAGTACACTCGTAATACAATAACTTTCTTAAGCGCTAGCCAGTAAAACACTAAACAAATTGATACTTTATACTCATCGGACGTTTCGTTCCTAGAGCGGTAAGTTAAGTGCCTGCCATACAAAAGTATTGGATTACCAGTTTGTATGGAGCTAGAGAGAGAGGGACCATAATAACAGCTCAAATGATACATTTGGAATACAATGGGGCGATCAATTCAATTTTTGAATCGAGAACGCTCTTCTAGTTTTCTTTTTTTTATCGACTAAAGTGCTGTTTTGTTCAGCCAACATCCGAGGGAATTTGACAGTCACTGTTTTTTCACCCGTTTTTCTCTGACATTAGATTTAATGCTAGGCTATGGATACAATGTGTTTGAGATAAGGATATCTTCACGAATTTGTCCGCTACTCTTTTTGTTAGCGGGTGTTTATTTGTCTAGACTCAATACTGTAAAACTGAGTAACAAAACGTTCACGAAAGCACAATCCTTGTCTAGTCGTAGAGAAATCTTAGTAAGCAGTTTGCATTTGAGACGCGTAATCTATGATTTAGTTCCGTGCTGCGCTACAAGTCTCGCAAAATGAAGTTTGCATTTCCAAGCTGACTTAAGTTAATCGTAGCGAACATGCTAAAGTTAGGCTTGTTAAAATTCTCTTCGCAACCGCCAAACATTATGGAACATAGCCACCGGTGGTAGAAGGTAGGCAGCCAGGCTTTAACTCGCGTGTGAGATAAAAAAACGAGGTACGTTTAATTTACTCATTACGTTACATTACATATTCGTCGGTGCGGCTGGCTGCCGGCCAAACGGCCGACGCGTTTGGCCGAATGTTATAATGACATCAATTTGAATATTCAACATTGAACAGCTATCCCATTTACATAAGTTCGACCGTTGAATTTTGTGGCGATGCAAATGCTATTCGCTACACTAATTGTGATGTTCATTGTTCCAGTTAACATTTTCAATGTTAGTTCATTATGCTTACTGTTTTAAACTTGTTAACTTCTTTGATGGCTTTATATTGGGCCATTTTCAAATTTGGTGAAGCTGACTCATTGTATAGGGCAGGTATACCTTGGCTATCATTTCCAAAAGGTATTACTCATTGCAAACATTAAAGAACATAACTCTCGTCTGAATAAACTCATGACATCCTAAGGACATCAGCACAATTTGAACGCTTTTTCAAAAGGCTGCATAGAGTTAGACGCTTGTTAAATTTCAGTTGCGTAGGTACCTATGTGCCAAATTAATGATGAAATGAATAAAACCAACTCGGTTATATTTTCAATAAAACAAAACTTTTTTTTTTAACAAATGTGTATAACTTTGCCAAAAAGTGATCACATAAAATAAAAGGAATAAAAGCGGGCGTTCGCGCAGTAGGCCGGAAAGATTTTATCTGTTGGCAATACAGAAAAAATGGCGCCCACCGGAAGTGTCCGAGCGCGCGGCGCGTTACTATTTTTTTCTTTTTTTGTTTTAAATGGCTTTTTCCCGGCAGCGTTCGGCCGGAAATGCGTTTGCGTAGAACTACCATATATTGCCGAAAAGCGTTATGTCCAATAAAGTTTATAAGCAATTTTGATGCTTGAGACTGATGTATTTAGGGTAACGTATCGCGTATCAAGGTTTTGGTCAGATGTTTCGGTACACTTGAGGACGTGGTGAGTGTAGCGCTAAATAGGATGTTTTTATTCATGAGCCTTAAGCTCCCATTTTGTTTAGTGAGCGGGCCCCAGCTGATTTACTGTCTTGGATATAAATTTTGTGAAAATGTGAGAATTATTCACGAAACTTGCAAAAGTAATTAAATTCTATTTTAAGTAGGTACCTACATAATAAACGAATATGTTATGGATACTAGCTGGAGTTCCCAGGCTTGTATTTTAATCTTATTTAAGTGGTACTGTCTATAAATCTAGAATACCCGATTAAATGAAATTACCTGTAATTTGCATTTTTTTTAAAATAATAATAATAATAACCTGGGACATTTCACACACGGTCATCTGATCCCAAACTAAGCAGAGCTTGTACTATGGAAACCAGATAACTGATACACTACCTAAACTACTTTTTTTTTGTAAATACATACTTATATAGATAATTACACCCAGGCTTAGAACAAACGGACATGTTCATGCACACAAATGTGTGTCCTGGATGGGAATCGAACCCACGACCTGCGGCATGATAGGTGGTATCTTAACCAACCACGCCAACTGGCCTGTAATTTATCCCTAATACAGTTCTGGGTCAACCAATTATCGCCCTGAATTACTCCGGCTCTAATAGAATCTAATCACCTATTTTGTAAAAAAAAAAAAAAAACATAAGCATGCAGTGAATAAATATATTGAAATATACCTATCAAAATCATATAAAATTTTATTTTTGGCAAGTGTAACAGGCTGGCCAGTTTTAATTTTTCAAAAAACAAAAAGAAATCACAAGTAGGTACCAACGTAACGGTCAAACCAATTTCCATTTCCACTAGTTCCATGGGGATATTTAAAAAAGGAACCGAAATAGCAGCTGCACGTCACTCGGCGATCGTTTGGCGCGATAACTCGGTGTGTCCTTCTACAAAACAATTACTTGGGCTTGCACCGAGAGTTTCGCAATACTCATTGTACGCAAGCTTTTGTCGCGATATTTGTTGCTATCGATATTTCGAGTGCTATTCTCGTTCCATTCGGTATTTTTATTTGATCCTGTGTATCGATTACGTTGTTCTCCTTTTGAATATTTTTGGCCAGTAAGAAATCTATCTTCAATTTTGAATATGCATTTCGGTTAGGTCAGTCATTTGCATCATTTAGTTCGATTGCATTTTAAATAGTCAAAAGTATTGAACAAAACCTTGACTTGATTTGTAAATCAAGTCTCATTTTGAAAAATAATAATAACATTAATAATATTGAAGGACGTCATTCTTTATGTTAGATGACAATCACAGTGTCATTTAACAACACAGTCACTTGCTAAACTCCATAAAAATAGAAAAAAATATTACAGGAAAGATGATCTGATAACTGAGGTTAGTAACGTGAACGTCTTGTAATTAGGCGATGAAACGCCGGGAATGAGATGATCGCAGATCTGGCGCTGCGCCACACTATCAGCGCCATCTAGCGTGATCTACGAGCACAGAAATAATCCGCACGTTCCTTTACATTAGAATTTTATTTTTGAAGCGATAATTTCACTGGTACTCTAAAAAATAAGTGGTATATGACAACGATACGTAAAACAAAGCACATATTAACGGAGAGTCTATAGAGCGTATTAGTGTTGTACGGTTGATTGCTTCCAGGAGATGTTCGGTCCGTTACCCCTCCAGTACATCTGTAAACATCTTCCCGATAAGCATCTGACGTTTGACACAAAGCGCGGTTGCGGGAGATAGTATCTCAAAACTATCGTACCCACCCCCCCGCACTGCGCCCCCGACTTCCTCTCCTCCGTCTAATTATTTATTTATGTCCTCCTATCACACCATCGATGCGCTTGAGTGCAAAACTGTGCGGGCATTACACGAATTCACATTTAGAACGCCGTTTCGTTATCATGTAGGTAATCTCGGTGAGTTTAAACTGAAATTAGCGCAATGTCTTACATTTTTTGGGTCGTTTAGTAAATCCGGGATTTTCTCTCGACTCGAGTGCTACTGTTGGTGACAAACTTTGGTGTTAATCTGTTTCTATTGTTCCGTCATGCAAATACAAAGAAATGTCTTTGTTGGTATTCAGTATTTGACAATACGTTATCTTAATCCTTAAGTACTTGCTCACTTGAATTTTTGCTTGAGAATACTGTTACGTTTCTACAATGCCGAAGTTTTTTTGACAAAAAAATGCTGAGCACTCATTTCAGTTGACCCCAAATACTTCAATATTAATAATAATTGATAATGCTTCATTTTACACCGGCACGCAACCGTCATTATATAATTGGACTTAAAAAAAAAACTTTATGACATCTCACTCATACAAAGTGGCCAGGCCAAGGTGTAATTTGATTGAAAGCACCAAAAAAGTCTCGTAATCATATAACAAGTGGTGGAATAATTAGTGGGGGTTTAGGAGCAGGTGCCTTGCGCACGCGTCGATACGAGCCGCTTTTACTGCTGACCGAACGAAAGACAAATGACTATTACATGATATAAGATAGTGGTTTTTGTTCTTTAGTTCGTTATATGACGGTTTATTATTATGGCTGTATAAAATGTGGTGAATTATGTATTGTTAAGTTGTAAAACTACAGGCAGCTTTCGTAGTTTAAAAATGTAGCTTATTTTATTACTATTAGAATTTATAATCTATTATTTAAAAAAAAGTAATTAAAGCACAAATAAGTTCAAAGTAACTGTACTCAAAACTTCCATGTTCAATACCAACTTAAACAGCTGTACGCAACATTAGTGTTGGGAAGCAGAAGTTATCGATAATCGAGAAGCTGTTAAAGCTTGTGTCGACGGCGACGTGGACAGTTACGAGGTCTCGTTGGCGGGCTGCGGGCTCGTATGAATTAGTGTAGCGTGGTAGCATCGTGAGATTTAGTGCGGACGCCGCCAGACTCTAATTGGACCGGGTTCACTGCCACAGGCGCGAAACATTTAAATTTATTGGTTTCCATAATTGTTTTTGAGATGTGAAGTTGGTGCTCCTGCCACATATACTATCTTCATTGCAAATATGTTTTTTAGTTATACCGTTAATTCTATGCCTCAATCGAATAGCAACTAGCTAGACTATTGTTAAATGAAATTACGTTATTACAATAATGCCATTCTCATTTGAAAGGGATCGTGGCAATTCAATGCGGTACTTAACGTCTTGCACAACTGTCCGACTTTGTATTTCTTAATCCTTATCTAGAGTGTTAATAAAACGACAAACATAACTTCATTATCAACTCACTAAATTGGAAATGTCGATATTTTTATCGATACCTGATAATTTACTTAATAATAATTTGTTGAATCCGTGCCACCAAAATATATTAGTATTTAATAAGATAAGGATAAATCATAATGATACTTTTGTAAAGTAACGATTTAACTTCACTAGATATCTACGGCAACTAATCTACTACAATAATTGCATTTCACTGATTGTCTTGTTCAAATGATAATTACTAAGTGACATTTTAATTGCGTTGTTTAATTACTTAAGTTTATTGAGAAACCGTATACTTCACGAATTTATCTTTATTTGAATCGCGTTATGCGTCAAATGATCAAGAGCTTGGCAAAAATGAAACGTTACAATAATAACCGATGCATAAGGCCTCGCTCACACTATAAATCGTGGATGTCGATAAATTTGGCGGGTGTATAAATCGTCGTTTCAATTATCCCCCGGAGTAGCAGCTGTCGGCGCACTCCCGACTACTGCCCAGAGTATTTATTTTAATCACGTGCACATATCAAATACGGCAGTGTTTTATCGACATGTCTTGCAACACATCCTTAATTATGAAATTTACTCATTTTAGTTTTTCAGTTTCTATTTCATTTAAATTACATACACGTAAAGTATATGTTGGGTGATTAGGTATAAAAAGAGAAATTGCATAAATAGCAGTAGGAATTGCTATATTATAACTTTACGGTGGTTATTTTTCCTAATTAAATTAGTTGCGTGATCCAGGAGTTAGATGGTGTTAAATAGTTAAGGCGCCACTTGATTAAAGGCAGTCGCCCTATTTCATTCATTGCCACACGCGCATATAAAGTATGAGAACCTACTCTGTCCTTTACGAGGAATACATAAAAGGCGTTTAGTTATCTGAGAACGTTTAATGCACCATGTATGTGAATCCGAGTTAAAAAGTGGAATTCAAATAGAAAAAGGCTGGTATTTTCTAATGACTTACTCTTGCGTTGAAAAGGAGTAAAAAAATATGGATACCATGGTTATTTTCGAAAGAATGTGGATGAATGATGACCTAGATTACTTGTTGCTAAATCAAAGATTTATTCAGTTATAAAGAAAAGTAAGATGTTGATGTTGAAGCACATATTTTTAGTCTTTCAGAATTACAAGTTCTTTTTCCACTATATTCAGTTATATTTTTATTTGTGCCGCTGTAGCTCCATACCGGGGGGTTTTCAGTATCTTGCGCAGGCGGCGGGCACGGTTGATTGCGGCGCGGACTAACTATGCGGAACTAATTCACCAGAGACATTATCGCAGCCGCTTTTTGTCATTAGTTCATTGCACACGTCAACGAAAATATACTTTTTTGAGTTATGTTTTCTAAGAAAAAAAAATCTATTTCTAGAGCCGTTTCCAAACCCTTTAGGTTACACTAGGTTGGTTTTTGCTGAAGCGTTTAGCTAAAAGGAACCGATAACTGAAAGATTTTTCTGGGTTCGAACTAAAAATAACTTTACAAAGCACCTAATTATGGTGCGATTTTGGAAATAAAAATGCACCATGTTCCCATGCAACAGGTGCAATCCTGAAAATTACAGTATTTTACTACCATTACCTACACCTTGCTGGCTACTCCGTAAACGTCTAGTGTAATGACGTACATTGTACAGTGTTGGTCCCAAAAAACAGGCCCCACGATTACTTTTAATAACATTTCACCAGTCCACATAATTCCCCGTAGTATCTGTGTGGCCTCCGCTGGCGTCCGCCGCGGCCAATTGACAACGGCTTGTTTGTTTGTGCTCCACGCTACATCTCCTACACTGCTCTTAATTGCAACTTTCGACACGATTGACGGGACCACGTTTTTTTGGTTCGTCATGTATTTTCTTATTAGGTATTGTTTTCAAACCTAAACAAATGTTAGCGAAAATTGTACCTACGGAATAGTTTTAAATAACCATTGCTTACGTACCTTTAAAATAAACTCTAAACTTTTCTGGACAGGTGCCTAAGCATTTACCTGGCCGCTGGGATCTTTGTTTTTATTTGAGATGGGTTTGCTCTTGACTCTAGTCTAGGTCGGAGATGATAGAGACATAGTCGACGACGGAGTGAGCTTACCCAGGAGAAGGCTGTTTACTCTCACTTCGAAGAGATTAGGGTTGTATGCGTTTGGAAACACTGACGCAGGTAGAGAGTTCCTCTCTTTCACTCTTTTGCTATGCGCATTATAAATGACATTTGGCAACGCTTAGTGCGAATTAGTGGAATAGCAACGAGGTAGGGATGGTAACTTGCGGTGCGTCTAGATGTCCGATGGTAGAAGGGGGACGGTGGAATCAGCTCGTGGAGTTCTTGAGCACACTCACCGAAGTACAATTTGTAGAAGACCGACAAGCAGGCAATCTTGAGACGATGAGCCAAGCTGTGATGCTTGGCATCCACCAGTTTTACGTCGCCAATGAGCCTCTTAGCTCTGCGTTCCACTGAGTCAAGCGCGGCAAGTGGCAGTAGGCGCGATAATGGGATCTATTGGTTTTAAGTAAGTTTAGATACTCTGAAGTCTTGTGTGTATTGATGAATTGTTTAATAGCTTGATATAATCATAGAGATACCTCTGAATTCTGTGGCACAAACCGTATTGTTTTCTTCATATCCTGGTCTGATCAGTTCCGTGCAAGCTTTCAAATTTGAGGAATTTTAGCACTGTTTTCAAAATGTCCATTCTGAAAATTAAACTGCTTTCCATTTCCAAAGCTAAGAGCGATTACACAAACATTATCAAGATTCTAGCAACGAGTTATGGCCAGCTAGTTAATATCCTATTGCGAGATTGTAGCTTCCTAGAAATTATCAGCTTAGCGAGAAGTTACTGAATATGTTGATGTTTAGGTTGATGGCATCGGTGAGATTAGTTCGTTACGATTGGAGATTTAAGTCAAGTGGTACAGAAATAGGCTTTCATTTGTTTCACAAGAGCTGAGCTGATCAGCTGCACTTTTGTTCAAAAGAAAACGTAAAGCAAACTGAGGGTCTTGCATGTCGTTTACTTAAAAATTAAATTGATGCTTCAATTGATAAGACGTGATGATTATACTTACTTGATGATTTTTTTATCGTCTTGATAAAAATAGGGTAGGTACAATAGGTGAACGGAGAGAAGCCTATGGCATACCTAGTTTTTTTTTGTTTTTTCAATAGCTTAGACAGAAATTAATCTATCAATAAACACTACACGTTTGAAGTAAACTAGAACAATTAAAACAGAAATTTTTGAAAAAACTTTATAGTTCGTTAAAAAATATCGATATTATTAAAAAAGAACTAGGTATGCCATAGGCTTCTACTCCGTTCACCTATACCCTATTTTTTCAAGACGGTAAAATAAGTCACCCAGTAGGTATATGTAGTTACCAGAAGATAGGTATTGCTATGGCAAAAAGCGGAAGTATTAGAGACGTCAAATCATTATTATTATTATTTATTAATAAAAGCCTGTGATGTCCCATTGCAGGGCAAAGGCCTCTCTACTCGCTTTCCACTTCTCTCTATATAGAGCAAATCTCCTCAAATCATATTTTGATGAAATTGTAACATCTTTCAGGAAACATTTCAGTACGTAAACGAATCTTTTTAATTGACCACTGAATTAAAAGGATTCGTTTAAAGCAACTACTAAAAAGTTTAAATGTGTATCAGAATCATCCAGTGTCCCAACTCTAAATTCACAGAAGCCAATGGGCCTCGTAAAACTAGGTGCGCGAACGCAATATTTATTTCGTTACCAGCCAGTTATATACAGGGTGTCCGGTAAAGAATTAGCATTTAATAGACCTTATGGCCCTTCTAAAAAAAAAAAAAATACAAAAATATATAAGAAAAAGTACATAAGTTTTTTAGATATATATTTTTTTAATTTTTACATTCTTCTTCACCACGACCTCAAATGAATGAAATCCATCGGTTATTTGTTGTTATTATATAATATTTTACGTTGACTATGCTAGACAGGAGGCAATAAATAGTGTGACTAGAATTTGCACAGATTTATTTTCAAAAATTCGTATCGTAGGTACGGCCATAAGGTCTATTATATGCTATTTCAAGGTTATCCATTCTTTACCGGACATCCTGTATAAGAATGTGCAAAAATCAGACGTAAGCCACGCGACACTTAATGTGTACGATGCCAATTAAATTATCCCTGACCGCAGGTTAACGATAATACATTCCTGCCACTTATATTAATATACATAGATATGTACCTATATTATATGAATTCTATCTTACAGTTTCTCGTTAGGGAGATACAGTATGGTGAATTTAAATATAGAAGGGAAAGATTTTTTACTAATTGCAAAAAACAAATTACTTTACTATTTTCTATCTCGTTAACTTCAGTTTAGCTGAGTGTACGGTTAAAATTAATTGACCCTTCGAAAATAGTTTTAATCAAGATAACAAAATCTTTCCCCACAATCTATGAAAGCAAATAAAATCCAATCAAATTTCTTTTGATAGGCGAAAACATATTTATTATTGTCTTCTTTCATCGTTATCTTCTCACTGTGACACGTTCATATTCCCCGCAATTTATTTAAAGCTACCGGTGCATTGCTGATCGTAAAGTATTTAATACTTTCTCTGCTACTTTGGACCTGTCAAACGTTGCTCTCACAATTCACACGTCTCGCGAAAATGCACACCGAACTGTATTTCTTACTATAATGAGTTGAAATATAAAACGCGCTTGAAAAACTCGCACGCGATGCTTAAGGTGTCGCCAGCGGGAAATTAATAAGAGAATGCATCGGAATGGCATACAATTATTTATAGTTTCACGAACACATAGCGACGTGACAATAGCTTTTTTATCATAAGAACTTTTTGCTGAACTTATCACAATCACGCGCTAAATACCTGACGTTTTGAAAGATCGATTCAAATAAAGAATGCTTTTAAAATTTCGAAGTTGAAAGCCCTTTTTAATGTAGCGATTTTAGCTGCAAGAGTGAGTGGTGTGATTTAAAAGAAAAAAATAAAGCGCTTTATTCCAGCGCTGTAAACGTTGTCGCCTTAACGATCTTAAGTGAAGTGTCACTAATAACTCCACTAAATGATACGGACAGACAGTGCGCATAACTACTGAAAACTGTTTTTTTATCGCTGATGTTAGATTGACACCTGTCTTGCTTTTATTAATTGCAAACTTTCTTGCTGAGCGAACGTCTGATATGCATGTAATAAATCTTTAAGTTACTTTTGTTTAGTGCAATTCCTTTTACATTTGTTTTAAACCAAAGTTGATAAAAAGTATAACGGCACATGATAGCCTTTAGCAGAATTGGTCATCGTATTAGTGGATCAGCACCTTCATTGTCATCAGGATTGTGCTGGAATATAGCAGTTCGTCGTGCACGTGATGCGTCATCATCATCTTCTGTCATCAGAAGACAGCCGCCACGCAACCATCGACGCGTCTCTCTGCTAGAGTGACCGACACCAGCCAGTGTCACTCTTATCCGACCTTTTCAGTGATTCCAATAACTTTGTAACAAAACTAGATGGCGCCACATGCTGCACCGTTAAATACAGCTTTGTTGCGATAACATCTTTAGGAACAGTGAGTAATAAATATGATTCCCGTACTTTTTCAGGTACAGCAATCCAACTGCAGAGTTGCTCAACAGTTTATAAACACAATAACTCGTGTAACTGCAAGAAAAACTACTAATGAAGTTGTACCACTGTCTAAACCCATAACATTTATGTTTTTTTAACACCAATTTATCATTCGATACACTCTTTATACTATAAATCACTCGTCAAGTAACTAATAGGGGCATTACAGAGGAAAAAGCAGACAACTTTATTATCATCAGAACACGAAAAAAGTTAATCGTGTAACAATTACTAACAAGTAACAACAGGTTACTGTTGCCAACTACCCGTCGTTATTTAGGTAAACATTGACAAAGCGTATTTGAGATAAAAACTAAAGTCCCACAGGGTAATAGCGTCATCGGTTTCAATACGGCAATTTACTAGTTTTTGCCCATTAATAGGTGTATACAGTTTTTGCTGTATAATTGGTGATAACTCTTAAAGTATATAGTGTTGCTTGCTTTAATTTTTATTGGATCTTTATCTATTGATTTACGTGTACTTGACACTAGCTTTTCATAGCTTTGGTGTCTGCACATCGAAAATGCAGTATTGAAGTGCAAGAGCAGGGACTAATTCAATGCTTAATTAATGTTAAAAGCGTACCTAACTGATTTCTAATTTAGTTTCAGTTAAACTAAATCAAGATTGTAAACCTAAAAGGGTTTATAAAAGAAGTGATAAAGAGAAGTGGATAAAGATGCAGTTGTGTAAGTGCTACCTGCCTTTAAATTACCTTCATGATTGATATCAATATAACCGCTATCTCGGGGCTACTTAACCCCATCTAGATATCGGGTTAAGGTGGCTACATCTCGTTTACAGCACTTTATTTCGCAACAATGCCGTGTCACTTTTGTTTTATCGAACATTACAGCACAATTTTACTGCTCTGCGATTGGTTCGTACGTCCCTGTTCCGTTTCATTACAATATTTATGCCCAATAAAAGGCATGTTTGCCGTTTTCCAACAATTAACGACATAATAAAACTTTCTAGCGGTTGGAAAAAATTACAGCGAGGGGCCGTGAGCAACATTTTCCATGGCATTGTGGTATGAGCCTGTTATTTTCCCATTTGAGCGGTTTTATGGCTGTGTTTGTGCAGATGAGTGCAGATAGCGTAATAAGCGCACTCTCCGTCCTAGAAATATAACGCAATTATTCGCACGCACAACGAGACGCAATACGCGTTTGTTCTTCGCGAATATTTCGCTTTGTCACGCCACCATTGCACTGTTTTTTCTGATGTTTTACACCCTATCTGATGTTAGCAGTCGATGTAATGCTTGCCATTCAACAAAAACGGTATGGTCTCACAGTTTGATTGCGTAAATTGGTCCATGTACCTGCGTTAAATGCACGGTAGCAATCAAAATAGCAAAGATAAAGGCTGATTATTTTAGAAGTGGGGAACTTTAAATTGAAATAAAACACAGAAAAATGTTTTTAATATCCATTAAATTGGCATTATTTGATAGATAATTTTATGGCATTAATGTTTGAATATGATTTCAAGCATATGGCGCTGCTGACGCCAAGGCTTTACTGAAAACTTAACATTTTAATTGGCGTATTAAGTAATTTACTAAAGGAAACATTTGTCGAACGACATTTTCACGAAATCTGGCCACCTCGTTCGTGCGATTTGGCGCCATTACATTTTTTTCTCTAGGGATATGTAAAGTCGCATGTCTACGCCGATAAACCAGTAAAAATTGAGCACTTGGATGCCAACATTCGACGAATTATTGCCGAAATATACAGCCTGAGTTACTGCGAAGAGTGTGTGAAAATTTAACCGCCATGTACGCGTCAGAAACGACGGCCACATGCCCGAAATTAATGCCATAAAATTATCTGTTAAATAAAGCCAATTTCATGGATATTAAAAACATGTTTATGTGTTTTATTTCAATTTAAAGTTTTCCGCCTATAAAATAACCACCTTTAGAACGTTAGTTATCCTAACTAATTTTATAAATGCGAAAGTAAGTTTGTTTGTTTGTTTGTTACATTTTCACGTTTAAACCACTGAACCGATCATCCTGAAATTGTGCATATAAGTTGTCGGGTGTACAGAAACGGACATAGAGTACCTTTCATCCCGAACAAATGTTCTGTTCCCGAGGAAAACAACAATAACATTAAAATGATAATAGATGGCGCCACGTATCTTTCGAATTATGATTGAATTATATTATTATAAAAACTTTAGTAGCTTTTTATATTTTTTTTATTTAAGTACCTAGTACATTTTGTGAGTCGTAGTGTCGATAGACCGGTTTTTCATCCTCCTTACTATTGTAATACTATAGATGCAAAAGTAAGTTTGTGTGCTTGATACCTTTCAAGCCCTAAACCGCTATTCTAAATTAACGCGAGCGAAGCCGCGGGCAAAAGCTAGTAAAATATAATGCGTACCTTGGATTTTTTTTAAATAATCAGTGTTTTTATAAACAGTTTTCTAATTAGTGCACGCCGCTTAATAACATATCAAGAAATCAATAATTAAAATGAAACCATTTACAAAGCCAGTCTAAAATGGTACTCATGCTACTTTATACTGGGTGTAGTAAGTGCAGGTAGGTTCAGTTCATAGTTTATTCAGCATAGCGTGTTCAAGCGATATTACAATGACAAGTAGATGCAAGTTGTGCATGCCGACTGTACCTACCCGCTGTTTTACTAACCCTGAACTGTATTGCACGAAACTCTATCGAATGACAAAAGTAGAATTTTAAATCGAAATTACTAGTGACGTTTTTATTTTTGTTTTTAGTTTTGTACTGGCATTCTGTTTAACTTTATGACTGTACCTAAATAGAATTCTTTTTGTCTCATGAAATTATTTTCCAATGTTCTTAGGTAGGTAGGTATAATACATTTATCCTGATCGCTAATCTTACTAAATAAATCACTTTGTAGTACTTATGAGTAAAAATCAATAATGCAATCATAAATTATAAACTTTTAAGAACTAACTATTTTCGAAAGACTCCGTGTAGAAAAAAAGGGGTGAAAAACTTAATGGAAACTCACTCTTTTCAATCTAGTGGTTCGAAATTTGTTTACTGTGGAGGTTTCATTCAAACCCCTGTTAATTTATATTAGGCTAGCGATATCTATGACATTCCTACGGTCACTTTTATAAAAGGGGTAGCTTTTGTTCTAGGGAGACGTCAGCGAGGCGCAGCCCCCTAATTCCCCCGAATATAGGCGCGTTGGTTTTGAAATAAAAATAATATAGAAAAGTCTTTTAGGTGAACAGCTTATCATTTAAGTAGCCTAGATCCCGAGAAAAGTAAAGGTCCACTCGAGATCTTTACATTACCTACCTTGTTTTCCAAGACAAAATGGCATTGCTTATAGTTGTTACGATAACTTAATACATACGTCCTTCACAATTCAACCTACTACCTATATAATATTTTGATTTCTACAAGTCAAATTCATGTTAGCTGCACTGCTTGTAAGTATGTATGTTTGGTACAATTTATAAGAATGGGCGCATACAGTAATGAGTTTGGCGCACGCTACGGTTCATTTGAAGATTGCTTCCATTTGTTCACTATTCTGAATGTTCTGCAATTAGGGTTTCTTATATTTTCTATATTGAGATGGGCTTTAGAAAGACTTTCGTTGATATACGTTAAATCAATCTGCCTAGCCTTTTCCCAACTATGTTGGGGTCGGCTTCCAGTGTAACCGGATACAACTGAATATGGAGCAACTACCTAACTGACCTCCACAACCCAGTTACTGGGTAATACGATATCCCTTGGTAAGACTGGTTGTCAAACTTTCGGGCTTCTGACGACCCGTAACTACTATCAAAGATCCACGAATGACAGCTGGGACCAACAGTTTAACGTGCTTTCACACTAATAAAAAAGACACTATCGAATGGTGTAATAATACAGTGTGTTTTTTTTTTCAAAATCAACGTGTTAGCCTGGCTTGAAATATTGATTTTTCAAAAATCCAATAATGCTGTTTTAGTTCTCAAGTCCGAGACTTCTTTGGGTACTTTTCGCTATTGCTCATAGTTGAGAATTTGACCATCCAAGCCCACTTGAAAAATTCATCTTGTATACCTAGTATATGGCGTAGCAGAATTACCTAACTCATAGACATAGAAATCATTGCACTACAGCAACTAGTGTTCGAGCAGAGAAAATATCTTGCAAAGTTCTTGATTGTCACATTTTAATATTACCCAACAATTATTAATCATTGTTATCCAAAGGATCCCTTTTACAACCGACCCACATTCGTTCCGATTACGTCTCCTGCCCGTATCGTTGCATGCAAAGACCGTGTTTGGTCAGATTCATTGCCGTATGACCGCTATATTTCTGACCGTAATTATGAGTCCGTGGAAACTTTGCGCTGATAACGTTAAGCGCATATTAAGTAGCTACGAGGAATATGGAACGCAAAAATTGGATGAGGAAGTTGCTGATGCTAAAGGGTTTACGTAACGAATGAAACACGTCCGCTGTTACAATAATAGCGGGTATATTAGGTATATACCTATAATACGATCATGTTAGGTCTGTGATCCTTTATACAGGCTTAGTAGAATCGATGGTAATGATGATGACTGAAAGAGAGTCTAGGGCAGTATTCAAAATAGGAGGCGGATAACAGACAAGACTCGAGAAAATCAACGTATTTTTTTATTTGCCTGATTTCTGTTAGTGCCTATTTCCTCAGTTTTAGTATCCCTAAAATCATAGATGTGTTTAATGCGAAACACAACTAACTGTAGGATATATCTCTGAATATCGATACACAATATTCGCAGACACATGTACCTACAGTCACGAACCGGGATTGTTGAGCCACTGGCTTATCATCTTAACTTGGTTGTGTTACACGAATGCCGCCCGTGAAATTTGACATGTGACATTTCAATAACGAAAAACGGGCGGCATTTGTGTGTTTATTACTTCGGCAGTTATTACTTCTACACACAGTTTTATTACGGGCAATAAAAAGCTGGTACGTACCCACTTTCTAACAAGGAACTAATTTGCAATAATTGATACGGAAAAATAAAAGCTACCAGACCGTTTTACGTATGCGCGCTCGACTGGGCAATTAAGAAAAAATATAGCTAGCAAAGGCTTCGCAATGACCTAATTTGGTTGCAGTCTAAATCTGCCGGCATGCAGTGATGTTAATGCATTTTATATTGGTTCAATTGGGAGGAGAGACGCGCGCCGGCGCGGTATGCGCGCTGTGTGGGCGATTCGCGGGAACGCATTAGGGACGCCGGGATCTGGCACGCACTGAACTACGCAGTACTTTACCAACAGATTAATGAAGCTTTATCACTGTCCGTCTGGAGAGATTGCACTTTGTACTGCGTTTGAGGAATTGTTTATTTTTTTAATTCTAAATCCTGCCACAACTCGTGTCGTCTAGACTTGATTAGATAAGACCAAAGCTAAATGTCCGAGAAAAACATCGCGGTAATTCCTCATCATCCTTCATTTTGCAAATTTGAAAACATTCAAACTGCCATTAAACATTAATTCAGCCACAAAAGCCGACGACACAAGTAAACTCAATTGCACATCGCCAAAAACAAACACAAACAAGGGCAGGTCATGCGCATGGGCTGCGTTCGCGCAGGCGCAATGCAATCGTGCGTTTAGGGCCCACATGCCGCCGCCAAGTTCCCTGGAAGGCGATGAATAACTCATTGTCCGTCCGTCCGTCCGTCGTGACGCACGGTTCTAAGAACAACACGATGCAAAGCAGAAGTGACCGACATAGTTGACCCGAGAATTTGGCAGAGAAATTGCACAATTATGGAAATATATACATATAAGCTTATCTGATGGGGAAAGCACGTTGCGGACTTTATCTTTACGTAATCATGCAAAAGAATGAGATGGTGACCCTTATATTCAGTACTTACATGGAAATAAATAATCAGCCTCCTTGTTGCCTATCCCTTCATTTTATACAAGATAGATAATCTTTAGGTACGCATTGCGGAGTTTCTTTACCAGGTCATGTCAAATAACGTTTCCACCCATTTTCATACAGGAAATTCGCGATCCATATAGTGTGAGGACCTTAACCTCAAACTACGCGTCACCGCAGTTTCCCACCAAACGCGTACGAGACCGGGCGCAGTGCATCGCTGCACTAATTAGGATGCATAGAGTGACGCCGACGGCGGCGGCATCGGACACCAAACAGCTGAATATTCGCACACAACTATTGTGATACCATTTTATGGTTTCGGCCTGCCTTTATACTCCGTAGTTAGCATTCTAAATTGGTACCGCAGACGTTTTTTCATACCGCTAAATGTCTTGTCAGAGTAATAAAATGGAATACTGACGGTTAACAAAAATTGTGTGATTCAACAAGGGACAATTACGACTTATTAGTCTCGTACAGAATATTGTGATGGGTCAATTAAGCGAAATATTATATTCAGAGTGAATAATTTGGTCGATACGTGATTTGCTTGCTTAAGTAAATCCTAGTTCCTTTGTTTTATTTATGTTAATGGTGGCTCCACGTCATAATGTCATTCTCATTCAGGACAAAGATAGTTGGCGTGCGTCTTTTGTTTTGCTATCATGATAATAGTTTTCCCTGTTGTGGTACTCATCATTCACTTTGGCTGAAATCCGGAATCTACTCGACTCTCTCTCGTTTAGATTTCCATGTACAATTTGTAGTTTTCTTCATCAAACATAAAGGAGAAAGTCCTCTATATTTTACAGTACACATCATTGACCTATGTATACCATAAGCCCACGTTCGCTTGGATGTAAAAATATCGCGGCAGGATTTTATCGCGCTCTGGATTTTCTACTCTCGGTGTTGAGCCGAGCATTGAGAATCCAACAGAGTGAATCCCAGCGCGTCAAAAAATATGCTGTTGAATTTTCAACTCTCGGCGCTAAGCAGAGCGTTGAAAATCCAGTGTCCAGTGTCCTAACTCACAAAAACCCCTTTATTACCATCACACTAAACCCCAAAATTCCTTGTCCATAGGTGAACCGACCCCTTACAATGAAGAAAGAAGGTATTCAAACAAGAAACCGCAAGTTAAGTAGTAAGAGTAAGAAGAAGAAGGGTGGAATGGGCATGGGAGGGGGTGGCGCTTGTGCATTGGCTCTTGGAGGAGTCATGGGAGACATGATCAAACCCCTAGGAGACGGCAGCAAGGGTTTCGGCGGGTCCGCCTTCCCCTCTGCCATGGACTTCGGTAAGTACTGTAAGTTATTAAGCGAGGTTAAGTAAGTTAGTCGATGTAAGGTAGAGCATGCAGTTTATGTAAGCAGAAATGTGCCGAAATATCTGTGAAACATAGATAAGTATACCCGACCGAATTGGCAAAGGTGAGAATCCTACTATACACTAATATTTTGTTAGTAAGTAAAGATCTTTAATCTAATCAATACCCTTTGCTGCTACTGAGACTTTCTTCTTGAATAAACCCAATAAGACTATCCAACCCAGGCATCAAATCAGGATGTCACGTTCAGCAGTACAGCTTGCGGCCACTAGGCAGTCAATCTGTAAGACATAATCGTCACACAAAACACATCTATAAGTACATATAATAAAACAATAGAATTCGGTGTGTCTGCACATTGAAGAAGATAGAAAAACTTTTTACAAGAAAAAAGAAATGAATAACCGACTTCCAAAAAAAAAAACACTACAAATTGAAAAATAACTATAATTTCGGAAGTCGGTGTCTTTGGATCTGTATTTTAGTTTTTTGCCACCGACTTCCGAAATTTAAGTTATTTTTCAATTTGTACCTAGTGTTTTTTTGGAAGTCGTTTTTTTTTTTGTAAAAACGTTTTTTTTTTCACCTTTTAGTGGGTCAGTTTGTAATTTATTAAGTTACAATAGCTTAATGTCAACCGCTCATCACTTTTTACAAAATATTGCTTTTCTCGATCGACGGGACGTTAATTATTGAGGAGTTCTCCTAGGTAAGAACCAGAAGAACTGGAGTTGATGGTGAAGTCACCATTAGCTCCACTTCACCATTATTATGCAATATGACGAGCATAAATTGGTTAGCAACCGTATTAAAGTAACCCAATCGCAACCCGTGAAATAGGTACTTATTACTGAGTAGTTCCGATGGCCATCTGTGGTCTTCATCATCAGTTCCACTTCTCCAAATGGTACTTTTCGAGAGCAAATGCACGAGTTACTACATAAAAAATACCCAAATCTCTATAGGTGTGTCCCTATAAAATTTGAGGGTTTCCCTCGATTTCCATGGGATCCCCCCATCAGATTCTGACTTGGTGACAATGGGACCACCTCGTGAGCATCCTCTTTCAAACAAAAATAGAATTTAAAAATACATACGTGGCCAATTGAGAACCTCCTCCTTTTTTAGAAGTCGGTAAAAAATAGAAAGGGGGTAACTAAAGAAAGTAATATAATAATAGAACATAAACCAGCGATTTTCAGGATTCTTTTCTGTCTGTCTGTTCGCGCATATCTCCGGATCCACTGAACGGATTTTCATATAGTTTTCATAGGTAGACAGAGATTAATTTGGAGCAGAATATATGCTTTCTTTCATTAAAATTGGATGTTGCAAGAAAAGTTATCGTCGTTTACTGTTACACAATTTCTGAGCAGTGAACCTAACAAAAAGGATGCATTCATGATAGTATCTCAACTCCGACATCCACGCCGGCAAAGCCGCTGGCAACAGCTAGTCAGTAATATGACACCATCTTCTAAGGACCAATGATGTTTATTTATGTTGTTTTATTGACAAAGATTAATAACCATACACGTGTAAGAATTTAGTTATACCCCTAAATCGCCTACTAATACATATTAATGACATTGTGTAAAAAAATATTTATTATAGGTAATGATCATATTACATAAAGGTATTACTATGTAATTTTTTTTTTTCTAGAAGTTGGAGCAAAGACGTAATTCACGCTGTTTTATGACATTTTTGCAATAAACATCGTAATTAAGTATTTAAATTTATGTCGACAGACAATTTAGAATTTATGATTGGGAGTTGGGAGTTGTTTTTTCAGTATTTATTTAAATATTGATGGTATTAATCCGCCTATAAATATGCCTAAGCAATTAACAGATTTAAAATCAACTTAAAATGTTAAAATTTGCATGATCCGTGGTATTGGCGGCCCAAATAATATTAACTGAATATCTCACCACAATTAGGTCTAATTATGTTCGGAACTATGCATACGTATATTGGGTTGACACAAAAGTAATGTATAGAGTTTTGTAGAGTGTCTGCAAAACTCTATACATTTCCTTTTTCAAGTTAATTGTTTTCGATAGTATTCTAGAATGTTGTAGAACATTCTAGGTACTTGTGATGTGGGGTATATAAAGCCGCCCTCGCGATCGGTTTCGTCATTAGTCTGTAAGTTTATGCCCCTGGCTGGAGGCTTTGAGTTCGCTTAAGACAGCCACAGGATAGTCCGGTTAAGTAGTCACGGCCAACTACGAGATGCCATTTATAAAAAAAAAATCGGTTTAGTCAGTTTGAAGAAAAATGGACGAGCGACATAGTTCGAACACTATACTTATACGAGTACTTGTTAGGCCACAGTGCGCGGGCTGCGGCTGACAATATCAACACTGCATTGGGCGCTGAAGCCATGCGACGGTGTCCCGATGGTTTGACCGTTTTAAATCAGGAGACAGGAGCCTTGAAAGTCAGCCACGCTCTGGACGACCACCCGCAGTGAATGATGACGATTTACGCCGCGAACTTCAGTCCAACCCGGATGCTACCACTCGTGAATTAGCGGAAGCACTTAACTGCAGTCACCACGCCATGGAAAATCATCTGCATGAGCTCGGGTATCGAATAGTTTTAGCTCGGTGGGTACCGCACATCCTTACAGACGCCAGTCGTGCAGTCTGTATCACTATTGCTGCGACCCCGACGTAAAGAGTTTTTATCTGATCTGGTTACTGGAGATGAATCATGGATTCATTATGAGAACGATACACGTCGTGCTTTTTGGCTGCCTCCAGAAGAAACGCCACCAACTCAACCGAAGCTAAGTCAAAAAAACCACTTAAAAGTTCTGCTATACTGTTTCTGGGACGCGCAAGGCATGGTGTTTCATGCGTTACACAGTTAAACTATAAACGCTGACAAATATACAACCCAGCACACCAAACTATCTGCTGCTATCAAGAAAAAACGACGAAGACGAGTCAATGTAGTTTTACTACACGATAACGCTCGACCTCATGTCGTATCTGCCGTTTGCCAACAGTTGGAGAACTTGGGTTGGGAGACGATACCCCAACCACCTTATTTCCCAGACCTCACCCCATCAGACTATCATTTGTTTAGAGCCCTGAAATAACATTTGCGGGGTAAACAATTGAATGATTTCTCTGATGTAGAGGCGGAGAACAACTTTTTCGAGGCACAGCCATCAGAGTTCTGGGCGAAAGGCATCCAAACTTTGCCGGATCGTTGGCAAGAAGTCTTAGATGCTAATGGTGATTACGTCATTGACTAAGCTTTTTGTATTGTAATAATAATAAAAAGTCTCATTACTTTTGTGCCAACCTGATAATATGCAAAGCTGTTGGAAGTGTATACCTAGTTATCTTTGGCTCAAGGATAATAATAACAAAATGCAGTAGGTATCTATCAACGGTTCCCAGTTTCCCATCAACTTTAGTATACGTACGTGTTTTTTTAGAATTAGTGATTTTATTTATATTTTTATTTATGTTCGCAAAACTCGTCAAAATGTAGGGAACTGCAAATTTTTTTTTCGCGATTTCAGGTTTGGTTGGGACCAAACCTGAAATCGCGAAAAAAAAATTTAATTAATTTAGTAAAAGTTATTCAAAATGGTGGTCTCATTAATACCCTAGAGTTATGGTATATAACAAAAAACTCGTTGTATAAGAGAGATGATAGTGTTTGAGAGTGTTTCAAATTCAGTATCATCATCATCCATAACCCCACTGCAAACACTGCTGGGCATCGCCAATCTCCACTCCCCGTGTCGACAAATCACTAATTCTAAAAAAGAAAAACAATTAATTTAAAACTAAAGAAATCGCCGAATTACTTTTTAACTCCTCCCATTCATTACAACTTAAAGCCAAATAGTTCTCCAATCTTTAACTCGCAAGTAAAAAACCTTACAGTATTAACTTAATTAAGACTTAACTAAGTAATGAGTTAATGAAGGGAAAATATTAAGCGTATCAGCGAGTTATCTGGGAGCGCATAGAGATGAATAGGTTCTAAGTTGCAGACTGGTTTGCAGATCATTACTTGTAATCAGCAAGTAAATTCTACCAAGTCTTTATATTTTACGCGAGATAAATACTGCAGGGAAATCAGGAGCCTTAATAATATATAGGAGCCTTAATAATATATAGGAGCCGTAATATTCATTACTGGCTTCTGCCCGCGACTTTGTCCGCGTGAAATTTAATGTTGTCCCTCCCCACCCCGTCGCATCGCATCGCATCGCCCGCTCGTGCTGTTACTTCGTTTTCGCTTAGCGTTCTTTCCGACTTTTTTCTTTTTGCTTGGCTCCTATGCGTCGTAGCGTGATAGCCTACAGCCTTCCTCAAGAATTGGGCTATCAAATGCATAAATATTTTTTCAAGTCCGACTGGTAGTTCCAGAGATTAGCGCGTTCAAACATACAAACAAACAAACTCTTCGGCTTTATTACGTATATTAGAGATTAGATATTATAGATAAACTTTACGGGTTTGCAAGGTTGTAAATCGATTCAAAATAGCAGAATAATGGCTTTCTTTCTTGATTGTCTTCTTCATTATGATTGACATGTGGATACAGAAATCAAAAGATGTTTCCATAGAAATACGTATATGAAACCGTAAGTGCGGATCCTAGTTCCATTTCAGGTTCTTGTGAAAGAGTTGTACCCTTGGAGCTCGCGCTCTTAGACACACGTCATATCCTCTTAGGTCTTAGGAAATAAGTGTAGATCCTTTAATTAATGAATGTCTGTTTTGTCCATCAGGTCAGCACCAAGTGGGTCTGGTGCACCCGGCGGCGGCGCACATGTCGCACTGGTACGGGGCGCCGCACCAAGGCTTCGCCCCCCCGCCTGCCTCGCACAACCCCTACCATCACCACCACCTCGCGCAGCTCAATTCTATGGTAAGTTTCAATAAAATTTCTAACTATACCACCCCATAAATGTCGTGAGGAAAGTTTTGAGTATGAATGTGGATGGCTAGAAGAGTACGGGAGAACCAAAGACACGATGGATGGACTGTGTGAACCTCTTCCCTACTGAGATGACGGCTAATAGAGAAGTATGGAAGAAGACAATCATGTTGCGCCGAACCCAAATAAGTTGGGATCAATACAATACACCCTCCAAATTCAGAAGTTTATGATATTGAATCGATTAGAAATTTTCGAGTGTAATATTTATGTTTTTATCAAAACAATCATTTGTAATATGTATAATATAATGCCTGTATATCCTTATTAAATGAGCAATATTTGTATATTTGTAATCACGTTCTCGAAAACGGCTCTAACGATTTCGATAAAAATTGTAATGCCTATACGGGTTTGCGAGAGCGAAAAATCGATATAGCTAGGGTCTTATTTCTGAAAAAAAAAAATAGTTTTCTCTATTTTCACCCAAGCAGAGCTCAGTCGACTAGGTATTCAGTTATAGTAGAGTGCCTTAACTCTACTCTCTCTTAAACAACTACTTAGAGAACCACAGCTACTTTAAAAATTGATGACGTGTAACTATAGACTCATATCTTAAGTTATACAGAAGTTAAGAAAAATTGTAAATTATTTGCCAGCCAGGATTAAATTTTCTGTGATCATTGAACTAGTATTACTGGAATTAAATACTACCTATTGCACAAGAATTCAAACGTAGGTAGCGCCACAAAAATCGATTTTATTTCGTCCAATAAAAGTAGAGTAAGTTTTACAGATTATGTGGGTTAGTAAAATATGTAAAATTTCGGTCATTTACTTTTAGAATTCCCTCACTAAGATTTTGGAGGCAATGGAAAATATTAATTTGCATGCAAAAAAACTTCATCAATGCGGACTCCATTAACTCCATTGCATTGATTAATTTAATTCGTTGACATTTCAAAGATACCTATATCATTAAGATCGTATCAAACTTAGTGATACTTATAATATGCAAAAATTTTCAGTCGATTATTATACACTAATAAAAAATGTCAGTAAGTTCTGTTGTAATATTTTACGAATTAAGTATATTGTCAGGTATAAATATTAATCTAACAGAACCTTGCAAATAATGTAAAGCGTATATTAGTTTCGTAACAATAAAAATCAATCGCCGGACGCCGACCTCATCTAGTTTAAAAAAAAAAATATTGACTTGTAAAAGTGTTTGTACAAACCTACTTACAGAAATAAAAATCATTTATCATTTCATTTATCAATCATTTATCATTGTTCATTAAATCCGCCTAGCCTTTTCCCAAACATGTTGGGGTCGGCTTCCAGTCTAACCGGATGCAGCTAAATACCAGTATTTTACATGGAGCGACTGCCTATCTTACCTCCACAACCAAGTAACTCGGTAATACGACATCACTTGGAAAGATTGGTTGTCAGACAGACTTTCGGGCTTCTGACGACCCGTAACGACTGTCAAAGATCTATGAATGACAGTCGAGACCAACGGCTTAACGTGCTTTCCGACATACATACTTTACATACATACCCCTCCGGTATGTATGTAAAGATGGTCACCCATCGAAGGACCAACCGCGAAAAGCGTACCATAGTTTGATGGATCGAACCGTGCGGCTGTTATAACTTAGCAACGAGTTTCGTAAGAAGAAGTATAATGTAAAATGATCCGGTATAAATATTGGTATTAGTTATGCCCGATTCCTAACGTTTTACAGACGGTTATTGGATGAACTTACGGTTACGGGTCGTCAGAAGCCCGAAAGTCTGACAACCAGTCTTCCCAAGGGGTATCGTAATACTAGTACGAGTAACTGTGTTGTGGTCAAATAAGTAAAGTACTGCTATTCAGCTGCATCCGGTTAGACTGGAAGCCAACCTCAACATAGTTGGAAAAGGCTAGGCCGATTGAATGGTTGAAACTAATACTGTCGTATCTTTGCCAATATCGAAGAGATCTTTTTATCATTTAAAAGCAACGAACACTATAATTTTCAAGTGACAAAAGTCAAAAAAATCTTTACTTAGGAGTTTCTGTAAAAAAAAAAAACCAATAGATACACAAAACATAACATCACGCCTATAATCCACGAAGGGTTAGGCAGGGCTGCACCTATAGTACACCCACATTTCGCTAGTTATGTTTAAGTCCCATTTAATAGGGGCGAGCCTATTGCCATCAACCAGGCACAAATCCTGGCTGTTACTGAGAAATTCCTGATGGAAAAACCCAATAACACTTTGTCTGACTCGGGAATCGAACCCAAGACCTCATGTTCAGCAGTAGCGCTTTCGACCACTAGACCAATACACACAATAGAGCTTTAAATCATTTTCAGCTGCAGACCAAATTCAGGAGGGCTTATAAAGACCGTTAGTTTAAATGAGGGATTTACTTTAAAGGGTCATTGTACTCATCATTATGAAAAACTTTGACTAAATTCAGGTTTCGTCAAAGTCAAAGTTGTTCATAATGGTGAGTACAATGACCCCTAAAAGTAAATCCCTCGTTTAACCTAACACTGTATACTTAAATTAACATGAAAAATGATCATGTCATCTATTTTGGGTATACTTAAATAACATAATTAACAATATTTTCTTGTTTACAGACCGGCTGGAGGAGTGAGTACACGTGATAAGTCAACCAAACACAGGAGAATGCAGTTATTAACATAATGTCTTTTGTAAACAAGCGTCTCGTCCCAAACGGACCAGACAAAATGACCTTACAAAGAAATCAGAGGCAACAAAACACGCTGTGATTTCGTAATTATGAGTCTTTACTCATAGGTAATAAACTCGACACATCACATTAATAAATAAGACTGTTGAACAGAATTGACGTTTACATCTCTACAAACTAGGCTGAGGTGGCAATGAGAGCGGAAAGCGACGGCGAACATACTGTGATTGACGAGGCTTTTAAATGCAAGAAAATAGCAGCGAATGAATCGATTCTGAGGCTCCCCTGTTGAGGCAAGGCCGTCGCACGCTCCCCGCTTACTGTCGCACCTCGCCTTACAGTTTGAATTGAACTGAACATATCCTGATTTTGAACACAATGAAACTTTGTCCCAGTTTATCGCTCCCCAATGAAAGACTTTGATATACCACGATCAGTTTCCTACAAGTATTAAATTAAGAGTGTTTTACATGAAGTAACTAGCGAAATTGTACAGTATTATAATATTAGATAAGGTCGGTTACGAAGTCTTAATCGTATAAGTATAGTTCAAAAAAAGAAGAAATAATTTTGTGTATTTGTACATATCTCTATAAGTTATATTCCGTTCCTGTGTACATTGATTTTATTTTTTTTAATATTTAATTCGAACGTTTCGTTTCGCTATAGGAATTGTGATGTGTTCAGAAAGAAAAAGGGAAGTTGTTTTTTTTTGTACATTTTATTATTTGTGTAGATGTTATTATATGAATGAAAATGCAATAGTAATTTATGTAATAGTTATACATGCAATTTGTAAATAAATAGCAGTTTTTGAATAGTGACATTTTGCAGAACTGATTTTGTTAGCGCATTAACCATGATTTCGTTAAATAAATTATTCAAGTGGTCACTAAATCGAATTAGCTTTTGAATATTTATGTATAAAAGTAATTTGTTTGTCACAAGGTGTATTATAAAGTTTTGTATCACATTACCGTTGTAAAATTAAGAATATTGAGTGGCCATAAATTTAAAAAATACGGGGCTGTGTATGTGGTTGTAACATATAGTACCAATAAACAAAAGAAAGTTATTTTGCGCGAGGCGGTGTATCACAATGTTTCGATACGACCATGCACCTTGTTTAAACATGTGTGCAAGTTCATTATTTTTTTAATCTATGGGTTATTACGCTCCAATCAAATCTACCTGCATATGTACAGCTGAGTCACGGCCATTGAATGTAATTACACGTTACAACCACAAACATATTCCTGTACCCCAAAATATGTAAATATGAAATGTAAATGAAACATGTAGAAAATAAATGAAATCATTATAAGACTATCAGATTAAAAAGATGTAAATTAGAGATCACTGCAAAACAGCCTATAACGATATCCCGTACCTAAAGTTTTTAGTTTTTAAAACAAAACATTGTGAAGTTGTGTATTTTAAATGAAATTGTGAATAAATTATCAATATTGATATTAAACGTTTATTTCATTTCCTTCCCTGCAATTTCTGTAAACAAAGCGAAGTTAAGCTCATTGAATTGATAAACATGCACGTAATTCCCGCTGTCCCTATGAAAGGAGCGAAGGTCCCTTTAAATTGGAACGCAGATCAATTGACCATCCAATCACGTCGTCTTATACGTCGCTAGCCATAAGTCACAGGATCAATTCCGCTGTTCTGCAGAAAAAGTCGTCCGAAAGTCGCGCTTATCTCGCGGCAAATTGAAAATGCAGCCGGCCGTGTGATTGTGACGCAACGGGCCCGATGCTGGCGACATATGGACCTATTCAATTTTAATCGCATTTCAGAAGAATGGACATTGGATAAAAGTACGTATAAAATGGTTCCCGGCCCACGATAGGCCTTACTTAATAACTTGGTTTTATTTGCGGTTCATTCTGATGGATTTTAAGGGTGCCATTGTTGGTACACAATTATTGTTTGCTTTTGATCTTTTTAAGTTGCACGATTATTTTGCGGACGCTTAGCGTTCATGCATCGGTGAAGCAATGATGGTACGACTTGACATTTGTAAAGATTTCTGTTGCAGACTTCCTTATGTATTTTGATACATTATTTGATGATGTTTATTGTGGAACCACGTTGCGGTTACCTGATGTCACAAGGTAAACAAAATTGTGTATGTAACTTGGTAGGAAGGGACACATTCTAGTTTGAAGATCACGACAGAATGTTACCGCAGGACTCTATTCATCTATATAAGTTTATATAAATATAGTGATAATAGTTTGGTTACCAGTTCGCGATGAGCCTAAGGCAGAGGAAAATTCCTCAAAAACAAGATAAGCTCAAAAACATTTGTATAAAATCCGTTGTAGACCAACAGACAAGAGTTATTCAAACAAAAGCAAGACAAAGATCTTCCTCCACTCCTATAGGTACTTATATCATTTCCCAAAACAAAACGAGAAGTGGCTTGTTTGTAGTTTTTAAAATGAAACGGCATTTTGCTCGGGAGTGGAGCGGGCATAAGTCACCGGCCGGCGTGGCCAGTCCGCCGTGGTGATAAATGCACCGCTAGCGCGGGAAAAAATGTCGCCAGGCAAAAACCGCGGCATCACTCCCTGCGATTTATTGCACACGGCAACAACGCGGAATATTCGAGAGCCGACACTTGGACGAATATTCTTACACCTAAAGCGGTATGCGACGTACCCCCCGATGTGACGGAACTTCGCACTTGGCTAAATTACGAGCGTTAACGTGCGCCGGTATGTTCGTACCTTACGATTTATTTGTTTAATTTTATTGAATGACGCGTTATATATCGTGTAATTGTCGATTGGGCACGCGTAGCGGTTGATGTCAATAAAGTTGAAAAATCATTCAGCAAAATTAACGTTTCAACCTGATTTACTTCGATTGATTCTGACACTGACAATCACAAATGCACTGACTAACGGCCGAACCCAATAACCCATCTATGACCACTTTTGGCACACTGCAAGATAAGAAAATCTATCTATCTATGGTTTTAATGTCCCAATCCTAATTTAAGACAGATAAAACAAAAGAACACGAACGAACAAAAGGGACGTAAGGACAGATAGAATTGTATGGTCTATCATCAATAGCGATATCTTTTAAGAATCTTTTTTTTTATTTGAGATGGGTTTGCTTTTGACTCTAGTTTAATAGTCTAGGTCGGAGGCGAAGTTGACTTACCCAGAAGAAGCCTGTTCACTCTCAGTTTGAAGAGATTAGGATTGTATGCGTTCGGAAACTCTGACGCAGGTAGAGAGTTCCATTCTTTTACTGTGCGCATTATAAATGACATTTGGAAACGCTTAGTGTGGATT
Organism: Dicycla oo; assembly: GCA_948252095.1. Taxonomy (NCBI): domain Eukaryota; kingdom Metazoa; phylum Arthropoda; class Insecta; order Lepidoptera; family Noctuidae; genus Dicycla; species Dicycla oo. The sequence goes on from OX411714.1 coordinate 24,385,736, forward strand.
GGTGGAAAAGCAACGAGGCAGGGATGGTAAATTGCAGTGCGTCTAGATGTCCGATAGTAGAAGGAGGCCGGTGGAATGAAGTCGTGGAGTTCTTGAGCACACTCACTGAAGTACAATCTGTAGAAGACCGACAAGCAGGCAACCTTGCGGCGATGAGCCAAGCTGTGAAGCTTGGCATCCACCAGCTTTACGTCGCCAAGCTTTTACTGAACTTTTAGAAGACTTCATAGAGACTCTTACATTCGCTTGTTAACTCCTAACGATAAAACCAACAAAACATGCGTAAGCTTTAAACTAGATAATTATTGCAATTAAAAGTAGGCTCACATTCACACGGCTAAAGAGCAACATTAACCAAATAGGTTACAAACGTGAACACAATTCATTTTAAACAAATTGCAAGACCCTGTGAGAGATAAAATTGAAATGGCCCATTGTATCATTTCTGGTTTCCACAGCACTAGGAAGACGGCAGACTTGTGGGGTAACTGTCTGAAAAAGCTTTTGACAATAGCTACACAGCTCCCAAACTAGCGCGATTGAAATAATTTGTTGTTTATTAAATGTCATCTTTAGTTTGATTCTATTTATAGATAACAAAGCTTAAGTACCTATTTCTTTAGTTTTAAATTAGAGAATCAATATATCTGCCTAGCCTTTTCCCAAGGCTTCCAGTCTAACCGGATGCAGCTGAATACCAGTATTTTACATGAAGCGACTGCCTTCTGACCTCTACAACCCAGTTACGGGGTAATACGATACCACATGTTAAGACTGATTGTCAGAATTTCGGGCTTCTGACGACCCGTAACCACTGTCAAAGATCTATGAATGACAGCCGGGACCAAAACAGCTTAACGTGCTTTCCGAGGCACGGATGAGTCTCGGTAGGTATGTAAAGATGGTCACCCATCCACGGACAACCCCAACAAGCGTAACTTAACCCGATGGAGTGACCCGTTACTAGAAAGAAGTAATATTTCTAGGAGCGTTGTGGAAGTCTGATCTGAAAATAAATCCTGCAACTGTTGCTTTTCAAAAATTAGCAACTCCTGTTTGCCTAACTATAGAACAAAACTTACCAACTACTCTGTTTATGAAATAAAACTGTCACTGTAAATCTTGCTATGCAGAAACTAAAATAAATAATTGAAAAGCTATCTACACTTGATTGATTGACATCGGATTACTTCAATCAATCTGCCTAGCCTTTTCCCAACTATGATCGGGCCGGCTTCCAGTCTAACCGGATGCAGCTGAATACCAGTATTTTACAAGGACCGACTAACCTCTCCAACCCAGTTACTGGGTAACACGATACCCGTTGGTAAGGCTTGTTGTCAGACTTTTGGGCTTCTGACTACCCATAACGACCGTCATAGATCTAGGAATGACAGCCGTTGACAAAGGGTTGACGTGCTTTCGGAGGCACGGAAGGGTCTTGGTATATAGGTAATGAATGGTCACCCATCCACGAACCGACCGCGGCAAGCTTAGGTTAACCTTCGATCGACCCGAGCGATCGGATCACACAAGGCAACTGAGTCAATGCCGTCGGGAGAGCTGACGGACAGCCTTTTATTTGATGTTTACAAAATATTCGAAGGTGTTAGCAGTTAGGGTAAGCCATATAATTCTTCTACCACCTGTACCAGCTTCCTGTAGTTGTATCATGCGCACGATTCACGTCACTTCAACATCCAACAATATTACATACAACAACATATAACATTGTAAGTAGGTAACTATAAAAGTTGTGTTTTTATAGTTACCTACTTATAAACTCAAGCCTCTGAATTTAAAGAAGTAAACTCTACAAATCCTCAGGGACGCCTCATAGTCACCGAGTCGTGAGTAAGGGATCGTACACACCCGAGCGCCCGCGACTATCCGGCTGATCCGGGAATCAATCCGGGACTTAGACGGCGTTATCTCGCTGACCCCGCGCCGTGTCACGACGCGTTTGATTTGCTTTTCAATTTTGTACTGGCTATTCTTTCTGCCGCTTCATTGAGTCGGAATTAGAGGTACGCAAAGTGATTTTTATTATCGGGGTGACCAGAATGTAGGGTCTGTGTTGACCGTTGATGTTTGTTTGGGTGTAGATATGTCAAAATTTTTGCAAAAGGACCGTATTCGGATACAAAAAGATCTCGGTTTGATGCCTTAGGGTTCCTCTTCTGCTACTTACAATGTCTTATGGAAATACTGTTAATTATTATATACTGTGAATTTTCCTATTATTATTTTACCTACTAGCATTCTTACTGACTCCACTGGCATTCTTACTACTACTGATCTACGATCAAAATAGTCAAGTAATACTCGTATAAACAGGTTTTCCCAAAAAACATTTTCAAATCCAAAAAAAAAACACTACATAGTGAAAAATAATTTTAATTTCGTAAGTCGGTGCCTTTGGTTTTGTATTTTCACTTTTTGTTACCGACTTCCGAAATTAAAGTTATTTTTCTCTTTGTAGTGTTTTTTTGTAAATCGATTGTCTTTTTTTTTGTAAAAAAAAATATTTTTCACTGTTTAGTTGTAGTACCTACCCCACACAAATTCGAATTGCCTTACCTGCACAAGAAATTAGAACATCATCCACATAAACTAAGTAGGAAAGATAAGTATTACTGAAGCTTACTCAAAAACTACCCAAACAAAGTTAACACATTTTACATGGAACCAACTTTGAGGTACCTATATCCTCTCGAAAAAAACCAAAATCTTTCAAATCGGACTACTCCGTGAAAAGTTATGCGTGGATATAAATTAAAAATATTGTATATATATAAGGTATATCTATTCACACACTAAATCTCTTAAGGGGTCACTGTACTCATCATTAATGAATAACTTTTACTATGGGACCACACCAATCGCGAAAAAAAATCAGTTGATCCCTACACTTATGTTCGCATAACTCGTGATAACAAACAACTTTTGCTATGGGACCAAACCTGAAATAGCGAAAAAAAAAAATCAGCTGTTCCCTACATTTATGTTCGCATATCTCATGGAAACAGCTGATTTTTTTTCGCGATTTCATGTTTGGTCCCATAGTAAAAGTTGTTCTTAATTATGAGTACAATAACCCATTAAAAGATTTCGTGTATGAATAGATAGGCCTTATGCGTGTCGACTTGAGAACCTACTCCTTTTTTTCGTCTGTTAAAAAATACTAACTTTATATAACAGCGAACAAAGTTAACCTAACGTACTTCGGTTTACGTAATCAGTAAGTATCTCAAACTCTTTGCAATGTACCCAGAAGCTAAATGGGCTATGAATCTTTATAGCCGAGCCATAACTACCGTTTCTATTTTCTGCATCTCATTATTAAAGCAACGTTTTCATAAACGATATGAATCTAATAAGCGTTTACCTACCCTTTGGTATATTACATACACTATGCAAACATTAATTTGATAATACAAACCGTAAAGAATATTACATCATTTCGACGTTCAAAAAGCTGATTCTCAGCCTAATTTGAATAAAAATGACTTTTGATTTTGATTATTGAATTAAAAAAAAAACCGGTCAAGTGCGTGTCAGACCACGCACAATGAAGGATTCCGTGGTTGGGATGAATATATCCCAAGAACAAACTTAACATTGTAGTTGAAAAACATGTTCTCCCATACATTCCAACTACAAATGTCTATAGTTAAACGAAAAGAATCCAACCCACATTACACCTAATGTGGGTTGGATCCTTCTCGTTTAACTATGGACAAATGTAACTTGGTACGACAATATTGAGAGCTTTACCATGTTACTTTAAGATCATAGACTTCTTATAGGTTTTCCTGTAATCTATAGATACCTATAGAGTTATTTTCTGTGTTTTTTTTTCAAAATTTTAAGCTCAGTAGTTTCGGAGATAAAAAGGCGAATGGACAATTTTCGTCCATTTTCTTAAATAAATTTAAAATTATTTAAAAAAATATATATTTGAGACCGTCAAAGTAAGCCCTATCAAATGAAAGGGCTTACTTTATATACTGCACGGTACAGTTTGCAATTTTTTTTTAATTTCTTATTTGCCCCCCAAAATTGACCCCCTTATTCAAAATTCATTAATTTACATTACACGTCCGTGTTCGGGTCACAGAAATACATATGTGTACAAAATTTCAACTTAATCGGTCCATTAGATTCGGAGCAAATTGGCTGTGACAGACGGACAGACAGACAGACAGACACATGAGTGATCCTATAAGGGTTCGTTTTTCCTTTTGAGGTACCTACGGAACCCTAAAAAGACAGCAAATTATCACAAAAGGTACACAGATCCACTCAAGTGTACACTCTTCTTTACGACGTCGCAAAATCCTTAAGCCCAATGTTTTCAACAGCTTTAAAAACTTATTTTCACGTCTGATACTAGAAACTTGAGATGTTACTTTTGATATCGTTTTACAGTTACATAAAAACACTAAAGACCAAAATGTATAATATTGTAAACTCGATCATTAAACTGTGTAACAAATGATGACGGAACCAGTTCCACGACACGCTGGAATCAGAACATTCAATTCCTGGAACTACTCCTATTAGATAACAGATCAAAGATCATTTAAATTAAACAGAAACGATTAACTCCCAGACGGAATTCAACTGTGAGGCGGAGGCGACATTACGAATAAAATACCTATTTGAAATGACGCAGTGGCGAAGACTCGTCGACAACCGAACGCAGCGTAGAGCATATGTAAGTTATTACATGTTATAATATGTTATTTACGTACGCGGCTCATAATAATAAACAAAGTGTGTGGGTATTGAGTATCTGTAACTTAATAACGTTGGATGCACCTGCCCGCGCCCTCCTCGCACATTAATATTATAATATATACAAGGAAAACGACCCTTTAATGCATTCGGCAGACGAACTGCTGTAATTATTATTTGGTGTAAACGTATTGAATATTAACTCCAGTATTGGGGGCGAGTAATAATCTTTTTTTTGAGGCCAAAGTATGCTAATCGCAGCGGTAGTAACGGACGTTGTGCGAGGGTCTTAAGACAGGTGACATGGACGACACAAAACTGACGGAATTTTGATGAAATAATGCAGTCATATTTTTGAATTGTTTATTGCGATATAAATGAACAAAAACGGTTGGTACCGAATTTTGTAACAATGTTAACTGTAACTTTGTGGACTCTGCTTTCAATCGAACAACTTTAAAAGTAGTGGATTCAATTTTTGTGCAGGTTGACTCATTTTTTAAATACTGGTTAAATTCAGCTGCATTCGGTTAGACTGGAAGCCGACCCCAACATAGTTGGGAAAAGGCTAGGCAGATTGATTGACTCATTTTTGTTGCAACGTAGAAAGAAGAATAATAATAATTTATTTGTAAAACATCGGTAATTTACAGATAAAGATCTTAAAAAATAAGTAGTGCGCTATGTTGCCAATATTGACACACAAATGATTAATATGATTGAAGACAATTAAATGAGTGGTACCTACGGTTTTGTTACTAGATTAAGAAATCTGCTGTACTATGGAAGAGCGGAGTCTCCTAACACAGGCATTGTTTGCTTAAAAGGAGGCTCCAAACACTAAACCCATTTTTGTAAACTGAAGCATAAATAAAAACTTATTATTATTATTATATTACTATTAAATTACAATGATAATTTTATTGCAATATAATTATATTTAAGTATTTGAGTTCCTTATTGTATTTTTAAATAGCAATTTGTGAGCACTGTTTGGAATTTATGATCATGCTTGTTATGCAAACCAGAGAATCTCATTAGTTAGAAGAGTGTTAGACTGGAAACTATGTGAAGTCAAATATTATGAATTCATGAAGATTTGAGATAACTGAAAGACGCCTTAATAGACTAAAAACTGTAAAATCATATTTATTCTGCGTGGAGCAGACAAAGCAAGTTATAAGAGATCATTGAAAGAAATTATTTCCTTATTAGACTACGCATGTCCGGACTTATGGGGAAATACAATCTGCCTAGCCTTTTCCCAACTATGTTGGGGTCGGCTTCCAGTCTAACCGGATGCAGCTGAATACCAGTATTTTACGTGGAGCGACTGCCTGTCTGACCTCCACAACCCAGTTATTGGGTAATACGATACCCCTTGGTAAGACTGGTTGTCAGACTTTCGGGCTTCTGACGACTAGTAACGACTGCCAAAGATCCACGAATGCCAGCCGGGATCAACCGCTTAACGTGCTTTCCGAGGCACGGAGGAGTCTCGGTATGTACAGATGGTCACCCATCTACGGACCAACCCCGGCAAGCGTAGCTTAACCTGATGGATCGACCCGTGCGGCTGTTATTACTTAGCCACGAGCTAACTACAATAACACCTAATATTGCTCTGAAGTTTTGAGTCCAATAAACCACACTTTCATGAATCTAGCCGTCCCTTTATTTAGAGGAAAGTATTATGCCTAATGAAAATCTAAGCAATTGTAATTTCACCAAAACTTACCATTATACTAATCATCTCAACCAACTCTTTACTGGTACAAAAAGAAAACAACCTTTCAAAATTATTTGAACTGTAAATTGAGGTACCTTTTAAATTGCAAACTACCTACATTAAAGCACGTTCAGCTTATTTTCGGGAACGACACGTACTTATTTGCTATTCTAATTAGGTATGTTGTCAGAATTTGATTAAGCCATGCCATGCGGGTTTGCTTACAGGAATGTCGCAATGTTTGAACAATCGGGGCTCTGAAAGGTGAACTGAGCCTTTGTATGTGAGAACTCGTTTTAATATTAAGCTTTAATTTAATAGTAGTTTTTTACCGACAGAAAGCAAATCTAGAACAATTTGTTCCCATTTGAAACCAGTGGGCCTAGAACAAACGCGCAGAGAAAACGTATCGTAAATTCCGACGTTTCTAAAATTGAAAATAAGTAAGTAGTCAGAGTTTGTGTGTTAGTATGTTTGTTACTCTTTCACGCAAAAGCTCCTGAACTGATTTTTATGAAATTTAGCACACAGATAGTTTATAACCTGGATTAACACGTAGGATACTTTTTGTCCCTATATTCCTACGGGTTCGAGACTTACGCGAGTAAAACCGCGGGGAGCGGCTAGTAATAATATAATAAGTACTTACCTGGCCCCACGTTGGGCGCCAGTTTAACATAAACACATATGTGATGTAACTGCTTTATTAAAACAATAGGATTTGGCGCGAAGATAAAGTTTCCTAAAATGTATCAAAGATGTGCACAGCCCAGTTGACAGATGTCAGACGGCTAAAATATCAACAAGAAGGCTGCGCGTCGTCTGTATTTAAGGACACTTCTAGAATGTTATAGAAGCTTCGACTCGCCCTTATTGGCCGTGTGGGAACGGCAGGCGTTCCTGCCAGAAACTTGCGGACTGTTGCGAGAGCGGCTACAAATAGTTTTGCGTTATAGTACTCGTTTCGTTTCGCACATCACTACTAATACTAGATTCTAAAATTGAAAATAAGTACTCGTTTCACACATCACTACGTCACTATCATATAATATGTAGGTGGCGATAGTACAAAGTCCCCCCCGCCACGTCGGTCTGTCTGTCTGAACGCGATAAACTCAAAAACTACCAAACGGGTTTTCATAAGGTTTTCACAAATGGACGGAGTGATTCATGACAGTCCTTGGAGTTTCTTGACCATTCCTCTCCATAGACATCTAAGTTTTGGAATGGGCAAGTAGCTTCGACTTTGTGACTCCTCACCGACTCTTTCTACGCTCTTCCTTCTTCTTCTTTTTCTTTTACTTTCCTTTTCTTTCTTGACCGACTCTTTGACTATCCAATAGTACCTGTAATTGGTTTAATATAAATAAATGCTTGAGATTGAAGGTTAAGGTGTATAATTTATTAAGGTTTTGTGTAAATTGGCTGAAATATGGCGATGACTGTTGAAGATGCCGAAAAAAATCACGCCGACTGGGAGCTTCACTAGCGTGCGCGTTACTGCGTAGTACATATATATCGATGGTTACGGTAGTATGTTTCCGTGGGATAATTTCCGACATCCACACGGGCAAAGCCGCGGTCATAAGCTAGTAGTAAACAACTCAGTTTTAACACTATAATCGCATTTATGAGTGATACTAAATGTGCGTCTCGAAAATATGTACCTAAACCAAAATACTATGGGATTAGACGAATGTATACAACTATATCCATCTAAGCTAAGTGGCTAAGTAATAAATGTAGCACGGCTCTATCGATGGGGTTAAGCTACGCTTGCTGCTGTTGGTCCATGGATGGGTGACCATCGTTACATACCAGACTCCCGTGTCTTCGAAAGCACGTCAAGCCGTTGGTCCCGGCTGTCATTCGTGGATCTTTAACAGTAGTTACGGGTCTTCAGAAGCCCGTAAGTCTAACAACCAGTCTTACCAAGGGATATCGTATTACCCAGTAACTGGGTTGTGGAGGTCAGATAGGCAACCGCTCCATGTAAAATACTGGTATTCAGCTGCATCTAATTTGACTGGAAGCCGACCCCAACATAGTGCAAAAAGGCTAGGCAGGTGATGAAGTATTTTCGATGAAATCATTGTTTGAATTATGGTTACGTTTACATGCCGCCTCAAACATTAATATATTTTGTCGAGTCAGGTTCTTGATAAATTCTTATTGGCACTTACCTACCTAATACTCTATTGTGCTTTAATTTTTGCTAGTTTACCAAACCCTTGTTTAGAAAGTTGTTGATTCCATTATGGTAAATTCACTCCTAATAACTAAAGGTAGGGTAAAACTCTCCCTTTCGATTTTTATGACTAACTAGCTGTCCCGTCTGATGTTGTCCTGTCAAAATTTCAATTTTGATTTTTCGGCTGTGCCTTTGGGTTTTCCTAATTTTCCTAAGCAGGGTGGCTTAGGAAAATTAGGAAAACCCAAAGGAACAGCCGAAAAATCGGAATTGAAATTTTGTCGAAATGAAATGAAATTGAAATCGAAAAAATTAATGAGGCGAACAAATAATAATAAAAAAATCATATCTGTCAAGCCATTTTCGAGTTTCTGCGAGACTATTGCGCGGCAATTGTTTTTTATATAAATAGAAAAATAGTTAAATGACAAGCAGCTGAAACTTGAAACATTCCAAAAACAGAAATACGAGTTCAACTGTTGTAGACATTAATTCTTTTTTGAAATTCAAGTAAAGGCAAGTCAGCATCTAAGCTTTTAAAGCTGCCATTTTTTTATTCACTAAAAATCCTGGTTAAAATAGACAGGAACACTCAGCATCAAAAGTCATCGACAAGAATTCTTTTGATGGTAAAGATTGTAGACAATCAAATGAATTCTTGTCGACGTTAAACTTTTTGAAGCTGACTGCATAACTAAAGCTAAAATTATTAGCAAAGGTACAAAATTAAACTGCTCAATGTTGTTTTCCATTTTTAAATCGCAAAAAAGTAAAAATCCTTGTTAAAAATGAGGCACCTGTGCGAGGTATATTACTGGCCGCATTATGTGCCGATCGAAAGCACCCTCACTTCCGACCCTCTAGCGGAAGTACTACGCACCTTTTAGTGCCTACTATATAGTTTTGACCTGGTTACATTACAGCGATTCGTGGTTTGAGGCGTTTTGTAAATATAAAATAAAGTTTGAAGTGGATTAATTAATAGAAGTAAGTTGTTTATTTTTAATTTCTGGCTAGCAATGTAAATTTTCTATTTATATTCTGTCCGTTCATGAATCTACCGACTTAGTTGGAATCATAGAATCAGCTTCTGCCCGCGGCTTCCCGTGTGGATTTCGGAAAATATCACACGGGAACGTAATACCAATATTAAACATATCTTATGTGTTAAAATTATCAGATAGATAGACAGGCAGACCGATAATTTATAACCTAGAATAGTTATATAATCCGTAATTACCTTTGATCCTCTATAAAAAAAAAATATCAGCTGATCCCTATAATGAATTTTTCTTCACGATTTCAGGTTTGGTCCCATAGAAAAAGTTGTTCATAATGATGAGTACAATGAGCCCTTTACAGATTTCGTGTATATAATCTATACACGAAATCTATATATCGTAATAGATACACCTTATACAGGGTGTAAGGGGCAGCCCTGCGCAAACTAACAGGGTGCACTCAGCTCCTTATTTTGAATCATATTCCATCGGAAAATTTCTCAGGAAAATTTTCATTTTTTAAATCGTTTTTTCAGTTACTATTTCTTTATTTCAAAGTAAAATTACATTATCTGTACGCAGCACTCCATGCACGTAAAGAAAACCACTAAAAAAATTTATCAGCAAATGATGTTGAAATACTCCAACGAACGACGCATTAAATCAGCTGTTCATTTTCTGCCTAACTACAGAGTTCATCGAACTCACCGCATACCTATTACCTACCCGTCCCAACCAGTAACAGACGCCCCCGATTTGTGCACAAAAACACAAACAAATCAGGTTTATTGGATACCCATAACGTTCCCGAAACAAATTTCATGTACCGGTCATCTTAGTATGATATACTGAATTCACCCCATCAGTCTGCGGAGGGCTGTCCCTTACACCCTGTATATTCACTATTATTAGATTTTGTTCCTCAAATATTTTTTGTTAATATATTTTAAGTAGTGGTGATGAAAAAAAAATGTATAAGATTTTGCGGAACATATGTTTTGGTATTTTGGGAGGGCTTGACCAAAGCTATATCACCACCTACAGTATGTCGGTCGATTTCTGGGACATCCTGTATATGTATAATGTGATACACAGGAATATAATCTTTCAGAAAGACAAATAATTATACAAACTGCAACACGTAACGCAAGAAACTTTACACTTTATAGTAATAAGCAGTAATAAGCAAGTAATAAGCAATAGCAAGCGATGTGATAAGGGCCCTCGAGATAACAGCCAATATCTTCACTGTTTTAGCACCATCGGAAAATACTAAATTTTAATATGCATTTTTAATGGTTGGTTAGTTATATTTCTATTTGATATTTATGTAAATGTGAAGCTAGTTTAATCCAATGATGGATAGGGTGGAATTATCTGAAAAGCAAAAAGAGTTTTAGCGCAATAATTCAATGTGGAAAATACTTAAGGTTACGCTAGTCGGTCATTCTTCCATACAAACGTAGTATGGTGATTACTCGTCTGTTTGACGGAGTACGTTAAAAACTAAAAGTTATTTCAATTTGTCTAGTCATTATCTAGCCCTGTACGGAAGCAGAATTGCAAAAAAATATTGGTTTGGAAGTTATGAGCGTCGAAACTTCCATATCATCAACACTAATTTTAACGCATTTTTGGACATAAATAGCTCCCGGAGTATTAAACTGCCTGTAAGGTAACAATTTTGGTACCGTACAGGCATAGATAATTTATTCAGGAATTCAAATAACTTGATTTTGAATAAATACGTTCAGCAGTTTTTTCATAGGTAATTACGCGCTCGTTTTCGTTATAAATCACCGTATATTTCGCTAAATAAATAAATACTAATTAAATAAATGAAACGAAATAAGTAAATAAATTAATTAAATAGCATGCATATTAGCCACATTACCGACTAGTGTAACCTTAACAAACAAAAAAAAACTTTGCCCGACTTGGGAATCGAACCTAAGACTTCATACTCAGCAGTAGCGCTTGCGACCACTAAAGCAACGAGGTAGTCGAGAACGTAATATTAATTATGGATTATTTTGCTGTATGAAACAACATATTTTCCTACGTTTCTTTGACTTAACATATATGATTCTAATCGAATAATTTAGCATAAAAACAAACAAGACCTCTACTTATCGCTGTCAGCCTAGTATTTTAATTGCGTGTTCGTACAACTAATGTCATTATAATCTACAGTAATTAATAACTGTGGTGTAATCTTCATCGTTAGCTCGGTGACAACGTGTGCACCTGCCCTTTAACACCTTCATATCTATGGTGAATCTATTAGTTATAATTAGGTAAATGTAGCATTGAAGCTTTCTCCAGATATCATAATAATCAGCCTATAATGGTCCTACTGCTGGGACATGGGCCTACTCTCTTCGAGAGGGAATGATAAATGATTTTATTTCTGTAAGTAGGTTTGTACAAACACTTTTACACGTCAATCATGTTTTTTTTTACTAGATGAGGTCGGCGTTTCCTATCTGACTACTCTGATAAGAAAGGCCGAAACAAACTCAGAGGTCACAGTCTCTTATAAAGTCCAGACTTAGGCTTGATCAGTTCATGTGAAGACCATGTAGATTGGTGTCTGAAATGGTCTTTTGAGGAAAGAACCACACAAATTGAGAGGACCTGTCCAGTCAGTGCACGCATTTTTCAGTAATCGCGCAGCTCAACTCAGAACTTAAGAAGCTCAACGATTCGACGAACAATACCAAAGAAATACATTTGGGTAGGCCGCCTAAATTACTCAAACTGCCAGACCATGATTAAAAATAACTGAGAGAAAAAATAAAACAAACAAAAAAGCATGAGCTGTAATCTACCACGCGCGGACCCAGTGCGGGTTGGTAGATGTCATATATTATGTCTTCGAATTTTTGATTCAAGGACATGCCGATGCCGGTTTCCTCACAATGTCTTCGTTCACCGTTTTTGAGATAGTCTATGGGCAGTTATACAAAATAAGTCTGGATTTGTGATTAAAATGAATCTGCATGCCTCTTCCCAACTATACTACGACTGGAAGCCGACCCAAACGGGTCGGCTTACAGTCTAACCGCATGCAGCTGAATACCAGTATTTTACATGGAGCGACTGCCTCAACCCAGCTACTGGGTAAAGCGATATCCCTTGGTAAGGCTGGTTGTCAGACTTTCGTTTCGGGCTTCTGACGACCCATAACGACTGTCAAAGATCCACGAATGGCAGCCGGGACCAACGACTTAACGTGCTTTCCGAGGCACGGAGGAGTCTCAGTATGTAAAGATTGTCACCCATCCACGGACCGACCGCGGCAAGCGTAGCTTAAAACCTGATCTATCGACCCGTGTGGTTGTTATTACTTAGCCACGAGCCCCTCTTTATAATAACAGTTATAACAAGAGATCAGATAATCGGATGCATATTTATCTAAAGTTAATCTTTGGCTAAGAAACTATAATAATAATAACCGGGGACATTTTCATACACGGTCATCTGATCCCAACTTAGCAAAGCTTGTACTATGAAAACCAGATAACTGATATACGTACCTACTACATACACTACTTGTTTTTTTTGTAAATACATACTTATATAGATAATTACACCCAGACTCAGGACATGTTCATGCACACAAATGCTTGTCCTGGTTGGGAAACTATGGAAGCGGCTTCTCATTTTTTTTTTCTTAATGTAAATCCCGGGATTCTAGAAATTCCGGGAACATATAACTAATCGGTTACATGGACTTCTTAAACGTGGTTTTATTTATTAAAAAAAAAATAACCGGGACACAGGGATCACAACTATTGAATTGTTTACCTACCTGAAATTCATTTTTAACATAAATATCCTATTACGTTTGCTGCCAGTTTGACAACCTACTTTACAACTTTAGTTAGCATTCGGTTCCATAGCCAAAAAGTATTAAATTTATCAATTCCGGAATAGCAAGATTTTTACAATAAAGAAAGAAAGAAAGAAAAAGTATTTATTGAGACTCGCACAGGAAGATCACAAATTATACTAAAAAAAAGTAAAAAATAATAATAAAAACAGTCCCATACGAGGTCAAAAGGCTCCTATCTCAGCATGATGCTGCAACATTTAAAAGTGTCGCAGCGCTGGTATTCTGATAGGGCGCTGTGATTTCACGGACAATTACAGAAATAAATAAAATAAAATAAATAAAAATAAATAAATAAAATAAACGATCGTTATAAAGTGCATTTCATATTATCAAACACCTGAACGTAAGTAAATATACATTCGATTCTGTAATCAGAACTCCCGATATATATTATTATTATTTTATTTGTCGATTTCGGAATCCTAGTTCTTAATAATTTTTTCAGACCTGCGATAGTAAAGTTGGAAAGACACGTAAACTCAGTGTAAAATGTACTAAAATAATATTGATAATATAAAACTACCGTCCTTTCACCACAAATTAGTGAGTATAATGTAAGGTAACGCGATACAAGCTGCGCCCGCGCCGTCACCCGGTGAGATTACATGCGGATCAACGCACCCGGGACGCGTGCGACGCACCTGCTCGAATTACGATAGGAATTCGGGTATGGGCTTATGATTTCAACCACCAAATAAACTAAACTTTAGCTAAAGTATTGTTTTCTTTTGAAAGAACACGAATAAAACAAGGTTTAAATTTCATAGAAGTATTGTACAACTTCGAACTTGCCGCCTGAAAATTGGGTAGGTATTGGTTCACTGTATTTGTCATATTATTATTATTCATCACTATCAAATCAAAACCAAATCAAACTATTTTTTTATTTCAGGAATACATATTTACACATATTATAAAATTTAGAATTACAAAATTTACAAAATACAGATTACAAAATTACAAATTATACTTTAATTATAAATTAATTAGATATACTATTTTAGCTGGAATATTAACTATGAAAGTCAAAAAGGCAAACCGGTAAACCCTAAAGATTTTATAGTTTTTCAGGACATTTTTAGTCTGTTAAAATCTACTCCTGGATAAGCTTTTTCAGACGCGCACATTTTCTCTCTGCCTCGTTCTTTCATAAGGTATCAATTCTGTAGAATTTCTCAAGTTCAGTTAGGTTCTAGAAGAACATTATTTATATACCTACTTAAACAATAACACTGATAATACCAGTACCTACATAGTTGTACTTTCCAATCCCGTATTCATACTTTTAGGGTTCCGTACCTCAAAAGGAAAAACAGAACCCCTATAGGATCACTCGTGTGTCTGTCTGTCCGATTGTCGCAACCAATTTGCTCCGAATCTAATGGACCGATTAAGTTGAAATTTGGTATGCATATGAATTTCTGTGACCCAAACACGAACGTGTAACATTAATAAAGTAATTTTGAATATGGGGACCCTCATATTCAAAACTAAACTTTTGGGGGCAAATAAGAAAATTTAAAAAAAAAGTTGTAAAATGTACTGGGTGACATATCAAATAAAAGGGCTTACTGTGAGGGTCTCAAATAGTTTTTTTTTTTTTTTAGTAAACGAATATTGACCTTTCCAGCCCCATATCTCCAAAACTACTGAGCCTAAAATTTTGAAAAAAATATACAGACAATAGTTCTATCCCTTTAAGACCGGGAAAAAAAAGTCTTGCGTAGCTTGTTTTCGATCTTATATTCTAAGTACCCATGTCCAAAGTCATCCTAGAAAAATAATAAAAAAAATCCCGCCCTCTCCCCCCCTGAGAAAACGCCGCGTCTCGTAAAGTTGATCGAGCGCGCGAAAATATTTTTGTAAAGTTGAACGCACGATCGTATAAGAGCGTCGTTAAAGGGCTATACCTATAGATTACAGCAAAACTTATAAGAAGTATGTGGTCATAAAATAGCATGGTAAATCTCTCAATATTGTGTGTACAAACTTACATTTGCAGTTGGAATGTATGGGAGAATATGTTTTCAACCACAATGTTAAGTTTGTTCTTTGGATAAATTCATCCCAACTACGGAACCCTTCATTGTGCGTAGTCCGACACGCACTTGGCTGGTTTTATTTTTTGAGCTGTAACTTATTACAAATCACGAAGATAATTCGCATTTCCAATACCTACAACTACATCCTCGTAGGTAGTGGTATAAAAGTTTACAAACAAAACTTTTTATTTAGATTTGTTGTATTATGTCTCTTAGATCTAAGATTGCCCGATACAAATAGCAATAAATATATTTCTCAATAGTAATTCACAAATAAAACTCGGAACTGACTATTTTAAGAATTAACTTCATTCAGTTTGGATGCACCTTGTTTTAAACAAATACACCTGATCGATGGTGTTCGGTGCACCTTGCTCCAAATTTTAACCGTTGCCATAACAAAGTCCATAGCAGAAGGATAAGTCGGATCTTATTTGCAAAATGTGTGGTGTTGTCACGTTATTAAAAACTCACCCATGTTAAGTACATGGGTGAGTTTTTAATAACTACTGTATAGTTTTGCATCTGTGGCTTACGCGGAATTTTACCCATGCGCCACATAATGTGCTGGCGCCACTGTCTTTTGAAAAGTGCGACCGTTCATATTATATTTGCGCGCGTTGCTCCTGACAAAATATTGAGATGTCTCAAGGATTTTCGTTTAAATGGTTCCCAATACATTCTGTGAAGGTGGAACTGGTGCTGTGCATAAGAAAAACTGTGACAGGAACAATGTGATCCAGAGGTTGGTAAGTTCATTTTGTTAACCCACCAATGTTTTCTTTTAAAATTGTTGAAACAGCTATCGGAGCAAACACCTACCGAAAGTAGACAAAAAGGATTTCGTTAAAAAAGATTCTTGAGTTCTCGTCTATACCTATTTATTTGTCCTATACAGCTGGAGCTGCTAAATACAAATAGAAAATACTTATAGGTAGGTACCGAAAAGATTTTCCTCGACGCTCACACTTCAGAACGACACTTCTGACGTCTGCACGCATTGTGGAAAATACATCTATTTCACTCATTTACATGGTTATTACAGCTTTCTATCTCCTTCTAACTTCGATTCAACTGATTCATGTAGACATGGAAAAATGGTTCCACCCTTAAAAACGTCTAGCTAGCATCTTAGTAGAATAATTATACTTATTCTTGTACATTTACTGGAGATTTTCGTTTTTCCAATAATGTAATTTTTTTTTTTCATATTTAAAATTCCTTATCTGAATTTTAAATATAAAAAAAATTCTGGTTATGTCCAAGACCGAATTATTACAATTAATGTATCCTCATGTTACCTTATGGTGTGTCTTATCTTTCGGAATACATGAGGCTTCTATGATTAGTTGGCCAACTGCGATAAGCTGATAAAGAAAATGACAATACATAGCAAATGCATTTGCAGTTAGTAATACAAAAGAAACTTATAAGGTGTTGGTGACGATAACTCTCTACATACCACAACCCAAGTTTTTCCAATACACTGAAACCTACCCACTTAGTGGAATATTTAAGAAAAGAAATTGAAAAGTGA
Organism: Dicycla oo; assembly: GCA_948252095.1. Taxonomy (NCBI): domain Eukaryota; kingdom Metazoa; phylum Arthropoda; class Insecta; order Lepidoptera; family Noctuidae; genus Dicycla; species Dicycla oo. The sequence continues at coordinate 24,402,874 of OX411714.1, forward strand.
CACTGTAACAAGCTTCAGGAATGTAGCGAATTTAATTTCATTTATTTAAAATAAAAACTCCATAAGTCTTTGTACATTCGTACTTTGAATTGTTTCACCTCATTACGTGCACGAATATCACCAACATTTCTTGGATTTTATGCTTATTTATCAATCAAAAATCAACTATACTGAGCTGGATATAGAGTTTAATTTTCAAACGCGAATCATGCATGCTGGGCTTCCGTCGAAGACGGTAACTATACAAAATTCGACTCAAAAGTTCGGACTAGAAATTTCTGAATTGCCTGATTTTATATCTGCCCTGATTATGAGGAATATCGCAATCGAATTTGTACTTTAAAACTGACACTATAAAGACTAAAGTTCTTTGGACGTCGTAGAATTTCTTAGGTGTGAAAACACAAGCTGGCCGTTTGTTCGGACGTAGGGTGAATGCGACAATTTTGCTCATTCGAATACAAAAGTGGGACTAATGGTTCGCTATTTTTATGTTACCAATTAAATCGTTTCCAGTTATCGGACTATACCGGTTTTGGAAGTTTTAATGGTAAGAAATATGATACCAGTACCATTAAGATGCATTTTTTTTTCTTTGACTTCTCGTGAGGCCTGAATTCAGCAACGTTTTTTCGTTCTTATTTTATTAAATTAACTTGATACACCAATAAGTTGTAACCTAAAATCATCACCCAGACGCAAACTTTATATCTTAATTAACGTTGACTTAACATTATGACAAAAACTAAAACTGTCACACTATTTAATTAATTGAGAAGTTTCAGTAGATGCGTGTAAAATTTGCATATACACAGCGTTCGCTATCTCAAAACAAAAACACGATTTTGAACTCGAGGCGCACATGAAATAAATCGAATAAAAAAATCGATTTTAAACGTTCGATCTGCGTCGGAGTGGGTGCAATTAAAGAGTTCTGAGAATCGATGCTCGGGAGTGCACGGAGCCCGCACGAATATAGTTACGCCATTCGTATGAACAGGGGATAAAAATAATTGTATCTATATGTAACGTAATACATATTATATGCTGGAGTCGTGATGGTTACTGAAATAATATTTTTTCTCAGAGACAATGCTTATGTGCACTGCACTAAAATATTATATCCAGAACTGTAATGGTGTATAAAATGTGTGTTTAATGATTTATAAGTCTTGCATATAAATTATAAGTTACTAACTTCGCTCGCGGCTTCGCCCGTGTGGTAGGTAGTTCGATAAAAAGTAGCCTATGTCCTTTCCCAGGGTTCAAAGTATTTCCATAGGTACTAAATTTCATCAAAATCCGTTAGGGCCGATTTTTTTATTCGTAGTTAACTTAACCAATGGTTAAACACAATAACTAATGATTGAATTTTGGCAAAATGTGTTTGCCGAAATGCCATTAGTTACTATTTTTTAACATGAATGAGTTAACATGAATTTTAACATTCATGTTTAGCCTTTCACATTTAGCCAAAATTCAACCATTATTTACTATGTTTAACCATTGGTTGAGTTAACTACGGATCAAAAAACAGCCCTTAACCGTTTAGCCGTGAAAGCTTAACAGACAAGTATATATAAAATCTAATATTTTTTCTTTACAAGCTTTTATTTAGTTTCACCTGTCTCGATGTCTGTCTGTCTGTAATCGAATTTGGCAAGTTACATTTAACCCACTTCCCGTTTTCCGATTGAGTTGAATTATTTTATAATGTTAGTTTAAATGAAGCTTTTCATGCGCTAGTAATGCTCAGTGATAGGATGACGCAAGGCCGTTTATTGTCTTGGAAGACCAAGTTGGAAGCCAAAGTGCATGATTTTAATCAATGTTGCATACGAATCAGCAAATAGTCTGATCCGATTAAATAAAGGCTCCATAATGACAATCATATTGAACTTACGACATTAATCCAAACGGTAATTACATTATAATATACAAGATAACAAACCCATTAAAAAGTACAAAAAAAAGATCACATCTAATTCCCAACATTTATCTCAAAAACGCCCCCATAAAAATCATCATAACCGAAACCTAATGAAACCCAATATCGATTACAATCGATATAGCATTACAAAACTTTATCGATAACAAAAGAGCTAAACAAGGTGTTTACGATTCCGATTTTGATCTCAAAAAACGTGCCACAAGACAAAATCCTTAGCGAATAAATTATATAGAGAGTCGGTTGGTCGTTGTCGGTCCCTTAATTGGGCCATGTACAGACCGACGGAAAAAACGTAACATTTGTTAGGTATTCCAGGAATTATACACTTGTTGGACTCTGGACGGGGCCGGTTTATTTTCAGTGTCCCGTAATGAATGGTCTAACGAGATAGATAGATTATATCGTATTACTTCTCCGTATTTCGTTGGAGTTTAGTTTCGATAAATAGTCATGAAAAATGTAGGCCTAGCCTTATTAGTTTTATGTAGGGAGAGGTACCGACGTTTTTGTTTGTGAATCAAGTTTTAATAGATTATCATGTAGTTACATAATATATTACAATATATGTAGTGTGTGACGACAAACTGTTGTGTGGCGGTGGTGATGGCTATTATCAATTAAAACAAGAAATAAACTCGTTTTTTGTTATACACAGGGTGTTTTGTAAATAGTGGTCCAACGTTAAGAGGTCGATGCACCGTATCACAGCTATCACATACCACAATTTGAACCATTTTTTCCAGTCTCAGAATTAAATATTTTTATATTATTATTTGAAAAATTGACACCTTGTTTTAATAATTTGGCTGTATTGTCTATTTAATGACATTATTATTATTTTTTTTAAATCTTAGCTTGGGTGCCAGTGGAGATAGTCAGCGATTTATGCAATTTAAAAACAATATTGTGGTAGTATTACATATCGCCTATAATTAAATTGTGAAATTGGAAAATAAAGTTATTATTATTATTTTTTTATTTTTGTAACTGCTTAACTGTGAAATGTTTGCTATCACATGCAAATGTAAAAAACAAATGGAGGAGCTCGTGGCTAAATAATAACAGCCGCACGGGTCGATCCGTCAGGTTAAGCTACGCTTGCCGGGGTTGGTCTGTGGATGGGTAACCATCTTTTAATACCGAGACTCTTCCATGCCTCGGAAAGCACGTTAAGCCGTTGATCCCGGCTGTCTTTTTTGGATCTTTGACAGTCGTTACTGGTCGTCAGAAGCCCGAAAGTCTGACAACCAGTCTTACCAAGGGGTATCGTAAAACCCAGTTACTGGGTTTTGGAGGTCAGATAGGCAGTCCTCCATGTAAAATACTGGTATTCAGCTGCATCCTGTTAGACTGGAAGCCGACCCCAACATAGTTGGAAAAAGGCTAGGCAAATTGATTAATTGATGCAAATGTAAAAAAGAAATGTAAGTTGTCAATTTAAAAATAAAATTGTATTGAACCACTTTTTATCCTAGGTCTCAGCCTAGGATAAAAAAATGGTTCAAATTATGGTATGTGACAGCTGAATATACGGTGTACCGACTACTTAACGTTAGACCACTATTTACAACATATCCTGTATATAAACGTCACAAATCAACCGCTCCAAGTAAAAGCCGCCATGTATTACATATATAGACATCATATATTGTTTGACTGACGTCCGACTAGCGTGGCGGACAGGCGCAGAATGGGCCTACTTAAGGGGGAAGCGTCAGGGTAGCCCGCGAAATTCCAATTTTCTTAGGTTTTTTGCAATTTACAAGTCGGTATTATATTGTTCGTTGATCAAATTATAATTTGCGGTCGTAACAAGTATCTATTTACATAATTAGAATCATTAAAGTGATCAATACAACTCTTTAAGACTAGGTAATCCCACAAAATGACTATTTCATGAAATCTTGACATTTTAGGATTATACTAACTTAAGGAGTTGTATTACTGATTCTATTCTGTAAAAAATATATTTATTACGGCCGCAAATCATACTTTATTTAACATACAACTTAATACTGACTCGCAAATTGCAATAAACGTAAGAAAATTTGTATTTCGCGGGCTACACTGACGCTTCCTCCTTAAGCATTTTATGCTTAAGCTGGGCACGCGAAGTAGATGCTCTTGCGTTATCTAGGTCTATCTATATCTGTGGTAAAACCGTTCATAGTTAAGTAGTAAGTACCTACCGACTATATAAAAACATAAACCACCCTTTACCTTACCATCTTTACTATTTAAGTACCTAATATAACTTAAATCGCTATCAAAACACTTTCAACTTAAAACGTAATAACTGTACGTCTAAAATAATAATTACAAAAAAACCTGCAAAGTACATACATGATCACTGGACATCATACATGGCTACAGTCCACCTGCATTACTAATGACGGCCGCTGGCGACTGTCCCGTAATCCCGGGATTACATGCGGGATTGGCCCAATCGAGCGCTGCTCAATGTGCTGGACAAATTAATTTGTAAAACTAGTGGCCTGGATGTTGGAGAAAGAATATAAGTATGTGAGAAAAGACCTGTGAAATGCATACTTTGTTCGAGAAAAGCCTCTAGGATATTATGGATTTTTTTAGAAAGAAACAAGGAAAAAGTAAGAACCTATTGATAGTATTGGTACAGGTAGTATTGTGACTCGCACAGGAAGAAAAGTCGGGAGCACGCGGTTGAAACGAAGTTCCTTTCGCTGTATATTATGTACTAGCGACCCGCCACGGCTTCGCACGGGTAGTACGACAGCTAAAAAAAAATCACAGAAACACCCGCTGGGCCAATCTGAAGACTGCCTGAAAATTTCATCAAAATCGCTCCAGCCGTTATGGAGTCCATAGGGAACGTACATACATACACAAATCGGTTTTTATATATATAGATTAATTACTGAGCCACCTAGTATGCTCTCAGGACGACATGACGCTTTTTCGTTACGTCAAAAGTTCTGCCAGTTTACTCCTACCACAAGCCGCGTTAAAGAACTTCGTTCCAATTTAGGTGACGGACGACTGCTATTTATTAACCGAATTCAAAAAGGAGGTTCTCTATTCGACCAGTATGTATGTATATATGTTTGTATGTCCGCGATTTTCTTAAAAACAAATGAACCAATTTTGATGATTCTTTCACCAACGTAATCAACATACTTTCAGGAAGGTTTACATTAATACGTGTAATACATTAGTATTATACACTAAAACCTTCCTGAAAGTATATTGATTACGTTAACGTCGCATATAACTTCGTACATAAGAATAATATAAAATAATATAATATCCTAGGACATTTCACACACGGTCATCTGATCCCAAACTAAGCAGAGCTTGTACTATGGAAACCAGATAACTGATATACTACATACACTACTTTTTTTTTTTTTGTAAATACATACTTATATAGATAATTACACCCAGACTCGGAACAAACATACATGTTCATGCACACAAATGTTTGTTCTGAATGGGAATCGAACCCACCACCTGCGGCATGATAGGTGGTATCTTAACCAACCACGCCAGCTGGCCTGTCAAAGGTATTGGATGTACTAGAGCAGTAAAGCTAACAACCTATAGACATCACTATTATCATTTTCTACCCACAGAGATGATCTCCTCGTAGACGGCTATAGCACACTCTTTTCCCACAAATGTTCAACATAAGCCTGGTTTTCTTCACCAACTATCTTCTCATCCATCGCAATTTTTTTTTTATATCCTACCTAAATTATCTAGAAGGGGAAGCAAGATTTCTTATAAAAAATAGCGTTGTAAAGTCTCAGCTAATACGAAAGGTGAAGCGACACAGTCGGAGCGTGTCGGTGAACGTAAATTGTTTATTATTTTTTATGGGATTTTCATGAGGACGATCGTCCCGGACTCGTTAAAGGTGGTTATGAAGGAAAGACTATGGAATGAATGGAGTGTTAACTCTGAAGAGTTTCGCATGTGTGTTAAACATGCAATAGGAAAAAAGAGAGATACTAGACTTTTAGTATCATAACATTACCATTTTCTTAAAGGGTGGGAGAATTAAAAAAAATTGAAGTATTTTTTTATTAAATACTAAGCGAAACATTGACTTTTTCATAGTGACTTCATTGGAATGGAGTGGCCCGGAGTTGAGAAGCTTAGAACAAAAGTATGGGAGAGAGGGAAAGAACGACCCATGCCCTGCATAAAACAATGCATGAATAGAGATAGGTTTAAAAAAAAGATGTAGAATTACAAAATTTCTAAATAATTGTCCATTTTAGAATTTACATTGTCCTATGATCTTAAATCACCGTAAAATTAAAAGGCTTTAACCTTTTTGTAAAAAATTTAACTTAACACTCCATTCCACCATAATCCATGGCAGCCACTAAGGTTATTGTATGTCGCTGGAATTTGTGGCCTTTGTTTAAGATTTTTTGGCATTTTTTAAGTAATACCTCACAGTTCAAACTATTTTACTCAGCAAGGTGCAAGTACTTTAGTATTTTATTACTTTTATTTGTGAAACGTGACTAATCGTCGAAATCCCGAAAAATTGTTGCTATTTATCTTTCATTATAAAGTCAAGGACTAATATATTCTTTGTTTTATGATAACAGGTATAATTGAGAAAAATATATAAAAAAAACAATACTAAGCATCAAAAAAATGTTTAGAACAACTACTTTTCCTTTTGACTTCCTTCGCACGCATCATTCACTAACTCTGAAGATTTGAAATGTTTGATTTGAACAAGTCAATCAATTTGCTAACAGAGACACGACAACGAGGCACGATAACAGAAGCAGGAGTTGACAACAATTCATCCACAACCACTTCTTCAAGACCATCCAACGAACAACAGCAACACATCTACCATTAAACGCACAACAATCGAACCTACCTGTAGGTGCGTGCTCGATACAAAACCCAACTTAGCCAGCTCGTTGGAACACAAAAGCGAACCCAAACACGACGAACATTTAGCTATCGGAGCGTCTCTCATAACGCCGCATTTTCCACTTTTCCCCAGATTTCCCGAGGTGAAATCGCTAAGCGTTGCCCTGATGTTTGAGGATGAGAAATGAACGGAAGGGGGATGGAAGCCAAGGGGGGATGTATTGTAAACACAATTACCACCCTGCGTCGCTCCCAGGGCAACAAATGGTGGCTAAACGACCCATTCGCCTGTGATTTGTTAGCAATATGCTTGAGATTTGGAACATAAATGCTTTAAAATTCGTTTTGCGTAGTTGTGTTACATGCTTTTGCTGGCTCTTGTGTCGTGGATGTTCATTTAGATTGGTATATTATATGAATTGTTTGTGTTGTTAATATTGTTATTGGTTGTTGCCTTGACTAAGTCTATGGCGAAAGCTCCAGGTAGCCCGCGAAATTCAAATTTTCTTACATTTTTTTGCATTTGCAGGTCAGTATCAGGTTGTATTTTGATCTAAATATGATTCGCGACTGTAAAAAAAAATGTATTTATAGAATTATGATATAATTATAAATATCATCAATACAACTCTCGTTCAAATAATCCTAATGAATGACTATTACATGAAATCTTGACATTTAGGATTAAGTATACTAACTTAAGGATTATATTATTATTATTAATGATTGTAATGATTATAATTTTATAAATACATATATTATGTTACGGTCCCGAATCATACTTTAACCAACATGCAACCTAATATTGACTTGCAAATTGCAAAAAAACGTAAGAACATTTGAATTTCGCAGGCTACTTGGAGCTAAGCAAAGTTACGTTTCAATAGGGGAAGCTGTAACTAAAGTCCTTAAAAGTTTCAGCTGTATCTGAACTGTTGATCTACGTTCTTCTTCTTATTCTTTTCCTAGAGATTGTACTTTTCTTCGATGTTTTTATATTGATTAAGCTCAGTAGGTGACCACATTGACCGCGTCATCAGTGGCATTCTGAGCGGGCACTTAGGACACTCCAGCAAGTGTGGCAAGGTCTGATCAGGAGCACCGCACTCGCACTGAGTGTTGGGTGTGTCAGTAATCTCCCACTTCGACAAATTGTGTCTCAGCGACCTACTTGGGTATACGCGATCGATTAAGAGGTTTCCATTCAGGCCACTGCTGGTGATGAAAGGCAGTTCTCGGGGTTTAACGAAGTCGGGAGGTGGTGGATGCTTCTCTTCCCACAATATGCTTCTGTCATTGGCTGGTTTTTCCTGGATGGACTGCGTAGAGCGTAAGAAGCTCTTACGACTTTTAAGCCTACTCGCGGTCGTTGTGTTATCGTAGAGGGGATGTCGGGAATCGTATTCTTGGTTTTTTTTTCAGTGGTACGATCAAGTGATAGTATTGGCCCATAATTTTGACACGCAACATAACAACCGCTAACATGAAAGTTGATTCAATGAAATAATCAGTGGCTTATTATGGCTTTTACAAATTGGAAGTAGATAACAATTTGTTCAAGAATATTGCTTATAGAATATTTATTTGTGGGTGATAAAATCGATGAGATAATGCGTCAAATTTTTTAAGTTTATTTTGATAATAATTCACCTACCTACTTAGACATATCCAAAGATATTTAATTCCTAGATACATCTAATTGTTATGCAACATAGTAAAATTTATACTCCTGAAAAATTATTGCAAACGATATTATGATTTTAGCTAATAGAGGTTAAAGACTTGTTGTTAGTTTAAAAAATGTTCAACATACTTCAAAAGCGTCTGCCAATACCAAACATAATGCAGTAATTTACAAAGTGTTCTAATTTACATTTTCTATGTGACATGTTATAGGATTATTTTATTGATGGGCTAATAGTGTTTCATGCATGACTTATGTTCTATAATATATTATACTGATCTTACAACCAGTATTTTAAATAACACTAGTGATATATAGCACCAGTTTTATTTTTGCCATAATGACGACATGAAACGTGGCTCTATTTTCAGTACTGGATGAGTATCATCAACAATAAAAGAGTTTTTGTACATTATACAGGCTGGCCACTTCGAATATATACAACTTTTTGACCACCATTTTAATTTGGCTAATTCTTTATCCACCATTTGTAAGACCACTACTCTATTATGCTCAGTTATTGTATCCCAAAGATCCTAAGCGGATTGCAAAACGAACCAATTCTTTTCAACAAATCAGTCATCATCTGCCTAGCCTTTTCCCAACTATTTTGGTGTCAGCTTCCAGTCTTATCAGATGCAGCTAAATACCAGTATTTTGACAGGAGCAGGAGCAGCGACTGCCTATCTGACCTCCACGGCCCAGTTACCGGAAAATACAATACCCCTTAGTAAGACTGGACAGACTTTCGGGCTTCTGACGACCTGTAACGACTGTCAAAGGTCCAGAATGACAGCTGAGACCAACGGCTTAACGTACTTTCCGAGGCACGGAGGACTCTTGGTATGTCACCCATCCACGGCCAAACCGCAGCAAGCGTAGCTTAACCTGGTCGATAGACCCAAGCGGCTTACTACTTAGCCACAAACCCTTCCACTTTTCAACAAATCAGTACGAGTGACTAATCCCATTTTGATCACAGAGGATTTGTAAATATACAAAATTTTCACTTATGTGGAAAAGACCTACCTTTGTTAACCCACATAGGACCTCTAAATTATTTTTATCTGATTGGTTAGTTAGAGTAATTGCACCATTCTTCTTTCAAGAAGCTATAGGACACGTGTTGCTGGTACTGTGACTAGCAATCGCCATAGTGTGTAGATTTTCATTTTAATTTTGCATTTTATCAAATTAAGACCTTCGGCGAGTTCGCGGTGAATGCTAACGCGTGCCCGTGTTCGCGCCACAAGCGGCAGTGGAGGACACCGTGAAATTATAGTGGGTAGGAGTCCCACATAATTGCACTATCTCCTCGTGGTGGTGCAGTATGCGTGAGCATTTCTCCACGCAAAAAAAATAAATAAAAAAACCTATACCTTAATTGCGTAACACCCTATAAATCGAAATCTGAATCATTTTTAAGCAAATTGCTAATCCATTGTTTCATATTTTCGAAAAATTTGTCTGCTCAACACCATCAATAACGCAATAAATGTTGTTGAACTGTCCAAATGAAACAGATTCCGATTGATAGTGCGTTACGCAATTGCCCGGCTGAAAAACACGTGGTTCTAATAAGATGGAGTCAGAAACCATGCAGCACGAAATATAATCGGAACTTTAAGAGGAATGTTTTCGAAACTAAAAAAAGAATTTAAAAAAGAAATGTTTATTTATTTATTGATTTAGGATCTCATACAAAAGATGTACACAAAACATGACACATAAATAAGTGACTAAGTCAAGAGTAAATAAGTCACTTATAGGAGACAACAGCATGCACAACACGATTGTTGACATTAATTTCCTCAAGTTCAGCTGATTCGATTTATTCTGTGGGGCTATCTAAAGGGACGTGTCGTGGTCAAATTTGAACACATAAAGTAGAATATTTGTGACTTATACAAGGAAACACTAAAATATATTAATATATTATGTACAAGTACCTATGTAACAAAAAATAAAAAGAGGAAGAGCTCGTTGGGCATCAAAGAAATCGTCCGCATCGCTGTAAATGGGCAAAGTGCCCAAAAAACTGGCAGCATGCCACCAATGATGCCCAATGAGCTCTACTCCTTTTTGTTTTATTATATATACTTTGATAGTGGAATACTAATAGTAATGAAGTATGCGAAAATTTTGTGAAAAACATGATGAAAAGCGATCGCATTTTGGCCAGAAAAAAGGTAGGGTAGTGGTAGGTATGTTATTTTTCATACAAAATAGCCAAACCTGTATTAGTATAATTATGGGAAACAACTCCTAATTTTCTTTTCTAAAAAATAATCTTAATTTAAACTTGTATACATTCGAATTGGCCAGCCTGTTGTTCTGATGTTAGCCTTTGTAGATTTTTTAATCATTGCACCCAAGAATATGTACTGAATTTTCCAGCCTTATGTATAGGTAGGAGGATTCAAAGTCATGATCACATTTTAACCACGTGTACATTTTATAGTCACGTGAATTTAAAGTTTTTTTTTTTATATTTGTTATGGGTTTGCTCTTGACTTTAGTCTAGGTAGGAGGTGACAGAGACAAAGTCGACGATGGAGTGAGCTTACCCAGAAGAAGCCTGTTCACTCTTACTTTGAAAAGATTAGGGTTGTATGCGTTCAGAAACACAGACGCAGGTATTGAGTACCACTCCTTTGCTATGCGCATTAGAAAAGACATTTGGAAGCGCTTAGTGCGATTTGGTGGAATAGCAACCAGGTAGGGATGGTAACTGGCAGTGCGTCTAGATGTCCGATGGTAGAAGGGGGCCGGTGGAATGAGGTCGCCGACAGTTTTTTGCCTTCTCACCGATTTATAAGATAACTGACCATATGAGCACAGAACACAAAGCCAAAACCATAGCCTTAGCGCAAAGGAATGAGGCTTTATCTGTAAGTCAGCGGTATTGTTACACATTCAAAACGAAGAAGATAAAGATTAAAAGAATTCGGTTAAAGATGAACAACTTGTACAGAAACTCCCATCAAAATTGAATACAGTAAAACCCTTTGTAAGTGTAACATACAACAATACAAGATCCTCGTTAATCCCTTACGGTCATAACGAGGCGGGCGCTAGAGGGCGGAGCCCCGGCCTCCACCGGCGTCCCGGAGCATGCAGCATAAACAACTCAAGTTACAACATTTAATTATCGCTGTTTATTAAACCAGGCTCACCTCGCGAGATATGAATCATTGTTAAATGATACCACTGGTGAGGATGAAAGAAATTATCATTCACACCTACTGGAGATTGGATGGTGGGTACCTGCACCTTGGACAGGATTTTGGCTTGTAAGGTTTGAAGAATGGTGTGCTGAAAAGGCAGGATGTTTTGTAGATTTGGTCCCACCAAATCGGTCGAAGATTTGAGCGAAATGGGAATGGTAAGCTGAAACTTCTTTTAAAAGTTGTCAGTTAGTCCCATTTGGTTAGCAAGGAAGCATCCCTATAAAGATACCAAAGTCTCAATATAGTTTGGCTGGAACGAAAGTGATGGGTCCGTTCCAGTTGTACTATGCTTAGAAAATTTTGACAGCCGACATTTTAATACTAGAATAATGTAGGACAGTAATTGGGTGCCAAGTAATAACAGTCTGTAGATGGATGACCGTCTTCACATACCGAGACCCTTTGTGCCTCGGAAAGTACGTTGGTCCCGGCTGTCATATGTGGATCTTTGACAGTCGTTACGGGTCGTCAGAAGCCCGAAAGTCTGACCACCAGTCTTACCAAGAGGTATCGTATTACCCAGTTACTGGGTTGTGGAGGGCAGATAGGCAGTAGCTCCATGTAAAACACTGGTATTCAGCAGCATCCGGTAGACTGGAAGCCGACCCCAACATAGTTGGGAAAAGGCTAGGCAGATTGATTGAGTAATTTGGTGCCAATTTAGAACTGTACTTACCTAAAATAAATAAGATTTTCATGCGTAAATTATTTGCTATAAACACAAAGTTTTTAATAACTCGTGACCTACTTCAGAACATACTACCTACTTATAAAATATTAATTACTACGAAAATATAAAACATCTACGACAATGGCAACGAAAAACACTACGAGCCAAGATGGAATATTAACCTTTAAATTAGAGCGGTTAATAGATACCTAAATAAGCAGCCATACTTATTTTATAATACAACTAGCATTTGCCCACGGCTTCACCCGCGTGATTGTCGGCAATTATCCCACGGGAACGCACTGCCGGGATCAAAAGTATCCTATATCCTAATCCAGGTTAACCAACAAAGGTAACCCAGGTCATAGTCTACCCATGTGCCAAATTTCATCCAAATCTGTTCAGCGGTTTTAGCGTGAAGCGTAACAAACAAACAACTTCACTTTCGCATTTATAGTTTTATGAAAAACCGGTTTATTGACACTCTAGACTCACAAAATGAATTAGGTACTTAAATAAATAAATAAAACTCTTAACACACTACTAAAGTTTCTATAATAATATAATTCAGTCATGATTCGAAAGACACGTGGCGCCATCTATTATCATAAGAAAGTTATTGTTGTTTTCCTCGGGAACAGTACTTTTTTTCGGGATGAAGTGTACCCTATGTCCGTTTTTGTACACGTGACAATGTATATGCAAAATTTCAGGATGATCGGTTTAGTGGTTTAGGCGTGAAAAGGTAACAATCAAACAAACAAACTTACTTTCGCATTTATAATATTTGTTAGAATTAACACGATGTCTTTTACATCAATATCATGGTGTATGTAGGTACAACATGAAAGATGTATCCAATCGCAGCCGCATACGGATATTACTCCTCGCAAATACTCGTATATTAGAAGTGCAAAGTTTATTCTGATTTACGATCAGCCTTGTAAGTTGTAGATGTAATTTAACAAGCTTTCTATTGTACTATTATTCACACGCCCCCTATATTTATGACCAAGGTTATACATGTATATAAAACTTTGATATTTATGCTGTTAGTCGTAATAAGCATGTATCCATATCTAGCTATTTCAAGACAAATATCCACCATTGCTCAAACGCTTGTGATAAAAGCAAATCAGGTATCAGGTACTTTTAAGGGTGTTTTTTACTGAACGAGCATAATGCCCGTTTTCACCAAACCAAGTGACACTTAAATGAATCCCTATATAAATGTGCACTGATGGATTTTCAACGTTAGGCTCAACAGCGCCGAGACTTGAAAATCCAGCAGTGCATTAAAAGGAGATGTTCCAAAATGTATGGACTTTGGGCCAGGTACGTGTACACTATGCATAAAAATAGGGAAATATTATTAAAACAGTTCTCAACTGTCCAATTTCTTTAAAATGGCTTTGTTTGCTGGTAAACCACAATTAATAACGAAATTGCAACTCACAACAAAAACCCGTCATGGGGGTAAGCTGTCATTTTGATTGATTAATGACGTTTGACATGTTTAATACTCAAGAAGAGGACTGAAGTGACACTGTTGTGACAGCTGACAGTCCGCTTTCTATGATCAATCTATGGTTTAGTGTCATTGTTTTTATATACAGAGTATCTAAATCGACGAGACGCCATCTTGAAAATCGATAAAAATAATTGATAAATATCAATTCTCTACCACATCAGTATATATTTAAATGAATTATCTGTATCCCGAATTCTACGGATTTTTCTTTTTTTTTGAGCTAGTGTACACAGACCTGGCCCATTTTGAAATATCTCCTTTAGGGATTAATTTATGTGTCGCTTAGGGTTAGTGAAAATGGGCATAAGATTCATAGAACCGAGCAATAATATCGAATAAAGTTGTTGCAACTAAGAGACTATTCTTTCTTCTTTATACACTAATGATAACAAAGTCAAATCAATGAATTAGATATTGACTAAGTCGCTAAATGTTTTCATATTTTCGAAGCCCATTCATGTCATGAAATTGTGACGAGTATCGGTTTACAGCGAAATAATTTGATCATTAAATAAACAAGCGTGTCTAGATAGGCTTACGTGATAGCATTTTAAAAACGCAAATAAGTGCAGAATCCAAGCATCCATGCTTATTTGAAACTGTTTTTCCAAAGAACATGGCAGACAAAAGAAGATGGCGGGACGAGCTTGACAACCTACCAAGACTGGTTTATACTAGCTCATACAGAGAGGAGTGGAAAGGAGAAAGGTAGTCCTTTGCCCTGTAGTGGGAGAACACAGGCTTAAAATAATAATAATTATCCAAAGAAAACTCATCGCCCAAAAAGAAAACCGCTCAGTCAGTGGAACGCTCCTAGCACTCATAACAAAAGTGCGCAAAGCAGAGCATGCGCCGGCGGCGGCGCTCGGACGGGCCATTTATCGCACGCGCTCGCCCCGCGCCCGCCCCCCGCCCGCGGCGCCTGCACGACCACCACGCCCTATGCAGGAACGGACCTGAAGTGCGTGCTGGTGCTAAAAAAGGCACAAAGTTCTAAGGCAGGAACATCAATAGATTTGTTTGGGGCAAAGGCTGCACTAGGAAATATTGAGACAGAGAAACACTGGGAGGGAAATATTGAAGGAGTCATGAAAAACTGCCATCCTTCCTATCTTTTGGGCAAACTTGTGATCAACACCGTGATTTTGTATAGAACATTGCATGTCTAAGGGCCGTAAAGCTGTTGGAGCAAAACAACCAATGTAAAAACATTTGGTTCTTACAGATGAAAAGTTAAAATACATAATATACATAATAAGGGTTGGATCGAGGTGGCCGTGGAAAAGGATGCTTTGAAGGCTTTGGGGGAGGCCTTTGCTCAGCAATGGAACAATGTAAGCTAACATAAAAAAAATACTTTAAAAAAAGAAAACCGACTTCAGAAGCTGTTAAGTTTTTTATGAAAGTTATTTTATTCGTTTTAGGTTTTTGAAGTGAGTTTTTATCTTTTTTTAAAGTAAATTTATTTTTCCATTTTTTGTTGAAAATTCAATTACATAAGCCAAAGACGAACGAAAAGAAGAATGATCAAAATCCGCTTCAAAATGCCGGAGATACAGTGCATGTAACTTGTTACATGAGAATGATTACATACGTTACGTTATTGAAAGAACCATCAAAATCGGGTCATTAGTTTTTGAGCAAATTGCGGACATACAAACATACATACATACGGGTCGAACATAGAACCTCCTTTTTTGAAGTCGGTTACAAAAATATATGTATTTTCTTGCGTTTGATTGCGCTACTTCGAACTTCTCATCATCATGCTACTGAAATATTAGTATGTATCCAGTTTATTCATTTTTTACTTCATAATTATGAATATTTCAGTACGTGATCTAACTACGGCCCTGCGCGCGCGCCCCAAAGCGCGAGGGCGCGCGAAATACCGACCGATCTGTTGTGGAGCCGCCATTATAATGAGACGTTATTTATTGGACAATCCCACTACTAATCACCTCGGACAAGCTGTATTCATATTATATTATGAAATGTGTGATGGTAATGGCTGGAAATACCTAAAGTAGTTTTGTTGAACTACAGTGTACGAGTACCTAAAAATGTGCATGTAAATTATAACGTAGGCGCTAACTCAGTTTGTTTTTCCCACTACTAAAGAGCATATAGGTACCTACAGAGAAGAGTTTAGTATCTATTCATCACAATATTCTCTCGGACGAGAGGCTCGTGGCTAAGAAATAAGCAGCGCGAGTCGATCGCTTGGAGTCTCTCCGAGGGATCGAATCCGGAACGAGGTGATCTGGCAGAGAACCAAAGTTGTCGACATAGCTGACAAAATAAGCAAGCTGATGTGGCAATGGACCGGCCATATTAGCCGTAGAATCGGTGACAGTTGGAGTAGACGTGTTCTCTCTTGAGTGGTCACCGCGAATCGGTAAACGTAAGGTGAAGCGTAACTGAAGCGGAGCGAGGCTGCGGAGCGGAGAAACGTAGAAATATTAACCAATTATAGGATTGCATAAAATCTCCGTCCGCTCCAGGAGCCAGGATCCTATTGGTTAATATATCTCCATTTCTCCGCTCCGTAGCCTCACTCCGCTTCAATGGACAGGCAGCCTAAGGTAGGACGCCCGCTGGCTAGGTGGAGTGACGATCTTGGTAGGGTAGCTGGTAGCAGCTGGAGGAGAGTTGCTGAGAATCGAGCTGAATGGCATGCGATTGGAGAGGTCTATGTCCAGCAGTGGACTGCTATAGATTGTTGATGATGATGATGATGGGTCGAGAGAAGGTTAAGCTACTCTTGCCGCGGTTGGTTCGTGCATGGGTGACAATAAACTATGTATATATCGAGACCCCTCCGTGCCTCCGTTCGTAGATGTTTGACAGTCGTCCAGAAGCCCTAAAGTTTGACAACGAATCTTACCACTGGGTATCGTGTTCTACCCAACAACTAGGTTGTGAAGGTCAGATAGGCAGTCGCTCCATGTAAAAATACTGGTACTCAGGTGCGCCTGGTTAGACTCGAAGCCGACCCCACATAGTTGGGAAAAGGCTAGGCAGATTGATTGATCACAAAACTTAACTATAGGTATATAAAAAAGTTTATCTCATTTTATTTTCCGTTGAGTACTGCAAGCATTATTTCGTTTTTAAAAATTACATTAACCGAAGGGTAATCGGTATAGGTATATAAGTCAAAACGATCATAATTAGGCCACTTAAAACATAATTATTTAAACTTTAATTTTATACTCCTTACATTTTTTTTTTTTGTAATGACTGACGACCCATCACATTAGCCTACATTTAAACAGGAGTTTACTTTTAACGCCAATAAGATATTAAATCGATATACAACGTCTTCGAGTACATAACTAGTGTAAGGGCACTCATGCACATATCGAAATTAATGTTTGCAGTTTACTCCTTAAGAATCGATTTTCTATGGAAAAAATATGAGGAGTGAAATACAAGCGAGCCTTGTCACGTTTTTGTGTGTTGTTTATTTTCGGCCAAACTTTATTGTAGCGTCAATCTACACGTACTGACTGCTACTCCTACTCCATCACTATGCACGCGGTTCGGTTGTGGAATTCACTTCCACCTGACATTAGGGACTGCCAAACTATTGAAGTATTTAAAAGAAGAGTGAAAGAACACTATCTTTCCATTTCGTCATAGTTATTAGTTATTTTAGTGATATTTATTCTAGAAGTATGTATGTATTTAAGTATTTATTATATGTTTTATTTGCTTAGTGATTTTTTTTTAGATTTTATGTATTTTTATTTTCTCTTTTATTCTTACACACGGTGTCTACATTTCTTTTTATCCTCTGTCCTATCGCAGGTATGCTGGAAGAGATTTCTTTAGAAATAGGTAAGCATCACCTTTGTACGTAATTTTCTGTTCCTATATTTTGTCTGTTTATTTGTGTGTAATTAAATGGTTAAATAAATAAATGTACATTATATTCAAAGACAGTCGCACATAAGGAGTAAACTCCAGTCGTGCGTCATCAGAGCTGACACGCCTTTTTTTTACTTTTGAGAAGAAAATTGTGACACTTTTCATTCTAAAAAGCCATAAACAGCTTAGCAACTTTGAACAGTAGGTAAGTCGCTTTGCTCTTACAAATGTATACAGCCCCTAACTTCGATACAGATAGTAGAAACAAGCCCCACTATCGATGATCATACTCGACCATTAACTATGAACCATTACGAGTTTATGACTTATTAACATCACAGCTTCGTCTGACAGCTGCTTAAGAAAATTAATCTTGGAATGAAAAATGATAAAATTGCTGGTCTGACCTGCCTTACTTGGATGCCCATTATTTTCGTGTCGCTCACGTTTCCATTTGGTAATAACTTTAAGTATATGGAATGTAGGTAGTGTTTAATTGATAGGATATATAAAAAACCGACCAAGTGCGTGTCGGACCATGCACAATGAAGGGTTCCGTAATTGGGATGAATTTATCCCAACAACAAACTTAACATTGTAGCTGAAAAACATGTTCTCTCATGCATCCATAGGTACGTCGCGGTTAATACGCCAACTGCAAATGTAATTTAAAGAAAACGTGATCTAAACAATTTTTTATGATATTAATTTCAACTTGATACCTCCACGCATTCCTGAGAAAAAGGGTCTTGACAGGCTGATAGACGGACAACGAAGTGATCCTATAAGGGTTCCGTTTTTCTTTTTTAGGTACTGAACCTTACAAACGTAAGTATGTAATTTAAAAGCAAACAATAAAAAATGTTGCTGCTGTAAAAAAATATAAAACGTTATCAGTTATGTGAAGTCATTTTGTACAGGGAAAAAACCCTTCACGAAGTCAAAATCTCATCATCTTATAGCAAATATAATTTACAATAATTTCTGATCCATTTCTCCTGGTTCCTCCTGGTTTTATTGAAAGATTCGGAAAACGTTTCTAAATCCAAGAACAGTCACTATCAGACGTCAGTCAGTCACTGTTACAGTACGATCAGTCGACCATGAAGGCCACTGTCCTCCTACCGAAAATGCAAGCAAAGAAGGAAACAAAACTGATTACCTACCTAAGAAATATGAGGGAGTCATCATCGGAAGACCACCACCACAACATCTGACTGTGATTTCCGCAATTCTCCATAGTAATCCCAATTCTCCTAACATTTACACAAAACATGCGTAGTTGCCACCAATCCCGCTGCTCTTTGAAACTTAGGACACCAGGATTTCCCTGTAGAATTGGATGAAAGAGGTCATACTGACATGACTGTGACAACATAACTGTGTTCATTAGATATTTAGTGTGTACCCTTTTATTTTTTTTATTTTTTGCTTCGACTTTGCGTCCATGTGTAAAGTTAAAAGTTGTTTATTTTAAACATTTATGTTAGCATAATTCGTCAAAATGTACTGAACAGCTGATTTTTTTTTTCGCGAAGTTCATGAATGGTCCTATAGTAAAAGTTGTTCATAATGATGAGTACCCCTTAAGAGGTTATTGGTGTTTTACCAAAATAACCCTGTATATATAATATACGTTTATATACATATTGTGTAAAGGTTTTTTCTTAAGATCCAATGGGGTATCAACCACACGTGAGAGGTTAAATAGCGCGAAGCAAAAAGAGTATGTAAGGACCGTGGCAGGTGGCGCTCTGTAGTTTCTGCCTACCCCCATGAGAAGAAGACGTGAGTTTATGTCGTTTATATTTAAACAGCACCTGTCCAATAATAAAACATTTATTTTCAGGCTACAGTGGCCCATATATAGGTATACCTTACAAAATAACATAAATAAAGTATAAAACAAAACTTGTGTTAATAAATATAGCTTAAAACCATGTAAGTATTTCTTCACTTCACTCGCTTGTCCTTGAGCTGTCCTGTGGCACTTGTCCGCGGAAGCGACGGAACACCACGTCCTGCGGCCAGAAGTCTTAGGTATATTAATAGGGTCCTGATAGTTAGCGATGATATGGTCGACAATGAAACACGCTTGCCTAGAAGTAACCTCGAGAGTTATCTATCGCAGTGTCGCATCGTCATACCTACGTCTTGTTGTCTGACTTACTAGGTAAAGTCAGGCGTGGATACAGGGGTGCAGTTGCCCCCCTCCCCTCCCCCCGGCTTCATCATAAACATAGTTTTATAACTTGAATTTCTACTCTACAATTTGTGTTCCATGTTCCTGTATCAATGAAAAGAAAAAAATGAAAGGGGGTGACTACCATGGTGCCAACTAGAGAAGTATGGAAAGAAAAGATATGTACCCCAAATAAATTGGGATAAGTGCAAGAGAGTCAAAGTCAATGTTTTTATTTGTAAAACATAGGTGGGTGTAAAAACAGGTGTTGTAAATATAATATGTATACGTAGATATACTATGTTTTACCGCTGATGGCGTACAAATATCAATAAAGCAGGTACTTATCTGAAATTGCTTATGAAATAATAAATACTTATTATCTTCTAAAACTTATCGTCGGTTGGTGCCTCCTCATCTTTTAAATTTGTTTAAGGGGCCTCTGCGAATTGACTTCGGCCCCTGGTACGCCTTCCAAAGGTCCGGGACTCCAGGGTCTCGAGATATGTAAAAAAAAAAAACTTATTGCTTAATAGAATTACACTCATGTAGAGAATGATGATCATATTGAACTGTTTCAGTGTGTAGCTACAATTAAAAACCAAATGAGCAATATGTTTTGTGGTTCTACACATTCATAATAGTTTCTTTATTTACACTTCAAAGTCACTTTTTTTTTAATTTAAGATGGGTATGCTCTTGCCTCTAGTTTAGCTCGGAGGCGACAGAGACAGAGTCGACTATGGAGTAAGCTTACCCAGAAGAAGCCTGTTCACTCTCACTTTAAAGAGATTAGGGTTGTATGCGATCGGAAACACTGGCGCAGGTAGTGAGTTCCACTCTTTTGCTGTGCGCATTATGAAAGATGTTTGGAAGCGCTTAGTGCGAATCGGTGGAATAGCAACTAGGTAGGGATGGTAACTGGCAGTGCGTCTAGATGTCCGATGGTAGAAGGGGGCCGGTGGAATGAGGTCGTCGGTCACATTGATACAATATTATGGAAAAAAGTTTGTGGACAATTAAATTATTGTTCTATATTTTTGAAGCTCACAGTACTATAATTAAGTACATTGCTTTTCCATCTAAAATCATAACAATAACAAATACTGTTAAGTAACTGTGTTCAGCTTCGTCATATTTACGACAATCACTTCCCGTCATTCCGCGGCTCCTAATAAGGTCACGACGCGGATGTACATAGAGGTTTCCTAGAAGAGATACCTTTTATTGTTGTTGGATCTAGGCCTTAGATCTATAGAACAGGAGAGAAGATACTTTTTTGTAGTAATGGACTACTTACGATGATTTTTTTGTTAATTCATTTGTCAATACGATTGCCCTGACTGAGTTAATGAAATGATCTCGAGTGCCTGTAAGTTTCAAAAATTAATTGCCCACAGCTGACCTCTCCGGTTAAAGAGAAAGAAAACATTCATAATTTTAAATGTCATTCTGAAAAAAAAATCTTTTACTGTGGCCTTAAATAACCATTATAATGATTAGATTTGGATGCTTGCGATTGAGTGAGTTTAAAAGGTATATCCATATCCATACTAATACCTATTTTAATAGAGTGAAGGTTACCCTGTTTGTCTGTCTCTCTGTCTGTTACCTTTATCCTAGTAGAACCTTTCCGTGGGACAATTTTCGACCTCCACGCGGCAACACTGTAATAAATGCACTAGAAACAATTCATTTAAACAAACATCATGCAGCCAAACCGCAACATACTGACAGTTACAAGAATCACCAATCCCTGTGGCTATTCCAAGATTCGGTACGTAACTTACCGCTTCCATAAATCCTATGAGCACGACCAAACAATTCGGCTACATCACTACAACCAACAAAAAGTAACAAGGATTACAGGGGAATTAAATGGAGCTAATTAAAACTGATCCGAAGAACTGTTTAGCAAGCTGCATTGTTTTGTTAGCATACAGGATGTAAGGAAAAAATGTATCGAGAATTCGGAAATTGTGATAAACTAAAGATGATTTTGATTAAATGAGAACTTTTTGGGATTTTGTTTCGAGAGCACTTTACGTTTTGTGGAAATAGTTATTAATGCAACTGTTGTATAATAAAGATACCTAATTATAAGCTGGACGATTTTTTTACCGTCTTGAAAAAAATAGGATAAAATAGGAGAGAAGCCTATGGCATACCTAGTTTTTGTTTTTTCGATAGCTTAGACAGAAATCGATCTATCAATAAACACTACACATTTAAAGTAAACTAGAACAATAAAAACATAAATTTTTAAAAACCTTTATAGATCGTTAAAAAATATCGAAATTCAAATATAACTTAAATGAATTTCGATATTATCGTTTTTTTTTTTTAAACTAGGTATGCCATAGGCTTCTACTCCATTCATCTATTATACCCTATTTTTTTCAAGACGGTAAAAATGTGACCGAGTATATACCTAATTATGTACAGTGACTTACAAGACTTCATCTACACCCATGATATGAATCCTCTGTAAAAGGTTCTGAAACCTTAGGGTGCTGTACAGTGTTGTAAGAACTCTATGTAAATTCATGGAAAGTTTAATTGCTGACAAACAAAGTATGTATAGACTTTTCTGGTAATAATTGGTTAGAAATGTCCTTTGCTGCATTAGAAATATCTGGTGGTGTGTTATCAAAGCTTGTATCACTCATTTTTGTAAACAACAAAGTAATAATTTTTTGCAATACTAATATCGAACAAAAATGGCGGGATACGACGTGAATTCGAATAACCTATAAGTTTTTTTTTTTTAGTTACGGCGCTGTGGTAGTAAAACGCGCGTGCATGACAATGTTCTTTTTTTGAAATTCATAAAGATACCGGGAATTGAGTAGTGAGGATGTAGCTGTTTGATGAGTAAGGAAGGGATCGAAAAAGCAAAGGCGTTGCATAATGAAATTTAGTACAACATTTATAACACTCGTTTGGGTCATATTATGGTTACTATGACACTGGTTGTTTTAATGTTGCCAATAAGCTAACTGTTTCAGAAACTTTTATAGACGATTTATAGCATGGGTGTAGAATAAGAGTATATTAAAATTACAATATGCTCTAGAGTCTAGAGGATCGAATAGAAACATGACATTTGTAGTTTTTTTACGTTTTACAGTTATTTTATTTTTTAATTAATTAACTATTTTCACCAAGTGATACTTACACAGAGACCATAAGGTACAGGGGAGTCTTAACGTACCTATGTGTGTCATCGACATGTCAATATTCACTCTACTACCTAATTATAAAGGACTATCACTATCTGTCAGCATTTCATGATTTAGGCCAACTAACATAAGCAACTCCAAAAGATCCTGCCAACCAAACAACCGCTGATTTACAGCCTCCAAAGTACGCATAGGTATGTACATGTTCCATTTTCTGATCTTACCGAAGATGAAAACCAAGTTTGGCAAAAAAAAAAAAAACTTTGAAGGAGCACAATTGGATGCTCCAATTCGAAAAATCCCTAAGTCCACTTTTTCACTTTGAGCAGTAAAACACAAAATTTATTTTTTGAAAAGGACACATGGCGTATAAAAATGAAAATGCCATCAAGTTATAAGTAGTAAAAAGTATACTCTTTATTTAAGTATAAAAAACAAGACCAAAAATAAAGTTTTGGACTTATCATAAGTAAGACTTAGGGATTTTTCGAATTGGGCACCCAATTATACAACAAAATACCCTCATGTATAAAAGAATTACACTCATTCAATTAATCAAAACTCAATTAGCTGAATGTTTGATCACATATAACACTGTTCCTAAAGCATTGGATGGGTGTATCATAAGCTACCGTGATTTTGTGATGAACTTTATTATTATTATTTATTTTAAGCATTGTTATCATGTAATTCACTTTGTGTCTTTTTTGAGATCTTTAAACCTAAATATATTCAAGAGCTTTAACAAATCCCCAAAAGCTCACAACACAGAATGTTCCTGAGATGATAGGCCATCCAATGAGTCAGCAGCAAACGTTTCTCATGTTCGCCGCTAGACGGGGTTCCATACATACTAATTCGATGTTTCGTTGTACCACGCGGCCATTCAACTCTTTGTTTTTTGCCGATGACACATTACAATCAGAAACGTGTAAGTAGGCTATATGTGGGTACAAAGAGGCAGAAAACGGATGTACACCGCATTAGGTCTGTTGCGATGCTTTTTTTTTGCGGTGCATTGTGTGTAGTTAAATAGGCCTAATGCGTCATATTTTTGGCAGGAATACAATTTGCTCATTTGCCTAGGAACCTGTTGAGTACCCACTTACCTTCAGTAGCTTTATTTATGTGCACTGTTCCGTACATTTATGTGTACTTATGTATGTGTATTTATGTGTACTGTTCCGTACATGTGAATGGGCGCTTTCTCCTGTAGCGATTTTCAGCATGCTATAAGAATCGCAAAGCTTTGTAAATAATTTGAAAATTATTTAAAAAAATATCCGTTGTAATGAAAAAAAAACTACGATACTATTTTTAGGGTTCCGTACCAAAATGGTAAAAAGGAACCCTTATGGTGCGACTCAGTCTGTCTGTCTGTTACAGCTAGATATATCTAAAGAACTACTAATACTATCAACTTGAATTTTGGAATAGTTTTAGATGACGTTTGCTCAACTATTTTGCAAACAAGAAAGAAATAAAAATGTTTTTTTTTTGCAACAGGTTCAGTCCCTGTTTTTTGCAAAAGGGGGTCTTAAAAATTCGAAGTGTGACTATGGCATGTGGGGTATCATATTAGGTTGGGGAAAAAGTCTTTTCGCATTATAGTATGTATGAACTTGTAATAAAATCTCTTTGGCTATACTATTTGTATCTGGCTGGCTTTGGTATCATTGAAAGTTTAAATTTTAAAGAACATAATTCCAAATTCAAATTAGGAAAATGTGTGATTTTCATTTGTTTTTCGTACCGTCAAGATGAGTGAATCTAATGAAGAAATTCGATACATTTTAAAATTTTACTACAAAAAAGGTAAAAATGCAACGCAAGCCGCGAAAAAAATTTGCGATGTTTATGGACCTAGTGTAGTGTCTGTGAGAGTAGCATAAATTTGGTTTAAGCGTTTTCAATCCGCAAATTTTGATGTCAAAGATGCACGTCGCTCTGGTCGCCCTATTACGGATAAAATGTATGCCATTTTTGAAAAAGTGGAGCAAGATCGGCATATCAGTAGTTACGACGTAGCTGAAGAACTACGGCCGGAATTAATCAACAGAAGGGGTGTGGTTTTTCATCATGATAACGCTAGACCTCACACATCTTTAGCCACTCAGCTAAAATTAAGAGAGTTTGGCTGGGAGGTGTTAATGCATCCGCCGTATAGTCCTGACCTTGCACCTTCAGATTTCCACCTGTTTCGGTCTCTTCAGAACTCTTTAGGCAGTGTCAGGTTAACATCACGAGAGGACTGCCAAAACCACTTGTCGCGGTATATTGACCAGAAGTCCCAAAATTTCTATAGCAATGGGATCATGTCCCTACCTACCAGATGGCAAAAAGTTATCGAACAAAATGGTACCTACATACTTTAGTTAAATGTAAATAAACTATATTAAAAAATGTTTTGAATTTTCTTAAAAAATGCGAAGAAACTTTTTCCCCAACCTATTATGAAAGAACGCTGTTTGAATATTCTCAAATATTTTTCTTTTTTTTTAGGCCGCATAGTTTTCGACTTTTTATGAAAAATGTAAATAAAAATACAGTTATCTCCGAAATTTGCATAGACAAAAATCTGAAATTATTCTGTGTGATAGAAGTTTATGTAAAGGTTACAGGAAAAATAAAACGATGTCTGTAAATAGCACACTTTTATTATATATGACTAGCAGCGCCCCGCGGTTTCACCCGCGTAAGTCGCGTAAGAATATCGGGATAAAAAGTATCCTATGAGTTAATCCAGGTTATAAACTATCTGTGTGCTAAATTTCATGAATACCCGTTCAGTAGTTTTTAGCGTGATAGAGTAAAAACATCCATCCATCCTCACAAACTTTCGCATTTATAATATTAGTAGGAAGTAGGATAAGTAGGAAGTAGGATGGTACGGAACCCTCGGTGCGCGAGCCCGACTCCCTCTTTACCAGTTTTATTTAAAGGTAGTCTACTATATATAGTTATTCTACTCTTTGGTAGTCTTTTTTACTGCTTTTAAAGGTTGTTGTTGTGTAGCAAGTACTTAATTTGTACTGCAACAGACTAAAAGCGGATTTCACCACTGACACTGAACGCGATCAGCCCATAAACTACGTTTAAGGGCTATCAGTGTCATTATTTTCTATGGAATATTGAGAGTGACAGCTCTTGAACGCAGCTTAGATATGCTGATTCGCGAGCACTAAGTAGGTACTGTAGAAGCTTTAATCTGACATGAAATTTACACGTAACCATTAGAGATAAACATTTAATTTAGATTAAGAATAGGAATAGATTTGGCAGTCAGCTTAGCGGCTGACAAGCGTACGTCATCAAAATTAAATATAGAATGCACATATGAATTTAAAGAGCCAAATAATGTCGCAATATTACAAGCAGACGTACTATTCATTCCCGTACTGCTCTTCTAAAATCAAATTCAAAAGTCATTTATTCAATCTAGACTGAGAATCAGCACTTTCGAACGTCAAAATTACTCAAGCAGAAATAAAAATACAAAACTAAAAACGTAAACAGTACTTTATACCCAAATAAAAGCCTACAAGCATATAGGCCATCGTGCCCTCTTACATACCTACATGTGTAGCTATATTATAACCGTAACTCGAAGTCACAAAATGATAAACTAGGACCATCGAAGTAAAATAAATAAATAGTTAATTACTAATAACAATAACAAAACCCAGGTCAGCAAGACGACCAGTCACCACAAGCAGCACCCGTTCACGAGCATAACGCAAAGATCAGGCATTACCCCCATCGCCATATTTCTTATTGAACCTCTATCAAACCTTTAAATATACATCGTGATAGATGAAAACGATAAGTGTACTCTCTTATCATATTAGGAGTTAACACTTTCATCTACAGAATGTGGGTGTGCAAACGTAACCTCCGCCTACTCCATACCTCCGTTTACATCTAACGTTTATGTCAGCATATTGCCAGGGGCATTTGATTGTAAATATCAAGTACTAAAAACTGACCGTTTATAATGTTTTACAATTAATCATAGGTTTTGTTCTAGTCTTTATTGATTGTTATAGTAGGTAGATACTTTTGCGTCAGCATATTTTTTTTACCACATGAACATAATACCATTGATGCCATTAAGTTCGACTTCTACAAAATTCAGTTACTTATGTTTTTAATAACTTCTGAGCCATGCAGGATTTGTGGAAAATATCTTGCATTCTTTGTCTAAACAAGGATCAAACTGTTGCTTGGCAAAGAGGATACGAGGTACTAAATATTGACTGTAGTAGGTGCAGTTCAGTTTGGCTTACCAACAATAATTATAGTCAAGAGACTCAAACGAAACTTAACTAACCCCTAAACGTTCCCATAGGCCTACAGTCACAACAAACACAAACGCAATATCCATTCACAAAACCTATTATGTTAATTTAAAACACATCAGAGTGTCGATAAGATCGGCTCGTTCACACCACACCTCCCAAAACAATAGTTAATAAGATGATTTATATCGATCTGAGATAGGCGTTCGACACGTCTCGACATCGCCTTAGCATAATCTGTGGTTCGATCGAGTGCTATATCGATCGGTACAGATGTTTGCGGCGCCCGGTTATGAGTCCCTGTGTATTGGTGTGAACTAGGGATGGGATCTTGTGGGTTGTAGCTGATATCCTTGCTTTGTTCATGTAGTGATGTTCATTTTTAGGTGGGGTTACGGCGTAGGATTAGTTTTGTTACGATGATAACAAAATGTGATTGTAGTAGATTTGTGAGTCTTCACTTCTTGTTCAGCATGCTATTGCTGAACATAAGTTTACGAAACGTTTTATGTATCTATATTCAATATAATAGTAAATTCATATCGTTAAAAGTACCAGTTTCTTTTTTGTCGCATTAATAAATGACATTGCAAAAACATCTGCTAAATTATTAAAATATGTCTTTGTGTTGGTCCACTTTCATAAAGTAAAACAGGAAAAAGACATGTATTCATTTCGTTTGCATGTAATTGAATTGCAATTGAAATCGAATTTAAATAAAAATGCGTCATGGAAATCCCCGAGTACTCTCTGTATGACATGAACCATAGGATTTCTGTGAAAAGTATTGTTCATTGTGACCGCAGATCCTGCCAAAACCCTAAAAGGAAGGATCTAAGAAGAAGAAGAAGAAGTAGTAGTAGTTAGTAGCCAAGATAGGATCAAGAATAACAGTCAAAAACTTAAACAATTAACAATTTTGTTTTTAACAAGAGCGTAGATGAAAAAGACTCAATTTTTGGATCGATTAAAACTTTACTATGTATCAGATAAAATCCAGGTCTCCTAATAATAAGTAGCGGATCTGTTTCTGCGAAGCGACAATAAGCCGATTGACTCGGTCCAGATTGACGTTACCGCCCAGAATGGGGCAATTAATTCGGTAAGAGTTACTTATTTGCCGTGGGCCGGCAGCATGACACGGTGGTTTCGCTCGCCCTCTATTCGAGTTATTATAAAATAATGAAAGGCGAACCGCCCGCTGGGTTCTACAATTGCCCTGCTTAGCCGCCTCACCACCGGCCGTTTAGCTATTTTAATTTTTAGTTTGTCTACTAACGGTGTATTTCGTAAGTCGGTATCGGAAAGCAATCATCGGATTCTGCGCTTCAAGTCCGCCTACATACGGCCTGACCGTTTGTTACAATATTAATTTAATTTGAGAGCTGCTAAGCCTCGTATGTAACGCTCCTCGATGTTTGATTGCCCTCTTGTTCTCAGATTCATTATGTGATGTAAAACAGCACCTCCCATCATTGTTACGGAGAACTGGTGATATGGCCGTGTTGTTGGATGTTATAAAGTTTGAGAATCATGTAGCGAAATGATGAGAAGTAAGATTTAAGCACTGATGGACTGAATTATGGTAAATGTTCAAGACTATAGACCGTAGATCTAGAAAACAAGTCC
This sequence comes from Dicycla oo, assembly GCA_948252095.1. Taxonomy (NCBI): domain Eukaryota; kingdom Metazoa; phylum Arthropoda; class Insecta; order Lepidoptera; family Noctuidae; genus Dicycla; species Dicycla oo. The sequence goes on from OX411714.1 coordinate 24,431,985, forward strand.
ACTAGAGTGGCTGTGGAAAAAGCTTAGAGTTAACGTATAATTTGGGTTCTGCAAGAACTCAGTCGTGTAGCTTTCAACGATAACTTACTTGCTAGAATATCTAATAAGAATTAAGATCACGTAGAAATCACAGTTTCAAACAAGGCAACGACAAGACAGACTAAATATTATGCTAATTCTATCTGATTGCGTAAGTACGTGCGTGATTTGTTTCTAAAATACGTAATATGAGGAAAATCTAAAATATGTTTGAAATCTGCCTAAGTACTTTGATGAGGAAGGAAAGAAGTCTACCTGAAAACTTAACACACCAGATTAAGCATTTTTTTATAAACCTAATGTAATCAGGAATAATAAACTGACATGAAATCAAAAGGCATAGCTATCACTAAAAATAAATAGTAGGTACTGAATTTTCAAAACGCAAATTCTATTTAAATTAACCCAATATTTTTGTTATAAACAAATTGAAACAGCAGAAAATGAAATAAAAGGAAAATAAATATAGTTCCCCAGAAAGTTTCGAGTAATTTCGCAAGTGTGACACGCAAGCGCGGCGAGGTGCGACCGCGCGGCGCAGGCGCACCGTCATGTGGCCGGCGGTTGTTACCAGCTGAATATGATAGTACAGAAGGGTAACTGACTATATAGCATGGTTGAAAGCTCGCGTTATAGGAAGGAAAGGGAATGAAACATGTCAACTTTCTTCAGACTATGGTGTATGTAGGTGTAGTTATACAGCTTCGTGAACTAAAAATTATGCAAATATTCTCGTTATGAGCAGTGTCAAAAGCGTAAGAAGCCTGGATCTGTCATTTCCAAACCATTTCAGAATGGTGATGTATTCCGTTGTAAAGGGCAGTTAGGTACATAATGTTCATAAACTCATCAGGATTGAAGAACATAATTATGGAGTAAGGACCAGTATGCTTTCTTAGAAGTGAAGACATTGATGCTGAACACAGCAAAAAGTTAAAGAAGTGAAAAGTTAAAGTTATCTACCATAAGCAATTTTTTGCCCTGGTTTAAAGTTTAAAACATTGTGTGTGATGCTGCTCTACATAGTTGCTACAGCGTCTTGGGTGTGTTTGAGGTTTTTCGGTATTTTTATGCGTATTCCTAAGGAAAAGACACGCCACGAGTGACCCTTTTGTTCGTCACTATGTCATGCCCACGGCCGGCGCGGCGGTTGCTATCGCGGCATCTTCACGCCGCGTGCGCCGTGCGTGCGGACCGCGGGCCCCTTCCACAGCTAAGTTGATTAGTTAGGACGCTGCTTAATAACCAATTGGGAAGGGGTAAGGGTTTTGGCCAGTGGTGAAATTAATTAAAAAGTAATTTTTTTATATCAATTTTATGGGGAAGTTGTTATTTTTAAATGAAATTCTTAGATGGATAAAACAAAATACAGCAGTGTGAACATTTGCATCACACGCATTTATTCGTAGCCAATCAAAATAGAAAATATTTCTGGAACGATAAATTAATTGCAACATGCTTTTTGAAACACGAAGCTTTCCATGTTGTCAGCTCGAAAGCAATGGATTCAGGACTTTCAGACATAAGTACTCCGTAAGTTTTAGGGAGCCAAATAGATCAAGAAGTAAGATTTAGCAACAGAATACTCCAAGAGTTTAGAACAAACACAATTCAAGCAACAATAGTTACCTACAACACAACACACGAAGTTCCACACAAACTAACAAGCGAGCTGAGTTTCTTCCACAGAAACAAATTCACAAATCAGAGAGAACGTGCAGTTAACATGAACTTTAATCAATGAAGTTATGTCGGCGTCTTTACGGTTTAACTAAGCGAACACATAGAGAGGTACCTCTGAGAATGGATGTGGTATGGACCGGTGGGTTGCTGTTTGAGAATTATTAGTGTAGGTTTAAATTGTAAATCTCTTAAGATTTGTGGTGTAATGTCTTTTATGGAAATTGTTTGTGTTGAATTAGGAACTTATATTCTGGGAAGATTTTGATGGTTATTGCAGAATAGGGATGATGACTAAAAATGTTTTTTTGTCCGTCATGTAGATTATTAAAATATATTGGACACGTATTTTTTCTTTTTCTACGTAATCAAAAGATTACGGCGATACATTGAGTTAAAATGTGGCATGACGTCACGTCTTCGTAGATTTTATACGTAGAAGTGACGTAGCAAGCCCACTCCCGAACTTTAATGCGAGTTATCTAAGTCATTTTTTATTATTATGATAAAGCAAAAAATACGTATCTAATATTTTTTTATTATCTGACTGACGGACTAAATAGAATTTCTTTTTTTTACCCAGGCATCATCCCTATTGTGAGTACTTAATGGAGGTAAAGGTGGCTGGCACAAACTGGATGTGGGAAGTGGAGGACAGAGTACTGTGGCACAGCCTGGGAGAGGGCTATGTCCAGCAGTGGACTGCGATAGGCTGAGTTAATAATAATAATATCCTAGGACATTGTTCACACACGGTCATCTGATCCCAAACTAAGCGGAGCTTGTACTATGGAAACCAGATCACTGATATACTACATACAGTACTTTTTTTTTTGTAAATACGTACTTATATAGATAATTACACCCAGACTCAGAACAAACAGACATGTTCATGCACACAAATGTTTGTCCTGGATGGGAATCGAACCCACGACCAGCGGCATGGTAGGTGGTATCTTAACCAACCACGCCATCTGCCCTGTCGAGTTGTTTGATTGATTGATTGGCTTCCTAAATAGTCCAATATTAATTCACAACGCGTTTTGCGACATTTTCCGAGATCTCAATAATATTGACAAAGAAAGAAAGAAATGGAAGTGACATGACATAGTGACGAACAAAAGGGTCATTCGTGGCGTGTCTTTTCCAAATGTCATGTTGTAAACATAACACGTACTAGGACATATTCTACGTGAAAATAAATCTGGAAACACTCTGTAGTTTTTTACTACAATTACACATAGTACGACGGGACCAATATCACCAATATATTGCAGTATACAACCACGTTCAGAGGTTCTATCGTTAATCTTCGGAAAAAGCGAAATATAGCGAATAAAATGTGACTATCGACCTATAGAAATTGATTTATATTGCCACCTAAATTATTATAGATTGACGCACTAATTCCGTCACTCCCTTATTGGACCAGTCACATTATATTCGGATAAGTTCGGTTTTTTCGAAGATAAAATTATGGAATCTTTGAACGTTGTCATACTGTACTTAGGTATAGTTAAACGTTAAGCGCAATGTCTATGTACATTGAAAGCCTCAACATAGTAGGCAATATAAGTATATATCTATCTCCCTAAAAGCCTTTTCCGAATTATATTGAAGTCGACTTCCAGTCTAACCGGATGCAGCTGAATGCCAGTATTTTACATGGATCGACTGCCTATCTGACCTCCACAACCCAGTTACTGGGTAATACGATACCTCTTGGTAAGACTGGTTTGGTGGACAACCCGTAACGACGGTCAAAGATCCATGAATGACAGCCGGAAATAACGGCTTAACGTGCTTTCCGAGGCACGGAGGGGTCTTGGAATGTAAAGATGGTCACCCATACATGGTTCAACCGCGGCAAGCGTAGCTTAACCTGATCGATCGACCTGTGCGGCTGTTATTACTTAGCCACGAGCCCCTCTTTGTCAATATAAGTATCCGAGCTAGTAACATAGGTATCAAACGTCACCTTGCTGTAAAAGGTAGAGGTTAGAAACTTTACCTACCATGGTAAAGTTTTCCTAAGAACAGTAACATTTAAATAAAATTACGGCTACAAGAAGCGCCTGAACTTCAGTGTTTAGTCTTTCCTACTTATGTAGTTCTCGAAAATGTATATTCTCTTATCTGTGTTATAAAAGAGACTGTGCTGAACTTAGCTAATTTAGAAACGTTTTTTTCAAGTTTGCTCCCGAAACTAATTTAAAACTTTTGGTCTGGATGGAACTGAAAAAATATTTGGGAAAATTTTAGTAACGATAAATTAATTTCAATGAAGATTATGAAAAGGTGGAAAGAACTTTCGTCATTTTGGAAAATCTTTCTGTTTTACATTTACCTAGGTAGGTAAGTATTTACCTATATGTCAGCACTAACTGATGGAGTCCGCTAGGGCCGATGCCTGCCAGGGTTGCGGGTTGTTCGAAAGAGTTACCGTGGCGCTGGCACAGGCATATTAATAGTTTAAAAAAAAATAATTGAGTAGTCTTATAATAAAGATGTATGTAAAACAAAAAAACACTCAAACTAATTTCTACTACGTAGAGCTAAAAAGCTTTTGAACTTTGTTTTTTTTTCTACAAACAATTGAACCTCTACGAAATTCGGCCAAGAAACTGGGCATCCTAAATAGGGTGTAGCGATATTTTAGGCCTGGACGGCTTTTAACCCTTTACAAAGCGCAAGTCCGATCCTGCATGGAGTATTGCAGCCACCTCTGGGATGGCAATGGTGAAACGCAGAGCTCATTGGCGACGTAAAACTGCTGGAAGTCAAGCTTCACAAGCAAGGTTGCCTGCTTATCAGTTTTATACAGATTGTACTTCGGTGAGTGTGCCCAAGAACTCTACGACCTCATTCCGCCGGCCCCCTTCTACCATCGGACATCTAGACGCACTGCAAGTTACCATCCCTACCTAGTTGCTATTCCACCAATTCACACTAAGTGTTACCAAATGTATATTATAATGCGCACAGCAAAATAGTGGAACCTGATCTGCCTGATCTACCTGCGTCTGTGTTTCCGAACGCATACAACCCTAATCTCTTCAAAGTAAGAGTAAACAGGCTTTTTCTGGGTAAGCTCACTCCATCATCGACTTCGTCTCTGTCACCTCCGACCTAGACTAAAGTCAAGAGTAAAACCATCTCGAACAGAAAATAAAAAAAATATCGTGGGTAAGATCGTTTCCTGCTCCTCATTTCTAAGAAACTTCACGGTACATAAGCTAATCTATCAATACCTACAGATTATAAATTAAAGTCGATTTTCGTGTCTGTATGTGTGACCGCGTTGTTCTTCTAAACTACGCAACGGATTCTGATGCTGTTTTCACCATCATTTAGAGAATTCTTATTAATATTCAACTTATATAGACATCTCGATGCTTTGGCAAGTCATAAAAATCTTGTGAAGCAGAGGCAGGTCGCTAGTTTATATATAAAACCAATTTCTTAGTTCGCTGGCGCTCGCGTCTAGTTACGGGCTTCGTTATTTGCTGACTCAGCATCTACTCTTTAACTCTTCCCACTGATTGTTCCATTCGGCATTGTCTGTCAATATACCTCCCCGCTTCTCGCCGCTCTATGGTAGACAGTTAATTACTTTTCATTAGACAATAAGCTTAATGTTTGGTTGATGGCGTTGTGAAATCTTCTTGGAAATTTGTCGTGACTTGGAAGATGGTTGTATACCTATATAAAAACTTAAAAAAAAAACCATCTAACTTCCAAAAAAACACTACAAAGGTAAAAAGTGAAGTTAATTTCGGAAGTCAGTGTCTTTGCATTTGCATTTTAGTTTTTGCTACCGACTTCCGAGATTAAAGTTATTTTTCACTTTGTAGTTTTTTTTTAAGTCGATTTTTCTAAACGTTTTTATTTCTCACTTTTTAGTTGTGATACCTATCCCACACCAATTCTTATACCACTACTTGATATGTAGACAACAGTGACTGGAAGTCTTATAATATCATTACGATACACAAATTGGATTAAACACGTATTATGGAAGCCAACTCAAAAGACGCCCAAGCACAGTTAATAAAATTTATATGGAACGCAAGCTTTCCAAGAAATAATTTTCAAAATCGATCCGCAATTGATGTAAATATGCACCTACGTAAAAATAAAAATAATACCTACATACAGAAAGAAAACATGTTTATTCGGCACATGCCATAAGTGCACACAACAACCAAATAGAAAAAAAAAAAAACTTAACTCTATAGGTACAACAAAAAAGCTTAAATCTAGTACAGACAAAAAAAGTGATAATAATGTGTGTCTCACGGCTGTGCCAAATAGGCCCTGTTCAGCAAACTGCCGAGCAGCTAGTACCCGACGCTGGTTTTCAACTAGACCAGAAGAAGAAGAACATATAACCTCCTTTTTAAAGTCGGTTAAAAACAAACTATGTACTGGGTGGAGACAACAATAGGACCATAGATTAAGCTGCGTATCTACTGACGTTCCCTGCACCCTAATTGCGTAACACACTATCGATCGGAATCTGTATCATTTTGAAGAAAATTGCTAATCCATTGCTTCATATGTTCGTAAACTTTATCTGCTACAACGAAACGCAATGAATGTTGTTGAACTGTCAAAATTAAACCGATTCCGATCGATAGTGTGTAACGCAATTGAGTACGCATACGAAAATGTAATCAAATACGTATATCCAATAGTTTAGTCCCAATAGCTAGTCGCTAATTGGCAAAACCAATAGTCGGTCTACCATAGAGTATGATTGAATAAACCTCATTTTCAATTTTGATGTTAGGATTTATTTGATAGTTTCAAAATTATCCTAGGTATGTATTAGTATTTTCAGTGTTTTCATGTATTGTCGTCTCCACGTTGAGTACTAAAGTTTCGAGAAAAATAATTGTAAGGGGTAGTCTATATTCTTCATACGTTTCAAATAACTTACAAAAAAAGTTTATGAAAATATGAATAACGTGTTATTAATATTACCACCATTCACAAAGTCCTCCCAATTATTAAATTATCCTTAGTAATGTTATAATTGCTTTTGCAATAAAATCGTCTTTGTAATACAAATTATTTACAAATTAACCATAGAAATCGCCTTTCCTAATCAGGTCTCTTTTAATAACCAATCACCGGTCAGCCAGGTCAATAGTACCCCTGCTGATTTGTTATTCACCTCGCTGTACACCACCTTGGAGTCATAGGTTGAAGGTAATCATTAGTGAAAGGGAAACATCATTGTATTACAAAGTCAAATGATCTGTGATTGTAAAGATGTGTTGCAGAAGGCGTATTTGGCGAAGTTGTGAATTGAACTCTGTTTGTTACGTGTATGGCTCATAATTCTGGTCTACAACTAAGTTTTAGAATATTTGAGTTATTCTGCAGCATGAATGAGACCAAAAAATCATCGAGTTTAATTCAAATCCAACGGATAAGATATGTATGATGGAATGTTTTTTGCCGAGCAGTCGCCATGCTTTTCTTCTTAGGTCTTCTGAGGTCAACACATACCTCAAGAAGACCTTTGAAGTATTTAGGTAAGAGTAATTAAAGTTGAAGGTACACATATGCACTTGGGTAGTGATACAATAAATCAGTGACGAAGCTTTAACAAAAGCAAACGGTTTTTTTTACCAAAAACTCACCTTGTGAGTAATGAAATTCATTTTTAAGTACGTAAGTAAACGATTAATTTTCTGTTCTTTATCTACATGGTGTAAGCGATAATGTTAATTTTATATTCGCGCGTAACATCGCTATGGGCGAAATGTTTAATTGCTCTATCCATTTTTGATTTCACCAATACGTAGGGGCGTAAATGTTAGTACCTAATTAACAATGTACATTGTAAACTGTAGTATCAAACTGCATTTGTAGTCTGTTACTGATTAAGGGGGAAGCTCCACGTAGCCCGCGAAATTCAAATTTTCTTGCTTAATTTGCAATTTGTAAGTGAGTATTAGGTTGTATGTTGAATAAAGTATGATTCGCGACCGTAACATACCTAATGTATTTACAAAATTATAATCATTAGAATCAGTAATACAACTCCTTAAGTTAGTATAATCCTAAATGTCAAGATTTCATGCTATAGTCATTCAGTAGGATTGTATGAACTTAGAGAATTGTATTGATAGTTTTGATATTATAATTCTATAAATACAAATTTGTTAAGGTCGCGAATCATATTCAAATTAACATACAACCTGGTATTGACTAGCAAATTGCAAAAAACGTAAGAATATTTGAATTTCGCAAGCTACTTGGAGCTTTTGCCTTAAAGTATACTTTTAGTAGTCTTGATCTGCGACCATCCAATAATCCTAATCCATCTAATAATTCTCTCTCCAATTCAAATGTTTAATAATAGGAATACTCGTGAAAAACATAACGTTTGTCTTACTGTCGCGCAGTTGGGTAAAAAGGTATTCAGTCTTTTTATGTATGCAAGGTGTAACTTAAATAACGCACAACCTCTTAAGGGATCATTGTACTCATTATTATGAACAACTTTTACTATGGCACCAAACCTGAAATCGTGAAAAAAAAAATCTGCTGTCCAGTACATTTTGACGAATTATGCGAACATAAATGTACTGAACAGCTGATTTTTTTTGCGATTTCAGCTTTCGTGCCATAGTAAAAATTGTTTATAATGGTGAGTACAATGACCCCGTAAGAGGTTGTGCGTTATTTAATTTACACCTTGTATACAGCAGGTACCATCATCAATCTTTAGCATTCCTGGTCATAAGCTCCAATTGTACACCACTAGCTTTTGTATGATTTTCCATCTAAACTATTACAACCCAATAAATATTATTAAATGAAACTGCCTCTCATTCCACGTATTAAAAACAAAACAGATGAAGTCGAAAGCAAATACCGTCGATCACCAAAACCTTATCTTATACATCGTGTAGACACACATAACTATCACGACCGCTAAACTCGGGGGTACAGCAGTCGTGTTGCTACGACATTACCTTCTTGTATTTGCATAGTAATCGTTCGACCAGCTTTTAATTATGTCTGGGTAGAAGACAGTTACATGTTGAGAGAAAGTTGAAAAGGTTCACTTGTAACAAACGGTGAACAAGAGCTACGAATAAGTATGTGGATGCTTTGTTACTAACCAGAAGTTAGTATATAATTGTGTAGACAATATTTTAGTACGAGTAATGGCAAGTTGGACTTAATGAGCCTACTGATATTTTCTGGGCAAATTCCGAGTCAGAACGAGCCTTACAACGATTCCAAAATCCTAAAGCCTTGATTTTGGCAAAACTCTTGCAAACTAGATAAGTAAAATCAGTTATTTCATTTCTAAGGCATAAGAAGAAAATGCATGATACTTGCAAACTGTGTATGCTAGATATACTGACATAAATATTGTAGTGGAACTTTTGTTTTTCGACCTGTCTAGTTTGTGAGTTACCTTTCGGACCCGATACAACTGGGCTTCGTTTTTGGTCGTATACGTTGTTTTATTGTTTTCCTAGACATAAAATAAACTTTTAATACGCTGCTGTAATTGGTGGATAATTATTTCGGTTGCGTGTATTTTTTTTTTATTTATTGGTAGCAAGGGTTTGAGGAGTAATTAAGTAGATTTGTTGTCTAGAGTGACGGTAATAATTTTAGAGCGAATAAGTAAATACTTTTTCGTAGCGTGTGCTACGAAATTTCGTAGCTCATGGACCTATCTATGTTAAGCACATCCGAAAAAAAACAGACAAATATTTTGCTCGTTGGATATAACTAACATATTTGATTAGTTAATAAAACCGGCCCAGTGAGTGTCGGACCACGCACAGTGAAAGGTTCCGTAGTTGGGATGAAATTATCCCCAGAACAAACTTAACACTGTAGTTGAAAACATGATCTCCCACACATTATAACTGCAAATGTAAGTGTGTACGCACATTATTGAGAGATTTACCATGTTATTTTAAGACCATAGACTTCTTATAGAACTATTTTCTGCATTTTTTTTTTCAAAATTTTAGGCTCAGTAGCTTCAGAGATAAGGGGGAATGGTGAATTTTCGTCTATTTTCTTAAATAACTTTAAAAAAATATATTTTAAAACTATAAAAAAAAAAATATTTAGGACCCTCACAGTAAGCTCTTTCATTTTATATATCACACGGTACAGTTTACAAAACTTTTTATTTTCTTATCTCCTTATCTTATCTCAAAATTCATTTATTTACGTTACACGTCTGTGTTTGGGTCACAGAAATTCATACGTGAACCAAATCAAAACTTAATCGTGCAAATTGATTGAGGTGAACGATTCGGAGCAATTGGCTGTGACAGACGGACACGAGTGATCCTATAAGAGTTCCGTTTTTTTCCTTTTTAGTGATGGAACCCTTATAATGCTAAAGTTAACTGATTTCAGTCAAACCATAGTTCCATACCTTTGTAACACAAGCAAATGCTAGCATTTGCTGGAAGAGGTAGTGCAACCACTAGAATTTGCAATATCTTTTTATTCAAAAGTAATTCGCGTTCGCTGGAATGCTATGAAGGTGATGTCTAATTTTAGGTAAAAATTAGGACAATCTCATAGACATCTAAAGCAATAAAAACGACAATTCGTTAAAAACACCTACCTAACATTCCACAATTCCCTATCCAAAATCCGAAACAAATAAAAAACATTCAACCTCACAAGAAATAAAAAGCCTTTTCTAATGTCGGCTTTAAAGTGATTAAACCGAAAATTTATCTTCAGTTCCTTCGTGACAATGCCTACTGTAAGTAGGTGACTCTAAGGGTGTATTCATACAACGCTGGGAAATCAGCGCGAACCGTCGCCGATAAGCGTCGGCAAGTTTCGGCGTCGGTCGCGCTGATTTGGCTAAAAGGTATGAAAACTGCTAGTGCCAATCAGCGTTGACAACCAGCACTTGTCGGCGCTGACAAGCGCTTACATATCGGCGCTGGTTACCAGCGTTCTACATGAATACGGCCTAAGGCTTCCATGCCATTTGGCCATTGAAGTACATGGTGGAGGCAATAACAATTAATTAGAACAATGTATGGTCGCCTTATGGGCACTTGGAGCAAGCCGACTCAATGTCAAAAGGTGGTATAATACAAGTTCTCAGAATTTTCCAGTGACGTATGTAAAGTGGTGTGTTTTAATGTTTTGGTTTATTGAATGTTGTTGTTACCCAGTTTTTTTTATTAGGTATGCCGTATGGTTCATTTGTAATGTGTGTTGGACTACGCTAGCACATAACATAATCACACCTGTAATCTTCGCAGGGAAGGGTTAGGCTGAGGTGTATCTATAGTACATACCCCCACATTTCGCCAGTTTTGTTTAAGTTCCATGTAATAGAGGGTGACCCTATTGCCATCAACCGGGCAAAAAATCCAGACTCCGAGCTGCCACTGATTCCTGATTGATAAAATATAATAACTTATCGATTAATCAGTTCTCCGCGTTTGAAGACTATGTCTCCTCAAGGTTCTATTTTTTATCCTTTCACACATCCGGAAAAAAGAGGTTAAATAAACTCAACGAATTTTTCCTTGAAGTACCTAATCCAGTAAAATAGAGATAAAAAAATATATATATACGCGACGAATTGAAACCTCCTCCTTTTTAGGGTTCCGTACCTCAAACGGGAAAAACGAAACAGTTAGAGGATCACGCGTGAGTCTGTCTGTCTGTCCGTCTGTCACAGTCAATTTGCTCCGAATCTAATAGACCGATTAAGTTGAAATTTGGTACACGTATGTATTTCTGTGACCCAAACACGGACGTGTAAGTAAATAAATCAATTTTGAATATTGGGTTCAATTTTGGGGGGCAAATGAGAAAATTTAAAAAACAAGCAAACTGTACCTGCCGTGTGATATATCAAATAAAAGGACTTACTGTGAGGGTTTCAGATATATATTTTTCATAATTTTAAAATAAATCATTTTAAAGTTATTTAAGAAAATAGACGAAAATTGATAATTCCCCCCTCATCTCAGAAAGTACTGAGCCTAGAACTTTGAAAAAAATATAGAAAACAGTTCAGTACCTGTAGATTATAGAAAAACTTGTAAGATGTATATGGTCTTAAAACAACATGGTAAATCTCTCAATATTATGCATACAAACTTACATTTGCAGTTAGAATGTATGGGAGAACATGTTTTTCAACTACAATGTTCTTTGTTCTTGGGATTCATCCCAACTACGGAACCCTTCATTGTGCGTAGTCCGACACGCACTTGGCCGGTTCTTTTTAAGTCGGTTAAAAACTACCATATAATATAAGGTATACAGAGTCGTCAATGAAGCTTTTAAAGCGCTTAATTGTTTTAAAATAATAATAATTAAATTAATAAGTAATAAGTGTATCAGTCACAAACATGACGCGACCTTTTCGACGCTAGGGGCCGATTTACAATGCCTGTGAGCATCACGGTGTGAACAGACGATAACTGGACCGCTGCGGAACGCACTTACCAATATATTATATACGTATAATACTTATATAGATAGATGCTATTATTGTATTACTACGAAAAATCTTATTCCTTTCAGTCATAGACCTATTTTTAACCGACTTCCAAAAGGAGGAGGTTCTCAATTCGTCTGTATTTTTTTTGTGTGTTTGTTACGCGATTACTCAAAGACGGATGGACCGATTTAGAAATTTCTTTTTTTGTTTGATAGGGTATACTTCCGAGGTTTTCTATTAACTTATTAAATTTTATTAACTTTGCTTGGGGAGTTTTTGAGTTAGCTTCAATAATGCGTATATTTCCCACTTATTTTATGTGGATGATGTGATGGTGTTTTAATAACTTCCTATCACGGTTATTTACATGGCTATATCTACAATTATTGTGCAAAGTGAAAAATAAAATTTTTTTAGCAAAAAATAAAACCGACTTCCAAAACAAAACACTACAAAGTGAGAAATAACTTTAATTTCGGAAGTCGGTGGCAAAAAACGAAAATACAAAACCCAAGACACCGACTACCGAAATTAAAGTTATTTCTCACTTTGTAGTGTTTTGTTTTGGAAGTCGGTTTTATTTTTTGCTAAAAAGTTTTTCAGAGTTAAATCAGATGCCACCGTAGAAAGAGTCAATTACTTTCGTAGCAGAGATTGTGGTAGCAGCAGCTCGTGACTAAGTAATAACAGCTGCACGGGTCGATCTATAACGTTAAGCTACGCTTGGCGGGGTTAGTCCGTAGATGGGTGTAGATGGGTGACCATATTTACATACCGAGACTCCTCCGTACCTCGGAAAGCACGTTAAGCCGTTGGCCCCGGCTGTCATTAGTGGATCTTTGACAGTCGTTACGGGTCATCAGAAGCCGGGGTATCGCATTACCAATAACAGGGTTGTGGAGGTCAGATAGGCAGTCGCTCCATGTAAAATACTGGTATTCAGCTGCATCCCGTTAGACCGGAAGCCGACCTCAACATAGTTGGGAAAAAGCTAGGCAGATTTATTGAGATTGTGTTAACATAAACAATTTTGTAGTCCTGCATATTTTAAATATATTTTTTTAGATAATGTTAAGACTATGAAATAATGAGGGGCTAATAAGTAATAACAGCTGCACGGGTCGATCGATCAGGTTTAGCTACGCTTGCCGAGGTTGATCCGTGGATGGGTGACCATCTTTACATACCAAGACCCCTCCGTGCCTCGGAAAGCACGTTAAGCCGTTGGTCCTGGCTGTCATTCGTTACGGATCGTTAGAAGCCCGAAAGTCTGACAACCAGTCTTACCAAGGGGAATCGCATTACCCAATAACTGGGTTGTGGAAGTCAGATAGGCAGTCGCTCCATGTAAAATACTGATATTCAGCTGCATCCGGTTAGACTGGTAGCCAACCCCAATATAGTTGGGAAAAGCCTGGCGGCAGATGATGTTAAGACTATGAAATAGTATATCAAAAATATCTTGATCTCCAGTCCGTAACTGATTCGGTAGAGTTTGAATTAGTGTTTAAAAAAATATTCATAAAAAAATTAAAACCACGCACAAAATTCAAATGGCCGTCCCCCACAAATCACAATCACACGGACAGCCATACATCACCGATACACAGTCCTACATAAGTATGGTTTGTATATAAGTACGGCGCGGGTCGGTCCCGCCTCTCTACGTGAAAAATGCGAATTACTTTTGAAGATGGCCAGCGAGTCAGAAACTCATTGTTGTTCCGATAACGAAATTCAACGATGCGATGCGATGCCAGTTGCCACTCGTGTCGGCGGCTCGTGAAATTATTATAGCTGGAAAAGTGGCTTGTGTACGTAAATATCGGTAGTTATGTACTTTTGTTATATGATAGGAAGGTTTTATTGTTATCTTGGTTTGGTCTGTATTGTTGTACCGTGTACATAAGTTACAGAGTAGGTATATTCTTCAAATTAAATGTCAATTGATATTTTAAATGAATGATATTATAGGTACTTCAATAAAGCATAGATATATTTTAGATAAAATAATAATTATTACGGAAACGGATCTACATTTTTCCATCATAAATATTACGAGTATTTTTTTAGAGGGGAAAATTTTAAATTGAAATAAAACTCAGGAAAATGTTTGTAATATCCATGGCTTTATTTGATAGCTAGATAATTGTATGGCATGTCATGTATGTCAATCATGTTTGAACATGATTCCGGGCATGGCCACATGCCACATGCCACGGCTGACACCAACGCCTAGTTAACTGAAAACTTAACTTTCTTATTGGCTTAATTTACTAAAGGAAACATTTGACAAACGACTAATTTCACGAAATCTGACCACCTCGTTCGTGCGATTTGAAGCCGTTACGATATATAATAGGTTGGGGAAAAAGTTTCTTCGCATTTTTTAAGAAAATTCAAAACATTTTTTAATATAGTTTATTTACATTTAACTAAAGTATGTAGGTACCATTTTGTTCGATAACTTTTTGCCATCTTGTAGGTAGGGACATGATCCCATTGCTATAGGAATTTTGGGACTTCTGGTCAAAATACCGCGACAAGTGGTTTTGGCAGTCCTCTCGTGATGTTAACCTGACACTGCCTAAAGAATTCTGAAGAGACCGAAACAGGTGGCAATCTGAAGGTGCAAGGTCAGGACTATACGGCGGATGCATTAACACCTCCCAGCCAAACTCTCTTAATTTTTGCTGAGTGGCTAAAGATGTGTGAGGTCTAGCGTTATCATGATGAAAAACCACACCCCTTCTGTTGATTAATTCCGGCCGCTTCCTCTCAACTTCTTGCTTTAATCTCATCAGTTGTTCGCAGTAGAGTTCAGAATCGATGGTCCTGCCTGGTGGTAACAGCTCATAATGAATAATGCCCTTCCAATCCCACCACACACACAGCATCACATTGTTGCGAGTTAACCCGGGTTTCGCCACAGTCTGTGAAGCCTGACCGGCCTTTGACCACGACCTTTTTCGCACGTTCTTGTCATACGTGATCCACTTTTCATCATCAGTTATCAGCTTCTTCAAAAATGGTTCGGTTTCATTACGTCGTAATAAAGAATCACAAATGAGTACACGATTCATTAGGTTTCTTTCAGTGAGCTCGTGAGGTACCCAAATGTCGAGCTTTTTTGTGTACCCAGTTTTTTTCAAATGCGCCAAATCTGTTTTGTGGTCAATTTCCAGTTCTTCAGCTACGTCGTAACTACTGATATGCCGATCTTGCTCCACTTTTTCAAAAATTTTATCCGTAATAGGGCGACCAGAGCGACGTGCATCTTTGACATCAAAATTTCCGGATTGAAAACGCTTAAACCAAATTTGTGCTACTCTCACAGACACTACACTAGGTCCATAAACATCGCAAATTTTTTTCGCGGCTTGCGTTGCATTTTTACCTTTTTTGTAGTAAAATTTTAAAATGTATCGAATTTCTTCATTAGATTCACTCATCTTGACGGTACGAAAAACAAATGAAAATCACACATTTTCCTAATTTGAATTTGGAATTACCTATGTCCTTTAAAATTTAAACTTTCAATGATACCAAAACCAGCCAGATACAAATAGTATAGCCAAAGAGATTTTATTACAAGTTCATACATACTATAATGCGAAAAGACTTTTTCCCCAACCTAATATGTAAGTATTTTTCGCCTTGCATCATGTCTACTCCGATAAACCAGTCACAATTGAGCACTTGGATGCCAACATTCGATACATTATTGCCGAAATACAGCCTGAGTTACTGCGAAGAGTGTGTAAAAATTTGACCTCCAGATCACGCCATGTACGCGTCAGCCGCGGCGGCCACATGACCGAAGTCATATTCAAACATTAATTCCATAAAATTATCTATCAAATAAAACTAATTTCATGGATATTAAAAACATTTTTCTGTGTTTTATTTCAATTTAAAGTTCTCCTCTCTAAAATAAACAGCCTTTATGATGCCATCCATATGTCAGCTGTAATTAATTTCTTTAGTTCTTAATACAAATTAGCGTTTATCTCATAATCTTATGTCATTATCTTATAATTTCCTAGAAGAGGTTGCATGTTAAAGCCATGCAGGTGAAGAAACACTTCAGTACCTACTGCATCAAAATTGCATTTTACTAGCTTTTTATCTGAGACACCAAAGGTAAAATAATTTCACTTTGAGGTAGTGTTCTTCTATAATGTTTTTTTTATTTTATATTTATTTAACGACGTTATTGAGAATTGACAAAATTTGACGATTATAAAACAAATAGGCTATAATTAAAACGAACGTGACATCACTAAAATTACTTCTGAATCGAGTTTTTATAAAATATATTTAATAGAACAGAACTGAATCAATAAGAAAATACATTTATCGCAAATTGAACTTATCCCGAAACAAAACGTATTTTCAATATTTTATCAAATCCAGCATAGATTGGGTGCGTGTGCTCTAAACAGAATTGCAGAAATTCAGAAATTCGGATGAACGGTATCGGGCAGCGGACACGAGCCCGCCAACTGGGACCTCGAATACACTACGAAATTCTACGCAGTATACGCAAAACTTTCAGATGAACTTGAAATAGCTAGAATAGCTTGTAATTAAAGTGTTAATTTTAGCAATAGTGAGATGTTAGGACTTGTAGCCAAGCCCAACATACTTATTCGGGAAAAGGCTAGACAGATAAAGAAAAATAGAAAAATATGTTTATTTGTCACAGAAACACGTGCATACAAAAATATAATTAACTCGAGTTTTACAGGAAGAAAAATAAAACACAAATCACGAGCACAAAACAAAAGTCGGCAGCTGCTGACACGCCATGACTGTGACAAGAAGGCTTCCACTCAGCATGATGCTGTGCTATGGGGGGCCCACAGCACAGCGCTGTTTTTCAGTGGTCACCCGAAAAAGACATAATGATGATAATGATTTTTGATACAAATGTGATGTGTTATTTTAAAATTGCTACAATTCGAAGGGTTCTATATATAAATAATAAAATCACATATGACATCACTTCTTGATTCCCCGAAGGTTTGGGCAGAGGTGTATCTATAATACATCCGTACGTACAACAGTCTGCAAAGACACCAGAACAGTCCCAAACTCGACGTTATTTGCATGCTGAGTATCTGGCATTCCAACGAGCTGCTGAGACTCCAATATAGTACTAAGATTGGCGCCAATAGCATGCTGAGTATCTAGCGTTTCAACGGTCTTCAGAGAAACTCGAATAGTTCCAAGATCGGCGTCAACAACACGCTGAGTATCTGTAAATAGGAGCGGGCCTATTGCCATCAACCGGGCACAAAAAAAATAAAATTATAATAAAAATCCAGCACTTTAAATAGTCCAGTTCATTATAACATGGTAGATTCCTACTACAAGTATACAATTTTGAAAGTACAATAATAACATTTAATTTTTCTATAGACTAAATTATTTGAAGGGTCCTATATAATAGGTATTATCTACCTAAGTTAAAAAGATAATAACTAGATACAAATAAATTATTGTTTTAGTTTCCATTATTCTGTTTTAAAATAAGCCGCTTTGCGCAAAACAAACCAACATACCTAATGAATAAAAATCCAAAGCACTTTTCTATGTAATCACTTTTTCGGCTAATTACTCTGAAAATTTCCCATATACTGCGTTATCAGTCGGTTCTATACCACGTGCCCCGGCCGATCGTTAATTGACTTTCGGCTCCAAGTGTTTCGGCCAGTCATCGCTCTAGTTTTGTATTTTTGGCGCCTATTCCATTCCTAACAGCCCTCTATATTTTTTTACATGGCAGATCAATTATGATTTCGAATTGGTTTGATGAATCTGAATAAAATCCCATTGCTGTTGTTTAATTGCCTTGTTGGTTGTTTGAAAAATGGTTTAATCAATATAAACGTTTTGTATAGGCTACAAATAGAGGTGGGCTCTGCCTCACAAACAATAGTGGTCGTTTTTGCTCCTTTGTGCTCCAGAATTAACTTGTACGTATTAGATTTTTAGAGCAAAAATTAAATATTATAGAAATGAATTAAGGTTTTATGGAGGTTTCAAGTGAAACGAATGACATGGGTTACTTTTATTTTGAATTCTACTTGCTCTCTAGAAAAAAAACTAAATTAAGCATTTGTTTACCTCAAATGGTTTATGGTAGAGATGTTTATCGCCACGCACTTTCTTTAATGCCCGTCAAAGTAACGACTTACAAGTTCAGTGCCGAAGGTTACGATGTTTTAAAATGTAAGTATCGAAAATAAAACATTTTTTTATATTCTCACGCGAAACTTTCGAACATATCGAGAGTCGTATAAAAATATTTTAACATAATGAAGTACTATTGCGCATTTTAATTGGACATGCGCTTTGAACATGCGTGTACGCACCAGCCGAACGGACGCGGCGCAGCCGTAAAAAAAATTCAATTTCAATGCAAATAACTACGAAAATTACTTTAAAATGAGCATTTTCGCTTTCGAATTCGCGATTCCATCAGTTAATTGTCGCGTATCTCTGTATCGGTGTTTGTAAACACGTAACGGTGCATCCCTACGTACGGGCTCGTTGATATTACTTGCGATAAATTAAAACAAACTTCCTTCTTAGAACTAACAAGCTTCAAAGTGTGAGGGGAAGAACTAACTGTAACCTGGGAATATCGAATGTTTCAGTAGAATCTATTAGAGTTCCAAAGTCCGATTAAGCAAAAATATAACACGCGAAAATGACGGAGCAACTTCTTCGTCCGCAAATAAAGAACAAGCACAAACCTTCACTTTTCTTGATAGCGTCCAAGATATACTTTGGGAAAGTGTGGGATTGACTTAATTGAAATTAAACTGCACTCTAATTAATCAATCACAATCTGAATGATTTTGAAGTGTATTGCTAATCTATTGCTTCATATGTTCGAAAAATTTGTCAACAACTTAAATAACGCAATGAATGTTGCTGGACTGTCAAAATGTAACCGGTTCCTACTGTACGTGTGTTACACAATTGCCCCTCTGATCTCTGTAAGCATAGAATTAATAGGTATATATAGGTAATTAGCTATAAGATACATTTCAACGGGGGATTGTGGCAATATTAGGATCTTTCAGTTGTTGTTTTTGTTGTTGGCTTTGGAAGTCTATGTTCAAGCAGTAGACGAATAACTTCGATTAGGCTAAAATTTTAATTCTTCAGCACAATGTATCTAAAACCAAATAGGTATTATACGATGAAGGTAACTCCAAAAACCTATACCTACTCAAAGAACATCAAAACTTAAAGGCCTATGACGTCACCTTTAAAGTCTCTCATTTAAACTATACAAATTGACAATCAAGATTTAGAAGTTTCGTTGTCTAATTAGTCAAAGGTTAGGCTTTGTTACCCCATAGATGGTGTGATAGATACCCTGGCGAGGCGATAGATCTGGGCAAAGAAAGTTAAGGAAAACCTAGTTGTAAATCTAGGAAAGATATTAATGTTCAGTCTATAAAAAGGGATGAAAGACGTTGAAGATATTTTAAGAGTAAATCGTATCTTAGTATCGGTATCTTTTACTTTTAATGGTAGACAGAGATTATTTGAGGATACGTGTATTGCATGCCTCACAACGCTCCAGCGTGTGAGAGTGCTCTACTTCTCTTGTCAACGTTTTCCAACATAAAATCGTTTCTATACTCTCAATTATACATGGAATTCATATTAACAGGGAAGTTTTAAAAACTAGAGACTTTATTCCACTGCTAGGCAAAGGGCTTTCCATCTCTCTCGGTGTTTTGCCTCCATTTTTTATAATTTTAGTTTAATAAAAACATAATAACAATAAGACGTCTTTTCTTAACCCTGACTCTCCTAACTAGTATTTTGACTACATAATGAATAATTTCTACGACATGTAGCATGCCGTTAGAAAGGGTATCAGCTAAAGAACTTTTTGAAATAAAGCTAAGTTCAAAATGGCTTTTAGTTTTTTTTTTTTATAATGAATTTAGATGTTGTAAAATTTCATACATTAAATAAAAAATTAAACTTTGGAAGCTTGTAAGGAATTTTCTTGACAGCAGTTGTATCAAAAAAAGATGTATTTAGATTCAAAATACTTTGGAAAATACAAGAAAATTTATTTTGTGCCTACAAAAAAGTTATATCGAATTAAAGAAAACATTTTGGGTATATTTTTCATTAAAAAAAAATCATGTAACCAACCGTGGCATTTGGGACAAAGGGTGTATGGGTAGAACCTAGCTAATGACCTCTCAAATACCTGGAAAAATTGTGTCGATCCATGCGCCAAACAACCTGTATTGAGGTATATATAACAAAAAAATTAATTAAAAAATTACTTGTACTTTGTGCTTTCCATTGGGAAGTGTGTTTGTTTGTCGTCACGATTCACATCGTCACCACAATGGATTGATCTAAATCTTCTTCTGTGGCATAGGAGTTTAGTAGGTAGAGAATGAGACTCAAGTGTCACTTAAAACAGAGTTTAATTTTATATTAAGCCACAAGTTACAGAAGAGGGTCGTAGATTCTGGTTGCAAGGTTCTTTACTGTGATGTTATAAGAAGTGGAAGGGTACTGCCCTGGGTGGACCGTCTGGCTGGCGCTGCGGTGGCTCGACGTGTTCGACCTTAGTCGCCGATTAGAGGGCCGCGACTGGTGCGTAGTTGCCGGGTAGAGAGACGGTTAGAGGTTAGACTGGTGCGTAGGGTGCCAGGTAGAGGGCCGCTTCTGGCGCGTAGGCTGACGTGGAGGTTATGGGCCGGTAGTCTAGCCAAAGGTGGTCTAGCCGGAGCGGTGACTGAATCCGAAGCGGTGATTGTATCCGGAGCTGTGAACCCTGGAAACACGCAAGGGTGCGTCCGTGAGCTCAGAGGAAGATCCGGTAAGCCTCTGTGATGTGCGTAGTTTCCTAACCAGACGAGTCCGTAGCCCCAAGACAAGGAAATGGGTCATTGGAGAGGAAAATCAACATCACAGTGGTTTACAGAATCATTATTTAGAATGAACACAAGATAAAACACAGTTACAGTAATATACAGATTCTCCTAAGGACACTATGAGTACTTACCCAATTTCGGGGAGCTATAGGTACAGGCTTCAGTGTTTATGGCGGAAAAGGGCGTGAGTCGCCGCTTAGTCTTATTATAGCCTCTGAGTTTCTAGCAAGTACTATAGGGAGGTGAAAGTAGTAATGTCATAGATTAAATATAAAAATATTACACAGATAATTAATATCTAGCTTTAGAATTCGTTATGCTACACTTCTATAAGTTTTCTTTCATCCTTGAGATTTGATTTCGTTGTTAATCTCATCGTTCTAAATACATTAACAATAATCAATGAATTTTCTTAGATTTTTTTTTCGTAAAATTTACCGTCAATTTCTATCTGTGAGGCGCGCACTTTTGGATTTTTCAAATATTTCAAGCTGTTAATTGTCATGTGTTTTTGGCAGTTTCTCTTGTATGAAAAAACCGTGAAGGAAACATAGGAATTGAAACAATGTCGTGACCTTTACTTGTCTTGTCGATAGATAATATTATGCCCTCATGAACATAAATACTGAAGTACCAATCTGCTGCAGTGAAATTATACCCTTTCATACTTACGATACAAAGCCAATAAAATTATTGATTGAAGATTGGAATATTATGGACCTACATAATGTGTGGAAAGCAACTTAATTTCTCCTGGTAAAATAGTATAGTGCGTATATTTCAAAAATAAAATAGATAGGTAAGTACCTAAACGAACACTTTACACATTCTCGTATCAATAAATACCAAGAGCGTGTCTACACATTCATTATAACACAATTACGGAGCATTAGTTATTAATATCGTAATTATTGCATTACATGCACGAGTGTATGTGTGTATTGTTAATGTATGTATTGTATGTATGTTGCGTGTGAATTGTGCGGGCATAGCAGTTGAGTTGGAACGTCGCTTGGCGTCGCGCAGGGGCGCAAGGCAGACGATGCAATCGCTCAACTCGTACCGACAGCATTGTAGGGTTAGGAAATATTTGAAAGAATGAATAACCAGTTCATTTTACATAGAAATAACAGAATAAATTAGTGAAATGAATGGACAGAAAAAATGTGCTGACGTAAATATTAGAATTACCTACATTATATTACAACAAAACGTTGCCAGGTGGACTTCAGAACATTTGGGTTGTGACCAAGTAATTACAGCCGCACGGGTCGATCGACGAGGTTAAGCTACGCTTGCCGCGGTTGGTGCGTAGATGGGTGACCATTTTTAAATACCAAGACCCCTCCGTGCCTCGGAAAGCACGTTAAGTCGTTGGTCCCGTCTGTCATTCATGGATCTTTGACAGTCGTTATGGGTCGTCAGAAGCGCGGAAGTCTGACAACCAGTCTTTCTAAGGGGTAGGTATATTACCCAGTAACTGGGTTGTGGAGGTCAGATAGACAGTTGCTCCATGTAAAATATAAGTAGCTTGGTTTCATATAGCATACTTATGCAGGGCAAAGGAATCGTCTTTTACAAGTATTTAATTGTTTTTTAAAGCAATCAATTCCACAGAATTTCCGTACATTAAATTGCTCGCCATACTTTGCTATCCCTACTCGCGCAAAAAGCTTGGCAAGTTCCGATGCTATCAACAGCACACGTAACTTCGTATGATTAATTAAAAACAATAATAATTTTAATCAGTCAGCGATGACCACTCCACTTTGCTCTATATCTCTTAATAGAGCCTATTCAGGTGTGAAAAATGCACTGCCAACATGTATTTACTACCCACTCAACTGGATTTCCACCTTAAAATTGAGACGGTAAGATACAAAATCAATTGGGACGAACTTTGGGAGTGGAATGTGCAATTTTGTAAATAGATAATTAGCGGCTACGTCATAGGTAGACAAGCAGGTGTCGGCACCTTCCATTCTTGAAGGATATTATCACTGTAGGTACAATATAATTGCATATCCGATTGTCATTTTAAGATTAATTGATAATTTAACGAGCATCGTTTATGACATCATCATCTGCGTGTTATTTGCACTCGAGTGTATCGAATATGAGTTAATTTATTGGGTTATCGCCGGTAATTCTTTTTATATTGACTTGTTTGTGGTTCATTAGGCCGTGATGTCAATAAATAATACGTAATCAACATTGGATTATTTATCTCGTAAATAGTTTTTCCACAATTGCTTTGTGCTGCCAAATACCAAATGATGCCAGATGTGTTTGATACAGGTACAGGAACTGACTGACGCAAAATGTGGGTACTATCTCTAGAAAGTATAGGGGCCAGAAGAAATAAATTCTTGACAGATTATTATTTTAATTGAAGGCACGGCTGGTTTCATCTTCGTCACATTAACTGAAAAATACTTTTATAACTTTGCTTTTCCATTGCCAGCAAATTCTTTCGGCAACAGTCCGTCTTATATTCTACTAGTTTCTGCCTGCGACTTCGTTCGTCGACTGCGACGCGTAGAAGTTGATAAAATACAGCCCACGTTACTCGCTAATAATGAAGCTTCCTATACCTAGGTGAAAGTTTTAAATCGGTTAAGTATTTTTTGAGTTTATCCATTACAAACAAACAAAGCCCAAAACTCTTCTCTTTAACCGACTTCAATTTTTCTTTTCTTATATTCTATTTCGTCTATAGGAGGAGCTCGTGGCTAAGTAATAACAGCCGCACGGGTCAATCCATCAGGTTAAGCTACGCTTGCCAGGGTTAGTCTGTGGATGGGTGACCATCTTTTCATACCGAGCCACCTCCGTGCCTCGGAAAGCACGTTAAGCCGTTGGTCCTGGCTGTTATTCGTGGATCTTTGACAGTCGTCACGGGTCGTCAGAAGCCCGAAAGTCTGACAACCAGTCTTACCAAGGGGTATCGTATTACCAAGTAACTGAGTTGTGGAGATCAGATAGGCAGTCGCTCCATGTAAAATACTGGTATTCATCTGCATCCGGTTAGACTCGAAGCCAACCCCAACATAGTTGGGAAAAGGCTAGGCAGATTGATTGATTCTATTTGGTCTATGCTCTACTTTCTTCCATTTTCACTTTTACTTTTCTAAAGTGTTCAAAAATAAATTAACAAATTGAACAGTTCTGACCAATGTCATTTCAAAACCCATGTCATTAAAGTAGGAACACAGATAGGAAATGATCGATCAGCAGTAGATTAGCTGGTATATTGAACACCGGTTGTTTCCACCGCAGTGACGACTTGATGACGGCTCGCGTGATCAACATGATCAGAACTATCAACACAAGCCCTAACCGCAATTGTTAAGATCAGACCTGTTGGTGAGTCAATTATTTTGAATTTATTAAAAAAATGTTTCGTTTTTTGTGGTATGTTGTGTAATATTGCTGATAGGCGGTGGTAGGTTTGTGTGAAATTGGTAGAAAAGTAAATTAAATAAAGATTCCTAAAGGGATTGAAGAAGACTATGAAGGTGTTAATCAAGTAGTTTTTACAATAATTATGTTTTTTAAGAAGCTGCTGTCAGAATGCTGGGATGAAGCAGATGATAAATCAGGGACTTTTACGTGATTTAACTATTGAGTTGTGTCCCAATAACTACCTCTATCTTGCATACCTACTTTGACTGCATGTTTTGAGGCACAGAGCCCCAAAACATGCAGTCAAACTGAACTTTGCGCTGCCACCGACGAAGCCGTGGAAGTAGCGAAGTTTTGGGCCAAAATCAATACCTTTTTTTTTTTTTTTTTTATTTGTGATGGGTTTGCTCTTGACTCTAGTCTAGGTCAGAGGTGACAGAGACAAAGTCGACGATGGAGTGAGCTTACCCAGAAGAAGCCTGTTCACTCTCACTTTGAAGAGATTAGGGTTGTATACGTTCGGAAACACCGACGCAGGTAGTGAGTTCCACTCTTTTGCTGTGCGCATTATAAAAGACATTTGGAAGCGCTTAGTGCGAATTGGTGGAATAGCAACCAGGTAGGGATGGTAACTGGCAGTGCGTCTAGATGTCCGGTGGTAGAAGGGGGCCGGTGGAATGAGGTCGTGGAGTTCTCGGGCACACTCTCCGAAGTACAATCTGTAGAAGACCGACAAGCAGGCAACCTTGCGGCGATGAGCCAAGCAATGAAGCCTTCATAATTCCTCTGCCCTTATTCCAATCTATTTGGGTTTGGCGCAACATCATGTTCCCTTTTCCATACTTCTGTATTAGTCATCATCTCGGTAGTCACTCCCTTTCTAGCCATGTCATCTTTCACACAGTCCGAAAGAAAGAGGACAAAAGGGAAAAAAAGGGAAAAAAAAAGAAGTTAAGAAAAAAAAAAAAAGTTGTTATAGGTTACCGGCGGCGAAGATTGTTGTGTGGTTGTGCAAGCCCCCATTGGGGGAGAATTGCTTCAGGGACACACATGGTTCAATTTGTAAGGGATCAAGAAGCGCCTGCGGACCATAAAATAAGATTGCCAAGGGTGCTAGGCCCGCAGCCTCCCCACGTTTCGGCCCTTATAACGAACGTTGGAAGGGCCATGGCAAGGTTGGAGGGAGTCCATCCATCGTCCCCCGTTGGGGGAGAATTGCTTCAGGGACACACATGGTTCAATTTGTAAGGGATCAAGAAGCGCCTGCGGACCATAAAATAAGATTGCTAGGGCCGCAGCCGCCCCACGTTTCGGCCCGTATAACGAACGTTGGAAGGGCGATGGGAAGGTTCGAGAGAGTCCATCCATCGTTTATTGGTCTTACCCTACTCTTATAACCATCGACATTCATACTGAAAAATTCCCTACTACATTTTCCTCATTCAACAAGACTTGAAATACTGTCGTGCCAGCGACACAAAGAAGACACACTATCCAACGGACAACTTTCAACTACATTCCCTTGACTGACAGGGCGAGTCAAAAAACGAACGAAACAAACGCATAGCTACTAACCAGGCAGAACCATGCAAAATACCTTTCAACCCAACAATACGTCACCCAACAAATCAAAGAACACAAAACAGCTCGACCCAACAGTACGTCACTCAAAAAATCCAGGAACACAAAATACCTTTTGACCCAACAGTACGTCAACCAACAAATCCAGGAACACAAAATACCTTTCGATCCAACAATACGTCACCCAACAAATCCAGGAAGCACAAAATAACTTTCGACTCAACAATACGTCACCCAACAAATCCAGGAACACAAAATACCTCTTGACCCAACAGTACGTCAACCAACAAATCCAGGAACACAAAATACCTTTCGACTCAACAATACGTCACCCAACAAATCCAGGAACACAAAATACCTTTTGACCCAACAGTACGTCAACCAACAAATCCAGGAACACAAAATAACTTTCGACTCAACAATACGTCACCCAAAAAATCCAGGAACACAAAATACCTTTTGACCCAACAGTACGTCAACCAACAAATCCAGGAACACAAAATACCTTTCGACTCAACAATACGTCACCCAATAAATCCAGAAACACAGAATACCTTTTGACCCAACAGTACGTCAACCAACAAATCCAGGAACACAAAATACCTTTCGATCCAACAATACGTCACCCAACAAATCCAGGAAGCACAACATAACTTTCGACTCAACAATACGTCACCCAACAAATCCAGGAACACAAAATACTTTTCGACCCAACAGTACGTCACCCAACAAATCTAGGAACACAGAATACCTTTCGACCAAACAGTACGTCACCCAACAAATCCAAGAACACAAAATACCTATCGACCCAATAGTACATCACCCAACAAATCCAGGAAGCACAAAATCACAATGCTAATTCTATCAAGGAATGCAATTAGATATATGCGTGTATCCAACCCAACATTACAACAAGCGATCGCATAATTCATCCAGCACCGCGTCGTTAATAAATTACCCAACTATTTCGATAACAAGGCAAATTTAAATTAATGCCGAGTATGCATTTTATACGTGTAAAGGCGGGCTTCGACTAAAAACAAGGCAAGACCAACAATCTCACGTGATCTTGGTTTCGTTTGGTCTTCCTTAGACATCCACTTTTTACCGCTGATTGGATTGTGCAAGTTTTATTCTGTATTGATCGCGTTTGTGTAATGTGTGTGATAGTGGGAGAGAACGGGAGGAATTTAGTTGACTTTTTCTTTCATTCATTTCTACTATTATTATTTTTTATGTTTGAATTGCCGAAGCATGTTTAACGGGCTTTGCACAAACACAAAGCGGCTTTAAATCTCACGAGATCTTGGCCAGAGTTTCTTCTGGTTTTCTTAGATATCTGTGTAGTGCCGCCATTTTTTCTGCAGATGGGATAGTAAGTCACAAGTTGTATCTACGTGTAAAGTCTGGAATGTGGCAATAAATAATGTGGTTTCTACGGAATACTTGATAACTTTGTAAACAGAAAGTAGATTTGGGTGAGTGCTCTATAAGTATAGTATGGAAAAAAATATTTCATTCCCATTTTAAATTGACACTACTGCTAAAGGTTCGTTCGTAGGTTTATGGTTTTCAAGTAGAGTATAAAAAGCTTGATCTATGCAACATTGTAAATCGTGTAAATAGCTCTGAGCTTTTCGCTTCAGTACCCACAAATTAATCAATTTCTACAATTCAAATAAGAATTCTAACCAGAGATAAAACCACTAACATAAATATACAATATTTTGATAGAAATTGATGCATCGTTTTCCAAAGAGAAATTAATTGAACCCTATCTATGTAGGTGCCTATAATTTATTCCTACAATGACAAATATAGGCCCAGTTCAGTTCGCAGCTAATATTTTTAATGTAGTCGCTTCATTATCGATATGATGGCGATCTGTGTGACGAAACACGAAGCAAATATGATGCATTGGCACGATCAACGATAACAGTCGAACCGTTTAAAGTACAAACGGTAGTAGGCACTGAAACCGATAATCAAGCGAATATCAACCTTATTGCATTTAAAATAAGGAGGTAAAGAGTGCCAAGGGAGGTGCGTAAACTGAATGAGTAAAATGGTTGTTGTTTCGCTATCGCAATTAGTATTGTAGAAAAATCAATGAGGCCTCATTTTGTAGATTACTCGGCTGCGCGAAATGAATGATCGGACCTTTATGTTGATGTACGACTATATTTCAAAAGTTTTTACAAAATTTATCGTATTTTCCAAGTTTGTAAAATTTATCTAACAATCCGGTTAAATGTTACTTGCAATCATGTAGGTAGCTTTATGAAGCAATATATCATAAAGTATTGATTGGATATTGTTTATTGGACATAGTTCCTCTTCTAAATATGGATTAACAATAACATAACTCACAAATCGGAGACATAATAGACACAAATACAATAACATTAAGATCTTAATCTGATTTCATCACAGCCATTTTCAAAGCGACCACATTGTATAAACATCCACAAAACAGATTTGTCACACGACCTCCCAGTTAGAATTTAAATGCGTAATTAAAAACAGAATGAGTTAGGCCTAGACAGACTGATGAAATATTCTAATCAGTCACTAGTCATTGTAAAAAGTGTGGTGGTTTGCCGTGCGATGGGCGATAAGGCCGTGTCACACGGGCGCGGGGCACAAACGAGCGATTGTGCGCCCGCACACGGCGCCTCCGCGCTTTGCATAACAAAGGGCGCAATTTGGAGGAAAAATGGCCACGATCTCGGGACATCTCGGACGTATTCGGGTTAGTTCGGAGGGTGTGCTCGTATCTATGGGTTAGAGTAAGAGTTATTTAGGAGTTCTCACGATATTTGTAAGTCGAAATGAAGAGCTTTCATGATAATGTCAGAACGAGAAGTGATGAAAAATTTCTGCCTTTTGTCGTGGCTGACCTTGACTCATGATATCTAGGTCCTTACAGAGACTTCAGAAGCGTGCGTGTGTGTGTGTGTACGTGCGTGTGTGTGTGTGTGTGTGTGTGTGTGTGTGTGTGTGTGTGTGTGGGTGTGGGTGTGTCTGTGTGTGAGTGTGTGTATGCCTACATTTATTTTATATGCAATATTTCATAAATATACACATATGTATACAATAGTATACATTAAGTACATGTGCATAGAAAATTACATATAAATATTATATTATAGGTAGAAAACAGGAACTTTCAAAATAATGTTGACCCATGTTTTACTTATACAGCCTCAAATTAAATTTTGAAGTGTTTCCACATCGTGACACCCAGGTCAGATTTCAGATCCTATTTTCGGTATAATTCCAAGCACGTTTGAACTGATATAGATTAAATATGACGATAATAATCTAGATATTTATTATTCGTCTCTTGTGCTGCACGACTTGCATTTCACCTAATGAATATTTTACAGAGTTTCTGTATAAATATGAAACACGACTTTTGTATTATCTATGGTTGAGATGGATAAGTCCTTGTTACAAACATGGTGAAAGATCTAGAGGTACGTTATGGCGCAATAACACTTGGTCGTTAGCCCGCATTCGGGTAACCGAATGACTTTACCCGAATTCGAGCCATTCGTCAATAGCGTAAACGTTAATTAGAATTGGAGAGTGTCGCTTCATCGGTTGATGGTAAATATCCAATTACAGAAATTAAAAGGTTAGGAAGAATGGATGTAATCAAACTCTTTCAAATTCTCCCTAGCTGCTATTTGCCTAATTGCAAGGTACTGTAAAGGTGTCATGCAATCATCATCTGCCTAGCCTTTTCCCAACTATGTTGGGGTCGGCTTCCAGTCTAATCGGATGCAGATGAATACCAGTATTTTACATGGAGCGACTAGGCAGTCGCTCCATGTAAAATACTGGTATTTAGCTAAGCAGATAGGCATCTGACCTCCACAACCCAGTTACTGGGTAATACGATACCCCTTGGTAAGACTGGTTGTCAGACTTTCGGGCTTCTGACGACCCGTAACGACTGTCAAAGATCCACGAATGACAGCCAGGACCAACGGCTTAGCGTGCTTTCCGATGTACGGAGGAGTCTCGGTATGTATAGTTGGTCACCCATCCACGGACCAACCCCGGGAAGCGTAGCTTAACCTGATGGATCGACCCGTGCGGCTGTTATTACTTAGACACGAGCTCCTCTTGGTGTCAAAGGTGTCATGCAATGGGCAACCTTACCTATATTTTACTGGCTGACATTCTATCACTCAAGCAAATATGGAACTACTTTTTGATATAAAAACGTAGTTCCGGTTAGGTTTGTTGTCAGTCTGAACCACTGACTTAAACCTATGGACTTGTCCTAACTATAAAATTAGCGTGCATACCTACAAAAATCGGGCACTCAACATGGCCGCCTTTCGTAGATTTCTAACTGCGAGTGCAAGAGAGAGAGCAAGCAACCGTTTGACAGCACATCTACCAATCATCTGCCACAAGACTCAGCACTCAACATGGCGACCGGTCACGCATAGACATGATTTTGACGTCACACAAGTGTTGCCAAATTTTCCATTTACATAAATGTCTCTCTTTTCATACGCAGCTCTTGATTAGTTAAAAAGAAACAAAACGCTTTTTGACATGACAGATATTATTGTATAACTATTCCTCATTAAGTAGAATATGCCATCTCCATGTTTTTCTATCTCAATGGTTTGAACTAGACGGTAAGATAGGATCGTTTTAAGAAGTGCGCGTTTGTCCGAAGATTGTATTGATTCAATATAAAATATAATTTCTTTATTGCGTTTCCTGCTATAATTTATAAGTTCAGCTATTTCGCCTGTGGAGTTCGAACTACTTAATTTTAAGCAAATCAGGCCCTGATTTCAGACAGCTTACATAGGTTTCTCAACCGTAGATTATACATAACTGCACAGCCTACAAAGCAACACTTCGGACAAGGCAACTAAGTAATACTCATATGTAGATCGATCTATGACGTTAGCCACGTTTGACAATGTCATGTCATTGCATGGACGAATGATCATTCATTACTGTTACCGATCGAGCCCTTCGTGATTTGGAGCTAGCTCTCAATCTGTGTCAAACGAGTGAGATTGAGAGAGCTATCATACCTATGGATACCTTCAAATAATAGACAAATAATATTTTACAGAGAATATTTTACAGTTACAGGCTGACTACTTATATAAATAAGTGATAGATTCGGCAGTGATTGCCGTTCCCAACATTCTTAAACCGAGTCTTTCTTTTAGTCCCTTCAGCTTAATTTGGACATCTTTCAGCAGCAAGATCATACGAAGACCAGAAAAGTGCAGACAGAACTAGTTATTCCATTACCTACCTTTGGATTTAAGAAAGATCATGTCTTTTTAGAGTCTCTTCTTCTTGTTAAAGAAAAATTAAGGCATGTAGGTCGGTACTTAGTGAGTTTTCCAGAAATTTTATTTTTCTCTTTATTTGTTGAGAAAAATGTACCTACAATTGGATTGGTCATTTCAAAAGTAACTAAGTAAGTACACGCTAGTACAAGTTGTAGGTATACGATCTTAAAGATGGTTTTGTAATGGAAGTCGGTATATCCACTTATGTGAAGGAAAATGTGGAAATGTTTGTCACAGGATTGTTTCGTTGTTTCATAATTTGTAGACAATTAGCATAAAGTTTTATTGAATATAGATAAGTATAATAATGAGGACTTAGTTAGTGTAAATGTTATCTCGAACAGGCAAGAAATGTTCAGTTGTATTGTGAGTGGTGATGCCTATTGTCGTCGCACAATGCGTCCGTATCTCGTTAATTACATTCACGCTGCGAGCCGAGCCTTCCTATTGCCGAGTAGTTGCAACAGCCTGCGTGCTTGTTTTTCATAACAATCGCTTGTTTTTACAAAATTTGCATGCGCCAGCAGAAACAATACGCGTAGAAGTCGACTTGTTAATATCACTGAGAATTAACCGGCAGCGGATTGTCGCGCACTCGACCACTGTAAACAATACAAAACGTCGCCGAGCAAAAACAAACTATAGAAACCGAGCCACAACAAGAAGAATAGGAAAATTGCTTTTGTTTAAAAAAATCTATTTGTTCGTGTCTCGAGATGAACGCGCCTACGGTGCGTCGGCGGGCGACCAATCGCGCGCAGGCGGCTTCCCGCCCCCGTCGGCCGGGCCAATGGCGGCGCGCGCGAACGCCGCAAGAGCAGTTTCCTTTTTTAAAAGTTTCGCCCTCGACTTCCATCCGATTTCCCGCCTCGGCTCCTTAAGTTATGGACGGTGAAAAAATACGTTGATTTATTTATTAAGACGCGAGTTTTTGCGATGTTAAATTATGATGTTGGCTGAAGCAGCTCCCAGCACTGCTGAATGGTTCACTGTTTTTACAGAGAGCTCGGGTGCGCCCGCGATTCTCATATATTTTAATTTCATTGGATTTTTATTGTATGAAACGTGCTCGCAATGAGCAAGGTGTCAAGATACATCTAAGTTATTCGCCACTTACTTCGTTTCATTCTCACACTAAACTCATCGATAGGCTAAACACATTGATTCAGCTTGCAGTCAGGTTACAAAGAGTTGATTTATTTCTTAACTATACCTGTATATTTCTCTACATAAAATACTTGAACACGCACTGGCTCATTGATAAAGAAGCCAGTTTGTTAAGTTAATTAAATAATAATTGGAAAA
This sequence comes from Dicycla oo, assembly GCA_948252095.1. Classification (NCBI taxonomy): domain Eukaryota; kingdom Metazoa; phylum Arthropoda; class Insecta; order Lepidoptera; family Noctuidae; genus Dicycla; species Dicycla oo. The sequence continues at coordinate 24,464,747 of OX411714.1, forward strand.
GAATAGTTCTGATTAGGTTGTTACCTACGTGTACCTACCTATATCTAAACGGGTTTCCGATAATTCTTTTTTTAAATTCAAAAATTGCGGAAATTAAAGTCGGTAAACAATTTCTTGAATTTAATTGAATGCTTTCAACATTTAACTATCTAAGTAGGTACAGCACCTCTACAGAAATAATTAACCGGAAGATCTGACATTCTTAACCAGTAAAGTATTTATGTTTGAAGAGAGACGAAGGAAAGTCAATACTCAAGCAAAAACTCAGAGTTAAAAGTAGTGAAGACAGCATTTTTCAGGCCATAAATAGTGGGTAACAAGTAGGTTATAATGCAATGATACCTACCACTATCTAAGCCTTTAAATAAATAGATGCTTAGGTACCTATACAGAGTGTGTACAGCTTAGGTCAAGCCCTCCGAAAATGACAAAACATAATTATGTTCCGCAAAATGTTATAGTTTCCGTGTTATACTAGATTAAAAAAGAAAAAAAAAACAAAATAACCGCCATGCGTCATTCTTTTGACTGTCGTGTGTAAATGAAATCTTTTTATTAATAACTTTTTCCATCAAAATATTATTAAATAGTTATTCTATCCGTAATTACTTTGATTCTCCATAAAAACTTACAAATTCAACATAAATTCACTATTATTTGATTTTTTCCTCTAATAAGTATTTTGTTAATAAATTTCAAACAGTGGTGACGAAAACAAATGTGATTTTGCGGAACATATGTTTTGTTAATTTGGGAGGGCTTGCCCAAAGCTATCACCACCTACAGTATGTCGGTCGATTTCTGGGACACCCTGTATGTGAGACAATAGGTAGGCTGATAGGTAGGTAATTTCAAACTGTGTATGACATAAATTCTTAAACATTATGTTACGAGTAAAATTAACTAAGTAAGTCCTCCTAACTTAATGACAACTTAACTAGGACTACATTATTATTATAAAATAATACTGATGGAACTCAAAACGGTGAAGGAAAACATCGTGAGCAAACCGGAGCGTCCTAGAACCAAAAATTCGAAGACATGTGACATCTACCAACTCGCACTGGGCCCGCGTGGTGGATTACAGCCCATTCCCTCTCACTGAGAGGAGGCCTGTGTCCCAGCAGTAGGAACATGCTTAGGTACTAGCTTTTTAGAGTTCTTTCTGACTTTTTTTTTCATTTTGCTCTGCTCCTTAGGGTCGTAGCGTGATGATAGATAACCTATAGCCCTCCTCAAGAATTGGGCTATCAAATGCGAAAATATTTTTTTCAAATCCGACTGGTAGTTCCAGAGACTAGCGCGTTCAAACAAACAAACAAAAAACAAACTCTTCAGCTTTATTATTGGTATATATTATGATGAATACTGATGGACACGACAAGAGGATAGGCATTAGCATCCTGCGTTGCAGTTTTTTATCTATATTTGATAATAATATCCTGGGACATTATACACACACGGTCATCTGATCCCAAACTAAGCAGAGCTTGTATTATGGAAACCAGATAACTGAAATGCTATACATACACTACTTTTTTTTTGTAAATACATACTTATATAGATAATTACACCCAGACTCAGAACAAACAGACATGTACACGCACACAAATGTTTGTCCTGGATGGGAATCGAACCCACGACCTGAGACATTATAGGCGGTATCTTAATCAAACACGCCAGCTGGCCTGTCAAATTTGATGATTCGACATTTAACAAAACCTAGGTAGGTTAGGTTAGTCACCTATAAATCAATTTCATCATCTAGGGGCCTGTGTCTAAGTAATAACAGCCGCTCGGGTCGATCGATCAGGTTAAGCTACGCTTGCCGGAGTTGGTCCGTGGATGGATAAACATCCTTACATACCAAGACCCCTCCCCGCCTCGGAAAGCACGATAAGCCGTTGGTCCCAGCTGTTATTTGTGGATCTTTGACAGTCGTTACGGGTCGTCAGAAGCCCAAAAGTCTGACTACCAGTCTTACCAAGGGGTATCGTATTACCCAGTAACTGGGTTGTGAAGGTGATAGGCAGTCGCTCTATGTAAAATACTGGTATTCAGCTGCAACCGGTTAGACTGGCCGGCCCCAACATAGTTGGGAAAAGGCTAGGCAGATGATGACATATTAGTCAATTTAAGCGTTACGAGTTACATGGTCTAAGAGGTGTAAGAATTTCCTTACCCCAATGCTGTCTGGTAGGAAGCTCTTGCATAATTTACGGTAGGTATTGCTTTTGAAAATCCCAATGGTGGTGGTCAAGAGTAAATCCATCCCTTAATTTAAGAAAAAGATGTTTTTCTTCTAACTGCTCAATTCTCCTCAATAATGCTGATTTTTTTATTTATAGCGTACACGTATAAATAAAAAAATCTGCTTAGACTTTTCCCTGCGATGTTGGGGTCGGCTTCCAGTCAAACCGGATGCAGCTGAACACCAGTATTTTACATGGAGCGACTGCCTATCTGACCTCCACAACCCAGTTACTGGGTAATAGGTACGATACCCATGGTAAGACTGGTTGTCAGACTTTCGGGCTTCTAACGAGCCGTAACAACTGTCATAGATCCAAGAATGACAGCCGGGCATTCCGAGGCACGGAGGGGTCTCGGTATGTAAAGATGGTCACTCATCTACGGACCAACCTCGGCAAGCGTAGCTTAGCCTGACCGATCAACTACTGCGGCTGTTATTTACTTAGCAACAAGCCCCGTGTTACATACGCTATCCTAAATATGTACAGTTATTTGATCAAAACCCACAAGAATAAAGCTAAGTAGGTATTACATTTTCCTAGTTAGGTACTGGGTACCGTCAGAAGACCACTATGATCACAAATACAAAACACAAAAAATATTTATTGACATAAAAGAAATTGTTACATGCACAACAAATGATAGAATTCTCTGACTCCTACGCTAGATGAAACTGTGTTGCAGGAGCCGAATTTAAGGTAATAAATATCCTGTTATAAAATGAGAGAGATATAATAATAAGACAATGGGCAATGGCTTGCATGTATAGCACAAAAAAAATTAAAACAATCTGTCTGCTATGCTAAGAGTGGTGATGCGGCATTTTGCCCAGAGTAGAAGTTATTAAGATCGACTGGATGTGATGTGAAATGAATGTTCATAGGATTGTGGGACGTTGTATATTTTAGTGATTGTTGCAGTGAAAAGATTGTTTAATATAAGTCCATGATCAATATTCTCCACCACTTTAGGGACAAATTTTATAAGGCTTAGTTTTTGAGAAGTGAAGAGACCATATTTACTAATCTAAATATCTGGGCCCTTTTCCATTAATATATTATAAGATTGACAATTTAAGAAATTCGATAGCTATTTATTTGTAAAAAAAACGAAAAAATATAACGTTATTTTTCTCAACCGGTGCTGTTTAATAACGTAAAGAATGTAAGTACCTATATGAAAGAAACTTGTCGCATTGACAGATTGTCGCCTGTCAATTTGGTTAAATAAGCCTCTGGCCAATACCTATGTCAATCGATTAGTAGTAGGTAATACGTAGTTCGGTAGTTTTTCTTTAATTAATGTGATTAAAAGTTGGAGTAATTTATGCGGCCTATCCAAATGTCCTTTCTTTGGTATTCATTGTTCATCAAATCGTTGAGCCCCTTAAGTTCTGAGTTGAGCTGTCGATTAATGACAAATGCGTGCACTGATTCGACAGGTCTACTCGATCTGTGTGGTTCTTTCCTCAAAAGACCATTTCATACACCAATCTACCTACATAGTTTTCCATGATCTGACCAAGATTATGTCTGGACTTTAATACAGACTGTGACCTCTGAGTTTGTGTTTCAGCCTTTCTTCTCAGAGTAGTCAGATAGGAAACGCCGACCTCATCTAGTTTTTAAAATGTAATTGACGTGTAAAAGTGTTTGTACAAACCAACATACAGAAATACAATCATTTACCATAGTATACTCCTAAAAAAGAACCATTCAACAGAAATTATGGAAGATTCCACTGCATTTGAGCCTCCTAAAAGCAACATTTACCTAACTGAAGCTTTGAGAACATCAAGTATGTACGTACTATCAAGGAAACATATCGCACACCTAGATCAAAAGTAGCACAACTCAAAATAGGTACCCCTTTTTTCAGGCACAGTAAAAAACGTTTTACTCGTTTTCTATTTGATCAATTTAAAATATTTTTGTATGATATTGTAATTCATTAATGGAGATTGGTACCCATGTGTCTTTGAAGTCAATCAGTCTATGTAGTTTTCAACGCAGAGTCCGATAATCGCAATAACTCGATTTTGGATTATTTTGAGTTGTGCTACTCTTTATCTAGGTGTGCGATATCTAACAATTTGAAAACAAAATCCCGTGCACACGATAATCACATTTGTTAGCAAGCGTTACTATAGCGGCCGAGCGCTGCAAGCAAGAATAATCCTTACGGTGTATAGATGTACCTAAGTTTCATCTATTTGAAACTAGAGAGTCCTAGGTCGTAAATACCTATGTATTTACGATTTAGGGCTCTCTGGCTACATCGAGTCAAAAAGATGCTTTCGTTTTAAAGATGTGATTGAAGGAAAACCGAAAAAATGCAATGGGAAGTAGAGGCTTCACTACAATCATCTTAATTAAAGTTAGGTTACGCTCAGTGGCACTAAATAGTAAAACTCGTATATAAAAGAGGAACGCTATGACACATTGTGTTGAATTTTGTGTTATTAAGTAGGTAGGTATCTATTTTTTCTTACTTTAGTGCCAAACACTCTCTCACACATAACCTTATTTCCTGTTTACCTTGTCTAGGTCTAGGCTTGTCTTTGTCTTGTATTCTTTTTTAGGGTTCCGTAACTTATAACGAAAAAACGGAACCCTTATAGGATCATTTCATTGTCCGTCTGTCTGTCTGTCTATCAGTTTGTCAAGACCCTTTTTCTCAGGAACGCGTGGAGGTATCGAGGTGAAATTAATGTCACATACGTACATAGGTCTATGGTCACTTGGAGCTCTAAACAAATCAAGCCTCTAAGTCAACGCAATAAAAAAATACGGCCATATCAGCGACAAAATAATATTTTGATAGGTACCTACTCGCAAATAAATCAATACCTATAGGGTACTTCCCGTTCCTAGAATCATGAAATTTGGCAAAAAGCAAGGTCTAACAGCACAAATACCTTAAGGAAAAAGTCCGAAAATTGTTACTTTGTAGTTTTATCACAAAAAAAATGCGATTATATACTTAGATTTGCAGTTGGAGAATTGACCGTGACGTATCTCGATTATGGGAGAACATGTTTTTCAACTTCATATATTATGTTTGTTTTTGGGATAAATTCATCCCAACTAAGGTACCCTTCATTGTCCGTGGTCCAACACGCACTTGGCTGGTTTTTTCTTCCTAGATCTATGCAAGAAAAGCTCATGTGGTAAAATAGCGAATCAGTATGATTAATAACAATGCTTGTCTACTGTCTAGTTGTTGTATGCTAGCCTTCTAAAGCAGGTACAGTCATTTATAAAGCTTGTCACATAAATGCCACCTTATACAAATATTAATAGGTACTCGACACCCATAACTAACCATTCAGTAAAGAAATAATAAAGCGCTATGCACAAACATTATAATAATGCGCTATAAAATAAAGCCAAACTATAATTACAAAACAATCTGAAACAAAATAATGTATGTTGTCAGCGTAACTGAAAGTTATCAGTCGATATCAATCACAACACGAATATAAATCAATCAACAATAGTGCAGGCTATCACGCGTTCATCTTTACCAGAAAACACATATCATTTGCCTAATTAGATTGGGCGTTAAATCGCCAAACAACCATTTATAATCTGTTCATTTAAAAATAATGCCGCATAAAAAACTCGTCAAAGATATTGTCAGAAGATACCAGCCAAACTCTGTTCGCAGGCATCGCTTAAAAAATTCGAAAAAAACTTACTCGGGGCGATCCGTGACTCCTATTTTTTTGTTTTATTATTTTTAATTCATATTATCGTACGGCTATCCCCTTTAATTTTGTTTTTAAGTATGGCCCTCGGTATGCTGGCAGCTACGTTTATGGATATTCAGAATTCCGTGGCGTATCGTCCACGGGGCGATTTCATTTTATGTAAATGTGATGTTCAAGTGCGCCTGCGCCGGCGCAGGTGTACGGCGCGGCCTGTAATTGTGACAGATGTAACGAACTCCCCTAACCGATAATTTATTTATAATAACCAATGTTTAGGCAAGAAGTAGCACTAAACTGCTCCAGTAATTAGGTTTTAAATCCTCACAATTATCCGTTGTAAAACGGTAAAAGTAATTTTCAGGAATAAAAATAAATTCAAACCTACTATAACTAAACAGGGCTGAATCTGTTGGCGTAAATAATTCATAACAGCTACATAAAAAACAGTTGTTAATAAAAAAAAACCTTTAATTAAGCATCAAGATTTAATTGTCATGACTATTCCAGACGAAAACGTCGCACATCCAATTTGAAAGTCGTTACTTACTTACCAGAAAAGTGATGAACCTAGATAATATCTTTTCAAATCAAATGAATATCCAATCACAACAAAATCACTACAAAATATGATAATAAGCTTTAACATCCTTGACAGTATTACACAAATGAAACAAGGCGAAAGCGCCAGGGTAGCCCGCGAAATTCAAATTTTGTTAAGTTTTTTGCAATTGGCCGGTCAGTATCAGATTGTATATTGATTTGAATATGATTCGCAACCGTAACAAATAAGTATCTATATAATTATAATAATTAAAATAACCAATACAACTCTTTAAGTTTTTAAAATCCTAATGAATGACTATTTCATGAAATCATAACATTTGAGGATTATACTATCATTATGGAGTTGTATTACTGATTCAAATGATTATAATTCTGTAAATACATACCTACTTCTTACGGTCGCGAATCATACTATAGACTTAGATACCGAGCTGCAAATTGCAAAAATCGTAAGAAAATTTGAATTTCGCGGGCTAGCGCTTCCCCTTAAGTAGTTTTTTCTTCTAATTACAAAGATAGAACCGCACCTGGCCGATTAGGCACCTCACTTTAAGAAGTTCGCTCGCTCACCATATAGATATAGTTTCTGGTTATTACGTTTGAACGCTATCTCTAAATAATAATTTTAATGTTGAAATAAATGATGAGAGGAATTCACCGGAAAAACTTTTTTTTATCTTCTAGCTAGATAATCATTGGTAGGTAGTTTTTCTGCGTTTTTTTTCTACCCTCATTATTTCCTCCTCATTAATTGACTTAGTAAAAAAATGGTTTTATTTAGGTGTTTCCATTAGATTTTAGAACATTATGATTTATTGGAAATTGGCATTAACTTTTCTGAAAAACAAACGACTAAGTTACAGATTAGAATCAATTTTCTGTACTTGAAAGTATATTCGAAGTGCGTAGTTTTGATCCATAAATATTTGTTTACATAACGGCAAGCGAAAAAGGAACAGTGTATACCTACGAGCTTAAGAGCATGAGTCACTAATTATAATTCAAAAGTAACAAGCAAACGCTACTAACCGGTGTCGTGTATATCAACTTCTGTAATTACTTTTTTATAAGATTAAAATATTTTAAATAGACTTGACTGACAATCTAGTGATGCTTAATTTATTCTTAAGTTGTGATTACGCTGCGTTTAGTTATAATGGCTTTAACTTGATACGAGTTTAGATTGATATTGTGGTAATATTATTATGTCTCGCGGTTTGGCTACTATTTGGCCACCCAAGTTATTTCGTCAAAAGTAGGCACATATGTGCGTGTTTATTTAAAATAGCAAATGATAATTATTATAGGCGGGTACATCAATTTCTTCCCATCCTCATATATGGTTCTCAAACATGGTCTTTGACAATTCGGCAGAGGTCCACGATCGAGATCTGCCAGAGGATTATGGAACGGAGTATTCTAGGTATTAAACTTGTAAACCGGGTTAAGAATACAACAATCCGTTCCATGACTAAAATAACTGACGTCACTCGGAAAGTAGCCAGCGCCACTGTGACCGGTTACAAACAGTTGGCTCTAAAACTGCATTATATAGGAATAGTGTCTTTGCAAGGGCTCCAAGGATATATAATAAATTACCGAAATGTATAAGGAGTGAAGAAAATGTCCACAAATTTAAAAGGAATTTGTTTTTGTTTCTAATAGATAAGACATATTACTCTGTTCAAGATTTTTTAAATGATAAATTATGACACAATTCCTATAATATTATCTTCCATTGACATGCATGTAAAATTAATTTAATTGACATTTATTTAACTATTTTATTTTTTTCTTTAAGCGAGTGCCCATTTGGACTTTGACTTTTTAATTATTGTTTAAACTCGAATTTACTCGATGTACTCAATAAAATAAATACTAAAATTACTATTTGTACACCAATTTCATGGTAGAACATAGAGCTCGACTACAATTATGTGTATATTTAAGTCCTTTTATGTATACCTATGTTCACAAATAAAGATTGATTGATTGATTGAAAGCTGCCACGCTTAACTGGAATTGGGCTGGACAAGTCTACCGCATGTCAGACGATCAATGGGCCAAACTTACGACCCAGTGTGTCCCGCTTAATGTCAAACGACATCGCGGCAGGCCCAGACGGAGATGGTGTGATGAACTGGACTCCTTTAATAAAGATTGGTCCTTGGCAGCTCTGGACAGAGAGAGGTGGAAAGAGAGTAGGCAGGCCCAGCAGTGGGACAATAAAGGCTAGGTAATAATAAAAATAACATAATTTTAGATTCCCGGATGAGTCGCTTATAAAGTTAACTATCTAGTTAGGTATTCTTTAGAGTAGTATAGGAAAGTTCGAAGTTGTTGGACCTGAAAAAATCTTTTTTGTGTTAATTCAGCTCGATATTTTGCTTTGCATACAAAGTGGACGGTTAATTGTGTAGTTAAATATCAAAACCCAGTATATCCACTCTAAATGAAAAGTGGGAAATTAAAGAAACATATTTTTGGCTATAGATTTTTAAGTTATGAGGTTTTTTTTATTAAACAATCACTTGTGTAGGAGATTGTTTTTAATATAATAGAAATACTTAAAACAAATATACTTATAAATAACAGTTTAAGCTAAAAAATCAGGTAAGTCTGGACATACCGTTGTTGGATATAGACTAGTGAAACATACTGGACTTTGAACTTGTTGACTTCACTCCCAATAACTCATAGAAATAGTAGCCATTATAGACCTCACACTTTACGCTAATTGGTTGTCATAGATGTGCTTGACTTTGATAAACACATGTCAATGGACATACCTCCCAGTATAATATGAAAAAAAAAATTGTGATATTGACCATTATTTTAGTATTTTAGTGACTTACTTACCTTGATTTGGAAAACATAAACATATGCAAGTTTAATTTCAAATTTGACTATTCACAGTTTAATTTCAAGTAGGGGTGTGACTTACCGGGTTTTGATATTTAACTACACAATTATGTTAATTATTTGTAATTTATAAATATGTGTGTTCTCTAGCAATTAAGTTAAACTCAAATGTTTAATAGATGGTAAGGAACTGAATATTAATTTATTTAGAAAGACCTTTGCCCAAAAATTGACAACAGTTTACCTACCTAAATATACTACCTATCTTGAATATGAAAGGAATATGATTAGCTAATAAAATACCTAAGGCGATACGAAAATAAATTGGGGGCTTTTTCGTAACCATTTATTTTAGTATTACAGCATGTACCGATTTAAATTTTGGATATATAAATGTTTATTGGCTATTTGATTAATACTCGATTGAAGGAAAACGTAATTGGGTTAAATTTCTTCGATAGAATTTAATTCCGAAAAGACCTCTACTTTTTAATTTGTGTTTTCTTCTGGAATTCTACAACCCGTATTAAGTAATTGATAACTCTGGTTGAAAATATTTCTGGTTTAAACAATTTTTATTTGGTTTGGCGCTTTTAGTTTTATTTTAGTTCCAGCGCATTGTTCCGCTCTTTTTTTTCGCATGTGGAAGTAATTGACTCTGTCTCTTTCTTATTCCCGCCCAGTTCGCCTTTTACATATCGCCTTAAGAGCAGCCAACCCATCATACTTTTCATACAAACGCTCGTACCTACGTGATTATAGCGTTTTAACACGTCTTTCCAAGAAATTTTTGAACTAATAGGTATTTTGTGCACTGCATCTAGGTTTTTATTAAAGCAAAAAATAAAAATTTGGAGAAACAAATTCAGTTTAGGCCTCCAAAAATCTGCTTTTTTGCACAATTTCTAACTGAACTTTGGCCTTCATAATGTAGTAATAAATTGTAAAAGTAAAGAAAACATATCGATACAAAACCTCGCACATGTAATGGAGATTCTAAATGACAAACATTTATTTCACAAACTTGTACGGCTTGCTAAGAACACGTATTTCCTGGAACAAGTTTCATAAAATTTCCGCACACTATTTTTCGTTCATTGTTATTGCGTTCTCACTTGCTTGTTAGTCAACGGGCGTTGTTGTGCTGGAGGAACATCAAGCTTTTCGACCATGCTCGCGTTGACGATAGACGGGCTGGGAAGGGACCGGTTAAACACTATTGTAATAGGTAAGTATATTTAAACCTATTTATTATAATGATAAACCTACCATTTTAGCAACAAGCGCGAACCGTGTAATTGTATAGTTTGTGTAAATAGTATTTCCTTGTAACTGACTAAGTAGCTGTTTTAATTAGCTAATTATTATCTGATAACGGACTAGCTGCGCATGCATGGCTTGTAGTTATGTTAGGTATCTTAGTTAAATCTGAAAACATATGAGTTCGGATGTGAAATGTGTTTTTTTTTTGTAATTAATAAATTTTGCTTGGTTGGTAGAATAATATTTATTATCATAATATTATTATCAGTTTGTTGATTTCCGTTCTAAAACATGAGTCTCTTCATAGACCCTTGCAATGCAAGCAGTGTTGCAACTACCATGCATAGCAAACGATTTAGTGATTGTAATAATATGTACGGTCATGAGCACTAATATTATATGTTTACACTAAACAACATTTAAAGTTCATTTCCTCCTACTGTGTTGATTGTAACTTTATTTTGTTATAAACATAGTATTTTGGAACCCATAGTAGTAGGTATGGAATATGATTTATCTCAAAGTTGCAGTCGTTATTACATATTAATGTTCGTGACTGTACTTACAGTTACCGGCCGTAAAAATTGCACATGGGATTTTTAGAAAATGTTTGGCTTCGTAGAGAAAACTCTTCATCACTGATAATTGTGTGTGACAGACTTTTTCTAATGCTCGATGTGTCGTATTAGGTAGGTACTTGTTTCATGTGCTTTTCAATCTATAAATTATATGTGCAATATTTACGGCAAAAAAAAAATACATGTGCAATAGGTATTTACGGCCAGTACCTAACTGTATAAATACATGTACAATATTTACGGCCAGTAACTGTATAAATACATGTACAATGTTTACGGCCGGTAACTGTAAAAATCCCTGTCCAATATTTACAACCAGTAACTGTATAAATACATGTACAATGTTTACGGTCAGTAACTGTATAAATACATGTACAATATTTACGGCCGGTAACTGTAAAAATCCATGTCCAATATTTACAGCCAGTAACTGTATAAATACATGTGCAATATTTACGGCCAGTAACTGTATAAATACATATACAATGTTTACGGCCGGTAACTGTAAAAATCCATGTCCAATATTTACAGCCAGTAACTGTATAAATACATGTACAATGTTTACGGCCAGTAACTGTATAAATACATGTACAATATTTACAGCCAGTAACTGTATAAATACATGTGCAATATTTACGGCCAGTAACTGTATAAATACATATACAATGTTTACGGCCGGTAACTGTAAAAATCCATGTCCAATATTTACAGCCAGTAACTGTATAAATACATGTGCAATATTTACGGCCAGTAACTGTATAAATACATATACAATGTTTACGGCCGGTAACTGTAAAAAACCATGTCCAATATTTACAGCCAGTAACTGTATAAATACATGTACAATGTTTACGGCCGGTAACTGTAAAAATCCATGTACAATATTTACAGCCAGTAACTGTATAAATACATGTACAATGTTTACGGCCGGTAACTGTAAAAATCCATGTCCAATATTTACAGCCAGTAACTGTATAAATACATGTACAAAGTTTACGGCCAGTAACTGTATAAATACATGTGCAATATTTACGGCCAGTAACTGTATAAATACATGTGCAATATTTACGGCCAGTAACTGTATAAATACGTGTGCAATATTTACGGCCGGTAACTGTATAAATACATGTGCAATATTTACGGCCAGTAACTGTATAAATACATGTGCAATATTTACGGCCGGTAACTGTATAAATACATGTGCAATATTTACGGCCGGTAACTGTATAAATACATGTGCAATATTTACGACCAGTAACTGTATAAATACATGTACAATATTTACGGCCAGTAACTGTATAAATACATGTGCAATATTTACGGTCAGTAACTGTATAAATACATGTGCAATATTTACGGCCAGTAACTGTATAAATACATGTGCAATATTTACGGCCGGTAACTGTATAAATACATGTGCAATATTTACGGCCGGTAACTGTATAAATACATGTGCAATATTTACGGCCAGTAACTGTATAAATACATGTGCAATATTTACGGCCAGTAACTGTATAAATACATGTGCAATATTTACGGCCAGTAACTGTATAAATACAGTTGCAATATTTACGGCCGGTAACTGTATAAATACATGTGCAATATTTACGGTCAGTAACTGTATAAATACATGTGCAATATTTACGGCCAGTAACTGTATAAATACAGGTGCAATATTTACGGCCGGTAACTGTATAAATACAGGTGCAATATTTACGGCCGGTAACTGTATAAATACATGTGCAATATTTACGGTCAGTAACTGTATAAATACATGTGCAATATTTACGGCCAGTAACTGTATAAATACAGGTGCAATATTTACGGCCGGTAACTGTACAAATACATGTGCAATATTTACGGCCGGTAACTGTATAAATACATGTGCAATATTAACGGCCAGTAACTGTAATACCTACATTAGGTACCTACCTATACCTACTACAATAACCAATTCGTTTAACTAGCACATCAAAGAATGTAGCTACTTTACGAAATACAAGAAAATATTCATTCCTGAAAACATCATAGTTGATAAATAAATTTCCACATGGTTACATAATTATATGATAGTCAAGCAGCATAAAGTCTCCAGAAAATATAATATACCAGACTAAGGGAATGAAAACTAGGTACCTTTAATTAGTTTTTCTGATAAAATCAACACTAATGAATATTAAGATTTTTTCCTGATAGATTCATTTCTAATTTGACACATTATTGCTCGGCAAACAACTTTGATTTACAAAGCGCTTTTTAATAAGCTCCACTTTCCAACCAACAATGTCACCTGTACACATAATAATACAACTAGTAAACTAGTTACATTACAGCTACAGAGGAAGTAACTGATGTTCGTTGTTCCACAGATACTCTTACAGATAAGGCTGCCTTGCATTCGGGAAATCAACATTTTTTGAATACCCGCCCGATAGCATCTACATAGATTTCAACATTTTCGTTGCTTAAGAAGCTTTGTAAATACTAAAATGTTTTACAAGTTTAATTTTTGGACTGGCTTGATATAATTGTATAGCGGAGCTTGTGGCTAAGTAATAACAGCCGCACGGGTCGATCCATCAGGTTAAGCTACGCTTGCCGGGGTTGGTCCGTAGATGGGTGATCTTTACATACCGAGACTCCTCCGTGCCTCGGAAAGCACGTTGAGCCGTTGGTCCTGGCTGTGATTCGTGGATCTTTGACAGTCGTTACGGGTCGTCAGAAGCCCGAAAATCTGACAAGCAGTCTTACCAAGGGGTATCATATTACCCAATAACTGGGTTGTGGAGGTCAGACAGGCAGTCGCACCATGTAAAATACTGGTATTCAGCTGCATCCGGTTAGACTGGAAGCCGACCCCAAAATAGTTGGGAAAAGGCTAGGCAGATTGATTGATATAATTGTATTTGAATACGTTAATGAAATACCTAAAATAACAAAATCAGGTACTATGCCATAGCGAATGACAAATCATCGAACGGGCCACAGGTACTGCCTAAATGCCAAGAAATCCACTAGTTTCATGTCTCTCTTGTTTTATGCACTGGAATAACCAAGAAGGATTTGCTAATACAAATCCTTCTTGGTTATTCCAATAGTGTACTCATATTATCCTAAATTTTACATAAGAAAAAAAAGTATACCTAGTATGTTCTTAAAGGTGATAGGCATTCTGACGAAGATCATATGTACTTTGCATAAATTCCTTTTGCAAAATACAATAACAAGTTAGGTTTTAACAACGACAAAACTTTGACCCAAGAACCAAGCACATTGAACAAAACGAATACAAAATCATTGAACCCGCATGTTCTACACATCGTTACTAACATATCACGTACTAAGCCGAGGCGAAAACATGGCGTCTTATAAAATATTGTTAATGCAATATTAACGAGACCTCGGTTATGTAAAGCTGCAATATTTTGCATTTAATAAGGGCCGTACATAGCAGGCCGCGTGGCCGTCGGCGAGAGATGGATCCTCAGATACTGAAGCTCTTCGATCGAGGCTCGTTCACTATGAAATTATTGGGAAACTCGATTCGTGCGCGATGCATCTGCCGACGACGCGCCAGCCTCGCTAATGTTCCTTGCAAACGATCCGAGAAAGCCGAGTAGGTTTTAGAGATAAATCTGAGAGATAGGGAAAATACTCTTACTTCTACGTCCGTTGCATATAGTTAGGAAGTTTGCAGTGATATTTATTTGAAATTTAAAATCTCACCTGTTTTATTCTATTTCTATGCGAAATGCTTAACATATGGTGATAATAAATTAATGAAAGAGTATTTATTGGAAGTATCTTTGGGTCCGACACGTAAGTGTGTGGGCCTGAGGGGGGGGCGTGACGCGGCACCTGTACCGATCTTTTGAATATTCCTCCCAAATCGATATTTCATGTGATCGCCGCTCATCTGTAATTAAGTTTGGATTAAAGTTCTCGAGTCGCTAGGCGCTATAATCGTCACTTTTGTTGTTCGTGCGTGTTATTTGTTTTGGGGCAATGACAATGGTGTTACTTTTGGGTGGCAGTGTCAATCTACTCGTATAATCTTTGGTAATGTGCATTTTGGTTACCGTTCAGAGTTCAGATGGTGTAACGGATAGTAATTTAAGCCACCTACTCAAATTATCCTATCGGTAAACTATCTTTATGAATTACCGTAACTGAAGCTCTCTGAAAGCAGCTCTTATTCTAGACCATCAAATACGATCCTCTTTGAGCGCATTAATAAGTCCTTTCTTTTGTTATGCATATATCTAAATACCCACATAATTGAACTGTACCTACTTACTGAAAGCATAACCAATACCACTTTAAGCTTTCGGGGTGGAATTCCATTCTCCAGAAAATAAATTTTCACCAACCTCCGATGAGAGTCACTATCCAGGAATGGTGGGCCACGTCGCATACAATAAACATTCTCATAAATAAATAAATAAGGCCGAATTTAATAACAAGCCCGGGCCTAAGTAATGGCCGCCAGAAGGCACCGGTACATATATTATGGCCCACCATTTTATAAACTTTTACGCACATTTCTTAGTTGTATTAAAATGTTTGAACACTATAATTTGGGAATGAGAGCTTAACAACTTTTTTTAGAGGAGTCAAATATTTGGGGAGTTTAGAGACGGTTGTGATCGATAAAAGTCGACAGAGTTGTAGGTACTGGGCTAAGTAAATATATACTGTGTCGTAATATCTTGTTTATCCGTTTATTGACCGTCATGAACTAAAACACTATTTACTCCAACAAACTAAGTACCTTTTAGTTACCTATAATATAACGAGTAAATGAACTAAAAAAGCTTTTGCACGTATATCTCTATGAGCGAAAGCTCTAGCTAGGATATGAAAATTACAAGTCATGGTTTTCACCAAGTTTTCATTTTCTTAATGATGAAAAGAACAATATAGGTACAGTCGGCCCCAAAAAGATGTATACACGGATTACACCGACAAGGAACCAATTTATTGTCAACAACTTTTGTTTCATAACATTTTATGTACCGTACCTAGAGGTACAAAACATAGTATACAATTTATTTCACCAAACATCTCTGACCAAAACAGTGTACATACACTGTGATAATTCCAGTACAAGGAGCTCGTGGCTAAGTAATAACAGCCGCACGGGTCGATCCATCAGGTTAAGCTACGCTTGCCGGGGTTGGTCTGTGGATGGGTGACCATCTTTACATACCGAGTCTCCTTCGTGCCTCGGAAAGCACGTTAAGCCGTTGGTCCCGGTTGTCATTCGTGGATCTTTGACACTCGTTACGGGTCGTCAAAGCCCGAAAGTCTGACAACCAGTCTCACCAAGGGGTATCGTATTACCCAATAACTGGGTTGTGGAGGTCAGATAGGCAGTCGCTCCATGTAAAATACTGGTATTCAGCTGCATCCGGTTAGACTGGAAGCCGACCCCAACATAGTTGGGAAAAGGCTAGGCAGATTGAATTCCAGTACAAGGTAAATAAGACTGAAAACGTCATACGATTTATATCGAATGAGACGTCTTTAACTTCGTTTGATAGAAGACCAATAATTTTATTTTTGTCCTCATCATTTCATATAGGACGTCACTGACGTGTCATTTGTTTTTAGATTTGAAATACAAATAGGTAAAAAGAATGTTGATAGGGCTTTTTAATATACATCGTTTTGGGGCTGACTGTACCTACAGTTGTTAGAGGAAAGTGAACAATCACATACTAAGATCGACGACAATAGTAGCATATTTTAAAATAATTTGATTCAGAACAACTTCATAACGAGAACACCAAAACGTGAACCAAAAACATTAATATCGAAGCGTTTCGACAAATTATCTATCAACGAATACGTGCAGCGATAAAATTACAATACACACCTCGGTTATGTGTGGCAGCCCATAACGGCCAGTCGACTTAACATTGTAGAAAAAGCAGGAATGCGCCAACATGGGCCATGCTGTGCCATATTCGACACGGCTGGTGACGAATCCTGGGCCAAAAGAAACAATGTTATAGCATTCCGGTGAAAACAATTGGACTTCTTACGCCTCGTCGTGCCATTTGTGAATAAGTTTAGGTCAACAGAAAGGTTTGAATGCTGCCATTACACAGATAGAATGTTGTAGACCGTACGTGAGAGGATGGTATGAATTAGTGTTGCCAACGGTGTGAGAAAAACTTTACAGTATTGTCGATGCAATGCCGATAATCTGTTTTGTGGTTATTAATATTTGGGAGCGAAAAAATTGGTGCTGCAGTCATGTTTGCGCGGTTGATTCTTTGAATCTGACTTGGTTGGTGTTCGTATTCAATGAAGCTATAGAATAGAATTTGACAGTTGCTTTAATAGCCGATAGTGACTTGTGATTTTAGAATAGTATTTAACTACAATATTATTGACAAAAGTCATAGTGCGCATGGCGTAGCTCCACGCCACATGATAGGTGCTCGCATAATTATGTAATGTACTTATCTATACCTAATGAAAGATTAGACAAGTGTCGACGTCTGCTGTCGTTTATCAAAAGCTTCATGTCTGGCTTCATAAATTCTTAATAATATCAGAACTCCGTATTCACTCAATGATTACTTTTCCCTTAACAGGAGATAGGATGGCACCTGCTTTCACTCGAAAACGTGATACCAGATAGCACACGTCTATTGAAGCGCAATGTTCAAACGCGCTCTCACAGACACTGCCAGTGATTACAAATCTAACATACTTTATAGCTCCGAAAGCTTAAAACAAATACGGTACGCAGTAAATTAAGCCATCGACAGTGTTGCTAGGATGCCATCACGAGCGCACGCTGAATAGTTTGCGATTGCGCTGCGTTTTTCAAAGGCATACCTGGCGCGGGTGCGAACGTCGTGTGTGACGACTTTATCCGTCGAGTGCACGTCTTTGGTGAGCGGACGCCGCGATCTAGATCAGCGGCGCCGACTCGAGGCGGCGCGATGCTATCGTAAAACAACCGCGCGACAATTGCTAACACCGGCGCCGAACAACAACGCGAATTATTCAAAGAGAGGCATCCTGCGTGTGTCTGTGCCGCCAACTGACCGCCCCGCGCCCTGCGCCCTGCCATTGTTGACATACCGATTTCTAAGAACGTGTAATTTTAACGCTCATTTCGCTGATGCATTCGACTCGTTGCTCGCAGTTTGAGCTTTCAATCCACAAGAAATAGGTTCACGACTTGCACAAAATGTCGTCTTTGTTTATCTTTGCGGGTAGACTATTTACTTGAAATGCTTAACCCTACATGGTCAGACATGTAACCCAACAGGTACATTTGATATCCTTATTAGCTTATTCACGGAACGGGTCGTAAAAATGCCAGAGCACAGTCATCTAGGCGAGATAAAGCAGGACTCGAAACGACTCACGCACGCCCCATTCCGGAGTAGCGTTAGACTTGTACTTAGACGTGGGGACACGTCGGCTGCTCTCGAATGCTTTCAGATGCTCTGTTTCTGGGAAGACGAGGAGGAGGCGGGGTCGAGGGGGCGGGATTCCGTCACGTGCACCCGCACATCTGATAGCGGCCGCCGCGGGGAATGTTGCACGTTCGGGCAAGCCCAGCACGCAAATGCTGTGCCGACTTGCGATCTGTGAGTTGCGAAATTGTAGCCACTTCTAGATCTAGGTAACATGAAATTACTTTAGCTACCAGTTTATGTCACCTGAGACAGTTAGCAAGAACGGCAGTTTCCGTTAATGTGGTTTCATTGGATGGAGACATGCAACTATTTTCAGCGATATTATCGATAGCATTCCTGAAAAAGTTGTAAGCTGGAAAAATATTCCGCTTTTGATTGATTGATTTAACGTTGATACTTTTTGGTTCAGATAAATTAATTTATTTCACCGGAACGACTGGTCCTTGTAAGTTTTTAATAAATAATTACATAAACGCACTTGGTGGATGTTGCTTTATGTTATCGAAATCTTTCAATTTTACTAACAGACAGAAATCATACTAATATTACCCACACAATGGCACTAAAACGATTTGTTAATACACAAAATAGAAACAAAACTCGTGCTTCTAAATATGAATTTGGCCAAAAAGCGTCACGGCATACGCATGCGCGGAGACCGCCGGGCGCGCTTGCCGCCCGCGCATTCCCGCCTTTTTGCCTGTCACCGCCAGACTATTTATTGCAACACTGATGGCTGTTAGTGTTGCCACAATCGATATTTACTAAGAATAGGGACACAATTTTTGGGGATCCAATTTCGGGTATGAGGATTTTTTCCTTTCAGAAAAACTTGTGAAAATCGTAGCCAAAGAACAAATCGCTAAAAATAATCTTAATTCAGATATTAAAAACTCACCTGCTCGACGCTTTGATGATAACCTATGCAGGCTGCATGGTAGGGGCAGGGTAAACATCTAAATCAAAGAAGAATCCTTGGTGACGCGGAAAAACTTTCCGGAGAGGAAAATCTACAAGTTTTCAGTAGTCGGCGATAGAAATACTAACAGCGCCAGCTAAGTCTGATGAAATTACTTTTTGAAATTAAAGAGGAATTAACCTACCAAAAACAAAATGAAATAAATTAGGTCAAAATCTACACCATCAAATTCCATTTCTCAAACACGGCAACCCTGATTTCGAAGGATATAAAAATTTGACAACGATCCTCTCAGCTCTGATACTAAAGCCAGGTTTTGCTTTCTTTTATCCCTTTTTCATATTCGTTCGCGCTACAATTCATACACGGGAGCTTCTCTGTTGAAACAATAGAATATCATAAGGGTCTGACAAAAAGCCGTGGTTATGATACATGCCGTTAAGTCGGCAAAAACTTATCATTATCATTACATAGATACAGGCAACTGTGACTACTGTACAGTTTGAGCAATGAGGTTGTACCTATTTCTTTTTTGTGTGTTTTTCTTTTTTTGTATGTTGGCACCTTGTATACATATCACGTGAATTGAAATCATTTAATTGTGCTTTTATTTACTTTCACCTGTCCCGAAGTTTGTAATCGAATCTTGCAAGTTAAATTTGACCCAATTCCCGGTTTCCGATTGAGTTGAAATTTTACATGCAGATGTAAATCAGATGACAATGCAATATTATTATGACATGGAGCTGATCTGATGATGGAGCCAGAAGGTGGCTATGGGAACTCAGTAATAAAACGATGCAACCCTATCGAGTTTGGGCTCATTTGGACAAGGACTTCGGTCCTAGATGATATCAAGACTAATAAAAGCTTGTATTGAAAAACATTTTTTTAAATAATACACTCGCTTTGTATTGTGCTGTCTTTTGTGTACATTAAATACATGTTTTATCTATCTGATATATGATATCTACCAAGACATATTTAGGTTTGTTAATTTTTCGTACCACGCCAAATCACTACTAACCTCCACCTTTGTGTGGTGATAAAAAATCAGGGGCAATATTCTAAGTAGGTATTTACATACACTTAGGCTCGCTTGCATCACAACTAATCACTAAATATATTTAGCGCTAAACGTATTTAATGATTTGTAGTATAAGCGGCCTTAATATGCAATAAAAAGGGTGTTATTGGAGGCGGAGAATTTTAAATTGATTGATATAAAACAGAATAAAAACTTTTTCCAAAAAAAACCGACTTCCAAAAAAACACTGCAAAGTGAAAAATAAATTTAATTTCGGAAGTCAGTGTCTGTGGATCTGTATTTTAGTTTATTGCCACCGACTTCCGAAAATAAAGTTATTTTTCCCTTTGTAGTGTTTATTTTGGAAGTCCGTTGTTTTTTTTTTTGATGTTTTTGACTTTTTAGTGGGTCATTTTCAAATTTATCTAAGTTACAGTATTCTAACGTCAACTGCTCATCACCTTTTACAAAATATTGCTTTTCCCAATGCAGGGACGTTAATCAGTTCCACTTCACCAAATGGTGCTTTCCAAGAACAAATGCACGAGTTACTATAAAAAATACCCAAATCTCTATAGGTGTGCCTATAATATTTGAAGATTTCCGTCGATTTCTCCAGGATACCATCATCAGATCCTGACCTGATAACAATGGGAGCAACTAGAGAGCATACCCTTTCAAACAAAAAAAAAATAACTTTCCAAATCGGTCCAGATGTCTTCAAATAATCGGGGGCCATACATAAAAAAAAGATTCCGACGAACTGAGAACCTTCTCCTTTTTCTGAAGACGGTTAAAAATGATTTTAATATCCATGAAATTGGCTTTGTTTGACAGATAACTTTATGGCGTTAATATTTGAATATGATTTCGAGCATGTAGCCGCCGCGGCTACATACATATCGTAATCTGAAAGTCAAACTTTCACAAACTCTTCGCAGCAAATCAGGCTGTATTTCGGCAATAATATGTCAAACGTTGGCATCCTAGTTTCTGGTTTATAGTGGTAGACGTGCTACTTTACATAATATCCCCAGAGAAAATATAATACATGTAATGGCGTCAAATCGCACGAATGAGGTGGCCAGTTTTGGTGAAATTAGTCTTTCATCAAATGTTTCTTTCAGTAAATTAGGGCGAAGGCCTAATTTCAGACGCGGCGGCTACTTTCCCGAAATCATATTCAAACATGTGTAATGCCATAAAATTATCTATGCAATGAAAACCCAATTTTTCCAAATTGAATATATTTTAATTTGGAAAAATGTTTTTTATTATCATGGATAATAAAAAATACATTAATTGTCTGTTATAATTCAATTAAAGGTTCTCCGCCTCTAAAAATACACCCAACCTACATAATGTCACATTATTATTGGGATAATTGGATAAAATCAGGAGACACCGTACAATTTTCTCACAATTTCTATAAAAATAACATTCTGAGATGTGGAAATCGGTTACCACGGTATGGGCCATGTGATGCGGAGGCATGAAAAAAATGTCGTCAGGAAAGTTTCGAGTATGAATGTGGATTGCTATAAGAGTACGGGAAGACCACAGAAACGATGGATGGACTGTGTGAAAGATGATATGGCTAGAAAGGGAGTGACTACCGAGATGACGACTAATAGAGAAGTATGGAAGAAAAAGACATGTTGCGCCGACCACAAATAAATTGGGACAAGGGCACAAGAATGATGATGAGTGACTATAGTCCGCTTGGAATTAGTAGATAAGTTGCTAGGACCTAGGAAATAATATAAGAAGTGTTTCAAGTACCAGAATTGAAAAAACTACATATTTCAAGTTACATTCCAAAGGTATAATCCTACTAATATTATAAATGCGAAAGTTTGTGAGGATGGATGGATGTTTGTTACTCTTTCACGCAAAAACTACTAAACGGATTTTGATGAAATTTGGCACACAGATAGTTTATAACCTGGATTAATACATAGGATACTTTTTATCCCCATATTATTACGGGTTCGAGACTTACGCGGGTGAAACCGCGGGGCGCTGCTAGTAAGAAATAAATAGGTGACCTTACAATGTAATAAGATGACAATAATTTCACTACATGACGAGGTTGTCTGGGGTTTATTTGCACTAGTAATCAATCACTGTATTACGGTAGGGGAATCCTACTCTTCCTTCACAACTTCACATAATATTATTGCGCACATAATCATATATTTGCACTAAACACTATAATTCTAAGCACTCGACAAAGATTCACATTAGAATGTATTAATGTTTATAAAAAGGTGCGTGACAATACTTCCGTTTGTAGATATTAATGTGTATTCTCAGACATTTACAAACAGATACAATATTTGTCAATTAAAGTTCACGAATAATTTGTAATTTGTGGTATTCGCATTACGAGACGTGAGACTAAGCGGACGTGTGTTTTGTATTGATTATAATGAAATTAGTAATTACGACAGATAAATATAATTATTTGCGCCGTCAGTATAAAAGTAAAGTGTGTCGCGTGTGACTTGTAGGTTTTTAGCGACTTTCATGTGTAAGATGAACTAAATAATATTTATAAACAATAATAAAGTGTTTCTGGTAGAATGTCTACCCCAGGAACGAGCCCGTTTGGTCGTAGCCAAATACTACGGCGAACTCCTCCACCGACGCCTACCGAACCATTACCCCCGAGCGCCCCAAATCCACCAGCATCCGCGGAGAATGAACTGCCGAGTGAAGTCATCAGTACGCCGGAGATCCAGAAATGGATAGCATCTATAGATACCATACTGAACGAAGTTTGCACTATTGTCGGGGAAGGAAAAATGAACTCGGACCAGAAGCTTCGTGTCTCCACTCTTTGTCGGAAGGTCTCAAGTGGGACTTCTCAGATGGCCGTGTTATATCAATCATTGAAGTCGAAAACGATCCAGGCCCATACCACAATCCAGCACCTACAGACTCACCAGAACTTTGTGGACTCTCTCCAGCAGTTCAAAAATGTCGTGGAGACCAAGTTGAACCCTATGGAAAATACGTCCTATGCTAGCATGGTGAAGAAAAATTCCGATAACTTCGTCCGTCCTGCAAATTTGAGCTCGATCGCCATATATCCCAGGGATACGACCCAAACAAGTGACGACACCAAGTCACTTGTTCAAAAGATAATCTCGCCCGAACAACTTAAGCTTCATGTCCGTGGCCTGAAAAAAGTGAAAAATGGGGGCGTTCTGATAAGCACTGAAAATAAAGGCGACATTGTCAAACTTAAGAACTCGGAAAAATTACTATCATCGGGCCTTACAATAGAAGAACCTTCTAAGCGCCGCCCTAGGGTTGCTGTCGTTGGTGTCCCCGTTACCCTTACTGAGAAAGAGGTATTTGACTGTATTTACGAGCAAAACCTTTCAGACAAGTTGCCGAATATAACTCGAGAGTCCTTCCTTGAGAGCATCAAATTAAGCCATAAATCGGGTAAAAAAGACCTTCCTACCTGTAACTACATCTTAGAACTACCCGCTAGCATAAGGAAAATTATGATTAACCAAAGCCGAATTTTTATTAATTGGACATCATGCCCTGTGAGAGACTTCACGATAGTCACCAGGTGCTTCAATTGCCAGCAGTTTGGACACGCAGCCAAGTTTTGCCGAGAAACTAGTCCTACTTGCAACCACTGTGGAGAGACTGGACACTCCTTCAAGGAATGCAGCATCAAATCTTCTCCCTCTCAATGTGCGACGTGTAAACGCTTTAAGAGGAAATGTGACCATCCAACTGGCGATGCATGCTGCCCAGCGCGCAAATACGCAGAGAGTAACTACATCAACTCAATAGATTATGAAGGCGCCTAAGAGCGCCTACGAATACTTTATTAAGTAAGCACATAAACAGGTAGATTATCCTCTCTTTATATTTCCACTTAGTATTGTAACTATCATGACAAATCAGCTAATTTGTGATCTAGATAGTTTTTCTGTGTCTGAATCTAAAGTCTGTAATGTTGAGGACTGTAAACACTTTCTTCCTTCTGGTGGCAAAACGTTAACCCTACTCACACAGAATATTCGCAGCATAAATCGAAACATGAACGGCTTTGAAGTGTTATTACAGAATCTTGACATAAGCTGTGATATTATCGTTTTAACAGAATGTTGGTTGTCAAAACAGACAGTTGTACCATCTCTTGACGGTTATTATTCATACAATACAGACAGAAACATAAACCAAAACGATGGATTAGTAGTTTATGTCAAAAATAATTTACGAACAATGAATGAAGAACCGGTATCCCAAGATAGTAATTGCTTAATCATAAAAATTATTCCCGATACAGTAGTCATGGCTATTTATAGGCCTCCTTCTCAAAATATGAATACTTTTTTAGACTCGCTTGACACAAACTTAAACAACATAAAATCATTTAAAAACATAATACTTTTGGGCGATATTAATATTAACATTGCTTCCAGTAAAACTGATACCCATGTACATAATTATCTGAATATTTGTTCTTTTCATGGACTATTACCAGCTCACTATCACCCCACGCATCAGAGCGGCTCATGCTTAGACCATATCATTCTGAAATCAAAAAATCCATCCAAAACATTGGTTACTAATTCTTCGCTTACCGATCACCAAGCTGTTTTACTAACATTACAAATAAGTTCACCTAGAAAAAACTGCATGCGTAGCTACACTAAAGTCAATATGACAAACCTTGAAAATGACATACGCGGTATTAATTTTAACCCGGTTTATAATTCGAATGATCCAAATATTTCTTTAAAGTACTTCATAGATTCGCTGCAATATGCAATACGCAAAAACACGTTCACTAAGATAATTCCTAGAAGGTATAATTGTATTAAACCCTGGATTACACCCGGACTCGTTCGTTGTATAAGACATAGAGATAAACTTCACCTAAAATTGAAACTCGCACCTGATAACAAAGTACTTTCTGTAACATATAAAAGGTATCGAAACTTCTGTAATAATCTTTTGAAAAAGCTAAAAAATCAATATGATAAAAATGAATTACAAAAGGCGGGGAAAAATAGTAAACTGGTCTGGAAATTTATAAAAACTAATACATTTAGATCGAAAAGCCCGGAACCTCCACTAGATTTACTATCAACAGAGATAAACCCATCCGAAGCAATGAATAAAATAAACAATTATTTTGCTAACGTTGGTAAAAACTTGGCTGAAAAATCTTTACATTCTAGTAATTTTTCCCCTCAAAACCCGACTATGACATTCTCTAAAATAAATTCTTTTGTTTTATTAGATACCGACGTTGACGAAGTACTCAGAATTATAAACGGGTTAAAAGTTGTTTGTGCTACTGGGTGGGATGACATACCTAATCATATACTTATAAGGTTTAAATACCTACTTGCACCTCCACTAACCCACATTTTTCAACTATGTTTATCTAAAGGAATATTCCCTAAGCTGCTTAAAAAAGCTGTGGTCACACCTGTATTCAAGGCTGGAGACAAAGCCTCTGTGAATAACTATAGACCCATTTCAGTTTTAACAGGCCTCTCAAAAGTTTTAGAAAAAATCATTAACAGTAGATTGATAAAATATCTTGAAGAAAACAGTCTACTTTCAGATAGTCAATTTGGTTTTAGGCCCAAAAGATCAACTAACCAAGCAGTTCACAAATTAACTAATTATATTACTACCAACTTGGATAATGGTATGCACACAATTGGGATTTTTCTAGACCTTGCCAAGGCCTTCGACACTATTTCTTGTACTTTACTTTTACGCAAGCTAGAAACAATTGGGATAAGAGGAGCACAACTTCTATTATTTTCTGATTATCTCAGCGATCGTCGTCAATGTGTAAAAATAGGTTCGTATACAAGTTCTGAACTTAAAAATAGTTGTTTTGGAATTCCACAAGGCAGCATTTTAGGCCCAACGTTATTTTTAATCTATATAAATGAACTGTGCAGCCTGGCTCTCCGAAATGGAATCATAATGTCTTATGCGGATGACACCGCTCTATTGTTCTCAGCAAAATCAAGAGTTGAGGTCTATGAAAATGCTCAGATCGGTTTTAACATCGTCTCTGATTGGCTCCATAATAATCTCCTAACATTAAATGCAGATAAAACCCAATACATTTTATTTACAATGAGAAATACTAACATACCGCTTACTAATCTAAACATTTACGCACATAATTGTAGCAAGTACGCTGACAGTGCATGTTCTTGCCCCACTTTAACTAAAGCTGACCATTTGAAATATCTAGGTGTTACTATTGACTCAAATCTAAATTTCCGTAAACATATCGATTTACTATGTACGAGAGTGCGCAAATTAATATATGTTTTTAAAAATTTACGGAATGTAGCTGACCATAAATTAATTAAGCAGGTTTATTTAGCTTTGTGTCAATCCATTCTTACCTATTGCATAACTTCTTGGGGTGGTGCTGCAAAAACAATTTTACTGCCTTTAGAGCGCGCGCAAAGAGCAGTTCTGAAGGTTGCTACCTCTCGCCCTTTTAGATTTCCTACGCACCAGCTCTACATAGCATGTAATGTACTAACAGTGCGGCAATTATTCGTTCTGAGCATAACACTACAGCAGCACGCTGCACTACCTTTTGACCCAGTACCGTCTGACAAGAGAAGGAAGGACTTGGTTTGCATAAAGCCTCAAACTAAACATGCGTTTGCTAATCGATTTTATGTATTTTTAGGACCTTTTTTGTATAATAGACTCAACAGGGTACTAAACCTCTATAGGGAAAGTTATAAAAAATGTAGTATGATGTTAACAGAATACTTATCGATACTCAATTACACAGACACTGAAAATCTACTAGAAATTTTGTCATAAGGATAACTTATTCCCTCGTAAGTATTTACTTTTGTATATTTACGTAGGCTACTTTTAGGTATTAATGTACCAATATGCTTCTTCTCATAGTTGTTAAAATATTGTTTTCATTTTTTAAATATCACTTTTACTTCAAACTATGTCCCAATGTAATTGAAATGTAAAGCGATGGCCTGAAACACAGGTTTGAATAAACCTAGATCGGGTGGGTCGCTACCTAACATTCTAATTCCAAACTATCATTACTTGCACCTGTAACTAAACATATACTTAAGCATTAGTTTATTATTAGGCTACATAATATATTGTATTGGAAATTTACTAATAACTGACTAAATGTACACTTTTTGAAATATTTTTATTAAATAAATTATTATTATTATTTTATTAAATAAATTATTATTATTATAATTATTAATTATTATTATTCGTCTGTTTTAGTAACACATATTTAGTAGGTATCAGTACCAGTATAATTCTTCTGTACGTATGTATGTCACTGAACGGCTCCTCCTAAATGGCTGGACCGATTTTGATGAAATTTTTTGTGTGTGTTTGAGTGGCTCCCTGGGTGGTTTAGGTTCAAAATTGAACCCAGTAGGTGGTGCTGCGATCTCTCTGTCTGATCAGCTAGTTTTTTTTAAATAATTTTGTAATAAGCTATAGGTACAACTGGAAATGGTTAGCTATAAATTTTCGGTAAACAAACAATATTTATAGGTGAAGAAAATGCTCATAGAAAGTAAGAAAAATATTTTATTTTTAATTAAATGATAAATGATAAATGATAAATGATAAATGATTTTTATTTCTGTAAGTAGGTTTGTACAAACACTTTTACAAGTCAATATTTTTTTTTTAAACTAGATGAGGTCGGCGTTTCCTATCTGACTACTCTGAGAAGAAAGGCCGAAACAAACTCAGAGGTCACAGTCTCTTATAAAGTCCAGACATAATCTTGGTCACTTCATGTGAAGACCATGTAGATTGGTGTCTGAAATGGTCTTTTGAGGAAAGAACCACACAGATTGAGAGGACCTGTCCAGTCAGTGCACGCATTTGTCAGTAATCGCGCAGCTCAACTTAGAACTTAAGGAGCTCAACGATTCGACGAACAATACCAAAGAAAGGACATTGGGGTAGGCCGCATAGATTACTCAAACTGCCAGACCATGATTAAAAATAACTGAGAGAAAAAATAAAACAAACAAAAAAAAAAGCAATGACCTACATAGTCTTCACATTCACAATAAAGTAAAATAATATAATACTTACAAAGTAAATATTAATGTCAACATTCAGTATGCAAAAATAAAAATAATATAAAATAAAATTGGAGCAGTTCAATCCCAAGCCTTTTTGTCCTCAATATAATCTTTAACGGTATAAAAAGCTTTCTGACACAACTTGCGTTTAATGAATGATTTGAATTTATTAAGACTCAGATCTTGAACGTGGCTTGGAAGTTTATTATAAAAGCGTATACATTGACACCTGAATGACCCACCTATTTTCTTGAGCCTTGTTGGAGGTACAACAAATTTGTGTTTGTTCCTAGTATTTATATTGTGGATATCACTGTATTTTTTAAACAATTTAATGTTTTTATGGGCATATAAAAGATTTTCAAAAATGTACTGAGAAGGCAAAGTCAGTATATTAATCTCCTTAAATTTCTCTCTGAGAGATTGTCTCGGACTTAATTTATAAATGCATCGAACAGCTCTTTTCTGCAAAACAAAGATAGTCTGAATGTCGGCTGCATTTCCCCACAACAGAATACCGTACGACATTATACTATGAAAATAACTAAAGTACACTAAACGGGCTGTCTCTATGTTGGTTAAATTACGAATTTTCCTAACAGCGTATGCTGCGGAGCTTAGCTTTTTTGACAATTTATCTATATGTGGGCCCCACTGAAGCTTAGCATCCAAAGTTAAGCCCAAGAATACTGTGCTATCTTCAGGATTCAACTCTTCGCCCTTTATCAACACGTTAGTTTTCACCTGCCTAACGTGAGGTAGTGTAAACTTAATGAATTTGGTTTTTTTTTCATTAAGGAGTAAATTATTAACACTGAACCAGTGAACTACTTTTGAGATCGCTCTGTTTACATCGTCAGTAACCAGCTGCTGACGTTTAAGTTTAAACAAAAGTGAAGTATCATCCGCAAACAAAACTATATCATGATTATCCTTAATGAGGTAGGGCAAATCGTTAATATAAATAAGAAATAAGAAAGGACCAAGAATCGAGCCCTGTGGGACCCCCATTGTTACTATAGATCCGGGCGATCTTTTTCCATTAACGTCAACGCTCTGAATCCTATTACTCAAGTATGAAGTAAGAAGATCCAGAGCGGTGTTCCGGATCCCGTAATGGCGGAGTTTCCTGATTAACGTTTCATGAAGAACGCAATCGAATGCCTTGGACAAATCACAAAAGATGCCCAAGGCATCGCATTTGTCTTCCCATGCATTATAAATATGTCCTAAAAGTTCAACACCGGCATCAGTAGTTGAACGACCCTTTGTAAAACCGAACTGCTTGTTATGTAATAATTTATGTTTATTAAAAAATCTTTGCAATTGGTCTAAAATTAATTTCTCAAAAATTTTACTAAACGTAGGTAGTACTGAAATAGGTCTATAATTTGTGGGGTCTGATGTACTACCTGATTTAAACAAAGGTATTATTTTACTATATTTCATGAGGTCAGGAAACTCCCCACAGTCGATACAGTTATTAAAGATAAGAGCTAAAGTAGGTGCTACAATGTCAATAATAGACTTAGCAACTTCTACAGAATTACCCCACAGATCTGCTGTCTTTTTTACATTTAAAGTGTGAAAGGTTTTAATTATGTCTCTACAGGTAACTTGTTCAAAATTAAATTCCGAATCGCAAGCATTAACATTTTCCTTAAGCAAAGACTCAGCAACAGAAGTTGATGAGTTTAGGGATTTAGTAGTTGAAACGGGAATATCTGAAAAGAAATTTTCAAAGGCCGCGGCGACTTGTGAGTCTGATTTTATTATATTGTCATTAATAGACAGGCTGTAGTCAGCACTTCGGTTATTAGACCTTCCCGTTTCACTATTAATAATATTCCAAGTCGTTTTAATTACATTACTACTGTTTTTAATCTTCGAACTCAAATAACGCGACTTGGCCATACAACAAACTTTTTTAAATAATTTTGAATAGTTTCTAACATATAAATTAAATTCAGCAGTGTTTACAAAAGACCTTTCATTATATAGTTCATAAAGCCGTGTTCTACTTTTATGAATACCAATGGTAGCCCAATCACTGAAAGACGCGTTACTATTAACCGAGATAGTCTTGGGAATAAAGATGAGATTAAATTGTTGGCAGTACATATTAAAAAAATCATCATACAGATCATTAGGATCAGTATGATTAGCCAAAACTGTTAATTTATTAATGAGTTTAACTTTAAAAGCTTCCAAGCGACTTGTAGTTTTGGGGTTAACAATGATATCCTTTTTAGCCACTTTTTTGTTTTGGTTTTGGATAGTAATCCTTTGCCCGCAATGATCAGAATCTAGTAAATTTATAATTTCTTTATGGCTTGGAATAACATCTGTATAAATATTATCTAGGCATGTGGCACTAGTAGGGGTTATTCTTGTGGGCTCCAAAAATAGGTTTACAAGATTGTATGACTGAAAAAGACTTATTATTTTACTACAAGAACCTGACTTTTCTAATAAATTAACATTAAAATCACCACAAATGATAATAGATTTATTTGAGTTACATATCTTGTGTAACACTTCATCCATTACCTTTTCAAAGCAGTCATACAATCCTGAAGGGGCCTGTACACACTTAATACAATAAATTGCTCCAATTCTATACAAGCTATTTCAACTGTCCGCTCAACAGATAGGCTCACAATATCCTTACGGTCTTTAAATTTCAGCTGGTTACTTACTAAAATTAATGAGCCACCATGTATAGCATTTACTCTGCTGAACGAACTACCAACCTGGTGATTATTAAAATTGAACATAAACTGGTGGCTTTTAAGCCAATGTTCTGTTATACAAAGAATATCAATACTGTTAAAATTCATAAATAATTCTACTTCTAAATCTTTGTTGAGAAAACCTTGAATATTTTGATGCACCAGGTTAATACTATTTACTAATTTTGAAATTTTATTTGATTTATTCTTGCATTTCTGTACATTATTGCTAGAGGATGCCTCTATTGTCTTAATTTCTAATTTAAATTACTACCAATGTCAATTTTGGATACCAAATTATTGGATGAATGATATAAAATGTCATGGCATTGCTCAATAGAAGCAACTTGTTTAGCCAAATTCTTGGCTGTAATAGAAAAATAATATGATAGCGACACAGCTAACTGTCTTTTGCAATACTTTGAAAGATAGTACCTATCCATAAAAAATCTATCTTTTGTCAAATATAAATGATTACCAACATAATTGTTAGTGTCAATTAAATGGAATAAATTATTATTATATGTCAAATAATTTCTATCAAACCCAAGATAGCCTAAAGTCCAGTCCACAAGACGACAATATGAATAAATTGTATAAATATTTGGGCGCGGATTATGCCGCGCGGACCGCTCCTCCGAGACACACAACACAAAACGATGTCTATGACATAATTGTTTTTGTTGATTGTTACGGAATGTTATCAGGTTTGCGAACACCGTTAGTGCCATTTAGGACCATATCCTTTAAATCACATTTCGTTTTGAAACGAGTTTTTGTTTACTCCCGAAACTTTTGATGAGATATGATTTTAATAAGTAGGTACTTTGGATTTAGAACATTTTGTATGTAAGTGACCTGGTTTAAACCTACCTAAGGGCGAAGATCATCAACAGGTTTAGTCGTTGTGTCCCCCTCCTATTAGCTGAAGAAGACTCATTGATAGAAGTCCCACTTATGACCCTCAAGCATAGACTTTTTCCAGGGATGTTAACGTTTCTTACCAATAGACCTTAGTTACCAATTAGATATATATAGACTTTGTCTCTGTCACCTCTGACCTAGACTAGAGTCAAGAGCAAACCCATCTCAAATAAAAAAATAAAAAAGTTTTTTTTTTTTTGCTTAGCTCCCACTGCTCGGCTAAGAAAAGTCTTTCCGGGGACTCGTTTCCTGCGCCACCTCAAACCAGCCCTCACGGTACGGACCTAGGTCAGCTCGCTACCTCTTTCTGGCCAGGCCTTATAATAATTGTACAAATTTTTGCAGGCTGCTATAACAAGTTACCAGTTTATCTAATTCACTCTATGCAAATAAACATTTTCTATTCTTTATGAGCGTTTATATACAAGCGCTTGATTTGTCCCAAGTTCCTAACATGGCGAAGCCATCGTGCTCCATCTTACTATCATTTGATGTTTACGAAGTTCCTACACCATTATTATCAAAATGAACAAACTTTTTGTACCGTGTCCAATATTGACTTCAGGATATTTGAATTTGGTTGAATTTTCAACCGGGCTAAAAACTGAAGTGAAATATATAAATCTATCTATATAAATAAAAATCAATCACTTCAGAAAGGTTGCACCTATTTGGCAAATTCTTTATGTGTTGTGTTCGTGATTGTCAATACAAGGTTTGTATGAAAGAAAATGTTTTAAAACTTGCCGGGAAAATTGGAAAATTCGGGAAAACTGAAAGTGCATTTTGTATGGGAATTTTGTATGAATTATTGAAACTGACAGTACGTCTGTCGGGACAGCCAGTTTTGAATAAAATTGCAAAAAGGCAGACAACGAAAGACGATATTTTACAAATGTCAGGTCCTTTCATAGTGCACTACATAACAATAGAATATTACAAGGATTTATTAAACGCTACGACCACTAATATTGATAAACCAAGCCCAACATTTGCAAACAACAACATTTCAATTTCCAATATCTGCAGCGCTTTCATAAGTCATAAAGAATAATATACTATCGTCATTGTCATGTGTCGACGTTCGAACAAATACATCAGGTGCGTCATGCTTGCCCAGTGCCTGGTACTTATAAATCATTGCTCTATGCTTCGTCCTTCAGCCTCAATACGGCGGCGTCCTGCTGTTTAACCTCACAAATTTACGATGCCTCTCGCAGACCAGATGCCAATCGTATTCCCAGCGTTATTTCAACAAAATGCATGTGATTTATACAAAACTCATCGAACGCAATGCTAATATATCTTTTATGACGTAATATTGGGATTGGATTGGAAGTGTTGAAAGTGCAGTTTGTGGAGTTGCGAGGAATTACGAAATATTGTATGTACAAATGTATTTTGCTCGCTATTATTTTTGATGATACAGAGCAGTATATGTAGCAGAAGATATTCAACGCATTACTGCATATATACCTACGTCTTCAATAGAACACTATGGCAAATAGTGATAAAGAGAACAACTCGCTACGTAGATGGAATAGTGCACGGTGCACTGTTATTACTTATTAGGTAGTAAACAGGTGGATACTACATTCCTTTGTCCTAGCATTTTTACGTTTACTGTGATAGCTAATGAGAAGAAATTGGGTGAGATCGATAGTACAAAAGTAAGCGAATCAGATTTGGAATTTAATATAGCATTTGCAACTTTTATGGCAGCTGCATGTAAATACTACGTAATATAATACGTCAGTGTAATATATGTTAAATTGTATTATGGTGAACATCTTATAAGAGGTCAGTGTCGTGTCTGCCTCGTGTCTGCAGAATACGTGAATATATCAAAGAATCGCAAGCTCCCCACGTCAAGGCCCCACGATTTCCAACACGAATAAATATTCCTTTTATTCCAATTTGTCAGCTAAGCCACTCTCAGCGGCGACTTATCTCCGTATTCAACGGTAAGCTCCCGCCAAAACAATACGGCAGTATCGTTAAAAAACGTGCTTGAATACAGCATTTATCATCGTTGATTAAATACCATTGTTTTGTATCGGCAGGCTCGGGGTCCCCGGCGTCGTGCTCGTTTTGCGTCTCCCTCCATGTCTCGCATTGTACCCGCACGGAGACAATAAGTCTGTTAAATTGGCCTCCTATACTCGTTATATTATGTGGCCGAGGAGATCGTATATATGTTCGCTTCGGACGCGTGCTCGCCGCTTGCGAGCCCGACTCTTGTAAATTCTTGCGAGCCAACAAAATTTGTTTTCGCTGCACTTTTATTATGATTTGTTCTAATATCGCGAGCTTCGAGCATTTTTTACGATGGCATACAAACTGTATCTTTGTCGGTCGTAACGAGAATACATGGAGGTATTGTTAACTTTTCTTTGTACAATTTGCTTATCATATTAGATTCAAACTAAAATTCCGAGAAGACAAAGACGGTATCATAATAGTGGTACGCCCACGCGGCGTCGGCACTCGCGCTCGCTGAACCACGTACTGCAATTTCCAAATCTAGATTTAGGAAGGAACGGGCTGTGTCGTGTTCTTGAAACTGAATGCATTTCGAAGAAGAAATCTCAGTCAAGTGTCCTATACGTGACAACATACTCAGCGCGGCGAGACTTCAATGGAGACACGCGCGTGCCACTATGCTTTTCCAGTTTTTCCACCGGCCGCTATAAGTACCCGCCTGCCGTATTATATGATATAATTATTTAGCTTTTGCCAGCGGCTTCGCCCGCGTTGAAGTCGGGAATTAACCCACGGAAACGTACTACCGAGATAAAAATTATCTGTGTGCCAAATTTCATCGAAATCCTATTAGAAGCATAATACTAATGATTCAAATATTATCGTTAATTGCTTAGTACTTTAGTTAGGTTTACTGCTCAGAAATTGTGCACAACGTGTCGTATCATGAACTGATATACTATCCTGAATTCATGCAATCCTAGTACTTTTTGTTAGGTTACAGAGTTATTGCTATCCGACTTGCTAGATATTTTTATAGCATTTTCTTTTCCATTTTGCCAAACTGACATAACTTTCTTGTTTATGAACCGATAGACATAAAACAAACAAACGCTAAATGTTAAGTGAAGCTTAATACATAACACAATTATGTGAAAACTGCACCCAAATCGATTAAGGCGTTTTGCCAAACAGACAAAAATCATTGTTTTGGGTTCTATTGCGCTAATAAAAACCCCCAATAATAGTTTTCAAATATCTTCCATGTACAGACAGCGATCAGTTACACTTTTATTATATGTATACGCGTACAATAAATTAAAAAAAAAAAACTTGAAACGCTATTAAGACACGTAATGATATTTTTCCGGACGTAGGAGTCGGAACAAGAAGACGTTCCGCAGATCATTTTTGCTTATCTTAACGTCGTCGCCACCTCGCAGGAACTCTATACAAAACATCGCACGAGTCGAGATCTCCTTTAATTACTACGAAAACAAATGAGAAAATATGACATAAATTATGATCAAACCGCCCCGATTCAATCATTATTATATGAATGACTGTCATAACATAACATAGTCCTAATTAGGAGCGTGGTTCATCTCGAAGCTCATAATTAATTTCAATAAATTAATATCGAAATATGAACATGGTCACATAACGAGATCATGCCGTATCGAGATCGTCTAACAAAAAGGTGGAATGCTGTGGTCGGCAATACAAATGCAGCTCGGACAAATACGAACGTGGCACATGAAAAAGTGGAATCTCTCAAGCGTAGTATTAACATGGTTAATTAATTTATTAATTAGCATCAATTAATCGTAATATGGCGGCACGGCGAACCCCTGGATACGGGCGGATAACTTTTCCGGCAAAGCTTAGTTTTTAGAAAACAATTAGCATGATGTATACGTAATAGACGCGATTCCCGCAGTTGCCGACAGGTTTGCTATGAAATGTTAATGCTATCGGCTGCTCCTCGAGGAAAAACTGCCTGCGACCGATACTAGCAAAGAAACCAGCGGGATTTTGTTTGATTTTCTTAATGTACACTTCTATGAACAATAATAAATAGGTCGCTACGCTGCTCCAAGTCAAAGTTGTGAAAGCGAAGCGAGTGCTCATTGAATACTAATTCAAATATTTGCAACGGATGATGTCTCGGCCTGAGTCAAGTAGACATTGATAAATAAACAGCTGTCAATAGTCTGTCCGGGCGGCGGCGAAATTCGAAAATGGTTCGGATTCATTAATAACCGGAATGGATCGTCAGTCGCGAGCGAGATGATGGTGATACGCTACCTGTGTTCGTGATTAGCCGCCGATGGCCGTGACTGCGCCCGCGCCCTCATGTAACAAATGCATCGTACATTACAACATTAATTTAAAGAACTCTTGTTACCAAATCTTCTCTGGAGGCAGACATCTAAGCGTTTAATGAATTCTATTCGCGTATCATGTTTCATGTTTAAGGAAAGCGATAAATCAATAGGACTCGCTCATGCGGTGTCAAATTCTCCACGATTTATGTATCGTTTAACTCACGATGACAGATTTTAGGAGTTGTGTAGGCATATCTACGTTATGTGGTTTAAGAACAGCACCTCGGGTTAATAACGGCACGCCGAAGCCGGGAACGCACCGGGTCCACAAGGTCACATTTTTATTATATTTTTATTGGCGATTAGCATAAATTTTTGCGCGTCGACGCATTTCGTTTTATTGTGGTATTTTATGTTTAGTATTATAAATATTGGCAGTTTCTTCCTCGTGGGTATCAGTACGCGCGATTAGGGTTTGAGCGGCACTTGTCGACTCATTTATGGATCGTATACTTGGTTTACAGACGCCGTTCTAGATAACGGTGTATTGATGGCTTTCGGATTAGCCCTTCAGTGGAACGTCTGAAGGCTCGCCGCGTAATAAAATTAGCGTGTAGTGTTAGCTTTGTCGCGGACGGTCGTATACTTTTTATATGTGAGTTAAATACCGAGCTGGGCCGAGATGTCGATCGGTCATTAGAATGGAATTCAATAAACTAAATGGCATATGGTATGAGTGTGTTCGGCTCGCTACCGTGTCGTATCAGATTCGGTAGCGGCCAGCTATCTCGGCCATTACTTTATCATCTCTTATCGAACAGCGGCTGTGTTCCGAGCCGAACGTCCCAGATGTATCTGTCGATACTTAAATATCATAGAGGGTTATGTTAGTTTTATGTGACCAAAAAAAGTTAAACATCGCCTATCTCATGATCTGTTTGAGTCAGTAACTAGAGGTTAGAATTCGAAGATTCCGTATAAAAAATATGAGATCGTTAAAGAAATACTTTGCATGTTTTGTTTGAGATATGAACACCAACTCTTGTGGACGAGTTACGGTTTTCAATGTCTTCTCAATGGCTTTGCAATAGAGTTCATTTTGCTATAGTTAAGAAACGTTCGAACTTTTCAATGATATTTTATTACAATCTCTAACATTGACCTGTTAAACATTGTTTATCCAAATGATTTATTTTCTGTCGTATCATTAATGTTTTTTGGATGTGATTCATTTTGGTGTCCTCGGCAAATGTCATCCCTATTGATTTTTTTTACCATTATTGTAATAGCATCATAGCTATGCTTCCAGTTAACTTCGATATAGCCATAACATTATATTATAATGATGTTTAGATATTCTGTTTCGAAAAAAACATTGCAGAGTGTACCTAAGTTTAAAACTTTTTTATTTATCTTGTAGCATGCAGATTGGAGGATGATCCCCAAACTAGACGTTAGTCTGTGTTTGACGTGGGTTGGTGTGTTTATTATTTTTACCTATTGGCATTCTAATTTTGACATTCGAAAAGTGTTGATTCTCAGCCTAGTTTGAATAAATGACTTTTGATTTTGATTTTGAAATGATATGCCTATCCGGTCCTAACCCTTTTGAGCAACTTTCAGATTTTCAAATTTATATGATAATTTATAAAATTATAATTTCTGTTCACATAACTCGTCGAAATTTAGGAATCAGCTGATCTTTTTCACATTTTCAGGTTTGTTCCCATAGTACAAGTTGTTCATAATGATGAGTACAATGACCCCTTAAGAGGTTGTGCGATATTTAAATTACACCTTGTATATCCATCTTCGTTCGTTCTACGTATGTTATTTCTTATTTAGGGTTCCGTATCTCAAAAGGAAAAAAGAAACCCCTAGAGGATCACTCGTCTGTCTGTCTGTCCATCTGTCACAACCAATTGCTTCGAATCTAATGGACCGTTAAGTTGAAATTTGGTACCTACCTACACATACAAATGTAACCCAAACACGTACGTGTAACGTAAATAAATAAATTTTGAATATATAATTTTGGGTCTCTTTGGGGACTAATAAGGGAAAAAAAATTTCAAACTGTATCGTGTGACATCAAATGAAAGGGCTTACTGTGCGGGTCTCAAAAATATATATATATTTTTAGAATTTTAAAGTTATTTAAGAAAATAGATGAAAATTGACCATTGTCCCTTATCTCCGAAACTACTGAGCCTAAAATTAAAAAAATATATAGTAAATAGTTCTATACTTATAGATTACAGAAAAAATCATAAGAAGTCTATGGTCTTAAAATAACATGATAAATCTCTCAATATTGTGCGTACAAACTTACATTTGCAGTTGGGATGTATGGGAGAACATGTTTTTCCACTACGATGTTAAGTTTGTTCTTGGGATTAATTCATCCCAACTATGGAACCCTTCATTGTGTGTGGTCCGACACGAACTTGGCCGTTTTTCTTTTCTCCAATATAAAATAATCAAGTAGTCAAGTAGTAATCGTTCTAGCTACCCACCATTCGTTTTACCCGGGAGAAGAAGCGAGTTTTTTTAATGACTTCAAAAAAAGGAGTTATCACTTCGATACGTATGTATGTAATATTATTGGAACTGCGAGATATTCACATATGATGATCTAATAAGGCTTCCAAACAAATATATATTTTTTTTATAGATGTATGTTTGTATGTATGTATGTTTCTCCACGCATTTCTCCGAAACTATTAATCGGATCATAACAATTCTTTTTGTTGGCTTACATTTACTTCAACTTAGGGCACAGTGAAAGTTTCATCGAAATTGGTTAAGTACTTTTCAAGATAATAGACTAATACGTGTAAGTGTGACGGCCTTTTTTTTGTGGATGGGAAATCATCAAATAACTTCTCTCGCTCTGGGTGGAGCGGGAGGGCGTGTCAGACTTCTACTGACTAAAACCCACCCGTGTTCCTTCAGTTGCCTGTGCCAGGGCCACGGTAACTCTTGCGAACATCCCGCAACCCTGGCGGGCATCGGCCCTAGCGGACCCCTTCAGCTAGTGCTGACATCTCTTTGAGGCGCGTGTGGAACACAACGCGCCGTCGACCCGGGCCTGGTCCTTACCGGACGGCGAGCTACCCGTTGCTCGCCATCCGTAAGCCCGCGCCTACGGTGGCCGGGAATCGGCTATCGATTCCCGACGCCCAGGGCGTCTCCTGCGGCGACTAGGGGCGTGAGGGCGCACAGATTGCCTCTCCCTCACGCGTTCAGCCTCGTCCTTCGCGAGCATTACAGCTTCGCAGAAGGAGGTGACGGCTTCCCATGCACTCTCGCTCCGTACCATGGCCTGTACCAGGGCCGGACGTGAGAGATCGCCGCCGCCGATCGCCGCCGCCGATCGCCTCCGCGAGGACGCGGCGGTGCTCTGCCCAACCCGGGCAGACCTCCACCGTATGCTCCACCGTGTCCTCCGGGCGATCCACACAGTGGTAACATCCGGGCGTTTCCTCCCGCCTTATCCGGAACAGGAACCTCCCGAAGCAACCGTGTCCGGTGAGGACCTGTGTCAGGCGGAAGGTGAGGGTGCCATGACGCCTCTCCAACCACTCCTTAAAGTGGGGACTTATCGCCGCAATTGTGGCGTGCCCAGCACTGGGTTGCGACAGTCGCACTCTCCATGTCACCATGAGATCCCGCCGGAGCTCTGTCCGCTGTGCCGCGATTTCTCGCGGCAGCGGAGTAACGCCCCGGCGTTTTGCCTCCTCGCGCCACTCCCATGTGTATGTGAGGACTTTTGCTTCCAGATCCCACGGCGGCAATCCGGCAAGGAGGCTCGCCACCTCACCGGAGACCGTGCGGTATCCCCGAACTAGCCAGATGGCCATGACCCTTTGGGACGCGTTCAACTGGCGGGCTGGTCGCCGCCCCAAGGAACACGCCCACACTGGTGCCCCGTAAAGGGCCATGGACCTCACGACCCCCGCGTAGAGCCTCCGGCAGGAGGCGATTGGACCCCCTAGATTGGGCAAGAGCCGCTTCAAGGCAGCCCCGGCCCGCTCCAGTCTGGGAGCCAAACATCGAAAATGCTCCAGAAAGTTCCACCGGCTGTCGAGGACGAGTCCTAGGTAATTCATCGTCATCTCGACGCCGGTGAACCCCTCCTACCGTTATTTGGGAACCCGACGGTGGCGCGTTCCGAGGACCATGAAAACACATGACTTCGGACTTGTGCAGGGCCACCTCGAGTCCCAATCGCCGGATTCTCTCGACGATTATCGCAACCCCGTGTGTCGCTAGCTCGGCCGCCGCCTGGTGTGTCCTCGCCTGCGCCAGGACCAGCGTGTCGTCAGCGTAGCATACCACGCTGACGCCACTAGGGAGGTCAGCACGCAGCACCCAGTCGTACCCGATATCCCACAGATGTGGCCCTAGGACCGATCCCTGTGGGACACCGCACGACATCTCTCGCCGGTTCCGCTCTCCCTGATGACCGGGGTAGATAACGGCCCTGTCCGTCAAATAGGCCTCGACCACGCGACAGAGGTAGTTCGGCATCCGGTGATACCGGAGTGCCTCCCTAATGCAACTCCAGGGCAGGGTATTGAAGGCATTGGCGATATCTACAGACACCGCCAAGGCGACCCTACCCCGGGCCACAGCATCCCCCGTTGTGAGGGCTCGCACGCACATGATGGCGTCCACCGTAGAGCGCCCCCTGCGGAAACCAAACTGGCTCTCCGCCAAATCTGGCCCAACTCGCATCAGCCGCCCGATGAGGCGGTCTGCAATGACTCTTTCAAAGAGCTTGCCCACCTCGAAGTGTGACGGCCTGGCTTATTGATACGAGCTACGGGTGTGGTGCCAAAGGGAAAACATCTCAAAACAAGGTTCCCAGTAACGGAAATAGTTAGGATGGCCCAGCTTTCAACATTTATTGAGCACGCTTGCTACTACATGATACTTTCTGAAGGTCTGATGATGACCAGGTAAGTGCTTATCGGTTCTCAGTAACGGAAATAGTTAGGATGACCTAGCGTTCAACATTTATCTAATTGAGAACGGATGCTACTACATGATACTTTCTGAAGGTCTGATGATGACCAGGTACGTGCTTATCGGTTCTCAGTAACGGAAATAGTTAGGATGACCTAGCTTTCAACATTTATCTAATTGAGCATGGGTGCTACTACATGATACTTTCTGAAGGTCTGATGATGACCAGGTAAGTGCTTATTGGTCCTCAGTAATGGAAATAGTTAGAATGACCTAGCTTTCAACATTTATATTCCATTATGTTTGTGTAAAATTAGTTCCACGTGGCTCGATAGATGGCGTTGCTCGAATGAATCTGTGGTTGCTGTTCCGCCAAAACCTATTGAAGCTCACGACTAGTTAATATTAAAATACAGTTCTTCCACAATCATCACAGTGTAGTATTATTAAACATTTTGGTCCTTCGAAGTCGAATAAAAAGTGAATAAAATCAGTGCAGTGAAATGTTAATAAAGTGAACAGTGACATTGGTTTATTGGATTGGTCTCTGATAGGTTATAGGTTATAGGTTAGACTGTGAACATCTTAAGTGAATAGGGATTTAGTGAAATCTCAGTTGTGTGGATTCAGTAAACTCAGTTATAACTTAGTTAAAAACTTTAGAAAATTTCTCTCTTTGAGGACTTTGTGTGATTTTGCGCTTTGGACACTTGAAAATTGTAACTACAGTGACTTAGCCAATTCTTCTGGTCGAACTTTGACAGTTCACACCGGTTTTTCACTGTGACATTTTTTACGAAGTAAATTGATTTGATTTAACTATAAACATGTCGCAATACTCGCAATTGTGTGCGGCACAGAAACAGTTAAGTGAGCGGATTGCTAAGTTGTATAGCAACACAAAGAAAACTTCAAAGTCACGTTATACCAGAGGTTATTTAGAAACGAGATTAGACACATTGACTGAATATTGGGATACGTATAATAAACAACACGACGAGATTTTGAAGAGTGTTTCTACGCAGGTTCTCGAACAAACAAAGTTTGATCCTATTGCAAATTTTGATACGACCGAAGAAAATTATCTTGAATTTAAAACTGCCATTAAAGAATTCTTGATCGAGCTGTCCAATCAGGAGTCGCCACAGGCTACAACATCGGCCACATGTCCTGACGAAATATCTGAAAGGATAAAAAACAAAACGAAGTTGCCGCCGATTAATATACCTAAGTTCTCCGGTAACTACACAGAATGGTTCAGCTTTCGCGACGTCTTCACATCCCTTGTTCACAATGATAATAACCTATCAAAAATTGAGAAACACCATTATTTGAAGTCCAGTATTACGGGTGAGGCTGAGCAGCTATTAAAACACTTCACACTTACCGCTGCCAATTATGATAAGGCTTGGGAGACACTTGAGAATCGTTATGAAAATAAGAGGATAATTGTGAATAACATCCTGAATCGTCTTCTTTATCAGCGCAAAATGACCAACGAATGTGCTCAAAGCCTGAAAGGTATTCTAGACACCACACGCGAATGCTTGAATTCGCTAGAAAATCTTGGCATAGAAATAGACAAGTGGGATGCTATTGTAGTTCACATTGTTGTCTCTAAAATTGACATTGAAACTCACAAACTTTGGGAACAGTCCCTTGGTTCATCACGAGACATACCAACTTTTGAGACTTTAGCCTCACTACTAGAAAGCCGATTCAGAGCCATGGAAGTTATCAACAGTGTTAGAAAGGATACATCGAAGAAAGATTCAGCTAAAGCCACCTCAACCCAAGCAAAAGCTGTCTCTATGAAATCGTTCGCTACTGAAATTGAAAGCACCTGCACTTTTTGTTCACAAAACCATTACATTTGCCACTGCAAAGGATTTTCTAATTTGGAAATCTCACAACGCTATGACTATGTCAAGAATAATCACATCTGCTTCAACTGTCTTGTTAAGGGTCATTCAGTTAGTCAATGCAAGCAAAGCACAAGCTGCAGGAAATGTGGTCGACGTCATCACACACTCTTGCATTTTACAAACCCAGCCAAGACAAGCATAGCTACAGCACATAGTGAACCAGAAACACACGAGGCTGTCACCATGAAAACAGAAACACACGAGGTTGTCACCATGAAAGCTGAAACAAATAATGTACAACAGGTTATCTTAGCAACAGTTCGTGTTGTTGTTATTGCTAAAAATGGATCCACTCACCAACTTAGAGCCTTGATTGATCCAGGATCCCAGGCATCACTAGTGACTGAAACAACTGCGCAACTGCTGCAACTTGATCGTACTGCTGTTAATGGTAAAATTACTGGGATATCTAACGAGAAAGCAATAACAACGAAGTCGATGGTCAACCTTAAATTTCACTCTATTTATGATTCTTCACACATAATTACTACACAAGCCTTTGTACTCAAACGATTGACGTCATTATTGCCTGCACATGAAGTATCTATGGATTCCTGGCCTCGTCTAAGTGACTTGAAACTTGCTGATCCACAATTCCACAAGCCAGGGTGTATAGATATCTTGTTGGGCGCAGAAGTATACTCACGATTAATGCTGGATGGTTTATTTAGACACAACGCAATGATTGCACTTAATTCACATCTTGGATGGTTGATTTCAGGACAAACATGTAAGGATGCTTCGCAAAGCTCATATCATGTTGTTGTC
This sequence comes from Dicycla oo, assembly GCA_948252095.1. NCBI lineage: Eukaryota > Metazoa > Arthropoda > Insecta > Lepidoptera > Noctuidae > Dicycla > Dicycla oo. The sequence goes on from OX411714.1 coordinate 24,509,117, forward strand.
TCACATACTAAATTAGAGACTGACCAGTTGCTCAGGAGATTCTGGGAACTGGAGGAACACACACATACTAAAAGAGCACTTACACAATTGGAAACTCAGTGCGAAGAGCATTACAAAGAAACTCACACTCGGAACTCTGAGGGCCGTTACATACTCCGCTTGCCTTTCAAGGACGCGACCCAACTCGGGGACACAAAAGGTTTAGCAATTAATCGTTTAACTCAAATGGAGAAGAGATTCAAGCACAAGCCTGAATTTAAGGAAGAGTACTGCAAATTCTTGAGGCAGTATGAATCACAAGCACACATGGAAGTCATACCTGAAAAGGAAAGAAACACAAGTAATAAATACTACTTACCTCATCACGCCGTCGTGAAGGAGTCCAGCACTAGCACGAAGCTGCGCGTAGTCTTCGATGGCAGTGCCAAACCTGGAACAGGATCGTCCTTGAATGATGAACTGATGATTGGTCCGCCCCTGCAACAAGATATAAAGGATTTGGTAACAAGATGGAGAACACATAGAATTTGTTTGGTAGCAGACATTCAACAAATGTATAGGCAGATACTAATACATCGTAGTGATGCGGAGTATCAACGAATCGTTTGGCGAGAAAAAGCAGACGAAGAAGTTAAAGAATACAGGTTACTTACCGTCACTTATGGAACATCCTGTGCACCTTACCTTGCAATTAGAACTTTGCACCAGCTGTCCTATGATGAGAAGGAAGAGTTTCCTATTGCAGCGCCGCTACTGCGAACCGATCTTTATATGGATGACCTGATGTCAGGTACATCCAATGAAGATGACACAATTAATCTGCAAAAGCAAATATCTGAACTATTACAAAGAGGTGGATTTTTGTTACACAAATGGTCGTCAAACAGTGCAAAGGTATTGTCACAAATTCCAAATGCCGATAAATCTAACCAAACTGTTGTTAACATACAAATGAATGACGCTATTAAAGCTTTGGGCATTTCTTGGAATCCGCGCACTGATAATTTTGAATTGAAAATGTCAATTGATCCGCTTATTGATACTATTACTAAAAGAACAGTGTTGTCCATTATCGCTAAAACATTTGACCCGCTAGGCTGGTTAGCACCTGTAGTCATTGTGCTAAAAATTTTCATGCAAAGACTGTGGTTGGCTGGCCTGGACTGGGACGATGTTTTACCTGATAACTTACGAGTTGAATGGTGTACCTTTCATAACAACATAAAACACATGAATACTATACAGCTTCCTTGATGGCTTGGCTTGTTACCTGCTAACTTGAACGTGGAAATTCATGGGTTTTGTGATGCTTCTTGTGCTGCTTATGCTTGTGTTGTTTACCTTAGAGTCTTGGACGACAATGCTATCACAATGCGTCTTATCGCTGCAAAATCAAAGGTGGCACCAGTCAAACAAGTATCGCTTCCTCGCCTAGAGCTCTGCGGTGCAGTACTTTTGTCAAAGATGTTACTTGATATTAAAACTAGTATATCACTTGATCAAAGTAATATTTACGCATGGACTGATTCCACTATAGTGCTGGCTTGGTTACGCAAACATCCTAACTCATGGACTACTTTTGTTGCTAACCGTACCACTGAGATTTTAAATGTCACTAATAGTAGTCAATGGCATCATGTAAAGTCACCTGATAACCCAGCGGACTTAGCTTCGCGGGGTATGAACCCAAACGAGCTGAAAGAGTCAACGCTATGGTGGGAAGGCCCGCAGTTTTTAAGAACTCAATCTGAATTTGTGTATACAGAAGATAACTTACCTGATACTGTTTTAGAGTCTAAGTCTAAAATTGCTTCTCATTTTACTATTAACAATCAAAATGATGATTTACACTCACATTTAAATCGCTATTCCAGTTTCACTAAATTAGTACGAGTTACCGCTTATTGTTTGAGATTTATGCAAAGATGTAGAGAAAAGGTTTTTGAAAATGCTACAAACTGGACCAGGTTTTTAAATGCGAATGAATTGTTGAACGCACGTAATGTATGTATCCGTTTGTCACAGTGTGTTTTTCAAACTGAAATTGAATTATTGTCAGCTGGTAAGTCTCTCCCTAAATCTAGTAAATTGTTTTCTCTTCAGCCTTATATTGATAACCAAAATATATTAAGAGTTGGTGGCAGACTCGCTAATGCTCAGGGTAAATTGGATTTTCAGTCACCAGTTATCCTCTCAAGTCAATGCCATTTCACAAACCTAGTTGTCACAGATGCTCATCACCAAACGTTGCATGGTGGATATCAATTAACTCTTAATATATTAAACTTGAAATACTGTATTATTGGTGCTAAGAGACTGGTTAAGAGTATTATCCGAAAATGTATTCCGTGTTTTAAACAAAGGGCCGCGCCAAGACCACCTTTCATGGGAAATTTGCCTTCATATAGGGTTACACCATCACGTCCATTTCTATCCTGTGGAGTGGACTTCGCGGGACCCTTCTCATTGAAATTGTATCCTGGTAGATGTACTCGTACCAGTAAAGCTTACATTAGTCTCTTTGTATGCACAGTCACAAAGGCTATTCACCTGGAGTTGGTCGAAGCTTTGAGTACTATGGCCTTTATGGCAGCTTTCAAGCGCTTCTCTGCGCGTCGCGGGCACTGTAAGGATATGTATAGTGACTGTGGAACCAACTTTCAAGGTGCCTCAAGAGAAATGGCGATCCAATTTGACAACTCTCAAGTTGATTTGATTCACGAGATAGCAGAATTACTTGCTAATGATCACACTACCTGGCATTTCATCCCTCCCGGAGCGCCACACTTCGGAGGATTATGGGAGGCCGGTGTAAAATCCGTAAAGGGTCACCTAAAACGCGTTATTGGTCAAAGTTGTCTCACTTTCAATGAGTTTTATACTCTCCTCACACAAGTAGAAGCATGTGTAAATTCACGTCCTCTTACCATAATTGATTCGTCGTTAGATGAACCTCCTTTAACGCCTGGCCACTTCCTTATAGGGGAACCCCCTATTGTAGTTCCTGACGAAAGATTAGAAAATACTCGCACCACTCACCTTAATCGATGGCAACTTGTCCAGCGTATGCTGCAAACCCTCTGGCGGCGTTGGCAAGCTGAGTATTTGACTACTTTACAACATAGATATAAATGGAACAAACACCAGCCAGATATTGAGTTAGGCACCATTGTGTTAGTCAAAGACGAAAGATTACCTCCAGGTAAGTGGCTCCTAGGACGTGTGATTGAAAAACATACAGGCAAAGATGGGGTGACTCGTGTCGTCTCTTTAAAGATTAAAGATCATATCACTAAGCGACCAATAACCAAACTGTGCCCATTACCTTCATAAATCAATCACACAAACCTAACATTGTTTTAGAATTTAGTCATATTGTTTAATTTGTGTATAATTGTAACTTTAAAAACCTCTTCTGAAGGACTTACACAGTCCTTGGCCGGCAGGAATGTTTGTGTAAAATTAGTTCCACGTGGCTCGATAGATGGCGTTGCTCGAATGAATCTGTGGTTGCTGTTCCGCCAAAACCTATTGAAGCTCACGACTAGTTAATATTAAAATACAGTTCTTCCACAATCATCACAGTGTAGTATTATTAAACACATTACTTATATTCTATTCAAATAAGTAAAAACACGATGGTTCTACATAGTGCCGTCACTGAGATCCTATACCCGCCTTCAGATTCCACCATCAGGTAGGTGACATCATCAGTCATCTAGTCCAACGAAATTTTCAAGACAGCTAAATATAAAAACGATAAAAAATAAACACAATAGAAATAATGTAGGTACTTATTAGTTTTGGAGAGCTCGGCCACGCTTCACCTTACATTTTAACGACTTCAAAAAAGGAGTTATCAATTCGATACGTATGTATGTAATATTATTCTGCAATTAATGAACTGCAATATATTCACATATGATAATCTATTAGGGCTTCCAAACAAATACACAAAATTTTATAGATGTATGTATGTTTGTATGTATGTATGTTTGTCCACGCATTTCTACGAAACAATTTATCGGATCGTGACCATTTTTTTTGTTGGCTAACATTTACTTCAACTTAAGGCATGACGGTTTCATCGAAATCGGTTCAGTAGTTTTCAAGATAATGGACGTGTAAGTGTGACGGCCTGGCTTATTGATACGAGCTACGGGTGTGGTGTCAAAGGAAAAACATCTTAAACCTTGGTCAAATTCTAGTGCAATATTCATAACAAAACTATTAAACACTTATTACAAACAAATATTCCAGTTTTTACTAAAAAACTAAAAATTACGAAATAAAAAATAATTAAAAAAAAAATCGACTTCAAAAAGAAACGAACTCAAAATTATGAAATAACTTTAATTTTGGAAGTCGGTGATAAAAAACTAAAATACAGATCTCAAGACACCGACTTCCAAAATTAAAGTTATTTCATAATTTTGAGTTCGTTTCTTTTTGAAGTCGATTTAATTTTTTTTAATTTTTTTTTTTTTCTTATTGTCTTCGTACTTGTTATGAGAAATATTAGTGCGCAAGGTTGGCAGCGAGATGATTACCCAGGATATAAGAACTTGAAGGATCGTGACTCGTCGAGACCTTTTTAATTTTACTAGACTTTTCAAGCGCTTTTCTCTTCTCCCAAGAGATAAAACTTTGTAGGTACTTACCTATATCTTCCTATAACTTCAGCAGGTATCGAACCCCATCTCATTCTGGCATTTACGACTAGCCCATAAACTTAACCCACTAAAAAGCGTGAACACACATTATGTTTAATGAATCCATAATCCTAACCAGCCCAGCCTCCTAAAATTAATTTATAATCATTATAACTTATCATAATTAAATATTGGTTTTGTAAGTGGCGAAGCGGCGGGGTGCTCCGGTGGCGCTACCGAAGTCCCCGGCCCCCAGGGGAGCACCCAGACAATCCCACGGTACCAAAATATTCAAGAATGTCAGTTTTGAAAAAAATAATTTTTTGCTTAGAATTCCGAGCGGAAGTGAGGCAAAGATTTTTATCATAGTTTTATGGTAAAGTTTGATTGTTGTTTTTTATTATATTTGTTGAAAACAAAAGCTTTTGATGTGAAGGGTAGGAGAGAACAGCAGCTTGAAAAAGACAGCAAAAGAGATTTTTGGCTTTAGTCAAAATAACAATCATAATAGCTGTAGGTAGTTAGGTAACTCTGTAGGTAAGAAATCAAAATAAAAAAACCAAAAGTATTTTTTTCAAACTAGGCTGAGAATCAGCACTTTTCGAACGTCAAAATTACATAAGACAGTCCCCAAAAATGCCCACCATTTACCACTTCCTAGTGCTTTAGCTGGGAAAACGTGGCGTGAAGAATTTTCCAAAACCCGTTTGAGGGCAATTATGACTATCTCATCGGAAAACTTCTAATCAAAATCATAGATAAAGAGAAACTTACAAAGAATGATGATACTTAAAATTACATTTTAAGCAAGCACAGCGCTTAGGTAACCCTTTATGTTACTTTGGGAAAATTAAAAACATAAAGAAAATCAAATGAATAAGGACAATATTGTTTTAAACATTAGCATTTAGGTCTCTATCAAAACTATTTATCAAGTGCACATAACTTCTCACACAAACAATAGTTAAAACAAACTTCCTGGAAGACCAGTCGATCAGTAACAAGCGCCCAGCGACCATCACTCACAGCTTTTCACTTATAATGATGTTAAAATGTTACCTAACAGGCCATCTTGTCCACCCATTGTACTCAATAACAAACAAAACGAAAAAAAAACTTAAAAAATGACTCCCAATTTATTTAGAATATAAAAAAGTCACATCTCTCCTGACACCGACTTGGGCGTCCTCCTTTGCTGCCATCCCTCTTGCATCATTCTTTTTTTAAACGCTTTGACATTTGGGAGTCGGGTCACTTATTAAATTAGTCTTTGTATTTAAATTAATGATTAATTTATACGTATGAGTGCTTCTGAATGATTTTGAGACGTTTTGATATTATGAAACAAAGTTGGGAGACAATAATTATATGTAATTAATGGTATTTTACAAGCTTTCATGATTTCGGTTGAAAGATTTGTTATGGTTGAAGTTGAAAATGATACTTTTCAAGTGCAGTAGCCATATCGTTATCATTTAAATTATTTTTTGTACTTATGCGCTGTCCACAATACAAAACGTGAAGATATATTTTCTTTAAAAGAAATATGGCTACTAATCACGCAACTTTGGCACAAGTGTTTAGTTTCGTGCTATAATTTTAAAAATTACTGTTGTTGTGGGCTAATTCTTTACCGACTGCCCAGTAAATTAAGTTTACAAACGATATAGTTTTTAAGAAGAAGATATAACTACAATTTGCAACAATGTGCTTCTATGATATATACGTATTGCAAGTTTTTTCCATTAATATGTCATGGTATAACTATGTTATGAGCGTTAGCCTTTAGCTTTTCAAATCGTAAACTTTGTCCTTTGTTATTTTAGTATGGTGATCTCGATAACTCAGTCTCTCTCTCTCATCTGCATAGCCTTTTCCCAACTATGCTGGGGTCGGCTTCCAGTAAAAAATAATTTAAAAGAAGATGTTTTTCTTCTAACTGCTCAAATCTCCTAAATAATGCTGATTTTTTTATTTACAGCGTACACAACGCTATAAATAAAAAAATCTGTTTAGATTTTTCCCAACGATGTTGGGGTCGGCTTCCAGTCAAACCGGATGATGCTGAATACCAGTATTTTACATGGAGCGACTGCCTATCTGACATCCACAACCCAGTTACTGGGTAATACGATACCCCTAGTTTGGTTTTCGGACTTCTGACGACCCGTAATGACTGTTTTATTGATTGTTTGTACACGAGCTCCGCAAGAGAACTAAGTACAGCTAAGTAAAAAATAACAAATGACGTTCCAAATGTAGCTAGCTCAGAACTTTACTCCCACGGGCCGATGGGACATGGGACTCGTTTTAAAATAACTAACATTCCCGAAGCCATATTAAATTTACTAGCCAACAGTACCTCAACACAATGGGCATTCTATCAAAAAATCGTGCGAGAACAATCCTACATAACCCAACATCCGATTCCAAGTTCTCAGTAACAGTAACTACACACGAGAGTAACCGATGTCCAACATTAATCCTAATGTACGTATCTAAACGTCGTTTGATCTCCACAAAAATATTTCAATGCGTCCGATAAAAGGTGGAAAGAAAAAGCCCGGTCGAATGTGGCACGGCGGTCGTAAGGTACCAGTACTTCTCGGAAACCACGCGGTCACCGTCATATCACGACCGCAAGGTAGGCCGCACTGTCTTACAAATACCATTATCGATATTATTGGCCAGTAAGGTTTCATTTAATTTTATCGTAAATAGCGAAATTGTTATTTTATGCGGCAAGGACTAGCCGACTGGTTTGCAGCATTTTAATTGTTATGTCTGGCTGTGTTGCGTTTTGTACCGCTAGCTTTAACTTGGCAGACAATAAGTTTAGCTTGAGCTTTTAAGAAACAAAAGTATTGTATACCTATTTGAATTTATATAAATAAAATATAAAATGATCGATAGAAAAGTCAAGAGGCAAGGTTTTGTCCATCACTAAACCCATAGAGGCGCAGGAGCACGACAGATGATCAGTCATGCGCGAGATGCTGCCCGATAAGCAAGCGGTAGCCGCTCATTAATCTACCCACTCCCCACTCTAACCCACCACTTTACCAATTAACCGGACACGACTGTACGTAACATAGGTATCTATGGTTCCAAGAAACAGATACAGTTATCCTAAAATATCTGACAGAACAACACATATCTAATAAGAGCCACAGACGATATGACAATATTACAAGATTTATGACACCTATTACGTGAGTCATATTTCATTTGACATATTCAAAGGAGCCTGACAAAAAACTGTGCTACTTGAATTATAATTTGGAACTTAGAAAAAGTTAGCAAATTCATTTTATACGGATGTAGAGTCCGAAGAATGCATAGGTGATATAGAATGATTTAAATGTCAAACTAGTAAATTTAAATCAGAATCCGAAATTAAAATATTGTCAATAATTTATTCACACAGTCAGTGTCGAATATTTTATAGAGTCATAAACGTATTTCATTCTCCATCGTCACTTTCATTGTTCACGTAAATAAAATTTAAATGATTGCCCATATATGTAAAAAAATGTTCGTACAGTGTTATTAATCTCAGACGTATTTCAAGTGATCTTAAAAGTTTTGTCACCTAACGGACAACGAGATTTCTTTACGAATAATACTTATTCGCTCGGACCCCATGAGAGTTCATAACGTTTGCAACTTACTGATATTGCCAAGTTTAAGTGGCCTACTTCATATTATAACTATGTTGGTACATTACATGCGGACGCAGCGATTTTAATGTCGTTCGGTAGCAATCATAACGCGGGCGACGCTCCGGCAGTTACTGAAGAGAATTTATCAATCAAGTGGCGAGTTTACGAGTACTGTCGACTTAATGTCGTAGCAGTAAAACGCTGCGTTTGTTTAATGGAATTCATTCGGGTAATCATTGCGGGAGTAAGCGCGCCGCGGGCGGCCGCTGCCGAATTTAAACCTAATACAACTGTTTTATGCCCTTTGTTGACTACCGAATGTAAAATTTATATTCGCAAAGATAATTAAATGCAAAATTATGATTTGCCAAAATCGGAACCTAACTCTTTTTCTTGTCAAAATAAACAAAGCGCGAAACGAGTTGTCCCATGATTGATAGAAAACTGCGTAAGGGCTGAGCTCAGTGTACAAATAAATTAAATAACTTATCTAGGCATTCTTGTTGTTTAACGCACAGATATATCGTGGTCAGTAGCCCTATCCATCATCCGCCTCAGATTAACAGCAGCGGAATGGAACCTTATTAACTGTGTACTTACCTGACGAGCAATGCAGGCCTCTTGCGCATATGAAGTAATGTGCATGGAGGACATGTCAAGCACATTACTCTTAAATAAGAAAATATTTGTTAAAACGTTGAAGCTTCAAGAATTTCTCCTTTACAGGGTGCTTTTATAGATATAAATCTTCCATGCAAACACCCAGAGCCGGAAAAACTATCTTAGGTATCTACCTACGCTCACCGTATCAATATTTTCTTTGGTGTTGGAATAAAACTCACGAACCGTTGTGCTGAAGGCACATTTTCAGTCACTGTGCTAACCATACTTCGTAGTCATGCTTGTAAATGTCCCTAAGTAAACAGTTTTCAAGGCTTTTCCCAAAATTTTTAAAGCAGTGTTAGATTGAAAATGAAACATGATGTTTTTAATGTTTTAGCCGGTTTAGGCACAGGTTCCTTATCCTCCGTGCACTTGAGACCACCATAGCAGTCTTTTGAAAAAATGTAGGTAAATAATACCTACTTTTTAGGTAGACAACTGAAAATCATTCACCTCAATACCCAAAGTTCACCCAAAGCTCAGAAACAAACAGAAGCGTTTACAAAAAAATATTATAATACTTGGATTTTATCTCCTAATGTGCGATATCCTTATCAATCAACTACCGAGGATTACCAATTAACACAGGATACTTTTCAATTTACATCATGATAATTAAAAATAAAAACTGCTGCAACAAAACTAATATCCAAATTAATACATACCTCATATTAATAAATACGGGTCGGAGTGGTCACATCTACTTAATTTAGACGATTTACCGTATTTCGGATAGCGTCGGGTACCTTCGGTCGATTCTCGGAAGTCGTAAACGCTTGGCATGGCTGCGCGGGCGCATTTGTAGGTACATATCATCAAGCTTTCTACGTATATGTCGCTGGATGCTGGCGTTTCGGTCGTTTACCCGAAAATCCGGATGAAAAAATATAAATAATGGTTTGATTTGGTAAGTAAGTGGTTGGATGTGGGTGTCTCGGTTCCAAGAAGGCAGGAATGGCGCAATGATGAATAACTCCTGTTGGCCAGCACAGGTGTCAGCTAAAAAGATACATTATGATCTACTAACTAAAAAGTTACGTGATCTTATTTTACTCTAGATTACCTAATCTCTTCCGGTTGTGGTAAAGACTTTTCCCTGCAGATGGAAAACTCTCCGCATTTTCCGAAATTTTTTCAGAGGTGTACCTGAACGAATGTCTAAATTAATGTCTTGCTTCGAATATCCTGAGAATCATCTCAAAATTCATCTCTTAGGTACTTTAAAGGTTCCATGCAATGGACCTTAACCTTATGTTGTACTGGCTGACATTCGACTACTTTCGCCAGTATAAATCTATCTTTTTTTAAATAATTAAAAAAGATAGATCGGATAATTTTTCCCGTCCGCACCTCCTATATAAATGTACCTACTCTGTGGTCCGCACTTCGGTTTTAGCTAGGGCTCTAGTCGGTGTAATTTAAGAAAGTGTGCTATTTTATCTGCTGATTATTTGATTGAAGTTTGAATTTTTTCTTGAAGTTATTCTGCCTCCCTCCTCTATCATTTCATGTAGTTACGTTCCCCGTAGAAACTCAAAACTCCCACATCATTAGACTCTGATTTCCTACAGTAGCTACCTACTTTTCAATTTTGCCCTGCACATAGACACGGTCGGACACTTTGTTATGTAGATGATCAATTTCCTTCACATGATTGTTAACTCTGCTTCACCGTAAATAACAAAAGCCCACGAGCTTAATTCCGCCATTACCATGAAAATATGGAAAATGTATTAGCGGAAAGTCTGATCTTTAAACGTCATAATTTATTGGCTATTAATAATGGAGATGTAGTTTTTGCATAATAAGTTGGACATGAAGGCATGCCGCAGGTATTCAGCGGATCTAAATAATAACTGGACTTGTACGTGCGCTGTGTCTTAGAGTATCCGCTTAGCATTACAATGGCGGGTGAAGAAAATAATTGGTTTTCTTCGTACTTATTTATTGTAACCTAGAAGTGCGAATATTGATTACCTGTTCTTAGATATGTGTTTTTATTAGCTTCAGCTATCTGCTGTTTGATGTGTGCTTATGTAGAGCTGCTTCTCATTGTGAGAAATGCTCTCTTTTGAAGTTTCTAAAGTATATTATGAACAAAAATGCTCAAAACCTGCTGTGGAATTTAGGGACAAACTTAATCATCCCAAAATGATGTTTTTTTCATCACGTTAGGTAACACTTTACTCTTACGCTTCTAGTTTAAGAAGGACTTCAAATGGACTAAGGGGTCCGGTGTGGTAATCCCATTCACTGCTTGACGGTTGACAGAGCTTATTATAATGCCTCGAAAACACTGGGGGACAAATGGAGCGACATGTTGCAGAACATGGCGCTCAAAAACTACGTGAATGTCCCGAGGGAATGTTGCGGACCATTTTGCAAGCCACACTGGTCAGTGTTTATAGAAATGTCACCCGAGACGGCTGTGGCGATTTGTGCTGCGTATATAGGTACTTATTTCGAGCAGTTTAGCGAAACGTAATTGAAAAAGGAGTTTAAGGATGCGGAATTACTTATTAAAACGAGAAAAAGGAACATACACACGTTACACTCCGAGAGAAATAGCGCGGCACTGACGCGCAACACGTGCGCTCGCTCTTGGAGCGGGAGCTAGCAACATGTTCAGAGTCATGTAAATGCGTCTCAAGATGTTGTGCGGCATGTTGCGGGACGCAGGGCAACGTTGCAGCGTCACGTAGATTGAGCGTTGCGCGTCATGTTGGAGTTCATTTTGTTTTCTAGTTTCTTCGCGGCTTCACCACCAAGAACGTTGTCACAGGTTAACCGGTACAAAGCAACGCAAACATGTAGGCGGAAGTTGCCTAATTATTGGAAAATTGAATGTTGGAGCATACCTAGAATCCTTTTGTAGTTAGGTTCCTACGACTGTAGCATAATACCTATGAACCTGCCACTTAGGTACTTACATCGAAATTCTGTTTACAATGCATGTGCTCAAAAAGAGCGTTTGTCAAGCAGCCAAATTGTGCGGAAATTGCCACTTTTTCGCACTGGTGATTTTTACTTTTCAGTTTTTTTTTATTTTTACTCCGTCGTCGGACCGACGCAGTTTTTATTATTTAAGAAAAGTTTTAGAAATTAGTGAAGTACAGAATATCATTCATATAAAAGGTACATACGCCAGCACATCAAGCTACTATAATCTGTCAAATATCTTTAATACATTTTCAACTTTATCGCTAAAGCATTAGGTTCAAGGTTGATTGGGAAAATTTGACAGTTTCGGGTAGCTTGACCTGCTGGCGTCTGTACAATAAAACGAATACTTCATTAAATGATTACTCTAGATTTAGATTTTGATCAATAAATTAATTTTAAATATTCCTTAAATATGTTCGTATGAACGTATATTTTGCTCCTGGCTTTTTGCAATACGACGGGTAGCTATCGGGTTGGCTAATAAGTAATGAGCGTTTTAGTTATAATTTCTAGAATTTTCGGAAAGGTTCGAGAACGTTCTGTAGCAGAGGGTATATAAAGAGCGAGTCGCGCTCATGCGCGTTATTGATAGTTCGGTTGTTAGTGCATTAAAGTTCACAAAGAAATGAGTGATATTAAAACCCACGTACGACATTGTTTATTATATGAGTTTCAATCTGGGCATTCTGCTGCAGAAGCTACACGTAATATATGTGAAAGGATAGCTCACGATGCAGTCTCCGAAGCAACAGCAAAGCGCTGGTGCCAACGGTTCCGCAATAACGATTTTTCCTTAATCGATCAACCAAGGTCTGGGCGCCCCGTGGAAATAGATATCGATAAATTAAAACTATTAATCGAAGAAGATCCTCGAAGAACTACTCGCGATTTGGCTGTTCAGCTCGAGTGCTCTCATGGCAACATAGAAAATCATTTACATGGTTTGGGAAAGACTTACAAATATAGTGTTTGGGTACCCCATCAATTAAGTAAAGATCAGCTGACCTACCGAGCTGAGATTTGTGTACAACTTTTATCTTTCCGCCGCACATAATTGGTTAGAACATCTTGTCACTGGAGATGAAAAGTGGGTTCTCTATGTTAATCACACACGCAAGCGCCAGTGCCTGGGATGTAAAGAACAGAGAAAACCAACGTCAAAAGCTGATCTTCATCCTCGCAAGGTAATGCTTTCTGTCTGGTGGGATATACATGGAGTAATAAGCTGGGAATTCCTTCCTACTAATACTACGATTACAGCAACAGTATATTGTGATCAACTCGAAAAACTGAAGCTTGACATCCATCGCAAACGTCCACAACACGACAAAATATTTTTCCTGCACGACAATGCCCGGCCGCATATTGCTAAGAGTACCAGGCTAAAACTATTGGAGCTTAATTGGGAAATAATACCCCACCCTCCATATTCGCTGGACTTAGCACCAACTTTCAGCTTGTTCCGATCACTTAGTAATAATTTATGGGAAAAAGCTTTGACGATGAACCACACTTGAAACATAGATGACTTCTTCAATTCAAAACCAACGAAGTTCTATGCGGACCCCATTCACTCTTTGCCAGATCGATGGCGAATGGTAGTAGAAAACGACAGTGAATATATTATTAATGATTAACAATTATTCATTTAATAAATAAATACAAATAAAGTAGTTGTATGTCGCTCATTACTTATTAGCCAAACCAATATTTGCACATGTGCAGTAGTAGATATGCTGAGCGCGCATGTATTTAAAAAAAGCCAGCCATTTTACTAATTTGTTGCTTAGTTCGGAGTCGATCTGTGTAAAGCTACTAAAATTGTCGAGTTCAAGTGACGAATCAACTGATTTAACCCCGGAAAATGTTATTCAAAAAGCACAAAATGCCAACAACAGCTTCTTACTGGCTAAATCAAAAGAAAAAAAACTTTTTCAAAAGGTTTTTTTATTTATTTTCTCACACAATGCATAGTCTAACGTTGTATTATACACGTGCGTATTATGATTTCAGTCTCGTCTCGACTTATACACTCGTCGGAAATCACTTACTTTCCGCACTTGTAGCATAAATAACTATTTTCACTAGGTATTTAGATGTAGAATCCTATGAATCCTACAAAAGCTGAAAATTAATATTCTACACAAAGGTGAATGGGGTGGCGTTTACAACAATCAATAATAGTCAGGCAACATTGGTAAATAACGACTGGATTTCCAGTCGTTATTTACCAAAATGTCGAAATCAAGCAATGGTTTGTCGCATTCCTGCGTTTTGTAAAGTATACGAGAATTATGTTTAATTCATAAGCCACTATAATGTACGTCGCAAATGTTTCTGCAATGTCCAACAACTAGGTACAATAAATAAATATTGTGATGGGAAAATAATAAGTTTAAATATACACGGTGTAACTTAAATAACGCGCAACCTCTTAAGGGGTCATTGTACTCATCATTATGCACAACTTTTACTGTGGGACCAAACGTAAAATCGCGAAAAAAATCAGATGTTCAGTACCTACATTTTGACGAATTATGCGAACATAAATGTACTGAACAGCAGATTTTTTTTTTTCACGACTTCAGGTTTGATCCCACAGTAAAAGTTGTTCTTATTGATGAGTACAATGACCACTTAAGAGGTTGTGCGTTATTTAAGTTACAACTTGTATGTTTGTTTGTACTTTCGGTATACTTACTCGTAAATGGTAGCATATTTTCTGAACCCCCGAAAATAAAGTTAAGTACGTTGGTTTTACAAGTTTCAAAGATACATTCCAACTAATTCCAAGACCATAAATTTTTTATTAATTTTTTTTTCATACTTTTTGAATACTTACTTAAATCGTCTTTTCTCTGACTAACCTCAGATCAAATTTATCAACCAACAACATTCCTAGCAGCCCAAAAGCTTCCCATACAACACGATCCATTCAAATAAACGACGTCAGAAATCAGAGTGAACGCACAGCTTATGGCGCACTCCATTTCCATGTCATTAAGCGGAGCGAGTGTCGAACCAACAGCTTATTAATATCGTGTAGCGGTCAAAAGTTAATCGGCTTCAAGTCTCTCGTATCACCCACGAAGATTCATCACAATCGTCATTATTCACACACAAATTATGTAATTTCAATAAATGGAGCTTATTGAATAGTGATGAGCGTCGGTAGGCCTCAACGGGACCCCTGGAGAGAACCTGCACTCAACGAACTATCACTTACCATATCGTTCACCAACCCATCTAAACTTCATGCTCCATTACTGCTTTTATCCGACCTTTTACAAAAATCTCACCACAAACTCCGCAATGTAAGACAATTATGCATGTTGTGTGAAGTGAGGATAGGTTCCGTGGTAGATTGCTCTCCCAATAAGCACTTAGATCCTCATTGTCTAAAATAAATGTATTTTGTTTGGATAAATCGTGCGAGAGGCGCGGAGGTCGCTACGAGTGTTAATGAATCTGAACTTTATAATAGAATGGGAACAACAAATATACAAGTACAGATAGAAGTGCATCTAAATGCATCAGATCCTATTGGAAACATTCAAAACTATGATAGAATAACTTTGAACTTTCAATTGCCTAACTGGACATCAAAGGTTTAATTATTGTACCCGTAAATGTTTTTCATTCATGAGAAATTTACTTACCTTTAAATTACCTTTCTTAGTCATGCCGAAATGCTACATTTTTTATTTTTTTTATTTGAGATGGGTTTGCTTGAGTATAGTCTAGGTCAGAGATGACAGAGACAAAGTCTGCGATGGAGTGAGCCTACCCAGAAGAAGCCTGTTCACTCTAACTTTGTAGAGATTCGGGTTGTATGCGTTCGGGAACACAGACGCAGGTAGTGAGTTCCACTCCCTTGCCGTGCGCATTATGAAGGATGTTTGGAAGCCCTTAGTGCGAATAGGTGGAATGGAAACTAGGTATGGATGGTATCTTGCAGTGCGTCTAGATATTCGATGGTAAAAGGGGGCCGATGGAATGAGGTTGTGGAGTTTCTGAGCACACTCACCGAAGTACAGTCTATAGAAGACCGACAAGCAGGCAACCTTGTGGCGATGAGCCAAGCTGTGTGAAGCTTGGCATCCACCAGTTTTACGTCGCCAATGAGCCTCTTAGCTCTATCTATCTTATCTTTATTTTTAGGAAGCATCCATCAGGATTCTTCTGCAAGCTCTTTGGCAACCAGAACACAGAGCTTTTAAAAGTAGAGTCGTTCTGGAACTTACTCTTTCATTCAATTCATTTGCTCCATAGGTTCACAATCAACCGTAGGTGCACCAAACTACTTATAAAGAGAACACACGTATGTAATTTATCATAGCTATTTAAGAAAGCAGTACAATAATAAAGCGTTAAGTGCTTAGCGACTCCACACGTCCATAATTGATTTATAGGCAAATATTAAATCTGTTCTCGCCAGGCCCCCTCATGACTAATGACCCTAGCCAACACTGTTTAAGGTTTTGTTTTTCACCCATTAATTCAACTCATGCGCACTTGTCAGTTGATTGACGCACTATTTTGTGCACAATGGGACTTGTGAACTTGTTGTAAGGCAGCATAGAAATAGATATTGAATTGAGCGAAGAGCGAGTTTATACGTTTCAAAATTGAAATCAGTCTGAGAGAATGTAAGGAGCATGTTGTTTAAGACTTTACATAACACCATCAGTAAAGGAATGCAGCTTAAAACTCAGCATAATTAATTTAGCTGCGAGCATATCAATCACACGTGTATGGTGAATATAAAATGTCAACAAAACGTCGGAGCGCAAGAGCATCACACTTATCAAAACAATACAAAACGCGGGATGTAGTCGATAATG
The DNA here is from genome assembly GCA_948252095.1 of Dicycla oo. Taxonomy (NCBI): domain Eukaryota; kingdom Metazoa; phylum Arthropoda; class Insecta; order Lepidoptera; family Noctuidae; genus Dicycla; species Dicycla oo. The sequence goes on from OX411714.1 coordinate 24,525,881, forward strand.
ATCGCGGCCACTACAACCCTCTAACTCCATTTTTTGTGGGTTGACATCGCGCTAATAATACTCATGAGAAAAATGCGCGCCGGACCGCCGTCATCTTCCTTTTGTTTTTAATTTCTACCTCAGTGGCACCAATTTAATTGGGCTCAACTCGAGCGAGCGCACCTTCGTATTTCACCTCGGCTCGCTTCATTTGAATATTTAAAGCATTTCGGGTCCCCGCCGTATTATTTTGTTTATTTACACAATATTTATATATTTATTTCAGTGCCAGCGTCATTTATTCGGTGACGTGACTTACCGATGTCGCGTCCTTCCCAGTATCGACATAGTTAACGCGGTGAATTCTCTCGCGTTCCATTTAAAAGTTTGGAGTTCTTTCTTTGGTTTGTCTTTTTGTCCGGCCGCGTCGCTGCCGCGTGTGGCGAGCGCTGCTCTTCGTTGTTTTCTCGCCAGCCCTTATCTTCGACAAGATTGCTCGTTTTTAAATGAAGTTATATCGTCCCGATTGAACACCGAACCACGGAGGCGAGGCGAATTTTTAATTAGTTTCCGAAGATAGAGAATTTTAAGGAGGAATGCGGGAGCCTTGTTGGCAGTGCGCGCGGATATCTTAATTGAGACGAACGCACCGTTTCGAACACCGAGTGGCGATTTGTTAAATACAGCAAGATTAATTATGAGTTAAAGACTTACATCGACGTCGGTGCAGCGGTGTATGCTAACTGAATGTGCCGGTATTCGCTAATGAAGAGAATTAATGAACGCCATTTTTCGTAGTGCCATATTGAAGGATCGCGTGTAGCCGCTGCGCAGCCCCGTCACGTCACTGCTATGCGATTATTTCATTAGCGATGATACTTGTAGCAAAAAGAATATGACTCACATTAACTCTACGTGTTCGTAAATGACCGTCTGACAATGTAATTAATATTTATTTAAGTAAATGAATTGAAATGCAAAAACAAATAAATGGGAAATATTACTTCGTAGGCACTAGAGCTACGACATTGAAGCCGATGTTATCTGGGTCCCTGGCGATAAATTGCCGGCAGACCTTCACCGCATCCTCGAGAAGTCTGTCCGGCGTGGTAGCGCCGTGGTTTATAGGATAAGACTTGCGTCCATCCAATTCGAACAGCTGACCGTCCTTGTGGATGAAAGTAACGAAATGATTGTTGACAGCTTCCTCGGCCTCGCCGCCTGGTTCGTTTTCCGTGCGCACTATCTCTTTATATGCGTTCAGAATAGCGGCAGAGTTCTCTAGAAGCACTCCTTTAGCTGATGCATCGAGGTTCTTGGCTTCATCGAGGTAGCTCTTCAATAGGCCGTCGTTGAGTTCAATGCGCTGCGTGTTGTTCGCGATGCTGTGCACCAAAGCAATGGTTCCACAGACGTTGCTAAGGACTTGCTTCAGGTGGAACACATCTTTCGGAGGTTGTAGGCCTTTGGTTTGCAGGTCTTTCTCCTGGTCGCAGCGATGTTGTTCATAGGCGTCGGAAAGCGGGAAGAGCAGGACTACGGCTAGCACAGGCCGAGGGACCCAGTTCAGAGTGTCTTCTTCTAAACCGATCACGTCAACCATGCGCCATTTTTCAGACACACCCAACTTCTGCAAATACTTATTCATGGTTTCCGGATTGGATTCCATGGGTAATGCGACTGCCATGGTGCGTTATTATTTTTGATTAATCAATGGATTATTAATTAAAATCAAAGAATGTTATGGAAGAAAATGTTGCAGATGTCACTCACGCACTAGATGTCAATTTTTCTTCTTTTTATTTGGCTTTAAATATTCGTAGTTTGTTATTGGATCTTAGAGGTTTTTCTTAAATACATTGTAATGCGTTTTAACTACTTAGTTTAATAACTGGAAAGAAAAAATCGAATTTAATTTATTACCTACTTACCTAACAGTAAAGATCCCATTATGGTTTGTTCTGATTGACCTCTGAATCAACTAAGGACACAGGACGTAACACGTATTATATTTTTAACATTTCTATTAATGCAATAAAATACCGCATATTTAACAATGCAATTTATACATTATAAAATGCCCACTGTGCCACAGCTTATAAAAACTTTCCTACGTTACTTATCAAGTGCACCCATAGATCTATAATTAACTGACCATTGTACTTAATACTTACGACTAATAGTTGGCAGGTCTGGTAGTTAATATAGCACTTTACACCATATTATAAGCAAAATCAAGCTCGTAATTGCTTTACCACCCTAAGGTTGAATGTCACTTGCACGAGATAAAACGCCAAGTCTTTTTGTGTGTCTGACAGGTAAATAAGTATATATACACTGCTACAACAAGGATATTTTGACCCTAAAATGATGTTGATATCGCTGTTGGGAAACATTTGTGCAATTGTTTTGTGGTATGAATTAAAAACCGCTGTTAGGAAAATTCGTAATTTAACCAACATAGAGACAGCCCGTTTAGTGTACTTTAGCTATTTTCATAGTGTAATGTCGTACGGTATTCTGTTGTGGGGAAATGCAGCCGACATTCAGACTATCTTTGTTTTGCAGAAAAGAGCTGTTCGATGCATTTATAAATTAAGTCCGAGACAATCTCTCAGAGAGAAATTTAAGAAGATTAATATAATGACTTTGCCTTCTCAGTACATTTTTGAAAATCTTTTATATGCCCATAAAAACATTAAATTGTTTAAAAAATACAGTGATATCCACAATATAAATCAATCAATCCCAAACACAAATTTGTTGTACCTCCAACAAGGCTCAAGAAAATAGGTGGGTCATTCAGGTGTCAATGTATACGCTTTTATAATAAACTTCCAAGCCACGTTCAAGATCTGAGCCTTAATAAATTCAAATCATTCATTAAACGCAAGTTGTGTCAGAAAGCTTTTTATACCGTTAAAGATTATATTGAGGACAAAAAGGCTTGGGATTGAACTGCTCCAAATTTTATATAATTTTATATTATTTTTATTTTTGCATACTGAAGGTTGACATGAATATTTACTTTGTAATTATTTTATTATTTTTATTTATTGTGAATGTGAAGACTATGTAGGTCATTGCTTTTTTTATTTGTTTTATTTTTTCTCTTATTTTTAATCATGGTCTGGCAGTTTGAGTAATCTATGCGGCCTACCCCAATGTCCTTTCTTTGGTATTGTTCGTCGAATCGTTGAGCTCCTTAAGTTCTGAGTTGAGCTGCGCGATTACTGACAAATGCGTGCACTGACTGGACAGGTCCTCTCAATCTGTGTGGTTCTTTCCTCAAAAGACCATTTCAGACACCAATCTACATGGTCTTCACATGAAGTGACCAAGATTATGTCTGGACTTTATAAGAGACTGTGACCTCTGAGTTTGTTTCGGCCTTTCTTCTCAGAGTAGTCAGTTAGGAAACGCCGACCTCATCTAGTTTAAAAAAAAAAATATTGACTTGTAAAAGTGTTTGTACAAACCTACTTACAGAAATAAATCATTTATCATTTATCATTTAACCAAGATTAGTTCCGATTTTGACCACGCCAAAAATATCCTTAAGAGTAAGAACATTATTTATTTGCAATACAAGTACAATAAGTTAACAAATATACATAGTTTACCGTCATATTCTACCACGTATCTGGTGTGCAATTCTTAATTAAATACTAAAATATAAAAATCAAAAACATAATCCTTGTACAGCTAAAGCTTCAACCTGAATTATGTTTCGATATACTAGGAATTGTTGTCGAAAGTTGACATGGCAAGACCTGTTGATAATAGGTCGGGGAAAAAGTTTCTTCGCATTTTTTAAGAAAATTCAAAACATTTTTTAATATCGTTTATTTACATTTAACTAAAGTACCTATGTAGGTACCATTTTGTTCGATAACTTTTTGCCATCTTGTAGGTAGGGACATGATCCCATTGCTATAGAAATTTTGGGACTTTTGGTCAAAATACCGCGACAAGTGGTTTTGGCAGTCCTCTCGTGATGTTAACCTGACACTGCCTAAAGAATTCTGAAGAGACCGAAACAAGTGGAAATCTGAAGGTGCAAGGTCAGGACTATACGGCGGATGCATTAACACCTCCCAGCCAAACTCTCTTAATTTTTGCTGAGTGGCTAAAGATGTGTGAGGTCTAGCGTTATCATGATGAAAAACCACACCCCTTCTGTTGATTAATTCCGGCCGCTTTCTCTCAACTTCTTGCTTTAATCTCATCAGTTGTTCGCAGTAGAGTTCAGAATCGATGGTCGTGCCTGGTGGTAATAGCTCATAATAAATAATGCCCTTCCAATCCCACCACACACACAGCATCACCTTGTTGCGAGTTAACCCGGGTTTCGCCACAGCCTGTGAAGCCTGACCGGCCTTTGACCACGACCTTTTTCGCACGTTCTTATCATACGTGATCCACTTATCATCACCAGTTATCAGCTTCTTCAAAAATGGTTCGGTTTCATTACGTCGTAATAAAGAATCACAAATGAGTACACGGTTCATTAGGTTTCTTCAATTTCCAGTTCTGAAGAACTGGAAATTGAAGAAACCTGCATATCAGTTTTCATATCCGTTTTCATAACCGGCATATCAGTAGTTAAGACGTAGCTGAAGCTACGTCTTAACTACTGATATGCCGATCTTGCTCCACTTTTTCAAAAATGGCATCCATTTTATCCGTAATAGGGCGACCAGAGCGACGTGCATCATTGACATCAAAATTTCCGGATTGAAAACGCTTAAACCAAATTTGTGCTACTCTCACAGACACTACACTAGGTCCATAAACATCGCAATTTTTTTTCGCGGTTTGCGTTGCATTTTTACCTTTTTTGTAGTAAAATTTTAAAATGTATCGAATTTCTTCATTAGATTCACTCATCTTGACGGTACGAAAAATAAATTAAAATCACACATTTTCCTAATTTGAATTTGGAATTATGTTCTTTAAAATTTAAACTTTCAATGATACCAAAACCAGCCAGATACAAATAGTATAGCCAAAGAGATTTTATTACAAGTTCATACATACTATAATGCGAAAAGACTTTTTCCCCAACCTAATATATCGGGATAAGGGCAGGATGATGATGATGATGTCAAAAGAGGTAAAGCAATTATATGTTCGACTATACCTCATATCTGATTCAACTATCGCGTTCGTATCAGCTCGCAGATATTATTGACATAAATGTGTAATCATTATTAATTGGTACAAAAATGCAGGTGTCTCTACAACTCCGTTTATTCACTTATCCGTCCGTCGGTACATAAATTTTAATACATTTAAGCAATTTATGTCGCAATTTAATGTAATGGACAATTGACATGAGCATTAACATTCTAATGATATTCCCTTGTTATTTAAGTACCTACCTAACTAAGTAGATACCTAATGGTTAATTCATCATCATCATCACCATCACCATTTCAGCTAAAAGACGTCCACTGCTGGACATAGACCTCCCAAGCACCGCCACTTCGACCGGTTCTGCCTTCCCATATCCAACGGATACCTGCGGCCTTAACAAGGTCATCGGTGCACCTTGTGGGAGGCCTTCCAACGTTACATCTTCCGGTATTTGGCCGCCACTCCAGACCCTTGCGTTCCCATCGACCATCTGTTCTGCGAGCAATGTGCCCTGTCCACTGTCACTAAGTTTGGCAATCCTTCGGGCTGTGTCGGTTATCCTGGTTCTCCTGCGGATCTCTTCATTTCTGTTCCGATCACGCAGGGAAACTCCAAGCATAGCCCTCTCCATTGCCCTTTGGGTGACTTTTAGCCTTCTAATAGGGCCCATCGTGAGCGACCTCGTTTCAGTGCCGTAGGCCAACACGGGCAACACGCACTGGTCAAAGACTTTCGTCTTGAGACACTGTGGTATGTGAGACGAGAAGATATTGCGTAGCTTCCCGAACGCTGCCCAGCCGGATTCCACGATTGACCTCTTTTTCCAATTTGGACCTACCTAACTGAACTGTTTGTCCTAGGTAAACATAGTCGTTCACAACTTCAAGTGCAGTGTTACATGGGCATTTGACTTGACCTTTGTCTTGTCTATGTTCATTTTAAGACCCACTCTTTCGGAAGCTCTACTGAGGTCGTCGAGCATTGTGCTGAGGTCCTCCAAAGTCTCAGCCATGACTACTATATCGTCGGCGAACAGAAGGTGAGTGACGTACTTACCTACTCGCAATGGATGTTGATGCCTAGCCGTTTCCAGTCCAGAACCTTGAAGACAGCCTCCAGTGATTAATGGGATTTCAGTTTTTATGTTTTAATTTTAATCGTATGTTATGACAATTTTGCTGACGTAGTGGGGGTTCTTTCCTATATTTGTTTTTGAGGCATGAGGAATGATATTCAGCAGATGAATGGTCAGTAGCATTCATCAGTTACTACTGGTAGATGTCTAAGATGGAACCTGCTGGTAGGTTGACTGATAATATCATACTGCAAATAAATATTGGGCCCATAGTGTAGTCACTTAAAATATCTGTTTAAAAAACAGTTTTTTTTTTCAAACTTCACAGACGTGATATGTATCGATATTTCAACACGACAAAGCAGATTTTATCAACTCACACTTCAAGTAACAACACTACCAGCGGTTTGATTGAATAAAAAAGGACATGTAATTTTTTTGTATGGAGGCTGGGCTTGCAATTAGAAACGAGAAGGGATTATATTTTTATGAAAGTACATAAATTAAGGAGACTTACGGTATTTTTTAATATTTTTTTTGGATCACCCATCTTTAGTTATTATATTTTTAAATAATTATAAATAAAAAATTAAATTGCAACCCACAGTAATTATTAATTTTGGCAACATTATTCTGTTGGATTACTGTCATGTGTCAAATTCAAACGTCAATCAAGTGTGAAATTCAAACGTCTATCAAGTGTCAAATTCAATTAAACGCCAATGCGCAGTGTTGCTATATTATACGGATTTGTCCGTATTTGTACGGATTTTGAAAGCCAATACAAATAAATCATGCATGGATTTTTATATGGATTTACGTACAGATAGAATCGACCTCAGGCAGATGCAGTACAGAGCAGAGCATATTCCGATATTTTTTTCGTAGTATTCATTATTAATCATAGTTTAGTCTATCTGTCGGAACTATTATTTTCATTTCATTGCAATAGCACATAATAGAGCCGTAACCGTAATAAAAATGAAATGTGGAGAATCCCGTGCCATAGTTCACGTTCGAAACCGTGAATCAAGACAATAGCTCTAACAGCTGTCTTGTTCTATTTTATGCGAAATGAAAGAGAAAGGCTATTAGTTTATTCATTCAATCTTTATAGTTTCGAAAACTCTCAAGCCCACTTTCCACTATGGGATATAATGTAACTTATATTACATCTCGAGATATAGATTAATATCGCTCACCGTACTTTTAAATAGAACCGTTTCCACTGAGATGTAATATACAGGGTTATTGGTAAAATACCAACAACCTCTTAAGGGGTCATTGTACTCATCATTATGAACAACTTTTACTATGAGACCAAACCTTAATCGCGAAAAAATACATCAGCTGTTACAGTACATTTTGATGAATTATGCGAACATAAATGTACTGAACAGCTGATTTTTTTTCGCGATTTCAGGTTTGGGCCATCGTAAAACATGTCCACAATGATGAGTACAATGACCCTTTAAGAGGTTGTTGTGTTGTGATACTTTCATATTATATTTCGCCTCCTGTCCCCCCGCACACCATTCCACGCCGTGCGCTGTCGCTACCCTCAGTTCATGTCTATCATTACCTGAGTGACCTTGTCCGTATGCTCATTCGCAAACCTATTCTATTTGTTTGTACTGTCGAGGGTACCTAGCAAAATAATACTTATGCGTTTAGTTTAGAAGATCGATTTGGTTTGTGAACGACGCGTGTGGCGTGATCCAATAAGGAACGAAAACTGGAGAAAGATATATTTCTCACAGTGGAAAGGCCGATCGCGGGATATAATATATATTATATCCCATAGTGGAAAGTGGGCTTTATTCAGCAGCACCTACCTGTTAGGACCGAATTTTACTTCGTCGTTGTAGTATTAGTGAAATAAATAAGTGTACTTTGAAAACAATGCCTGGCGGTGCAAAAAAAATCACGCAAAATGCAGCGCTTCAACGAAGATTGCTTGACAAAATCTACTTTAAATCAAGGTTTGGATCACACGTAGCAAAAAGGGAGATATGTTTATAAAAACAACTTTTAGGGAAATTAGTTAAAAGAATAATTCAGACATGTTTAAATGATGAATGTTTAAATGATGTGTATAAATAATCTTAATATTTTTATACGGAATTCATACGGAATTTTATTCAGATTGGTAGTACGGATTTTATACGGATTTTTTAAAGTGAAAATGTAGATTTCAAACCTCCTCCATATGGCAATACTGAATGCGTCTAACTAAGTATACAAAGGAGAAGAATTTGTTTGCTTTTTGTTTGCAAGCAAGTTTGTTGTTTTATCTTATTTCAGAAGACGATCCATTGACCTTTTAATTTTTTTAATTTGGATACACTGACTGGACACGATTTTAACACTCACGACCGGCGATACTGACCAACCTGAGATTTTCTCCCTCGAACTTGGATTTTGCACACGAGTTTAAGGTTAGTACCTATTTTCTATGAGATGGGATTCTAACAAACGATCGAATCAAGAGGTATGGCCTAGAATAATCCATAGTCTTGTGGCTATATAGCAAGTACTTCATAAGATCTGTTGCGTCCAGATTTGCCGTAACACAATTAATTGATTTCCGTAGACCGACTCTTCACAGGCTCTGAAACCATAGTACCACACTAATGTTTTTATCTTTCATATAATCCTCACCATCATGCCCCGCTGCATTAATTGCTGGATTGCTATTCCAATTACACAACCATATCAGTACAATGCAACACATTTGGATCTTGAGATTATCTCTGTATCAGAAGAATGGATTGTCAGACAAGTACCTATGTAGCTAAAATCTGCATACCCTGAAAACAAGGTACCAGGTTATCCATTCAGCAGTTTTATAATACTGATTTTCATTTGCATAGTCTATTTACAGTTTATCATTCCTCATTTGTGCACGTTAACAATAGAAAATGGGTTGGGTTATGCTCAGGCTCATGCAAACGTTGAGTTACCTTATTAGCATAGTCATAACCATCATCAACTTGAAAAAGAGTATAAAATATTAACAAATTCCTGTACTTATAGATTAATGTACTTTTAGATTAATATATGAAGTATTTCTTGTTTTAGGTAATCGATGAAGACTACCTATGTCACGAGTGTGTTAGCCTATTGATTCTTGAATCAAATAACAGGAATGAAGGCAATGTAGGTGAACGTCAATTTGGCCATGACTCAGTTTGTGTATGTTGTGGCATATCTATTGCCAGATGAACTGGGAGACGCTCTCATCAACTAAATTATGGTGCTACTGAATAGATTTATTCCGCCAATATAATCAGCCCTCTTGTTGTAAGTGTACTTGCTTGTTGTATAGTTTATTCCAACTAATATAACTCTAAATAATATAGTAATATCAAGATAATTCAGTAGCAATTCAAGCTTAACTTGAGCAGCTTGTGTGACTGTGACTGTTTTTATTATTCACCCACATTAGAATTACTAAAACTAATTGTGCCTTCAATTGCAGATGCCTTCTAACGCCCGTGCATGTAATGCTTGTTGGCTAAGGGCTCATCGGCAACCACCATCACCTGCAGAATGTGGATCCGTATTATTCACAATAAGTACTGCCAGCACAGATAATGATGAGATTCCGCAAGAACCAAATCCATTCATGGATTGTGGATCTAGCTCTGCAGTGGAGGCTCCCAGTTCTGCCAGTACAGACATTGAAAATGTTCTCCGAGAACGGTGTAAGCCTTACTTTAGATGGTTATAGGCGCACTCCAGATACCACTACTCATTGTTTTGTTCCGGATTGTATGAATCAGGAAAAGAAACGTGTGCCATTGTTTTTAAAGAAAATATTCTCACACATCAAAAACTGTACATCACTAAAAATGCTCGGCTGTGTGAAGAACATTTAAGTTAATACAATTGGGACTTTCTTGCTGAATTTGAATTCGTAACTGAATTCAACCAGGTGCATATTACTGAAATGCTTGACTTGTAACGGAGGAATGTAAATAACACTATAGACTTTGAAAATGTTGAAAAATCTTTAAAAACGGTCAAGCCTGTCTAGTATCGACAAATAGTATTCTACTTGTCGATACTGGACAGGCTTGACCGTTTTGAACTTTCTGGCAATATTAACTTGCATAGCTCAATTGTCCAATTTATGTAGAAAACCTAAAACAGCACTTGGTATGTATTTAATAAGAATATGGACTGGAGAACCTTTTTGATGCATTGCCTCTTTGTTTCTTTTATCAACTTATACAGTCTGCCAGTATGTAAAGAAGACCCGTAGCTGCTTATTCGAATCATATGTACCTTTACATTTGGGCATTAGTAATATCCCAAGAACAAGCTTGTCCGACAGAAATCTTCTGATTCCACAGGGTCTATTTGGCACACAGGAAAGTAATCCTATAGTAATCTTTGATGGCACATATACATGTATATATATTTGCAAAAGTCGTCTAATTACCTATTCCAAAAAAACCTATAGCTTATATAAATATGCCAATCTATTGAAATCTTTTATAATGGCAACCACAGATGGATTTATTTTAGACGTTTATGGTCCATATGCTGCTACAACATCTGATGCCCAGATAATGAATGAACTTTTTTCACCCAGTGGTGCTCTCAGAAATTATTTTAGAGACAATGATGTGTTTTTGCTAGATAGATGGTTTCGGGATGCTATAGGACTACTTACCTCATTAGGATTCTCAGTACACAAGACAGAGACTCTAGATGTAGGTGAAACACAATTGTCCATGATAAAAGCAAATAAATCTCGGCTTGCATATGGGTAATTGAAGTAGTGAATGGTCGGTTTAAACGTGATTTCAAGATGTTCAGAAATAAATATTTTAATGTTGCATCAAGAAACTTAATGAACGATTTTAGAATTTGCGCAGCCATATTGAATAATTTCCATCCTCTTATAACCAACCGTTCTGATGCTCAAGCAATCTTAGACAGAGCAATGCAAAGAGTTAACATGCCGAACTATTTAGGTGACTATGTGCTTGAGCATAGACGCCGAGCCAGTTTTATAAGAATAGATGATGCCCAATTACCACAAATAAATAGTTTCCCTGTAATGGAAATGTCAGACTTGATTTTGTTTAGTCTTGGAATTTACCAAATAAAGCAAACCAGGTCATATTATGGGGAGCATATTCGTGCAAATGGGACATTTTTGGTTGTAATAAGTGAAAGCTTAGAAATCACAAATGTCCCAGCAGGCATAATGCCATCACATGAGACAGTATTACTAAGAGGCAGGATCAGGTCAAGACATCAAAGCAATAAAAAATATTATAAGTACTTATGTCTTGATAAAATTAACCAAATGAAATAGTTGGGAGGAGAGAATTTGTGAATATTACTACCTACTGCAGCTGTATAGTAGGGAAGCGAACTGTTGGAAGCTGTGCTCATTTAACACATTGTCAGCTTATTATTAATTCTTTATGCAAACGCTTCTTTATGCTACACCCTTACCGACCCTTATTTTACGATGTTTTCGAAACAATAGAGATGCACAACGAACGCACATGTGCGGCGCGCCGCACTCGAAGAAAGTTATGAAAATGCGCATGTGCGTCTTCCGCGCCTAATGTATTAATGACGATCATTTATGGTATCTTGGGTGGGCTCGGCATCAAAACAACATATTACCGCCTGCACAGTTTCTTGACAATATAATTGTAAGGGAAGATGTAGGAAATGAAGAGGTAGAATAAATATATCTTCATTAAACTATTAAGTAATAGACATCGTAGCCCCCTATCTAGCTGTTACAATTACTGTTAATTACAATATGTTGATTTAGGAACTTTTCGTGACTTCATGGAAACTAGTAAGATCATACCATTGTTTAAATCAGGTAATAAAAATGACGTTGGCAATTTTAGGCTTATTTCTATCCTAACACCCATATTTATAAAGAAGTAAAAGTGAATACTTCAGTAAAAGTAATTACTCAAGTAATGATTTTTTTTCTATAGTTTAGTATTTGCTTGAAGTTAGAACTGTCAAAGGTTACAATTCTTAGCCAAGTAATAGTCACCATTGTCTTTACTTAATAATTGAGAGTTGAGAGACCATTGATTTTGCAATGGAACGTTGATTCTTAATCAAGCATTTACTCGAGTAAGTAACGTATATTACTCGACTACTTATATAATAAGATTTTAAAATGAAGAATTCTATCACAAAGAAATTACTTGTCTTGTCTTATTTCACAAAGAAATTACTTGACAGCAAGTAATTGCTTGTTTATAAATACGGGTGTAAGACATTTTAATTTAAATAGCCTCCTTCATGACGAACAATATGGCTGTACAAAAGGTCGTTCACTAAGATGCGGGTGTTGCTCTGCTGAAACACATATTTATTTTAGTTATTTTCATAGCGCTATGTCCTACAGTATTCTGCTCTGGGGCAAAGCCGATGACATTCAAAATATTATTTGTTCTTAAAAAAAACAAGCTGTTCGAGCAATTTACCAGCTAGGTGCCAGAGTTTCTGAGAGATTTTTTTTAAATATATTGGTATTCTCACGGTGGCATCACAAGTCATCTTTGCCAACATCTTATATGTTTACGGTAAACTGGGGTTACTTTGATAACAACTTTCGACTTATGAAAAACTTATTTTTATAATATTTACAATGCCATATCAAAAAGAAACTTATCAGTAATTTGCACTTCTGATATGGCATTGTAGATATTATAAAAATAAGTTTTTCTTAAGTCGAAAGTTGTTATCAAAATAACCCCGTAACCCCAGTTTAACGTATTAGACAAAATATACATATATACACTAAAAACAGTGATATTCACAATGTTAACACCAGAAATAAGGACAAATTGCGTGCTCCATTTCACCGGCTTCATAAGGTTCGTAACTCATTTGTTGGGCTTGATATATCTTTTTATAACAAACTGGACTGAAAAGGGGTCTTAAAAATTCGAAGGGGGCTACTAGGGCTGCTATTTGCACATTCTCAAACATTTTTTTCTCTTTTTTAGGCCGGATAGTTTTCGACTTTTGATAAAAAATGTAAAAAAAATACCGTTCCCCGCCTTATCTCCGAACTTTGCATAGAGAAACATCTGAAATTATCCTGTGTGATACAAGTTTATGTAAAGATTACAGGAATAATAAAACGATGGCTCTAAATAGCACATTTTTTTATAAATGATGGTACGGAACCCTCGGTGCCGCGAGTCCGACTCGCTCTTGACCGGTTTTTTCCTTATGACGGCAGAATAGTAGGTCGCTGTGATTGACTCAAAAGAATGTTTATGTTCTTTCTTCAGAATTACGTTACCTTCAGATAGGTTATATGAGTTCATATAATTATTTAATTGCCAGTAAAAGTCAATTTATTTTAATTTAATTTTTATTTATCATTGACATGATCTAGGTACTCATTACAATGTCTTATGAGTGGTTTTGGAATATGTGGTTAGCTAGTGACCTCAACAATTGTTCATATTATTCTTGCCTGAGCAAACGGCAGCAAGTTCGTCATGCTCCCTTAGATGTCACTGCTTGCTTTATTTTATTTAATACTTACTGCCTCTTGAAAGAGCACAGACAGCAATTTTAAAAGTAGCAAACATCCATCCCTTTCTCTATCCTACAGATCTGCTACGCAAATCCTGTAACGTGCTGACTGTTCGCCAGCTTTTTATAACGCACTTGGTATTAAAACAGCACACCATGCTCGCCTATATTACATACATTGAAAGTACTAATAAGAGACGGAATGATATTGTATGTGAGTCAAATGCATCCTCTAAATATGTTTTTATAAACAGATTTTATACATTTTTAGGCCCATTTATGTACAATAAATTAAATAGGAAATTAAGTATATATAAATTAAATAATTACGACTGAAAAAAGATTATTCTGCAATTTTTACTTAGCATATCATACAGTGAGACAGAGGATTTACTTCTTGTCTGTAAATAAAACATGTTAGTCTTGTAAGTGTTAATATAAATATTAGTTTTTATTTTAGTCTTCTCCTTTGTTAATCTTATATTTTAAATTTTTAAGCACCATTCTAGCCTGAAACATAGGTTCTATCTAGTTCAGGCAAATGAGCAACTGTGCCCTCTATAATTTTTAAGTTATTGTAAATCTGCACCATTTTTATAAATAAACGATGTTATTATTATTATTTTATCATTTTATAACTTCGAGTTACGGCTAGGTACATATAGCTATAATATGTAAGTGGGCACGCCCTATAAGCCTGGAGGCTTATTTAGGTATAAAGTTCTGTTTACGTTTTTAGTTTTGTATTTTTATTTCTGCTTGAATATAGTTGTATAGTTTTCGATATTTTTTTGTTGGTATATTGGCGTGTGCTAGTTTAATTTAATTTAATGTTTTGTGTCGCCTATGTACCTAAATTATTTTGCGTACTATTGTATAGAATCAATTTTTTTTTAACTGAACAGACAGCTGTGCTGCTGGGGAGTTTGTTGCGTCACTTCTTCTCCTCAGTTAAAGCACTATGAAGTGGTGAAGGGTGGGCGTTTTGGGGGACTGTCTTATGTAATTTTGAAAGTGTTGATTCTCAGCCCAGTTTGAATAAATGACTTGATTTGATTATAAGCAAATACAATATTCTTTTATTTCTCTACCTAGTACAAATTGTTCACGTATTCCGGCTTGCTGGAGCGACTATTAACAAAAGGCTAACAGATCCAATCCAGTCTAGTCTGTGTCAGGTATAATGATCCGCCTTGGAAGAGATGCATATAACCATCAGTAGTCAGTAATTTTACACACAGTTTACCAACTTCAAAGTCCCAAATTGTAGGAGAAAATAAGGATATTTGGTACAGTCCGTGCGCGATAAGTTGAGACCTGAGCGCGGTTTAAATATAAAGATTTAGACATTCTAATGCTGCACTGTTCCGAGTAAGATTAACTATGTTAGTTAGTGTCTACTTTTCTTTTTTAACACAGGCTATGTGACTCGGGAACAGTGCAGCATTATATTTGTATTATCTAAATATTAATGTTTAGTATATTAAACAGCGCTCAGATCTAAACTTATCTATCGCACATGTGTTGTACATGTAATTCATTATCCTTATCATAAATCATTATATTGTAAATAATAGCGCTTCTGCGATAACACAATTTCGCTAATAATAAATAAAATAAATTCAGACCATTACTGTCTGATTGCTGGGCACGGGCCTCTTCTCAGAATGAGTGTTAGGCTTCCACTACGCTGGCCTGGTGCGGGTTGGCGGACTACACACCACTGAGGACTTTGGCAATTGTCCCACTGGCGATGAACGAGTAGCGAGTAGAACTAGCAACTGAAAACAAGTTGGGAACAGCGAGCAGCGAGTGTGTAGTTCCGTTAGTTTTGTCGCTGGGCTAACAGTGAGTGTCCGAGTGCGACCGACGATTCCCACAGTCCCACACGGGTTTCAGTCGACTAAAGCAAGTAAATATTCAAACTCATCTCTACTAAAACAGTGATAGTTCTAGTAATTGTTCTGAATTCGTAATATGTGCACTCAGATCTGCACTCTAGGCAGAAATGACCGCTGGTTGGTCTCGGCGTGAGCTCTGACCGCCAAGCGAGCATCGCTGAGCGGGTATTATTTTAAAAACCAGTGGAGGGAGTCCTCGCCGGCAGTGTGAACAGTCGGCGATCAACTATTAATTTATGCATCTCTTGTTTACACGGAATTTATAACTATTGTACGTTTCTTGAGCGAGAAAATTGCCGATAGTTAGTCGCTTCCTAGCTGGCAGTGGGACAACTGCCTTATGAGGCCCTCTCAAATGATGATTTCGCTATTATCAATAAAGTTACATGCTCTGTGATTATCAAGTAAATTAGAAATACAATAAACATATTAAAATCCTAAGATTCCTAAGCAAACGGGAAAATAGCGATTTTGACAATGACAATTTAAGCGAAATGACAACTGACAGGAGTGTTTCAATGTGCAAAAATAATATTGCGATAAAAAATAACTGGATTTAAAATATTTATTTATTAAATAATGGTGGTTCTAATATTTTTTTTGTTTTTGTAAGGCCATCCTGGATATTTTTCCCTATCAGAAAAACAGCACATGATAGTTGCTCATGTTCCAAGCCCATTTCATCACATGTCCTTTGTCGTATTTAGATCTCCTCGATACCCATCACGTCTGCGGACTTTCGCTAGCTAATTTAATTTAATTTGAATTTTAATTTTTTTGTGTAAGAAAACCATGGCTTTAATGAAGCTGTACCACGAGAAGATCATCATAAGCCTAAGAGTACGTTCCGACCCAGGTATGGCCGGGAGAGTCCGGAATCGGAAGGCCTAGATTCGTAGAAAACCAGTGTTCTATGCCACAGATTTACATGCCTGGCAATTAAAACTAGATCTTACTGACACTTTTCATCTTATAACCAGACAAAAAGAACCAGCTTGCATAACATTATCTCCGATGTTACGATTTATAGGCACATGCGTAACTGTACAATTTGTTACCTTTACCAGGTGTTGCCCGCGACTTCGTCTGCGATCCAGTATGAATAGTAGCCTATGTCCTTCTCCAGGTCAGCATGGTCTACCCATGTGCTAAATTACATCCAAATCCGTTCAGCCATTTTAGCTTAAATTAACAAACAAACACACTTTCACATTTATAATATTAGTTAGGATAGTTAGGAGGATGAAAAACCGGTTTATCGACACACAAAATGTATTAGGTATTAGGTTTTAAATTAAAAAAAAAAAACTTAGCGCACTACAAAAGTTTCTTTTATAGTATAATTCAATCATGATTCGAAAGACACGTGGCGCCATCTATTATCATTAAGAACGTTATTGTTGTTTTCCTTGGGAACACTACTTTTTTTCGGGATGAAAGGTTCCCTATGTCCGTTTCTGTACACCAGACAACGTATATGCAAAATTTCATGATGATCGGTTCAGTGGTTTAGGCGCGAAAAGGTAAGAAACAAACAAACAAACTTCCTTTCGCATTAATAATATTACTAGTTAAGATGACCGGTATCGTAGTACAATGAGTTCATTTCACAAGAGACTTGCATCGTCGATATCGAGGTAGGTACGTATTCGCAACATGCCGTAAGCTCTCAATGGGTGTCTTAAGACGTCTTACCCCTCATTAATGTGTCGAATATTGTCAAATATAGCGCGCGTCCATTAAGGGCAAGAGTGGGCGGTGATATTGAGAAGTTATCGGGTCGGTTGTACGTGGTATTTGTGGTGATGATGTGTCTTAAGATAGTAGGATTTACTTTTGAGAGCAGGTATAAATATAGCCGTTAGGTAATATAAATAGTTGTGTTGGTTAACTTACCGACTGTTGCCACTAGGATTTTTAGGCTAGAGCTGGGACGTCTGAGCCTATTCAAATACCTAATCAAATCAAAGCACTCAATTTGAAATTTGCATCCACTTTGGCGTACTTTTGGAACAGACTTTATCTTTTTATTATCTGTTGAAAATATTTGTAAAGGGTAGCCCGCGAAATTCAAATTTTCTTACGTGTTTTTGCAATTTACAAGTCAGTATTAGGTTGTACGTTGATCAAAATATAATTCGCGGCCGTACCACCTTATTTAAAATACAACTTAATACTGACTTGCTTTCAAATTTTCTTACGTTTTTTTGCGATTTGCAAGTCAGTATTAGGTTGTACGTTGATTAAAGTATGATTCACGACTGTGACAAATATGTATTTACAGATTTATAATCACTAGAATTAGTAATACAACTCCTTAAGCTAGTGTAATCCTAAAATGTCAAGATTTCATGAAATAGTCATTAATTAGGACCTGGTTTTAAGAGTTGTATTGATGACTTTAATGATAATAATTCTGTAAATACATACTTGTTACGGTCGCAAATCATATTTTGATCAACATAAAACCTAATACTGACTTGCAAAATTGCAAAAATCGTAATAAAACTTGAATTTCGCGAGCTATCTTGGCGCTTTCGCCTTAATTACAATTTATGAATATTATTCAAACAATAATGTTGGAAAAAGTGGCAAGGTATAAACTTCAAACAATCTAAATACAGATAGATGAATGTCAGTAATTCCTTTTAGTGAGTAACTGCGTAAGAATTTAACCGGCACCCTAATTGCGTACCTAAATCTATATCAATTAGAATCTCAATCATTTTGAAGCCAATTGCTAATCAATTGCTTTATATGTTCGAAAAATTTATCAGCTCGAATGCGAAAATAACGCAATGAATGTTGTTGAACTGTCAAAATGAAACCGATTCCGATTGATAGTGTATTACGCAATTACTCAGCTGAACAGGGTTTGCTGAACATTGGCGCCGATTGTCTTGTTCACAAACTAAACTAAGTTTAAGTTCAGTGCAACTTTTTCTTTCTATTAGGTTGGGGAAAAAGTCTTTTCGCATTATAGTATGTATGAACTTGTAATAAAATCTCTTTGGCTATACTATTTGTATCTGGCTGGTTTTGGTATCATTGAAAGTTTAAATTTTAAAGAACATAATTCCAAATTCAAATTAGGAAAATGTGTGATTTTCATTTGTTTTTCGTACCGTCGAGATGAGTGAATCTAATGAAGAAAGTCGATACATTTTAAAATTTTACTACAAAAAAGGTAAAAATGCAACGCAAGCCGCGAAAAAAATTTGCGATATTTATGGACCTAGTGTCGTGTCTGTGAGAGTAGCACAAATTTGGTTTAAGCGTTTTCAATCCGGAAATTTTGATGTCAAAGATGCACGTCGCTCTGGTCGCCCTATTACGGATAAAATGGATGCCATTTTTGAAAAAGTGGAGCAAGATCGGCATATCAGTAGTTGCGACGTAGCTGAAGAACTGGAAATTGACCACAAAACAGTTTTGGCGCATTTGAAAAAAACTAGGTACCTACACAGAAAAGCTCGACATTTGGGTACCTCGCGAGCTCACTGAAAGAAACCTAATGAACCGTGTACTCATTTGTGATTCTTTATTACGACGTAATGAAACCGAACCATTTTTGAAGAAGCTGATAACTGGTGATGAAAAGTGGATCACGTATGACAAGAACGTGCGAAAAAGGTCGAAGTCAAAGGCCGGTCAGGCTTCACAGACTGTGGCGAAACCCGGGTTAACTCGCAACAAGGTGATGCTGTGTGTGTGGTGGGATTGGAAGGGCATTATTCATTATGAGTTGTTACCACCAGGCAGGACCATCGATTCTTAACTCTACTGCGAACAACTGATGAGATTAAAGCAAGAAGTTGAGAGAAAGCGGCCGGAATTAATCAACACAAGGGGTGTGGTTTTTCATCATGATAACGCTAGACCTCACACATCTTTAGCCACTCAGCAAAAATTAAGAGAGTTTGGCTGGGAGGTGTTAATGCATCCGCCGTATAGTCCTGACCTTGCACCTTCAGATTTCCACCTGTTTCGGTCTCTTCAGAATTCTTTAGGCAGTGTCAGGTTAACATCACGAGAGGACTGCCAAAACCACTTGTCGCGGTATTTTGACCAGAAGTCCCAAAATTTCTATAGCAATGGGATCATGTCCCTACCTACAAGATGGCAAAAAGTTATCGAACGAAATGGTACCTACATACTTTAGTTAAATGTAAATAAACTATATTAAAAAATGTTCTGAATTTTCTTAAAAAATGCGAAGAAACTTTTTCCCCAACCTATTATTTCATTAAGAAAAGGATAGACGATAAATATCAGTTTAGTCCTGTCAAATTAAGATACTCCATAGCCAAGTTTAGACGTGATTAAAAAATTGGCTACTAAAAATACTTACGTCAATTTACGTCAGACGCTGACTAATTTGACAGGACTAAACTAATATTTATCTTCTGTCCGTTTCTTAATGAAAAAAATGAAAAAGATGCACTGAACTTGAATTTAGTTTAGTTTGTGAACAAGGGAATTGACACCATTAACTAACTTAGGTAAATACTTACATTTAAATATTAGTAACAAAGCTATGGAAGTCAATACCTTCCAACTAACTTGGCTCTCACTGGAATGCGACGCATCCTGGTGCCAAGTTAAGGTGTTTCTAAGAATTCATCAGTAATGCAAATTATACTTGGCACTCGCAAAATTTGGCGGAATATAGGTAAGTCAGTGGCTGGAACGCCAACGGTGCACTAGGCTATAATATTATTGGGCAAATTACTGTACCTACTTCCGTTTATTATTTCGTTTCAAATTTTTCCAAGTTATCTAGATGGATGCTGTTCATTTCAGGACATGGAGACCGCGAGACCATATGTAGGTAGCGTGAACAACCTGATAGTAAGCGGGACTGGGAAAGAATTTCTGACAACGCAGGGTTCCGTACCAAAATGGTAAAAAGGAACCCTTATAGTGCCACTTAGTCCGTCTGTCACAGCTAGATATCTCAAGAACTACTAATGCTATCAACTTGAATTTTGGAATAGTTTAGATGACGTTTTCCCAACTATTTTGCAAATAAGAAAGAAATAAAAATGTATTTTTTTTTGCAACGACTGGGACTGAAAGGGGTTCTTAAAAATTTTAAGTGGGGCTACTAGGGCATGTGGGGTATCATATTAAAGAGCGCTGTTTGCACATTCTCAAACATTTTTTTTAGGCCGCATCGTTTTCGACTTTTCATGAAAAATGTAAATAAAAATACCGTTCTCCCCTTATCTCCGAAGTTTGCAAAGAGAAAAATCTGAAATTATTCTGTGTGATAGAAGTTTAGGCAAACATTACAGGAAAAATAAAACGATGTCTGTAAATAGCACACTTTTTTATATATGACCA
Source organism: Dicycla oo (assembly GCA_948252095.1). Taxonomy (NCBI): domain Eukaryota; kingdom Metazoa; phylum Arthropoda; class Insecta; order Lepidoptera; family Noctuidae; genus Dicycla; species Dicycla oo. The sequence goes on from OX411714.1 coordinate 24,546,869, forward strand.
GCAGCACCCCGCGGTTTCACCCGCGTAAGGCTCGAACCCGTAGAAATATCGGGATAAAAAGTATCATATGTGTTAATCCAAGTTATACACTATCTGTGTGCCAAATTCCATGAATATCCGTTCAGTAGTTTTTGCGTGAAAGAGTAACAAATATCCATCCATACTCACAAACTTTCGCATTTATAATATTATCCCTTTTACTGGTAGAAGCCTTTTTTTATGTTAGAGAAATAAAAACTCATTTTATGGAATCATTGTGGGTAAGGCAGATGTGCGTATGGTTTATTTTTTTAATAATGTAAGATGCGTTCATTTTCACACAGAAGCAGTACTTTCTTTAATTTTTAGTTGTATTTCCAAACGAGAAATGAAATGAAATGAAAGAAAATGTTGGTGGCACACATACTGCCACCACCAGTAAAAGGGTTAAAGTAGGATAGAAAGTAGGAAGTAGGATGGTACGGAACCCTCAGTACGCGAGTCCGACTCGCTTTTGACCGGTGTATTTATTTGATATGGGTTTGCTCTTGACTCTAGTGTAGGTCGGAGGCGACAGAGACGAAGTCGACGACGGAGTAAGCTTACCCAGAAGAAGCTTGTTCACTCTCACTTTGAAGAAATTAAGGTTGTATGCGTTCGGAAACAGACGCAGGTAGAGAGTTCCACTCTTTTGCTGTGCGCATTATAAATGACATTTGAAAATGGTTAATGCGAATTGGTGGAATAGCAACGAGGTAGGGATGGTAACTTGCAGTGCGTCTGTCTAGATGTCCGATAGTAGAAGGGGGCCGGTGGAATAAGGTCGTGGAGTTCTTGGGCACACTCACCGAAGTACAATCTGTAGAAGATCGACAAGCAGGCAACTTTGCGGCGATGAGCCAAGCTGCGAAGCTTGTCATTAGCTGAGGTGAACTGCATGTGAAAGACTAAAAAGCAGATAAGTAGGTATATTTGGGACAATATGGCAAATGTGTAGAAACACCATCACAGCAAGCATGAGTGAATCATCATATGTTTCCGACTATGATTGTCAAAATATAGTAGAAATTACACTAAAAGCTCCAACAAAAACTTTTACAGGAAACACCTGAATCGTAACTGTTTTCGACACCTATCTGTAAACTTTTTCTCTGAACCCAAACCGTCCATACATTGATGCTGTCAAAACCGATATATATCTTCGGATACGTCTGCGGTCACTACCCATTTAGCTCCGTGCTTCTAGGCGGGGCGGCGAGCCGACTACCTTCAATTACTGCCTTAAGAGCGCTTATTATTTAGAAATTCAATCGGTAAATACAATAATCGTTTCGCATGACAACGCGTTAGCCAGCGGCGTGCCGCGGTCCACTTTCGGTTTTGTTAGGACTTAATTAGGTATCGAATTAGGATTATGAGCTCATTATTTATGATATTATGGCTAATTCTTGTCTTTGATTAATCGATATTTAATTTTGTGTGCTGGTTTTGGTACGACTGTGAATTTGTATGTTCGTGTGGAATGTCGGAGAAACAATTGCTGCTTTGCAAAAACCTGATATGAAATGAATGAAGAATGGATTTTGAGAATGAAAGGGCAACAGTAAAAATAAAACACACTAAATTCATGCATCCAACTAAATATTTATTTCGCCCATTTACAATATAAATTGATGATAAATGGCTACGTTTCATCACTAGTGAGCGCGCCTCAAACTCAACTACGCTTTGTACTGAATAATTTCATTTGGCGAGCTATCCACCTAACACTATTCAATGTATTCGATATATTTACCAATTCACAAACAGTACAATCGTTAAATACAATATTAAAACATAATAAATACCAATGCGTATGCAATATTAAATTATTTATAAAAATAGCTGAAGAAATTTTTGGTACGATTATAATTAATTACGCTAAAATTAGTTTTTAAATACGAATGGACTAAATTATTGAGAAATATGTAACATTAACATAAAGGAATACAATAATCACGCATAACCATACAGTAACTAGTAGAATATCAGTCGAAAATCATTCAGCTTAGGTAACTCAATACTTGTAGTACAATAATTAATTAATAGAAACATCAAAATGTTTAAAAACTTCTATTGGGGTATGTTTCACCAACCCGAATATTATAAATGGAATAATTTGATATAAAATTGACGAATAAGTGAGAAATCAAATATTTCGGGGTGATGAAACGTACCGTTACGTGTATAATATAAAAATGTATAAAATTAACTCGAGACGTTATTTTATTTTTAAGAACAAACACTGCTCATATTCGTAAAGTTTGTGCTGTATGTATATTTTTCAATAGCTATCAACATGACAAACCCATTCTGTCGATGAATTTATTGACAATCATTACACTATCAGACATCGCATCGTCACTGGTGTTGTGTAGTGCACTGAATAACTGAAATGCAATAGTAAAGACGAACACCGTTTTCCTGCTGATGAGGAAAGAAAGAAAATTGTGGGTCAAAGCCTTTTATACCTTAAAAAAAAGGAAACGCAAGGTTAGCGGCACGGCTATGTAGGTAGCACTTGAGACGTGAAGATTTTTATTGCAAGTATACTGGATACAAGGCGTAACTTAAATAACGCACAACCTCTAAAGGGGTCATTGTATTGTTAGTATATTTGAAAACGTTCAACAGACAGACAGCTACAGCTGACAGTTTTCAGCGAGGGTGGCGTCATCTGTAATTAGCTTTACCCGTTTCTCCCCATTACATGCATATTTACACGTCACAGTAGTGCAAGTAATTCAACTTAGTGTCCATAAGATAATGAAAGAAAGTGGAAGACCATTGAGACTTTTGTATTATAGTTTGACCGAGACCGCTGTACCGCGCTTTAGGAATGCGCGGCGAGACGGGGGGGCCGGTGCACGGGTTGCAGCCTCGACATAGATAGCGATTGCTTTACGACCGAACTCGATCGCAAGTCCTAATGGGGTCCCTAGACGGTCAAAATTGCTTGACAAGCACGTAAAAATCACTTACTTGTCAAGCAATTTTGACCGTCTTGGGACCCCTTTAGGACTGTGACCGAATAAGGTCGTAAGGCGATCGCTATTTAAGCCGAGACTGCAGCCCCAGGCTGTTCATTCGTCAACGCTGCCCCCCGCCTCGCCGCGCATTCCTAAAGCGCGGTACAGCGGTCTCGGTCAAACTAAAGAATAGATGTTCGTATCTAATAAGATAATCACTACACAATCGATGTTAACTGGATGCGGAAGGCGGAGGACAGGGTGTTGTGGCGCAGCCTGGGAGAGGCCTGTGTCCAGCATTGGACTGCAATAGCAGAGTTGATTGATTGATTGAGTCTATAGTAAATAATGAGTGCTATAACAAAAATGGTCATTGCTGTTATTGTAATAAGTTGCTTGTTTCCGTAACTTTGAGAGGTAGAATTTAATTTCTATGGAAATTATATATATTGCTTTTATCTTAACTTTTGTCCAGACTACTTCCAAGATGGCGTAATGTTGATAGCTAGAAAACGTATGAAGTTTATAACAGTTATACAGTGATATAAACTAGATAATACAGAATATAATAGTAAAATATAAAATGTGGAACAATACAAGTTACGATTACACACGAGTAAACACATTAACAGATGTAAAGAGTTTATGAAATTGTTCGTTGGAAATGTAAACCTTAACACCTAGAACTTAAGAACTATAGTTAAAAAATCTAACGCGAAAACGTATGAAAAATATCACTTGTTTATCGGAGACTTGTATAAAAGGTTTGATAGTTTGCGAGTAGAAATTGGAATTAGTAGTTTTAAATTGTGTAATTATATTATTTGGTATTAATATTGCATTACTTTTGTCGTTAAAATATTACATTTGTTAGGTACAGACCGTTCACTTAACCTTAGAGTATAAAATTACAGTAGTATAGAGTGCGCGCAACGAAGTGGGAACAGTAGGCACGGGTGAGAACAACATATTCCCGCCGCGAGCGCTTGTAGCCGTGGTTGAGTGCTAGCAGCATGCGCTCCTCCAGTGTTTTTTTTTTCATATTTACGTATCAAAATGGTCAAACGTGCAGTTCGATCTACTAGGAAACACACAAAACTGATATCCAGTATCACATTTCATCGGTAAGACGATTTTTATACTTATTTTTGTGAAAACAAATCACGCATCGCGGGGGTGAAGGAGACGTGGAAGGCGGGTATTCACAGGCCCGCCCGCGCACCGCGCTCCTCACGCGAGACTGTAGTGATGTGACGCGACCAACGCTGTAGTCGATATTTAAAATATTTTTTTAAATGTTTGCTAGAAGAACTACATATTATATTTACATAATATGTAACTTTAATCAAAATCTTATAATCACTTATTATAAATAATTTTGATGTGTCTTTTGTACGATTGAGTTTGTGACGTTGCAAAATATGTGTGGTTGCCAGTGACATCTGTTGGTATTAAAACGAAGCTAATGACATCGATGTGTCTGTCCTTCGTTCCATTACGGCAGTAGAGATGGCGTTAGGTTCATTCTTTGAAATTCAATAGTGGGTTTTTTACAATTAATATTCTGCTAGGTAAGGGATAAGTTCACGATAGGGATTTGGGCCTTATGTAAAGAACTAGGTGAACGACCCAGTTATTATAATATTCATGTAAATGGTAGCGTCTCCAGCCAATTTTCTTAATATTTAAATGTATTTTACGAGCGCTACCAACAGTTTGAGAATTCATGGATTGAGCTAGAAGTTATTCAGTTGTCACCTCACGGGCCCTCAAAAGCGATCTTGACCATTCATTGTCGTAGTCTCATGTTATTTGCCCTAGCATACAACACTTGATACGGAGTATGTTGGAGCCCAATATATATATAGTTAAAAGTATATATTCGAGGGTTCACGGGCTATTTGTATTAAGCAACATCCTAGCCGATATCAAGTTATAATCGTATCTACCTGCATTAAAAAGTGAAAAACGTAAAAAACTTTTTAGCAAAAAATAAAACCGACTTCCAAAACAAAACACTACAAAGTGAAAAATAACTTTAATTTCGGTAGTCGGTGTCTTGGGTTTTGTATTTTCGTTTTTTGCCACCGATTTCCGAAATTAAAGTTATTTTTCACTTTGTAGTGTTTTGTTTTGGAAGTCGGTTTTATTTTTTGCTAAAAAGTTTTTATTTTTCACTTTTTAGTTGTGGAACCTACTCCACTAATTCGAATACATAATTGAGCACAATAATTGTAGATATAGCCATGTAAATAACAGTGATAGGAAGTTATTAAAACACCATCACATCATCCACATAAAATAAGTGGGAAATATACACACTATTGAAGCTAACTCAAAAACTCCCCAAGCAAAGTTAATAAAATTTATATGGGACCACCTCGGAAGTATACCCTATCAAACAAAAAAAGAATTTTCTAAATCGGTCCATCCTTCTTTGAGTAATCGCGTAACAAACATACAAAAAAAAAAAAAACATACAGACGAATTGAGAACCTCCTCCTTTTGGAAGTCGGTTAAAAAATGGAGATATACACTATTGATTCTTAACCACCGATAGGCCACTTTTTCGTAAAAAATATTGATACTTTTTTATAATGTTCTTTTTTCCGAATATTTAAATATGTCGCTTAATACAAATAGCACGTGAACCCTCGATATAGTTAATAGCAATATACAGGATTATTGGTAAAACACCAACAAACTCTTAAGAGGTCATTGTACTCATCATTATGAACAACTTTTACTATGGGAACAAACCTGAAATCGCGAAAAAAATCTGCTGTTCAGTACATTTATGTTCGCATAATTCGTCAAAATGTACTGAACAGCTGATTTTTTTCGCGATTTCAGGTTTGGCCCCATAGTAAAAGTTGTTCATAATAATGAGTACAATGAGCCCTTATGAGGTTGTTGGTGTTTTGCTAATAACCCTGTATATATAGTTTGTGTAAGAGTTAATAATCGCCCACATTAAGGTGGTTGTGTACTACGTGACCAAAACAATTAGGCGCATGATAGCTATGAAGTTATTGGAACTAGGGAGGGAACACCGGAAAGGTGATTGATATTGTAAAGCAATTTGTGCAATATGCGCCCTCTATACTACTGTCTGTAATATATATACTCTAAGACTATAACTTACTTGTCCCTTGGCCGTCATGTTGGCACCATTGCTTTCAAGCTGTTGTTGTCAGGTTGAGCAATGCTGCCAACATGACGGCAATAGACAAGTTATAGTGAACGGTCTGTGTACTGTGGAAGGTACAGTCACTTGCAAAAATTAATAAGACTTTAGAGAGATTTTAGTGTAATCTAACCACAGATTACTTTTATCTTCTAATGAAAATTAATTACACTTCTATAAACAGCTGAAATGGTAAAAGTGACCATATACTCATGCATTGGTCATGCAAAAAATAATAATGTTACAATCTATAAATCGCGTGATGAATTTGAAATGTTGCTATTTCTCTTTTCCAATTTAGAAATCAAGAGATCAAAATATTTAAAGCGTTATATTTTATATTATATCATTAAATACGAAAAGTCAATTAGGTAAAAGTGTAAAAAGATTTCATAATTTTATAATTCATAAGAAGAAAAGTAGATATTATAAAATCTTTAGTATATAAAAATAGCTTACGAAAATTGTATTAAAATTCATAAAAATACGATATAAAAGACTAAATCAAAATTGCACCATTAGATTAGGGAGAGTTGCAGCTACATTTCAATTTTACGAAGGTCATCGAATTAGGCGTACATAATCTTTGGGTATTTCAAAATATAATAAATTCACATTAATCTGCGTATACATACAATTATATATTTTTTTTTTTTTTTTTTGTGAACGACGACACTGTAAAAAATACTCTTCTCTAAATTTTATAATATTATTCCACATAAAAGACGGACTAAAATTAATTATATATTGAGCAAAGGAACAAGGACTAAAATGATACATATATTTTAACTACGATGTCGGCTACAAAAGCTTTAAAACATGTTTGCGTAAATATAGTCTCTAAACATGGTTATAAAGCCCAAAATTACTTGGCAAACATCTGTTGATGATACATTATTATATTATGCAAAAGCAATACTGTTTATAATAACGTTAGTAACTACAGTAATAGAAGCAGAAATTGCTCAAATAAAATTCATACAAAAATAATACAAATAAAATTATGTTTTACATTAATCTTCTAACCGTTAATTTATAAAAACGTTGCCAAACTAATACTTTTTATAGGAATCATGTCGAATAAAATCACAAATAAAAAATTATAAGACACATTTTTGTGTCTTGTATTGTTTTTTTATTTGCAGACTTGAAATATTTACGACCAAAGATTTTGGTAAAAAAAATAAGGATTTCCTTAATTTAAAACTTTTTTATTGCAAAAAAAGTTGCAATAGAAAAAATAAAGGTATGATTTTTTTCCATCTTTTTTTACTTTAGTATTCTTACTTTGTAATAGAAAATAACATACAACATAATAAAGAATAAAAAAACTGATTTATCTATTGTTAAGTTTATAAAGTTTTAGATGTAGGTAAATTAATATTATATCACTGGTATATGGCCCCGACATATAAAAACTAAATGCTTCCTGTGCCAAAACAAAAAATACAATTTTATTCATCACATAAAATTAATCTAATAATTTTATTCCATTCGAGGAATGATATGCATACCTAATATATATTTTATTAAAATAATACTAACATAGTATTTCGCCATGTTACGCCTTTTGAATAAGAATAAGCAATAGAATTGCGTGCAAATCCTTGCTACGAATATTTTAACAGGCGTCATTACATAATTAGGACACAGCAATTCGAGTTTAATAACGCACATACATTATATTTAATCAATTAATTTTAAATTAGCTTTTATTTTTATGACGGAAAGTTATAATTCATTTACTCACTGTTCAAAAATATAGAAACGTCATTTTCTTTCGCACCATTGCAATGGCCTGCGTTGCCAGTCTTATTTCCTTTCCAACCTATCTCTTATGTTTGCTAGTCTTTCTTATCAAACATTACTTGTCACTATTCCTTTTGAGCCCATAAAGAAACAATGGTGCTAAAGAAAGCCTGTTTCAGCCATTTTAGGTTTACTAGTATCTACCGCATCTCATTTTAGCTGATAGATGTAGGTACAGTAAATACATAAATATTCTTCAATTCTATAGTACGGACTTTGCATTTTTAAACGCATTTGCAACAACTACATTTCATAATTTTGATAATCTTGCGCAGGTATGTCGTTGATACTTAGCACTATCAGAGCAAAACTGGCGTAACCCATATTGAATATCGAAGACTTTCTTGTTCAAGTCATTGCATGCAACGCAATATGGTGTGACTTTTATGTCAGCGATAGAAGGTTCTAATTCAAATGACTCGTGTAACTTTGTAAATATGTAGTATTAATATCGGGATAATAGATAAGCCACCTTTGCGCTAACAGGCTAACTTTAAACACTTTAATAACAATCCAACCCCTAATCTTTTCAAAGTCTAATCAAGCAAAAGTGCTATCAAATCTTCAGTTAAAGCCCGGCCGCGAAGCAGAAAGAATTTCGTACAATGACCCCTTATTACTTATAATCACACATTAGAAGGCCTTTCCATGTGCGAGCGCGATGGCAATACCTACATTTGTGCGCGAGCGATAGAAACAAGTAATGAGGGTCATTGTACAAAATTCTTTCTGCTTCGCAACCAGGCTTTAGCTGTTCTAATTGGATCAACCAATCCTATGAATTCTCATGCCATTTGCCAACAAATAAAATTGAATAGCCTATCAGAAACCAGGTTTTAAATCTTTATCTTTCTCTTACTTCTTTAACAATGTGACTCTCCATTCTCATGGTGTCCTGAATCGAAAGAGCTGAGATGTCCGAGTCCTTTCGGTGGGATGGGGGGAGGTTTCTCTCCTTCGTCCACTCGCAGTGGTTCTGACATCATTGAGATTATTTCCTCGTAGCGCAGTGAGTCTATTGTTAGGTCGAGATCTGAAAGAGATACGGGTGCTGTAGTATCTACTCACCTCTGCTCTATTGGAGTACTGAATAGTGTTGCCAGTATGTAATGTGAAATGTCTTATCTTAGTTATGTCGCGGTAATAAGTCATCTGCCTAGCATTTTCCCAACTATGTTGGTGTCGGCTTCCACCGGATGCAGCTGAATACTAGTATATTTTACATAGAGCGACTGTTATGGTAATGACTAAAGATGAGAAAACCGACTCCTATGAGGAAATCATTTATTGCCATTAGACCATTTATGAGTACTGTTGAGGCAGGTAGTTGCCCCAGCAGATTAGTGTAAATAAGTGTTTCCATGTCTCTAAGCTGTGTTTCATAGAGTTAAACGGCAAAGTAAAATTTCGGACGCGTGAACGTTTCGGCAAAGTAAAAACTTTATTACAAAAAAAAAACAACCGGCTTCCGAAATTAAAGTTATTTTTCAATATGTAGTATTTCCTTTTTTTGGGAGTCGGTTGATTTTTTTGTAAAAAGTTTTTTATTTTTCACTTTTTAGTGGGTCAGTTATCTAAGTTACAATAGCCTATTTCAACTGCTCTACACCTTTTACAAAATATTGCTTTTTAGGGACGTTAATTGTTGAGTTCACCTAGTAAGAAACAGAACTAGCGCTGATGATTAAGTCACCATCAGCTCAACTTCACCATATGCATTGTGACGAGTATAAATTGCTTTGCAACCAGATTAAAGTAATCGAATCGCAACCCGTGAAATACTTATTATTGAGTATACCCTGAGTGTCTAATTCAGATATTTTTTGTAAACAACAGACCCAAAAAATATCTTCTTAATGGTGAAAATGACGGGAAAAGGTTAGATTTTCTTTTAAGTACTGATTTTAGAAATAATAATTTTAAAATTATCACAACGTAATTATTTTTAAAAATTTTCGGGTTTAAACAAAGTTATTAATAAGTGGAAATTTTCTGGTATGAAATATTTTATGATACTGGTAACAGGAGTTCCTAACATTTTCAAATTTTGTTTGAAAATAGTACGTCTAAGTTGCGTCTTTTGCAGTGGTATTTTCAATTAATACGTTTTCTTTTGCCCGATCAAGTTTTTCGATGCGTGTTTGTTAATTTTATTGTGTTATTATCATCGTGTTACTTATTCATCTTATTGTTTCCTTGTTGTTGTTCTGTTAAATTTTATGATACAATGTTTTGTACCACTGTCCTGTCATTTTGACAGTGACTTTTCTTGAAGTTTCTTTGTTTACAAAAATTATCTGAACTAGAGACTCAGGGTATAGTTCTGAAGGCCTTTGTGGTCTTAGTTCCACTTCACCAAATGGTGCTTTCCGAGAGCAAATGCACGAGTTACTATAAAAAAAATAAACAAATCCTTCGATTTCCATAGAATCGCATCATAAGATCCTGCCTTGGTGACAATGGGACCACCTCTAGAGCATACCAAAGTAAAAAATAATTTTATAAATAGGTCCACAATTGACGGCGAAAATGGTGGACATAATTAAAAAAAAAAAAAAATCTTAAAGTCGAACATATAACCTCCTCCTTTTTGGAACTCTGTTAAAAATAAACGTCTAGTCTGTTCTAACAGCTTTAAATATTATCAGATTGTACGAACCTTTGTGCAGATGAGCGTGGTCATCAGCATTGCCATACGCATGGTCGACACTAACGCCGGAATCTCGCGCGTCATCAGGTGTATCTATAGAACGTGTACCGCGACGTGGGATCGCGGGCGGAGCTTCAATCCACGAGCGTTTGTCTCCTGTGAAAGAGAAATAATATTATGTTCTAAATTCAAAACAGCATGTTTGGAGCTACATGTAAGTGTCAATATTATTATTGTTCTAGTGCAAGAATAATATTATATTTCACATTCGCTGACCTGACAGAAGACATTTTTCTGTCCAAATTCCCATTTCATAAAAACCTTATTCACATGTATTCGATATATGCACATTATAAAGACTCACACTGTATAGGTTGACTGGTACTTAGGGACCGATAATTACACAAGATTGTACTCATGATAACAAACAACTTTTACTATGTGACCAAACCTGAAATCGCGAAAATGAAATCGGCTGTTTCCAACAATTTGACGTGTTATACGAACATAAATGTAGGGAAGAGCTTTTTTTCCGCGATTTCAGGTTTGATCCCATAGTAAAAGTTGCTTGTTATCATGAGTACAATCATGTGTTCAAGTCATCATTCTCCTGCCCTTGTCCCAATTTATTTGGGGTCGGCGCAACATGTCTTTATCTTCCATACTTCTGTATTAGTCGTCATCTCGGTAGTCACTCCCTTTCTGGCCATATCATCTTTCAAACAATCCATCCATCGTTTCAAAGTATTCAGTATGAACGTGGAGGGCTATACGAGTAAGGGAAGACCCCTTACTCGTATAGCCCTCCACGTTCATACTCAATACTTTCCTGACGACATTTTCCTCATTCCTCCGCATCAAATGCCCATACCATGACAACCAATTTGCACACAACTTTTCAGTCACCGGTGTTTCAGACTTCCTCTTACGTACTCATTTCTTATTCTATCCATTCGCGTAACACCACACATCCCTCTTAGCATTCTCATCTCAGCTGCATGCAATAGCCTTTCATTCATTCTTTTTATGGCTTGACATTCTGATCCATACAAGACGGCAGGTCTAACCATTGTTTTATAAATCTTCCCCTTGAGTTTAAGGGGAAAGCGGGAGTCGCAGATTGTTCCCGTGACCTGCCGCCATTTCATCCATCCAGTGTTAATTCTGTGCTTAATAGTCCGATCAACTTCGCCATCGCTTTGCATAAGTGAACCAAGATACCGGAAGTCGGAGCAGACCGGGAAAGCGCGCCATCAAGCGCTATGGCTCCAGAACTGGAGAGACCGCCGAAATCGCAGAACATATACTCGGTCTTGGTTCTGCTGATTTTCAAGCCGACATTCTCCAGTTTCCGTTGCCATTTCTCCAATCTGCTCTGGATCTCAGGTCCATCTTCACCGACAAGAACGATATCGTCGGCAAATAGCATGCACCAGGGTGCCTCTTCCTGTATGTCCGCCGTCAGAGCGTCCATAATCAACAGGAAGATGTAAGGACTTAAAGTCGACCCCTGGTGCAAGCCTACCGCCACACGTAGGTACAAGATTAACTGTACATAGCACGAATTAACTCTACATACTTTCCGGGCAAACCTTTCTCTTTCAAGGCCCACCACAAGACATCCCGAGGTACCCTATCATACGCTTTTTCCAGATCAATGAACACCATGTGCAAGTTATTGTGTGCACGTCTGTACTTCTCGCACAATTGGCGGAGTGCAAAAGTGGCGTCCACTGTTCCTCGACCTGGCATAAACCCAAACTGTTTTGGGGTAATCTCACTCTCCTCTCGTAATCTTTTCTCTATTATTTTCTCCCATACCTTCATACTATGGGACATAAGTTTTATCCCTCGATAGTTGTTGCAGTCCTGTACATCACCTTTATTCTTGAAGATAGGCAATAATATATAAGATAGTTAATAATAGCAAAAATCATGTGTTTAAGTATCGGTCATAAATTTACCAGTCACCCTATATAGATTTAATACACCACAAAAGTAAGTGAAATTATGATAATTACTATGTATTGTAAGTCTATTTAGTCCATAGATACGTTTTGTGTATATTTTAAGGATATCTTACCAGATACCCTTGGCGGCAGTGGTGGTGCGTCACCGGGTTCGCTCCACGAAGCGCGACTGTGTCGGCACTGTTCCACTAATTCACTGTCGATGGAGTCACTGTAAGTATAAAAAGAGTTTTATATTCTAGAAGACTATAACGCCTAGCCCGCACTGCGATAAAAAATCTCGCGAAAATTTTACATGGTATCTTATGTATGTACAATCACGAACCGGGATTGTTGAGCCACTAGCTTATTATCTTAACTTGGTTACATTTACACCCGTGACATTTGACATGTGACATTTCAATAACGAAAAACGGGCGGCATTCGTGTAACGCAACCAAGTTAAGATGATGAGCTAGTGGCTCAACAAATTCGGTTCGTGACTGCACAAGCAATGGCGATTTAAAATTCGCGCTCGTTGCAATTCTGTGTACTGAATATAAACTGCGAGAATACAATTTCGCACGTCAGATTTCGCAGTGCGGGCTAGGCGTACGCCTAAGTCTCGTTGGACTAAATATACCATCGAGCACATACCGATACCGATACCGATTTGTCAATCGTGTTCTGACACGTCACTATGTGAGGTTGCATTCACAAATGTATTTTCTTGTACCGGTATATTCATTAAGTTTGTCCAGCAGATGAAAATAATTTGCCTTTATTATGCTACGATATAAGATGAACAATACGATCACCTTACAAAAACATTGATCCTTATTACGTTAATTGCCACGTTACTTTTGATATTGCCATTTGTTTCGTATTACACTTAGATAGAGAATTGTATATATATTTTTATTGCTTACACGCCTGACGGAAATCGATGGATGTCTATGGCGGAACGAGCGTGCCCAAACAATGGAAGATTACTTCATTATACTTTGTTACTCCATTGCGTCCTCCATGATAGCTGTTAGTACGTTTTTGGGTTGATGTTGATGGTAGATGGCGCTACTAATAATCAATAAAACGGTGACACCGGAGGTACAGATCGTTAACAGATATTTTACCTCTGAATTTGCATCAATATCAAAATCACAGTGATCTTTATTGTCGATGCGATAAGGTTGCTTTTGGGTTGCTACAATTGACAAGTCTGTCAAAATCGCAGTGAGCTTTATTTTCGGTGCAATAAAGTGCGCTAAAAGGACGGCTATACTTATACAATGCAGTATATACTTAGTTCATAAACTAAGTTAGAGATGTCAAACTAGTTTATGCCTTGCGCTTCATAGTGTTTTTACTCGACATGTTTTTAAGTGTCCTCTAAATTTGTATGGAAATATTAGTTCAACTAAATTTGAAAGCTGTAATTTACGTCCGTCTCTTTCTTATTTTATTAGAGAGAAAAAGTTAACAATAGCCTTAATTAAGTTCAGTTTCTGCATAATAGAATCGGCACTATTGACTACTGAGCAATTATTTGTAGCCTACTTCAGAGGGGCAAACTTACTTGACGCGAACTATGAATACGTTACAAGGTTTTAAGAATATTAAGATCGACTGTAGAACGTAGTCGAATGTTACTTACCGATACTTCTCTAAAGGCAGTCTTGTAGGACTTCTAGGGTCTCCAGACTTCGGTCTAATAGGCAGCGGCGGCGCAGATTTGATCATAGAGTTATCTTCTATGCAATCACGGTTGTCGCTGACCGGTAAACTGCTTGACATTATGCTTTGCTGCTCCATTGCGTCCTCCATTGATAGCTGTTGGTAAGTTTTTGGATCAATAGGTGGCACTCTAAAAAGACGCTGTTTAGGTACAGACCGTTCACAGTTATTTTACCTCTGATTTTGTAATATTGTCAAAATCACAGTGATCATTACCATCGATACAATAAGGTTGCTTTTGGGTTGCTACCATTGACAAATCTGTCAAAATCACAGTAACCTTTATTTTCGTTGCAATAAAGTTGCTATTGGGTTGCTGCTGTCAGAGCTGTCAGAGGTAAAATAACTGTGAACGCTCTGCAAATGTCGTGAAGGGTGGTACATTATAAGGGCTTGTGGACTACGGAAGATGGCGATATAAAACTAACCAGAACGCCAAGATAAATATGTCAAATACACCGGTTGGCGCCGCAAGAGGAAAGCAGATTGGTCATTGATTAGTGATTCAACGCATACAGACGTGCTCATCAATGCATAATATCAATAAAATAAATTAACGCTTGCATAAATAGTGACCTAGTTTTAGTGTATTACAGTGTTATACAAATAAACATTATAGTGATATGTTAAAAATGAACTGACTAGATTACTTATACACTGATAAATGGAAGGCAGCCCCTTCAATCGGAGCACGATGATAAGACGCAGCCCTCCACCAACACCGACCCCGGTACCGACAGCGGCTCCTACTCGTACATCGCCCCAACAATCAAAACAAGACCAAGATGAGAAAGTTGAAGTTGTATCCACTCCTGAGATTCAGAACTGGATGGGGTCTATAGAGCAGTGCCTGAATGAGGTTTGTGCTATTGCTTCTGAGGGAAAGCTAAACGCTGAACAGAAGCTAAAAATAAGCAATCTTTGCCGGAAAGTTGGACATGGAGTTTCGCAAATGGCTGTGCAATACCAGTCACTAAAGCAAAAAGCCATACAAACTCATAACTCCCTTAAAAACATGTCCGAAGCTCGAGACCTATCAGAGTGTCTAATGGAGATGAACCGGACGATCCAGGATTCCTGTACGAAGCAGGAATCCACTTCTACATCCTTTGCAGATATGGTAAAGAAGGGGTCCAAAACTTTTGTTCGTCCAAATACTGTTAGCTCCGTG
The DNA here is from genome assembly GCA_948252095.1 of Dicycla oo. NCBI lineage: Eukaryota > Metazoa > Arthropoda > Insecta > Lepidoptera > Noctuidae > Dicycla > Dicycla oo. The sequence continues at coordinate 24,562,356 of OX411714.1, forward strand.
GCCATTTATACCAGTGACAACTCAAAGACCAGTGACGACACCAAGAACATGGTCCAAAAAATCATATGCCCTGGAGAAATGAAGCTGAAAGTACGAGGCGTACGTAAAATTGGCAAAGGAGGACTCATAATAAGCACTGAAACTAAAGATGACCTAGATAGACTCAAGCAGACTGTCCAACTCGCTTCGTCAGGGCTTACCGTCGACGAACCTAAAAAGCGCAAACCACGCATTATAGTTATAGGAGTTCCCACATCGATGGCTGAAAATGAGGTTTATAAATGTATTTATGAACAGAACTTGGCCGACAAACTGCCCTCTATATCCTTAGATACATTTTTGACTTCAGTAAAACTAAGCCACAAATCTGGCAGGAGAGATGCTGAGAATTGCAACTATATTATAGAAGTTCCAGCCGTCATACGTAAGGCCCTCATCGCACAAGACCGATTATTCATAAACTGGTCGTCGTGCCCGGTACGAGACTTCACACTGGTAACGAGATGTTACAAATGTCAGCAGTACGGTCACGCAGCCAAAACATGCAAAATTGGTGCCCCTGCATGTGGACATTGCGGTGAAGAAGGACACGCAATTCAAGATTGCACAAAGAAAGCCGATGCGCCAAAATGTGCGACATGTTTGCGCTTTAAAAAACAATCCAACCACAAGACGGGAGACGCAGATTGTCCTGCCAAAAAAGCTGCCGAATACAGGTATATCAACTCGATTGATTATGAAGGCGCCTAAGAGCGCCACATACTTGTTTATATTTTAGACGTACTTTGTTATTGTTATTTTTTAGTTTTAGTATGGATAATAACTTAATTACCGAAATAGATAACACATTTTTAACTGTGTCAAAGACATGTGACGTTGAGGATTGCAGACAATATCTTTCCAATTATCAAAAGTCACTAACCGTACTGACCCAAAATATTCGTAGTATTTATAAGAACATAGATAGCTTTAAAGTTTTCCTTCATAGACTTAACTTTGATTGTGATGTAATAGTACTAACCGAGTGCTGGCTAGTTAACCGCATCGATAACCTTCCAGTTATACCTGGGTACAACTTATTGCATACCACAATAAACCACAATCAAAATGATGGTGTAGTAGTCTTTGCTAAAGAATCATTAAAGGTCACTGTCGAGGAACCTACTCTGCAAGACTGTATGAGTAATTGCTTAGTTATCAAAATTGGTACAACCACAGCGATAATCGCTATGTATAGGTCGCCTTCCACTAGAAACTTGGATTCTTTTCACAATTCTTTAAACCAGATTTTTCAAGAGCTAAGCTCATTTAAGAATGTTATATTAACAGGTGATTTAAATATAAATATTGGCTCTGAAAACTGCGATGCAGGGACCCAAGATTACCTTAATATCTGCTCATACCACGGATTTCTCCCCGCTCACACATTGCCTACTCATCAGAGTGGTTCCTGCCTCGATCATATGATGATCAAAACCAGCTTATCATATATTACGCTTGTTACTAACGCAACAATTACTGACCACCACGCTGTCCTACTTACCGTAAATTTAACGCTGCCTAAGCTAAATCGTCCCACGACCAAAACCAAATTAAACACAAATAAACTCGAATTTGATTTGTGCAACATTGATTTTAGCCTAGTTTATAATACTGCTGACGCTAATTTAGCTTTATCGTACTTAATAAAACGTGTCCAACAAGCAATATTACGTAACACGACAGTTTATACAGTAAATAAGAAACTTTATAATATTAAACCTTGGATTACTCCAGGACTGATTCGGTGTATAAGACACAGAGATAAACTACATCAGAGAAGTAAGAGATACCCTGATATTCTAATAATTCGAACCACCTATAAAAGATACAGGAATTTTTGCAATAATCTCTTAAAGAATTTAAAAAATAAATACGATAAATATGAATTAAATAGAGCAGGTAACAATAGTAAGCAGCTTTGGAAACATATTAAAAACGTCACCAATATGTCTAAACAGCATGAATCAAATTCAAGTTTACTGCTAGCTAATACTTCACCAATCTTGTCAGCTAATAATCTAAATAACTTTTTTGTAAATGTTGGGAAAACTCTTGCTGAAAAAGTTCCGAAATGTTGCGACCAACCATTTTTCCAAAAATCAAGAAATAACTGTAACCCGAATTCTTTTGTTGTGCTGGACACTGATGAAGATGAAATAACCCGAATTATTTCTGGGTTAAAAGATGACTGTGCAGTTGGATGGGATAATATAAGCAATAAGATCCTTAAACTCTTTAAACATATTTTAGTGCCTCCCATAACGCATATATTTCGAATCTGTCTTTCCGAAGGGATTTTCCCTAGTTGTCTTAAAAAGGCAGTTGTAATCCCTATCTTTAAATCTGGAAGTAAAGACGTAGTAAATAATTATAGACCAATATCCTTACTACCATCGATATCAAAAATACTAGAGAAAATCATAAACAATAGACTAGTTAATTACCTAGAAAAAAACCACTTATTATCGCCTGCGCAATTTGGTTTCAGAGCCAAACTATCGACAGCCGATGCGGTGCATAGCTTGACTGATTATATTTCAGAAGAACTCGGCAAAGGAAACCAGACCCTGGGAGTCTTCCTTGATTTAGCCAAGGCCTTCGACACGGTGTCTGTTTCTGTTCTGCTAGACAAATTAGAGACCATAGGAATAAGAGGAACGCCGCTGAAACTATTTGCCGACTATTTAGATGGTCGGTACCAATGTGTTCGAATAGATAATATTACGAGCGATGAACAGAAAAATACTGGTTTTGGTGTTCCTCAGGGAAGTATTCTGGGCCCCACGCTATTCCTGATTTATATTAACGACTTATGTAATCTGAATATTAAAGACGGCAAAATTATATCATATGCCGACGACACAGCGTTATTATTTACCGCTAAAACCAGTAGCGAACTGTTCGAAATCGCTCAACTAGGCTTTAATACTGTGACTAATTGGCTTCAAAGCAATTTACTAACTTTAAATGCTGACAAGACAAAATACATTCAGTTCTCCATGCGCAAACCTCAAATTAACACTACTAACCCTCATCTATATGCCCACCAATGTGGAAACCGTACAGTCAATATGTGTAATTGTCCTTTTATTCTCCAAACGAGCAACATAAAATACCTCGGAGTAATAATGGACGACACCCTCTCTTTTAAAAAACACATTGAAAGCCTAGTTAAAAGAGTGCGCAAACTAATATATGTTTTTAAAAAATTGCGAACATTAGCCGATTCAAAATTAATCACACAAGTTTATTTGGCCCTAGGTCAATCTGTAATTCAATACTGTATCACTTCTTGGGGTGGCGCACCAAAAACTAATTTGCTTCCTCTTGAAAGAGCTCAGAGAGCAATTTTAAAGGTAGCAAACTTCCATCCCTTCTTCTTTCCTACAGATCTGCTTTATAAATCTTGCAACGTACTAACGGTTCGCCAGCTTTTCATTATGCACTTAGTATTAAAACAGCACACCTTGCTTACCTACGATGCTGACAATACTAATAAAAGACGGAATGATATAGTATGCCTATCCAATGCGACCTCAAAACATGTCTTTGTAGAAAGATTTTTTACATTCTTAGGCCCATTTCTGTATAATAGATTAAATAGGAAACTAAGTATCTATAAATTAAATTACTTTAGCTGTAAAAAAATTATACTTAAATATTTACTAACCATAGATTATGCCCAGACAGAAGATCTACTTGTTGTCTGCAAATAGAACCACTAACATACTATTTTACTTCTATTTACCTAAGTTTTTAATTTAATTTTATACTTTATACTCTTTGTTAATTTATTATATACGTATTATAGCATACACTGCACTTTCTAGCCTGAAACACAGGTTCAACCTAGTTCAGGCAAATAAACAACTGTGTTCTAGTTTATTTGTTAAGCTAACCTTTTTATTGTAAATGTGACCTTTTTATAAATAAACAATTATTATTATTATTATTTTTTGATATTTCTCGGGACCCTGGGGTCTCGGACCTTTGGAAGGCGTACGAGGAGCCGAAGCCAACTCACAGAGGCCCCTCAGATAATTTTAAATGATGAGGAGGCACCAACCGACGATTATCCCTGTATGCACTATGCAAGTGCACCCAAGGACAACCCCCGGTTGGTACAGGATTAATATTATTATTATTATTATTATTGGTAAACAAGTTTTGTTTCTTAGCTCTTTGGCTAGTTTAAGCTACATTAACGGGCCCAAGCCAAGTCAATATAGCGTGTGTGGTGAATTTTATAATAAAGAATGAGGAGAGGTTTCGTTTTCTTCAATTTGCATAAACTTTCTCACTATTCTGCAGGTGTTTAAGATTGCGGCTTTTTGAAGTGTAATGTAAATCGCGTCTTTCAGGTCTATTAGTTTAAGGCTATGGTGGAGGTGATTGGGTATAACACCCGTCGTGGAGACAACAATGGGTACTATGTACACTTTTTCCTGTCTCCAAATTCTGGTAACTTCTTCCTTCAGTTCAGCGTATTTACTGATTTTCTCACCTATTGTTTTTTGTAAATTATGAGTATTAGGGACTGCAATATCTATAAGGTATGTGACTTTATTAACTTTATCTTTAAGTGTTATATCTGGTCTATTGTAGTGAACAGTCCTGTCAGTTAGTATGGCGCGATCGTAGCAGAGTTTGTGTGTGGTACTTTCTAGAACTGTTTGTGGTACATACTTATAGTAAGGAGTGTTTGTGTCTTGTGTGAGTTTATATTTGAGTGCTAGTTTTTGATGGATGACATTTGCTACCTGATTGTGCCTGTGTGTATAGTCTGTTTGTGTGAGTGTTGTGCATGCCCCTGTTATGTGTTGTATGGTCTCTGGTTGGCTGTGACATTTGCGGCATTTATCGTTCGATATCGTGGGGTCTTTTATAATATATTTCCTGTAGTTTTTAGTATTTATAATCTGGTCCTGTATTGCTATAATAAAACCCTCGGTTTCCGGAAATAAGTTACCTATTTTAAGCCATTTATTGGATGCTATTGTGTCTATATGAGATTGTTCGAGGTCGTGGGGGTGACGTCCATGTAACACTTTCTTTTTCCAGTCTTCTAATTTTTGCTTATGTGGGTCTTCATTGCTAGTGTGTTGTGTATCTATCTGTTCGTGTAGATTAAGTGGGGTGTAACTGATATCATTCATAACTACGGCTTTATGAATGTTGCTTGTGTGTGATTTAGAATGAAAGAATGTTCTTAGTTTGGCTATCTGTTTCTGCCAAAGGTGATGGACATCTATAAGGCCTCTCCCTCCGTATTGCCGTTTGATGGTCAGTCTTTCTATTGCAGATTTAGGGTGAAGGTTATTGTGTTTAGTAAGTATGGTGCGTGTTGTTCTCTCTATTTGTTGTATGTCAGTTTTTGACCATTTGATCACTCCAAAGGAGTATGTTAATATCGGGATGGCATAGGTGTTCAACGCTTTTATTAAATGTTTTCCGGAGAGTTGAGTTTTACATACTGCGACCACTCTTCTTTTGTATTCTGAGTTTAATGTGTATTTTATCGCTGAATGATCTAGTCCTTTGATTTGCCTGTACCCTAAATATTTATATAAATCCGTTGGTTCCATTGCTTTGATAGTGTCTGTATTATTAATAGGGTAGTCACCCGGTTTTATTTTACCTCTTATTATATGAACTGTTTTACATTTATCGAAACCAAATTGCATATTGATGTCTTTACTAAATTCTGTCGTGATACCTATTAATTTTTTCATGTCTTTTTCAGTCCTTGAGTATAGTTTAATGTCGTCCATATAAATAAGATGTGAGATGATAGTTTCTTCTGTGGTGTGTTTAAAGGAATATCCGACTTGGCTGCGATGTAGTAGATTGGACAGAGGGTTCAGAGCGAGGCAAAACCATAAAGGACTCAGAGAATCTCCCTGATAAATACCTTTATTTATGGATATCTGTCGAGTTGTGATAGCGTTGTGTTGGTGATTTAATTGGAGTGTAGTTCTCCAACGGGACATGATGTCCTGTAAGAAGTCTATTATTTTTGAATTTATTTTATATATTTGTAGTATTTGAATTAACCAGGAGTGTGGAATACTGTCAAATGCTTTTTTATAATCTATGTATGTGCAATGTAAGTTTCTATTTTTTGTGGTGGCATGTTTGTGGATTATTGAATCTATAACTAGTTGTTCCTTACATCCCATATGGCCCCTTCTGCATCCTTTTTGTTCCTCTGCTATTATGTTGTGATTTTCTATGTGTTTATTGATTTTTGTTGTGATTGCTGACGTTAGAATCTTATATATTGTGGGTAGGCATGTAATCGGTCTGTATTGAGAAGGTTGTGGAGAGTACTGGGATTTTGGTAACATGTATGTTATTCCTGTAGCAATAAATTCAGGAATGTTTTGTTTCCCTAAGATGATTTCTGTTAAATTTTTAGCTAAGACTTTGTGTAAAGATTCTAATTTTTTATACCAATAATTATGAATTTTATCAATGCCAGGTGATTTCCAATTGTGTAGTCTCGCTGTAATATTAGTTATGTCAGACTCAGTAAACTCAACGAATTCCATTTCTTCTAACGAGCTCCATTTTGTTTCTTCGTCTGTTATCCAATCAGATTTTTCATTGTGTTGCACTTGCTCTTCCCATATCCCAGACCAAAATGTTTCTAGTTGTTCCGCTGTTGGTAATTCTACGTTGTTTTCGGTTATCGGTGTATTAGTGTCAGTTTGTAGTTTCTGTAAATTTCTGTAAAAGTTCTTTTCGTTTGTGGCAAACAAGGAGTTATCATTTTTACGTTCTTGTGCTTTCTTATATCTTCTCAACCTGTGAACTTTTAAGGCTAATTTCTGTTTCAATGTATCCAAGAATTCTTCAGGTTTTCTATTATAGTTTTCGTGTCTCGTGTGGGTTGCCATATTTTTGAAAATTGCTTCTACTCTCTTAACTACTTTCTTTGATCTATTGTTATTAATATATTGGGTTAGTCTACTGCAGTCTGCTCTAAGTTTTTCTATATCTTTTTCAAGCCTCTGCTGCCATGCCGGTTTATTAGTATTTCTTTGTCTCGGATTGCCTGTGTATTCTGTGATTTTAAAATTAAGTTCTTCAGAAATGACTAATGCTGTGCAATATATCAGAGTATGAACGTCTATTAAGTGAGTTTCTTCACTAATATATTGTTGGAGAATATTTTGATTAAATAAATGAATGAGCTGAGAGAGCTTTGGTGTGTACCTGAGTTTGGGCAGTTTTGGTCGAGCTGCCGGGTCCATACCGGAATACTGAGTAAGAGCTGTTTTGAATTTATTATGTATTTCTTGAATACGCGTATCTGTGGACTGATTTATATTGATATCGGCTAGAGTCTCAATTTCATTTTCTAACATTATGGTTATACTTTCGGTTTGCGTGGATGTATGCGTGGTTTGTGAATACGCTTGTGATTGAAAGTATGGTTGAAATTGTATGATAGGTTCTGATTGTCTGCATGGTTGTGGTTGTTCTTGTTGATTAAACGCTATTGTGTTTTGTGTTGATGCGATAGTGATTGCGCCCAAAGTATTTTCTGAATCTCCTTGTAGTTGAGTACGTACTTCTTCTTTTAATTGGTCTATTACGTCTTGCGACAAGAGTTTATTCCTAACTATTATTATTATTATTATTATTGTAGACAGTTTGCAGTATTGTGAATTAAAAAACATACGTTTACAAAAACTGGAGTTACCAAAACAGTCGCGATTATAAGAGAAGTCTGTCCTAACATTATATGGTTATTTAATCATTTCTCCAAAGAATCGTCTTGTTCGTTATGGTTTTTTTTTTTATATTGGTGTGCTAGCTAACTTATAGCAAATAATTTAATTTTATTTAACGTTTTGTGTTGCGTAATGTACCTTAATTATTTTGCGTACTATTGTATAGAATACTTTTTTATTTTTACTGAACAGACCGCTGTGCTGCTGGCGAGTTTGTTGCACTTATATGTGTAGTATTTAAACTGTTAGTAAGTTGGCAATAAATAAATAAACTTCTTCCCAACTAAAGCACGAGGAAATGGTGAAGGACGGGCGTTTTGGGGGACTGTCTTATGTAATTTTAACGTTCGAAATGTGCTGATTCTCAACCTAGTTTGAATAAATGACTTGATTTGATTTGTAGAATAAAACGGTTTTACGGAGTCAGCTTTCAAAAAGTAGACTCCGTAAGTCGAAGTTAGTACATAAAATATAATGACGTCTTACTTGGAATTCCCCGAACTCATAGCAATAAAATCTAAAAGGAATGTTTGGGTTTGGTGCTTTTGTTCTATTGCGTCTTGAAACTTGAGACCATACACATAATTATGTGTCCCAAGACACCTCTAGACTTTTTTTTTTTTTGAAGATATATATATATATATAATGTGCTAAATATAACAGATAGTGCGACTTACCGGCTTATCATAGAGATGTCCATCATCGTAGTAGTTATCACTTTGTTGGATACTTTGAGATCGTTTATCTAGTGCTGGCACTGGCGGTAATGGAGTGCTGAAAATGTGAACAAAAGCATTAATATTTATTTTTATTATATTCATTTCGTAGATAACGAGATAAATTATAAGAAAAACATACTTTACAATACTTTCTGATAATTGTCTTCTTGCACGGGCCAATCCTGGTCCTAGGTTTTGTCGTAGTTGATTGAATCTTTCTACAAGCCGCCTGAAAACAAGAAAATAACTCATTCAATGTCCGTCTTTGGATTTGTTGCTCAAAATTGCGTTTCTGCTTCACCCTTGGCAGCCTAATCAATGGAAATAACAAGTAACGATTGTAACTAACCTATGCAGCGGCTTTACATCCTCCGGTGCTAATCGTCCATGCAACGACAATCCGGCATCTACCACAGCGAGTTGCGAAGATACTAGCCTCCTCAACTGGAACAAAGAAATATTTATGAGCAACAAAGTATGAAAACACATAGATATACAGGGTCAAATTAAATTAGCTAGCGAAACTCCTCAGACGTGATGGGTATCGATGTCGGTACATCATCATCATCATTCTCCTGCCCTTATCACCAATTTATTTGGGGTAGGCGCAACATGTCGTTTATTCCATAATTCTCTATTAGTTGTCATCTCGGTAGTCACCCCACTTCTAGCCATATCATCATTCACATCGATATGAAAAACCAAAAAATATATTAATTAATGATTTTTTTTTGGGTTATCACTATCAGTTTAAAAAATCAGTTTTTTTTGTGTAAACTTAACACGTGATGGGGTATCGATATCTAAACACGGTAAAACAAAAATAAAACAACATTATCAGCGGTCGTTGACCCCAAAAAACGGCATATCTTTTTATTTTGTTGTTTAGATATCGATACCCATTACGTCTGCGAAGTTTCGATAGCTAATTTAATTTCACCGTGGAGGTACACACGGCTACATATCAAGCTATACGTTTCCAGTATAAGCTGATCTCGCACTGTATAGGATTTCCGTACAGTGAGAGGTCAGCATATACAGGATGTGTATAGCTTTAACTTGACATGTAGCCGCGTGTACAACATAGCTTCATTCTGGTGTGAACTGGAACGGTGTGATTTTTTTCCGGTCTCAGGATCGGCAAACAAGCAAGCGCCAATCTGCTGATAACTAGCCATAGCCGCCTATAAATTAATGTATAATGTATATGCTGTCGGCGTACCTATTTTAAATAAATACATATATAAATCGTCGATGATCCACCTTACACAGGGAAAGTAATTAATAAATGTGCTAGACCAAAAACCACATTCAGCGTATCACAGGTTTACACATGGACGTAGAACGACAGTTAAATTTCATTCAAACATTAAGATAAATATCAATTTCTATAAATACAAACCTTGGCCGCAGCAGCCGCTTCCCTAGGACTGGCATTCCTCGCGAACTCAGCCGTCATGAAAGCCTGCTCGTACTTAGTGATACCCCCCTGAACGTTCGCGTCGATAGTACCCTGCAGCCGCATGGAGAAAGGGTTGATGTTCAACGTCGGGTCGGCCGTGTACTGGGAGATGAGGCTGCGGAGTTCACGTTCTGTTGCTTCCATTGTTTCGCAGGCGTACTGGAAAGTAAGTTGTGAGAGTGAATTATATTACATAGATTATTGGAACGAAGTTCTTTAATGCGGCTTGCGGTAGGAGTTAACTGGTAGAAATCATCACGCGCGTTCTACTTTAAAAGCGCTCATACTTCAATCTCGATAACTCGAGCCTCGTTAAGTTGTAATTCCGGGGGCCGTATTATGAAATAATAACGCCATCATGATTCCGTTGCGAAAAAGGGATGGTGCTATAGGTCATGTATAGCTCCGTCTCTCTCCAGCACTGGAAAAATGATGGTGTTAATAGTTCATAATAAGTAAGAGGAATAGAATTGCCAAATACGGTACTTATCTCGATTCATTTTAGACTTTGTAACTCGAAATGCAGACTCCGTAAGGTCGAAGTTATTAAAGTATAATGACGTCTTTACCTAGAATTTCCCGAACTCATAGCTATAAAATCTACAAGCAATGTTTGGTGCTTTTGTTCTATTGCGTTTTGAAAATTGAGACCATTCTAGATCGATTTGCAGCTAAAGGAACTTCGTTACAACCGTGTCCGTGTGACTTTTTCTTGAAGATACATAAATCATGGGTGGTGGCTGCTAAATATAGAAAAGCGAACTAGAACCAGCTATAATACCCCAAATCTCTAATTCAGATAATTTATGTAAACAAAGGGGATAACAGATCAAAAAAAAAATCTTATTGATAATTCACAAAAAATGGCGACAATTTTTTTTTTATAAATTTCAGGTCTGATGTATGTGTGGTTTAATAAATTCAGTAAAGGTGCCTAGTGCCGATTCTGTTGTGCACAAACTAAACTTAATTTAGGCTATTGCTAACTTTTTCTCTCTAATAATACAAGAAAGAGACGGACTTAAATTAGAGCTGTCAAATTTAGTTGAACCAATATTTCCATACATATCGAGGCTCATTTTCACCACACATGACTAAACGCTAAACGAGTTTAAAACATCATTCTGTCTCTGTCATCTCCAAACGATTGAAAAAAACAGAGCGATGTTTTAAACTCGTTTAGCGTTAAGCGCGTTTAGTGATCCGTGGTGAAAATGAGCCTTACACGTAAAAACATGTCGACTAAAAACACGGTGAAACGCAAGGCGTAAACAAGTTTGACATCTCTAACTTAGTTCATAGATATAGCCGTCCTTTTTTCGCGCTGCCTGTTAGTATAAGATAGCGATTCTCTAATTTTAGTTTAGTTATTGAACAAGAGAATCGGCACCAATGTCTTTTTGTATGTTTTATTTAGCTACTTACATTTTTAACAACACACACATTACAACTATATTTCATAGATGCATATTGTAAGTAACATGTCTTGCCACATGTTGGATGAAAACGGCTGTAAACTGTTCCGAGTGGAAGCCGATTTTGGAAGGCAAGCCGCGTGTCCGATACACTACACAGAACGTTCTTTGGCTACGGTATTTTGTTTGCATAGTTCTTACAATTAATTAACTTATATTCAATTAGATTACTTTCAATTTAAAATTTAAGACGCTACTGAGCGCACAGTGGCGCCCTCATCGTTTGTTCGGTTATTTCTTTTATTTTAGAATGAAAATGCAGAAAATGAGACGTTAATTTGTGCTCCACAAGACTATACGTTATTATTATTATAAACAGTAGTTTTATATTGTTAAGTTTTATTGTAATCCTTAAAACGGGAAATGGTGGCCACTTCTTTCCGTTTTAATGATTACAATAAAACTTAACAATATAAAACTACTGTTTGTAATAATAATAACGTATAGTCTTGTGGAGTACAACTTAACGTGCTTGTTTTCTGCATTTTCTTTTTAAATTAAAAGAAATAACAAAACAATCGATGAGGGCGCCACTGTGCGCTCGGTAGCCAAGGATTTAGCCTAATGATAAAATGTTTTGCACCATTGTCCCGTCATTTTGACAGTGACATTGCTGGACGTTTCTTTGTTTACATTAAATATCTGAAGTAGAGACTTGGGGTATAGAGGAGTTATGACATTAATAACAAGAAAATAATTGCTCCAATGTGAAAAACAGTTGGCGATAAACGTTCTGTATAGGTCCATCTCTACATACCTCACACTTCTGTATTTGTAACTAACGGTACTGGGGCCGTATTGCGAAATAGGGTCCCAGTTTCAAAGTTACAACAAATAAACAATTTTATTTTCATGTCCCATCATGACGCATTCAAAATGCTAGCAGTTAAAAAAAAATCCTATTATAAATATAATACTCACTTCAACAGGTGGTATTTCTTCTACAGATCTAGAAATTACTTCAGACCACCTCAAAATGCCTGGTAATGTGACTTCCGTTACAAGTGTAGTCCTTTCAATCCAGAGACTCTGAAAATTTAACACAATTTCAACAAAAGAAATCATATAAATGAAGCATTAATAGTTCTGTACACTCTTCAACTTAATTCTCATGGATGCGTAATCAGAAAAAAATGAACAAGGCTCGACCATAGGTTAAAGTGAGATAATATGCATGAAATAGCCACCTTGCTACTTCATCATCTGCCTAGCCTTTTCCCAACTATGTTGGGGTCGGCTTCCAGTCTAACCGGATGCAGCTGAATACCAATATTTTAACTCCTTAAGTTAGTATAATCCTCAAATGTCAAGATTTCATGAAATAGTCATTCATTAGGATTACCTGGTCTTGACTCGTACTGATCACTTAAATGATTATAATTATGTAAATACATACTTGTTACGACCGCGAATTATATTTTGATCAACGTACAACCTAATACTGACTTGTAAATTTAAAAAACGTAAGAAAATTTTAATTTAACGGGCAACCCCGACGCTTTTGCCTTAACGTTTTCCGAGGCAAGGACGGGTCTTGGTATGTGAAGATGGTCCCCAACCACGGACCAACCATGGCAAGCGTAGCTTAACCAGATCGATCGAGCCGTGCGGCTGTTATTACATAGCCACAAGCCCCTCCACATTACCACCTTGCTACTTAATTGGCTAAAGCCTTGGCTTAGCTAAGGAGATTCGTTTACCTTGAACTCGTTATCCTTATCAATAGGCGGCTTCTGCAGTGGTCGGTCACAGAGGAACGTATCAACATCATTGCACGCGTAGAAACGCTTCACTTGGTCGGGAGTGCCCGAGGGCCATTGACGCCGGGACGCGACTGGCTTGACGTTGCAGATTTGTATGTCTGTAAATAATGGGGAAGAAAACTGTTAATTAATTCCGCGTAGATGGCGCTGAGTGTTTATCTCAAATAAACAGTCAAATCAGTCTCAAGTAAACAATATTTTGAGTTTTTCTGACTTTTATCAATATAATGTGTCGTTGTGTTGCCTTTGGATGCAAAGAAATGGGCGTTGAAAAATTCCCAAGTAATTTACGCATGAAGAGAAAGTGGGGAAAGACTGAAATTAAAAAAAAAACTACAAATCATGTGATTTTCGAAGTTATGTGGGAAGCATTTCAGAGGAACAGACTACGAGATCACTTCTAAGACGACACGATGGTACCATACCTATTGTATTTTTATTTATAATAGTAAAAAGCTTTCAACCTGTGAAAAAAAAATGCTTTCCTTTCAAATAACCATACATTTTGTAACAAGTAACTTTACATCTTGTTTATCATTAGTATTATTAAAAAGAAAAAAAGTAATGAGTTAAGTTTATTTTATAACATACAAAAACATAATATTATCCAGAATACGGCTAAAAGTCGACATGTTAAATATAATGTAGTACCTTACGACAAGTTTGGCTTTCCTTCCCGAATGCGATACTTCGATTTTTTTCAACTTCTCCTTCCACTGGGCGATACGCCAGGTTGAATACATTGTGAAGCAACACAAATAGATGAAAAAAAACCACTGCAAATACTTAAAAATATGTTTGTTACACAAACATACAGCGCCACCTTGCGGCGAAGCTTCCAGGAAACAACCCCATTGCTACGATTTTAGTAATGCTAATGAAGCATAAATATCAATAAACACAAAATAGTTCCATTAAGGAGGAAGCGTCAGGGTAGCCCGCGAAATTCAAATTTTCATACGTTTTTTGCAATTTGCAAGTAATTTTGTAAATAGATACTTGTTACGACCGCAAATTATAATTTGATCAACGTACAATAGGTAAGTCGGTATGAGATTGTATGTTGATCAAAATATAATTTGCGGCCGTAACAAGTATCTATTTACATAATTAGAATCATTAAAGTGATCAATACAACTCGTTAAGACCAGGTAATCCTAATGAATGACGATTTCATGAAATCTTGATATTTCAGGATTATACTAACTTAAGGAGTTGTATTACTGATTCTAATGATTATGTTTCTGTAAATACATATTTGTTTTATACATACTTTATTTAACATACAACTTAATACTGACTTGCAAATTGCAAAAAACGTAAGAAATATTGAATTTCGCGAGCTACCCTGACGCTTCCTCCTTAAGTATAAGGTATTTTGTGTATAGGAACATGAAGGCCATCTAGCAGCTTTTTGTCGAAGTCTGCAACATTATTGCAGCTTACGTGACGTAGTGTTTCTAGAAACCTTTTACACAGCGCTTAGTTACCGTTTATCCATACCCATGTTGCGCAACTTTTGTTTACAATGAACTGCTAGCAATATTTATGTATTTACTAACACAAACTATAATTACCAGATATCCCAAGGCAACAAGGTGGTTCTTATTAATGTAAATTTCGTAAAACTACAAATTATAGAACAATTTTTAGGGTTATTCTTGAGAACTCATTAAAGGAACAGAAAAAAAAATGTCAATCCTTTTGGCGAGTTCATTTAGTGTACAAAATACCCATGAGTGGAGTCGTGGAACGTGTTGGATCACTGTGTACACTCACATTGTCCATCGTTGGCGATGATGGAGTCGTCTGGCGGCGTGTTCCGCATCAGTATGTGTGCGGCGACGTACTCTGCTTGTAGTCTTTGAGTGAATGCACCGATTCGTTCGTAGTCATGGCCGCGATATACGAATTGTTTGTTCTGTCAACATTATAAAATAGGTATAGCAAAAACTAAGAAATTAGAATCCGTAAAAGCTGCATAAAAGATTTTGTACAATTTCTTGGCTAACCGTAGCACAAACTCATAATTTAGAACTCGAAATTACAAACTCGTGCGAGTGTGCTTCGAGAAACTCGAGGAGCAGTTTGATATTAGTGATAATATTCGTTCAACGTTGAACTTTGTGAAACTGGCGATAAAGTACCTATATTACTTAATGGCATCAGAAAATTGTCTACTCTGCGCTTCTTTTAGTTTTGTGAGGGGGCAGTCCGCAAGGAGGTCAAGATTCATGTTTTCCGAAGTACTGAACCAGAATGACATTGGGTTTCTTACCCTCACAAACAGCGGGCATCCTTTCCCATAGAATCCAACCCTGAAGTACTCAGGCTCTGGTCTCAGTTGCTCCATCACCGAATCCAGGAACGTGGCGTGTGTTCGCAAACAATTCGATAGACGAGGGTAGTCGCATAACTTTACTTCATACAGAGTCGCCAGCTCGCGAAGAAGTGGCAGGCCTTTTTCCCAGCACTGGAATAAAATCATGATTTTTCCGTTTATTCATTTTCTAACATATTAATTAATACATTTGTAAATATTTCTTAGAAAAAAAAAAACTTTAAACACATTTAAAATATAAATAGTAGCGTACCGGTATTGAGAACAGGGTCAAATAATTATTTTCATTATAACTTTAAAATATTAGACACACTAACGTTGAGTTGCACGAAACCAACATTAGTTTAATGGAGACTTTGAATTCATGCCATCTTTTACAATTTGTATCAAAAAGCCGTAATGACAGCATCAATTTAAAGTCTCCGTTAAACTAATGTTGGTATCGTGCAACTCACCGTGCGGCCCGCTTGCACCAACAATCACTAAGCTTCGGTTTCTTAGGAAAGCGGTTCCGTCATATTATAACGGCAGTCATTAAAATCTTTTAACTTTTTACTAGTATTTATCATTAAGTCAAACCCCGCTGCTCAAAGATTCAAATCGCTAGATTTTCCCTCACCGTCTTACACAACAAAAACTGTCCGGTTTGAGAAGAGTGAGCTCACACATTATTAAATTAAATAGCGTTTCTATTATATTTGAGAGTAGTCATTGCGTCAGAGGTGTGAAAACGAAACAGAAATGCACTGACTTATAAACCTATGGACTTGCCATACCTACAAAATTAGCGTGCATACCTACACAAATCGGGAATTCAACATGACCTTTCGTAGGTTTGTGCAAGTGCAAGAGAGATAGCAAGCAACCGCTTGACAGCACATCTACCAATCATCTACCACAAAACTCAGCACTCAACATGGCGACCAGTCACGCATAGACACGATTTTAACGTCACACAAGAGTATTTTCAAATTTACTCCTTCACAAACATTTAGATGTCTCTTTTCACACGCAACTCTTGATTATTTAAAAAGAAACAAAACGCTTTTTGACATGTCTGTGTCGATATGACAGATATTTGTATAACTATTCCTCATAAAGTAGAATATGCCATCTCCATATTCTATGTCAATGCAGAAATGCGACTATCTTTTGACGCGGTAGGGCGAATCTAACGATTAAATTCTTTGCCGCTGTCATCAGTTTCATAACAGCCGTCACTGCGGCCGTTAAGTGCGGCCACCGCTCTTTTAGGTGATTTGTTGTGAAAGCGGGGCTAAATACCTTAATAATATATCGGCATGCTTTCATTATTAGATGACAGTGTACTGTAATATAACGGTTGCCACTACTTTAGATATTGACAGGTCTGTGACTATTTATAAAAACCCTGGTTCGAACTCAGGCAGGCGCTTTACTTTATGTAAATTATTTCATCACCACTGCTCTCACAACGGTGAAGAAAAACATCGTGAGAAAACGTGTATGTGAACCGAAAATTCGAAGACATGTGACATCTACCGACCCGCACTGGGCCCGCGTGGTAGATTACGGCCCACTACCTCTTACAGATAGGAGGCCTGTGTTTCAACAGTGGGAACATTATAGACCTATTATGCTATCCAATCATGAAATCGACTTTTTGACCAATGTCACAGATTAATACAGATAGGACACTACGAAGTTTAGGTATGTAGCTACAAATACGCGGCGGGCCTATCTCACTGGGCCAATTGAGTAGGACTGCCGCGGTCTAAGGTGTAAGAGTTACGCGTTAGAAAGAGAGGCAACTTGTATCGAATATAACTGTAGGTATTATGCGACCTGAATTGCACTTTATTATGTCGTAGCAAGAATCGCTTTTTATTTAAATGATTTTGCAGTGTCCCACCTGTATTAATCTGTGCCAATGGCCAAAAGTCGATTTCACTTAAAACTAGAGCTTGGCAGTTTAAGTGTACCTCGAGTTTTATTATGATCGATTTAAGCCATTATTATTATTATTGCTTTTTAAACCACCGTTTAACAAAGACATAAGGCAGTGCTTTGTAAACCCTGTCTGTATGTAAATGTTTTGAAGTAGATACCTTTCCGCGGTTGAAGTATTGCAGCACTTGGTTGTACAGCGCTTCCTTTCGTTTCCACTCGGGCATCTCTGGGTGTTCTGAGTCCACGCCTATTTGATCACTTTCCCAACTCAAAGTTTCTGCATACAACTAAAAACAAATCAAATTAAAGAGGATTACTTATGTTATATTCATTACTATTCTACAATAACAACAACGGCACGGACAGTGTGTATTTACGGAGCGTTTATTATTTTCAAGGTTTTATTTCTACCACATTGGTAGATTTCAGGGAGTCACTTAAGTGAATGGGCAAAAAGTGTATTGCAATTTTCATTTCAGTGTCAGATTGTATCTTGATCAAAAAGTGATTTGCCACTATAATAAATATGTACTTATTTACATAATTACAACCATAAGAATCGTCATTAAATCTATATAAGTTAGATTTGTTATCTCTAAGTTTGATTTCGGAAATCATGACATTTAAAAAAAAAATCTAAACTCATCATCTCTGTAAGATGTATTGATGTTGTTGAGGTTATAATTAGGTAAACTAGTGGTCGCCCAGTGGTCGAAATTCAACCATAATCATTTTATAGTTTTATTCATGTGACAGTTACAAAGAGGATGACATAAATGTAAGTCGAAACAAAGAGGCCACATATTACATGTGTGTCAAACGCATGGTAGTTTGTATATATTGTTTTTATTAGCTTTCTGCACTCCTTCTCCATATTAACTTTAACTGTGACATATTTCATACTCCTCCAACCGCGTTATTTTCTTAAAAAGGGGTACAAAGTGTTAGCTTCACGTATTAACCTTTCGTGTGTCGACCTCCGTACACGCACATTCCGTAAATGTCGACGCTTTTCGAGTAAGGTAATAACTTTAGGTAGGCCTTCAGAAAAAGGAAGATTATACTGTGAAATCGATAATAACAAATTATAAATGATACCTTCCCGTAATCCTCATTAGTTTTCCTATCTAATAAAACAGCTACGTAGTGAAATAAAACTGACCTGACATTGCAGTGACGTGATATGTTTTCATTTTGATAATATTCATTCACATAACCTACACAAGTGTGATAAAGTTATCACAATACGTCGAATCCACAAATATATTCACTAAAATTCACTAAAACTACACTAGAATACGATGGCACATATGTTTACACATTCATAACATACTAAATATCACTACTAAATACACTATTTGCATGACACAACAACTTATTCTGTCAACCGATAAAAATTCTGCGACGCCGGCGACGCCGGCGTGCAAACTATTTATTTTTTAGTTCGTTCAAAATAATGTTGCTGCTGTTGAAAAATATTAAAATTAAGAGTGAATGAACCATTTCTTTCATATAAATACAGCACATATTGCTACTTGCAACACAACACAGATATTTAGCGACCAATCCTAACCAAGCCCTTAAGTGTAACTGTCCGACTTAAGACACTTGGAGCATTTTTTCTTATGTCGCACTGTGTAACATAAGACACTCGAGAGGTTAATACATAGATACATATTTGTTACAGTCGCGAATCATATTTTGATCAAGATAAAATCTAACACTGACCTACAATTTGCAAAAAAAAGCAAGAAAATTTGAATTTCGCGGGTTATCTTCGCGCATCCTCCTTAAACGAAGTCCTACAAAACGCAGGTGTGATAGTGAATGTTTACGACTTTATATGGCAGAAAGAGCAACACAGAGAGTGAGTTGTGGAAAATTATGGGGGAGATCATTGACCCGTAGTGGGACAGCAGTAGTTAAAATAAGCTTTTAATCATACGCACTTTAGTAAACTCAAGTAGTGCTTACCAACAAAGTGCAACCAGCTTCAACAAAGTTATCAGACGCGATGTGAAGATCATGCAGCTTGTACACGTAGCGCAAGTACATCTCCTTGCGATCGATCTCATTCTTGTAGAAGTTCTAAAACATGAAAGATAAAAATCTCTGTAAATAAAAATCAATTGCCGAGTGTATTGTAAGCGCATCACTTCAAAACGGTTGCACCTAATTGGCTAATTATTTTTTTGTTGTGTTTGTAATATTGTCTGGACAAGGTTTGTATGAAAGGAAATGTTTGAAATATTTTACGAAAGAGTGAAAAATTTTGGTTAAAGAATTTCCATATAAAAAAGTGCATGAGTGAGACAGAAGACAGTAGGGAGATCTTCAAAAATATTGACAGATTGAAGTTTAGTTATTAAGTTTCTTTCAATGTTTTATCTGTTACATCCGAAAAAAAAATAATTTGATGTTGTGTGAAAAATAGAAAAAAAGTTGTAGAACGTCATATTATACCTGTTATTTTTAAAAATACCAGCAATAGTAGTTTATAGAACTCAGTGTGTTATTGTTGTGGAATTATTTAATTGTCATTTTATTTCATTACTTGGTCGTACTGTAAAGGGAAGATTTAGTCTCATTTTCTTCAATCGTGTCCGTGCGAAGCCGAGGCGGGCAGCTAGTAATCAGTGATTGGATATTCGGGCGCTAATATACGTAAACTTCACTTTTATTCCCACGAAATAATAATACGGACATGCCTTTCAGAAGGGATTCGCATAAAATACAATAAATTAGTCGATTCGATCACTAATCTGTTAGATATATAAATCAATTTCCACTACTTGACCACATTGTCATTTTTTATTGATATTCCATTTGTTTTGAATAAAACAAAGACACGAAATCGTTATTTTGAAGTCAATGTACCAATAAATTAACAGTAGCAGCCATTCTCTTGTCCCTGTGCTCAGCCCCCTGCATCACAGCGCGATAGTCCAGCAGTCGTTCTAATAAGCGGGTCACGCACGCTACGAACGCCGCACCGGCTTCCCTCCATCCTTCCGTTGATACTCGTTCCATCAACCTGAGATAATTACAAGAAAAACGTGAACAACTGAAGGTGGTGTGGTATGGATGGAAGGAATTGAATTTATACTGCCAAGTTTTATTGTACATGATGACTTCCTCAATAAATATGAATAAATGGATATCTACACATCTTATTAAACCTACTAATATTATAAATGCGAAAGTTTGGATGGATGGATGTTTGTTACTCAATCACGCCAGAACAGCTGGACGGATCTGGATGAAATTTGGCACAGAGATAGATTATAGTCTGGAATAGCACATAGGCTACTTTTTTTTCTATCTGCGGGCGAAGCCGCTAGCAAGAGCTAGTATATAATAAAACTGTAACGAAGAATTTTTGTCTGTTTGTCTGGATGTATGTTCCGGATTGGTGCAAAAAACGACTGAATGGATTTGGCTGACATTTTGCACACTGATAGTTTATAACCTGGATTAATACATGGGTATTTTAATCCCGCTAGTACATTTCCTGGGATATTTTCCGACCTATACGCAGGTGAAGCCATGCAAAAGTTAGTTGTGAATAAACTAACTGCACCCGGCCGGATTTAAATGAGATAAACGTCAAGGACACTCTTGACGTTTGCCTGACCTGCACAGGGAGGTCGAGCACATATTCATTGGAAAGAATTGAGATGTCCCATTGATTGACATGAAGAAAAGAAGATAGGAAACACTAGCAGTAAGTCGTCTTGCCGAAACTTTTGTGACATTTAACAGTCTTAATTAAACTGTCGTGAAATTAACTTGGGCAATAAGTTGTGCACTGTATACTACAATGTGAGATACTTAATTATAACATTCAATAAGAATATTCTTCACAAAATACGTAGAGAAACAAGCTAACATTTTGTTTGTCTGTTATCAAACAAGTTCACTGAACAACTGACAGTGAATAAATCGTGTAGTTGTGCCAAAGTAATTAAGGAGTAATTAATAAAAACAAAAACGTGTTTAGCTAGATTGTATTGTAGTTGGACTAAATTTGTGTTTTTGTTACATAGTGACGTCATAATTAATAGTTGTGGTACTTACACTGAGCTCAAATGTTCCCTGAGTAGCGTGGACAATAGAAGTATGATTAGGATAAATTTATGTAAATTACGTGGTTAATACTTTAGGTTGAAGTAATAAAATTATGTAACATGATGACAAGTATACAAATTAAAAGAAAGGAGAAGATATGAATGAGAATTTTGAAGACTACCGACAGAAGTTAAAACTTAAACGTAAAACTGTGCATATCATATCGCATGTCGGTGACGCGTGTCGCGAACCCGTAAGATTTCCCCCTAATGAAAATCGCTTAACGCGCCTAAAGAAGTTTTCACTTTAAAAATTGCGGACACGTCTAAATTAACTTGAATATAATGAAAACGCTGTACATTTTCATTCAAGA
The DNA here is from genome assembly GCA_948252095.1 of Dicycla oo. Lineage (NCBI taxonomy): Eukaryota > Metazoa > Arthropoda > Insecta > Lepidoptera > Noctuidae > Dicycla > Dicycla oo. The sequence continues at coordinate 24,584,267 of OX411714.1, forward strand.
ACAAAACGGGTTGGACGCTCCGTAGCGCACTGAAGCGCGGCGAAACAAAAGTACAACGCCAACATTGCACCGCATCGCGCTTTTGTGAACAAAGCTTCTGATGTCACCTTCCTTATACATACGTTTGTTGAGATCTTTATTACATCTTTAAGGCAGGGGTTGGTAACAGACGGCCCGCGAACCGCTTCGGTGCAGCCCGCGAGGTTCACAAACCGAAAATGATGAAACGATGTATGTAGGTAGTTCCACATTATTTGAGCCGGCATAAACAGGCGCGAATGCGCCTCGCAAGAGTTACAAAGTTACAAGACGAGATACACTGTTGTAAGGCAAAGAGATACGGGGAGCCTGAGACGTTCGGACAGAGAGGAGGCGAGCAACCGCAAAACATTTATGTACGAGTATATGTTACTGCTAAAACCCGAAGTGCGGTTACACCAAGTCTTAACCGTCTACGTCTTTAACACAACCTAAGCTAGTTGTAGCCGGTTAAAAGTACGTGTAACCGCATTTGAATTTTAGCCTGGCATATAATAGAATGCGGCCCGCACTAATTTTCTGGCAACATTTGTGGCCTTCTACTAGCATAAGGTTGCCGACCCCTGGTCTAAGGTGATATTGCAGTGCTGTTTCCTAGACAAGAGAGGAGCACAATCTAAGCTTATATTACTAATTAGTTACTTACACAGTATCAAACAGTCTTCTATAATGATCGTCTGCCTTATTATCAGCTACGAGCGAGTCAAGTTTGTCCACTAATGCTGCCTCTGTACGCCTTGCTTCACCTGTGTGGGCTCTTTCAGCCGCCATCAACGCTACTAAAGCGCCTAAAGCGGCCCGACGCAACTCGCTGACGAGAGTTATCTCTAGAAGAGCGCCTACTGCACCGGGTACCAAGTGTAGTTGGGCGGGACCTGACGGAATGGAGTATACAATGTTAATGGTAAACCGTTCTTATTGTTATTATTTTAGGTATGAATTTACACCAGAAAAATTACATGAAAATAGAATAATACCTCTTATTTGGTTCAGTAAGTACCAAGTATAAAACCTATTGCTATTTCAAGCAGCTCACACAAACAAAAAAGAAGTTTTTTTTTTTATTTCCAGTATAAATGTTTGCTTTATGATTCGTAGAAAGAGCACTACTCGTTTTCATGTCTACTTTCCTCAACCAGTATCGACCCAATGCTTAGTGTATATCTCTAATGCACGCCGTTATTTCCGGTGTTGAGCCTCCTTCATCCTACTTTTTTCTGTTGCCTACTTTACTTTAGTTAACACGCAACAGAATCAGCGTCAATACACTACAGCCGAAATATCTTGGCAAGTCTGAACATAGGCACTAACAAACTTTCGCGCATGTTCTCTCACTCACACTTGCCTCATGTCACCATTTGGTTCCTGAAAATGTTACTGCGCAACCTTCTGCGCGAAATTCGGATTTGCCAATATATTTCGGCCGTACTGTACCTTACATGTTATTATTGTGAATTAGCGACTCGCTGGCTGTTACGCACGGCTTGGAAAAAACATGGAGATTTCTTTGTGTAAGTTAAATATGCAAATACAAATAAGGTAAACCTTCCGGAATAAATGCTCTGTTTAGAGTCTAAATGGTAATAATAGCCGCACGGGTCGATTGATCAGGTTAAACTACGCTTACCGTGGTCGGTCCTTGGGTGGGTGACCATCTTTACATACCAAGACCCCTCCTTGCCTCGGAAAGCACGTTAAGCCGTTGGTTTTGGTTGTCATTCGTGGATCTTTGACGGTCGTTACGGGTCGTCAGAAGCCCGAAAGTCTGACAACCAAAGGGGTATCGTATATGGGTTATGGAGGTCAGATTGCTAGTCGTCGTCCATGAGAAATTCAGCTGCATACGACCCCAACATATTTGGAAAAAGGCTAGTTGGTGAAAACTGCATCAAAATCCGTTACGTTTACAAGAACAACGCAGTCACACAGTCACGAAAAGCGACTTTAATTTATAATATGTTTAGATAGATAGCTCACCCAACATGTTCCATGTTGCCAGTACTCTCATCCCAGCAGCGGCGCGCATGCGCGGACGGTCGGGCCCGCGCCCCGACCAGCGCTCCGGCTGAAGAGCTGTTGACGTCACCAGAGCCACGCCCAGCTCCATGTAGCCTGACCATAGCTGGAGAGGAAATGTTGGTTATATTATACCAGAGGAATAGAAATAACATACTTCGAATAGAAGCAAAACAGGTCGCATCAAACGCTCCGATATACCGTTTAGGACGTTTAGCGCTAAAGTATTTAAAACATAATTTTGTCTCTGTCGCCTTCAAACAATACAAAAAAATAGCACGATCTTTTAAATTCAGGCAGCGTTAAATGCAAAGAGTATTAAACCTTTGAGAGCTGATAGACCGATTTCGTCTAGGCAGACGACTTACCGCTGCGGGCCGAGGGACGAAGAAAATACAGCGGTTGTGATTGGCCGATGCAACAATGTCAGGACAGATGTTCCAAACATAGTGATGCACAAGTCAATTGTACCACAATAATATCGATATCGATAAAATCGACGTCTATTAATTCTACATTTTTTAAACCTATATTGTTAACTTGGTGCAAATAAAACGTTGACGTAACACTTTAAGTTTATTCAAATAAATCAATCGGCTAATTTAATCGACTGAAAGTATGTCTAATAAAAATAATAGCAATGTCCCTGTCAGAAAGAACAATAAATTCTAGGAAACCAATTATCCCTGTAAACCGCATTAATCCAATTTTCTTTCAGTTCCGGAATGTTTGGAAATCTAAAATGTAAATATTAGGTAACATTACTTTTTTACCATTAGGAAACATCGATTATTATTTTTATCGTCAATATCGACTTTGTTTTGAAGTTGTGATAACACTACAGCATTACTACAGATAGAAAGGGACAGACGTATTGACAATATCCTAGTGAGAGAAAAGGACTTTTCAAAAAGACATCAACGCGGTGTACATTTTTGTACCAATTTACGTAAACAACCAGTTTTGCTTGAGCCCTGTAATTATTCATAATATTATTAAATTATAAATATATTTCACCTACCGATGAAAACTTATGCCATCTTTTTTATAGGTGGATGTTCCAGGCGATTTCACTTACCATTTAATTGAACATGAACTCATAATTGTTTTATTTATGCAGAAAACTTTTAGGAGGTACCAAAATAACCGCGTGTGCAGAGATCCAATTACTGGTCAAAACTAAAATGGCCACTCAATTGTTATCTAATATAAGTGCAATTTCATTTATGTTCCTTGAGCCTGAGTCGCCTGTATGAGCAGTCAAAAGACTATACAGGGTTATTGGTAAAACACCAGCAACCTCTTAAGGGGTCATTGTACTCATCATTATGAACAACTTTTACTATGGGACCAAACCGGAAATCGCGAAAAAAAAATCAGCTGTTCAGTACATTTATGTTCGTCAAAATGTACTAAACAGCTGGTTTTTTTTTGCGATTTCAGATTTGGTCCCATAGTAAAAGTTGTTCATAATGATGAAAACAATGACCCCTTAAGAGGTTGCTGGTGTTTTACCAATAACCCTGTATAGTCATTGGTTAAATGTAATTAGCGATTTGTAGTGCAAGCGGGCCTAGGCTGGGTGATGCATCCCCACATAAACGCTAACGGCATCTGGCGTCAGTAGTTAACGTTACAAAGCGATTAGTTCAGAACATTAACATGACAAAAACGTGACGCGGCTTACGCTATCGTGACCAATAACGTTTATAGGTTTACACTGTTTGTCCACCGCCACCGTCAACGCGACGTCAACAGGAAACTAGACTTTTCGAAACGAACGTGACGTCCTGTTGTCGGACGTGCGGTGGACACGCGGCCATTGTAAATGTATGTATCGCTACTTCAGCGCCGTCATCTTGTTCTCGTTGACGTCCCGTTGACGTAGCTGTGGAGAATCGGCCTAAGAGTCCCCTATAAACGTCATTGGCCACAAATAGCGTTGCGGCAGTGTGATATTGAGAGCATTCGAAAAAAGCATGGAGTATATCTCATTTGAGTGCTAATCATAGTGTCAGTGCACATTTCAGTTTAAAAACTTGAAAGAATTAAATGAAAATAAATAGTCGTGATTTTTTTCAAATCTGTCAATGTCAAACTTACCTGTGAATCAAACTGAGGCGGTTCGTCTCCTAAGAAGCGTTCAAGTAACGGTTGAGCGAGATCTTGTAGCGCCGACAGCAATACTTTACAGCTTTGTACTCGAAGCACCATCCAGTCGGCTGGGAAGACCTGATAAAATGCACAAAGCTATTAGTAAATTGTCTATGTTAGAATGAAAGACCAGATTTTATTTTAGGAAGAAAGCGTCTGGGTAGCCCGCGAAATTTAAATTTTCTTACGTTTTTGCAATTTGCAAGTCAGTATTAAGTTGTATGTTAAATAAAGTATGATTTGCGGCCGTAATAAACATGTATTTACAGAATTATATACAATAAAATCAGTAATACAACTCCTTAAGTTAGTATAATCCTAAAATGTCAAGATTTCATGAAATAGTTTTTTTTTTGGATTACCTGGTCTTAAAGATTTGTATTGATTACTTTAATTATTCTAATTATGTAAATAGATACTTGTTACGACCGCAAATTATAATTTGATCAACGTACAATATAATACCGACTTGTAAATTGGAAAAAACGTAAGAAAATTTGAATTTCGCGGGCTACCCTGACGCTTCCTCCTTAAAGATGTATTAATTAACAGTGGTGGTTGCGTAGCATGTTTTTTTTCCGGTTTTATCATGCGATCAGTCTTTTAGACTGTAAGCAGATGAGATAGTTCTGTTGGTATGTAGGGTGCTACTCCCAGGGGAGTCAGCCCTTACTTTTCAAAGTCATTCTTCGCACTGACTGTTCTGGTCGAAAATGTTTCGCCACTTTTTTAATCGGCGAATGCTTTCTGGGATAGTAAGCTACCCCCCAAGCTTATTCGGATTTCATAGATCTCTATTGTCTTGATAATCCATGATGAGTTGCATATTTGTTCCAATATATAGTTTTGTGTTGGAGGCTGATCCCCAAAGTTGGATGCCATATTTCCAGATTAGCTTTAGTATAGTTTTGTATACAACATTAGTTTTAGTATATGCGAATAATGCGAAACCTGAATATAGTTTGTTCAGAATAAGTAACTGAATCGATCCCAATAATTTTTACACCATGTTATATTTTTACCAAAAATATTTAAAAAGGTTACAAGTTGGACACCGAACGATATAAGTCAATGACCGAGCGACACTAAGTACCTATCAGCAATCACGCGCATCGGCCCACACCACTGGTACTTACCTAGACGCGGGCGCATAGCGGGGCGGGTGTAAAACCACCCCTTCTTCAGTCTCTCGGATGCTACAGTTTGACACGCACGGGCCTACATTTGTGTTTTGGTTGATCATGTATGTACTTATCGTAAGTAAAAAGTATCGTGTAACCGTCTTTCTCATACACAAACGTCCAGTAAATAGAAATGGTACGTACACTAGCAGTTTTTGGTGTTACCCGGAGAAATTCGGCATCAGAGTATCGTGGAATACATTACACAATGCGTTCCATCACACAAAGATCTAGGGACTACGGTACCTTTCGGCCTCCGACAGCCGCTAGCCGTGATAACTCAGTCGCCAATCAATCGTAAATAGTGATTAAATCAATTATTGTAAATAGTGAAGATAACATTTTTAAGCACGCCAAGATGGTTAATTGTAGAAAGTTATTATTTGTACCTACAGCCTGCTTTGTTTAAGTAATGCGATGTTTAACACTTTTCATCCACTAAGGGGTTGGCATAAGGTGCACCAAATCGCATTGACTGCATTTTATCACTTACGGCTGCATTTACGAATAAGTACATAATAATATCTACCTACACTTGACCATTACGACAGTCCAAAGCCTGCAAGTGTGATGGAAAATGTTATCACCAGTTAATTAAAATACAATCGTCGTACGGTTAGTACCTACTGCCAAATTAATTATCAATGAGCGAGCGTAGCGCGACGCTGGAGGTACAGGCACGCGCTGGCGGCTCGGGGCGCGTGGTGACTATGTTTTTGTACGGACAACCAGGTAACATAACAAGCTTATAGGTAACTTTGTAATTTTTCATGATACAGTTTTGAAATTTTGTACATAGGTTCTGTACAAAAACATACTAGACACGTGTTTCGGGTTTCGCATATACTAAAACTAATATTGTATAAGCAGTTTGTTGACTATAGCCAATTTTGAGTTTCTGCCTAGTAGCCAGAATAGACCTCTGTATTTTAAGTTCATTTCTTCTCTTTTTGTTTCGACATGTTTCATATGCATGCATCATCATATGTGTGTGACTCGTGGTGTGGGAGTTGACTGCCATTTAGGGTGACCGGGTCACAATCATTTTTACGGAGTGTAAATGTGATATGCACAGATTTGGGTACGCTGGCGACAATTCTCCATTTGGCTAGCCACTCTTCAGTTTCGATTAAACTGGTTTGCAAAATGTGAGATACTTGTGATAGACATTTGTGCTAGGCAAGTAAGGCAGTGTCATTCGCGAAAGTGAAAGTTTTGATCTCGGAACTTTGTGGCAAGTCGGAAGTAAACAGGGTCTATGAACCGGGCCCTGTGGTACTCCTGCAGATATATTATAGAGTTCCGAGGTGGATTGAATTTCTCTTAATTGAAATATTCTGTTTATAATGTAGGATTTAAGTACACCATAGAATGTATGTGGTAATAAGGTTTTTATTTTGAATAGCAAACCTTTGTGCCAGACTCTGTTTAAGGCTTGATGTATATTAAGAAAGGCAGCTAAGCAGTACTCTCTTTTCATAAAGGATTTTCTGATCGTCATGCACTCTCTATGGACTTGTTCTATGGTATAGATAAACTATTGTAAAATGAACGCCCCTCCACAAAACTTGATTATTTCAATTTGTGAGAGGAAATATTTATTCCAACACTTGTGTTCGTGCGACGGTTTTACTGTAAACATGGATTCGTAGCCGCACTTAGAGGTCAACTTATCGTGCGATAAGTCCAGTAGTGCTATTCGGTACAAATATCACCGTGAAAAGTTAGGTGAAGTGAGCGTGGAGGGAGCTGTCAATAGTGTAAATCACTAGACTTCAGGTGAAATGACAGCTCACTCACTTCACATAAGTTTTTACGGTGAGATTTTTACAGAATAGACCGGCTATACTGGCATTGTACGGCGGGGAGCGTGCGCTTTGTATGGCACGATACGTTCGCTGTTGCGCGTTCGTTCCATTTATACACTAGTTGCCAACAAATCCAGCTCTTCGGCGTTTGGTCAGTCGGTAGGTACCATTTGCATTAAAAAAAAAACCCGCCCAAGTGCGTGTCGGAGTACGAACAATGAAGGGTTCCGTAGTTGAGATGAATTAATTCCAAGAACAAGAACAAACTTCACATTGTAGTTGAAAAACATGTTCTCCCATACATTCCAACTGCAAATATATCTTTGTACGCAAAATAAGATTTACCATGTTATTTTAAGACCATAGACTTCTTATAGGTTTTCCTGTAATTTAAAAGTACAGAACTATTTTCTGTATTTTTTTTTCAAAATTTTAGGCTCAGTAGTTTCGGAAGTAAGTCGGGGGGGGGGGGGGGAATTTTCTTAAATAACTTTAAAACAATTTATTTTAAAATGAGACCTTCAGAGAAGCCCTTTCATTTGATACGTGACACGGTACAGTTTGGAAAACTTTTTTTCTTTTTTTCTTATTTGCTCCCAAAGTTGACCCCCTTGTTCAAAATTTATTTATTTACGTTACACGTCCGTGTTTGAGTCACAGAAACACATATGTGTACCAAATTTCAACTTAATTGGTCCATTAGATTCGGAGCAAATTGGCTGTGACAGACGGACGGACAGACAGACAGCCACACGAGTGATCCTATAAGGGTTCTGTTTTTTCCATTGGAAGGTACGGAACCCTAAAAATGCGCCAAATGCACTAGACGACCCCAAATTTTAAATAAGACGATATTTTAGCTTCCAGATTCATTGAAAGTGAAAAAAAAAAATCAGTCTTTTTGCTTTGGACTGGATCCACTATCGGTCTTCGGCTCGTTACTTTACAAGCAAGATGTTCTATAGATTGGTGGCGTCAACGTTTGAAAAAACTGCAAATTTATGATTTTACTCGCGAAGCTTGAAAACAAGACTTTCTTTAGACTAGCGTTAGCTACTATACTTACGTCCTGTTCAATAAGATGCCTAAACACTAAGAAGGCTCGCATTAAGAAGTCCTTCAACGGCTTGCGATCATGTGGGTGTGGCGCGAGATGACTCCATAAACGCTGGTAGTGGACTGGCTTTAGTAATTCCATGACCCCAAGGAGGCCGGCTACCATTGAACCCTGAGGAAGGAATAAAAAGGTGAATAAATTATAGATACGAAAAAATGGAGAACTTTCTTTGATTATGGCTATAGCTTAGGCTGAAATAGAAAAAAATCAAAGGAATCCTTAACATAGGGATCATTATGAGTAAAAAAGTAAAAAAAATAAAAAAATCAAAAGTCATTTATTCAAACTAGGCTGAGAATCAGCACTTTAGTGAAATGTCAAAATATTTAATATTGAATCGCATCATATACAATACCCTAAACAATAGCCAGTTAATCGTTATCAGAGAATTAGTCAAAACTCGATTCAAGTACATATTAATATTCCATGTTCAGTTCTATTAAATCGGAAACTTACTAGTACAGGCGAGTTCCCTCCAATCAGATGTAGTACAGTTTCCACCAGTAAATCCAGGTGTTCAAACACAGGATATCTACATCTGGATCTAACTCATCATCTTCTATAGGCCCGTCGGGGTCGTATTTCTTCCACAGTAGAGCAAACTATCTTTATAAAAAGTCGGTTAAAAAGAACAAATACTTACAAGTACAGGCGAGTTCCCTCCAATCAGGTGCAGTACAGTCTCGACTAAAACATCCAAGGTGTTCAAACACAGTACATCTACATCTGGGTCCAGTTCATCATCTTCTACAGGCCGGTCGGGGTCGTATTTCTTCCACAGTAAAGCTACTAATTCTCCGATCATTTCGGCGCATTGTGATAATTCGTCACGACGCGCGAGGTGGACTCGTAAGTGGTGGCAGGCGGTAGTTAGGATTATGTTTCTGGCCTCTGAAAGGAAGATAATAAAATTAGTCGGGACAGTCGAACTTGACAGAAAAACAAAAGAAAAAGTCCCAAGGAAATCGTCTTAGAATGCCAGATCCCTACGGCCATAGCTCAGTTCAGTCACTACTTTAAATACTTCTGCATATGGATAATTTAGGTATAACTTCATGAGGATAGGTAACATTTTGTAGCTACTTATAACAAACTGATATTATCAAACCGCCAAGCTTGGACATTTCATCTGCACATGTATAGCTACTAGTAATCTTAGTAAAGATACGTTGTATTTACTAATAGCCTAAAGATCGCACAACTTGTTCAAAGCTACCAGAAGACAGGCTTGCCAGTCACCAACTACGTCGTCTCACAAAATATTAACTTTGCTTTTAGAACTTGACTTGTAATAAATAATCTCAAATTTTACCTGGATCCTCTCCTAGCGGTCCTTTCAGTATATCCTGTGCGGCATGTAGCCTGGCCCTGGCCAGCTGTGGCGGCGGCGGAGGGTGGTGGTGCGGGGCGTCCAGCACTAAAGCGGCTGCACGCGCCGCTTCACTAGCGCCTAAAGCGCCGCATACTTCGCGGGTCACTTCCGCCCATGATGACATTAGGGCCACCTGAATTTGGATAAAAAAAATATCGGTTAGTTATATACGAGTACAAGGTGTAACGTAAATAAACACACAACCTCTTAAGAGGTCATTGTAATCATGCATCCAGGCATGTTCTAGTCCTAAAAATTCGAAACATGTGACATCTCCCAACCCGCACTGGGCCCGCGTGGTAGATTGCGGGCTCCTCCCTCTCACAGAGAGGTCTCACAGAGTTCCCAGCAGTGGGAACATTATAGGCTAATTATGCTTATGCTAAGTATCACAAACCTGAGCCGGCGCCAGATGTTCCTTATAAGGGTGTTGCGCAAACGCTTTCAACGCGTGCAGCGCCGCCCTAACATCTCTTCTAAAGCTGTCTTCATACTGTCCGCCGGTCGCCCGTGCGAACAACCGACGCGATCGCACCGCTAGTCTGAACACGGCGCCTAAGGAACGGAGGCACTTGCGGATTGGTTCTTGTCCTTCGGCGCTCGCTGCCCATTCGGCGCAGTGTTGTACTGATGAGAGGAGGCCCCTGGAGATAAATGGAAGTGCATTTAGATTATGTTAAAGAAAAGCTTCTTGTGTTTGACTGAGGGCCGGTTTCCAGTTTAAAAGTAACAGCAATCTCTTGGTTGTTCGAGCTATAATAATATAATATCTCCTATTCGCTTTGGTAAAAACAGAGTAAAAAAAAAATCGGACAGAAGTACAATGGGTGATAGGTGAATGAAACGATATTTAAAAAGTAGTTGGCATGCCTTGGATATGGAATTTTGCAGAATACAGATTTTCGGATGATGATGATGATTACGGAACTTGGAAGAGCATTGCTTTGCAAGTGGACTGATATAAAATGACATGATATAACAACATAACTTATGAGTGAGGGGGGGACACATGATTAACATTACTTACTTGTACACAAGTGCCGCTGAGAAGTGTTCTTCAATATAAACATCGAGTACCGGCCTAAAATGTTGAAACCGAGTCTCATCAAGCAAGCTGCATATCGATATCAGCACAAGGAATACTGTGCCGGAATGTGGAGTGCTAGAAAAAAAAAACAAAAACAAAAATTACCTATTTATTTCATAAATTAAGGTTACGCTAGTCGGTCATTTTTCCATACAAGCGTAGTATGGTGATTACTCGTCTGTTTGATGGTGTACCTACTTTCAAAACTAAACATTATATCAATTATTCTCGTAATTATCTAGTCCTGTATGGAAGCAGAATAAAAAAGAAAAGCTACTGGTTTGGAAGTTATGAGCGTCGAAACTTCGATATTTCAACAACTAATTTTAACGCATCTTTGGGTGTAAATAAATAGCTCCCAGAGTATGAAAATGGCAATTGTTACCGTACAGGCATATATAATTTATTCAAGAATTCAAATAACTTTATTTTGAATAAATACATGCAGCAGTTTTTTCATAATATCTATACGCCCAAAAGTCTGTTCATAAAGTTTTACGCGCTCGTTTTCGTTATAAATAATCGTCTATTTCACTAAATAAATACAAAATATATAAATAAAAGTAAATAAATAGATAAATAAACTAAATAGCATGCATATATAGCCACGCCACCTATGAGTTCGAGCCGCCGACTAGTGCAACCTTAACGAGAGCATTTATACTCGTTTTATAAGTCCCAATGTGGCCTGGAACAATAGTTAACAAGACTCTGACTTTGATTAGTAGCAGCAATACTGTCAAAAGGGATATTTTATCTTGATAAAATCGAAGCCTCACCGCTAGAGTGCTACAAGTATCTTTTGGCGCCTGACTGACATTGGCAGGGGGGCGCTGTTGGTAAAATTTTATGAAATTGTCACAGAAATTTTATAGACAAAAAAGTGTTCATCATAAGCGTAGTATGTATTACAGATAAAATAAAATAGGCTTTCGATAACTGGGAGTTCGACAAAAATAAAGCTTCGTCCAATACTTGCCTATTCCCATCTTCAGTGGAGAACAAAGCAAACAATGCATCTAGTACATCTCTGAGAAACTTGATGAGTTCTTCACAACTGAGTCCGTCGCCGAGCCTCAATACTCGTAGTAGGGTTTCTTGTACCCTCTCTGGTCGCGCGCGCCATTGAAGTAATGCTAGGAGATCCTCTGCGAAGAATAATTATGACAATGTTATAAAATGTTATAAGTTGTTAATTACTGGATGTTGGGTAAAACTTTAGTTTTCCTAGTTAAATGCGACTGATTTATCAGCTCAAAGCTTAAAAGCTACTATCGTGCGACCATTTCAAACAAATGTGCGATCGAACTGGCCGCTTCAGCAGCTCATTTTCATAGAAAATGGAAAAGGAGTTACACTGTTTGTCCACCGCATAACGTCAACAGGAGGTCAACGAGAAACGAGATTATTCGACCCAAAGGTGACGTCTCGGTGACGGCGTGTGGTGGACACGCGGCCAAGGTAAATGTATGTATCGCTAATTCGGCGCCGTCATGTCGTTCTCGTTAACGTCCCGTTGAAGTGGCGGTGGCCAAACGGCCTTACGGATGGATTTATCCCGAATCTATGCCAACAATGTGAGGTGATTGGTTGCATTAGCAACCGATAAATAGCAGAAGTAACTATCATACAAGCTAATCCGATCTCCTGATCCATAACTGTAAATACTGACCATAGAATATTAGCATTATGATTAGATAATTTGTTAGATTTACATGGCAATGATTTTAAGAGGCTTCCCTTTTTGTATCACATTATTAACAAAAGAGTAACAAGACTAAAAAAATAAATAGACAGTCACGGGGCTGCCGACAGAAGTGAAAACTTAAACGTAAAATATACATAGTGTATCTCATGTCGGTGACGCCTGTCGCGTGACGCGAACTAGAGAAATTTTCACTTTGGTTTCATAGAGAATAGCAGCGATTCCTCCAATGGTCCCTATATTGACAACAATAGTAAAATTAATAAGGCAGATGTGAGTGGAAACGCCGGGAGGGGACGCCCTAGGAAGGCATATAGTGACCTTATTGGTGATGTTCTTCAGGAAGGACAGGCGCGTAGTACTTTCAACCGGTGTGTGGAATGGACCAGATGTATGAAAGTAAACGAAGCAATAGGAGTATGTAAAGATCGTAGCAGGTGGCGTTCTGTTATTTTTGCTTACCCTCATGAGAAGAAGGCGTGAGTTTATGTATGTACTAAAATTAATAGCGTTACAACTCACGACCTCTTGATTGGCAGTCAGTTATTTAGCCATTAGGATTTAGTCACAAAGTAGGGCGTTGATTCGCGCAGTGAGTCAATCATATTGCGTAGGTTCGTCGTGATTACTGCACAGGCAAGATCACAAGCCAGGAAACGGATTCGAAAACTGGTAAGAACTAATAAGACTTTTTTCAAAGACATGGAATGGACATTCAACCAACTATTGCCAATATAAAAGTGGTGTATAGAGTCAAATCCTTAACCAACTTTAATTTACGCCTTCCATTTCATTTTCGATTTAATTTCTTGTTTGAAGAAGTTTCCGACTCAATCATTATGATGAACAAATTAACGTGCTTCTCACCATTCTGTGTCAACTTCGTGGAGCACAATAACGTGCTGATGGTGCAATTTTCTTTGGAGCTTCTTTGGAATGTTGGCACCACGCCGTTGACGGAACCAGACCGGGCTGAGTCGGCCGCGCATGATGGCAATGATAGATAGCCTGCTGATGTTAACCTGGGAAATATTATTGATTTATTGGAACGAAGTTCTTTAACGCGACTTGCGGTAGGTAAACTGGTAGAAATCGTCACGTAACAAAAAAGCGTTTAAATGCCAGTAAAAGTCAATTTCAAATATCTAAAGTTTTAGTTTTAGTGTTTTAATACAGAGCCATCTAGCTTGTTAAAAACTTATACCTATACGAGTCATGTATTGTACCTAAGGACGCTTTTACCTTTGGACATTGATTATAATAAAAAAAAACTGGCAGTACTATAAATATAATATTGCAACACTGTGGTGGCATTTTTATTTTCTAGCAACACCAGTGAGTGGCGTGACGCTATCGGTGTTGTGTGCAGTGTGAGGCCATTTTGAAGATAGTCTGAAATGTCCATAGGTACAATACATGACTCACTATTCTTTACTTACACCTTGCTTATACTGCATTATGAAACTTGAGACCATACTAGATAGCTCTGTATTAATACATCAGCGACTTCGTTCCAACCGGGTGTCCCACGACACATCCCGACTTTTTATTTTATTTATCCATCTAATGCCGCGATCCCACGGCCTGGCCTGTGAGAAAGCGGGCCTGCGGTGGCCTGTCATCGCCCGTCCGATCGAATGTTTATGATGATCCGTGGAATTCTCGGCAAGGGCCTCAACGGGCCGTGGGAACGCGGCATTACATCTACCATTACAGTTTGTACTGAATGTGTTATTGTACTGATTTAACTGTAATCCTACCTTATTACATGTTATTAACAAAGATGTATGAATGTGGTAGTAAAAACTGTATTTTGTAAGGGTAGTTTGTGTGATACTATAGTTTCTGCAAAATGCATAATAATAATGTATAACTATGTGTGTAGTTCGCTAATCAAAACATTCGTAACCATTTGTGTTGAGGAACAGCAAATATTTAGGAACAAGGCATTTTTTCCCAGCTTTTTTTACGAGGATTGAGTTTGTTGAAACCGGGTTATTTTGAAGGGAAGCTTTCCAATAAATCAACACTGGATTGAGGTAAAAAGAAACCAACAGGAATGTCTTGTAACTCCTGCCTGACTTGTTGAAATGTTGCGTACTTACTTGGTGGGATCATCACACTTATACACGTAAAGTTCATGTGCTCCGTCTCTCAAAGTAGCGCCGCTCGCTTCCATCAGCCGTGCGAAAGCGAAACCGTATAGTTTTCTCTCCGTTTTGTCTCTCGCTGGAAAATCAATTGAATATTAACAATCTGGCCACACTGAGAACGAAGCGAAACGAAGCTAAGTTCATTTAATTTCGCTCATGTAGCTACCGCGTCTTTTCATACTTCAGTTCATACTGCGAACTATAAACCGAAGTATGAAAAGACGCGGTAGCTACATGAGCGAAGCCAAACGAACTTAGCTTCGTTTCGCTTCGTTCTGTGTGGCCTGCGCTTTATAACAAGAGCCTTATATAATCAAAAGCATGATGGGTGGTAAAGTATGCTTGGAAAGATAGTCGTAAACCATTTGTCTGAGCGAAAAATTGTAGAAGCTTGTTACGACCAGCAATTTCAAAATTCGACCTTATAATATTTCACACACAGTTTCATTTTGTGGTAAAATCACGTATCGGATCAGGGTATCATTCATTGTTGCTGTGTTCCGTTGAATGTATGGTACCTAATGCGGAAACCGTTAAATTAGTTCTGCGTAGATGGCACTAAGTATTTGTTAATTTCATTCAGCTATCAATGTAGTTTCTTGCTTAAAACTTTCCCACGAAATGGCGCTTAGTGTTTTTTCTTGTCGCCGATTGGTCGCATTGTTTTCAAGATGACTTTGACAAGTGACAAACACACAGCGCTCTCTCGTGGCGAAGCTTCCGGTAAACAACCCCATTAAAAGCACACGAGACGTTTAGTCTGGGTTGGCAACACATCTACAAATTCTCTGGTATTCCTAATGTCCATAGGTGGCAGCGGCATGTTTTCTTTGTTTACTTACCAAGCATCAAGAGCCTGCTCGATTACCAATAAGTTTTTACATCGTAAGTGGATTGAAAGGTCCCAGCCTGCAGTGGGTGATTCCAGACTAAAATGTTGATGAAGTTGATTAAAAACAATACTTACTAGAACAATGCCTAAACTCGATCCGCACATGCGCGTTTGTAAACGTTTCTAACGGCACGGTGAGTCGTAGATGCTCGCCCCAAGCTGGGCTGTTGTTGTGGTATAATACTACTGACTCGTATGACGTTGAGCCAGTGCCGCTTGCGCCCCATACACATTCCTGTGTAAAAAAGACATATATTTGAGCACGTATCTTGCATAATAGTAGCACTATACTTGGTGTATTTGGCAAATATTTAAGTTACTGGGCAATACAAAATATATCATATCTTTATTCAGATAAAGTTCATATTGTATGAGAGAAGTAATGCGAATATTTGTACAAATACGCCAAGTGTATTGTCAGCACCAGAAAGCCCAACATCTAGCTTACTCGAAGTCCACGGGGCGCTGAACTGTTTAAACGACACTAAACGCCCATAGACGTTATAACAATAAAACTTCTATTGTATCTCGTTCATCTTCGCTCAACGAAATTCAAAGAGAGAATTTCACTAAACGACCAATAGATGGCGCTGACAGTCAAAATCAATGCTACAGTGGCCTCATCAGTGAGAAATAATTTGCGTTGTGGTTACGACTGCGGTCAACTAGTGAGTGACTATGACTACGATGGGAAAACACATTTCGCATTTTCCTTAGAAGCTGCAGTCACTTTGTAAAATATTATTTACTACGATACTAAATCTAGCAAAAGGCTAATAATAACAACTTACATTAATAACTTGTCCCGTACTATCATGCACGGTAACTGTAGCTAGAACATTCTTCGCCGTACTTTTCCCTCCTCTTTCAAACTCTGCTTTCTCTAACGTAAGATAGAGGTCGTTGCGAACGTCTCCTGGCATTATGACGTCAGGGAAGCCGCGTTTAGCTGTCACTGTGGCCCCGGAACTAACAGCTTCTGATATGCTGCCTGCGTTTGCTAGTAGTCGGAGGGCTACTACTATACCTGGAACAAAAATGAGTTTGGTGTTCACAGTATTGTGATAAGGTTGAGAATGAAAGTTTGTTGATCTTTTAACAAAGTTAGGTATTATTGCGGCGGCATCTACATCGCCACATGCGAACTACACATCACACTGACGTCACGCAAAATCCTGCATCGCGCAATCAGAGTTTACCGCGCGACTTGCATATATTAGGTTGGGGAAAAAGTCTTTTCGCATTATAGTATGTATGAACTTGTAATAAAATCTCTTTGAAAGTTTAAATTTTAAAGAACATAATTCCAAATTCAAATTAGGAAAATGTGTGATTTTCATTTTTTTTTCGTACCGTCAAGATGAGTGAATCTAATGAAGAAATTCCATACATTTTAAAATTTTACTACAAAAAAGGTAAAAATGCAACGCAAGCAGCGAAAAAAAATTGCGATGTTTATGGACCTAGTGTAGTGTCTGTGAGAGTAGCACAAATTTGGTTTAAGCGTTTTCAATCCGGAAATTTTGATGTCAAAGATGCACGTCGCTCTGGTCGCCCTATTACGGATAAAATGGATGCCATTTTTTAAAAAGTGGAGCAAAATCGGCATATCAGTAGTTACGACGTAGCTGAAGAACTGGAAATTGACCAGAAAACAGTTTTGGCGCATTTGAAAAAAACTGGGTACACAAAAAAGCTCGACATTTGGGTACCTCACGAGCTCACTGAAAGAAACCTAATGAACCGTGTACTCATTTGTGATTCTTTATTATGGCGTAATGAAACCGAACCATTTTTGAAGAAGCTGATAACTGGTGATGAAAAGTGGATCACGTATGACAAGAACGTGCGAAAAAGGTCGTGGTCAAAGGCCGGTCAGGCTTCACAGACTGTGGCGAAACCCGGGTTAACTCGCAACAACGTGATGCTGAGTGTATGGTAGGATTGGAAGGGCATTATTCATTATGAGCTGTTACCACCAGGCAGGACCATCGATTCTGAACTCTACTGCGAACAACCGATGAGATTAAAGCAAGAAGTTAAGAGAAAGCGGCCGGAATTAATCAACAAAAGGGGTGTGGTTTTTCATCATGATAACGCTAGACCTCACACATCTTTAGCCACTAATCAAAAATTAAGAGAGTTTGGCTGGGAGGTGTTAATGCATCCGCCGTATAGTCCTGACCTTGCACCTTCAGATTTCCACCTGTTTTGGTCTCTTCAGAATTCTTTAGGCAGTGTCAGGTTAACATCACGAGAGGACTGCCAAAACCACTTGTCGCGGTATTTTGACCAGAAGTCCCAAAATTTCTATAGCAATGGGATCATGTCCCTACCTACAAGATGGCAAAAAGTTATCGAACAAAATGGTACCTACATACTTTAGGTAAATGTAAATAAACTATATAAAAAAATGTTTTGAATTTTCTTAAAAAATGCGAAGAAACTTTTTCCCCAACCTATTATACAACGTCCCCACATCA
This sequence comes from Dicycla oo, assembly GCA_948252095.1. Taxonomy (NCBI): domain Eukaryota; kingdom Metazoa; phylum Arthropoda; class Insecta; order Lepidoptera; family Noctuidae; genus Dicycla; species Dicycla oo. The sequence continues at coordinate 24,602,274 of OX411714.1, forward strand.
AATGTGGCTGAACCTATAATTGTATTCGATATCATGTACTGTACCCATATTTTGCGAAATAAATTATCTATCTATCTATCTATCAATCGTCGGGCAATAGCCCATCAGACACAACCCCCGTCTGGTCGGAGGATCCTCCCTTTTTTATGGAGGATGAGTGAACTTTACACTATGTTCCTCATAACTCTATATTATTTCTGATAAATTGTTAATCTTATTAATCGGTTGCAGTGGCACTGAATCTTTACTACTAACTTTGCCCGCGACTTCGCTTGCGTGGAAGTCGTAAGACGCCGCAGTATACTAAAAAACAGCTACATTTCACGCCCACGCTATTACTTCGTTTTCGCTTAGTGTTCTTCCTGACTTTTTTCTTTTTACTCGGCTCCTAAGGGTCCTACACCCTAAATGTGATGTTAAATAGCCTATAACCTTCCTCAAGAATTGGGCTATCAAATGCAGAAATAACTTTTAGACTGGTAAAATCAAATATAAGTTTTGGCGCCCGGTTGTGGTCGAATAAGCTGACCACCACCTCTTACAGCAGTGATAATTATTTCCCACACTCAAGTATTTAATCTTACTTAAGTGTGGGAAAGAGATGGAGATAGTCGTCCTGTATAGCTCCATCTATTTCTCACACTGAATGACTGAAGTAACATTTTTTTAGGATTCCGTACCTCAAAAGGAAAAATGGGACCCTTATAGGATCACTCATGTGTCTGTCTGTCTGTCCCTCTGTCACAGCCAATTTGCTCCGAATCTAATGGACTGATTAAGTTGAAATTTGGTACACGTATGTATTTCTGTGACCCAAACACGGATGTGTAATGTAAATTAATGAATTTTGAATATAAGGGTCAATTTTGGGGGGCAAATAAGAAAATTAAAAAAAATATATATTTGCAAACTGTACCGTGCGATATATCAAATGAAAGGGCTTACTGTGAGGATCTCAAATAGACTAGAGTTATTTAAGAAAATAGACGAAAATTGACCTTCCCCCCCCCCTTTTATCTCCGAAACTACTGCCTTAAAATTTTGAAAAAATTCAGAAAATAATTCTATAGCTATAGATTACAGGAAAACCTATAATAAGTCTATGGTCTTAAAATAACATGGTAAATCTCTCAATATTGTGCGTACAAACTTACATTTTGTCCATAGTTTAAACGAAAAGGATCCAACTTACGTAAAACCCTTTACTTACGAACCCTTTTTACGTAAAATATAGTGATAGATTAGAACTAGTACAACGTAAATACCTTCGTGCTATGAATTTTAGATGTTATCGGAATAAAATGTCATACCACTTACTCGTACTTCTTAAAAAGTATGATCTTCTGACCTTACAATCAAGACGGAAACTTCTGGAAGTTATGACTCTGTTCAATGTGTGCCGCAATCATTTTGATTGTCCAGACTTAGTTAGGAGTCTGTGTTACCTGGTTCCTCGAACAGTTCATGTACGTGAGGTACGCACTCGAAGTCTATTTGCTACTAGTCTCTGTAAATCCAACGCTGGCTCGCGTTCACCACTTCATCGTTTGGTTGAGACATATAACAATGAGTTTAATTCAATTGACATTCTTTTTCTCAGTAAAAATGCATTTAAGAAGCAAATCCAAGCAACCCTAAAGGATCAGCAAGCAATACATTTATAATAACGTAATGTCTAATAATGTACGCACACAAATTTACTTTATTATTATTATTTTGTATAAACTTAATAATCGGAATATGAGTTCTAGGACAATTACAATTACGAGTATATAGGTATTGTATCTGTGTTCTTAGCTAGTTTTAAATACTTTAAATTGTAATCTGTGGAGAACGTAGTGGGTAGCATAATTTAAAAAAATGTAATAATTAAGATATTATGTGTATTTCTTACTGTGCTACTGTTTGTTTTTCCTTAAATAAATAAACTCACATTAGGTGTAATGTGGGTTGGATCCTTTTCGTTTAACTATGAACAATTGTAGTTGGAATGTATGGGAGAACATGTTTTTCAACTAAAATGTTAAGTTTGTTCTTGGGATAAATTCATCTCAACTACGGAACCCTTCATTGTGCGTGGTCCGACACACACCTGACCGGTTTTTTATTGCTTACTGGGCCTGCTCTTGACTTCAATCACGCCTGATGGAAAGCGATAGATGAGGTCTATGATCAAACGAGCGTGCCCAGAAGATGCCTATTCACTCTTCATAGTAACATTAAAATAATACTGTTAGAGGTGGAGGTTGCCCCCCTAAACAAGTGTACACACTTATTCAGGTCAGCGCGCCAATCGCACAAAATCACCACGCTTAAGGTGAGTATAGTCATCGACCCGTAGTCCCATAACAGACGTCGCACCCCACTATCGAATATTTCTGAATTCCCGCTGTTAAAGTTGCGTTTAGTAAAAAAAATATTATTATTTTAAAATAAAAAATGCACAGTTGTAAGATTTACCAATATTATCATCGTTAGCCGTGAAAAAACACTTGTAGTTTAGAAGCAGTAGCGAATGACAAAACCTCATTTCAATATTTTTATTTGCATGGTATTTAATGTTGCTTAAAATTTTCAAATGCTCAGATAGATACTATGAAGTATACATAATAGTTTCATATACAGGGTTATTGGTAAAACACCAACAACCTCTTAAGGGGTCATTGTACTCATCATTATGAACAACTTTTACAATGGGACCAAACCTGAAATCGCGAAAAAAAATCAGCTGTTCAGTACATTTATGTTCGCATAATTCGTCAAAATGTACTGTATTTTTTTTGCGATTTCAGGTTTGGTCCCATAGTTAAAGTTGTTCATAATGATGAGTACAATGACCCCTTAAGAGGTTGCTGGTGTTTTACCAATAACCCTGTATATTTTTTCTGGAATTTTCTGTAGGTTCATTAGGCTTTCAAAAAAGACCATTTCACGACTATACTCGCCTTAATCAGTGTGAGTTGGCAATTATTATTGTTTATAGCATTAATTAAAAGAAAACTTTCAGAATAAAACACGTGAGAAACATCGTGTTCCTCGGAAATCATAACAAGTTTCCATAACACCGCGAATGATCGTTTTATACAACTTCATTGTTGTCTAAACAAACTCTAAACTGAATTGAGGTTCATTGTTTCTTAATTCATAATTTCGACACAATACCTCATTTCATTACATAACATTTGTTATAAAATGGCGTGCACATATACAGGGGTGAATATTCGAGCGTTTTAACCGCCGTCATTACCTTTCGCCAAATGTTGATGAAAGAGAATATAGTTAATGAAATATTTCATCAATTCCCAGAATCTGCTTAAGGACCAGAATCAGGAATTGCTGAAATATTTCATTAAATATATTCTCTTTCATCAACATTTGGCGGAAGGTAATGACGGCGGTTAAAACGCTCGAATATTCACCCAGGGTGTTTGGAAGCTGGGTGCAAAGCCTCAAGGGGTTGATGTTCACACCTTTTATAGCATTTTCAGCTAAACATGTCTTAGACGAATTAGGTTTTCCAATTTTTAACTGTTTTTTTTTTTAACCCAATTTCTGACAGCTGATACAATAATGACCCAGCCAAAGTTTGTACGTTATTATTTTTATAGTAATTGAACAAAACAATTATAAAAAACAAATTTGCAGTAAAAATAAAAATACATACTTCGTCTAAGATATGTATGGCGCAAATGTATATTGTGTCAACTATCACCCCCTTGAGGCTTTACACCCAGCTTCCAAACAACCTGTATATGCAGTTTGTCATCATCTGCCTAGCCTTTTCCCAACATGTCGGGGTCGGCTTCCAGTCTAACCGGATGCAGCTGAATACCAATATTTTATATGGAGCGACTGCCTATCTGACCTCCACAATCCAGTTACTGGGTAATATGATACCCCTTTGTAAGACTGGTTGTCACAGTCGGGCTTCTGACGACCCGTAACGGCTATCAAAGATCTACGAATGATAGCCGGGACCAACGGCTTAACGTACTTCCAGAGACACGGAGGGGTCTCGGTATGTAAAGATGGTCACCCATCCACGGACCGACCGCGGCAAGCGTAGCTTAACCTGATCGATCGACCCGTGCGGCTGTTATTACTTAGCCACGAGCCCCGCGTATATGCAGTTTATATGGCTAATATTAGATTCAAAATACCGTATGTATAAATTATGCTAATGAAGACTATTAAGTGTATAAATGGCACTGTGAAGCTCAATTAACAATGCAAAATAAATTGTCCTTTTCCTGCAATCTTTTGATGATACTATCTTTACGTCAACCAGTTCATCCTTTGAAGGGGGAAGTTATTAATCAGTATTTGAGATGCTGATGATAAATTATAATTACACAAGGCGATAATAACTTGTCGTTTTGTTGGAACGAAGTTCTTTAACGCGGCTTGTGATAGGAGTGAGCAGGAATTGTGACGTAACGAAAAAGGTTTATGCCGTCAGTTTCGAGTGTCAAGTTTTAGTTTTTGTTTTTTTAATACAGAGCCGTCTAGTATAGTTTAAAGCTTTCTAAAAACTGTACTAGATGACTCTGTATTAAAAAAAAAAAACAAAAACTTTTGACACTTGAAACTTGAGACCTTACTAGAAACTTCATTTCAGCCGGGTGTTCCACGACACAACCTCACTTTTATCATGAATGGTTCAATGAGGGTTTGAAGCAATATTTGAATTAGGACTCGAAGGTAAATTAGTTGATTGAAGTATAAAGCATCTTTATGGTAAAAGAAATGGTAAGTCTGCCTATGTGATTTTGTAATCCAGCTCGCAGGATTAGCCAGATTGACGTTTTTTTCTGGAACTTCCGACCATACATACCTACCTACATACATCAATACACAACATAACCTAATAGATATGCAATCGACATTCTCTTGTTCCACACAACCGGTGTTCGAGACTGGTTCTAGACGCAATATGTAACGTTATCTAATGTTCGCAATTTATTCGCTGATTTAATAATGTGTCTTGATTAGCTGTATCTTTGTGGTATTTGCGGCAGCACTGTGACCCTTATAATTGTTCTATCCATGGGGACAAATAGTTTGTTATACGTGTTTTATCGAATCTAATTGTAAGCGAGCCTTATGTTCAACAGGAACACACATAAGTCAGACATTTTTTTTTCTTAAACTTTCAACGCATAACATAATCAGTCTATAATGTTCCCACTGCTGGGAAACAGGCCTCCTCTCTTCGAGACTGAGTGGGCTGTAATACACCACGCGGGCCCAGTGCGGGTTGGTAGATGTCACATGTCTTCGAATTTTTGGTTCTAGGACGCCGGTTTCCTCGCTATGTTCTCTTCACCGTTTTGAGAGCAGTGGTGATGAAATTATTTACACAAAGTAAAGCGCCTGTCTGGGTTCGAAACCACGACCTCCTACTCGTAAGTCGGGGTTCGTTACAACTGGGCCACCACTGCTCTTAAAACTTTAAAACTGATGTCTGAGAAACTCGGTATTTTGAGAATAGTTAATAAACGTTAGGATTATAGAAATAGGATAAATGCTACATCGGAGTTGTTATATTAGGAATTTTGAAAATCGGCATTTTGAAATTCGTATTTGTAACTGGCGGAATAAATTATTTCGTATTTATGTAGTGTACCCGGTCTACCCATATGCCAAATTTCATCTAAATCCGTTTAGCCGTTTTAGCGTGAAAGCGTAACAAACAAACCAACTCACTTTCACATTTATAATATTAGGACGTGCCGTATTTGAAGAAGTAATGAACTTACCATAATTAGGCTGTCCCGGTAGGATATTACACTTGTTCGTTTGTTTTCTTATTAACATGTCGTGTAACTGATGGAAGTCTTTCTCTTCACATTGGTAGACCTAGAACGAAAAAAAGATGATATTGATAATTTAATGCAGATTAAATATTGATAAAAAAAAGTTAAAGGCAGTGTGTTGCAAAGTATTCAATAAAGAAAAGCAGTACAAAAATATAATGTCTTACTTACGATAGTAATACTACCAAGCTTTAGGATCCCTAGTTTATCGATATCGTTCGAATGGTCGCAAAACTCATAATGAATGAATGAACCCTAAAATTCACACTAGCCCCTGTTGCCTCATGTTACATGGTGCAACAGAGACCATTGCATATCAAGAAGTAGACCGGGGGCGCGATAATGGTAGGGAAGACGTACCCTTATGATATGGAAGGATTATTAGAGCCGTACCGGATATGCATCCTAAAGTAGGCAATTGAATTGTGGAGAGACGGGTGATATGTATTTAAAAGTACAAATCTCCCAGCAGAACTATGCGCTTCGGCAGTCATCGTCTATCTTCGGAAATACGACCGCGCGATTCTGAGATCTAATATAGAGCTGCTACAAGCAAAGAAGTATTTGCCGATTTTGAGTTACTATGTTAAAGATTTGTATGCTTTCTAATTTTAAACGAAGAAATGGTTATACTTAGGTTAAAATTCCCAGTTTGTTGACACTACAAGTGTTTCAATTTCAAACTTAGGTACTTTGAACGTATACTCCTTCTCTCCAGGATGTTGTCCCGGCTATCTTCGGAACTCTGCTAGAGGTAGTACACCGCCCACCAAAAGCCTAGGTTGCTACTCACAGGGCCCAACACAGGGCCAACCTAACAAACTACACAAAGGAAGTACTACATTAACACTCACTTTAAACGTATACTCCTTCTCTCCAGGATGTTGTCCCGGCTGTCTTAAGAACTCAGATAGAGGTAACACCCCAGCCCCCAAAGGCCTCCTAGCCACTGGGCCCCTTCGTTCTCCAGTTCCACTGCCACTGCTGCCGGCGCCTGCCCATCGACCTACTCGTATCACCCACGCGACCAGCCATAACTCGCGAGTGAGATCAGTTGTTGATAGGTCCTGGAATAGGAAATGTTATTGTTTATAACGTCTGACAATAACAGTGTCAAATTTTATTTATAAGGTAAGTACTTATACTTGCCCTATAAATAAAATTTATCTCATTTTAATTGTCTTTTGTACTTTCATTGCATGATGCACCGGTCGACGTCATTACGTCAACGCCGGCTGTCGCTGAAAACCAGCGCTGGGGCTCTGTCTCGTATGGGGTCACGGCATTATGCTGAGCGACGGCCCGTTTTGCGTGAATGTGACGCATATTTTCCCCAAAATATGCGTCACATTCACGCAAAACGGGCAAAATAAAATAATCAAAGAACAAGTCTTTGATTATTTTATTTTGTTATTTTATTTCTTTGCGTCATGTTTATGACATATAAACGTATATTCTTTCTTTTCTTCTTTCTACTTGCGACCCGTCCCTGCTTCACACGGTTTTTACGACTTGACAAAACATCGTGATTTCTTTATTATATGAAATCTAAACTTATGTAACTTTAATATTAGTGTTTTGTGAACATAAACCTTTCTAAATAATGGTGAAAACTGCATCAAATGTACATGTCACCGCAACATTGTGAGAACTGTTAATTTATAGTTTTTTATATGTTATTATTTCCGTTAGATTATAAACTTCGAAAAATTGAGAACTGGGTGAAATGGGTTAGGTTAGAACCGTGACCAACAGCGCGAGTGCCGAGCGAGCGCTACTTTCAAGTTGCTCGCAGCGATATAGGTAGGCTATTTAGTATTAGCGCAAGCGTTACGTCGCAAGCAAGTTTGATACCAGTTTACAATTTGTTGGGTTCCCATGGATAGCTTATAAACTATAGAAAAATAATGCGTTAAATTGTTATTGGTTCGGTTGGTTCAAATTTTTGTTTTTTTTTAGTTTATAATCTAACGAAAATACTCGTAATTCGTCCGATTATATATAGGTACTAACGTAGTTCATAATTATACGGTGCCATACATGGTGCACCAGAAAGGTGTGGTCAAATTTAAGGGTGTGGTACAGACCATCAAACTAAACAGCTTTCTCCATGGGACGAACGTCGTAATCGCAAAAAAGTAATCAGCAGTCCCATACATTTGGGTCGAGTAGTTATTGAAGTTTTGTACGGGACAGTTGATAATTTTTTCGCTATTACGATGTTGGTGCCATGAAGAAAGTTGTTCAGCTTGATGGTCAGTACCACACCCTTAAATTTGACCACACCTTTCTTGTACACTCTGTATAGATAGCAGAATCCTGGATAGGTTCCGTTAAAGTTGGAAGGAGGACGCGCGGGCTCGCGAAAGATGGAAGGGGTGGAAAGAGGCCTTTGTCCAGGAGTTGAACAGAGCAGGCTAGCAGGCAAAATAAAATAAGAGATATTAGGTAGAACTACCTATTTATGATTATAAAAATCTTTCACTACCTATAGGATCATGTTTTAAATACATAAAAATAGCTGTATTATGCGTTTGAACTACTTTTGTTTTTTGTGAGCATCTCTGAAATATCTAACAAAAAATCTGCTGTTCATAAATACATATTTTAAACTATTATTGTTTGAGACTGTGGAACAATGAGTCGGTGTTAGTCTTAATAATTTATTTATCACAATGCATGACAACTGCAATATTGACTCTTCAACGAAGTGGACTTTCGCTGTAATGAGTAAGTAATGAGTCTTTCATTGGTTACAATTGACGAACGAACAAAGAATGTTTAGGTATTATAATAGCGTTACTCATGTGCATCATCAGCTACCTAGCCTTTTTCCGACTGCATTTATGACATGAGCATATCTCTAATATTTTTTAACCAGTTTCGGACTCGACTGAAGCCCTTATTCATAAGCATTTCATGCAGTTAAGTCACGAGCTTCGGCTCGCCCTTATCTAACCGCGCATACAGGAAGTAAAGTCGCCTGCATCCACAAATATACCTAACTGTCATATCATGCAAACGCAACTGACTGACAAACTGAATAAAACATATTATGGAATCGCAATAAACAATATACGATCGATCCTACGATTCTGCAGTTTAGTATTTGTAAACTAGAATCTATACTAATAATAAAGCTAAAGAGTTTGTTTTTTTGTTTGTATGTCTGAACGCGCTAATCTCTGGAACTGTCAGTCGGATTTGAAAAAATTGTGTTTGTATTTGATAGTCCAATTCTTGAGGAAGGCTATCGTCTATTTCACGTCACGCCAGGACCCGAGCAAAAAGAAAACAGTCAGAAAGAACGCTAAGCAAACACGAAGTGATAGCGCGGACAGTCGATGCGACGCAATGCGATGGGGTGGGTCGGGGGAACAAGAAAGCCGCGGACGAAGTCGCGGAGACAAGAAGCTAGTAAGTATATAAATAAAGGACTAATCAAAAATCCCTTCACCTACAAGATAATCTTGACCTTTAAACACCCGCGTGAAGCTTCGTGTCTTCGACTAATTGCATCGGAATTGACCCTACCACTTCAGCGCGTTTGAGTAAAGGCAGAGACTAACTTGTAATGTTTGTTTGTAATGTATCGAGTTTTTGTAACGCGTTACAGTAGTCAGTGCTGCGAGCCGAGCATTCTGAATAAAAATGAAGCACGCTTGAGTCAAGTGCCCGAAGCGAGCGATCGCCACGTTTAGTGTACCACCGTCTTGTAACAAGAAATGGAGCGCGGCTCGGATGATAAATTACAAACAAACATTGCAAGTCAGCCTCCGCCCTTATAAGCACGCACATGCACTCGAAGACGAATTGGCACAGTTTTGCGTTAAATGGGAATCCATACTAATAATATTATGAATGCGAAAATAACCCCGTTTGTCTGTTCACTTCTAAACCAATGAACCGATCTTTATGAAAGAGACATAGTCTGGTATCAGGAGAAAGACATAGGCTGCTTTGCATAATGGATATTTGTATTAAAAAATTATGAAATACAAAATACACGCAGACGAAGTCGTGAGCAGCAGCTAGTAGGTAATTAATACAAATGACAATGGCTGTTATGTTTAACCGAATAACAAAAAAAAAAAAAAAATTGCTGATCAACCAATTTGCTTTTGTCGGGTTTGTTTTCAGCCAACTTATTACAAGTCCGCCATAACATTAATCTGTCCGTAAATAACCCTTCTTATCGCAAAGACCATTATAGTACGTGTCGTTACTTTGAAAAAGTAATTTTATAATCATCCCAAAAATAGTTTTTCCTTACTGCATAAAACTCGTGAGCGTGGTTAACGTGAACAAGCACTAATAAACCCATAGTTTCAGATTTAGGCCTGATGTGCCATCGCAACAATCCAGTTCATTTACTCGACTGACATAATATTCCCCACTTCCATGCAGCTGACATTTTTTTTTTTTTTTGGTAGATTATCCCAAAAATTGTCCCATAAGGTTTTGGCGCGGTATGAAATTACTTTTTTTTTAAGTTTTAATACAACGTTGACATGCTGTACAGCTGTAACTTTGGATTCCCCTTTGGGTGCGGCGGCTGACTCTCACATTCATTATTAGTGAATATGAAACAAGTACTAGAAATTACATTTATTCGGTATAAAATTGTTCGCAAAAATCGAGCAGTACCTCCCCTACTATTTAGTCCTTTAGCCAAAGCGGCTAAAAAGAGTTGTACCTTCTGTTACCGACACCTCGCCTTATACTGCACTGAACCAGTTTCCTTGCCTTAACCTCAATGACGTGTTGCAAAACGATCATGTTACAATCAAAAAATGTAGGGACGTTGTTTACGTTGAAGGATAAACATTTGTATATACTTAATGTCCGATTAACGTCCTGCCTTAAAGATGGGAATAGTCTGTAGATAGCTCTTTATCGACGATATCGATAAATATTTACAGTAAATTCAGCAAGATTACCAGAACATACGAGTATAATTCTAAAACGACAATACAAATATCGATAAGATCACGTTCGGAATCGGAATTGAATTGTATCGATATCCAAATGTTATATCGACAGTGTTAAAGCTTGTATTGTTTCTACTTGAATAACATTTTATCGAAGCGAAGCGTATCGGCAGCTAAGCGTTAAACGATCTCAGAATACTGTGTGCTAAATAAATAACCAATACTAATAATATTAAAACATATGTAATTTTACTTTAAGACCATTACGGTCTCACCGGACGGGTCACAAGACCGCGATAAAGGTTAAAGCGATTTATTCGCAATTCGTCGTTTTTAACCGACGATAAGCACACAAAACAGTGTAGATTTTTTATAATACAACTGCATTTTTAACCGACTTCCAAAAGGAGGAGGTTATCAATTCGTCTGTATGTTTTTTTTTTTTTTAAACAACTCTAAACTTCCAAAGAGTGCGATTTTGCGATCGGTTTTCAATACCTACCATGGTTTTGCGCTAGTCATGGCCAGGACCTTTAAGGACGAAGTTGATTACTGACTACTAACCGCAAATAAGGTAGTGTTAGCCTGCAGTCGATCCACATAATTCGAGAATCCGTCCCTGGCTATCCTGATCCGGAATCTCTCTGACAAAGGTTGACCTCTCCTGGCGTCATGAAGCCATAGCAACAGTTCTGCTTCGTCTCCTCCCGCTGTGTGCCCGAAGTCTCTCATACTGCACATGAGGTGGTGGGATTGGACGGTCGTGGTGGTGGAGATGTTTGAGCTGTTTGATGTAAGCGTGCCCGAGTTGAAGCTGCTGCCAGAACCACCTGCGCGACGGAGTGTGCCTCGCCACTGCAGAAAAGAAAAAAAAGGGTAGGTTTTAAAAGTAATGCTATGGATGGGCAATAAGATACATACTTAAACCGATATCAGACAATAGGATTCGTCATCTTGCAAAATAATTGGAACGTCTGAACACAAAATGTATCAAAAGTGAAAAATGTATTAATTAGTGAACCGATCCAACGATGTTGATTTTCGGCACTCGACATCTTTCACTCGCCTACCGAATGAAATGAAAGGAGCAGATAGATGAACGTGGAATGAAACAAAAATGAACCTTCACTCGAGTGAAGCGTCTGATATTGGCTTTAATGTTGTAACGAAATTTAAGAGCAACTGATATCTTTCCCTCATATTAAAAGGATTTCCATGTGGGAATATGATCCGCATCTAACTCTTGATTCTTGAACAGCGATGAGGAAGCATTCAGTCACAGGAGCAATAAGATTGGGTATGAAACATGACCATGTAGATAACCAATTACAGAGTATTTCGATATTGTTCGGTGAGTGTACTCCACAACCTCATCCCACCGGCCCCCTTCTGCCATCGAACATCTCGACGCACTGCAAGTTACCATCCATTATCCATACCTAGTTGCCACTCCACCAATTCACACTAAGCGCAAACATCCTTCATAATGCACACGGCAAATGAGTGGAACTCACTACCTGCGTCTGTGTTCCCGAACGCATACAACTCGAATCTCTTCAAAGTTAGTGAACAGGGTTTTTCTAGGTAAGCTCACTCCATCGTAGACTTTGTTTCTGTCACCTCTGACCTAGACTATAATCAAGAGCAAATCTATCTCAAATAAAAAAAATAAAAAAATGTAAGTAGGTAAGTATTCAAAATTGCTAAGTAAATTAGGTACGTTGATTTAAGAGGACATTGACTTTGTATTACAAAGCTGACCAAAGGTGATAGTGGATAAACATGACTGCCCGTTCCTGGGGCACTGGACCCGTATACACAGCTGCAGGTCTGCTGCAGCGGGAGGCGGGCTTAGTTATAGTTATAGGTTTTTGAATTAGTTGTTATTTTATTTTGATGCATTTTTTTTATGTGATTTTTTTTTAATGAACATTCACATTCAAAAAAATTGAATGTGAATGTTACTAACATAGTTTATAAGTGTTACTAACAACAATATGAATCATGTGTTCGATTTAAATAAATAATAATAATAATAATAAAAGCTTTTTTCTAGCTTAGATCCAATGCCCGCTTCACTCAAAGATACATTGTCGTGAGTACATAAGGCGCACGACTAGTTCCTTCATCCATAAAATAAAACACAAGTTCGTATCACTATACTAGACAAGTTTTATGTGGAGCGACTACCGTCTGCCATCCGCATTTATTAGGGAAACCGGGTTTGTGAAGTACAGTACCTAGTATATAAATGTGGTACTGAAGTCTGCAAATCTCGAAAAGGTTTTGTTATTAATTGCGACAGCTAAAGGCAGTCAAATAGGCACTAACGCACGTGACAAGACACATTGATGGCTTAATCTGCAAATCGGCCAACTCCGTTTTATACAATTTCAGAGGAAGGCAAAAAAAAACTTGACGTGTTGCTATGCCACTGTTGGGAGTTGCCCAATTGTGCACGCGATTTTCTCAGTAATTTTGAAAGCTAGGAGTTGTTTCACTTTGCATACCGTAAGTGATAACTCCGCGTATTCGACGACATCAAAACATGATTTTGGGTCAGAAGTGGAGTTAGCCGGTTTGCAGTTTAAGCCGCTCGACATGCCACAAGTTTAATTACTTACAGTGAAATGTATCTACCTACTTAAATACATTATACAAGCTAACACTAAAATTTGTATGTTAAGTAGGTGCTCACTTTCATCAAAAAATTCATTGAATTTTATATAAGAATTTGACCATACCTACCTATTATGTGTAACCTAACATATGGCACAACTCAAAATATCCACTTCTTTTTTTCAGGAACAGCAAAAAACGTTTTACTCGTTTTCTATTTGATCGATTTAAAATGTTGTTGTATGATGTTGTATTTTATTAATGGAGATCAATACACAGGTGTATTTGTAGTCATATAGGTTCTGACGCAGATTCCGATAATAGCAATTAAAAAAAAATTGGATTAAGTACTTGGAGTTGTGCCACCCTTTATCTAGGTGTGCGATATGTGTCCTTGGACTGTAACGCGGAAGGAAGATAATAAAATGATGTGACACTGTTTATTGGTCTACAAGTTCCCACTGGTCGCTATGATACAGGGTTATTTGTAAAACACCAGCAACCTCTTAAGTCGTCATTGTACTCATCATTATGAACAACTTTTACTATGGGACCAATCCTGAAATCGCGAAAAAAATAATTCAGCTGTTCAGTAGGTACCTACATTTATGTCCGCATAATTCGTCAAAATGAACTGAACAGCTGATTTTTATTCGCAATTTCAGGTTTGGTACCCATAGTAAAAGTTGTTCATAATTATGAGTACAATGACCCCTTAAGAGGTTGCTGGTGTTTTACAAATAACCCTGTATAATCACGTCGTGGTCATTCAAGCTTCCCAACCATAAAACATAAATCGCGACATAGCCACTAAGTTATGAAACTCGACCAGTTGAATTAGATACATACTTGCCATAGAAGGCAAGAGTAGGTATATCTATATTTAAGGTATAAGTGCGCACGCACAGATTCACTGGCTTCATATAAAAAGATACCATGCCATGTTTGGGAAACGACTGATATCAAGTACCTACCTATGCGATCAATTTATTGTGGTTGTATAAAGAATTAATAAGGTAAGAAATGGAAATCTAGGTTGTATCCAGATAGGATTCTTCCTTTGAAAAAAAAAAAAAAAAACATGGACACTATAGGTACCTACGCATTACCTCTGTTGGCCAAATTAACTAAAATGGCTAAATCGAATGTATGGTACCTAGTTAAGTGTAGTTATGGAATATTGTTGGTACTTAGATCTTTTTCACACCATGTTCTCCTTCACTAAACTTCTTTTAGGAATTTGCCATGCCAAGATCAATGCTATACAACATGTTTTGCGACATATTGGTTTAATGGTTGGTAGCTGTTTCTCAGAAAACCGGAAAAAATTCACCCAAATCGACCCAAGGGAGCTAGTCGATAGATTGAAACTTGAAACTGACACTGAACGTTATCCTTTTGAGGATTTACACTTTGGGAATTCAGCTGACAAATATTGAACTATGAATAAAAGATCATTAATTACGCAGTAAAATATAATTATTCACCTTTACGAACAATACAATAACAAATATACGTAAGTACTAAACTAGCAGGTATAAAAATAAGCCTGTGATGTATTCCACAGAAGTTTCCTCAATGAAACGTTTGTATTTTATACCATAATTAAAATCCCAAACATAGCAATAAACTTGTATTTATAACAGTTGGGATATTAAATATTAGTTACGGTGTAAATGAATACTAAGGTTTCCGGTGGGAAAGGAGGCACTGGTATAAAATATAGTTTATGTTCCCATAGAGATCGTTTACAACCGTAAGCAGATGTACATATTGCAAGTAGATTAAGGGAGCTCATAAAGTTATATCGAATTTGCATCCTCTACCTGATATGCTGATGGTGTAGGCAGTTTAATATTATTATGACGGGGACATGTAGTACACGCCGACAGAACAGACGCCTTTACACAAGAAACACGTAAAACAATAGAAAGTCGGAACGGCACAAAACATTTGCAAGCAAAATTATTTCATATTTGGAATCTTTTGGAAAGGCTTATCTATGGTACTACCTATTGGTAACGATTCTGTTGCGATCTGACTGAATAAACCATGATTTGGATGCTTTTATAAGAGATTGGCTGGAGGAGATAATATATCGAGAAACGTGGATGAATAGGTGTAAGGAGGATTCATGTCTAGCAGTTTAGAGAAGAAAAAAAACCTTGCTCATACAACCAGAAAAAGTGAAGGATGTAAATAGCGCATATTACATAAGTAAGCTAACTCTTATGGAAGCTTCATAAGAGTTTAGGCTACACAGAAGAACTTATAGCTTGTCAAGTTACTTATGTAGTTTGACAACACATGGTCACCGTGTCCTTCTTAATTGGTATAAAATAGCGAATATCATGGATTTGTATTATGATGGATGAGTATGACACCGCAAATTAATGTAGTGTGGAATATGAACGCTGCGCGCATAACATAAGGTAAATATAGAATAAACAGCACTTATGCCCGTTTTCACCAAACCAAGTGACACTTAGATGAATCCCTAAATAAATGTGCACTGTTGGATTTTCAACGCTAGGCTCAACAGCGCCGAGAGTTGAAAATCAAACTGCAATAATATTTAGGGATTCATTTAAGTATCACTTAGGGTTGGTGAAAACGGGCATGACAGGATCATAAACTTCGTTTTTATTTTTATTTGAGATAGGTTTGCCCTTGACTCTAGTCTAGGTCGGAGGTGACAAAGACAAATTCAACGATGGAGTGAGCTTACCCAGAAGAAGCCTGTTCACACTCACTTTGAAGAGATTAGGGTTGTATGCGTTCGAAAACACAGACGCAGGTAGAGAGTTCCACTCTTTTGCTGTGTGCATTATAAAATACATTTGGAAAAGCTTAGTGCGAATTGATGGAATAGCAACTAGGTAGGGATGATAACTGGCAGTGCGTCTAGATGTCCGATGGTAGAAGGTGTTCGGTGAAATGAGGTCGTGGAGTTCTTGGGCACACTCACCGTAGTACAATCTGTAGAAGACTGACAAGCAGGCAACCTTGCGGCGATGAGCCAAGCTGTGAAGCTTGGCATCCACCAGTTTTACGTCGCCAATGAGCCTCTTAGCTCTGCGTTTCACTGAGTCAAGCGCGGCTAGTTGGTATTTAGCTGAGCCATCTCAAAGGTGGCTGCAATACTCCATGCAGGATCAGACTTGCAGTTTGTAAAGGGTTAAAAACTGTCCAGGCGTCTTTATCGCTTAACCCTATTTAGGATGACCAGTTTCTTGGCTATGTACTCGATATCGCTTAACCCTATTTAGGATGACCAGTATCTTGGCTATGTACTCGATATCGCTTAACCCTATTTAGTATGACCAGTTTCTTGGCAATGTACTCGATGGTGGCGCCAAAGTTGAGACCAGATATCAACTCCATGCCTAGGAGCTCAAGCCGATCAGGTACAGGAACAGATGCACCCCGAAAAATAGTTTGGGCGAAACGACTCCTTCTTTTGAGCGGTAAACAGACATGCCTGCGTTTTGGTGGCGTTAAAAGAGATCAGATTATTATCACCCCACTGGGAGACAAGGAAGGTCAAATCTAAATAATACTGAGAAATCTCCAAATTTTCTGCTAATAGGTATTCATTGTTCTTTTAAGTATATTATTTCCTTGTTTCGCAAACTTTTGGTAAGTATCACAATCTTAACGAATAAGGAAGTCAATTCAAGTACATATTAATCTCCGTTCGTAACTCCCACTTAAGTTTAGGTCATGTTTGAAGAAGCATTACGGGTAGCTTTTATCGCAAATTCCTGTAATTAAACTTGTATACAAGGTGGACTAGAATAACCTGAATCAGCCGAGGGCTTTATATTCTTAGGTTTACTGGTTTTGATGTACAGTTAGGCATCTATTAGTGTTGAGGAGATAATAACTTGAATTAGCAATATCGAAGTTATCTATGTAGGTAGCTCGATGAAGTAGCAAACTTAAGCAGGTACGAGCTTATTTGTTTCACTTATAATGCCACTTGATTTTTTTCCTCAATATAGAGTCTAACTGGTCTTTTAGGAATCCCTAAACAATATTGGGATTGCGGAGGTCTGAAGGAGTTGATGAAGAAAGTTTTGTTTCAATAATGCTGGGGCCACATTGTCGCTATAAGGCGAACTATACTTCGCGCGCTCTCTCTCGCACTCCGCATAAGATTGGGAGCCGATCCGCATAAGATTGGGAAGGAGGATTGTGAAGCTGTAAATTTTCATACAAAAAGCGATAACGTATTTTTCCCCGTAAACACAGTCTAATTTTCAAATTTTTTGGAAATGTTTTAGGTACCTATATTGAAAAACTAGATCTGTACGTTTTTATTATAAAGAAATATTGCACACGATATAAGTTATTAGCATCTAAACTTCTATATTTTTGACATGAAAATTCCACGAGTGTTTTTTTATTTATTATTATTAAATTCAATTGAATTACTAAACAAGAAAAACATACAGGCCTAGATTAATGTGTACTAAATGTATTGAGACTAAAATTGTCTCATTTTGTAAAGGTTTAGGGGGATGAAAACGTTATCGACCGAAACAATATTTATGTATATCATTGAATGAAATGTAGGTTTTTGCCTCCAAGACTCGCGCCGCGTATCGGCACTTCACAATCCTCTTAAGGCGAGATGGTATCGTAACATTGCATTGGTATGGCCAAACGGAGCATATATAGGTAGAATTTAAAAAAAAACCTTTTCTTTTTAAAATTATATATGTTCTGTTTCATTAAAATAAACCCGTAATCCCCTTGATGTCTTTAATGGTGAACGTGTAGACGAAATTTTATTGAAATTGCT
Organism: Dicycla oo; assembly: GCA_948252095.1. Taxonomy (NCBI): domain Eukaryota; kingdom Metazoa; phylum Arthropoda; class Insecta; order Lepidoptera; family Noctuidae; genus Dicycla; species Dicycla oo. The sequence goes on from OX411714.1 coordinate 24,620,447, forward strand.
TTAATTACAATCGAATAAAACGGATTTTTCTCATAAAAACGATATTTTTGAGGAAACTGCGATTTTTTTTGTGTCGAGCCAAATTGTGTCAATCGAGTTTTGGCCCTCATGTTTTACTAAAGAAAATCTACCTACAATTTTTATAATCATGAAAAAGAATAAGGAATAATTTTTGAGGACAAAAACTGATTTTGCGTGCAGCCAAAATGCGTCGAAATAGCTTATTTTGGGACCCGTTTTGCCTAAGTGACGAGGTGCGGTATGTGAGTAATGTTGAGATATCTTAATACATTAGGCGCGGCAGACGCACATGTGCGTTTTCGGACGTTCACCAGGTGCTTGACGGCGCGTATGCGCGTCCATACAATTTACATAACTTTCTTCGAGTGCGGCGCGCCGCACCTTTGCGTTCGTTGTGCATCTCTATTGTTTCGAAAACATCGTAAAATAAGGGTCGGTAAGGGTGTAGCATAAAGAAGCGTTTGTATAAAGAATTAAGCAGATAATGTGTTAAGCAACTCTTTACCAGAAATCACCCCATTTTCTTATAATAGTTTTGTGAATACGAAAGTTGTGACGCTATTAGCTAATAGCTGCACAGATAAATAAAATTATTATACGTGCGTCTATGCATACGTAATTAACAATCGGTTTCACGTAAATATTTCCTGAATATGTACCTATAACAGAGTGTTACGTATTTTCCTACGTAACTAATAGGTTTTATGGTACCTAACGTAAGGACAAACAGGAAATCTTTCATCAATGAATAGTTAGGTACTAGAGTCAGGAAAATACAGCATGGGGTAAATTCTTTGAAGACACCTGTATACTTAAATGCAGGTGATTTCATCCGTTTACACTTTACATTGTAACCTACATTTTAATACAACTTTCCTTATAGTTGTTGTCCTGGAAATTGTCAGTAGCAGTCCGGAGTCTGGATTTGTGTCCAGTTGACGGTAATAGGCTCGCCCCCTAATACATGGGACTTATGTTTATAAACGGTGAAATGTGGGTGTACTATAGGTACACCTCTGCTCAGCCCTTAAGGGAAACAAGTCGTAATGTTATGTGTTTGTTCTCTTGAACTGCTCGGTTGTGATTGGCGACCGACCGATCATAACCAGCGATCATTCGTTCAATAAATCCAACAACCAACTTATTATCATTGTCCTCTTCCTGACTAAAGGCATCGTGCTACGCCGAACCAAGAGTAGCACGATAAAAAAAAATCAAAACCCAAATATTTTATTTCACATAATCCTACATGGGCACTTATGTTATGAAACGTCAGAAGCTACGTGCGATGATGTTAATGGTCAAACAACCACCTTATCAAGGTGAGAAATTAAATCAGTAATAATAGTTACTACAAATAAAAGAGTAGGATCTGAGGTCTCTAAATAAGCCAAGAAACAAAATGAACTCGTTCAGTATCAATCGGGTTATTCTATTTTTGGAACAAGTCACATCCACAAGTGGTCCTAAAAATGTTGTATTAATGGGTTAGACAGGTCACCTTATTTCACGTCAGCTCATTCACGAAGTCCTAGATATTCTTCTGTTTAATTAGGGCTATAATAATCGCGATGAAGCAGAAAACCGTGTCGTACATTTTTGTCCTACTTTCAACTTATTCAACTTGGAACTTATTGCTGACTAAATTTGTCAAACTGATCTAAAAATATCTTGTTTTTTTTTTATTGCTGACTGGGCTTGCTATTGACCTCGAGCACGCCTGATGGAAAGCGATGGATGAGGCTAATGATGGAACGAGCGTGCTCAGAAGATGCGTGCTTACTCTTGCTTTGAAGGCAGACGTGTTATAATTATGTGGATGGGAACACAGACGCTGGCAGAGTTCCACACCCACACTTAATAAATGTGGAGGAAAAGCGCTGAGTACGACTGGTCGGGATATCAACCAAGTGCGGACGGTACCCTGCAGTACGTCTTTTTCAAATAAATCTTTGCCTCCACCAGTATTTTTTAACTGCGATAAGTATCCAACCAAAATCATAAAATCATTCGAGTAAACTCACCGCTGCTGCCCTTTCTGCGCTTTCTACGTGCACTCTGTATAGTTCCACAAGGCTCATATCCTCAGGGTCAACCGCTTCCGCGCCACGACGCGGCACCAGCTCCAGACTAAGTTTTCTGGAAAGAAAAAGAAATAGATCTGTAGAGTTTTATGATATCGCACAGTCATAATACTGATTTTCGTTGTATTAGTGAAATGTCTATGTCGGAGATGAATTGTCGAATCCGCTGTTTTACATAACCGCTAGCCGTTTTACAAAACAGTTACGTTATGTAAAACAGCTGAACGACGTTTATGCTCAGTTCCTATAAACAAAAACGAATCGCTTTGCTTACAGTCGACTCTCGATAATTTGAATTTCTCGATAGATTGAATTTTTTCTGGTCCCTTGAAAAATACTCGATAAATTGAATAAAATCAATGTTAATTGATCTCCTCGGTAATTTGAAGTAGACGGAATAGTATCTTGCCCGTCAACATGCAAGAATTTGAAGCCCGGGCTTCCCTTCTCTCTATAATTTGATGCGTTTATCATGCACCTATCGTTTGTTTACATACGTTGATAGACCTGTCGATTGTTTACATAAATAAGATTGTGGGTCTACCGTTCGCATTCCAGTCTACCTTTCAACGTTAAAGTGAGTCAGCTTGTTTACTTGATTTTTTTCTCCCTCCCTCTTAGTTATTCAAAATCCTGTTATTTTGAACTCTTGGTAATTTGAAATTTTTCTCCGGTCCTTTGAGATTTAAATTATCGAGAATCGACTGCAGTAGCATTTTTTATTGCCAAACTGGCCATATAAATAGATTCTAATTTTAGCTGTGATAGCTACTTCCATATGCGAGGGTCTACTATGCAAAGCTATGTGGCCTTTTCCTCATTATTGGTAAAGATACAAGAGTCTTAATAAACAAAATCCTCATAACACCAACACACACACACACACACACAACACAACTAACATACACTCACTAACAGTTACACACACCTCTCCCATTCACACACTCACTCTTCCTCCACACCTGCATCCTTGCTCAAATAAATAAATCTAAAATAACTTACTCAGCTGACTTACATTTTGTTTTATGGTAGAATAACATCGACACTCGAAACCTAAGGTCCAACACTAATTTACTGTTCAGCTCGGTCGAATCACTGTCTCCTAAGATACAGGCCATCCCTAGTTTAGGAGACAGGATTTAATAATTGTTAATATAGACTATTCTTTTTCTCCCTTTGTGTCTTAAGTCTTAGCATGTAACTAGTATACAATTCTATGTCTATGTATATCTTGGATCAATAAATTATTTATTATTATTAATAATAATATTAACCAATAACGGTAACTTATAGAAATCGGCCATTACTGAACGTTAACACGCAGAATTAAATGTTTATGTAATTCTGCGTGTTAACGTTCATTTTGCATTTATCGATGAAGCGGGTCAACGATTAGTTTTATTAGGTCAGGGAGCTGCCACGATAGTGTTGTACTCATTATTATGAACAACTTTTATTATGACACCAAACCTGAAACCGCGATAAAAAAAAAATAACTGTTACCTACATTTTAACGAGTTATGTGAACATAAATGTAGGGAAATGCAGTTTTTTTTTATGATTTCATGTTTGGTTTCACGGTAAAAGTTGTTCATAACGATGCGACCAACACTATCGTGGCAGCTCCCTAGCCGATAAAAAGCAGCGTGTATAAAGGAGCTGTTTTGTAAAACGGTAAGCGGTTATATAAAACAGCAGATTCAACAATCCATCTGCGACATCTATATGCTAAACTGAGATATTTTGTTTTTCAATACTGGACAGTCGTCTCACTCATCTCTTAAGTTGCGCTAACTTTAAAGCCCAAAAGGAGGTACCTAATTGTTTTGTATAAATCAAATACATGCTTTGGGTTTACTGTGGTTTTATGCTAATAATAGCACAGGTGTTATCGTCGTATTTATATGTTTGTCAATTACCTATTTGTTGCGGAAAATATCCAAACTAAAGCGATAAGAGAATGCTTGGGATACATGCACAAACATCTATGTAGGCCGCTATGAGGTCTTGCATATGTTTTTCTGATGGAGTCATTATTTTTCAAGTTCTTGTCAACCAAATGTCGTTTCAAGTTATTCGATATGATTTCTAGCAAGTTTATACGACCAAAGAGGTTTAAAGGGACTCTTTGTGTAAGGCAAAAGTGCCACGGCTGCAAAATTTAAATTTTCTTAAGTTTTTAACAAATTTGCAAGTCAATACCTATCAGGTTTTATGTTTGCCAAAATATGATTCACGATGGTAATACATATGTATTTAAAGAATTATAATCATTAAAATGATCAATTGAACTCTTCTAAGTTCAAATTACTCTATCGAATGACTTGTATTTATTAGGGAGATGTATTGATGATTCTACTTTCTGCTCCCTTAACGCACTCCCTCTCTGCCGGAAACGCAGATCTACGCGAGTCACAATGGCTTTTTATTGTTTCTGTAATTACGGCATTCACCCGGTTAAAAACGGTATTGTTAAGTTTCTAACTTTAGGCAAAACAAAAACTAGTGTTATTGACACAAATAAGGTATTCTCAGTATTGACGTATGCAAATGCAAAATGAATGATGAGTATGGATGACACAGATCAGAAAAACGGTTAATTGTAACCAATTTCCTTGTATAGGATAAACCCCCTTCTACGTGCTAACGTGCACACATACCTGACCGTGCGAATAATATGATTCATCGAAAAAAGAGTTCTTGGAAAAACAAAACCTGGTTGCACAAGTAATAATGCGTTAAATGTCAAAGAGACTTTTAATTTTTTATTGAAAAGGGACAGACCGCAAACCATATTTTTTTAACAGTGTGTTAAGGCGACGATAACCGACTTTTAATGATTTTAAACTGAATATCATGTGTAACGAGTTGGAAAAAAATTAGAGCATTTTCAACAAGTTAATCTGTGAATTTTTAGATTATGTTTATATTACATACCACACCATTTGAAAGATAATTTAATTATTTATCTTTTAGTGTACGTGTTTTATTAAAATACCTTTTGTTTTCCCTTTCCCAACTATGTTGGGGTCAGCTTCCAGTCTAACCGGATGCAGCTGAATATCAGTATTGTACACGGAGTGACTGCCTATCTGACTTCCACAACCCAGTCAGTGGGTATTACGACACCCCTTGGTAGGACTGATTGTCAGACTTTCGGGCTTCTAACAATCCGTAACGACTGTCAAAGATCCACGAATGACAGCCGGGACCAAGCAACGGCTTAACGTGCGAGGCACGGAGGAGTCTCGGTATGATAAGATGGTCACCCATCCACAGACCAACCCCGGCAAGCGTAGCTTAACCTGATGGATCGACCCGTGTGACTGTTATTACTTAGCCACGAGCTCCTCTTTCCTATCCTCCTCTTTCCCGTGACCTTTTGTTTTATGTATAATAAATTAATAATGCGTCTAATTTGGGACAGCGCTCCTTGATGGGCGAGTCTTATTACTGGCTGGACTTACGACGTGTTTTATGGGCTCAGCATATAACACGCAAGCTAACCACTCAAGGCCATTGGCATTATATCTGCGTCTTGATTTTACCTAAACAGACAGGTAGGTACCGTGTAAATCCATTAATCCTTCCGACCGTCGTAGTCTATAGATCTTGGACCTTCAGATACAATCTGCCCAAAATCCGTACTGTATGTAGCAGTAAAGCTAGGTTATCCTAGGACAGCGGTTCCGTCATATTATACCGACTGTCATGAAAATATGTCATTTTCACCAGTATTTGACATTAAGGTGTCAATCCGCTCTGTATTTGAACAGCGCTATTGTGTGACCGATTACCGCTTTCTTAGGAAACCAAAGCTTTACTTACTGCTACATAGAGACGCCAGCACATCAAGCTACTACAATCTGTCAAATTTCTTTAATAGATTTTCAACTTTATCGCTGAAGCGTTAGGTTCAACGTTGATTGGGAAAATTTGACAGTTTAGGGTAGCTTGATGTGTTGGCGTCAGTACGGATTTTGAGCAGATTGGATCAGAAGGTAGAACTTGGATTCCAGAACAAAACGACTCTGTATTGGTTGGTCGTATTACCACTACGAGTGGTCTCTGTCAGATACCGATTGCAGGTAGGTTTTATGGGAACCCAATAAAAGCTGTAACATTTCCATAAAATATACCACTCAATGTCGAAGTTGCACTATAGTTAAAATGTGTCGGAGTAGAGACATTGATCCAATTTAAACATCAACTATTAACGACGATCAAGATTTAAAACCCAGTTTCTTGTAAACGATTCTAATTCTAGATGATTGTGCAGTTAATTGAAGCGGCGGAGATTGCAAATAAATAATAATTATATGTTTCAGAAAAACTATTTTAAAAGCCAAATAGATGAACGGGTAAATGGTCACGTAACCGCCGTTGTAGTCTGAGCTTCATCAACTCACGCGCATGTTGTTATTCAAAATGTGACACGAATAAAATAAACTTTATTGACAAAGAAGGTAGCATTTCCATTCAATGTTTCTTTGTAAGAAGGCTGCATAGTTAATATGCATTTATGAGTTTTCCTGGACGCAAAATATATAAATGGAATATTCGAATAATACGCGTCGTAAATATTTAATTATTGTGTGGGAGGTTTGGGATGAAAAGGGGAGCGCTTTGCCCAGCAGTGGGAAACAATGTAGAATATTAAAAAAAAAAATTATTGGGGGATTCCATTTCAGTAAATGGAAGTTTAGGTTCATTGATTGTAATGATTATTCATTACAATCAATGAACCTAAACTTCAAATCAGAACAAATAGTTACACAGGATGAACAATCCATATTTGATATAATTTTCATAAAGTGTATTCTGGTTCAGGTAGCTAATTGCTTCAATTATATAACCTAGGTTTTGTAGTGGAAAGTATTTGGAGCTATGTCTCTTGAAGGCAAGGCATGGCAAGGCAAGATATTACTTAGTTGTACAATTAAACTGTTTCATTGATTATTAAATTGGTCAATTTTATCATTATGATATAATAACCCATTTAACGCATTTAAGGAGCTCGTGGCTAAGTAATAACAGTCGCACGGGTCGATCCATCAGGTTAAGCTACGCTTGCCGGGTTAGTCCGTGCCACGGACTAACCCGGCAAGCGTAGCTTGTCACCCATCCACGGACTCCGTGGATGGGTGACAATCTTTACATACCGAGACTCCTCCGTGCATCGGAAAGCACGTTAAGCCGTTGGTCCTGGCTGTCATTCGTGGATCTTTGACAGTCGTTACGGGTCGTCAGAAGCCCGAAACTCTGACAACCAGTCTTACAAAGAGCTATCGTATTACCCAGTAACGGGGTTATGCAGGTCAGATAGGCAGTCGCTCCATGTAAATACTGGTAGGTGTTCAGCTGCATCCGGTTAGACTAGAAGCCGACCCTTACATAGTTGCAGTATACCTACTAAGCATTCCTAGATTTCAAAATCAATATACGGTAGGTACAATATCTATTTAAGGAGGAAGCGTCAGGGTAGCCCGCGAAATTCAAATTTTCTTACGTTTTTTGCAATTTGCAAGTCGGTATTATATTGTGCGTTGATCAAATTATAATTTGCGGTCGTAAACAAGTATCTATTTACATAATTAGAATCATTAAAGTGATCAATACAACTCTTTAAGTCCAGGTAATCCTAAAAAAAAATACTATTTCATGAAATCTTGATATTTTAGGATTAAACTAACTTAAGGAGTTGTATTACTGATTCTATTGTATATAACTCTGTAAATACATATTTGTTACGGCCGCAAATCATACTTTATTTAACATACAACTTAATACTGACTTGCAAATTGCAAAAAACGTAAGAAAATTTGAATTTCGCGGCCTACCCTGACGCTTCCTCCTTAAGATATTTTGGTATCGATGATTGATAGGCAGGTTCTACAACACTGTTTGTTTATGATTAGGTAAGCATTTACTCGTATGTATTTAGTTATGACTGTGGTTATGACTCAGATGAGTTGATTTTTGTATAATGACAAATATTGCGAAATTATGACACATGATTTATTTAAGTTCATACAAACGATCGTTTTCTGAATTATGCACAAGACGACAGTTGTAATTCCTTCTAAACAAAATGATGGCTTAAGAGGAAAAATAATTGAGATAAATAAAGTGAATTAATAAAGATGTCATAAATAAATTAATCAAAGGGATAAGTATAGTTTATTAACCACTAGCTGACCCGACAGACGTTGTCCTGTCCAAATTTGATGTATGAGAAAATTAATTTTCTTCATAATTTTTTTTTCGTGTGTTTTTCCGATGTTTTAATAGTATTCTGCTATTCGAGACGGAGACAAATACAACAAATCAAAAACCATGAAAAACTGTCCAGTCGTTCTCGAGTTAGTGTTCAAACAAACCCGATATTGTTTTATATATTTATAAATAATAATAAATTTAAATGACTAACTAACTATATATCATAAATGTACTGAACAGCAGATTTTTTTTTTCGCGATTTCAGGTTTGGTCCCATAGTAAAAGTTGTTCATAATGATGAGTACAAGGACCCCGTTAGACCCGACCGAGTAGAGGTCGCGCGTTATTTAAGTTACACCTTGTATACTCCTTAAAAATATTTCCTTCTACAAAACTACTAACAATTATAAATAATAATAAATTTAAATGTCTAACTAACTATCTCGTATATTATATTAGGTTGGGGAAAAAGTCTTTTCGCATTATAGTATGTATGAACTTGTAATAAAATCTCTTTGGCTATACTATTTGTATCTGGCTGGTTTTGGTATCATTGAAAGTTTAAATTTTAAAGAACATAATTCTAAATTCAAATTAGGAAAATGTGTGATTTTCATTTGTTTTTCGTACCGTCAAGATGAGTGAATCTAATGAAGAAATTCAATACATTTTAAAATTTTACTACAAAAAAGGCAAAAATGCAACGCAAGCCGCGAAAAAAATTTGCGATGTTTAATGGACCTAGTGTAGTGTCTGTGAGAGTAGCACAAATTTGGTTTAAGCGTTTACAATCCGGAAATTTTGATGTCTAAGATGCACGTTGCTCTGGTCGCCCTATTACGGATTAAATGGATGCCATTTTTGAAAAAGTGGAGCAAGATCGGCATATCAGTAGTTACGACGTAGCTGAAGAATTGGAAATTGACCACAAAACAGTTTTGGCGCATTTGAAAAAAACTGGGTACACAAAAAAGCTCGACATTTGGGTACCTCACGAGCTCACTGAAAGAAACCTAATGAACCGTGTACTCATTTGTGATTCTTTATTACGACGTAATGAAACCGAACCATTTTTGAAGAAGCTGATAACTGGTGATGAAAAGTGGATCACGTATGACAAGAACGTGCGAAAAAGGTCGTGGTCAAAGGCCGATCAGGCTTCACAGACTGTGGCGAAACCCGGGTTAACTCGCAACAAGGTGATGCTGCGTGTGTGGTGGGATTGGAAGGGCATTATTCATTATGAGCTGTTACCACCAGACAGGACCATCGATTCTGAACTCTACTGCGAACAACTGATGAGATTAAAGCAAGAAGTTGAGAGAAAGCGGCCGGAATTAATCAACAGAAGCGGTGTGGTTTTTCATCATGATAACGCTAGACCTCACACATCTTTAGCCACTCAGCAAAAATTAAGAGAGTTTGCCTGGGAGGTGTTAATGCATCCGCCGTATAGTCCTGACCTTGCACCTTCACATTTCCACCTGTTTCGGTCTCTTCAGAATTCTTTAGGCAGTGTCAGGTTAACATCACGAGAAGACTGCCAAAACCACTTGTCGCGGTATTTTGACCAGAAGTCCCAAAAATTCCACAGCAATGGGATCATGTCCCTACCTACAAGATGGCAAAAAGTTATCGAACAAAATGGTACCTACATACTTTAGTTAAATGTAAATAAACTATATTAAAAAATGTTTTGAATTTTCTTAAAAAATGCGAAGAAACTTTTTCCCCAACCTATTATACAAATAAATACAAAAACTAGGAATTTTAGGCGTCGAAGTACCTACTCGTCGAAGGTGTATTGTTTCAGAGTTGGAAATATCCAAAAGATAGGTTGAAAAGCCCTACCTACCTACTATTAAATTTACAAAAACAGGTAAACTCACCAAAATTACAATGAAATAAGTGTGATGTAGTTTTTGGACTAACCCATTGCAGAATGTGGTGCGCCCTAATCATCAACAATTAGGATTATTCAGGGTCTAACAAGGGGCAGATGCGTTACTAAAAACTTACACCAGTCTAAATATTTGAAACAGAAGGCTTTTGTTTTGGTGGTTCACACAACTCCAAGTTAATTTGCTATGACAGTTTCCACTAATGGCGATTCAGCGTTAGGTACATGCTCGGCTAGAACATTGACGCATGCATTTACCTTGTAGAAGTTTACTGAAAGTAGGTATAAATTAGCAAGATCTTGAACCAAAATGAAGGCATACAAATGTCCTTCTCATGCTATGTTCAGATTCCTATCTTCAATCAGACAAATCCTATTAGAATTCTAGGCTAATAATATGCCAGTTATATTGGTTTTCCTTAGAGCACTTTGTATGTACATAAAAACTATTTTAAGTAAGTACCTAAGTGTATTGTGACAAGAATAATACGATATGAATATATTATTTGCATAAATGGACTATATGCAACTATGTTTTATAACCTGGATGACATCAAAAGCTATAAACGTTTCGATTTTATGACTGCGACGGAAATGTTGTTATTGAAAAAGTTATTTTATACCGGTTGAAAATCATATTAAAAATAGTTCTTCCTTACTGCATGAGAAATCTGAGCGTCAGCTGCTCCAGCAGTACCGGAGTTCGAAGTTGTAAAAAAATCATGTAGGTAAGTAAAAAAAGTCATTTCATACCGCGCCAAAACCATATGGGGGTTTTTGTCATCTTCAATTCATCTTCTTCCATCGGCATGCGAGTGGGGGGAATATAATTATGTCAGCCGCGTAAATGAACATGATTGTTGCGATGGCACATCAGGCTAAATTCGAAACTATGAGTAATAGGGCAAAGTGGTCAAAGGAACCATGATCACAATGTTGAAGGAAAATAAAACTGCATAAGTATAAGAGGAATCGAACCCGATTTCTCTTATAAAAACACCAAGCTGTGTTTTAAACCGACTTTCGAAAAAGGGAGGAGGTTATCAATTCGTCGCGTATATATTTTTTTTAATGTATGTACACCGATTTCTCCGTCAATTGTGGACCGATTTCGTAAATTCTTTTTTTGTTTGAAAGAGTATACTCTCGAGGTGGTCCCATTGTCACCAAGACAGAACCTGATATGGGGATCCCCATGGAAATCGAGGGCAAAAAATTTACAGGCACACCCATAGCAATTTGTATATTTTTATAGTAACTCGTGCATTTACTCTCGGAAAGCACTCCTCAACAATTAATGTCCCTACATCGGGAAAGGCAATACTTTGTAAAAAGGTGATGAGCAGTTGACATTAAGCTATCGTAACTTAGATCAATTACAAGCTGACCTGAAAAAGTGAAAAAAAAACTTTTACAAAAAAAAACCACCGACTTCCAAAAAAACACTACAAAGTGAAAAATAACTTTTTCAGAAGTCGGTGGCAAAAAATTAAAATACAGATCCAAACACACCGACTTCTGAAAAAGTTATTTTTCACTTCGTAGTTTTTTTTTTTTGGAAGTCAACGGTTTTTTTTTTGTAAAAAAGTGTTTTCTGTTTATAGGAACCGAGCATTAAACTACTCTACAAAGTCTAGAGAACAAGCCAACTATATCAACTTATTTCAACAACAACAACTCCTTAGAAGAAGTACTGGCCACAAAAAATTGTAAATGTCGGTTGAACTTACATAAAATAATTAATTGAAATTAAAAAAAAAATTAAAACTTAAAAGCTAAAGCATTTTGGGATAATGAGGGAAAACTTCACTTGGTCGCAGCGTACGGCATTTTTAACCGTAATAACTTGAGATATTACTTTCCATAAACGGTTCTTTTTCTTGTGAAAATCATTTTCGCTGCTTTCTTGTAACTTTTAAGGCTCTGAAGCGTAATGTCACGTCGTCATTTAACGCGGGAAGGGACGCAGGTTCTCTAAGCAGAGACAAAACCACTGTCTACAAAATGCTGCGAGGAGCCAGCCTCAAATTACGGCTCGCCAGCTGGTAGGAAGACTCCACAGCCTAAGCACCAAGTGGTCATCAGTGACCAAACCGCCAGGAGAAGATTTAATAAGTTGATCTTCACGCTCGCAGACCGCTTAGTTCCTACTCTTCACCGTGGAAATCGAGGGCGTCGATTATTGTGGGCTAACGCACATTTGCACTGGACCGACACTCTGTCGGCTCGTGTTCTTTTTCTGATGAGTCTCGCTTTGGATTTGATCCCGATTCAAGAAGAGTGCCCGTTTGGCGAGTTTCTGGGCGCCAGAGTCGATTCCAGAGTCCTCAGGAAATTCATCCGTACCAGGGCGGAACGATTATGGTGTGGAGTTGTGGAGTGGAATTCGCATGGGTGGAAGAACGGACCTCGTTTTGATATGAGGCAATTTAAATGCGGAACAATACTGTGACGAGATTGTGCCACCTATGGTCATTCTTCACCGACAGCAGTATGGCCAAGATTTCATGTCCATGCAAGTTAATGCGCGTGCACACACAGCCAGGCTGGTAATGAATGTGCTCTACGAGAACAATCCGAGAGAGTCCGCTGATCTCAATCCTATAGAGCATGCGTGGGATTTGCTCGGGAGAAGAGCGTTCAGTGACCCCAAAATGTGAACAAGGAAGAAGATCTTTTTGCACATCTTTCCAGACTATGGATCGAATTTCCACAGGTGACAATATACAACCTGATATTCAGCATGCCACGCCGATGTAGAGCCGTCGCTAATGCCTCGGGAGGTCCAACAGATATTAATAAGTTGCTAGGCATACATACACATACATAAAACGACGCCTTCCTTCCATGGGGGAAGGCAGAAACTACAGAACACCACCTTCTACGATCACACATACTCCTCGTTTACGTCCATACATGCACGCCGGTTGCGAGTAATTCGCACCTGACCTGCTAGCATGTTTTTTTTTATTTTATTTAATGTTATCTGGTATTTTTTTTTTCTCTTCAAAAATAAGTTTTTGTCGGTTTGGTACCATTTTGCATTTTCATAATAAATTTTTATTTTTTCACTAACAACCTTTTATTTAATCAATCAGTTAAATTTTATTATTTATTTATTTTAATAATTAACACATACACTTGTTGTAACAGGTAATACCCAAGCTAACAAAAGTAGTCATGATTGCTCAGATTGTCCAGTCCCAAGTAGCGGGTCTGGGTAGAAGCACAAGCAGTGGACAACATATTAAGTGTCACCCCACCCTCTGAAATTCCGCCAAAGAGCAAAAAGATGTGTCCAAACGCCGAGAGACACTATTAAGGATTCTTACTGTACGAATCACCTCTAAATCTTTAATAAGTTTGTACGGGTTGCTGGAACCTTGAAAAGTGTCTCCCTCGGTCCCAACCGTAACCTCCTGCATGGAACGAGCAATCCCAACAATACCAATATCTGTGGTTTATTCAGTATCCCACGAAAAACCATGAAAAAATATTTTGCAAGAGCGAGGTTGCGCCTTACTTCCAACTTATAGTAGCCAACCATGCCTATAACAAACAGAGTTGGGTACATAAGTGGGTAGAAAGGGTAGACACCAAACTGTTTCAAGTTAAGGTGCCGGGTATATTTATTCTGTATCTTTTCCAGCATCTGAGAATACTTCACTTCATAAGGATGCCAGATGATAGCACTAGTTTCCAAGTTGCTTCCCTCCAATCCATTGTAAAGTGCTTTCACTGCTGCACATTTGCCATCTATGATTGTGCTTTATCTCAAAATTCTAACACCTTGTGTTTTATTAATTTTTTTATAGTTATAATCACAAAAAACGTCATAATAGAAAACTTTTTACTTTTTTTCCTTTTATTGCTTTATTAAAAAGTCGTGTTTTGGTGGATACATCCTTTGAGCCTAAAGGTATCGATATGCTTCATCGGCATTACGCGTTTCATACAGGGCACTCCAGTCTACCCCTGCAAGTCCCAAGTAAATCTCAAATCTCTATTAAATTACGCTTCTATTGATGACATATGTTACATAAATAAAAATAATTTCTAAGTAATACTCTTGTTCCCTAGACTTCGTTGAGTAGTGTAGGTATATTTCCCCCACTTTCATGCAGCTGAATACATTTATTTTGGGTTGTTAATGAATGACGATGATCCTAAAAAACATCCCATAAGGTTTTGGCGCGGTATGAAATGACTTTATTTATATATATTTTTTTTTACAACTTTGACATTTCAAAACTTTGGATTTTCCCTTGGGTGCGATTCATAATTAATAAATATTATACTAGGTACTACAAACTAAATTTATTCGGTATAAAATTGGTCGCAAAAATCGTGCAGTACCTCCCAACTATTAAGTTTTTACCAGACAGCAAAGCCAAAAGGAAGGGTTAAGAATTTTTTAGATTATGTTTGTAGGAACCTATGTGCGAGTTTTGCTAACCCTGTAATAGCCCGAAATACCGAACCTAGTGTAACATCTATTAATGTATCTTCACTCAAAATATGTCCTGGTTCAAATTATGTTATAAGAAATTCTATTTACAACCCTAGACGTCATACATAACAATTGTTTCTTTTGTAGGCTTTTCTATATTTTCTATACAGAGTACGGAAAATGACGAGTATAATGATGATGTTACGTGGTATATGCGCCTATCCCAAAGAGCTCGAAGCAATATGCAAAAATGTTGAGAAATTCCCAGACTAACAAAGGTATGGCATAGCGTGGCCACGTGGTTAAGTTGGATGCCTTCGATGAGCGCGAAATAACCGGCTTGCTTGTACATTTGCAAACGCTCTCCCACACGAGAGACATTCCAGGACATTTCAATTTGTTTAAGGCCAATATATGCAAGATTGTAACTCTGATATCGAGTATCAGTAAAGCCTAGCCATGTGGGCAACTATATCGGGCCTTATAAACTTTATATAGTGAAAATAAGTCCCTCCATCCATACATATCGTTATATTAGTCACCATTTGAAGGTTATTCCTTTGCATAATACATGCAAAAGTATACTTTTTATTCTGGGACAGACACGAAGCAGTTTGAAAGTTGACAGTTCAGCGAAATACAAGACAAGATTGTGTAATTATTTTGAGAGTCCGCAAAAAGTTTGATCTAGGATAAAAAAAAACGGACTGATTTAAAATGTCTGCGATATTAATAAGAACAAATATGTGAATACAGTCTTCTTATTGGCTGATGATTGCCTAAATAAATCCATGGTATGGGTCCGTTCAATGTGCAACACAGAAAGGTCACCAAACCAGTTATTCAAGCGACACTGGCTGATGTCTGGAGGTGGTTACCGCACGCCACCCAATGCGCAAGCGACTGAGAACTCGAAAAATTTACAATCGATCTTTAAAGATACTTCACCTAGGAATTCACCGTATAATGATGATTAATTATTTTTTTAAATAACTTTTTAGCCAATAAGATATATTTTAGAAATATTTCAAGGCTACGCATATATTCGTTTGCTGCATATAACTGTATTTTCACGTAATTGTATGGACAGGATTCGTGTATTTGTTGAGGTTTTTCTTCGAATTCAACGTTTATGATACTTCCGAAGAACTGTTGATTTCTTTTTACATACCTAACGAATGTAACTTGTGAACATGATGATGAGGTATGTTATAGTTATTGGGTGAATATTCGACCTTTAAACCGCCGTCATTACCTTCCGCCAAAAGTTGATGAAGGAGAATATCGTTAATGAAATATTTCATCAATTCCCAGAATCTGCTTAAGGACCAGAATCAGGAATTGCTGAAATATTTCATTAAATATATTCTCTTTCATCAACTTTTGGCGGAAGGTAATGACAGCGGTTTAAAGGTCGAATATTCACCCTATTCCGATAGACGTGCTTTACAGTGATCTTGTGATGATTTTGCACGTGGTTTGCAATAAGTTAACATACTGTCTTTACATCAAGTCCAAGGTTATTTATTATAAACTAGCTGACCCGACAAACGTTGTCTTGTCATTTAATTCATACAAAATTCCCTTAGTAAAATGCACTTACAGTTTTCCCGAATTTTCCAATTTTCCTGGCAACTTTTCAAAATTGTCCTGACAATTACGAACATAATAAAAAATTTATTACCCAAATAGATGCACCGTTCTGAAGTGATGCGCGTACATACATTCGGCAATTGATTTTTATTTATATAGATATGGATATATAGATACATTGTGATAATCAATCTTATCTTGTCATTTTCAATCAATCTATCTATCAGTCTATAATGTTCCCATTGCTGGGACACAGGCTTCCTGTTTTCGAGAGGGAGTGGGCTGTAATCCACCACGCGGACTCAGTGCGGGTTGGTAGATCACATGTCTTCGAATTTTTGGTTCTAGGACGCCGGTTTCCTCAATGTTTTGCTTCGCCGTTTTGAGAGCAGTGGTGATGAAATTATTTACACAAAGTAAAGCGCCTGCCTGGGTTCGAACCCACGACCGACTCGTAAGTGGGGGCCGTTACGAGTACCACTGGGCCACCACTGCATTTAACTGGTATATTGAAGGCCAGCTGGCGTGGTTGGTTTAGATACCGCCTATCATGTCGCAGGTCGTGGGTTCGATTCCCATCCAGGACAAACATTTGTGTGCATGAACATGTCTGTTTGTCCTGAGTCTGGGTGTAATTATCTATATAAGTATGTATTTACAAACCAAAAAGTAGTGTATGTAGTATATCAGTTATCTGGTTTCCATAGTACAAGCTTTGCTTAGTTTTAGTTTTACGAGAGAAATAAAAGATTATTATTATTATTATTATTATTATTATTATTAGATTACCGTGTGTGAAATGTCCCAGGATATTATTATTATTATTATTGAATGTAACTTCTGAACCCTTGTGTTGCCGATGAGGTATGTTCTAATTATTAGGATGAACCGGGACCTGCTTTAAAGTGAGCTTGTAACGATTTTGCACGTGGTTTGGTGGTGGTGGTGACTTATTATAAAGACATTGTGTTAATAAATCTAGAGTAACTAAAGTCAAGAGCAAACCCATCACAAATAAAACAAATATCCTAACAACTAACTCAAAACAAATAAAAAAATCACCATAATATAGCCAATCAATATATTATATGCATTTTCAATCAATTCCTCTTAATTGAAGGTACGAGACAAGTACCAGCTATACATAGATGGTGTGAATATTTTTTCCTCATTCTCATGGTCAACGACCAATTGACATAGCGTAGCCACCTACTTAAATATTCAGAGTTGAATGACCTGTCTAATCGACGGTTGATATAAGATAATAAAATTATCTGACAACTATTTACATATGATGACGTCGGCAATATTTCCAATATCTCAGGATGTGACGGCATGTAAATATTTAAATAGAATCAGCCGGACTATTCTGTAAAAATCTCATCGTGAAAACGTAGGTGAGCTGTCATTCCACCTGAGGCTAGGGATTGGCACTATTGACAGCTCACTCCACGCTCACCACCTAAGTCTTCACGGTGAGATTTTAACAGAATAGCACTGCAGGTATGCACTATAGGCTGTTGTTATTTTTATAAGTCGCCAATCTATAACGGTTAGCTTATTTAAATGTCCATGTGGTTTTATAACATAAACCAACTATGGTTTACTACATCATCGTAGTATTCAAATAGCATTAGATACGTCATTAATATCCTATCTGTATTAGGTATAGTTATTTATTAGTATAGTATAGGATATAAATAGTTGTTTAACGTTGTATTATAATATACTGGTGATATTTTTTACCGTCTTGGAAAAAGTAGGTGAACAGAGTAGAAGCCTATAATGGCATACCTAGTTGTTTTTTGTTTGTTTCAATAGCTTAGACAAAAATTGCTCTATCAATAAACACTACACATTTGAAGTAAACTAGACCAATAAAAACAGAAATTTTGAAAAACTTTATAGATCGTTAAAAAATTTCGAAATTCAAATCATACGCACTATTTTTTTATCTAGGTATGCCATAGGCTTCTACTCCGTTCACCTATTATACCCTATTTTTTTAAGACGGTAAAAATGTCACCCAATATAGGGCATGCATTATATCTTATTTTATGCAAGGTAACTGCAGCGTCATTATTACATAGATACAATAATATAACTAAGTTTGGCAATATTTCTTTAGTGTTCACGATTACTTTTAAAGGATAATGAATATATAGGGTGACTGGTAATTAGTGACCGATAAAAAAAAAAATCAGCTGTCCTATACATTCATGTTCGCATATCACGTCAAAATGTGGGGAGCAGCTGATTTTTTTCGCGATTTCAGGTTTCGTCCCATAGTAAAAGTCGTTTGTTATCATGAGTACCATCATGTGTTTAAGTATTGGTCACTAATTACCCGTCACCCTTTAAATGTTTTGTATGCAATCTGCATGACTCGCATTCGCATGACATCGGTCATGGTTTATGTGCTTATGCCCTTTTCAATCATTCTTGGTGTTTTTTTTTTATTTGAAGCACCAATTATATCATAAGGATATGCGAGTCCAATGTGACCACATGGAATGAGCAGCACGTCAATGCTCCGAACCACCGTCATGATCGGTCATAGAAAGCAGTCTTTGTGGCTGAAACTGGCTTGCTAGATTGTATCATCATATTCATCATTATCATAGCATTTCTATTTAATATAATTTTTCCTTTACAAAAAGGAATACTATCAGTTGAAGCTTTTTAGGGTTCCGTACCACAAAAAGAAAAATGAACCTTTATGATCACTTTGTTGTCCGCCTGTCTGTCTGTCAAGACCTTTTTTCTCAGGAACGCGTAGAGATATCAAGTTGAAATTCATATCAAATACTCGGGTTTATGGTCTCTTTCAGCTGTAAAAAAATCAAACTTGTAAGTCAACGCCATCAAAGATATAACCGTTTATGTCGCATATTTTCGCATATTTTGCGATATCACAAAGGAATCAAAACCTATAGGGTACTTCCCGTTGACCTAGAACATGGAATTTGGCAAGAAGCAAGGTCTCACAGCACAAGTAAGGGGAAAAGTCCGAAAATTGTTAATTTATAATTTTATCACCAAAACAAAAATTGTGTTTACAAACTTTTCAGTTGGAGAATTGACTGTGACGTATATCAATGTATGGGAGAACATGCTTTTCAACTAAAATGTTAAGTTTGTTTTTGGGAGAAATTCATTTCCACTACGGAACCCTCCATTGTGCGTAGACCGACACACACTTGGATGGTTAATTTTTCTGACCCTTGACGTGCCTATAAAAGTAGGGTGATGCAACACACCTATGCTATCGCTTGCACTAGCTAGAGGATCATAATCCGTATCTCTTACAGAGACTCAGAGAAAAAGGCTAGCATATGGTTAGCTGGATAGCTAAGGATGCAGATCCCTGTTGTATTAAATAACCTTCTAAATTAGGGGAAATTAAAATATCTACATGATTAAATTTGGATAATTTTAAAAGTAACATGATTAAATTTGGATAATTTTAAAAGTAATTTATTGATGGACCATCATAATTTATTTTTGTACTACGTAGGTACGACTGACACATAATATGTGGATTATTGTGGACCTAAAGTTGTCTGAATAAATATATATTGTTATTATACCTTTAACATTAATTTATCTTATTATTATACATGTTTACAGACAGGCAAAACCAAACATGCACAAATTAAAAATAAAATAAACAATGCTGCCATTGTGTTAATATCTAATGAAATTAGGCTTGTTTACTAGGTAGGTACGTAGTATGTAGATACATACATTTATGTACAATCAATCTGCCTAGCCTTTTCCCAACTATGTTGCGGTCGGCTTCCAGTCTAACCGGATGCAGCTGAATACCAGTATTTTACATGGAGCGAAAGCCTATCTGACCTCCACAACCCAGTAACTGGGTAATACGATACCCCTTGGTAAGACTGGTTGTCAGACTTTCGTGCTTCTGACGACCCGTAACGACTGACTAAGATCGACGAATGACAGCCGGGACCAACGGCTTAACGTGCTTTCCGAGGCACGGAGGAGTCTCGGTATGAATCACCCATGCACAGACCAACCCCGGCAAGCGTAGCTTAACCTGATGGATCGACCCGTGCGGCTGTTATTACTTAGCCACGAGCTCCTCACATACATTATTACATACATTTATATAAGTAATAATGTATACATGCATGTGTATTACATACATACATTTATGTACCTAAGTTATAAAACTAGCGGACCTGACAGACGTTGTCCGTTGCCCGAATAGCGGCAGTGCCACCTACCAGGTCCAAATGTAAATCTAGAAGACCCACTCAAACACGCTAAAATCTTCATCAAAAACGGTCCAGCCGCTTAGGAGGAGTTCAGTGACTTACACACGTATAGAAGGATTATACAGGGCTATTTTTAAATCGTTAACTAAACTTTCACAGGGTGTTCTACCCATGAATATGAACAACTTTTACTATGGGACCAAACCTGAAATCGCAAAAAAAAAATCAGCTGTTCAGTACATTTATGTTCGCTTATTTGGTCAAAATGTACTGAACAGCTGATTTTTTTTTTGCGATTTCAGAGTTGGTCCCATAGTGAAAGTTGTTCATATTCATGGGTAGAACACCCTGTGAAAGTTTAGTTAATGATTTAAAAATAGCCCTGTATATAAAGATGCGCAAAAGAATTTCTTAATTTGGCCAAGACACCTTTTAAAATAAATTCCTAGCAAAAAGATATCAATGTCTCACTCGGGCCCAGCCGAAAATAAACGAGAAATGAAGCTAGATTTCATCGTGACAGACCAAACAGGTAAATCAAGTTTTGCAGAACTCCGGCGCATCGCACTTCATCACGATACGACGATTCATTACACTAAATTATTTCGTAATCCTTTATATAAAATGCTGTTTTGTCCGTTGTCAATTTTAAACACTTATTTTAAAATATATATACATATATTTATCCAGTCTTTTGTAACGGTTCATCCAAATATTCAGCGTATTCCAGGGACCTTTTAAATTGCCTTGAAGTTGACTACGTAAGGCCTATAGAAAGCAAGTTCTAATCTTAATTTAATTAATTTCCTATAATAAAATAATAAGTAAAACGACATACGTACCTTCTACGTTACAGAAAAATAGTATAGGTTATCTAGAGAAAAAGAAGTTATGTATGTAATATGTTATATTAGGTAAATAAGTTTAGTTTAGACACAAGTTTAGCAAAACAGGCCAAGTAAAAATAGTATAGGTTATCTAGAGAAAAAGAAGTTATGTATGTAATATGTTATATTAGGTAAATAAGTTTAGTTAGACATAAGTTTAGCAAAACAGGCCAAGTAAAAATAGTATAGGTTATCTAGAGAAAAAGAAGCTATGTATGTAATATGTTATATTAGGTAAATAAGTTTAGTTAGACACAAGTTTAGCAAAACAGGCCAAGTAAAAATAGTATAGGTTATCTAGAGAAAAAGAAGTTATGTATGTAATATGTTATATTAGGTAAATAAGTTTAGTTTAGACACAAGTTTAGCAAAACAGGCCAAGTAAAAATAGTATAGGTTATCTAGAGAAAAAGAAGTTATGTATGTAATATGTTATATTAGGTAAATAAGTTTAGTTAGACATAAGTTTAGCAAAACAGGCCAAGTAAAAATAGTATAGGTTATCTAGAGAAAAAGAAGCTATGTATGTAATATGTTATATTAGGTAAATAAGTTTAGTTAGACATAAGTTTAGCAAAACAGGCCAAGTAAAAATAGTATAGGTTATCTAGAGAAAAAGAAGCTATGTATGTAATATGTTATATTAGGTAAATAAGTTTAGTTAGACACAAGTTTAGCAAAACAGGCCAAGTAAAAATAGTATAGGTTATCTAGAGAAAAAGAAGCTATGTATGTAATATGTTATATTAGGTAAATAAGTTTAGTTAGACATAAGTTTAGCAAAACAGGCCAAGTAAAAATAGTATAGGTTATCTAGAGAAAAAGAAGCTATGTATGTAATATGTTATATTAGGTAAATAAGTTTAGTTAGACACAAGTTTAGCAAAACAGGCCAAGTAAAAATAGGTTACCTAGAGAAAAAGAAGTTATGTATGTAATATGTTATATTAGGTAAATAAGTTTAGTTAGACATAAGTTTAGCAAAACAGGCCAAGTAAAAATAGTATAGGTTATCTAGAGAAAAAGAAGCTATGTATGTAATATGTTATATTAGGTAAATAAGTTTAGTTAGACACAAGTTTAGCAAAACAGGCCAAGTAAAAATAGGTTACCTAGAGAAAAAGAAGTTATGTATGTAATATGTTATATTAGGTAAATAAGTTTAGTTAGACATAAGTTTAGCAAAACAGGCCAAGTAAAAATAGTATAGGTTATCTAGAGAAAAAGAAGCTATGTATGTAATATGTTATATTAGGTAAATAAGTTTAGTTAGACATAAGTTTAGCAAAACAGGCCAAGTAAAAATAGTATAGGTTATCTAGAGAAAAAGAAGCTATGTATGTAATATGTTATATTAGGTAAATAAGTTTAGTTAGACACAAGTTTAGCAAAACAGGCCAAGTAAAAATAGTATAGGTTATCTAGAGAAAAAGAAGCTATGTATGTAATATGTTATATTAGGTAAATAAGTTTAGTTAGACATAAGTTTAGCAAAACAGGCCAAGTAAAAATAGTATAGGTTATCTAGAGAAAAAGAAGCTATGTATGTAATATGTTATATTAGGTAAATAAGTTTAGTTAGACACAAGTTTAGCAAAACAGGCCAAGTAAAAATAGTATAGGTTATCTAGAGAAAAAGAAGCT
The DNA here is from genome assembly GCA_948252095.1 of Dicycla oo. Lineage (NCBI taxonomy): Eukaryota > Metazoa > Arthropoda > Insecta > Lepidoptera > Noctuidae > Dicycla > Dicycla oo. The sequence goes on from OX411714.1 coordinate 24,643,489, forward strand.
ATGTATGTAATATGTTATATTAGGTAAATAAGTTTAGTTAGACACAAGTTTAGCAAAACAGGCCAAGTAAAAATAGTATAGGTTATCTAGAGAAAAAGAAGTTATGTATGTAATATGTTATATTAGGTAAATAAGTTTAGTTTAGACACAAGTTTAGCAAAACAGGCCAAGTAAAAATAGTATAGGTTATCTAGAGAAAAAGAAGTTATGTATGTAATATGTTATATTAGGTAAATAAGTTTAGTTAGACATAAGTTTAGCAAAACAGGCCAAGTAAAAATAGTATAGGTTATCTAGAGAAAAAGAAGCTATGTATGTAATATGTTATATTAGGTAAATAAGTTTAGTTAGACATAAGTTTAGCAAAACAGGCCAAGTAAAAATAGTATAGGTTATCTAGAGAAAAAGAAGCTATGTATGTAATATGTTATATTAGGTAAATAAGTTTAGTTAGACATAAGTTTAGCAAAACAGGCCAAGTAAAAATAGTATAGGTTATCTAGAGAAAAAGAAGCTATGTATGTAATATGTTATATTAGGTAAATAAGTTTAGTTAGACACAAGTTTAGCAAAACAGGCCAAGTAAAAATAGTATAGGTTATCTAGAGAAAAAGAAGCTATGTATGTAATATGTTATATTAGGTAAATAAGTTTAGTTAGACATAAGTTTAGCAAAACAGGCCAAGTAAAAATAGTATAGGTTATCTAGAGAAAAAGAAGCTATGTATGTAATATGTTATATTAGGTAAATAAGTTTAGTTAGACACAAGTTTAGCAAAACAGGCCAAGTAAAAATAGGTTACCTAGAGAAAAAGAAGTTATGTATGTAATATGTTATATTAGGTAAATAAGTTTAGTTAGACATAAGTTTAGCAAAACAGGCCAAGTAAAAATAGTATAGGTTATCTAGAGAAAAAGAAGCTATGTATGTAATATGTTATATTAGGTAAATAAGTTTAGTTAGACACAAGTTTAGCAAAACAGGCCAAGTAAAAATAGGTTACCTAGAGAAAAAGAAGTTATGTATGTAATATGTTATATTAGGTAAATAAGTTTAGTTAGACATAAGTTTAGCAAAACAGGCCAAGTAAAAATAGTATAGGTTATCTAGAGAAAAAGAAGCTATGTATGTAATATGTTATATTAGGTAAATAAGTTTAGTTAGACATAAGTTTAGCAAAACAGGCCAAGTAAAAATAGTATAGGTTATCTAGAGAAAAAGAAGCTATGTATGTAATATGTTATATTAGGTAAATAAGTTTAGTTAGACACAAGTTTAGCAAAACAGGCCAAGTAAAAATAGTATAGGTTATCTAGAGAAAAAGAAGCTATGTATGTAATATGTTATATTAGGTAAATAAGTTTAGTTAGACATAAGTTTAGCAAAACAGGCCAAGTAAAAATAGTATAGGTTATCTAGAGAAAAAGAAGCTATGTATGTAATATGTTATATTAGGTAAATAAGTTTAGTTAGACACAAGTTTAGCAAAACAGGCCAAGTAAAAATAGTATAGGTTACCTAGAGAAAAAGAAGTTATGTATGTAATATGTTATATTAGGTAAATAAGTTTAGTTAGACATAAGTTTAGCAAAACAGGCCAAGTAAAAATAGTATAGGTTATCTAGAGAAAAAGAAGCTATGTATGTAATATGTTATATTAGGTAAATAAGTTTAGTTAGACATAAGTTTAGCAAAACAGGCCAAGTAAAAATAGTATAGGTTATCTAGAGAAAAAGAAGCTATGTATGTAATATGTTATATTAGGTAAATAAGTTTAGTTAGACAAAAGTTTAGCAAAACAGGCCAAGTTAAAAGATTATCGGAATAAAAAACTTTTTACCAAAAAATAAAACCGACTTCTAAAACAAAACACTACAAAGTGAAAAATAACTTTAATTTCGGAAGTCGGTGTCTTTCGTTTTGTATTTTCGTTTTTTGCCACCGACTTCCGAAATTAAAGTTATTTTTCACTTTGTAGTGTTTTGTTTTAGAAGTCGGTTTTATTTTTTGGTAAAAAGTTTTTATTTTTCACTTTTTAGTTGTGGAACCTACCCCACACAAATTCGAATACATAATTGAGCACAATAATTGTACATATAGCCATGTAAATAACAGTGATAGGAAGTTATTAAAACATCATCACATCATCCATATAAAATAAGTGGGAAATATACGCATTATTGAAGCTAACTCAAAAACTCCCCAAGCAAAGTTAATAAAATTTATATGGGACCACCTCGGAGGTATACCCTTTCAAACAAAAAAAGAAGTTTCCAAATCGGTCCATCCGTCTTTGAGTAATCGCGTAACAAACATACAAAAAAAAAAAAAAAAAAATACAGACGAATTGAGAACCTCCTCCTTTTGGAAGTCGGTTAAAAATATACAAGTTGGAGTACTTCCAATTAGAGAGTGACATTAAAATTTGTAGTAAAACTGTTTACTTTAGATAGGAGCGTTTCTCGTGGCTAAGTAATTACAGCTGCACGTGTCGATCTCGTGGCTAAGTAATAACAGCCGCACGGGTCGATCCATCAGGTTAAGCTACGCTTGCCGGGATTGGTCCGTGGATGGGTGACCATCTTTTCATACCGAGACTCCTCCGTGCCTCGGAAAGCACATTAAGCCGTTGGTCCCGGCTGTCATTCGAGGATCATTGTCAGTCGTTACGGGTCATCAGAAGCTCGGAAGTCTGACAGCTAGTCTTACCAAGGGGTACCGTATTACCCAGTAACTGGGTTGTGGAGGTCAGATAGGCAGTCGCTCCATGTACAATACTTGTATTCAGCTGCATCCGGTTAGACTGGAAGCCAACCCCAACATATTTGGGAAAAGGCTAGGCAGAATGACTCCTCCGTGCCTCCGAAAGCATGTTAAGCCCTTGGTCCCGACTGTCATTCGTGGATCTTTGGCAGTCGTTAGGGGTCGTCAGAAGCCCGAAAGTCTGACAACCAGTCTTACCAAGGGGTATCGTATTACCCAATAACTGGGTTGTGGAGGTCAGATAGGCAGTCGCTCCATGTAAAATACTGGTATTCAGCTGCATCCGGTTAGACTGGAAGCGGACCCCAACATAGTTGGGAAAAGGCTAGGCAGATTGATAGAGGAGCGAGCGTTTAAAAGCTCAAAAAGTTCAAACTGGAGTAAACGCTAGCAGAATACCACGTGGAAGTGGCTCCCATTATGTCTAGTCAAATGCATATCAACAGTCTAAGTAAGTCAGTTTAATGTAGTACCGACTAAGCCAAATGCTATTAGATTTTCTAGACGACAAATCAGCAGAAGTAGCAAAACCGGGAGAATGTGCAAACAAAATCACGCCCATAGTGGGAAAATCACAATATTTAATTTTCCTTTTGCTGAAGCTTTAAAAATCTGAAGCCCGATAGGATTATAAATCACCGCCATATTCGTTCAAAGGAATGAGAAGCGAATATTTTCGCAAGCTACACCGGAGTCGGCAAAAACTAGTCTGCTAACTTGAAAATTATGAGACGATAAAACGTTTAGAAACGTCCGTAGAGAAATAAAAATAATGAACGCACCGAGCTTGCCGATAGGCAGTTACGTAAAAGTACTGAATATGGGCAATCAGGGAAAACCACATCTCAGCTGTATCTACCTTTTTATACTCAGTTGAAGAACAGGTAAACGGTAACATGCCTGTCGAATGAGGCTACAGCGGCCGACAGCGCTTGCAGCGACCGGACCCGTAATTAGGTACTGAGACATATAATTGACTCTATCAACTGATATAAAGGAGGTATTAATAAGTACTGAAACCATTATCTTATTATAAATGTGTGCGAGTATTCTATGGTCCGATGCAAAAAAAGCGCAAAATATTTACATTGCAATTTTCATACAATCTGTATTTTTATTGATAGCTTGATTATATCAATAGCGGATTGTCGATCAAATGTTTAATTGGCACTTTGGCCTAAAAAGTTGAACTTACAAGTGAGAGGTTCTTCTCTCTGGGTATATACGTGTATCTATAGCCTTATCACAATAACAATTCTTATATCAGAGCATCCATCTTTAGCTGGCCAGCTGATTACTCTCTCAAAACCAGAAGTAAAGCTTTAGCTCTTTAAAAAAAATGTTCTAATATAACTAAAGCACAAACAAAATAATGCAACTTTTTAAGTAAATTACTATGGCCCGAAAATGTGTTAATTAACAGCCGCTAGCGGTCTTCACTCGTCGAAACCAGTCATCAAAATCTCGCCAAAAAAATCGACACGAAGATCAAAGTATGGCTCACGCACGGTGCAACCTCACACTCACTGGAGTCAAAATCCTCTCGCTCGAGCCGCACCGTAACCCGTTCAGTACCGTGGCTAGTGGCTACTGTGCATTAAGAGGGAGACGGCAAATGTGCGCGCTTTACGAACTAACGTGCGGAAGAGAGAGATAGCTATAGATGCGCGTGCGCAACATTATAGACGTTCAACAGCAGTAGAAAATCCCGCGCGAGTCAACGTGTGCGAGGCCGATCGAATCGGACGCTCGTTCGTTCAGTTAAGTTTTCGACACACGAGCAGCTGGTGCGTTGTGCTGCGGGCCCCCAGTTGCAACTCGCTTTACTCCGCTTCATTATATTGTATGACATATATCCCTTGTAATACAATGACGTTGAACTATTGTAGCAAAGTATTTTTAGACATAATATAAGTGAGACTGTGATTAGTGTTGTGTACAAAGAACGAGCGACTTTGCGATCATTAAATTTTAAAGACCAGAGTGGCTGGAAAAGTTACAGTTAGGTTTAAAAGGTAAGTGAGTTGTGTCACAAAAGCTTACTGGAATGGATTGAGTCGAGCTTAACTCATAAATCGACGACGCGAGGAATGTTGTTTGACAGCATACATGTGCGGGAACAAAAGCCTTGTGCATAGTCATCACATTTCTTTTTTATTCCGCCCGCTGTCTTGCGAGGTAGGAACGGCGGGTAAGTCATGAACGAACGATTAATGGGTTCATATAAAAGTAATGATGTTATGAATTAAAAGACGCCTCGATATGCTAGTGTAGTTTCTCATGGTCACAGGTAGCGGCTGTGTCCCCGTTTACCTGAGCGACGACTGAGGGGGAAAGGGACGCCGTTCTATTTACCGGGAACTCCATTTGAATAGAATGGACAAAGCAAGTTCAGCCAAAGGGAGGAATAATATTTAACCACCACCTTAATTAGATAAATAATTTCCACGTTTTCATTCATAAAATCTGGTATTTATGACATTTTAAAACGTTTACAAATCGCGATGTGACTTTACTACACTTGTGAGCAACCAAATCGACTCGATTCATATTCATGCATTTCGACTCAAATAGCAATTACGTACCTACTCGAAAACAACTAAACCGATTTTAATACTTATGGTAGGTATTATCTTAAAGCTAAAACGTCAAACTTTAAAAAAAAACTTTCCTAAATTAGATAAGAACTTTTTGAATAACAAACTACTTTGTATGTGCAGGTTATATGGGGTTGAGTTGATTTGGTTGCTCGCGAGTGTAGATTCTCAATAAGAAACGGTAATAATGTGCCTAAACACGCGAAATTCACGGTCCATGAAACTTTATTGAAGATGTGCCGACCAAGGACACAGTTAATAAAGAAATAAAAACAAACCACAGCCCACTTAATTTCGTTACAACCCGGACATGTAGGTACACGTACAAAACAAAATAACAATCACATTGTCAGTGACTGTTGTAGAAAATAATTTCCTACTGTCTGTACGAATGACCGCGTACTAATAATAACTTACACAGGTATGTAGATACATTAGCTAGTTAATTTAGGCGACATAATTAATAATAATTTGTCGCATTAAGATCACTTAATAAGTTTTTAACAGGAATTTTAGATGTAATGACGCTATCGTAATCACACAGTAGTATCATGTCATGAACTAAGGCGATCGAGTAAAAGGTCAACATAGTTTAAATGCGATTTCATAACATTTACCGTACAGCGCATTTAAATTTTAAATAACGCGTGAAAGAGTGTAGGAAATTATCGGGCTCCCATTAGGTACCGTGTGAGAGTTTCTTTGGTATGATGCCACAAAAGGGGGCATCTTTAACCGGTCTCACATATTATTCTTGTCACGGCGCGCGGCCACGGCACCTGCATCCATGATGACGACGAAGCGCCTGGCGATAACCTCTAAAACACGCCTTGAACTTGCAAACTTGTTTAAGTATTCGTGTTTCTCATATAAAATAATAGTAACACTAATTGGCAGTAAAGTCACGGTTATTCTTGTCTTTCTAAGGCTCCAAACTTCTTTTTACATATTCAAATGATCCTGAGAATTCAGGGAATGGAATTTGAGTAAATTATTCCAGGATTCTTGTGCTTGGCACTGGAAGAAATAGCAGAGAAATGCAGATAAATACTAAGCACGTTTGAGTCTATTATATCGGTAATTGCGTACGCTGCACACGCGCTATCAATTAGCCCGTATACCTACGTTTTACAAAGCGCGGCTTTGTTTACAAACTCATCGAGAATTTCAAAGTGCATCTTTGACCCCAGAATGATAAATTATATAATTATGTATCTGCCGTAGGTAAGGCCGTAGCATATCGATTCTTTGTAATTGCAATATTCTCTGTAAATAATGTAGAGAATTTTATCAGAGCGTGAAGTTTAAAGGACTATGAAATATAAGCTGGACCGCATTAACGCAACCGCAGGTCCACATTAGAAGCGCATTTCCGTATGAATGGACACAAAACATGACGAAAGGCAGGCAGGCATAGTCACCGCGGATGTTATGTATGTATGACACACACACTGGCTTATCTGGTCACCGCCTATGATTTCAACGGGTTCTCTACTTGCGTTAACGAGTACCACGTGTTTTCACATTGTTTTTCTACAAAGTAAACAATGCGAGAAGGAATGCCGCTAACAATCAACGCAGTCAATGAGAGTTAATTATATCAGACACGAGACGACAGCAGCCGACCGAACTGAATCAGTACGTTCTTCGCCGCGAGGCTGAGACGTAAATTACGACAGAAGCGACTAACTGGGCCGTTCACTTGCACTGCAAATCTCAACGTTACCTAATATTCGGACCAATCGTTTCACGTCATTAGTCACGCTTTCTGATGAAATGCTGATTGTCCGACTGAGCCATCGATACGAGAGGTTTGAGATTCTTTCCCACGAAAGTCGTCGGTATTGTATTAAGTTCGAACGTGTGCTGTGCAGGTTGAAGCGGCTCACATTTACCGCAATTAGTGTCCATTCAGTTGAGAGTCGACGCGTGCCGTTTGAGTCAAATAAGTACCTACGGCAGCGTCGGCAGCTGCATGTAGCTCATTATCACGAATTTAGGAGTGAAATCCGACTTCAAAAGACATGGACAAGAATTTCCATACCCTTCACAGCGCTTAATTATTTTGATTCACAAGAGGAACCTATAAACGCCAAAGTAATTTATAACGAAAGATAATAAAACCGATTTAGCAACGCGAAGTGCCGCCTGTGCCAGTGATAAATGGTTTGCGGTAACAAGCGAGTGGAACAAGGATATGCATTTAAGAGCGGCACAAAGGTTCAGGGACGGAGCCCACCCGCCACTGCTTGTGCGCCTGTGCATGTCATAAACAGCGGAATGTACGCCTCACCTCTCCCCCTCCGCTGCCCATTATCAGTCACGGCGTTAGCAAACAACTGGTTCCTCAAAATATTTATCGTTTAGGGAATATGGCGACGTATCGATATCCAACCGTATACACAAATGACATGAGCAAATATTTGTGATTTCATCGAACAGGCTGGTTAATGTGAGAATCGCAAAACTGGTTCCAAAAATGATGTTGCGGTCGAGCAATTAAGTCGGTAGTTAAGATATCAAATATTAACAGCTATAACGAACTAACTATCCTACGAAACTAATCGACTGTCGAGATCGCGACAGCAAAGCTGGCAACGATTGTCGCCGCTCAAACTGGTTTCCGCGTAAAATTCGCGTTGCCAAGCGATGCATCAGCCAGGGTCGGTTGAGGTAAAGCAGCGAGGGGGCACGGGGGAGGAGGGAGGTTAAAAACGCAGGAGGCGCACGAACAGCGGCCGGTCGACGACCCGCCACATGCCCTGCGCCGGCGCACCATTCGCCTTCACCGCACTCCATCCTAATACGATTACGATTATGTTAGCAAAATAGTTAAAAATGAGTTCCATGCAACATCACAATCACAACATGATCATACATAATTTATTGTGTGAGCTACATGCAATAGCTGCGTAAACTGACATAACGGTAACTTTATGATAACTATCGCATTTATCACATAGTAAAATCTACCAATAAAAGTAATTATAATAAGCGTTCGTCTCTAAGCTGATTTCCACATTTCAATTATGAATTAATATTGCCCCCTGCGAGCGACCTAAATAGCACATGCTAGATGCGACAACGCGTAGGAACGAGATCAAGAAGTCGTCAAGGTTAGATCCATTCCATTTATCATGACTTGTCTGCTAGGTGGTACCTATTCATTCATTTATACACATCCTACGGCAATGGACCAGAATGAACACAAGCATAGTTAGTAAAATATAAAAGTCAATACGACGACTCCACATTATTGACACGTGGTGTTAGCGGCGTAGAAAAAATATTGGTTTATAAAAACCGCTGGACCCGACTGGACAAGGCGTGGGCGAGAGGTAGCGTGTCGTTAAATTATGACTGAGGTCATTGATTGAGAAGACCAGCCCTAGTAATGGATTCGTGTTCTCTTCACATAACTGTTTATCGAATTGGGATATAAACTTATAAAGCAAATATTTATACGAAAATGAAGACATGAGAACGACGATTCGACACAGCTGTTACGCACATTGGTGGAATCAAAACACTAATAAAGTTTACCGTTTAAGTTCTAATTTCGTATGGGTGGCGTATGGCACTTGTCACGAAGTTAGTTAAGACGCGTTGATGTATTTATAGTGGTATTTTGTAACTGGTGTTCTAATGTAGACAAAGGGTTGCTTTGCTTTAGACTGTCTGCCGTTTGTTTTGGTTGTAAAGTAAAACATTAATTTGCAATTCATTTACAATTCCACGATGGTAAACAGAATACAAAATCACAATTATGTATATCTGCAAGTGCACTTACTTAGGGCTTTTGACTGCATAATATTGCCTTGTTAAAGGTTCAATGCCTTGGTACTCTATCTTTATTGTTTTTTTTTTTGTTTTTGTTTCAGACAACGAAGTAATTAAAAACTTTCGAGATGGCGGTATTTGGCTTGGTGTCATCAGTAGCGGGCTTCGTGAAGGTCCGCTACCTCATCGACAAGGCTGTCATCGACAACATGGTGTTCAGAATGCATTATCGCATCACATCAGCCATATTGTTCCTGTGCTGTATACTTGTCACCGCTAATAATCTTATTGGTAAGTTTAATCATTTTATTGTCGCTAATTTCAATTACGGTCTAAGATAGTTCCCTGCGGCACGCCAGGGAATGTTGTTGTGCTTAAGACCGTAATAGATTCTTTTTGCAGGAATCACAGTAAAACAATGAACAAAATCCCGTACAAATAGAATATCTGTAAGGCCATATCGATATGGAAATGTTAGAAAATGTCTTGTATCAGCTAGTGATTTGCTCACGGAAGTCGTAAACGGGATATGGGTCATTGTCGTATTGCTAGACAGGCAGACGATGGGACAGCAACCTGTTACAACTCATCTATATGTATGGTCTTTAAATTCTATACTTTATTATGCGGAACAGTGCCGAGCAATATGTCCTAGTACGATAAGAAATGTCTATGAATATAAACTGGTGATAAGTTGAAAGCTACAAGGTATTGGGAAGACATATCAATGCGATAAACTGTTTTAAGTGCGTGTGAAAGTCAAAAATTGGTATATTCCATTTATTTATACGTATATAACAGGTAGGTACGTTTGTAAAGACAATCAAATATTACCAAGCGACAAATCCAGGAAATGAACAATAGAACTAATTAGATAAACGCAGCCTCTTTCAAACGTTTTTCCTTGTGAATTTAATATAATCTATTGAATTCAAGGGAATCTTGTTCCCATGAACACAAGTGACTAACCTAACTAAATTAATTCTCCTATTCACGCTCACTGGAGAATCAACCTGTTCCTTAACAAAGGGTATAAATTATAAATAAGTTTAAAATGGAGTTATTTAAATATTGTGAACCTCGATAACTTGAAATAGACTTCTTGATAAATCACTTATTTAAGTATTGTTTTTATAATTGACATTTCTTGCAATACCACCACACAATTGGCTATAAAATGTTATGTATGTCAGTTTTGTCTACTGACTAACTTATTCTTGATATAAGTAAGTTATGTTAGTAATTTATTTTTATATTGGCACCATTGTGAAAATCTGTTGACTCGTTTTAAATAATTCACAATAAGTGACACTGTAATTACAAAGAAAAACCCAGACTTTTGATTATTGTGCACAGTCCAAAGGGTCTAACGAGGTAATCGAGATCCCGAGCGATGAGCAACCAACGTCTCATTACGAACGTATCATTGCAATTTCTGAACCACAATAATTTCAAGCTGCGAGCATGAGAACGTACAAAGCAAATATAAATTAAATTAAGTGTGTAATAAACTACAAAATTATCTTCAGCATATCACCAAAGAGAAAGTACAAAACCGAGATATTGTAGCATTGAAGTGAAAGCTTATTAAAACAGAACCCCTAATTGCAAACGTTTGTGTTTCTAAAGACGCAAAGTCTGACCTAGACACTAACCTAAAGACCGAATAACACAAAGAGTCTAACCAGAAATAACAGTCGTCTCGTCTGATCTCGTAACTACCGTAAAAGTGTGAATCATTTTCAGGTCATTGTTCAGAACAGGAACACCGTGTGTGTAACAGTTACCCAAATTGAGACGTCATGACAAATTGATTGTACAAACATACCTACACAGAGTCGTAAACTACGTGATAACTATGATAAGATTCAATTCAGTAGAGCGAAACGGGTCAGTGACCTTACAAAGCATGCAAGATTATGTATTAGGCAACAAGTGTATTTGACTGAACCGATTGTGGAAAGTTTGAGCATAGTGATTTGCGTAGGCGGCTGATGAGATATCATGCGCATCGGCTGCATTATAATGCAACGTCTTGATAATTCTTCTCAAACCCAGTTTTGTTATAATGTGTGTGACTGTGTTGTTTTAATCTTGAGCATCTTCGATGCCTATATCATAACTCATCACACATCGGTCATTGTTTACAGATCTATCAGTCTTTCTCAGACGGTGTTTTACATTTCAGTGCAACCATTTCTTATCGGGTAAGGCATTGATCAACAGTTTGTGCACTTGACATTATAAACATTAATGTAGGTAGTAAAACCAACTTGTAAAAAACCTACATGGTCTAATTGTGTCAACTGATCACCTAAACATAGAAAATTAAAGGCCATGGAAATCTTTTTTACGGTCGACTGATGTTCTACTCTATTCAATAGAGTTCAAAGTCAAATACAATGTAAAACGTGGTAATGCTCCTGTTTACACGTTGAACTTAATTTATAAATAGCCTTTATTTTATTGCGGAAGTTTACGTTATGTTACTAGTGAAATCCTGAGGAAATCCTTCCCATAATTCACCGTGTCCTATTTATTGTTCACCATTAGCTTATCTTTAGAATTCACTTCCACTATCTTAGTGTTTACAGCTTGTAACTAAACGATAGTTCCTCTATTACAGACGGTTAGCTTAACTATTACTGGGCTTTCCTGGAATTCGTATTCTGAATTATTATCTCATCTGTTAGATTTAGTGTAGCTTCAAAGATTATCAATTGAATAATTGCCCCCGGACTTCCGAATCATGTCTCATTTACACTTCTACAGTTTCTCTTACGTAACGCGCATCTGGGCGGGTTCAAGACTCAGGCTTATTAGAACCATAACAGTTATCATTATCATAGACGTGATAAAGACCATAAACAATCGTTAAATGTCTCGTATACACATTAGGTACATTATCCCCAATTACCTAACGAATATAACAATATACTGTGTTAATGAAGCGATTATGACTTTCAGTGTTATTGCATGCCTGATTCTTATATGTAACATGTAACTGATCTTTATTTATTTAACTGAAGACTTGAGCATTAACCAAAAAGAAAACCTTATACTGTAGCATGGATGAATAATTTTACTCATTAGTTGCATTTGTGCTAAAATTCAATATTTACAATTTTTACTGTAGTTCAACGCCTCGTTTTCAGATAAAGAAATAATGCAATAAACTAGTTCTCAGCAAATCGAAGATACTCATTACCCATTATTATGTAAAGAACATAATGATAGGAAGTGTTCCAATGAGCCGGGTGGAACAAACGATGTTTACGTTCAACGTTATCGCATGCTCCCCATTCGATGAGCAACAAACACAAAAAAACTACTGCTTAATTATAGCCACTTGTAACTCATATTTACTTATTAACCTTCTGACGATTATTGCTGTGTGAGCAATCGATATAAATGAATACGCTATTCGATCTCAGTAAATTACGTCGTGATTCGTGAGATACGGAATTTACATGTGAAATGTTCAAGGTTTGTATTGATTCCAATAGACCGATTATCTTCTGTGGTTGCACGATTTGTATTGTGTATGTTATGATTAATATTTAGTGAACAAACGGCATTGTTTTAGTCATCTTCCTCATCTTAGAACTTGACAAAACCATATATTCTGCTTAGTGCAGCAACTACTTCTATTATTAGTTTTCCTTATTTGTTCACTCTATTTACTATTTCGTGACAGACAATTTGACTTCAGACCTTAGCTAAACCTGCGTTTACCTTAACAAATCTATTTAGTGTCCATTAGTCAACAGAGAATTCATGTTTAACGGTTTGAATTCTAAAATAAACAATTACGTACAAGTATGTTAGTAATTTACACGACTCGAGACACTTAATGGGTCATTAGGCCGTAGCTCATTGTCTGAACTTTCCAACAGTATGTACCTTCCAACAATAGTAATATCGAATAAACCTGCATACTAAAGCGTCCAGGTTCCTTACGCTAGGTCACGTACTCAGTGAACATTGTCTCATAGGTAGTTAGACAGCAATCCATATGGAGTTTATTGCTGCGTTGCAGTCCGTGATATTTTGCCCTACATGCAGCCTGAACAATCACATTTATGCTTCAGGTGTTGGTAATCAAAACACAGTCGTTAGCACCGATAACAGTTACAGATTGGACTGTTACTATGCATCTCTCTATGAGAACAAGCTAACGAGGACTTTCGACTTTTTTTTATTACTTGCTAATAAGGACACTGAACTAGAAGTTCATTTTCTCTATCGTAAAACTATTTCCCTTGTACTTTGGATATTATTTGCACGGTTAGATGAATAATCATCAAACTCCCAACTTAGAAAAAAACTAGTTTAACTTCATCATAGTTGAGATGAGTAACATCGAATACTTTATCAGAATTCGGATTGTAAAAGGGATGTATAGGATGTGTTGGTAGATAAAACCTTGTACCTACTTCATAACAAACAATAGGTTCATAATTTTGGTCGTACACAAAACTGACAGTGAGCATTTTGCAATCGTCAAAATCATGATGAACGTCACGACCTAAATTCTTCATTCTACATAATTTTATTATATTATGTATTTTGTACCCATATAAGCACATGTATACGAGTGCATATATTATTATTATGTATTATTTATATGACAGTTAAGTTCATGCAGCCCAGTTCACCATGACCCACTAATAACCAGGCAATCGCAGCAAAACGAGTCTTTCAGGGTACTATTGATAGAACCGTTTTTAATCCTTATCGTGTACTTTTACTAGTACAATGAATGCTTTGTGACTTACAATTAACATAACTTCAATAGCTTGACGATAACATTAACAGCATTGGAAAGGTAATTTGCTTGGTTTGTTGATGTTACTACAAACGTTGCGATATAATGCAGGTGTGTCGCTTGCGTTTTCTCTCGATTGTTGGTAGAATTTATGAAGTCAATGCACTTTGTTGCGATAAAGAAGACTGCTACTAACTTACATTCATCGTAAATGGTCTCTTTCTTTTTAGTCTGATAGTGAGCACACTTTTGATTCAAAGCTTGTGTGATAGTCTAACCGCTCAAATAATGTCGATGAACCCAAACTTAATGTAATAATTGAATTTGCAATTTCTAAAAAGGCACATGTCTGAATATTTAAACTTTCAGGAAATTAAAAAAAAAAACTATAATTTCTAAAGAAGTATAATGAATTTAAAAAATATATTTTTGAGTTACATTCTGGAGCCAATTTGCAATCGAAGTTACAGAAATATTTTTTTGTTAACGTTATTATATATATGTATATGTAGTATATTTTAGATATTTTAAATTTGTGAGATGAAATTTATGATATTAAATTCACATACAAAAAACATAAATTTGGCGAAATTTTTATTTTAGGTATCTAAAATTAAACATGTACCTTTTATGTTTATTTTAGATACCTAAAATAAAAATTTCTATATTTAAATTAAAGATAATTAGGTAATACTTTTTTTATCTTCTTCTGGAGACTTGTAGTTGGCCATTGCAGTATTGCGTCACGAAATTCTGTAAATTTTCCTGGTAATTCTATTGTTTCACTTTTGCAATATCTGCAATGTTTAATTTATTAATAGGTACTTTGCCATTATAAGCTCGATATTCTTGGCTTGGTAAGTTACTGCAAGTGCCTTATACTATAGAAAGAACGAAAATTTCCTCAGAGATACTATCTATATAATTTTTTGCGATTAGATACTTCACCAGGTTTTTTTAGGATCAAAAACAAACTCATAATAAGCCGATACTTGAAAATTAACTTTTTGTTTTTTGGTAGGTACACCTTTTGCGTAACTTCTTACTGATAAAGGTTTAGATTTAAAATTTAGTTCAGCCCATTTCTTGAAATCATTATTTACACCCAAAGATGTGTTAAAATTAGTGTTGAAATATGGAAGTTTCGACGCTCATAACTTCCAAACCAATATCTTTTCCGATTCTGCTTCCATACAGGACTGATGAAATGACGATAGAAATTGATATAATTTTTTGGTTTGAAAGTACAGCGTCACAGAAGAGTAATCACCTTACTACCTACGTTTGTATTGAAAAATGACCCGACTAGTGTAACTTTAACGTTCATCCGATTAAATAGAGCAGCGCTTCGATTAAATGGATAATTCTGTCGAATCTACAGTCTTTAAGACTCTTAGTAGCTATTGATTCGACAATATTATCTATTTAAGCTAATTCCTTCCCTAAGTGCTTTCATGTCCCTGCGAACTATGACGACATCTGCGATAGCAGATACAGCACCCTCTCTCGACCCTTCGAACTATAAAAATGTCACCACGTTATTTGTTAATTTATTCTTATTTGTATGTCCGTCCAAGATACTCAAGACGATGATAAATGCACTAACAATTGTAAGTGCTCGTTATGAAGCAATTAGCAAGCATGTGACTTTAATCAATTTGACACCTCGGCTGTTGAGTCAGGACTGGAGTTACCGGTATTCATAATATATTATGATACAATATTTAGCAATGTGAAATGACCTTTATAAATGAAGATTCTTAGATTTTTTAACATGATAGCGGAACTTATTTTTCTTTATATTAAATGGGAAATATTTTGCTATTATTTAAGCCGTTGGTCCCGGCTGTCATTCGTGGATCTTTGACAGTCGTTACGGGTCGTCAGAAGCCCGAAAGTCTGACAACCAGTCTTACCAAGGCGTATCGTATTACACCCAGTAACTGGGTTGTGGAGGTCAGATAGGCAGTCGCTCCATGTAAAATACTGGTATTCAGCTGCATCCGGTTAGACTGGAAGCCAACCCCAACATAGGTAGTTGGGAAAAGGCTAAGCAGATTGATTTTGCTATTGTTTCGTAATCAAATGGCCTACCTACTTAATCTATTAATCACACAAATACTATCAAGGAAATTTTAACTTCGTTTTGTAGTCGTCAATCAATAATAATTACGGTCAATCAGAACAATTAATGAAACATCAACATTTTCCTATGAGGAAAATTCAGGGTCCTAAACGCTAGAAGAGGTGGCATTATATCAATATCTGGTGAAAACATGATTTTCCAAGGATTGTGCCTACAGCATCCGCTATGTAGCAAGCTGGTCACTCCCAACATTGTCACATGTACTTAGGTGGTACCGATATATATACTATACCTATATATACGATATATATACTATACGATATATATACTATACCTACTTACCACTTTTGTGGTATTGACATGGTAATGTATAGCTATGCTATCCGCATCAAAAAACCGACCATGTGCGTATCGAACGACGCACAATGAAGGGTTCCGTAGTTGGGATGAATTTATCCCAAGAACAAACTTAACATTGTAGTTGAAAAACATGTTCTCCCATACATTCCAACTGCAAATGTAAGTTTGTACTCACAATATTGAGAGATTTACCATGTTATTTTAAGACCACATACTTTTTATAGGTTTTCCTGTAATCTATATAATAATCTATTTTCTGTATTTTTTTTTCAAAATTTTAGACTCAGTAGTTTCCGAGATAAGGGGAGCGGAAATGGTCAATTGAAAAATAAATGTTTTTAAAGTTATTTAAGAAAATAGACGAACTATTTTCTTAAATAACTTTAAAAACATTTATTTTAAAATTATAAAAAATATATATATTTTAGACCTTCACAGTCAGCCCTTTCATATGATATGTCACACAATACAGTTTAAAAAACTCTTTTATTAATTTTCTTCTTTACCCCCAAAATATAGGTACCTCTATATTCAAAATTCATTTATTTGCGTTACACGGCCGTGTTTGTTTCACAAAAATACATACGTGTACCAAATTTCAACGTAATCGGTCCATTAGATTTGGAGCCAATTGGCTGTGACAGACGGACAGACACACGAGTGATCCTATAAGGGTTCCGTTTTTTCTTTTTGAGGTACGGAACCCTAAAAAGTTTAAATTACAGAGATTACGTATATGACTGGATGTAAAAGGACATTAAATTCTCGTTCGTCTATATAGGGTGACTGGTTTTAGTGACCAATACTTAAACACATGATTGTACTCTGTAAACAAACAACTTTTACTATGGGAACAAACCTGAAATCGCGAAAAAAACAGCTGTTTCCAACATAATTATGTTCGCATAACTCGTCAAAATGTAGGGGATATAATCATGTGTTTATGTATCGGTCGCTAATTACCAGCCACCCTATAGAATGCGATTATGCATATTACTTACATATAGGTACCTAATATTATAACTAAGTAGGTATTTTTTAATGCACTAATTGCATGGGTATGAGTGAGAAAGCCATTTAATGGTACATTATTTTAAATGCAATCATTTTATCAACGACGGTCTCAGACTGTTTTTTAAAACAAGGCCCGTTCTTGTGACAAATTCAACAACTTTTGCTTGTGATTGGGTCGTTTATTTTTAAAACGATAACAGAAACATAAAACATCGAACCACAGCCCTCGACACGACCAAGGTGATATGAATCATGGTCGACAAATTGCGACAGGTTGTGGGGCAGATGCACTATGACTGAGGATATTAGCGCATCCGCAAGCGCTGTTGCAATGTCAGGGCCATAGAACGAATAATATTAATCTACATATCTATAGCCCGAAGCGTTTCACTGGCCCTTCAAGGCTTGACATCAATAATAACGATCATGTTAATGCGCACTTTAAAACATAACCGTAAACACATGAGTAGTCGTAAAATGACTCAGCGGTCGTGGTCTAAGAAAGCTAGCAACAAATATCCAAAGCTTTTGACAAGGGGAACGAAGATAAGAACTACCCTAAATCGCGTAACACTGAATCATCTCGACTTCCATTTAATCCACGTCAGGTAAAAACCGCAGATCACGATTTGCCTACATGCCCGGTTAGGGTTCGACTGACTCGCAATCCTAGCCTGCGGTTTTGGCTTCACACTGCATTTAAATATTATTTCATTGCAAAACTGTGGGGTCCTAAGAAAAACTTATCTTCTATTTCTCACTAAGCGTGTGCCATGTTCCAGGGAATTCCAAGTTATTATTTGCATATACCCATTGAAGGTCTTAAAACGAGTTCTATTTCCATTGTACAGAAACAGTAGACAAGAAGCGTAGGTGTAGATATACTTAACAATGCATTAGCAATCCTTATCGTTTATTTCCTTCCAGGCGACCCGATCTCATGTATCAACGACGGAGCGGTCCCTGCTCACGTCCTCAACACCTATTGCTGGATCACCTACACGTTCACACTTCCGAATGCCCAAACCAGGGGCATCTCCCATCCTGGCCTTGGCAATGACTATGGCGAAGAGAAACGTATCCATGCTTACTACCAGTGGGTGCCTTTCATGCTGTTCTTTCAAGTAAGCACTTTCATTTATATTTTATTATCATTAAATTCCGATCATTAAAAATTGCGATTTATTTGTACTCGATCGAGAGGTCTCTCTATATTGCGTTACGTAAAGTATGATGTAATTTTTCAACGAGTGAATAAACCTGATGACTTGCTGCCTTTTAAGTTTTTGTTGCTAGAAACAAACAGGTTTAAAGTTCAATCATGTATTTTCTATTCGAATACATAATGGCGTGTGTGGACTTAACATGTTTCGTAATTGATGTAATTGACAATTAACCTCATTTCAGGGTCTGTTGTTCTACGTGCCCCATTGGGTATGGAAGAACTGGGAAGAAGGCAAGGTCCGCATGATCTCAGATGGTATGCGTGGAACTGCTGCTAGCATATCTGACGACAAGAACAACCGTTTGGTAAGCTTCAAATAAATCCCTACACTCCTTGAATATTCCCGTAGCTGCGAGAGTATAATAACAAACAGATAATGCCAGTATATTAATAAGGCCAATACACATAGGTATCTTGTTTCTTAATAAAGTGGTACAATTGAGATAAGTCCCGATACTAATGAAACTTGATGAACGTCCCTAATAAGACAAATTAACTGAGCCTGGAACGACTATTATGTAATATTCTGTTCTGTTCAGCTGGGTTATGTTCCTAGGCTAATATTCGTCATTGTATGTTACAGACTCGCCTTGTCCAGTATTTGGTGGATACCAGACACATGCACAATACTTATTCCTTCGGTTACTTCTTTTGTGAGATACTGAACTTTGTCAATGTGGTAAGTACTTTTGAAGTTAACTACTTGGCATAAAATTACGCCTTTATTCAGAGGAAAATAAGTATAGTACCACACTTCGTCAGTTATGGTTATAAGCAAGTTGAAGACAACTAGAGAACGTGTATCGTCACGCTATGCTATCAATGGTGCATTGTCCTGCAGCATCAGATCGCCTACAAAGATTAGATCCCATATAATAGGAGGAGTGTCTTAACCATAGGCTAATCTCCTATTAATGAAATGATCTTAAGACATTCCTTTCGTAATATTCATTTATCTATTGTCATAAAAGTTCTGATTATGAATTTAAAAATAGTACCATAATGACAGACTTTATGCATGTACAACTCGAACAAAATTTTTATTTTTTATTTTGATACAGATTTTTTAACAACATAATGCTATAAAATAACTTTTTTTTTGTATTATTGTACACTTCGGATCGACCAAGGAGTTTTCAATTCGATATTTATCATTGTATATGGGGACCGCGCCAGGGCGCATGCACGATTGACCGATGATAGCTCCGTAACCATAGTAACGTAATCCACGTTACTATGGTTTCGGAGCCATTATTATGTTTGTTTACTTTTTCCTAACTTCGGTTTTTTATTTAAATAGTGTATGAATACCAATTAAATACCATGAGTGTAAATAGTGTACGAAACTGCATATAACTAAGTATTAAAACACTCGTGTGATACTATTAAAAACCTCGCCCACGGCTCGTTTTTAAACACACACTCGAGTTTTAATACCCCTCATTATGCAACAGTTTCATAAACTACATCATCATCTGCATAGCCTTTTTCCAACTATGTTAAGGTCGGCTTTCAGTTTAGCGACTGCCTATCTGACCTGGACAACCCTATTTACGTTTACGTAAATCTATATGCTTGTTTCAGGTTGGCAATATATTTTTCTTGGACACATTCCTTGGTGGTGCATTCTTGACTTACGGTACTGATGTTGTCAGGTTTTCGAATATGAACCAGGAGCAACGTACTGACCCTATGGTAAGTAAAAAAAAATATAATATCATCATTCAACTGTTTGTTACCATAGTAATGAGTAGCAACACTATTTGTGTACTTATAAATTTTATCACAAGGTGAAGCATAGCAACATTTCAACTAGATCATTTTCATACTACAGACCAGCACCCTAATTGCGTAACATCATATCAATCGAAATCGGAATCATTTTGAAATAAATTGCTAATCCATTGCTTCATATGTTCGAAAAATTTGTCTGCTCGACTACGTAATTAACGCAATGAATGTTGTTGAACTGTCAAAATGAAACCGATTCCGATTGATAGTGTGTTACGCAATTGACCCCGAGGATACTATTGCACCAACAGCTGATTGTTCACTTTATTATATTGTCTTAAGTTTGTATTCTGATGTTATGTTTGTATGTTTGAACGCGCTAATCTCTGTAACGTCCAGTCGAATTTGAAAAATTATTTTCGCATTTGATAGCCCAATTCTTGAGGAAGGTTGTAGACTATTTAACATTACCCTTAGGAGTTGAGCAAAAATAAAAAAAAGTCAGAAAGAATGTTAAGCAAAAACAAAGTCATACCGTGGGCAGGCGATGCGATGCGACGGGGTGGGTCGGGGGAACAAGAATATTTTTCGCGAACGGAATCGCGGGTAGAAGCTAGCAGATTATATGAATTATTAAAACAAACGCAGTTGGTACCATAGCTTCTTCATAATCTAAAGTTATTGTTTTACGTTTGCAGAATTACCTTAGTTACTATAGGACATTACATAGCCCATTTGAAGTTTGAGATAACCATATTGTCATAAGTAAAACCATTTAGTTCAAGGTTTGTTTTGTACCCAAAGCTAACAGATTTCATACTCATTTTGTCAGATGTGCTCAAGATTATTACTTATTATTGTATTGTTACTTGTAAGTTAACAAATAATAATAATATCCTGGGACATTATTCACACACGGTCATCTGATCCCAAACTAAGCAGAGCTTGTACTATGGAAACCAGATAACTGATATACACTACTTTTTTTTTTGTAAATACATACTTATATAGATAATTACACCCAGACTCAGGACAAACAGACATGTTCATGCACACAAATGTTTGTCCTGGATGGGAATCGAACCCACCACCAGCGGCATGATAGGTGGTATCTTAACCAACCACGCCATCTGGCCTGTCAGTATTTCATTTGTGTACTTTATTCTTTTCCAGATTGAAGTCTTCCCAAGAATAACAAAGTGTACATTCCACAAGTTCGGAGCTTCTGGAACGATCCAGAAACACGATGCGCTATGTGTGTTAGCCTTGAATATCCTCAATGAGAAGATTTTCATCTTCCTGTGGTTCTGGTACGTTGACCTCCATTTACTTTACTTGCATGATTTCATGCTTTGCTAAGTACTGTGTGAATTTAAAATGTTTGTGTAGATGCTTATCATTTTAGTCTGTTTTACTTCCTTGCAGAATCTTAAAGTGTATTAATTTAGTTTTGAGTGGACTGCGATAGGCTGAGCTGATTGATTGATGAAAAATTTTTCGAATTTTTTTCTCATCTACTGTTTAACAAGTCAACTTCATCATCATTATAAGTCTAGATTTTCACTCGACTCGGTCCACTTCCAGTCTCCAAATGCAGCTAAATCCCAGTATTTTATATAGATGTATCACCTCTACAACCCAGTTACTGGGTTACACGATACCCCTTGGTAACTCACTAGCATAATATAATACCCAGTTTCGTCACTCATTTGTTCATTTATTTTCAGGTTCATCATTTTATCGGTAGTAACCGGATTGGCCCTAGTATACTCAGCAGCAGTAATCCTATTGCCAAGGACCCGCGAAACGATCCTCAAGAGGCGATTCCGTTTCGGAACACCGGCTGGTGTCGAGTCGCTCGTTAGGAAAACTCAGGTTTGTTTTAAAATTGTATTAATATTTATATTGTTAGCCATTATGTAGAAAGAAATATTAACAATGTTAGTAGTGCCAGAAGATAATAATGACCAAAGCCAGCAAAACTGATCAGGCTTTGGTCTTCCATCATTCTCCTGGGACAAGGGCAGGAGAATGATGAAAGACCAGAGCCTGGTCAGTTTAGATGGTTGCCTTGTGTTTGATTGGCGTTTCATGCGATGTCTTTGGCTGTTCCTTAATCGATTATATTGTATTTTTTTCCAGGTGGGTGACTTCCTACTTCTGCACCTGCTAGGTCAGAACATGTCACTGCGTGTATTCGGCGAAGTACTAGACGAGTTGTCTCGAAGGCTGCAC
Source organism: Dicycla oo (assembly GCA_948252095.1). NCBI lineage: Eukaryota > Metazoa > Arthropoda > Insecta > Lepidoptera > Noctuidae > Dicycla > Dicycla oo. The sequence goes on from OX411714.1 coordinate 24,666,049, forward strand.
ATGAACTCGAACGCGCCCTCCGCCCCCTCGACCCTCGAGATGGCCCCCATCTACCCCAACATTGACAAGTACGCAAAGGAAACAGAGACGTAAGTTTCCAGACTGAGCTTAGACAATACATGCAACACTCCCAGAATAGTCCTAGAAAATGTATACAATTTTGTCTCGAGCACGACTTTCGAGAAATGAGAATGAATGAGATTCCTATACAATCCATTTCGATCCATCTCGATGCTTGTATCCGAGACTACTTTCTGCGAAGAAGGTATAGGGCGCGCAGTGTATTGTTCTTTTAGTAATTGTAACGCTCATTCGCAGCAATGTAAGAAATTCAGTTCCAACGATATGAATGACCATGACATTCCTTTTTTTACCTGTTTATATAAGACAACATTTGCCTTTTTGCCTTGAGCTTTAAATTAAGTGAATCTATACGATTTATAATTAGAATAAAATTGTTGAAACTTTTCTTATTTAACCTACTAATCAATTTGTTTGTTATTATGATGGAATTTGCTGCGGTACTACGACCTTGCGAATAAACAACATTTTACTTTTTACTGAATAACGGTATTTGAATTTCATGTTTAGTTAGTTTTGTAAGTTCGAAGCAACTCGCAGAAAAATGCAATTGATATTTAAAAGTACATACATAGTATACATACCTACATTCATTTTTATTTTAAGTATAGCATATCTTTTGTACTAGGATATTTTGAAAATGATAGAGATTGCAGCAAGTGGGATCTGAGCAAGTATCATCCAAGTATTTTTTTATTTTATTTTCCATCATTAAATTTTATAATAAATTAATAATGTATCAGTAAATGACTTGCCCATATCGTACTGTTAGTAACCTCACATGTGAGATATAGAAGACATTTTAATTTTAACATTTTCTTTATATTTTTTTTCTGTTTTTGTATCGATAAAATATTGAGACCATAGCAATGCATTTTCAATTAAATTAAATAAGTGATTTATACTCCAATTAAATCTTATACTTGACTGGTCTTTGATATTGATAATCTAATTGATATTAAATATTCAGTGAGTTATTTGTAGTAGAATTAAAACTATAATGCCGCGGTACCACGGCCTGCTTTCTCACAGGCCAAACCGCGTTAGGCAAGGCCGACAGGCCATGGGAACAGGCGGCCTGCGGTGGCTTGTCATCGCTCGTCCGATCAAATATATGGGATGATCCGTGGAATGCTCGACACGGGCCGTGGGAACGCGGCATTACAATACTTCAGAATACACATATCGACTTTAAAATAAGTCTTTCAATTACAGTTAAGTAGATATTATATGAAAGTATATTATACGTGCTTTTCTTTTGTTCCATTGGTTTAGTAAACCACGTGTTTATACATGTAACTAATAGTTTTATAATTATGTGTATGAATAGCTACGTCTGAGAGTATCTGCTGATAGTCAAATTTTATGTAATGTTACTTCAATCTCGTGATTGATAGCAAAAGTATATTTGGTACTAAGAAAAAGGGAAATCATAAAATATGTATGAAGTGTGAATGGATTATAATCAAGGAACGTTTATCTATAAGTTCGAAGTGAATTACCTTATACTCATAAATTGTTCCAAATGTGCCATTAAATAAGATGTCCAGAGGGAAAAGCCACGATTCTCAACGTATCTCAAATATTATTGTAGAATAAGATTTTGAGTCATGCATTATTTTAATAATATGTGTGTATGAATTGATAAACTTTCTTGGAATCTCGAAAAATGTCTTCCATACACTCGAGCAGTGTTTTAATGGAACTCGGCTTGTGCAGTTTGCCTTGTATTTACTAGTTTTTAATATAAACTTTGCCATTCCTATATAAAATGTTTTGTAGTGGATAAAAGATGCTGCCTTACTTCCAACGTATATCTCTGAGACTGCGACAATCATTATTTCAATGTGTTACATTGTCTACATTATATTAGGTAATAAATGACTTCAAATAATTGCATTTTAGTTTTATTTGTGAACTGAAAATGCGTTTCATAAACATTTTATCTACACTCATATCGTAAAGTTCTGATTATTTATTCAAAAATACTATTATTACTACTACTACTATTAGTATTATTTTTAAACTTTTTAATTTTGTTTGAGTTGAACTCAAACAGTAAATTGAAGTTTTATTATGACACAGATTTCCTAACAAAATAATGCTATATAACTTTTTTTATATTCAAGTACACTTCGGATCGACCAAGGAGTTTTCAATTCGATTTTTATCATACATGGGGGACCGCGCTAGGGCGCATGCGCGGTTGACCGACGATAGGCCCGTAACCATAGTAAAGTGGACTACGTTACTATGGTTCGGGATGTAGTCTGTGGAGCCATTATTGTTTGTTTACTTTTTGCTAACTTTGGTTTTTATTTAAATAGGTAACTACCTAGTGCATGAGTGTAGATAAAGTAGTGTATGAAACTGTACCTAACTAGGTATTAAAACACTCGTGTGAATTAAAAACCTCGCCGTATCATTATGCAACAGTTTCATAAACAAATCCAGTTGTCATACAAAATAATAATAAAGAGTCAAAATAATTATGTATATCCAAAAAGAAAATACATAAAATATTGAGTCAACCTTGGCCCCAAACTAGACCCTGCGTTTTGGGCGCCAAAAAGGAAGAAAACACAGACAAACGAAATTCAATAGACATCATTATTCAATTAAGATCACACGAAGCCTCATAAAGCTAAATAAATGAGTATCCTGAAAACATTGCAGATTGATGAACAAGAAACCTAATACTTACCTACAGCCCAACAGAAAACCATCGACACATCCTTGTGGTACTTTAGTTAGTATTATAGAATGGGAATGTTAATCACAGATTCGACAAATGAAAGAACCATGAGAACCAGAGGTTTTATATATTAATATAATTTTAATACAGAAAAAAAAGCCAAACATATTATAAGAACATATTTATAGCACATGAACCCAAAGTCTCATAACAACAAAAATGAGAATTCTCCCTGAGAATTCTTGAAAGTTGTAAATATAGTATCAATTATGAGAAATTAAGAAAGAACTCACGATGAAAATGATTGCTATTTTCGGTAATTTGTGTATCATGCGACATGCGTGTGACCGTGTTATATTTCGTTACCTAGAATACAACATATTAAAAGATAACCTTTTTTATTAAATTACTTCCGAGTAATTCTCATTTTCGACTTAAGCACCCCCCAAAACCGAAAGCCACGACGATTACTCTTATTTAAATCACCGCCACCATGGATTTCTTCAGTTTCATCACCAGGATCACCCTCGAAACCCCTAAAAACCATGGAAATGATGCCATGACGATTAATTAGCTTTTTAGTGTCCGCCAACTTGGATTTGAATCCTCCTTTTTCAGCGACCTTGAAATCTATGGAAATTATACCCATGACGAATAATTCCGCAGCCATCGTGGATTCGCTACTATTCTTTATGAAAACTTCTAGTTACATCCCAAGCACCCCCGAAGGCGTCACTTTATTTGCACAAAAACTAGCTAGAGCCCCGTTTTTTAATGCGACGATTTTTTTAATGCGCAATTGATTTTCAGTTCTCGGTATTGAGCCAAGCATTGAGAATCACAGCGCATCCCGTGGCGTAAAAAAATCGCTTGTGCGAAACTGGGTTCAGTGTATCTACGTAATTTTGCAGTCAACAGACAAATCTGTGCATTCCATTCACAAAACCATGCTGACAAGACTCACCTGTTCCCCCAGTCCAGTTTGGCGACGAGTTTGAGCCTCAACGCTCGCGTTTGATCCTGAGTCAAAGTGCCGGCCAAAAGAGCTCGTCTGCCGCTTAGAAGCTCCCGCATCACTTTGGCTACTGCGCTGAACCTGTAGGTCTCTCGCTCCTGGAAAAGGAGTTGAGTGATAAATATTTTTACATTTTGTTTTATTTTTTACTAGCGACCCGTCCCTGCTAAGCATAGTTTCTACGACTTCACAAACGATCGAGATTTCGTATGCGTTTGCATGGCTGGTTGTCTGCATCGGTTCGCGTCAGGCTGGTGATCAAAAATTGCTACCTATTTGCTACTAATAAAGCAAAAACTAATCAAGCAAAATAAAGCAATTTAAAACGATTATAAAATTGTTTCTTTTTATTGGTATACATTTCTAAGTTCAATTTAACATAATGGGTAACTGTATTCCAATAAAAAGAAACAAGTTTCTAATCATTTCAAATTGCTTCTTTTCAATAACCCTAATCCATTCCCTGTAAAAAATTCAAATGATCATAACTTTTTACTTGTTAAAGCTACAAGGTGGACATTGAAAGACGTGAGGGTAGCAATCAGGTAGTAATTACTCAAGTAAAAATAATAACACGAATTTAAATAGTTTACACAAACGGAGAGTTGACCAGCTATCCTGATAAAGAAGCACTGATAGAGGAATGGGGGAATATTCATCAACATCGACTCAGAAATCTGGTGGAGAGCATGCCGAACCGTATAACAGCTGTATTAACAGCTCGTGGTGGCAATACAAAGTACTAAAATGTGTAAAAATTGCATATTTGACACCGTAGCACATTTTTCGAAACGTAGTGAAAAGGGTAATTTTTACTGATGAACTTTATTTTATAATCTTGAATTATTATGACATTGATTTAAGCACTATAAAATTGTCTATAATACAGAGTTTATTTCATAAAGCTAACTCCAATATTTTGGAAGTTGTTGAGGTTTTTGTTACCGACCCGCTTTCTTTGCGGCCCAGTGTATTATAATAAACTTTCCGGAATATTGCCTCGTTGGTCTAGTGGTCGCAAGCGCTACTGCTGAGCATGAGATCCTGGGTTTGATTCCCAGGTCGGGCAGGGATATTGGGTTTTTCCATCAGGAATTTCTCAGTAACAGCCCAGTCTGGATTTGTATACGGTTGATGGCAATAGGCTCGCCCCCTATAATAACATGGGACTTAAACATAACTGGTGAAATATGGGTTTATTATAGGCACACTTCTGCCTAACCCCGGGAATTAGAACAATCTAATAATTAGAACATAAATGAATGTATTTCTGTAAGTATGTTTGTACAAACACATTTACAAGTCAATCATGTTAATTTTTTAACTAGATGAGGTCAGCGTTTCCTATCTGACTACTCTGAGAAGTAAGGCCGAAACAAACTCAGAGGTCACAGTCTCTTATAAAGTCCAGACATAATCTTGGTCAGTTCTTGTGAAGACCATGTAGATTGGTGTCTGAAATGGTCTTTTGAGGAAAGAACCACACAGATTGAGAGTACCTGTCGACATATTAATACAGCAATACGCAGACGCACATGCGCGTTTTCGGACGTTCACCAGGTGCTAGACGGCGCGTATGCGCGTCCATACAATTTACATAACTTTCTTCGAGTGCGGCTCGCCGCACCTGTGCGTTCGTTGTGCATCTCTATTGTTTCGAAAACATCGTAAAATAAGGGTCGGTAAGGGTGTCTACACCCAAGATATTTTTTGCACGCACCCGAGCGTTTGCCACACAGGATTAGTGTAGCATAAAGAAGCGTTTGCATACATTTCGCTAAGAATTAAGCAGATGTGTTAAATAACATAACGCCTAATATAAGATCTGCTGAAAAAAAAATCTGTTGGGTGAAGAATTCTGTGTCCAACGATATTTTTCACTAGGTGTTATAGATAACGGCCGGAACAGTTGGGATGGCAAAATTATAGTAGTTTTTGACCGGCCAGTTGGCGCGGTTGGTGAAAATACCACCTATCATGCCGCAGGTCGTGGGTTCGATTCCCATCCAGGACAAACATTTGTGTGCATGAACATGTCTGTTTGTTCTGAATCTGGGTGTAATTATCTATATAAGTATGTATTTATAAAAAAAAAAAAGTAGTGTATGTAGTATATTAGTCTGGTTTCCATAGTACAAGCTCTGCTTAGTTTGGGATCAGATGACCGTGTGTGAAATGTCCCAGGATATTATAGTCAAGTTCTCTGAGCATAATCAGCTACACGTACACGGGGGCCTCCTCTATGTAAGAGGGAGTGGGCTGTAATCCACCACGCAGGCCCAGTGAGGGTTGGTAAATGTCCATGTTTACGAATTTTTGGTTCTAGGACATGCATGTTTTCTTACGATGTGTTCCTTCACAGTTTTGAGAGCAGTGGTGATGAAATAATTTACACAAAGTAAAGCGCCTGTCGGGCTCCGAACCTACGACCTACAAGTCGGTAAGTCGTGGCTGTTACTACTGGGCCACCACACAAATTGTCTCGTTGTTGCTGTACGCACAAAACCTTATGATGAGCTCTCGGAAGTTGTAAGCGAGTCGCTGCAAAGTAACCTAATAGCTAATTATTTTTGTGATGAACAAATGAATGCTGTAGGTAGGCATATGAGTAATCGCCAGGGTTGCGGGTTGTTCGAAAGAGTTACGTGGCCCTGGCACAGGCAACTGAAGGAACACGGGTGGGTTTTACTCAGTAGAAGTCAGTCCACCCAGAGCGGGAGAAGTTATTTGATGCATTCCCATCCACAAAAAAAAAAAAAAAATGGGTAATATAAAAAATGTTCACATCTTACAATGATGATTGTGCACTGTACCATGCGCGGTTTCGCACTCGGGCCTACGTTCAGAGGGCTCATAAAATTTTTGAGTAGGTACCTATAATACGTATAAGCTGAAAAGTAAATACGCACAAACTGGCTCAAAAAGTTTTGCACGTACTGTACAAACTGAAAAGTAAATACGCACAAACTCAAGGAAACTATCTACGACTTTTAAAAAGAACGCATTTTATCCAGCATTGTTAGGAACATCGTTAATGCTAAGGTACAAATACTACTATTCAGTATGGGCATTTTTCTGTCTGCCGTCCTTGAAACATTTAGGTATCATGTGCAGAATAGCGCACCTACACGCTTGTGAGGAAAACAATATCCAGCATCAAATTGGTAGGCTTCTGAATAATGACGAGTATACTGGTGATATTTTAAGTAACAGGCAAAACAAGAGATTGTAGTTGGTACCTATTTGGTTGCTACACATTCGAGGCCTATTTAATTTTAATAATTAATGCCTGTATTTTGATACTGATATTCAGCTGCATCCGGTTATTGGAAGCCGACGCCAACATACTGATAGCTAGCTTGATGCCAAGGTCACCATCCGTTCCATGTAAGCCAACGTTGGTACGTTACGCTACGTTGACATACCTGCTCTTACCCCATGTTACTTGTGGTCGGCGCAATACGTTTTCTTCTACCATTCTCCCCTGTCAACCGTCACGCTATCAATCACGCTTGATGCCAAGATGATAATGACTTAATGCCTGTATTTTTATAAAGACAGGGCAGCTGTGACAAGACGTATCTACAGAAATATTGAAATGGAGAAAAAACAATATTTTGTCCTGTTTAAACCATAAGATACAAAGGCAGATGCGTCTTTTAATAGTAAGAATTATTAGGTTTTCGCCAATTTAAATATACTGGTAGATGTGTCTTTTTTTGCCGATTCCGAATATGTAAATAACTCTATTTCGAAAAAAATGTCAGATACGTCTTTTTTCCTTATGACGTTAGCACACCTACATTTTGCCAGTTATTTACTTTGCCCGACCCAGGGATCAATCCCAGGCCCACACGTTTTTTGCCCTGGCAAAGGCCCTGACAAGGCAGTCAAAAATGTGAACAAAAAGATACCGGAGACTAAAAAACACACACACACACACACACATATTTCAAGTGCCTTATTCTGCACACATTGTTAATGTGAACTGACCGAAAAGTTACTATTGTTACTTGTTATATGTACGGTCTATGGCGTAATAATATTGTCCATAACACTATGACGTATTCTATGATACTTTAGAATTGCCCAATGATATCAGCTGACAAATGTGTTGATGATGAGTGACAGATTGACCACTTATATCGCTTGTATTGGTTTCCTTCCATTACTAGCAAGCTTGGTTGTAAGCAACATTGAATCGTTCTGAGTACCTACGTGAGTTTCTACTAGAATATTCATTCAGTAGCTACCTAATACATGGGCTTTACATAAGTTAGAATATTCAAAACGTTAGTTTAATGTATTCATATTCTACTTTGTAAGAAAAGGCTTCCCACGGAACAGGACAAACAATGATTCATGGATAACTAAGAGAAACAAAGGAAACTGTGAATAGGCTATATAAAATGTCAAATATGTACGTACGTCTTTAAACATAATATGAATAGCTGCCATAGTATCTCCAATTTCTGTTTAAATATGGGAAGATAATGATTTTGTAAGTCTGTTGCTATGTTGGGCAGAAATACATAATAATATGATTGGAAATACAACATTTTTAGTTGAATGCACGCAGTCGATGACGAAATGCAGAACAAATTTTTTATTTCTTTGTTTATATCATCTGAGTATCGATTTTATACTATCTTGCAATGATGAGTCAGCACGGCAAAATAATCAGATCTGCCCAGTATTGCAGTAAAATGCATTTCCGCTTTTTCAAGATTATTTCAACCCCAATACTTGACTTTAAGACTGCGTACCAGTAGCACTTAGGCCTCGTTTACGGATACGCGGGGCGTCGCGCGTCGCGTTGGCGCGGCCCGCACTAAAAACCATTATGGCGTTGTATGAGAGCGTTCATGGAGAAGCGATTTTACACGCGTTTCCTTGAAATGCAGGCGGAGGCCGCGGATGGCGTAGCGGTCAGCTATTCCTGCAATTCTCCGTTCACGGTAAAACGTAGCGACACCCGCGGCGGGGCCAGCGGCGTCGCACGCTTCGCATCTTCATAAACAACATCGTACATTGCCATTATGTTTGTGTTTGCGCGTGTGATGACGCGGGCCGCCGACGCGCCGCTAACGCCACGCTGCACGCGATGCGCGACGCCCCACGTCTCCGTAAACGAGGCTTTATTAGGAGTAAGTATCTAAATTGATATACACACCTACATTGTTTTTATTTCACATCGATGATTCAGTTTCATAAAATAATAATATTCAATAAAACATTTCATTGTTATTGTCACACTATCTGTACCGGAAAACGGAAAAGTTTATGTCGCATAAAATATGAACGTATATTTATATAGGTAGTAAATTAAAGTTCAATCCATGCACTAAAAATTCTATCCGCGTGATGCGTTTCCTGCCTCGCCACTGTAATGCCGTCGCTAAATAAGTCGACAATTAACTTTTTTGTAGCGAAACGATATGTTAGTTGCAATAAATCATATTACATCCTTACTGATAAATTATAAATGCGGAAAGTGAGTTTGTTTGTTTGTTACGCTTTCACTCTAAAACGGCTGAACGGATTTGGATGAAATTTGGCACATGGGTAGACCATGACCTGGAAGAAGGACAGACTACTTTTGATCCTGGATCACAGACGATGTCGCGGGCAACAGCTAGTAATACAATAATTTATTGTTAGTTAATTGTATAGTTGGTTACTTTATTAAAATAATGAAAGGAAAAGTCTGTGATATTTATTTATTACGAAAGTAACGTAAGTACTTAAACTTACGTTCATATAGGTATTTGCGGAAAATAATTGAAATGAATCTGCCTAGCCTTTTCCCAACTATGTTGGGGTCGACTTCCAGTCTAACCGGATGCAGCTGAATACCAGTATTTTACACGGAGCGACTGCCTATCTGACCTCCATAACCCAGTAACTGGGTAATACGATACCCCTTGGTAAGACTGGTTGTCAGACTTTCGGGCTTCTGACGACCCGTAACGACTGTCAAAGATCCACGAATGACAGTCGGGACCAAGCAACGGCTTAACTTGCTTTCAGAGGCACAGAGGAGTCTTGGTATGTAAAGATGGTCACCCATCCACGGACCAACCCCGGCAAGCGTAGCTTAAAACCTGATGGATCGACACGTGCAGCTGTAATTATTGTACTTAGCCACGAGCTCCAAAGAAAATAATTGAAATGCAGTATCCAATTGTAAGCATTGCAAAGTAAGTTTGTTTATGGCTAACAAATGTCTTTCTGTATTTTTTTTTGTCTTCCCAGAGATGTGCTGAAATACTTTACAACAAAGACGATGTATTTACTGTGCAGTATGATTCATTAGTAAGTAACTACTTTGGTATGTATGGAGTGAACCAGTGATCCATACTTTAATTACAGCTTTACTGGCCTAGAGATAAACATAGCTGCGACGATGTGATGCGTAACGTTTGATCAGAGTTCAGCATAGTGTTACGTATCTAAAGCTAAAGTTTATAATATTCTCATCTTAGTTAACACTCAATAACTGAACCATACTGCCTCGTTGCAATTGGTTTGGCAAAGTATTATTGGGTTTTCCCATCAGGATTTTTTCAGTAGCAGCCTGGAATCTGGATTTGTGGCCATAATCAGCCTATAATTTTCCCACAGCTGAGACACAGGCGTCCTCTCTTCGAGAGGGAGTGGGCTATAATCCACCACGCGCGCCCAGTGCGCGTTTGTAGATGTCACTGTCTCCGAATTTTTAGTTCTAGGACACGCCGATTTCGATGAGCTGGAGGAGATGAGTGTACACCGACGGGACAAAAAACCGACTCCGAAATCGGAGTCGGGAGTCTTCTCACGACCTTAATCCTAATCCTAACTAATATTATAAATGCGAAAGTAAGTTTGTTTGTTTTTTACCTTTTCACGCCTAAACCACTGAACCGATCATCCTGAAATTTTGCATATAAGTTGTCACGTGTACAGTAACGGACATAGGGTACTATCCACCCCGAAAAAAGTAATGTTCCCGAGGAAAACAACAATAACTTTCTTATGATAATAGATGGAGCCACGTGTGTTTCAAATCCTGATTGAATTATATTATCCCATCAAAAACAACATGTACAAAAATGCACAAGTCTCGCAACGCAGTTTTTCTGCCGTAAAAAGTTGTGAAATCGAATACATTTCCTCATTTCATTTGGTTTACACACCAAGTCTGTTAATTCAGTACCTACCTATCTATGGGAGCAGCTATCCAACCACTTTATTATAAATTGCTACCTTGTACCTTGTTGTTTATAGTATAAAGACTGCAATCAATATAGACAATTTATTTTCATTATCATCCTCTTCAGCTCATATCAACCCAACTGATTATAGAAACAACCACTGCAACAGTTTCCGTTCCTTTGTGCCACTCCAGTTGTTTTCTGTGAATGCTTTGTCGTAGTTCTGTATGTTATTCAGACTTCTTACTTCCCCCTGCCCCCTTCACGTCATCGTCATCATTTATTTTCAGACGAATGCTGGACATAGGCCTCCCCCATGCGACACCACACCGACCGGTCCTAAGCTTCTCGGAGCCAGTCGATTCCCGCGACATCACTTCACCAGGACAGCGGTCTACCTTGAAGGTGGCAACGCTGGCCCTTCCGGTACGCGGTCCCCTCTCCAGCGGGGTAATTGCGAAACACTAACAATTGCAACGACTTTCATTTTGACAATTCGACAACATTCATTGCGTTATTTACGTTGTCGAGTAGACTAATTTTTAAAATATACGAAGCAATGAATTAGGAATTTCCTTCAAAATTCTTTGGATTGTTAAAGAGTGTTACGTAATTGCGGTGCATAACCTTTCGGCTTGCATCGGCCACTAAGTTTGTAAGGCAAACGGATCATCCATAGGTAGAGCTTGTCTATTGTAAGCTAAAATAACGTGCCCCACTACTTAAAGTTCACGTACACTATGGTAAATGCGGTAATGGGGTGCGTTATTTCAGCTTAGACGAGCTCTTCTTAGGCACTAACATTATAAATGCGAAAGTAACTGTCGGCCTAATAGCTTTTCACGCCATAAAGGCTGATCGAAGGATTTCGATGAAATTTGGCACAAAGGACCATGACCTCGTCTAGAACAAGAAACATTTTGTTTATCCCGGGGAGAAGCGGGGAGAAGCCGCGGGCTTTGCTAGTAGAGAAGAATTTCACTTACCACATAAAGCTTCTTCCATAATCTTGCCCATTCTCTCAAGACGCACGCTATCTCCCGGACCAGTGGGTCATCCTTTAGTTCAGCTATTGCAGTAGCTCCTGATCCCTTCACAATGCATGGTCGGATTGTCACCACGCATGAGGGGAAAATGCCCCACGATGACCTGTTCTTTGTGCTGAACCCTCGGTACCAGACTAGAAAAAATAAATTACTGATGTAAAATCTAATTATATAAATAAAAATGAAATGCTAATCCTAATAGCCTAATCAGTAAATCTGCTTTCAAACAACTTGTCAACAGTTGTAATATTGTTGGTTGACAAAAATAACATTGACTTATCATATCACTTCACATGAGACCAGCTTTACTGAACCTGGGGATTACCCATTATTTAGTAGTCGTCTCGTAAGCATATCGTCATGTACATGTTCAAACTTCTCCGCATACGAAGCGGTGCTGCAGCGAATCTTATGAGATTTTTCGCGCCAATGCGGCATGACGATACGCTTACGAGACGACTACGCTTACGATCCGTGTGCGAAGGGCCTTATACATACACTCGTCGGACATCATTTCGGCACGAAGTGGAAATCGTTTCACGCACGTGTATCATACAACGTTTTGCTGTGCATTGTGCGAGGAAATAAAAAAAATATATTGAAAAAGTATTTTTGCTTTTAATTTAGCCGGTAAGACGCTATTTTTGGTATTTTGTGCTTCTTGAATAACATTTTCCGGGGTTCAATTAATTGATTCGTCACTTACAACTCGACATTTTTACGTGATTTATACAGATCGACTCCGAACTAAGCAAGAAATTAGTAAAATGGCAGGCTTATTTTAAATGAGGAGCTCCGGAACAAAAGCCGATAATTCCACTCTTTTTTTTTTTTTTTTATTTGTGATGGGTTTGCTCTTGACTCTAGTCTAGGTCAGAGGTGACAGAGACAAAGTCGACGATGGAGTGAGCTTACCCAGAAGAAGCCTGTTCACTCTCACTTTGAAGAGATTAGGGTTGTATACGTTCGGAAACACAGAAGCAGGTAGTGAGTTCCACTCTTTTGCTGTGCGCATTATAAAAGACATTTGGAAGCGCTTAGTGCGAATTGGTGGAATAGCAACCAGGTAGGGATGGTAACTGGCAGTGCGTCTAGATGTCCGGTGGTAGAAGGGGGCCGGTGGAATGAGGTCGTGGAGTTCTCGGGCACACTCTCCGAAGTACAATCTGTAGAAGACCGACAAGCAGGCAACCTTGCGGCGATGAGCCAGGCTATGAAGCTTGGCATCCACCAGTTTTACGTCGCCAATGAGCCTCTTAGCTCTGCGTTCCACCGAGTCAAGCGCGGCTAGTTGGTACTTAGCTGATCCATCCCAAAGGTGACTGCAATACTCCATGCAGGATCGGACTTGCGCTTTGTAAAGGGTTAAAAGCTGTCCAGGCGTAAAGTATCGCTTCACCCTATTTAGGATGCCCAGTTTCTTGGCCGCAGTTTGGGCCTTGTACTCGATGGTGGCGCCGAAGTTGAGACCAGATGTCAACTCCATGCCTAGGAGCTCAAGTCGATCAGTTACAGGAACAGATGTACCCCGAAAAGTAGGAGTTTGGGCGAAACGACTCTTTTTAGCGGTAAAAAGACACGCCTGCGTTTTGGTGGCGTTAAAAGAGACCAGATTATCATCACCCCACTGGGAGACAAAGCTTAAGGTCAAATCTTTTCGTATTTATACAGGAGATACAAAAGAATGATTTACGTACGTAGGAATGATTTTGTTAAACTAATTTAACGTCAATTTGGCTTGTAGTAGAGGTTTACAGATAGGTAAGATTAAAAAAAAATGTGTTGATAGTTCCCCACAATAAAAGTTAAAAAAAAAAAAATGGGTATTAAGTGGATTTATCGGCTTTTGTTCCGGAGCTCCTCAAATACATTCGCGCTCAGCATATCTACTACTGCGCATGTGAAAATACGTATAGGCACGAGCAAAATATACGTTCAGCCAAACATATTTAATGAATAATTAAAATTAATTTATTGATCACTATCTAAATTTAGATTCTAGAGTAATTAATAACGCGTTTCATGAAGTATTACTTTTATTGTACCTTTTATGAATGATAATCTGTACTTGACTAATATGTAAAACTTTTTTCATATAATAAACGACGGAGTTAAAAAAAAAACGAAGTAAAAAGCACTAGTGCGAAAAAGTGGCACTTTCCGCACAGTTTGGCATCTCGGAAAACGCTCTTTTCGAGCACGTACATTGTAAAATAATAATTGGCCTTACTTATTTTAAAATGGATCCATGACTCTAATTACACAATTAGCGTTCTAGGATTTGAATTAAAAGAGCTAGGTCTCTTCCTATGGGTCAATTGCCAGTACTGTGTGGGAAGATAATGAATAAGTACATCAGCACATAATTATATTTCTATTTCATTACAGATAAGCATATAAAAAAGAGAACTAGAATTTATAACTCATTAGCATTTCAGATTGTGTTTTTGTGTCAATGTCTGTCTGCATTTTAATGATATTAATACAGAACGATGTAATGGTGAGCCAGTCATATGTTCTGTAACTCAGGTTTTATAATATACAGAAATAAAGCAGGTTGCAGACCAAAAACTAAGCTAAGTTAGTTTAGCTTAGCTCACATAGCCGGCGCGGCGGCGGGCGGGGATTGCTTAGCGTAGCTCGCGTAGCTTCGGATCGGTATACACAACTATCTTTGCTTTACATATTTCAGTTAGTTTACACAGCTTAGTTTGCATAGTTCTGCACACAAGTATGAAAAACTACGCCAGCTATGTGAGCTAAGCTAAACTAACTTCTTAGTTGTGGTCTGTAACCCGCTTAAGAATTTAGACAGCTCCTTAGGTTAATTTTCACCACACATCACTAAACGCGTTTAACGCTAAACGAATTTAAAACATCACTCCGTTTCTTTCAATCGTTTGAAGATGACAGAGACAGAATTATGTTTTAAACTTGTTTAGAGTCAAACGTATTTAGTGATGTGTGGTAAAAATGAGGCTAAGTCTTTCAGTATTAAAAACTGTAATACGTAAAGTTTGCGTTCAATCTATACAGTGTAGTATACGGTGCATGTGGTGAACAAAACTTCAATACCTGCTCCACCAAATGTATGGGGCGACTGATAATTTTTTCAGGATTACGATGTTGGTCCTCAGGAGAAAGTTGTTCCGTTTTATGTTCTGTTCCAAACCCTTCATTTTCGCCACACCATATACAGACACATTGTATACATACATACATAAACTCACGCCTTCTTCCCATGGTAGGCAGAAACTACAGAACGCCACCTGCTACGATCCTTACATACTCCTTTCGCTTCGTTTACGTTCATACATCTGGTCATACATGCACGCCAACCGCGAGTACTACGCACCTGACCTTTCTGAAGAACATAACCAATAAGGTCACTATATTATGTCTTCCTAGGGCGTCCCCACCCAGCGTTTCCACTCACAACTGCCTTATTAGTCTTATCTTTTGTTAGTCGCCTTTCATTAATCCTCTCAAACCTAACCATCTAAGCATACTCTTTTCACTTTTTGTCACTACATCTTTTAAACCGCACCATTGCCTTATCACATCATTCCTCATCCTATCATTCATAGTCACACCACACATGCTTCGCCAGGAACGCAATTCCACAGCATTTATTCTACTTTCATGCTTCTTTTGCCACACCCAACATTCATTTCTATATATAAGCGTAGGCACACCATTGTGAACAGCCAGTCGAGTCTTTTTAGACATCAACTGGTTCGTCACAATCGAATGTTTATCACCATTCACTTTATTTCCCGCATTTACTCTCCTTTCCACACCTTTATCAATATTTCCATTCTTTGTAAACAGACTCCCTAAATATACAAACTCACTTACTTGTTCCACACTATTAGGTATCATTTATTTTCACATTACACACCAATACATCCTCTTCTCTTTCAAACACCATGACCTTCGTTTTATCCACATTTATATTCATCCCTTTCATCTATGCTTCATCCATCACAGTCACCATGTCTTGCAACTGTTCTGCTGGTGATAAAAGTAGACTTTGATCATCTGCGTAGAGAAGATATTTGACAGGCAACCCTTTCATCCACAATCTGCACTCATCCTCTTTCAAATATGTCAGACAAAAATATCCACGTAAAAGTTGAACAGCCATGGTGACACTACACAACCCTGTCTAACACCCCTCGAGATGCAGAACCAGTTTGTGTATGCCCTAATTATCCTGACACAAGCCCTGCAATCATTGTATAAAGATTCCAGTGCCCATACCAAGCGCCAGTCCACACCATATATGGATGGTGTCGACCACAGTTCTTCCCTCCACACACTGTCAGAGGCCTTCTCCAAGTCCACGAAAACACAGTAGACTTTCTTGTGCTTTGCCAGATGTTTTTTCGGCTATGCATCGTAGCGAGATCTGATCCATCATAGAGCCCATTCACTCTACATTCTGCCTGCAAATATTTTCTCATCTGTCATACTTATCACTCTATTTATCAAAACCTTAGCATACAGTTTGCTGACAACTTTGTTCATCATCATCATTTCCCTTATATGTATAGTGGCACAATTACAGCCTTGCAAGTTACACATTGTATTCATTGTATCTATATTTATAAATAAAAATCAATTGTCAAACGTATGTAAGCGCATCACTTCAGAACGGTTGTCAGAAATTATTGTCAGGACAAGGAATGTTTGAAAAATTGTATGGAAAGTGAAAAATTTTGGTTAAAAATCTCCATATTAAAAAGTGAGTGAGTGAGTAAGACATATGACACTAGTGAGATCTTCAAAAATATTGAAAGAACTGACTTATAGTTGTTTTGTTTCTTACAATGTTTATCTGTTACATCGGAAAAAGAATTCATTTGTGAAAAAAGCAGTAAAACAGTTGTAGAACATTATATTATACCTGCAATATTTTTAAACACCGGCAATAGTAGTTTATAGAACTCAGTGTGTTATTGTTGTGAAATTATTTAATTGTCATTTTATTTTATTACATGGTCATACTGTAAAGGGTTGGTCTCATTTTCATCATTAGTACACACATGCAAAGCCGGGCAGCTAATATTAAATAAAAATAAAATGCAGTTTGTTGGTTAGTGCCTCATTTCACAATAGCTGGACCGATTTGGCTATTTTTTGTTGTATAATGTTAATAATAGTTCAAATTAGGATGTTATCTAAAGACATTTGGGAAAGTTGCCCACAAAATTGGATAACTCGGGAAAAAGTTCTAAGTAAACTCTAATAGAATATAAAGACGTAAAGTCCATAAAATATAATCGCGTCTTGGCTCATTGCACCCAACTTTCCATCTGCTTTGGCCAACACAAGACAAAGTAGGGGTAACAATTCTAACATTTACCTCCATTTTCTTCCAATATCTGGACAGTCTCTCCAATTTCCAATGGCAGTCCTGATCTGACATCTCCCTTCCAATTATAAACAGCTGAAATGAAAATAATTTATATTATAACTTTTTTTAGTCTTGTCTTTATGAGGATAGCCCATAAAATTCAAATAGTCCGTTTTTTTTGCAAATAACATAATTTCTAAATTAGAATTTCCCAGGCTACATTAGCACATTCACCTTAAACATTTTAAACACAATATTTCTTCACTACCTGAAGAGGTCATTGTCCTACAGTTTGACAATAGCTGGTATTATTATGTTAAACACATTCTTGACCACAAACATGCTATAATATTATGTTCAGTAAATTTTCCTGCAAGCGTTTTGGACATGCATAGAAATATGTTTCATTCACTAATGGTGCTATGAATGAATCAGAATGAATTGCCAATGTTTTATTTGTGTTGCACATCACTTAATGGGAAGTGAATGAAACCTTGAACGAATGCAGATAAGATAGTTTGCACAAGCTGAGATCTGCGGATACTTTTTTTAATCAGACAAGTTGGTGTTTTTTCCTCAGTCCTGTAAAGTTTATTCTATCAGCAAACACATTTTTATTCAAACATTTATCACCACTACTATTTATTAACAACGTATTTATACTTAATCTACAGTTTATTATTGTAAAAATAAAAGTAAAATAATATTAATTTCTCTAATACCATTTTATTATTTGTGTTTTAATACCCTATAATCTCTTAGGATATCAATCTTGAAGTTGTGGTTAAAGAGTAAGACTTATTCTATAAATAGGCATAATAAAAAAACACCTTTATTCGAAAAACAAGGCCAGAAAGTAAATAAAACAGACATGGTTGACAAACAATGGGCATAATCAATGGTCAAGCAAGTTGCTTATGAGATGTTATCAACAGATCATGGCCCTATCTATTATGCATTTCCATAAGTTGTTAAAATAGTTAAAATTCATAACATGTTATTACGTTTCCGCTGTAATTGGCAGGACGTATCCGGACCGCGTAATGCTGATTGATTAAAAAAACTACAACTTACCAACAGCTAGCTTTGGTGATTTCGTAGGATTCCACATTTTTACACCAAACGCTGCCAGCTTCTACGAATTTCGTACACAACATTCACTGAATCATTATTGAAGAATTGTTAGTTTCATCCGAAAATAGATAATCAATTCCTATTCCGAACAAAACCTGCGTTCGATCAAATTTTTGACAGCAGTGCGAGTGCCGTGAAACGGTGAAAACTAAACAATAAACAACAGATAAATAATGTTTGTCTGTTAGTCGAGTACACATTTATCGACTTTCTATTTCACTTCTCATTCTCAAGCCATAAGCAAAACTAAAGATGGATCTGCAGTGGTAGCCCGCGAAATTCGAATTTTCTGATTTCAGAAATCAGATCGAAACACCGCAAATCTAACTTTGAGAGATGTATTGATGATTCTTATGGTTATAATTATGCAAAAACATACTTGTTATTGTCGCATATCTTGTTTTTATCAAGATAAAACCTGACATTGACCTGCAAATTGTAAAAAAACGCAAGTCAATTTTAATTTTGGGGGCTATCGCTGCGGATCCACGTAAAGTTTTTCAATGAGATGTGTATGGCTAAACACTTTTTATGTTTGCTTCTAGATTTTTTTTGTATTTTACTTGAGATTGAGACATTTCACTGAGCATGTCATCATGTGAGCATCTTGAGCTAAGAAACTAAGTCCAATGGGGTAGAAAACAAAACTATGAACACGGGGCCTGCTTGTCGTGTGTTTGTATTACGCTAATGAAAAATGCATACAATCAACGTGGACTGTACCTCAATTGAAAGCTGAACTGAAGCCCACTAATAGATCGACAAGCGGATCATCAGCAAATATTTACAGCCTATTTTCTTATTAATACTTAATAAAAACAATAATAATAATACGTATAACGTATCTTTATAAAAATGGCCCAGTGATTAAGGTTACGACTCGCATGCATCTGGTGGTGGGTTCCAATCCGGGCAAGTAACAATGTGGCATTTTCAACTCACATTTATATGTTCTTTCTGGGTAATTTATCATAGATAGACATCTGCACTGTATTGAAATCCATGAAGGAGAACATCATGAGGAAACTAAGGACATTATTACGTTAATATGAGTCGGAAGTCGCCAATCCGTCTTGTGCCTTCTCTGAATAAGAGGCCTTTGCCCTGCGGTGGGTGCTGGGGCAGTTATTTATAGTTATTATTATTTACTAGCTTTAGCCAGCGGCTTCGCCCGCGTGGATGTTGTAAATTATCCCACGAGAACCGTAAAATTTTCCGTGATAAAAGGTATCCTAAATCTATCTCTGTGCTAAATTGCATCCAGGTCCGTTAATCAGTTCTGGCGTGATTGAGAACAAACATCTTCACAAACTTTCACATTTATAATATTAGTAGGATAAATAGCTTACTGTCGTTCATTTTTGATCAAAGTTACTTATTACAAAACGTTAGTTTTTCGTATTTAGACAGTAATTTTAATACAAATTCTATGTTCATGAGCTGCAACCTAGAAAAAACCTTAAAATGTAACCCAGAATCGAATCATTTGATAGTAGGTTAAACTTCGGGATACTTCAGCAGCTTGAAACTGATGATTCAAAGATGAATATTCCACGTCCAGAAAGCTAGTTAGAACATAATATCCGGAATGTTTAGGCAGCTGCATACCTTAGTCGCTCTTTCCCATACTTTTTATAATAATAAATCTCAATGAAATTATAATTTTCCTTGTTATTACAACCGATTACAATACAATGTGGTATCTTTTTGTCAGATGCAGTCCAAAGTTTTGTAAAAACAAATGTAAGTTATTTAGCGCTAAGGAACCAAAATTTTCCATGAGTCAAGCGATACTAGTGGCACCCATGGCAAAAGTTGTTTATTCCTCCTCCTCATGCGTTCGACATACATAACGCCGTCTTCCCATGGGGGTAGGCAGAAACTACAGAATACAACTTTTAAAATACACCGTTGCCTTATCACCAGTAATCGGATAATCGGGCGCTTATACAGTATGTTAACCAACAGAGGGCGTTCCCGTTAACCCGCAATAGTATAGCATCCATACATGCTAAAAAAAATATTACCATTCGAAAACAAAATGGTTTTTATTTTTTTTAATATTAAAATATTCACTAAAAATGTTAAATTGATACGTAAAAGAAACACTCTGTACTCGCGTACTTGAAGGACGGAAACATCGCAATTTAGTTTTTATTTTTAGTGAATATTTTTATATTTTTTTGAATATTTTAGTGAATATTTTAATATAAAAAAAAAATAAAAACCATTTTGTTTTCGAATGGTAATATTTTTTTTAGCATGTATGGATGCTATACTATTGCGGGTTAACGGGAACGCCCTCTGTTGGTTAACATACTGTATACCTAAACTTCTTCCCACGAAAGAATAATATGGACATTCCTTTCTGAATAAATAAGTAATCCTGGGTTCCCTTGACTCGGTGGAACGCAGAGCTAAGAGGCTCGTTGGCGACTTAAAACTGGTAGATGCCAACCTTCATACCTTGGGTCATCGCCGCAAGGTCGGTCTTCTACAAATTGTACTTCGGTGAGTGTGCTCAAGAACTCCACGAACTCATTCCGCCGGTCCCCTTCTACCATCGGACATCTAAACGCACTGCCAGTTACCATCTCTACCTAGTTGCTATTCCACCAATTCGCACTTAGCGTTTCCAAATGTCTTTTATAATGCGCACAGCAAAAGAGTGGAACACACCTACCTGCGTCTGTGTTTCCGAGCGCATACAACCCTAATCTGTTCAAAGTGAGAGTCAACAGGCTTCTCCTGGGTAAGCTCACTCCATCGTCGACTCTGTTTCTGTCGCCTCCGACCTAGGCTAGAGTCAAAAGCAAACCCATCTTATATAAAAAAAAAAAATAATTGAACAATTTTGTAAAAACAACTATAACAGACAATGAAATTATAGCAGTGAGTATGTTGATTTAGTATCTTTATTTTATTCAAAACAAATGGAATATCAATAAAAAATGATAATGAGCACAATGTGGTCAAGTAGTGGAAATTGATATAACTATCTAACAGATTAGTGATCAAATCGACTAATTTATTGTATTTTATATTAACAGAAGGGATTCTGAAAGGCATGTCCGTCCGGCATAATTCTTTCGTGGGAATAAAAATGAAGTTTAGGTATATTAACGCCTGTTGATCCAATCACTGCTTATCATACTATTCGTCAGCCTATCATTCATAGTCACACTCACACGATATGTTTTGGAAGAATCGCATTTGTACACTCGACTAACTTTACAGTGTTTTAGAAAAATAACAACACTATTAATGTCACTTTTGACGTGTGATTGTTTAGAATTAGGGCGAAAGAAAAAAAAAAAAAAAAAATTGTTTAGAATTAGATGTGCAGTTTGGTGAACTTTGGTGCAGTTACTTATTGTTCTGTGGGCAAAAATAACAACTTCTGAAAAGTAGAAAGAACTTCAATAATTATCAAAATGTCAGACAATTTCATACCCTTGAACCAGAGCACTCCTATTCAAAACAGATGGCAACAGGACAAAGGTCAACAACAGCAAAGATACAACAATCGACAACATAGTGGCAAATGGCGAGGTGGTCACAATAACTGGAATAACTCGCGGAATAGTAGCTATGGAGTGAGTATAATCCAAGAATATTCAAGCCTCTGCTCTCTCAAACCAAGAGTATGCATCAGGATTACCCCAAGTGAAAACCAAAACCATTTTCAAACCACGACGCAAGTTTTATGCCTGTGGCAAACAATAAAATTGAAGCAAGAGATGATTTGCATCGTCTAAACCTGTTGAGATAGTGCAAATTTTATTATTGCCTCAACTTAGGTATGCCACAGGCAGTTAAATTGCACCATGTAAATCAGGCTCAACACTACTAGTCAAGAAATATATAATTTATACATACTACGTATATAAATAAAAAAAAAACATGGAAGTTTTTCGTAATTACCTTTATATAATCCTGTCATAAGGAAAAAAGAAGGTATCTGAATTTTTTTCGAAATAGAGCTATTTACATATTCAAGAAAACAAAATGCATAAAGTTTGCCTTACCAAATGTTAGAAACCTAGGACCAAACATCGTCTTAGATAAAGAGGTGCTTAAAACTGTAGACTCGGCAGTTTTTCTGGGCATAGCAGTGAATGCCAAACTTCAGTGGGGCCCACAAAATATATTTGTTCTTCAAAAACAAGCTGTTCAAGCAGTTTACCAGCTAGGTGCCAGAGTTTCACTGAGAGATTTTATTAAACATATTGGTATTCTCACAGAGGCATCACAGTTCATCTTTGCCAATATCTTATATATTATGCAAAATATACATTTATACACTAAAAATAGTGATATTCCCAATGAACACACCAGAAATAAGGACAAATTACATGCTCAATTTCACCGGCTTCATAAGGTTCATAACTCATTTGTTGGATTTGCCCTACAATGCGTTTAAAGCTAAAGTAAAATCTAACCTTTGTTCAAAGGCATACTATTCCATCAACAACTAATTAAACGATAAGAATAGTTGGTTGCTGTGATTAACTCAAGACAATGTTTATGTTCTTTCTCCAGAATTAGCTTACTTTCTGACAGGTTGTATGACTTCATACCGAGGGTTCACAGGCTATTTGTATTAAGCGACATCCTGGCCGATATTGAGTTATTATCATATCTACTTGCATTAAAAAGTGAAAAACGCAAATATACACTATTGATTATTAACCGTCGATTGGCCACATTTTCATAAAAAATATTGATACTTTTTTACAATGTTCTTTTTCCGAATAATGAAACTTTGAAATGCTCTCCTGTAAAGTTCCAAACATGTCGCTTAATACAAATAGCCCGTGAACCCTCGATATAATTATTTATTTGCATGTACCTAAGTCAATTTATTTTATTTTTATTTATCATTGACATAATCACACGCCTCACTAATTTTTTTTTTTTTTAATTTAGAGTTTAGTCTAGTTAAACCCAAACTATGTATTTTTTTCTGACATATTTTTGTAATAAACTTAACAGGCGAAGACAATAGTCTCTATGGTACAGTTAACACTAGTTTAGGGGCCAGGGGATTCATAATCAATTGTAATATTTGTGTCAATAAATATTTATTATTATTATTATTTATTTATTTAATCTACTCATTACAATGTCTTATGAGTGGTATTGCAATATGTGGTTAGCTTGCGACCTAAACAATTGCTCATATTATTCTTGCACGAACAACCGGCAGCAAGTTCGTCATGCGGGAGCATGACGACCTTGCTGCCGGTTGTAGGGCCGAGTCTAAGGGATTACATGTCACTGATTGCGGTAGCGTCGGGGGTCGGGTTGCCTCCTTCCCTCAAATATGGCGAAGGGGGCTGATCTTTGCGTTATGCTCGTGAACGGGTGCTGCTTGTGGTAACTGGTTGTCTTGCTGACCTTGGTTTTGTTATTGTTAGTAGTAATTAACTCTTATTTTATTTATTTTACTTCAATGGTCCTAGTTTATCATTTGTGACTTCGAGTTACTGCTACATATATGGCTATATGTAAGTGGGCACGCTTTTTATGCCTGGAGGCTTTTATTTAGTTTTATTTAGTTATAACGTTAGGATTTTAGTTTTTTTATTTTTATTTCTGCTTGAGTATAGTTTTCGATTTTTACACAGTGCTGTATAAAATCATTTTTTTTAACTGAATAGACAGCTGTGCTGCTGGGGAGTTTGTTGCGCCACTTCTTCTCCCCAGCTAAAGCACTAGGAAGTGGTGAAGGGTGGGCGTTTTGGGGGACTGTCTTATGTAATTTTGACATTCAAAAAGTGCTGATTCTCAGCCTAGTTTGAATAAATGACTTTTGATTTTGATTCGGAATCAGCAAAAAAAGACGTATCTACCAGTATTTTTAAATTTGACTAAACTTAACGAAAACCTTATAATTCTTGTTATTAAAAACGCATCTGCCTTTGTATCTTGTAAAACATTTTTTTCTCCATTTCAATATTTCTGTACCTATTTCTATCCTTGTTCCTTAAGGCGGCAGTATACCTCTTACTCATGTACTAATGTTATCTTCTTTATTAAATTACAGAGTAATTCAAGCAACAACAGCTATAGTCAAGAAAGGCACAACATTGATGCTTACTTACACCCCTCAATGCTGCAAGACCCGTGGGCTAGTTTACGGCAATACAATGCGAGCAGACACAGTAGTAGCACATCATAATTTTATCATGTTACTTATAAGTTTTATGTAAAATAGACCCAGACAACTATGCAATTGATGTGCAATGGTAGCCCATGAAACTTCTAAAAAAATTTCTTACATTTTTGCAATTTGCATGTTAGTGTCAGGTTAATATTGATAAAAATATGATTTGCGACTAAGTATATCAAATATGTATTTACATAATTATAACCATAAGAAACTCTCAAGTTAGATTTGTTCTAAAATGTCATAATTTCCGGAATTATGAGACATTAGAGAGATGTATTGATGATATGGTTTTGATTATGTACATGTTTTGCACCTTCTTTTCGAAACCGTTATTAAACAAAAAACTTAATTTTACAGAAGAATTAATTTACGATTTTTGCATTATTATTTAAGTACCTCTTAATAAAAAAAGTGATGAACTCATAACAGATATTTCTGATATTATTTGTTTCTTTTTAAGATGTTAGTCATATAATTTAATACACATAATATTTTCTGTAATTACTTTTTAAAATAAATAATTTCGTTTAGTAACGGTTTCGAAATAAAGGTGCGATTTGTTAAAAGTCTCGAATCATATTTTCATCAACATACAACTGGACACTGCAATTGCGAAAAAAAAGTCTGCTGTCCCACAAACAACATGTATGTATATTCAATTCGCATAGCTCGTCAAAATATAGGCAGCAGCTGATTTTTTTTTCGCAATTTCAGGTTTGGTCCCATAGTAAAAGTTGTTTGTTATCATGAGTTCTATCATGTGTTTAAGTATCGGTCAGTAATTACACCAGTCACCCTATATATATATATGTATACAGTGTTTACAAAAATATACAGGGTAAGTTTGCGCAAATTGTCACATGCCTGAACATGTCTGTTTGTTCCGAGTCTGGGTGTAATTATCTATATAAATATGTATTTACAAAAAAAAAAAAGTAGTATATGTAGTATATCAGTTATCTGGTTTCCATAGTACAAGCTCTGCTTAGTTTGGGATCAGATGACCGTGTGTGAATAATGTCCCAGGTTATTATTATTATTAACTCTGAAATCACGAAAACAAAAATCAGCTGTTTCATATAAAAGTTCAATACCTACGTTATCGTTCAAAATGTATGAAACAGCTGATTTTTTTTTCGTGATTTCAGGGTTGGTCCCATAGTGAAAGTTGTTCATATTCATGGGTAGAACACCGTGTCAAAATTTGCGCACTGCTTAATAACTTGTCCCGTATAGTTACGTGTTTTTTTTTTATATACCATAACTCTAGGGTATTAATGAGACTATCATTTTGAACAACTTTTACTATGGGACCAAACCTGAAATCGCGAAAAAAATCAGCAGTTCCCTACATTCTGACGAGTTTAGGAAACAAATGTCTGGGACAGCTGATTTTTTCGCGATTTCAGGTTTGGTCCCATAGTTAAAGTTATTCAAAATAATGGTCTCATTAATTCCCTAGAGTTATGGAAAAAAAAACACACCTATAACCATTACAATCAGTAATACAACACCCAACACCTTAATATAATGCTAAATGTCAAGATTTCATGAAATAGTCATTCATTAGGATTATATGAACTTATACTCCATTTGAAATAAGATTAGACATTTAATTAAGTCTTTTTACAGTCCGTTCAATCGATTTTAACTTCTATTCCGTAGGCATGAGGATGGCATTAAAAGCAAAAACGTGGTTACAATACCAACTGTTTACTGCAGCTGCCATTTGTCATGCTACCAACGCAATAGAAGTGAAAATCGGTTGAACGGACTGTAAATAAGGTTTATTTAAATGACTAATCTTAGTATTGATGATTTTAACTCGTATCATCCCAACCATAATAAAACCAGTCCATTTTTTATAAAAATCGGATCAGAGTATGTTTATAGATATATAATGGTACCTATATATCTAAAAAAAAAATACGAAATTTGGATTTTGAGTTTTGTAACCGTTCCAATAATGGAACACTATGTTATGATTATGCATACATGTAAGATACCGTTAGTGGCTATGGGTTTCGTTATGAAATAAAGCTATTCTATAGACCTTTTTATTTATTATACTGAAAACTTAGATGGGTAATACATATGTATGTTTTAAATGTTATAATTATTACGAACCAATATTTTAATAATAGGTATGTTGCTTAGTCCCATGTTTCCCATGATAGGGAATGATAGGTTCGTCAATGCTCAAATTATTATCTCCAGGAAAATACTTTACCCATCTCGTATTGAGCAGTTTTCATAGAAAGCGAACTTATCAGGTTCCAGATTATTATTGTCCGCAACATGGAAATAACGCAACAAATCTTCGAAACTATTTCTTGACATTAAAGCTGCTACTGTTGGAAGTGCTACTGCAGTGGACTTTTTGTTCCCAGTGCATTCGATATCTCGATACACTGTCGTACCCTGATAGTAACAAGATTGCAAATGAAATGTTTGATATCTGTCATAGTAACCCGGAATACATGTTTACCGTTTTGGATTGCATTTTTTTGAGTTTCTGAGCGCAGTAATTCGAACACCTCTTCATCAACAAATAATTCTAAAAATTGAACAGAGCTTTCAAAGTTTTCCAGGAAATCTGATTCACAGTATTCTTTCTCAGCCTTTTCTGGAATATCTACAAACTTCCATTTTCTTGTGACTTCAACACGTCTTCCTTTTGGCGGTGGCTGTGTCACTGACGATGAGGAGTTAGACTGTGGACGCTGCGTCACTGACGATTTGCTAGGTATTGGGTGCTCTCCTGGTTCGTCTCCAACGAGTTCATTCACTATCCTTGAATCAGCTTGAGGCGCCCTGGTGACTCGGAATTCAGCTTCTGCAAGTAACTGATGTTTTGACACATTATTTATACTTACGAACTCTTTATCACCGCTGTCTTCGTAGCTATTTTGCCAATTATCAGGAGTTGTGATGAAAATATCAGCCGCAAACACGTCGTCATCTTCTCCAACAATTACTCGTAAATTATAAAATCTAATATATAAAATTTACATGGGTGTATGTTCCTACTGTTCAAATAATGGAACGGTACACAAAATTCACACTTACCCGCATACTACCATTTTTTTTAGAAATATATTATGACATGATATAACAAAAACGTAACGAGTATATAAGCACTAAATTGTCAAAAGTATAATTATAAAATATCATAATTACCGTGAAATCCACCAACTTTGGCCACATTTTGTAGAAAGATTATTGCTACACCAAAAAAAATTAGGAAAAAGTGTTGATTTTATGATGTGAACGCGAAGAATACACGACTTACTATTAGTCAAGCATATAAAATCTGTTCAAAATAACTGGCTATGTATCTTAAAAGTAACTTGATAGACTGGCCAAAGTTAGCTCCAGTTTCTGTCAACATTATCCACAGCTTATATTGTCTGAACTACCAGCCCTATTTGCATATTGTTAAGAGGATTGTGAAGTGCCGATACGCGGCGCGATTTTTGGAGGCAATTACCTACATTTCATACAATTCTTTACATAAATATTGTTTCGGGCGATAACGTTTTTACTCCCCTAAACCTTTACGAATTGAGACAATTTTGGTCTCATTACATTCAATACACTTTAATCTAGGTCTGTACGGTTTTCGTTTTTAGTAATTCAATTTAATTTAATTTAAAAAAATAAAAATGCTCGTGGATGTTTTTATGTCAAAAATATAGATATTTAGATGCTAATAACTTATATTGTATGCAATATTTCTTTATAATAAAAACGTACGGACCTAGTTTTTCATTATACCTACAACATTTCCAAAAAATATGAAAATTAGACTATGTTTACGGGGAGAAAAACGTTAT
This sequence comes from Dicycla oo, assembly GCA_948252095.1. NCBI lineage: Eukaryota > Metazoa > Arthropoda > Insecta > Lepidoptera > Noctuidae > Dicycla > Dicycla oo. Next base: position 24,694,583 of record OX411714.1, read on the forward strand.
CTCTTTTTGTATGAAAATTTACAGCTTGACAATCCTCTTAAGAGCTATGGTAAAAATCTGGGCAAAGAAGGCAACGAAATAAATTAAATGATCAAAAGTGGCCACTTTCGCTGTTTATCACAATTCACAGTGGCCAATGTTACCGGGTAATTTTTGCTAATTTGCATACAACTGGTTTTAGGTACTAGGGTTGACACAGAGAAAGATAAAGAAATGAAAAAAAAATGTTTACACTAAATTGTTTTATTTAAAAATCAGGAACCAAGTAAATGCGCGCTCGTAGCGACTAGAGAAAACGTATGTTACTTAAATAAAATAAAAATAAGAATTATACTTAGTGAGTTTATGAAAAACTAACTTTTAACTTTATACCTACAATCTTAACTACCTAATTCTACATTTTGGCATCAAGACTCAGGGTCAGCACAGATCTGATGGCGCGCTGCGAAAAATACTGAAAAAACAACAATTCTACACAAGTACACACACTCAAGCACATACCGTACACTAAGTAGAGTAGTTTCGGGTATTATGGCACACCATAAGCCTTTTTGGAAATAAAACTCGGAAGTATATGAGATCAATCAGTCTTTATTGGTTAATTAAGTCGTTAAACTAATCAGTAATCAATAACTAGAAGCTTATGGCAATATAATTTCACAGAATGACTAAAAATATAATTTTTCGTAAATGATAAATGATTTTTATTTCTGTAAGTAGGTTTGTACAAACACTTTTACAAGTCAATATTTTTTTTTTAAACTAGATGAGGTCGGCGTTTCCTATCTGACTACTCTGAGAAGAAAGGCCGAAACAAACTCAGAGGTCACAGTCTCTTATAAAGTCCAGACATAATCTTGGTCACTTCATGTGAAGACCATGTAGATTGGTGTCTGAAATGGTCTTTTGAGGAAAGAACCACACAGATTGAGAGGACCTGTCCAGTCAGTGCACGCATTTGTCAGTAATCGCGCAGCTCAACTCAGAACTTAAGGAGCTCAACGATTCGACGAACAATAGCAAAGAAAGGACATTGGGGTAGGCCGCATAAATTACTCAAACATAAATTACTAAATTACGTAAACTTGAACATTCACAAAATCTATTCGTGGTGGGATAATATAGCCTAGGGCCATATTGGCCGTAAAATCCGTGAGCCATATTGCCCACCAGAGCAAACAATACAAACAATTAAGTGCAAGTTATTTTGAGGAACAAAATTCACAGAAAAAAATGTCAGTTTCCACTCCTGAGCATCCTTCATGGGCCCATAGCTTACAACATAGACACTGAATCCATGATTCACCTCTGTTGTCCATAGAATAGAGAGACTCGCAATACAAGCACTTCGCGTCAGAAAAATTGCGTCTATCTGGACTTTCATCAGAGCTGTCCTCGTACAAAGGTTCATTTTCTTCCTCCGAGCTAGATATTTGTACATCCATTGTTTTGGTCTTTTTGCCTTTGCCTTTCTGTTTTTTTGCCTTTATGTATAGTAGCCTTTTCGTTTTTCTTGTTTAACGAGTCTTTCAATTCTTTTTTGTACGGGGATGAAGTCAGCAATGTCGATTTACAAGCCTTTCTGCCTCTGTTACTAGTTTTTCTAGGTGTTATTTCTGGTATCGGGGATAACTGAAATGGTGTTATAAAATTCTGATCTCTAGAAGTCGACGGTTGTGGAGACATCGTGACGGGAACCATAATTTGTTCAGAGTCTACAGGTGGAGTTTTGTTCTGGTCTCTTAACACAGGGATTTCTATATCAGATGCCGCATGAATCATAACGGGTTCATTTTCGGAGGGTATTATATCAGGAGATTCATTTGTTATTGTAAGAGTAGAAGATGTAGTTGTAGGTTCGGGTGCGATGTTTTCTTGATTGTTCATGCAGTTTTCTCGTTCATTGTCCATGTCTATAAAATCGTGGTCTTTAAACACATTTCTGTCAACAGGATATATCCCTGTTCCACGAAAACCATTAACAGCTATCTCTCCACTTTGAGCTCGTAAATACGCATGTCCAAAAACTTCCATCATATCGTAATGCGTCAGTGGCCGTGTATTGTTCCTAATCCAAGATCTTATTTCATATTTTTTTAGCGGTCCCATGAATGATTTATCCAGCGGCTGAATTTTGTGACTGGAGTGTGGAGGAATTGATAACAAATGAACATGATTTTCTCTTGCAAGATCTATCAATTCAAGATTTCTTGTGTGACTGGTATGGCCATCAAGAATCAGCAAAACTGGAGATTCTTCTTCAGGTTTCACATGTTGTATGAAATGTTGAAACCATTTTGTAAACAAGTTAGTTTGAATCCAACCTGAGGAGTGGCATTCATGTATAGCACCTGGAGGTGCACCTTTCATCAAAAGCGGGTGACTTCTTTTTCGTGGAAATATCACCATGGGTGGAACAAATGAACCTCCAGCACTCATACACATCACGCAGGTTATCAAAGAACCCCTTTCAGCTGATGTCAAAGCACCAATTTGCCTCTTCCCCTTTTGGCTTAGAACTTGGGGCATTTGGGATGGTACAACAGTTATGCCTGTCTCGTCAACTTTAAAAATTCTGTTAGGTGGGAACTTGTGGTCATCCATCAATTTTTCATATAGGTTAAAGAAATGGTCCACATTTTCTTTATTAAATCCTTTAGCCCTAGCGAAAGATGTTCCTGTTGGGCGTCGAAAAGAAAGCTCCGGATGCCTTTCTAAAAATGATTTTAGCCAATTTTTACCAGCGGTTTCATTTTTTGCTGAAAATGTATGAGCGATATTGTTTTTCACTGCCAGCTGATAGGCTAAATTCATAACATCTCTTCGTACTAAACCGAACAACTTAGCTTCCATTGTTAACACATACCTGACTAGTTGTTTTTCTAGCTCTTCAGGTAAAGTAGGTCTTCTTCCCAACTTTGCACATGTCGCTATATCGGCTGGCAGTTCTGTTTTAGCTGCTAAACGTCTTAAAGTTGTTCGTGGTACCTTATACAATTTAGAAGCTTTAAGTGAACCCATTTTTTTATTTCGCACATCTTCGATTGCTCTTCTCATTGATATTTTGCACCAAGTTTGGCGTTTTCTTTGGGAAATAGGTTTTCGTGGAGCCATTGCCTAAAAAATAAAAAAAAAACATTAATCATTTAATCATATGGCAGCCAATATGGCCTAGCAGGCCATATTGTAATTGATCGACTTGAGCATGGAGGCATGGAGTTGACATCTGGTCTCAACTTCGGCGCCACCATCGAGTACAAGGCCCAAACTGCGGCCAAGAAACTGGGCATCCTAAATATGGTGAAGCGATACTTTACGCCTGGACAGCTTTTAACCCTTTACAAAGCGCAAGTCCGATCCAGCATGGAGTATTGCAGTCACCTTTGGGATGGATCAGCTAAGTACCAACTAGCCGCGCTTGACTCGGTGGAACGCAGAGCTAAGAGGCTCATTGGCGACGTAAAACTGGTGGATGCCAAGCGTCATAGCTTGGCTCATCGCCGCAAGGTTGCCTGCTTGTCGGTCTTCTACAGATTGTACTTCGGAGAGTGTGCCCGAGAACTCCACGACCTCATTCCACCGGCCCCCTTCTACCATCGGACATCTAGACGCACTGCCAGTTACCATCCCTACCTAGTTGCTATTCCACCAATTCGCACTAAGCGCTTCCAAATGTCTTTTATAATGCGCACAGCAAAAGAGTGGAACTCTCCCCAAGCCCGGTAAGCCCAAGGCTGAGCCCTCTAGTTACCGCCCCATCAGTCTGCTCAATGTGCTCGGCAAAATCTATGAGAGGCTTATTTATAAGCGACTCAGAGACTATGCCGAGACAAAGGGTCTCATCCCTAACGAGCAGTTTGGGTTCCGAACGCAGCATTCCTGCGTTCATCAGGTCCACCGCATCATCGAACACATAAGCGTTGGCTTCCAACGTGGTTTGATGACGGGTGCTGTCTTCTTTGATATAGCGAAAGCGTTCGACAAAGTCTGGCACAACGGCTTATTACGAGTATATAAGCTCTACCAACTTGGCGTGCCGGATCGTCTCGTACTCATCTTACGAGACTTTTTGTCGAATCGCACCTTTCGCTATCGCATAGAAGGAGCGCTATCCTCCCCCCATCCCATCCGTGCAGGAGTCCCACAGGGCTCTGTGCTCGCTCCCCTCATCTTCAAGCTGTTCACCAGCGATATCCCGAAAAGTAAAAAGGCGCAGTTAGTTCTGTTCGCAGACGACACGGCCATTTACTACTCGGGCAGGGACCAACACCCGATATCTCGCACTCTCCAAACCGCAGTTGATAACCTCGGCGCCTGGTTTAGGAAGTGGAGAATCGAGGTCAACCCCGACAAGAGTCAAGCGGTCCTCTTTCTGAGACCGCGTCGCACTCGACTCCCCCCCCGACCGATCACCATGTTCGGCAAGCCGATCCCTTGGGAGACGCGAGCCAAATACCTCGGTGTGACCCTCGACCACCACCTCTCCTTCGCTGAGCACATAAAGCAGGTGCGTTCGCGCGCCGCTTTCGCTCTCGGTAGACTCCACTTCGTTCTGAATGCACGTAGCAAATTGTCACTTAGGTGCAAATTGCGCATTTATACAGCGTGCATTCGCCCCATCATGACCTATGCGGGTTCAGTGTTTGCGCACGCAAAACCTCACCTCATTCATAGGATGCAGGCCCTCCAAAACCGTTTCCTCCGAAAGGCAACGGGAGCCCCCTTGGTTCGTTCGGAACGAAATCCTCCACGTAGATCTCGACATTCCCACCATCTCCCAGTTCTTGAAACGCAATTCCAAGCGTTTCTTCGACTCAGCCACCAACCATCGCAACCCTCTGGTTGTCGAGGCGGCTAGCTATGTCCCCTCTCGTATTAGTAAGGTCCGCCGCCCTAGGCTTGTCCTCTCAGATCCTGACGACCCCATAACTCTTCTCCAGGAGAGCAGTAGGGACCGTAGGAACAAAAACAAATCGACATTCCGACCTCGCCGCCGAGGTCCCTCGCGACGACCCCGTAATAATCGTCCTCCCCCCCGCGTCCCTTGCTCGGGTATGATGTGCCAGCTGGTGGCGTAGCTGAGCTTAGCTTAAAACCCCCCTGTAGCTTTAAACTCCCCTGACAATAATAATTCTAATCTGATCCAGCCTGTCCCATCTTGCTGTCCTCCCCCAGCGACGCCCTAAGCCGAGGCCCGTTCCCCACAGGGGGAGCCCTTAGCGTGTAGTCGCTTAGTCTGTAAGTTTTATGCCCCTGGCTGGAGGCTTTGAGTCATCTTAAGGCAGCCACAGGATAGTCCGGTTAAGTAGTCACGACCTCTCTAGGTCAACTACGAGATGCCATACATAAAAAAAAAGAGTGGAACTCACTACCTGCGTCTGTGTTTCCGAACGTATACAACCCTAATCTCTTCAAAGTGAGAGTGAACAGGCTTTTTCTGGGTAAGCTCACTCCATCGTCGACTTTGTCTCTGTCACCTCTGACCTAGACTAGAGTCAAGAGCAAACCCATCACAAATTAAAAAAAAAAAAAATTCGTTCATCTAAAATCATGTCCATCTCATAGCTGTCATTTGCACCATTGTCGACCAGTTTGTGACTATTGCAAAATTTTCGATAATTTTTCTTATTGGTTCGGTTATTCTTGGAAGTCTTTCGTACACCAGGTACTGATGATTTTGGCGCATTTGTTTCCTGTCGTAGAAAGTCATTGACTGTCACAGATTTTCCTGGTTCCGTTACAACTTTTTTATTTCGTCTAACAGTGATGGGATTTGGTTGTCTAATTTGTTTTAAATAATCGAGTAAGGCCTCGTCGATTTCATACGACCCCAAGTCTTCGTGATATTCAGGTATCCGTTTCAACACTTCACGAGGGTTGAGAGGGCTGATTCCAGTAGCTTTAAACCCGCTTTTGATATTCTTCGATCCTGTTAACTGGATCTGTTCAGTCAAAGGCTTTAATAATTTTGGAAAGTGGTTTTTATTTAGTGTCGTTTGTTTTGGATTCTCGATTTTATATTGAAGTAAAATTTTTCGCCACAGTTTTTTAAGTGGTCCAAAAAAAGCCACGTCGAGCGGCTGTGTCAGATGTGTTGAGTTTGCGGAGAGGAAAACAAAGTGTATATCATGACTTTCGCAGAGCTCAATAACATCCACACTTAAATGGCTCGATAAATTGGCGCAAATAACGACTTTTTTCCCAGGTAAACTACTCGCCCAATCCAAGACGATTCGTCTGAAGTAGTCCTCAAAAGTTTGAGAATCAAACCAGCCTGACTTGGTGTGATTATATCTAGCATCACGAGGCCCTCCCTGAATCCACTCCGAGTAGTCCGAGTATACATTGTCAGCTTTATAAACAACATAAACCGGTAAAACTTTACCAGCCGCTGTAGCAGAGAACATAATTGAAATGGCCCCCTTTGTGGAGTTTAAGACTCTTTCGGGATATTTCACCCCTCTCCTGAAAATGCATTTGGAATATCCGGGGTTGTCACTTAAGTTGGTTTCGTCAAAATTCACTATGTTCGTTGCAGGAATATCTTTGATAGTCTCCTGTAAATTTTGAAAATATGTCATAAAGTCATCGACACTTTTTTCAGCTCTGGACGTTTTGATATTTTGTGTATTGCGTACGGTCAAATCACAAGCATTTCGCAACAGAAAATTGTCCACCCAAGCTTTTCCAGGAAGTTAACCTTCAAACAAGTCCAGCCGATAATTTTTTTTTAAGAATTCAAAAACCACGAGACGTAGGTATAATGTAGTAAGCGGACAACCAAAATTTGCGGCGGCAATCAGGACTTTAAATATTTTGGCTTCTTCTTTCGCTGATAGACGCGGTGGACATCCAACAGACTTGTTATGTTTATTGTGGACTTTGTTCAATATGGTCTGTTTAGGTATGGAAAACTGTCGTCCAGCTGCTCGTGCCGATAATTTATCATTTTGCACTAACTCAACTGCTAGTTCCAGGATTTCTTGGCTATAGTTTTTATACTCACGAGCCCCAAGACGCCGACGACTTTTTCTTTCTTTCTGTCTGGATTTCGCTTTAACTTTTTTCCTGAAATAAATAAAATATCTTATTGCTACATGTAGCTAGGTATATGATTTTGAATTGAAGTAAGTATATTACAAAATGATTTGCGCAAATACAAGTTTCACGTTGACAAAATGTAGTGGAAAGGTGAAACCAACAAAAAACTTCCGAACCATCATAATGTACTTTTAAATTACAATTTAAATTAATTTTACTTATTTAATTTAAGTACTTAGCTATATTTTACTTCACTATTTTGTAATATAAAGTTAAAACAAATTTTTAGAAGCAAAAATCTCACTAGTATCTTACTAGCAGGTGGCAGTCCTAATGCATAGTTGACAGCGGCCAATGTTTACATCCCAAGTACGGAGACCTTGTTTGTAACATTGGTCGCTCACATTTCGTACACACAAACACTAATCTTGAGATAAAATGCATATCAAAACGTTCTTCTGACATCATTCTATAACATATTCAGAAAGTAGGTACTTATCCAGGGTTCATTTTAACAGGCACTCGATCAAAAATTCAAAAGTGAAAATTGGTCCACACTTCAATAGTGTCACTTTGACCACGGCTGATAGACAACTGAATGACGTAAGCAAACAAACTGTCGATTAGTGTTGCCAGAAATATAATTTATTTCCTACCACTGTTTTAAAACTGTGCCTATCTTACATCATTTCTGTGGTACGACCTAATTTAGTAATTTTTTTTACCCCTGGAGGCCAAAGTTGGAGGATTTCACGGTACTTACATTTTTCTATTCGCCATAATTTTCACCAAAATTTTCCAAATAAAATCTGTTTTATTGGTTAAAACAACCACTCGAAGTAAAATAATATTTATTCAACTGACAGCTAGGAATGTCAGTAATACCAACATAAAATATTAATTAATGGATGCGTTCAAAAACTAAAAAAAAAATATTTAAAAATAACCGTTCCAAAATTGGAACACTGGGATGATACGAGATAATGATTATAAATCTATAAATACAGATTTGTTACGGTCGCGAATCATATTCAGATCATCATACAACTTGATACTGAACTGCAAATTGCAAAAAACGTAAGAAAATTTGAATTTCACGGGTTCTCGGAGCTTTCACCATAAGTACCTTGGTTCTCCTCACTCGCTGATGTAATGCTCGAATTTAAACTGTTACATTACAAGCAAAGCTTCCGGTGAGGGAGCGCCTTTAGATACTTAGCGTTGGCTTCTGTGAACCTATTGCATTTAATTTTAATCTGTTGTGTTAATATCAAGTTATAACTATTTAATTCTTATGTGAATGATTCATTACAACTTTTTTATGTTATTAACTTTAATAATTAAGATTTTTAACTATTGCGTTTGTTATAAGGCTATCCATTATCATTAGGTACATGCAATTTATAACTCTGTTCAAATAAAGCAATGTGAAATTAAATTGAGTACTTTATGCGGCCTACCCACATGTCCTTTCTTTGATATTGCTCCTCGAGTCGTTAAGCTCCTTAGGTACTGAGTTGAGCTATAGAAATGATTATTGACAAATTCTTGCATTGACTGGACAGGTCCATTAAAATCTGTGTGATTATTTTCTCAAAAGATCATTTCAGACGCTAATCTGCATGGTCTTCACATGATTTGACGAAGATTATGTTTGTACTTTAAAAGAGACTACCCCTGAGTTTGTTTCGTCATTTCTTCTCAGGAAGTAGTCAGATAAGAAATGTTATGACGTTCAAGAGTGATATCGACTTCATTATAAATATATTATATAATAATATTAATAAATTTCATTTTTAATTGCATTAAATACTTAAAACCTTACGGGTAGTCAGATGCTCGAAAGTCTGCATCCGGTTAGACTGCCGACCCCAACAGAGTTGGGAAAAGGCTAGGAAGATTTATTTTTTATTATTATTATTGATTGTTAATTTGTGTCCAGGAGTATGGTCTTAAGCACTAGCTCAGGTACCTACTGACCATCCTCTGTGCGCTATTGCGTGCAATAACTTCCAACTTAACACACACTTATAATTCCTTCTATAGCGGTGGCCGCCACATAACGGCCGCAGTGACGGCTGTCATGAAAAATGATGGCACCGGGATTTGACATTACGGTGTCAACGTTTCAGTGACCTCATTCGACGTGACGGGTCGGAGGTCTGTATGAAAACACCGACTCGTTCTTCATAAAGTTTATTGCCTTATATTATAATTATAACACACTACTCACAACACGGGAGAACATTTATTTATAGTAAATTAGTAAGTAAGAGAAAATGTGTAACTCAAATTCAGGGATGACATAGCCTACTGGCGGGAAAAATCTAAGTCTTCTTGTCAGTGACCATTCTGTTGGTGTTGTCAACAGAAACCAAATGTGGAGCGTTGCGCTCGCCACAGACGGTAGGTAAATTGCGGACAATAAGTGGCCACCGCAGTCTTAGGAAACCTTAGCTTTATTAGAAGGTTCGTTCGATCGACACAACGCATAGTTATATAGCTTGGACTTTTTCGTCTCAAAAAATTGTGTAGAACACAGCAAGCTAATACAACTGAATCAATGTTGTTCAAGTCTGCAAGAGTAATTGTAGACAATAATACTCTAAAACGACAAGAGATTATTCCGAATGCGTTCTCAACGACTCTTCTTGCCCTACTTAACCGATAGTTAAATATTTTTTCTGCCCTAGGACTATTGATATTCCTGCGGTATGGTTTCATAACATGTTCAGTCAGTTGAAATGCCTCATCTCCTATAAAAACATATGGAGCACAGATTTGTGAGTTTATAAGGTTTGCAGGGAGAGGAATATTTAGCTGTTCGTTATCAAGTTTATCATAAAAGTCTGTCTCCTGAATAACGCCTCCGTCAGATAATCTACCGTTAGTTCCGACATGAACATACAAGAATTCGTAGTTTGCGTTAACAATAGCAAACAATACAATACTAAAGTACGATTTGTAGTTAAAATAGTAGGAACCGCTGTGACCAGGTTGTTTTATTGCGACGTGTTTGCCATCCATTGCTCCCAAGCAATGTTCGAAATTCCAATTATCTGCAAAACCTCGAGCCACTTTCAACCATTCTTCAACAGATGTCGGAAACTGAAATTAATAGAAAAACATATTTATTAGTTTTATTACCTATATTACAGATGCACCAAACGCATAGCCCAAGCACTTCTTCAGAAGTTTCAACACCTTCAAACCAACATAAACCAGAAAAAAATAAATCTTCTAAAAATTCTCTCACTTTAGCTCCAAAAAAAGCTAAATTTTTGGATATTGCAAGCAGTGAACTACAACGCCCGAAATACAAAGAACAAGCATTTGGTGATAGCGTTTGTAATGATTGGAAGAATGAATGAATGGAAGAAAAGCAGTGTATAATTGCAAAAAAACTAATTGCAGACATTCTATACCACGGTAGACTGGGAAACTTGAACGAGCAATGTAATTTTACAGTGGAAAGGGTACCTGAAAACATAACATTAAATACCCACCCATCACATGCCTGCAATACATATTATACATTACCACCAGTACAGGATCCAAATACAATACAACAAGAATACAACTACTTAAACATTGATAATTTCCAGCCATTAGCTAAGCAGACATCATCAACAGGACAACGTTCTTTGCGTCCTGACATCCGCATTGTACAAGACGTCGCAATAGATGAGACGGAACTGCAAGAGTATCTAAGATTCAAAAAACAATAAATAATTCTTACCTTAAGAAATTCGTTCTTTAATGCCCTAAATAATTGCCTACAGGTTTCAGGTATTATTTTTCCCAATAGTTGAGGTGATATCGCACAACTGAATTTCATATCTGCATACGTTCTTCCAGTAGCTAAATATCTTAGTGTAGCAGTTAATCTATCTCTGGCACTGACACTTTGCCTCATCTGAGTGTTTTTTCTTTCAATCGAAGGTGCTATTAATTGAAGTAAAGTCTCAAATGCATCCTTATCCATGCGTAAGTAATTGTATAACACCCCTGGTTCTCGAACCTCCAATTCTTTCAATAAGGACATATGGCTGTATTTGTTCCTCTCTAGGTACCAGTTCTTGCACCATACTCTTTTCCTTTTTCTTTCTTCCATTGCAATTACACCTCCAATTAAAGCAAGTCTCCGTCTTCTTTCTGCCATCGTGTTGTACAATTGACCGACCTGTACAGCTCTCCGAAAGACAATGATGGCCCGCTATGTGTGTTCTCAATACGGGCAAGCGACAGACTTGGGCCGGGCCGGGCGGCCCACGGGCAGTCTGATAGTGAATTCCCCGCTTTAGACTGGGCACTTGCAGCTATGAATACCAGTCTGCAGGCGAGTCGAACTTCTTGCAGTGTAACAGGTTGCATCAACTATGATAGGTAGGTACACCCCGGTGTGTCGGCTCCAGGCGTCGCAGGCAGTATGCGAGTACGACACAGAGTACTATAATATAACAGAGTACGACCACTAGAAAATACTCGTTGTACAGACGCCAGCACATCAAGCTACTACAATCTGTCAAATTTCTTTAATAGATTTTCAAACTTTATCGCTAACGCATTAGGTTCAAGGTTGATTGGGAAAATTTGACAGTTTCGGATACTTGACCTGCTGGCGTCTGTACTTAGGCAGGGGTCTGCGCATCTGGCACCTCCAGGGCCAGCAGGGTGTTGATGAATATAGTAGTTTGATACAGGGTACCGGTACTCAGCAACCAGTTTTCACAGTTTTAGTGTGTGTAGTCGGAGTCACCATTGACGGGTCGGAAGTTCTGTATGAAAACACCGACTCGTTCTTCATAAAGTTTATTGCCTTATGTTATAATTATTACACACACTACTCACAACATGGGAGAACATTTATATTACAGTAAGTAAAAGAAAATGTGTAACTCAAATTCAGGGATGACATAGCCTACTGGCGGGAAAAATCTAAGTCTTCTTGTCAGTGACCATTCTGTTGGTGTTGCCAACAGAAACCAAATGTGGAGCGTTGCGCTCGCCACAGACGGTAGGTAAATTGCGGACAATAAGTGGCCACCGCAGTCTTAGGAAACCTTAGCTTTATTAGAAGGTTCTACGTTATCATGACAGAAACACCTCAGTTATTTGTCTGCTACCTACTTCACAGGGTACAAAGCTTGGGCCACTAATTTGGCGGGAATCTATTTATCTTTTCTGGAAGCTAGAGAAATTAGAGAATATGTGGAATGCACCTTTCAATCACAAGAACCTACCCATCTATCTACTTGTGTGACCTTGCAAAATTGTATGGTTACCAGCGACATCTGTTGTCGGTATTAAAACGAAGCAAATGACATCGATCTGTCCGTAGTTCCATTACGGCAGTAGAGATGGCGTTAGGTTCAATCTTTAAAATTCAATGGTAGTTTTTACATTTATTATTCTGCTATTAATTGTTTGATAATTAATTAATAATTATCCCAAAGTTATTACCTACATCTAATTGTAAAGCTGGTTAGGGTGCTCGAATCGCACATCGATTGGACTCTGCTTATGTGTCTTGATTAGCTGTGGTCGAAGTTTCGAGAAGCCAGTAGAAACTTGGAAGTCTCACAGAGGGACACGTTTTTTCCATTCCCGGCGGGGCCGGTGGAATTGATCTTTTTACTTGCACTCTTTACTGGTTCTGTTATACCCCAGACTCATGTTTGTTATGGCGTAATAGCTGTGGCTGATTTTATCTAGCATGAACCTTGGAGCTACGGGGACAGACGTAAATCCCCTGATGTCGGACCGAGATTGAGCAGAATACATTTTGTATCTGACACATGGCCTTAGTGAGCCGTTTCCGCATAAGAGGAAGGCTATACCTACCTGTTGATCCTCATGTCAGAAAGCCGTTTGAGCTCCAGGTATGACCCACGATCTTGTCTCGCCTTCTCCCGCCCGCAGGCCGCCCTAGCAAAGTGGGAATTCCAGGTTTAGTTTGGATTCCATGCCAAGGGCTTTTGTTCTGCTAATTGATTGAGTAATTGGGAGTTTATAGTAACTCTGTTAGTTGAGTTTCAATGAGAGTATATTCTATCTGAGTGTTGCCTATTTACGAGCCCTTAGAGGCGCTTCATAATTAGTGTTTTGGATTCATCTCGGGTGAGAGAGAGATTGTGTTAATATAACTTTTTATACTGAATATATTTTGATAAGGTCACGTTAGGGAATTAGGCCTTACAAAAAGAACTAGGTGATCGACCCAGTTAATATAATATTCATGTGAATGGTAGCGTCTCGAGTTAACTTTCTTAAAATTTAAATTCCTTTTATGAGCGCAACTAATATGTTTTGAGAATTTTTCTGATCTGAGCTAGAAGTTATTCAATTTACACCTCTCGGACCCTCAAAACCGATCTTGAGTATCCTTTGTTATAGTCTCAAGCTTGTATTGCCCTAACATACTCTGTGACGGAGACGGGGTGTGTTAGAGCCAATACCTATCTTCAAATAAGGGAAGAGTTTGTGTAATAAACTGATATCCCCCATTAAGGTGGTTGTGTACCTCTAGTTTAGTATTTCTAGAATAAACTTTGTTTTGTATCAGGAGGTATTTGTTTAATTAATTTCTTCCTTACAGTTTATGCCTAATAAATTTTACTTAGGCACGGTTAAGTGTAGTCACTAAATAAACCATCTTAGGTTTACCTACAGACATCTGTAACTACTAACTCCGGGCTTACACTTGTTATTATATAGGGTGACTGGTAATTAGTGACCGATACTTAAACACTCTACTTATGATAACAAACAACTTTTACCTGAAATCGCGAAAAAAAAATATCAGCTGCTCCCTACATTTTGACGAGTTATCCGAATATGAATGTATGGGACAGCTGATTTCTTTTGTTGTTATTAGTGTTGAAAAGTTGTTTGTTATCATGAGTACAATCATGTGTTTAAAGTATCGGTCACTAATTACCAGTCACCCTACATACTGAATAATACATGAATTTGATAAGCACATAATATAATGTTACTATTTACCCACTTACCAATGTAACCTACTAATCAAAGAGTAAATATGTGGTAAAGATATTATAATATTAAATGGGTGCATAATAATATCACAAGTAGGTACAGTGAGCATTATAAGTGTTCTGAACCTATAAGCTTTTGCCCGCAGCTTTGTCGGAAATTATCCCACAGGAACGTAGGTATACTACGTGGATTAAAAGTATCCTATGTCCTAACCCAGGTCGTGGTAAATCTGTGTGCCTCATCGAAATCCGTTCAGCCATTTTTGCGTGATTGAGTAACAAACATCCAAACATACATGATTTTAGGATTGTAATTTTTTTTAGGAAGAACTGTAATATCGACTTTTTTCTATTACGTATGAGTTTTTTGTCACCAAAGCTGTAAAAGTAGATACAGTTAGCAAAAAAAGTCATTTCACACCTCAGTTTTTAAATCGTAACAATATTAGGTATTGAACAAAATATAAAAATATAGGTAGGTATAAAAAATTGCAACAGGTGTAAAATTAAGATAACACAAACTTATTTAGCTATGTACTTATATAAATTGCTGAAAAACAATGTATCGAATAATTTTCGGTCTGTGTTAAAATAACGACTCGTTGCTGACCGTACCGATTCATGTATTTAGTAGGGTATCAGGATAACTCGACCCCGAGATAAGTCGACCCGTAATACTCGACCCCGTGACTATTCAACCCCAGGACTACTCGACCCGGGCAAAAGGTAGGTATTGCCAAAAATAGTATTTTTCAGGTTTTCTTTCAAAACCGGTTTTGGTTAGATTCCATTCAAATCTCATATTTTCAATTCTGGTAGAACCAGTATGGACCATAGGTAGCCCACTTTTGCTGCTACCAGTACAAACAATAAACACAAATGTCCTTTACCCTTTTATCTGCTACGCATTAAAATAAAACAATCCAGAGTCCCAATGGAGAGTGACCGGACCGGTCGTCGTGGTCTTTTTTCTACAGATAGTGAAGTACAAAGGTGCATCGCTCGTTGTATTTGCATACGGCTGTTTGACTCAACGACAAGATGAAGTTCTGGGCGTTAGTGTTGTGTTTTGTGCTCGTCAATCTGGCGTTGACTTTGGGTAAGTAATAAATTACTATTAATTTGCTCGTGGCTAAGTAATAACAGCGGCACGGGTCGATCCATCAGGTTAAGCTACGCTTACCGGGGTTGGTCCGTGGTTGGGTGACTATCTTTACATACCGAGACTCCTCCGTGCCTCGGAAAGCACGTTAAGCCCTTGACCCCGGCTGTCATTCGTGCATCTTTGACAGTCGTTACGGATCGTCAGAAGCCAGAAAGTCTGACAACCAGTCTTACCAAAGGGGTATCGTTTTACCCAGTTACCTACTGGGTTGTGGAGGTCAGATAGGCAGTCGTTCTATGTAAAATAATTATTATAAGGTATAATATTTAGCTGCATCCGGTTAGACTAAGCCGACCCTTGGCATAGTTGGGAAAAGGCTAGGCAGATTGATTTATTTTGCTAGAGAGGTAGGTCTTTCTTTATCTTTAAGAATCTCCCTATCTAAAAACAGTAAGCAAAATATAACGTCCACTAACTCGCATTGAGCCCACTTGGTAAAGTTCGGTCCAATCTGGATTTGTGCTTGGTGGAAGACAATAATCAAAACATAAACAGACAGGCCAGCTGGCGTGGTTGGTTAAGATACCACCTATCATGCCGCTGGTGGTGGGTTCGATTCCCACCCAGGACAAACATTTGTGTGCATGAACATGTCTGTTTGTCCTGAGTCTGGGTGTAATTATCTATATAAGTATGTATTTACAAAAAAAAAAAAGTAGTGTATGTAATATAGTATATCAGTTATCTGGTTTCCATAGTACAAGCTCTGCTTAGTTTGGGATCAGATGACCGTGTGTGAATAATCGTTAGGCAGACGTGTACATACACCCACATTTCGCCAGTTATGTTTAAGTCACTTTTTAGCAAGATGTTCACACGATACATTTCCATTCGTGTAAAATACGTATAGCCGCACTATTAATACAACAGTCCGAAAGAGATCGTGATACTACATGCACTACTGCAAACCGAATAGGTACGTTAAAAGTTCATTCGGTTTGCTTGACAAGCTCATTGAGTATTCGATAAACGTATAAAGCTCTGTACGTTTTTTTGCAACACAAACAACGTATGAACGGGTCTATACTCAATGTATGTGCCATTATGTATTAGGTAAGATTTATCCTTCAAAAAACGTGCGGTGTAAAGAAGAACCTATTGCCATAAACCGGGCATAAATACAGGGCAATTGGACCGTGTTATGCAGAAAGCAGCCATGTCGGGAAAAGTACAAACAGAGTTATAATAATTTTTCTGTCGATAGTTGCATTATGGATGTATGGACAAGGCTGCATTTGACGGCTCATATCTCCGTGATAAATAGAGATATCGACATAGTTGCTTTTGCAAAAAATCTTGTATGTCGAAATTAGTATGACTGTGTTTATAACTCATTTTTGGAAAAAGTGCCATGTGGCTGCTTTCTGCATAACTACGTAGGTCCATTTTTTTTCAGTAGCCATATTTTCAGTGTGTTCTACCTTCTACCCATGATTATGAACAACTTTCACTATGGGACCAACTCTGAAATCACGAAAAAAAAAAACAGCAGTTTCATACAAAAGTTCAATAAAAATAAAACATAAAAATAAATAAAATGTATGAAACAGCTGATATTTTTTCGTGATAACAGAGTTAGTCCCATAGTGAAAGTTGTTCATATTCATGGGTAAAACACCCTGTGAAAATTTGGCTACTGATAAAAAAATTGCCCTGGGGCCGTATTATGAACAATTAATATAATATAATATCCTGGGACATTTTCACACACGGTCATCTGGTCCCAAACTAAGCAGAGCTTGTACTATGGAAACCAGATAACTGATATACTACATATACTACTTTTTTTTTGTAAATACATACTTATATAGATAATTACACCCAGACTCAGGACAAACAGACATGTTCATGCACACAAATGTTTGTCCTGGATGGGAATCGAACCCACGACCAGCGACATGATAGGCGGTATCTTAACCAACCACGCCAACTGGCCTGTATAATTAACGGACAATTAACGGGCCTTCAAGTACAAACCGTCGATCGACGTCGACTGATCTCAATCGATCGATCGATGTCATCGACTAACGTTAGCCGAATGAAACTTTACTTTACATTAGGGCAATCAACTGGTACAGGATGACCTCCATTAAAGACACGCCCATTACGAAGCCAACACGAGCATATTATCATAAACGTCTTCCTCGCGATCTTCTGTAGGTCGTCCACCCACCTGGCCTGGTCTGTCAACGCCTAGGTAGGTGCAAATATTCTCTAATTCATTACGCTTCAGGACGTGCCTACTATCTTTCCAGCCTTTTACTAACTACCTATAGATACAGAACTATTGTTCTTGCGGTGCACCTGCCCGCTTTAACCAAGAACTTGTTCACAAACTTGTTACGTACTTTGTTACTAACTACTGGAAGACACAGAAGTTTCATTTAAACTGCGGTTTGGCTTATTAATTACCCACTGTTCAGCATAGGACTAGGTTCTTACCTGGCTTTAGTTTTCTCGGCAAAACAGATTAAGCTAATTTGTAAAAGACGATGATTACTACTACCTACAGTACCTATATGAATGAATGAATGAATGAAATGCACCGACCCGAGCGTGGTTTGACCTGACTCGATTACTCGAATGAACCCAAAGATTCACACTAGCCCTTCTTGCTTCATGTTATAATAACCGGCACGAGTCCTGAGCACAGATGGGTAGTAGTGGGGGGAAGCTCGCGCATGTACACTTTCGGCCAAATTTATTCAGTGCCGTTTTTACGAAAATTGTTGATAGGTACTAACACAAACTATAATTAAAATATTAGTGGTAAGTACTTGAAATTTTACTTTGATACAATAATGTTGTAGGCCTTCGTGACTAAAATATAATTATCTCAGTAAAACAATATAATTGGATTATAAGTGTTTTTTTCTTTGTTTATTTAGGTTTTTACAACGTTTTGAATAATTTACAATCTTTCTTTTATCGTCTCGATACGGAGGACACTTAACAAATATGAAATAACAAAAATAAACAATTTTAAAATCCAAAATGTAAGTCACTAAAATTGTACGAAAGTGTACAGTAGCCGAATGACACGCGACAGTCCAATAGACGACAAGCATCGATTGACGAACCAATCGCGTGCAGTTCGGCGCCCCCCAGCTTGTTCATTCCGCCAAAGCGACCCGAAAATTAAGAGGATTGTGAAGTGCCGATACGCGGCGCGATTTTTGGAGGCAATTACCTACATTTCATACAATTATTTACATAAATATTGTTTCGGGCGATAACGTTTTTACTCCCCTAAACCTTTACGAACTGAGACAACTTTGATCTCATTACATTCAGTATACTTTAATCTAGGTCTGTATGTTTTTCGTTTTTAGTAATTCAATTTAATTTAATTTAAAAAAATAAAAATGCTCGAGGATGTTTTTATGTCAAATATATAGATATTTAGATGCTAATAACTTATATTGTATGCAATATTTCTTTATAATAAAAACGTGCGGACCTAGTTTTTTATTATACCTACAACATTTCCAAAAATTATGAAAATTAGACTATATTTACGGGGAGAAAAACGTTATCTCTTTTTGTATGAAAATTTACAGCTTCACAATCCTCTTAACTATTGCGCAGGTGTCAGTTTATGCTCACGACTCGTGCCGATTAATACTATGGGACCAAACCCAAAACCGCAAAAAAAAAATCAGCTGTTCAGTACATTTATGTTCGCATAATTCGTCAAAATGTACTGAACAGCCGATTTTTTTTCGCGATCTCAGGTTTGATCCCATAGTAAAAGTTGTTCATAATGATGAGTACAATGACCCCTTAAGTGGTTGTGCGTTATATCAGTTACACCTTGTATACCTGACCTAATTTCAGTAGGTACTAGACTTGCAAAGACCCGGTAAAGCATTTATTAAGCTTCTTGCACCGAACGGTAGACCGTTCGCTTGGCGCAGTGGTTGAGCGAGCTTCTCGGTCGAGAGTTCGATTCCCGCACAAAATAAATATTTTTATGGACTACCATAGTGGTTTTAGGTCTGACTGTTTTGTACATTCGATTCTGCCATAATTGAAATTAATTGACTAATGGCCGGTTGTTTGATCCGTAGTTAACTCGATCAATGGTTAAACATAGTATCTAATGGTTGAATTTTGTGTAAATTTAATCTGAAAGGCTAAACGTGAATGAATTAACATGAATGTATTCATTTAACTTATTCATGCTAAAGAATAGTAACTAATGGCGTTTGGCAAACACATTTAGGTAAAATTCAAGCATTAGTTACTATGTTTAACCATTGGTTGAGTTGACTACGGATTAAAAAACTGACCCTAAGACTGATTCTGCAACCCTAGAACTATTGCTGACTTAGAATGATTGCTCACCAGCCTTAGTGACCTGCTCAAAATGTACTTACTAAAATATGTAAAGTCCATAACATTAGGTACTACCGCGGACATTTGTGGTGAACCATTTTCGATCTTATTAGTATGGTAATAAGGTTCAAAAGTGGTTCACAGCAAATGTCCGCGATGGTACCTACCCATATAAGGGTTGTGATTCCGTAACCAAAAAAATGTCTTCCCAGCGGCCTGCACAGATGATAATAAATATTCATAGCCATCTTTAACCAGAAAAAATCTTATTTCCAGCGGCCTGTCCCGATGGTGAATACAATCCGGGCCCCAACTGCGGTCTAGAGCCGTCCTGTTCAACAAAGAGCCCCCATGCCTATCCGAAGCTTACCTGCGATTGTTGGTGCATAGCTGGTACTTATAGGAGACTGGATACCAATACCTGTGTGGAGCTAAGCAATTGTTATGATTAAATAATATTTTTAAATGAAATTTGTATGAGTTTGATTATTTTTGTCATCACTGTGAGTATATTTTGGATGATCTGAAGATCTGAGTGGCTCTCTGCGGTTGCTATGACTACATACATAGATAATACAAGTAGTAAGGCCTTTTTAACTTTTCCTGACGACGTCCATTACGTAAGGGATTACGTAATGGACTTACGATGAATTTTCAAATGTAAACTCTCTTGTTAATAGCTTATCGTAATTTCTTCAAGTAAAAGTCAAATTATGTAAGTTACTTACATACATTTTACGGAAGCAACTTACAACTTACAACTTACAACTTTTCGAAACAAAAGAAGAAACTGCGGTAATGGGGAACAAAACTGTCAAATTAGTTCCGCGTAGATGGCGCTAAGTGTTTGTTACTTTCATTCAGCTGTCAATGTAGTTCCTTGTTGATAATATTGGCCGCGAGATGGCGGTAAGTGTTTCTTCTTGTCGCCGATTTGTCGCTTTGTCTTCAAGATGGCTTTGATAAGTGACTAAACACAGTGCTCGCTTACGGTGAAGCTTCCGGCAAACAATCCCATTGTAGGAGGCTTGATCATTCGAGAGTTGAAAACTAAGAAGTCTTGCGTTCAATTATAAAAGTTTCAGGCAGTAGTTCTATGTAAATACTAGCTCTTTCAATTGCTAAGTGGGTATCAGGTTTCATTTCCTTTGTGCTAAATGTAACGTCAATTAGGAAAATTAAAAGAAACATTTTCCTTTTAGAATCTACACAAGAAGTCACTGTAAAGGTTCCTATTATAAGGTTCATATTGTACTAGCTGACATTCGGCTACTCGCACCAGTATAAATAAGTAAGGTCAATTGCATGGAACCTTTACAGCACCAACTACCAACTAACACTATGTACTATCGCAATTTGAAAACAAAATCCCGTGCACACGATGACCACATCTGTTAGCAAGCGTTACTAATAGCGGACGAGCACTGCAAGCAAGAAAAGTTCTTACGGTGTATAGATGTAAGTTTCCATGATATTACCTACATTATTCACGACAAGAGCGAGTCCGGCAAAAGTTTAAAAAATTAACTTAGGCGTTTGAATTGTTAATAGTGGTTCAGAATTCATACTTGCATGCTTTATTATCAATACGGTGTCCAGACTCCGCCATAGTCTGTAATCGCCTACCATCTTTGAGGCATTTTTCCATTATTTTTAGGCGATTTAGCGGTAAAATGACGCCCGAACCAATTTTGTATTATACGTTTAAGTTCGGCGGGTAGGTACTTACTTGTATTTTAACCGCCTTCAAAAAAGGTATGTATGTATGTATATAAGTTTGTATGTCCGCGATTTTCTCAAAAACTAATAAACCAATTTTGATGATTCTCTAGCGTGATCTACATACTTTCAGGAAGGTTTTAGTATATAATAAATTAGGTAATTAAACTTATATACGAAGTTATATACATAAATGTACTGTATCTCCGGCATTTCTAAGCGCATTTTGATGATTCTTCTTTTCGTTTGTCTTGGGCTTATGTAATTTTATACACAACTAAAAATTGAAAAATAAATTTACTTTAGGAAAGTAAAAACCGATTTCAAAAACCTAAAGCGAATAAAATAACTTTCAAAAAAAAAAAAAACTTAACAGCTTATGAAGTCAGTGTCTTCAATTCTTCAATGTCAATGCACCTTAGCTTGGCACCGACTTCAGAAGCACTTGAAAGTTATTTTATTCGTTTTAGGTTTTTGAAGTCGGTTTTTACTTTTTTAAAGTATTTTTTTTTACACATATCTTAGGCTTCATCAACGCCCAAACACTTTTGATCAGGTTAGTACGGACGACTGTCAGCACTAATAATGCCCGGTTTACATTATTCCAGTCCAGTGATCTAGCGAGATTCCAGTCCAGAGCTGGACTGGATCTGTAACGTCTACATTATTCCAGTTATTTAGAAGCCGTTGAAGTGTGAACACTATAGTGACAATGATTTCAAGAAGAGATCAGTTTCGAAAATGTTTCAAACGTGCTCAATCACTCTTGCTACAAGAAGTTATTAATGAGGTTGATAAGGAGCTAAAAAAAAGGAACGGATTTGGGTGAGAAATTGGATCAGCGAAAGAGATCAAAAGGAGGGTCAGCAATACTTTTGCAACAACTGAAGATAGAAGATCCCAA
This sequence comes from Dicycla oo, assembly GCA_948252095.1. Taxonomy (NCBI): domain Eukaryota; kingdom Metazoa; phylum Arthropoda; class Insecta; order Lepidoptera; family Noctuidae; genus Dicycla; species Dicycla oo. The sequence continues at coordinate 24,716,748 of OX411714.1, forward strand.
TGAATATAGACTGGCACTGAGAATGACAGCAGAAAACTTTGAAGAACTGTTATCATTAGTTTCGATTAATATCCAGCGTAAGAATACGTTGTTCAGAGATGCTATACCCGCAAAATTAAAATTAGAAGTCACTCTTTCTTTTTTAAGTACTGGAGATAGTTACAGAAGCCTCAGTCGTATGTTTCGATTGCCAAAACCAACTATTTCAAAAATTATACCAGAAGTCTGTCAAGAAATTAAAAGGGCATTAAAAGACCACATCAAGGTAATATTTTTTTTATAAGTTTTTTATCTATGACAAATTAAGCATTATTGAAAGCATTCATGATTATATTAATGTATTCTGGGTCATCGCTTACTACATTTAACGAGTCCTCGGTGGTTTGCGTATCTACAGACGCTGGACTATTCAATGGCATATAAGTACTACTACTCGTGCTTGGTCTTGACGCATAATTGTAATTTGGTCTATTCGGTTTTATAGGACTATTCAAATCGTGTAGTCGACATCTTGTTATCACACTCTGTATTTCTTCTTGGCCTAGGATAGCCTGTTCCGTAGAAAGGGTTCTTAATTGCTTCGCAATGTGTTTCCCGAAGATGTCGAATTCATCTTCCACTGTTTCTGATTTGGATAAATCGTATTGCATATCTTTCATGCTACTGACTATTGTAAACAGCTGTGAAATTTTACTTCTTTTCTTTCGCGGTTCTGATAGACTTACTTCTGGGTTTGTATGGGTAGGGTTGGTCCCACATTGGTCACTAGGTTGAGTATTGTCAGTATTTTCTTTATTTTGAGCATCATCAGTATTTTCCTGAAAATAAAATATATTTACTTTCTTTTTGCAGATACCCACTGCGGAACAATGGAAACAAGTCGAGGAAGGCTTTCGGAATAAGTGGAACTTTCGTTTGTGCTACGGAGCGTTAGACGGAAAACACATAAAAATTACTGGCTCCTATGAATATGGAAGTACGAACTTTAATTATAAAAAAGAAAACAGCATAGTATTGATGGCTCTTGTTGACCATGATTACTGTTTTACGTATATCAATGTGGGCGCAAATGGAAGCGCTTCGGATGGTGGTATTTTCAAAAACTGTTCCATTTTTACTGAATTAGAAAATGGCAGTTTTATTCCAGAAGATGGAGTGATTGTGGCTGATGCAGCATTTCCACTAAAAACATACTTAATGAAACCATATCCTGGGGCTAATTTAACTTTTGAACAAAAAATATATAATTACAGGCTGTCCCGTGCTAGACGCATTGTAGAAAACGCTTTTGGAATATTAGTAAGTCGATTCAGAATTTTCGAAAAAGCTATTTCAACTAAGTTACATACTGTGGATCACATTGTGTATGCAGCTTGCTCTCTACACAATTGGTTAAGAAAAAAGTCAAGCAATTATATGACTACTTCTTGTGTAGACCATGACGATCACAACGACCATCATTTGATTAATGGAACATGGAGATCCGAAATAACCTCTTTAGATAGTATCATACAGCAGGGCAGTAACAACTCAGCAACACATGCCAGGGAAAAAAGAACTCAATTTACTAATTATTTTGTGAACGAAGGAAAAGTACCATGGCAAAATCATATGCGGAAATGCACATGCGGAAATAGAAAGCCTTAATGAGGAGAACATGGCATTAAAGACCACTTTAAACAAAGAAAGAAATAAATCCAAACAGTTAGAAAGTATATGCTCAGAAACAAAAAGTAAGGGAACAAATACCCATAAGAGTAAAAGCAAGAGAAGGAAAAGAGAGCTCTCAAGAGAGCTGAGGCAATCTTTTAATGAGGAAATAAACAGTAGCTGCGTGGACCTTGGACTTGAACACACGGACACTATGGAAGTGACAACAGATGGCGCCACTAGCAACACATCCGTACTACACAGGATATCGAATATAACGAGCAATGACACATCTGCTGAAAAGACAGATGGCGTGACCAGTACAGACTCAAGAATTGAAGGGAAAAAAAAGCAAAAGCAAAATTCAAATGGCTTTCAAACATCCCACTGCCGTATGGAACGCGGTAGAAAACCAAAATTATGCATTTTAACTAATGGTGTTTGCGGTACATTGCAGTCTGTAGAGATGACTTTCAATCAATTTGATTATATTCGATATGTTTCACCAAATTGTTACATAAGGCGTTTACTTGAAAATTTAGACTACAAGTTACGTAATTATAGCATGATTGACTATTGTATCATTATGTTAGGGGAAATAGATTTTAAAACTTCTAGTCCTGGCTTTGCAGAATTGATTACGTATATTAGGGAAGCTGTACAGCATATTTCTAATACAAACATAATTATATGTGCACCTACCTATGTACGCGGTGCTCCTATTTATAATTACAAAATAGAATTATTTAATAATCTTTTATATTTAGAGCTTCAAAATAACACCTATGCATATTTTTATGATTCAAATCTTGGCGTGTCTCTCGATATGTTCTCATCAAAAACAGGCAAGATTACTAATCTAGGATTAAGACATATCTACAATGACATACTACGTAACATTGTAGCTGATTATAGTTATTATGGATATACGGTACTTATTCCTCAAAATGTGGAACTGGAGGATAGGTGTCCTAAGTTTTTTCTCGCATAGACATAATTCGAGAAATGTGTATAGATCAAATAAAGCAGCTGTTCACAAAACTAAAGAAAACTGTAACCAAAATAAACAGACCAAGATATTATTGTTATATTATCAAAATGTAAGAGGTCTCCGTACAAAAACTAATTTATTTTACAATAATACTAGAACAATATCAAGCGATCTTATCATCCTCACAGAAACTTTTCTCAATAGCTCTGTTAATGACGCGGAACTTTTTCCTCCTGAATATGTTGTTCTACGGAAGGACCGTCCAGGTGATGTCGGGTGGGGCGGTGTTCTGTTGGCAACTAGGAACTGCTATACTATGAAAAGAGTTACAAATGTAGATGATTTAACAGATGATAAAGAATTATTGTTCGCTCTTGTTAGTGGGAAAAATGTTAAGCTAATGGTCTGTGTCGTCTACCTGCCGCCCAGTTACAGTAGTAAACAATATCTAGACGTTTTAACATGCATGGAAAATGCAATCAACATGTATGCTGAATATCCATTTCTGATAGTTGGTGATTTCAATTTAAATTCGTGCAATAAAACTGTCAAATCTCAATTTAATAATTTTTTGGAGTATTCTAAGTTGCAACAATGCAATAACATTAGCAATAAATATGGATGCGTCCTGGATTTAGTATTGACGACTCTTGATTCCAATAGTATCAATGTTTCACCCGATACTGAACATTTAGTCCCTATGGATGCATACCACCCACCATTAGAGATACTACTTACACTTCCTAGAAGAGTAAACAATCCGCCCTCTTTGGTTCCAGGAAAGTATTTAAGTATGGAATGGAACTTTCGTGAAGCAGATTTACATAGCTTATACACTGATATCGCTAATATTGACTGGACCGAATTACTTGAGCAAAAGAACTTAAATATAAACCTAGCTGTTGATATACTATATAATAAACTTAATGACGTCATCAGTACGCATGTTCCTTTAAAAAGAATAGCCCAAAACAATAAATATGTATATCCAAAATGGTATACCAAAGAAATTATTCATTATATAAAATTAAAATATTTTAATTTAAAGAAATTTAAATGCCATGGTTTAGAGTTTAACAAGGAACTTTTTAAATACTATAGGGCTAAAGTGAAAGAGCTCATTAATACAGCATTTAAAAAATATATTGTAAAGGTTGAAAACAATGTAAGTTTAGATCCCTCAAGTTTTTGGCAATATGTGAAGGAAAAACGTAAAAATAGGCAACATATAAAAACATATACTTATAATGGTAAGTCCGTAGAAGGACAGAATGCCATTGACTCGTTTGCTGAATATTTTAGCTCAGTGTTCCATGATACCCCTCCGTCATTAGATGTGAGAGCTGCGGAGGATGAGGCTAATCGTTTAGGCTGCCTGTCTACAGTGGCTATTGAACAAGTTACAGCTACGGATCTTAGGCGTGCAGTGCGCCGACTAAAAGCGTTAACAGCTTGTGGTCCCGACAACATACCGGGTTTCTTAATAAAGGATTGCCTGTCTGCTTTAGAGGAGCCTTTACTATATATGTATAATCTTTCGCTTAGACAATGTTTATACCCTGGTAAGTGGAAATTGTCCAGAGTGACCCCAATACCTAAATGTGGGTCGTCCACAGATATAACAAACTTTAGACCTATTGCTATATTGTGTGTATTTGGGAAGATATTTGAATCTATTCTTAATAACGCCATTTGTAAACAAATCAAAGGACAATTGAGTGATTGCCAGCATGGGTTTCGTCCTGGGCGCTCCACGGTAACTAACCATATAGAATTTGTTGATTATATAAATAGTAGAGTTAAATCTGGTTGTCAGGTGGACGCCGCATACTTTGATTTCAAGAAAGCCTTCGATCTTGTAGATAATGATGTGCTTTTAAATAAATTTGCGTTACTAGGATTCTCAACTTCTCTCTTAAAATTCATGGCCCACTACTTGAAAGATCGTAAACAGTTTGTTAAGCTAGAAGGATATAAGTCGGAAGAGTATTTTACTAGATCAGGGGTAAGTCAAGGTAGCACCATTGGTCCTACACAATTTATAATAGTGATCAATGATTTACCTTCTGTTATCTCTAACGCAAAATGTCTTATGTTTGCTGATGATTTAAAATTGTACCTCTCTGTTTCCAACACTAAGGATTGTGAGGCGCTACAACATGATATTGACGCTGTGGTTGAATGGAGTATAAAAAACAAATTGTCATTTAATAACTCTAAGTGTAAAACAATAACTTTTTCCCGATCCCGTAATCCGATTAAAAATCATTATAATCTGGCTGGCGCGTCAATGGAACGTGTCTGCTCGATCCGGGATTTGGGAGTAATAATGGATAACAAATTAAGTTTTCACGAGCATATTCTTAAAACTTGCAAAGACGCTAATAAATGTCTTGGTTTCATCGTCAGATTATCATCTCAGTTTAAGAACACTCAAGCTATAAAACAAATATACAATGCCTATGTCCGTAGTAAATTAGAATATAATGCAATAGTTTGGAGTCCTCAAGAGTCATTGTACACTATCATGATAGAAAAAATTCAACGTAAATTCTGTAGATACCTATACAAACGTCAATATGGATACTACCCCTTTCTATATCCTTCTTTGTTCGTGTCAGGAATGGTGGGTTTAGACACACTCAAATTCAGGCGGGAATCCACACATATAATTAATTATTATTTAATATTAGTAGATAAGATAGATAGTCCCGTTCTACGAGAGTCAATCAATTTTTATGTTCCTGACCAGTATATGCGTGGCGTTGTAAGACGACAACATAGACTCCTCTGCTACCCGCCTACATGGCGTGCTCCCCGAACCAACCACACTCCCACTGCTAGAGCAATTAAGTTAATAAATGACTTTCTAAAATATATTCCTGAGGCGGATTTATTTTTTGACTCTCAACGGAAAATCGCTAAACATGTGTATATTTATTTAAATATGAAGAAATAATTGTTTAGTTTCAAAGTTGTTTTTTGTTTACAAATTTTTATGTTACTCCGTTTTGTTTTTTGTATTTATTAGTTGTGTGTATGTTTTTGTATTAATTAGTTAGTCGAAGAAGTTTTATTTAAAATGTTTAATTTAATTTTGTAGAATTAGCATAGATATAAGCGATTTGGTGTAAACTGTTAAGCTTATATTTCATGAATAAATGAATATGAATATGATACATTGATAAATTTGTGTGTTTTAACAAATAATATGCTACTAAAATAAAAATAAATAAAAATCTTAAAATAAATACCTGTGTTTTACGCTTCACCATCACATTTTTAATAAATGAATTGAATTCGGCGAACCATTTCACTTTGGGTTGGTAAACATTGCCACTAGATGTGGATGATTTCTTAATCTTGTCTAGTTCAAGTTAGTATGTCGAACGAATGCTTTTTATTTTGTTTTTCACATCTTCCGGTGTGAATCCTTCAATTTCCATACCAATGCACAGATTTTGCAAAGCAGTTTGGCGCATAGGTTTGTTTTTATAATGTTCTGATGTTATATCCCATAAACACGGATTTTCTCTGTATATAGTGACAAACTTTACAGTTTCGTCTTCAGATAACTTCTTCACCATTGTTAAATCCTTTTTCTTTGCAAAAAAGTCCGCAAAAACAACCAACACGTGTGTACTTCGTCAGCACTGGAATGGCACTGGATTGGCCGTCTACATTATTCCAGTTGCACTGGATTGGTCGCACTGGATTCAAAAGTAGACCGCGAATCCAGTTACTGGACTGGAATGCTTACTGGATTCAGTTCATTCCAGTGCCGGTTTACATTTTTCCAGTAAGCAATCCAGTACTGGACTAGATCGCTGGACTGGAATAATGTAAACCGGGCATAAGTTGTGAGGACCCAGTCTAAGAACCTCGACGATTTCACGGCCATTATTTTAAAGTGTCGTGATAAGGAACGGTTTCTTTCACTGTCTCCGTAAAGTGTCTTGAGACATATCAGGAACCTTTTTCATCAATAGTTCCTGGCCATAACAAATAGATAGCCGCGGTTTCTCATAAGGTGCTTTTTTTCGGCGGATCACCTTCTAAATTAACCGCGCGGTCTGGTCGGTTATCGACTTTTCAGTTTCTATACACTTTATCTACTTCTTCATGAATGTTTTACATTTTAAAATATTTTTCAGCCTGATCACGCGATATTTTAGGTCCTTTTGGATGCGAGGTTAGGAACACCTGCTTGTGGCGCGCCGCGTAAACTGCACTCATGGCGACAGAAGAGCAGTGCTTTTTCTGTAAGCCTACTGTACGAAAGTATTCTGGTGTCTCGAAACATTCAAGGCAAAGAGTCCCTCTACTTACTACAACAATTCATTTTGCTAATGTCGTACACACACAATCAACTCATCCTACCGCAGTCCACTGGCATAGGCCTCTTGCAGGCTGCTCCACAACACCTTGTCCTCCGCCTTCCGCATCCAGTGTGTCCCAGGCACCTTCTAAGGTCGTTGGTCCATCTAGCTGGGGGGCCTCCCACAGTGCGCTTGCTGTTACGCGGTCTTCACTGCATGACTCGTCTGCTTTACCCATACACACTGCTCGTACACAATTTAGGTACCTATTTATAGACTACTTACCTCTATTCCTTATAAGACTATGATTAATCCAAGACGTATCCTCTTGAATTTCGACTGTGAGCTGGGAAAAGGTAAAAAAATTGAAAACATAAGAAACCAAGTATTTTGTTTTTACTTCACTAATCTACGCAATTATCTCATATTTTTTATCACAAACCAGAACATATTTATGTATACGTATAATCTTTTGTGGACTATATAATAAACAATTGCCTCCTACTAAGCAATATCTATGACCGAAGCGCAAAATAAAATCAAGTCTAATGTTACATACCGTGACGGTTATAATCTTTAATGATCTCATTTGAATGATTTATACTACAATGGCAAGATCACGGACATATTGTTTTTTTTTTATTTTTTTGTTATCTGATTCCTTAAGAACGTATGTTGCCAGTGTTTTATGTACAACTAGCTGTTTCCTACGACTTCGTCTACGCGTGCCTACTTTGTATTTCATTTCTTTTTCACAAATATCCGTGATCAAAAGCAGCCTCTGTCCTTCTCTGGGTCCCAGGCTACCTATGCGTCAAATTTCATAACGATCAGCGGGGTAATTGCGTAACACACAGTACGCACCTTCGGTGCAACATGCAACAAAGGCACAACAGCTCATTTTTAAATTTTACAGGAGAGGACTTTTAAGATTTCTTACGCATTTATTATATTGCCTTATTTCTGGATTACTATTTGTAGTAGGTTTGAAATATAAAAAAAAATTTGTTAATTGGTTTTGGTATAGTTTCACGTAAAAAACTTATTTTGAATTATTAAAAGAAATCCTTTTAGATTTTGCAGTTTTGGCTATTTGTGCCTTTGTTGCACCGAAGGTGCGAGTAGGAATAGCTTGCTTTTTGATAGTTCACCAACATTCATTGCGTTATTTACATTGTTGAGCAGACAATATTTTCGAACATATGAAGCAATGGATTAGCAATATGTTTCAAAATCATTCATATTGTGATGTGTGTATTACGCAATTAGCGTGCCGTTCAGTAGTTTAAGCGTGAAAAGGTAACAGACAAATATAGTTACTTTCGTATTTTTAGGGTTCCGTACCTCAAAAGGAAAAACGGAACCAGGATCGCTTGTGTGACTGTTTCTCCGTCTGTCACAGCCAATTTTTTTCGAATCTAATGATCAATTAAGTTGAAATTTGGTACACATATGAATTTTTGTGACCCAAAGACGGACTCAATATGTAACAAAAACCCTGTTGTTTCTTTAAGGGACGTATACATTTACATACAAGTCGAACATTGATGAAATTATAATTAAAAAAAAAAATTGCATTGGCTAGTCGAGAGGTCAAAGTCAAATAACTATTCTAATCTGATTTTACAAGTACATCGGGGCGCACGGTTTGTTTATCGCAAATAAACGTATTTTCTTTCTTTCTTTCTTTCTTTCTTTCTTTCACGGGTCACGGCTCGGTACCACGTGCCTACCTACCCCTTTTCCCCGCCACCCGCCGTCGTGCGAATCACTTGTCTCCCGCGCAGCTTACTTTCGAACGGATGTCGCGTCATCGCTTCATACTGATTTGCAGAGGTAAGAAATCAGTTAAACATTACAAATATGAATAATTAAATATTTATTTTAAATATTTTTGTATCAGATTTTTATAAATGACGCTTTATTACGTATGTAGGTATACCGATTTTTAAAACGTAGGTAGAAGGAACAACAGGGTTTTTGTTACATATTTTATAGGTAGGTAAACGTGAGCGCTAATAACATACTAAAAGTATGAATACCTAATACACACGTATATATACTTCTATTGTTAAGGCTTGGCATTACGCCGTTGACCTCGCTCAAATGGGCGTTAACGCCGAGAATGCCCCGCGCACCCCCTCATTATAATTACGCGCGAAGCGATCACTAATATTCTATTTTGCACCGCTGACTGCCACAGAGCCATGACGCGCGACGCACGCATAGGTAGCCTGTTGCATATTTCAGAGCAGTGGTGCAGAACATTTTTAGGTAAAAACTTGTATGTTGTAGAAAAACAAATACAACACTTGTGTAAATTATTATATTTTTAGAAAATATATATTTTTAATGACTAAGAACTCATTGTAATATTACTAAAACAGAAAATGGGCGGCAGAATATAGACAGTTATTATTATTAGCTTTCCCCGCGACTTCGCTCATAAATAAAAGTGAATAAGTTTGTACCTAAAAGTACTACTAGTAGTTGTTTTAAGTACTTCAAATATTAAAAAAAAAACGCAAAATAAATCAAGTGGAAAATCTGAGCAATACACAAATCTGCCGGCCATATGCTTGCACGAAGCTCAAATGCCATATTAGGTTCATGGGGTCCATGAACCACAATGCGTCCCATATGGTTTGTGGGCCCCATACGATCCGTGACCTCAGTTCAATTTATTATAAGTTACAAGCGGTCGTGGGCCCGGAACTTATTAGTTCAATAAGGCCGGCCACATACACAGACTGAATTCCGTTTCGGAATTCCGTTCCGAAATATCGATTCGGAATTTTCGAAGGCAGTAAATCCATACAAAATCAAGGATGTATCACACACGTACAGTAGTTCTTCGTTTATTTTGTATGGCTTTGCTGCTTTCGAAATTCCGAAATGATATTTCGAAACGGAATTACGACTGTATGTGGCAGGCCTAATCAATTATTCATTCTTTTTCTAATTGAGTTTTAGCAATACTTTCATTTTCTAGCCCATGTTTGACTGATTTGACGTGATCTATTAGGTTTTTATAAATTACATTCTTCACCATATTAGCACAACTGATGCCATTGCGTTTTTTAATTACGTTACCGAAATTTGAAGCCGTCAGTTAATTTCTTCTTAGTTCAAGCCATTCACTTGACTCACTTTGAAGTATTGTACCTGTTTCAATTCTTATTCTTTCATCTTCATTCTTCTCTAAATTTTTCAAAAATATTATTTTCGATTCCTCTAGCATTTCCTTTGACATATCGGGTTTGGCGCAATCCTGTCCATAATTGATGGAAGAGGCGTTTTGATTTTCCAATGTTCTTCTTTTCTTCTTTGTATATTTTTTAGGTCTTATCTGTCGCTTTATTCTGTTCATTTCAAATTTATGTATTTGTCCTTTTGGACTTCTACCTACAATACGTTTATGCAAGATGCTCAAAGGTTTTCTTGTGTTAAATGATAGAGCCGCAGTATTACATCTCATCTGATATTGATATTTTTGAGCAAAGTTTATCCATTTGCCACCTATGAATTTAGCAACAACGCTATGATATCTCTCTACAGAGTTGCTGTTGACATCGTGCAAAAAATGCGTGAGTGTGCCGCTAGCTGTGATAATATTAATTTTATTTTTTGGCACAGAGTGTTTGTATGAAAGTCTTTGTCAATATCTTCTATTTCGCCTAGTTTGCCACAAAAGTATCCTTTGCACGTGGTATGTTGGCTAAAAGCATGTTCTGCAGCAAGCATTATATCAGCATGGAGTTGCATTGCATTATCAGTATGCTTGTATTTTGCAATTGCAGTTACTACTACTTTTCGCATGGTTAATATTCTTTTCTTTGTTAGGAGTTTTATGAACCGTATTAGAAATTTCGTGTCTGTTGTAAAACTCTGCAGTTTGTTGCAAAAAATCCTCAGCAAGTGGTTTCGGCATTCAATTTTTTCTATTGTTAAATTTTCGTACGGCCTTTCTTGCAAAAGCTTTGAATATGTGTTGGCGTCACAATCTGATATAGTTCTGCCATATATCAAATTGTGCATTTCTATGCTTTTCTTAAATCCCTCGACAATAATCGTTGACTCCATGCCGGTAGATGGTCCTGTAAATAAAGACAAAAAGTATAGTAATGTAGCTTTCAGTATACAAAACCTATATTACGGCTTTAGTTCTCTAATGGGTTACCTCTACCATTTTTATATAATAGATATTTGGTTTGATTTCAAAATAATAAGGCGAACCATTTACGTTTAGTTAATTTATAAAACAAACAAACAGCAATACGTTTCCACTTATAATATTACTAGGATTTTTATGTAAAACACATAAAATATTTACCTGTATAGTTTTTATAACAAATATGATTTGTTTGTCGAGATTCCTTTATTTTCTGCTCTAGCGCAAATGTAGCAGAACTTATTTTTGACAGCCATGAACAATATTTTATTGCTACGTTTACCAAGTATGGCTGCTGCTCCTGACAGTGAGGAGTAGTTTTTCTTGTATGATCTTTTTCCCCAACATCCGTCAGCAATGACATCAATTATCGGTATTCCCTTTGCATTTACTTTACCCTCTTCAACGGCAGCACATCTTTCCTCTTCAGCAGCTTCGTTCAAAGATCTTAACGCTTCAGATTCCCACGTTTTGTTAACTATATCCATATGAAAGGTGAATCATTTTTGTGAGATCTCAGGAAGTCCTAGAGTTGACGTAATTTCCAGAAATTGCGTATGTCCACATCCTGCTGCTATTGCCCCAGCTACGGCACATGTGTTTAAATTCATTTCTTCTGGGGTGTTGTCTCCCTCTATTATAAAACTCATGTTACATAAAAGACATTTCAGTTTTAATTTATTCATTAAACCTGTCAAACGTTCAGATACGATTTCTATTGACTTTAAACCGCAGTTCAATGGTCCGTGGCTTGATATTTCTTGGATTGATTTAAAAAAATGACTGATGTTTACAGTACGTCTACCAATCGATAATTCATCAGTCCCCTAAAACAAAGTAAAATATAAAATTCAGTTGAAATACTGATGGCTTTAAAAAATATTGTAGCTTATATTGTATACGTTCATCCACGTTTACTTATAAAAGGGTTACGTTAATCCGATTTTAAAATATGTCATTTGATTTGCTTAGAACTTTAGGGTCCTATGAAACTCGCCAACCTCGTTACTTTTCGACCCCTTGTAGTCCGAGAGTCGCAATCTGCAGGTTACATCCATGGGGTCCAAAAAGGATGGACAAAAAAAGTCCACATACTGTCGGAATTCCGTTTCGAAACATCGATTCGGAATTTTCGAATGCAGCAAATCCATGCAAGATCAAGGATCTATCACACCGTACAAGTAGTCCTCCGTTCGAAATTTTCTTCGATTCAAAATTACGCATGGTAGTCTGTGCGTGACTTTGTATGGGTTTGCTGCTTTTGAAATTCCGAAACGATATTTCGAAACGGAATTCCGGGACGGAATTCCGACTGTATGTGGCTGGCCTAATTATTACCCTGTATTAGCAATCTGATTGCGATGAGTAATAATACAGGGTCAAATTAAATTAGCTAGTGAAACTCCACAGACGTGATGGGTATCGATATCTAAACATGATGAACTAGTTAGCTGCGACACATATACAGGTTCAAATTAAATTAGCTAGCGAAACTCCGCAGACGTGATGGGTATCGATATCTAAATATGATAAACAAGTTAGCTGCGACACATATACAGGGTAAAATTAAATTAGCTAGCGAAACTCCGCAGACGTGATGGGTATAGATATCTAAACACGATAAAATAGTTAGCTGCGACACATATTCAGGGTCAAATTAAATTAGCTAGCGAAACTCCGGCCAACGTAAATTCGTACGTGTCTAATAGTAACAAGCTATAGATTCACTGCATGCGAATCTATAGCTCGTTATGTCGTTACTGTGCCGCCGTGTCGTAATGCCGCCCGGTCGTTTGGAATCTATACCTTGTTGCCATTAAACACGTACGAATTTCCGTTGGAAAATTCGAAACGAAAACAGTTTCTCGTTCTGGCGACGAAAGGTACCTATGTAAGTATAAGCAGCTGATAGGTAGGTACCTGCTTAGGTACGCATATTACTTATACGTACCTACCTATATCTTTTTATCAAAACGCTTGATTGATGGTTACTAGTAAAATGTTAGATAGGTACTCAAATTACTTACCGTTTCATTCTTTTTATTCTCCTCTTGTATTTTATTTTCAAATTACGCTTAGTGCGTCGTTTTTTGTCACCCTTATTGATTTTATAAATAAACTTATATTAACACAAATATTTCCTATATATTTATTTATTTATTTATTTATGGAGAGCACTGCCACATCACATACATATAACATTAAAAATATTATAAAAATTACTTCATAGCGGTCTGATGCACGTGACAATAATGGCGTACATAACATTTACAATTCATCGGCTTGGTGATAAACACAAATATTTAAAAAAGAGAAAAGAAGTACAGTACAATGCAAATTAAATTAAAATTTTAACAATGAATACGATTTAAATGTCCAACATAATTTAATAATAGGACTGTCCAATATAACTTAATAGAAGTGACAAATAAAATATAATAGGAATGTCCATTACAGTGTAATAAAAATAGAAATGTCGATTATCAATTGCAATAAAATAAAAAATAAAATAGCATAACAATAAAATATTTTCAAACGATTAAATAACAATTTAACAATTTAAACAATTTAAATATATAGTATTACTAACTATATACTAAAAACTACTCTAATATTTACACACACAAAAACTATTAAAATCAACAAAATAAGTAGGTAGGTATTTGGTTACAATACTTTCTAATGGTATTGTCACCAACGAAAAAATGCGGGAAAAAGTGGTACAGGTCCGTTCAGCACTGCGTCTCGTCCCGCACTAAATTAATAGGCGACAGAGGGGTTGCTCACGCGATTGAGTGTCGATTTATGTAAAAAATAATGACTATAAATAATTAGAAAAGTTATTTAAAAAAATAAGCCGAGGATTCCCTAGGTATTGTATTGTGTAATATCATGATGACTATAAAAAAACCTAGCGATTAATAGTTTCGAAGAAAAAAGGTTTTATATTTCTAAAACAGGGGTTACTTTTCATGTATGTTAATGATATTTAAAATTATTTTTTATTTTTTTCGAAGTGAAGGGGACATGTGTTTTATTGTGTAGTTTAACATTTTTTTTTTTAAAGATCATTATGGTACGGGTTATGGAGAAAAAAGGTTTTAAACTTCTTTAGTTCCAGCCTAATTTACATATAGCACCGCCTTAAGTTACATTTGCATACAACACGTGAGAATTCTGTTTGCGTCAATCAGTATCATCTACTCGCTCGGAGTTAATCGTTTTCAAATTAGTTTTCTGTATACGACGATAAGTTTTGTCTCCTTGCGGTTGTCTGTTACCAGTAATATTACTTTATCAGTGAAATATATTAATAGTTTGACAATTATTTACTAGAGCTATTAAATGGTTCCACTTTGGTCACATTTTAAAGTGTGTGTGTCATTTGTTTACTAGATAACAATCAAAGTTAGTAAATCGATCAATAATGAATGTGACCTCAGAATGGTACGTACCTAAGTACAAATAACTGTTACCTACCTATTGTACCTAAGTACCTATTGTACCTATTTGTACCTAAGTACAAATAGCTGCTGAACAAATAATTGTTCAGCAGCTCTAAAATGCTGCTAAATATCAGAAAACACTTGGTTTAAGATATTTAATTTGCATGAGCTAGTAGTACAAATTAGTGGCACAGATAATCAAGGTGAAGAAGTTATTTAAACAGTGATGTGTTGTGATAAACTGCATTCGTGTTTGTGTAAGTGTACCGTCAACATGAAACTCTGGACGATTGTATTGTTTGTGTCTGTTATTAGTTTCCATCTGTCGATCGGTGAGTAGGTTCTAATAATTATCATGTGTCATTTATACAAAGGTTTTACCCGAGTAGCTAGGTATTCTAAAGTAATAAGTTCTAGACTCGTGACCAGTTTTGATTAATGACAGCACTTGTCTTATTAATTAAAGTTTATTGATTATAAACATTATCGATCTGTATTTTGTCGTTTGTAGCTGCAAAGCATCCAGAGGTACCTATTTCTATAAAAGGTAGAGCAGAGCACGAAGTCAGACAATGATGTCATGTTGAATAATTAGATAATAAATATTGTTACACTATGAACTCCTTTCTAACAATAAATCTTATACTTAAGGGGGATGAGTCAGGGTAGCCCGCGAAATTCAAATTTTCTTACGTTTTTTGCAATTTTCAAGTCAGTAATGAGTTGTATGTTAAATAAAATATGTTTCGCGGCCGTAACACATAAGAATTTACAGAATTATAATCATTAGAATCAGTAATAAAACTCCTTAAGTTAGTATAATCCTCAAATGTACCTACTATTTCACGAAATAGTCATTCATTAGGATTATCTGGTCTTAAAGAGTAGAATTTATCACTTTAATGATTATAATTATGTAAATACATACTTATTACGGCCGCAAATTATATTTTGATCAACGTACAACCTAATACTGACTTGTAAATTGCAAAAAAGGTAAGAAAATTCGAATTTCGCTACCCTGACGCTTTCGCCTTAATATAATTATTAAGAGCCTGAAGACCTCCACTTGCACTTGCGGGCAAACATGCTACTAACATCTATTCATATATTCATATATCAACATCTACTCACTACTAACTTGATTCTACTTTGTGAACGTGAGAACGTAGACTCATAAATGATTTGATTTGTTGGCCATTTTCTATTTTGTTAAGTGCCAGGTGGTACTTGCTGACAAGCCTACACTGTCCTCCCAAACCTATTTGACAACATTCTTAAAGCTAATTATTTTTAAAAGAGTACCTAGCCGCGGACTTTCTTGCCGGCTCTTCTCCATAGGAAACGACCAATTGGAACCGTGCACCTAGCTTCTGACGTTTTATATTTTTGACGTGTAATATATTTCTTGCTGACCTTGGTTTTGTTTTGTTATTAGTAATTAACTCTTTGTTTATTTTACTTCGATGGTCCTAGTTTATCATTTAGAGGAGCTCGTGGCCAAATAATAACAGCCGCAAGGGTCGATCTATCAGGTTAAGCTACGCTTGCCGGGGTTGTTCCGTAGATGGAAAGTCTGACCACCAGTCTTACCAAGGGGTATCGTATTACCCAATAACTGGGTTGTGGAGGTCAGATAGGCAGTCGCTCCATGTAAAATACTGGTATTCAGCTGCATCCGGTTAGACTGGAAGCCGACCCCAACATAGTTGGGAAAAGGCTAGGCAGATTGATACATTGGTCCTAGTTTATCATTTGTGACTTCGAGTTTCATACGGTTTCATATACGGATATATGTAAGTGGGTACGCCCTTTATTACTGGAGTCTTTTATTTAGGTAAAAAGTTCTGCTTACGTTTTTAGTTTTGTATTTTTATTTCTGCTTGAGTAGGTATAGTTTTCGATTTTTTTTTGGTATATTGGCGTGTGCTGGTTTACTTATAGCAAATAATTGAATTTAATGTTTTGTGTTGCGTAATGTATCTAAATTTTTATGCGCATTGTTGTATAGAGTCAAATTTTTTAACTGAACAGACAGCTGTGCTGCTGGGGAGTTTGTTGCGCCACTTCTTCTCCCCAGCTAAAGCACTAGGAAATGGTGAAGGGCGGACGTTTTGGGGACTGTCTTATGTAATTTTGACGTTTGAAAAGTGCTGATTCTCAGCCTAGTTTGAATAAATGACTTTTGATTTGATTTGATTTATAAGTATAAATCAGAAGCTAGGTGCACGGCTCCAATTGGTTGTTTCCTATGGAGAAGAGCCGGCAAGAAACTCCACGGTTTGGTTATGCCATGTAGGTTTATGTGTAATAAAATATTTTGATTTGATTTGCCAACTGACTGACCAAATATTTCATTCCTTCACAAGGTTTCGTTTAACATTTTCAGCGGAGTGTCCACCTGGGCAATACAACCCTGGTCCTGACTGCGCATTTGAGGGCATCTGCGGTCTACCCAGCGCCCATTCCGCCAGGAGACACTACTGCGACTGCTGGTGTAACCCAGGCACTGTGAGGAATTCCATCACCAACGAGTGTGTGGAAAAATGTCCAGACATAGAAGTAGGTCCACTAGGACCTAAGTTGAGTGATGAGTCATGATTGTTAAGTTTATAAGTTATTTAAATATGTAAAGTAAGCTTTGTGTTTTAATTATAGTTATAATCTGCATCTATTCCTGAGGTATGGTAAATTTGGCTGTCCATTAGCATTACGGAGTATTCCCGTTTGAGCACCTATTTTTAGAGAACCTATGCGTTTTACACCAAAGGTATTCCCATGTATTCCCATTTGAGAATACCTTTGGTGCAAAATGCATAGGTGCTCTAAAAATAGGTGCTAAAACGGGAATACTCCAGCATCATGTAGGTAAAAACTGTGATGTGTTTGTTGAAGAAAACAGAAGTTGATAGAGATTATGTAGGTGCATGCTAGGCGTGTTATGCCGCGATCCCACGCACGGCCCGTTTCCTCACAGTCCAGACCGCGCCAAGCCAGGCCGACAGGCCGTGGGAACAGTCAGCCTGCGATGGCCTGTGGTCGCCTGTCTGATCGAAATATTAGGGGGCGTTCATTAATTATGTGAGGCGTTTATGAGGGAGGAGTTCAAGTCGAATGTCACCCAATCTCACGTGGGGGAGAGGAGTCTCCGCAAATATTACGTAATTTTTATTCGCAAGAAACAGTGCAAAATTGCGAGAAAACTGGGTAATTATTATGAAATATCTTATAATTATCTATGGTACAGGGTTATTTTAAATTGGCTAGCTAAACTCCGCAGACGCGATGGGTATCGAATTATCGATATCTAAACATGATAAAACAAAAAGTAAATAAATTTGATGATTTTTTTGTTGGGTTATCAACCGCAATTATTGTAGTCACTTGCACAGTTTAAACCCAGTTTAGCAGTTTAGTTTAGATATCGATACCCATCGCGTCTGCGGAGTTTAGCTAGTCAATTTAAAATAACCCTGTACCATAGATAATTATAAGATATTTCTATGTTCTGTACATTACAACTATTCTCTCTTAATGTCCCTCGGCAATCATCGCATTTCCGAATACAAACGAATGCTAATTTCCATGTCCATCAATTATTAGATTTATCGTGTATAATAATTTGAATTCAGAACTAAGTACTTTATTGTTGTTTTGTTTTGATTTGAACAACAATAAAGTACTTAGTTCTGAATTCAAATGATTTTACACGATATAATATATGATAATTGATGGAAATGCGATGATTGCTGAGGGACATTAATAAAATAGTTGTGCTGTATATTCATTTGGCCGTCCGGCTCAGCCGATCAATGTCAAACCGAACAAGAGTGTAGTACGCTTTAAATACGACGGGCAACTGGGCATTAGAGTAGAACCTAATATGGAGACCCGGCTGTTGATTTGCTCCAAAAAGCCTGACCATGACCACAGTGACCTTCCCAGGGGAACTGCTACTGCTATACTGCCAAGTAGTCCAGCTAAGAGGAAGAAGAATAACCTGCAGTCCTATATCGACGAGAGCAGTGGTGGGCCAGTGGTAACGTCCGTGACTTCGAGTTGTAGGTCGTAGGTTCGAACCCTGACAGGCGATTTACTTTTGTAAATTACGCTTTGTAAATACTTTTGTAAATTATTTTATGACCACTGCACTCTCAAAACGGTGGAAAACATCGTGAGGAAAGCGACCTACTCCCTCTTACAGAAAGGAGGCCTGTGTTTCAGCAGTGGGAACATTATAGGCTAAATATGCCTATATTGACATATCTACGAAGAACACGATTTAAAGAAATGGGGCCGATTCGATTTGCATTCTTATCTTTGACCTAGATATGTATAAACATAATATGTGCCAGAACATTATTATATATTTTTACAGACTGATATCTACTTATGTTACCTCAATAAATAACTCGATCCGGTATATTACTGCGTTGTTAATTCTTATTTAGTGTAACTGTGAAGGAGGAAAACGCCTGAGCACCTATCTTTCCAAACGTCAACTTGGCAGACCCATACCTATAGGGTGACTGGTAATTACTGACCGATACTTAAACACATGATTGTCTCATGATAACAAACAACTTTTACTATGGGATTAAAACCGAAATCTCGAAAAAAAAATCAGCGGCTCCCTAGATTTTGATGAGATATGCGAACATGAATGTATGAGTCAGCAGATTTTTTTTTTTGCTATTTCAGGTTTGGTCCCATAGTAAAAGTTGTTTGTTATCATGAGACAATCATGTGTTTAAGTATCCGTCACTAATTACTAGTCACCCTTAGCAATTATCATTTGGCGATCAAACTACTAACTCCTTTCATCATTTTTCCTCTAGTGCGTTTCAACGTTTACTTTTAATGTCAATCTATAGGTAAGTACTATAACATACAGGGTTATTGGTAAAACACCAACAACATCTTAAGGAGTCATTGTACTCATCATTATGAACAACTTTTTCTATTGAACCAAACCTGAAATCGCGAAAAGAAAAATCAGCTGTTCAGTACATTTTGACGAATTATGCGAACATAAATGTACTGAACAGCTGATTTTTTTTCGCGACTTCAGGTATGGTCCTATAGTAAAAGTTGTTCATAATGATGAGTACAATAATGATCCCTTAAGAGGTGGTTGGTGTTTTACCAATAACCCTGTATATTATGATAAAGTGGGGCTAGTGGCTAAGTAATAACAGCTACATGGGTTGATCGATCAGGTTAAGCTACGTTTGCTGCGGTCGGGCGGTATATGGGTGACCATCGTTACATAGGGACCAAGACCTCTCAGTGCCTCGGAAAGCACGTTAAGCCTTTGGTCTCGGCTATGATTCTTGGATCAGACCAGTCTTACCAAGGGGTATCGTGTTACCCAGTCATTGGGTTGTGGAGGTCAGATAGGCAGTCGCTCCATGTAACATACTGGTATGCAGCTGCATCTGGTTAGACTGGAAGCCGACCGCAACATAGTTGGGAAAAGGCTAGGCAGATAATGATAAATATTATTATAAAGTTTTTTGGAATTTGTGAGTTTGTACGTAGGAACGTAGACCGTAACGAAAATTCTTTCACTGATGGCATTATCATAGGCAAAAAGGACAAATTTTAACCGACTTCAATAAAAGGAGGAGGTTCTCAATTTGACTGTATGCTTTTTTTTGTATGTTTGTTACGCGATTACTCCGCCGATTATGAATTGATTTTAATGTTTTTTTTTTTTTTTGGTAGGTCCTATTTCAGAGGTAGTCCCATATAAATTGTATTAACTTTGCTTGAATAGTTTTTGAGTTAGTTTCGATAATAAGTATTTAATCCACTTTGTGTATCCTGATGATGTTCTAATACTTTCTGTCACTGTTGTTTACATAGCAAGTAGCAATACGAATTGGTGTGGGGTAGGTACTATAACTAAAAAGTGAAAAATAAAAATGTTTCTACAAAAAAAAAATCCGACTTCCAAAAAAACACTACAAAGTGAAAAACAACTATAATTTCGGAAGTCGGCGGGAAAAACTAAAATAAAGATAAAAAGATACCGAATTCCAAAATTCTTTTGTTTTTTTTGGAAGTCGGTTGTTTTTAATTAAATAACTCGTTAGTTTGAGTAATTTATAAAGCAGAAGGCAAGGTGAGTTAAACTTATTTCTCTTAAAAATGCTAGTTTTTAATGCACCGTAGTTCACAGTCAACATTATTCAAGTTAACGAATTCGTGCTAAGTACACGTCAAAGTCATCAATAACAATTTAGTTCCTAGTCTATAATAGTTCTTGCAACTCCACTCAAAAGTCGATCAACTCTTATCAAGATAGATAAAACGAAATTGGTTTGGAATTGGCCAATTATTGAGACACACCTATACGGAATTGCTCTATCACATTGGTGCAAAATGTTTCATTTAAAAAATGTCAGGCTTTCTATTAGCATTTTTATTACATGCTGAAGAGGCTCGTGGCTAAATGATAACAGCCGCATGCGTCAATCGAAGGTTAAGCTACACTAGCCGCGGCCGGTTCGTGGATGGGTGGTGATCGAGACCTCTCCGTGCCTCGGAAAGCATGGTAAGTCGTTGGTACCGGCTGTCGTTCGTAGATCTTTGACAGTTGTTACAGGTAGTCAGGAGCCCAAAAGTCTGACAACCAGTTACCAAGGGGTATCATGTTACCCAGTAACTGAGTTGTGGAGGTCAGAGAGGCAATCGCTTCATGTCAAATACTGGTATTCAGCTGCATCCGGTTAGACTGGAAGCTGACCCCAACACAGTTGGGAATAAGCTAGGCAGATGATGATATGAATTACAAGCTGCAGACGTTGTAAGTAAATGTTGCATCATGTGGTTTACAGGCGCTATGCAGACTGATAATAAAGGAATATGAATCTACTATCAGTGCGGTTGGTAAACCAATTGGTGACTGAAGTTGAATAAAGTATTAACAGGATGCCTCGGAACAATTAAAAAAAAAATTGAGCCGTAGTTCCCAAATGAAATGGCGATCTTATAGGCACTTTCTGACCGCGGCAGTCATACTGAATTTGCCCAGTGAGATAGGTAGTTGTAGCTTCATACCTAAACTGCGGAGTGTCCCATATGTATTAATCTTTGGAACTAGTGATCCGATTCCGAAAATTCTTTCACTAATGGGAAGCTTACAGTATTGCCTAGTGTCATAGGGTATATTTTATGTTAGAACAAGAACTTTCACGCGGATGAAGTCGCGGACAGAAGCTAGAAATATTAGAAAGAGCTCAAATTTGTTTGTTTGTAAGTTTGTATGTACTGGTTAATGTCTGGAACTACCAGTCGGATTTGAAAAAATATTTTTGCATTTGTGAGCCCAATTCTCGAGGAAGGTATTTAATATTACGCTACGAACCTTAGCAGCCAAGCAAAAAGAAAAAAAACTGGTTAAGAGCGAGTCAGACTCACGCACCGATGGTTCCGTACCATCCTACTTCCTACTATCCTACTTCCTACTAATATTATAAATGCGAAAGTTTGTGAGGATGGATGGATGTTTGTTACTCTTTCACGCAAAAACTCCTGAACGGATATTCATGAAATTTGGCACACAGATAGTTTATAATCTGGATTAACACTTAGGATACATTTTATCACTCATATTATTACGGGTTCGAGACTTAAGCGGGTGAAACCGCGGGGCGCTGCTAGTCATATATAAAAAAGTGTGCTATTTACAGACATCGTTTTATTTTTACTGTAATCTTTACATAAATTTCTATCACAAGAAATAATTTCAAAATTTTCTCCTGAAATTTTCCACCAGAATAATTTAAAATTTTTTCTAGGGGGTGGGAACCGTATTTTTATTTACATTTTTCATCAAAAGTCGAAAAGTATGCGGCCTAAAAAAAGAATATGATACCCCACATGCCCTACTAGCCCCACTTCGAATTTTTAAGACCCTCTTTTAGTCCCTGTTGCAAAAAAAAAAAAACATTTTTATTTCTTTCGTATTTGCAAAATAATTGGGCAAACGTCATTTAAACTATAATAATAATAATAATAATATTCTGGGACATTTCACACACGGTTATCTGATCCCAAACTAAGCAGAGCTTGTACTATGGAAACCAGATAACTGATATACTACATACACTACTTTTTTTTTTTTTTTGTAAATACATACTTATATAGATAATTACACCCAGACTCAGGACAAACAGACATGTTCATGCACACAAATGTTTGTCCTGGATGGGAATCGAACCCACGACCTGCGGCATGATAGGTGGTATCTTAACCAACCACGCCAACTGGCCTGTCAAAAACTATTCCAAAATTTAAGTTTATAGCATTAGTAGTACTTGAGATACCTAGCTGTGACCGACAGACATACAGATAGACTGAGTTGTACCATAAGGGTTCCTTTTTACCATTTTGGTACGGAACCCTAAAAAGTCAAAACGTTGGCGAAGTCGCGCGCAAAAGCAAGTTGTTAATATTTCCCTAGCAAAATAAACCACAAGTAACATTACTAATTGGTTTCTTAAATCAGTTAACTAGTCTTTTCCTCAAGTTAAAAACAATTTTTCTCTTATTATTTCTTACTAACAAAGTCAACATTCGATACGGAGGTTTTCGCCACAAAGCTCCGATGAAATGGTGAAACTAAAATGAATATAATTTACGAAATTGCCCTAATCAGTTCTGTTGTGGACCACGCCATTCCGAAATTATGGAGCCTTGACCTTGTTATGCAGATTTTGATGTTTTCCCACTGATGTATTAAGCGGTTTTTCTGATAAGTCTCGGTCGATATTTGCAGTTTCTACCTACGTTTTGGTTGAAAAGTTTACGAAAATTAGCCAGGATAACAGTGTCATAATAACAGAAGTAATGAAGCATTACAGTGTAGGTACCTACAATAAAAGGATCGCTCGTGTAATTCCGGTATACAACGTGCCGCTACAACGGCGATATTAATTTAACACACGGGTAGAAAGTAGTAGTAGTTGTGGTCAGTTAAATAATAGGTTGGGGAAAAAGTTTCTTCGCATTTTTTAAGAAAATTCAAAACATTTTTTAATATAGTTTATTTACATTTAACTAAAGTATGTAGGTACCATTTTGTTCGATAACTTTTTGCCATCTTGTAGGTAGGGACATGATCCCATTGCTGTAGGAATTTTGGGACTTCTGGTCAAAATACCGCGACATGTGGTTATGGCAGTCCTCTCGTGATGTTAACCTGACACTGCCTAAAGAATTCTGAAGAGACCGAAACAGGTGGAAATCTGAAGGTGCAAGGTCAGGACTATACGGCGGATGCATTAACACCTCCCAGCCAAACTCTCTTAATTTTTGCTGAGTGGCTAAAGATGTGTGAGGTCTAGCGTTATCATAATGAAAAACCACACCCCTTCTGTTGATTAATTCCGGCCGCTTTCTCTCAACTTCTTGCTTTAATCTCATCAGTTGTTCGCAGTAAAGTTCAGAATCGATGGTCCTGCCTGGTGGTAACAGCTCATAACGAATAATGCCCTTCCAATCCCACCACACACACAGCGTCACCTTGTTGCGAGTTAACCCGGGTTTCGCCACAGTCTGTGAAGCCTGACCGGCCTTTGACCACGACCTTTTTCGCACGTTCTTGTCATACGTGATCCACTTTTCATCACCAGTTATCAGCTTCTTCAAAAATTTTTGGTTTCATTACGTCGTAATAAAGAATCACAAATGAGTACACGGTTGATTAGGTTTCTTTCAGTGAGCTCGTGAGGTACCCAAATGTCGAGGTTTTTTGTGGACCCAGTTTTTTTTCAAATGCGCCAAAACTGTTTTGTGGTCAATTTCCAGTTCCTCAGCTACGTCGTAACTACTGATATGCCGATCTTGCTCCACTTTTTCAAAAATGGCATCCATTTTATCCGCAATAGGGCGACCAGAGCGACGTGCATATTTGACATCAAAATTTCCGGATTGAAAACGCTTAAACCAAATTTGTGCTACTCTCACAGACACTACACTAGGTCCATAAACATCGCAAATTTTTTTCGCGGCTTGCGTTGCATTTTTACCTTTTTTGTAGTAAAATTTTAAAATGTATCGAATTTCTTCATTAGATTCACTCATCTTGACGGTACGAAAAACAAATGAAAATCACACATTTTCCTAATTTGAATTTGGCATTATGTTCTTTAAAATTTAAACTTTCAATGATACCAAAACCAGCCAGATACAAATAGTATAGCCAAAGAGATTTTATTACAAGTTCATACATACTATAATGCGAAAAGACTTTTTCCCCAACCTAATATAAAAATAATAAAAATTATGATAAGATAAAATAATTCTGAAAATGAAAAATTAAAATTTTCAAACAAACTAAATAATAAAGCTCTCTCTTTTCTTCAATTCTCTTCTTATTTGCACGTTTTTCATTTGAATAATTTCATTGATTCGATGTTTTGATCCGTGACTGGGGTCTGGGGGCAAATGACCTCAGCTTTAAGTACAGTTTGCTCCAAGATACTATTTTAGAAAATTGTAAATAAATTAATACATAATAAAACGTTTAATGAAATTAAAATAGCTTCATACAACAAAAACACGAAACCGTATACGTGTGTTAAATTAATGGTACCATTAAAGCGGCACGCTGTAGAGTAAAAAACCTTTCTACACTCGTATGGGTTCTGTAAAAGGCGAATAGAAGATTGTGTCAAGAGGTTGAACATTGAGTTAATTAGTTCGATGGTCTAGAGCACTCCTTAAAGTTTGTAGAGTTAAATTTTAGTACCTTATATATTTTACAGAGCATGTGCTCGAAAAAAGCATTTTCCACGCAGCCAAACTGTGCAAAAAGTGCCACTTTTTCGCACTAGTGCTTTTTACTTTAAGTTTTTTTTAAATTATTTTTAACTCTGTCCTCAGCCCGACGTAAAGAGTTTTTATTATTTGGGAAAAGGTTTACATATCGTTCATATCAAAGGTACAATAAAACATTAACATCAGAGGACAGCACAGCACAGCTCAGTATATGAGTTTGGAGAGAGAAGGAGACAATATTCTAACAACATGTCAAAACAGCAACTAACGCCATATCGTATGTGTCACATAAATACTAACTCGTGGTCACTGCGAGGGTGATTGCGTAGATGAAACGGAATATGATCTATAAATTAATATCTTCAGTCTAGGAAATGTCTAGTGCATGACATTAATTTGTGAGTGCATAAACGAAGTCACTTTCGTTGCATGAAGGGCAATGTCTTGATAAGAAAAACCGGCCAAGTGCGTATCGGCCCACGCACAATGCAGGGTTCCGTAGTTGGGATTAAGAAAGAATAGAAAGAATTAGCCCAAGAACAAACTTAATATTGTAGTTGAAAAACATGTTCTCCCTAACATTCCAACTGCAATTGTAAGTTTGTACGCACAATATTGAGAGATTTACCATGTTATTTTAAAACCACAGACTTCTTATAAATTTTCCTATAATCTATATGTATTGACCTATTTTCTCTATTTTTTTTTTAATTTTAGGCACAGCAGTTTTGGCGATAAAGCCCCTTATTTCCGAAACTACTGAGCCTAAAATGGACAATTTTCATCTATTTTCTTGAATAACTTTAAAACATTTTTTTTTAAATTATAAAATATCTATTTGAGACGCTCACAGTAAGCCCTTTAATTTGATATATCATACGGTACAGTTTGCAAAGCTTTTGACGTGAAAACGCCTTTTCGCATGGTGTGTAATGCAATGGTACATAAACATTGAAGACTTCAACCGATAATAACTACGAGACTGCTACACTGCTAGCTGCTAGACTGAGAAGCTAGATTAATGGTTGAGCATCCAAAACATAGGTGATATTATATAACAATTTTAAGGATGGATATAATTTGCGTGTGACGTCACACTGCGAGTGCACGCGCATGTACCCAACCCTCTACTTTTCACTGTGTCGAAATATCAATTCGTATAGCATAAAAACATGTTTAGCGATCAGTGTAATCAGTTATTCTGGTGTCTTTGTCAAGAATTGACAAAGCACTACCAGGACTTTTATTTTTATTTGAGATGGGTTTGCTCTTGACGGGTTTGTCTAGGTCAGAGGTGACAGAGACAAGTTCTTCGATGGAGTGAGCCTCAGAAGAAGCCTGTTCACTCTAACTTTGGAGATTCGGGTTGTAAGCGTTCGGAGAACACAGACGCAGGTAGTGAGTTCCACTCTTTTGCCGTGCGCATTATGAAGGATGTTTGGAAGCGCTTAGTGCGAATTGGTGGAATGGCAACTAGGTATGGATGGTAACTTGCAGTGCGTCTAGATATTCGATGGTAGAAGGGGGCCGGTGGAATGAGGTTGTGGAGTCTATAGAAGACCGACAAGCAGGCAGAAGACCTTGCGGCGATGAGCCAACTCCATGCCTGCTCGAGCCGATCAACCTAAATAGAAACAACAGAAATATTGGAAAAAAATAGGTTTAAACATTAATATGAAGTAGGCAATGGCAAAATCATGTCAGATGTCGTCTCATCGGCCGTAAATCTGCTCAGAAATGAAAAAATCGCAATCGAAGAAAGCTTGCATCAAAAGGAAAGTCTAGTGCCGAGCAAATACAATAGCTACGACTGTGTCAGAAACCCTAAGAAAATCTGTTGTAAATAGCAAAAAGTTTAAGATTTCGTTTCATATCGGCCGTAAATCTGCTCAGAAAAAACGTTACTTGGTGAAAGCTTACTTTATAATGAATGCAATGAGTCTACTAAGTCTAGTGTCGAATAAATACAATGGCTAAGGCCGTATCGGAAACCGTAGTAAAACTTCAATTTGTTTTCACGAAAACAAACGAAATTAAAAAGAAAATATAGGCGCAATTCGATTCCGCAAATCGAACTGCGCCTATATTTTCTTTTTAATTTTCTTATTTGCCGCCCAAAAGTGACCCCCATATTCAAAATTAATTTATTTACGTTACTAATTTCAACTTAATCGGTCCATTAAATTCGGAGCACCTCAAGGATCTGTTCTTAGTCCCCCATTATACAACATATATACAGCGAGTTTGTCCTCTTCTCTAAATTTTGACTGCAAAATCCTTCAGTATGCTGACGATATTGCGCTACTGGTCACTGGCAATTCCATTCAGGATGCCGCTCTATCGATGAATGTCTCTGTGTCTTCACTAAACCAATGGCTCCTTGACCACGGGTTATCTCTAAGTGCACCAAAAAGTACAGCAGTCATCTTTACACGCAAGCGTTCTGTTCCCCAAGTAGATATAAACATTGATGGACAAATAATTCCAGTCAAGGATAAGGCTAGGTTTCTGGGAGTAACGCTGGACTCAAAATTGTCTGGAGTTCACCACATTAACAACACGGTCAAAAAATGCGAACGCTCTGTATCGGTCCTTAAGTCTTTGGCCGGGGTGTGGTGGGGAGCTCACCCCTACACTCTCAAACTGGTCTATAATGCGTTGACCAGGAGCGCATTAGACTACTGTTGCTTCCTTATAGAGCCATGCAACAAAGAAGCGCTCAAGAAGTTAGACGGCGTCCAGGCCAAGTGCCTGAGAATCGTTATTGGAGCCATGAAATCCTCTCCCATAAATGCGCTTCAAGTTGAATGTGCAGAACCACCCTTATATCTGAGAAGACAGTATTTGGCAGATCGCTTCCTGTCTAAAGTATTCTCCCTTTCATCCCATCCTTTAACACCAATTTTAGAGCAAATCGACCTTTCCTTCAATAATTCTCCATATTGGAACAATAGATCAGTTCCCCTATTGATGAATAGGTACAGAGAGCTTAAACACCTCTCTTCGCCTATTTATCAATATCCAATTCTCCCCGTCTTTTCCGCCGCATATGAAACGATTTACTTCGAACCAAAAGCCGTTTTGGGATTAGGTATATCAAAGAATTCCCAAAAACGCAAGACGCGACTTTGAGTTAGCCGTCAAACGTTACTGGGAAGGATGGAATTTTTTCTTTACTGATGCATCAAAATTATCACCAACAGATCGTACAGGAGTAGCAGTATATTTTCAAAATTCAAAACTTGCCTTACTTTTTCAATGTCCACCAGAAGCATCAGTTTTTACAGAAGAGTGTATTGGTATTTTAGAAGCTATACACTATATCAAATCACATCAAATAACAAAAGCAGTAATTTTTTCAGATTCACGTAGTAGTATTCAGGCCTTAAAACAAAATCAACTCCATAGTAAAATCCATAGCCAAATCGTTGTAGAAATTAAGAGCTTGTTATTTGAATGTTCCCAAAACGGCTTGGACATCGGGATAGCCTGGATCCCCGGTCACTCGGGTATTGTTGGCAATGAGTGCGCTGATTCGTTAGCAAAGTATGCCACATCTAATCCGGCTGATCGAAAGCACTACGTAGCTCATAACTACGATTTGCGAAATGGTGCCAAGCCCAGTGAGGACCCAGTCTAAGAACCTCGACGATTTCACGGCCATTATTTTAAAGTGTCGTGATAAGGAACGGTTTCTTTCACTGTCTCCGTAAAGTGTCTTGAGACATATCAGGAACCTTTTTCATCAATAGTTCCTGGCCATAACAAATAGATAGCCGCGGTTTCTCATAAGGTGCTTTTTTTCGGCGGATCACCTTCTCAATTAACCGCGCGGTCTGGTCGGTTATCGACTTTTCAGTTTCTATACACTTTATCTACTTCAGATATCAGTGCAGATCACGCGATATTTTAGGTCCTTTTGAATGCGAGGATAGGAACACCTGCTTGTGGCGCGCCGCGTAAACTGCACTCATGGCGACAGAAGAGCAGTGCTTTTTCTGTAAACCTACTGTACGAAAGTACTCTGGTGTCTCGAAACATTCAAGGCAAAGAGTCCCTCTACTTACTACAACAATTCATTTTGCTAATGTCGTACACACACAATCAACTCATCCTATCGCAGTCCACTGGCATAGGCCTCTTGCAGGCTGCTCCACAACACCTTGTCCTCCGCCTTCCGCATCCAGTGTGTCCCAGGCACCTTCTAAGGTCGTTGGTCCATCTAGCTGGGGGGCCTCCCACAGTGCGCTTGCTGTTACGCGGTCTTCACTGCATGACTCGTCTGCTTTACCCATACACACTGCTCGTACACAATGTAGGTACCTATTTATAGATTACTTACCTCTATTCCTTATAAGACTATGATTAATCCAAGACGTATCCTCTTGAATTTCGACTGTAAGCTGTGAAAAGGTAAAAAAATTGAAAACATAAGAAACCAAGTATTTTGTTTTTACTTCACTAATCTACGCAATTATCTCATATTTTTTATCACAAACCAGAACATATTTATGTATACGTATAATCTTTTGTGGACTATATAATAAACAATTGCCTCCTACTAAGCAATATCTATGACCGAAGCGCAAAATAAAATCAAGTCTAATGTTACATACCGTGACGGTTATAATCTTTAATGATCTCATTTGAATGATTTATACTACAATGGCAAGATCACGGACATATTGTTTTTTTTTTATTTTTTTGTTATCTGATTCCTTAAGAACGTATGTTGCCAGTGTTTTATGTACAACTAGCTGTTTCCTACGACTTTGTCTACGTGTGCCTACTTTGTATTTCATTTCTTTTTCACAAATATCCGTGATCAAAAGCAGCCTCTGTCCTTTTCTGGGTACCAGGCTACCTATGCGTCAAATTTCATAACGATCAGCGGGGTAATTGCGTAACACACAGTACGCATCTTCGGTGCAACAAAGGCACAACAGCTCATTTTTAAATTTTACAGGAGAGGACTTTAAGATTTTTTACGCATTTAATATATTGCCTTATTTCTGGATTACTATTTGTAGTAGGTTTGAAATATAAAAAAAAAAATTGTTAATTGCTTTTGCTATAGTTTCACGTAAAAAACTTATTTTGAATTACCTATTAAAAGAAATCCTTTTAGATTTTGCAGATTTGGCTATTTGTGCCTTTGTTGCACCGAAGGCGCGAGTAGGAATAGCTTGCTTTTTGATAGTTCACCTACATTCATTGCGTTATTTACATTGTTGAGCAGACAATATTTTCGAACATATGAAGCAATGGATTAGCAATATGTTTCAAAATCATTCATATTGTGATGTGTGTGTTACGCAATTAGCGTGCCGTTCAGTAGTTTAAGCGTGAAAAGGTAACAGACAAATATAGTTACTTTCGTATTTTTAGGGTTCCGTACCTCAAAAGGAAAAACGGAACCAGGATCGCTTGTGTGACTGTTTCTCCGTCTGTCACAGCCAATTTTTTTCGAATCTAATGATCAATTAAGTTGAAATTTGGTACACATATGAATTTTTGTGACCCAAAGACGGACTCAATATGTAACAAAAACCCTGTTGTTTCTTTAAGGGACGTATACATTTACATACAAGTCGAACATTGATGAAATTATAATTAAAAAAAAAATTGCATTGGCTAGTCGAGAGGTCAAAGTCAAATAACTATTCTAATCTGATTTTACAAGTACATCGGGGCGCACGGGTCCCGGCTCGGTACCACGTGCCTACCTACCCCTTTTCCCCGCCACCCGCCGTCGTGCGAATCACTTACTTGTCTCCCGCGCAGCTTACTTTCGAACGGATGTCGCGTCATCGCTTCATACTGATTTGCAGAGGTAAGAAATCAGTTAAACATTACAAATATGAATAATTAAATATTTATTTTAAATATTTTTGTATCAGATTTTTATAAATGACGCTTTATTACGTATGTAGGTATACCGATTTTTAAAACGTAGGTAGAAGGAACAACAGGGTTTTTGTTACATATTTTATAGGTAGGTAAACGTGAGCGCTAATAACATACTAAAATTATGAATACCTAATACACACGTATATATACTTCTATTGTTAAGTTACATTTGCATACAACACGTGAGAATTCTGTTTGCGTCAATCAGTATCATCTACTCGCTCGGAGTTAATCGTTTTCAAATTAGTTTTCTGTATACGACGATAAGTTTTGTCTCCTTGCGGTTGTCTGTTGCCAGTAATATTACTTTATCAGTGAAATATATTAATAGTTTGACAATTATTTACTAGAGCTATTAAATGGTTCCACTTTGGTCACATTTTAAAGTGTGTGTGTCATTTGTTTACTAGATAACAATCAAAGTTAGTAAATCGATCAATAATGAATGTGACCTCAGAATGGTACGTACCTAAGTACAAATAACTGTTACCTACCTATTGTACCTAAGTACCTATTGTACCTATTTGTACCTAAGTACAAATAGCTGCTGAACAAATAATTGTTCAGCAGCTCTAAAATGCTGCTAAATATCAGAAAACACTTGGTTTAAGATATTTAATTTGCATGAGCTAGTAGTACAAATTAGTGGCACAGATAATCAAGGTGAAAAAGTTATTTAAACAGTGATGTGTTGTGATAAACTGCATTCGTGTTTGTGTAAGTGTACCGTCAACATGAAACTCTGGACGATTGTATTGTTTGTGTCTGTTATTAGTTTCCATCTGTCGATCGGTGAGTAGGTTCTAATAATTATCATGTGTCATTTATACAAAGGTTTTACCCGAGTAGCTAGGTATTCTAAAGTAATAAGTTCGAGACTCGTGACCAGTTTTGATTAATGACAGCACTTGTCTTATTAATTAAAGTTTATTGGTTATAAACATTATCGATCTGTATTTTGTCGTTTGTAGCTGCAAAGCATCCAGAGGTATCTATTTCTATAAAAGGTAGAGCAGAGCACGAAGTCAGACAATGATGTCATGTTGAATAATTAGATAATAAATATTGTTATTTAAGTACCTACACTATGAACTCCTTTCTAACAATAAATCTTATACTTAAGGGGGATGCGTCAGGGTAGCCCGCGAAATTCAAATTTTCTTACGTTTTTTGCAATTTTCAAGTCAGTAATGAGTTGTATGTTAAATAAAATATGTTTCGCGGCCGTAACACATAAGAATTTACAGAATTATAATCATTAGAATCAGTAATAAAACTCCTTAAGTCAGTATAATCCTCAAATGTCAAGATTTCACGAAATAGTCATTCATTAGGATTATCTGGTCTTAAAGAGTAGAATTTATCACTTTAATGATTATAATTATGTAAATACATACTTATTACGGCCGCAAATTATATTTTGATCAACGTACAACCTAATACTGACTTGTAAATTGCAAAAAAGGTAAGAAAATTCGAATTTCGCTACCCTGACGCTTTCGCCTTAATATAATTATTAAGAGCCTGAAGACCTCCACTTGCACTTGCGGGCAAACATGCTACTAACATCTATTCATATATTCATATATCAACATCTACTCACTACTAACTTGATTCTCTTCTACTTTGTGAACGTGAGAACGTAGACTCATAAATGATTTGATTTGTTGGCCATTTTCTATTTTGTTAAGTGCCAGGTGGTACTTGCTGACAAGCCTACACTGTCCTCCCAAACCTATTTGACAACATTCTTAAAGCTAATTATTTTTAAAAGAGTACCTAGCCGCGGACTTTCTTGCCGGCTCTTCTCCATAGGAAACGACCAATTGGAACCGTGCACCTAGCTTCTGACGTTTTATATTTTTGACGTGTAATATATTTCTTGCTGACCTTGGTTTTGTTTTGTTATTAGTAATTAACTCTTTGTTTATTTTACTTCGATGGTCCTAGTTTATCATTTAGAGGAGCTCGTGGCCAAATAATAACAGCCGCAAGGGTCGATCTATCAGGTTAAGCTACGCTTGCCGGGGTTGTTCCGTAGATGGAAAGTCTGACCACCAGTCTTACCAAGGGGTATCGTATTACCCAATAACTGGGTTGTGGAGGTCAGATAGGCAGTCGCTCCATGTAAAATACTGGTATTCAGCTGCATCCGGTTAGACTGGAAGCCGACCCCAACATAGTTGGGAAAAGGCTAGGCAGATTGATACATTGGTCCTAGTTTATCATTTGTGACTTCGAGTTTCATACGGTTTCATATACGGATATATGTAAGTGGGTACGCCCTTTATTACTGGAGTCTTTTATTTAGGTAAAAAGTTCTGCTTACGTTTTTAGTTTTGTATTTTTATTTCTGCTTGAGTAGGTATAGTTTTCGATTTTTTTTTGGTATATTGGCGTGTGCTGGTTTACTTATAGCAAATAATTGAATTTAATGTTTTGTGTTGCGTAATGTATCTAAATTTTTATGCGCATTGTTGTATAGAGTCAAATTTTTTAACTGAACAGACAGCTGTGCTGCTGGGGAGTTTGTTGCGCCACTTCTTCTCCCTAGCTAAAGCACTAGGAAATGGTGAAGGGCGGACGTTTTGGGGACTGTCTTATGTAATTTTGACGTTTGAAAAGTGCTGATTCTCAGCCTAGTTTGAATAAATGACTTTTGATTTGATTTGATTTATAAGTATAAATCAGAAGCTAGGTGCACGGCTCCAATTGGTTGTTTCCTATGGAGAAGAGCCGGCAAGAAACTCCACGGTTTGGTTATGCCATGTAGGTTTATGTGTAATAAAATATTTTGATTTGATTTGCCAACTGACTGACCAAATATTTCATTCCTTCACAAGGTTTCGTTTAACATTTTCAGCGGAGTGTCCACCTGGGCAATACAACCCTGGTCCTGACTGCGCATTTGAGGGCATCTGCGGTCTACCCAGCGCCCATTCCGCCAGGAGACACTACTGCGACTGCTGGTGTAACCCAGGCACTGTGAGGAATTCCATCACCAACGAGTGTGTGGAAAAATGTCCAGACATAGAAGTAGGTCCACTAGGACCTAAGTTGAGTGATGAGTCATGATTGTTAAGTTTATAAGTTATTTAAATATGTAAAGTAAGCTTTGTGTTTTAATT
Source organism: Dicycla oo (assembly GCA_948252095.1). Lineage (NCBI taxonomy): Eukaryota > Metazoa > Arthropoda > Insecta > Lepidoptera > Noctuidae > Dicycla > Dicycla oo. Next base: position 24,751,151 of record OX411714.1, read on the forward strand.
ATAGTTATAATCTGCATCTATTCCTGAGGTATGGTAAATTTGGCTGTCCATTAGCATTACGGAGTATTCCCGTTTGAGCACCTATTTTTAGAGAACCTATGCGTTTTACACCAAAGGTATTCCCATGTATTCCCATTTGAGAATACCTTTGGTGCAAAATGCATAGGTGCTCTAAAAATAGGTGCTAAAACGGGAATACTCCAGCATCATGTAGGTAAAAACTGTGATGTGTTTGTTGAAGAAAACAGAAGTTGATAGAGATTATGTAGGTGCATGCTAGGCGTGTTATGCCGCGATCCCACGCACGGCCCGTTTCCTCACAGTCCAGACCGCGCCAAGCCAGGCCGACAGGCCGTGGGAACAGTCAGCCTGCGATGGCCTGTGGTCGCCTGTCTGATCGAAATATTAGGGGGCGTTCATTAATTATGTGAGGCGTTTATGAGGGAGGAGTTCAAGTCGAATGTCACCCAATCTCACGTGGGGGAGAGGAGTCTCCGCAAATATTACGTAATTTTTATTCGCAAGAAACAGTGCAAAATTGCGAGAAAACTGGGTAATTATTATGAAATATCTTATAATTATCTATGGTACAGGGTTATTTTAAATTGGCTAGCTAAACTCCGCAGACGCGATGGGTATCGAATTATCGATATCTAAACATGATAAAACAAAAAGTAAATAAATTTGATGATTTTTTTGTTGGGTTATCAACCGCAATTATTGTAGTCACTTGCACAGTTTAAACCCAGTTTAGCAGTTTAGTTTAGATATCGATACCCATCGCGTCTGCGGAGTTTAGCTAGTCAATTTAAAATAACCCTGTACCATAGATAATTATAAGATATTTCTATGTTCTGTACATTACAACTATTCTCTCTTAATGTCCCTCGGCAATCATCGCATTTCCGAATACAAACGAATGCTAATTTCCATGTCCATCAATTATTAGATTTATCGTGTATAATAATTTGAATTCAGAACTAAGTACTTTATTGTTGTTTTGTTTTGATTTGAACAACAATAAAGTACTTAGTTCTGAATTCAAATGATTTTACACGATATAATATATGATAATTGATGGAAATGCGATGATTGCTGAGGGACATTAATAAAATAGTTGTGCTGTATATTCATTTGGCCGTCCGGCTCAGCCGATCAATGTCAAACCGAACAAGAGTGTAGTACGCTTTAAATACGACGGGCAACTGGGCATTAGAGTAGAACCTAATATGGAGACCCGGCTGTTGATTTGCTCCAAAAAGCCTGACCATGACCACAGTGACCTTCCCAGGGGAACTGCTACTGCTATACTGCCAAGTAGTCCAGCTAAGAGGAAGAAGAATAACCTGCAGTCCTATATCGACGAGAGCAGTGGTGGCCCAGTGGTAACGTCCGTGACTTCGAGTTGTAGGTCGTAGGTTCGAACCCTGACAGGCGATTTACTTTTGTAAATTACGCTTTGTAAATACTTTTGTAAATTATTTTATGACCACTGCACTCTCAAAACGGTGGAAAACATCGTGAGGAAAGCGACCTACTCCCTCTTACAGAAAGGAGGCCTGTGTTTCAGCAGTGGGAACATTATAGGCTAAATATGCCTATATTGACATATCTACGAAGAACACGATTTAAAGAAATGGGGCCGATTCGATTTGCATTCTTATCTTTGACCTAGATATGTATAAACATAATATGTGCCAGAACATTATTATATATTTTTACAGACTGATATCTACTTATGTTACCTCAATAAATAACTCGATCCGGTATATTACTGCGTTGTTAATTCTTATTTAGTGTAACTGTGAAGGAGGAAAACGCCTGAGCACCTATCTTTCCAAACGTCAACTTGGCAGACCCATACCTATAGGGTGACTGGTAATTACTGACCGATACTTAAACACATGATTGTCTCATGATAACAAACAACTTTTACTATGGGATTAAAACCGAAATCTCGAAAAAAAAATCAGCGGCTCCCTAGATTTTGATGAGATATGCGAACATGAATGTATGAGTCAGCAGATTTTTTTTTTTGCTATTTCAGGTTTGGTCCCATAGTAAAAGTTGTTTGTTATCATGAGACAATCATGTGTTTAAGTATCCGTCACTAATTACTAGTCACCCTTAGCAATTATCATTTGGCGATCAAACTACTAACTCCTTTCATCATTTTTCCTCTAGTGCGTTTCAACGTTTACTTTTAATGTCAATCTATAGGTAAGTACTATAACATACAGGGTTATTGGTAAAACACCAACAACATCTTAAGGAGTCATTGTACTCATCATTATGAACAACTTTTTCTATTGAACCAAACCTGAAATCGCGAAAAGAAAAATCAGCTGTTCAGTACATTTTGACGAATTATGCGAACATAAATGTACTGAACAGCTGATTTTTTTTCGCGACTTCAGGTATGGTCCTATAGTAAAAGTTGTTCATAATGATGAGTACAATAATGATCCCTTAAGAGGTGGTTGGTGTTTTACCAATAACCCTGTATATTATGATAAAGTGGGGCTAGTGGCTAAGTAATAACAGCTACATGGGTTGATCGATCAGGTTAAGCTACGTTTGCTGCGGTCGGGCGGTATATGGGTGACCATCGTTACATAGGGACCAAGACCTCTCAGTGCCTCGGAAAGCACGTTAAGCCTTTGGTCTCGGCTATGATTCTTGGATCAGACCAGTCTTACCAAGGGGTATCGTGTTACCCAGTCATTGGGTTGTGGAGGTCAGATAGGCAGTCGCTCCATGTAACATACTGGTATGCAGCTGCATCTGGTTAGACTGGAAGCCGACCGCAACATAGTTGGGAAAAGGCTAGGCAGATAATGATAAATATTATTATAAAGTTTTTTGGAATTTGTGAGTTTGTACGTAGGAACGTAGACCGTAACGAAAATTCTTTCACTGATGGCATTATCATAGGCAAAAAGGACAAATTTTAACCGACTTCAATAAAAGGAGGAGGTTCTCAATTTGACTGTATGCTTTTTTTTGTATGTTTGTTACGCGATTACTCCGCCGATTATGAATTGATTTTAATGTTTTTTTTTTTTTTTTGGTAGGTCCTATTTCAGAGGTAGTCCCATATAAATTGTATTAACTTTGCTTGAATAGTTTTTGAGTTAGTTTCGATAATAAGTATTTAATCCACTTTGTGTATCCTGATGATGTTCTAATACTTTCTGTCACTGTTGTTTACATAGCAAGTAGCAATACGAATTGGTGTGGGGTAGGTACTATAACTAAAAAGTGAAAAATAAAAATGTTTCTACAAAAAAAAAAATCCGACTTCCAAAAAAACACTACAAAGTGAAAAACAACTTTAATTTCGGAAGTCGGCGGGAAAAACTAAAATAAAGATAAAAAGATACCGAATTCCAAAATTCTTTTGTTTTTTTTTGGAAGTCGGTTGTTTTTAATTAAATAACTCGTTAGTTTGAGTAATTTATAAAGCAGAAGGCAAGGTGAGTTAAACTTATTTCTCTTAAAAATGCTAGTTTTTAATGCACCGTAGTTCACAGTCAACATTATTCAAGTTAACGAATTCGTGCTAAGTACACGTCAAAGTCATCAATAACAATTTAGTTTCTAGTCTATAATAGTTCTTGCAACTCCACTCAAAAGTCGATCAACTCTTATCAAGATAGATAAAACGAAATTGGTTTGGAATTGGCCAATTATTGAGACACACCTATACGGAATTGCTCTATCACATTGGTGCAAAATGTTTCATTTAAAAAATGTCAGGCTTTCTATTAGCATTTTTATTACATGCTGAAGAGGCTCGTGGCTAAATGATAACAGCCGCATGCGTCAATCGAAGGTTAAGCTACACTAGCCGCGGCCGGTTCGTGGATGGGTGGTGATCGAGACCTCTCCGTGCCTCGGAAAGCATGGTAAGTCGTTGGTACCGGCTGTCGTTCGTAGATCTTTGACAGTCGTTACGGGTAGTCAGGAGCCCAAAAGTCTGACAACCAGTTACCAAGGGGTATCATGTTACCCAGTAACTGGGTTGTGGAGGTCAGCGAGGCAATCGCTTCTTGTCAAATATTGGTATTCAGCTGCATCCAGTTAGACTGCAAGCCGACCCCAACACAGTTGGGAATAAGCTAGGCAGATGATGATATGAATTACAAGCTGCAGACGTTGTAAGTAAATGTTGCATCATGTGGTTTACAGGCGCTATGCAGACTGATAATAAAGGAATATGAATCTACTATCAGTGCGGTTGGTAAACCAATTGGTGACTGAAGTTGAATAAAGTATTAACAGGATGCCTCGGAACGATTAAAAAAAAATTGAGCCGTAGTTCCCAAATGAAATGGCGATCTTATAGGTACCTTCTGACCGCGGCAGTCATACTGAATTTGCCCAGTGAGATAGGCTCGCCGCGTAGTTGTAGCTTCATACCTAAACTGCGGAGTGTCCCATCTGTATTAATCTTTGGAACTAGTGATCCGATTCCGAAAATTCTTTCACTAATGGGAAGCTTACAGTATTGCCTAGTGTCATAGGATATATTTTATGTTAGAACAAGAACTTTCACGCGGATGAAGTCGTGGGCAGAAGCTAGAAATATTAGAAAGAGCTCAAATTTGTTTGTTTGTAAGTTTGTATGTACGGGTTAATGTCTGGAACTACCAGTCGGATTTGAAAAAATATTTTTGCATTTGAGAGCCCAATTCTCCAGGAAGGTATTTAATATTATGCTACGACCCTTAGCAGCCAAGCAAAAGGAAAAAAAAAACTGGTCAAGAGCGAGTCGGACTCACGCACCGACGGTTCCGTACAATCCTAATTCCTACTATCCTACTTTCTATCCTACTAATATTATAAATGCAAAAGTTTGTGAGGATGGATGGATGTTTGTTACTCTTTCACGCAAAAACTACTGAATGGATATTCATGAAATTTGGCACACAGATAGTTTATAATCTGGATTAACACTTAGGATACTTTTTATCCCTCATATTATTACGGGTTCGATACTTAAGCGGGTGAAACCGCGGGGCGCTGCTAGTCATATATAAAAAAGTGTGCTATTTACAGACATCGTTTTATTTTTCCTGTAATCTTTACATAAATTTCTATCACAAGGAATAATTTCAAAATTTTCTCCTGAAATTATCCACCAGAATAATTTCAAATTTTTTCTGGGGGGTGGGAACCGTATTTTTATTTACATTTTTCATCAAAAGTCGAAAACTATGCGGCCTAAAAAAGAATATGATACCCCACATGCCCTACTAGCCCCACTTCGAATTTTTAAGACGCTCTTTTAGTCCCCGTTGCAAAAAAAATATATAAACATTTTTATTTCTTTCTTATTTGCAACATAATTGGGCAAACGTCATTTAAACTATTCCAAAATTTAAGTTTATAGCATTAGTAGTACTTGAGATACCTAGCTGTGACAGACAGACATACAGATAGACTGAGTCGTACCATAACCGGTTCCTTTTTACCATTTTGGTACGGAACCCTAAAAAGTCAAAACGTTGGCGAAGTCGCGGGCAAAAGCAAGTTGTTAATATTTCCCTAGCAAAATAAACCACAAGTAACATTACTAATTGGTTTCTTAAATCAGTTAACTAGTCTTTTCCTCAAGTTAAAAACAATTTTTCTCTTATTATTTCTTACTAACAAAGTCAACATTCGATACGGAGGTTTTCGCCACAAAGCTCCGATGAAATGGTGAAACTAAAATGAATATAATTTACGAAATTGCCCTAATCAGTTCTGTTGTGGACCACGCCATTCCGAAATTATGGAGCCTTGACCTTGTTATGCAGATTTTGATGTTTTCCCACTGATGTATTAAGCGGTTTTTCTGATAAGTCTCGGTCGATATTTGCAGTTTCTACCTACGTTTTGGTTGAAAAGTTTACGAAAATTAGCCAGGATAATTTACACAAATAATATATGACGGCGTTTACGTCAAACGTCAGGTTGACAGGACTGTCGATGTCAACCTAGCGAAGCGTCATTGTCGATGGTAGTGCGGGCGGCCATCTTAAAACTCACTTTTGAACGAGACGGCGCCCGCACACCACGCTTGTGACGAATCGCTCAGAATCTTCGCCATCACGCTATTTCAAGATTTAATTTGTTGATTTCGTATAGTAGTAATCGCTAATTACCTAATTACATCGTGATTCCTGTGAATACTGATTAAAATACGTCGATTGTGATCTGAAGCTATTTATTTCTATTCCGCGCCCACCTACCCACATAGCTAGAAGACGATGAGTTCTGGTGAAGGGCCTCCAGGCCGTCCTGGCTCTTCATCAGAACTCATCGTCTTCTAGCTATGTGGGTAGGTGGGCGCGGAATAGAAATAAATAGCTTCAGATCACAATCGACGTATTTTAATCAGTATTCACAGGAATCACGATGTAATTAGGTAATTAGCGATTACTACTATACGAAATCAACAAATTAAATCTTGAAATAGCGTGATGGCGAAGATTCTGAGCGATTCGTCACAAGCGTGGTATGCGGGCGCCGTCTCGTTCAAAAGTGAGTTTTAAGATGGCCGCCCGCACTACCATCGACAATGACGCTTCGCTAGGTTGACATCGACAGTCCTGTCAACCTGACGTTTGACGTAAACGCCGTCATATATAATAAATAAATAACAAATAATTCTGAAATTGAAAAATTAAAATGTTCAAATAAACTAAATAATAAAGCTCTCTCTTTTCTTCAATTCTCCTCTTATTTGCACGTTTTTCATTTGAATAATTTCATTGATTCGATGTTTTGATCCGTGACTGGGGTCACGGTTTGCCGGGGCAAATGACCTCTGCTTTAAGTACAGTTTGCTCCAAGACTACTATTTTAGAAAATTGTAAATAAATTAATACATAATAAAACGTTTAATGAAATTAAAATAGCTTCATACAACGAAAACACGAAACCGTATACGTGTGTTAAATTAATGGTACCATTAAAGCGGTACGCTGTAGAGTAAAAAACCTTTCTACACTCGTATGGGTTCTGTAAAAGGCGAATAGAAGATTGTGTCAAGAGGTTGAACATTGAGTTAATCAGTTCGATGGTCTAAAGCACTCCTTAAAGTTTGTAAAGTTAAAGAACAATGGCAGAATTTGGCCTGGACTTTTTTTTGGTGTCCATAGATTTCATATATATGAATCAAATTTAATTAATTTTCTACAATTTTTCAATTATTTACTCCTTGTCGTAAAGGCCGGAGTTATTTTATGTTTTTAAAAGCTTATCAAATGATGTTCCAATTAGGTACATAGGTACTTTCAAAATGTTACCATTAAAATAGTGGTGTGAGTACAAATAGTAGATACGAATTCAATTTATCTGTATCAATAATTAAACGAATTTAAGGCAACAATATTCGAGACATGTCAAATTGTCTAGATATTTTTCAAAGAAAAATTGCATATATAGATTTTTGTAAACATAACTTTGCTCTAAATAATATGAACAATTGATTGCGCACAATTTATAGAGTCTTTGTCTGTAGCAATATTATTGATATAATGTAGTCACCTATTTATGATGTCACAGATTGTTTACAATTTATTGTAAGGCAAAGGTGTTTAGGGTTCTATGTAACTTACCATTGTCTATATATTTTTAATTCATGAACATGCACAGATATTAAAGAACTCGACTGTACCAAAGACAAGCTTGGTCTTATTACGGCGAACATGTACGTTTCCAAGGTGGATACAGAATAGAGGTGAATAGGGGTGAAATTATCGGTCAAAATGATTATAACCTTAGATGAGGTAGCGGACAAAAGACCCTCTTAAGAGGGAAAACAAAGTCCCGACACATATCACGGAAACAATATTATGTATAAATTGTGATTGAAAATAATATTCCTGGCAGAACCGGCATAGTTTAATATTGCTGTAGTTGTTTAGTTGGACGGCGCACTGTAGGCTGCTGCGCACACACTATGACTTTAGTGTGGTATCTAGGATGGGCCAGACATCAAGAATATATCTCAGCACCAGCAGGTTTTCTTGATGATATAATAATACGAGAGGAGGAACAAAATAAATATGATTAACAAAACGTGTTTTTTATTTGACCTAACATTATACACCCTCAGTTTTAGTGTTTACGGGGCAAGTGCATGATTTTTTAAATACGCACCCAGCTTTCGTAAACATATTACAATTGAGTACTACTCTACATCGAGGGTTAGAATTTATTTGGGTTTTTCTCATTTTATCCGTAAATACTCTTATCCTCACTAAGACCACACCACATTAAACTTCAATCTGTGATGATTTATAGAGTGTCACTGACTCATTTATTATATTGCCTTATTTCTGGATTACTATTTGTAGTAGGTTTGAAATATAAAAAAAATATTGTTAATTGGTTTTGGTATAGTTTCACGTAAAAAACTTATTTTGAATTATTAAAAGAAATCCTTTTAGATTTTGCAGTTTTGGCTATTTGTGCCTTTGTTGCACCGAAGGTGCGAGTAGGAATAGCTTGCTTTTTGATAGTTCACCAACATTCATTGCGTTATTTACATTGTTGAGCAGACAATATTTTCGAACATATGAAGCAATGGATTAGCAATATGTTTCAAAATCATTCATATTGTGATGTGTGTATTACGCAATTAGCGTGCCGTTCAGTAGTTTAAGCGTGAAAAGGTAACAGACAAATATAGTTACTTTCGTATTTTTAGGGTTCCGTACCTCAAAAGGAAAAACGGAACCAGGATCGCTTGTGTGACTGTTTCTCCGTCTGTCACAGCCAATTTTTTTCGAATCTAATGATCAATTAAGTTGAAATTTGGTACACATATGAATTTTTGTGACCCAAAGACGGACTCAATATGTAACAAAAACCCTGTTGTTTCTTTAAGGGACGTATACATTTACATACAAGTCGAACATTGATGAAATTATAATTAAAAAAAAAATTGCATTGGCTAGTCGAGAGGTCAAAGTCAAATAACTATTCTAATCTGATTTTACAAGTACATCGGGGCGCACGGGTCCCGGCTCGGTACCACGTGCCTACCTACCCCTTTTCCCCGCCACCCGCCGTCGTGCGAATCACTTACTTGTCTCCCGCGCAGCTTACTTTCGAACGGATGTCGCGTCATCGCTTCATACTGATTTGCAGAAGTAAGAAATCAGTTAAACATTACAAATATGAATAATTAAATATTTATTTTAAATATTTTTGTATCAGATTTTTATAAATGACGCTTTATTACGTATGTAGGTTTACCGATTTTTAAAACGTAGGTAGAAGGAACAACAGGGTTTTTGTTACATATTTTATAGGTAGGTAAACGTGAGCGCTAATAACATACTAAAAGTATGAATACCTAATACACACGTATATATACTTCTATTGTTAAGTTACATTTGCATACAACACGTGAGAATTCTGTTTGCGTCAATCAGTATCATCTACTCGCTCGGAGTTAATCGTTTTCAAATTAGTTTTCTGTATACGACGATAAGTTTTGTCTCCTTGCGGTTGTCTGTTACCAGTAATATTACTTTATCAGTGAAATATATTAATAGTTTGACAATTATTTACTAGAGCTATTAAATGGTTCCACTTTGGTCACATTTTAAAGTGTGTGTGTCATTTGTTTACTAGATAACAATCAAAGTTAGTAAATCGATCAATAATGAATGTGACCTCAGAATGGTACGTACCTAAGTACAAATAACTGTTACCTACCTATTGTACCTAAGTACCTATTGTACCTATTTGTACCTAAGTACAAATAGCTGCTGAACAAATAATTGTTCAGCAGCTCTAAAATGCTGCTAAATATCAGAAAACACTTGGTTTAAGATATTTAATTTGCATGAGCTAGTAGTACAAATTAGTGGCACAGATAATCAAGGTGAAGAAGTTATTTAAACAGTGATGTGTTGTGATAAACTGCATTCGTGTTTGTGTAAGTGTACCGTCAACATGAAACTCTGGACGATTGTATTGTTTGTGTCTGTTATTAGTTTCCATCTGTCGATCGGTGAGTAGGTTCTAATAATTATCATGTGTCATTTATACAAAGGTTTTACCCGAGTAGCTAGGTATTCTAAAGTAATAAGTTCGAGACTCGTGACCAGTTTTGATTAATGACAGCACTTGTCTTATTAATTAAAGTTTATTGATTATAAACATTATCGATCTGTATTTTGTCGTTTGTAGCTGCAAAGCATCCAGAGGTACCTATTTCTATAAAAGGTAGAGCAGAGCACGAAGTCAGACAATGATGTCATGTTGAATAATTAGATAATAAATATTGTTATTTTAGTACCTACACTATGAACTCCTTTCTAACAATAAATCTTATACTTAAGGGGGATGCGTCAGGGTAGCCCGCGAAATTCAAATTTTCTTACGTTTTTTGCAATTTTCAAGTCAGTAATGAGTTGTATGTTAAATAAAATATGTTTCGCGGCCGTAACACATAAGAATTTACAGAATTATAATCATTAGAATCAGTAATAAAACTCCTTAAGTCAGTATAATCCTCAAATGTCAAGATTTCACGAAATAGTCATTCATTAGGATTATCTGGTCTAAAGAGTAGAATTTATCACTTTAATGATTATAATTATGTAAATACATACTTATTACGGCCGCAAATTATATTTTGATCAACGTACAACCTAATACTGACTTGTAAATTGCAAAAAAGGTAAGAAAATTCGAATTTCGCTACCCTGACGCTTTCGCCTTAATATAATTATTAAGAGCCTGAAGACCTCCACTTGCACTTGCGGGCAAACATGCTACTAACATCTATTCATATATTCATATATCAACATCTACTCACTACTAACTTGATTCTCTTCTACTTTGTGAACGTGAGAACGTAGACTCATAAATGATTTGATTTGTTGGCCATTTTCTATTTTGTTAAGTGCCAGGTGGTACTTGCTGACAAGCCTACACTGTCCTCCCAAACCTATTTGACAACATTCTTAAAGCTAATTATTTTTAAAAGAGTACCTAGCCGCGGACTTTCTTGCCGGCTCTTCTCCATAGGAAACGACCAATTGGAACCGTGCACCTAGCTTCTGACGTTTTATATTTTTGACGTGTAATATATTTCTTGCTGACCTTGGTTTTGTTTTGTTATTAGTAATTAACTCTTTGTTTATTTTACTTCGATGGTCCTAGTTTATCATTTAGAGGAGCTCGTGGCCAAATAATAACAGCCGCAAGGGTCGATCTATCAGGTTAAGCTACGCTTGCCGGGGTTGTTCCGTAGATGGAAAGTCTGACCACCAGTCTTACCAAGGGGTATCGTATTACCCAATAACTGGGTTGTGGAGGTCAGATAGGCAGTCGCTCCATGTAAAATACTGGTATTCAGCTGCATCCGGTTAGACTGGAAGCCGACCCCAACATAGTTGGGAAAAGGCTAGGCAGATTGATACATTGGTCCTAGTTTATCATTTGTGACTTCGAGTTTCATACGGTTTCATATACGGATATATGTAAGTGGGTACGCCCTTTATTACTGGAGTCTTTTATTTAGGTAAAAAGTTCTGCTTACGTTTTTAGTTTTGTATTTTTATTTCTGCTTGAGTAGGTATAGTTTTCGATTTTTTTTTGGTATATTGGCGTGTGCTGGTTTACTTATAGCAAATAATTGAATTTAATGTTTTGTGTTGCGTAATGTATCTAAATTTTTATGCGCATTGTTGTATAGAGTCAAATTTTTTAACTGAACAGACAGCTGTGCTGCTGGGGAGTTTGTTGCGCCACTTCTTCTCCCCAGCTAAAGCACTAGGAAATGGTGAAGGGCGGACGTTTTGGGGACTGTCTTATGTAATTTTGACGTTTGAAAAGTGCTGATTCTCAGCCTAGTTTGAATAAATGACTTTTGATTTGATTTGATTTATAAGTATAAATCAGAAGCTAGGTGCACGGCTCCAATTGGTTGTTTCCTATGGAGAAGAGCCGGCAAGAAACTCCACGGTTTGGTTATGCCATGTAGGTTTATGTGTAATAAAATATTTTGATTTGATTTGCCAACTGACTGACCAAATATTTCATTCCTTCACAAGGTTTCGTTTAACATTTTCAGCGGAGTGTCCACCTGGGCAATACAACCCTGGTCCTGACTGCGCATTTGAGGGCATCTGCGGTCTACCCAGCGCCCATTCCGCCAGGAGACACTACTGCGACTGCTGGTGTAACCCAGGCACTGTGAGGAATTCCATCACCAACGAGTGTGTGGAAAAATGTCCAGACATAGAAGTAGGTCCACTAGGACCTAAGTTGAGTGATGAGTCATGATTGTTAAGTTTATAAGTTATTTAAATATGTAAAGTAAGCTTTGTGTTTTAATTATAGTTATAATCTGCATCTATTCCTGAGGTATGGTAAATTTGGCTGTCCATTAGCATTACGGAGTATTCCCGTTTGAGCACCTATTTTTAGAGAACCTATGCGTTTTACACCAAAGGTATTCCCATGTATTCCCATTTGAGAATACCTTTGGTGCAAAATGCATAGGTGCTCTAAAAATAGGTGCTAAAACGGGAATACTCCAGCATCATGTAGGTAAAAACTGTGATGTGTTTGTTGAAGAAAACAGAAGTTAATAGAGATTATGTAGGTGCATGCTAGGCGTGTTATGCCGCGATCCCACGCACGGCCCGTTTCCTCACAGTCCAGACCGCGCCAAGCCAGGCCGACAGGCCGTGGGAACAGTCAGCCTGCGATGGCCTGTGGTCGCCTGTCTGATCGAAATATTAGGGGGCGTTCATTAATTATGTGAGGCGTTTATGAGGGAGGAGTTCAAGTCGAATGTCACCCAATCTCACGTGGGGGAGAGGAGTCTCCGCAAATATTACGTAATTTTTATTCGCAAGAAACAGTGCAAAATTGCGAGAAAACTGGGTAATTATTATGAAATATCTTATAATTATCTATGGTACAGGGTTATTTTAAATTGGCTAGCTAAACTCCGCAGACGCGATGGGTATCGAATTATCGATATCTAAACATGATAAAACAAAAAGTAAATAAATTTGATGATTTTTTTGTTGGGTTATCAACCGCAATTATTGTAGTCACTTGCACAGTTTAAACCCAGTTTAGCAGTTTAGTTTAGATATCGATACCCATCGCGTCTGCGGAGTTTAGCTAGTCAATTTAAAATAACCCTGTACCATAGATAATTATAAGATATTTCTATGTTCTGTACATTACAACTATTCTCTCTTAATGTCCCTCGGCAATCATCGCATTTCCGAATACAAACGAATGCTAATTTCCATGTCCATCAATTATTAGATTTATCGTGTATAATAATTTGAATTCAGAACTAAGTACTTTATTGTTGTTTTGTTTTGATTTGAACAACAATAAAGTACTTAGTTCTGAATTCAAATGATTTTACACGATAAATCTAATAATTGATGGAAATGCGATGATTGCTGAGGGACATTAATAAAATAGTTGTGCTGTATATTCATTTGGCCGTCCGGCTCAGCCGATCAATGTCAAACCGAACAAGAGTGTAGTACGCTTTAAATACGACGGGCAACTGGGCATTAGAGTAGAACCTAATATGGAGACCCGGCTGTTGATTTGCTCCAAAAAGCCTGACCATGACCACAGTGACCTTCCCAGGGGAACTGCTACTGCTATACTGCCAAGTAGTCCAGCTAAGAGGAAGAAGAATAACCTGCAGTCCTATATCGACGAGAGCAGTGGTGGCCCAGTGGTAACGTCCGTGACTTCGAGTTGTAGGTCGTAGGTTCGAACCCTGACAGGCGATTTACTTTTGTAAATTACGCTTTGTAAATACTTTTGTAAATTATTTTATGACCACTGCACTCTCAAAACGGTGGAAAACATCGTGAGGAAAGCGACCTACTCCCTCTTACAGAAAGGAGGCCTGTGTTTCAGCAGTGGGAACATTATAGGCTAAATATGCCTATATTGACATATCTACGAAGAACACGATTTAAAGAAATGGGGCCGATTCGATTTGCATTCTTATCTTTGACCTAGATATGTATAAACATAATATGTGCCAGAACATTATTATATATTTTTACAGACTGATATCTACTTATGTTACCTCAATAAATAACTCGATCCGGTATATTACTGCGTTGTTAATTCTTATTTAGTGTAACTGTGAAGGAGGAAAACGCCTGAGCACCTATCTTTCCAAACGTCAACTTGGCAGACCCATACCTATAGGGTGACTGGTAATTACTGACCGATACTTAAACACATGATTGTCTCATGATAACAAACAACTTTTACTATGGGATTAAAACCGAAATCTCGAAAAAAAAAATCAGCGGCTCCCTAGATTTTGATGAGATATGCGAACATGAATGTATGAGTCAGCAGATTTTTTTTTTTGCTATTTCAGGTTTGGTCCCATAGTAAAAGTTGTTTGTTATCATGAGACAATCATGTGTTTAAGTATCCGTCACTAATTACTAGTCACCCTTAGCAATTATCATTTGGCGATCAAACTACTAACTCCTTTCATCATTTTTCCTCTAGTGCGTTTCAACGTTTACTTTTAATGTCAATCTATAGGTAAGTACTATAACATACAGGGTTATTGGTAAAACACCAACAACATCTTAAGGAGTCATTGTACTCATCATTATGAACAACTTTTTCTATTGAACCAAACCTGAAATCGCGAAAAGAAAAATCAGCTGTTCAGTACATTTTGACGAATTATGCGAACATAAATGTACTGAACAGCTGATTTTTTTTCGCGACTTCAGGTATGGTCCTATAGTAAAAGTTGTTCATAATGATGAGTACAATAATGATCCCTTAAGAGGTGGTTGGTGTTTTACCAATAACCCTGTATATTATGATAAAGTGGGGCTAGTGGCTAAGTAATAACAGCTACATGGGTTGATCGATCAGGTTAAGCTACGTTTGCTGCGGTCGGGCGGTCAAAATCAAAATCAAAATCAAAATCAAAAGTCATTTATTCAAACTAGGCTGAGAATCAGCACTTTTCGAACGTCAAAATTACATAAGACAGTCCCCCAAAACGCCCGCCCTTCACCACTTCCTAGTGCTTTAGCTGAGGAGAAGAAGTGGCGCAACAAACTCCTCAGCAGCACAGCTGTCTGTTCAGTTAAATAAAAAATAAATATATATTCTATACAACACTGTGCAAATTACATGCAAGTACATTACGCAACACAAACATTAAATTAAATTTAATTATTTGCTATAAGTCAGCTAGCACACGCCAATATACTTAAAAAAAGAAGAAAAAAATCGAAAAATCGAAAACTATACTCAAGCAGAATCAAAATACAAAACTAAAAACGTAAGTAGAACTTTATACCTATATTAAAAGCCTCCAGTAATAAAGGGCGTGCCCACTTACATATAGCCGTAACTCGAAGTCACAGATGATAAACTAGGACCATCGAAGTAAAAAATACGAGTTAAATTACTAATAACAAAACAAAACCAAGGTCAGCAAGACGACCAGTCACCACAAGCAGCACCCGTTCACGAGCATAACGCAAAGATCAGCCATTACCCCCCTCGCCATATTTGAGGGAAGGAGGCAACCCGACCCCCGACGCTACCGCAAGCAGTGACATCTAAGGGAGCATGACGAACCTGCTGCCGGTTGCTCAGACAAGAATAATTATGATCAATTGTCGAGGTCACTAGCTAACCACATATTGCAATACCACTCATAAAAAAACATTGTAATGAGTAGATTATGTCAATGATAAATAAAAATAAAATTAAAATAAATTGACCTTTACAGTCAAAGAAAATAAATAATTATATGAACCCATATAACCTGTCAGTAGGTAAGCTAATTCTGGAGAAAGAACATAAACATTGTCTTAAGTTAAACACAGCGACCAACTATTCTTATCGTTTAAGTAATCGTTGATAGAATAGTATGCCTTTGAACAAAGGTTAGATTTTACTTTGGCTTTAATCGCATTGTAAGGCAAATCTAGCAAAGAAGAGGGTAGCTTGTTATAAAAGGATATACCAAGCCCAACAAATGAGTTATGAACCTTATGAAGCCGGTGAAATGGAGCACGTAATTTGTCCTTATTTCTGGTGTTAACATTGTGAATATCACTGTTTTTAGTGTATAAATGTATATTTTGTCTAATATATAAGATGTTGGCGAAGATGAATTGTGATGCCACCGTGAGAATACCAATATGTTTAAAAAAATCTCTCAGAGAAATTCTGGCACCGAGCTGGTAAATAGCACGAACAGCTCGTTTCTGAAGAACAAATATATTTTGTATATCAGCGGCTTTGCCCCAGAGCAGAATACCGTATGACATAACGCTATGAAAATAACTAAAATAGACTAACCGAGCTGTATCAACGTCAGTGTATTGTCTTACTTTCCTGACGGCGTAGGCGGCTGAACTGAGCCTTCCCGCTAGGCTTGATATATGGTATATGGTATATGGTATATGGGTGACCATCGTTACATAGGGACCAAGACCTCTCAGTGCCTCGGAAAGCACGTTAAGCCTTTGGTCTCGGCTATGATTCTTGGATCAGACCAGTCTTACCAAGGGGTATCGTGTTACCCAGTCATTGGGTTGTGGAGGTCAGATAGGCAGTCGCTCCATGTAACATACTGGTATGCAGCTGCATCTGGTTAGACTGGAAGCCGACCGCAACATAGTTGGGAAAAGGCTAGGCAGATAATGATAAATATTATTATAAAGTTTTTTGGAATTTGTGAGTTTGTACGTAGGAACGTAGACCGTAACGAAAATTCTTTCACTGATGGCATTATCATAGGCAAAAAGGACAAATTTTAACCGACTTCAATAAAAGGAGGAGGTTCTCAATTTGACTGTATGCTTTTTTTTGTATGTTTGTTACGCGATTACTCCGCCGATTATGAATTGATTTTAATGTTTTTTTTTTTTTTTGGTAGGTCCTATTTCAGAGGTAGTCCCATATAAATTGTATTAACTTTGCTTGAATAGTTTTTGAGTTAGTTTCGATAATAAGTATTTAATCCACTTTGTGTATCCTGATGATGTTCTAATACTTTCTGTCACTGTTGTTTACATAGCAAGTAGCAATACGAATTGGTGTGGGGTAGGTACTATAACTAAAAAGTGAAAAATAAAAATGTTTCTACAAAAAAAAAATCCGACTTCCAAAAAAACACTACAAAGTGAAAAACAACTTTAATTTCGGAAGTCGGCGGGAAAAACTAAAATAAAGATAAAAAGATACCGAATTCCAAAATTCTTTTGTTTTTTTTTGGAAGTCGGTTGTTTTTAATTAAATAACTCGTTAGTTTGAGTAATTTATAAAGCAGAAGGCAAGGTGAGTTAAACTTATTTCTCTTAAAAATGCTAGTTTTTAATGCACCGTAGTTCACAGTCAACATTATTCAAGTTAACGAATTCGTGCTAAGTACACGTCAAAGTCATCAATAACAATTTAGTTCCTAGTCTATAATAGTTCTTGCAACTCCACTCAAAAGTCGATCAACTCTTATCAAGATAGATAAAACGAAATTGGTTTGGAATTGGCCAATTATTGAGACACACCTATACGGAATTGCTCTATCACATTGGTGCAAAATGTTTCATTTAAAAAATGTCAGGCTTTCTATTAGCATTTTTATTACATGCTGAAGAGGCTCGTGGCTAAATGATAACAGCCGCATGCGTCAATCGAAGGTTAAGCTACACTAGCCGCGGCCGGTTCGTGGATGGGTGGTGATCGAGACCTCTCCGTGCCTCGGAAAGCATGGTAAGTCGTTGGTACCGGCTGTCGTTCGTAGATCTTTGACAGTCGTTACAGGTAGTCAGGAGCCCAAAAGTCTGACAACCAGTTACCAAGGGGTATCATGTTACCCAGTAACTGAGTTGTGGAGGTCAGAGAGGCAATCGCTTCATGTCAAATACTGGTATTCAGCTGCATCCGGTTAGACTGGAAGCCGACCCCAACACAGTTGGGAATAAGCTAGGCAGATGATGATATGAATTACAAGCTGCAGACGTTGTAAGTAAATGTTGCATCATGTGGTTTACAGGCGCTATGCAGACTGATAATAAAGGAATATGAATCTACTATCAGTGCGGTTGGTAAACCAATTGGTGACTGAAGTTGAATAAAGTATTAACAGGATGCCTCGGAACAATTAAAAAAAAAATTGAGCCGTAGTTCCCAAATGAAATGGCGATCTTATAGGCACTTTCTGACCGCGGCAGTCATACTGAATTTGCCCAGTGAGATAGGTAGTTGTAGCTTCATACCTAAACTGCGGAGTGTCCCATATGTATCTTTGGAACTAGTGATCCGATTCCGAAAATTCTTTCACTAATGGGAAGCTTACAGTATTGCCTAGTGTCATAGGGTATATTTTATGTTAGAACAAGAACTTTCACGCGGATGAAGTCGCGGACAGAAGCTAGAAATATTAGAAAGAGCTCAAATTTGTTTGTTTGTAAGTTTGTATGTACTGGTTAATGTCTGGAACTACCAGTCGGATTTGAAAAAATATTTTTGCATTTGTGAGCCCAATTCTCGAGGAAGGTATTTAATATTACGCTACGAACCTTAGCAGCCAAGCAAAAAGAAAAAAAACTAGTTAAGAGCGAGTCAGACTCACGCACCGATGGTTCCGTACCATCCTACTTCCTACTATCCTACTTTCTATCCTACTAATATTATAAATGCGAAAGTTTGTGAGGATGGATGGATGATTGTTACTCTTTCACGCAAAAACTCCTGAACGGATATTCATGAAATTTGGCACACAGATAGTTTATAATCTGGATTAACACTTAGGATACATTTTATCACTCATATTATTACGGGTTCGAGACTTAAGCGGGTGAAACCGCGGGGCGCTGCTAGTCATATATAAAAAAGTGTGCTATTTACAGACATCGTTTTATTTTTACTGTAATCTTTACATAAATTTCTATCACAAGAAATAATTTCAAAATTTTCTCCTGAAATTTTCCACCAGAATAATTTAAAATTTTTTCTAGGGGGTGGGAACCGTATTTTTATTTACATTTTTCATCAAAAGTCGAAAAGTATGCGGCCTAAAAAAAGAATATGATACCCCACATGCCCTACTAGCCCCACTTCGAATTTTTAAGACCCTCTTTTAGTCCCTGTTGCAAAAAAAAAAAACATTTTTATTTCTTTCGTATTTGCAAAATAATTGGGCAAACGTCATTTAAACTATTCCAAAATTTAAGTTTATAGCATTAGTAGTACTTGAGATACCTAGCTGTGACCGACAGACATACAGATAGACTGAGTTGTACCATAAGGGTTCCTTTTTACCATTTTGGTACGGAACCCTAAAAAGTCAAAACGTTGGCGAAGTCGCGCGCAAAAGCAAGTTGTTAATATTTCGCTAGCAAAATAAACCACAAGTAACATTACTAATTGGTTTCTTAAATCAGTTAACTAGTCTTTTCCTCAAGTTAAAAACAATTTTTCTCTTATTATTTCTTACTAACAAAGTCAACATTCGATACGGAGGTTTTCGCCACAAAGCTCCGATGAAATGGTGAAACTAAAATGAATATAATTTACGAAATTGCCCTAATCAGTTCTGTTGTGGACCACGCCATTCCGAAATTATGGAGCCTTGACCTTGTTATGCAGATTTTGATGTTTTCCCACTGATGTATTAAGCGGTTTTTCTGATAAGTCTCGGTCGATATTTGCAGTTTCTACCTACGTTTTGGTTGAAAAGTTTACGAAAATTAGCCAGGATAACAGTGTCATAATAACAGAAGTAATGAAGCATTACAGTGTAGGTACCTACAATAAAAGGATCGCTCGTGTAATTCCGGTATACAACGTGCCGCTACAACGGCGATATTAATTTAACACACGGGTAGAAAGTAGTAGTAGTTGTGGTCAGTTAAATAATAGGTTGGGGAAAAAGTTTCTTCGCATTTTTTAAGAAAATTCAAAACATTTTTTAATATAGTTTATTTACATTTAACTAAAGTATGTAGGTACCATTTTGTTCGATAACTTTTTGCCATCTTGTAGGTAGGGACATGATCCCATTGCTGTAGGAATTTTGGGACTTCTGGTCAAAATACCGCGACATGTGGTTATGGCAGTCCTCTCGTGATGTTAACCTGACACTGCCTAAAGAATTCTGAAGAGACCGAAACAGGTGGAAATCTGAAGGTGCAAGGTCAGGACTATACGGCGGATGCATTAACACCTCCCAGCCAAACTCTCTTAATTTTTGCTGAGTGGCTAAAGATGTGTGAGGTCTAGCGTTATCATAATGAAAAACCACACCCCTTCTGTTGATTAATTCCGGCCGCTTTCTCTCAACTTCTTGCTTTAATCTCATCAGTTGTTCGCAGTAAAGTTCAGAATCGATGGTGCTGCCTGGTGGTAACAGCTCATAACGAATAATGCCCTTCCAATCCCACCACACACACAGCGTCACCTTGTTGCGAGTTAACCCGGGTTTCGCCACAGTCTGTGAAGCCTGACCGGCCTTTGACCACGACCTTTTTCGCACGTTCTTGTCATACGTGATCCACTTTTCATCACCAGTTATCAGCTTCTTCAAAAATTTTTGGTTTCATTACGTCGTAATAAAGAATCACAAATGAGTACACGGTTGATTAGGTTTCTTTCAGTGAGCTCGTGAGGTACCCAAATGTCGAGGTTTTTTGTGGACCCAGTTTTTTTTCAAATGCGCCAAAACTGTTTTGTGGTCAATTTCCAGTTCCTCAGCTACGTCGTAACTACTGATATGCCGATCTTGCTCCACTTTTTCAAAAATGGCATCCATTTTATCCGCAATAGGGCGACCAGAGCGACGTGCATATTTGACATCAAAATTTCCGGATTGAAAACGCTTAAACCAAATTTGTGCTACTCTCACAGACACTACACTAGGTCCATAAACATCGCAAATTTTTTTCGCGGCTTGCGTTGCATTTTTACCTTTTTTGTAGTAAAATTTTAAAATGTATCGAATTTCTTCATTAGATTCACTCATCTTGACGGTACGAAAAACAAATGAAAATCACACATTTTCCTAATTTGAATTTGGCATTATGTTCTTTAAAATTTAAACTTTCAATGATACCAAAACCAGCCAGATACAAATAGTATAGCCAAAGAGATTTTATTACAAGTTCATACATACTATAATGCGAAAAGACTTTTTCCCCAACCTAATATAAAAATAATAAAAATTATGATAAGATAAAATAATTCTGAAAATGAAAAATTAAAATTTTCAAACAAACTAAATAATAAAGCTCTCTCTTTTCTTCAATTCTCTTCTTATTTGCACGTTTTTCATTTGAATAATTTCATTGATTCGATGTTTTGATCCGTGACTGGGGTCTGGGGGCAAATGACCTCAGCTTTAAGTACAGTTTGCTCCAAGATACTATTTTAGAAAATTGTAAATAAATTAATACATAATAAAACGTTTAATGAAATTAAAATAGCTTCATACAACAAAAACACGAAACCGTATACGTGTGTTAAATTAATGGTACCATTAAAGCGGCACGCTGTAGAGTAAAAAACCTTTCTACACTCGTATGGGTTCTGTAAAAGGCGAATAGAAGATTGTGTCAAGAGGTTGAACATTGAGTTAATTAGTTCGATGGTCTAGAGCACTCCTTAAAGTTTGTAGAGTTAAATTTTAGTACCTTATATATTTTACAGAGCATGTGCTCGAAAAAAGCATTTTCCACGCAGCCAAACTGTGCAAAAAGTGCCACTTTTTCGCACTAGTGCTTTTTACTTTAAGTTTTTTTTAAATTATTTTTAACTCTGTCCTCAGCCCGACGTAAAGAGTTTTTATTATTTGGGAAAAGGTTTACATATCGTTCATATCAAAGGTACAATAAAACATTAACATCAGAGGACAGCACAGCACAGCTCAGTATATGAGTTTGGAGAGAGAAGGAGACAATATTCTAACAACATGTCAAAACAGCAACTAACGCCATATCGTATGTGTCACATAAATACTAACTCGTGGTCACTGCGAGGGTGATTGCGTAGATGAAACGGAATATGATCTATAAATTAATATCTTCAGTCTAGGAAATGTCTAGTGCATGACATTAATTTGTGAGTGCATAAACGAAGTCACTTTCGTTGCATGAAGGGCAATGTCTTGATAAGAAAAACCGGCCAAGTGCGTATCGGCCCACGCACAATGCAGGGTTCCGTAGTTGGGATTAAGAAAGAATAGAAAGAATTAGCCCAAGAACAAACTTAATATTGTAGTTGAAAAACATGTTCTCCCTAACATTCCAACTGCAATTGTAAGTTTGTACGCACAATATTGAGAGATTTACCATGTTATTTTAAAACCACAGACTTCTTATAAATTTTCCTGTAATCTATATGTATTGACCTATTTTCTCTATTTTTTTTTTAATTTTAGGCACAGCAGTTTTGGCGATAAAGCCCCTTATTTCCGAAACTACTGAGCCTAAAATGGACAATTTTCATCTATTTTCTTGAATAACTTTAAAACATTTTTTTTTAAATTATAAAATATCTATTTGAGACGCTCACAGTAAGCCCTTTAATTTGATATATCATACGGTACAGTTTGCAAAGCTTTTGACGTGAAAACGCCTTTTCGCATGGTGTGTAATGCAATGGTACATAAACATGTAAGACTTCAACCGATAATAACTACGAGACTGCTACACTGCTAGCTGCTAGACTGAGAAGCTAGATTAATGGTTGAGCATCCAAAACATAGGTGATATTATATAACAATTTTAAGGATGGATATAATTTGCGTGTGACGTCACACTGCGAGTGCACGCGCATGTACCCAACCCTCTACTTTTCACTGTGTCGAAATATCAATTCGTATAGCATAAAAACATGTTTAGCGATCAGTGTAATCAGTTATTCTGGTGTCTTTGTCAAGAATTGACAAAGCACTACCAGGACTTTTATTTTTATTTGAGATGGGTTTGCTCTTGACGGGTTTGTCTAGGTCAGAGGTGACAGAGACAAGTTCTTCGATGGAGTGAGCCTCAGAAGAAGCCTGTTCACTCTAACTTTGGAGATTCGGGTTGTAAGCGTTCGGAGAACACAGACGCAGGTAGTGAGTTCCACTCTTTTGCCGTGCGCATTATGAAGGATGTTTGGAAGCGCTTAGTGCGAATTGGTGGAATGGCAACTAGGTATGGATGGTAACTTGCAGTGCGTCTAGATATTCGATGGTAGAAGGGGGCCGGTGGAATGAGGTTGTGGAGTCTATAGAAGACCGACAAGCAGGCAGAAGACCTTGCGGCGATGAGCCAACTCCATGCCTGCTCGAGCCGATCAACCTAAATAGAAACAACAGAAATATTGGAAAAAAATAGGTTTAAACATTAATATGAAGTAGGCAATGGCAAAATCATGTCAGATGTCGTCTCATCGGCCGTAAATCTGCTCAGAAATGAAAAAATCGCAATCGAAGAAAGCTTGCATCAAAAGGAAAGTCTAGTGCCGAGCAAATACAATAGCTACGACTGTGTCAGAAACCCTAAGAAAATCTGTTGTAAATAGCAAAAAGTTTAAGATTTCGTTTCATATCGGCCGTAAATCTGCTCAGAAAAAACGTTACTTGGTGAAAGCTTACTTTATAATGAATGCAATGAGTCTACTAAGTCTAGTGTCGAATAAATACAATGGCTAAGGCCGTATCGGAAACCGTAGTAAAACTTCAATTTGTTTTCACGAAAACAAACGAAATTAAAAAGAAAATATAGGCGCAATTCGATTCCGCAAATCGAACTGCGCCTATATTTTCTTTTTAATTTTCTTATTTGCCGCCCAAAAGTGACCCCCATATTCAAAATTAATTTATTTACGTTACTAATTTCAACTTAATCGGTCCATTAAATTCGGAGCACCTCAAGGATCTGTTCTTAGTCCCCCATTATACAACATATATACAGCGAGTTTGTCCTCTTCTCTAAATTTTGACTGCAAAATCCTTCAGTATGCTGACGATATTGCGCTACTGGTCACTGGCAATTCCATTCAGGATGCCGCTCTATCGATGAATGTCTCTGTGTCTTCACTAAACCAATGGCTCCTTGACCACGGGTTATCTCTAAGTGCACCAAAAAGTACAGCAGTCATCTTTACACGCAAGCGTTCTGTTCCCCAAGTAGATATAAACATTGATGGACAAATAATTCCAGTCAAGGATAAGGCTAGGTTTCTGGGAGTAACGCTGGACTCAAAATTGTCTGGAGTTCACCACATTAACAACACGGTCAAAAAATGCGAACGCTCTGTATCGGTCCTTAAGTCTTTGGCCGGGGTGTGGTGGGGAGCTCACCCCTACACTCTCAAACTGGTCTATAATGCGTTGACCAGGAGCGCATTAGACTACTGTTGCTTCCTTATAGAGCCATGCAACAAAGAAGCGCTCAAGAAGTTAGACGGCGTCCAGGCCAAGTGCCTGAGAATCGTTATTGGAGCCATGAAATCCTCTCCCATAAATGCGCTTCAAGTTGAATGTGCAGAACCACCCTTATATCTGAGAAGACAGTATTTGGCAGATCGCTTCCTGTCTAAAGTATTCTCCCTTTCATCCCATCCTTTAACACCAATTTTAGAGCAAATCGACCTTTCCTTCAATAATTCTCCATATTGGAACAATAGATCAGTTCCCCTATTGATGAATAGGTACAGAGAGCTTAAACACCTCTCTTCGCCTATTTATCAATATCCAATTCTCCCCGTCTTTTCCGCCGCATATGAAACGATTTACTTCGAACCAAAAGCCGTTTTGGGATTAGGTATATCAAAGAATTCCCAAAAACGCAAGACGCGACTTTGAGTTAGCCGTCAAACGTTACTGGGAAGGATGGAATTTTTTCTTTACTGATGCATCAAAATTATCACCAACAGATCGTACAGGAGTAGCAGTATATTTTCAAAATTCAAAACTTGCCTTACTTTTTCAATGTCCACCAGAAGCATCAGTTTTTACAGAAGAGTGTATTGGTATTTTAGAAGCTATACACTATATCAAATCACATCAAATAACAAAAGCAGTAATTTTTTCAGATTCACGTAGTAGTATTCAGGCCTTAAAACAAAATCAACTCCATAGTAAAATCCATAGCCAAATCGTTGTAGAAATTAAGAGCTTGTTATTTGAATGTTCCCAAAACGGCTTGGACATCGGGATAGCCTGGATCCCCGGTCACTCGGGTATTGTTGGCAATGAGTGCGCTGATTCGTTAGCAAAGTATGCCACATCTAATCCGGCTGATCGAAAGCACTACGTAGCTCATAACTACGATTTGCGAAATGGTGCCAAGCCCAGTGAGGACCCAGTCTAAGAACCTCGACGATTTCACGGCCATTATTTTAAAGTGTCGTGATAAGGAACGGTTTCTTTCACTGTCTCCGTAAAGTGTCTTGAGACATATCAGGAACCTTTTTCATCAATAGTTCCTGGCCATAACAAATAGATAGCCGCGGTTTCTCATAAGGTGCTTTTTTTCGGCGGATCACCTTCTCAATTAACCGCGCGGTCTGGTCGGTTATCGACTTTTCAGTTTCTATACACTTTATCTACTTCTTCATGAATGTTTTACATTTTAAAATATTTTTCAGCCTGATCACGCGATATTTTAGGTCCTTTTGAATGCGAGGATAGGAACACCTGCTTGTGGCGCGCCGCGTAAACTGCACTCATGGCGACAGAAGAGCAGTGCTTTTTCTGTAAACCTACTGTACGAAAGTACTCTGGTGTCTCGAAACATTCAAGGCAAAGAGTCCCTCTACTTACTACAACAATTCATTTTGCTAATGTCGTACACACACAATCAACTCATCCTATCGCAGTCCACTGGCATAGGCCTCTTGCAGGCTGCTCCACAACACCTTGTCCTCCGCCTTCCGCATCCAGTGTGTCCCAGGCACCTTCTAAGGTCGTTGGTCCATCTAGCTGGGGGGCCTCCCACAGTGCGCTTGCTGTTACGCGGTCTTCACTGCATGACTCGTCTGCTTTACCCATACACACTGCTCGTACACAATTTAGGTACCTATTTATAGATTACTTACCTCTATTCCTTATAAGACTATGATTAATCCAAGACGTATCCTCTTGAATTTCGACTGTAAGCTGTGAAAAGGTAAAAAAATGAAAACAAGAAACCAAGTATTTTGTTTTTACTTCACTAATCTACGCAATTATCTCATATTTTTTATCACAAACCAGAACATATTTATGTATACGTATAATCTTTTGTGGACTATATAATAAACAATTTTATTGCCTCCTACTAAGCAATATCTATGACCGAAGCGCAAAATAAAATCAAGTCTAATGTTACATACCGTGACGGTTATAATCTTTAATGATCTCATTTGAATGATTTATACTACAATGGCAAGATCACGGACATATTGTTTTTTTTTTATTTTTTTGTTATCTGATTCCTTAAGAACGTATGTTGCCAGTGTTTTATGTACAACTAGCTGTTTCCTACGACTTCGTCTACGTGTGCCTACTTTGTATTTCATTTCTTTTTCACAAATATCCGTGATCAAAAGCAGCCTCTGTCCTTCTCTGGGTCCCAGGCTACCTATGCGTCAAATTTCATAACGATCAGCGGGGTAATTGCGTAACACACAGTACGCACCTTCGGTGCAACATGCAACAAAGGCACAACAGCTCATTTTTAAATTTTACAGGAGAGGACTTTTAAGATTTCTTACGCATTTATTATATTGCCTTATTTCTGGATTACTATTTGTAGTAGGTTTGAAATATAAAAAAAAATTTGTTAATTGGTTTTGGTATAGTTTCACGTAAAAAACTTATTTTGAATTATTAAAAGAAATCCTTTTAGATTTTGCAGTTTTGGCTATTTGTGCCTTTGTTGCACCGAAGGTGCGAGTAGGAATAGCTTGCTTTTTGATAGTCCAACATTCATTGCGTTATTTACATTGTTGAGCAGACAATATTTTCGAACATGTGAAGCAATGGATTAGCAATATGTTTCAAAATCATTCATATTGTGATGTGTGTGTTACGCAATTAGCGTGCCGTTCAGTAGTTTAAGCGTGAAAAGGTAACAGACAAATATAGTTACTTTCGTATTTTTAGGGTTCCGTACCTCAAAAGGAAAAACGGAACCAGGATCGCTTGTGTGACTGTTTCTCCGTCTGTCACAGCCAATTTTTTTCGAATCTGATGATCAATTAAGTTGAAATTTGGTACACATATGAATTTTTGTGACCCAAAGACGGACTCAATATGTAACAAAAACCCTGTTGTTTCTTTAAGGGACGTATACATTTACATACAAGTCGAACATTGATGAAATTATAATTAAAAAAAAAATTGCATTGGCTAGTCGAGAGGTCAAAGTCAAATAACTATTCTAATCTGATTTTACAAGTACATCGGGGCGCACGGGTCCCGGCTCGGTACCACGTGCCTACCTACCCCTTTTCCCCGCCACCCGCCGTCGTGCGAATCACTTACTTGTCTCCCGCGCAGCTTACTTTCGAACGGATGTCGCGTCATCGCTTCATACTGATTTGCAGAAGTAAGAAATCAGTTAAACATTACAAATATGAATAATTAAATATTTATTTTAAATATTTTTGTATCAGATTTTTATAAATGACGCTTTATTACGTATGTAGGTTTACCGATTTTTAAAACGTAGGTAGAAGGAACAACAGGGTTTTTGTTACATATTTTATAGGTAGGTAAACGTGAGCGCTAATAACATACTAAAAGTATGAATACCTAATACACACGTATATATACTTCTATTGTTAAGTTACATTTGCATACAACACGTGAGAATTCTGTTTGCGTCAATCAGTATCATCTACTCGCTCGGAGTTAATCGTTTTCAAATTAGTTTTCTGTATACGACGATAAGTTTTGTCTCCTTGCGGTTGTCTGTTACCAGTAATATTACTTTATCAGTGAAATATATTAATAGTTTGACAATTATTTACTAGAGCTATTAAATGGTTCCACTTTGGTCACATTTTAAAGTGTGTGTGTCATTTGTTTACTAGATAACAATCAAAGTTAGTAAATCGATCAATAATGAATGTGACCTCAGAATGGTACGTACCTAAGTACAAATAACTGTTACCTACCTATTGTACCTAAGTACCTATTGTACCTATTTGTACCTAAGTACAAATAGCTGCTGAACAAATAATTGTTCAGCAGCTCTAAAATGCTGCTAAATATCAGAAAACACTTGGTTTAAGATATTTAATTTGCATGAGCTAGTAGTACAAATTAGTGGCACAGATAATCAAGGTGAAGAAGTTATTTAAACAGTGATGTGTTGTGATAAACTGCATTCGTGTTTGTGTAAGTGTACCGTCAACATGAAACTCTGGACGATTGTATTGTTTGTGTCTGTTATTAGTTTCCATCTGTCGATCGGTGAGTAGGTTCTAATAATTATCATGTGTCATTTATACAAAGGTTTTACCCGAGTAGCTAGGTATTCTAAAGTAATAAGTTCGAGACTCGTGACCAGTTTTGATTAATGACAGCACTTGTCTTATTAATTAAAGTTTATTGATTATAAACATTATCGATCTGTATTTTGTCGTTTGTAGCTGCAAAGCATCCAGAGGTACCTATTTCTATAAAAGGTAGAGCAGAGCACGAAGTCAGACAATGATGTCATGTTGAATAATTAGATAATAAATATTGTTATTTTAGTACCTACACTATGAACTCCTTTCTAACAATAAATCTTATACTTAAGGGGGATGCGTCAGGGTAGCCCGCGAAATTCAAATTTTCTTACGTTTTTTGCAATTTTCAAGTCAGTAATGAGTTGTATGTTAAATAAAATATGTTTCGCGGCCGTAACACATAAGAATTTACAGAATTATAATCATTAGAATCAGTAATAAAACTCCTTAAGTCAGTATAATCCTCAAATGTCAAGATTTCACGAAATAGTCATTCATTAGGATTATCTGGTCTAAAGAGTAGAATTTATCACTTTAATGATTATAATTATGTAAATACATACTTATTACGGCCGCAAATTATATTTTGATCAACGTACAACCTAATACTGACTTGTAAATTGCAAAAAAGGTAAGAAAATTCGAATTTCGCTACCCTGACGCTTTCGCCTTAATATAATTATTAAGAGCCTGAAGACCTCCACTTGCACTTGCGGGCAAACATGCTACTAACATCTATTCATATATTCATATATCAACATCTACTCACTACTAACTTGATTCTCTTCTACTTTGTGAACGTGAGAACGTAGACTCATAAATGATTTGATTTGTTGGCCATTTTCTATTTTGTTAAGTGCCAGGTGGTACTTGCTGACAAGCCTACACTGTCCTCCCAAACCTATTTGACAACATTCTTAAAGCTAATTATTTTTAAAAGAGTACCTAGCCGCGGACTTTCTTGCCGGCTCTTCTCCATAGGAAACGACCAATTGGAACCGTGCACCTAGCTTCTGACGTTTTATATTTTTGACGTGTAATATATTTCTTGCTGACCTTGGTTTTGTTTTGTTATTAGTAATTAACTCTTTGTTTATTTTACTTCGATGGTCCTAGTTTATCATTTAGAGGAGCTCGTGGCCAAATAATAACAGCCGCAAGGGTCGATCTATCAGGTTAAGCTACGCTTGCCGGGGTTGTTCCGTAGATGGAAAGTCTGACCACCAGTCTTACCAAGGGGTATCGTATTACCCAATAACTGGGTTGTGGAGGTCAGATAGGCAGTCGCTCCATGTAAAATACTGGTATTCAGCTGCATCCGGTTAGACTGGAAGCCGACCCCAACATAGTTGGGAAAAGGCTAGGCAGATTGATACATTGGTCCTAGTTTATCATTTGTGACTTCGAGTTTCATACGGTTTCATATACGGATATATGTAAGTGGGTACGCCCTTTATTACTGGAGTCTTTTATTTAGGTAAAAAGTTCTGCTTACGTTTTTAGTTTTGTATTTTTATTTCTGCTTGAGTAGGTATAGTTTTCGATTTTTTTTTGGTATATTGGCGTGTGCTGGTTTACTTATAGCAAATAATTGAATTTAATGTTTTGTGTTGCGTAATGTATCTAAATTTTTATGCGCATTGTTGTATAGAGTCAAATTTTTTAACTGAACAGACAGCTGTGCTGCTGGGGAGTTTGTTGCGCCACTTCTTCTCCCCAGCTAAAGCACTAGGAAATGGTGAAGGGCGGACGTTTTGGGGACTGTCTTATGTAATTTTGACGTTTGAAAAGTGCTGATTCTCAGCCTAGTTTGAATAAATGACTTTTGATTTGATTTGATTTATAAGTATAAATCAGAAGCTAGGTGCACGGCTCCAATTGGTTGTTTCCTATGGAGAAGAGCCGGCAAGAAACTCCACGGTTTGGTTATGCCATGTAGGTTTATGTGTAATAAAATATTTTGATTTGATTTGCCAACTGACTGACCAAATATTTCATTCCTTCACAAGGTTTCGTTTAACATTTTCAGCGGAGTGTCCACCTGGGCAATACAACCCTGGTCCTGACTGCGCATTTGAGGGCATCTGCGGTCTACCCAGCGCCCATTCCGCCAGGAGACACTACTGCGACTGCTGGTGTAACCCAGGCACTGTGAGGAATTCCATCACCAACGAGTGTGTGGAAAAATGTCCAGACATAGAAGTAGGTCCACTAGGACCTAAGTTGAGTGATGAGTCATGATTGTTAAGTTTATAAGTTATTTAAATATGTAAAGTAAGCTTTGTGTTTTAATTATAGTTATAATCTGCATCTATTCCTGAGGTATGGTAAATTTGGCTGTCCATTAGCATTACGGAGTATTCCCGTTTGAGCACCTATTTTTAGAGAACCTATGCGTTTTACACCAAAGGTATTCCCATGTATTCCCATTTGAGAATACCTTTGGTGCAAAATGCATAGGTGCTCTAAAAATAGGTGCTAAAACGGGAATACTCCAGCATCATGTAGGTAAAAACTGTGATGTGTTTGTTGAAGAAAACAGAAGTTAATAGAGATTATGTAGGTGCATGCTAGGCGTGTTATGCCGCGATCCCACGCACGGCCCGTTTCCTCACAGTCCAGACCGCGCCAAGCCAGGCCGACAGGCCGTGGGAACAGTCAGCCTGCGATGGCCTGTGGTCGCCTGTCTGATCGAAATATTAGGGGGCGTTCATTAATTATGTGAGGCGTTTATGAGGGAGGAGTTCAAGTCGAATGTCACCCAATCTCACGTGGGGGAGAGGAGTCTCCGCAAATATTACGTAATTTTTATTCGCAAGAAACAGTGCAAAATTGCGAGAAAACTGGGTAATTATTATGAAATATCTTATAATTATCTATGGTACAGGGTTATTTTAAATTGGCTAGCTAAACTCCGCAGACGCGATGGGTATCGAATTATCGATATCTAAACATGATAAAACAAAAAGTAAATAAATTTGATGATTTTTTTGTTGGGTTATCAACCGCAATTATTGTAGTCACTTGCACAGTTTAAACCCAGTTTAGCAGTTTAGTTTAGATATCGATACCCATCGCGTCTGCGGAGTTTAGCTAGTCAATTTAAAATAACCCTGTACCATAGATAATTATAAGATATTTCTATGTTCTGTACATTACAACTATTCTCTCTTAATGTCCCTCGGCAATCATCGCATTTCCGAATACAAACGAATGCTAATTTCCATGTCCATCAATTATTAGATTTATCGTGTATAATAATTTGAATTCAGAACTAAGTACTTTATTGTTGTTTTGTTTTGATTTGAACAACAATAAAGTACTTAGTTCTGAATTCAAATGATTTTACACGATAAATCTAATAATTGATGGAAATGCGATGATTGCTGAGGGACATTAATAAAATAGTTGTGCTGTATATTCATTTGGCCGTCCGGCTCAGCCGATCAATGTCAAACCGAACAAGAGTGTAGTACGCTTTAAATACGACGGGCAACTGGGCATTAGAGTAGAACCTAATATGGAGACCCGGCTGTTGATTTGCTCCAAAAAGCCTGACCATGACCACAGTGACCTTCCCAGGGGAACTGCTACTGCTATACTGCCAAGTAGTCCAGCTAAGAGGAAGAAGAATAACCTGCAGTCCTATATCGACGAGAGCAGTGGTGGCCCAGTGGTAACGTCCGTGACTTCGAGTTGTAGGTCGTAGGTTCGAACCCTGACAGGCGATTTACTTTTGTAAATTACGCTTTGTAAATACTTTTGTAAATTATTTTATGACCACTGCACTCTCAAAACGGTGGAAAACATCGTGAGGAAAGCGACCTACTCCCTCTTACAGAAAGGAGGCCTGTGTTTCAGCAGTGGGAACATTATAGGCTAAATATGCCTATATTGACATATCTACGAAGAACACGATTTAAAGAAATGGGGCCGATTCGATTTGCATTCTTATCTTTGACCTAGATATGTATAAACATAATATGTGCCAGAACATTATTATATATTTTTACAGACTGATATCTACTTATGTTACCTCAATAAATAACTCGATCCGGTATATTACTGCGTTGTTAATTCTTATTTAGTGTAACTGTGAAGGAGGAAAACGCCTGAGCACCTATCTTTCCAAACGTCAACTTGGCAGACCCATACCTATAGGGTGACTGGTAATTACTGACCGATACTTAAACACATGATTGTCTCATGATAACAAACAACTTTTACTATGGGATTAAAACCGAAATCTCGAAAAAAAAATCAGCGGCTCCCTAGATTTTGATGAGATATGCGAACATGAATGTATGAGTCAGCAGATTTTTTTTTTGCTATTTCAGGTTTGGTCCCATAGTAAAAGTTGTTTGTTATCATGAGACAATCATGTGTTTAAGTATCCGTCACTAATTACTAGTCACCCTTAGCAATTATCATTTGGCGATCAAACTACTAACTCCTTTCATCATTTTTCCTCTAGTGCGTTTCAACGTTTACTTTTAATGTCAATCTATAGGTAAGTACTATAACATACAGGGTTATTGGTAAAACACCAACAACATCTTAAGGAGTCATTGTACTCATCATTATGAACAACTTTTTCTATTGAACCAAACCTGAAATCGCGAAAAGAAAAATCAGCTGTTCAGTACATTTTGACGAATTATGCGAACATAAATGTACTGAACAGCTGATTTTTTTTCGCGACTTCAGGTATGGTCCTATAGTAAAAGTTGTTCATAATGATGAGTACAATAATGATCCCTTAAGAGGTGGTTGGTGTTTTACCAATAACCCTGTATATTATGATAAAGTGGGGCTAGTGGCTAAGTAATAACAGCTACATGGGTTGATCGATCAGGTTAAGCTACGTTTGCTGCGGTCGGGCGGTATATGGGTGACCATCGTTACATAGGGACCAAGACCTCTCAGTGCCTCGGAAAGCACGTTAAGCCTTTGGTCTCGGCTATGATTCTTGGATCAGACCAGTCTTACCAAGGGGTATCGTGTTACCCAGTCATTGGGTTGTGGAGGTCAGATAGGCAGTCGCTCCATGTAACATACTGGTATGCAGCTGCATCTGGTTAGACTGGAAGCCGACCGCAACATAGTTGGGAAAAGGCTAGGCAGATAATGATAAATATTATTATAAAGTTTTTTGGAATTTGTGAGTTTGTACGTAGGAACGTAGACCGTAACGAAAATTCTTTCACTGATGGCATTATCATAGGCAAAAAGGACAAATTTTAACCGACTTCAATAAAAGGAGGAGGTTCTCAATTTGACTGTATGCTTTTTTTTGTATGTTTGTTACGCGATTACTCCGCCGATTATGAATTGATTTTAATGTTTTTTTTTTTTTTTGGTAGGTCCTATTTCAGAGGTAGTCCCATATAAATTGTATTAACTTTGCTTGAATAGTTTTTGAGTTAGTTTCGATAATAAGTATTTAATCCACTTTGTGTATCCTGATGATGTTCTAATACTTTCTGTCACTGTTGTTTACATAGCAAGTAGCAATACGAATTGGTGTGGGGTAGGTACTATAACTAAAAAGTGAAAAATAAAAATGTTTCTACAAAAAAAAAATCCGACTTCCAAAAAAACACTACAAAGTGAAAAACAACTTTAATTTCGGAAGTCGGCGGGAAAAACTAAAATAAAGATAAAAAGATACCGAATTCCAAAATTCTTTTGTTTTTTTTTGGAAGTCGGTTGTTTTTAATTAAATAACTCGTTAGTTTGAGTAATTTATAAAGCAGAAGGCAAGGTGAGTTAAACTTATTTCTCTTAAAAATGCTAGTTTTTAATGCACCGTAGTTCACAGTCAACATTATTCAAGTTAACGAATTCGTGCTAAGTACACGTCAAAGTCATCAATAACAATTTAGTTCCTAGTCTATAATAGTTCTTGCAACTCCACTCAAAAGTCGATCAACTCTTATCAAGATAGATAAAACGAAATTGGTTTGGAATTGGCCAATTATTGAGACACACCTATACGGAATTGCTCTATCACATTGGTGCAAAATGTTTCATTTAAAAAATGTCAGGCTTTCTATTAGCATTTTTATTACATGCTGAAGAGGCTCGTGGCTAAATGATAACAGCCGCATGCGTCAATCGAAGGTTAAGCTACACTAGCCGCGGCCGGTTCGTGGATGGGTGGTGATCGAGACCTCTCCGTGCCTCGGAAAGCATGGTAAGTCGTTGGTACCGGCTGTCGTTCGTAGATCTTTGACAGTCGTTACAGGTAGTCAGGAGCCCAAAAGTCTGACAACCAGTTACCAAGGGGTATCATGTTACCCAGTAACTGAGTTGTGGAGGTCAGAGAGGCAATCGCTTCATGTCAAATACTGGTATTCAGCTGCATCCGGTTAGACTGGAAGCCGACCCCAACACAGTTGGGAATAAGCTAGGCAGATGATGATATGAATTACAAGCTGCAGACGTTGTAAGTAAATGTTGCATCATGTGGTTTACAGGCGCTATGCAGACTGATAATAAAGGAATATGAATCTACTATCAGTGCGGTTGGTAAACCAATTGGTGACTGAAGTTGAATAAAGTATTAACAGGATGCCTCGGAACAATTAAAAAAAAAATTGAGCCGTAGTTCCCAAATGAAATGGCGATCTTATAGGCACTTTCTGACCGCGGCAGTCATACTGAATTTGCCCAGTGAGATAGGTAGTTGTAGCTTCATACCTAAACTGCGGAGTGTCCCATATGTATTAATCTTTGGAACTAGTGATCCGATTCCGAAAATTCTTTCACTAATGGGAAGCTTACAGTATTGCCTAGTGTCATAGGGTATATTTTATGTTAGAACAAGAACTTTCACGCGGATGAAGTCGCGGACAGAAGCTAGAAATATTAGAAAGAGCTCAAATTTGTTTGTTTGTAAGTTTGTATGTACTGGTTAATGTCTGGAACTACCAGTCGGATTTGAAAAAATATTTTTGCATTTGTGAGCCCAATTCTCGAGGAAGGTATTTAATATTACGCTACGAACCTTAGCAGCCAAGCAAAAAGAAAAAAAACTGGTTAAGAGCGAGTCAGACTCACGCACCGATGGTTCCGTACCATCCTACTTCCTACTATCCTACTTTCTATCCTACTAATATTATAAATGCGAAAGTTTGTGAGGATGGATGGATGTTTGTTACTCTTTCACGCAAAAACTCCTGAACGGATATTCATGAAATTTGGCACACAGATAGTTTATAATCTGGATTAACACTTAGGATACATTTTATCACTCATATTATTACGGGTTCGAGACTTAAGCGGGTGAAACCGCGGGGCGCTGCTAGTCATATATAAAAAAGTGTGCTATTTACAGACATCGTTTTATTTTTACTGTAATCTTTACATAAATTTCTATCACAAGAAATAATTTCAAAATTTTCTCCTGAAATTTTCCACCAGAATAATTTAAAATTTTTTCTAGGGGGTGGGAACCGTATTTTTATTTACATTTTTCATCAAAAGTCGAAAAGTATGCGGCCTAAAAAAAGAATATGATACCCCACATGCCCTACTAGCCCCACTTCGAATTTTTAAGACCCTCTTTTAGTCCCTGTTGCAAAAAAAAAAAAAACATTTTTATTTCTTTCGTATTTGCAAAATAATTGGGCAAACGTCATTTAAACTATTCCAAAATTTAAGTTTATAGCATTAGTAGTACTTGAGATACCTAGCTGTGACCGACAGACATACAGATAGACTGAGTTGTACCATAAGGGTTCCTTTTTACCATTTTGGTACGGAACCCTAAAAAGTCAAAACGTTGGCGAAGTCGCGCGCAAAAGCAAGTTGTTAATATTTCGCTAGCAAAATAAACCACAAGTAACATTACTAATTGGTTTCTTAAATCAGTTAACTAGTCTTTTCCTCAAGTTAAAAACAATTTTTCTCTTATTATTTCTTACTAACAAAGTCAACATTCGATACGGAGGTTTTCGCCACAAAGCTCCGATGAAATGGTGAAACTAAAATGAATATAATTTACGAAATTGCCCTAATCAGTTCTGTTGTGGACCACGCCATTCCGAAATTATGGAGCCTTGACCTTGTTATGCAGATTTTGATGTTTTCCCACTGATGTATTAAGCGGTTTTTCTGATAAGTCTCGGTCGATATTTGCAGTTTCTACCTACGTTTTGGTTGAAAAGTTTACGAAAATTAGCCAGGATAACAGTGTCATAATAACAGAAGTAATGAAGCATTACAGTGTAGGTACCTACAATAAAAGGATCGCTCGTGTAATTCCGGTATACAACGTGCCGCTACAACGGCGATATTAATTTAACACACGGGTAGAAAGTAGTAGTAGTTGTGGTCAGTTAAATAATAGGTTGGGGAAAAAGTTTCTTCGCATTTTTTAAGAAAATTCAAAACATTTTTTAATATAGTTTATTTACATTTAACTAAAGTATGTAGGTACCATTTTGTTCGATAACTTTTTGCCATCTTGTAGGTAGGGACATGATCCCATTGCTGTAGGAATTTTGGCACTTCTGGTCAAAATACCGCGACATGTGGTTATGGCAGTCCTCTCGTGATGTTAACCTGACACTGCCTAAAGAATTCTGAAGAGACCGAAACAGGTGGAAATCTGAAGGTGCAAGGTCAGGACTATACGGCGGATGCATTAACACCTCCCAGCCAAACTCTCTTAATTTTTGCTGAGTGGCTAAAGATGTGTGAGGTCTAGCGTTATCATGATGAAAAACCACACCCCTTCTGTTGATTAATTCCGGCCGCTTTCTCTCAACTTCTTGCTTTAATCTCATCAGTTGTTCGCAGTAGAGTTCAGAATCGATGGTCCTGCCTGGTGGTAACAGCTCATAATGAATAATGCCCTTCCAATCCCACCACACACACAGCGTCACCTTGTTGCGAGTTAACCTGGGTTTCGCCACAGTCTGTGAAGCCTGACCGGCCTTTGACCACGACCTTTTTCGCACGTTCTAGTCATACGTGATCCACTTTTCATCACCAGTTATCAGCTTCTTCAAAAATTTTTCGGTTTCATTACGTCGTAATAAAGAATCACAAATGAGTACACGGTTCATTAGGTTTCTTTCAGTGAGCTCGTGAGGTACCCAAATGTCGAGGTTTTTTGTGGACCCAGTTTTTTTCAAATGCGCCAAAACTGTTTTGTGGTCAATTTCCAGTTCCTCAGCTACGTCGTAACTACTGATATGCTGATCTTGCTCCACTTTTTTAAAAATGGCATCCATTTTATCCGCAATAGGGCGACCAGAGCGACGTGCATATTTGACATCAAAATTTCCGGATTGAAAACGCTTAAACCAAATTTGTGCTACTCTCACAGACACTACACTAGGTCCATAAACATCGCAAATTTTTTTCGCGGCTTGCGTTGCATTTTTACCTTTTTTGTAGTAAAATTTTAAAATGCATCGAATTTCTTCACTAGATTCACTCATCTTGACGGTACGAAAAACAAATGAAAATCACACATTTTCCTAATTTGAATTTGGCATTATGTTCTTTTTTAAACTTTCAGTGATACCAAAACCAGCCAGATACAAATAGTATAGCCAAAGAGATTTTATTACAAGTTCATACATACTATAATGCGAAAAGACTTTTTCCCCAACCTAATATAAAAATAATAAAAATTATGATAAGATAAAATAATTCTGAAAATGAAGAATTAAAATTTTCAAACAAACTAAATAATAAAGCTCTCTCTTTTCTTCAATTCTCTTCTTATTTGCACGTTTTTCATTTGAATAATTTCATTGATTCGATGTTTTGATCCGTGACTGGGGTCTGGGGGCAAATGACCTCAGCTTTAAGTACAGTTTGCTCCAAGATACTATTTTAGAAAATTGTAAATAAATTAATACATAATAAAACGTTTAATGAAATTAAAATAGCTTCATACAACGAAAACACGAAACCGTATACCTACGTGTGTTAAATTAATGGTACCATTAAAGCGGCACGCTGTAGAGTAAAAAACCTTTCTACACTCGTATGGGTTCTGTAAAAGGCGAATAGAAGATTGTGTCAAGAGGTTGAACATTGAGTTAATCAGTTCGATGGTCTAGACCACTCCTTAAAGTTTGTAGAGTTAAATTTTAGCACCTTATATATTTTACAGAGCATGTGTTCGAAAAAAGCATTTTCCACGCAGCCAAACTGTGCGGAAAGTGCCACTTTTTCGCACTAGTGCTTTTTACTTTAAGTTTTTTTTAAATTATTTTTAACTCTGTCCTCAGCCCGACGTAAAGAGTTTTTATTATTTGGGAAAAGGTTTACAAATTATCGTTCATATCAAAGATACAATAAAACATTAACATCAGAGGACAGCACAGCACAGCTCAGTATATGAGTTTGGAGAGAGAAGGAGACAATATTCTAACAACATGTCAAAACAGCAACTAACGCCATATCGTACGTGTCACATAAATACTAACTCGTGGTCACTGCGAGGGTGATTGCGTAGATGAAACGGAATATGATCTATAAATTAATATCTTCAGTCTAGGAAATGTCTAGTGCATGACATTAATTTGTGAGTGCATAAACGAAGTCACTTTCCTTGCGTGAAGGGCAATGTCTTGATAAGAAAAACCGGCCAAGTGCGTATCGGCCCACGCACAATGAAGGGTTCCGTAGTTTGGATTAAGAAAGAATAGAAAGAATTAGCCCAAGAACAAACTTAACATTGTAGTTGAAAAACATGTTCTCCCTAACATTCCAACTGCAATTGTAAGTTTGTACGCACAATATTGAGAGATTTTACCATGTTATTTTAAAACCACAGACTTCTTATAAATTTTCCTGTAATCTATATGTATTGACCTATTTTCTCTATTTTTTTTTAAATTTTAGGCTCAGCAGTTTTGGAGATAAGGCCCCTTATTTCCGAAACTACTGAGCCTAAAATGGACAATTTTCATCTATTTTCTTGAATAACTTTAAAACATTTTTTTTTAATTACAAAATATCTATTTCAGACGCTCACAGTAAGCCCTTTAATTTGATATATCATACGGTACAGTTTGCAAAGCTTTTGACGTGAAAACGCCTTTTCGCATGGTGTACTGGTGGTAAGTTCAATATTTCTGACCGACATAAACATGTAAGACTTCAACCGATAATAACTACGAGACTGCTACACTGCTAGCTGCTAGACTGAGATGCTAGATTAATGGTTGAGCATCCAAAACATAGGTGATAATATTATATAACAATTTTAAGGATGGATATAACTTGCGTGTGACGTCACACTGCGAGTGCACGCGCATGTACCCAACCCTCTACTTTTCACTGTGTCGAAATATCAATTCGTATAGCATAAAAACATGTTTAGCGATCAGTGTAATCAGTTATTCTGGTGTATTTGTCAAGAGTTGACCAAGCACTACCAGGACTTTTATTTTTGTTTAAGATGGGTTTGCTCTTGACTATAGTCTAGGTTCTGACCTAGACTATAGTCAAGACACCTCTGGTGACAGAGACAGTTCTACGATGGAGTGAGCTTACTCAGAAGAAGCCTGTTCACTCCAACTTTGGAGATTCGGGTTGTAAGCGTTCGGTAACACAGACGCAGGTAGTGAGTTCCACTCTTTTGCCGTGCGCATTATGAAGGATGTTTGGAAGCGCTTAGTGCGAATTGGTGGAATGGCAACTAGGTATGGATGGTAACTTGCAGTGCGTCTAGATATTCGATGGTAGAAGGGGGCCGGTGGAATGAGGTTGTGGAGTTCCTGAGCCCACTCACCGAAGTACAGTCTATAGAAGACCGACAAGCAGGCAGAAGACCTTGCGGCGATGAGCCAACCTGTAAAGCTTGGCATCCACCAGTTTCACGTCTCCAATGAGCCTCTTAGCTCTGCGTTCCACTGAGTCGAGCGCAGTAAGTTGGTATTTAGCTGAGGCATCCCAAAGGTGGCTGCAATACTCCATCCAGGATCGGACTTGCGCTTTATCAAAACCTGTCCAGGCGTACAGTATCGCTTCACACTGTTTAGGATGCCCAGTTTTTAGGTTGCAGTTTAGGCTTTGTGCTCGATGGTAGCGCCGAAGTTGAGACTGGATGTCAACTCCATGCCTGCTCGAGCCAACCAACCTAAGTAGAAACAACAGAAATATTGGAAAAAAATAGGTTTAAACATTAATATGAAGTAGGCATAAAATAAAAATCATGTCAGATGTCGTCTCATATCGGCCGTAAATGTGCTCAGAAATGAAAAAATCGCAATCGAAGAAAGAAAACAAAAGGAAAGTCTAGTGCCGAGCAAATACAATAGCTACAACTGTGTCAGAAACCCTAACAAAATCTGTTGTAAATAGCAAAAAGTTTAAGATGTCGTTTTATATCGGCCGTAAATCTGCTCAGAAAAAAACGTTACTTGGTGAAAGCTTACCTTATAATGAATGCAATGAGTCTACTAAGTCTAGTGTCGAACAAATACAATGGCTAAGGCTGTATCGGAAACCGTAGTAAAACTTCAATTTGTTTTCACGAAAACAAACGAATAATTTTTTATTTGCCGCCCAAAAGTGACCTCCATATTCAAAATTAATTTATTTACGTTACTAATTTCAACTTAATCGGTCCATTAAATTCGGAGCAAATTGGCTGTGACAGACAGACAGACACACGATTGATCCTTTATTAGTTCCGTTTTTCCTTTTGAGGTACGGAATCCTAAAATCGGTATGATCGGTCATAGACCATTTCGACGGCAGCAAAGTAGAACGAATCCATTTCTGATTTAATGGTACAATACAAAAATAAACTTGTATTAAAATTGTATGCACAAACAAATAAATAAAAATAAAAAAACAACACCTCAACAACCAGATTTCCTCACGAGCTTTTCCTACACCGTATATCAACGGCAGCAAAATCAACTGCTCTTTTTACGTAATTCACTTTTTTACATAATTCGACCGAGAATTCTTGGTTTTATCATAGGATTTATTTTCTGCTTAATTCTCAATTTTTACTAATATTAAGTCACGTGTATAAAAACAACTACACCTATTTTTCAAAAAGTGACGAAGTAGAGAAGGACATATACCATTAGTCCGTATCAAAAATCAAAATCAAAAGTTATTTATTTTTATATAATTAGCACTTTTCGAACGTCAAAATTACATAAGACAGTCCGCCAAAACGCCCATCCTGCACCACTTCCTAGGGCTTTGGCTGGGGAGAAGAAGTGGCGCAACAAACTCCCCAGCAGCAAAGCTGTCTGTTCAGTTAAAAAATTGACTCTATGCAACACTGCACATAATAATTTACGTAATTTACGCAACACAAAACATTAAATTAAATTATTTACTATAAGTAAGCTAGCACACGCCAATATACCAAACAAAAGGAAAACACTACTCAAGCAGAAATAAAAATACAAAACTAAAATCGTAAGCAGAATTTTGTACCTAAATAAAAGCCTCCAGTAATAAAGGGCGTGTCCACTTACACATTATGCGTATATGTAGCAGTAAGTCAAAGTCACAAATGATAAACTAGGATCATCGAAGTAAAATAAACAAAGGGTTAATTACTAATAACTTAACAAAGCCAAGGTCAGCAAGACGACCAGTCACCACAAGCAGCCCCCCGCACAGCGGCCGAACGCAAAGATCAGCCATTACCCCCATCGCCATATTTGAGGGAAGGAGGCAACCCGACCCCCGACGCTACCGCAAGCAGTGACATCTAAGGGAGCATGACGAACTTGCTGCCGGTTGCTCAGGCAATAATAATATGATCAATTGTCGAGGTCACTAGCTATCCACATATTGCAATACCACTCATAAAAACATTGTAATGAGTAGATTATGTCAATGATAAATAAAAATAAAATTAAAATAAATTGTCTCTTACAGTCACAGAAAATAAATAATTACAAAAAAATCAAAAAGTCAAAGAAATTAAATAATAATAATAATAAGATAATTGGGTGCATTTTCATAGTGTATACAGAGATAATCGTCGGTTGGTGCCTCCTCATCATTTAAAATTATCTATGGGGCCTCTGCGAGTTGGTTTCGGCTCCTCGTACGCCTTCCAAAGGTCCGGGACCCCAGGGTCCCGAGAAATATTTAAAAAATAATAAGGTAATAATAATAATAAGCTTATTTTAGGGTAATAAGGTAATTTAATAATAATAATAAGGTTGCCTACTTGTCGGCCTTCTATAGACTGTACTTCGGTGAGTGTGCTCAGGAGCTCCACAACCTCATTCCACCGGCCCCCTTCTACCATCGAATATCTAGACGCACTGCTATTTACCATCCATACCTAGTTGCCATTCCACCAATTCGCACTTAGCGCTTCCAAAGATCCTTCATAATGCGCGCGGCAAAAGAGTGGAACTCATTACCTGCGTCTATGTTCCCAAACTCATACAACCCGAATCTCTTCAAAGTTAGAGTGAACAGGCTTCTTCTGGGTAAGCTCACTCCATCGTAGACTTTGTCTCTGTCACCTCTGACCTAGAATAAAGGCAAGAGCAAACCCATCACAGAAAAAAAAAAAAATGAACTTCGTGTATACGTCGGACAGTCGGCGTGTACGCCTGTTGTAAACAAAGGTATCAGTCACATAGCCGTTATAAAGGCTGTTTTCAGGATTTCGTACCTTAAAAGGAAAAAACGGAACCCTTATAATTATAATCACTCGTGTGTCTGTCTGTCTGTCCGTCTGCCACAGCCAATTTGCTAAGAATCTAATGGACACGTTAAGTTGAATTTTGGTACACGTATGAATTTCTGTGAACCAAACACGGACGTGTAATGTAAATAAATGAATTTTGAATATAGGGGTCAATTTTGAGGCCTAATAAGAAAATGAAAAAAAAAAAAACAATTGCTAACTACAATGTGACATATCAAATGAAAGGGACCTTAATATAAACTGTTTTAAAGTGATGTAAAAAATAGACGAAAATTAACCATTCCTCCCTCTTATATCCGAAACTACTAAGCCTAAAATTTTGAAAAAAATACAGAAAATAGTACTATACCTATAAATTATAGGACAACATAAGAATGCTATGTCCTTAAAATAACATGGTAAATCTCTCAATATTGTGCTTACAAACTTACATTTGCAGTTGGAATGTATGGGAGAAAATGTTTTTGAAAAACAATGTTTGACGGGCCAGTTGGCGTGACCTATCATGCCGCAGGTCGTGGGTTCGATTCCCATCCAGGACAAACATTTGTGTGCATGAACATGTCTGTTTGTCCTGAGTCTGGGTGTAATTATCTATATAAGTATGTATTTACAAAAAAAAAGTAGTGTATGTAGTATATCAGTTATCTGGTATCCATAGTACAAGCTCTGCTTAGTTTGGGATCAGATGACCGTGTGTGAAAAATGTCCCAGGATATTATTATTATTTCCTTTATTCAATAGTTAATACAT
The DNA here is from genome assembly GCA_948252095.1 of Dicycla oo. Classification (NCBI taxonomy): domain Eukaryota; kingdom Metazoa; phylum Arthropoda; class Insecta; order Lepidoptera; family Noctuidae; genus Dicycla; species Dicycla oo. Next base: position 24,795,066 of record OX411714.1, read on the forward strand.
ATATAAATTATATTTTTAAATATTAGAATAAAAAAATATAAAAACATTCAAAAATATAAAAATATATAGTAGCCCACCGGTATCGGGAACAGGGTCCAAGCTACCGGCGGTCAGGGCTCCAAAGAGAGGAACCTTCTAACAATGCGAGCCGTGTCCAGAAGTACCGCTCTCTGAATCAAACCCTTGATCCAGCTGCCCAACGAGAGCCTCCTCAGGTGTTGGTCGAGGCTCTTGGCAATTAAGCCATTGGCTGATACGACTATCGGCACAATGATCGCTGAGTCTACATCCCACATGTCGACAACCTCGTGAGCCAAGTCAAGATACTTGATTTGTTTATCTTTCTCGGCTTTCACGAGGTTCCCGTCATGCGGGACCGTTATGTCAATAATCATTGCGCGCCGCTCTATTCGATCCATCACCACTATGTCAGGTTTATTGGCAACAATAGTCCTGTCAGTGATGATGGATCGATCCCAGTACAATGTGATATTTCCATTTTCGAGAACTGGGTCGGGCACATACCTGTAGTACTGCACTTCCGATTCTACAAGGCTGTATTTCAGAGCAAGTTGCTGATGGATAATCCTGGCTACAAGGTTGTGTCTATGCAAATACTCTTCGTTAGCTAGACGAGAACACCCGGAGATAATGTGTCGGATTGATTCTCCTGGACGGTGGCATGCCCGACAGATGTCAACCGTTCCGTCCTTCACAATAAATCTCCGGTAATTGTTCGTCATGATAACTTCGTCCATAATTGCACAGACAAAACCTTCGGTTTCCCCAAAGAGGTCACCGGAACGCAACCAGGCTACGGACGCTAGTAGATCTACATCGGGTCCATGCAGGGCCCGGAAAAAGCGTCCGTGAAGCTCCTTACTCTGCCATACCTTCGTTAGTGTCAAGCACTACAGGCTTGCGCCAGTTCTCTTTAGCCAAGGAGAGCGGGGTGAGGCCCTTGTCCACCGCGACCACATCTCGATGCATGCCCACGTCGGTTTCTAGGAAATATTCCCTGAGACTGCATATCTCACGATTGTGGAGGGTTTTAGCGTTTAAAAAGCCTCGACCTCCACACTTTCGCGGGATATACAGTCTCATTACCGATGATCGTGGGTGGTGCATTCGATATGTAGTCAGCAGCGTACGGACCCTCCTATCCAGGGCGTCTAGTTCAGTCTGAGTCCATTTGAGTACGCCGAAAGAGTACCTCAGAACCGGCATGACCCAACCGTTGAAGGCACGCACCTTGTTACCGCCTGATAAAAGACTATTGAATACTTTCTTCAGGCGGCCAAAGAAGCGCTCCTTCAACGATTGCTTCATGTCAGTAAAATTGATGCCCAACGCTTCTGATATACCCAAATACTTATAGGTTTCGGATGCGGAGAGGGCTCTAAGGTTTATGGAATCCGAGAGTTGGGTTCCCACGGATTCCACAATCTCTCCACGCTTTACATGCATGACCGCACATTTGTCCACACCAAATTCCATCCTGATGGCGCTACTAAAAGTTTCGGTTACTTTCATTAGCTCCATCAGTTGCAAATTGTTGGGGGCAAAGAGTTTTAGGTCATCCATGTAAAGGAGGTGAGATATAACCTGACCACCTCTCCTCAGCCGATAGCCTAGACCTGAATCCTCCAGCAGTGTGCTTAGAGGATTCAAGGCTAAGCAGAACCAAAGCGGACTCAAACTATCGCCCTGAAATATGCCTCGCTCGATCCTTATCGGTTCGCTATTCCTCTGGATATTTCGACATCCTGGATAGCGAAGGACCGTCCTCCACTGCCTCATACACGACATCAGGAAGGTGCGTAGAGTTGCATCTACTTTATACAACTCCAGCACCCTCATGAGCCATGTATGTGGTACTGAGTCATAGGCCTTCTTATAATCTATCCAACATGTCGACAGATCCTTTCGGGAACGACGAACCTGTTGACTAATGGTCATATCAATGAGGAGTAGCTCCTTAGTACCGCGGGACCCATTCCTACATCCATTTTGAGAGGCAGACATAATGGAGTTGGTGTCTATATGTTTGTTAATTTTAGCTCTCAAAATTGATGTAAGAACTTTGTAGACCGTCGGTAAACATGTGATCGGCCTATAATTTTTGGGTTCCGCGGTGCTGCCTGATTTATGGAGCAGGTGGGTAACTCCTGTCGTTAGGAACTGTGGTAACGAACCAGACTCTAAGGCTGACTGGAAATGGGACGCCAGGCGAGCGTGCGACCTATGAAACCATTTTATCCAAAAGTTGTGCAGCCCGTCCGGCCCTGGAGATTTCCAGTTAGGCAACGGACGGACTGCACAAGTTACATCTTGGGGGCTGATGGTAAGTGCCCCCATTTCTGGTATTTGATCGCACGTTCGCTCGATCCTCTTAGTCCAGTCACCTTCGGTGTGATTGACAGGCACCGACCAGATGCTTCGCCAGAACGAACACGTGGCGTCATCATCCGGCAGGCGCGTGTCAGCCACACCATGTTCCGGACGCTCCCAAGCCCTATAGACCCACCTTTCATCGTTCTGGAAGGTGCGATTCTGAGTGTATCGGTCTACTCGCCGCTTATACCTACGAATACGGTTCGCCCATGCATACACTTTCTGCTTCAGGAAGTCGATGCGCTCTGTGACATGGGACATATAGTCCTGAGGGCTGACATCAGTCCCTGAGAACGCCCGCCTCACAAAGCGCATCACTCTGGGGCGAGTATTGCCCTCCCTGAAGCAGATTAGTTTGCCGATGAGCGCTCTGGCCCCACCAATACGTCGCTCAATTCTGTACTGCCAAGCTGGTACGGCTGGTTTCGGTCGTGTAGCTCTAGAGTCATTAGCAAATTTGACGTGAGCTACACGGCATGCCGCAACAGCCGCGCAGTACAGAATCGAATGAGTATCGGTGAGGTCTTCACAGTCATTAAAATAGTTTGACAACTGCGAATCCAGAGCCGCCACCAGCGCCCTATTTTTGTTATGCATGGGCAAACGAGGTAAGCGTGGTCTAAGTTCAGCCGACATAAATCGATATTCCCGAATCGCACCCTCCAAAGCACTCCTCAATTCTTCATTGTACTGGGTACTTACGTTTGTAGCCCTGTCATCACACCCCTCGTCAGCTTGACTTGTGTTGCACTGTGGTGGTACAACAACAGTCTGCGACAGGGGGGTGATAACATGGCTACTCTGCATTTCGCTTCGCAGGCGATCAAGTACAGTGTCATCCAACATATGATTACGCTGGATCACCCGCACCTGATCCGATAGTCGTTGTGCCGAAACGTTGACAGCTGGCTCAAGCACCTGAAACAGAGAGAGCATCCGAACACGGTACGCGGTCAGATTGTTTCCTCCATCTGTAGCCCCATAGTATGAGCGCATGACGTTCTCGTTAATGGATTGTGTCCATCTCATGCGCTGCACACTTCCACCGGGAGCTGGGACCCTATCAGAGGCCGGTGGGCCTCGAGGTCCTAAGCCGTCCGGTGGCCGGCGTCCTCCCCGTCGACGAGCAGGTGGTGGTGACGTCGGCGGGGAAAAATATTCGTCGCTCGAGCTCGACGCAACTGCCACGGCCGGTGTCACAGCACTCTCGATGGGGCTGAGTACCGGCGGCGGCGGGGCGGAGCTGAGCGACGAGTCCGGAGGTAGCAGGCGTGCGCGGCGAGCTGCTGATCTCGTCAACATTTGCATTTAATTTTCATGAGTTTCTCGTTCCTTGTTCTGCTTTATTTTCTTGTTGTTTTATCGGAGGTGACATGACAGATGTCACCCCCGATTGCAGTTTTTGATAAAATTTTGTTCATTTGGTTAGCCAATTATCTCTGGATCTTCAAGGTTCTGGTCTGGTTCTTCTGGTCTTTCAGAGTTTATTGTATGTGGTATACAAACAATAAAAATAAACTGCGACTAAAATAAATAAAAAAATACGAGACGAGTATGAAAATTATGACTAGTTGACGTTCGTGTTGCCAGCTTATTTAATTTATTATTATTATAATGTTAAATTTGTTAATGCAAATATGGAACCCTTCATTGTGCGTGCTCCAACACGCACTTGGCCGGTTTTTAAAGTTACGTTATTTAAGTGCAACAACAATAATAAGTCACAAATAATGGTTAAATAATGAAAATTATTACATACCTTTATTTATTATAGCAATAATCAGTCTGCCTAGCCTTTTCCCAACTATGTTGGGGTCGGCTTCCAGTTTAACCCGATGCAGCTGAATACCAGTATTTTACATGGAGCGACTGCCTCCACAACCCAGTTATTGGGTAATACGATACCCCTTGGTAAGACTGGTTGTCAGACTTTCAGGCTTCTGACGACCCGTAACGACTGTCAAAGATCCACCAATGACAGCTGGGACCAACGGCTTAACATGCTTTACGAGGCACGGAGGAGTCTCAGTATGTAAAGATGGTCACCCATCTACGGACCAACATCGGCAAGCGTAGCTTAACCTGATGGATCGACCCGTGCGGCTGCTATTACTTAGCCACGAACTCCTCCATTTATTATAGCAATAAACAATGTAAAATACAACGTAACAGTAATATCTGATATAATATTAAAAATTAAAGAGACCCGCGTTGAACCGGATATATTATTATTGCAGTTGACTCATTTAGTTTTGTTTTTTATACGAAGTAGATAAACACATCTACCGTATTTTGGAAAAAAAAATATACCTACTATAGTAATTGGCCTTCACCGTTACCTTGGTAAAACCATATTAACTAAATGTTGTAAATAGACGAAGATAGCTTTGTTCTTCTATTAATTATCATGGTTTTGCGTTCAAAACGCTCTCCTGTAAAATCATGATTTTGTAGATGCTTTGCGGCTGTCAATTTGTATGAGACTTGTGGACTGAATTTGACAGTATTGGATAATGGATACTTTCGACGAGCGGCCTTTCACGGGCCATAGTGGACATGAACTCCTTGTCGTTGGAATGAAGGATGTCTACAGCTAAGTGGGTGTAATAGCCGTTACTCGGGTGAATGCTTAGCTCTTAGAGACACTATTCTTAGGGCTTGCTGTCACCTGACTTTTACGGTTCTAAGGAAGTGCTGAATAGTATCTATTAATTGTGAATAGATACTAAGATTAAGAGTCCATATGATCCTTAGAAAATCATCAAACCTCCAATGGGAACCGGATACAGAATCGTCCTGGACTGAATGAGATCATCATGGAACAGTAGTCATTGAAAGAAAGAAAGAGAATACGTTTATTTGGCACACAAAAAGAATACACAGCAGCAACAAATAAAATGTATAAAATGCGATGCAGGAATGTGTGCCTCACGGCTGCGCCAAAAAAGGCCTAGTTCAGCAAAAATGCCAGAAAACTAGTGCCTGACGCTGGTTTTCAACTGGACCTGAAGAGAGTTGGAGAGTTTGCAATCTTGAAACCAGAGCACTTAATCATAATGCAAGAGGTAAGGGATGGGTTGTTTGTTTAGGCGCTAGATCAAAAATAATATAATGAAATTATGTATTCAAAGTTGCTTTACTCAACCCAAACCCTCATTCTAAAAAGCGAAACGCGTAGATTCTGCATAATCAGCCTATAATGTTGCCACTGCTGGGACATTGGCCTCCTCTCTGTGAGAGGGAGTGGGCTGTAGTGTACTACGCGGGCCCAGTGCGGATTGGTAGATGTCACGTGTCTTCGAATTTTTGGTTCTAGGACATGCCGGTTTCCTCGCTATGTTTTTCTTCACCGTTTTGAGAGCAGTGGTGATGAAATTATTTACACAAAGTAGGTAAAGCGCCTTTCTGGGTTCGAACCTACGACCTACAACTCGTAAGTCACGGCCATTATCACTGTGCAGCCACTGTTCACTTAGACCCAGAGTGAGTCAAAACTTTGTTTTTGAGTTTCATAAATTCAAGGCTCTACAACAAGATCAACAAAGAAGTAAGAATATACCCTCTAACGAGGAACATCTTTAGGAAGAAATTAACGGAATGGCTAAAATCGAAGACGTATGATGAAACCGAAAAACTTATGGAAATATAACATAAAAAACTCATACTAACACTCACACACCCTTACACATCCTCTTACACACAGCCTTACACACACCTACCCACATACATCACGCACGCACAACTATAATGAATCTACTTTAGTTCAAAAATAATCCTAGTTCTTCGTTGAGTTCTTACAGACACTTTTTGTTATTCTGGAATTACATGTGTTGTTCTTGATTCTGGAGGTGGGCGTTGATGGCTGCGCCACAGTTTTAAACTATTGCTGCCATCATCGTTACATAAAAATTGTTAAATGTTTTATTTAGTTCCAAATAAAAATAAAGAAAGAAAGAAAGATAAATGATTAGCTTTTGCCCACGTGAAGGTCGGAAGTTTTACGGGCTCTAAAAAAAAAAGTTTTCTATATCCTAACCTAGGTCTTGTTCTATCTGTGTGCCAAATTTCATCAAAATCCGTTCAACCGTTAAGTCGTGAAAACGTAACAGAAAGACAGATGACAAACAGACTTACTTTCACGTTTATAATATAACTAGCTGCACCCCGCGGTTTCACCCGCATAAGTCTCGATTCCATAAGTATATTTGGATTAAAAGTATTCTATGTCCTAACCCAGATCATGGTCTATTCCTGTCCCAAATTTCATTCAAATACGTTCAGCCGTTTTATCGTGAAAGCGTAACAAACAAACTCACTTTCGCAGCTTACTAATCCTACTTCCTACTTAATAATATTAGAAATGCGAAAGTTTGGATGGATGGATGTTTGTTACTCAATCACACCAGCACCCTAATTGCGTAACACACTATCAATCAGAATCTAAATCATTTTGAAGCAAATTGCTAATCCATTGCTTCATATATTCGAAAAATTTGTCTGCTCAACAACGTAAATAACGCAATGAATCTTGTTGAACTGTCAAAATGAAACCGGTTCCGATTGATAGTGTGTTACGCAATTGCCCCGCTGAACGGCTGAATGGATCTGGATGAAAATAGCCTTTTTTTTTGTGGATGGGAAATCATCAAATAACTTCTCCCGCTCTGGGTGGAGCGGGAGGGCGTGTCAGACTTCTACTGACTAAAACCCACCCGTGTTCCTTCATTTGCCTGTGCCAGGGCCACGGTAACTCTTTCGAACAACCCGCAGCCCCGGCGGCCATCGGCCCTAGCGGACCCCTTCAGCTAGTGCTGACATCTCTTTGAGGCGCGCGTGGAACACAACGCGCCGTCGACCCGAGCCTGGTCCTTACCGGACGGCGAGCTACCCGTTGCTCGCCATCCGCAAGCCCGCGCCTACGGTGGCCGGGAATCGGCTATCGATTCCCGACGCCCAGGGCGTCTCCTGCGGCGACTAGGGGCGTGAGGGCGCAAAGATTGCCTCTCCCTCACGCGTTCAGCCTCTTCCTTCGCGAGCATTACAGCTTCGCAGAAGGAGGTGACGGCTTCCCATGCACTCTCGCTCCGTACCATGGCCTGTACCAGGGCCGGACGCGAGAGATCGCCGCCGCCGATCGCCTCCGCGAGGACGCGGCGGTGCTCTGCCCAAGCCGGGCAGACCTCCACCGTATGCTCCACCGTGTCCTCCGGGCGATCCACACAGTGGTAACACCCGGGCGTTTCCTCCCGCCTTATCCGGAACAGGAACCTCCCGAAGCAACCGTGTCCAGTGAGGACCTGCGTCAGGCGGAAGGTGAGGGTGCCATGACGCCTCTCCAACCACTCCTCAAAGAGGGGACTTATCGCCGCAATTGTGGCGTGCCCAGCACTGGGTTGCGACAGTCGCACTCTCCATGTCACCATGAGATCCCGCCGGAGCTCTGTCCGCTGTGCCATGATTTCTCGCGGCAGCGGAGTAACGCCCCGGCGTTTTGCCTCCTCGCACCACTCCCATGTGTATGCGAGGACTTTTGCTTCCAGATCCCACGGCGGCAATCCGGCAAGGAGGCTCGCCGCCTCACCGGAGACCGTGCGGTATCCCCGAACTAGCCGGATGGCCATGACCCTTTGGGACGCGTTCAACTGGCGGGCTGGTCGCCGCCCCAAGGAACACGCCCACACTGGTGCCCCGTAAAGGGCCATGGACCGCACGACCCCCGCGTAGAGCCTCCGGCAGGAGGCGTTTGGACCCCTTAGATTGGGCAAGAGCCGCTTTAAGGCAGCCCCGGCCCGCTCCAGTCTGGAAGCCAAACGTCGGAAATGCTCCACGAAGTTCCACCGGCTGTCGAGGACGAGTCCCAGGTACTTCATCGTCGACTCGACTCCAATGCGAACCCCTCCTACCGTTATTTGGGAACCCGACGGTGGCGCATTCCGAGGACCATGAAAACACATGGCCTCGGACTTGTGCAGGGCCACCTCGAGTCCCAATCGCCGGATCCTCTCGACGATTATCGCAACCCCGTGTGTTGCTAGCTCGGCCGCCGCCTGGTGTGACGTCCCCTGCGCCAGGACCAGCGTGTCGTCAGCGTAGCATACCACGCTGACGCCACTAGGGAGGTCAGCGCGCAGCACCCAGTCGTACCCGATATCCCACAGATGTGGCCCTAGGACCGATCCCTGTGGGACACCGCACGACATCTCTCGCCGGTTCCACTCTCCCTGATGACCGGGGTAGATGACGGCCCTGTCCGTCAAATAGGCCTCGACCACGCGACAGAGGTAGTTCGGCATCCGGTGATACCGGAGTGCCTCCCTAATGCAACTCCAGGGCAGGGTATTGAAAGCATTGGCGATATCTAGAGACACCGCCAAGACGACCCTACCCCGGGCCACAGCATCCCCCGTTGTGAGGGCTCGCACGCACATGATGGCGTCCGCCGTAGAGCGCCCCCTGCGGAAACCAAACTGGCTCTCCGCCAAATCTGGCCCCACTCGCACCAGCCGCCCGATGAGGCGGTCTGCAATGACTCTTTCAAAGAGCTTGCCCACCTCGTCGAGCAGTACGATGGGCCGGTAAGCGGACGGACAGTCCGCAGGGCGCCCCGGCTTTTTAATGAGAACCAGTTTCCCCGTCTTCCACCGCAGTGGGAACAGGCCTCTCTCCAAACATGCGCTTAGGAGCCCCCTTAGTCGAGGCTTGAGAGCCTCCAAGGCCAGAACCCAGGCTTTTCCAGGTAAGCCGTCGGGTCCTGGGGCGGTATTTTTGGCACTCAGCCTACGTACCGCCACTCTCAGCTCTACCTCGGTCACCTCCGGAGCATCGTCATCGTCATCAGCGGTGTGGTCCGCATCGGGCACTGCAAGAGGCGAAGCCATAGGCGGGGGAGTATGTTCCCCTCGCGAAGGGAACAGAGTGTTCACCACGTCCTCCACGAGCTGGGGCCGGAGACTCTGCGTCAGCGGGGGAGCCCATGGGGGCGGAGTTTGTCACGCACCATTTTGTAGGGGCGTCCCCACGGGTCCCTGTTCAGAGTCCCCAGCGACTCCTCGCGGGCCAAACCTCTGGCCTGCAGGATCTGTGCTCGGAGGGTGGCCTTCGCCAATCTGTACCCCTCGTACAGCTCCGCCTGAATGACTTCCGTATCCGGAGGGCGAATACGGAGCCTGCGGTGCCTGGTGTACCGGCGTCGTTCAGCGACGCATGCCTTTCGCAGAGTCGTCAGCTCCGGTGACCACCAGTACACCTGGCGCCAGGCGCGTCCGGGCTGGACCCGGGGCATTGCCACGTCACAGATTTCGGACATGGCCTCCCGGAACCACTCTGCCTCGTCGTTGATGTCAGCAGGCCTGTCCGGTGATGACACCCAGGCCTGCACGATTGAGGCTTCCAGGAGGAGCTCCCGGTCCAGCTGCTTCAGTGCCCACCGCGGACCACTCGGGGCTACCGGCGCGCTCGAAGTCTGGGCGGAGACGTCAAACCGGATGTACCGGTGGTCGGAATAGGTATCCACCCCCTCCATTACGCGCCAGTCAACAACATGCTGCGACAGAGCGGGGCTGGCGAACGAAATGTCCACCACTGATTCACCCCGCATCCGCACACAAGTGGGGACAGAGCCCCGGTTTAGGACGACCAAGCCTGTCTCCAGAGCCCAGTCCTCCACCATCCTGCCCCGTGTGTCCGTATACCGGGAACCCCAAGCCACATTCTTAGCATTGGAGTCCCCAAGGACGAGCACGGGGAGTGAACCGAATCCGACGACGACGACTCTCAACTCCACAATGGAACTCGGCGAGAGTTCGGTTCGGGGAGAAGTATACTCCTACCACGACAATCTCCCCGAACCGTGCTGCCACGCAACCCCGTCCCCTCTTGACAGCCTCGAGGGATGGGGTACCGGCGGCGGCCGACGAAATTAGGGTCACTGAGCTACTCAGGTCCTCCACCCAGTAATCCCTGGGCGGGACAAAGTACGGCTCAGCGACCACAGCGATGTTAATCGACCACTGCGCCATGCTCTGGAGCAACAAATCCTGAGCGCAGGCGCAGTGGTTGATGTTCGCCTGGAGGAGGCGTAATGGGGCCATTATTGACACTCCATATCAGCCCCCTCCCGAGCCCCCTGTGAGGGCCCTGCCGCGGTAGTTACGACGGCGACGACAGTGGAGGCGGCAACGGTGGCGGCAGTGGCGGTGGCTGCAGCGGTAACGGCGGTGGCGGAGGGCTTGCCTTTGCCCCTGGCTTTGGCGGGTGGAGCGCAGGCCTTGCTCCCCGCCCGGTGATCGGCCGGCTTGCCAGCTGCCGCACATACAAAGCAGTGCGGCGTGGCATTACACGAGCCGGCCTTGTGACCGGGCTGACCGCAGCAGAAGCAGTGACTGCTGCGGTCCACCTCCGAGGTGCATTTAACTCCCACCTGGCAGCCAAAGCACCTCAGAGGTCTGGGTTCCAGCAGTTTCACCTGCGCGGACACCCAGCCGACCTTGAGCCTGCGGCCCTCCCCGACTATCTTCTGGGCTGCCGACACGGGGCAGCTCACCGTGGATGAAAATAGCCTGGAATAGCACATAGGCTATCCAGCTATCTATCTATTTTAATCCCGATAATACGTTTTCGATCTCGACGCGGGCGAAGCTGCAGCAAAAGCTGGTTTATGACATTAGCTACGAGATTAGGATATATATAAATATTGGGTTGGCTAATAAGTAATGAGCGACATACAACTATTTTATTTGTATTTATTTATCAAATGAATAATTGTTAATCATTAATAATATATTCACCGTCGTTTTCTACTACCATTCGCCATCGATCTGGCAAAGAGTGAAAGGCGTCCGCGTAGAACTTCGTTGGTTTTGAATTGAAGAAGTCATCTGTGTATTGTTTCAAGTGTGGCTCATCGTCAAAGCTTTTTTCCCGTAAATTATTACTAAGTGATCGGAACAAGCTGAAATCAGTTGGTGCTAAGTCCGGCGAATATGGAGGGTGGGGTATTATTTCCCAATTAAGCTCCAATAGTTTTAGCCTGGTACTCTTAGCAATATGCGGCCGGGCATTGTCGTGCAGGAAAAATATTTTATCGTGTTGTAGACATTTGCGATGGATGTCAAGCTTCAGTTTTTCGAGTTGATCACAGTATACTGTTGTTGTAATCGTAGTATTAGTATGAAGGAATTCCCAGCTTAATACTCTATGTATATCCCACCAGACAGAAAGCATTACCTCGCGAGGATGAAGATCACCTTTTGGCGTTGGTTTTCCCTGTTCTTCACATCCCAGCCACTGGCGCTTGCGTGTGTCATTAACATAGAGAACCCACTTTTCATCTCCAGTGAAAAGATGATCTAACCAATTAAATGTGCGGCGGAAAGATAAAAGTTGTACACAAATCTCAGCTCGGTAGGTCAGCTGATCTTTACTTAATTGATGGGGTACATAAACACTATATTTGTAAGTCTTTCCCAAACCATGTAAATGATTTTCTATGGTGCCATGAGAGCACTCGAGCTGAACAGCCAAATCGCGTGTAGTTCTTCGAGGACCTTCTTCGATTAATAGTTTTAATTTATCGATATCTATTTCCACGGAGCGCCCAGACCTTGGTTGATCGGTTAAGGAAAAATCGTTATTGCGGAACCGTTGGCACCAGCGCTTTGCTGTTGCTTCGGAGACTGTATCGTGAGCTATTCTTTGACATATATTACGTGTAGCTTCTGCAGCAGAATGCCCAGATTGAAACTCATATAATAAACAATGTCGTACGTGGGTTTTAATATCCCTCATTTCTTTGTGAACTTTAACGCACTAACAGCCAAACTATCAATAACGCGCATGAGCGCGACTCGCTCTTCATATACCCTCTGCTACAGAACGTTCTCGAACCTTTCCGAAAATTCTAGAAATTATAAACTAAAACGCTCATTACTTATTAGCCAACCCGATATAAAATATACAATACTCCCTACTGTTGCCTATTTAGTAGCTATGAAAACACCAACTAACCCTCAACAATGCAGCGGGTACTCGGTAATGTTCAACTGGAGAATTGAAACATTCAGTAACATGCTTTACATGGACAACTTAAGTCATAATTACGCTTGGATAATGGACTCAAACCTAAAATTGTCTTATGACAATAACATGTTTTCTGAGCGCACTGGAAAAATAAACAATAAAGGAATGTTAAATATGTATCAAAACCTGAAAATTTTAATAGATGCACTTTCTTCTGACAATACTGATGCAAATGCAATTATATCAGGAAACCTACCTGATGGTGAAACAATAGAGTCAACGAACTCAGATTTTTTTCGTCTATAACAGAATAAACATATTACATCAAAACATTGCTGGTTTGTTAAATAAGGCTGATCTACTCACCGTACATCTGCAAGAACTATCCAAGGAACAAAGAGACATAGACGTGGTATGCATTACTGAACACTTTATTATGCAGGGCCATGAAAAACTACTGGAAATTCCAAACTATAAGCTGGCTGCATGTTATGCAAGACGAGCAAAAAAGCGAGGAGGAGCTTGCATTTTAGTCAAAAGAGGTCTCGAATATAAAGAACTAACTGAGATATCACGCCAATCAATAACAAGCACATTTGAATGCTGCGGAGCTGAACTAGTGCAACAACGATTAATTATTATCTGTATATATAGGCCTCCGAAAATGAATAACCTGAATATTTTTTATGAAAACTTAGATAACATCCTAAAAACTGTATGTACAAAAACTGATAAGAAAATTATTATGTGTGGGGATTTCAACATTGATATTCTGAAAAGAAACAACGTTACTAGGGACTTTGAGTACTTTCTTTCCGGGCACAATCTTGATCTAAAAGTGCGACAACCGACTAGATTAATCAGCAACAGTTGCCTAGATAACTTTGCCTGTAGTTCTCAGTTAAAAAGTAAATATGAAATACTTGACTTTGCTTTGTCTGATCATACCGCACAGTTTATGGAAGTGAAGGTAAATAAAACCTGCAGAATAAGTTACTGGCGCACTATAAAACGTGATATTTCAAAAGAAAATTTAGTTAGATTTAAGAACCACCTCCAATGCCTTACCTTTTCAGAAATAGACAAAACAGAAAATGCGAACGAAGCGTACGATTACTTTATAGAACACTTTCGTATGTTGTATGATCTCTGTTTTCCAAATAAGATTGTAACTATCAAAACAAATAAAACAGTAAAATGGGTATCACGTGGCATACGAGTATGCAGTAAAAGACAGCGACATTTGTTGTGGACATACAGGCGCAAACCTTCAAACGAAAATAAAAATAAATTTAAAAATTATTCACAGAAATTTAAGAAAATAATAAAATTAACCCAAAAGGCACACAATAATTATTTTATATGTACATCAGCAAACAAATCTAAAGCTTCATGGCAAATTATAAATAATAATTCACGCACTACTGAGCAAATTTCTCAAATAAAAACCCAAGATACAATCGTAAGTAATCCAAAAGATATTGCAAACGCCTTTAATAATTTTTTTATAGATCAAATTCAGACAAACTCTATGACAACACCTATAGCTACTAAAATATTAAGCAATCCACATTCTATGTTTATGTCTCCTGTCTCACCTCAAGATGTCATGAGAGCAATAAAATCTTTAAAAAATAAAAACAGTTTCGGACATGACGGCATAGCCACAAAAGTAGTAAAATTTGTATCTGATATTATTGCCTCACCCCTCAGTCACATTATAAATTTATGCATCAGCTCTGGAGTGTTTCCAAAAGCGTTAAAAGTAGTTATCGTAAAACCACTTTTTAAAAAACACGAAAGGGAAAAATTAGCTAACTACAGACCCATTGCGTTAATTTCTGTTTTTTCTAAAGTCATTGAAAAAATTATATATGAATCAATTAATAATTTTTTGTGTAAGTATAATATTTTATGTAATGAACAAAAAGGTTTTAGGAAAAACAAAGGTGTTAATTTAGCTATTTACGATTTGCTTAATGAAATCTTAAAACATGTTGACAAAAAAATACCAATATGTGCAATTCTCACTGATATGACTTCCTTGATACTTGACTTGATATGGCTTTCGACTGTGTCCATCATAAAACCTTGCTGACTAAGCTTGACATGTATGGCATAAGAGGAAACGTCCTTAATCTTATCAAATCATATCTGAGCGAACGAGAACAATACACGGAAATATCTAGGATATGTATAAAAAGCAAACGCGAAAAGAAATACTTTTCCGAATACAGATATGTCAAACATGGCGTACCTCAGGGTGGGGTACTAAGTTCTCTTTTATTTCTGCTTTATATAAACGACTTACCGCGGCACATTAAAGACCCAATGATATTGTTTGCTGATGACAGCACCGCATTAATCAGTTGTTATGATGCAAATAAATATGAACAGGAAATAAATAGTACACTCAGGGACATTGTGAATTGGCTTGACGACAATAAATTAGTAATTAATTTAGGAAAGACTAACATAATACATTTTCATCAGCGGACATCAATACCAAATCTAAACATTGAATTTAATAAAACTAAAATAGACCAAGTACAAAAAGCAAAATTCTTAGGCATAGTAATTGACAGTCAAATGACGTGGAAACCTCAAGTAGAAGAGGTATGTAAAAAATTAAGCATATTTGCTTATGTCCTATTCAATTTGGCTAGGAAAGTTAACATCGCCACAACTTTGATTGCATATCATGGTCTCGTAGCCTCCAGTCTGAGATACGGTATAATTTTCTGGGGAAATTCTTGCCTGCGGGAACAGGTATTCAAAGCCCAAAAACGTTGTTTGAGGTCGATGTTAAATATGAAAACGACCGATAGTTGTGTTCCAGTGTTTAAGGCCCTAAAGCTGTTAACATTTCCGGCAATGTATATTTTAGAAATGGCAATTTTTGTTAAACGTAACATGCATCTTTTTACTACAGTATCACAAACTAGTAAGAGACCAGTCAGAAGCCAGTACAAGAATCTTTTACTAGTTGAGAGTTGCAATACTGCTTTACATAAAAAAAATGTTATTAGTATGGGCCCTAAAATATATAACAAAATACCTGACATAATAAAAGATGACACAATACGCAATTTTAAAAAGAAGTTGGCAGCATTATTGATTGAAAAATGTTACTACTCGATTAACGATTTTCTAAAAGACAATGACTTAAATTTAACCTAAATAATGTAAATTTATAATCTAATTATAATATTTCAATGCAATGTAACGACATACCGACTTATTTAATTGTACCTATGTTGAACTGTAATTCGTAATTTTGTTTTTTGCTATACTTTGTGATTACCTACTCGTGTACTTCATTCATTAATGTTTGCATGCCTAGTTTAAGGTAGATTGTACAAGGATCACAATTATTTTTTTAAATACCTTATG
Source organism: Dicycla oo (assembly GCA_948252095.1). Lineage (NCBI taxonomy): Eukaryota > Metazoa > Arthropoda > Insecta > Lepidoptera > Noctuidae > Dicycla > Dicycla oo. The sequence goes on from OX411714.1 coordinate 24,810,870, forward strand.
TCATGTACCTACAATCTATGCAAATAAATAATCTCTTATCTCTTATCTCTTAATAGCCACTTCAAAGTGCGCACAATATCTCAGAACAAAACACATAACACACAAAGCTATCAAGTCATTTCCTCAAGTTTTCCCAAAAGAGATTTCCCAGCGCACGATAACGGATCCAGTATAAGGAAAACAGCGTACGGGAAAACGTTAGTAAAATTTCATTAATTTGCTCCTAAGTACGAAAGTGATCCGTCCGGGCGTTTCAAAGCCCGGTTTTGGGATTCCGTACCTAAGGGGTGAAAACCAGATACTAAGGCCGCAGGCACGAAACCAGCTGTGGAAAATCGGGGCGGGAGCGGCGGAACAATTTTATACTGTCGCCCTCAGACTAAATAAAACACCCAGACATAGCGCTGCGAAGCATGCGCAAAGTTACACCTCGCTCTGTGCATACACGCTCACACGCACACATTTACAACAAACTACAATTAAACTACACCTCATTACGTGCACACATTTTTATGAAACCTAAAACGTGCGACCTCACGTCTTGGTTTTTTATTTAGTCTGCACCGTCGCCATCGCCCCGCTCGTGTCACCGTTCCACGCCGCTGGTTTCTTGCCCGCCACCACTTACCGTCTTTCTGTCACGAGGCTGCATCTTTTAACCGCAATAGACCTGCATGAACTCTATCATGGCAAATAATAAAATGAGATAAACTATGATCACTTTGATAGTACGGACCCTCAGCGCGAGAGTCCGGCTCGCTTTTGGCCAATTTTTGGGCCTTGAATCCCTCTCGGAGGGCTGGGGAGGGTCTCGTGTGGTTTGGTCCGGTCTTTTTGCGGTCGGATGTGACCCTCGCCGTTGTATTGTAGCCTAATATCAGTCCAAACACGCTTGACTTTTAGCCCTCCGATGTAATTATTATACCCTTAATTATTGGCGCTTTGAACGTTTTGCGATGAAATGGGTTTATTTACAGTTTTAGGTTTTGTGGGCCCTTCGGTCGGTTGTAAGTAGAATTGTGATCTTATTATTAGTACCTACCTGTTGAAGTAACTTTAATGTAATATCTTACATCGTTAAGTTAGTATAGCTACTTAGGTTCGGTGTCTAGATCATTTATTATTAATCTCCCTTATCTACTTTAAAATCAATCAGGCCTTCGTGAGCTTCTTAAATATTCAGTTCATTACAATGAAAGCTGGCAATGTAGTTCAGTAGGGCACATAATCTTTCCTTGCATATGAAGTGATTTTCTACTACTTATGTGTTTGACCTATATTCTCGATTAAGGACACCTATAGCGTCAACGCGACACTTAAGGGGGTGATGTCAGAAAGCGATTAATAGGTCGTCTGGCGTCTCGGGGTGCACCGCGATGGTCTGGCGACCGGAAGCGGCTCGCACCAAATAATCGCATCGATCGCCAAAAAACTAACCCACATACGCACTGGCAGCGTAGCTGGAATTATTAATCGCGAGGAGTAAGGGGAGTGAGCGGGGCATAGGGTGGCTGAGGGTGGCGGGGTGATCGAGGCGCGCAGGCGCGGGCGTGCGGCGGGCACTTCGCGATTAAGGCTCGCGCGCTCCGGCCGCGTCCAGCCCGCGGCGTCGCGATGCGCGAGCAGCCGGCCCCGCGGCCGCTCCCGCAAGCGCCGCGCTAACCTGTACCCATGCAGTGGCGAAAACTTACCAGGTTGAAGTCTTCGCCGGGCGGACAGTCGCGCGCTCGGAGGATGCTCTGCTGCGGCCGCAGGAAGGTATGCGATCCGATCGATAGCGCGCGCCGAAACCGTCGCCCCTCCCGGCCCGGACGCCGCCGCCGTTTCGTTACGCCGTTCGACGACCCCGCTCACTAATGCCTCACTAAATCATGCTTCTTCTTGATTCTCATCTTTCCTTAGCCTAAGTTCGTGTCATGAAATTCCATCATTGAGTTCAGTTATCAAATTATTTCATTGCACTTCTCCAGTCGCTAATTTCATCTGATCCTCACCTTATGTTTCAGGGTGCCTACTGCTTACCGCTTTTCATATAGTTAATTACTTAACTAGTATCTATAGTTATGGACGTTTATAAAGTATCGTGACTTTTTAATTAATCAAAGAAGCTGAACGCCTGAAAGTTCACGTTTTCTAAGCAATTAGTGAAGTTTCGTTGAAGGGCGGGTAATCAATCTGTAGGTCATATGAATGTGGGTCGTCGAATCGATCATTATTTGAACCATCGATTATTGTGGAGCTATGATCATAGAAAATAGATTGTGGTGTTACTCTATTTTAAACCTGCGCGGCCCCGCCGTACCTTCCCACTAGACCTATATTTCAGTTTCACACTGTTTTAAATATAAAATACTGTAATTTTCAGTGAAAATAATGTAATTTAAATAGTAAATCGTTGGTAGTTGCTTTAATGGTTGCCGGCGCCGTAACGCCTTAGGTACTTGCAGCATCTCGCCATCTTGTGCAAAGACATTATTGCTAAACTGATATACGAGTAATAGTGAATCTGCGGGTAGTATTTTAGTTGTTCATAGTGTTGGGGTCTGACCATTATTTTAAATCGACTAATGGCCGATTCCTGTAATATACGGACCGTTATTGGTTAAAATTAAGACTCTTGTATCTTTACCAATAATGAAGCTTTGCATAGTAGACCCTTCCATATGGAAGTAGCTAGCACAGGTAAAATTAGCTTAAGAATCTAATTAAATGCCAAGTTTGGCAATAAAAAATGCTACTATCGGTAAGTAAAACGATTCGTTTTTGTTTATAGGAACCGAGCATAAGGGGTAATTACTATGGACTGAATATCTCATTACTCAGTAGTAAAAAAAAAAAATACCGAATGGTAAGTACCCTTTGGTATTTTCCATCTTAAAAATAACATACAACATTTGTACTAATTTTGATTAGATACTTACAATGATAATAAATTATTATGTTCTTGTACCAACAGCAGTTGAGGCCCACGAAGCATGCGTAGTTCATACAAACGAAATACCAAAATAATTTGTAATTGATTTACAAATTATTTTGGTATTTGGTATATATTCTTAAGGTAGTGTGTATTTAATCCGATTGGATTACCGAATATCTAGGTTCCCAAACACTTATTTTGATTAGATAGTTACAATAATAATTAATAATTATATTCTAGTACCAACAACAGTTAAGAGGCCCACGATGCATGCGTAGTTCATACAAACGAAATACCAAAATAATTTGTAAATCAAACATATTCTTAAGGTAGTTTGTATTTAATCCGATTGGATTACAGAATATCTAGGTTCCCAAACATTTATTTTGAAAGGACACTGATTTGAAGACGAGATATGAGGAATTTAAAGTTTCTATAGAAAACTTATTTTTCTCATATTTCCTGTTTAAATTAATGTTCTTATTTAATATATATTTGGGAACCTAGACATTTTGTAATCCAATCGGAATAAATACACACTACCTTTAGAATATGTTTGATTTACAAATTATTTTGGTATTTCATTTGTATGAACTACGCATGCTCCAGAAGCGTCTTAAGGCGAACACCTACAAATTATTGACGAAGAGTTAATAGTTACTGATAGTTGAGAGTTTGAAACATAATCACACGTTGACGTGTGATCGTTGTCACTTTAAGTACCGTTTAAGTTCAAGTGGTACCAACGTACTTTTATATACCTACGTTATTATGAATTGTAATACTTATTAGTTATTATCGTTGAATTTTCCACTCGTGGCTAAGTAAAAAACAGCCGGAAGTCAATCAAAAGTTAAGCTGCACTTGCCGCGGTCGGTTCGTGGATGGATGACCATCCATTACATGCCGATACCCCTCCGTGCCTCGGAAAGGACGTCAAGCCGTTGGTCACTAGATCTTTGACAGTCGCTACGGGTAGTCAGAAGCCCGAATGTCTGACAACCAGTCTGATCTAGGGGTATCGTATTACCCAATAACTGGGTTGTGGACATCAGATAGGCAGCCGCTCCGTGTATAATTCTGGTATTCAGCTGTATCCGGTTAGATTGGAAGATTAGGCAGATGACGACTTTTTTACGTGCTGTTTTCTCTACTTCTTCAGAAAGGGGCTGCTCATCATTTTTATGCTCCCGATAATGGGGTAAATATGCGAAATGGGCCACGTGCTGGTTAGACGTGACCAACGAAGTATGAGCTCATTTTAGTACAATGCTGAATATAAGCTTCTTTCTATAAGAAGGAATTGCCCAGCAAGCGTCACGTTATTAGTATTTTTTTTTGTCAACCCCCCATCAAGGTAGTGTCGTGTATAATCAATAGAAAGGGTTAAACTGTCTATGGATATTATAATGTACACGATCACTTAATTGAAGTCGGTCCCTCGTTCTTAAAGTTCTCTCCCTTTTCATTTTGAGGAGATATGAGGGTTAGCTTAATCTGTTGGCAACAAATGGCTGTTCTCTCTTCAAAGTGAAACTATATAAACTTTCACATATACTGTTTGCGGTGTATCATGGTGCGATGACAGGTAACAGAAAGGGTAAATTTATTTAATTTCCAACAATTGTTTGTTTATTACACGAGTGTAATATTTTTTAATTTACTCTTTCCGTATTATCCGACAAACGAACATCTATACACCGTAAAAAAAAATAAAAAAAAAATGTAAGGACTACTATCCCGTGCACACGATGTGGTCATCGTGTGCACGGGATTTTGTTTTCAAATTGGTCAGATGTAAGTTTCATCGATAGTACGTATCGTAGTCGTTAAACACGGAATCGGTAATAACTGTAGTAAATTAAATAAATTTACCTTCTGTGTCACCTGTCGCCCGCAATGTGCTACACCGCAAACAGTATAGACATATTCCCATCTCTTTTTTTTACTTGTAGTTTGTCAATTGTGCGACAGTGTAAACACAATTACGTTTAGCCAACGTACGTGAAGCCTTCACGTGTCACTTATATACATAATATAATGTCAATGTGTGCTCGAATGTTAAGCGAACCCCACAGGTTCACAACTACTGTAAGTCTGCGGTCGCCATTGAATTATGGTATTTTATGTTTATCTCTATATATATAATTCTTCTGTGCGTGTGTATATCACCGAACTCCTCCTATACGTCTGGACCGATTTCGATGAAAGTTTTGTGTGTGTTTGAGTGGGTTCCTGGATGGTTTAGATTTACAGTTGGACCCGGTAGGTAGCGCTGCTATCGAGTTCTAGGAAACAGAACAACGTCTGTCCGGTCCGCTAGTATACAGGGTTATTGGTAAAACAATCTCTTAAGGTGTCACTGTACTCATCATTATGAACAACTTTTACTATGGGACCAAACCTGAAATTACGAAAAATAAATCAGCTGTTCAGTACATTTTGACGAATTATGCGAACATAAATGTACTAAACAGCTGATTTTTTTTTTGCGATTTCATGTTTGGTCCCATAGTAAAAGTTGCGCATAATGATGAGTACAATGACTCCTTAAGAGGTTGTTGGTGTTTTACTAATAACCCTGTAGGTATATTATAGAAAGATTTTTTTTAAGATCACTCACGGACTTACGGAGTCATGATGTAATAGTATAAGTGCACGATCTATTTATAATATCATACTTATTTTAAGTGAACTATTTGTGTTCTTTATGAGAATGAATATCTTTAAACCGAAGATCCAATGGTGTTCTGTCGACACGTGAGAGGTTTGATCTCGGCCTTAGATACATACCTATGCTCTAAGACAGCAGCATCCTCGTTTCTCCTGCTATGAACTATCTCCACCAGTCACATTCGTCCTTTTTGGTATGGCCACAATCTCGTACCTACTAACATATTTTACCTTTACCTACACACTGAAGAAGAATTGTTTTATATTCAAAAAAGTAATGTCAGAAATATGAACAATAATTCGTGCCGCCCAGACATGATGTTCGACTTTTATTCGTCGCGTTTTATTGTGACATGCTTATAATGATTCATGTCACGAAGCGGAGTTGGTGCTGCTTTTAAAAGATACCTATCTCCTGTAGGTAGGTTTGTGTGTCTAGATTTTGGTTTGTTTGAGGAAATATGACAAATAAGTAGCATAAATCGTCAAACAGATGATTGCCAGCAGATGGGCTGGACGGGCGTGATCGCTGGACGCGAAGGTGTAAGGAGCGTGTGCGCCTATCCAGGTTTATCCTGGTGTGAGGGAAGCTTAGTCCAGGCGGCGTTGACGTCCTGCTCCTTTAGGTTCATGACATCTTCAGGACAACGGCCGGTGGCTATGTCCTGAAGTCTTGACGGTGAAAATAATAAAAACAGTACAAAAATTCTTCATGAGATTTCAGGAAGCGATATTTGGAACTATCCTGGAGCACTACTTGACGATTTTTTGAAGAAATAAATTCCCAAGATTAAGTTTCGAAATGTCTTTTCTCGTTATTTTTTTTTTAATAAACTAATTCTTGATTTGGTCCTGTATTTCCACTCCACTACAGAAAATGTGAAATAACAACCTGAAATTTCTACTTATAAATATGTTGGACACCAGTGGGAATCAAACTCAGTACCTCTTCATTTGTTTACCAATATCTCAGCATTCATATTCTTCTCATGTAATCAAGTGTTATCTTGCAATTTGTTAATTGACGAAGTTCATACATAGTGGAAGTTATAGAACTTATAGGCGTCAAATTATAGTTTACATAATATACCTGTCAGGGTTAACCATGAGGATTAAGATGAGCCAAGTCATCTCAATTGATGAAACAAACGTAAAGGATCAGGCTATGGCTTACACAAATATTAAGGTATTAGCAAGGAGGCGATATCTTCTTACGAGGTTAATACACTCTGTTCTTACAGCTTGCCTAACACCCAAAGCACATACCGTAATATTCCAAAATAAAACCGGTCAAGGGCGAGTCGGACTCGCGCACCGAGGGTTCCGTACCATCAAATATTAAAAAAAAACACTGTGCTATTTAGAGACATCGTTTTATTTTTCCTGTAATCTGTACATAAACTTCCATCACAAATAATAATTTCAGAATTTATGCGGTATTTTATATTATGCGGTATATTTTTTTTTACATTTTTCATCAAAAGTCGAAAACGGCCTACAAAAAAAAAAAAAGAAAAAGTGTTCGAGAATGTGCAAAAAGCGCTCTTTCATATGATACCCCACATGCCATAGTAGCCTCACTTGGAATTTTTAAGATCCCCTTTCAGTCCCTGTTGCAAAAAGAAAATAATAATATTTCTTTCTTACTTGCAAAATAGTTGGGCAAACGTCATCTAAAACTATTACAAATTTAATGTTGATAGCATTAGTGGTTCTTGAGATATCCAGCTGTGACAGACATTGTGACTGAGTCGGAGCATAAGGGTTCCTTTTTACCATTTTGGTACGGAACACTAACAAGGTAGTATATATATCTTCAGAACCCGGTCATTTTTGAATGACGAATTTTATTCCGACTACGTTTAGGTATATATCTACAGTTCTTGATTCGAAATTGACAAGTTAGGACCGGAATAAGTTGTCAGCTTAGAGCAATCGTCATATAACTTTTATATATGGAATATATATGGCGGTTTGACGGCTTTTGTATAGAAAATATGTCAATCTGTCATTCTTATTCTTCGGATAAAAGTTATCTGACCTCAGCCTTAAGAACTGTATTTCAATCACGATTACGTTCTTAGAACAAAAACTGGCACGATACGAGCTAGATGGTTACACCATGTCTAAAGAAAAAACTTATTGAATTTTTTTATCCATCTGACGTCTAGTATTAGGTACTGATTTTTAGGGTTCCCTACCACAATGGTAAAAAGGAACCCTTATGGTGAGACTCAGTCTGTTGGTCCGTCTGTCACAGCTGGATATCTCACGAACTACTAATGCTATCATATATATATATATGGCCCCATAGTTTTCGACTTTTGGTGAAAAATGTAAAAAAAATGCCGTTCCCCCCTTATCTCCGATGTTTGCATTGAGAAAAATCTGTAATTATTGTATGTGATAGAAGTATGTAAAGATTACAGGAAAAATAACACGATGCCTCTAAATAGCACACTTTTTTTATATATGATGGTACAGAACCCTCGGTGTGTGAGTCCGACTCGCCCTTGTTTTGTAATAAGGCTGATGAGGTTGAGAGGTAGTTAACATTATATATAAAAGTGCATAAAATGCTCATTATAAAAAAAAAAAAACCAGTGCTACATAGTCTATCCAAATTCTAGGACCCAACACCAAACAACAAAGCAAGCAAAGGAAGCAAGCAAGCAAACAAGCAAGCAAGCGTGGTACCTATAAGCTTTCAATATTATATCTGTCTATAAAAATTTCGTCCCTTGAATAAAAACACCCCGAAATCATCGCATATGAAAAGTATAGGAGCTTAAAATAAACGCCACATTTTACCTATCAATCTGAAATCTCAACCCCGTCATTTGATTTGGATAAACAGAATAGCTAAGGATTCGTTTCTACTATAAATAATTAACGTAACATCAAACCATGTTTGGTCATGCTTTATGTAGGTCAAATATACCCCATATTATGTACCTATAGCAAATATTGAATGGGGCAAAGGCAAAGCTCACAAAATAATCAATTTTTTAACCCTTTTTAAACCATTTACGGCTTTATTTTTTTACCTTTACGATTGGGTACCGATATTGCAAAAATACTTTGATTGAGATTAAATTGTGCTTATTTTTTTCTGTTAATTAGACAAAGCAGGTATCAGGTTTTAATTAAGGTAAATAGGGGTATAATAATCGAAGTTTTATTAATTAAAAATAAATCATGGGCATTTATTAAAATTTTGTCATGAAAACATAATTATGTATATAGAAAAGAAGTATTTTCGATCTGTAACTACGTAAAGTCATTACTGACTACAAAATGAAATTGTCCGTGTAAATGACAGTTGTGTGAAATAGCTATAATAAGACTTAAAATCCACGTAGGGTGACAATTTGCTTAACAATTAATATCCCTTCATAGTTGTTTTCAAAAATCCTCTGCGTTCTTAATTCTTCTTTCATTTATCGCTATCTAGGATGGTCAGTTCATCTGATTGATTTTGATTGACATGATGTTTCATTGCTCAAACCATTGTATCTTAAAATCCGTGTTGCGTTTTGTTCGCCCTAAAAACTATACGTATAAACCTCCCTCTTGAATCACTCTAAGTACTGATGAAAACCGCATTAAAGTCCGTTCAGTAGTTTTTGAGATCAACGCGAACATACAGACAGACATACGCGGCGGGGGACTTTGTTTTATAATATGTAGTGATGATTTCGTTATAAAAAGCATCACATAAAACAATCTTCCAATCACAGTTTGCATTTAAATACGACTTACGACGAAAATGTTTTATTTTATGCTTGACTATGGATTTCGAAGATGCTGTAACATAATAAATACTAACAAAAGTAACAATAATCATAATTAAAAATAATAAAACAAAAATCACGAACATTAAAACTAACAAACAATATTTATTACTTTCATATTTGATATTAATTTAAACTTGATACCTCCACGCGTTCCTGAGAAAAAGGTTCTTGACTGACTGACAGATGGAAAACGAAGTGGTTTCCGTTTTTTTCTTTTTGAGGTACGGAACCCTAAAAACATCAAACGTAACAATCTTCCAATCGCAGTTTGCGTTGAAATAGGATTCGGTACCAAAAATATGTGCCTACTCGTAACTTGAATATTCACGTTCAACTTTTGTTTATTTTCCTCTGTATCACACTTTTTCACATTCAACTGAACGCTCGCATCAACATTTGACATTCGTTCCCTTTTTTATGCTGATGGCGTAATATGTGTAGGGTCCTTATACTTCATATAACCTTGCAATGGCGGGCAGCATATTATTCCGTCTATCTAAATGTGGATGACACCGATTTCGTATTTTTAGAGAATTCTTTCAGAATGAACGAGTTATATTCAAAACATTGTAGATTTGGATATAGCTATGTATAATTTACTCATGTCATTAAATTAAAACATATTTGTACCAAATTCTTTTTATAAAATATTAAATAAATGATTTACTACTTTATGATCTCAAACAGTTTACTAACATACAAATTTACAATGACCTATGACTTTAAACTTTGTAAAACTACAGTAAGAAAGACTAGGTCAACTCCTATCCACTGAACAACAACATGTACGGCATAACTTTTAAAGAAGTTTCACCATTATTCGCCGTCCTTTTCACACACGACAATTCCGTTCGCGTTCACATTCATAGCAACTCGAGAACGTCAGAGATAACCAACACCCACAGTACAATATTGTGATGTGAAGTGACTCCACTCTATTCAACCTTTACCGAGGGTTGAGTACCCCGAGACGGGCGGGCGTGGCTTACGTCAAATTACAATAATCAACGTACTACGCGCTTTGAATAAATAACTCATTTTCCATGGGGCTAGTTGGACCACTTAACAACTATTTGTTGACGCTACTTGACGATGAAGTATCTTAGGCAGTTTAGGGTTGATTTGCATAGTTACGGTAATTATCTTAAATAGTTAAAATACGGCTAAGTTAACACTTTCGTGGAAGTTAAGAAGGGCCGTTTAGCCATTTGTGTTAAGGGGTAAGCGTCAAGGTCGCCAACGAAATCCAAATTTTTCTTACGTTTTTTTGCTATTTGCAAGTCAGTATTAAGTTGTATGTTAAATAAAGTATGATTCGCGGCCGTAACAAATATGTATTTACAGAATTATAATCTTTAGAATCAGTAATACAACTCCTTAAGTTAGTATAGTCCTCTAATGTCAAGATTTCATGAAATAGTCATTCATTAGGATTACCTGGTCTTAAAGAGTTGTATTGATCACTTTAATGATTATAATTAAGTAAATATATATCTACTAGTTACGGCCGCGAATTATATGACCAACGTACAGCCTAATACTGACTTGTGAATTATAAAAAACGTAAGAAAATATGAATTCCGCGGGCTACCCTGACGCTTTCGCCTTAACTGGTAAACTTAGTAGTTTAAAATCTGAGTTATTTTGCATATCGAGGGCTCACGGGCTAGCTGTATTAAGCGACCTTTTTGGAACTACAGGACAGCATTTAAAATCTGCATTATTCGGAAAAAAAGCATTGTTAAAAATGTATCAATCTATTTTATGAAAAAGTGGCCTATCGACGGTTAAGAATCAATAGTGTCTATCTCAGTTTATAGGTAGATTATAATTCAATATGATGACATGATTATAACTCAATATGATTATAACTCAACATTAGCGAGGATGTCGCTTAATACAAATAGCACGTGAACCCTCGATATGGTTTTTTGTTAGACTGACGTCACAATATTAGCATATTCCAAATTAAAAATGTATCACAACAGTGACTTCAATATTGGAAACATGCAATTTGTTACCGTTGTTTTTTATCGCCACAGATTGTTAGTTTCAAAAACTGATAAGAGTTGGCTACAAAAATATATAACCAAAGCGTGGCAGCCCTGACACATTTGTTAAAAAGTTTGATAGTCTGTGCATCGCATACTGAAGGGTTCCGTTGTTCATTCACTATCTATTTCCCTATCTATTTAATTAGGTCAAACGGCTAGGAACAAGATTGCAATCTTCACATATTCGTCGCGAAATATAATATTTAAATTTATTTAAAAATTAAAATCACGCAGCTAAATTAAAATTTAAAAAAAGACAAAGGTAATAATAAAATATTTATGTTTCTTTGGAAAAGAAAAAACTTCACATTTAGACGTTGTTAATCGATAGTCGCAAAATATCATGTAATCCTTTTTTTATTTTTTTATTACTTTTTCTAATTTTTTTTGTATTTTCAATTATCAACTTGAAAAATTATACGTGTTAAATGGCAGAAAACGCTTGTTTTTATTTAATTCTGCTACACAATGAAAAATTTTTGCTTAGTCGCCTATGGAAAGTTTTTATATGGTTCTGAATACAATAATTAATTTGGTGCAAATCGGTAACATCGACATTTTTTATACTTATTAAAAATGGTTCCATTTAATAATAAAAATAACCATTAATCATTATTGCGTAGTACGAAAGAAGACTAAAACAAACAAACATAACACATGTCTTTAAAAGCTCCATTTTCCGAATTTTCACTACATAACCCTAAAAGCCCATGAAGTGATAACAGTAAAGTGAAGCACGCTAATAGGCTTAGTGCGTTCTCTTTATCTGTCCAAAGTGTCCCACTATCTATTGTCACGGCAAACAATATTGCAGCCAATGACGTCACACATTGGGCGGGCAACGGAAGGCTTGTTTCATGAATGGGAACAAAGCCTGGTTATCGATAGGTCAGGTAAAGTTCAAGGACTTTTCTGCATCGATGAATTTGTTTGGTGGATCGATGGTTTGTGCATCGATGATTTTATTCGGAGTCGGATTAATGTTTTGTTGCCTTTGAACCACAGTAACCCAGACCACGTATACGCACTTTGTTAAAAAGATTACACAATATCGAATCTGTTCTCCCTGAAGTGTCAGGCAGAGATTTTAGACGTCTATGTCTCACCACTTATATTTAGGTCCCATAAAATAGGGGCGATGCAATTTCCATAAGCAGGGAACAAATCCCGATTCAATAAATAAATAAACAGTTAATCTAAAACAAATAACGGGAAGCTGTAATAAGGTATTTTTAATATTTTAAAATGTCTTCGACATATCTTGGGACCATAGAGGTCCCGGACCTTTGGAAGGCGTAACGAGGGGCCGAAGCCAACTCGCAGAGGCCCCTTAGACAATTTTTAATGATGAGGAGGCACCAACCGACGATTATCCATGTTTGCACAGAAGCACTATGCAAGTGCACCCAAGGACAACCCCTGGTTGGTGCAGAACTTTTGCAGAACATTGAAACAAAACATATTGGGCTATGGTTTGGTTCACTGTGGACTGGTTACTATGGCCCCTGCCTGACCAATGTTTTATATACAATACACAGATAAAATGGCAGGGGGTAACTTGCACACTCAATAATGGGCCTCCGGAAATGGTCGCTAGCACATAGTGACGTAGCGACAAGGGGGCAACACTTCCTGAGGCGCTTGAGGAGTGGAGAAGTATTTCACGGCTATCAGGACAATCCCGGAACTACGGTTAAGATCCCTACTGGAATCCTTCCTTCTCCCGAGCACCACTCAAGCCGCCCAAAAAGGCAAGAAAGGTGGGAGCTCTGTTCCTCGTCATTGTTCACTCAGGCCGGCCAATAAAGGCAAGCTAGAGGTGAGGAACAAGACTTCTCCCGGGAGATCCGGGTCCGTGGGGTCGTTACTGCCCAACATCTCGCCACATGCTGCCCTGAGGGTTCATGTATCTCTCTTGGTCTGGCTCCTCTATTATTAGCTTAAGTTGTCCACCTCAAGGCCAAGCCCTCCCTTCCATCTTTCCACTTTTCCTGGTCTGATACAATTGTGAAAATGAGTCTAGTTCATCCCGCTATCTGAGTCGCCTGCTGAGCCTGCCGCGTTTAGTACCAACATTTAGTAATGGTTAAAGGGTAAAATTAAATGACATCGACAATTTTATTCCGAATCGTATCGATATTTCACTCGATTTACTGTAATGGTGCCTTAACTGTATTATTTACTGAGCCATCAATTTGCTGTCTGATCGAATATATATTGTTTTGCTTTGTTTATTGATAGTTATTGTTACTGCTTCGATTGAATATTGAAGTACATTGCACTTGATGGAGTTTCGATGAAATATTACGATACAATTTTAAATACAACTAAAATTACAACCGCAACCGGCGTGCGTTAACGTAAACGAAGCAAAAGGAGTATGAAAGCATCGTGGCAGGTGGCGGTCTGTAGTTTCTGCCTGGGAAAAAGGCGTGAGTTTATGTACCTAAGTATGTGTTACTCGTAAATTAAATTTGACACGTCTTGAACCTGCACCCTAATTGCGTATAACACACTATCAATCGGAATCGATTTCATTTTGACAAGCAGACAAATTTTTCGAACATTTATGAAGCAATGGATTAGCAATTTTTTTCAAAATGATTCAGATTCCGATTGAGAGTCTGTTACGCAATCAGTGTGCTGGTTCTGCATCTTCTTCTTCTTTTCATTTTGACGGCACACGTTTGGGCCCGACGATAATAATTGTTGATCTTTGTTTTCCAAAAGATTAGCAAATGTTTTTGATTGTCTATGGGAATAGTCTTAAAAGAAAATGATCACACAACAATATATTTATAATAATATATAACTAAATTGCTAATTACAAGCCTCCACAGTTAAATACACACATTATTACTCCGTCATAGCCCAAGTTATCTACATCTTATCAATTCTATGCCATTTAGGTGTTCCCTCAATGTTAGTCCGTTCAAATTTTAAGCCAGTTTGGACAAGGTTCAATTCAATTTTCTCTAACATTAATAGATATGACATGCAAGTTACCAACCATACCATAACCAAAGATAAAAACAATTTTCTAAAAACAAATTGAAAGTATCATTGCTACCGACTGTTTCCATTTAGCCAGCTCAATTTAAATAAATCAAGCGACTCAATTCACAATAGCTTAGGATAATAAATTAAATCGTCCGTCGACTTTCTCGTCATTGTCTGCCGTTTAACCAATTTCGTAACTTTGTATAAGTTGCTGCTGAAGAAAAATTGTGTTTCGTTCTTTGTTTTAGCCTTTTGATACACGGCTTTAAATTTATTTTCAGGGAATAGGACTCGTATTCTTATCAGCGATTAACTAATCAACCCAAACTGTTTTTATTGGCAATTGCATAGGTTGTATACAAAAAATACGAAGATAGAAAATACGACAGCAAAAGAAAACACTGGCAATACTAATGCATACGAGTATTTTGAAACTATCAAATTAATCTTAACATCGAAATTAAAGAAGTGATTTTTTCAGACAAACCAAATAGTTATAGATGCTAAACTATTGAATATATTTGATTAGGTTTTTGTATGCAGGCCGGGAACATCATTAGATATACGCATAATCAGCTTATAATGTTCACACTGATGGGAAACACGTCCCACTTCCTCTCTTCGGCAGGGAGTGGGCTGTAGTCCACCACGCGGGCCCAGTGCGGGTTGGTAGATGTCACATGTTTTCGAATTTTTGGTTCTAGGACATGCCGGTTTCCTCGCTATGTTCTCTTCACCGTTTTGAGAGCAGTGGTGATGAAATTATTTACACAAAGTAAAGCGCCGGCTTGGGTTCGAACCCACGACCTGCTTTCGTAACTCGTAAGTCGGGGTCAACGCGCATAAAATTACACACTTCAAACGTTTAAATATTTCAAACAGTATGAATCGTGATCTTTTGTTTTTCAATGACGAATTGGAACAGTGACAAAACGAAGTCATACTGACATTGTCAACCGAGCCAAGGCCAGCCGAGCTAGTAGCTCGGCTTGCCTTAGCTGTTTACACAGTGCGAGCTGCTGACTAGACAGACAGCTGCTCGCACTGTGTAGACAGTAGCTCGGCTTGCCTTGTCTGTTTATATAGTGCGAGTTGCTGCACTGCAGCTACTTGCTAAGCTGACTCGCACGCTAGCTCGCACGAAAACAAAAAATGTTGAAGTTACTCGGCTGCGAGCTACTGTCCAACTCGCAAGTGCGAGTAAATCGTATGATACGTCCACACAGTGCCAGTTGCTCACTGCAGCTACTCGGTATAGGCCGACTCGCACGCTAGCTCGCACTGTACCATTTATTTAATTTATTTAGCCATAAGCCACCTGACTGGAACTTCACGAGTAGGGTAAGCTTTTCTTCTTTAGAAAATAAAAACGAGGAAATATTTTGAATAATAACATTACTTGTACACGTTTTCCTACAAGATAAATATTCGGGATAATAGGGAAGACATCTACAATGGAAGAGGTGGATTTTCCTGAAAATCTTTTTAACTACGTTTCCTTAATCTAATTATTTCTTTATAGGTATTTATTATCAGCTTATATTTGACGTATAAATGCGCAATCGTTTCCATATTTTCGTGGAATATGTTTTATCTTTACTTATTTTTAAAATGTTGTATGTGCAACTCTCTACCTTTGTAGAAGCATTTTTGTTACTGATATACTTTGTAAATTGAATCAATTCTTTCCAAAATAAATAATTTTATATAAGCTCACCATCTATTCTGTGGGACTCGCTTTAGCAGGGCTAACGTGAGTTTGATACACTTTTTTGAGGTAACTCTTTTCAAAAAAGGCACTATGAATAATGCGAATTTGTAAAATAAAAATATGCAAACCATATATGTATATGTATGTGTATATGTATATATGTGTGTGTGTATATTTACTTTTATTTAAGAGATAAAAATAGTTACATAATTTAAAAGCTAACACTCATAAAATAATAAAATAGGTACATATTATTATTTTATGAGTGAGTGGTATAAAAAGGGGGGAAGGAATCATAGGGCATTAAAAAATTGAGTCAGGAATTGACTTCACATAATTTAAAAGTCGGTGACCTAAGCTAAAGATCAGTGAATACAGCATAGGTCTTAGTATCTGGTTATCTCTGACATATAGACTGTGCCAACTAGGTTATATTTGTAGTATTGACAATAAAATATTCGCTTAGACCTTATAACCTAGTTTTTAAAACTGCTATCTTTTTCATAGACCTTCTTTGGATGCTTGCCATAGTCTGGTATTGGTATTTGGGGCACAATAACATGTAGGTATATCACTTAGATTTTATTATGTTTATAGAGACTTGACGAGATGCTCAAGTCCTCCACAACCGAGTTACTAGGGAATACGATACCCCTTGGTAAGACTGGTTGTCAGACTTTCGGGCTTCTGACGACCCGTAACGACTATCAAAGATCCACAAATGACAGCCGGGACCAACGGCTTAACGTGCTTTCCGAGGCACGCAGGAGTCTCGGTATGAAAAGATGGTCACCCATCCACAGACCAACCCCGGCAAACGTAGCTTAACCTGATGGATTGACCCGTGCGGCTATTACTTAGCCACAAGCTCCTTTATTAAAGTAGCGATTAATAATTAGAATTCTGAAATAAAAACGCCTTGTAAAACTGAATAGCAAGACAAACACATGTCATAATTGTTCGTCAGAGAGAAGTATTATATTATGTATGAGTAGTTAGAATTAAAAAGAAAGAAAATTTTTTTTTTTTTGGTATATTGGCGTGTGCTAGCTTACTTATAGCAAATAATTTAATTTAATGTTTTGTGTTGCGTAATGTACCTAAATTATTATGCGCAGTGTTATATAGAATCATTTTTTTAACTGAACAGACAGCTGTGCTGCTGGACAGTTTGTTGCACCACTTCTTCTCCCCAGCTAAAGCACTAGGAAGTGGTGAAGGCCGGGCGTTTTGGGGGACTGTCTTATGTAATTTTGACGTTCAAAAAGTGCTGATTCTCAGCCTAGTTTGAATAAATGACTTTTGATTGATTGATTGATTGATTGATTAAGAAAAGTCTGTAAAGGGTTTAAAGTAACCTAACCAAACCTAACTTCAGGGTGCCCTTTGCTCGCTCTTGCATCCTATGTTGACGTAGCCCCGGTTCGCAGGGCTCCTATTTTTGCGTCAAGGGTTTAAAGTAACCTAACCAAACCTAACCTCCGGTGCCCTTCGCTCGCTCTTGCATCTTATGTCTGTGTAAAGGGTTTAAAGTAAGGCGCAATTTATATGCGTAACTGAATATTATACTAATTGAATCAGAATCCTAATTTTAGCAGTTTATTCGAAGTCTTAAAAACGGAATATCGTTTTTCGGGCCGAGAACCCATCGAGCATTTTTTTCTTCGAACGTATGAAAATCGGAAAACAAACAAATCGCACTTACGACTTTCGGTAAAATAAATTTCCTGATTTTTAATATTAGACATTATAATTCTTAGGTATTATGAAATTCGCACTTCTAAAAATCGGAACATCGAAATTCGGAATAAAATATTTCAGAGTATTTGGGTGTTCCCCCACATTATACTAGAAAATCGCACCATATTCTTCATCGTACTCACTCTTTAAGTTGATATTAATATAATAGTATACATGTATATATATATTTTTTTTTACTTAGCCTATACTGTCTCACTGCTGTCTCACTCAAAGGTCTCCCCTAAGTCCTTCTAAGGAACTCTTTTCCCGCGCCACCTCGAACCAGCCCTCACGGTACGCATCCAGATCATCCCGCCACCTCTTTCTGGGCGGCACCGTCCATCTTTAGGTACCCATTGTGTGGAGACTTTAGCCCAGCGGTCATCGTTCATCATGCGGCTGACGTGACTCACCCAATCCCATTTAAGCCTGGCAGATAACAAAATAAAAAACATTGAAGTACGTGATCACAGCAATGCCGAATGTTAATCCATTTGATTCTTATCTGTCAGAGGAATTACTACCGGTCGATAGATAGGGAACTCCATTGCAATTAATAACCCATTAGTTTTTATTTATTTTTTTGTTCTTGTAGCATAAATGATGACGGGTAATTTTTCTACGTATACACCTGAATGAAAGTCTTGCATTTTAGTTAAGAAATACAAAACTTGACGTGATCCATATTGATTACTTAATAACCAGTACTTAGTTCAAAATCCGAGTCAATTTCATAGTAAGTAATAGGTGGTATGTGTATCTAGTTATATAATATCGGGTAGGAAAAAAAAATCAGGAAAATATATTTTTGAATGGATATCCTTTGAAGGGCTCCAGCTATACTTCTCTTTAACTCACTAGGTTATAATGCTAACATAGACCGCTGTTATAGCTATAATGACTTTTGTGAACTGGGACTAAGCGACGTAACAAAGTATACCATATAAACTGCTGATATAATTATAAACAGTTCTATAAAATATAACTCACACTTCATATCATTCTCCTGCCCTTGTCCCAATTTATTTGGGGTTGGCGCAACATGTCTTTTTCTTCCATACTTCTCTATTAGTCGTCATTTCGGTAGTCACTCCCTTTCTGGCCATATCATCTTTCACACAGTCCACCCATCGTTTCTTTGGTCTTCCCTTACTCGTATAGCCCTCCACGTTCATACTCAACACTTTCCTGACGACATTTTCCTTATTCCTCCGCATCACATGCCCATACCATGACAACCGATTTCCACACAACTTTTCAGTCACCGGTGTCACTTTCAGACTTCCTCTTACATACTCATTTCTTATTCTATCCATTCGCGTAATATAATAATATATCTCTTATAATCTAATATATCTATAATATAATATATCTCTTATCTCGCATAATATAACTCACACTTATTCAGCTTTATTCAGCTTATGCCCATAGAAAACAACGATTTTATATGAAGACGCGTACGCATCCGTTCAGCTTTTCGCCTCTATTCATCTTTCGCGGCAAACAAGTATAAAATGAGGACAAATGTGTTATTATCCTGCGAGTGCTATAGATAGAGTTCAGCGTTGTTCTGCCGCGTTTAGCGCTGTTCCGCCGCATTCAGCGTCGAACGCGGCGGAACAGCGCTGTACACGGATGGCTCTCGACTCCTTGTCGACAAGTTGCGACCTGCATAGTTCCTGCATAGATTCGATTTATTATTACGTAATCATTATGTACGTACACAAGGATTGAGAGAGTTCGGACGTCTTTTAAAGTAATTATAGTTATTTTATTTTTACGAAATAAAAGCGATAACACGCTATGACGGCTTTTCTCATTCTTACGACGCTATACGCGGCTGATAGAAGCAGAACTGTATAAGTGTGACCAAAGCGTTAATAGTATTTTTATTGTTTCATGTAATTTTATACTACATGTGGAAACTTGTAATTGGCCATATTTTGTTTAAACTATTACTTACTGTATCTGTTTAGCCGTAAGTTTTCCTAAAAGAAATAAACTTAAATAAATAAAATAAAATAAATAATAATAAGCGAAACGCGAATGGAGTTGCATAAGTGTGAGTAGTCCCTAAACAGTTCATTAGTGTACGCTACGAAAGTTCGTAGCTCCGTATCACTCTCGTAGCTTTCTCGTAGCGGGCTACGCTGAAAGTCTTCGTAACGACTTAGAAAATGTTAATAAGCTCTAAAGGTTCTAAATGTTTTCTTAGAGTTGGAAATTCTTTTGATAAAACCTTAGTAATATACTTCTAGATAACAACTTACTTTGATTTTTAATGCAAATTTTTTTTTACGCTGGAAAGTATGGTAGCATTCAAGACTTTTTTGTGGGTACACAAGAAGGCACGGTATTGAGAGATTTATTGGGAAAGCTTTTGTTAACAAGACAAAGTATTTGTTTTTTATTGAATCTCATCTATGCCCCAAAATTTTGGGGCAAACGATGAGATTGGAACTCCTTATGCAAAATGAGTTCTTTTATGTTCAACATTAGTACGAAAGCCCACGACCAAACATTACCGCATCATTTTACGGCCAAAACCGTATAAAATCGTTAGATTAGATGATTCTGAACCCGACTCGGTGGGCGGTACCGGTCAGAAACGTCACAGTTTTATGGGAGTCCATTTCTGGTATGTTAAAAAAAAATAAGCAGATGGTTTTATCACATTATGTCTTATATTAAAAATGTATATAAGTTTCGTAATGTTATTACGAAAAAGTTTGCTACATGTGGCGTGAGCACATTTTAATAAACCTCAAAAACTTTAACCGGCCTGTCTCATAGCAACCTGGTTCAATTAAAAAAAAAAATCTTTCGTACCTATTAGTTACCGGGGTTTCCAAAAACCGGTTTTCAGAAATTTTAAATGTCACGTAAAATTCCAAAAAGTCTATAAGACATTGAAGATATTGTAGCTACTGGAGAAAGATTTTGATGATGACGACAACGATGATGAGTCCGACAGTGACTGAAAACGATGCAATTTACAGTATTTTTCAAACGCTATCCCAGTTTCCTTTTTGTCCAATTTATTAAAAAAGTCCTTCAATTTCTCCTTCAAGTTCGATAGTTTTGGGTAAGCTCTTTATTAAGCATTAATTAAGAATTTTAGGGTCGCAACTTGTTTATTTGCCCGATAGACGTAAATATGCCGCAATGCGACTTTTTTAATAATTTTGACTATGGAAAAGTTGTCTGATTAGAAAGGTGCTACACTTAATTGGTCTGATATAATTTTTTTCTACATCTGGGCAACCTTTTTCATCATGTCCAACAGTTTTCAGACAGAATGCCACGTCACCGACCGGTAAAATTTTTCAACACGTTCAAAATGGTTCCAACACTTTCTTCTGAAAAATGATTTCATTTGACCAATGTTCACCTGAAAACAAGAATTTCAGACGATTTGCCATGGGTAGTTTTCTGCCTCATTTTTAATTTCCTCAAATGGTCTCCTTGGTACGTGTGACGCTACTGGCCGTCTGAAAATTGTGTTTTCGGTATATAAAGTCTATCGAAAACTACATTTTGAAAATCAGACAGATTTCTATGAAACAGTTTGATAATTTTTTTGACATATTTGAAAATGCAGTCAGGTCAGACGTGACGCGGAAAATTTCTGAAACTATGATTATTGAATTCAGAATAACCAAATCTATCAATTTTATACGGTTTTGGTCGCAAAAATATAAGACAAAATTTTGGTCATGGGCTCTCTTACCACATGTTTTTCGATAGTTATACGAGTAGCTTTAATGTTATTCACGTAATGATTTATTGTTTTGTTTTTTAGACACAAATTGCTGTTTGTAGGCATATCGTAATTATGTGTTGTGTCTTTCTACTTAATTATACATCAATGTAATGATTGGTAGGTCGAACGATTGGTAAGGGTTGTTGAGTAATCATTCTGACCCTGTTTTCGTATCGATTTTGTGTTAATGGCTGTACAAAATACCTCAGTCAAAATAAACAATCGAAAAAACATTAAAAATAAAGGAGACATTTTTGTTAGTAAAAGTTTATTACATCAAAGTAAAATATAGCAATAGCCTTCGAATTTCACAAATATGCAGGCCCAAAGAACATGTAAAAGCAATCGTATTTTCTAAGTGAAAAATCAGGTTACAGCTGACATAAAAGCTTTTAAAAATAGAACCGTAAAAATTCTATCAATACCGCCATTTTCCACTTGAGACTGACAAATTTATTACTGTATCCACTTCTGTCTTTATCGCGTTGAGATAGGGGTTATTTTTATATGTCACTAATGGGGAAGCTTCGCTCCAGTTGTCGACGCTTCAGCTCTCCATCGTCTAGAGCACTTCAGAGTTCGAGTTGGCACCAAATTTTAGGTTTCAACGCTTCTCATTAGGCGCCGCTCACAGAGACAGGCGGGCGAGGGGTGTGATGCGCGGGTGAGGGGCAGACGGCGTCAGACCGGGACGACCATTGTACGTTAAGACGAAGCGTTTTGTTCCTCAGCTCTTTATATATCTACTATACATACATACTCTTACACACAGTCTCACTTACTGATATTAGCGCACTCTGATGCGTGGGATTCCCTTGAAAAACAATGTGGGAAGTTGTGAAAGACTTCAAGCCTCGTCGCGAGACAAAACTAATAAATAACCGTGATTACGAGTTGTTTCATTACTTCGTAACTTATAATTTACGATGGGAATAAAAACGTGAGGCGTTGAGTACTGCGAACATGAAATTAAAGCAATAATTTACAACATTATTTACGATTAGTAAATCTAATTCAACGTCAAAAATGGGAACGTAAAAAATGTTGTTTGATAAACTTCTTTGCTTAACATGGAATATTTTTAGGGTCAATTTAAAAATTTGAGGGCGATTTTCAACTGTATCTACTAAATAATATTATGTTATGTCTTACCAAATTGTAGGCACTGCAACTAGTTTTTTTGCGCATTCGACTTGCTCGGAATGTACCTAAGTAAAATAAAACTTGGGGCCCATCATATCCATCAAAAAATATTTTCCATGTTTTTTTTTGTCCCTATCCAATATTCTATAATTACTAATTACGTATCACATAGAGAAGCTCGTAGCTAAGTAATAACAGCCGCATGGGTCGATCCATCAGGTTAAGCTACGCTTGTCGGGGTTGGTCTGTGGATGGGTGACCATATTTTCATACCGAGACTCCTCCGTACTTCGGAAAGTACATTAAACCGTTGGTCCCGGCTGTCATTCGAGGATCTTTGACAGTCGTTACGGGTCGTCAGCCCGAAAGTCTGACAACCAAAAAAAGTCTTAACGTTAAGAAAGTCTTACCATGGGGTATCGTATTACCCAGTAACTGGGTTGTGGAGGTCGGATAGGCAGCCGCTCCATGTAAAATACTGGTATTCAGCTGCATCCGGTTAGACTGGAAGCCGACCCCAACATAGTCGGGAAAAGGCTAAGCAGATTTTTTTTTTACTAATACTACCACCATACCACCTATTACTAATTATGAAATCGACTCAATGGGTCCAGCACGAACGCGCGGAGTAAACGTAGTGTACATTACTTAAATGATTTTGGTAAAACTAAGTGAGAGTGAACAGCCTTCTTCTGGGTAAGCTCAGTCCATCATCGACTTTGTCTCTGTCACCTCTGGGTCAAGAGCAAACCCATCACAAATAAAAAAACAACTATCCCTTAGTCATCAAATTTAATGGTTTTGTTTTATTGGGGCCGATTTTTCCAATGTCAGATAACTATTATCCGTGGAACTAAGTTAACATTTTATCGATTTTCCATATAAAAACTGCCAAAAATTCTAAATTATTCCTTGGGTGCCTAAAGATATCTGGCGCTGGAAATGTACTATTGATTTTCACACGGTCCAGGGCAAAATATGTTGTCCATAAAACATCAACACATAGGCATACAAAATAAATAGTGTTCCCCTATGGTCCGTTACACCTGTGGCGAGAAGCGCTTAAAAGCTTCGGTCGCCATTCACTTATCAAGCAATTATATCAGTAATTTAATGTGTGCTACCGTAATTAATAGCTTTTATTTTAAAACAGCGCTGTATTTAGCGTCCGTGATTAATTTTCCAGCTATTACGTTACAATTTACTTTGTAGTTGCAAATTGGTTTGTTACTGATTCCGGTTTTATTTTGTAGGATGTTGTGATTGCATTACACAGTCAATCAATCTGTCTAGCCCAGGGGTTTCCAAAGTGTGCGCCGTACAGAATACAGAGAGGTGTCGTGAGGTGCTCTTGTTTCCCATTAAAAACTACACAATGTGGCTATCTACCTAGTATCATTGCACCCTATTTTGACTGGCTAGGGCGCCGAGACAGAATACTAAATCTGTAAGTGCGCCGCGAACTGAAAAAGTTTGGGAACCCCTGATCTAGCCTTTTCCCAACTATGTTGAGGTCGGCTTCCAGTCTAACAGGATGCAGCTGAATACCAGTATTTTACATGGAGCAACTACTTATCTATCCTCCACAACGCACTGGGTAACACAAACCCGCGGTAAGACTGATTGCCAGAATATTGAGCTTCTGAAGGCCCGTAATGACTGTTAAAGGTCAACGAGTGCCCAAACAAGTTCTCGAGAATGACCATGTCACGTTACACTGGGATCGATCTATTATCACTGACAGGACTATTGTAGCCAATAAGTCTGATATAGTGGTAATAGATCGATCAGTGCGCCGCACAGAGATAATCGATTTCACTATCCCGCATGACGAGAACCTCGTGAAAGCTGAGAAGGAGAAACAATTGAAATATCTCGACTTAGCTCACGAGGTTGTCGCCATGTGGAGTGTGGACTCGGCAATCATTGTGCCGATAGTCGTAACGGTCAATGGCCTTATCGCCAAGAGCACCGACCAACATCTCAAGAGGCACTTGTTGGGTGGCTGGGTGAAGGGCCTGATTCAGAAGGCAGTCCTCCTTGATTCAGCGCGTATTGTGAGGAGGTTCCTGTCTCTGGGGCCCTAACCACCGGTAGCTTGGACGCTGTTCCCCATGCCGTTGGATTTCCATTTTTAAAATTTTTAAATGTAATTATTTTTGTATTCTATTATTTAAAAATGTAATTTATATGTAAAGAAATGAAATAAAAGATATAATAATAATAATATACTGGGACATTATTCACTCACGGTCATCTGATCCTAAATTTAGCATAGCTTGTACTGTCGAAACCTGATAACTGATATACAACATACACTACTTTTTGTTACATATATTTTCCCAACTTTGTATAATTAAGAATGTTTAAAAAAATCTTCATTGAACTGCTCTTTCATTTGTTTGTCTGTAAAGAAAACATGCATCTTCAAAGTTCTAATGATTTCAAAATTATCTTGAATATTTTGAACTCTGTCATGCGCAAATCGTCTCGATTCTCATACCGTTAAATCTGTCTTGAAAGCGTGTAGACTTTAGGTGGGCGTGGCCGTCTGGGGAGAAACGTGTAAGCGTCCTTAATGAGCTGTGACATCCCACGATCTAACTTGACCTTTATTTGTCAAGCGGTACTGATTATTTTCCATTATCAAAATGCAATTAGGACAGAAAATAAATAAAGAGAAATTAATAGGCACGGTTTCTGTTACATTTTTTTTATAGATATTTTGATGTTGGAAGCGAAAGTGTATATATAACCTCAAAAAATTAACGACAAAAATACGAAAATATCTATATATGACGAGGACAAAGACAACAAGCTACAAATAAATTGCGAAATAGTTGTCAAAATAAAATGTGCATTCCTTACCAAAAAAAAAAACTTCCTGTGACTGTAATATATCAGGCAGTGTTTGCCATTAACATAGAGAATTTATACAACCACGTTATAATTTTCTTAAAAATTAACCTCCACCAAAGTTCAAAACACAAAAAAAATCAATCCTTTTAAAGTAGCCTCAATTTTCGACCCAAGACATAGAGGGTAATATGGTACAAAGTTTATAATGGGCCGTACGTGGGACCAGGACGAAGTGCCTTTAATAGCACCGCGGGACATTTAGGCGACTTGCGAATATTTCCTGCTTAAAAATTTCGGTAGGAGCGTGAAGCTTTTAGTACGAAAGTTGGGGAATGTTGTGTCGTAAATATTTACATAAGCCTTTGAGATGATGTAATTTTTAGGTGGTAATAATGACAACAGAGCAAGATTAGCGGCGATTGGTAGGCGGTTTCATTGTAAATTGTAAATTGAAGTTAACCGTCTTCTATGTATTTCTCATGTGAGTTGTGACTATATTAACAGATTATTGTGTTTTCCTACATGTTTTACATGGTGGAACGAAGCTGCAGAAAAGTAGTGCTACTTTCTAATATTGTTTATTACCGAGCTGGTGTTGATGGACTATTGAACTAATGTTAACACTAATAGGGTTGAAAATGAAAACCACAATTGTGTCCTGTCTTGCACCTTAATTGCGTAACAAACTTTCAATCGGAATCGGTTTCATTTTACCAGTTCAACAAGATTCATTGCGTTATTTACGTTGTCGAACAGATACATTTTTCGAAATGATTCAGATTCCGATTAATACTTGATGTTGATAGTGTGTTGTGTTACGCAATTGGGGTCTTCGGGTGTTAGGGTGGGTGTAATTTTTATTTGCTGAAATTCACAAGACCCCAACCAAATCGCGGACACCAACACTATCTAGTTACGTCATATACAACTTTCCAAAAAATATAATTGATTTTGTTGATCTGATGAGTGGCTTTTGATCGTAGATGATCATTTGCAAATATAATTATAGTTTTTCCTTTCCCCACTTTCGGTCGTTCATTCATTATTCAATAGATTTTATCACTGCTCTTGTAATTTAATAGGTTATTGAATTTAATGTTTTCCAGAGTTTGTTGGACAGCAAATAAATCTTATAATACACAAATATGTCCTAGCTGTTGCTCTCGGCTTCATCGGCGTGTATTTAGTATTTAATATGTTTCCAGGTCTCAGGCTTCGTATCTATCAAATTTTGTAAGGATCGGTTCGGTGCAGGTATGCAAAGGTAACAGACAGACAGATAGAGTTACTTTTGCATTTATAGCTAAGACTAGCGTCTGCCCGCGGCGCCCGCGTGGTGGTTGTCGGAAATTATCCCTGGTAGTAACCAGGATAAAAATTATCCTATGTCCTAATCCACCTGGATTTCTTTTTTTTTAATAATAATAAATAATTTATTTTGGACCAAACACTAGTATACATATTATAAACCTGCCAAACTGCATGACAGTTTGTCGGCAGGAATAGCGCTCCTCTTAAAAAATTTGGTACTTAACAATCTAAATCAAAAATATATGTAGGTATATAGGTACAGATAATTTGAATAATAAGCTTACGTAGAATAAATAGTCGTTCCACCTTACACACACCGACTACACTGAAACGCCCAGCGCCCACACACACGATCGGCACGCACCAACGGCGGAGGCAACCGCAGCGGCCGACGGCTACCTATGTGCCAAATTTCATCTAAATTTATTTAGCCGTTTTACCGTTAAAGCGTAACGTAAACAAACAAACTCACTTTCGCATTTACTCGTGTATTTTATTTTATTTTTATTTTTATTTATTAGGGACAAGAAACAGTTACACGCTACAGATTACAGAGAAATACTAAAACTAAGATTTAACAAACATGTAACCCACACCATTGTCCTCATTTTAACTAAAAATTAAACAGCAGTGCTGATAAATGCAAAAAAAAAAAACAAAAAAGGAAAACAACAAAACAATAGTCGCTATAACAATAACGCTGTGTTGCTAAGATTAGCTTAACATAACTTAAATCTTTTCGCCAGTTAAAACATCAACAGCCATTTTCTTAAATAATTGCTTGTATATGGATTATGAGATGCAATACGTCATAGACAAACATGACTAACCCAACTAATCATACACCTCCCACCATTGTCTTAACTCCTATACTCTGAATCACCCATAGATTACATACAAACTGTAAAAAGAAAGGAATTAATTTAGCCGGTGACTCACAAAGCCTTAGGGTGATGTAGGCGTCTCCTGGTAATCCCACACTATATCTAAGGTTTCTTTATTCTTTAGTACGTACTTGTTCTAGTGTAGTAGGGAACTCTAGAAAGCAAATGCAAATAGAACTTTATTGAAGTTAGAAATACATTAGTAAGAAAATACAAATTGTAAAAAAATATTAAATAATTTCGTTTTCCTAGATGTTTGAGTTACTGTGGGTGAGGAGCGCAAAATGATTGAGGCACTTTCTAGAACAATGGTACGTTATGAATCTTGATTTTAAACTGACAGATTTAATCTTGGCTGAAATCTAGTTTTAAATTGAATGTCATGATTGATCATGGTTTCAGAATATGGGCCTTTGAATATTTATTTCAAAGAAATGGAGTAGCAGCGGGTATTGGGTACCTACTATTGTCACAAATAATAATAATAATCACTTATGTACAGTGATTATTGTAAATTCAAAGGAGGTGATAAGTATTTGGCTGTCTTGGGCTAAACTATTCATTAAGGTTGCACTAGTCGGCGGTTTGAACTCCTTGGTGGCTTGGCTAATATCCATGCTATTTAGTTTATTAATTTACTATTTATTTATTTAGCGAAACAGACGATGACTTATAACGAAAACGAGCGCATACAATTTCATGAACAGACATGAAAAAACTGCTGGACTTATTTATTCAAAATAAAGTTATTTGAATTTTTGAATAAATTATCTATGCCTGTCCGGTAACAATTTTGCCAGTTGCATATCTCCGGGAGCTATTTATTTATGCCCAAAAATGCGTTAAAATTGGTTGGTGTTGAAATATGGAAGTTTCGACGCTCATAATTTCCAAACCAATATTTTTTCCAATTCTGCTTGCATACAGGGCTAGACAATGACAAGACCAATTGACATAACTTTTCTTTTTTAACGTACACCGTCAAACAGACGAGTAATCACCATACTACGTTTGTATGGATGAATGACCGACTAGCGTAACCTTAAGAGTTGAGTGTACCATCTGAAGAATGAACATGACAGTTACACATGTTTTCTATACAATAGCTGATGTCAAACCGCGATGTTTGAACCTGAGGTAAAAGTTATCTGACTTGAAAAAAACCGCCGGCCAAGTTCAGTTAGACTCGCACACGGTGTTTCCGTACCACCACCGTATAATACTTTACACTAGATAATTAAAAAATTAATTCAGTTAAAAAAAAACACGTTTCTTGATTTTTAAGTTTATTTTATTTTTATTATTTGGTGTTATAGCGGCAATAGAAACACACGATCTGTGAAAATTTCAACTGTCTACCTATTACGGTTCATAGGATACAGCTCGCTCACAGACAGACGGACGGAGAGTGGAGGCTTAGTGTTCCGTTTGGCACCGTTCAAGTACGGAACCCTAAAAATTTGTCCTTAGTTGTTAACTCACTACAAAAGTAGGCATCGAACCCACGACCTGTCAGATATAAAGTAATAATTCGTTATTACGTTAAAATAATTTAGGTAGTTAAATAACCCATTAATTTATTATCTTTGCGATTTTTTGAACTTTACCAATAACTTTATGTACGTACTTCATTGAAGAAGCTCGAAACTCGTAATTACTTTACTCTCTCAGTAAATAAACTTTTTGAGATAGCATTAAGATGTATTGGTTCGCTTGAAGTAACTTACGTCGTTAATGTATTGGCTTTAAATAATGAAGCAGCACTAACAGCGATTGATTTAATGCGACTCATTTCAAAGTAAATATCTGGTGCCTAGACACAGATTAATACAGATGAGACACTGCGCAGTTTAGGTATGATTTTTTATAAACGTTTAGTTTTTTTATAAATGTCAATTTATGAATAAGAACCTATTTTTTTCTAAATAATAGAGATAACAGTTATTACTAAACCTTTGCTTATCGAAACATGGACCCGACGTTTATCGAAAAACAGGTACAATATGGTGTACCTATTTTATTTATAATTATGATACCTTTTAATATATTATTTTCACTCGCAAATGCCTTATTTGCCATTTTTTCTCGAACGACGTAAGTTACTTCAAGCGAACCAATGCTTGAAGTAACTTACGTCGTTAATGTATTGGCTTTAAATAATGAAGCAGCACTAACAGCGATTGATTTAATGCGACTCATATCGAAGTAAATATCTGATGCCTAGACACAGATTAATACAGATGAGACACTGCGCAGTTTAGGTATGATTTTTTATAAATGTTTCGTTTTTTTATAAATTTTAATATCAATTTATGAATAAGAACCTATTTTTTCTAAATAATAGAGATAACAGTTATTACTAAACCTTTGCTTATCGAAACATGGACCCGACGTTTATCGAAAAACAGGTACAATATGGTGTACCTATTTTATTTATAATTATGATACCTTTTAATATATTATTTTCCACTTATTTGCCACTTTTTCTCTTCACCACCCTTGGTTGACTGTTACAGAATGCCCAAGGCATTTGGTCCGCCTTTTTATCGGGAGTTTCTTTTTTAGACGGGAGAACTGTAAATTGAAATAAAACACAGAAAAATGTTTAATATCCATGAATTTGGCTTTATTCGATAGATAATTTTAGGGCATTAATGTTTGAACACGATTTCGGGCATGTGGTTACCGCGGTTGACACCAACGCCTTACTGAAAGCTTAACTTTTTTATGGACTTAAATTACTAAAGGAAACATTTGACAAACGACTCATTTCTCGAAATTTGGCCACTTCATTCGTGTGATTTGAAGCCATTACTTTATTTTCTCTGGCGATATCTAAAATCGCATGTCTACTCTGATATACCAGTAACAATTGATCACTTGGATGCCAACATTCGATGCAATATTGCCGAAATACAGCCTGATTTACTGCGAAGAGTGTGTGAAATTTTGACCTCCAGATTACGCCATGTACTCGTCAGCCGCGGCAGTCACACGCCCGAAATCGTATTTATACATTAATGCCATAAAATTATCTATCGAATAAAGCCAACTTCATGGATATTAAAAACATTTTTCTGTGTTTTATTTCAATTTAAAGTTCTCCACTCTAAAAAAAAAAACACCCGTCACCTTTATCTTGCACAAAATTTAATAAATTGTATTGAGAATAATAACTTCAACATACGTGACAAAATATGTATTGTTTCGTATGTGGATTACATTATATATACTTCAAACAATAGAGCGAATGAGTTTTCGTTTTATATGCATGAAAACTTTACATAGACGCATGGTAAAACTAGCAGTGTTGAGTTTAATACAAAAACAGATAAAGATATGTACAGAAGGTTCGATTCAATCAGCTATCGTAATAAAACAGAAAAATACAAATAGGGTTTGCATAAAACCTATAAAATATGTTTGTCAAACACTGTGGCTTTTTCCCATGTTTGACCCGAACCTTAACATAGGTACATGATACCTAACTAGCCAAACAAATATTAGAAGTCTCGTTAAACACACAGAAACATTTTCCATACATGTCTTCAGTAGGTAGATTGGATGTGTGGGGTATATACAACCGGCAAATTGCAAAAAACGCAAGAAAATTTGAATTTCGCGGGTTACTACAGCGCAACCACCATAAACTGCTTTACTATAAACTGCTTTAATGTGTAATGATAGACCCACACACACACACACACACACACACACACACACACACACACACATGAGTGAACCTGTCCACAAATCCACAGTAACGGACAACCAATTTGTTTGAAATGCCCGCATGCTTGGCTAGCTCAGTGTTCTGTGGTTAGCTTGAATCAACAACTTGGACACTGAACTATTGACTTATGAAACTGGCTCTTCCTGCCTGTGTGGACTGCCCTTTTCACTGGTCTGTTGATACATTTCTATATTAAATAATTGCGTTGGATTGGAATAGAGATAACCTAAAATGAAATAATAATACCTACAAACATTGCATTTTTATACAAATATTGAGCAATCACTTTGCTCTCTTTATTATTATTTATTAACTCAAGCAATGCGTGGTTCAGTTAAAGATTCCAAAGTTATAAAATCATCATAAAACATATTTAGTTAAGAACTTCTGGATTTAGAACACTTTTTTAACACTTTTGGCGGGCTTAATGACTATGGAATTAAGTCCGCAAGTGTTTCATAAAATACTTACAGGTTATATCCACCTGTGTGTCAAATTTAATCGAAATCCGTTGAGCTGTTAAGGCGTGGAAAGGTAACAAAGAGACGGACAGACTTACTTTCGCATTTAAAAAAATTATCCATCTTTTCATCGCAATTATTTTTACAAACTAAGCCTACTTATTGCTTAAGACTTTCGGGAACGCTCCACACTCGCTTAATATCACATATTACTTGCTCTACAAACACTAAACTTAATACAAACGAGAACTCAAGTTATCTCCAACTTATCCTGTAATACTTGAGATTACATCAAGTTAAGGGATGTATCATAAAGCTTTTATTCGTAAAAGGAATTCCTTTAACGGCATTGTTTAGGGTATCCTTTTGTGTATTTATGTACGTATATGCGTTAGATATAAATTAACCATTTCAAAGGGAACTTTCTGACGTTTGTCGTGTGAAACAATTATGTGAAACATTTTGGTGCTCCGAGTTTCCATTTGATCTATTCCATGGAATCGGTTAAACGCTTTATTGGTGAAACTCTATGTTTAATTGTTTTACAGTTATATAAAGTGTTAGTGAATTGTATGAAATCAGTTTATAATGATCTGCGTGTATCTCGTGAATGTTCAGCTGCTAAATATGGGCCTCCTAAGCTGTCGGGCGGTCTGAAATTAAGTGATTAATTCTGACTACTTTTACACGACATGTTTATAAAAGTACAATAAGTTTTAAGTAGAATGGAGTCGTCATTTCACACGGTCCATTTCTGTTTTAGAGTCCAGATAATAAATAAAAATATCCTGTAACAAAATCTCTAATCTCTAAAGTTAGTATAGTTACGCCTAACCACCACGGTTGGCCAACATATTGATATAGGAAGTATTCGGCACCTGAAGAAGCTGTAACTGTCTCCACCAGTATCTTGATCCATTTCTCAAGCACCTCATACGACACACGTGAAAAGGATTGGTTCAAATGTGAAGTAGGTACTGTAAAAGCCTCGGAGTGACATTTACTTTTGGAATCGCTACTATTTAAATAACAAACGAACTCGCGTTGTACTCCGATTTTTTTTTTACTTTATAATCTTATTTCTAATCAAACCAACGCGCCTGTATTAGTCGAGGGGCCCGTCTCGCTGACGTCTCCCTAGAACAAATTCGCAACGCCTTTTATAAAAGTGACCTTTCGAATATCAAAGATATTGCCAGCCTGATCTAAATAGACAGGGGATTGAATGAAACCTCTACAGTACCTTCTGAATCTTTAATTATTTTCACAATATATTTTAGATTTTTATCAAGATGACGTTTTCGAATAAATACTTACTTCTTTTATACAGTGTATGGAGTCACTTTCAATTGGTTTAGTTTCAAGACAGTGGGCAACAGGAAACTTTATCACTTCGATAAAAAAAAGTGTTTGTTGATGCAATCATAATTACTTTAGCTAACAAGCTTAGAGTTGCCTTAGTTTTTATCCAACACTATTTGAATTCTTACAAAATAATTTTATTCAAATAACAAACAATAATGAGTTATTCTATAGTAATCCTGAATCGTTAAAATTCAGTACTTACTTAGGAATGTGTGTTTAAATATTTGAAAGAAAGAAAGAAATAAACTTATTTTTGTTTGGGGCCCGCACACAGCTTGGGTGGATCATATACGGTGGTGGCCAAATAGCATCACTACAGTGCAACGTGATCATGAATAATATCCACGATATTCAGCGGTTTTGGGACATCGAGGATATAAGCGAAAAATCAAACTTATCATTGGAAGATCAAGAATGTGTCGATTTTTATTAATTAACTACAAAACGTCGCGAAGACGCGAACAGTAAAACAGGAGCATCTAAAAGTAACAAAATTAACATAAAAAGAAAATACAATAACAAATTTAAAAAAAAGACCGGTGTGAGTCCAAAAAGGCTCCTATCTCAGTATAAAGCTGCGACATTAAAAATAAATATATAGTAATAAATAAGTAGTAATAAATAGTATTTAAATATTTGGTGAGATTATTAATTATAATTACCAAGAATAATAATAATAATAATAATCAGTCTTACCAAGGGGTATCGTATTACCCAATAACTGGGTTGTGGAGGTCAGATAGGCAGTCGCTCCATGTAAAATACTGGTATTCAGCTGCATCCGGTTAGACTGGAAGCGGACCCCAACATAGTTGGGAAAAGGCTAGGCAGATTGATTTTACCAAGAATAATCCGAACATTCAGACCGACGCTTCGTCTTCATTTACTCACATTTGCATACCTACTAGTTATTTGGTAAAATAATTACCCATGCATAATCCTAGCAGTCAAGTTCAGTGGACTATAAAAAAATAAACGGCTCAGACAGGACCCAGACTAATTAATGAGAATTACTGAATACTATCAACAAATATACTTACAGTACCTATTCGTACCTGTGATTTTATTATTTGAGCACAAAAGAAATAGTGAGAAGAACACAACTATGCTGACAGTGAATAAATGGTAGACTTAATTGAGAGTAATTGCTTTAAATCTAATAGGTAAACCTTATCAGACTAACTTGTTGAAATTCAAAATATTTTATGAGCATAAAGTAAATTCAGGTTTTTTTTTAGCAACACAGTGTGAATTTTTGAACAGGTATCACTATATCAGCTATGATATGAGTCAGAAAATAAACATGTTCTATTGTTGTAGATAGAGTGAATCATTGAGATTTTTACCTAAATCACTACTAACCTCAAGAGGGCTGTCTCATTTCGTCATCTCTCTCGCTCACACGGAACCAAATTTTTAAGATTGTTTTATTTTATTTATTAAGGAAAACCAACAATTACACACTATACATAGTTAACAATAGCTTATAATCTAGGTATATCAGTGCGTAACTAACTACGTTATCCACATGTTACATATTCGATTGAAATTTGGAAGAGCACTAGTACCACATTACTAATTAATCATGCAAATTAATTAATCTTATTCCCGTAATAATAAAATTTATACAAATATGAAAATATGGTTAATCATTTGTTTTGTTTTCGATCATTTTAAGTAATTCAATACGAATTTTGTTAACTGACAAAGAAAATAAGACTAGGTCTGAAAAAAAAAAAAATAATTGAAATGAAAAGAAAAGAAGCTTTTTTGATAAATATAATCAATTGGCGAACTAGTAAATAATAATAATTTAATAGGTTATTATTAAAAACACATTTTATTGATCTGTTTTTGAGATGAGTTAAACAAATGCCACAATAAAAATGTGTTTTTAATAATTACCTATTAAATTAATATTATTTACTAATTCGCTAATTCATCACATTTTTCAAAAAAAGAATCTTTTCATTTAAGATTCTTAGAAATTTGGTCACGTGTGAGCGAGAGAGGTGACAAAATATGACAGCTCTCTTAAAGATGGATCAACATGGCATTAGTAGGAGTTATGGACTTCATGGATCTCCCTCTCTCAGAACAGTTTTATTTATACCTTTTTTTATGTCCTAATAATCTATTATTAGACCCGCACGGGTCGATCGATCAGATTGAGCTACACTTGCATCTTTACATACCGAGACTCCTCCGTGTCTCGGAAAGCATGATAAGCCGTTGGTCTAGGTTATGTGGATCTTTGAAAGTCGTTCATCAGAAGTCGGAACATCAGAAGCCCGAAGAGAAGTCTGACAACCAGTCTTACCAAGGGGTAAGACCTCATAAATGATTTGATTTGTTGGCTATTTTCTATTTTGTTAAGTGCCAGGTGGTACTTGCTGACAAGCCTACACTGTCCTCCCAAACCTATTTGACAACATTCTTAAAGCTAATTATTTTTAAAAGAGTACCTAGCCGCGGACTTTCTTGCCGGCTCTTCTCCATAGGAAACGACCAATTGGAACCGTGCACCTAGCTTCTGACGTTTTATATTTTTGACGTGTAATATATTTCTTGCTGACCTTGGTTTTGTTTTGTTATTAGTAATTAACTCTTTGTTTATTTTACTTCGATGGTCCTAGTTTATCATTTAGAGGAGCTCGTGGCCAAATAATAACAGCCGCAAGGGTCGATCTATCAGGTTAAGCTACGCTTGCCGGGGTTGTTCCGTAGATGGAAAGTCTGACCACCAGTCTTACCAAGGGGTATCGTATTACCCAATAACTGGGTTGTGGAGGTCAGATAGGCAGTCGCTCCATGTGAAATACTGGTATTCAGCTGCATCTGGTTAGACTGGAAGCCGTCCCGAACATAGTTGGGAAAAGGCTAGGTAAATGAAGATGGTTATGATGAATAGATAAAAATAAGCAACTGAGAATTAGTCTGTTTTTTGTTTACAATAGAATAGGGTTATTTCTAGAAAGAAAAAAAACAAGGCTAAGTAGGTACTATTTTCTGGAACAACTAATAAAAATCCCAATAAATAAAATTCTTTCACAACATCCTAGCCACAAAAAAACCCATTAATTCATCTGTAA
The DNA here is from genome assembly GCA_948252095.1 of Dicycla oo. Taxonomy (NCBI): domain Eukaryota; kingdom Metazoa; phylum Arthropoda; class Insecta; order Lepidoptera; family Noctuidae; genus Dicycla; species Dicycla oo. Next base: position 24,847,373 of record OX411714.1, read on the forward strand.
AATGGGTGAATTCTCTAGGAAAGGTCATGGGATGTCCTCGTAAGCGTCAATTATCGATGGTGATGACGTCACGGTGTCACCGGCCTTGTAATGGGGTTTAATTGAGGCTGGCGCCTGTCTCGATGTTATCTGGGATGTTACAGTGTATGATTTTAGTAGGGTAAAATTGTTTTAATTTATGGGACGTGTTAGATAGTTGTTTGAGCAACAAAAAAAAAATACATTACGACAATGTTCAAAGGTTCCATCGTTTATCTTCGGAAATCCCGAAATATAGCGAATAAAATGTGACTATCGACCTATAGAAATTGATTTATATTCCCACCTAAATTATTATAGATTGACGCACTAACTCCGTCACTTCCTTATTGGACCAGTCACATTTTATTCGCTATATTTCAGCTTTTCCGAAGAAAAACGATGGAAACTTTGAACGTTGTTGTGCTGTAGCATAACATAATGCAGATGATCTTTCCTTTACGATAGTCTGTAAAATATCATTAATTTTATGTACCAATATTTGTTACCTAAACAAGTTAACAAATGAAATATCAAATCAAATCAAAACATTTATTCGCATAATTTGGGTAGATAGATACTGTGAGGACTTGAACCTCACAGGGCGAAGCTAAACTAATAAATAGCAGGTAAAGCGATTAGGTAGTAATTTTAAATTAAATACATATTTTATTAAGATAAACACGCACTTCCTAAACCGCTCTTGCTCTCTTGAATTGATTTTTCCTATTAACAAAAGCTAGACCTACTTTTTACCCGACTGCCAAGGAAGGGGTTTTTATTCAAAAAGTAGTTCGATATTTGCTTGAGCGATAGAATGTCAGTCAATAAGTTATAAGGTTGCCCATTGCATGAAACCTTTACAGTGCCTAATTATATGATATGACTATCGCTTTAATATCTCGTAACATTTTTGAGATGACAATACCATGACCCCTCAAAAAACATTAGATTTGCTAACAGTGAAAAGGTCAGTCCCATTACCACTCTGCAGCTGTTCTTATACAGGGTGTTTGGAAACTGGGTGTAGTCTTTAGACAGTTAGAGAGTTAGAACATACTTTTGGTTTTTATAACTAAGAGCTTGCAGTTAAAAATAAAAATTAAAAAAAAACATACTTAGTCCAAGGTATGTAGGCCTGGCTCAAAATGCTCTAAATGTTATCAACTATCACCCATGTATAGCAAAGCCTTACCCAGCTTCCAAACACTCTGTATATTATAGTTCATAGCGATAAGATACTATAGTGTCTTGCGCTCGCAGAGTGCTAAAGCCCTCCAGGCCTCCACAGGGGTAATTCCTGTATTCCTCTAATTTCCTTAAACTTTAGTTAAGTTTTTGATATTGATTGTCGCTGCGATGAGATTGCGACGAATTTGAACGTTTCATATGCAAAAAAAATGGCCTTCTAAGGACCTCTGTACACGGCACGGTTTCTTTAGCCGCGCCATAGATAAAACGTGTCTGTTAACAAGTTTCCATAGTGATCCATACAAAACTGACGATCGTACGGCGTATATCAATCTATAATAACTATAATGCTATATGAGCCACAATGTTAACAAAACCAACGATTGATATTAAACTACATATTGTGTGCCTTTGTAATGCGCTCATTTTTAAGTGTAAATGTTTTATGTCAATATCATCTGCCTAGCCTTTTCCCAACTATGTTGGGGTTGGCTTCCAGTCTAACCGGATGCAGCTGAATACCAGTATTTTACATAGAGCGACTGCCTATCTGACCTCCACAACCCAGTTATTGGGTAATACGATACCCCTTGGTAAGACTGATTGTCAGACATTCGGGCTTCTGACGGACTTCAACGGCTTAACGTGCTTTCCGAGGTACGGCGAATAAACATTAGTTTTTTACGTCAAGAAAAAGGTTTGTGTACAAAGGTAGCTTATTTACTAGTTCTTCTTTATTTAATACTTACAACATAGAAAATTCATAAAATTATCCCAGTCTGACATTGACATAATTCCATTAGCCATCCAAGTAGAAGAGCAATAGAACATATTTCAGGAGACATTATTAATAATGATGGTTGCCTCCTGTCTAGACGATATCCTTGGGCTACTACTCTACTAGATTTATGCTAAGGGGTAGCATATATTAAGCGAGGGTATTTTGATAAATTTTCTATTGCCATGGAGATATTGAGATGAAATTACGTCACTTTTTGCGCCCTCCCTTGTCACTTACAGTCGTTTGCTTCGGTAAAACGTATGATGCTTTTTAACTTTGGGTATCTTTAAAGCACTCTTTAAAGATACCCAAAGTTAAAAAGCAGTTTATGGCATGGAATCGTGAACAAAAATCAAATGCAAAATACAGCAGGGTTGTTTGGATTCACCCTAGCATTCATAGTAATCTGTTCGGTATATCACAATGGAGCAAAGACTTGATAAAGATCAGAGAAGAGACCTCGACCTACTCAATGAATGGTTAAAATACAACTTGTTGACTATTAATACCTCAAAAACATCATTTATGATCTTCTCCGCGAAAAATAAACCGATACCACAGTTCTCACCCCTTACGATCAACGGAGAAATAATCCAACGATCTAGTCACGAAAAATATCTCGGACTGTGGGTAGATGACAAACTTACATGGAATCTACACATTGATCATGTGAAATCAAAATTAATGTCACTATTAGGAGCGTTACGAAAAGTTAAAAACTGTATTCCGAAAAAGGTACGACTAATTATATATAATTCCATAGTAAAACCAAACCTTGAATATTTAATTGAAATATGGGGATCAGCCGCGAAATCTAATTTAAACTCACTACAAAGATTACTTTCATTATAACTACCTATTTCCAACAAAAAAATTATACGAAAAAACTGAACTACTAAATCTCAAACAACTTTACACATATTACACCTGCATACTCATAAAAACAATCACCACAAATTCCGTACAATCAAACATACTCGTACAATTACATAAAAAAAAGTTACTTAAAACATAAGAAGTAAAAACAAGTTTCTACTAATGACCGCACGTGCACGTGACTAATTACGGTAAAAAAACAATATTGGTTGACGGAGCACAGCTGTTCAATAATTTACCGGAAGATTTAAAGAAGTGTGATAGTATGAACATATTTAAGGCGAGACTCAAGAAACATGTACGTACCCTATAACGTCACCAACACATCAGAGGCAATTGTTATATTATTTTAATTTACTAGAATTGTAAGCACTATGTATCTCATTTTAAGTGAACTGTTATGTTCTTATGAGAATAAAATTCTTTAAACCTATCAGAGAAGAGTTTTATCTATCTCTAGACGATAATACTTGACCACCCTCAATCAATCAATCTGCCTAGCCTTTTCCCAACTATGTTGGGGTTCGCTTCCAGTCTAACCGGATGCAGCTGAATACCAGTATTTTACATAGAGCGACTGTCTATCTGACCTCCACAACCCAGTTATTGGCTTCTGACGACCCGTAATGACTGCCAAAGATCCACGAATGACAGCCGGGACCAACGGCTTAACGTGCTTTCCGAAGCACGGAGGAGTCTCGGTATGTAAAGATGGTCACCCATCTACGGACCAACCCCGGCAACCGTAGCTTAACCTGATGGATCGACCCGTGCGGCTGTTATTACTTAGCCACGAACTCCTTAATACTTGACCACCCTCATGGCATGGAATAGAGCATGCAACAGAGTTGATCGAATAAAAAATGTCTGGTCTACACTTCTCTCAGAATCATAATGTCACAATTCATCCAACAATACTTACGAGTATAAACAGACAAAAGTTTATCCACTGCGCAATTTCTGCCATCTTGTGCATTCCGTGTCTAAAAGCAATAGCACACACTACTACTGCTACTAATACCACATAGGTAGCTCAGATGACATTATCAGAACCGTCAGTTTGTTCGTGTCCTGTCTAGACGATAGCCTTGACGATCACATAGCCCCGGGCTGCAGATATTACATGCAGCTGTTTTGATTGAAAAACTTGATTGCTTTTTTATGAAAGCGCTTTTTCCGCTGCTTTATACTAAGCGGAGCTTGGAAATTGTTTTTGTGATTACGCTGTAAGGTTTAAAGCAGCTTATAGTATTAGTTCAGTTTTGTTCTATACATTAAAGTAATGCGAAAGTAGTGCGAATATATTTGCACGGAATAAGTATCAAATACCGAAGACTATTTTGGTATTAAGAGGCCTATAACAAAACTGCGTTTTGACAGATTGAAGTATTGAAGCACGGCGACGCATCACATTGTGTAGCAATTTGGCAGTTGTAATTACGTTTATTTTGAGTCTTATATATTTTTTTAATTTTTAGTTAAAGTATGAAATTTTATTTTTTTATGAACTAACGTATATTCTGGTAGACATTTTACGTATTAATATTAATGTAGTAAGGAGAAATATACAGTTAATTATGAGCGTTTTTAGTAGTTTTATGGTTTTAAATGGATTTTTTTTTTCAATAATTAGACGCCGCTATGGACTAAACTACTATTTATGAGATATTGTTATACACATATATATATATATATATATATATATATATATATATATATATATATATATATATATATATATATTATGTAAGTAGTTTAATCCAGGAGCTCAAAAAAAGGCTGCTAAAGCTAAAATTCCGAAGCAAGTTTTTCATAAAATGTGCGATTTAATGAAAAACTTGCTTCGGAATTTTAGCTTTAAAATTACATTATCAGTACGCAGTACTCCATTTATGTAAATAAAACAGCTACAATAAAAAAAAAACAGCAATGGATGTTGAACTACTCCAAAGAACGACGCGTGAAATCAGCTGTTCACTTTCTGCGTAGCTACAGAGTTCACCGAACTCACCGCATAACTATTACCTACCCGTCCCAACCAGTAACTGATGCTCCAATTTGTGCATAAAAACACAAACAAATCAGGTTTATTGGATTCTCATAACGTCCCTGAAATAATTTCATGTACCGGGCATCTTAGTATGATATACTGAATTCACCCCATCAGTCTGCGGAGGGCTGTCCCTTAAAACCTGTATAGGGTGACTGGTTAGTGACCGATACTTAAACACATGATTGTACTCATGATAACAAATAACTTTTACTATGGGGCCCAACCTGAATTCGCGAAAAAACAAATCAGCAGACCCATACATTCATGTTCGCATAACTCGTCAAAATATAGGAAGCAGCTGATTTTTTTTCGCAATTTCAGATTTGATCACATAGTAAAAGTGGTTTGTTATCATGAGTACAATCATGTGTTTATGTATCGGTCACTAATTACCAGTCACCCTATAGAAAAAATTCCCATATGTAAGGCCGTTATGAACTATACTAATACTATTATCAGTTAAAGTTGTCGCTTAATAAGTATTTTCCTCAGAATAAGAACGCCAAAGTGGACCATTTAAGGAAAAATCGCGGTCGAAATGTAATAGGGCCCATAAAGTATTCAATGTGTGCTTTCAAGTCTATTACAGGTTTGCTTCTTGAAGTGTAATTTTTAGTAACTACGTACCATTGGGAACTTTGTGGAAATAATTGCTTTTAACAGTTTTCAGGATTTTGTTATTAGATATTTCTATCTCAAAAGTTTTCACTTGGTAAAGGCTTGATTTGTGGAACCCAAGTAGTCCCATAAATGAAGCTATTTCTAAGTAGTTATATGGCACAATTTAAGATTAGAGATAACGTTAAATCCTGTCAGTTAAGAGGGCTGTTTTGTTTTGTCACCTCTCTCGCTCACATGGGACCAAATTTTTAAGAGTATTAAATGAAAGGATGCATTTTAAAAAAATGTAATCAGTTAGCGAACTAGTAAATAATATTAATTTAATAGGTAAAAACACATTTCTATTGTGTTATCTAATGAAATCAGCTCAAAGAGTAGTATGATCACATTTTGATGTTTTTGAAATAAATGACACAAAAAAATTGTTATTAATAATTACTTATTAAATTAATATTATGTACTAGTTCGCTAATTGATTACATTTTTCAAAAAAGCATCTTATCATTTAACATTTTTTTAAATTTGTTCACGTGTGAGCGAGAGAGGTGACACAACGAAACAGCCCTTTTAAAGTACTCGTCATACATTATGACGGCACTGAAGTGAGCTACTCGCTGCGCAGTACCCCACCCCTCACCCCGCTGACACGTGAATTTGTAGCTGCGCAGCGACTCGCCTCATGTTCCAAGCCGCCATTTTGCACCGGTTCAAACCGTAGTTTCTCATTCTCAAGCAAGACGTCAAAATGATGTGACAAGTTTATCACATTCCGAAGTGCCTATTTCACGGAACCTCATTCTACGGGTCTGAGGAAACACTGCACCATTTCATGTGGCGGTGTTTTATGAGGGTAGCGTGTATTTTTCGCAATTTCACTTTACTCCCATCACCTTAGGGTACACTAAAAATATTTGACGTGGACTTCTATCAATTTTTTTTTCTGACGAACCTCAAGATTCTTTAGCTAGTGAATACATAATGGTAATTAAGTTAAACGAAATAAAGAAATCAAGGCTATGTATGCATATGAATGCGTGCTAAGCCAAACAAAATGAAAAATACTTGTAGATACGAGTATTCTCCGAAAGAGCGAGCAGAGGTATAGGCTACACCTGTATATTTAGAAACTCCTAGATTCTGGTCTGTTGCTTAGAAGCTCATAATGAACAGTCCCAAGAAATTTTCGTTAAAACCGGAGTTCTAACCCAGAACCTCACACTTTGTTGACGACTGCCAATTTCACCAATGAAACTGAACGCAACTATCACCAAAATTATGACACTGACTGCTCTTGAACGCGGCTTAGACGTACTGATTGCGTTGAGTTTCATTGATGAAATCCGCCTTGTCACAAAGTATTAAAGGTCAAATTCTGGTTCAGCCAAATCTAGTTCTGGTGGAGATTTTTATCATAAATATTTTTATTTTTTCATTATATGATCGCGTTGAGTTTCATTGGTGGACTCTGCGCTTAATGCGGATTTCACCAATGAAACTGAACGCGATCAGCACATCTAAACCTCGATCAAGAGCTGTCAGTGTCAAAATTGTTATGGAATATTGACACTGACAGCTCTTGAACGTAGTTTGGACGAGCTGATGATCGCGTTCAGTTTCATAGGTGAAATCGGCCCTTAGTCGTCTACAGAGCGTACTTCTTTATTAGTTATTATTACAAAATAATAACGCCGCGATTTTTAGGACTCCAAATCTTTACTGGAGCTATCTAGCTTCTACCAATGTTAGTTTGGATGGCTATAATTTCTAGCCCCAGGGACTAATTAATCCTATGACAGATTTTCCGTAGGCGCCAACGTTGTAGGTAACTCAAAGTTAAATTGAATGCTAAACGAGCTACATGTAAACAACCCACGTATTGAAAATAATTTGTCTGCACAAATTCATACAAGTACTTTGATGTTGTGCCAAGTTTGGCTTAAAAGCTCCTTAAATCTTTGTCTAAAAGAAAGAAATCTGCAGTGTTCTTTATCCTTGAAAATTACTTATTCTTTTTTGGCCAGCTTAGTCTAGCCAAATCCATGGCAGGTTTGGCTAGACTTTACTTAGCAGAAAAGATACATGAACGCTTTAAAGGAGCACTTTATTATTGGTTCTTGAAGAAGTCAAGCGGTAGATACTTTGGGCATTTGGGTGCTGATTTACGGTTATCACGGAATAGAAAAAACATGTGGAAGTGCCCACGCAGCTATCCGGTGTGTGTCACAATTATGCGAAAAAATGTAAAATAACAACAACCTTCGTCAGTCGTAATAAGTCTTAATTTTGTATGAACAACAAATAAGCTTTTCTAGCTAAGTTGAATTTGTTGTTCATACAAAATTAAGACTTATTACAACTGACGGAGGTTGTTATTATTTTACATTTTTTCGCATTATCGTGACACACGCTGGATAGCTGCGTGGGCATTTACACTTGTGTGTTAGGGTTCCGTACCTCAAAAGGAAAAAAAAATACAGAACCCTTATAGGATCACTCGTGTGTCTGTCTGTCTGTCCGTCTGTCACAGCCAATTTGCTCCGAATCTAATGGACAGATGAAGTTGAAATTTAGTACAAATATGTATTTCTGTGACTCAAACACGGATGTGTAACGTAAATAAATGAATTTTGAATATGGGGGTCAACTTTGGGGGGCAAATAAGAAAATAAAAATAAAAGTTTTGCAAACTATACCGTGTAACATATCAAATGAAAGGGCTTCCTGTGAGGGTTTCAAATATATATTTTTATAATTTTAAAATAAATAAATAATAATAATTTTAAGGGCTGGCTCTTTCTTTGGTCAAAGAATTAGCATTGCCATTCAACGTGGCAATGCTGCCAGTCTTCTGGGCACGTTTCCGGACGACAGCGATGCGGACGAGTACTTTGACGCCTAAAATTCCTAGTTTTTTAGTATTTGTATATACAGTTAGTTAGGTAGTAATATAATTTTGTACATGGTGTAAATAGTTATAAATTATAGATAAATAAAAAATTCCCAATATAAAAAAAATTAAAGTTATACACGAAATATATATGTATTATGATTATAAAGAAAATACACGAAAATTGACCATTCCCTCCCTTATCTCCAAAAGTACTGAGCTTAAAATTTTGAAAATAAAAAATATACAAAATAAGTTCAATACCTATAGATTACAGGAAAACCTATAAGAAGTCTGTGGTCTTAAAACAACATGGTAAATCTCTCAATATTGTGCATACTAACTTACATTTGCAGTTGGAATGTATGGAAGAACATATTTTCCAACTACAATGTTAAGTTTGTTCTTGAGATTCATCCCAACTACGGAACCCTTCATTGTGCGTAGTCCGCCAGGCACTTGGCCGGTTGTTCTATTCCGTGACGGTCACCTACTTACTGGTTTGTTGTCAATGTGTAAGCCACCAGTAGGCTATAAACGGCGTTTCGCCATAACGTGTGTTTTCTACTACTTTTATAAAGCTGTTTACCAATTTGGTTGCACTCGACCAAACGCTATTGATGAGCATGAAGTCCTGGGTTCGATTTCCAAGTCGGCCAAAGTTTAATTGAGTTTTTCCCATCAGCAATTAATCAGTAGCGGCCTGGTGTCAGGATTGGTGCCCAGTGGATGGCAATAGGCGTGGCTCCTATTACATCACCTGCCTAGCCTTTTCCTATGTTGGAGTCGACTTCTAGTCTAACCAGATACAGCTGAATACCAGTATTTTACATGGAGCGACTGCCTATCTGACCTCCACAACCCAGTTACTGGGTAATACGATACGCCTTGGTAAGACTGGTTGTCAGACTTTCGGGCTTCTGACGACCCGTAACGACTGTCAAAGATCCACAAATGACAGCCGGGACCAACGGCCCAAATTGGTCACGACGTGCTTTCCGTGGCACGGAGGAATCTTGGTATGTAAATATGGCCACCCATCCACGGACCAACCGCGGTAAGCGTAGCTTAACCTGATCGATCGACCCGTGCGGCTGTTTACGTAGCCACAAGCTCCTCACCTCCTATTAGACTTAAAACATAATGTATTCTGCCTAATCCTTCGTCTAAAACAGGTGTGGTGTTATGTGTTGTGTTGCTATCTAATACTTTGTATGTGATGTCCCATAGGGCTTTTACAAATCATCTCTTTACAAGATCTCATAAATACGTTTTACGCGTCTATCTATATTAATCACCAATCCCAATTTCATGGTCAATGGGCTAAAACGTCATAACCATAAATAATTTTCGTCATCCAATTCTGCCAACTTCCATGGCAATCTGATGGTATACCCTGGAATGGGATAATTAAACTAAATGGACTTATCTTTTCGCTCTAATTCTCTTATGGGGTGAGGGCAGATATAAGTGATATTATCGCTTGAACCACGGCTTGCCGAATTAAGTTACGGAAGTTAAGACGAACGTTTACTTAATTCAAGGGGAGAGATTAAGCACCTATTTTGAAATAGACTGAGTAGCTAATAAGTCGTGATTGAGGTTAGTTATGTGACACTAAGAAAAAAGTATTACACTTTATTGGGATTCCTGTCCCTTAGTAAACTAAAAAGCAAATTATATATATATATATATATAAAAAAAAACTGAGAAACCCGTCTACAAAAACACATAACTGAAAAGAGGAACGCGCATTATAATCTATAGAATTTTCAATCAGGCGTCCCATACATTTGGTCAAGTAAGTATTGAAGTTTTGTATGGGACGACAGACTTTTTTTTTTCACGATAACGATGTTGGTCAACGAGAAAATGTTGTTCGGTTTGATGGTCTGTACCACATCCTTAAGTTGGCGACACCCTTTCTCAGTCACCCTGTATAAATATTAGGTATTTACCTATGCAATTGCCGTTTTAAATAGAAAAAAATCAAACAATTTTTTTTTTTTAATATTGTCGATGCTTTTTGCCATTTTAATGAAAGTTCTTTGATGCCTCTGCTATAGATATCCTGGGAACGGGAATCGATAAATTCATTAAAGGTGTTTTTGACCGCCTCGTAGGATTTGAAAATTTTCCCCGGGGCTCATTGTTGAGATCAAAATTTCCAGAACGGATGTGATGAAAACAAAAACGCACCGTGCGTTCACTTGCAATACCTTGTATGGACAAGGTATTGCAAGTGAACGCACGGTGCGTGTAAGGATACGTCGTTAATATTGCGTGCAGTATGTGTTGCGTTAGTGCTACGATGAATCTCGGATTCGAAAATAGCGTGCAAATTCGATTTTTCCATGGTTACAGAAACATCGATATCAAAGAAAAACCGAACGGCGGGAAAACAAATGAGCAACTGATTTTTTTAAAATGTCTATATTATAAAATTAATTTGAATTTGGAAATCTAAATAGAATGAAAGATATTGATCTTCACACTAGCTGGTATCAAAATCGGCAAATTCATAGGTAAAGACCTATTATTATATAGCCTATGTCGCTCCCACAATTATGACGAATCTAACGAGACCTCACATTTTAAAATCCACCAAGCCTTAGGGTACAGAGCATGCCAAAGAAATATACATACATACATACTCTCGAAAAACCTTACCCTCCTTCTGGGGCGGTCGGGTAAAAAGTAGTTAGTCGCAATACCACCTTTATGACAGGTAATATTTTACTACAATACAAGTTATTTTGTATCGATAGAAGAAGCAAAACATAGGTGTTGCTGTAATAGAACAATAAATTGGAATCGAATTCACTACCTCTCACTTGTCAGCCTCACGCTTACTTTAGTGTTGGCCATTAGCACTTAGAAAATAAAATAAATAATCACCTTTTTAGATACAAAGTTCCACCTTACTTAATTAATATTGTTATTCAATTAGATACGTGTTACTTGTTTTCATAATGTCAACGATTATAAGAGGTTTGTTAATTTATTAAACAGATACTTTGCTTAGTGTGGGCGAAAAACATATCGCATTATGGTATGGCAAAATTAGTTAAGCGTACAAAGAAATTCGTCTTAACTAAATATCTTCCAAATATAATTATTGTATCCATAATCAGTTCATCTTTCATTCCTACAATACATTGTTTCATTATTATTATGCTTTTTGACTAAGTCATATGCCATTATGTAAGACAAGTCAGTGATTGCGATTTTTTTTTGTTAGGTCTGTCTATTATTATAAGCATGCGAAGTAGGCAAAAGGTTACGTACGCCTTGGGATAATTTTATCTACTAACTAGCTGCGCCTTGAGGTTTCACCCGCATATGTCTCAATCCTGTAGGAATATCGGGATAAAAAGTATCCTTTGTCCTAACCCAGGTTATGGTCTACCCATTTACCAAATTTCATCCAAATCCCTTTAGCCGTTTTAGCGTGAAAGCGTAATAAACAAATAAACAAACTCGCTTTCGCATTTAAAATATTTGTTAGGATATATAACATGAATATATATGTATCATCAAAAGTCAAAAACTATAAGGCCTGAAAAAAAATGACAAAATGTTTGACATTGTGCAAACAGCGCTGTTTCATATGATACCCCATATGCCCTAGTAGTCCCACTTCGAATTTTTAAGAACCCCTTTCAGGCCCTGTTGCAAAAAAAAAATATTTTAAATTATTTCTTATTTTCAAAATAGTTGGGCAAACGTCATCTAAAACTGTTCCAAATTCAAGTTGATAGCATTCGTAGTTCTTAAGATATCCAGCTGTGAAAGACAGACAGACTAGTTGCACCATAAGGGTTCCTTTATACCACTTTGGTACGGAACCCTAATTATAAAAAAGAGAAGAGATCTTTGCTATGAGAATCGTTATCGATAAAATTGAATTGCATAATGTCACTGACCTAGTCATGCGATACTGACATCTATCACCCGCACTATGCTACAACGCAAACAGTGTAGTTGCGTTGGTTTAAGTCGCTGCAATAACGGCTACACAAATACAGAGCATTTTCTGACACCTTAACCTCTCGAATGTCTTATGTTACACAGTTCGACATAAGAAAAAATGCTCCAAGTGTCTTAAGTCGGACAGTTACACTAAATTGACAAGTGAAAATATTAAAATGACCTTTATGATAATGTAATCCTAATACAGCTTGACAAGCTTGACAATTTCAGTCAAGTCAATTTAGTCTCCGACATTCGAGAGGATGACAAATACTGGTGAAAATGACAGATTTGCATGACGCCCGGTTTTATTATGACGGAACCGCTTTCCTAGAAAAACCCTAGTGTCCGTAACACAGATTAATTCCTAGCACGGAACTGGGTTCTTGCTCCGCTATCCGCTGTAATATTTCTATCTGTCAGTCGTTATGTAGTATTTAAGTTAACATGTACTGACACGAATGGAGGAGCTTGTGGCTAAGTAATAACAGCCGCACAGGTCGATCCATCAGGTTAAGCTACGCTTGCCGGGGTTGCTCCGTAGATGGGTGACCATCTTTACATACCAAGACTCCTCCGTGCCTCGGAAAGCACGTTAAGCCGTTGGTCCCGGCTGTCATTCGTGGATCTTGGACAGTCGTTACGGGTCGTCAGAAGCCCGAAAGTCTGACAACCAGTCTTACCAACGGGTATCGTATAACCCAATAACTGGGTTGTAGAGGTCAGATAGGCAGTCGCTCATCGTATTCAGCTGCATCCGGTTAGACTGGAAGCCGACCCCAACATAGTTGGGAAAAGGCTAGGCAGATTGATTGATTGATTGTACTCAACGCTTTTTTGTTAATAAAGATTATTATTATTATTATTAAAAAAAAAGGTTTGACGTACAGACGCCAGCACATCAAGCAACTATAATCTGTCAAATTTCTTTTTCAACTTTATCGCTACAGCATTAGTATCAAGGTTGATTGGGAAAATTTTACAGTTTCCACACCATACATACGTGATACTTCACAATAGAAATCTGTCACTTTTGGACTGAAGTTTGAACCCAACTCTGATGCTTAAACTAAACTCGCGACATAAGTTATTATGCAAATGTAAATCAGTCATGGCCATGCATAAGGCAAACATAAAAAAAGAACTATAGGTACTTACCTAAAACACCCCAGCTAACCATTACTTATCAATTACCCTGTAATCATCATACATGTCTAGTCGCCCGTCATAAATAAGGGTAATATTCTACTGCGGCGCCGTAGGCGGTAGTTAAAATATAAAGCTGTCAATGCTTCAGTGATTCTGATCTTTAAACCCACGTCTGTTAGTGAAGCGTAATATTCTATCCGTTTGAAAACCTACGCAATATACATCATTTTGCATTTACTTTTAAATTGAAAAATCGTTTAGTTTTCATGTCGATTGCGTCAAAGATTCTTTTTTTTTTGGGTGGCAAATCATCAAATAACTTCTCCTGCTCTGGGCGGAGCGGGAGCGCGTGTAAGACTTCTATTGATTAAAACCCACCCGAGTTCCTTCAGTTGCCTGTGCTAGGGCCACGGTAACTCTTCTAGTAGTAAAACTTATTACCCGTAAAAATATAATGATTCCATTGTTTTGTCCGAGAACACGCCTCATTGCGGAGCTCCGAAGTGGACACACACGACCGATCCGTTCATCCGTATCGCGCACAGTTTCCGGTCCTGTGCGTAGCGCCGTCTGATCTCTGCGACCAACCGGAAAACCCGATTCTCGCACGATTTTATCGGTTATTTACGGATGAATACTAATTCTCTTCTACTCGAAAAATAAAGAGGAAAATCGTGAACACTTCTTATGGTTTAGTTAAGAAAAACTGTTTCTCCAAAAATACGAGCGAGCTTTACAGTATTCACATATGATGTAGTGACATCTGACATCTGTTTGTGTTGGTACCATCTGACGGCCAACTTTAGTACCGCGCGCGCTCATTGGTCAAATCAAATAGCGCGCGCTTCCCCGGCTTCCTGTTACACACTTCCGTCCCTTTTCACGAAATCACTCCCACAGATCGCAGGAAAGTGGGGGGAAAGTTGTTACACATCTAAAAGGAGACTGACCATCCAAATGTACGTGAAAAAATACTCAAATAACTCCATTATGCAGTCACCCAATCTCCATTAGGAGCTCACGACAAGATTCCGCACTCAAGCTTAAAAATCTGCAAGTACAAATTTGTTTTGTTAGGACAACGTTTTTAACCGCGAAGTATGAAGCAACTTTATGCACTTCCATGCCCTTTACAGCGTAAACTCTTCATTACGCCTTCCAATAACGGTAACGAAGATCATTATCATACCTACACGCCGCTACCCTACTATGCACCCTTGAGTGCAGCGCCGAAGGTTGCCCAAGTGCATTGACTCCAGCTACCCGCCCGAATTTGATAGTATACGAGAATCGACTCTACGTGGAGGTGAGACGGCCTTTACAACGTGGTCGGGTTATAAATGGGTGGTAGTATTAAGCAACAGGTGGTGTTCTGCGCGTTATGTAAGTCAGGCGGCGCGCGCACCCCATTGAGGTAGTAGTACGGCGCTATCGATTAGGAGTACGACGGACCATCGATCCGAGGCCCCTTGTGTGCTTCACGACGTCTTTTTAATGTACGTCTTGGATTTGTCTACGCTATTTTTTAACTAATTAAACATTGGACATTGTTTGATTTGTCCGAACAAATGTTTATTTATCGAAGACTTTTAAATTCCTACTTGAATTTCAATTTCCTTAGTATTTTCAGTCCTCACTTTCTTTTACAGTTCACAGAAAAGAATGTCCACACGAAATGCGTATATTTGATTTACCATTGAACATGTGGGGCATTCAGGGCGTCGCCGGTATTTTGATTAGTGTGGGAACGTTGGGAGTGGCCGCTCTAAAACTTTTCGACTTCCATCCAATTGATATTCACAACATTAAACATTGAAGAATGCAAACCGTTATTCTACCCCATTCATGAATTACTTAATGATTTACAAATTGCTGTTCATTCAAAACGTGAACTTGTACTTTGTATGGCGAGCAAAAATAAGCTGTTTTTATTTTATATGCCTTTAAATTTATTACACTTCATTTGACCTCATTCTTGCTCAGCTTTATTCATTCATTATTTTCATCTTGATAACGACTATCATTACTTCAGACAGATATAATTGAATGTAATATTTTATGAAATTAATTATTTCTTTGTTCTCTAAGATAATGAAGTTCTTATTTAATTCAATTAAAATGAGTGACTAAATAAACTTTTCATTAGAACGTACGTTATTTAGTTTCTTTTTAGGGTTTGGTTTTTGGAGCGTCGACACTCAAAACTGCATACATATACGATAAACAATAACAACAGTTTTAGGGTACCGTAGTCAACAAGGTACCCTTATGGTTTCGCCATGTCCGTCTGTCTGTCTGTCCGCGTCTTATCTCAGGGACTCTTCTGTACTAGAAAGCTGTAATTTGACATATTAATCACGCCAAAAAAAAAAAAAAAAATACCCTTGCCCCTAAAGTGGGATGATATTTTTTCTCTCGTCTACTCCATAACTAGTAAGGAGTATCGTTGGATAGGCCGTTCAAAAATATTGCGGGTCTGTGAAAACTATTTTGTGATTCAGGGATTCGTTTGCGTAATATTAAGCTTTAGAGTGCTAATTTTTGTTACAGTCAAGTGTATGGCCAACTGCCAACTAAATGGTTGTTTTTGGATATGTATAAATAAAACGAAGTTAAAAAGAAAACTATCACAGCTATGTAGACTTTACAGGTTAAAGAGTAGGTAATAGTCGACCAACTTACATTTGCAATTGCATTGTATGGGAGAACATGCTTTTATACAACAATGTTAAGTTTGTTCTTTGGATAAATTCATCCCAACTACGGAACCCTTTATTGTGCGTGGTCCGACAAGACATTAAGTTCTATAACCGTTACACTTCCGTAGGTTTTTATCCAAAGGGCTAGTCAGGTAGATAACGACCCTCTACTAAACATACACGATGCAATTATTTTCCTGAGGGTGAGTTTATCGATAATAACTCACGTTTAAAACGACAACATTAACATTGATTCTAGGAATATGTTTAAACTGGTGGAATGCCACAATTATAGACATAAATGTCTGGGAAGTCTCGCGTAGATCAAAGTTACAGCATACGAGGAAGCATCTCAAATATGCTCCAGGTTATTTGAACGTCAAACCCAAAATCTTCATAATAGCAGTCTCGCTTGCTTCGTACCAAAGTTTAGCAATTATGAGACAGTCTCTCCTCGTTTCACTCACGATATTGTTATATTTTAAGTATTTTATACTTCTTCATTTTTAAAAGATAATTTCGTTTATTTATTTAGGTCCTTATCTTATACATTTTTAAATATTTCTTAAAATAGAAAACATAAATATAAAAAAATATAAAAATGTAAAAAATTGTGGTCCGCCGGTGTCGGGAGCAGGGTCCAAGCTACTGGTGATTAGGGTTCCAGAGACAGGAACCTCTTCACGATGCGAGTCGTATCGAGGCGTACTGCCTTCTAAATCAGGCCCTTGATCCAACTGCCTCACGAGAGCAGAGTTTTCGAACATCAGGCCATTGGCCGTTCTGACACTCGGCATAATGATAGACGAGTTAAGAGATTATTATTGTTATGACTGCCGTGTTGGACCAGTGGTCATAAGGTTGCACTAGTCGGCGGCTCGAACTCGTTGGCGTTGCTAATGTGTATGATGTTTAGTTTATTTATCTATTTATTTAGTATTTTTTATAACAAAAACGAGCGCGAAAAATTTCACGAAGAGACCAAAAACTACTGGATTTATTTATTCAAAATAAAGTTGTTTGAATTCTTGAATGAATGATACTGTAACAATTTTGCCATTTTCATACTCCGGGAGCTATTTATTTACACCCAAACATGCGTTAAAATTAGTGTTGAAATATGGAAGTTTCGACTTTAATAACATCCAAACCAATTTTTTTTTCAATTCTGTTTCCATACAGGATTTTTAGTTTTGAAAGTACACCGTCAAACAGACGAGTAATCACCATACTATTTTTCTATGAAAAAATGACCAACTAGAGTTACCTTAATAGCAGTCCGGATGCTAGATTTGTGCATGGTTGATGACAAAAGGCTCGCCATCTATTACATGGGACTTAAACGTAAATGGCAAAATATGGATGATACGCAACTGCCTATGACTTCAGGAAATACAGGGGTTATATTATTTTACGACAAAATGTTTACCTAACTTTCTAGATACATACCAACACAATTCTCTTACATTACATACTTTGCTTTTTTGTTTGTTTTATTTTTCTCTCAGTTATTTTTTCAGGGTCTGCTAGTTTGAGTAATTTATGCGGCCTGCCCAAATGTCCTTTCTTTGGTATTGTTCGTCGAATCGTTGAGCTCCTAAAGTTTTGAGTTGAGCTGCGCGATTACTGACACTGCGTGCACTAACTGGACAGGTCCTCTCAATCTGTGTGGTTCTTTCCTCAAAAAACCATTTCTTACACCAATCTACATGGTCTTCACATGAACTGACCAAGATTATGTCTGGACTTTATATAAGAGACTGTGATCTCTGAGTTTGTTTCGGCCTTTCTTCTCAGAGTAGTCAGAAAGGAAACGCCGACCTCATCTAGTGAAATAAAAAACATGTTTGACTCGTAAAAGTGTTTGTACAAACCTACTTACATAAATAAAATCATTTATTATTTAAATGCAAAACAGCTCCATCTGAAAACAAGTCTGGTTATCGCTATCAAATTACTACGATTCGCCGCAGCATTGTAAATTCACATGAGCGTAGTGCCATTATTACAAGCCGTAGTCCGAAATTAATACCAGCCGTTTGTCATGTTCAACAGTATTGGTGGCTGATATTTATTGATACAATTACATAAGCAAGTCAAGTTACGATTGATGTTATTACATTTATGCAGAGCTAACAGCTGCCCGCGGTTTCACCCGCGTAAGTCTCAAACCTATGGGAATATAGAGACAAAATCCTTTGTGTTAATCCAGGCTATAAACTATCTGTGTGCCAAATTTCATCAAAATCCAAGCAGTAGTTTTTGCGTGAAAGCGTAACAAACAAACTTTCGCCTTTATAATATGACATAAAAATATACTAACTTATAATAAACTAAAACATGGCATCGAAAAATTCCTCCGCATCTCTGTCGGCTGGTATTGTAGGTACCTAAGAGAATTGCGGCAATTTCACGTTGTATGGCAATGCTTTGCCTCTGGCCAAAATAAAAGCCAGCGCTAGGGTCACGGGAAGTGTCAACCAGCCGTTTGGAGATCACATTGAACAGTCCATGAAGTATTTGATTGAATAGCTAATTAATAACTATCCGTAAGTCTAAATAAAGTGAATGTCATTACATAAAGACATAAAAAAAAGTTATGAATGAAATGAAATGTGCATATATTTATGTAGGTACTTTTACTGTGGAAATTATTGACTGATATTACTAATCAATACATTACCTATACATTATTATTAGGTATATTATTACTATTACTAGCTGTTACCTGCGGCTTCGCCCGCGTGAATGTCGGAAATTATCCCACGGGAACCTTCTACCGGGATGAAAAGTATCCTATGTCTTAATCCAGGTTATAAACTATCTGTATAACAAATTTCATCCAAATCCGTTCAGCCATTTTTGCGTGATTGAGTAACTTTCACATTTATAATATTAGTAGGATTACACGGAAAGCACTTTAAGCCGTTGGTCCCGGCTGTCATTCGTGGATCTTTGACAGTCGTTACGGGTCATCAGAAGCCCGAAAGTCTGACAACCAGTCTTACCAAGGGGTATCGTATTACCGAGTAACTGGGTTGTGAAGGTCAGATAGGCAGTCGCTCCATATAAAATACTGGTATTCAGCTGCATCCGATTAGACTGGAAGCCGACCCCAACATAGTTGGGAAAAGGCTAGGTAAATGATATTGACATTATTATTACACTTAAACATTAGTGCCATTACAGAGGCACACAATATGTTGTTTAATATCAACCGTTGGTTTTGCTAACAATATGGCGCATATATATTTAATGATACAGTTTCATTGCTAGATTATAAAGTTCAGTAATTATTACGAGTAAAATTGTGTGTTGATGTAACAAAAAGATTAATATAAAATCAATCAGTATTACTGATGGCTTTTATAAAACGTAATTTCGATGAAAAATTCCATAGTAACTTTTACAACAATCCCCACCGCTGTATCTCTACGTTGACGTCGTGGTGGGGCTTGCGTGCTCCAAACTTTAGGTCTGTGCCAGTAGAGTTTGCCGGAACGGGTCTAGGATGAGGAGCCAGACCAAGGAGATACAAAAACCCGCAGGGCAGCATGTGGCGAGCTGATGGGCAGTAGCGACCCCATGGACCCTATCTTCCGGGAGAAATCTTGTCGTCACATCTGGCTTGCCTTTATTGGCCGGCTGGAGTGAACACTGACGAGGAACAGAGCTCCCACCTCTTTCTTGCCTTTATTGGCCGGCTTGAGTGGAGATTCGCATGAGCAAACGTGCTCGGAGGAAGGTAGTATTCCAGTAAGGTGCTGGTAGGGATCTTGACCATACTTCCGGGATTGTCCTGATAGCCGTGGAATACCCCTCCACTCCTCAAGCACCTCAGGAAGTGTTGCCCCCTTGTCGCTACGTCACTATGTGCTAGCGCCCGTTTCCAGGGGCTCATTACTGAGTGTGCAAGTCACCCCCTGCCATTTTATCCGTGTATAATATATAACATTGGTCAGGCAGGGGACATAGTTCTTCCATAGTTCAAGTAACCCAATCCACATTAGCCACCCAGACCCATAGCCCAATATGTTTCGTTTCCACGCACAACAATAATCCTGCACCAACCGGGGGTTGTCCTTGGGTGGACTTGCATAGTGAATACAGGGATAATCAGCGGTTGGTGCCTCCTTATCATTTAAAATTATTTAAGGGGCCTCTGCGAGTTGGCTTCGGCTCCTCGTACGCCTTCCAAAGGTCCGGGACCCCAGGGTCCCGAGAAATGCAAATAAAAATGATAATAATAGATTTATTGATGTTAATTTAGGTGTAATAGTTAGGTAGGTGTTATTGGTAAGTGTTATTGGGTTTTTCCATCTGGAATTTTTCAGTGGCAACCCGGAGTTTAAATTTGGGCCTCATTGGTGGCAATGGGCTCGCCTCCTATTACATGGGACTTAAAAATAACTAGCGATATGTGGGTGTACTATAGGTGCAGCTCTGCCAACCCCAAGGGAAATACATACGTGATGGTATGATATGTATTGGGGTAAAAGGCTTTATTCCTAATAACCCGGGACTCTAATACTTCTATCTGATTTGATTCGCTGGTGAGTGACACTTTACGAGCCAATCAGAAAGATCACTGCTTGACCATGTTTTGTTGACGGACTGCTTTTAAATATGTATTCAATAAACTAAATAGGGATTTATAAATGTAGGTATATAAATCAGTCTCTTTAAAAGGTAGTACCTCTGATAGACGCATCGAAACCCCTACCATAAATTCATTGAATTATGTATCGAATACTCACCCTTTACGCTTCAGGTGTGCATAAAACAGCGAGTGATGGATATAAAATTGCCTCGTAGCACCACTCACGCGTAGCACTTTGGCTACGTAGCGTTGGTCTCGGCTATGAAAATGCTACGCATTGCCTACGGTGGCGTAGTAGTTAATTTAATCAGTCATTAGGTGAATTATATTGGTGCGTGTCACTTTTTGGGTGCCAATTTGGAAAGAGAGTTTTAATTTTTTTCTAAAAATAATAACACAAGAAAGCGAGAGAATTGAATTGAAATTTGCCCAATATAGATAACAACGCATGATATTACGGCGATATGTCGATTAGTTTTACCGCGATTTGTACTGCTCAGCAAGGGAACATACATACGAATTTTAAAGGCTAGTAATTCCGAAAATTCATCCTAGATTCGAATGCCTTACTAAAACGCAGACACCTTCTTCTGGAACGAAAACTTAATAGAACTTATTCAGAGACCACACCATGTTTGATTTCATGCTGAGGTTCATCAATCAGGTTTTAAAATGAAAAATAACACAATGTATATCGATGTGAGCAGAGCACACACCACATGATAAATCTGCGAGAGAAACGTGCGACAGTTTTATTACTATACCCGAGTCGCTTTAGCGTGGCACTAACGGTTATTGACCCACCTACATTTTCTAGCATTCTTTTTTCAAAAACTAAAATAAAGTTCGTTAACGTCCTAACTCAATATCTATCGTGATCTTCAACATGTTCCAATAACGAAAAACCATACATAGTTTATAGTTTGGGTTCCTATGGAGAGATATTAGGGAAAGGGCAATGACCGCTATTGCCATGCTAAAGGGACTCGAGTATAGGACAGGATGGTTACTGCTTGGTCTAGTGCTCGCAAGCGCGGCTGATAAGCATGAGTCCAGAGTTCGTATCTCAGGTCGAGCAAAGTATTTTTTAATTTTGTAATTAGAGATTAAGGAACAGCCTGAAGTCCGAATTTGTGTTCAGTTGATGGCAAAAGACTAGCCCCCGATTACATGGGACATGATGAAATATGAGTGTACTATGCACATTACCCTTTGGGGAACACAGGCGTGAAGCTATGTCAATATAGCTCAATATTGATGAGAAACACTAGAACAATACATGATAAATCTGCTCCAGAAACACGCGACAGTTTTATTACGAGGACCGGTGATTACAACTAGCGGCGCTTCCGCAGCGAGACAGCCAGTGAAAATTACTTTATGTTGGAGACGAGTGGAAACTGTACTTGTTTATGTAGGTACTAGATTTATGTTTATGTTGATGGCCTGATAGATCTGATGTGTGTAGTGATTGCTTAAGTAGAATAAAGATAAATGATTAACACCACCCTGCGCTTCATAGCTCAAGTAGCGGATGGGCTGGCCACGTCGCACGAATGCACCCGGAGAGATGGGCAAAGATCGTAACCCACTGAACGCATCAGGGCGGGCATCGCCGTCAACGTAGACCGAGGCGTAGCTGGTGTGACGAATTAATCATGTTTGCAGGGCCAACATGACCAGAGATCGCACAAGACAGAAAGGTTTGGAAGGAAAAACGGGACTCCTTTACCTTGCAGCGGGGCACAAAATAGGCTAGAAAACTAAAAAAAATAGTTGACATGAAATTAAACAATCATTTTAGAGAGCAACTAGGGGCAAATATGTCATGCATTTTATATTGAGGAAATAATTAGTGTAAACTAAACAAAAGTTTTATATCTTAATTGCTATTTTTCGAATTTTCGCAAAATATTGACAAGAATTGGATTATGACCCACTGCAATTACAAAAGAAAATCAGGAGTTTCCAGGCTAGGTAAGCATTTAAATGGTAACTGTGCATATCGAATCAACAAATTAAGCAATCACTTCTACTATTGCAAACTTTTATTGAGCTAAGTCGCAAGATCACAAGCAGAGAGAGACTACACGTAAATCTATCCAAAACCTTAGTGCAGTTCATTATGACTTTATTTATACTAATAAAGTTTCTTTAACTCACACAATTTATAATTTATTTACTACCTGGAGCAGTGGTGGCCCAGTGGTATCGGCCCCGACTTAGATCGTGAGTCGAGGGAGTGAGTAGAGTAGGTCGTGAGTTCGAACCCAGGAAGTCACTTTACTTTGTGAACTTTACTATCATCACCACTGTTCTCAAAACAGTGAAGGAAAACATCGTGAGGAAACCGGCATGTCCTAGATCCAAAAATTCAAAGACATGTGACCTCTACCAACTTGCACTGGGCCCGCGTGGTGGACTACGGCCCACTCCCTCTCACCGAGGGGAATCCTGTGTCCAAACAGAGGGAACATTATCGACTGATTAAGCTTATGCTTGCACCCTTTAAAACAGGGTTTCTTAAAATTTTGCAATCACGGACCACTTTCACAATTTAAACAAGTTAAAGAATATTTTAGGAAAAAAAAAACAAACCTTATTTATATTAAAAAAATCACTTTGAGTTTCATTATACTTACTACTAAGTTAATGAGACGGATGCTGCTGTTTGGCCTCAATGAGAACGTTAAATTGTGGGTTTTTCGACAAGGCAATCTGCGACGTTCAATCGATTGCGACTTTTCGTTTTTATCGACACCAGAAACGAGAAATTTGCCTCGCAAAAATATCAGAACGGACATAGCTTGCTTGACAAGAAGAGGGTGAGCTTGACTCAAAGAACACCAAAACTCGCCCAGATCTTTTGCATAAAGTGGTCGTTATCTAGAGCAACGCGCAGTGGCTTGGCCGAGAAATGCGGAGTTTACTACAAAACTTTCCAATAAATATGTTGTGTATCAGGGGTCCGCAGAATGTTTGTCAATTAACTGCTAGGTATGCTACGGACCCCTAAGGGGTCCGTGGACCCCACTTTAAGAAACTCTGCTTTTGAATCCATCATAGTTTGTTGGTTTCGTAAGTACATGACAACTCTAGCCTCAATAGGAGCTAGTGCGTCAAAATTATTTATTCAGAGTCCTTACTGATCTATTTGTAGGCGTTCCAAGAAGATACAGACGTTGATATAAGCTTATAGGTGCCGTGGAAGGGTAGATTGATCCTTTATCTATTTATATCGTACATTTAGTAGCGTCATACATTCGCTCGTCACAAAAATAAATTATAAATTCTACGAACTTATAATTTGAAATATAACTACAGTTTTGTTGAACTTATATGTTGTCATTTAACCCTATGTCAACTTGCACGACATAGCCATTTCATAAAAAGAATTACGGTTGTGACAATTTGAATATACGGACAATTTAAGTTGATATGTTTACAACCATCATCATCTGCCTAGCCCTTTCCCAACTATGTTGGGGTCAGCTTCCAGTCTAACCGGATGCAGCTGAATACCAATATTTTACATGGTGCGACTGCGTATCGGACCTCCACAACGCAGATACTGGGTAATACGATACCCTTGGTAAGACTGGTTGTCAGACTTTCGGGCTTCTGACGACCCGTAATGACTTTCAAAGGCCCACGAATGACCGCCGGGACCAACGGCTTAACTTGCTTTCCGAGACACGGAGGGGTCTGATTGGTATGTAAAGACGGTCATCCATCCACGAAACAACCGCAGCAAGAGTAGCTTAACCTGATCGATCGACCCGAACGGCTGTTATTTATTAGCCACAAGCCCCTGTTTACAACCAAGAACATGATTGCATATTTATGATAAAACCTGTTACAGGCATTTTAAACTCCGGCTCATGTTGGTGTTTTTCTTTACAAAAAAAAAAAAAATTTTTTTTTTTTATATATATAAAAAATAAACATTTTCTGCGCTTCATTTCGGGTTACGGTTATATTAGGTACCCCAAGGGTTATTTTTTTTTTGCGGAAAATTCTATGATACATAATATCGTGGTTACATTTAAATACAGATTGATAATTTAAAAAAACCAGTGCTGATTACGTCTAGATATTATATTATATGACAATTTTAAATAATAGGTCTTTACCAATAGAATTACGATTTTTGATACCGGCTAGTGTGAAGATCAATTTATTTCATTCTACTTAGAATTCCAAATTCAAGCTAATTTTATAATATAGCATGACATTTAAAAAAAAAAAATGTTTTCACGCCGTTCGATTTTTGATGTTTCTGTAACCATGGAAAAATCGAAATCGCGCGTTATTTTCGAATACGAGTTCCGTCGCAGCACCAACAGAAAAGTACTGTAAGTACGCACGGTGCGTTTTTGGTTTGATCGCTACCGTTCTAGACATTTTGATCTCAACAATGAGCCCCGGGAAAAATTTCAAATCCAATGAGGCGGTGAAAAACGCCTTTATAGAATTTATCGATTCCCGGTCGCAAGATATCTATAGCAGAGACATCAACAAACTTTCATTAAAATGGCAAAAGTGCATCGACAAAATTTCTTTTAAAAAAAGTGTTTGATTTTTCTATGTCAATCGGCAATTTCATAGGTAAACACCTAATGTTATGACAATTTTGTTAAGCACAACGATCCGTTTATGACACCTTAATTAAACGGATGACAGTCAACCAAATCAGTCAATAAGTTTAAATGAACAAACAATCAATCAATCTGCCTAGCCTTTTCCCAACTATGTTGGGGTCGGCTTCCAGTCTAACCGGATGCAGCTAAATACCAGTATTTTACATGGAGCGACTGCCTATCTGACCACCACAACCCAGTTACTGGGTAATACGATACCCTTGGTAAGACTGGTTGTCAGACTTTCGGGCTTCTGACAACCCGTAACGGCTGTCAAAGATCCACGAATGACAGCCAGGACCAACGGCTTAACGTGCTTTCCGAGGCACGGAGGAGTCTCTGTATGTAAAGATGATCACCCATCTATGGACCAACCCCGGCAAGCGTTGCTTAACCTGATGGATCGACCCGTGCGGCTGTTATTACTTAGCTACGAGCTCCTCCTTTAAATGAACAAACATTAAACTCTAATCCTTCTAACCAATCACCTCAGAACCTATAGATTACGAGCAAGCGATTAAAAAAAGTAATCTGAATCTAGTGCTCTAAAAAACCTAAGATTAGATCCAGCTGCCATATTGAAATGAATATTGTATGACAGCCAACAGAAGTCTGTTATCCCTCGCTAAAATATCTGTCCAATGAATATGAGTCTTATGTCAGAGGGTTAAGATTAAATATCGAATGGCAGGTTGTAATATAGTTATGTCGCTGCATCAAGTGCGTCGGTTTCTTGTAAATACATGGGGCCGTGTAATTGGTATGCAAACAGAAAGGTTAGTCGGCTCGTTTGCTGAATCGCGAGGTTTAATCGGATCCTTTTTGTACGTGTTCCTGCTTTTTTTGCGGAGGCCATTAGGGCGGGTATAGGATGAATCAACGGCACATTTGTTGAAGTGAAATATTGGGTTGCATGATGTATTTTATTTTTATAGGTACTAACATAATGGAAATCTGTTTAAGGTCATTTGTGTATGTTTTTCTTAACGGTAACTTTGTAGCCCAGAAATAACTTTTTTTTAAAGAATATTTTATCGTCATCTTCAAAACGTGCAGAAATGGCATTCACGAAACTTAGAGCTCTAAGTCACGAAACAAAAAAACAGTTTTAGACACAATTCACTTTTTGATGTGAAAACGTCTTTTCGCTCGGTGAACTGGTGGTAAGTTCAATATTTCTGACCGATAAAAACATGTAAGATTTCAACCGCTAATAACTTAGAGATTTTTAATGCTAGAGTAACGGTTGAGCATTCATAAGATAAGTAATATTTATAACAATTTTAAGGCAGGATATAATTTGCATCGACGTCACACTGCGAGAGCACGCGCATGTGCGTGACCCTCTACTTTTCACTATGTGTTCTAATATAAATTCGTGTAGCGCAAATACTTGTCTAGCTAGATCAGTTATTCAGATATCTTTGTCATGAATTGACAAAGTACAACCAGGACCTAAAGAGAAACAACAGAAATATTGGCCAAACTAGGGTTAAAAATTAATATGAAGTTGACAATAGCAAAATAATGTCAGATGATATTGGCCGTAAATCTGCTCAGAAATAAAAAATAGCCCATTCGAATAAAACGTGGATCAAAAGGAATGCAATGAGCTTAAAAAGTCTAATGCCGAGCAAATACAATAGCGGCGGCACTGTCAGAAACCTTAAGAAAATCGGTTGCAAATAGAAAAAAAAATTAAGATGTCGTCACATATCGGCCGTCCTACATCTTCTCAGAACTGAAAAATATAATAATCGGTGAAAGTTTACTTTATAAGGAACGCAATTGGCTTATTAAATCTAGTGTTGCGCGAATACAATGGCTACGGCAGCATCAGAAACCGTAGTAAAATTTCAATCTGTTTTCACAAAAAACAAACTGCGCGGACTCGAATTGCGCCTATATTTTTTTTTGTTATGTTCTAGGGTTTACTTTGGACCACTTTGATTTATTTTATAATATCTGATAAGAGTACCTTCATTTCTACCAAAATGGAAGTCTAAAAAAACACAAACATAAAACGTTAAATATTTCGTGTACCTCCCAACGTTTCAGTACAAATGTTTATTACTTTATTCCATACAATTTGTTCCATTGTGCACCGTTATTCAGAAACTTGAACAAATTGAGCTCATACAAATACATTGTCGTGTAAACACATAAAAACACAAAGGAGTATTTTAAAAAATAGACGCCGCTACGAAATTCGTAGACATTCGTAGCAGCGTAGCAGCGTCTACGAGGCGTAGGCATTTGCATGTAGCGAGGGAATAAAGCTAACCACAATGTACCGATATACGGATGCAGTGACATCCTACATAATTATTTGCCGCGTCGAGAATATACTTATAATATTTCCATGTGTCATTCAGGAAACATGAAATGGTTTTTTTTAATTATTAAAAACAAATACTTACATTAATATTTATGTTTTGTTTGTTTTATCAATTTTAAGTTTTATCATAAAAAGTACTACACTGACCTACGTACTATAGATTCATTTCCTGATAAAACCTAAAACGATTCCAAGTGGTATCAAAAATCGACTTTTAATTTTGATGCACATCCAATTTTTCCGTACAATATTCCCACTTTTTGGCACACAATGCTGCGTGTCTACTACAGTCGTTGGTCCGTATTGTGGGATGAGTCCAGTCACCCTGCGGTATTTGGGGGCTTGCAACTGCAGTACAGTGACCTCATGCGTACGCGAGAGGGGCGCGGGGTGGACACGGAACTAGGTCAGGGACCCGCCCCCTTACAATCCCCCCTCCCCCCAGTACCCCGCACTCGATCGACCGCCAAAAATTTTAACGCTCACACAAACGAAATCAGAGGAAGGACACAATGATAGGCCGACAAATCGTTTGATTTGTACAGACGAGCACAGTTTGGAAAGTTTTGAGTTGTTCTGTACGCAACTCTACTTTACATATGACAATGGAGTATTTAATCGACGTGATTCTTCTGTGCACTATGCTAATTAATACGTAGTTTTATGCTTTTGTTTTTTTTTTGTTTCATAAATAATTTGATTTAGTCTGCTGCTAGAAAGTAAACAATGAACGGTTTTTCTTTTTAACAAAATCAAAAACAATATTCGTCTCTGAATATTTTCAAATATTTGCGAAATTACGCCTTCAATGAACGATTGCAAGTTGCATTTGATTCTACTCAAAATTCATTCATTATTCATATGACGTAGATACCTACTCTATGACGTGACGTCACTCGTCATGTTTTTTCATTCAACATTCTATTTAGAAAGATATATTCATGAATATGATTGAAAATGAATGAAATGATTTAAAATTCACACTTTTTAGGGTTCCGTACCAAAATGGTAAAAAGGAATCCTTATGGTGTGACTCAGTCTGTCTGTCTGTCACAGCTGGATATCTCAAGAACCACTAATGCTATCAACTTGAAATTTGGAGTAGTTTTAGATGACGTTTGCCCAACTATTTTGCAAATAAGAAAGAAATATATATTTTTTTGCAACAAGGACTGAAAGGGGGTCTTATAAATTTGAAGTAGGGTGTCTAGAGCATATGGGGTATTATATGAAAGAGCGCTGTTTGCGCATTCTCAAACATCATTTTCCATTTTTTAGGCCATTTTAAGTTTTGCGCCCTTATCTCCTAAGTTTGCATAGAGAAAAATCTGAAATTATTCTGTGAGATAGAAGTTTATGTAAAGATTACAGGAAAAATAAAACGATGTCTCTAAATAGCACAGTTTTTTTTATATGTGATGATACGGAACCCTCGGTGCGCGAGTCCGACTCGCTCTTGACCGGTTTTATTTAGTTTAATTATCACTTCTGTATCATTTATTTGAATATATGAAACTACTTAAATGAAAAACTACTTAAATGTTACAAATAAAAACATTGGTTAGGTGATGGTGTGAATCAGTGTTTAACTTGAATGCTGACGTCATCATACAGTTCGATCATACAACACATAAAATAACCCCCACCTGTACTCCCATGAAGAGTTAGGCAGAGGTGAACCACATTTGGTCAATTATGTTTTAGTTTACCCACATTTCGCACGCTTAATATTACACTGACCTAACTAAAAAAAAAACAGTTTTTTGGGAAATCGCATTTAATATTTTTGCAATCATGACTTGTATCACGTAACAGCTTATAGCTCAGTCAAAAAGCATAATAATAATGAAATAATGTATTATTGATAAAGTGATTATTGATACAGAAATTATATTTTGAAGAATTTTAGTTTTTTGTTGTACCTATATTTTGACCTGAACCGTATTCGGCCAATTTATTATTAAGCGTGCAATTTGGTCAGTTAATGTTTAAGCCACATGTGTGTGTGTGTGTGCGTAGCGATCATACAAATCTGTAAAAAATGAGATTGTTTAAAAATAATATTAAGCATTCAAATGAAGAATGAAATAATTACTTCACTTCCCATGCCCACAGTACATTCCAAACGGAAGCCAACAAGCTCCTTGATCTCTATTTATCTTTAAAATGACTTTTCCTCATCTCATCTCCGCACCACATTCGCATTCACATAGGAAGTGACAATATTACTCGAGACGGAAGAACGAAGGAAATAAGAACACCGGCCATATTTGATTGTGACGTCACAATATTTGAATGAGAAAGGGTTCGATACATTATGTTCAGACGTTGGCGGTCGCTTTGAAATTCGAATAAGTAGAAGTTTGGTTGGCTGTGGTTAGATTATTTTATTTAGTTTTGGTTGGTGTCTATTTTGGGAAGAATTTCAGAATAGAATGGTTTTTTGAATATAATAGCTTTTGATAGTAAAAGCCTTTGAACTCAATTCAATGGAATAAATAGTTGTAACAATTTGGTGGCCATCGTGCGTAAAAAAACCGGTCAAGTGCGTGTCGGACTACGCACAATGAAGGGTTCCGTAGTTGGTATGAATTTATCCCAAGAACAAACTTAACATTGTAGTTGAAAAACATGTTCTCCCATACATTCCAACTATAAATGTAAGTTTGTACGCACAATATTGAGAGATTTACCATGTTTTTTAAAGACCATAGACTTCTTATAAATTTTGTTGTAATTTATAGGTATAGAACTATTTTCTGTATTTTTTTTTTTTTTGTAAGTTTTTGGCTCAGTAGTTTCGGAGATAAGGGGGGAATGGTCAATTTTCGTCTATTTTCTTAACTAACTTAAAAACAATTTATTTTAAAATTATAAAAAAAAAACTATATTTGAGAATCTCAGTGCCCGAAGCCTTTTCATTTGATATGTCACACGGTACAGTTTGAAAATCTTTTTTTTAAATTTTCTTATTTGCCCTCAAAATTGACCCCCATATTTAAAATTCATTTATTTACGTTACACCTTCGTGTTTGGGTCATAGAAATTTATATATGTATAAAATCTCAACTTAATCGGTCCATTAGATTCGGAGCAAATTGGGTGTGACAGACGGACAGACACAGATACACAAGTGAACAGTTATAAGGGTTCCGTTTTTTCCTGTTGAGGTACGGAACTCTAAAAATCATTTAAACACGTGCGTCAGCTTTGCTTTACTGAAAAAATAGGTCAATTTCTGACTGAAAGGCAAAATATATATTTTTTTTACGGAACAGATTGCAAGAATACTTCTTGCAATCTGTTCCGTGTTGTGAACAGTCAGCAGAAGGTTATGAGTTTATCAATTGTCTTGAAGGGCAGGCAGTCCAGTGAGTGTGCTCTTTATGTATCATATTCCTTTCAAATCTCTAGGGGACTAACTTTTTAGCCTTTTGAATCTTTAATTCATTAATTGCGATGATTATCCAGTACTCTAGTTTGTTCTTGCACGATTTCATTGAGTGTTTAATCTTTTCTTAAACTGTTCTGAATTCAAGGGCGTGATGTAATTGTTGGTTTGTCATGAACCAAGTAGCATTAGTAATTAACCTCAGCATTTTGGACTGGAACCTCTGGAGTATTTTTAGATTTGTAAATAATTGACGTGAGATTTTTAATATTGTTTTGTCTTTACTTATTAAGAAAGATGGCCCTTCATTGTAAGTTAATCATTCATTATCGTCAATTACTTAACGTCAGTTTGTGGGGAGCAAACAGATAACGATGAAAAAAAAATTGTATACCTGTAAATGATATTTATCTCATTATCGCTATTATCATTTTATGTTTTCCTCTTTATTTCATAATATATGATAATATCTTCGTTGTTCAAAGCCGACGGAGCACGTATTTAATTTCATATTAAGACGTGCAAAGAGCTTTTTCCTTGTTCTTGTAACAAGAAAATCGAACATACGAGATAATTATGCTAATTAGATTCTTATCTCATCATCCCGTGCCTGGAGTTTGTTAGATATATATATGTATGAGTATTTTTCAGCCTTTACGAATTCTAGAAAATAACTGAATATTTAATTACTATAGGTACATACTGGATGTTGGTTCACCCGGTTCTGAGTATTAGGAAATAACTGAATACGGACATAGCAGATAGTACGTGTAGGTACAGGTATTGATCCAGTGTTCCTAGTTCTAAGCAATAACTGAGTAGGTACCTATAGATTGAATATTGGAATATCGTAACTATTATAGTATCGTAATCTGATCATTGCATGGGCGTGAGCATTTAGCTCTTGCGATGAGTAGTTGCAGTTTTGGCCTTAACAGAAATTAGAATAGACTACAATGGAGAATCACATCTTCTTATGTTATGTATATTAGAGTTCAGTATTTACTTACAGAGTGACAAGAAATGTTTAGTAAAGTAACTCAAAGGTACTAGGATACCAGATCAACTGTCAAATGTTGTCAATGGACAACATTCGAAAGTTACCTTCGTTGAACAATGGTTCAACGAAGGTAACTTTCGAACTATAATTCATTTCGTAGAAGATAGTGTAGAAAAAGTAATGTTACTCAAAATGTTGCTTATGGCTCAATTCAGAATGTATATAATGTAATATGGAATATTTTGAACCTACGCGACGTGACATTATAGTATGATACTCGTATTATGTTGTGACATTATATTAAGTTTTTATTTTAAATATGTAATTAATATTTGACAATTTTGTATGTAATTCCGATCTATTTCTATATGAATTAATTATGTAATCAATCAAGTTAATTTTATTTATGTATTTATGTTAGCATTGTCAATTGTAATGAATGTTGTTATTAATGTTATTATTTTAAATTCTAAACATATAAGTATTAATATTTGCACACCATGACAATATGGTAAACATGTTAGCACAACTCCATGTTCTTATGACACTTTGCATGCATTTATATATTTTTTCAAATATATCTGAATCTGAATATTCCAGTTTTCCAATAAACATTAACTCTACGTAGTTTTCAAAGTAAAATGGATGCACCAATATTGTCATAACTCATCAATACAATCAGTCACTCTGATAAAAAATAAAACTAAAGCCACTTCTTTTCTTTTTTGATAAGTTCGAGAAAATGAGGTTATATGTTACAAAGTGGCTCACAATATGCTTCAAGTTGGCAGAATATTTACGTTGTAATATAATAAATAATAGTGTCACTTACAGGCTTTACTGAGTAAAGACATTAACTTGTAGGAAGGTAACTAAGAGGGATTTATATATAGGTCTATTTGCTAAGGTTTATTTTTGGCACCCGTACGGTACTTTTTCGGAAAATTCCAAAGTATTTACGAATCTTTTGTTACGATTTGAAGAGTAACCTTCAAGAGGCTATGTTCCTATTTCATACTTCTTGCTTCTTTCGGTATTCCCTGGTGGAATGCTATCAGGTACATCGTCATCATTGCATAAAGATAGATGACTGCCATGCCATGCTTATTGGTCTGTGCGAGTCTCAACCAGGTCTTACCTGCTACTAAAATAATAACATCCATCCATCTGGCTGTTGGTATAATTATAATTGTACACTCCTTCTCCCATCTCTCGGCAACAAATCAGTAAAGGTGAATGTCAACTAGTCCGCACCGGCCGCAACGCATCAACTGTTTTTTTCAACAGATTTTGGTTTGCTTTGTATGAAAGAAAGAAAGAAAATACATTCCACCGTCCAATTCCACCATCGAGTACAAGGCCCAAACTGCGGCCAAGAAACTGGGCATCCTAAATAGGGTGAAGCGATACTTTACGCCTGGACAGCTTTTAACCCTTTACAAAGCGCAAGTCCGATCCTGCATGGAGTATTGCAGTCACCTTTGGGATGGATCAGCTAAGTACCAACTAGCCGCGCTTGACTCGGTGGAACGCAGAGCTAAGAGGCTCATTGGCGACGTAAAACTGGTGGATGCCAAGCTTCATAGCTTGGCTCATCGCCGCAAGGTTGCCTGCTTGTCGGTCTTCTACAGATTGTACTTCGGAGAGTGTGCCCGAGAACTCCACGACCTCATTCCACCGGCCCCCTTCTACCACCGGACATCTAGACGCACTGCCAGTTACCATCCCTACCTGGTTGCTATTCCACCAATTCGCACTAAGCGCTTCCAAATGTCTTTTATAATGCGCACAGCAAAAGAGTGGAACTCACTACCTGCGTCTGTGTTTCCGAACGTATACAACCCTAATCTCTTCAAAGTGAGAGTGAACAGGCTTCTTCTGGGTAAGCTCACTCCATCGTCGACTTTGTCTCTGTCACCTCTGACCTAGACTAGAGTCAAGAGCAAACCCATCACAAATAAAAAAAAAAAAAAAAAGACTAAAAGGCACAGAACAGCAGATTGAAATAATAATAATAAAAAAAACAAATAAAATGTATAAAATGCGATGCATTCCTGATGTGTGCCTCACGGCTGCGCCAAAAAAGGCCCAGTTCAGCAAAAATGCCAGACAGCTAGTGCCTGACGCTGGTTTTCAACTGGACCAGTAGTTTATTAATAGCATTGCGTCCATTATCGGTAAGTACCGCCCGCACCGAGCGCCGATATATGAACAAAAAATGCGTTGCGTGCGTGATAACGTCACATGGATTAGCTCACCGCGTGCATGGCTCATTGCCACACGTTGTTTTGTTTATAATTGAGGTGAAAACCGCCAAAAACTTTGTAAAATGGATGATGAGTCATCCATTTTACAAAGTTTTTGGCGGTTTTTAATTCTATTAGTGGAAAGATATGAAGAATTGTATTATCTGAAACATCGACAATATTCAAAGTAAAGAAGAGATAATATCTGGATACAGTGGACGCATGCCATCGGCAAATCCGTTCAATACGTTGCGAGCCGTGCGTGCGTTGCTGGCGGTGCGGACCAGTGGATATTCCCCTTAAGGGCTCTATCTACTCCATCTGCTATCACCTGCTAACGAGATGAGTAGCTTTTTCAGACTATTCTTTATTGGTGAACTGTCAAAATCAAAACACCTTTAGTAACGCATAATATCAATAAATGACGCCACAATACCTGTTTTCTAGTACTTCAGTACTATAAATATTAGGTACAGCTACCTAAAAACTATAGAAAACCAAAATATATAGTGTTTTACAGAAAAAATAGGATTAGGATCGTGGTGTATGGTCCATATACCACGATCCTAACCCCGTGTTTGCTCTTTCCTCATTCCTGTACTAGGGAAGATTTAAAAGTACTTGGCCTAACTAAGAAAATAAACACATACAAAATCAATTAAATTTTTATTTTTCTACGTAATCACCATCGAGTTGAATGCACTTCTGCCACCTCTCGTTCAAAGTGTTTTTACCGTTGAAAAAAAATTAGTTCGTCTTGAGAGTCAAAAGTCGCGTCTATTGCAGTTTAGACCTCGTCGTTTGTCGAAAATTTTTGACCTCCTAAGTGCTTATTCAGGTTAGGGAACAGAAAAAATTCGGATGGTGCCAGATCAGATGAATAAAGTGGATGCAGTAACAGTTCAAAACCACAGTTAAGAATTTAAGCCATTGATTGCACAGATGCGTGAGCACGGGCATTATCATGATTAACCAGGACTTTTTTCTAAGCATTTCTGGGCGTTTTTCTTTTATTTCCTTACGTAAACGACTTAATTAAGAGCAGTAGTAATCACAGTTTATATTCTGACCTTTTTCAAGGTATTTAACCATAATCACGCCCTTCGAGTCCCAGAATACTGAAGCCATCACCTGATTTGCCGACAAAATCGACTTAGCCTTTTAAGTGGGTGGTGAACCTGGTCTCCTCCACTCTCTTGATTGTTGTTTTGTTTCCAGTGTACAGTAATGAACCCATGTTGTGTCTATAGTAACAAAGCAATTTTAAAAATCATTTGGATCGGCTTCAAATAACTCCAAACAGTCGCGTGAAATCGTCAATCGCGTTCTTTTTTGTTCGACTGAAAGCAGCCTCGGGACCCACCTCGCTGACACCTTGTGGAAACCCAATTCGTTGAATATGCTGTTTTGTGTTCATTAATAAGAGATGCCTATAATCTCGGCTGTTTCTCTAATTTTTAATCTGTGGTCTTGCATGACTGAATCGAGTACCTTTTCAATATTTTCGTCAGTAGTAGACGCTGAAGGCCTTCCAGTGCGGGGTTCGTCTTTCACACTCTCTCTACCACACTTGAATTCTGTTATGCATTTTTTGACGGTTGAATATGGCAGAGCAGAATCCCCTACTGTACTGGCCATATCATCAACGGCCTTTGGTGATAACCCGTTCTTATGGAGGTACATAATCACAGCACGCTGCTCAATTTGCTCCATTTGCGGAAATTACGGCGGATTGCTTGATAAATAAATTTATAAAATCACAACTAATTATCGCACACGTTTCCAACTTCGCAGTTAACAAGTCTGAATTAAACTAAATAATGTAGTAATGATTTTAAGAATTGAATAAATCTGTATCAGGCCGAGTACTTTTCTTTACTTACGCGATGTGTCCTTATTCTTATGTTAGGTCTCTTTAAAGATTTCCTTTGATACCTAAATTCTGCTTTTTTTTTTCAATATTTCTCGAAACTTTTATATGTACCTAGATTTTGCTAGTTATCTATACCTCTATACTAATAATAAAGCTGAAGAGTTTGTTTTTTTGTTTGTTTGTTTGAACGCGCTAATCTCTAGAACCACTAGTCGGATTTGAAAAATTGATTTTGAATTTGATAGCCCAATTCTTGAGGAAGGCTATAGGCTATTTACATCACGCTAGGACCCTTAGGAGTCTGAAAGAACGCTGAGCGAAACCGAAGTATAAGCACGGGCAGGCGATGCGAAGCGACGGGATCGGAAGATATTTCACGCGGACGAAGTAGCGTGAATAGCTAGCACAGAATAGAATAACGTTTATTGTCTCCAGTATGACAGCTAGTAGTAGTGGTTTAAGTAGGTATACACAAAACTATAATACAGTAAGCAAAGTTTAAGCGTCAGCATTATGCTTAGTCCCCGCGGCGTGCCTTAGCGGCTTTCTAAGAGCTGGTTTTCAGCTTAAACCCTTGACTCCTGTTTACAAAAA
This sequence comes from Dicycla oo, assembly GCA_948252095.1. Classification (NCBI taxonomy): domain Eukaryota; kingdom Metazoa; phylum Arthropoda; class Insecta; order Lepidoptera; family Noctuidae; genus Dicycla; species Dicycla oo. The sequence goes on from OX411714.1 coordinate 24,884,302, forward strand.
AAAGAAGTAGGTACATTTAGCAACAACGGATTACTATACTTACATGCTAATTATATGATGATCATACATTCATATTTTGAATTAGAAAAAAAAAAGAGTTTTTAACCGTTTGTGGATAAAAAAAATACAGCTGTTCCATAGAGTTTAGAACAGTAGGTATTAAAGTACAGTATGCAACAGCTGATGTTTTTCGCGATTTCAAAGTTGGTCCCATAGTAAAAGTTATTCAGTTTGATGCACATCTTAAAGTTATTCTTCATCATTCTCCTGCCCTTATCCTAATTTATTTGGGGTCAGCGCAACATGTCCCTTTTTTCCATAATTCTCGGTAGACGCCCTCTTTCTAGCCATATCAGATTTCACACAGTCCATCCATCGTTTCTTTTGTCTTCCCGTACTCTTGTAGCCATCGATATTCATATTCAAAACTTTCCTCGTGACATTTTCCTCATCCGTCCACATCTCATGCCCATACCATGACAAGCGTTTCCCGCACAACTTTTCAGTCACCGGTGCAACTTTCAGACTTCCTCTTATGTACTCTTAATATCCCTCTTTTCAACACATTTTTTAACACCTTATATAGATATAAATCTCACTTACCAGTATCTCTTTCCGTTTCAACAGGAGAACGGGCGCGCGGCGCCGGACCTGACGGCGTCGCCGGGCCGCGCGCCGCCCGGGCCGCCTCAGCCGCCGCGCGCCAACCACGCACCACCCTGCGTGCTGCAGCCAGACTTCCGAAAGGTAGACTACATATTGACAGTTTTGAACCAAAAGAAATGCTAGGATGCCTAATATCGCACTACTGTGTATGTTCAAACTCTTAATTCGTTAACATACTTCGATGTTTGAAGCCAGAAAAGAAATACATTTTTATTAAAACGTGCACTGGCAGTACCTAACAGACGAGCCAGCTACAAGTAACCAACAGCAACCAGGCTCATAGTACTTGTGGTTCAATGTGAGAGTTCAGAGAAGAATTTTATTTAATCACCAATTTTAGGAAACAGATACTCACAATTCTGGGATTTCTTTTTGTATTCTCGATACCATTCACTTTGCTTAGGCTTAATAGGGTGCCTAAATGTTGCAAAGGGGTTACGGTTTTGTCCTGAAAAGAATACGAAGTCACTCTGTGATAACCCAAGCTTTAGTTACCTACAGCCTTTTTCTAATTTTGTACTTGTTTTTTCCACTTTCTAAACGTAAGGCCCGGTATGGAAACGCCGCACACGTCCTTCTTTTGAAATACACACTCTTTACTACTTCAACAATCCACTGAGATGCCATAAAAGTACCTTTACCGCACTTTCTAAGAAAATGTACAAACCTACAGGAACTACCGCTGATATTGCGCTTTTGAAAGGTCTCAAACAACTCAAACCACACCGAACTCAAATCACAACTCAAATATTTCTATGCAACTGCAAGCTGCACTTTTAAAACAGTCTGCAAAAGGCTCGAAATAAGTATTTTTAATTTCAGAACCCACAAAAACGTTTTTCTAATGTAACGTGCAGTTTTAAGAGAAGAAGTTTTTTTTGGCAACAACATCGGAATAACAGGATATTTTTAGAATATCGGAAACAATTAGCCATACTGATTTATCTAAACTTTTTATTTTGTTTGTCGTGTGATCTCGAAATAGGAGTTTGAAATTAGAATCCTGCCAGTTACGATAAAAATTTGTGTTTTATTTTTATTCTGAATTATTTAAATCGAGCTATTATTAGTTTTTGCCGATAAATACAGGGTCAAATTAAATTAGCTAGCGAAACTGACGTGAAGAACATGATAAAAAGAAATTGATGATGTTTTTTTGGGGGTCATCTACCGCCGGTAGAGTATTCCCTTAAAATATCAGTCTCAAAATCAGTTTTTTATATTTTGTGTAAACTTCACAGACGTGATAGATATCGATATCTCAATACGATAAAACCGATTTTATCAACTCATATTTCAATTAACAATTAGACTACCAGCGCTCACTGACTTTATTTGACTTTTGGCTTTATTTTATCGTGTTTAGACATCGATAGGTACTCATCACGTCTGCGTAGTTTCGCTAGCTAATTTAATTTGACCCTGTATATGCATTTTATGCACACATTATTTTTATCAGCACCTGCAATATGGCAACTAAATGCTACTTCATACAATTTGCATTGCCACGTTGGTCTAGTGCTAACAAGCACTACTGCTGATCTGAGGTCATGGACTCGATTCCCGGGTCGGGCAAAGGTGTTATTGGGTTTTTCCATCTGGAATGTCTCAGTAGCAGCCCGGAGTCTGGATTTGTGCTGGTTGATGGCAATACGCTCGCCCCCTATTACATGGGACTTAAACTTAACTGGCGAAATTTGGGTGTATGTACTATAGGTACACTCTCTGTCCAACCTTTCGGGGATTATAGGCGTGACATTGTTTTTTTTTTTAATTTATTTTATTTGAAATGAGTATTGCTCTTGACTAAGTATTGGTCAGAGCTGACAGAGACAGCGTCTTCGATGGAGTGAGCTTACCCAGAACAAGCCTGCTCACGCTAACTTTGAAGAGATTCGGGTTGTATGAGTTCGGGTACATAGACGCAGGTAGCGAGTTCCACACTTTTGCCGTGTGCATAATGAAGGATGTCTGGAAGCGCTTAGTGCGAATTGGTGGAAATTTGTTGTTATGTTACATAAAATTTTACTTAAAACTATTATTTCTACTACACAGGTATCAGGAGTGAGCAATGAAATATTCAGGCAGATTGAAATGGTGGAGAATGACCACGACTCGACAACTGCCGCGGCGCTTGAGGTCAGTATCAAATTATTAAATTTATTAAATAAATAATAGTAATATTATTTTATTACTTTTATTACTTTTAAGAAGGCTTACAGACTAATTACAAATAATAGGTAACAACAACACATTATCAGGTTGCTAATAACAAGCCTTCACAGATATATAACATATTGATTGCTTAAGGTCGAACAGTTAAATTTCATTGTGTACACACATAAATATATTAGTTGTATTTGTATATGTTGCTACATATGAGTTGAAGAACCACTAGCCGGCGCATCATTAAAAAAAATGATTTGGCTAAGAGCGTCCTTACTGTGCTTATCTTAGTACAAAATAAGTCAACATCATGTTCTGAAGATACGTCAGCGCTTCTTATAAGAAAAGCATTACGCCTATAGTTAGTCGTGGCAGAAGGCACACCTAGAAGCGGCCTTTTACGTAATCCAATGGTGTTGGTGCGAAATGCTAACTTTGTTAACAGTTCAGGGCAGTCAATAGAGCCATTCGCTATGTTAATCAAAAAACATTTATTTATTTATTTATTTATTTAACTGTCTTAAACTATCATTACAGGTTTAGAAACCTAATGCGATAGCTAAGCCTACTTATAATATTAACCATTTTAAATAACACTATTACTAACAATTACAAATAACTACACAATACATTAACACCAAATTACTTATACCTAACTAAAACACTACAACCTTATAATTCTGACAATGTAATCTTCACAGAAAATTAACATACATATGTTTTACATAAACGTAACAATAAAAGAAACAATAAACATAACATTACACTAATTGTTGCTCTCGTAACATATTATGTATAAACTTACTATTGCAACATACATCATTAGTTATTCGCCTACGATCCAATGACAGAAAATGGTACCTCTTGCAACGGTGACTGTAATCTATGGATACTTGGTGTGCCATACAATCCAGATATCTCGGAAACTTTTTCTGGATACCCCCAATGCGCGATATGTAGATCCCATATTGAGAATATTCTGGGACATTATTCACACATGCTCATCTGATCCCAAACTAAGCAGAGCTTGTACTGTGGAAACCAGATAACTGTATATCAGTTATCTGGTTTCTACTACTACTACTATTTATACACTACTTTTTTTGTAAATACTTATATAGATAATTACACACAAACTCGGGGCAAACAGACATGTTCATGCACACAAATGTTTGTCCTGAGTGGGAATCCAACCCACGACCTGCGACATGATAGGCGGTATCTTAACCAACCACGCCAACTAGCCTGCTATTTAATTTATTCTCTTAAGTATTTAAATACTTAGCGCAGTAAGCATATCTTTGGCGTAGTGATGTTGTGCCTAAATAGGAGAGGCGACTTATTTCTGAAATGGTTTACGTTTATGCCTACTGTATGAACGCTTTTTACCCGACTACGGCAGTCATAGAAGGGTTATGTTTTAAAGAGGATATCGTTGATCTTTATCGTAACAGACAATAAAGCTAATTAGTATTTAGTAGATAGCCACAGCACCTCTGATTTCAAAAGTTTTACAATTTCAAAAGTAATATATTGTAGTACCTACAAAGTTACCTTCAGCAGAATATCGTGGGTGAGACGTCAAAGATTCCACTTTCCACTGTTTAAATACCTAAAGATGTTATTAATTGTATCGACAATAACGCATACTCATAAAATGCGAGATTGTTTAGTTTGATATTGAGATAACCTCATGATAGCACAAGTTTAAACCTTAGTGGTTTTTGGTTGCTATGTAATATGTAATCCTGTAATCTTTAGTTTAGATGATAAATAAATAAAAATAAAACTTGCAGATTAGTGGCAAGCTATCAATGGTGACACTAGAAAACTGAAGTTGAAATGTTAGTAAAAAATAGTGAATATGGCAACATTTTTCGTTTTTAATAGTATACCCTATAGAGCCCACGATAAAAAGAAAGTACCCTTTTTGTTCCAATCCAGTTTATCGAGCGTGTTCAATATATATTTGTGATATAATGTTTCCAGGCGGTGGAGCGCCGCGGCGAGATGATCGTACGGATCCTTGAAATCAGACAAGTAGGCCGTAACAATATTGAAGCCGCCAAGAAATTCTTCTCATTACAGGTAAGAAATAAATAGATAGAATTAACTTGTACCCTTGATTAATAGTACGTTTACCGGGATTAAAAGTACCTTAGGTATGTGTTAATCCGGGTAAACTATGTACTAATTCCTTAATACATTGTTTTCATATAACTCTATTGGTTTACGTGACGCACGAGGGGCTCGTGACTAACAACAGTCGCAAGGGTCGATCGATCAGTTTAAGCTACGCTTGCCACGGTTGTTCCGTGGATGGGTGACCATCTTTACATACCAAGACCCTTCTGTGTCTCGGAAAGCACGTTACGACGCACGTGACGCACGCCAGTAAAGCTCCCAGTCGGCGTGATTTTTTCTGACATCTTCAACAATCATCGTCATATTTCAGTCAATTTACACAAAAACCTTAATTAATTATATAATCTGATCCTTTCTCATGAATCACTCCGTCCATTGGTGAAAACTGTATAAAAATCCGTTCGGGAGTTTTTGAGTTTATCGTGTTTAGACAGACAGACGGGGCGAGGGGACTTTGTTTAGTTAAAATTATGCCGGTTACGCTCTAATAACAAATTATTTTTGACCGAGTGGACCAATTTTAATTAAATCAAGATTATATGTTACCAAGATACGAACTATGACTACAATGACTACATTTCCAATCCCTTAAATCTCTTAAAAAGACGTGGGTACACAAAAAAAATATATTTGTGAAATTTAAAATCATCCCCTATTTTACCCCCTTAGGAGACGATTTCTCGAAAACGCTTAACCACATAATTATTGATTTCCTACCAAAAGCATAAATTTGAATTTTGATAACCCTAACTGGAGAAATGTTGGGTTTTCCATACACAATTTCATCCCCCATATCACCCCCTGTAGGATTATTTTTGAAAGAAAAAGTAGCCTATGTCCTTAGGTTTAGGCGTGAAAAGGTAACAGACAGACAGACAGAGTTACTTTCGAATTTATAATATTAGTATCGTGATTAGTATGGATTAAGTCTGTTTACGTCATTTTTTTTATCTTAATTTATATAAGGGATTTTTGTACACATATGCGACGATGTCAATCCCATCGTGCTTTAACAAATAACTACTCACTCCTCACAGTTTACGTCATAAAACTGTATTAATTAAATACGAGTTTGCTATTAGTTTTCGCTTTATGCAACAATGCTCGTAACAATGCAGTTTCCTCAAGTCAGTGTAACTTCGCTGAAACTCTTGGAATCTTTTGTTATTTACAATAGCAATACCAACAAAAATAAATTAAAAACAAACTGTTAGCCGCAATGAATACTGATCATTGCACGAACTACAATACTATGAAAATAAAATAAAAACCCTCACAGTATCGTTATTGGAAAATAAAAAAAAAAACATTGTGAAATCACAAATAATTTAATAATTACTCTAATCATTTCACTGTTCGTTATAAAGACGACGAATCATAAATATTTAAAATAGTTCAGAACAGTGATTGGACCCGGCGTTAAGACTTCTTTTTTTTGAAAACACCAGTCTTCTCAGGTAATTTTCCCGCTCCATTGACCCGAATAGTCAGCTCGTAGCCTAGTACGGGACCCACCGTGAAAGAACGCTACTCTAGTGATCCCTTTTGTTCGAGCCGGGATGGCCTAGATCGCCGGGAATGTGAACGCAATTTAGCCCAACATTGTTGGGATGTGCAGTACGGTTCCACAGCTATGTAATATTGTTCGCTATAGATTCTATGGTTTATTACATTTGCGGATTCCTTGAATTGCGTTGTACTTTGTGCAATACAATACTATTGTCGTAAGCGTCAGATTGGTTGGGAATTGGAAGCGTCTATCTGTATCTTCCATGTTTGTTCTGTTGATTTTAAAATTATTTTCATTTTCACGTCTAGCTCTTAATCGTCCCGATGCAGGATAGGTTTTCTAAGACGTTTTACGGCTAAAGATATTTATTTCTCAAAAAAATTACAAATACCTTTATAGAGAAAACCTAAATAGGCTTAAATAATAACTTACTGCTAATCGTAGTACGTATCCTAAAACTAGCATTATATTATACTTTGACTGTATATACAGACATATTTCATGACGCCTAGGGTGGTATTCGAAAAAAAAAAACTTGGCAATTATCATTTAATCAAATTATTTCTGTTATAGTAGAATTATGTATCTGAATAATTGTAATGTGTTATGTTCATGCCCTTCATTAAGGCGAAAGCTCCAGGTAGCCCTTGAAATTCAAAATTTCTTACGTTTTTTACACTTTGCAGGTCACTTCAGGTTGTATGTTGATCTGAATACGATTCGCGACCGTAACAAGTATGTATTTATGGAATTATAATAATTAAAATCATCAATACAACTTTTTAAGTTCAGATAATCCTAATGAATGATTATATCATGAAATCTTGACATTTTGGATTACACTAACTTAAGGAGTTGTATTACTGATTTTAATGATTATAATTTTATAAATACATATATGTATGCACACTTTAATCAACACACAACCTAATACTGACTTGCAAATGGGAAAAATCGTAACAAAATTTGAATTTCGCGTGCTACCTGGAGCTTCCCCCTGAAATGTATTCTGTCTTATTGTATTTTATTTTATTGAAGTTAACTAACTTTGTTTACTTTTAGTTTATAGACAGAATCTGCCCAATGTCTTTTTAACCGACTTCAAAAAAGGAGGAGGTTCTCAGTTCTTCGCAATATTTTATGTTTTTTTAGGGTTCCGTACCTCAAAAGGAAAAAGCGGAATCCTTGTAGGATCACTCGTGTGTCTCTGTCTGTCTGCCCGTCTGTCACAGCCAATTTGCTCCGAATCTAATGGACCAATTAAGTTGTTGTACACGAATGATTTTTTGTGACCCAAACACGGACGTGTAACGTAAATAAATTAATTTTGAATATGGGGGTCAATTTTGGGGGGCAAATAAGAAAAAAATGGTTTTGCAAATTGTACCGTGTAACATATCAAATGAATGTGTGTGAGGGTTTCAAATATATATTTTTTTTATAATTTAAAAATAAACTGTTTTAATGTTATTTAAGATAATAGATGAAAATTGATCATTGCCTCTTATCTCCGACACTACTGCGCCTAAAATTTTGTAAAATATACAAAAATAGTTCTATACTTATAGATTACAGGAAAACTTATAAGAAGTATGTGGTCTTAAACATAACATGGCAAATCTCTCAATATTGTTCGTACAAACTTACATTCGCAGTTGAAATGTATGGGAGAACATGTTTTTCAACTACAATCTTAGTTTGTTCTTGGAATAAATTCATTCCAACTACCCTTATTTCACCCTATCTTTCATTGTGCGATACGCACCTGGCCGGTTTTTTTTTAATGTATGTTCCCCGATTACTCGAAGACGGCTGGACTGATTTGGAAAATCCTTCTTTTATTTGAACTTGAAAGGGTATACTTTCTTGTTGGTCCCATTGTCATCTGATGATGGGATCCTGGAGAAAACGACAGCCCTCTACAAATATATCGATATGGGTATTTTTTATAGTAACTCGCGTTTTTGCTCTCACTATTTGGTGAAATGGAACTGATGATGAAGATATATTTCACGGATTCTACGGGTTGCGATTCGATTAGGTACTTTAATAATGGTTGCTAAGCAATTTATGCAAGTCTTGCGTGAGTTGCGGTAAAGAGGCACGTCCAAACAATGGCAGTAACTGCCCGCGTGCAGCGCATGAGCAGCTTGTGAGCGGGTCGCGAGCGGCGCATTTGTGGCGGTTTCGCCAGATGTAGACACACCCTTAAATGATATAAGTAGTGATGTAGAGTGTTAGTGTTTCAGTAAAAATCTGAGTACACATAAAAATACTACTTTTTTTTTTTGACTAAATCTACCATATCTTTCACAGGACTCCCGTCACATAGTCCAACTAGTGGAAATAGTGAAGCGACCCGGCCAAACCCTGGGGCTGTACATCAGGGAAGGCGACGGAGGAGCGCGGACGGACGGCGTGTTCATCTCCCGGATAGCGTTGGAGTCTGCCGTCTACAACAGCGGATGTCTCAAAGTGGGGGATGAGATTCTGGCTGTGAACCTCGTGGATGTTAGAAGGATGTCTCTGGATGATGTCGTCATTATTATGTCGATACCCAGGAGGCTGCTGTTGTGTACGAGGCAGCGGAAAGGTTAGATTTAAAAGAGGTTTTATTTGAAGAATTTATTTAAATTGTTCTACTTATAAATTGAGTAATGTACGTATATAACCAAATCATTGAGTTCAAGTTAAGATTAGAACTATTCTATTCAGTTCCATAGTCAGTTTCAATCCCGACTTGATTGTATAAAAGGTGTAATTTAAATAACACACTACCTCGGATCAAACTTGAAATCGCTAAAAAACATCAGCTGTTCCCTACATTTATGTTCGCATGACTCGTTTAACGTATAACTCGGGTTATACGTTAAACGATCGGGTTGAGGAGGTCAGATAGGCTTTAGCTGCATCTGACTAGACTGGAAGCCGACCACAACATCGTTGGGAAAAGCCCAGGCAGATGATGACGAACTCGTCAAAATGTAGGGAACAGTTGATTTTTTTTTCCCGGTTTCAGATTTAGTCCTATAGTAAAAGTTGTTCATAAAAATGAGTAAAATGACTCATTATGAGGTTTTGCGTTATTTAATTTACACCATGTAGATCGACACATTTTTGCCAACCTCATCCACCACCCAAAGCTGTTATTTCTTTGAGATTCTGTATAAACACAGTATAAGATTGCCAAGGAATCTCATTATTCTGCCTCCAAGAAATGCTCTTTCTCTGAGAAATTCTAATTAAAACGCAATAAGAACACTCTGTTTTTTTAATTGTGGCTTAATTATTTCTTAGAAAACCACTATACAAGGTGTAACTTAAATAACAAACAACCTCTTAAGGGGTCATTGTATTCATCATTATGAACAGCTTTTACTATGCGATCAAACCTGAAATCGCGAAAAAAAAATCAGCTATTCCCTACATTTATGTTCGCATAACTGGTCAAAATGTATGAAACAGTTATTTTTTTTTTGTGAGATTTTAGGTTTGGTTCTATCTATAGTCAAAGGTGTTCATAATTAGTACAGTGACTCCTTAAGAGGTTGCGCGATATTTATTAGTTAAGTTATACCTGTATAATCATTCTGTCTCTGTCATCAGGTAAATCAGGAGCAGGCTCGCCATCCATGCCGCGATCGGAGCACAAGCCACCGCCAGTCGTTGTGCTCAAGAGGGACTGTCGTGACGACGACGAGAGAGAACGAGATCGAGTTGATGGACTTTATTCACAGTCAGTATCTAAGACTTTTTGGATTACTCAAGATTTTTTGTCCCCTTTACGTGCGCAATTTGAATATACAGGAAATGTTTTTAAGCAGTGCACAAATTTTCATAGGTGTTCTGCCCATGAATATGAACAAGTTTCACTATGGGACCAATTGTGAAATCACAAAAAAAAAAATCTGCTGTTTCATAAACAATCAAAAGTTAGGCTGCGAATCAGCACATTTCGTACGTCAAAATGACATAAGACAGTCTCCCAAAACCGGCCCATCACCACTTCCTAGTGCTTTAGCTGAGGAGAAGAAGTGGCGCAACAAACTCTCCAGCAGTTCAGTTAAAAAAATTGATTTTATACAACACTGCGCAATTATACATTTTGGTTGAGTAGGTATTGAACTTTTGTATGAAACACATGGCTCTGGATTTATATTATAACCCAAGACCGCCTTCTGAACATTCTACATAGAGGTAAGATAGAGTTATTTTGCTCTTGAAAATGATGAAACACATACAAAAGTGCAATACCTACTCAACCACAATGTATGAAACAGCTGATTTTTTTTCGTGATTTCACAGTTGGTCCCATAGTGCATAGTGCGTGGCCCATAGTGGTTGTAACTATAGCTATATCCCTAGGGATATAACTATATCACGGCTACAACCATCTTACTGCGACATATCAATCGGAACGAATACTACTCTTTTAAAGAAAGATCATCTCCTTATCGATGCACTAAAATTAAAAGCTTTTCAAAAACTCCAACAGACATGGTACACTTCGATCAGTGGGTCCTGGTGGAGGCGTTCGTCCAGTCGGTGACGGAAGGGAAGAAAGAACTCGGCTGCAACTGGGTGCTCTGTCGCCAGATTCTACGGCTCTGGATTTATATTATAACCCAAGACCGCCTTCTGATCATTCTACATGGAGGTAAAGTATTATAGAGTTATTTTGCTGAAAATTATACAGTCATATACGAGTAGGTTACCTGAATCATCATGCATGTTAGTGATATAGTCAACGTTATGATCAGAGATCGGAATAGGTAGAGCATAAATACCTAAATCTCGAGGAAAGACTTCTAGGAGGGAAGTCTTGGTAAGACTGGTTGTCAGACTTCCAGTCTTCTTATGACCCGTAACGACTGTCAAAGTTCTACGAATGACAGCCGGGACCAACGGCTTAACGTGCTTGCCGAAGCACGGAGGGGTCTCGGTATGTAAAGATGGTCACCCATCCACCGACCAACCACGGCAAACGTATCTTAACCGATCGACCCGTGATGTTATGTTATCCTTCCTTACACACATACACTTAGCACATGGTGATATACAACCAAAATTAAATACCTATACATTTCTTTGTTAAACATTTCTAAGTTTTTCATTCTTCCATTCACAGCTACCGTCCACCACCACCAGTGATAACAGAACAGCCTAAGTCTCAAGCGACTCATTTTGTACCATACGAGCGATCCTATCCGAACACACTGGATAGTTTAGCGGAGAAAGTACATTCTTTCTACCCGGCTGACAGTGGAAGGTATGATAGGTAAGTTAACGGTTCCTTTCCATATCCTTATTAAGGTCTGTTTTACACCATCGAATGAGTGACTTTCAAAACTATAATATAATTTATAATATATAAATTATATAATACCTATTTTTGGGTTCCACCAAATTAGGTAAATCATAGTTTTGAAATTCACTCGAATAAGTCACAGTTTATTTATCTGATATTTAATACAAATTCTGCAGATATATTCTATAAAAACCACACCGGAAACCTAACTATAGTTTGACCAATCCGCTGTACCGCGTCTTAGGTATGTACGGCGTTCCGCCCCCCGCGGTACATCGGCAGCGGTCAAACTATAACTAGAACAGCAAGTCTATTCTGTACATAATAGACCGGCTGTTCTATTTTTTAACTGTTTGATGGAAGGCTTATACAGACACTGTAAAACAGGCCCTTTTATCATAATAAAACCTTATTGAGATTCTGTCGTGTACGTTAGATCTTATTTCAGTGGTACGCGTTTTGGTGGTCGTGTGCCGCGATCGGGATCGGAACAGCAGTTGCCCAGAGCAGAAACTCATTCTGATTTCGGTAGACATTCCTTGCTCAGATCTAGCTTGAAGGCTTCAACTGCAACGGGAGGTAAGACTTCTAATATTAGAATGACATACTTAAAATTCCATTAGAGTGTTTCTAATGGACAATATTTATGTTGCAGCGTCAAGTCTACAGTCAAGATACAATCAACGATACGGTGGTGTAGGCATGCCCGGATCTGGCCTATCAGGCACTGGATTGACAGACTCCGCCTTGGCAGGAACTAGTTTAGGCACTGGGCTTCCTTCTGGACTCTCAAGCACCGGACTCAGTGGCCTGACAGGTTCAAGCCTCGTCGGATCGGGCCTGACGAGTTCTGGCCTAGGATCAGGCTTAGGAGGAACAGGCCTGGGCTCCGCACTTTCAGGAGCATATGGAACAACTGGGCTGGGTCTACCGTCATACAGTAGTAAATTTGGAACAGCTAGGAGGAATCGAAGTCTGGACTATTCATCAGATACTGAGGCTACGGCTCCTACTAGAACTCCTTATTATTCGGGACTCAGTGGTTACAGGAGTAGCACTTTGGGAAGGGATATTGGATCGAAGTTTAATTCGTTGCCAAGGGATGTGAGAGGGACTGGACAGAGGTAAACGTCAGTTCCACTCACCTTTTAGTATCTAAAAACAATTCATTCTATCAATTTTGTTATTCCAAATAGGTTGGGACTAAGCAGGCGAGCAGGAAGTGTTCTTCAAGATGAGCCGGAGCCTTTGTCTTCACGTTTGGATCTTCGTTCTTCCAGAGGTGAGCCTATCTACTGCCTTTTGCAAAACTGACTTGTAATAACCTATATCAAAAGCCAACCTTTCTAAGGGATCATTTGATTATCAGGTCGTTTACCGTCCTCTCCTTCAGTATTCAGTTCGGATGAGTACAGGGCGTGGCTGTCGCGGGCGCCCTCTACCAGCGCTCTCTATGAAACGCTGCGTCCACGACTTCCTACGCACTATTCAGCTGAAAATATTCATGACGCGCTCAAAAACGTAAGAAATTCTACAGTAATCGATCAGCTTTTATATCAATCGATATTTGTCCTTTAGATTAATACGGTTTCTTTTCAGATGGAAAGTGCTAGTCGCTTTGGATCATCATTAGGTCTGGCAGGCCGTCGGGTGGAAAGACCACGGCACTTGCCTGCTCGCTCAGTTTCTTCACAGCAACTGGGGGCCACGCAACAACTTGGAGCAGGGGCCGGCGGGTCCCCTTCAGCCCGTCGGGTTCGACAGTTGCTTGAGCTGGGGTCTAGGTTCAACTGTCCCAACCCAAGCCCGGTTCCAACGCCAGGCTCTCGGCATCAAAGACACCTTGATATTAATCCTAATGGTAAAGTATTAACATACATTGCATTAGTGTTTTTATATATATACGCCTTACTTGCGTAAGCATGTACGTAATGGTTCTGAGAGCATTGAAAGAAATTACAACAAGTTTTATTATAAACTTCAAAGAAAAAACACCATTATTCATAACAATGATAAAATTTCTTGCAGAGTTCCTAAAGTATAAAGCAGAGAAACCAACAACCGGAGGTCTTTCTGCCTCCATGACTGGTCTATCACGGTTGTCGGGTGGAGTATCGGGCATGCTATGGGTACATCTGTTGGCGGGGCGTGGTCTACGGCCCACCGCGACAGGTGCATCGCCAGGATCCCCGCCATCGGGTCCACTGGCACCCCCGCAGCCAGCAGTTGCACCCAGGGACCTGTATTGCGTGTTGGAATGTGACCGTGTGCATAAAGCTCGTACTGTGGTGAGTGTAACATTAGACTTGTACGTATTTATTGTTTTCTCTGCCCACGAGCCAGTCTAGGAGTCACCAACTCTACTGCTAAATATGAGGACGGGCTAGATCTCCAGGAATTTCTCAATAGCACCTCGAAATCTGGATTTTCTCCGGTTAATGAAAATAGACTCGGTTTTACAAAAGGACTTACAAATAACTGGCAAAATGTGGGTGTACTATAATACAACTCTGTATGGTTGGGGAAAAAAACATGAAGCATGCAGGGATGGTGGTATGTTATGTTATTGTTTTATACCTAGGATTAAAAATACCCCTTTTTAATCGTAGGTACGTACCGGCGAGCTGGGTTTCGACTGGGACGAATCGTTTGAACTGGATCTAGTCGACAACAGACAATTGGACATCCTGGTCTACTCCTGGGATCCACAGCATAGACACAAGCTCTGCTACCGAAGTGCTGTGACCCTGCCTGACCTGTTGTCTCGGTCACCTGCTCATCAGCTGGCTGTCAAGGTAAACCTAACTTTAACTAATTACCAAAGTAGACCTTAAACACAATTCGATAAGATGGGGAATTATCGATCCATCTAACACCTAGTGCAAGTGCGGTACTCCTGACCAGAGGGCCTTCATCTATAGGCCTCTCCTTTTTTCTGCCATAATTCCCGGTCCCATGCGTCCCTTATCCTCATCAGATGTTTCCCACGACTTTGACGATATCATCAATCCAACGTTAGGTCAGAGAAACCAAGGCCGCGGCCTTGGTTTCTCTGACCTATCGTTGGCCATCATTCGGTCACAAGGGCCTTGATTAGTGGCAATAGCTTTCAAAGCGTTTTATATTTCTACAACGACTTCCAACGGGATTGACATAAGCTTTTGGACGGCCTTGGTTTCTCTGGTCTAACCTTGGCCACCATTCGGTCACAAGGGCCTTTATATTTCTATTCTACAACGACTTCCAACAGGATTCACATAAGCTTTTCTAAAGCTTATGTCAATGCAACTCCCTTTTGACATTTCCGTTATCGCTGATGGAATATCGCTTTGTCTAGGTCCTCAAACCATGTCTCATGGAGTGGACTAAATGTTTTTCCATTTCCACTATGGACCCAGTAATGTAACGGGTGTAAAAATACCCTTAACGAAGCCATCACCTGTTGTACCCGTTATCATTTTTTAGGGTTTCGTACCCAAAGGGTAAAACGGGACCCTATTACTAAGCCTCCGCTGTCCGTCTGTCTGTCTGTCCGTCTGTCACCAGGGTGAATCTCGTGAACCGTGATAGTTAGACAGTTGAAATTTTCACCGATGATGTATTTCTGTTGCCGCTATAACAACAAATACTAAAAAACAGAATAAAATAAATATTTAAGGGGGCTCCCATACAACAAAACGTGATTTTTTTGCCGTTTTATAGATAATGGTACGGCACCCTTCGTGCGCGAGTCTGACTCGCACTTGACCGGTTATTTGTACTGGACCTTGCCTGAGAACTTTCTGGTTACAGAGATTTCAATATCGCCGTAACCAGAAAGTTCCCAGGTTCCAACTTTTTTTGACGTTTGTTTACACAAACTAGTTTTATATGTAATCTAACTTTAGACAGGAATAAAAATAGGTTTTTAAGCAACAGGGGAAAGCCCCTGTTGTGTTGCATGCACCCATACGCACAATATTTTGTGTTACATTGCGCACTACCGTAAAAGGCGAATTTTCACACCAAAAATATAATTTTTTCTCAGCCATTATTTTTGCACAAAGTTTTTAAGTTTTATGTACAGAATGCGTAGACGATGGCTTCGGGATTGTTCTTTTTACACCCTGTATACGTTCTATTGAAAAGAAAATAGGAACTATTTACTGTAAATAATTTATGAAAAAATTATTAAAATAAAAAAGAACTATTCTCCCTCGCAGATGGAACCTCGTGGCACTCTGTACATCCGCGTGCGACACACGGAACCGCACGATCTCTTCCGAAGACGACCGGCGCCTCCACGAAGCTCGGCCCTCTTTGGTGCTGAGCTGGACACAGTGGTGTCTAGGGAACCGCGTCCACCACACGCTCCCCCCGTGCCCATGATAGTGAGGAGATGTGTTGAAGAAATTGAGAGACGCGGTTTGGATATCATTGGTAAGTGAGAAGTGCCTGTCATAATCGTATTTTGTAAGAAAACACGTAAAGAAACTCATAGAACAACAAAATAAATAATGCTAATAACGTTCATACCTACACTTGACTTGGGAAAGTTCTTGATTTGGGAAGATTTTAACTAAATCACAATCACATAATTTTACAATTAGTCTACTAGTGTATGAAAATATCTACATTAGTCAGCAACTGTGTCGTAGCTATTAACGCCCAACTGAATGCGGAAAGGTTTAGATTCAAGTGGAGTATTTAAGTTGTCGTATTTTATTTACCACAGAATACACAAAAAATCGTATAAAGTTTATACAGGAAAAGTTTTTAAGCAGTGCGCAAATTTTCACAGGATGTTCTACCCATGAATATGAACAACTTTCACTATGGGACTAACTCTGAAAGCACGAAAAAAATCAGCCGTTTCATACAAAAGTTCAATACCTACTCGACAAAAAGGTGTGAAACAGCTGATTTTTTTTCGTGATTTCAGAAGTGGTTCCATAGTGAACGTTGTTCATATTCACCCACAGAACAGTATCTGTTCTGTTAGGGCAATAAACAATTGAGTATCTTGATTAAATCGGCTTTTAATTCCGGAGATTTCATTACAAATAATTGATAGCAATATTTTAGTTACTAAATGGGTATTTTTTAGTATTTACCACATTGATGGGCAAAAGGCCAAGAACGGGCGTTTGCCTTTGCGCACTGCTTAAAAACTGATCCTGTATAATGTGACTTTAATAATACTGATGATGACGACATGACGCCTGTAGTCCGTGAAGGGTTGGGTAGAGGTGTACCTATAGTACTCCCACATTTTGCCAGTTATGTTTGAGTCCCAGTAATAGGGGGCGAGCCTATTGCCATCAACCAGGAACAAATCTCTTTAATTATTATGTTAATAATTTATCTTCAAATCAATTTTCTTTTCTTTTAAACAGGTCTCTACCGTTTATGCGGCTCGGCAAGTAAAAAGCGCATCCTACGGGAAGCGTTCGACAAAAATGCTCGAGGAGTGGAACTAGCTCCAGACTCCGTGCCAGACATCAACGTCATCACCGGTCTGCTAAAGGACTACCTGAGGGAGCTGCCACAGCCGCTGTTCAGTCGCTGCATGTATCAGATGACTCTTGATGCACTGGGTAAGTATCCCATCATACAGAATTTTATATCAGCACTGAATAACATATTATACAGGGTGTAAGTGTAAACAGTGTCAACCTTTTCAGGGGTCATTGTACTCATCATTATTTACAACTTTTACTAGAGGAGCAAACCTGAAATCGCGAAAAAAAAATCAGCTGTTCCCTACATTTTAACGAATTATGCGAGCATAAAAGTACTGAACAGCTGATTTTACAAGCAGCAACAATTGTTCGTAATGATGAGTACAACGACCCCTTAAAAGGTTGCCACTGTTTACACTTACACCGTGTATAACAACAAAAACCTTTGAAATTAATTTGTGGCCTTGGCGTACGAAAATTTAAAATAAAATGAATAAAAAAAAAATCTCTGTTAATCCTATTTAAGACACTTTTTTTATATTTCTAGACGACCTGTTTAAGTGAGCCTTATTTAAAGTCTTATTTGTTTACTTGTATGAATTTTGATGGGACTAGATAAAGTATGCAGATTATGCATGTTAAACGTAACGTTTTCTATCAGAGGGAATTGACTAGCATATGTATATTTTCTTATCCGACCTCTACATTAGACTAGCTAAAGATCCTTAATATAGTTTATCATAATGGCTTGAAACAAAGGGCTTTTCATATACTAATTTTAACTTTTTGTTTCAGGAATATGTCTTCCAGATGACAGGGAAGGCAACGCTCGATTAATGGCCTCAGTAGTCGAGTTACTCCCTCGAGCATCAAGAGCCACCCTGGTCTTCTTACTCGACCACTTAGCGCTGGTCGTGGCTGCTCAGGACCGTAACAAGATGTCTCCACAACACCTAGCAGTGGCTCTAGCACCGCCATTGATGCTCCATTCGCAACCGCCAACAGAAATGGACTACCAGAGGTCCATAAATGTACTGCAGTGTCTACTGCAGATCTGGCCTGCTCCTAAACGTTCAGGTAATGTCACCTCTTGTGTCAATCTTTACACTACATTGAGAGATTGAAATGTAAAAAACAACATGACTAACACCTGATTTGGCTGCCCAAATCTCTGAGGAAGATAACATCAGGTAGTTTGTTATTGCCGTTGTTGTACTGGCTATGCTTGTAGCACGGCCTCTATTCGTAAAAGTCTGGGAAACCCAATATCTTGTCTGGCAATACTGACGAAATTTTCTCCATGGCAATGTTGTTTTTTACATCACCATGCTAAATAGTAGCAGAAGCACGCACATAGTCACCCACTAGCATACTCCAGAAATTAGACCCAAAACACTACTAGACAAAATTCCACTCCTCACTAAAGCTACTTTCACCTATTGCTATATTCATTTCATATGATCTCTTACTCCTCGCGCACAAGGGCAGATTTATGAAAAAAAAAAAAAAAACTGGACATTAATTAATAATTACTAATAAGAGGCTCTCGATAATTGCAAAGTAAAATGCTGAGGATTTTTCTATCCTTCCGCGAGACAATGTAGACTTTTGTACTCGGTTCGGTCGGTAAAAAATGTACCCCACAATCAAATAGGTTAATTTAAACATTATTTTGAGATTTTTTTAATCGTATTTATAATTATATGAGGTACCTAATGATCAGTGTCTTTCCTTGAGGCCTGGCCTTTTACGAGTGAGACTTGACACTAGCCCAATGCGCGTTAGATCACCCTCTAGTTCTCCTCCTTTTGCATGCTCTAGCTGAACTATACTATACTTATACACTAGACAAGAACACTGAACGTCTAAAGGCTAAGCGGTCCCTTAACGCATGTATGTTTGTAGACAGTTCGGCGCGGCGAGTCAGTAACCGGGCCGCGTGGAAACAGAGTCAGTGCGTCGCCAGCGGCCTCACTCACACTCCCCCAAGGTATTGCATACTACCTCCTTACATAGACTTTATGTAAGACGGGAATATTGGGAATAGCTGTCTGTAGAAAATACAATTGTAAAAGAAGCCGCTAAAATGCCAATAGAAATCAAGAATTACCAAACAATTTCAAGTAAAAAAAAAAACGTAGTTTTTCCAATTTCTGATCCTGATAATAAGAATGTTGCCTGTTTTTTTACTAATTCACTATTTCCCTCATCATCATATTTTCAACAGACTTTTATCACTTTCTACTTTTTGTACACAGAGTTAATCACTCTTCCTCATGTTCCATTTTACCTTGTTCAATTGCAATAAAGTGAAATTAATAAATAAGGGCGAATTTCACCAATGAAACTGAACGCGTCAGCACCTCTGATTCGCGTGCAAGCTGTCACTGACATCGTTGTTGGAGAATATTGACACTGAGAACTCTTGAACGTGGTTTAGGTGTGTTGATGGCGTTCATTTTCATTGGTGAAATTGGTCCTACGAGACGTGTACTTTTCCTGTACAGGCCGAGTTCCGCCCTCAGTCAGTCCATATCGGCCTCAAGTGGCAGCATCAGCAGCATCTCCGCCGCCAGCTCTCTCGGGTCGGCCCGCGCCAGACCGCTCGCCGCCCGCACATGTAATTACTTTTCATAATATCATTTGACAAAGACACGCAGCCAAGATACATTCCTTCAGAGTACTTCATGTTACGTTCCAGGTTCTCTCATCAGTCAGGGCCGGCCAATATCGTCCGCAGTCGCCGCTCAGAGGCCCTCTGCCCGCGCCACCACGGTCCCGTCAGGTGACAGTTTCCTCTCCCGGTTCGCCTAGCAGTAGCTCCGGGAGTCACAGCCCTGCGGACACAATTAAACATGGAGGATCTGTGTCCTCCATACTGAGGCAACCGGAGCGTGCTGCATCCCCGCGGTCTTCGCCGAGGTCCTCACCGCGCGCGTCACCAAGAGCCTCTCCGCGCGACTCCCCGCGGACTAGCACGCCGCGGGATAGGGAGCACCAGTCCAGGGACTCGTCGCGGGAGCACACCCCGAGGGAGCACTCGCGCGAACACACTCCGCGCGAGCCCGGGTCCCGCGAGTCCCCGCGCTCCGTGATCCCGGGCACGTCGGCCGGCCTGGCTGTGACGCTAAACTCGCCGGGGCGCGGTGGCCTGTCCCCGCGCTACAACTCCACCAACCCCTTCCTGCAGCAGTACGACGCGGAGGAGGAAGCCGAGGCGTGGCGCACCGCCGACATATTCTCCTCGTCCTCCACGCACGCATAGTGCTCGTAGCGAATTGAGATTTTCTAGTCAATTTTTTAAATCGAATCGAAAGAGTGCTACGATTCCGCTGTATATTATGTTGTTTATTCAACGAGCGTGGTGCGCGTTCGTGTAATGTTTGTTATATATAGAGCGAGTTACAATGTATATTACTGTGAGAATGTATCATGCTGAGGCGCGAGGTGACACGCCTCGCCGGCCGCCGGCGTCCCGCCCCGTAGCCATTATAGTGTTTATCGTATTGTATTGTACATTGTATATAATAAACGTATATGTAGGTACGCTCCAATTTTGTACCATTCGGGTGGGACCGCGGCGGGCGGACCGCGGCGCTACACACATCATCCCACATATCAGAGACTTGTGTACGAAATCGACACGATGGAAGGCAAACGTCCAAGTTGTTGACTTACAGACACCACAAACAAAGCAGCTTCCAAATATATAAGACAAACGATAATCAAAATAATCCTTACAAAATCACAATACTTTAGTGTCGACGACGCACACAAGTCAGTAGCTCGAGTAGGGAGAGTGTATCATAGATCAGACGTACTTACGGACTGTCTTGAGACTGAGACCATATCAGAGTAGCTCGTAGACTCGAAGGCTATCCGTCGTAGAACGAGCGATTACGTGGCATATTGGAAACGTCTAGCAAACGCAAAGCTGTTGTGAATGTTAAAGTACTATTCAAATAATCCCCGTTCTTTATAAAGTAATAAATATATAACATATATTAATTAAATATAGTGTTAGTAAAGCATTTTTACGAGTCGCTAATTCTATGAAGGAATGGAATGTATCCGTTTGGATCGGTCGCATTCTCAAGATCAGGGGTGGTGTGTTCGAAGTTCGGATGATCCAAACGATCTAATTGAATCTAATAAAGAAAAATATAAACTCAAAAATGTACGTTAGCATTCGAAATTCGAAAACATAACCTCAGTTCTTATTTCTAGCGTCTGCTAGACATATAAGAGTGGGAGAAATCGACCAATGACCGCACTGATCCTACTTTCACTGCCATGATTGGTCCATTTATAATAGAAAAAATAATAATTATACACTTGTTTATATGTCTGTCGGAGGCTACACGGTTACTTATTACTTTTGAGCGACACTTCAAGACGAAATTTCGTTATTAAATATTGAACTGTTTATAAAAATAGCATTGCACAAATAACACGACTGATATGGGACACAAAATGTTTTTGATACTTTTTACTTTTTGTACCTGTTCCTCGTTTGTAATAATGGATACTAGGGCTTCGTTGGAGAACCTCGCCTTTGCTGTACCTCTATAAATTTAAATAATATCAATGTTTGTGCACGAGTTCCCTTTATCCTCATTCATATTTGTTCATCTTTCGCAGGGGTCTCTGACGCTTTCGATCATTAACTTTTACTAAAAAGGAATTCGTGTACGAATAATAGTTACATTATCTTGTATGAAGGCTGAAAATCGATGACAATATGTAGCGATAATTTTAACGATCGTACGGATTGTATTAGTCGAGCGGTCGCCTTCATGAAGATTTTGGTCGTCGGTTTGTATTGCCGGACACTCAATATTTTAGATGTTATTTATATATACGCGTGGAATACTAATTTCTATTTCATAATATATAAATATTTATTAGAGAATAGAGGGGTTCTGAACACTCAATTTAGATAAAATGGGGAATGATCACAGTGGATCATATTGATCAGATACGTGTTTAGTGTAGTACAATCATAAGTTCTTTGTTCGATGGGAGATACTTATATGAATATTTTGAAGATATTTGAGTCTTTTCTGATGTCCTTTTGGTCTGAAGGACGAAAATCTAGTTGTGACTATTATCACGATGTTGTCCGGTAATGGAAACTGATAGCTTCCACTCGCTGCGCCTTACTCGTCCTAGTAAAATTATGAGCTTAACAAAATTCGTTTAAAATATACACATGTAATCGTAAGACATTATAATCGACAGTAGGTCTCTCGCCTATTATTATGTAATACTTTAGACTTTGATACGATCGATTATGACTTGTATTATTCACATTTAATCATGACTAAGGCGTGGTGTTTGGATGCATATAGCTGTACGAATGTTTGCATGGCCGATGTTTTGTCGAACGAGTTATTTGCTGTCACTTTTATGTGAAAAAGTTGCGAGATCAGAGAGAAAGGGTCAGACTCCACGAAACGGAAAATAGCTCACGGATGCTCGAGCACTTTTTAAATTTCACTGAATAAGTAACTGTATTAATATTTACTTTAAGTATAAAATTCGACGCAGACATCACGCTTGCTAAACGCTTGATGTCTGCGTCGAATTTTGTACTTACAATCAATGTTGATAGAGTTACTTATTCAGTGAAATTTAAAAAGTGCTTTTGGTTGTTTGGTGGAAGCTGACCCTACGAAAACAAATGAGGGACTAACAAGGATTTTCAATATGGCTATTAAAAGTTAAACGAAATATTGGAAAGCCTAAACGAATGAATAAGAGTATAACAATTGAAAAGTTAAGTAGGTATCAAATTAAAGTGACAGCAGTAATTCTAAAAGAAAACGTTAGTGATGTGAGCAAGCTCTAAATGTTGTGAGTGGCTTGAAGTGTCGCTCGACAGTCCTGTAGCCAGCCGCGATGCGGCGGTAGTGTGTAGTGACTACGGCGCACAGCTTTAGTTGGCTTCAATGGGGCAATAATTCTGAGAGATTACACTTAGGTTCCGAAATGATACACCTGAGTTTGAAAAGTTACACATAGGTTCTGAAAAGTTACACCTGGGTTTGAAAAGTTACACATAGGTTCTGAAAAGTTACACCTAGGTTCTGAAAAGTTACACCTAGGTTCTCAAAAGTTACATCTAAGTTTTGAAAAGTTACACATAGGTTCTGAAAAGTTACGCCTACGTTATGAAATGTTACAACTAGGTTCCGAAAAGTTACACCTAGGTACAGATAAATTACATTGTAATACAGTTATTACATGTCTTTGTAATTTTAGCACTTGTTAGAATCCATCTATATATAAATTAATTTATTGAAAATAAAACTTATTATACACGATTAGAGTTACCTATTCATTGACTTGGTATCTGCCCGCCCATGTATCTTGTATATTATAAACGATTAAAAGTTTAACTAGATATATTCCAAATTAAATGAATATAACGATTTAATTGATAGATGCGATATATTTTAATGTAGATAAACAATTTCATTATTGATTTGATGTTTGTTGAGATATACACAGTGATAGAGCTTTTATATGCAAACTGATGGTTATATAGCGTCAAAGTATAAAATAACTTCTGTTACGAGACTTGACTATATAATTTGGCCTACGTACAAACTCGATACGACTACCTTAACTTTAAAATTTAGATTATCGTCGTTTTTCTATATCTATTCTAAAGGTCTTCTCTATTGTTAGATTTTATGATGTTACAGACATAGTGAAAGAGATGGCCAAGTGTTACTCTCTCAAAGTTGATGCCGCTGTACGTTTGTGTTGCGGGACTGTGGTCCCTCTGAGAATATCAGTATTTCGACAATTTGGTAAAGAGTAGCGTTACATACGTGACCTTAACGTAAGAGTAAACACCGCTCGTATCTGTACCGGGCGGCTGGAACACACGAAAATAAATAATACGACGTTATAATCGTTTCATTTATTGACCCTCGTCATAGTAGATAAGTTGATGGTTTTACTGGTAATTGATACAAGATCGCAGCAGGTGGCGTTCTGCAGCTTCTGCTTACCCCCACGGCAAGAAGGCGTGAGCTTATGTTACATGTGTATGTAGATATGTGACGAAAGCCAATAAGTGAACACAATAAAATATTATTGAATTTATTTGAGAAGAAAGAACAACAGGAACAGTTTAACATGAAACTAACGGCCAACGTCGATATTAAATTCTTCACGTTTGGCAGACAAATTGATGATCACAGTATAATATAAAATGTAGTACTTACTGTTCTGTAAAAGATGGAAAGAAAGAATAAAGTTTATTTGGATATAGCTCTTGAAACACAAAATACAAATAACAAAATAAAAATAATGTTTCAAACAACAATACTGCCGTCGTAAGCAAAAAGGGCACAACTAACATTTAAAAAAAAAATTGAGTTACATACATATTTAGAATCAGAAAAAAAAGGCTAATCTGCTCAATTTTTTGTAGATTTTTTTTTAAATGTTAGTTGTGCCCTTTTTTCTTACGACGGCAGAATAGTGTGTGACTCACGGGCCACGGCTGCGCCAAAAAGCTTCATTTCAACATTAATGCCAGGCAGATGCTGTCTGACGGTGGTTTTCTAATTAAACTTTAGGGACAAGTGACGGGGACTACCTACATACAGTTTCAACATACCTTATACATAATTTTTATACTTATACTTAAATAAACAAAAAATAGTAATGAAACATAATTACATAAAAAAAACGAATACATCGTAGTCTCAGCAAAAAACTGGTCTTAGCGATTAGCTAGATTGATCCGTGCACGGTGAACTCAAAGCGCAATGGCCGATATATAAGATAATGACAGGGTGCGTGCACCTGAACGCTCGCTGGAGGAAATTAGATCGTTGAAAGGAAATTAGGTCCAAAGTTGTGTATCTAAATTAAAAATAACTGTTTTAATTTTAGGAGATTTAAATTTGAACAGTGCTTCTTAATCTATTCTGCCGTCATAAGGAAAAAAGACGTATCTGACATTTTTTCCAAATAGAGTTATTTACATATTCGAAATCAGCAAAAAAAGACGCATCTACCAGTATTTTTAAATTAGCGTAAACTTAACGAAAACCTAATAATAATTCGTACAATTAAAAGACGCATGCCTTTGTATCTTATAGTTTAAACAAGTGGCTCAGTAATAACATTCGCATGGGTCGATCCATCAGGTTAAGCTACGCTTGCCGGGGTAGGTCTGTGGATGAATGACCACCTTTTCATACCGAGACTCCTCCGTGCCTCGGAAAGCACGTTAAACCGTTGGTCCCGGCTGTCATTCGTGGATCTTTGACAGTCGTTACGGGTCGTCAGAAGCCCGAATGTCTGACAACCAGTCTTACCAAGGGGTATCGTATTACCCAGTAACTGGGTTGTGGAGGTCAGATAGGCGTCGCTCCATGTAAAATACTGGTATTCAGCTGCATCCGGTTCGACTGGAAGCCGACCCCAACAAAGTTGGGAAAAGGCTAAGCAGATTGAGTTTAAACAATACAAAATATTTTTTTTTCTCTATTTCAATATTTCTGTCCTCTGTGAAACGTCCTTTTTCCTTACGGCGGCACTATTGTTATCTATTATTCTTACTTTTTATCTTAGTGATGCCTGAATGAGAAGAATGTAGTGAGTAATTTGTAATTAATACTACATCTGGCATACCTCCGGTATGCTAAAATTGGTCCAATTCTTCCAAATGCTTCATCATGAGTTTTACTTATAAAATCTGAGGCAGTGCTATTACTAGAACAACTGGAATTACGGATCTAGGTGTCACATTTGAAAACAAGGTAACGTTTCATGATCATATGGTATCGGTAGCAAAAGATTACGAGTAATTTAGGTGTTTGGGTATCATAGTGCGCAATGCTAAAGATTTCAGCAACATCAGCGCTTATTACATCTATTTTTAATGTACTTGTTCGCAGTTAACTAGAGTCCAGTGCATGCGTCTGGAACCCGCTCGAAAAGAAGAACACTTTAGTCTAAAAAAAGGCACAAAAAGCTTATTTTAGCTACTATCCACCCAAAAAAAAAAAATGTGTATGAGTATATAAACGTTTGAATGGAGATTATCTGTTTGTGTACCCTTCGAACTTTCTGTTAGGCTGTTTAGGGTACAATTCTCTCGAGATTAAAAGAAAAACTGACCAAATTATTAATATGTGTAAGATTTTTCACGGAAAAATAGACGCTGCTGAACTGCACGACAAACTGTCCCATCTTTTTGCTCTAATACACAACAGGAGGAGGTGTGTTAACATTGTTGGCCGTGCCTCGGAGTCAAACCGTCGCTTGAGCCCAGCCTCCTGTTCTTCGCACACTCACTGCGCTCAACGCTCTCTTGCACGCTAAGCTTGACTGAGATGTGTATCGCGGATGAATGGAAGAAGATCTTGTCAGTATGTCAAGAGTATTGAATTGAGAAGAGTGTGAGATTACATGACTGTTGAATAGTTGTATACTTTTGTTATTGTTATTGTATTTAAATAATTGTTTTAATGTCTTAACTAAAGTAATTGGCCTTGGCCGTTTTATGTTAATAAAAATAAATTAATAGATACCTGAGGTGTGAGCTAAAAGCGTAAAATAGCATAATTTATATTAAAATAATAACTCGTTAAGGAGGAGCAAATGAAAGATCGCCCCCTGCCTAATAAAAACGAATTCTGAAGTGACGTTGACGTACATAATAAGTGCGTTTGTTCACAGCAGCCTTCAGTGGGACGTCACCGAGAACGAGATGACGGTGCCAAAGTAGCGATACATACATTTACTATGGCCGTGTGTCCACCGCACGTCAGTCATTACGCCCGCCGAAGTTTTGAGTAGTTCGGCGCGACCGTTAGAACTCGGTCCGAGATTGTGACGGGCCGATGTGCTGGCAATACAAAACACGTTTGATCTTGTCCACACACTGCCGTCGTACCAGCTCCGTTTGGCCGGCTTTTGGTTTGTCTATCATAACATACTGAACCACCGAGTTCAGTTGCGGTGGACACACGATCGCCGTCACCGGGACGTCACACTCGGTTCAAATTATCTCGTTTCTCGGTGACGGCTGTGGTGGACAAACGCACTTATCCTGTAGATCAACGCCTAATCACAGACAACCCTTAGATTGCCTGTAATCAGCAGTATCATCTTTAATTAATTAATGTTTTCAAAGACCCACAGACAACAAGGAAAACTTAAGAAGAGACTAGAAACAATTGTTTGAGTTGACATCATGCGGGTTGGTGAGAAGTTAAACAGAAGTTTGAAGTTGGTGGTTAAACAGCTACCTATGCAACTTATATTACATTAAAGTCTTGTCGCCAGATGGCGTTAGGAAACAAGAATTTTAAACACATATCATAATGACATAACTAATAAAGGGCTCCATGCTACTCAAATTCAAATTCATTTATTGGTGTGATTTTTGGTACATTTTACACGAGGTCTTAATAATAAATAATTAGTTCCTCAAAAATCTATCTTAAAGGTGTAAGTTGTGTGCTTTCATGTAATGAGTAATTATTGTAAAAAAGAATAATCAACATACTAAAATTAAATAATTACAACAAAACACAACATAACTTAAGACAGAAAAACAAGCAAAACATTAACAATTAAGTATACATATAAATAATAAATGGAAATAAAAATAATAATACATTGTTAAAATTAAACAAATATCAATGTCAAATAACTTACAATTTATCATTAAGAAATTTGTCAAACATTTTTCCAAAAATGTCTTAATTTGTTTTTAAATTGAATAATATTTAAGTTCTTAATTCCTTTTGGTAATTTAATAAATATTTTTGGGGTCATGCAAAGTATGCTTTTGTGCATCCAGGCGGTCTTTGACAGTGGAACGCATAATAAAATTCATGTCTATATACTTGTCTAATCTTTTTATAGCGATGTTCAGATGCTTTTCTGAATAGATGCATGTTCTTACAAAACAAATAAAGCAGTCTCAAATATGTACAAGCAAGGTAAAGTTTTGCGGAAGCCTTTGCTGAACAGTGGGACAGATAGGCTTAGTAAAAACAAATAGGAAAAAGCCGGGATCCCTCGATATTTTTCCGTTTCGAAATTTAAAATTTAAAATTCCCCTTTATTTTTAGTTTGTTGATTTGAATAACAAATAAAGCTCTTATAAGACCACTGGAACCTATAAGATAAATTGGAAAATGCAAAGCGAGGCTAACCTGAATACATTTATTTCTGAAAATAGAATATTCAAGTCCATTTTCATATTTTTGCTAAAATCTAGGTGTTTTTGTATAACGCCTTGTATAAGCATTCTTTTGAAGATGTCAAAGGATAACAACAAAGCTCGAAAGATCTTTATAAAATGTAGGTACACAATTGTTAACATTTGAGAATGTGAACCTGTCTGTATGAGTCCGTGTAGTATGTATGGTTTTATCATGAAAAGCTTTCATACAATTGAGCGAAAGACTGATTTTTGATGTAATTTTGATGCAAATGCTCCATGTTTTTCTCATAGATAACACAATACCTATGCAGGCGAAAGCGAGGCTAGTTGGAAAAAAAACTTTTATAGGATGGTTCACAAAAGCTTTGGTTGACTTGGAAACAATGTAGTTGGGCGATTATAAAATATATTTCCCGAATTCAAAGCAATTTCGCGTAATTCAGCCATCCATTCTTTCGACTCAACTCGATAAACAAGATAACAAGCCGGTAATAATTTACAGCTTATTCCGTGCCAATATCCACAGAGTAGGGATTCAGTATTAAAATATAGGTAACCGAGATGGGTTGGGTTTCGTTTCGATATTCGAAACATCTACATAGCGATACCGAATTCATTTCCGTTTCCGACCGAGTCTCGACGGTGGAGACTTTCCGACACAACGCTATGTTTTGGCGAAGTACCCATGGCTTGAATATTTTTACTATTAATTGTGTTGTTAGGTGGGTAATATTATTTTAATTTACTTAGATATTGAAGGTTTTTCTCTAGAGTAGACGGCACTGGATAGTGATGAGTAGGAGGAGACACATTTCTTTTGTAGTGCCACAATAGATAGGTACTTTATTTTTGGTGCTATTTGATTTTTTACATGAATTTGCTTGCTATATAGCCTTTTTTTTCGTGGATGTAATTAAACATAGGTTAGAAGTTAGATAATCAGTAAGATAAGCAGTGTATTAAAACAACATGATGCGTCCGCGCACTATCAGGTACAAGTGGAAAGAGTAGAACTCACTACATGCGTCTGTGCTCCCGAATGTATACAACCCGAATCTCTTCAAAGTTAGAGCTTCTTCTGGGTAAAATCACTCCATCGTAGACTTTGCTACCTCTGACCTAGAGTATAGTCAAGAGCAAAGGGCTTCATTAGTATCGGAACCTACGTACCCAAACTCACACATATACAGGTAAATTGTATTATGTAACACTAAAAATCCTTCGTGTGGTAATTTAATATTAAATGAAAATAAAAAAATATGTCAGTTCATCAGCTGTCGCTTATTTGAACATAAACCATAATAATACTTTTTGGTTATAATAATTACCATAAAATACCATAATAATTTTTGGTTCTGCTATCATGTTTACACTCTAAAACAGCACAATCGATCGCGATCGCAATCTTTGTATTTTTTTTTCAAGTATTCTTCTCCGTGACGGTTGTAAGACGACTGATGTGCGTGTTGTCTGCGCGGAGCAGACATTTGCGATACTCTGCAAAACTCGGGGAACGCGGGCCCCGCCTACTTGCGACTTTTACTGATTTTTCTGTTCTGTGCCTAGCTCAATTTAAAAAAAAGTAGGTGAGGTTTTGAGCAATAGTCTATTAATCAAGTTCATCGTTGTAAATAGATGTAATTCCATTTTTAACCCCTCGAGTGTTTCACGCACATACGCTGTACGTATATATATACATATTATAATATATATATATATATATATATAAATGTAAAAAACACTTCATCCTTTGGTGACCGGTGGCGTACAGTAGTTGTGAATCTATGGGGTTCGGTTGATATTCGAGCACACATTGACATGACATAAGCTGCTTTTTATATATATATATAAAGAACAGTTGACGGGACACCAAAATTCTAAGTTGCCTTTAATTAACTCTGCCATATTCTGTCGTTAAGTGTGTTGTCTTAAATTATTGCGGTTCACATACAAGAAAGGAAAATCTTTAGTATCTGACTAGGTATTTTTCCAGTCCTAAGCCATGTTTCAAATAAGGAGGGAAAACGGATCATACCTATAAGGCTATTCACACACACCTAAAAAATTACTTATGACTTGTCCAGTCACTAGTGCAAAGGTTTTACGAAATTTTTGCAAAATGAACTATCGCGGAGTTGAATCCATCCTCGTTTAACCTAGCATACTGCATTTGTCTTAGCATACATAACGACACTTGCTGCGGTTGGTCCGTAGATGGGTGACCATCTGTACATACCGAGACTCCTCCGTGTCTCGGAAAGCATGATAAGCCGTTGGTCCAGGTTATGTGGATCTTTGACAGTCGTTACGGATCGTCAGAAGCCCGAAGAGAAGTCTGACAACCATTCTTACCAAGGGGTATCTTATTATCCAGTAACTAAGTTGTGGGGATCAGATGGCAGTCGCTCCACGTAAAATACTGGTATTCAGCTGCATCCGGTTAGACTAGAAGCCGACCCCAACATCGTTGGGAAAAGGCTAGGCAGATGATGATGATGACATAACAACACGCTTGTATTCCCGGAAGAGTTAGGCAGAAGTGTACACACAGTTCCATTAAAGGGTTACCCCCCCGAAAGGGGGGTAACTTGGTTTTTGTATTTTGCAAAAACATTTTATTATAATTAATGTATTGTTTTAGTGAATAAATAAGTTTAAGTTAGTATTTTTTTAAAGTCTGTTTTAATATTGTTTTTTTTTTCAATAAAACGTTAATACTTTTATAGGGTTAATATTTACGAAACATTAATCAACGTCTATTTAGACCTCAGGTCTATTTAGACCTGAGGTTTCATGACCCCTTGCCGTGCAATAAGATTGGAGGTTCAAATCCTTGGCACGAAATGCGCTTTTTGACATATATTTTTTTTATATTAAGATTTTTTTTATTTTGTTTTAGTAATATTTAAAAAGAATTAAAAAGTCAAGAAAAATAAAATATTTTAATAACACTGGTTTACACGGTTTATATACTTCCGCCAAAAGGGCTATCTTTCTTTCGATTTTAGTGCGCAGAGTACGAGAAAATATTTAAAAAAATCTGTCGTGTCTAGTTTACAAGATATTTATTAAATATACGTAACATAAAATATAAAAAGAAAAAATTAAAAATTATTGATTTTACTCTTCTTTTTATGATTACCTTGATTGGTTTCTCGTAAAATAGACCAGCAGTAGTCTCCTATTATACTTTCGTTCCTTTGTGTCTGCCTTCAAAAATTTTAAGGTCTCAGTGAAAACGTTCGCCCTGCTCGTCACTCATGGCGCCCAAGTTTTCAGGGAAAAGTCCAGATGCGAATGAAGAAAATATATCTTGATATCTACAGACCCATCGCATGACATTTTTTAAATAAATCACCAATATATTTTTTATAATTTTCAGCTTTATGATTTCCCAAGAATTCATGGATAACAATTTTGAAGGAATCCCAAACATGTTTTTCATTAGTAGATAAAAGTTTTTCAAATTGCTTATCTTGCATTACTTTACGTAGGTATCTGTGAACTCGAGTTTGCGTCTGAAATATTTGGAAATATTTGTTGTAAATATTTAAAAGCGGCACTGTTTTTGTCCATAGCTTTGACGATTTTTTTTCCAGGCCCAATTTAATGTGTAATGGTGGTAAACTTATATTTTGCGAATCAAACATAACATTTATATTTTCCATTCATTTTTCCTAGCATTGAATTTTATGTTTATTTTCTAAATTAAAGCACATACAATAATAATAATAATAATAATAATAATAATAATTATAATAATAATATCCTGGGACATTTCACACACGATCATCTGATCCCAAACTAAGCAGAGCTTGTACTATGGAAACCAGATAACTGATATACTACATACACTACTTTTTTTTTTTTTGTAAATACATACTTATATAGATGATTAAAATAACAGTCATTTTCGTGATTTGAGGGATCTGTCCACAGTATTGGTGATCCAAATTGGAGATATTTTCTTTCTCCCGAATCTCAGCGTATAAGAGTAATCCTACAACTGTCACAAAAAACATGTGGGACACACTTTTTATCTTGATTACTCACTCAGAATCCAAAGTAATACAAATAGTTTGTCTTAAGACCTTCTGATATCGGTCGTCCTTTTTTTTTGAGAATACAAATTGTCCAAAAACATTACAAAAGCAATCAGAATTAAATTTACACTATGATACTTATAAAACCACTTTAGTTCAAAATGACACAGGAAAACGGAATGTAGAATTCGAGTTGACAATGAGGGTAGTTGAAAAAAGTTATTCTCATATATCATAAAAGAGACGTGATAGATTTTTTTTCAAATACTGCCTTTCACTAGTAATAAATAGTACTAGTAATAATACTAGTAATAATACTAACAAAATGGGTGTTTCATCAAGTACATATAAAAAAAAATGTAAACCAGAGTAATCATTTATTAATGTTCATTATTGCTATTATTTAACAAAATTTTGATCTTATTTTACTACAAAGATTTATTTTTTACAATTTTATTTGATATTTTACAGTTATCATGATATACATATTTTGTCAATAAAATAGGAAGCGCTAGAAATATTTTAGATTGACATAAGATAACGAAATGTCAAGTGATCTGTAATGTCGTCACTGCTACAAATTTGACATTTGACAGTCTGACAAGCGACATCGAAGGAGACAAGTTTTGAATCGTGTGCAACTTGTTTAGGACCTAGAATTTAGTTTGGTAGGATTACAATCATGAGTGAGTAATAATTTCTTCACAATTCACATGGGCTCGCTGGTTAGTTCGTCACACTGGTGGTATGATGACGACGTTCGGTGATGCGATGGTTCGAATTCAAGTCAAAACAATTAACTATTTTTGAAGTATTCTTTAGATTATTCGTAATGACATTGAATATGTTGTATATTGTAACATTTTAAAACTTGAGGGGTTAGCACATACTGACGCTGTACCTATGGTACACCCACAATTCGCCAGTTATGTTTAAGTCCCATGTAATAAGGGATGAGCCTGTTGCCATCAACTGGGCACAAATCCAGACTCCAGGCTGCTACTGAGTACTTCTAGATGGAAAAGCCCAATTACATTTTGCCCGACCAAAGAATGGAACCCCGGACCTCATGCTCAGCAGTAACGCTTGCGACCACTAGACCAACGAGGCAGTCCATCTGTTACATTGCAGTGCACTTGTGTACCAGTTACATAATACTGATACTGATGAAATCGGTTGGTATGGCCTTTCTTTTCGTGAGTGTCATGAATAGTGATCGGATAATCGGGTGGTAATATACCATTTTTTTGTGTGTAGAAAAATGCTCATGCATACTGCACTACCTGGGGGAGACAGTGCAGTTATGTGGGACTCCAACCCACTAAAACAACACGGTGTCCTCCTCTGCCGCTTGTGGCGGGAACACGGGCATGCGTTAGCACTCACCGCGAACTGTCCGTCACTGGACCCTCCTCTGGGGAGTACCCCCCATCACCGGTGCACAAGAACACATTGCACGCCGTGACCACCCCAGGGACCAAACCAGCACATGGACGTTAGACGACCCCGTGTCTAGGCACCCTTGGTCCCTCTGCGACCGGTGAGATCAGTGGCCCGGCTGCCTACCAGTTTTCGGCCGCAAAGGATAGGGAGAGCGGCCAACGAAATACCGACACTCCTCCCCTGCGCAGGGACCACGTCCGCCATCAGACGGTGACGACTCCGTCAAGGCTGCGGAAGGTAGGGAGAGCAGCGTACCGCCACTCCTCTCCTGCAGCGGCCTCCAAACCGCAGCCGTGATGCCTCCCATACGACATCGCGGCCCGCCTCAGTTGCGATGTCGCCCAAGCGGGTTCCTCTTCGTTTCACCGTGCACATTATCATTTTTTATATCACTTACTAAATCAAAATAACCACTGCTATAATTTCGTTAAGTTTGTTATAGTTGTTTTTAAAAAATTACTTACTTATATACACCATATTTGTTTGTCAAGCGTGCTAATTAAGGCGGTATCATCTCACGATTTTTCAAGGAGGTCCATGTTGATAGGATTAGCTACGAAATAGATTTTCGAACTACCTGTAATTAAAAAAAAAGAATCAGGTAAAATGCAGCCGACCGCTGCCAGCGGCGTTGCAATTCAGTATTGATTGCGAACGCGACGTCACATCTACGACGGCAGCTGCAGTTCTATGATTCAGTGTTGCGAAACTCATTTTTGTCAAACAATAAAACTTGTTTCCAAAAAAAAAAAAAAAACAACCGACTTCCAAAAAACATTAGAAAAATAACTTTAATTTCGTAAGTCGGTGTCTTTGGATCTGTATTTTAGCTTTTTGCCACCGGCTTCCGAAATTAAAGTTATTTTTCTAGTGTTTTTTTGGAAATCGGTTGATTTTTTTTGGAAAAGTTTTTGTTTTTCACTTTTTAGTGAGTCATTTTGTAATTAATCCAAGTTAAAATATCCAACTGCGCATCACCTTTTACAAAATATTGCTTTTCCCGATGCAGGGACGTTAATTGTTGAGCAGCATAAGCATTGCGACGAGCATAAATTACTTAGTAACCATTATTAAAGTACCTTATCGAATCGCAAACCATGAAATACTAATTATTGAGTCGTTCCGGTGGCGATCTGTGATCATAAGTTCCACTTCACCAAATCGTGCTTTCTAAGAACAGCCAGTCTATTCTGTAAAAATCTCACCGTGAAAACGTAGGTGAAGTGAGCTTGAACAGAGCTGTCATTCCACCTGACGCTAGGGATTAACACTATTGACAGCTCACTCCACGCTCACTTCACCTAAGTTTTCACGGTGAGATTTGTACAGAATATATCAGCAAATGCACGAGTTACTATAAACAATACTCAAATCGCTATTGGTGGGCCTATAAATATTTGAATATCCCATGATTAGATCCTAATGGGACAATGGGACCAACTAGAAAGCGCGTATCTCAAAATATCGCATATCTCAAAAAGTAACCCTTTCAAACAAAAACAGAATTTTCTAAGTCGGTCCAGCCGTCTTCGAGTAACAGGAGAACATACATAAAAATAATAATAAAAGATTCCGATGAAGAACCCTGGCAGGTGACGACCATGTCTACGGAAGACTTTTCATAGAAATACATAGAAACCAGTATACTATGTCACTGCGGGCCGTCATTGCGGTTGGGTGGCACTGCCATTGCACTCTGCGGTCTGCCGTCGTCTTCGGAATTGTGCCTTCATTCAACAAAAATAAAGTCTGAATTCATTTCACCTGCATTCCCTTAACCGTGGTAAACTAATTTTAAAGTTTTTTACTTACAAGCTGAACTAGTTGTTGTAATCGTAGTTCAGTCGTGGTGCAACTTCTGCGCTTTTATGACTGCTCTAATTAAATCTTTGTGCCGACAGGTCGGCACTATTGTTGGATAGGATAGCAAGCTTCTGTCCTACAACTGTTTGTAGGACAGAAGCTTGCTATCCTATTGTTTTGTTTGTTCGAAAATGTATGTTGTAGACATTGGTATTGGTGGACAAAAGGGATCAGAATTCAGACGAGGAATGTTATAATCAAGCATTATAAATGTTATATTGAATTGCAAATATAATAATATTATAATTATATAAATAAATTATCTTGAGCGTGGCACGCTCAAGATAATTAAACACATGATTGCACTCGTGATGACAAACAATTTTTATTATGAGCCCAAACCGGAAATCACTAAAAAAAATTCAGCTGCTCCCTACATTTTGACGAGTTATGCGAACATGAATGTATGGGACAGCTGATTTTTTTTCGTGATTTCAGGTTTGGTCCCATAGTAAAAGTTGTTTGTTATAATGAGTACAACATGTGTTTAAGTAGCGGTGTTTAAGTAAGGTGACTGCCTTAAATAAGGTGTTGTTTGATGACTTTAATAATTAATAATTTTGTAAAAACAGTCATATTTGTTACGGTCGCGAATCATATTTTGATCAACATACAACCTTATACCGACTTGCAAAAGGGAAAAAATAATAATTTCGCGGGCTACCCTGGCGCTTTCGTCTTAACAAATAATGTCAACCAACTTACATTTACAGGTGGAATGTATGGAAGAAAATGTTTTTCAACTACAAAGTTTGTTCTTGGGATAAATTCATCCCGACTACTTTACCTTTCAATCTGCGTGGGCCGACACACAGTCGATTTTTATTTATATAGATACGCTCAGATTTCGGAACAGCTTTTACTACTTCATTAGAAATGTACCTGTATACGTACAATTTGTAAATCTACTTCAATCACTTAAAACTACGAACTCATTTCCCAACCCTATAAACGCTAATGGTATGCCAAATTACACCAACTAGTTGTAGGTACATTAAGGCAGTACCGGCACTCGGTACCGGGATAAGATACCGGGACTAGGTACCGGTTACTTACTAATCAAGTTTCGTCCAGAGGGATCAGCTAAATCTACTCTGACGCTAATCTTCAATATGTTTGCAGAGATGCAGGTCGGGAAACTGCAAACGGGGTCTTAAAGAGTCATTTTGAAAGTTCAAATGACGTTCGGGGTTTACCAGGATAATGTTCCTTTGTAAAGGTGGTTTTATAATGGTTGATATTATCCGGTGTGATCAATATGGTCAACCTTTATACAGAAAACAGGTAGTTCACAACAACAACACACACACAACACAATTTACACAATTTTATGTATTATGTTTGTTTTTATGTTTTTTGTATTTTGTTGTATTTTATTATTTTATGTTTTGCAATTTTATGTGTATTTTGTGTGCGTCACTTTCACGTGAATAAACAGTTTTTCTTTCTTTCTTTAAATCTGTCAGTTTTATAAAAATAGTACTTTTATCTTCGGAGGATTGAACTCGATTGAAATGTAAGAGACCGGATCGGGTAAAGATGATGTGTCTATTTTCCCAGTGAGTTATAAGATTTTTGAAACGATGTTCTTTATCGCACGTTATACTCTGCACACTTCGTGAATGAGAGATGGCCGAAAAAAGTTTAACATTTTGACCATCACAACACTTTTTAGGGTTCCGTACTCGAAGGGTGCCAAACGGAACCTTATTACTAAGCTTCCGCTGTCCGTCCGTCTGTTCATAGGCACTTACAGCCCGCTGACAGACGAAAAAAAAATCATTGTCTGGAACTCGTCGAGTAGAGTAGAGTACAAATATGATTTTTATATATATCTTTTAACTTCAATAATGAAGAAATAGGGTGCCGTAAAAGTTGTCAGTTTTAGAGCATTTTTGTACAAGCTCTATCGCAACAACTCAACAAGTTAGGAATCTTCTGTTTAGCATGTACTAAGTATATACCATATTTAATAAAAAAATACTAAAAACGCCGATTCATAAGGTATTTTGTTTAAATATGGGCGATTTTCTGCAACTGCAAAACATAACATTGTAATTCACAGTATCATTAAGAAATACAAAGTTATCTTTGCGATTCTTAAAATTTAAGATGAAAAATATCCTTCGTTAAGTATCTTCATAAAAATAAAATAAAATATAAAAAGTAAAGGGGTCCACTTACAAGATGCGTTTTTTTTTTAACAAAAGTATTTTTATTTAATTATGTTTATTGTACGGGGTGGCACGGAACCTTCGTGTGCGAGTCCGATTCGCACTTGGCCGGTTTTTTTATACACGCGTAGGTATTAATTTCGATGGTCTCGTGAATCTAGTGGTTGCGACTGCTAAGCATGAGAGACCACAGATCGGGCCAAGGTTTTCTTGGGGTTTTCCAATATGTTTCAGATCAGCGGTTTGTGTGTTACGTCATCAATATGAGTCTACCCCCTATTACATGGGACTATTTGCCTACTTGTTCGAAAAATGTAGGCGTGAATGCCTATATTTTCCAACAATTGGGCAGATAAGTCCAATGTAATATTTTAGTTTAGCGCACAATATTATTGACGGTATCTCCTTTCACTATGAAAGCACCCCAATCTCATTGTGTCGCTAAAACTAATGGGAGCCAAGAGTTGTTCAGAGTTAGGTACTCCGACCAACTCTCGGCTTCTCAGGAATGTTGGTGCAAGTCGGTTAAATAATGTCAGTTTTACTTTGGTTATAAACTGAGATATCCATTGAAGTTTAGCTGTAAAACGATGAACCCGTACTTATTGTATTGTATATTATTTACAAAAAAAAAAGTAGTATATGTATCTGGTTTCCATAGTACAAGCTCTGCTTAGTTTGGGATCAGATGACCGTGTGTGAATAATGTCCCAGGTTAAGAGTGTTTGGTTAAAATAACAATATAAATAACGCCATTCAAATCAGAATTTATGGATATAATTTTAATCAGAGAGAGAATATAATAAGACAGGAACCAATTAATGCTATGCACATAAATTACCAACAACACCAAAAAGTTCACGACGCCTGATCAATAAAACAGCACAGTTTAGTGAGGGATGGAAATGGTTGACTTCTTAACTAATTCCTCCCTTCAAGCGCTATTAAAATTCAAGGGGTAAATGACAAAATGAACGCTGCGACCTAAATCGAAGAATTCAAATCACTCAAATTCAGAAGAAATTTATTAAACAAAGAAATAAAGAAAGAATTATACAAGGAGTAATGATAGATAGCCGCTGGGAGATCATAAATTACTTTTTGATTTTCAGAAAAATGTTAGCGGTCTCATTCGTTCGTTCTTCAAACGCTCGTCTCGAGTACGTATTTGAATGTAATTATATTATGTGGTAATGAATGAATGCCGCTGGCAGGCTATTCTTTTTTCAGAAGCCATGCGAATAATTTTAGATGTCTAAAAAAACAATGGTTATGTATTAACTTGTATCACAAACTTATCTGGGCCGGTGAGAGAGTCGCTGTTATCGCATTTGGTGTCGCCAATAAAAATAAATTTTGCAATAAAGTGGATAAACAAGTCGATGTAACAAAAACACTTTGGTCTAAATCTTGAAAACTACTGAAACGATTTTTCAATACAATTAATAGTTTCGGAGAAATGCGTGGATAAACACACATACATACCTATAAAATTTGTGTTTGTTTGGAAGCCCTAATCTAATAGACTATTATATGTAAATATAATGCAGTTCTACTAATAATGCATAGATACATACGTGTCAAATAAATTACCCTTCTTTTTTGAAGTACTTGAATGTATGAGACAGCAGTTATTTTTTCGCGAATTTCGGTTTAGTCCCATAGTAAAAGTTGTTTGTTATCATGTCTTAAAATAAACAACAAGGTTGTTTTTACATATATTATATATATTTATTTTGCAAAAACCTGCTAGCAAATTATTTCTTTTATGCCTGTAATCGCCATGCTACTCCCGCTCTGGGTGGAGCGGGAGGGCGTGTCAGACTTCTACTGACTAAAACCCTCCCGTGTTACTTCAGTTGCTTGTGCCAGGGCCACGGTAACTCTTTCGAACAACCCGCAACCCTGGCGGGCATCGGCCCTAGCGGACCCCTTCAGCTAGTGCTGACATCTCTTTGAGGCGCGCGTGGAATACAACGCGCCGTCGACCCGGGCCTGGTACTTACCGGACGGCGAGCTACCCAATGCTCGCCATCCGCAAGCTCGCGCCTACGGTGGCCGGGAATCGGCTATCGACTCCCGACGCCCAGGGCGTCTCCTGCGGCGACTAGGGGCGTGAGGGTGCAAAGATTGCCTCTCCCTCACTTTTGACTTTTGCTTCCAGATCCCACGGCGGCAATCCGGCAAGGAGGCTCGCCGCCTCACCGGAGACCGTGCGGTATCCCCGAACTAGCTGGATGGCCATGACCCTTTGGGACGGGTTCAACTGGCGGGCTGGTCGCCGCTCCAAGGAACACGCCCACACTGGTGCCCCGTAAAGGGCCATGGACCGCACGAACCCCACGTAGAGCCTCCGACAGGAGGCGTTTGGACCCCCTAGATTGGGCAAGAGCCGCTTCAAGGCAGCCCCGGCCCGCTCCAATCTGGGAGCCAAACGTCGAAAATGCTCCACGAAGTTCCACCGGCTGTCGAGGACGAGTCCCAGGTACTTCATTGTCAGCTCGACGCCGATGTGAACCCCTTCTACCGTTATTTGGGAATCCGACGGTGGCGCGTTCCGAGGACCATGAAAACATATGACCTCGGACTTGTGCAGGGCTACCTCGAGTCCCAATCGCCGGATCCTCTCGACGATTATCGCAACCCCGTGTGTCGCTAGCTCGGCCGCCGCCTGGTGTGACCTCCTCTGCGCCAGGACCAGCGTGTCGTCAGCGTAGCATACCACGCTGACGCCACTAGGGAGGTCAGCGCGCAGCACCCAGTCGTACCCGATATCCCACAGATGTGGCCCTATGACCGATCCCTGAGGGACACCGCACGACATCTCTCGCCGGTTCCACTCTCCCTGATGACCGGGGTAGATGACGGCCCTGTCCGTCAAATAGGCCTCGACCACGCGACAGAGGTAGGTCGGCATCCGGTGATACCGGAGTGTCTCCCTAATGCAACTCCAGGGCAGGGTATTGAAGGCATTGGCGATATCTAGAGACACCGCCAAGACGACCCCACCCCGGGCCACAGCATCCCCCGTTGTGAGGGCTCGCACGCACATGATGGCGTCCACCGTAGAGCGCCCCCTGCGGAAACCAAACTGGCTCTTCGCCAAATCTGGCCCCACTCGCACCAGCCGCCCGACGAGGCGGTCTGCAATGACTCTTTCAAAGAGCTTGCCCACCTCGTCGAGCAGCACGATGGGCTGGTAAGCGGACGGAGAATCCGCTGGGCGCCCCGGCTTTTTAATGAGAACCAGTTTCCCCGTCTTCCACCGAAGTGGGAACTGGCCTCTCTCCAAACATGCGCTTAGGAGCCCCCTTAGTCGAGGCTCGAGAGCCTCCAAGGCCAGAACCCAGGCTTTTATAGGTAAACCGTCGGGTCCTGGGGCGGTATTTTTGGCATTCAGCCTACGTACCGCCACTCCCAGCTCTACCTCGGTCACCTCCAAAGCATCGTCATCGTCGTCAGCGATGTGGTCCGCATCGGGCACTGCAAGAGGCGATGCCATAGGCGGGGGAGTATGTTCCCCTCGCGAAGGGAACAGAGTGCTCACCACGTCCTCCACGAGCTGGAGCCGGAAACTCTGCGTCAGCGGGGGAGCCCATGGGCGGACTTTATCACGCACCATTTTGTAGGGATGTCCCCACGGGTCCCTGTTCAGAGTCTCCAGCGACTCCTCGCGGGCCAGACCTCTGGCCTGCAGGATCTCTGCTCGGAGGGTGGCCTTCGCCATTCTGTACCCCTCGTACAGCTCCGCCTGAATGACTTCCGTATCCGGAGGGCGAATACGTAGCCTGCGGTGCCTGGTGCACCGGCGTCGTGCAGCAACGCATGCCTTGCGCAGAGTCATCAGCTCCGGCGACCACCAGTACACCTGGCGCCAGGCGCGTCCGGGCTGGACCCGGGGCATTGCCACGTCACATATTTCGGACATGGCCTCCCGGAACCACTCTGCCTCCAGAGCCCAGTCCTCCACCATCCTGCCCCGTGTGTCCGTATACCGGGAACCCCAAGCCACATTCTTAGCATTGAAGTCCCCAAGGACGAGCACGGGATAAGGATGCAGATCTCCTCAATAAACTTGACCGCCTTCTCAATAACTGCATTCGATTCGTTTTCAATCTTCGTAAGTATGACCATGTATCCGGGCACCGGGTGTGTAAGTACTAACAATAGCTTTGTAAGGTTTTTGTGTTACTAACAGTATGTGGACTACGTTTAAAATACATCTCTTATTATTATTATTATTCATTTTTTTTACATATAAATTATATTTTTAAATATTAGAATTAAAAAAAAAAAACCTTTAAAAATATAAAAAATAGAAATCCACCGGCATGGGGAACAGGGTCCAAGCTACCGGTGGTTAGGGTCCCAGAGACAGGAACCTCCTCACAATACGCGCCGTATCAAGGAGTACTGCCTTCTGAATCAGGCCCTTCACCCAGCCACCCAACGAGAGCCTCTTGAGATGTTGGTCGAGGCTCTTAGCGATAAGGCCATTGACCGTAACGACTATCGGCACAATGATTGCAGAGTCCACATCCCACATAGCGACAACCTCGTGGGCTAAGTCGAGATACTTCAATTGTTTCTCCTTCTCAGCCTTCACGAGGTTCTCGTCATGCGGGATAGTGACATCGATTATCATTGTGCGGCGCACTGATCGATCTATTACCACTATATCAGGCTTATTGGCTACAATAGTCCTGTCAGTGATAATAGATCGATCCCAGTATAACGTGACATGGTCATTCTCGAGAACTGGGTCGGGCACATACCTGTAAAACGGTACCTCAGAGTCCACAAGGCCGTATTTCAGAGCAAGTTGCTGATGGATAATCCTGGCCACTTGGTTATGCCTGTGCAAATACTCGCCGTTAGCTAAACGAGAACACCCAGAAGTAATATGTCTGATAGACTCACCGGGACAATGGCATGCCCGACATATGTCGATCGTCCCGTCTTTCATTATATACTTCCGGTAGTTATTCGTTAGCATAACTTCATCCATTATCGCACAGACTGAACCTTCGGTTTCCCCAAAGAGGTCACCGAAGCGTAGCCAGGCCACGGACACTAAGAAATCTACGTCGGGCCCATGAAGGGCCCGGAAAAAGCGTCCGTGAAGCTCCTTGCTTTGCCATACTTCCTTGCGGTCGTTGGTACTAAGCACCACAGGTTTGCGCCAGTTCTCTTTAGCCAAGGACAACGGGGTGAGTCCCTTGTCCACTGCAACCACATCTCGGTGCATACCCACGTCAGCCTTGAGAAAATATTCTCTGAGACTGCACACCTCGCGGTTGTGGAGGGTCTTAGCATTTAAAAAACCTCGACCCCCACACTTCCGCGGGATGTACAGCCTCATGACAGACGAACGTGGGTGATGCATCCGGTTTGCAGTCAGCAATGAACGGACTCTCCTATCCAGGGCGTCTAGTTCCGTCTGGGTCCACTTTAGTATGCCAAAGGAGTACA
Source organism: Dicycla oo (assembly GCA_948252095.1). Lineage (NCBI taxonomy): Eukaryota > Metazoa > Arthropoda > Insecta > Lepidoptera > Noctuidae > Dicycla > Dicycla oo. The sequence goes on from OX411714.1 coordinate 24,927,739, forward strand.
TCAGGACCGGCATGACCCAACCGTTAAAGGCGCGCACCTTGTTGCCGCCTGACAAAGAACTATTAAGTACATTTTTCAGGCGACCGAAGAAGCGCTCCTGCAACGATTGTTTCATGTCAGGTCCGTTAATGCCTAACCCCTCTGACATACCCAGGTATTTGTAGGTATCAGTTGCGGAGAGTGATCTCAGGTTTATAGAATCTGAGAGTTGTAGTCCCTCAGATTCCACAATCCCGCCCCGCTTTACATGCATGACTGCACATTTATCTACACCAAATTCCATCCTGATGGAATCACTAAAAGTTTTAGTTACTTTTAGTGACTCCAGCAGTTGCAATTTGTTGGTGGCAAACAGTTTCAAATCATCCATATAAAGCAGGTGGGATATTACCTGACCCCCCTCTCCGCAAAGGACAGCCCAGCCCTGTACCCTCCAGCAGAGTGCTAAGAGGGTTCAAGGCTAAACAAAACCACAGTGGACTCAGACTGTCGCCCTGGAATATTCCCCGCTTAATCCTAATAGGTTCGTTGCTCCCCTGAATTTGTCGGCATCCTGGATAGCGAAGAACCGTCCTCCACTGCCCCATACACGTCGTTAGGAAGGTGCTCAGAGTTGTATCAATTTTGTACAACTCTAACACCCTCAAGAGCCATGTATGCGGCACCGAATCAAACGCCTTCTTATAGTCTATCCAACATGTCGACAAATCCTTTCGGGATCGACGGACCTGTTGGCTTATGGCCATGTCAATGAGGAGTAGCTCCTTGGTGCCGCGGGACCCATTCCTACATCCATTTTGAGAGACAGACATAATAGAATTCTTTTCTAAATGAGAATTAATTTTCTCTCTCAAAATGGATGTAAGGAGTTTATAGACCGTCGGCAAACAAGTGATCGGCCTATAATTTTTGGGTTCCGTGGCATCACCTGACTTATGGAGCAGGTGAGTAACTCCTGTTGTAAAGAGCTGTGGCAGTGACCCAGACTCTAAGGCCGACTGGAATTGCGATGCTAAGCACGCGTGTGAACTTTGCAGCCATTTAAGCCAAAAATTGTGCAGTCCGTCCGGTCCCGGAGATTTCCAGTTCGGTATCGGACGGGCTGCACTGGCTACATCGGAGGAAGTAATTATTACTTCTTCCATCTCCGGTATGGCGTCACACACGCGCTCAACATCCCGCATCCATTCAGCCTCAGTATGGCAAACGGGCACCGACCAGATGTTACGCCAGAATATGCTAGTGGCATCATCATCCGGGCGGCATACGTCTGCCACATTTTGCTCAGGTCGCTCCCATGCTCTATACACCCACCTTTGATCACGCTGGAATATGCGATTCTGGGTATACCGCTCAACCCGTCGCTTATACCTACGGATACGGCTTGCCCATGCACAGACCTTCTGCTTCAGGAAGTCAATGCGCTCTGTGACACGGGACATATATTCTTGAGGGCTGATTCCAGTCCCCGAGAACGCCTGCCTCACAAAGCGCATCACTCTAGGGCGAGTATTGCCCTCCCTGAAGCAGTATAGTTTGCCGATGAGCACCCTGGTCCCCTCGATACGCCGCTCGATCCTGCACTGCCAGGCTGGAACAGCGGGTTTTGGTCGTGTAGCTATGTCACAATTTGGAAATTTGACATTGGCTACACGACACGCCGCAATAGCCGCGCAATACAAGATCGAGTGCGTATCTACGAGATCTTCGCTGCTTTCAAAATAAAAACCAAGCAGCGAATCCAAGGCACACACCATCGCCCTATTCGTTCTGTGCATAGGCAAGCGAGGTAAATGTGGTCTAAGTTGGACGGGGGCAGTTCTAAACTCCCGAATCGCATCCTCCAGCGCGCTCCGCAATCGTTCGTTACACTGGCTACTTACCGTAACAATCTCATCGCCCCCCTCCTCATCATTAACATAAGACCGCGGTTGGGTTATGTCACTGACTAGAGGTTGCACCGCGGTCTGTGACGGGACAGGGACGATACGATTGCTCAGTACCTCTGAGCGCAGCCTATCAAGCGCGGCGTCGTCCAATCTGTGATTCCGTTGGATAACCCGCACCTGATCCGAAAGTCGTTGGGCCGAGACGTTGATGGCTGGTTGAAGCGCCTGGAACAGAGACAGCATCTTATCGCGGTACGCAGTGAGGTTAGTTCCCCCCTCTGTAGCCCCGTAATATGCGCGCATGACGTTCTCATTCATTTGTTGAGTCCATTTCATGCGCTGCACACAACCACCGGCAGCGGGGACCCGGCTCGGGGCCGGTTGGCCCCTAGATCCCATGCCGTTCGGTGGCCGGCCTCTTCTCGGCCGACGAATTGGTGGTGGTGTTGTCGGCGGCGAGAAGTATTCGTCGCTCGAGCTCGACGCAACTGCAGCGGCCGGTATCACAGGACTCACGTCTGGATCTGGTTCCGGTAAGTCTGGAGCAGGTTCCGGCAACTGCGAGGCGGAGCTGAGCGACGAACCCGAAGATGTTGGGCGTGTGTTTCGTCGTGCCCGACTTCTCGTCAGCATTGTGCTTGGTCTTCTATTCTCCGTGTCATAGTTCAGTAGTGTAGTAGTAGGTGGTAGTTTTATTCTTGCATCCTGGTTTGGTTTTTATGCCAATTTTTGGGTTGGGTGAATTGGTGTAGGAACGCAAAACACCACATTATTGCATTAAAGTTTAAAAATCCAGTAGAAATTACACGGAGAAAAAATTTTTTCGACCGTCAGCTTGACAGTCGGGCCACAGATTATATTATTATTATTATTATATTATAAAACCCCCTAAAACTCATTGTTCGTTATAAAACACGTTGAGAAACGCATCTCAGGCGCTACGGGCGCGCCTCTGCAATTGTATTTAAATGCGTGACTTAATATTTGTAAAAATTGAGAATTAAACAGAAAAAAAACTTATGAAAATCAAATAATTGTGAGTCGAATTATGTAAAAAAGTGAATTTGTAAAAGTGCAGTTGACTCTTTCTACTTTGTTGCCGTCGTACTGTCTACACGGTAACGTCCTTTTTGTGTACTCTTTCGTCGACAAGACGCTTCTCTACGGTTTTCGTGCTAAGCCTGCTGGCGATTTGAAAGAACGTAGGTAAAATGTTAATTAGGTACCTAACAAAACAAAAACAAACATATTCCTCGAAAATATTTATATTTAACACAATAACTATGATCATCTAAGTACATAAAATGTATGGCAAGTGTTCTCTAACGGAAATATTCCTGGTATTCCTAAGCCACCGGAGCTATTTGATTCATCAGTCACTTGTCGCTTTCATTATCACTGGCCAGATTAATGATGAAAGGCTCGTCTAAGTATGCATCCTTACTTCTATACTCGTTATCAATTTTTTTTACGGTTGCAGTGCTTTTGCCATTGATTCCCTGTTATCTTATTGAAGGCTTCTGCAATCAAAGTAGGCATTATAACACCGAGATCGAAATCATCCACTTCAATTTTACCTTTGGTAATGTTACCATATGTAACCACATACGTCACCATAATTCTAAACGTCAATTTTTGCTCCGCAGGTTGCGTTTTTCCTCTAAATTTTGAGCACTTTAACTACGAAAATTAATGTCTAACTAAAATATAACTCGCTAAAATTGTACGATCCACCCCGACAGGTGAGCTTACTCCATCATCAATCAAACGAGAATGATTACACTGCCAACGGTATTTTAATAACTAGGTTTAGTCAATTAATCATTTCAAGTGTAACAGCCATGTTTGTCCCTTCGTGTGGTAGTGGGAAATTATTTGATTGTGGTGTAAAACAGCTAGTCATCGTAAAATTAATAATTTAAAAAAAAAATGTAGGAATGTTCAATGATATTATAAACCTATATAAAAAGGAGGCAGATATGTTTCTAGCGAGTGCGTCGTGCGGACTCGATAATGTCTTTAGTCCGCGCGTCAAGAAGGGCGACGAGTTATAATATGCTGTGTAGGCACGTGTCACGACCAGATTTTAAACGTCGTCGGTTACTATGAACGTAACATATCTTGTGTATTACATATTTTTGACAGAGTGATCAACGCAAAAATATACTAACGCTATTGTGAAATCTTATGGTTTTACGGTTTTAGACATTTATTTTCTCAAAATATTACACAATCACTTACAGAGAAAATACAATATTATAACTTGGAAATACATAAAGCCGACTGGCGTAGTGGGTTAGTAGGTACTATGACAAAATTACGTTAGGATTTGGTAACAGTGTTATTATAAGGGTAGTTGTAGAAACTAAGTGCGCGACGTTCGTATGCGTATCGCCACTGCGGGTAGGTGTTAGGTTGGTAGGGTTGAATCTTAGGTTGATGATTGCTATTATTGGCTGATTAAAAAACAACTACAATGAATCTACCTAGCCTTTTTCCAACTATGTTAGGGTCGGCTTCCAGTCTAACCGGATGCAGCTGAATACCAGTATTATACATGAAGTGACTGCCTATCTGACCTCCACAACCCTGTTACTGGGTAATACGATAACCCTTGGTAAGAGTGGTAGTCCCAGTTAATGGGTAATACGATACCTGACTGGTTGTCAGACTTTCGGACTTCTGACGACCCGTAACGACTGTCAAAGATCCTCAAATGACAGCCGGGACCAACGGCTTAACGTGCTTTCCGAGGCACGGAGGAGTCTCGGTATGAAAAGATGGTCACCCATCCACAGACCAACCCCGGCAAGCGTAGCTTAACCTGATGGATCGACCCGTGCGGCTGTTATTACTTAGCCACGAGCTCCTCTACTTATTAATTTGATACGTTTTAAACACCGAGGGTTATTGTTGTAAAAGAAATAATTTGCTAGCAGGTTTTTGCAAAATAAATATATATATATTTAATATGTAACAAAAACCCTGTTGTTCCTTTTAACACATGATTGTACTCATGATAACAAACAACTTTTACTATGGGACTAAACCAGAAATCACGAAAAAAAAAATCAGCCGCTCCCTACATTTTGACGAGTTATGCGAACATGAATGTATGAGACAGCAGATTTTTTTTTTATTTTATTTATTTATTCAGCCGTAAATCTGCTCAGAAATCAAAAAAGCCCCAATTGAAGAAAGCTTACACCAAAAGAATAGCAATGAGCCTAAAAAGTCTAGTGCTGAGCAAATACAACAGCTACGGCACTGTCAGAAACCGAAATAAAATCTGTTGCAAATAGCAAAAAGTTTAAGATGTCTTTTCGTATCGGCTGTAAGACTACTCAGGACTGAAAATATCATAATTATTGAAAGCTTACAATAGAAGGAATGCAATGAGCCTACTAGTATTAAGTCTAGTGTCGAGCAAATACAATGGCTACGGCAGTATCGGAAACCGTAGTAAAATTTCAATCGGTTTTCAAACTCGGGACTCAAACTGCGCCCACAATTTTTTATTTTGTTGACTTAGGAGCTTGATTTTTTGTAGAGCTCCAAGGAACCATCGATCTACGTATTTTTATATTAAATTCAACTTGATACCTCCACGCATCCATGAGAAAAAGGGTCTTGACAGATTGACAGACAGAAAGATGGAGAACGAAGTGATCCTATAAGGGTTCCGTTTTTCATTTTGAGGAATCGAACCTTAAAAAATAGTCCATAGGACAACATGAAAATAGCACCCTTAAAATATTCACTGCTCCACGTGTAAGGCGACACCTGCGGCACCGAGCTATTCCTAAATATAGTTTTAGCTATTTCTAAACTTGGACTTCTAATACAACAGATGTTGATACAAAGAACACTTTGCATGCGGTGCTTGCCTATAATTGGTTGTACACATTTGACGCAAATACTTGTATCTTTAGCATATCTGTAACAACTGTTGGTGAACCTTTAATAAAATAAATAAATAAAATAATGTATTATTCAGTAACTTGACAGTTGGAGGGAAATGCGTTTCTGACACCTGTCAGTTCAACAATTTATAGTAGTAATAAGGATCAAAATCGCAAAACACATATTGTTTAGTATAAAACTGACAGGTCTCAAGAACGCATTCTCTCGACAGCCGACCTGCAGGTATCAAGTTGCAACAGTTTCTGACAAAAAAAAAAAAAAAAATTGTGAGGTGAATAGAGGAATGAGCGAAATTGAATGAACCTTACAATGTTTATTCAATTGCTTTTTAGTTGCGTATTGTAAGCTTCATTCAATTTAGTGAAATTCATAATTCATAATAATAATCTGGGACATTATTCACACACGGTATTCTGATCCCAAACTAAGCAGAGCTTGTACTATGGAAACCAGATAACTGATAAACTACATAAACTACTTTTTTTTTTGTAAATATATACTTATATAGATAACTACACCCAGACTCAGGACAAATAGACATGTTCATGCACACAAATGTATGTCCTGGATGGGAATCGAACCCACGACCTGCGGCATGATAGGTGGTATCTTAACCAACCACGCCAACCGCATTATATTTGTCTATGACAAAACATACCAATGAGTAATGACCGATCTTTCGTTTTCTACAACACTATTAGTTGTGGCATTGTAACAGTATTTTGCTCTGAACTGTCAAGTTTCTTAACACGGTTAAAAGTCGGTCCAAGTATACACTTAGTACAAGTAACTGCACACAAACATCATCAACATCTGCCTAGCCTTTTTCCAACTATAGTTGGGGTCGACTTCCAGTCTAACCGCATGCAGCTGAATACCACTATTTTACATAGAGCGACTGCCTATCTGACCTCCACAACCCAGTTACTGGGTAATACCATACCCCTAGGCAAGACTGGTTGTCAATCTTTCGGCTTCTGACGACCCGTAACGACTGTCAAAGATCCACGAATGACTGACGGGACCAACGGATTAACGTGCTTTCCGAGGCACGGAGGGATCTTGGTATGTAAAGATGGTCATCCATCCACGGACCAACCGCGGCAAGCTTAGCTTAACCTGATCGATCGACCCGTGCGGCTGTTATAACTTAGCCACAGGCCCCTCTGCACACAAACAAATATACATAAACCCAAGTCAAAGAAAATTAACATGTTTCATTCAGTTTAGCATTTATTAAACCCTACGATGACACACACAATATTTTCTGACAAGGGATGACAACGGTAAATTGGAATTTTGGCACAACACGGGCGAAGCTGCACCTTTCGAATTTTCACGTTGTATTTTTTATTAGTCATTATTGACCCACTGCTGGGTTTGCCCACCTACCTACGCCTGGGTGGGCCTACCTACTCTATTTGTACCTCTCTCTGTCCAGAGCTGCCAAGGACCAATCTTTATTAAAGGAGTCCAGTTCATCCCGCCAGCTCATCTCTGTCTGGGCCTGGTCACATTGTATGAATTATTAAAAATATATTGTTGTCGGTCTTGTTCTTAATATTATCAATACAAATACTTCAACTTCAACTCTTCATTTTTGGCTTTTGTGGACAGATTCGCGATAGTGCTTTGACATTAGACATTTGACATTAGATTGACAGGCCAGCTGGCGTGGTTGGTTAAGATACCGCCTATCACGCCGCAGGTCGTGGGTTTGATTCCCATCCAGGACAAACATTTGTGTGCATGAACATGTCTGTTTGTCCTGAGTCTGGGTGTAATTATATATATAAAGTATGTATTTACAAAAAAAATTAGTAGATGTAGTATATCAGTTATCTGGTTTCCATAGTGCAAGCTCTGTTTAGTTTGGGATCAGATGACCGTGTGTGGAATGTCCCAGGATATTATATTATATTGTATTATATATATATTAGCGGGCCGCACAACTGGATGTGGTACACTGACCTTTCGTCCGTTTCCAACGGAAACAATTGTGAAGTTTTAAATAAATTCCTATTTTTCACAAACTAGGTATTTGAGCTTCAGCGAGGTTGTATAACGTACGTTTTCAAACAAGTTTTTTGTTGAGATTGAAAAAAGGCCAGTTTCGCAAATTTAACTTAAAATAAAACAAGTTTAGTTAAGAAAAGTAATAAGTAGTTAAAGTTAAATAATTTAACTACTACAAGTGTATTTTAGCAAAATTGCTATCGGACAAATAGGTTTCACGTCAAACACGACAGATGCGTCCCTATTCACAATACACTTTAATATATTCGCCCGAAGCAATGAGCAATACATTCAATATAATAAATTGCTCTGTCTGCGTATTCTCTATACAAATAATAGCCTCAAAAGGGACCTAAGGTACCCCTTCGTACCTTTATCTTGTATTATGGCTGCCCCTAAGGCCGCTCAATTTTATTCCCTGTCGGACCCTTTCGGTCTTACGCCTATGTCCGGGACGTTTTTTTTTATCTCGTCTTTATTATTCCTCTTCTGAACTATTTTTCGATTTATTTTCTGCTTTTGAGTTTCGGATGAATGCGATGTATTTTCATTGAAATGAGATACAGGGTTGTTTAGTTGTAAAGTGGAAGAAATTGCAGAAGTTATAGAAACTTTCTGTGTTGTAAAGGGTTACTACGGTACACGGTGGTGAATTTTCCTTAATAATTATTATAACCTGAGATGATTGATTTTCTAGATAGAAAGTGCGGAAAAAACTGTGAGGTCCGTTTACAGCTAAAATACAATACGTTGTCAAGGTCACGTACTCTTTGAAATTAATGGTAGGTACGTTCTTAAAGTAGTTCAAATAAAATTCAATTTCTAAGAGCGTAGTTCACCGACTTTAAAACAGCTGTTTGGATTTTTAATCAGTTCTTTTCTTAGGAAATTTGATATAAACCAACTGTGTTTGAATGTTGGTGAATACAGGCCTTAATCTCTCAGCACCTGACAACACTGATGATCACACGATAATATTCCGGACGTAGCATCAATAAATTATTGTAACATTCCTCTTAATAATTGTAGTAAAACTGGAATCCCAAATACTAACACTGAAACTCAAATCCCGTAGGTCTCAGAATTTTAATTTGTAGTTTTGGCAATCCTCCATCAATACCAATGTCATGTGATGGAGCATTATCCCAAATTCCGGAGATATTGCAATGATACTGATCTTGGCAATCGAACTCCGGATTTCGCATGCGAGATTACAGAGCATGCGATTATCATTGTCACGATGAGAAGTCCACTGCTAGATATGGCCTCTCCAACTGCACGTTCTTTCGCTCAATCCTCGGCCACATCCTTCTATGTGCTACCAGGTTGCATTTTTCTTATGTAGGTAATTACTTATTTCACTAGCATCATACATTCCTCATTCACAATTCTATTTGCCGTCCCAGTGATAAAATAGGGTCCTACCTTATGTTTTTCAAACAAAAAGCTGTTGGTTCAAAACTATGCGTTAGCTTTCATACAAGTGATCGCTAATGGATTCCACAAGCCGCTCCATTGTTTGAATGGGTGAACCGTGGCCGAACACAGAGTGGTTGAATATTAATATTTGCATGAGAACCAAAAGGGAATTAAATCTGATGTACAGTGTTTTTAGGTTGTTGTTAGATTTACATATAAATGAACGCTTTATTTGTGCGAATTGATGTTTTGTTTAATAAGTTATTACGTGCGAATATTATAATTTGTGTGTAAGTGTTTAATTAATATTAATTTGTTACTGATGGATGATGATTTAATTCTTTAAAGCATTCATAATATTACTACGTATAACTTAGTCATGATAAATGAGCCGTTTTGACGCTGTGTTTAATTTTAAAGAGTAGATAGATACTTGTGGGAATAATCAACGGTATGTGGTTTATAATTGTAATTAACGTTTGATCAATGGTTTTGAATTAAAATTATTAATGATGCATGGCTAGAATATTTACATGCATTCCTGCAAAATTTAAGGGCCCCCATAGACAGACGCGATGCTACTCTACTAGAACAATTTCTATGAAAATATTATGGAAACGGTTCTACCAGAATCGAGTCGCGCCTATCTGCGGGAGCCTTTAGTTAGGTTGTCTTGTAGGAATTGCTGATTACCTACGTTATGACCTTGATTTTTTTTTCTTCTTTGTTTCTTGTAACTAAGGTGTACAAAATCTAATTTGTATTATATTATTTTAATTTATTGTGAATGTGAAGACTATGTAGGTCATTGCTTTTTTTGTTTGTTTTATTTTTTCTCTCAGTTATTTTTAATCTTGGTCTGGCAGTTTGAGTAATTTATGCGGCCTAACCCAATGTCCTTTCTTTGGTATTGTTCGTCGAATCGTTGAACTCCTTAAGTTCTGTTGAGCTGCGCGATTACTGTTACGATTACTGTGTACGGTTCTTTCCTCAAAAGACCATTTCAGACACCAATCTACATGGTCTTCACATGAAGAGACCAAGATTATGTCTGGACTTTATAAGAGACTGTGACCTCTGAGTTTGTTTCGGCCTTTCTTCTCAGAGTAGTCAGATAGGAAACGCCGACCTCATCTAGCTTAAAAAAAAAAAAAATATGATTGACTTTTAAAGTGTTTGTACAAACCTACTTACAGAAATAAAAATCATTTATCATTAATATTAAAAATAATTTCAATAATATGAACGCATATACGGGTTTAAAATAAGTGAACGCAAGACGCACGAAAAATCAAATTCCTAGCCCTATACTTCGATCTTCATAACTTGATATTCATAACGTCGTCTGGATAACTTCACAAATATTTAGCATCCTCCCGATATTGGCACGGCGTTGAATTCAGAAAACAGCAACAGCTGTTTAGATTTTTAATCAGTTCTTTTCTTAGGAAATTTGACATAAACCAACTGTGTAAATACCTAACCGGTGGTTTGAATGTTGGTGAATACAGGCCTTCATCTCTCAGCACCTGTCAACACTGATGGTCACACGATAATATTCCGGACGTAGCATCAATAAATTATTGTAACATTCCTCTTAATAATTGTAGTAAAACTGGAATCCCAAATACTAACATAAAAACTCAAATCCCGTAGGTCACAGAATTTTAATTTGTGCAATAGTTTTGGAAATCCTTCATCAATACCAATGTCATGTGATGGAGCACTATCCCAAATTCCGGAGATATTGCAATGATACTGATCTTGGCAATCGAACTCCGGATTTCGCATGCGAGATTACAGAGCATGCGATTATCATTGTCACGATGAGAAGTCCATTGCTAGATATGGCCTCTCCAATTGCACGTTCTTTCGCTCAATCCTCGCCACATTCTTCTATGTGCTACCAGGTTGCATTTTTTCTTATGTAGGTAATTACTTATTTCACTATCATCATACATTCTAGTTAGAAGAATCATATCCCAACATTTCCCGATAGCATCATACTTTCCTCATTCACAATTCTATTTGCCGTCCCAGTGATAAAATAGGGTCCTACCTTATGTTTTTCAAACAAAAAGCTGTTGGTTCAAAACTATGCGTTAGCTTTCATACAAGTGATCGCTAATGGATTCCACAAGCCGCTCCATTGTTTGAATGGGTGAACCGTGGCCGAACACAGAGTGGTTGAATATTAATATTTGCATGAGAACCAAAAGGGAATTAAATCTGATGTACAGTGTTTTTAGGTTGTTGTTAGATTTACATATAAATGAACGCTTTATTTGTGCGAATTGATGTTTTGTTTAATAAGTTATTACGTGCGAATATTATAATTTGTGTGTAAGTGTTTAATTAATATTAATTTGTTACTGATGGATGATGATTTAATTCTTTAAAGCATTCATAATATTACTACGTATAACTTAGTCATGATAAATGAGCCGTTTTGACGCTGTGTTTAATTTTAAAGAGTAGATAGATACTTGTGGGAATAATCAACGGTATGTGGTTTATAATTGTAATTAACGTTTGATCAATGGTTTTAAATTAAAATTATTAATGAGGCATGGCTAGAATATCTATATGCAGTCCTGCAAAATTTAAAGGCTCCCATAGACAGTCGCGACGCTACTCTACTAGAACAATTTCTATGAAAATATTATGGAAACGGTTCTACCAGAATCGCGTCGCGCCTATCTGCGGGAGCCTTTAGGTGGTCTTGTAGGAATTGCTGATTACCTACGTTATGACCTTGATTTTTTTTTGTTCTTTGTTTCTTGTAACTAAGGTGTACAAAGTCTAATTTGTATTAATATTATTTTAATTTATTGTGAATGTGAAGACTATGTAGGTCATTGCTTTTTTTGGTTGTTTTATTTTTTTTCTCAGTTATTTTTAATCATGGTCTGGCAGTTTGAGTAATTTATGCGGCCTAACCCAATGTCCTTTCTTTGGTATTGTTCGTCGAATCGTTGAACTCCTTAAGTTCTGAGTTGAGCTGCGCGATTACTGTTACGATTACTGTGTACGGTTCTTTCCTCAAAAGACCATTTCAGACACCAATCTACATGGTCTTCACATGAAGAGACCAAGATTATGTCTGGACTTTATAAGAGACTGTGACCTCTGAGTTTGTTTCGGCCTTTCTTCTCAGAGTAGTCAGATAGGAAACGCCGACCTCATCTAGTTTAAAAAAAAAAAAAAAACATGATTGACTTTTAAAGTGTTTGTACAAACCTACTTACAGAAATAAAAATCATTTATCATTAATATTAAAAATAATTTCAATAATATGAACGCATATACGGGTTTAAAATAAGTGAACGCAAGACGCACGAAAAATCAAATTCCTAGCCCTATACTTCGATCTTCATAACTTGATATTCATAACTTCACAAATATTTGGCATCCTCCCGATATTGGCACGGCGTTGAATTCAGAAAAGGCAGGTACCTATCTTGTTATTTTAATGAGAAAACGATGTACAGACGCCAGCACATCAAGCTACTACAATCTGTCAGATTTCTTTAATAGATATTCGACTTTATTGCTAAGGCATTAGGTTCAAGGTTGATTGGGAAAATCTGACAGTTTCGGGTAGGTTGACCTGCTGGCGTCTGTACATACCAACATACAGTGTACATAAGTCTATGACCGGGGTTTCTAGAACCTTTTTCTTGCTGGTCCCTCCCGATATACCTACTCACGTAAGGTATTTTATTTGACAGTGGTCCTTCGAGCCGGATAACATCCAACCCTGCCTTGCACATGGTGTGCCCGTTAGACCAGCCTGGGTTGGATTTGAATATGTGATTCAATTGATTGTAACTAAGACAAATTACACAGAGGTTTATCTAGGTTAGCATTATTTTATCCGAGGATTTTTACAGTCGTCTTCTATTTATTTTGTTCTTCTATCGTCTACTACGATTTCGCTATATTTAACCATTGTTTTTGCGAATGTCATCATGGACTAACAGAAAAGTGTGCTTTTATGGCATTTTCGCCTGATTTCTGTGTCTTGATATGAAGAAATGTCACCCATCCACGAAAGAACCACGTCAAGCGCAGATTAACTTCAAACCAATCGACACGTGGGGCTATTATTAAGCCCTACTACTCACTAATACATACAAAGGTAACACCACTTAGCAATACTAATACGCCTATCATCGTAAGACCTTTTTTATGGAAAAGGGTACATTATCAACACTTTATATTTAAAAGGTCGGTGGGTAAATATTTTGGGATCAGCTTTAAGGGTGGTGAATGTGGACGCGAGGTCAATGTCGCTGTCAACACTGTAATGTAATAGTGTGTTGCTGTCAAATATTTGCTTTCAACGGGAACGACAATAGATTCCGTGCTTGTGTTAGTATTTTTGGATGTTAACTATAGAGAGTGACTACAAGGAGTTTGTTTTTGGAATGCTCTTATTTGCTGTCGATTAGTGTCAATACAGGGTGAAATTGAACCCTCCCGGTGGTATCCGGCATTGTCGGGGGGGTCAGTAGCCGTGACTTGGTCACCCACGGTGAAGCGAAGAGGAACCCGAAGAGGAACCTGAGGAGGGGCCTCTCGTCAGGACTTTTGCTGATAAGCCGAAAACGTAGCGGCTACACAACTGAGGCGGGTCGCGATATCGTATGGGAGGCATCGCGGCTGAGGTTTGGAGGCCGCGGCGGGAGAGGAGTGCCGGTATTGCGGTGCACCGCTCTCCCTACCTTCCGCAACCTTGATGGGGTCGCCACCGTCTGAGGCAGACGCGGTGGGGCCACAGGGGAGGAGGAGTGTCGGTATGGCGTTGGCCGCTCTCCCTATCCTCTGCGGCTGAAAAGTCGTAGACGGCCGGGCCTCTGACCTGACCGGTCGCGGGGACCAAGGGTGCATAGACACGGGGTCGTCCCAGCGCAGGAACCCAGCGCCCATGTCCCTGCGGTGGTCACGTCATGCAATGTGTTCTGGTGCGCTGGTGATAGGGATACTACCCACAGGAGGGTCGGACAGCCGCGGCGGGTTCACGGATGAGTGCTAATGCGTGCCCGTGTTCTCGCCACAAGCGGCAGAGGACACCGTAGAGTTTTAGTGGGTTGGAGTCCCACACGTGGTAGTGCAGTATGCATGAGCATTACTCCACGCAAGAAAAACAAAAAGAAAAAAGGGTGAAATTTAATTCATGGGCATCCTTTTATGGGGCCATTGTACTCATAATAATGAACAACTTTTATTGTGGGACCAAACCTGAAATCGCGAAAAAATTAGCTGTTCCCTATATTTATGTTCGCATAACTAGTTAAAATATAGGGAACAGCATATTTTTTTCGCGTTTTCAGGTTTGGTGAAAAGTTGTTCATGATGATGAGCACAATGAGCCCTAAAAAGAATGCCCATTACTTTATCCTGTATACAATTCCCAAGGGGAACTACAGAACGCCTCCTGTAGTTTCAGCGGATTCCCAAGAGAAAAAGGTGTCAGTTTTATGTTGTCCTAAGTAAGCTCTCGCTCTATTGATTCATGTGATGATGTTATTGATTTTCCAACTAAGTAACAAAATGTTCAAGCGAGTGATTTTTCACATTTTTTACACTTGTAACTGACTTCAAAAAAAAGGTGGTTATCAATTCGACACGATGTATGTAATATTATTGGAACTGCAATATATTCACATAATATGGTAATATATTAGGGCTTTTAAACAAATGTACAACATTTTTATAAGTATGTATTTTTGTGTGTATGTATGTTTGTCCACGCCTTACTCCGATACTATTAATCAGATTGTAACCATTTTTAGGGTTCCATACCTCAAAAGGAAAACGGAACCCTTATAGGATCACTCGTGTGTCTGTCTGTCTGTCCGTCTGTCACAGCCAGTTTGCTCCGAATCTAATGAAAACCGATACACATATGTATTTCTGTGACCCAAACACTGACGTCTACCTAATGTAAATTAATGAATTTTAAATATGGGGGTAAATTTTGGTGGGCAAATAAGAAAATTAAAAAAATATATTTGTAAATTGTACCGAGCAATAAATCAAAGGAAAGGGCTTACTGTGAGGGTCTCAAATATCATATATATATTTTTTTTATAATTTTAAAATAAACGGTTTTAAAGTTATTTAAAAAAAAAAACAGACGAAAATTGACCATTCCCCCGCCTTGTTTCCGAAACTCCTGAGCTTAAAATTTTGAAAAAATACACAAACTAATTCTATAGCGATAAATTACAGGAAAACCTATAAGAAGTCTATGGTCTTAAAATAATATTGTAAATCTCTCAATATGGGGCGTACTAACTTACATCAGTCCATAGTTAAGCAAAAAGGATCCAACCCACATTACGTGTAATGTGGGTTGGATTCTTTTCGTTTAACTATGGACGTTGAAATGTATGGGAGAACATGTTTTTCAACTACAATGTTAAGTTTGTTCTTGGGATAAATTCATCCCAACTACGGAACCCTTCATTGTGCGTGGTCCGACACGCTCTTGACCGGTTTTATTTTGAGCAGAAATGACTAAATATGTAAATAACATGGAATGACGTTTGATTTATTTACGTCCGTCCGTCACATAGTCACACCCGTTTTACCTCTTATACTGTTTACTATAGAAAGTTAAAAGCACAGTTCTAAGAACCGAAAGATTACACTCGTAATAAACCAGGTTAAACTATCCCCAGGTCTGTTTCTTTTTTAAAGTTATTTTATAAAAAAAAAGAAGAAGAAAAGAACGTTGTTTATTCGGTACAAACTTAACGCACAAAACAATATTTCATAAAAATCTTGTAAAATAAATCATGAGATATTTTGAATACATTTTCATTAGGATACGTAATCTTAATAAAAATGTATTCAATAAGAAATCTTGTCAAAAAATAATTAAAAGATAACAAAATATACAAATAAGTAATAACTGATAAGTTGACAGGCCCGTTGGCGTGGTTGGTTAAGATACCACCTATCATGCCGCAGGTCGTGGGTTGGACTCCCATCCAGGACAAACATTTGTATGCATGAACATGTCTGTTTGTCTGAGTCTGGGTGTAATTATCTATATAAGTATGTATTTACAAAAAAAAAAAGTAGTATACTCGTATGTAGTATATCAGTTATCTGGTTTCCATAGTACAAGCTCTGCTTAGTTGGGATCAGATGACCGTGTATGAATAATGTCCCAGGTTATTATTTTATTATTATAATATTAATAGTTCATTTACAATTAAAATAATAATTCCATTTGCGCAAGCCAAAATTAAAGCAATTTTCAACAAAATATTAAAGATAACAAAATGAGTTATTATTTTTAGGGTTCCGTACCTCAAAAGGATAAAACGGAACCTGACTGTCTGTCACAACCAATTTTAAGTCATCATCCTATTTCTGAATCTAATGGACCGATTAAGTTGAAATTTGGTAAGTTATGTTTTTCTGTGACCCAAACACGGTCGTGTAATGTAAATAATGAATTTTAACTATGGGGGTACATTTTGCGGGCAAATAAGAAAAAAAAATATTGTAAACTGCACCGTGCGATATATCAAATGAAAGGGCTTACTGTGACGGTCTGAAATATATATATATTTTATAATTTTAAAATAAACTGTTTTAAAGTTTTTAAGAAAATAGACGAAAATTGACCATTCCCCCCCTTTATCTCCAAAACTACTAAGCTTAAAATGTTGTAAAAAATGCATAAAATTGTTCTATAGCTATAGATTACAGGAAAACCTATAAGAAGTCTATGGACTTAACATGGTAAATCTCTCAATACTGTGCGTACAAACTTAGAATGTATGGGAGAACATGTTTTTCAACTACAAGTTATGTTTGTTCTTGGGATAAATTCATCCCAACTACGGAACCCTTCATTGTGCATGATCCGACACCCACTTGACCGGTTTTTTTACTGGATTACATTTACTTCAACTTAGGACATGAATGAAACTACGATAGGATGAATCTTGCACTGTTCCAGTGCAAGTGTCATCAAAATTGGTTCAGTAGTTTTCAACATATGCACAAATACACACGTATTTGTGCATATGTTGAAAACTACTGAACCGATTTCAAAACCTTGGTCAAATTCTAGTGCAATATTTACAACAAAACTATTAAGTACTATTTCAAACAAATATTCCAGTTTTTATTTATAACTAAAAATTAACTCCATGTTTAATATATTAGGTATTCAGCTGCATCCGGTTAGACTGGAAGCCGACCTCAACATAGTTGGGAAAGGGCTAGGATGATGACTTAAAATTAAAAAACCACGAAATAAAAAAGTTATTAAATCGACTTCAAAAAGATATTGGTTTACTCAAAATTATGAAATTACTTTTAATTATAGAAATCGATGGCAACAAACTAAAATACAGATCCCAAGACACCGACTTCCGAAATCAAAGTTATTTAATAATTTTGAGCTACTTTTTGTTTGAAGTCGATTTTTTTTTATTACTTTTTTATTTACTGCCTAAATTCGTTCTCTTGTGGAATGTTAAATCATACTGAAGGATCACCAATGGGTTCATTTTTAAGTTTCCGTATCTCAAAAGAAAAAACGACCCCAATATATGTAGTTGTGAAAAGGCTAGGCAAATGATGTAGGTACAGTAAACGCTCAAAAGTCCATAAGCGTGCTAAGGATTACATTGCTATGAACTGTGCGTGTGCCTGTGTGAGCGATGTCTCACTCAACATTCCGCAGATAACACACACTAATGAATTGTCGCATGTCGTCGTACTACGCGAAATAACATTATATTTATGTTGCATTTAGAATACGCGTCATAGTGGCGACGTGTTCTTACCATTGCATTGCTAAAATTCGCATAAACATAACATGTGCTGGTAGCTGTTTGGGCTAAGCAATGGTTTCACGATCAATGAAGTCTGAGTTCGAATCTTAATCACAATGTGGGACTGTTTTTTGTTTTTTAATAATATATTTGTACTTTTTTAAGCAAAAACTTGTTAGATGTTTTAAATGTTCATTTATTATTTATTTTTATAAGAAGTTAAATATTAGTTATTATATTATTATTTAACTATTTATGTGATTTTTAATTTATCTTTTCGGTGTTGGAAGGTTGAAATAAAAAAGTCGTGCTGAATGGTAACAAAAATGTTTATTCGTTTTATTTACTTATTTATAAAATTAACAAACTTAAGAGAATTGTGACGTTACATTCCTACTAGATAAAAGAAGTTTTTTTGGAACCGTTCATAGGATTTTTTGTTGTATACCCACTTAGTCAATTCATAATAACATAACAAAGAAAGGATATTCTAATAACACATATATATAATTGTCAATACCCAGATATGGGTATCTGGGTCAGCAGAGTTTATTCAAAACTAGTCTATGATTTAGACTTATGAACATGTTTTTTTAATGTAACGTCACTATGAATGTATCGAGGTTATAGCTTAAGTGTTCATTTTCTTGACGAAAAGAAGATTGAAACTAAACCTCAATTTAAGATCATTAAATAATTACGGATATGTCAATATTACTAAATATTCAGCTACACCGTCTAATTAAAAAAAAAAAAACATCCAGGTATTAATATTTTGTATAACCCCCATTATTTTCAATACAGTCAAGTAGACGTTTGCGCATGGACCCTACAATATTACCACATATTACGGTTCCTCTTAAATTTTCCCATACCTCCATGCAATGGATTTTTAATTGTTCTATACACCTTTCATCCCGGACTCCCATCTTTGGACCATCAAACCCCATAGATTTTCTATGGGGTTGAGATCGGGTGATCGCGCTGGCCATGGAACAACAATTATCTCCGGGTGATTTTGAAACCACTCACGCACACTGCTCGCCCGGTGAATAGGACAATTGTCCTGCACAAATGTTATTTGTGTCAACTCATCAGCTGGGTAAATGTTGCGCACAGTAGGTAACATGACATCGTCTAATACTTCTACATAAGTAGAACTGTTGGCGCGTGGAGGAATAAAAGCCAGTTCTCCTGGCCCTGCTGCACTCATCCATCCCCACATATTAATCGTAATTCGACCTGAGTCTGTAGTAGGAATTACGTTTTTATCACACCAGCGAGTGTTATCCTTGCGCCATAAATGAAGCCTACCCTTTTGACTAGACTTAAATGTCTTTTCATCTGAAAATATGGTAGTATTCCAGTCAAAATCTAAATAATCCCGTGCGAAACGTAATCGTTCTTGTTTATGTCTTTCTGTCAAGAAGGGCTTTTTAGCTGGTCTTCTATGATGCAAGCCTTCAGCGTGGAGAGCACGGCGAACAGTTTGCAATGAGGTATCGAATAATTCCGCAAAGTGTCTCGTTGGTTTGAAACCATTTGATTCATACTCGCCCACCATATGAATTCGCTGCGCCTCGCTAATAAGCGACGGCCTTCCACTTCGCTGTCGACTAGCAAGGCTACCCTCTTCCTCATATCTTTTGATCCAGAGACTTACAGTATTCCTCTAAAACAAAAATAAAGTAATATTAGGCAGCTATAACAAAATACTAAAGAGACTCAACTTTTATATACTATAGATATTATATATATATATATATATATATAATATCTATAGTATATAAAAGTTGAGTCTTTGTTGATTGTTGTTGTTTGAGTTGATTTAATATAATAAAATACAAAATACTCTGCATTTAAAAATGCAATAATAAACACAAATTATTTATTTTATAGACCTCATGATGGATTTAAAAAACAATAAAAAGAATTAATCCATATGTCACCAAATAATCTTAGGTATAAATTTCAAATAAAAGATACAATTCAATACTCACATTCAGTCCAGTTTCATTAGATATTTGTGTTCTATTAAGACCACTTTTATGCAGCGCAATAATAGTCGCCCTCGTCTCAATATTAATATTTGCCTGCATTTTGAGAATAACTGCTAACCGCTATCTATTAAACCACACGTCACTAACCAACAACTACAACCAACCGACAACGTTCATTCGGATCAAGTTAAATATTCCTAAAACTCATGTCTACCTCACAGAAATCGAAATTATTTATTTAGTTTTCTATGATCTACCTTTCTAACTTTACGAAATGAGTGACCAAGCGAACAAGATAAAGAATATTATATTTCTGTCCCATTACTTCCAATCAAGTAAAAACTTACAAAAAGTCAAGTACTGCGTGAGATTTGAACTCACGGCTCACTGATTCACGCATCTATCTGCACGCGCTTAACCGCTAGGTCATCTGTACACATGTTATAACTTTGAAATTATGAACTACAATCAGTTGTTGACGACAATAATTATGCATGTTTATATTCTTGGAAATAGAAGGTCTTAAGTCAAACTAAACGCCAAGCTATAGCTTTGTGAGTTTGCTTATCGACTTTTGGTCGCGACTGTACCTCAAAAGGAAAAACGGAACCCTTATAGGATCACTTCGTTGTCCGTCTGTCTGTCAGTCTGTCAAGACCCTTTTTCTCAGGAACGCGTGGAGGTATCAAGTTCCAATTAATATCAAATACGTAGTTCTACGGTCCTTTGAGGCTCTAGAAAAATTAAGCTTCTAAGTCAACGCAATAAAAAATACGGTCATATGCGACACGTTTTGATACTCGCAAATATATTATATCAAAACCTATAGTATATACTTCCCGTTAACCTAGAGGAGCTCTTCTTGCTGCCGCTTTTTGAGAATAACTTGTAAATTTAATAGAAAACATGGAATTTGTAAAGATAAATCGTGTTAGTAACTGGCTGCAAGACAATGTTTTGACTCTTAACGTCTCAAAAACAAAGTACATGGCATTTGCTCAAAGGTCTAACTTGCTCCCACCTTCAACTCTAACGATTACTGCTCACACCTGTGATTTTAATGAGACCCAATGCTCTTGTCCTTCCCTTGAAATGACCGAGAATATTAAATACCTTGGAATCACTATTGACCAATATCTCTCCTTTAAACCACACATAGAAACCCTCATGACCAGGTTACGAAAAGTAATCTACATTTTCAAAACCCTAAGACACTCCGCCGACCGAAAGACTATTAAGATGGTCTACTACGCATTATGCCAATCACTTATTGATTACTGCATCACATCATGGGGAGGTGCCGCAAAAACACCTCATCGAAGTTGAAAAGGCACAGCGTGCCGTACTCAAGGTCGGAGCTGGTTTACCCTTTCGTTTTCCGACTACTGACCTATACAAAGAATGGTACACTAACTGTCAGACAAATGTTCATACTACTTACATTGCTTAAAAAACATTCTAAAATGCAGTTGGACCCTAAGCTACCCAAAGACAACCGACGAAAGGGTAGGGTATGTCCCACGGCTCAATTCAAATCCACACTCCGTAACAGATTCTATTACTTTCTTAGTTATTATCTTTACAATAAATTGAATAAATTCCTAAACCTCCACCCCAAAACTCGATCAAGCTGTATTAAAGAAATAAAAAAATATTTAAAAACCCTAGACTATCATAAAACTCGGCGGCGATCTCTCGCGTCCGAGCCTGGTCCAGGCCATGGTGCGGAGCGAGAGTGCATGGGAGGCCGTCACCTCCTTCTGCGAAGCGGTAATGCTCGCGAAGGAGGAGGCGGAACGCGTGAGGGAGAGGCAGCCTCACGCCCTCAGTCGCCGCAGGAGACGCCCTGGGCGGTGGGAATCGATAGCCGATTCCCAGCCACCGTAGGCGCGGGCTTGCGGACGGTGAGTAGTGGGTAGCTCGCCGTCCGGTGAGGACCAGGCCCGGGTCGACGGCGCGTTGTGTTCCACGCGCGCCTCAAAGAGATGTCAGCAAAAGATGGGGTCCAATAGGGCCGATGCCGCTGGGGTCGCGGGTTGTTTGAAAAAGATACCGTGGCCCTGGCATAGGCAACTGAAGGAACACGGGTGGGTTTTAGTCAGTAAAAGTCTGACACGCCCTTCCGCTCCACCCAGAGCGCGAGAAGTTAATTGATGATTTCCCATACACAAAAAAAAAAGACTATCATAAAACTGAGAATCTTTTGACCGTTCTGAAATCAAACTAATTTTGATCAACCCCACACATACATAGCTGTTCCTCACCTCCTTGAAATACAATCTCGTTGCGCTCAGTCCACAAAAGTCACCTTCAGTCACACACTACTCATCTGAGTTACTCTCATTCATCTCCTATTAGTCTAACACTACACACAAGATGAACTCTCATTCACACATCGCCTCACAACATTACTCATTTACTTCTGCAGAATTATAGGTAGGTATTTTAAATTAATTAATTAATTATATATATATATTTTGTTATAGTTATAACTTATTTTTTTATTTTTGTTAAGCATATTGTTTAACCTCGACTCGTGCACGATATCTCTGTAAAAGCTAATTCTAGCCGTTGAAGGGACCTGGTGACCTGTAACACCGGTTTTTCCCAAAAACCTATAGCAGGCACCAGTCTCTCACAAAGGTGGAATGCAGCTGAGACATTTTTGTACACACTAACTTTAAGTCTGCTTTGTGAAGAGAGAACAAATAAATGATATGATGATGATGATATGATGATAGATCTTCATCCATGATCAGTAATTGGAAAGCTTTTAGCTGTAAACGTCAACAGCCTCTATTATTGAGCCTACTTAAATAACATAACATAACACAAAAACAATAGGTAATTGATCGTGGATAATACATGTTCAATTCTTTCTTCATACTTTCTACTGCATCGCCATACAGCACCTATTATTAGTGACGTAGTGAAAGACATTAATAGATCACGAACGTAAATTCTTTTTTTTTTCTGTCTTTACAAAACTCCCACTTCCTACGTTCTTTACATAGACGTAACTACTGACCGATTTTCTAGCCATTACAAAACGCCTCCATACCGTCCGTTCTTTTGTTATGGAAAAACCGTACATTATCCGTGAACGTAAAATGAATTGGACTGTAAAAATAGGGGTGGTTTCCAACCGATAGTCAAGAAAAATCGATGATGAAGAGAGTCGACCTCATTTTGCAGGTAGCGACGGAAAGGGTCCGTTAATACTTTAAAAGACGGATCATTTGCGGGCCCGTTATACTGATGTCACATTTATAAAGATTGTGGCAAAGGTATTTTGAAAAGGGTTAGGTGTTAAAATGAGGAAAAGGTCGGGATAGGTATGTTATTATTTTTGGTATAAAACTGAGGAATATTTTTAAAAGTTATAGTATATAGTAGGTATTATTTTATTTTAAAACTAGCTGGGGCTCACGACTTCGTTCGCGTGGCAGTCTTAAGATAACAGCCTCATTTATAAAAAAAAACTCCCTCACCCGTCCGGGTTATTTGTTCACAATTTCATGGGTTTTATGTTTCTAGCGCGGAACCCTAAGTCTTTTTCTTTTTCTAAAATATAAGTAGCCTTAATTACTCCTTATAACATCAGCTATTTGCCTGTGAAAGTCCTGTCAAAATCGGTTGAGCCGTTTCGGAGATTAGCCGGAACAAACAGACAGACAGACCGACGAACAGACAAAAAAAAAATAGTTTTTTTTGTTATAAGAGCCGTGTACATATGCATTTAATAAAAAGCTGTTATTTTTACATTACAAACAGACACTTCAGTTTTATGTATTCCCATCCAGGACAAACATTTGTGTGCATGAACATGTCTGTTTGTCCTGAGTCTGGGTGTAATTATCTATATAAGTATGTATTTACAAAAAAAAAATATATGTAGTATATCAGTTATCTGGTTTCCAAAGTACAAGCTCTGCTTAGTTTGGGATCAGACGACCGTGTATGAACAATGTCCCAGGATATTATTATTATTATTTTTTTACATTTCTCGGGACCTTGGGGTCCCGGACCTTTGGAAGGCGTACAAGGAGCCGAAGCCAACTCGCAGAGGCCCCTTAAATAATTTTAAATGATAAGGAGGCACCAACCGACGATTATCCCTGTATGCACTATGCAAGTGCACCCAAGGACAACCCCCGGTTGGTGCAGGACTATTGTTGTGTGTGGAAACAAAACATATTGGGCTATGGGTCTGGGTGGCTAAAATGGATTGGGTTACTTGAACTATGGAAGAACTATCCCCCTGCCTGACCAATGTTATATATTATACAAGGATAAAATGGCAGGGGGTGACTTGCACACTCAATAATGGGCCCCCGGAAACGGCCGATAGCACATAGTGACGTAGCGAAAAGGGGGCAACACTTCCTGAGATGCTTGAGGAGTGGAGAAGTATTCCACGGCTATCAGGACAATCCCGGAAGTACGGTCAAGATCCCTACCAGCACCTTATTGGAATACTTCCTTCCTCCGAGCACGTTTGCTCTTGCGAATCTCCACTCAATCCGGCCAATAAAGGCAAGAAAGAAGTGGGAGCTCTGTTCCTCGTCAGTGTTCACTCCAGCCGGCCAATAAAGGCAAGCCAGAGATGAGGACAAGATTTCTTTCGGGATATAGGGGGTCCGTGGGGTCGCTACTGCCCAACAGCTCGCCACATGCTGCCCTGCGGGTTTCTGTATCTCTCTTGGTCTGGCTCCTCATCCTAGACCCGTTCCGGCAAAGTAAACTCTACCGGCACAGACCTAAAGTTTGAAGCGCGCAAGCCCCACCACGACGTCAACGTAGAGATACAGCAATGGGGTTATTATTATGTATTTGCATATAGTGTAGGAGAAGCACCATACGCCTAACTCCGTTTGCTATTAGTCATAAGTAGCTATAAGAATGTACTAGTAGCATAAGGAAACACTTAACATCACCTAACTGATAAATTTTCCACGAAACTATGCTTGTCCGTAGGAAATAAACACGTTTTGACTTGAACGCAGAGAATCAACTCAAAACTGCGTAGGGGTTTCTCCCTGGCTCAGAAAAGTCGACAGGTTGTGACTTGCACAAGAAAATAGGGGCGTGGTTATTGTTTAAACCACATATATTGGTGTCAAAGTTTTACTCAGGTGAGGTGTACACGCTACCTTAGCTATGGTGCAAAACTAATATATATGCGTCCCCTAGGATTGAAAGTTAGTCCATAAATTGTTCATAAATTGTATCCAGCTAGTTAGTAACAGTAACTAACCATCAAGTGACATGCTCAATAGAGCCCTGTGTAGTCGCGTGTCTGTAGTATTTCAATTATGTTTATATTATTGCAATAATTAGTGTTTCGAAGGTAAGATTATTGCCGTAAGTATTATGATTGTATTTTATGTGTATTTTGTTTCTGAATTGTGTTTACGTGCTCTTTTATTATATTTGTGAATACTTGTACTGGTTTAATTTGCATAACGACGACGATAACCCCCGCCTATCAGAGTCTAATCACCTCCGCCTAAGCACAGCATGCAGGTTGTTTGATATATGTTTCGTGTGCTGTGCTTAACATTTGGTCCTTGCGAGTCGGATAACCGATTGTCCGGGCGTAGTCTTACAAACTAGCGTTCGGAATCGGATTACGCTTATAGGCGAATTAACCAGGTACAATGAGTGAGAAAAGTGCCGTAACCACGCGAAGCAAACTACGCAAAATGACGGAAGAAGCAGACACGCGGCGCAGGGAAGCCGCCACCGCCTCGGACTCAGGCTTACTGTCGGAGGTGCCACCAGGTTCTCCATCAATAGCGCCAACGGTAAGATCAGCGGCTGCCCCCATTATTCCGCTGACCGGGGGTCGAGTAATCGACTATAGTGAAAAGCCGGCAGAGGGCGTATCACGGCAGACAGTCGCACGGTCGCCGCGGAGCAGCAGAGTTTCGTCCAAGAGTAGTCGCAAAGGCGTCGAATTCTTGAGGAAAAAGGCCGAATACGAAGCTGAGCGCGATTTGGTGACCATCAGGGAGAATCTGGTGAAGAAAAGGATGGAGGTGGCTATAGCAGAAATCGAAGCGAATGCTGAAAGTGAGGACTCAAACTCGGAGGTGGATACGACGCAACGAGTTGAAGAATGGGTGAAAACGACGCCCCAAGCGACGCAACCAGAAACGGCGATGTTTACGGCGGCAGCGTCTCGCGCGCCGTCTACGTCGCACGTACCGCTTGAGGGCAGCGCGCCGTATGAAGCACCTACGATTCAAGACCAAAACGTAAGTAGAGTGAATCTTGAATCTAATATGTACCGTGTGCCGGCTATGTTAAGTGAAAGTAATGTGTCGCATCCGTATAGGAACCCCGTGAGCAATGCGGGGCCTATGCAGACGCCAGCCCATACTGAAGCGGTTAGATTCCGTTTGCCCGACGATTATCCCGCCTTCACCACTCCGGTCGCAAGTGGACCTCGAGTATCGACACTCGAGTCGGTCGCACAGCGACAGGGAAATAGCGGAGTGGGGGCTGTAGAAAGGCAGCGACTATCGTCGAGCGATAGAGATAGGAAAATCGATAAGCTGGCGGAGGCGATCACTAACATGGCACGCCCGCACCCGGTACCCAGACAGGCTTACGAATTGCCACATTTTAGTGGTGACCCAGCTGATTGGATTTCATATAGGAATATGTACTGGGACACTACTGAATTATATAACTTTAGGCCGCATGAGAATATAGCGCGTCTGAAGTCGTCTCTACATGGGGAGGCAAAGATCGCAGTGGAGGACCTGTTACGGTCAGCGAGAGACCCCACTGAAATATTGCGTGCATTAGAAGAAGAGTGCGGACATCCAACCGTCATACTTCAATATGCTTTAAAGAAGGTGAGAAATTTACCTAAAGTGTCTGATAGTGGCCAGGAATTAAGGAAATTCTCATCGACGGTAAGGAACTGTGTGTCACTGCTAAAGAACGTCAGAGCAGATGGGTACCTGAATAACCCTCAACTGGTGAGCGAGCTGCTAGGCAAGCTGACACCAGTTCAACGAGCACAGTATGGTGACTTCGCGATGGGCCTGGATAACTCACAGGGGGTGGACTTGAGGATCTCACCCAGCTTGGAAATGCTGTCACAGTTCCTCATACACGTGACGCGTTCTACTTCGTACTACCTACAACCGACTGTGTACGAACCAGAACAGGCTAAATTCCCTGTGAAGCTGCAGCAGACCAGCGGACGGACTCGACCTGGAAACGCGGCACGCCCAGTCACCAACAAGCCGCAGATGACTCATCGTGTGAATACACAGAGCGACGAAGCTACGAGTATCACACAGAAGGAGTGCGTGATGTGCCACGGCAAGCATGTCATAGAAGATTGCGACCAGTTCAAGAAGCTGAATATCCAAGATCGCTGGGAACTGATCCAGAAGAAAAAAGTGTGCTTTAATTGCTTGAAAGCAAAACACACTAAGCAGTTTTGTCGCGCAAACAAGTGTAAAAAGTGCGACTACAAACATCATGTGTTGTTACACGAGGACAGGTCAAAACCAGAATGTGTAACAAACATAGGAGAGTGGCGAGCCACAGCGTTATTGAAGATAGTGCCAGTGTCGGTGTGTAACGAAGATAGCAACAACGACCAGTGTTATGCGTTGTTGGACGACGGGGCAACAGTATCGCTACTAGACAGTTCGCTCGCTACTAACCTATCGGGTCCACGTGTGCCACTAACATTAAAGACCGCCGGCGGTCATGCTGTGTCGGACCTTACCTCGCGAGTGGTACAAGTATGTGTGAAGGGCCCCAATGGACAGTGCCATAATATCAAGTGCCGGACATTAGCAAACTTGAACTTGCCTACACAAACAGTGACCTCTTCAGTGATCAACGATAACGCGCACCTGCGCGACTTGGGTTGCGCAGAGATGAGGGGAGCCAAGCCGCTGCTGCTGATCGGGCAGGACAATTGGGAGCTGCTCGTTGGCGGGGACACCCGCCGTGGACGATCCGGTAAGCCAGTTGCCTCACTAACTAAGTTAGGTTGGGTCATACATGGACCATTTAATATCGATAGTAGTACCGAAGCAGTGAACTGCACAACAGTTTCCCTACCAGATTTACATGATTTAGTAAAGTCACAGTTTGAATTAGAATCGATAGGCATTTCTCAAGTAACCCGCAAACATAAGGATGTAGAACGGGCTGTACAGGTGTTAGACAGTACGAGTCAACGCACCCCTGATAAGAAGCAATGGGAAGTAGGTCTTTTATGGAGACAGGACAACATTCTGTTGCCTGATAGTTACAGACAGGCCCGGCAGAGGTTGTATGGTATCGAGAGACGGATGCGTAAGGACGCTAGTTTCGCTGAGACGTACGCGAACCAGATAGAGCGTCTAGTAGCTGAAGGGTATGCACGGAAGGTGGAAGGCGAGGTAGATAGCTCACCGGTTTGGTACCTACCACATTTCGGAGTTGTAAACCCGAACAAACCAGGGAAGCTTCGCCTAGTCTTCGACGCGGCTGCTACGTCCCAAGGTACGTGTCTAAATGATAACCTACTGACCGGACCCGATCTATTAAATTCTTTACTAGGTATTTTGATTAAATTTAGAGTAGGTCCCATAGCGTTCTCAGGCGATATAGCTGATATGTTTTTGCGAGTTAAGATTAGGGCACAAGATCAGGGCGCACAGCTGTTTTTGTGGAGAGGGGCGAACGATGGTAGGGAACCTGATACCTACGCCATGACATCAATGATATTTGGCGCCGCCTCTTCACCAACCACGGCGATTTATATACTCAATAAAAACGCCAATGAGTGGGTTAACGTTCACCCCGAAGCTGTTGAGGCCATAAGAGATAGGCACTACATGGACGACTATTTAGATAGCACGTGGTCCGTAGAGCAGGCCAACAGCCTGATCGAGCAGGTTGCCAGAATACACGCCTCCGGGGGTTTTATCATACGGGGGTGGGTAACCAACTCGACAGAGTTAAGGGAAGAACTAGAAATAGACAGGTTATCAGCCAGAGGCAACTGGCGCTGGGTCCCCACGTCGGACAACCCAGCTGATAAGGCTGCCAGATTGCCTTGGCCTGATGACCATGCAGTGTGGTTGTCGGGCCCCTCGTTTTTGTGTTCACAGGAGCGGTGGCCAGCATGTCGCGAACCTGAGGCGGCAGGGGCAGACCTCGAGCGCATCCAACGAGTCCACACTGCGGTGGCCCCTGCCGGGCCCCTCCTGGAGTACAAGCGCTACTCAGCCTGGAAGCGCGTGCAGCGCGTTATGGCGAGCGCGTTGACTTTCGTCGAGCGATGTCGCAAATGAAGAGCGACGTCAGAGCTGCGTCCATGACTTAGAAGAGGCGCACCTCCACCTGATGAGGTTGTGCCAACGCCTGGTCAGGTCAGTGAAGAATGCACTGAAAAGCACGCTCAAGGAGCGGGCCCCTCGTGAGGAGGTCCTTTACACCCTTCTCACTGAGGCAGAGCTGATAGTAAACAGCCGCCCGCTGAGCTATGTGTACGACGATCACGAGCAGCCTGAGGTCCTGACGCCGAACCATCTGCTCCTGGGCACGGCGTCCGGGAGTACACCGTTTGCGCCGAGCAGCTACGAGGACGTCGATTCCCGCCGGCAGTGGCGGCGGGTGAATGCGCTCGCCGACATGTTCTGGCGCCGCTGGCTGCGGGAGTATCTCCCGACTCTACAACGTCGTGAGAAGTGGACAACTAGTGGACCCAATGTGCGCGTGAGTGATGTGGTAGTGATCGTTGACAACAATAGAGAACGAAGTGCATGGACAAAAGGTGTGATACAATCTGTGTATCAGGGTAATGACGGAATCGTCCGTGTTGTAGATGTTAAGACAGCAAACGGGGTCTTGCGTCGACCAGTTGCAAAGATTATTGTGCTTCCCACAGAAATGGATGTAAAGCGGTTGAACCCTCTTACAGGGGGTGGAATGTAGGAGAAGCACCATACGCCTAACTCCGTTTGCTATTAGTCATAAGTAGCTATAAGAATGTACTAGTAGCATAAGGAAACACTTAACATCACCTAACTGATAAATTTTCCACGAAACTATGCTTGTCCGTAGGAAATAAACACGTTTTGACTTGAACGCAGAGAATCAACTCAAAACTGCGTAGGGGTTTCTCCCTGGCTCAGAAAAGTCGACAGGTTGTGACTTGCACAAGAAAATAGGGGCGTGGTTATTGTTTAAACCACATATATTGGTGTCAAAGTTTTACTCAGGTGAGGTGTACACGCTACCTTAGCTATGGTGCAAAACTAATATATATGCGTCCCCTAGGATTGAAAGTTAGTCCATAAATTGTTCATAAATTGTATCCAGCTAGTTAGTAACAGTAACTAACCATCAAGTGACATGCTCAATAGAGCCCTGTGTAGTCGCGTGTCTGTAGTATTTCAATTATGTTTATATTATTGCAATAATTAGTGTTTCGAAGGTAAGATTATTGCCGTAAGTATTATGATTGTATTTTATGTGTATTTTGTTTCTGAATTGTGTTTACGTGCTCTTTTATTATATTTGTGAATACTTGTACTGGTTTAATTTGCATAACGACGACGATAACCCCCGCCTATCAGAGTCTAATCACCTCCGCCTAAGCACAGCATGCAGGTTGTTTGATATATGTTTCGTGTGCTGTGCTTAACATATAGACTGCTGTCTTTGACATATGTGACGTTCCACGGATAATGTAACTTATGGCGCGTATTGAGTTATGCATACCATAATAATTTGGAATTAATAAGCTGTCGATATTAAAAAAGATCAAGCTCCTACGATGTGCAGTTACGGAGATATGTTTGTTTAAATATTGTATTGGAAACTACAATTTTACTAAACATAGGTACGATTTAAGTTTAGCCACCTCAAAAACAATGTTGTCGTTGTAAGTTACATAGAAGGCCATGGAAAGTAATTCTTTGGGCTCCCGTCCTTCAAAAAACGCTGCGATAAGTTCTGTATTACAAATCAAACCCTTGACATGGGCTAATGAATATGCCTAATAAATCAATTTCTACAGAATATTTTTTTTCTTAATTTTCACGATTTTTAACGATGAGAACGCCAGATTTTTTACGACTGAATTGAAAACAATTACTAGATAAAATTTTGACAAAAAAAAAAACAAGAATTAGAGGTAAGAATAACTTTTAATATTTTCATGCAAAATCACAAAACTTAACGATTTAAGTTTTAATTTAATAAGCAATATAAATTCTTGCACTCAAAACCACAATTTCATTAGCATACGTATAATAAAACTGATAATATCGCATATAGAGACTATTTTTAACTTTTTAAGTCACTTAAACTTACATCACAATAACATTCTTTGTTTCATACATTTAAGAAAAGGTACTCTATGGTTTAAAATTACTTAACAAACAATATGTCAGGACAATTGTCCAATAGACGATATAAAAAAAGTATAGGTAAGAAAGAACTGATTATTTTTGCAGCAGTTTATTCTTACCTATACTTTTTTTTAAGACTTACAAGGAGACCTTTCACCCTTCGGGTCACCGATGTGGCTGCAACTCTACGTATTCAAAGGGATTTCCTAGTGTTGTATATTCCTAAAGTCTTAAGGCGCACAACTCAAAAATAAGGGAGAAATTCTTCTCTAAAGAGTCAGTCTCACCATTTGTCCAAGTTTCAAAATGCTAACTCAAGAAAATTGTAGTGTCGAAATGTGTAGCTTGATTGTCATATTTTTTATATATTAATAATGTTGATAATGATTTCGATTTTTATATAATATATAAAAGTCACTATGATTCAATACGAAAAGTTTTCGAAGAGTTATAAAATTCGAAGTAGGGCTACTAGAGCAATATGAAAGAGCGCTGTTTGCACATTCTCAAATATTTTTTCTTTAATTTTTTTTAGGCCGCATAGTTTACGACTTTTAATGAAAACCGTAAAAAAATTTCCTTTTCCCCCCTTATCTCCGAAGTTTGCATAGAGAAATATCTGAAATTATTCTATGTGATAGAAGTTTATTTAAAGATTACAGAAAAAATAAAACAATGTCTCTAAATAGCACACTTTTTAAATATATGATGGCATCGATGCGTGAGTCCGCTCTTGACCGGATTTTTTTGGGTTGTGCACCTTAGGACTTTAGGAATATACGACACTAGGAAGTCTCTTTCAATACGTTGAGTTCCGGCCACATCGGTGACCCGAAGGTTGTAAGGCTCGGCGCAAACGGGCCACCAACCACAGCCACCGGTGGCCAGCGACAGCGCATATATTTTGTATAGACGCACCGCACACGTGTAGCCGGTGGCGGCCACTCGCAGCAGCAGTGTCTGCGACTCGCCACTTGTGTTCGCTGCGGGCTACACAAGACGCTGACACCCGCCACTGTCGCGCTGCTCCACCCGGTCACGGGTTATAAAATGTGGCGGCTACCGAACACCGGTGGCTGTTGAGCACTTCTGCCGCTGTTACAAACGTGGCGGTAGCGCACGACAGCCACTGGTGGCTGTGGTCGGTGTCCCGTTTGCTCCGAGGCTATAAAACAGTATTAATAAACTCAACGTATTTTTTCTATTTCGAAAGCGAAAGTTTGGACGAATGGATGGATGTTTGTTACTCAATCACGCCAGAACGGCTGAACGGTTCTGTATGAAATTTGGCACAGAGATATAGTCTGGAATAGCATATATACTACTTTTTATCCCGGGAATATGTACGGCTACCGTGGCACAATTTCCGACATCCATGCGGGTGAAGCCGCTGGCAAAAGCTAGTAATACTATAAATGCGAAAGTGACTTTGTTTGTTTGTTACGCTTTCATTCTAAAACTGCTTAACGGATTTGAATGTTTGGCATATGGGTAGACAATGACCTGAATTAGGACATAGGATACTTTTGATCCCGGTAATGCGTTCCTGTGGATTATTTCCAACAACAACGCGGGCGAAGCCGTGGGCAAAAGCTAGTATGAAATAAAAATAGGAAAACAAATGTTACATCTTATGGTTTACGAAACAGCAATAAAAAATCTATTTTTTTTACATATTTTTACGAAACAAGTAATATCTCCGAAACTAAATAACACCATAAAGTACCTTTCATATGGAACGTCACATATCTCGGGACCATGGGGTCCCGACTTTTGGAAGGCGTACGAGGGGCCGAAGCCAACTCGCAGACAATTTTAAATGATGAGGAGGCATCAGTCGACGATAATCCCTGTATAAACTAGGAAAATACATACAAGGACAGGACTATTGCAGAACATGGAAACAAAACATATTGGGCTATGGGTGTGGACTGGATACCTAGAACTATGGAAATACTATGGACCCTGACTGACCCATGTGTACAATACACAGATAAAATGGCAGGGGGTGACTTGCACACTCAATAATGGGCCCCGGAAAACGGTCGCTAGCACGCAGTGTCGTGGCGACAAGGGGGCACCATGTCCTGAGGTGTTATTTTGTTTGTTATTATTCTGTATATCTGCCGAAAATGCAGGCGTGTGGGTACTTCTGAGACCTTTTCAATACATACATGTGTACTATCAACGATTTTTGTGCATCACCCCCATAAAGGCGCTTTTCGTATGCACGGGCCAGTGGCTAACCCCGCCTGCATTGTTCTCGTCCACCAATAGCGCTTCGCAATAACGTCAATAAAATACGTGGGTCAACGACGGACTGACATATTAGTTAAAAAAGGGACATTGTTCGTTTTAGGGTCATCTTTCTTAGGCGACATTCTTCGTTCATTGGTCAAACAAAAACAATGAACTTTAAAAAAAGGTTCATCCCCCATTCATTGGTCAAACAAAAAAAAGGCGTTGCAAGCTAAGATTTCAACGTGCATTCGAAAAACTTTTGAAAAGGGTCATGCACAACGACCGCTGACTGTACTTTATAAATTTATCATAGACTATAGATAAATCATCGTGAGAAAACCAGTACTTAAATCCTGAAATCGCCAATCCGCCTGGTAGCGATGGAAAGTGTCCGCGCATATTTTGATAGACTTGTGGGCCTACTATACTGATGTCACATTTATAAGGATTATTTTGGCAAAGGTATTTTGAAAAGGGTTAGGTGTTAAAATGAGGAAATACTCGTATCGGGCTATATTATTGTTTGGTACGTACAAAACGGAGTTGTTATTTTTGTTCATGATAAAGACAGGTCATGTGCATTCCTTAAAAGTCGTCACCATTACTGAGCGGTTTACTGATGTGTCTATATGAAGCCAACTAGCCTAATTAGCCTTTCATTTAACCGCCTAGTATTTCATTTAACCCCGACCAAACGGGTTAGGTTAGGTTAGAATTGTGACCGACAGCGCGTGAGCCGAGCGAGCGAAGCAAGCGGTGCGGCTGCAGCGACCGGCGTGTGCAAAGTTCAAAGTTCAAAGGCTGTAAACTAAACGGCTCATTAAGCGAGTTGGCTGCAGCATCAACAAAGTAAAAAAAAACAATTGATAAGTTTCGTGTACCTACCTGTTTTACCTGCAATTTTAAAACGTCATGCTCCCTGGCGGAACCACCTTTGCTGTAACAAGTATAAGTTACATGAAAAATTCTATGGAATGTCTATAAAATTCTAGTCCTATTAAAAAAAGTCTATATCTCTAGTTTCGACATAAACTTTTATTTAAAGTGGTTGCGCTGCAGAGTATCCTTCCCAGCGAAACCACCATGATATTTCTATTACTATACATAGTATTTGCAAATATATAGTATCAAATAATTCTATAACAATTCTATATTGAACTGGCACCCCTAAATCTTCAATCTAATTTAAATATACGAACCAAACGGTGCCTCAAACTTTGTCTTCGAAATAGTCGCTAAGTGCCTAGATTAAAGTTTTTAGCAAATAACGTTTACACAACACTGCATGAACGAGGCAATTCAGAACCTTTGAAATGTTCTTGATATTGCATGAAAACACTCTTTTGTTCTTCTAAACTCACTGATAATCTCTTTCGACGCTTCATTTTTGTAAACAGTTACACACGCACCTTAGATCGATGTTGAAATTTGCAACGCACTAACTAACAATGATTTCATTAAAATGTGGGTAGTTGATTTTATTAAAGTTCCTTGAGTAGGGTAAGTGGGAAGGAGGGATCCTTCTAGTAGTTTTAACGATACACACAATAAGCCGTCACAGGAAAATATAAAAGGAAATAACCATTCTACTAGTAGGTATTCTATAATAAAAATAAAATGACTTTACTGACAGCAGTAAAGGATAATGAAAATTCGTTTATCACTTTATTACTTTAGGTATGTGGCCAGTATTAGTAATGGATGCACAGATGTTTCACTTAATATTATTTAATATTACAATAATCTATTAAAACTAATAATTAAAACACAAGAAAATATAATGTAATAAAATATTACTTGTATGTTTTAAACTAAACGCCTGAAAGACATTGTATGATATTTGACGTAAACGTTATTTGCTAAAAACTTTAATCTAGGCACTTAGCGACTATTTCGAAGACAAAGTTTGAGGCACCGTTTGGTTCGTATATTTAAGTTAGATTGAAGATTTAGGGGTGCCAGTTCAATATAGAATTGTTATAGAATTATTTGATACTATATATTTGCAAATACTATGTATAGTAATAGAAATATCATGGTGGTTTCGCTGGGAAGGATACTCTGCAGCGCAACCACTTTAAATAAAAGTTTACGTCGAAACTAGAGATATAGACTTTTTTTAATAGGACTAGAATTTTATAGACATTCCATAGAATTTTTCATGTAACTTATACTTGTTACAGCAAAGGTGGTTCCGCCAGGGAGCATGACGTATTTTAAAACATCTTCAGCATTAGCCTATAGCAGTTTACTGCTGGACATTCCTACGTCTAGCAGTGAACGATCCTCTCGATCGATCCTCGGTTACTCTACAGCTATTACCACAAGGTGAAGATAGTCGCTCCACCTAACCTTAGAGGGTCCTACCCTACGTTTGCGGTTTGCGGTTTCCACTCCCCAACTTCATATGGCGACTGTCAATTATAGAAATATATACAAGGTGGCAGGGATATCGATGCGCAACTTGTTACCACGGATTCAGTACATGACTATGGACCCCAGGCCATAGATTATTACAGATGGGACACTCCGCAAAATCATTTAAATAAAAAGCGACTCTTGCTACGACACAATAAAGTGCAATTCAGGTCGCATAACGCTTATTACATACAGTTATATTCACCTACAAGTTGCCTTTCTTTCTATCGCGTAGCTCTTATACCTTCTGACTCGTTAGGGTTGTCTTCTTTTACGACGCGGCTTGTGAGTGAGTATCGAACTGACCGTGCGAGCCGGCCGGTGCGCGGCAGGCAGCCCGCACTGAATTGGCCCAGTAAGTCGAGCACGCCGTGTACTTATAGCTTCATACCTAAACTGTGGAGTGTCCCATATTAATATGTGCCCATGCGTTAAAAAAAAAAATGTTTTTTGTGTTTTATTTTTATTTTGGCTGCATAGGTATTGCAGTTTTGTAGGAAACAGCTGTTATTTTTTTATAACCGGCGAATAATTTCAACGCAGGGGTTTCAGAATCATGTACCTACTGAATCCATGGTAACAGGCTGCGCGTCGATGTCCTGCCACCCTGTATAATTACATAGACTGTTATTGTTACCCATCTCATCTTAACTAAAACCTTAGTTAACTGTCACCATAGCAATAGGCATTAAAAGCCTCGAAATTGGACCGTGTTATGCAGAAAGCGTCCATGTCGGGAAAAGCACAAACAGAGTTATAAGCATATTTCTATCGATGGTTGCACTATGGATGTATGGACAAGGCTGCATTTGACGGCTCATATCTCCGTGATAAATAGAGATAGCGACATGGTTGTTTTTGCAAAAAATCTTGTATGTCGAAATTAGTATGACTGTGTTTATAACTCATTTTTAGAGAAAGAGCCATGTGGCTGCTTTCTGCATAACTAGGTCCAAATTGTGAGAGCGTTAGTGACATCCGTTCATATCTTGTTAGTGATGTCCTCCCGTTTCCTGTAGATATAATTACGTGCTTTCTAGCTTTATATTTTGGAAACAAAAGAACAATTACAATAGTATTTTAGTCATTATTTTCGTAGCTTATTTATCCGGTTATCTTTCTGTTTACCGTCTAAAATAAGGATTTGGGAGGCCACACAATGAATATTATCTTTTTTTTACTTGAGATGGGTTTGCTCTTGACTCTAGTCTAGGTCGGAGGTGACAGAGACAAAGTCGACGATGAAGTGAGCTTACTCAGAGCAAGCCTGTTCACTCTCACTTTGAAGAGATTAGGGTTGTAAGCGTTCGGAAACACAGATGGTACTGAGTTCCACTCTTTTGCTGTGCAGCGTTATATTCCGATTAATTGGGTATTTCTCTTGAAATCCAATATACCTGAAAGTACTGTTACTGTTAGCAAAGGCCTCCTGACTTGCAGACGTCTTGACATTTGGGTGTTCTGAATTAATTTCCTATAAAAATTGCGTTATAATTAAAATACATTTTCTACGTTGCAGTCGTGGAGGGGATTTTAAACAACATGCTTTGATAATAAACTCTGCAAGAAATAAAGTGCATGTTTATTCAGTGCACTTAATTATATATAAAAAAAACTTCGCTTTAACACAGACAATCCAGTAACCCCATACCTTTACATAAATTCTTTTAACAACCAGAAAAAAATATTACCCAATAAACGTCAGCGGAAATTCTAGCAGTAATCTAACACTCACTCGGCCTCAAAAGGTATTTCAGGAATAACCAATAAAAGTGTTACGATGGTATGTCGATAAGTACCTAATTACTTTCAGGAGCTGCCATGTTCAGTACGGTTTTGAAAGAAAACCACAGAGAATGTTCACAACTATTCTCTAATTCTACTTTATTCGAGCATTTTCGCTGTTTGGGTCGAGGTTTAGATGAACGCTTTCGTGGGCGCTCGACGTCTATAGACCTCATAACAATAAAACGCTTTTTACAAAAAAAAAAAAACTGATTAAAAAAACACTACAAAGTGAGAAATAACTTTAATCTTGGAAGTCGGTGTTTTTGGGTCTGTTTTAATTTTTTTCCACCGACTTCCGAAATTAAAGTTATTTTTCTATGTAGTGTTTTTTGTTGTAAGTCGATTATTTTTTTTTTAATTTATTTAACCATTTAAGTACACACAAATAAACAGTCGAGAAAAAAGGAACAGAAAAATACGTACAAAGGTGATGCCTATTTCTAAATAAATCTTTTCCAGTAACCTGCGATAGGACAGAGGATAAAAAGAGATGTAGACACCGTGTGTAAGAGTAGAAGAGAAAATACATATTTTTTTTTTTTTTTGTAAAATGATTTTTATTTTTCACTTATTAGTTATGGTACCTACCCAACACCAATTCGTATACAACTACTTGCTAATAGTGATTAATAAAAACTTAAATACGTATTATCGACACTAACTTCAACCTATCCAAGTACTCGTAGTAATAAAATTTATATGGGACCACTACACTGCGCAAGCTTCTTCCACAAAATGAAAAAAGAATTTTCATAATCATTTTCATTGACAAAAATATCGACGAACGAAAATATTAAAAAAAAAACATAACCTCATCCTTTTTGACGTTGTTTAAAAAGTTCTTGTGTCTTGTTTACCGTCCGCAAACCGACTAGATGTAGCTGGATTTAGTATTTTGCACATGCCATCTTATTCGACCCAATTAATTACTCCTTACCAAGGAAGATAAGTACAGAAGCCAGCAGGTCAAGCTACCCGAAACTGTCAAATTTTCTCAATCAACCTTGAACCTAATGCTTTAGCGATAAAGTTGGAAATCTATTAAAGAAATTTGACAGATTGTAGTAGCTTGATGTGCTGGCATCTGTACATATTATTCTAAGATTAGACCGACTGACGAAATTATCTGGCCCACTTACAGTGTCTCAGCTGAGTGGCGTCTCGGGTACCTTCCAAAACAGTTTTTGCAATACTGCCAACCTACGAGTACACTCGTATTACAAAATCGGGGCCTGTGTGCTTATTATGAACTATTAAGAGGCCCACGAAGCATGCGTAGTTCATACAAACGAAATACCAAAATAATTTGTAAATCAAACATATTCATAAGGTAGTGTGTATTTATTCCGATTGGATTACAGAATATCTAGGTTCCCAAACATATATTTTGAAAGGACACTGATTTGAAGACGAGATATGAGGAATTTAAAATTTCTATAGAAAAGTTATTTTTCTCATATTTCCTGTTTAAATCAAAGTTCTTATTTAATATATATTTGGGAACCTAGATATTATGTAATCCAATCGGAATAAATACACACTACCTTTAGAATATGTTTGATTTACAAATTATTTTGGTATTTCGTTTTTATGAACTACGCATGCACCGGGGGCGTCTTAACGCCATCATGATTCCGTTGCAACGGAATCATGATGGCGAAGACGCCCCCGGTGCATGCGTGATAGCTCCGTCTCTCTCTGGCACTGGAAAAATTATGGCATTAATTGTTCATAATACGGCCCCTGGCCCTACTGCCAACTACGAGTATTCTTAATTGAAGAAAAACATTATTTAATCAGTAAAGTAGGTAGTTTTTTTTTTGGTACCTACTTAAATACTCGTAGGTACTTGTATGGTGGCAATGGGCATATAAAAAAAGTTCAACGAGTATACTCGTATGGTAGCCAACGTGTTAAAACACAAATAGTTAAACATTGGCAGACTAAAGAAAATGTTGAAAGATGGTGGCTTATGGCTGGTTGAATGATGGCTTATAGTTCACAAATACAAGGGACAATAGCTAA
Organism: Dicycla oo; assembly: GCA_948252095.1. Lineage (NCBI taxonomy): Eukaryota > Metazoa > Arthropoda > Insecta > Lepidoptera > Noctuidae > Dicycla > Dicycla oo. Next base: position 24,967,647 of record OX411714.1, read on the forward strand.
CAGCAAGGGCTAACAGCTTGAGAGAGGCCTATATCCACTGCTGGACAAAGGTTTCTTGCAACCTGTGCCACAACACCTCCATCCAGCCGCCTTTTTAATGTTGTCGGTGTGAAAGATCGTATTGGTAAAAGAAAGATGACGACTGTTTGAAATGTTTGCCCAAATGCCCTTTCTTTGGTATTGTTCGTCGAATCATTGAGCTCCTTAAGTTCCGAGTTGAGCTGCGCGATTACTGACAAATGCGTGCACTGACTGGACAGGTCCTCTCCATCTGTGTGGTTCTTTCCTCAAAAGACCATTTCAGACACCAACCTACACGGTCTTCACATGAACTGACCAAGATCATGTCTGGAATTTATAAGAGACTATGACCTATGAGTTTGTTTCGGCCTTTCATCTCAGAGTAGTCAGATAGGAAACGCCGACCTCTTCTAGTTTTTAAAAAATATGATTGACTTGTAAAAGTGTTTGTACAAACCTACTTACAGAAATAAAATCATTTATCATTTGGAAGAAAAGACGTACCTACTGCGTCGAGTCCTAATATAAGATATTGGTATTGTTAAGTTTTCTTTTATTCTTTCTTCCGTCTCTATACTACAGAGTCAAATTAAATTAACTAGCGAAACTTATTGACGTGACGTTAAGTAAATACGATAAAAAGAGAAAAAAACATTTTTCAAACTCATACTTCGAAAGACTACAGCTGATTACGGGGTCGACGGCCGCAGGTATTCTCATTACTTGCAAATATGAAAATAAAAAAATCAGTTTTTTATCAGTTTTTTTTTGTGTTTAAATATCGATATCCATCACGTCTCCGAATTTTCGCTAGCTAATTTAATTTGATCCTGCTTAACACACACACAGCACACACACACTCACACATAACACTGCTTAGTTTTAACTTACGTCTACGTTCTTCCATAAAAAAATATTTATGGCTCAACAATAATAATTAATTATAGGTATAGCACATATTTCTCGAACATTAATAATACAATATTTATACCCGACTTATGCTATACGCTATTAAAAATGTTAGTACAACACCCATATTAAAGTCAGCTGTTAAGAGGCCCACGAAGCATGCGTAGTTCATACAAACGAAATACCAAAATAATTTGTAAATCAAACATATAAGGTAGTGTGTATTTATTCCGATTGGAATACAGAATATCTAGGTTCCCAAACATATACCGTCCGCAAACCGACTAGATGTAGCTGGATTTTAGTATTTTGCACATGTCATCTTATTCGACCCAATTAATTACTCCTTACCAAGGAAGGTAAGTACATATTATTCTAAGATTAGACCGATTGACGAAATTATCTGGCCCACTTACAGTGTCTCAGCCGAGTGGCGTCTCGGGTACCTTCCAAAACCGTTTTTGCAATACTGCTATAACCTATGAGTACACTCGTATTACAAAATCTGGGCCTGTGTGCTTATTATGAACTATTAAGAGGCCCACGAAGCATGCGTAGTTCATACAAACGATATACCAAAATAATTTGTAAATCAAACATATTCTTAAGGTAGTGTGTATTTATTCCGATTGGAATACAGAATATCTAGGTTCCCAAACATATATTTTGAAAGGACACTGATTTGAAGACGAGATATCAGGAATTTAAAATTTCTATAGAAAAATTATTTTTCTCATATTTCATGTTTAAAACAATGTTCTTATTTAATATATATTTGGGAACCTAGATATTCTGTGATTCAATCGGAATAGATTCACACTATCTTTAGAATGTATGTATGTTTGATTTACTAATTATTTTGGTATTTCGTTTGTATGAACTACGCAAGCTCCGGGGGCCGTCTTAAGTTCGTGGTCGGCATTATCGCTTGAGTTAATTAAAACAATTATTTCTCTGGGTTATTCGTGTCACATAAATTACCTCGATTACCAGTCCCTTTTTTAATTCTTCTGTCGACTTAACATGAAATATACCCAGATTGGACAGGCGTGTATATCTTGCCTCATGGCAACGTTGCTCGCGAAAAAAACATAGGATAAAAATATTCATTTAAAGCACCCACACGTTCGCAAACTTCGCTCACACACCCACACTTTCCAACTCATTTATGTTTTTTGTTTTTTTTTTAATTGTATTCTAAAATTAAGATATTTTGTTTTCGAAACAAAACTGTACTTGTTGGCTTAATTTTTAATTTGATTAATATCCGAGAGGATTGTCACCTAGTTCTGCTGCCGATGTTCCCATGGTCTAGTGATCTATGAATATTTGTTTGTAACAAAGCTTATTAGTCTTAATATTCATGCCATATTATTGTGTATCTTTTTGTATATTTAGTGCTTAGGCTTATTATTGTCTGTCAGTCCGACAGTCAGTCATAGTTTTTATGTATGATGTAGAAAATCTCAATTAAGTTCTGCTTTTCTCTCTAGATATAGGTAGGTATTGGTTGAGTGGTTGCTCGCTAAAAGAGATTAATGTACAAATCTTAATTGAATAAGACTTTCAAGACTCACGGTTAATCCCTGACCGAATTTGTTTCCAATTCGTTCTAATTATAATCCATATTATATTAAATCCGGATTAGATTAGATACTTTATAAGATAAAGATTACGGAAGAAACGGAAGGGTTTTGAGGTTATCAATGTCCCACGATAACTTCGAAGAAGCCCTAAAAGCGACTGAAGGATTTGTTGTGTTCACAGACATATAAAGAATAGTAGACCTAACATTCGCTAAAAATTGCGTAGCCAATACGCACACATAGAGTATTGTCAATACAGAGCTGCTGCGGTTGCTGGTATTATCTGACGGTATTGAAAAATCCAATATACTTACTGAAAATCCGCGAAAGTTGATATTCTCTGGGTATTAAAATTTACTTTAAAAAAGTAAAAACCGACTTCAAAAACCTAAAACGAATAAAATAACTTTCATAAAAAACTTAACAGCTTCTGAAGTCGGTGCCAAGCTAAGGTGCATTGACATTGAAGAATTGAAGACAGCGACTTCAGAAGCTATTAAGTTTTTTATGAAAGTTATTTTATTTGTTCATTTTTCCATTTTTAGTTGAATATACAATTACATAAGCCCGAGATGAAAGAAAAGAAGAATCATCAAAATCCGCTTAGAAATGCCGGAGATACAGTACATTTATGCATATAACTTCGTACATAAGTATAACTACCTAATGTGTTATAGGTATATTAAAAGCCTACTTCCTGAAAGAATGTTGATCACGCTAGAGAAAGAATAATCAAAATTGGTTCATTAGTTATTGAGAAAACCGCGGACATACAAACTTATATACATACATAATTATGGGTCGAATAGAGAACCTCCTTTTTGAAGTCAGTTAAAAGTGAACATTAATTATCAATAAAGTCTCAACGAATAGAACCACCCATTTTCCCATTCCCGTGGTTATTGTAAAATGCAACTAAGTGAATATTTTAAGAGACCGATGGGCGGCAGTCCACTCTTCCCCTTTTGATGACCGGCTTGACGGTATATATTTTACATACAACAAAACATTTAGTCTTTGTTGCAAAATCCGTCCCCGACTAATTAATGTTGCTTATCAATATGGCGGCGCGGGATAACCAAGCCACGCGTCAAATTTTGTCTATACATGAGTCAGTGTGACAACAGGTGATAGAACGAGATGCCATTTTCCACTTGTAGCTTAGCAAAAAAAGGATAAAAAAATCATGTCCATCTATATAAATATAACTATGGATTAATGTTTGGTCTGCTACTCTTTATTTGTCTGTGGTTGTGGTAATGTTGAGAAAATATAGGTAGGTACCATAGATATAAGAAAGAAGGAGATATACCCAGTAGTTGAACTATATCGGAACCCAGTGTCTCCGCTTTGTCTCCACCACAAGTCTCTATATATGCAGTTCAGTAAAATCAATAGATACAAAGTCGCGCACACACTCGCAATTCTTAAATCAGAACGTACTCGTTCAATTGTAAACCGTATCCTATCAAACACAGCGTGCGTTTAGATGAACACGACGAACACATCGGTCGCTATTAGTTGAGCTGTGCAGAAGCAATTTATTTTACATATGCTAGTGATTGACTAGATCGGAAAGTTATCGATTCTTCCATTTATTATTGTACTAAACATTTTGTTGGGTTCTGAAAACAAAATAAATAATAAACGATATACCGTAATTGCTGTAGTAATTGGCCACGCTTTAGTAACTGGCCACTCATAAAAAAGAGGTAGAAACTAGGTAATGCAAGCAAGCTCATGAATGAAAAGGACGAAAATATATTTTTTTGTCCTTTTCATTCATGAGCTTGCTTCTTCTCCTTGTTTCTACCTCTTCTTTTATGAGTGGCTAGTTACTAAAGCGTGGCTAATTACTACAGCAATTACTCTACATATTATAATATAAATAAACAATATGTAGTTACAGGTAGTTTTTTTTTATATTTCTATGGTAGGTATTTACGCTGTATTTTACGTTAGTGAAATAGATATTTCAGCCACAATTTTCAGTAATCGAGAGAAAGAAACGGGTAATTCAAACAAACAAACACAAACTCACACAACACACTCACAGGCAAACTGAAGCATCCCGCACGGAATGCGGGACGATATTCGCACATCTCGATTATGTCAACCAACTAGTGTCACAGATAATATAATATATTGTGGAGGTTTTGAAACTAGCACTAGTAGTCACGTGGTTTTCTATTCGTTAAAACAATGTTGATCAAGGGTTCCGACTCGGTGTGGCCAGAGCTTAGGCAGGAATCACACCTCCGCCGCGAAACCATAACAGCAGTTTCGCTTGTCGTACATGCGGTTTGGCATGTACGACAAGCGAAACTGCCTGTTCTAACGTACAGATTTGATAGTGATTCTTTCTCTTTCCCGCGTAATTTCACCGATCTGCTCAGAAGCCGGTTACACCTCTGCGCTCAACGCGCTGTTTTGTTGCGGTATCGCGTTTGTTTCGCATGTATCTCTACCAGTAAACTAGTTATAAAGCGATTTTTTTTTTTTTTTTGTAAAATGTATCTTTATTATATGGAAAAACGAATCCAAGAAGTCCGAAGTAGACTTATACTGCTCTTACGAAGTTAAACTCGGCGACATTTTGCTCTAATTGCCACATTTCTATTGACTCACATGATGTTCCGCTACTGGAATTGCGAAATAATGTAGTAATGTTTCGCAGCGGAAATCGTTAAGCGGAGTTCTAATATTATTTTCACGTCGGAGGTGTGCGAAGGCCTTTAAGAGTGATTAACGAAAGATGAGAAAATAAAATTAAAGTATCACCGCGTCCACACAAAATATACCTACATAACTAACTAAGTCGATACTCTTGCGCCATCCCATCTTACTGGCACAGCGTGCTATACTGGTGCTGCTGCTGCGGCTGCAGAAAACCTCAAGCGGCGGAAGTATAATAATTTTATCGATAACTATATTTTCGAGCGGTTTGGGGTTGAAACCCTCGGGCCGTGGGGCCCGAGTGCTCATGGTTTGTTCAACGAAATCTCCAAACGGCTGAATGGCAGTTCCCGTGCCTCAAGGGTTGGCTTTTACCCTGGCCAGAGGCTAAGCATTGCCATACAACGTGGCAAGGCCGCCAGTCTCTTGGGTACATTACCACTCGACAGCGATGCGGAGGAATTTTTCGACGCCATATTTTAGTTTTTTAATTGTTATAGTTAGCTTAGGATATTATATTTTTAACTAAGAACTTTCTGAAACAATGGACTCAAAGATATTATCTTAAAACAAGCATTTTACCACAAAACGACTTTGTAAATGAAGTAGGTAGTCTAGTGCTTTGTATTACAATGTAAACGCCAAAAGCGCAGTGGCTAACCGCTAGGTTATGTGGTACATACGTAACCAAAGTACGTACTGTAGTGAATGTAATACAGTGCATCTTTAGCATGAGCAAATAGATCTACGTAATGCTATAGAAACGTTTTTCTCACTAGCCAGGCTTCGTAAAACATGATAAAGTTGATGTTGACGATGCGACACATTCTTAGAACATGTAAAGTTTTCATACTTAACTTTGACGTCGAAACTTGTGTATTCATACCTATATTGTTAATCAGAACCTCATGATTTCCTCGACTCGACTCAACCGCACTTAGGTAGGTAGTTTGATATTCATAGTTGCAATTTTATTCCTCATCTCAAACAGTTTCCTTAGTCGAGGTCAGTTTGAGTTGAGCAACCAACTGTCAAATATAAGGTAGGTCGGCATCTACCTTGAGGAAGACAACTGCGTATTTTATTCGATATTGGTAATGTCTTTTGAAGAGTTTATTGATTATTTGTATGATAATCCATACAATTATATATCGCAACGCTATTTACGAGTTGCAGAAAACAGACAACGCGCTCACAGACTTGTACAAATAAGTTATTAACGAAATATTTCTCCAAACAATGACGTTTTCGTGACGTATCACCTCGACTCAGACTCATTCGAGGAACCTCATAATTTTCTTAACCTCACGACAGTGAATAACGATTTGGAGGATGTTTCGAGGCACGCCTTGAGGTCTCCTCGACCATGTTGTGAGTCGAGGAGTTTTCGGGGCTATGAGTAGATATTAGTCCCAATCCATTTATGCTCACTTGGTACAGTTTTAATTATAAAACATTTTTCTACATATAGAAAAGATTTGGTTTTTTGTATGTTTGTTTGTTACGCTTTCATGGCTAATCGGCTGAACCGATTGATGAAATTTGGTATGGGGATACTTTGAACCCTGGGGAAGGACATAGGCTACTTTTTATCGACATACCACGTGGGCGAAGCCGCGGGCGGAAGCTAGTAGGCAATAAACACATATACTCATTTTACTTTTTGGCAGTGACGTAGCATATAATTATATACAGGATGGTCCGAATAGTGACGTCAAAAAGAAAAATCTGAATTCCAAATACCCACGGGTATTCGAAAATACTCCATATATATTTATATGTTCTGCGATTTTTTGCAGTTTTTGCGTTTTTTTTTTTGTAATTATTTAGAGTTTTCTGCCGGTGGAGCTTAAAAATTCGTATCTAGTGGTGACATGGAAGTAACATACAAGTCGATCATGTCACAAAAAATCTGAATAATACACATTACAACAAGCAACAAAACCCCCCTGAAAACCCCCCAAAATACCCCTGGGTATAAGGAATTCAGATTTTTCTTGTTGACGTCACTATTTGGACCAGCCTGTATATATACATATATAGTTATATATGTATATATAAAAAAGCCAAAGAAATATTTCTTTGGCTGAAACGGTTATTTACTTTCATTATTAAACCTTCATGAAATATGATTGCACAGTCATAGTAGGTATAGCTTTATATACCCTTCAGGTGTAATTGAAATTCGGAGGGTGGCGTATAGAAATTTTTCAGAATAACCTCAATGGCTGGTCCCCGGTGCGATAAGGGGTTGCCACTTGAATAAGGTAGGTATTCGGATATTATCAGAAATATTCATGTTTTCACGCAAGGGCTTCCGAGATTGGAAGGGTGATTTTATTATCATTAGAAATTGGGTGGGATACAAATTGTATGCCATTTATATTTCCATATTTGGCTGGTATATTTAGTTTTAGAAGTTTGATTAAATTGTAACATAATATTATATATGGCATTACGTATGTGATTCAAATTATTATAATGAACATTTTCAATTTTTTTTTAAGGTCAGTCATAAAAGTCGCGATAAACATCTGCCTACACACAGATTCCTACAGTCCGTTCAAGGATATTTTACATCTGATAGCAGCAATCTAACATCAACCTTATTCTAATGATACTAAAGATCACTTTGATTTTGACAGACTTGTCAGTGGCAACAATCCAACAGCAACCTTATGAAAATAAAGATCACTGTCATTTTGACAGTGATGCAAGATCAGAGGGAAAGTAACTGTGAAGGAAGGATCATGAATCTGCGAAAACATTACCTTCCTTCTGGGTCAGTCGGGTAAAAACTGACGTAAAGTTGTACTCTACGTATTTTATTATTATTATGAGCCTGTTATGGCTCACTGCAGGGCAAAGGCCTTCCTTCCTTCTTCCCATTTTTTTCTGTTTTTTGTTACATCTGACCAATCATTTAGGTAGGCGTCCAGTTTGTCACGCCATCTCTTTCTGGCCCTACCGCATCGCCGATTTCTGTTATTCGGGATCAGTAAGTGGCTAATTTTGCCCAATTCTGTTGCGACATGCGACAGATGTGGCATGCCCATTTCCATTTTAGTTTGGCGGCTGTGTTGCCCACGTCTGCGATTTGTGTTTTGGAACGAAGTATGCTGTTCCGAATGCGGTCTGTGACTTTGACTCCAAGAATAATACTTAGAAGAATATTTTGGCGCGTGACCAAAATTGGAAGTAACGCCACCACCTTATTTTTTTTAGCAAAAATATTTCACAAATGTTTACCAACAAAGCCCCCCTGCAAATGTCATTCAAGTAAAAAGATCAATGTAATGCGTCTTACACACTGGGGACGTGTGGAGGACCACACACATTTCCAGCAAATCTAAAACAAAAGAATAACTTCATACTCGTACCATTATTATTCCAAAAAGTTTCATATTTCGAACCTTGAAAATATTTATTTATCAAATTCGTACTCGATATTTCAATATCGCCTGTCAATTTGATACTTCCAAAAATTTCGATATTCGAATAGAATTTTATTTGAACACTGTGAAGCGAGTGCACAAATCAGATTCCGTACAATATGCACGTAGAGCTTCATACTTCATATGCTTTAAAATGCTGTGACTTTGAATTATGGTTTTATTATTCCTTTGAAATTGTATTGAAGCGGTTTGTGGTGAGATGATTTTAAGCTAGAGAGGAGCTCGTGACTAAGTAATAACAGCCGCACGGATCGATCCATTAGGTTAAGCTACGCTTGTCGGGGTTGGTCCGTAGATGAGTGACCATCTTTACATACCGAGACTCCTCCGTGCCTCGGAAAGCACGTTAAGCCGTTGGTCCCGGCTGTCATTCGTGGCTCTTTGCCAGTCGTTACGGGTCGTCAGAAGCCCGAAAGTCTGACAACCAGTCTTACCAAGGGATATCGTATTACCCAATAACTGGGTTGTGGAGGTTAGATAGGCAGTCGCTCTATGTAAAATACTGGTATTCAGCTGCACCCATTTAGACTGGAAGCCGACCCCAACATAGTTGGGAAAAGGCTAGGCAGATTGATTGACTTGTTTAAATGAGATTCTAAATTCAATTTTATAATTAGAGATCGGATAATCGAATGCATAAATATTTACCTAAAGTTACGGATTAAATAAATAAATATAAATCCCGGGATTCCCGAAAATCCGGCTATGCACAACTAATCGGATACATGGTATGGAAACGACTTCATAAAGTGGTTTCATTTATATAAAAAAGAACATAATACACTCCCTTCACTTTCATGATATGAAAGAGAAGGGAGTGAATGATAGCATGACGGTTGACAGGCGAGAATGGAAGAAGAAAACGTGTTGCGCCGACCCCAAGTAACATGGGATAAGGGCAGGAATATGATGATTTATTTAAAAAATACCGAGAAACTGGGATCACATAACTATTCGCATGCTTGTTTACTTGGAATAATTTTTAACATTACTTATCCTGACGTTTGCTATGCCAGTTTGGCAACTTGCTTTACAACATTAGATAGCATTCGATTCTATAGTGAAAAAGTACTAAAAGTGCTTTGCATATTAGCCAACACCTTAACGTAAGTAAATATACACTCGATTCTATAATCAGAAATAATTTGCCAATCCTGGAATCCCGGGATTTTTCGGGTATTTTCGGGGGTTTTTGTATTACGTAGGCTTAAAGCATCATTTCACCTGAGACTGATTAAGTGTAATAACAACATTGTGACCGCTGTATTTCGCAACATTTACATGACCACTAATTATTTCATTTTAGTATGACTGTTTTAATTTAAACCTAAATTTAACCTACCTGACATTTCAAAACTATAATATGTATGAATGTGAAATAATAATTTAATATCTATTTCATATTCAATTTAATCTTCTAAGACTATGGGTGTAAAAACTTGCCTGAAATAAAATGAATTTATTTATTTATTTTTGATATCTACAAAAGTGCAATACATATTAGCCAACACCGGAAATATACATTCGATTCTATAATACTTTAAATTGGTCGATACCGGAGTTCTGGGATTTTTTCGATACAAAAGCCCATTCCATTTTAGCCAACCCCTCAACTTTAAGTAAATATGCATCCGTTTAATCCGATCTCTAGTCATAATTAAAGAACTTTTGGGCAGGGTTATTAAATGAATTTACATTTGCAATGCAATGGAAATACTCTACTTACTAAAATGAACTATAAACCTAGGATGTTAAGGATCAATCAAACAATTCGGTCTATTGCAGTCCACTGCTGGATATAGGGTTCTCCCAAGCTGCTCCACAATACCCTGTCCTCCGCCTTCCACATTCAGTCTCTACCAGCTAACTTTTTAAGGTCATCGGTCCATCTACACACACACTACGCTTGCCGATACGCGGTCTCCACTCCAGGACTCGTGTGCTCCATTGGCTACCAGTCCTTCGATAAACATCGCCAGCCCACTGCCACTTCAACTTGCTTACTCTGCAAGCTATGTCCGTAACTTCGGTTCTTTTCCAGATAACTTAATTTCTTAAAACAGCTACTTATTCGATGTCGTCAAACCTAAAAATTAGAAAAAGTCTTAGTATAAAAAGTTCTTCTGGCGTTTAATTTGCCAATCGGGGTTTCACCTACAAAATTCGTTTGGTTCTGAAAAAAAAATGTAAGATTAAAAAAATAAAAGATACATATTTCATCCGAAAGCTCGAAAATCGAAATAATAATCGCAATAATTTGAAACGATTTGGAACACGATTGTATACCGTGTAAATGGATTACATGTACGTCCCCGAAATCCGCGCTGTGCGACGAAATTTATTATTACATTTACATATGCGTAGTAATGAGCCAAGACATGTTGTTCTCGCGTCTTAGCCTTTTGTTGGGCTTTGGATTCAGCGTGAAAAGGTTTAGTGATAAAACCATCCAACATAACATCACGCATGTATTCCCCGAAAGGTTAGGCAGAGGTGTACCTATCTACAGTTCAAGGTTTAAGGGCCTTAGCACATCTCCGCCGCGAAATCGCGAAACCGCGTGATGTTTCGCTGATGTTCAGAACATCATGCTAGTCAGTTGAATTTAACCACTGCGGTTTCGCTGCTATAGTTTCGCAGCGGAGGTGTGCGGGCCTTAGTCCCATGCAACAGAAGCCAAGCCTTTTGCCCGACTTGGGAATCGAATCCAGGACCACATGCTCAGCAGTAGCTTTTGCGACCATTACACAAAATAACTAGGCAAAATAACGAGGTAAAGCAGTCTTATAGGAAACGGTGACATAGGGTATTTCATCTCTCAGAACCAGATAAAATTAGCAGCAGCATTGTCTTTGTGTATTGATTATTACGAAGACCGCTTTCTTTAACGTTTCGCAAAACTGCTCCTTTTAACTAAAGCTCAGAGGCTTCACTTTTTGTTCATTTATATCTTTCAGTTAGCATCATTCACTCGAAGTGAAAGGTCTGAACATAAAATGAATATCAAGTGAAAAATGAATATTCATTGGTGAACCAAACCAACGACATTCTCACACATACACGACATTTTCACTCGAATGATTTAAAAATAAATGAAATAAGCAGACGTCGTTCATGTTGTTCTACGTAATTTTGTCATTGGTGCCGATTTACTAAACTAGATTAAAAATCGCTAAAATTTAATTTATTCCTGCCAAACGGCAATTTCAAATTCTAAATTTGACTAAAGTGACATATTTTGACAGCACTAAGATTTAATTAATTTAATTTAATTAATTTAGTGAAAATGGCAATTTTGCTATTCTGAATTCGACGTTTTTCACCTAAAATTTTGATTGTCAAACTAAATCAGACTATTTTTAATCGCAATTACAAAGGTGTGTAATAAAATTAGTTATCATGATAAAATTTACAAAGCACATTTCTCTTCTAGTTCTTGAAAGTTTGCTTGTGAGTTTATTATGGAAAGCTTATGTGATTGCAGCTCTTGTTAATTCGACAGAAAGGTAAATAGTAAAATTATTGTTGGATACAATACGAAATTTAGTTTTATTAGTCAATCATTAGTACTAAAATAATTAAATGTATTAAAGATTTACTTCTAGAAGACTTAACAAAATGCATTAACAAAAGCCTTCAGGAAGGAATATTTCCGGACACATTAAAAATCGCCAAAGTCACACCAATACATAAAGCTGGAAACAATGCAGATGTGAGCAACTATCGCCCAATATCGGTCTTACCGATTATTTCTAAAATTTACGAAAAAATCATTCATAATAGGTTACAAGCTTATTTAAATACTATAAATTTTATTTCCAGAAACCAATATGGCTTCCGACAGAAATCAAACACTCTATCTGCGACTATTGACCTTATTACTAACTTAAAGACAAAAATTGATAAAAAACAAATAGCTCTTGGAATCTTCATTGATTTAAAAAAGGCATTTGACACCGTAACTCACAAAGTTCTTCTTAAAAAACTGGAACGTATCGGTATTACTGGCTTTGCATTAAACATATTAAACTCTTATCTTACAAATAGGTACCAAGTAGTCGGTATTGGTGAACATCGAAGTGAACCCCAACCCATTACATGTGGAGTACCACAAGGTTCTATATTAGGCCCTCTATTATTCCTTATCTACATCAACAATATTAATGAAATCGGTCTTAAGGGGGATATTTCACTGTATGCCGACGATACCAGTCTTTTTTACTTTGGCAGTAATATAGATGAAATTTTTAAAGAAACACAAAGTGATCTTAATCGACTAGCAATCGTTCCAATGCAATCTGCTTACTATAAATGCTAGTAAAACCAAATACATGATACTCACTGCAAAAAATAAAAAAAAACTTCATACTCAGACTGAATTAAAAATTAACGGACAATCCTTATTAAAAACAAATACTGAAAAATATTTAGGTCTTACTCTTGATGATAAACTCACAATGAAACCTCATATTGAGAAAGTAAGAAAAAAGATATCATCCCTGACTGGGGCACTAAGAGGAATTGTTCGATGTCTCCCACTGCAGGTCAGATATATTATTTATAACTCGATGGTTAAACCGCGTCTCGATTATTTAATCGAAATATGGGGAAGTGCTGCCAAAACCCACATAAAAAAACTACAAACATCACAGAATAAAATTATTAAAGTCTTATTCAATTATGATTATTTCACATCTTCTCATAAGGTTTTAAAAGAAACAAAATTAATGAATATTGATCAAATTTATAAATATAACACTTGTATACTTGTACGTAAAATAACTAATAGAGACATACACACACATATAACATTTACGAAAATAATGCAAATTCAAAAGCGCATGACGAGGCAAGCTAACCACTTAATTTTAAGAGCACCGAGAATAAACTACGGTAGAAAGACTGTTGTGTATGAGGGGGCTCAACTCTATAACTCTATACCTAAAGTAATTAGGGAATCAAAATCACTTCCAACTTTTAAAAGGCTATTAAAGAACCATGTTCTGAATAGTTTTTAAATTGTAAGTTTTTACTGTATTTTAATTTTAGTTTTATAACCATGCGAAACCGTCGCTTATTTTTACCTAAATTATTATGTTTTCCTCATAGAAGTGAATAATTGTATTCTTTTTGAGTGAAATAAATATCTTAAACCGTAAACCGTAAATGCATTAGTGAAAACATAAAGGGATTTGGTCACAGGATACGAAACGGGGCACTGAAAAAAAGAACTTACTTTTCACTAAAAACCATCGCCTAATCAAACCTTCGGTATCCGGTGGGATGTGGGGAAATACTATGGGACACATCAAAGGCATTGATTGATCTTGAGGTCAAGGTCAATGATCCGAACATCAAGATCCGTGATTCTCCTAAGGTCACTGACCTTGACTTTAGGGCTAGTGACCTTAACGTCAAGGTCCATGTCTACGGTGCACTCCTTTGGCCACCAACCTTGACCTTAGATTCAGTGACAGGTCAATGTCCACGGTACACCCCTAAGTTCAATATCCAAGGTACGTACAACATTCACTATGAGGTGAAGGCCAATGTCCATTGTAAAAGGACCTTGAGGTCAAGGTCAAGTTACCTTGGGAGTGTCCCCTGGAATTTGAGTGCCCTGACACCTTGACTTCAGGAGCAAAAACAGCTTGCCTTCTTTTGCTTATATCTTGAAAATAGTTTATCGCAAAAATAATTAAAGATTTGCCCCTCTTTAAAACACATAACCCCTTAATACCGCACATTACCAAAGTCGCCGAAGGCGACCAGTAAATCGAGGCTGCGGAGACGAGTACAGCGGGTGGAGGCTGCCCTCCCTGCGCGACTCCAAAAAACAATCTAGGGTTAGGGCAAACAAAGACCACATGGAGTTGCGATTGTCAAAGTCGATTTAAGTTGTGTCAAAATTGTTTTTAAAAGAGAAAATTGTTTGCAGAATAGTTTTTAAGATTCTTTTAGCTAAAAGTAAGTAAATTTTAGTGATAGTTTAGTTAGTGTAGTTCGGTGTTCAAGAGAATCGGCACCATTGTCGTGCGAACATAGAATGAAGCAAAAATGATCGTCTCCGACTGCAACTGTAATAATTTTTAGATGTGAAACCAAATTAAAAACAAATTGTACTAAAACATTGTAAGTACAATAAATAATCGTGTAACGTTTGAAAAAATAACATGTCACTCACAATCTTAAATTCAGTTAGTTCAGTAAATAGGATAATATTGTGCACTTACAGTTAAAACTGCTTTAGAAAATCGCTGCATAAACCGCTTATTTTCTAGCTCCATAAAATCAGGCCAGCATCGTGTCGCAGCATAACGACATCCTCTCTACCTGAAACGCAAATACCACATACATAATTCATTAGAAACCGCATTGAGAACGAAGTGTTCTGCTGTTTTAATTTTATTGTCTGTTTAAACCTAACTTTACTTTGTTCTTCTCAATGAGAACAAGATGGCGCGGGATTTTCATGGGAAAATAAATCTTTAGAGATTGAAACATGGGTGTCATTTATCAACATTTCTCGGAATTTGTAAAGCCTCTACAAGTGGCCATTTATATTAACATTTTTAAACTACTGTTGGGCAGTCCAACCCACCACCGTTTTCACCACCGCTTTGCTGACTGGCAAACCACAGCATAAGATGAGTCTATTATATAATTTGCGCTATATTGCGCGCGCAATTGCTAGTCACGGCCTGTGGTGTGAGAGCAGTGAGACGGGGGAGATTGACTAAAGTGAAGCAAACTCAGTCTGTCAATCTTGTCAATCGCGCCCTTCCCGTCTCACCGCTCACATACCTCAGGCGGTGACTAGCACAAGCGCGCACACAATAATACTATGTTAGAATAATATTAATGTTAGATAGCCGATTAATATTTTTCATGAACTTCATAAACCTGTCGCATCGGTACCCCCCTGTGTCGAGAAGTTGGAGTGATCTCATCAATTAGCTAGAATTTGATAGCGAATAGTCAGCTTTCTGAGGAAGCTACTAATAGCTTGCAATGGACAAAATTGACAAACTTTTATTGGTTGAATACGAGATTTTGGTTACTTTGTATGTCTTCTTTCTTTCTTCCTTTCCTTTAACTTTACTTACATTAATAAATTCAATATTCTCCAGCCATATCACCGATCTGTATTTTAATGTGCCGTCACATTTTAAAATCGCATCGTTCACGTAACTACGCGGCGTCAACGTCAACGTCGCAAATGAAGTGATTTATGCGTCGTTGAATTATTCATGACGTCAACGTTACGTTACCGTCACGTGGAACAATCAGCTTGAAGTATTCACGTTGTGAGAGGCTTATAGGTGAGTGGGTTCATGGTTTAACTATTCTTGAATGAATAGGAGGATAGTGTCTTCATCCAAGCACAGGTGCTTAACATATTGGGTGTAATTTTAATCACCGTTATCCTCTTAAGGGGTCATTTTACCTCATCATTAGAACAACTTTTACTATGGGAGCAAACCCGAAATCGCGAAAAATAAATCGGCTGTTCCCTTCATTTTGACGACGTATGCGAACATAAATATAGAGAACAGCTGATTTTTTCGCGTTTTCAGGTTTGTTTCCACAGTAAAAGTTGTTCACAATGACGAGTAAAATGACCCCTTAAGAGGATAACGGTAACTAAAATTACACTCTGTAAGTATAATAAAGCTTATCAGTACCAAGTAAACAAAAACAAGTGTACCATCTTTTCATTGCATTGGTAAAAGGTGTTCCACTTTTTTGTGGGTTACTACATAACATAATATCCCGGGGCATTTCACACACGGTCATCTGATCCCAAACTAAGCAGAGCTTGTACTATGGAAACCAGATAACTGATATACTACATACACTACTTTTTTTTTGTAAATACATACTTATATAGATAATTACACCCAGACTCAGAACAAACAGACATGTTCATGCACACAAATGTTTCTCCTGTATGGGAATCGAACCCACGACCTGCGACATGATAGGCGGTATGTTAACCAACCACGCCAGCTGGCCTGTCAAAACACCTGTTTTCTCCTAAGGGTTAGGCAGATGTGTAGGGAACTATTTAGCATAGCATTTCGTCAGTTATGTTAAAGACCAATAAAACCGATAATTTAAAAGTAATTTATTTATATGTATAAAACACTAGAAGGTCCTTTATAAAAAAAACGGTGAGATCTGGAGCAAGCATGACGTTGGTTTATTACCGCTCTTAATGAATACGCTATTATAATCAAGAAGCCGTGAAATACCGTAGATAGGTAGGTAAGTACCTATATTATTATTTAGTAACATGGTACGTAAATAGGCTTCGTTATCAAAAGTAAGGAAAGAACTATTATCTGTACCTATTTGTTTTCAAAATTTTAGGCTCAGTATTTTCGGAGATAAGGGGGAATGGTCAATTTCGTCTGTTTTCTTAAATAACTTTAAAACAATTGTTTTAAAATTATAAAAAAAATGTATTTGAGACATTCATTTAATATGTGACAGGATACAGTTTGAAAGACTTTTTTTTTATTTTCTTATATGCCCTGCAAAAGTGACCCACCCCCATATTATTCAAATTTCATTTTTATTTACGTTACACGTCCGTGTTTGGGTCACATAAATTCAAATTTGTACTAAATTTTAATTAAATTGGTCGGACAGACAGACAGACAGACAGATAGACAGACAGACACACGAATGATCCTATAAGGGTTCCGTTTTTCATTTTGAGGTACGGAACCCTAAAAACACATTATTAATTAAAGAAACTGCCTCGTTGGTCTAGTGGTCGCAAGCGCTAAGCATGAGGTCCAAGGTTCAATTCCAGGGTCGGACAAAGTGTTATTGGATTTTTCCATCTGGAAGTTCTCAGTAGCAGCTCGGACTCTGGATTTGTGCCTGGTTGATGGCAATAGGCTCACCCCTATTGCATGGGACTTAAACGTAACAGGCGAAATGTAGGTGAACTATAATTACACCTCTGCCTAATCCTTCGGGGATTACAGGCGTGATGTTATCTTAAACTAGCTCGTGCCAGCGGCTTTACCCGCGTAGATGTCGGAAATTATCCCACGGGAAAATACTACCGGGTTAAAAAAAAAGTAGCCTATGTGCTATTCCAGACTATAATCTATCTCTTTGCCAAATTTAATCCAGATCCGTTCAGCCGTTCTGGCGTGATTGAGTAACAAACATCCATCCATCCAAACTTTCGCATTTACATGTATAATAAAAAAACGGTAAATAAAAGAAGATAAATAGAAAAAAAAGGAACACATTGTTATAATTCCTTAACACAACCTTTATTCAAAATTTTAGTTCCGCAAAATGTTATCAAAGCGTAAACGAGTTTTGAACGAAGTGCTGTCTAAACTATAATGAAAATTGACAGTGTTTAAACTCCCGAGTACTCGTAACCTCTTCCGTAATCGAATTCTGTTCACCTCTTAACGCATTAAGATACGAACACAGTGTTCGCTTCAATTAAGAAAACTTAATAGTGACTGACAAAGTATGTAGATTAAAGTTTATAGATAAGGATTCAATTATTAAACGCCGGTACCCTGAGACAGTGAGGCGGGGTCAAGGCAGGCCAAATAGGAGATACCCTCGACGCGATTGGGCCGGTCCTGCGAGACTGGCTCGAGCGGTCGCATGGGTTCCTCTCCTTCCGCCTGGTGCAGGTACTGTCCGGACACGGTTGTTTCGGATCGTTCCTGCACCATATCGGGCGGGAGGAGACGCCGTCGTGTCACGACTGTAGCGCGGCGGAGGACACGGCGCAGCACACTCTCGAGGTGTGCCCGTCGTGGTCCGAGCCGCGCCGCAGTCTCACGGCGGCGATCGGAACGGACTTTTCGCTCCCCGGCTTGATCAACGGCATGCTGGGGGATGAGGGGTCCTGGGCGGCAGTCGCCTCCTTCTGCGAACACGTCATCTCCCAGAAGGAGGCGGCGGAGCGCGCGCGGGAGGAAGATCCTCTCAGGACAGGACTATCGAGCGCATAACCATAAGAGACTGAGTAGCATTACTGGAGTCAAACTGACAAGCAACCTAAAACTACATTAAGTATCACGTTGATTTGTAAACCATCTTACGCTAGAATAAGGAAACTTAAATATAGGATTGAACAGGTGTGATCTTGCTGCAGCGTCAATGGTATATTATTTTACTTATTATAAATAGATTTGGTTACCAACTCGACCTGCAATATTTTTTAAATTCTGAAAATCGTTAAAAACGCTTCATACATGTCATGTATTTACTTAGCATGTATGACCTTGACGACCGTAACTGGATGTGAATGAAGAATTATAAAAAAATAAAATATTGTTTAATTTCTTTGGAGTTTGACAATTCGTTTGTAGTTTGTGACAGTTTTCTTCCCCATTGAGTGCATTATCAAAACAATATCTTTTTATTGCGATTTCGTGATTGTGGTTAGACTTTATTAAAAAAATTGACCATTTTAAATGATACAAATCGGTTATTTTTTATGGATAATGCGATTAAGTGAAGTTACAATACAGTGGGCCCAAAAAAAAACTCGTAGTCACCCCTTTATAGTTTTTGAGGACAAAAATTGATTTTGCCTGACGCTTTTAAAGTATGAACGCGCATGACAATAGGGATGATGACTAAAAAATGATTTTTTGTCCGTCATGTAGATTATTAAAATATATTGGACACGTATTTTTTCTTTTTCTACGTAATCAAAAGATAACGGCGATACATTGAGTTAAAATGTGGCATGACGTCACGTCTTGGTAGATTTTATACGTAGAAGTGACGTAGCAAGCCCCCACTCCCGAACTTTAATGCGAGTTATCTAAGTCATTTTTTATTAATATGATAAAGCAAAAAATACGTATCTAATATTTTTTTATTATCTGACTGACGGACTAAATAGAATTTCTTTTTTTTTTACCCAGGCATCATCCCTATTTCTACGAGACAACTCCTACCGCCAGCCGCGTTAAAGATTTTCTTTCCAAAAACGTTTTTAGCTGTAGCTAAATGTACATAATTCGTACTTACCTGTCTCTAAAAGGTGCGGTCTATGCACCATTAACGGCATTTCCATGTATTTAGTTCAATCAGCTAAATACATTTGTTTTGGATAAAAATATATTTTGAATAATTATTTCTATTGCTATATTTGAGGAGCGTGTGGCTAAGTAATAACAGCCGCACGTGTCCATCCATCAGCTTAAACTACGCTTGCATACCGAGACTCCTCCGTGCCTTGGAAAGCACGTTAAGTCATTGGTCCCGGCTGTCATTCGTGGATCTTTGACAGTCGTCACAAGCTTGAAAGTCTGACAACCAGTCTTACAACCAAGGTGTATCGTATTACCCAGTTACTGGGTTGTGGAGGTCGGATTTGCAGTCGCTCCATGTAAAATACTTGGTATTCAGCTGCATCCGGTTAGACTGGAAGCCGACATAGTTTGGAAAAGGCTAGGCAGATTGATTTTATTTCCATTGCTATATATTTTCAATCCTGTGAAAACTGCATTTAGAAATCTAATAAGAGCTTATATCTGAAAATGACTCTTACATCAATATTCTAAGTAATTTCATACAGCGCGTGAAGTAAAAATTTGTGGAACCTCCGAAATTCACTCAAACTAGCGACCACGAATACTTAAGAGGGGGCGTTTCTGCGGCCGTTGTCATAGTGACCTGGGTCGAGAACGAGTCGACGAAGTTCCTGCAGACGGACTTAGAATATTGGCCTTACAAATATTTATTATTAAGGGGCGAGCCTATTGCCATCTACCGGGCACAAAACCAGGCCCCAGGCTACTGATAAATTCCAGTTGGTACTTTGCCCGACCTGGGAATTGAACCCAGGACCTCATGGATAGCAGTAACGCTTGTAACCACTAGATCAACAAGGTATTAATGAACTTGTTTTTAAATTCATATTCATTACTAAAGAACCGGTCTAGAGTGAGAGAGATAACGGGGGGAATGGTCAATTTTCGTCTATTTTCTTAAATAACATTAAAATGGTTTATTTTAAAATTATAAAAAAAAACATTTGAAACTCACTGTAAGCCTTTTTATTTGATATGTCATACGGTACAGTTTGCAAAACTTTTTTTAAATTTTCTTATTTGCCCCCAAAGTTGACCCCCGTATTCAAAATTTATTTATTTACGTTACACGTCCGTGTTTGGGTCACAGAAATATATTGTACCAAATTTCAACTTAATCGGTCCATTAGATTCGGAGCGAATTGGCTGTGACAGACGGACAGACAGATAGACAGACACACGAGTGATCATATAAGGGTTCCGATTTTCCTTTTGAGGTACGGAACCCTAAAAAACGATGCAATTGTGAACAATATACTAAATATTATTATGTAATATGTAGAGTGACAGGTAATTAGTGACCGATACTTAAACATATGATTGTACTCATGATAACAAACAACTTTTACTATGGGACCAAACCTGAAATAGTGGAAAAAAATAATCTGCTGATCCCTATTTTGACGAGTTATGCGAACATAAATGTAGCGAGCAACTGATTTTTTTCGCGATTTCAGGTTTGGTCCCATAGTAAAAGTTATTTGTTATCGTGAGTACAATCAAGTGTTTAAGTATCGGTCACTAATTATCAGTCACCCTATAAATATTAGGAACAAACACAAATTCAAATGACCTTTCTTTGGTATTGTTCGTCGAATCGTTCAGCTCCTTAAACATAACTGGCGAAATGTAGGTGTACTATAGGTACAGTTCTGCCTAACCCTTCGGGGATTACAGGCGTGATGTTATGTCATGTTATCTAAATCTGCGTATGTCGTGAATGAGTCGCATGCGCAGCTTTGAAGTGTCTGTTTGAATAGCTATGACGTTGGTTTGGAGATAAATCTGGCTCTGTTGTTATGAAATGTTTGTTTTTGAGCATAGTGACGTCATGAATTTTGTGTACTGGATTTTCTGAATGAGAAAACAGTGGTATGTTTTATTTTGTTGCTAATACAAATCTTCTAACCCCTTCGTTTAATACAGTCATGATGTGATGTCAACCAATCTGCCTAGCCTTTTCCCAAATATTTTGGGGTCGGCTTCCAGTCTAACCGGATGTAGCTGAATACCAGTATTTTGCATGGTGCGACTGCCTATAATACTGGGTAATACGATACCCCTTGGTAAAATTGGTTGTCAGAGTTTCGGGCTTCTAACGATCCGTAACGACTGTCAAAGATCCACGAATGACAACCAGGACCAACGGCTTAACGTGCTTTCCGAGGCACGGAGGAGTCTCGGTATGAAAAGATGGTCACCCATCCACAGACCAACCCCGGCAAGCGTAGCTTAACCGACCCGTGCTGCTGTTATTACTTCAGTCAGGACGTGATGTCATGTCATGTTAAAGACATATTTAAAAACACAACCATATTCGCAAGAAAAACATAATTCACGCTCTGAAAACACACAAAAACATAAAATTACAACGTAACGACGTCACATCTTCCACACCTGAACACTGAAAAATTACAGGAAAGTGCTTCAACGTAGATTTTTTCTGTATTTTTATTATGTGGGAAAGCTCTCTCTGTAATGCGCGCTGGCTCACACCTTTTAGTATAACGTTATTACATTAGCCGAACTCGGTGCAGTACTGACGCTATTTTAATACTATAAAAGCACTTTCGCTAAATTCTCTTGGGGCATAGAATAATGAAAGCGTGTAGAAGCGTAACTCATGTATAGTTCACCGATGCTACCGAAATAATCACCTACCGAGCGAGGTGACCCCACCAGCACGTTAAAACCTGCGTTCTTCTTCATGATCATAGATGTCTACTACAGACTGGCCAGAGAAGAAGAACAGATTCGTGTATTCTGAAGACCTTCATCATGCCGTCGGTCCAGCCTACCCACACAAACCACACGGCCTTGTGGTTACATTGCTGCGAAATGGATGGCAAACGACGATAGTTTTAGAGTAGTACCACAAGCAACAGTGATACAATCCAGACTGCGGTGTACAGACGTCAGCATGTCAAGCTACCCGAAACTGTCAAATTTTCTCAATCAACCTTGAACTTAATGTTTTAGCGATAAAGTTGAAAATTGATTAAAGAAATTCGTCTAATTGTAGTAGCTTGATGTGCTGGCGTCTGTACATTCCTTAAGTCCCGCAACTGTCACGCGTGGTCGTTGGCGCAATTATTTTAATTTTAGAAAAAAAAAACACCCCTAAAAACGAAACCTTGGGACAGGCAGGTGGCAGTGGTACTCGTAGATATTCATAATAATATTATTATTAAAACAATATTTGGACTAGTATCCAGTAGTAGTAACCAGGGAGAAAACAAGGAATACCTTAGTATGGAATTAACGCCAACGACCACGTGACCGCGTTTCCTCTTAAGTCCCGAAACTGTGGAATTTAGAATGTGTTAAGAACGACCATTTAGAATATGTTAAGATCGAGAATTTAGAATGTGTTAAGATAGAGCATTTAGAATATGTTAAGATCGAGAATTTAGAATGTGTTAAGATAGAGCATTTAGAATATGTTAAAATCGAGAATTTAGAATGTGTTAAGATCGATAATTTATAATTTGTTAATATCGAGAATTTAGAATGTGTTAAGATCGAGAATTTAGAATGTCTTAAGATTATTCTTTGTCTGAGGTTAGCTCGTGAAGTACCTAGGTTTACTCGTTCGCACTTAGAGGGATAATAAGGGTGACGTAATGAGGTTTTCTTGAGGAGTATCACGGAGAAATTGAGTTCTTGGGGTTAAATTGCCGCTGTAATAAATCTGATATAATGCGGTTTTCAGGTTCAATTTGACCTATAAATACGAGACTAAAAATGAAAAAAAAAAGATAAAAAATCACAGTCAGTTATGGGGACTGCCGACAGAAGTGAAAACTTGACTGCGCCACACGTCACATTAGTAACCGAACTCATAAGTTTTTCCCCTACCAAACGTCAAACTAGCATGTCACGTGACTCGTGACGCGAACTCATAAGATTTTCCCCTACGAAAAATCGCTCAACGCGTCTAAAGAAGTTTTCATTTCAATAATGTAAAAAATACAAGTTATATTAGGTATAGTGTGAGTGCAGCTGCTGGAGTCGCATCGCAACGTCAACTTTAAGGCGTTTGTGGTGCGCATACCAATATGCTACCTGCCTCAGGTGATCGAAGAAAGCTTTTGGCCTCAAGATGTGGTATTCCGCCGCTTTCGTGGACAAGTGCCAACGGGACGCACTAAAACTTAGTGCAACCTAGTGATACTAACATAATTTTAAGTTTTATTTACTAAAACAATTCTTATTATATGTATAGTTAGGTTAAGGTATTTATCTATGGGTCTTTGTTACCTGAAAATAAATGATTTATTATTATTATTATTTTTATTAAAAAAAAGTAATCAAGCCTCGGAAAGCACGTCCCGGCTGTCTCGGCTGTTGTCCCGGCTTTGACAGTCGTTATAATAATAATAATAATAATAATAATAATAGTGTTTTATTTCAGACAAAATACCCATATACAAAAAATATAATAAAAGTAAACAATAAAATTAAACTTAGAGGTATGTATAGGTACCCATAGTCTTCAAAAACATAGTCATTTTGTCATTTTTTGTTCTCGCTTTGGTGAACAGAAATCCAGTGCACAAATATGGGGCTTGCTAGGTTGCATGAGATTACCCTCAATATGCTGTTACTGGAGCGTCTCAAACTTTGCCAGTTATGTGTAGTCAGAAGCCCGATAGTCTGGCAACCAGTCTCACTAAGGGTAATTAAAGGTCAGTCCCAGTAACTGGATTGTGGAGGTCAGATAGGCAGTCACTAAATGGAAAATACAAAAAAGCAATCACTTCATCTTTGACGAGTTTGAGTTTGCTACAAGTTTTCATGGTAATTTTACAAACCAACACGCCTTGAAAAAGATACCTTACATATTTAAAATCACTTAGAAATTCTCGGCTACCCATTTGTAGCAGCGAACATCTTGTAGCCCTATCTCGTAGCACGTCTACGGTCGTAGCACGACTACGAGCGTAGCAGCTATTCAAACATTGACGTAGCCTAAAAAGGCGCAGTTTTAACTCCCATAGAAGCCTTCACCTGAGCGTGAATACTTTGTTCTGGATACATTATTCATGTCGTACATTTACATGCCGAGCTAGTATGACGTACGTACTATTTAGCAAATTACTTTTGTTAAGAGGGAGCTCTCATGTCGATGATATGTTGTGTTGGTGATGTGCACTTATTTAGGAAAAAACCAATTGCGTGTCGGACCACGCATAATGAAGTGACCGTAGTTGGGATGAATTTATTCCAAGAACAAACTTAACATTGTAGTTGAAAAACGTGTTCTCCCATACATTCCAACTGTTTGTACGCACAATATTGACAGATTTACCATGTTATTTTAAGATTATAGATTTCTTATAGATTTTACTGTCGTCTATACCTAGGTATAGAACTATTTTCTGTATTTTTTTTTAAATTTTAGTTTCTGTAGTTTACGGTTAAATTTTGAAGGTAAATTTTCGTCTATTTTCTTAAATTACTTTAAAACAATTTATTTAAAAATTATAGGAAGATATTTGAGACCCTCACAGTACCTAAGGCCTTTCATTTGATATATCACACGATACAGTTTGCCAAACTTTTGTTTTTAATTTTCTTATTTGCCCCCCAAAAGTGACCCCCATATTCAAAATTCATTTATTCACGTTACACGTCCGTGTTTGGGTCATTGAAATTCATAGGTCTACCAAATTTTAACTTAATCGGTATATTATATTCGGAGCAAATTGGCTGTTACAGACGGACAGACAGACAGTCACACGCTTGACTACTAAATATAAATAGAATAAGAAAAATTATAACACAGGAAACACACTCTCAACTTGCTTTCAAAAAAAGAAATCATAGATACCACACCCGAAATCGCAACAAGTTAGAACTCAGGCCACCCAGAACCAATTACGAAAGGAAAAACATTTTATATGAAGGAACAGTGCTATATGTATTCGAGGAATCACACTTGACATATTTAAAGATTACCTTAAAAATCGTACACAAAGAGTTAAGATTGAGACCTACCTTAGTGATGAGCAAAAAGTAACGTTCGGAGTCCCTCAGGGTAGCATACTGGGCCCTACCTTGTTTCAGATCTACATTAATGATCTATGCCGTATGTCACTTCCAAATTGCAAGATCTTCACCTATGCCGATGATACGGCAATCATTGTTTACGGTCCTACGTGGGAAACGGTTAAAGCTAATGCCGAACATGCTATGTCAGAGGTATCAAAATGGTTAAGGGTTAACTTGCTCACGCTAAACCTAGATAAGACTGCATACATCCCTTTTGCACTCAGAAATAATTCCAAACCACCTAGCTCTTTCCTTATAACTGCGCACACCTGTTCTGACCAAGAGACATCTTGCCTCTGTTCGCCCCTCACAAGAACGAACAACATTAAATATTTGGGAGTACAGATCGATGACGGGCTCAAATGGGACATTCATCTTGATACTGTCACAACTAGGACCTTGCGGCTAGTCCATGTCTTCAAAAGGTTTAGGGAATCAGCCGATATTAACACTTTGAAGATGGTTTACTTCGGAATATGCCAAATAATAATCGGTTACTGTGTCACAGTCTGGGGTGGTGCTGGGAAAACTAGGTTTCTTAGGGCAGAACGAGCGCAGAGAGCAGTTCTGAAGGTAATGTTGAAAAAACCTTTTAGATACCCAACAACCCAACTTTATGCTGATAGCAAGGTGCTCACGGTCCGTCAGATCTATGTGCTCCAAACCATTCTCAGAAAGCATGCTACATTACCCAAATCTGACCCAAATAAACGCACTAACTTTCCCCCAAGTGTCCAACACAAGACCTCTTTCGCCAGGCAACAGTACTATATCTTAAGTTCACACATCTACAAAGCAATCCACAAAACTCTCAACATATTAGATTTAAACCGTCACCAGCTTAAATCTAAACTCACTAACTGGCTTCTACAACAGGACTACTCAAATACTGAGTCTTTACTAACTTACATCGTGTAAATCGTGCACACACATCCACACACATGAACACACACACACCTCAACACACACACACGCAAACACACACACACATACTCTTTCTTTCTTTCTTCCTAAACTAGTAGACTTGGCCCCTGATGCATTCGCCACGCCTCACTTTGTCGCTTAAATCTTAAAATTAAAAAACATATTAATGGCCGAATCACTGTCTCTTACAATACAGGTCTTCCTAGTGTAAGAGGCAGGGTTTACATTGTCTGCACATAGATTTATGTCCTCTAGAGTTAAGCTCCTCAGTTATGTTTTTGGTTTTCTTTTCTTGAATCTATGTATTATTGTTGGCAAATAAATATATTATATAATTATTATATTATTATTATATAATAAACTGCCAGATGATATGATTAATGTAAAAAGTACAAATATCTTTAAAAAAATGCTAAAAACTTATGTATCTAAAATTTTATAATTAACCATGTGTATTTAATTTCTCTAGAACCCAATATCTTGTTATCGCTTTCTGTATATATTGTCGACTCACGGAGTCGTGATGTAATAGTATAAGTGCATGATCTATTTATAATCTCATATTTTAAGTGAACTATTTGTGTTCTTTATGAGAATAAATATCTTTAAACCGAAATGTTTTCTTTATTTGTCAACCAAAGCGCACCAACCGTGACTACTAAGCATGGGGTCCTAGATTTGATCCTCAAGGTCAGTGTTGTTAAGTTTGTCCTTAAGAAATTTATTAAAAGCAGCCTAAATTTGCGCCCGATGGGTGTAATTTTAATCACCGTTATCCTCTTAAGGGCTCATTGTAATCGTCATTATGCACCACTTCTACTAAGGGATCAAACCTTTTCTTTTTTTTTTTCCGTGGAGAAATGCTCATGCATACTGCACTACCACGAGGAGATAGTGCAGTTATGTGGGACTCCAACCCACTAAAACTCCACGGTGTCCTCCTCTGCCGCTTGTGGCGGGAACACGGGCATGCGTTAGCACTCACCGCGAACCCGCCGCGGCTGTCCGTCACCGGACCCTCCTCTGGGGAGCACCCCCCATCACCGGCGCACAAGAACACATTGTGCACCGTGACCACCCCATGGACCAAACCAGCACATGGGCGCCAGACGACCCCGTGTCTAGTCACCCTTGGTCCCCCTGCGACCGGTCAGGTCAGTGGCCCGGCCGCCTACCACTTTTCGGCCGCAGAGGATAGGGAGAGCGGCCAACGAAATACCGACACTCCTCCTCCTCTGCGGCCCCACCGCGTCCGCCATCACACGGTGGCGACCCCGTCAAGGCCGCGGAAGGTAGGGAGAGCGGCGCACCGCAATACCGGCACTCCTCTCCCGCCGCGGCCCCCAACCCTCAGCCGCGATGCCTCCCATACGACATCGCGGCCCGCCTCAGTTGCGATGTCGCCCAAGCGGCACCGCAACCTACCTGTTGGCCGCTACGTCGTCGACTTCCTCGAAAAAGCCCTGACGAGCGGCCCCTCCTTGGGTTCCTCTTCGCTTCACCGTGGGTGACCAAGCCACGGCTACTGAGCCCCCCCGCCTCGACAATGCGGGAACCCCCCGGGGGGGAAGGGATCAAACCTGAAATCGCGATAAAAATCTGCGCGGTTCCCTACATTTTGACTAGTTATGCCGAACATAAATATACGGAACAGCTGATTTTTTTTCACGATTTCAGATTTGGTTACATAGCAAAAGTTGTTCATAATGATGAGTACAATTACGACTTAAAAGGATAACGGTGTTTACAATTTACACCCTGTATATTGTTCGATCTGATATAATTCACATGTCTTGAATATTGTTGGTGAAATGTTGTGGTACAGACGCTAGCACATCAAGCTACTACAATCTGTAAAATTTCTATAATAGATTTTCAACTTTAATGATAAAGCATTAGGTTCAAGTTTGATTGGGAAAAATACAGGTAGCTTGATAACCTCTCCCTTACCCAACGGATAACACAGGCGTGGTTTTGTCTTCTTAATTTAAATAACAATTTCAATTAGCTGTTCTAACAGTTAGGTCCTAGAATTGACTGCCATTATCACTGCTCCCCTTTGAATATTAACTACTTCATGGAACATTTTAAGCGGCTTGCATTGAAAGGCTTCGCAATTCGCATGCACCGGCTGCCAAATATATAGATGTGTCGTAGAAATTTCTGTTAGTGAGACAAAACTACGTAAATTCGCAGCTGTTCCCAAGATTCAATAACTGTGAGATACGGTATTAGAACAGCTGTTGTACCAATAACATTGCTGGGTGACTTACAATCGGGATTCAATATTGGGGATGGTTAGACACAATATGAAGTTAGTTAATTTTATCGAGACTTAAATAGTTTTATTATTAGAGACCTTTCTAAATGCCCTGTTGAATGGAAATAAATACGGTAAATCTTTTCAAAATATCCAGTCTATACATATTATAAACAAGCTTTTGTCCGCGGGGCCTCGCCCACGTGGATGTCGGTAGACTATACGTATAACCTCTCTCTGGAATCATTCTATCTATTGATGAAAACCGCATTAAAATCCGTTCAGGAGTTTTTGAGATCATTGCGCACATACAGACGCGTCGGGGGACTTTGTTATATAATATGTAGTGATTAAAGTCACTTTTCGTATCTGTCTGTGTGACCGTGTTGTTTTTCTAAACTACGCAACATATTTTGGTGTGGTTTTTACCATCATTTAGAAAATTGATTCCGAAACTCTGCAGACATCATGGGTATCGATATCTAAACACGACAAAAAAAGTAAATATATTTGACAGGCCAGATGGCGTGGTTGGTTAAGATACCACCTGCCATGCCGCTGGTTGTGGGTTCGATACCCATCCAGGACAAACATTTGTGTGCATGAACATGTCTGTTTGTTCTGAGTCTGGGTGTAATTATCTATATAAGAATGTATTTACAAAAAAAAAAAAAAGTAGTGTATGTAGTTTATCAGTTATCTGGTTTCCATAGTACAAGCTCTGCTCAGTTTGGGATCAGATGACCGTGTGTGAACAATGTCCTAGGATATTATTATTATTATATCTTATATATCTCGGGACCCTGGGGTCCCGGACCTTTGGAAGGCGTACGAGGAGCCGAAGCCAACTCGCAGAGGCCCCTTAGATAATTTTAAATGATGAGGAGGCACCAACCGACGATTATCCCTGTATGCACTATGCAGGTGCACCCAAGGACAACCCCCGGTTGGGACAGGACTATTGTTGTACGTGGAAACAAAACACATTGGGCTATGGGTTTGGGTGGCTAAAGTGGATTGGGTAACTTGAACTATGGAAGAACTATGTCCCCTGCCTGACCAATGTTATATATTATACACGGATAAAATGGCAGGGGGTGACTTGCACACTCAATAATGGGCCCCCGGAGACGGCCGCTAGCACATAGTGACGTAGCGACAAGGGGGCAACACTTCCGGAGGTGCTTGAGGAGTGGAGAGGTATTCCACGGCTATCAGGACAATCCCGGAAGTACGGTCAAGATCCCTACCAGCACCTTACTGGAATACTTCCTTCCTCCGAGCACGTTTGCTCTTGCGAATCTCCACTCAAGCCGGCCAATAAAGGCAAGAAAGAGGTGGGAGCTCTGTTCCTCGTCAGTGTTCACTCCAGCCGGCCAATAAAGGCAAGCCAGAGATGAGGACAAGATTTTTCCCGGGAGATAGGGTCCATGGGGTCGCTACTGCCCATCAGCTCGCCACATGCTGCCCTGTGGGTTTATTTATTTATTTTTTTTTTTTATTATTATTATTATTATGTTTTTTTTTTGGGGTAATGACCGCTGGTAGTGTTTTTAATTGAAGTGTGATGTTATCCTACTGCTGTGCAAAGGTCTCCCCCATACTTTTCCAATTTTCTTTCTGGTGTGCCTTGTCCAAAGTTTCTTCTTCTACTTCTTTTCTTCTTCGGTTAAAAATCAGTTTTTTATGTATGTACACCGATTTCTCCGTCATTTAAAAAATTCTTTTTTTTTTCGTTTGAAAGGGTATGTCTCAAGGTGGTCTCATATTCACCAAGCCAGAATCTGTTATGAGGATCCCATGTAAATCGAGGGCAACCCTCAAATTTTATAGGCACACCTGTAGCAATTTGGATATTTTTTATAGTAACTCGTGCATTTACTCTCTGAAAGCACCATTTAGTGAAGTTTAGTGATGATGAAGACCACAGATGGCCATCGGAACTATTCAATAATAAGCATTTCACGGGTTGCGATTCGATTAAGTACCTACTTTAATAGGAGCTAGTGGTGACTTCAACATCAGCTCCAGTTCTCCTAGTTCTTTCTAGGAGAACTCCTCAACTATTAACGTCCCTACATCGGGAAAAGCAGTATTTTGCAAAAGGTGATGAGCAGTTGGCATTAGGTTATTGTAACTTAGACAAATTACAAACTGACCCACTATAAAGTGAAAAAAAACTTTTATAAGAAGTCGGTGTCTTTGAATCTGCATTTTAGTTTTCGCCACCGACTTCTGAAATTAAAGCTATTTTTCACTTTGTAATGTTGTTTTTGGAAGTCGGTGTTTTTTTTTTATAAAAAAGTTTTTTTAAACTGATCTTCTAAGTGACTACACTACCCGCTGTTGATGACCCAAAAAAAGTCATCAAACTAATTTATTTTGTTTTATCATGTTTAGATATCCCACTACGTCTGTAGAGTTTCGCTAGCTAATTTATTTTACCCTGTATAGGTATTTGCACGTGCTAGATTAAATTTTTCATAAAATGGATATCGAAATTTCGGTGTCGAATATATATAAAATATTGAAACTTAATTCTGCCCAATTCACCAAATCATCTGCAGCGAAAACCCATTTACCATGCTATCTTTCAATATTTCGTGCAAATGTGTGTTTATTTATGAAAAATATTGGATTACTTTATCCAATTGAACGAGGTTTGATTTAAAATCTTACAAAATAGCAATAGCCTCTTATTCCCCCGGCACATGTTATTTAAACATAACTGGCAAATGAGGGTGTAGGTACTCTAGAGACCAACACCAGGGGTGTTCTGGCATAAAACCTCTTCGGGTATAAACTATAGATTAACACATTATCTGCTTAATTCTTTATGCAAACGCTTCTTTATGCTACCCTCTATGCCTATCTATGCCCTTACCGACCCTTATTTTACGATGTTTTCGAAACAATAGAGATGCACAACGAACGCACAGGTGCGGCGCGCCGCACTCGAAGAAAGTTATGTAAATTTTATGGACGCGCATATGCGCCGTCAAGCACCTGGTGAACGTCCGAAAACGCGCATGTGCGTCTGCCGCGCCTAATGTATTAAGAGACAAACATTGAAGAGAAAACAATGGATTCATTTTGATGTGTCAGAAGGGACGGCCACGGGCCATGGGCTAGCTAGATAAAAGATATATTGTAAAGTGTTATAAAATATAAAGTGTCAATACATATTATAAAACAAAGTCCCCCGCCACGTCTGTCTGTCTGCCTGTATGTTCTGGATTATCTCAAAAACTACTTGAATTTTATTGCGAATTTTAAACGTGTTTACAAACAAACAACTCACAAACCGCTTGTTGGTAAAAGTCAGTTGTAAGAAAAATGGGTTCACTAACCTTTGATCTTTAACCATTTATACAATATTTAAGCTTTTTTATATAGGACTTCCTAATCGAATTACCGATATGTAATACCTTCCTCATTTTCAAAGAAGCGCATGAAATTCACAGAATATTATATTAATATTCCTCATGGACCGTTTTCAAGTTAAAACTGAAGTTCTTAAAGCTAGCGTAGGTCTTCCCTTAACAATGTTATTATACAAAAGATCATTTGCAAGCTTATTGCTAATGAGCACTCATGTACTGAAATGAAGTAAGTAGGTAGTTACTGTAGAGGTTTTATTCAAGCCCTTGTGTATTTATGTCAGGCTGGCATCTTTAACATTCGAACGGTCACTTTGATAAAAGGCGTAGCTTTTGTTCTGGAAGATGTCAGGACGTCGGCCCCCTGCGAACGCGTTAGGATAGTTTCAATAATATTGTGTATAGAAAAGTCTACTATACAGTTTATTATTTAACCAGCCTAGATTCCGAAATAAGTAAAGATCCCATCCGGGTCTTTACAGTACTGAGCAATAATAAGGTAATAATAGCTAACTTTGACAGTCTTACCAAGGGTTGTCATATTACCCAGTAACTGGGTTGTAGCGGTCAGATAGGCAGTCACTCCACGCATGCATTCATTTGCATAAAACATGGTGTGTAAAGTTGGTAAACACATTATAGAGCATGCATGTTTTGCTTAATCATAGCATGTCACGTTAAAAATTGTTTTCCGTCAAGAAATTATTTTATGCTGTATAAATTATTAGTGTTTAACCATATCACTCTTTTGCAAAAAAAAAAAAAAACACCTACGTGTAAATTAATACGCTTGAAGTGAAATCTAAAAAAAATCGATGAATTCTTAAAAACCGATGTACACGGCCAAACAATAAGAAGTAGTCGGTAATAAAGACAAGATTTTTTTTTTTACTTTTTAAATTAAATAAAGATACGAATGTAAAAACCTAATAATGAGTGTGACCTCCTCTTGCTAAAATCACAGCTTGAATCCTTCTAGGCATGCTTTCCACGGTGTTTTTAATAACGTTTTGAGGAATACGTTCCCACTCTTCTACAATGACTCTTTTTAGCTCCCTGATGTTTTGTGGAGCATGTTGCGCTGATCTTACCAGTCTCTTTAGAACATCCCAGACATGCTCAATTGGATTGAGGTTAGGACTTCGAGCTGGCCAATCTAAACGACGGATCCCAACTTCTTGCATGTACGCTTCCACGTCGCCAGAACGGTGCGGGCGAGCATTGTCGTCCATAAAAATGGAATCTTCCCCAAGTGCAATCAATGCGGGTTGTGCATATGGAATTAGGACTTCCATTATGCACCGGTGTGCATTTAATGTCCCATTTTCTATGAAAACTAACTCCGTACGCTCCGTCGAATTAATTGCTGCCCAAAACATAACGGAGCCTCCGCCATAAGGAGGGATTTCTTCGAAACACACTTCCGCATAGCGTTCCCATGGTCTTCGCAGCACTTGCCGGCGTCGGTCCTCTCCACATAAAGAGATTCTAGCTTCGTCAGAAAACAATACTTTATTCCAGTCCTCCAGAGTCTATGAAGCACAGTTTCGAACAAACTCAAGTCAAGCAACACGGTGCTCATGGAGTTATTTAGGGCCCCGAGCCGGGCGGGAACTCCTGATATTGGCAGCCAAAAGCCTCCTCCTGACCGTCCATAAGCTAACGTCTACTCCTCTTACTTCTTCAAGGCTCTTCTTCAAGTCCACACTTGACACCTTACGATTGCATGACTCACTAAAAAGCGGTCATCTCTTGGTTCTGTGCATCGTTTTTTTCCCGAACCGGGTCTTCTTTTGACCGAACCGGTATCTTGATACCGTTGCCAAGCCCTCTGGACAGTTGAACGACTCACATTTAGCCGCTGAGACACGTAAGTTTGCAAACAACCTTCTTCAAGTAGGGCTATAATTTTACCGGCCCTTATGACTTTATCACTCATATCAAGAAGTGGTATTTAATGTAAAAAGAAAGATTCAACTGTTTAATTTGCAGAAAGTATCCAAAAAGTTTTAAAATTTTAGTAATCAATAAAAAAATCGTTTCAGGAATTCGCGCCATTAGTAAAGTAATTTTACAATAATCCACAATAATATGATTTTTTTCTTTTGTTAATTTCAAAATTTAAACTTAGAACGTAAAGAATCATGCCAGAATGCTTCAAATAACATGCCAATATATCGTCAAATTAATAAAACCTCTTTCTTGTTCTTATTTATTTAAGTAGAGAAAAAAGTCTAAAGTGCCCGTTTTTTTTTGCAAAAGATTTTATATACGAACACACATGACTAAACAGCTTTTACTTTGTATATTTAGCCAGTCTTGGTAAGTTATTTAATATAAGCATGTGAGGGTCTCGCCGGTTTCGAGGATATAAATCCCGACCCCAACATAGTTGGGAAATGACTAGGCAGATGATGAATTCGTAAATGTTTGACAAGGGGGAAAATTTGACTGGTTTCTAAGTTTTCGCGTCAAAGTAAAAGAATACGAAGTTTCTATTCATTCGTCCGGAAAAAAGCTCAACAAAATGAGTTGTTACTACTTAACTTTTCTGTTATTACGTCTTATTTTTAAGTGTAGGTATGTAAGTAGTTTAAAAAAAACCTATTTTCATGTTTTAACATTAACAATAGGTTTTTTTTTTTTTAAATTACGTTTTGAATTAGATAATCGATATTCTGAAAACAGCTCCAAAAACTCATTTAATCAAGAATCATCGCACGCAAATCTGATAATTTATTAAGACATCGACCACCGTCAATACAATAAAAACTCCAAGGCCTCCACGTTTTATATCAATCCACAGAAATGATTAAGGCCACGCTGACGGTAACATAAAATATTTAAAAGACAATATACCGAAATTGGTTTCGTGAACTTCTAATAAAATCCCTTACATAAGGCTATGAAATCACTGCTGTGTAACGTTTGATGGGCCGCACGGCTCAGACCTGAATTATTTATATTCAATCTTGTATCACACCAGAGGCTTGGAGGCCTGGCTCTATGCAATTTCTGAATATCTGTGTTCTTGGGAGATGAGTGGCGTTCTGAGGGATTAAGGATAAGAGTTCTGATTTTAAGGTATATGTGGTACTTTTATCATAGATTAAAGAAATAAATCCAAAAATGTTAAAAGAAGGAAGAACACATAGCTAGATATATTAGGTTGGGGAAAAAGTCTTTTCGCATTATAGTATGTATGAACTTGTAATAAAATCTCTTTGGCTATACTATTTGTATCTGGCTGGTTTTGGTATCATTGAAAGTTTAAATTTTAAAGAACATAATTCCAAATTCAAATTAGGAAAATGTGTGATTTTCATTTGTTTTTCGTACCGTCAAGATGAGTGAATCTAATGAAGAAATTCGATACATTTTAAAATTTTACTACAAAAAAGGTAAAAATGCAACGCAAGCCGCGAAAAAAATTTGCGATGTTTATGGACCTAGTGTAGTGTCTGTGAGAGTAGCACAAATTTGGTTTAAGCGTTTTCAATCCGGAAATTTTGATGTCAAAGATGCATGTCGCTCTGGTCGCCCTATTACGGATAAAATTGATGCCATTTTTGAAAAAGTGGAGCAAGATCGGCATATCAGTAGTTACGACGTAGCTGAAGAACTGGAAATTGACCACAAAACAGTTTTGGTGCATTTGAAAAAAACTGGGTACACAAAAAAGCTCGACATTTGGGTACCTCACGAGCTCACTGAAAGAAACCTAATGAACCGTGTACTCATTTGTGATTCTTTATTACGACGTAATGAAACCGAACCATTTTTGAAGAAGCTGATAACTGGTGATGAAAAGTGGATCACGTATGACAAGAACGTGCGAAAAAGGTCGTGGTCAAAGGCCGGTCAGGCTTCACAGACTGTGGCGAAACCCGGGTTAACTCGCAACAAGGTGATGCTGTGTGTGTGGTGGGATTGGAAGGGCATTATTCATTATGAGCTGTTACCACCAGGCAGGACCATCGATTCTGAACTCTACTGCGAACAACTGATGAGATTAAAGCAAGAAGTTGAGAGAAAGCGGCCGGAATTAATCAACAGAAGGGGTGTGGTTTTTCATAATACCGCTATAACGCTAGACCTCACACATCTTTAGCCACTCAGCAAAAATTAAGAGAGTTTGGCTGGGAGGTGTTAATGCATCCGCCCTATAGTCCTGACCCTGCACCTTCAGATTTCCACCTGTTTCGGTCTCTTCAGAATTCTTTAGGCAGTGTCAGGTTAACATCACGAGAGGACTGCCAAAACCACTTGTCGCGGTATTTTGACCAGAAGTCCCAAAATTTCTATAGCAATGGGATCATGTCCCTACCTACAAGATGGCAAAAAGTTATCGAACAAAATGGTACCTACATACTTTAGTTAAATGTAAATAAACTATATTAAAAAATGTTTTGAATTTTCTTAAAAAATGCGAAGAAACTTTTTCCCCAACCTATTATTTTCATAGTCAGATTGTTAATTTGTTCAACACATAGAGAAAACATTAAAATACTGAATGAAAAACAATGATTCAGTCCTAATCCCTAAATTCACTTAGTTTTCAACTTCAATTATAGTCAATTAACTTAATATTAGTTATTTTATTATAGAAGAACATAGGTACCGTGCTTGTGAAAAAATATATTGAAAAAACGATATGATATTAAAAGCAACATATATTATAAAAATGTTGCTTTTAAGATCATAACATAATGCCCGTAATTTTAAAAGGTTTAGGCAGAGGCGTGCCTTATTACGTACAATAGGTACGCCGCTTACTGGTGAAATGTAGGTACTTTTCACCAGTTATGTTTAAGTCCCATGTAATATAGAGGGCGAGTCTATTGCCATCAACCGGGCACAAATCCAGACTACTCCTGTGAAATTCATGATGGAAAAATCCAATAACACTTTGCCCAACCTGGGAATCGAACCCAGGACCTCATGCTCGGCAGTAGCGCTTGCGACAAACGACTACGATGTTATTGATTTAACAACAGAATGCTGTCACGCACGCTTTTGTATTTCTAACTCACAGGTCAAATGCAGCTTACAAAATCCTACTAATATTTGCGAAAGTTTGTCAGGATGGATGGATGTTTGTTACTCTTTCACGCAAAAACTACTAAACGGATATTAATGTAATTTGGCACATAGATAGTTTATGACCTGGATTAATACATGGGGTACTTTTTATCGCGATATTACTACGGGTCCGAGACTTACGCGGGTGAAACTGCCGGGCGCTGCTCGTTAATTTTATAAAAGTACGTGTCCATAAAATATGCAAACCATCTATTAGACTCGTCAGGCCGTTGATAAAGATGTCATGTCTGGCAATAAAGCTTGTGGTATGAACTAATTAAAATGTTGACCCGAATAGACGGTGACGGGTCAAGTGTCTGAGGACAGCCTGCGCCCGGAGGAGTCGTAACACGTACCGGTATAGCGGTTATTAAAATATGGAGTTCGATGGATAGATAACTGAATATATAGACGTATGTTAAACTTATACTTTTTTTGCGGGATAAAAAGTGCCCTATGTACTATTCCAGACTATCTCTGTGCCAAATTTTATCCAGATCCGTTTAGTCGTTCTGGCGTGATTGAGTAACAAACATCCATCCATCCATCTAAACTTTCGCATTTATAATATTAGTAGGATTAGTAGAATAGTAAGATATCTGTTTGGGATCTAGAGGTTGTAACGACTTGATTTAGGCACATTCCAAAAATTGTGTCTCAACCAATTGCTGATGATGCGAAGAGTCTGTTTAGGTTCAAGGCCCAAATGTAATCCGTAGCAATGTATATTTAGGGTATGGTGGGACTGTCATGCGTAGGTATGTAGTAAAAATAAATAAAAATATTACGTATTATCATTACTTTGTGATGGACCTAGTACAGGATGATAGTTCAGGACCGACGTCGCGTAGAAACATTATTCACTTAGTGAAAGTAGAAGGTTAATGGACGGCCCATAAATCAGAAACTGGTGATTCCACAATTTAAAACTACAGATATTATACCTTATTTATTGTTTATTATGATTGTTTTTATGTAAGGTATATTACTTGCTAAGGTAATAAAGCTCATAGCTAAGTAATAAAAGCCACACGGGTCGACGCTTGAAGTTAAGCTTCGCTTGCCGGGGTTGATCCGTGGATGGGTGACCATCTTTACATACTGAGACTCCCCCGTCCCTCGAAAAGCACGTGAAGCCATTGGTCCCGGCTGTCATTCGTGTATCTTTGACAGTCGTTACGTGTCGTCAGAAGCCCGAAAGTCTGACAACCAGTCTTACCCAGTAACTTTGTTGTGAAGGTCAGATAGGTAGTCGCTCCATGTAAAATACTGGTATTCAGCTGCATCCGGTTAGACTGGAAGCTGACCTAAAGATAATTAGGAAAATGCTAGGTAGATGTTTTGGCATGACTTTTATAAGTAAAAATATCACTAATTCAGATAAAAATATTTACACCTACTTAAAATAGGAGGATTAAGAGAAAAGAACGTTGAAAGTGCCACTGAATCATGAAAATATTTATAGGTAGTATATCAAAAGTTGGTGTTGTTATGATCCATTAAAAGTGCTCGTAAATCCATGCGAATAAGCTATAAAGGAAGCTAAAAGATAAACAAGAGGCAAGTTTACTATAAGTATGCAATGAATGATTGAATGAAATCACTGCTTCGCACGAATTACGAAGCAAAATAGAAAAAAAACCAAACTGTATTTTATGAAAGCCATATTCATTATAATTACATAATATTAGAGATTTAAATATTGCCATTTTGTACTGAAAAGTTCAAACGATAATTTTTATAAGTAAAATATATTATTTAATCAAAGTATTTTCTTGTCTATACATTTCTGCCATCTCAAGGGAAGGTCATTTAAGCCTTTGCGGTAGAACTCTGGGGACCTGGACTCAACATACTGTGTGAAGGCATTTTGTATCGCTTCCTGGGAAGAAAATTTTTTACCATGTAAAAAGTTGTCCAAAACGCGGAAAAAATGGTTGTTGGTTGGGGCCAGGTCTTTCGGGTACGGAAGATGACGGATGGATTCTAACTGTAGGTCCTGTAGTGTTAAAACGGTTTCTCGAGCAGTGTGAGGTCTTGCGTTATCATGGAGCAATAGTAGTGAAGATCGGTTGACGAGTCGGAGCTGTCTCGCTGCGAGTTTCAGTCATCATTGTTTGAAGTTTAGTACAGTTGACCTCTGCTGATATTGCTTGACCGGATCTGAGGAACCTGTTGTGAATTACACCTTGAAGTAACCACTAAACAGTTACCATCACTTTTTGCTTGCGGCGTTTGACCCGCATCGGAGTCAGTCATTGCGTTGTTCGCCTATTCTAAGGAATCCATTCGCCCCAAAATCCTTTCATTTCTGTACCGATTCAACAAGGTAAGTCAAGCTTTAACGCGCGCTTCTCTCTGCAGGTCAATCAAATCATGGGGCACCCATTTTTCAAGCTTTTTTATCTTACCGATTTGATGCAAATAGGTCAATATTGTGGGTATGCTAACATCAAACCATGCCGCTAATTCCTTGGTAGTTTGATACGAATCGGCTTCCACCATCGCATTCAAGTCATCGTAATTTACCGTAGTGGCTGGTCTTCCTCGGGGTTCATTCTTCAAGTTGAAGTTTTCACTATGAAAGCGATTAAACCAAAAACGCACGGTGGGTTTTTTAGCCGTATCCTCTCCAAACACAGCATTGATATTGCGAGCTGATTCTGCTGCGTTATGTGCACGTCGGAACTCGTATTAATAAATTACTCTAATTTTCAATGTAAACTATTTACTATTATTATTACTATTACTTTAAATGTTGAATGAAAAACAATTGAAAGTCAAACAATCGAATGTTGTACATTTTCAAATTTAGAATCTCACACCTTGCAGGTTTAATTTTAATTCAAAGTGGCCAGTACGTTAAAACGGCAATTTTATATTTAAACCCCCTATTAAACACGCTACCCCTACCCCCCCCCATTTAACTGGCTATTAAATACCAACAGAATGCACCTATACATTTATGTATATATGGTATGTTAAACAGAGGGCGATCCCTTAAGGGGAAGCGTCAGGGGAGCCCGCGAAATTCAAAAATCAGTAATACAACTCCTTAAGTTAGTATAATCCACAAATGTCAAGTCTTCATGAATTCGTCATTCATTAGGATTACCTTTTCTTAAAGAGTTGCGTTGATGACTTTGATTTTAATTCTACAAATACATTCTAAGTTACGGCCGCGAATCACGATCAACGTACAAGCTAATGCTGACTAGTAAATTGCAAAAAACGTAAAAAATTCGTTATACATTAATTGCCAGACAATAGACACAATATAACATTTCATAGTTATCCGGTCACCGGTGACTGGAGTGGCAGTGAACCTGTTAATCTATATCATTAATAAATAGATTAAAATAAAAATATCAGCATAGAAAAATAAGTATAAAAATCCAAATTCAAAGAATTAATTAAATAGCAATACATTCGAAACGTACTATTTAAAATCAAAATAGTAGCGCGGAGTAGTACAATTGAGAACTGCTGGACCGATTTGGCTTATTTTTGTTTTAAAATGTTTGTAATAGTCCGAATAAGGTTTATGGGGCAAAAAAGGAGACTGCCCGGAAAATTCAAAAATTCGAGAAAAACTGAGTCTTTTTTCGGGTCCATCTGGTCTGGTCAGCGTCTGTCGGGTCAGCTAGTACAAAATAAAATCATTTTTAATTACCAGTCGAACGTCTGCTACATGCAACACTTAACAAATAAGTGCAATTGGAGTATTTATTTTAGAGAGGCCCCCAGGTTTGCGCTTCAATTTAACTTAATAATATTACGCTACACTGACATTCGCAACTCATTAAGTTTCAATCATTTCATTGCATGTAATTTGATTCGTTAAAAAGGTAATTTTGTCATAGAAAGTTCTCTTTGATCGTTAGTGATAAAAATAACTTCCCGCCCCGCATACGCCGATTAAAAAAGCCGCGGCACATTTTCGACCAGAACAGTCAGTACGAAGAATTACCTACTTCGAAAAAAATAGGACAAACTCCACTGGAAGTAGAACCCCACATGCCAATTGAACCATCCCATCTGCTTCTAGTCTAAAAGACTGATCGCATGATAAAACCGGAAAAAAAAAAATTAAAATGTTTGTTATCAAAAAGTTGTTAGACAGGGGGACCCACTCTCTCCCAAATTGTTATTAAGCACACTTGAGAAGATACTTAAGTCACTAGCAGCCACATGGAATACCAAGGGCTTTGACGTCGGCATGAAGAGGCTGATAAACCTCCGATTTGTTGATGATATTTTTGTCCCCATAGCTCTAGAATTCCAGACCATGCTCTAAGAGCACGGCTAGCTTCAGGGTGGGACTTGCGATGAATCGGTCAAAAACCTCACTAATGACCAACGACACTAAGCGTTGGGTCGAGGTAGATGGGCAGAAAATACATTATGTGGCCAGTTTTCGAAAACAGACAGGAAAGGGAAATTGATCGCCGAATCGAAAACGTCTGGAAAAGGTACTGGTCCATAAAAACGCTAATGAAGGGTGATCTGCTGATCTCCCTGAAGCGCAAACTCATCGACATGTGTATCCTGCCCGTCCGTACCTATGCTGCTCACACTTGGTCGCTCACCGAGTCGCAAAAGTTCCGCCTTAAAGTCTGCCAAAGAGTGACGGAACGCAGCACCCTGGGCGTAAAAAGCAGGACAGAATTCGGAACACCACGCTGCGCTCCAAAACGGGTATAATGGACCATCCCATTTTAGCCTATTAGCCTACGCAAGAAGGCTAACTGGCTGAAATTGGATTGGGCGAGTCACGTCAGCTGTACGATGATCGCTGGGCAAAAGTCTCCACACAATGAGTACCTGAAGATGGACGGCACCGCCAAGGCTGGCCCAGAAATAGGTAGCGGGATGACCTGGACGTGTATTGTGAGGGTTGGTTCGAGGTGGCGCGGGAAAAAAGTTCCTGGAAGGACTTGGAGGGGGCGTTTGCCCAGCAGTGCGGACAGTATAGACTAAGTAAAAAATAAAATATCAACCTGTAATGTAAATTTACTAATTAGTACAGAGAAGGAACTAGCATTGACCAATATCTTATTAAATCAAGTAAGTACTGTCCAAGATTATTTCAGAAAGTTATAGTACTAAATTCAAGCTGTAATTGGTATGTTCCAGGAGGTTTTAATAATAATAATATAAACTTTATTTCAGACTAAAGCCCATAGTTGTGTTAGTATTTGGTGTTAGTAACAATATTACTTAAGTAACTAGGTTAGTATTGTTAGTTTTTATAATTTTTAACTTAATTTATTATTATATCAGACCTAAGACTGTCCCCACCCAGTGACTCTGGAAGGGGCAGTCCGGTCTAGCGGCGATCGTTTTCAAAATGCTGTTTTCACTACCATGCAGACGCTGTAGTAAAAACGAACGACGCTGTAGTAAAGCGCTGTTTAAACGAAGCGGGTTTTAAAACCCACTTCAATCGTGCCCTTCCTGCTTCTATCGAATATCATCAAACCTTTATGTATACATAGTTGTAAGTGTATAATATCATTGGTTGAAAAGTATTACATAACGTGTGTTCCTCTTCCGTGCTCCTCCTGCTCACGTATGCAGGGTTGTGGTTTAATATAAATATGCACTCAATACTCGTAACTCGTCTGGGTGCATCCGAGTGCACTCGGCCGTACCACGGCAGATACTGCAGATAGCCGTGTCTGTATCCGTATTCAGGAGCTCCTTACACGGCTACCGTGATACATACAATACGTGGAATTATATTAAATGGAGGGGCAGATAGGTATGTCTCAAGTGCAACTGAAGACATTAACAACTGAATGGTTCCTAATGAGAATCTATGTATACTAATAATATATAATAAAGCTGAAGAATGTTTGTTTTTTTTTTTTAACGCGATTATCTCTGGAACTGCCAGTCGGATGTGAAAAATTAATTTTGCATTTGATAGCCCAATTCTTAAGAAAGGTTAAATATAATAAGGCTGACATCACTCTACGACCCTTACGAGTCGATAAAAAATAAAAACAAGTCAGAAAGAACGCTAATCTAAAACGAAATAATAGCGCGGGCATGCGATGTGACTCGGTGGGACGGGGGCAGGGATGTATAAAAATGATCAATTATAGATTTAAAAAAAAATTAAACATCTATTTTTTTACAATCAATTCACTTGTTACACAAAATCGATTCATTTTTAATCGATTTTATTTCTAGGCAAAACAGTTGATTAATTAATAATCGATGTTTTGTGTATAATGTCACATCCCTTCACCCCCGTGGAGGGATGTGACATTTTACATTTTTCAAGGAAGTTTTATAAAAAATGTGACTGTTATTTTAGTATATTGTGTTCGATCTTATGACTTCCACGTGAACGAAGTCGCGGACAGGAACTAATAATTGATAAAATTGGAGTTGAAATGATTACAAATTGCATTCTATAGTTTGGGCTTTGAACTAGAATATTTATAAATAAAATAATAAAAGGTGAAAAAGAGAGAAGTAATTGAGAATTATCGATATAAGTCTTTCGAAGTAACTTCGAATAAATCAACAAAATTTCAAAGCATAAAAGCAATTTGCTGAAATTACTACAAGGCAATTAGGATAGCCCTCGAATTCAAATTCATTTCTATGTTTGAATACACACAAAAATGCAATATAAATCAAAGTTTAGAGGTTAGGAGAAATCTTACGCTTGTGAATTATTTTATCCGCCTTCCCTATCTTTTCTTACTTGAATACAGCTCCATCAACGTTCCTTTGCTTATCAGAAATACGCTTCGCTCTCGCCAGCGTCCTCCTTTTTCAGTTCCTCAAGCTGGTTCTGTGACTC
This sequence comes from Dicycla oo, assembly GCA_948252095.1. Classification (NCBI taxonomy): domain Eukaryota; kingdom Metazoa; phylum Arthropoda; class Insecta; order Lepidoptera; family Noctuidae; genus Dicycla; species Dicycla oo. The sequence goes on from OX411714.1 coordinate 25,011,910, forward strand.
TAAAAACCAGTCCCTTACAGTTAACCCTTACCCTCATCAATAAAATATTACAATATGATGAATCGCTCGATGCCTTTACAAGCACTGAACTGAGTTACCTGAAAACTGTTAATGCTTACCTGGAGTCTGTTGCCACTCCTAGCACTATCTCTTCGTCGTTTTGATTTCTGTTTTGTTACGTGTATTAAGTATGATATATGTTCAAAATCTTAACGTATTTAAAAAAGTTATATTCATGTTTTAGCTATGAGCACATTGTTATCTGTTATCTTTTGTCTTGTATAAATGTATGTTTTATTAGACCTATAATTTAAAAATGATATGTACCTATATATAATATGACCTGTATATATACTTATACAATGTGTAGTAATTAAACTGTTAGTATAAGTTGGCCAATAAATAAATATCATATGACTGACTAAAAATTATCAGACGACGTGACATTCCAATATTACACTCTTGAAAACCTCATCTATTACTGTCGACGAGTTTGCAGAAAAATCCTATTAAAGCTTCATACAAATTCGTGTTGTTAGTATAATGAGAAATTATGCTGAGCGTGTAGCCGTTTCGCGGGGTAGTGACGCACATTTCCAAAAACTATTGTGTGTACTTATGTTTTTTGTTTTGTGTGGTTTGTTATGTTTTATTATTTTGAGTTTCGCTTTTCTTGTGTAGTTTGTGTGCGTCATTTTCACGCGAATAAACTGGTTTTCTTTCTTTCTTTCTTTCTAAATATTGCTCGTGTTTTGGTGTTTGAACATTTTGTAGATTTAAAAAAAAATTAAAACTTCCTACATAAAGTAAAGACTGTAGATTCATTATAAATTATAGTTTATGGAATGTTTTGGTGAATTTACAAATGTTCATAAAAGCGCTATGAAAAGATTATTCAGGGAAATATGAACTACTCGTATTTCTACATCAAAGCAGTATTGCTGTCTTTCTGTTCAAAGGAAATGAGAGCTGTTGAAGTTATAAAGTCTAATTCTAATTCCCTGATGTTGCTGGTAGCATGAAGTGGAACGTAGGCAAGCCAGCTTTTTTGTCAGCCATTTAAAAAAAATGTAGTCCTGGACAGTGATGAAACGATTAACTTGCATACAAGCTTTCGTCTAATTAACCCATGAAGGAGATGATTTTTAATAAATCTTTCATAGTACAGAAGTTCAAAACTCCACAAACGTGATGAGTATTGATATCTACATATCTAACATGATACAATAAAAAATAAATTAATTTGATGATGTTTTTTGGGTTCATCAACCATAAGTAGGTAGGTAGGACGTACTACACCTGCATTCTTATACAAAAAATCACGACGAATTCCGTACAATCAAACATATAACTACAAAAAAAAAAACAATAACGTACAACTCAAGAAGTAAATACAAGTTTCAACTAATGGTTGCACGAGCACGGACTAACTACGGCAAAAAAACAATACTGGTTGAGGCAGCACAGCTGTTTAATAATTTACCGGGAAATTTAAAAAAAAGTGTGATAGTATAAGCGTATTTAAAACAAGACTTAAGAGACATGTTTGTACCCTATAACGTCACCTAAGAGGCAAATATGATAATTTAACTTGGATGTAAGTACTTCGTATCTCATTTTAAGTGAACTGTTATGTAAGTTCTTATGAGAAATAAAATTCTTACCTAACCTAAGTAGTATACTTGTTATGGGTAATACTAGAAGATTGAGTAAAAATAGGTTTACCCAAGCATTTTGGGTAAAGTCCGAATAATCTCGTGCGTTGTGTGGTCACAGTTCTAACCTAACCTAACCTACCTTTCAGCCTACACCTAAATTTAATCATTCTAGCATTACCTAAGTCGACCTGTATTATTATGTTATTATTCGGACATTACCCAAAATGCTTGGGTAAACCTAGGTTTACTCAATCATCTTTTTCTCATCATTACCCGTAACATACTCACTTAAAATATCAGTTTTTTTTAACAGATTTTTAACAACATTTTAACAGATTTTCACTCAGAACTTAGAACTCACACTTAAAGTAACAACAATACCAGCGGTCACCCTTGTTGTTGTAGGTTGTCCCTAAATAAAAAAAATCATCAATTCTTTGTATTTTTATTTTGTCGTGTTTAGATATCCATACTCATCACGTCTACGGAGTTTAGCTAGCTAATTTAATTTTACCCTGTAATGATATAATGAACTCTTGTGCAAAATTTGATGCTTCTAGACCCAGCGGTTTAGGCCGTGAGTTATCTGTCAGTGAATGAATGAATTTAAGAATTTTATTAAGAGGGCTGTCGAATTTTGTCATCCCTCTCGCTCACACGTGACAAAATTTTTGAGAATGTTAAATGAAAATACGCTTTTTTGCAAAATATAATAAATTGGCGAACAAATAAATAATATTAATTTAATATGTAATTATTGTAAACACATTTTTTGTGGTATTTATTTAACTCATCTCAAAAATAGATCATAATACTTATTGAGCTGAGTTTACCTATTAGATAACACAATAGAAATGTGTTTTTATTGATTACCTATTAAATTAATATTATTTATTAGTTCGCCAATTGATTACATTTTGCAAAAAAGCATCTTTTCTTTTAACATTCTTGACAATTTGGTCCCGTGTGAGGGAGAGAGGTGACAAAATACGTAGTAAGTAGATTTCAAGCAACTAGGTACCCTTAAAATCTATTTCAACTAAATATTGCTGTAAACACTGCAACATATGCAACGTAAATCATCAATCAGCACAAGCTCTCGTGAAAATAATTACTCATTACTTACTTTATTATTTCAGCAAGTCCCTATGTAATGTCAATAAAAATATATAACAAACTACCTGCAGTAATAAAAAAAAGAAGACAAAATTAATATATTTATAAAAAAATAAGAAAGATAAGTATTACATTTGACTTTACAATTAAAAATAAGAAAGATATTACATTTGAATTTGGAATCTGTCATTTTTATACGATTGTTCATTGGGTTTTCTAATTTTGGCGCCAATACAATTGTACAATATTTTGCGATATTAAAATGGAGTGGGGTGATAAAGAGAACCGAATCGCTGTGATTGCATTACACAAAGTTGGTATGGAGCCAAATACAATTTTTAAAACTCTCCATATGCTTGGTATTAGTCAAATGTTTGTGTACCGGGCTATTAATAGGTACAATGAGACCTCTATTTGTGACAGAAAAAGATCTGGCCGTCCACGTAGTGTTCGTACGAAAAAGGTGGTCAAAGCAGTAAGGGAAAGAATTCGAAGAAATCCTGTCCGAAAGCAAAAGATTTTATCTCGGGAGATGAAGATAGCACCCAGAACCATGTCGCGTATTTTAAAAGATGACTTAGGACTTGCAGCCTATAAGATACGTACTGGTCATTTTTTAACTGATAATTTAAAAAAGAATAGGGTGGTAAAATCGAAACAACTACTGAAGCAGTACGCAAAGGGAGGTCACAGAAAAAAATTGCTTACGGATGAGAAAATCTTTACAATTGAGCAACATTTTAACAAACAAAATGACCGTATTTACGCTAAAAGCTCTAAGGAAGCTTCCCAATTAGTCGACAGAGTGCAACGTGGGCATTATCCGACTTCAATGATGGTTTGGTGGGGTGTTAGCTATGAGGGAGTGACTGAGCCATATTCTTGTGAAAAAGGTATCAAAACATCGGCACAAGTGTATCAAGATACCATTCTTGAGAAGGTATTAAGCCCCTTAACAACACTATGTTCAATAAGCAAGCATGGTCCTTCCAACAAGACTCGGCGCCGGGTCATAAAGCTCGGTCCACGCAGTCTTGGTTGGAAGTAAACGTTTCGGACTTCATCAGAGCTGAAGACTGGCCGTCGTCTAGTCCCGATCTTAATCCGCTGGATTATGATTTATGGTCAGTTTTAGAGAGTACGGCTTGCTCTAAACGCCATGATAATTTTGAGTCCCTAAAACAATCCATACGATTGGCAGTGAAGAATTTTCCCATGGAAAGAGTGCGTGCTTCTATTGATAACTGGCCTCAACGTTTAAAGGACTGTATTGCAGCCAATGGAGACCACTTCAAATAAGCTTTTTATATTTTAAATGGTTTTATACAAAAAGCGAGCAAAAATATTAGGCACCCTATTGAACTGCCAGTTTTACGATGGTTTAGTATAGGAGATGTAAATAAAATATATTTTGTAACTTGTATGCTTATAATTGTATGTATACTTGTATACTTATAATAAAATAATTAATATTTCGTCGGTCCACCTTTTGATTTTATAACAGCAGCCACTCTTTTCGGCATTGACGCTACCAACTTTAAGCAATCTTCTTGGGACAATTGTTGCCACTCTTTATTTAAAGCAGCCAGTAGTGAGTTTTTATTTGTAATGGAGTGTCTCCGTATCTTTTTCTTCAAAATAGACCAAATATGCTCAATTGGATTGAGGTCCGGCGATTGTGGTGGCCAGTTTAAAAGGTCAATGTTGTTTTGAGCCATCCACGCCATAGAATGAGCAGATTTGTGGCAAGTGGCGTTGTCTTGCTGGAATTTTATTCTGTCACTATTTGTATCGCCGAAAATCTTCGTTATTGACGGAGCTAGAGCTGTTTCTAGGACTTCAGTGTATTTTTTACTGTTCATTCGCTCCTCACACAACACCATTTCACCCATGCCGTTGGCAGCCATGCAACCCCAAATCATAATTGAGCCTCCACCGTGTTTAATAGTGGGCACTACACATTCTGGGTTATATTCTTCGCCCACTCGGCGCCTGACATAGGTCGCACCGGGAGTTCCAAACACCTGTGTAGAGACAAAAAACTGGTTAAATTTATGATTTCATTATTTTCGTTACAGAATTAGTTTTCATAGATTTCATGTAATTTTAATGTAAAACATAAAGTAAGTAACCTTACCTCAAAGTTAGCTTCGTCTGACCATAACACGTTGGACCAGTCTTCCACTGTCCAATCTTTATGTTTGAGGACCCACTCCACCCGATTTTTCATATTGTGTTCCGATAGCCATGGCTTCTTCCTTGCTTTGCAACCTTTTAATCCAGCTTTTAGAAGCCTTCTTCTAACGGTATGCACACTCACAGTTCTGCCTTTTGCTTCAGATATACAGGCAGCGAGGTCAATAGCTGTTTTTTTGCGGTCCTGTAGAGACTGCCTAATCAACAATCGGTCATCACGATCGGTAGTGACTCTTTTTCTGCCTGTTCTTGGCCTGTTTTCATGGGAACCGGTCTCTTTGAAGCGATTTATTGCATATTGCACTGCACAACGTGAGCACGTCACTTCTCGGGCTATCTTTACTTGTGACATGCCTTGTTCATGCAAAAACTTAATTTTTAAGCGCTGTTCTGCACTAAGTTCCGATTTTTTTGGCATGGTTCACACTAAAAATATTATTCTCTAAGAATATGACACAAATATTTGCGCACAACACGTGTATTCACTTCAAACTCTGACAACACAATAATATTCGACATTTTTTAAAATTGCAAATTCTAAGAAATAATGTGTTATTGCACACCTGCATGTCATAAATATTTGTTACAGTGTTATTTCTACGTAAACGCACCCCCAAAACAATAATAAGGTCATAAAAAGCTTATCTGTACATGATTTTTCTATACAGGTATAAACAATAAAGGTGCCTAATACTTTTGCTCGTGGCGGTATTTATGTATTAAACTAACACACTGTAAAAGTAATATACACCGTGTAATTGACAGGTTGGCAAAAACTTAAACAGTAGCTTCAGACTATGATTTATGACTGAAAAACGTTGGAATTTTCTTCAGGAAAATTGTCGAATTTTCCCGACCGTTTTTCAACTAGATTTGTGTTCTATTCATTTGTTACAACAAAATCCAGCCCTAAAAACATAATTTTAGTGAAAAAAAGCAAAAAACTTAAACTCGGCAATGTAAATAATAATGATTTAAAAAGAAAATTCATACATACCGCGCGGAATCAGCTGTTAGCTCTAAAAAAAAACTCTCTTGAAAAACGTTCACCTATCATTTTCGGGAAAATATTTCACTATCAAAATGTTAACAATACCAGTCTGAATTCATACTTTTCGTTTTTGCCAACCTGTCAATTACACGGTGTATATGATTTGCATTAATTTTTTTTTTCTTCGTGACAATATTTATGGCAAGACTAGGTAGAAGTTGCCACATATCTAATAAGTATTACTACAGTAAACTATATAAGTAAAAAAATTAACCTTAATATAATAAAATAGGATTAAGTTCAGAAGACTGATAAGTTAATCATAGTTTTCCAAAGCTTCCTCTCTCCTACTATTTTGCTGTGACCGACAGGGTCCATAATGATCACAATAGTTACTACCTAAGTACTCATTGTGGAATGCAAATAAATTATTGAGTATTGAGTATTGAAAATGCAAAAGTTCATGACAATTCTAAATCGCTCCCACCTGTCCTACCATTAATAAACTGACAGCAGGTGACAGGTTCTCTTCAAGTTAAAACAACAGAAACCACTCAACGGAGGCTATTCAATTAATACGATTAAAACGGCGGAAGCCTTTTGCGGCATTATAGTCTGAATTGTAAATGAGACAATCACACCCCTCCCCTTGTACACGAATTTGAAGTATCCTCATTGAAATTCTGATAAGACGGAAGACTTCCTAAGGAATTAAGTGCCTAGCTACTTGTAGATTTAAAGCTGGTGTTGCAGCCTGGGGGCTCTTACTTAAAACATTTTATTTATGAATCTATGGGTGAAGTCAGCCTCATAATAATTCTACCAACTAGTAAAATATTCTATCTTCAATTTGTGTACCATAATATTGTGTAGCTCCAATAAAGTACCTAATGTGTTATATGTTTTATGGCTACACAATTATAAATTTTTGTCAAAAAAAGATTCAAGATAATTATTGTCGATAAGCGGTTAAGGTACGCTTGATGCGGTCAGGCTGTGGATGGGATCTTTACATACCAAGACTCCTCCGTGCCACGGAAATCACATTAAGCCGTTGGTCCTGGCTATCTTTCTTGGACCTTTGACAGTCCTTCGTCAGTTCTGTAGTCAGAAAGAAGTCTTACCAAGGGGTGTCGTGTTACCCAGTTCTGGGTTGTGGAGGTTAGATAGGCAGTCGCTCCACGTAAAATTCTGGAATTCAGCTGCATCCGATTAGACTGGAAGCCGCCCCAACATAATAGGTTGGAGAAAAAGTTTCTTCGCATTTTTTAAGAAAATTCAAAACATTTTTTAATATAGTTTATTTACATTTAACTAAAGTATGTAGGTACCATTTTGTTTGATAACTTTTTGCCATCTTGTAGGTAGGGACATGATCCCATTGCTATAGAAATTTTGGGACTTCTGGTCAAAATACCGCGACAAGTGGTTTTGGCAGTCCTCTCGTGATGTTAACCTGACACTGCCTAAAGAATTCTGAAGAGACCGAAACAGGTGGAAATCTGAAGGTGCAGGGTCAGGACTATACGGTGGATGCATTAACACCTCCCAGCCAAACTCTCTTAATTTTTGCTGAGTGGCTAAAGATGTGTGAGGTTTAGCGTTATCATGATGAAAAACCACACCCCTTCTGTTGATTAATTCCGGCCGCTTTCTCTCAACTTCTTGCTTTAATCTCATCAGTTGTTCGCAGTAGAGTTCAGAATCTATGGTCCTGCCTGGTGGTAACAGCTCATAATGAATAATGCCCTTCCAATCCCACCACACACACAGCATCACCTTGTTGCGAGTTAACCCGGGTTTCGCCACAGTCTGTGAAGCCTGACCGGCCTTTGACCACGACCTTTTTCGCACCTTCTTGTCATACGTGATCCACTTTTCATCACCAGTTATCAGCTTCTTCAAAAATGGTTCGGTTTCATTACGTCGTAATAAAGAATCACAAATGAGTACACGGTTCATTAGGTTTCCTTCAGTGAGCTCGTGAGGTACCCAAATGTCGAGCTATTTTGTGTACCCAGTTTTTTTCAAATGCGCCAAAACTGTTTTGTGGTCAATTTCCAGTTCTTCAGCTACGTCGTAACTACTGATATGCCGATCTTGCTCCACTTTCAAAAATGGCATCCATTTTATCCGTAATAGGGCGACCAGAGCGACGTGCATCTTTGACATCAAAATTTCCGGATTGAAAACGCTTAAACCAAATTTGTGCTACTCTCACAGACACTACACTAGGTCCATAAACATCGCAAATTTTCTTCGCGGCTTGCGTTGCATTTTTACATTTTTGTAGTAAAATTTTAAAATGTATCGAATTTCTTCATTAGATTCACTCATCTTGACGGTACGAAAAACTAATGAAAATCACATATTTTCCTAATTTGAATTTGCAATTATGTTCTTTAAAATTTAAACTTTCAATGATACCAAAACCAGCCAGATACAAATAGTATAGCCAAAGAGATTTTATTACAAGTTCATACATACTATAATGCGAAAAGACTTTTTCCCCAACCTAATAGTTGGGAAAAGGCTAGGCAGGTGAATTTTTTTATTTGAGATGGGTTTGCCGGTTGTCAGAGGTGACAGAAACAAAGTCTACGATGGAGTGATGATAATATTGTAGATATCCAGCGTGTCCGATAATGATTAGATAACACAGATGGAATTTATTAATTTGTGAACGTAGTGAATGTAAAACAAGGTAAAAAGTTAGTATTTTTATCAAAAAAATCTTAAGTGTTTTTCTTTTTTTTTGAATGACCACTATATATATTATATACTATTTCAAGGTTATCCATTCATTACCGGACACCCTGTATACATCTTTTTGAGGCTGTCTGTACTCTGAAAACTTTTGCAGTAATTTTATCCAAATCTCAAATATATCAAAGCACAATCAAATTGGTAAGCGAAGCTTAATTTTGTCGCAGTACTGGCTAACTACTAGTCTTAGTTTGCTTGACAATATTATAGGCACAAGTCTAGTTAGCTTACATAATCCCATCCTCATCCAAACCCACTTTCAAACAAGACACAACAATCAGCATTCAAATAAAAGCCTTCAATTATTCAGGCCCCACTTTTTCCACTCCATTTTCTGTTTTTCTCTTATTTTTTGTATAAATAAAACGGGGAGTGTTGTGAAGAGCGATGCTTCGTTCGCCGCATCTAGAATATTCTATTGAGCTCGCCGTGTAATGAGTCGCCGTGCACGAATTAAGTATCACAGGGATGCTTTCACCATTTTTGAAGTGAAGTTGGAAACTGAAAATGTTGGGAAAATACATATTTATTTTAACATTTTTGTGGAGTAGTATATGACGTTGTAATAGTTTCTGTACATTAGCGAAAAGCGAGTGGTAAATGGAGGGTTCGGAGGGAAAATATTACTAAAATTAAGCAAGTTTGCTAGTAATGTATGCTGATAAGAATGTTGAGGTTGAGGTTGGGGTCATTAGAGTAGTTGTTAACCAGTATCAAAGAGTAATCAAACTTAGAGTCTGCGCGTACCTACTTTTGGTTAGTTATGGCCGGTTGTTCGATCCGTAGTTACCTCAACCAATGGTTAAAAATAGTAACGAATAGTTGAATTTTTGGCTAAATGTTTTTGCCAAAATGCCTTTAGTTTACATGGATGAGTTAACATGAAAACATTAATTTTAAATCATTCAGGTTTAGCCTTTCACATTTAGCCAAAATTTAACCATTCTATCCTATTGGTTCTATACATTGGTTGAGTTAACTACGGATCAAAAAACTGGCCCTAAGTGCTGTGTTCACCAACATTCAAACCGCCGTTTAGGTATTTAAGCAGTTGTTTTATGTGAAACTTCCTAAGGAAAGAACTGATTAAATATCTAAACAGCCATTTTAAAAGTTGGTGAGCACAGCCCTTAGTGTTAGACTATATGAGTTCGTCAAACTCAATCGAACTTAAATTACTTACCGAGAGGGTTACATAATTCGTTAGTTAAAACACGTTTTACTAGAATTTTAAGAAATAGCACAAAGAAAAATCACTTAAAAATAATAAGCTTCAAAATTCATCAATACAAAGTTTTTCAAAAGCATATTTACAAAACAAAATTATTCTCTTAACTGAAAATGCTGTTCATTGTTGATCTCAAATAGAAAAACTTTTAACGAAACCAAAATTGAATTCAATTCGAAGCGTTAATCTCAAGCGCTACCAAACTATGTTTTCTTAAAATAAAAATATAACTAACTATAAGTAAAACTTTAATGGAACGACTAGACACTATAAATAAGTTTCATGTTATTTTCCCAAGAATAGGGGAAAGCTTTAGTTTTGTCAGCCATATTGGAAGTTTAGGTGGCGTTATAAATTTTAATGTGCATTGTTTAGCACATAAATTGTAGACGACTGAGATTCTATCTGGAGATGATATCTGGTAGTTTGTCGTATAGGGTAGTAAATAACACAGATACACAGAAATTTCGCTGTTTAATTTATGTAGGGAGAAATCGCGAGAAAAAAAAATCAGCTGCTCCCTACATTTTGACGAGTTATGCGAACATGAATGTATGGGACACATGATTTTTGTTTCGCGAATTCAGGTTTGGTCCCATAGTAAAAGTTGTTTGTTATCATGAGTACAATCATGTGTATAACTATCTGTCACAAATTACCAGTCACCCTATAGATATAAAAAGTGTATTTATAATGTATTGATTCCAAAATAAGGTACCTACGTCTACGTCGTCTACCCTGGCATTAAATTTCACGCAACGAACTTTAGAACGAAACCACGGTACAAATATGGACAGTATTTTATCTTCATAGAAACGGTCGAAATGCGAGTCATCAAACAGTCGCGAATGCGCCGCAGTGACGAATGGACGGTGTGATGGTTTTGTAAGCAGTATGCATGCGATATGTGACAAATATTCATTGAAATAAGTACAAGTACTTACTTTAATATGGCAGAGAGCGATAATACACTATATTGCGTTGTTTTTGATTGCTTGAATTCGTTAATAACGCACCCAAAGATAACATTTTTTATATTACCTGGAAACTGCGAAAGGTAAGACTATAAACAAGTTTTTATATACCTACTATGTACGTAATTTGTTTCTTTTTAAATAGGTAGGTATTTCGGTCTTTCCACCGAGTAAAATACCTAGATTAATAAATAAATAAGTAGATAGTGTGAAAAAAGTGACACACAAGTGACCTACCTACGCTCGCGTTATAAAAACTAGTAGGTAGTTTCCTAGGCTAGGCTATCTACTTACTTATGTACTTAGCTACTTATTATTATTCTTATCTTATTATTATTATTATTATATTATTGAGTTACACTAAATATCGGTATGAAATGATTATAAGAGCAATAACTGTTAGGTACCTACGTAGTAAGATTTAAGTTCATTATAATTTACTTTATAAGTAAGATTTTGTAGTACGCGATGAGATGGTTATAATGGCGCCGATTCTCTTGTTCATAAACTAAACTAATTTAAAGTTCAGTGTATCTTTTTCTTTCCATTTCATTAAGAAAAGGACGGAAGATAAATATTAGTTTAGTCCTGTAAAATTAGTCAAATTAACGTATTTTTAGTAGTCAAGTTTTTAATCACGTCTAAACTTGTCTATGGAGCATCTTAATTTGATAGGACTAAACTAATATTTATCGTCTGCCCTATTCTTTATGAAACAGAATGAAAAAGATGCACTGAATTTAAATTTAGTTTTAATTAAGTAACGTTTGCAGAGCGGTTCAACATCGGATGGGTGACCAAAAGAATTGTTATTTCGAGTTGCTCCGTGCTGTAGGTAATGGGGACGTTAATAAGCTGAAAATATATATTATAGTTACTAGTCATCTGTTTCTTGCATTTTGATTGAGTAGGTACGTTTTGAAGTTTGTAAAGATTGGAGTTTGGTAACCTTCGACAGCAGCAGTTGGTTTTTTTTTAAATAAAATATAGGTATTATATTTACAATCACAAAACTAGAAAGAAACTCAAGTAAGTGATGGTGGTAGGTAGGATGAAATTAGAATACTGTAGGCAGGCAGCTCTATCACGTGTTTACGTACCGCGCCGCTGCAGGTACATATTTCAAGGCCAGGGGCCGAGCCACTCTACTGGTAGATATTTATACTGTGACCAAACTGTCAGATACACAGAATATCTAACAGAGTACATACAAGTGCGTCAAAAAACACACTGTTGGATTTTCAACTCTTGGCACTGAGCACTGCGTTGAAAATCCAGTGCGCGAAACATATCGTCCGTGTGACCAGGGGATAAAACTAGATGTATCGATGTGCAATACATACTCGTACGGCTCGATACTGTACATTGTATGGATAAAATGTACCGTCTGTGTAATGTGTCTATATGAATACAGGTCATCATGCCAGCTATAGAGTAAATTAATTAATGCTCTTACTATATTTTTCTGCTAAATCATAAAAGAGGCTTTGTACAAGAGTGATAATTGATAAATGATTTTTTTTTCTGTAAGTAGATTTGTACAAACACTTTTACAAGTCAATCATGTTTTTTTTTTTTAACTAGATGAGGTCGGCGTTTCCTATCTGACTACTCTGAGAAGAAAGGCCGAAACAAACTCAGAGGTCACAGTCTCTTATAAAGTCCAGACATAATCTTGGTCACTTCATGTGAAAACCATGTAGATTGGTGTCTGAAATGGTCTTTTGAGGAAAGAACTACACAGATTGAGAGGACCTGTCCAGTCAGTGCACGCATTTGTCAGTAATCGCGCAGCTCAACTCAGAACTGAAGGAGCTCAACGATTCGACGAACAATACCAAAGAAAGGACATTTGGGTAGGCCGCATAAATTACTCAAACTGCCAGACCATGATGAAAATAGTGACGGATTCAATTACATTACGTATTTTCAGTAACGATCAACTTACACTGATTCTGAAAATTAAAAATGTATAGATATTATGAATAAAGTCAAGAGCAAACACAACTGAAATAAAAAAATAAAAATTACTGAACTCAATTAGTGAAGTGGCAAGGCAATCGTAAATTTGATTTTTGCAATCAAAAATAAACCCTATAACACACATAGGTGAAACGAAACACCGTAGAAACGAAAGAAAAAAAAAAACTACAGCGCAATCTCAACACTGAAAAAAAAAACCGGCCAAGTGCGTGTTCTAGTTGGGATGAATTTATCCCAAGAACAAACTTAACTTTGTATGATAGTTGAAAAACATGTTCTCCCATTCCAACTGCAAATGTAAGTTTGTACGCACAATATTGAGAGATTTACCATGTTATTTTAACGCCATAGACTTATAAGTTTCCTGTAATACGAGTATATAGGAACAATTTTATGTATTTTGTGTTTGTTTGGGAATAGTCAATTTTCGTCTATTTTCTTAAATAACTTTAAAGCAATTTATTTTAAAATAATATATATATATATTTGGGGCCCTCACAGTAAACCCTTTCATTTGATATATGACACGGTACAGTTTGCAAAACATTTTTTTTCAATTTTCTTATTTGCCCCCCAAAATTGACACCCAAATTCAAAATTCATTTATTTACGTTACACGCCCGTGTTTTGGGTCACAGAGATTCATATGTGTACCAAATTTCAAATTAAATAATGGACCGACCATTACATTCGTAGCAAATTGGCTGTGAGTGATCCTATAAGGGTTCCGTTTTTCCTTTACACAGGGTTACTCTAAATTGGCTAGCTAAGCTCTGCAGATGCAATGGGTATCGATATCTAAATATGATAAAATAAAAAGAGTTGATATTGTTTTTCGGGAGGTCAACGACCGCTTGTTAGTGTTGTTACTTGAAATATGAGTAGAGAAAAACAGTTTTCTTATACTTTATCGTGTTTTGATATCGATACCCATCACGTCTGTGAAGTTTATAAAAAAAAACGGGTTTTCAACCGACGAAAAAAAGGAGGAGGTTCTCAATTCGACACGTATATTTTTTATGTATGACCACGCATAACTTTTTATTGATTTGAAAGATTTTTGTTTTATTCGGGAGGGTTTGCTCGAAGTTGGTCCCATGTTAAATGTATTAACTTTGCTTGGGTAGTTTTTGAGTTAGCTTCAATAATACGTATTTTTCCCACTTTGTATGTGGATGATCTTTTATAAAATTTATTTTGCAGGTATTCGAATTTGTGTAGGGTAGTACCACAACTAAAAAGTGAAAAATAGAAATTTTTTACAAAAAAAAAAAAAAAAAAATCTACTTCCAAAAAAAAAGACACTACAAAGTAATTTCAGGAGTCAGTGGCAAAAAACAAAAATACGAAACCAAAAACACCGACTTCCGAAATTAAGGTTATTTTTTACTTTGTAGTGTTTTTTTTGGAAGTCGGTTGTTTTTGTTTTGTAAAAAGTTTTTTGTTTCATGTGACTACATAACTGCGGTCGATGATCTCATAAAAAAATCTTCGAATTCATATCTTTTTGGTTTTACCTTGTTAGTTATCTGCACCCATCGCGTCTGCGGAGTTTATCTAGCCGATTTAAAATAACCCTGTATATTGATAGAAAGATTAGATGTTAGCCACATCATTCTTCGTAGAGAGGAGATAGTAGTGGTCATGCTAGTCGTGCGAGGTTTGGACGCTAGTGCTTTTAAGATATAGCCATAGTTTGCCATAGCCACCACAATATAGGAGAAATTCAAGTGTCTCTGTGTTCTCTCATAGAAGGCTGTATTCGTCAGTGGTTTCTAGTGTATCCGGAGGTAATGGATAGGTGTTATTCCATGCAGAATTCCTGCCAGAGCTAAGTGCTTGTTGAATATTGTACACGTGGGAGTCAGCACTTACGATCTACGACGTATGCTTCGAATAGAACGGAGATTGTAATTTAAATTGTCTTCTGAATCTTAAAATATTGTCTGTGTATTTGTCTGCTGAATTTCTAAACACATAAGAATAAGAGTTGCTGCTGTATATTGTTAACTCTGTATTCAGTACTAGCAACCCACCCCTGCTTTGTATGGGTATATATTGTATGGCTTGTATTGTATGGCTATAGCTATACCAGACTTCAGAGGATCATCCGCTGGGCTCATCTGAAAATTGTCAGGAAATTTCATCAAATTCGCTCCAGTCATTTTGGTGCCATCCATAGAACATACACATCGATTTTTACCCGACTTCAAAAAGGAGGAGGTTCCCAATACGACTGTATTTTTTTGTAAGTTTGTTACGCGATTACTCCAAGACGGACGGACCGATTTGGAAAGTTTTTTTTTTTTTTGTTTGAAAGGGTATACGTCCCTTATAAATTTTATTAACTTTGTTTGGGTAGTTTTTGAGTTAGCTTCAATAATGCGTATTTTTCCCACTTAGTTTATGTGGATGATATTTCAATCTATGCGTATGAGGTCTTAATAACTTCCTATCACTGTTATTTACATATTTTTTTATTCGAATTTATGTGGGGTAGGTACCACAACTAAAAAGTGAAAAATCAAAAGTTTTTAGCAAAAAAAAAAACCTAAATCCAAAATTTCGGAAGTCGGTGACAAAAAACGAGAATACAAAACCAAAGACGCCGACTACCGAAATGAAAGTTATTTTTCATTTTGTAGTGTTTTATTTTGGTAGTCGGTTTTATTTTTTTCTAAAAAGTTTTTATTATATAGATAGAAGATATTTTTTTATAGTGTCATATTTTCTCTAATAAATAACATTTAACTGCCCGTTTGGTCGCAAGCGTTACTGCTGAGCATGAGGTCCTGGGTTCGATTCCCGAGTCAGGCAAAGTATTATTGGGTTTTTCCATCTGGAATTGCTCAGTAGCAGCCCGGAGTCTGGATTAGTGCCTGATTGATGGCAATAGGCTCGCCCCCTGGCGAAATGTGGGTGTACTATTCTTCGTACACCTCTACCGAACCCTTCGGGAATTACAGGCGTGATGTTAGGTTAGTTTAAGTGATAATATTAGAATAGATACCTGTGTTATTTTATGGATAGAAAATTACAGCATTTACACATATATTTTTCCTAGTATCTATGCGAAAAATTGTGATTGCTCTCTAATTTTCGCTAGGCGAATTTATTTTCATTTCTCAGAACGGATAAGTGAACCAAATTATGTTAATAGAGCAATTATTTTATCCATTTAATGTAATACGGTCTATTAATCATGTTTCTACTTGAACATCAACAATTAATTATGTAATCAAGTAATGTAATCCATCAATTCCGAGTAGATAGCTGTTTCTTGTTTAATTAAAATTTTGCTCATCCTTATTTTATTTACCAACAACAGGTTTATCATCCTCGTGGCGAAATAATAACAGCCACAGAGTCTGATCGAAGGTTAAGCTACACTTGCCGCGGTCGGTTCGTGGATTGTTGAGTATCCCTTACATATCAAGACCCCTCCTTGCCTCAGAATGGTTCCGGCTGTCATTCGTAGCTTTTAGACACTCGTTACCATTAGTTAGAAACCCAATAGTCTCGTGTGAAGGGGTATCGTGTTACCTTGCAGTTACTGGGTTGTGGACGTCAGATCAGCAGTCGTTCCACGTAAAATACTGGTAATCAGCTGCATCTGGTTAGACTCGCAGCTGACTCCAACAAAATTGGGAAAAGGCTAGGCAGATTGAGCTCATATCTGTAGGGATGAGCTCAATCTGCCTCTCTATCTCTGTCTTTGGGTACAAAAGATGTATACAAAGTTTCCATAACAAAGAAAAAGTCATGATCTTTATTATCTACTAACAAATACTGCCAGTTTACCACCTTCTACTTAATTACTAATCGTGCGAACAGCAGACATTACCCGATGAATGCCAGCGGTCATAATCTCCGGTGTACGGAACCACGTTGATTACAGTCATTTATCTGTCCTGACCGCCAGCTGACGACGACGTTTACTTATAATTGGGCGATTAATACCAGCTATTACTAAAATAAGTATCCTATACTTATAACCATGTATAATTATGTAGTGGACGGAGGAAAGATAGGTCAATAGAGAACTTAGAAAAAAGGTAGACAAAGGTCTTTTTTTTTTTTTGAGATGGGTTTGCTCTTGACTATAATCTAGGTCAGAGGTGACAGAGACAAAGTCTGCGATGGAGTGAGCTTACCCAGAAGAAGCCTGTTCACTCTAACTTTGAAGAGATTCGGGTTGTATGCGTTCGGGAACACAGACGCAGGTAGTAAATTCCACTCTTTTGCCGTGCGCATTATGAAAGAGGTAAAGTATGTATAGAATGGACTCGGTGGTCATGCGTCGATTCATTGTGAAGGGTGTAGGCTAATGAAGAAGCAATCATAGTTGTAACTTTTATTCCCATTATTATTTTTATTGTTCTAACATAGTTTACTCGTATAAAATTTATGTTAGTAATGTTTGCTATGGACTATGTAGTGGTCTGAGAACAAACAGTTTTTTTTTATTCATTTTTGTAGGGTCTATCAAAAAACGGAAAGACCGTTTCATACTTTTCAAAGACTGTAGCGCATTTATGTATGTCTTCATACGACGTCATTAAAGTTTGATTTAATTAGTTTTATGAATAATTTAAATGTCGCTATGATTAATGCGAAGTAATATTTCACAAGTTTCGTAATTATAAATTATTATTTCGAATGTAATTAAGTACCAACCTACCAAATGACGCGGTATACGTTTACGTGCTAACGTTACGTTTTATTAAATTGCTGGATACATTTCTAACGCGAAAGTTGAAACCATGTAAGTTACGAAATCCTCATTCCCGTGCCCTTATCCCAATCTAGTTGGAGTAAGCGCGAAATTTCGTTTTTTCAGGTTGTACGTTGTTTTATAGCTAATAGTTTTATAAAATTTCGTTTCACATAAAATGTCTCTCATATTTTCGTTTCATATAATAATCAATACGCAGATTACTTACTTTGAAGATTTTTAAATCATTGATTTTTGTTTCACATAAAGTTTAATGTTAGAGTAAGCAAGCATGTAACATGCAGCGTGCAAGCAAGCATGCAGCATGCAAGCAAGCATGTAACATGCAGCGTGCAAGCAAGCATGCAGCATGCAAGCAAGCATGTAACATGCAGCGTGCAAGCAAGCATGCATCATGCAAGCAAGCATGTAACATGCAGCGTGCAAGCAAGCATGCATCATGCAAGCAAGCATGCAATATGCAAGCATGTAACATGCAGCGTGTAAGCAATCATGCAGCATGCAAGCAAGCGTGTAACATGCAGCGTGCAAGCAAGCATGCATCATGCAAGCAAGCATGTAACATGCAGCGTGCAAGCAAGCATGTAACATGCAGCGTGCAAACAAGCACGCAGCATGCAAGCAAGCGTGTAGCATGCAGCGTGCAAGCAAGCATGCATCATGCAAGCAAGTATGTAACATGCAGTGTGCAAGCAAGCATGCATCATGCAAGCAAGCATGCAGCATGCAAGCGAGCATGCAACATGCAGCAGGCATAGTTTCTGTCACGGCTCCGGCGCTGCGGGGCTCCGGCGGTCCCACGCGAGGTTATCGTCGCAGATGGTATTCACGCTCACCACCGCAGCTCCCGCTTGCTGGCCGGCTGGGACGGCCAGCCTCAGTCGCGTCGGCGCGCGATAAAACCACCTGCTCCTCAGCTCACGGGCCGCCTCGCCCCTCCGCGCCTACGCGGATTTAAATTACACTCTAGGGGTAGGGCAGACAAGACTACGTGGAGTCGGTTTTGTAGCGATTCGTTTCTGTCACTAACTTTTGTAGCACAACATATTGACTTTTTAAGACAATATTTTAATTTTAGACTATATTGACTAATAATTTGAAACAATATTCGTTAAAAATAATTCTACTGTTCAATTAGTTTGTTAACCCTTAAACCCTACCCAGGGGTCCAGCAAACCCCAGAGGATGAATATTTCTAAATATTTTTGCAATAATTGATCGCACTTTTATGTCACTCGAGTCTAATCTCTAGTGACGTCGGCGGCCATCTTGTCATTAGTCGAGCGTCAGCGCTTTCACTGTTTTGACGGATTTATTGCTATCTACGGGTTTGTCAGACCCCAGGGTAGTAATAACGCAATATAGTACAGCGTGTCTAGGAGATCAAAAAGGTGGCCAATGGCAATTTTTTATGGCCTCCTGAATATAGTAAGTGTTAATTCATATGTCTTGCTAAAAATGGCCACGAAAAGAGCTACAAAAAGACGTCATTTCTTGAAAAAACTTGCCTTAGATCTGATCACCCCTCAAATGGAAGAACGGTTTACATGGCCCTCTTTGCCCATGAATCTTCAAGTTCTCCTAGGAGGAATCTTGTAAAAGAAGCGGCCATTGCAAGAACCAAGTTCTGCTCCCACTGCGAAGAAAAGATGTGCCATGTGCCCAAGGGGTAAGGACCGGAAAACCAAGGTCACCTGTGGCAAGTGCCAAAAACATCTTTGCGGTGAACACACTGAGGCTATGTGCCAAGAATGTGTTACCAAAAACAATTAAGTTTTTATTTGTATTGTTAAATAAGCACTTAATAATATTAAATAATAATTTTAATTAAATTGTTTTTTATTTTGTAAGTATATTTTTTTATGTATTGGGGTCCTTAAAACCCCTGGGTAGTAATAGTGTTTCTCCAGGAATGGGTAGGGTTTAAGGGTTAAACAAAAAAATGTGATTAAAAATGCATTGAATTATTTTTCTGTGCAATATGTTTCATTCACGTAAATAATCTTTGAAACAATAATATTCGCAATAAAATTCAAGGACCAAATAATAAGAAACATTTTTTTGGGAAACGAAGTTCTATGAAATTTCTGTCTGCGAAACAAGGGGACACACTTTTTCCATACACATCCCCTTTTTAGCCATATCATCTTTCACACAATCCATCCATCGTGTCTTTGGTCATTCCCTACTCTTATAGCCATCGACTTTCATACTCAATACATTCCTCACGACATTTTCTTCATTCCTCCGCGTCACATGCCCATGACAACCGATGACAACCATGACAACCGATTTCCGTACAACTTTTCAGTCACCGGTGCCACTTTCAAACTTCTTCTTATGTACTAATTTCTTATTCTATCCATTAGCGTAACACCACTCATCCCTCTTAGCATTCTCATCTCAGCTACATGCAATACCCTTTCATTCATCCCTTTTGTGGCTCAACATTCTGACCATACAAGACAGCAGGCAGAATGTTACGAAATCATAGCAAATAATTTCAAAGTGTTACACCTGTCTGTAAACATTATTAAAATGTAAATGAGAATACATCACTTTTAATAAACAAACAGAGAAAAAGCGAGAACCATCACAAATATTATTCCATTCATTGCAATTGTTAGAGAAATGAACCCACAGCGCTGCTGTAGATATATATATATATATAAAAACTATTCAACTGTTTTCCAGCAAACAGTTTTAAT
The DNA here is from genome assembly GCA_948252095.1 of Dicycla oo. Lineage (NCBI taxonomy): Eukaryota > Metazoa > Arthropoda > Insecta > Lepidoptera > Noctuidae > Dicycla > Dicycla oo. The sequence goes on from OX411714.1 coordinate 25,032,265, forward strand.
AACAGAAAACTTTTGTATCATAAATACACTGCTTACAAAACTTTAGAAAACATCTTATCTACCAAAAAATGTTCAATCTATTTTGGACCTTGCCCTGTCAAAAATCAGGTTTATAATCCAGTGTGTGAAAGAAACATTATATTGCACCGGAGACTTGGCCATAAATTATTAAAAACATTCAAGCCTTATTTGAACGTTAATGTCTGTACCTTACTTTATTAAAGGTTAATAAATCATGCACTCGCAGTTCCAAACTCATCTCGTGCAGGATATTGCTGAACACCTAAAACTAATAACCAAGGCCCACAAAATACAGGCGCTGCCTAGTTTGGGGACCTCTGTTTAAATAAATATGTTATATTATATAAATATTCTAGTTACAGTAGCAAGCATTCAATAATATTATTTTTGAAATTTATTTTGTAACATTGGATCAATACCCAAATGATTCTTATAGTTTATGAAACTGTTGCATATTAAGGGGTATTAAAATACGAGTGTGTTATATAAACCTCGCTTATGGCTCGGTATATAATAGCATCACAAGGAGTGTTTAGCCTTTCACATTTAGACAAAATTCAACCATTAGTTACTATATTTAACCATTGGTTGAGTTAACTACGGATCAAAAAACCGGCCCTAATGGTCAAAAACCGGCCGTAAATGTAAACTGTGGTTAGTGTCGTGAAATCTGTTTACCATTTTAGCATTTAAACTTAAAGTACTATGGTATTACACCGTTGTGCCTAATGTTTGCTAATTAAACTGTTTGCTACCAATAATTATTATGTATTTATTAACAGCCTGCATTGATTGTAAATCAGAAACAATTTGATTATCACCTGAACTTAGCGAATGGTGTTACCGTTGCTGAGTACAGGACCAAAGAAAAAAAGTTAACTTATTTTCAAACAATATTTTCCAGCGACACGCTAAAAAGAAGAAGACTGTGCCACTGTCTGTAGGTATTACTTTTTGCTTCTTTTTTTTTATCTGAAGATAGAAAATCTATTGCACAAAATAATGAATTGCCATAATATTATTTATTTATCCGTAGCGTTTTACAAGACCAAAATGCTGAAAATAGAAGAGAAGTATGTTATAAATATTTAAATTGTGCCTATAATTATTTATGTTTCTTGACTTATTACAATCATTCAAAAGTAGGTGTATTGACTTTATGTGATTGGCCGAGACTTTGACAGTTATTGACGACCAATCATAAGCAAGTAAAATGGCGGGGATAAAAAAAGACAGTCGGCGGGCATTTCAGGGATATGCCCGCCATGCCCGGCATTCGTACTTTGGCATCGGAGTTAGTCACTTGCATTGTATCTGTAGTTTGTGATTGTATCTCTAAATCAAACTGTATTATTGTACTGCTGTAATTATAGTGATAAAGTTGATCTTTCAAAAGTTATAAAGTGTTTTTATATTCAAAATCCTTATTTCTGAGTGTTGAACCGGTACGGTCCACATCTTAGAAGTGGGATTAGCAACCTAGTGCCCACAAAAGGAACGGAGATACGTTTAAGTATTTGGCGGATGTAGAAAACGTCGCGAGAACATGGATGAACGTAGCTCTAGTCCTCGAAGACAATGTGATCGACCTAGATGAATCTCTCGCGAGACGCTGACGCCGCCACTAAGATGTCGTAATGCAATTCGAAGCCGCACCCGGGGTCGAGCGCACACGCGTTCACCTGAAGAAAATTGTCGTAGGTCTAGTCCTCGAAGACAATGTGATAGACCTAGACGGACCTCTCGCGAGACGCTGACGCCGCCACTAAGATGTCGTGATGCAACTCGGAGCTGCAGCCGAGGTCAAGGGCACATGCGTTCACCTGAAAAAAATTGTAGCAGCCGTCTGTCGCGGTCCAGGCGGTCGAAAGGGAGACGATCACGACTGACGATTAGTCGGTCTCCTTCCCGGCGACACTATTCAAGAAGGGCATTTCAGCATGTTGGGCGCTCCAGGACACGGTCGCGCACTCCAGGGTGGCATGAAACGCGCCACGCGGAATCCAGGCATTCACCTAGGAGCAGAGCTTCTCGCCTTCGTGCACCGTCCTGTGAAGAAACATATCGTGAGCGTGAGTCAAATAATAATCTGTTTATTGAGAACTTTATTAATGTGCTTCATACCCAATAATACAAGCGATCGCGTGAGGTTTCCTGTTTTAAATAACGTAATTCCTGATTTTGACCCGTTATGTAAGGAACAAACGATTGATACGTGGGTTCATAAGGTTGATGAATGTGTACAGATCTATGGTTGGAACGATAAACAAGTAGTCCACCTGCCCTACCGAAATTAACAGGGGTAGCTAAAACCTGGTATCAGGGTCTACCCTCACTACTATTTCCTTGGCCGGAGTGGAAGTTAAAGCTGTAGGAATCTTTTCCAACTAGGGATAATTATGCAGATTTACTAACGGAAGTGCTTAATAAAAAGGTACGCTATGGGGCGTCATTGGAGATATATTACTATACTAAGATGAATCTTCTAAATCGTTGCGAAATATGACGAAAACGTGCACTTGATTGTGTCATAGCAGGTATAGAAGACCGTGGTGTTAGGTTGGGAGCACAGGGAGCAGAATTTACGGAACCAGAATTGCTACTTAAATTCTTGAAGACAGTAAAAGTACTGTAGGTCAGTAGGTCACGATAGGTCCACAAACGAACATCAGAAGGTTAAGGATAGAGAGGGGCGATCACAAAATAACACGTTTACCGGTAATAAAGTAGGTTACAGTTCCCAGAAGTCAACCGGATCCAGCATGGTTTGCTACAATTGTAAAGAAACCGGTCACCCATTCTTTCGATGGACAAAACCGAAGGTTCGATACTCTAAATGTAATTTATTAGGACGTACGGACACTGAGTGTCCTGAGACAAAGCAAAGTACCAACGATAAACCAAAAGCAATATTGAAAGTAGAAAACACAGGCGATTCGAGTGCCAAGTATAAAATGCCTATTAAAAATAAATGGGTTGTTTTCAGAATGTCTCGTAGATTTGGGAAGCGAGGGTACTTTGATCCGTCTCAGTGAAGCTCAGCGTTTAAGACTAGACTGGAAGGTAGGAGAAGCGCCACTATTAAGAGGAATAGGTAACGTGCCATATATGCCCCTTGGTAAGACTAACGTTACGATCGAAGTGCAGGGTGTAGTAGAAAATCACGTGGAGATATGGTAATACATGATTAATTAATAAATTGCCCTGTACTATTAGGCCACACTTTCACTGAAAGAGCCTCAGTCAAAATAGTAAAGACAGAATCAGATGTCATTTTTCAGCGGATTAGTGAGGAGTCTGTTTTGATTTGTCCGCTTTTATGTATGGAGGAGACGCGCATAGGACGCGGCGAATTAAAGGCGATTCCAGTTAGCTCGTGTAATTTTTTCTCGGGAAAAAATTACGTTAACGGAACCGTGCGCAATATTGAAGGTCACGAAAATTACTTGTGGCCCGGCGAGTATCAATTAACACTTGTGTTAATTGATACTCGCCGGGCCACAAGTAATTTACCACAGCACCTTGGTGCGGGTAGGATTCTCGTTCAGAATATCAGTGACAACCATCTGGTTATAGAGAAGGGTAGTCTTAGAACTAGGAGCCACACTTTAGCTGAGAGCCTACAAGTTCAAAAATTAGATTTTAGTGCCATAGATGAATCACCAATCAGCTGCGGACAACATTTAACAAAGGATCAAAAAGAGTCATTAAAAGTCTTGTTGGATAAATATAAATATTTTTTTTCCAGTGGTTTAAAAAATCTTGGGTTTACAACGGAAACTGAAAAGGTGATTCAACTGGATGACCCCGATCCTGTCGTTTACCGCCCATACCGGTTGTTCTTTACCGAACGCCAACTAGTTCAAGATATGATCAAGGAAATGTTAGAAAGCGGCATTATAAGGGAGTCTTACAGTCCATACGCAAGCCCTATAGTGCTAGTTAGTAAAAAGTCTGGGGAGAAGAGGTTATGTGTGGACTACCGTGCTCTAAATAGTAAAAGAAAGAGCACTACCCTCTGCCTCGTATCGAGGATCAGTTAGACTTATTATCAGGTAGTTCCCTAGTCTGGGTACTATCAGATTCCAATTGCTGAAGGTTCTCGAGAGAAGACTGCGTTTGTGACCCCTCAGGGTCAATACGAGTACAACAGGATGCCCTTTGGGTTAGTAAACGCACCGTCAGTCTTCCAGCGCACAATGAATAAGATCATTCAGAAGTCACCTGCTTCATCGTATGCATTGGTCTACATGGATGATATACTGATTCCTGCCAAGTCATTCGATGAGGGGATGGGACGTTTGGAGGAGGTGCTGCGATTGCTGGCAAAAAGTGATCTAACATTCAAAATGAGTAAATGTAATTTCTTTTATGATAAAATAGACTACCTGGGGTACGAAGTCAGTTCAGAGGGTGTTAGACCAGGGTCGCTCAAAACAGACGCCATATCCAAATTCCCTACGCCAACAAATTTTCACGAAGTTAGGAGGTTTTTAGGCCTTGCTAGCTTCTTCAGGAGGTTTGTCGCGGGATTCGCCTTAATAGCACGTCCTCTGACTGGTCTATTGAAGAAGGACTCTTCTTGGAGTTGGGGTAGTGAAGAACTAGAATCTTTTGAGAAATTAAAACAGATTTTAGTACAAAGACCGGTCCTGGGACTTTATGATCCTAGCGCACTAACCCAACTCCACACCGACGCTAGCAAGTACGGGATAGCCGGCATTTTAATGCAACAGGACAAGTCTGGGGTGTTCAAACCTATTGCTTATTATAGCAGGCAAACCAGTCCGGATGAGCAAAACTACACTCTTTCGAGTTAGAGACCCTCGCTATTATAGCCTCATTGAATAGGTTCAGGCATTACTTACTTGGCATTAGATTCACCATAGTTACAGACTGCAACGCTTTGCGTACCACTTTAAGTAAACGCGACTTAGTCCCACGAATTGCTCGCTGGTGGCTGCAGTTCTTAGAATATGACTGCTCAATAGAATACAGCCCTGGTGACAAAATGGCACACGTAGATGCCCTTAGCAGGGGTGCTATAGACGGTATTCCAGACGTTGATCACGTGTTAGATGTACTTTTAGTAGGTACTGACGATTGGCTTGCAACGCTTCAACAGACGGACGAAACCATTAAAAATATCGCGGATACTTTAGGCGATTCTAATTGTAAAGATGCCGTTGACATATTAAAAAATTACAAGCTTGTAAATGGGCGGGTATATCGTATAATTGACGAAAATACTATCCGTTGGGTTGTTCCAAGTGGCACCAGATGGCAACTACTGAACGCCAATCATGATGATGTCGGACACTTCGGGTTTGATAAAACTTTGGCGCGCTTACAAGCTACTTATTGGTTTCCAAAGATGAGACGGTTTGTAAAAAAATACGTCTCGGCTTGCCTTCAGTGCGCACATCACAAGCTGCCAAGTGGTGCCAAGCCTGGTGAACTACACCCCATCCCTAAAGCTACCATACCATACATGCGGATCATCTTGGTCCTTTTATCCGCACCAAGCGTGGCAATACATTCATCCTTGTTATCATAGACGCGTTTACTAAATTTGTTGGCATCACCGCTGTGCGAAATACCAAATCGGCCACAAGCATTAGGGTATTCAGAGAGCATTTTAGTTACTTTGGCGTGCCAATCCGGTTGATTACGGACCAAGGGACAAGCTTCACTAGTAGGCAGTTTAAAACATTTATTCAATCATGTGGTATAAAGCACGTGCTCAATGCTGTCACCACACCCCAAGCGAATGGCCAAGTGGAACGATACAATTGCACCATTTTGGCAGCGCTCGGGGCAATGAACCACGACAAACCAAATGGTTTATGGGATGAACATTTACCAGACATACAGTTGGGTATTAATACTACTGTACACGCCACCACCAAAAAGACTCCAGCGGAGCTTCTTTTCGGGCGAAATTTGACTAACCCATCTGAAGGTTTGTTAAATGACGTAATAAACGAAGTTACGTCTGAGGTCGGGGAGAGTCTGGACGATGTTAGGGCTACGGCCGGTGAGCTTATTAGGACACAACAGGGCAAGGACAAGAAACGATATGATAGGTACAGGAAAATGGGAATGCGTTTCAAAGAAGGTGATTTGGTTAGAGTAGTAAGAGCCGTGACAGGAATAGAGGGGCAGTCTAAGAAGCTCGAACCTAAATGTAAAGGCCCTTACAGAATTAAGAAGGTACTCCCCAACGATAGGTTCGTGGTCGAGGACACACCCCTCACAAAGACAAGTAAGAGGTACGAGGCTGTGGTAGCTATTGATAAAATATTCCCATGGAACTGTTTTAACGAACCCGTATCAACCGATTATGAATCAGAGCGTAATGATTGTGAATTTGAATGTGAAGAGTTGTAAATAGATGTATAGTAAATTCATTAGCATGAATGAAGATTGATGAATATTGTACATAGAATTAAATAAGCAGGTAATGGGGCCGGCCGGTAAAAGCTAATCATAGATGGCGCTGCCATAGGTACTGCCCTTGTCATAGACTTTGACCGTATTTATGCTTGCAACAGTGTTTTTATTTTTACGTTTTATGAATTAAAACATATGAAAATAGTGTCTTTAATGATGTATTAAACATGGCGAGTCAGTGAGTTAATTAGAGGAAAGTTGAAGAAACCCGGCTCCTCTTTACGAGGAAGGAAAACTGATTAGATCGAAAGGTAAGGTGCACCTTTTGGATTCGCTTCTTTAACATAGTTTTTACTAATTATATTAATATAATATATACAAATTTACTAATTCATTGTCAGTTAACAACAGCTCTGTAGAGAACAATCTTAAAATATGTTATACTATCTTTTGCCAGCGGCTTCGCCCGCGTGGATGTTGGAATTTATCCTACAGGAACCTTATATTTTTTCGGGATAAAACGTAGCCTATGTGCTATTCCAGACTATAATCTATCTCTGTGCTAAATTTCATCCAGATCCGTTCAGCCGTTCTGGCGTTATGGAGTAACATCCAAACATCTTCACAAACTTTCACACTTATAATATTAGGAGGATTTGTGTTGCTCTCGATATGTTTTAGTTATCCATGAATCAGTTGATGTGGATTCTAAATCATGTCACACATGAATTTCTATATTTGCAGAGACTTTAGCAACAGTATATTCCTCATGGTGACCCTGCAGCGGTACAACATCACCTAGCCTTTGTAACGTTGATGGCTTTTCTTGTAACAAACTTTTTCTGCAATTTCGAGCTCTAAGACGTCCTCTGGATAAAGCCTGTTTTGAAACAGGTTTTTTTTCCATGGGAACATAGAAGGAATAGCACTTTAAAAAAATGTGTAGATGTTCTACCCCTGTAAAATAAATAAAACAAATACTTTTAAGGCGAAACACTTAAGTAGCAAGATTATTAAAACATTATTCAGACATCGGACCTTAAGAGAATAGGACCAATACATATACTGCCGATATAAGATATAGACTAAGATAGGAGTGTCAGGTCACCGACACCTGGGTGCTGCGCGCCGACCTCCCTAGCGGCGTCAGCGTGGTATGTTACGCTGACGACACGCTGGTCCTGGCGCAGGGGAGGTCGCACCAGGCGGCGGCTGAATTAGCGACACGCGGGGTTGCGATAGTCGTTGAGAGGATCCGGCAGTTGGGACTCGTGGTGGCCCTGCACAAGTCCGAGGCCATGTGTTTTCATGGTCCTCGGAATGCGCCACCGTCGGGTTCCCAAATAACGGTAGGAGGGGTTCGCATCGGAGTCGAGTCGACGATGAAGTACCTGGGACTCGTCCTCGACAGCCGGTGGAACTTCGTGGAGCATTTCCGACGTTTGGCTCCCAGACTGGAGCGGGCTGGGGCTGCCTTGAAGCGGCTCCTGCCCAATCTAGGTGGTCCAAACGCCTCCTGCCGGAGGCTTTACGCGGGGGTCGTGCGGTCCATGGCCCTTTAGGGGGCACCGGTGTGGGCGCGTTCCCTGAGGCTGCGGCCAGTCCGCCGGTTGAACGCGTCCCAGAGGGTCATGGCCATTCGGCTAGTCCGGGGTTACCGCACGGTCTCCGGTGAGGCGGCGAGCCTCCTTGCCGGATTGCCGCCGTGGGATCTGGAGGCGAAAGTCCTCGCGCACGTGTGGGAGTGGCGCGAGGAGGCGAAACGCCGGGGCGTAACTCCGCTGCCGCGAGAAATCACGGTACAGCGGACAGAGCTCCGGCGGGATCTCATGGCGACATGGAGAGTGCGACTGTCACAGCCCAGCGCTGGACACGCCACAATTGCGGCGATAAGTCCTCTCTTTGAGGAGTGGTTAGAGAGGCGCCACGGCGTCCTCACCTTCCGCCTGACGCAGGTCCTCACCGGACACGGTTGTTTCGGGAGGTTCCTGTTTCGCATAAGGCGGGAGGAAACGCCCGGGTGTCACCATTGTGTGGATCGCCCAGAGGACACGGTGGAGCATACAGTGGAGGTCTGCCCGGCTTGGGCAGAGCACCGCCGTGTTCTCACGGAGGCGATCGGCGGCGGCGATCTCTCGCGTCCGAGCTTGGTCCAGGCCATGGTGCGGAGCGAGAGTGCATGGGAGGCCGTCACCTCCTTCTGCGAAGCGGTAATGCTCGCAAAGGAGGAGGCGGAACGCGTGAGGGAGAGGCAACCTCACGCCCTCAGTCGCCGCAGGAGACGCCCTGGGCGGCGGGAATCGATAGCCGATTCCCGGCCACCGTAGGCGCGGGCTTGCGGACGGTGAGTAGTGGGTAGCTCGCCGTCCGGTGAGGACCAGGCCCGGGTCGACGGCGCGTTGTGTTCCACGCGCGCCTCAAAGAGATGTCAGCAAGAGATGGGGTCCAATAGGGCCGATGCCGCTGGGGTCGCGGGTTGTTTGAAAAAGATACCGTGGCCCTGGCATAGGCAACTGAAGGAACACGGGTGGGTTTTAGTCAGTAAAAGTCTGACACGCCCTTCCGCTCCACCCAGAGCGGGAGAAGTTATTTGATGATTTCCCATCCACAAAAAAAAAAAAAAAAGGTCACCGACACCTTTAAAGGTTATAAGCATTTTATTAATCAAGGTCATGGGTTCATAAATAAATTTAGGAGTAAATGTATTGTAGAATGACTGTTTTTGAGCTTTATTTAGAAAAAAAAATGTAATGTACTACTATAATGACTTATAGTTAAATGACAAAGTAGTTTGAGTTAGGGATACCAGGTAACCGATATCCTCAAAGGTTATGAACATTTTTTTAAGGTCAAGTAAATGTATTGTAAAGTAATTGAATTTGAGATTAGTTAAGTAGACACTAAAATGTGCTGCTATGATGACTTATAGTCAAAATGATTAATGAAGGACTAATGAGATAATTTATATTCAATAAGTTACTTTTATAATTTGTATAATGAAATATGTTTTTTTTTTGTGTAATACATAACAACGAGGGACTCGTTGGAAGCTGGATGGCCGAGCTGTTGTAAATATTTAAATTATGCCTATAATTATTTATGTTACTTGACTTATTACAATCATTCAAAAGTAGTTGTATTGACTTTATGTGATTGGCCGAGACTTTGACAGTTATTGACGACCAATCATAAGCAAGTAAAATGACGGGGATAAAAAAAGACAGTAAGCGGGCATTTCAGGGATATACCCGCCATGCGTACTTTGGCATCGGAGTTAGTCACTTGCATTGTATCTGTAGTTTGTGATTGTATCTCTAAATCAAAGTGTATTATTGTACTGCTTACACCATGTGCAATCGACATTTGACAAGTTTAAAGAGAAACAAGTATTCCTGACAATGCCATCAAGATTAATGTCAATTGAAATAAGAACAGACTGTTAGAGTATTCACAGTACGTTTCGTTAAATAGGGGCTGTTTCCATAATCGTCCATCTGTAGAACTTTCTATTGTTAGGAACATGGTATTTAATTAAATGGAGAGATAATGTGTAGCTGAATGCCGTGACCAAAACAATTGACATACATAATACACAAGCACTGCAATCTCGCCCACAGTCTCCAAATGGTAACCAAGCAAGTAACCCTACAAATCGTTTAAAGATCCGAATAAATGATAAATGATAAATGATTTTTATTTCTGTAAGTAGGTTTGTACAAACACTTTTACAAGTCAATCATGTTTTTTTTTTTTTAAACTAGATGAGGTCGGCGTTTCCTATCTGACTACTCTGAGAAGAAAGGCCGAAACAAACTCAGAGGTCACAGTCTCTTATAAAGTCACCAATACCAAAGAAAGGACATTGGGGTAGGCCGCATAAATTACTCAAACTGCCAGACGATGATTAAAAATAACTGAGAGAAAAAATAAAACAAACAAAAAAAGCAATGACCTACATAGTCTTCACATTCGCAATAAATTAAAATAATATAATACTGTACAAAGTAAATAGTCATGTCAACATTCAGTATGCAAAAATAAAAGAATAAAATAAAATTTGGAGCAGTTCAATCCCAAGCCTTTTTGTCCTCAATATAATCTTTAACGGTATAATAAGCTTTCTGACACAACTTGCGTTTAATGAATGATTTGAATTTATTAAGGCTCAGATCTTGAACGTGGCTTTGAAGTCTATTATAAAAGCGTATACATTGACACCTGAATGAGCGACCTATTTTCTTGAGCCTTGTTGGAGGTACAACAAATTTGTGTTTGTTCCTAGTATTTATATTGTGGATATCACTGTATTTTTTAAACAATTTAATGTTTTTATGCGCATATAAAAGATTTTCAAAAATGTACTGAGAAGGCAGTCATTATATTAATCTCCTTAAATTTCTCTCTGAGAGATTGTCTCGGACTTAATTTATAAATGCATCGAACAGCTCTTTTCTGCAAAACAAAGATAGTCTGAATGTCGGCAGCATTTCCCCACAACAGAATACCGTACGACATTACACTATGAAAATAGCTAAAGTACACTAAACGGGCTGTCTCTATGTTAGTTAAATTACGAATTTTCCTAACAGCGTATGCTGCGGAGCTTAGCTTTTTTGACAATGTATCTATATGTGGGCCCCACTGAAGCTTAGCATCCAAAGTTAAGACCAAGAATACTGTGCTATCTTCAGGATTCAATTCTTCGCCCTTTATCAACACGTTAGTTTTCACCTGCCTAACGAGTGTCTTTCTATTCCTTCCTCTCGTTTTCCTTTTGAATAAATTAGCCTCAACGAGTAGCAGCTTTATTGCTAGGTTAGGTTAGGTTACAATCATGGCAGCCGAAATGGTAATTGCCTGCCTGTCCTTAAATTATTTGCCATGGTTCTTGTTACTACAGCTTAAGGCCTAGGTTTTATTTGCTTAGAGGTAAAGACGCTGTGAACCACATATTTGTAGACTGGCACTATGAAACTGCGTTAGTACTCTACTACTTACTTCTCCGTGGTACTAAACTACACTTTATAATTAATGTAGAAGGCAAAGGAAAGTCGTTGTCACTGTACCTACTTATTGTTTCATTAAAGACGTAATTAGTGAAGACACGGCGGTAATATGGTATTTTATTCATGATAAAGCGGGATTGTCTTTGTATGAAAAGCTTTTCTTTTACAGCAAATACCTAATAGGATGTTGATGGACATATGGATGGCGGTGTGGTAAATTCTGATAGTACTCTGTGAATTGGTAGAAGTATTGAAAGTTTGATCAAAAATAATTATTGGCTTGATTCCTTTGAAATGTCACCTGAATTTAAATATCAAAGTAGAGTAGAAACACTAATTTATTTTGTTCGTAGATGTATGAAACACATTGTAAACAGCTGGTATAATCAGTCTATAATATTTCCAATGCTGGGACACAGGCCTCCTCTTTCCGTGAGGGGGACTGGGCCTTCTGTGAGAGTGACTGGGCCTTCTATGAGTGGGACTGGGCCTTCCGTAAGAGGGAATGGGCCTTTTGTGAGAGGGACTGGACCTTCTGCGAGAGGGACTGGGCCTTCTGTGAGAGGGACTGGTCCAAATATGTCATATATATATTGTGAAAAATTTCACTGTGAAAACTTACATGAAGTGAGCTTGACGTTAGTTGTCGTTCCACGTAGAAAATTCGTCGTAGTAAATTCAAGTGGATTTAGTAAGATCCTATTTTAAGTAACTTCTAGTCACATACCTCCTCTTTAGTCTCATATATCGGTTGGCGGAAAAGTCTTGCACTTTGTTATTTACAATAATTAATCAGTAATGTAATCCCCAAATAACTCTATTACTCTGGCCCATCTAGTTGGTAGATTGTTGATGCCTTGCGCCCAGAATTCCGGAGACTGTGCAGAAGAGAAATTGTCCACAGCCATTTTGAGGTCTTCGTAGTTTTGAAAATTTTTCTCACGTAAATAAAGCTTTAGTGGTCGGAATAAGTGATAGTCGGATGGCGTAAGATCCGGTGAGTACGGTGGGTGGGCAACCGGGTGCCATCCAAGCTCTACGATTTTTTGTCAAGTCTCCGAAGCGACATGAGCTCGCACATTATCATGGAGTAAGTGAAAATTTACACGTCTCGGTCATTTTTCTCTTATTGCGTCAGCCAGTTTCTGAAGCTGTTCAGTATAAATGGAAGTCGTAATCGTCCTTCTTGCAGGGAGAAGCTCGTAATAGAGTGGGCCCTTCGCATCTCACCAAACGGAGAGAAGATGCTTGCGTGAGTGACGGTTCGGCTTTGGCTACATTGGTGGCTCTGCGTCGTAAGGAAACCAGACGGCGTGCCGTGTGTTATTAGCAGCTCTCATCGCCGGTTACCAGATCTTCAAGAAACTCTTTCCGATGTGGCTGAAAAAGAAGCGATTCACAAATACTAACTCTGACTTGACGATGACTGTCATTTAGTTGATGTGGAATCCATCGTGCCATTACTTTACGATAGCCAAGTTTGTATAAATGAGCCTCGACGGTCGCCTGATGACAACCAAGAGTCTATGTCAAATCACGCGTATTTATTTCTGGATTAGCCTTTAAACAGCGGAGTAATTCCTCATCGTCGAAGGTGGATGGTCGCCCAGATCGCTCGTGATCTTCAAGACTTATATCTCCCGATGCAAAGCGAGCAAACCAGCGGCTTATCTTCCATCGCGATACAACACCTTCACCGAACGCTTTGCTGATGTTAACGGTGGCCACACTCACGTTGTGTTCCTGACGCCACTCGTAAAAGATGATCGTTCGAAGTTGATGTTCACTAATCATTTTCACAAACTAACCAAATCCTCACAAGCGCGCCTTATTATACCCTTGATGTGATAGCTTCGAGAACCTTCTACAATATCCTTACATATCCCAGATCAATACTAAATATTCCGGAAAATTCTAGTAATTTACAATTTCTTGTGCAATATTTTTCCGCCAACCTGATATATATATATAAAATTAAATATGTAAGTAATTTCGCACAAAGTCCTGGAAAAACAATCCGCCCGTTCCCTATCTTCCAAGAAATCTAGCTCGCTGTAAAATCTTCAGAACACAGCTGCAATGCTCACAAAGCAACCAATCTGATTGTAACTGTTAGCTTTCTTTCAACATTATTGTGTGCGTTTAAATTGCAAATTTCTCAGAAATGGTGCTCTTGTTCAGCCAGAGGTACTCACAGTAGCGTTCAGTCCTATTTTCCAAGAAGATTGGAGTGGCTAAGAATTGTATATTCTTTTATGGTGTGTATTAATCCTTGTATCACTAGAGAATAGTGTTATTATAAATTCATCTTCTATACCAAAGTTTTCAGATTACGTACAGTGACGAGTATAAATAGATGAACCTATGCACTTAGCGAAATTCGATTAAAGGTTTGGTAGAAATTTTACACGAACAAAGTACTCGTATTATCGAAACCATACAGAAAATTGCTCTTGAATTTTGAAGTTTGTACATATGATATACTCATGAGAGTGTGTGAGTGAGGGTGATGAGTGTAAAAAGAGGAATATTAAATTGATTTTTAAGGTGTTTTAAAAATTAATAATAAGTTAAAAATATAATATCCAAACCTAACTAAAACTATTAAGAAACTAAAATATGGCGTCGAAAAATTCCTCCGTATCGCTGTCGACTGGTAATGTACCTAAGAGACTGGCGGCATTGCCACGTTGTATGGCAACGCTTAGCCTCTGGCTCCAGCCCTTGGGTCACGGGAAGTGTCAATCAGCCGTTTGGAGATTTCGTGAACAAACCATGAGCACTCGGAGCCCACGGCCTGAAGGTTTTAAGTAGTTTTCAAAGTCAGTTTTGTATGTCATGCGGGTTGCTAACTTGAGAGTGGTTAAGTTAATTGTTTTCTGTATTTCATGAAACGAGTAGATCATGGCACTTAGGCCGCGTCCTACCCAAAGCGATCGTCGCGCGAACACGCGACCATCGCGTTCATTTTGTTCGGCTAACACGAACGCGTGGTCGCGCCAACAGAGGACGCCTTGCAATTTTCCAAACGATAATTTTGGTAAGGACTCGGGTTAATATTTCTTCTTCGACTTCGAAATTCATACCATATTCTCACATCATCATCAGACTAGCCCATTCCCAACGATGTTGGGGTCGGCTTCCAGTCTACCCGGATGCAGCTGAATACCAGTATTTTACATGGAGCGACTGCCTATCTGACCTCCACAACCTAGTTACTAGGTATTACGATTTCCCTTGGTAAGACTGGTTGTAACTACTGTCAAAGATCCACAAATGACAGCCGGGACCAACGGCTTAACGTGCTTTTCCGAGGTACGGAGAAGTCTTGGTATGTAAAGATGGTCACCCATCCACGGTTCATCCGCAACAAGCGTAGCTTAACTTGATCGATCGACCCGTGCCGACCCCTGTTATTACTTAGCCACAAGCCCCCCATATTCTCACAATATAATCGTTAAACTTATGTGATGTAGTCAATTTAAAGCTCTGGTCAAACTGAGGTGAATCTCACACGGGATGCGGATCGCGACTGCGTGCGTCGACTATGTATTATGCCAACGGCCTTGAGTGCATAGCTTGCGTGTTCTGTACTGGGTTGTACGTCCACCCAGTAATAGGACTCATCCATCAAGGAGCGCTGTCCCGAATTAGATGCATTATTAACTTATTATACATAAAGCAAAAGGTATTATATTAAAACACGTACTTATACTAGAAGATACATGGTTAAATTATCCTTAAAATGGTGAGGGTTTCATAAAAATACGCTTGATAGTTTTTGCGTAATTCTATTTTTTTTTATCCGCGTTAGACAGAACTTTACAAATTAATTACACTATGTAATATAAATATAATCTAAAATATGAATATATTAAGTTATTATTAAATGCACTAATTTAACATTATATTCTTCTCAAATTATTAACGCTAGCACTTGTTTAGACGAGATCTTCATTTTAAAATAATTAAAAGTCGTTTATCGTCGTCTTAATGGTTAGGAAATCACACGACAATTCGTTAGTTAATTGACATAATCGGCGTGCGTGAATTTCGATCCACATCCCGCGCAGGTTTCACCTCAGTTTGACTAGAGCTTTATGCTGTCAAGACGTTCGTTCTCTGTTTTAGATAATGCAATACCTAATATTGGTTCAGGTACAACATAGCTATGACGCTAAGTTAACATGGATTAAAGCTCCATTTACACGGTATAAGTTTAATGACTGTGGCTTGCCATAATATTGAAGGGCAATTAACTGGCACCGTCTAAACAATACGTACAATTAAATCGCATGCGACTTTATTGAATGGCAAAACATGCATTCAATTATTTTGTATACCATTTTATGGAATCGCACGAGTGTAAACATAATTGAGTGTAACAAATTCTTGGATGACAATAAAATGGCTCTTGAACGTTCCAAAAACTTGCACCGTGCTAACTAAGAAAGGACACTAACGAGACACAATAGAAGTTTCATTCTTATTACTGCTATAGCCGTAGAGTGTTCTTCAAAGCGTTAAGAATAATAATCCTCTCTTGGCATAACCTCCAGAATTTCACGATGAACAAAGTAAGAGGACAGGAGTGTCATTAAAAAGACAAATGGTCGATTATACCTTTTTTCTTGCATTTAATGACCCCAACACAAACAGCTTAAAACAAAGAACATTAGCAAACATATAATAAATTAGAACTGTCCCTAAATTGCTAATTAAACGATAAAATAATGTTGGAAAGAAATAGAGTGCAATCAAGGATAAATGTCCTGTCCTGCCCGGGGAGATGGTGGAGCAACGATTTGTCACTGTTTTGTAACAGACGAGTCTGGTATCTTGTATATTTTTTTTTTATTTTTCCGAACTTAATGGCTGCCGTCGACCTTGCTATAATTTATCAGAATTTATAAGGGTAGGGTAGGTATGTAGGTTGCGATCTGTTTTGTTTTTTTTTTGTTTTTATTTTAGAACAAAAAAGTTTGTGCCTAAGTGCTTTTGAGAACGATAGTCTGCTGTGTTAAATTGTTGTGTCTATTTCAAGCAGCGAATCTCGACTCAATTATTTTGTTCGCTTCGATCGATAACTTTTCTTACATTGTAGCGATTGCTTTTTACAAGCTTTTATTCTTCAATTGAAAGCACTGTATAGGGTGGACAATTCGTGTGTATGCAGCCTTTTTTGGCCATTATTTTCAGTTTTACGATTCTTTTGTACCCACTATTTGGTTAAAATGTGGCAAATTCGTTTTACGCCATTTATAAGGCCATGACTACTGCATTAACTTGAGTAATTTTACCACAATGTTCGTAAACGGATTGCAAGGAAACCAGTTTTTTTGAGCAAATCAGTGCGAGACAATCTCATTTCAATCACAGAGGATTTGTAAATAAACAAAATATTCACCATTGTGGAGAAGAATAGCCTTTGTTGACCCACGCAGGACCCCTAAATTATTTTTAGTTAGGTAGAGTAATTGCACCATTCTTTCTTGAAGAAGCTATACGACAGGTGCTTCTATTACTGTGACTGGCAATCGCAATAGTGTGTAGATTTTTTTTTTTAATTTTAGAGTCCCGTACCTCAAAAGGAAAAAGAGTACCCTTAGGATCACTCGCCTGTCTGTCCGCCTGTCACAGCAAATTTGCTCCCAATGTCCGATTAAGTTGAATTTTTGGTACACATAAGAATTTCTTTGACCCAAACACGAACGTGTAACGTAAATAAATTAATTTTGAATATCGGCGTCAAGAAAATAAAAAAAAATATTAAAAAAGTTTTGAAAACTTAACCGTGTAACATATATACGTAACATATATAATAAATTTAATTAATTTATTTAAATCAGACACAGTGATCCATATTTATGTTAGTAGGTATACTTAAAAATTATGTTAGTAACCAAAGATCAAAATATAAGTCATAATAATACTAATAAAACAAAAATAAATAATCAATTGAAGTGCATAAAATGAAATTGTAAAATAAATTAAAAGTTAAATCACAATCATCTTTAAATTCATTAATTATTATATATATATATATATATATATATTATAATTTTAATAAACTGTTTAAAAGTTATTTAAGAAAACATACGAAAATTTTGAAATATATACAGAAAATAGTTCTATACCTACAGATTACACGAGAACTTATGAGTCTTTGGTCTTAAAAATATATGGTAAATCTCAATAGTGTGCGTACAAACTTACGTTTGCAGTTGGAATGTATGGGATAACATCTTTTTCAACTACAATGTTAAGTTTGTTCTTGGGATAAATTCATCCCAACTACGGAACCCTTCATTGTGCGTGGTCCGACACGCACTTAGCCGTTTTTTTTATTTCATCAAATTAACCACTTAAACCTAGAAAATACGTGATTCCAATAAGATGGAGCCAGAAGCGAAGCAGCAAGAAACATAATCGAAACTTTAATTGTAATTTTGTCTTTTATATGTGTATTTTCTTCTATTTTTAATTAATTTAAAAGACAATGTTCAAAATGGCCCTGTGCAATGAAGAGTTTGAGAATATACGATAATTAATCGCCTATTTTATTATATAAGTTGCAAATACTTCTGTATCACGGACTAGCTGTATTCCAAAATGTATTTTTAATAGAATTTAATGCGACTAATAACATTACATCGCCATCTTCACCTATGTCGTGTCAAAAGTGAAATAGGGATGTCCGATCAATTATAATCGATCGATTGAATTATTAATCGATCGATTGTGTTTTTTTTTCTAAAGTGTAGTTTTAAAAACCTAATAAAATACTTTATGAATGCAGTTATACTCCAATTTAAATAGGTAGTAAGAATAATATTATACAATAATCAAAACTTCTTTATTTCTATACAATTATTCAAACTAATTCATTATTTACGACAATTAATACAAAAATAACGCTCCTTTTGCGGTTCATTAAACGAAAAAAATACTTATTTTTACTAAACACATCACAATTACCTAATGTTTTATTTAAAAAACAATATTGCAAACTAGATACAGATGTTATTATATATTATTATTACCAGTATAGAAGAGTGTTGTTATATATAAAATAACCCATTGTCATACATACTTGTAATGTTTATATGACAAAGTAGATGTAACAGACTGTAATAATTTAAGACCACAGTAAATCATAATCGAAAAATCGATTAATGGTGTCGTATTACATCCCTAGTTTTGCCGGTGAACGTGTCATTGTTACCAATGGCACAAAGGCCAAAAAGCCATGCCATAAAATTATTAAAAAAAAAAAGTCATTGTTACCACAATTGAGAGTTACAGTTTCTGCGCTGTGCTTTTTCCTGTGTTCTTTTCTGTGTTCGGTGTTTTGGTGACTTTCGGGACTTTTTTACGACTTGGCTATTTTAACGGACTTGGATTGGTTTAAAAAACGATTGACCTGGCTGTGATTTTCGGAACTGTGTACCTGTGTGTGAATTAAATTCTGAAACCGTATGGTTATTACGGGGGAAAATTCACAGCCGTCATATAAGTACTAAAGTGTATTTTGTATATATTTTAATTGACTCATCACAAATAGGTCGACAGGCAATAGTCGAATATTGCTGTAATTGTATCGTTGGGCGCAGAACTATCGGTTGCTGCGCCCATGTTATGACCATTATTTGGTACCTAAGTTATGCGAGCTATCAAAATAATGTCAACCCCCCTGCACAGTTTTTAGACACTATTTTAGTTCGTAATTTAGACGAAGAACAATAAACGTGAAATTAAAATCTGTGTTTTATTTCTTATTCAAATATAAATATTGTAGGACTAGGTTTTAAAAAATCACTTATTACCATTTAATTGGTAAAGCTGGTATCCTATGCACACCGTTCAGGCATAGGGACGCTGTTTCTACTCATCTCATTCCAAAACGAATGCTACGAATTCAGTTACCTACCTATGTTGATTAGTTTAATGTATATTAATTTTGCACCTGCATCCATTTTTAAAAAAAAATAACTGCATAGGTACCTAATTATCTAGGTAGGTATTATGATTTTACTTTTCAGTTTCTTAAAAATTACTCAGAGCTATGAAAAATCATGGTAGGTACCTACATTTAATATTCGTTGTTATGGTTAGATTATAACCTCAAAATCTGATACTTTTTTAGAAATATATCTTTTCTGCAGCTAGTCCGCTATAAAAACAAGATCTTCTAGGAGTCTCCAAATGATAGAGAATACAATACATAATTATCCGATGCTCTTGGCTCCAGGGCCAACAATGTATGGACGCAGAGCAATGTCCTTTAACAATATTATCAGTAATACAAACATTAACATTATATCAACAATTATAACTACTAATACGTAATTTATAAGGTTACGTAAATATAAAAGAATTGTTATTTTATAATAATAATAATTATTATTTTTTATCTTTGAATTTTAATGCTAATTGTAAGTAATACTATGTTGCTGTGCCCTAACAGGGTCCATAATGTACTTTAAGCCTTATGTAACATCTTATTAAAAAAAACTCGGACTTATAAAAAAAAGGACTCGCGCACCGAGGGTCCATCATATCGCTGCTAACGGCATAACGGCATAATCGGCGGTTTTGCCGTTATGAATGTGAGTCTTACTGACCATGAAATAAGGACTATTTTGCATTGGGCTGTGTTATAAACCACTAATTTCAAAATTTTGGGTTGTGCGGGTATTTATGCAAAGCAGCGATATGTATGATAAAAAAGTGTGCTATTTAGAGACATCTTTTTATTTTTGCTGTTATTTGTACATAAACTTCTATCACACAGAATAATTTCCATTTTTTCTCTATGCGAACTTCGGAGCTAAGGGGTTCCCCCCTTAGCTCCGGGGTATTTTTTTTATATATTTCTTCAAAAGTCGATAACTATGCGGCTTAAAAAAAAGAAATTGTTTTTGAGAATTTGCAAACAACGCTCTTTAATATAATCCCCCATGCTTTAGTAGCCCCACTTCGAATTTTTAAGAACCCCTTCAGTCCCTGTTGCAAAAAAAAAAATATATAATTTTTTATTTCTTTCTTATTTGCAAAATAGTTGGGCAAACGTCATCTAAAACTATTCCAAAAATCAAGTTGATAGCTTTAGTAGTTCTTGAGATATGCAGCTGCGACAGACGGACAGACAGACAGACTGAGTCGCACCATAAGGGTTCCTTTTTATCATTTTGGTTCGGAACCCTAATTATGGTATGCAAATAAATGAATATGAATATGAACTTGGAGAGTAATGTTTCCAAAACAGTAGATTCCAAGAAATGACATCGCTTATCAATCCGTAGTTTAACTTATATTGTAAAGATTTACTTGTCATCGCCAGACGTATTATTATTATGTTTACTTTTCGAAACTTGTTAATCGTGTTCAAAATGCTTCCTTGATCGATGTTTGATGGATCACTTTATGCTTATCTGTCGTTCTAATCAAACTGCTAAAGCGGCTATGCTGTAGGTACCTGTTACTTCGTTGAATATTCTTTTTATAGACCGTATCGTATACGGCCATGGATGAAAATTAAAGCAATATTTTTTTTATATTCAAGCCATTTGCAAATTACCTGTGTTTACTGTAGACCGAACTTCAGTGGTAATAATTTGAGCTGGCCTAGCGTACGTAATACCGAATTTAATTAATAGAATGCGAGGCCAGTTTATACAGGTAACTTTTAAAACGTGCGACATTTAATCAACCAATCAATCAGTTTATTTGTGAAACATTTGTCATAATTAAGACATACAAATAAGCGACTCATTAGGTGTCATTAGATTATGTGACTTAGAAAAAACAGATATTTTAAATTAATTAAATACATAAACAGAAAAGAGAAAAATCCATTAAGTATGTACAATAAAATCAATAAATAGTCATAGTACTTATTGTAAAAAGGTAAAAATGCATTATTATTACAATTGGTCGTTCAAAAATTTATCTATAACATAATGACATTTCTCAATTTCTCTTCTCCTTTTGCGTGTATCTTGGAAGGAATCTCTTTTATGCAAGAATGTTCTAGAGAAGAATATATAAGGGATCATCAAAACGTATCACCATAAAAAAATAACCCTTCCATCCATGTCTGTACATTTTAGAGACTGTTCAATACAACGTGAACATATTATATATATTTAAATTCTAAATTATATTAAATTGATGTAATTAATTAATTGCAGTACTTTATAATAATTTAGAATATTATTTATTAATTTTCTTGGTTTTTTTATGTGTGCAATATTATTGTGGCTTAAAATATTTATGAGGTGTGGCAACACACCTTTTTTCTTTTGCACTTTTTTAGAGTCGTTCAGTGTAACTCGCCATTGTTTCTCTTTTCTATTTAAAATTTGGACAAATGATATTTATCTTATTTTCAAAATATTTTCCTGGGATTTTTTTTCAAGACTCTCCATGTGACGTGGTGATGAGAATGCATTTTCGGTTCCAAGCAATTTTTTGTCTGTTTTCCAAAAGAAATTCATTCGATTTAAACTCAGCTTTCATTCCAATAAACCATCACGTATGTAAGCCAAGAATCGATCAATACAAGACGGAACGGCACTCGATAGCATCCACAAGAGCATCAGACGGTTTGGTAATGCATCGGTAGTGGAGTGTTAGCCGAGCGTTTATGTGCGCAGTAACCTGATTTCCCTGTTGATTCTCTTGGTTTGTTGAAGTCTGGACAGACTGTATAAATCATTGATTAAATCATTTGTTTTTCGTCATTTATTTTAATGTAATCCACGTAATAAAATCTCTTTTTAGAATTCTTGTTTCTATATCGTAATCGTTCATTCATGTAGGTTATAACGCCTTCTCGTATTTTACATTTTCTTCTCATTATTTACCTATGTACCTTCTAGAGACTAGGGTATTTTCATTCTATTAATAACTTTTTGTATGATTATTATCATGCAAAAATGTAATTAGATTATTAGAATTAGATTTTAGCTATTGCTAAAATCTTTAAAAAATCCTCTGATATGAGTATTTACCTACTAACCAGCTGTGTAGTGTCTCTAGATTGTAAACGCTAGACAGCTGGCTTAGTTGTTAATAGACTGAAAATACACGTAAGTTCAGCAATTGATTACAATCAGTCACTAGGTCTAACATGATGATGGATGGTCTAACTTGCATAATTGCATACTAATGCAAGTTAGACCTCATAAAACAGTTTAAACTGAATTTTACTTCGATTTTTCTTTCCCGTAGACAGCTACGGAAGCTATCAGGTTGGCGGAAAAATATTGCACAAGAAATTGTTAATTACTAGAATTTTCCGGAATATTTAGTATTGATCTGGGATACGTAAGAATATTGTAGAAGGTTCTCGAAGCTATCACATCAAGGGTATATAAAGGCGCGCTAGTGAGGATTTGGTTAGTTTGTGAAAATGATTAGTGAACATCAACTTCGAACGATCATGTTTTACGAGTGACGTCAGGGACACAACGTGAGTGTGGCTACCGCTAACATCAGCAAAGCGTTCGGTGAAGGTGTTCGCGTTGGAAGATAAGCCGCTGGTTTGCATCGTTTTGTTTTTGGTTCTTACCACTTTTGGCAAAAACTCCCATTAAATTAAAACATCAAAAAGGCTGAAAGTGTTCACTTTTGACTTTAAAAAATATACTTTAACATAAACTCGTATGTTATGTAAGTGCTTTATTACGAGTAAAACAGTAGGGTTTCATTTTCAGTAGGGTTCGAAGATTGACTTTTTGGTACACAGCCCAGTTGACGAACGTCAGTCGGCTAATGTCAACTAGAAGGCTACTTTCTAGTAGCATTCCAAGCTTTCTGGCTTGGAAGGAGCGTCATTTGTTTTAAGGAATCTTCTAGAATGTTCTAGAAGCTTCGACTCGCTCTTATTGACCGCACGGGAACGAGAGGCATTGTCAGGCAAATCGCGTACAAGTCGTTCGTTTAGCTAGTTCTTGTTACTATTACGTACGCGATTGATTGATTGATTTTTAATCAATAATAATAATATCCTGGGACATTTTCACACACGGTCATCTGATCCCAAACTAAGCAGATCTTGTACTATGGAAACCAGATAACTGATATACTACATGCACTACTTTTTTTTTTTTGTAAATACATACTTATATAGATAATTACACCCAGACTCAGGACAAACAGACATGTTCATGCACACAAATGTTTGTCCTGGATTCAGTCCAACCCACGACCTGTGGCATGATAGGTGGTACCTTAACCAACCACGCCAACTGGCCTGTCAATCAATCAATCAATCATTTATTTATTTTTCAGTATATGGAACATGAGGTTCTTAATATT
The DNA here is from genome assembly GCA_948252095.1 of Dicycla oo. NCBI lineage: Eukaryota > Metazoa > Arthropoda > Insecta > Lepidoptera > Noctuidae > Dicycla > Dicycla oo. The sequence continues at coordinate 25,056,009 of OX411714.1, forward strand.
ATTAATAAGTTAGGAAAATAGAACAAGAATTTTCTTCTTGTTTTTTATTTTTCGTTTCTTGTAAATTACTCAGTGAATTGTTGCTAACAGTATCACTTCGTTATTTTATGAAAAACATGTTACAAATTGCTTCATACGTTCAATAATAATTAGGTATTAATATAATATCTGACTTTTTATCACGTAATTTCACGACACCAATTTTAATTAATTCTTAAAACTTTCCTGCAATTTATTAGCAGCTGTCACACTTAAAAGTTGCCAGAGCTAATAAATATCCAACAGTAGAAGATAAGTCATTAACAATACAGAAAAAGTGGAAAAAGTACCTAATTCTAATTTTTAAACAGATTTATTTAAAAAAACACTCCGCTAATTTTATTTTTGCTCAAAATCCACTCAAATACCAAATCCTAAACGAGGCATGTCAATACATTTTCCTAGACTGACAGCCCTACTTATACGGGGTGCGGTGAAAAATGATGATTTATTATGAAGTTCGCTGAGCCCCCGATGGCCTAATGGTGTTGCCCGAATTATTAATGGTTGTACACAATACTGAGGGGTCGCGTATAACAAGGCCATGCCATCAATTTCCAATAGCAGTAATTTGTGTAATTGTTAGTTTGGTACCGTTTACTTAGAATAAAACTGTCGTGTATTAGTTTTTGGTAAATTTTCATTGTAGATAGGTAGGCTATTGTCTAGTTAGTGTTTATCTTTCGGTTCAAGGACGCGGTGTGTCATGGGTTATCGATTCTATATATCTTAACTTAATATTATAAATGCGAAAGTAAGTTTGTTTGTTTGTTTGTTACCTTTTCACGCCTAAACCACTGAACTAATCATCGTCAAAATTTTGCATATACGTTGTCACGTGTACAGAAACGGACATAGAGTACCTTTCATCCCGAAAAAAGTACTGTTCCCGAGAAAAACAACAATAACGTTCTTATGATAATAGATGGCGCCACGTGTCTTTCGAATCATGATTGAATTAATACGCTTTCACGCTAAAACTGCTGAACGTATTTGGATAAAATTTGGCACATGGGTAGACTATGACCTGGATGAGGATATAGGATTTTTTGATCCCGGTAGTACGTTCCCGTGGGATAATTTCTGACAACCACGCGGGCGAAGCCGTGGGCAAAAGCTAGTTTGCTAATAAATGTACATGCAAGACATACACACGGTGTTATGTATTATTCCGATATTCAAAATTCATTTATTTACGTAACACATCCGTATTCGAGTCACAGAAATTGATATTGTTTACCATCGTAGATTAACAGCAAATTAGCTGTGACAGATGGACAGACAGACAGACACACGAGTGATCCTATAAGGGTTCCGTTGTTCATTCGGACATACGGAACCCTAAAATATACAATATTGTTACAGTCTACTGTAAAAATAAACCTCTACGACCGCTACATTAGTCAATTTTCTTTTATTGATGATGGATGAAACGTGATCCGGAAAGGTAAATATACAGCAATATCCCTGAGTTTGTCAATATTACTAAAAAAACTGACAAAATTAAAGAAACAGTGACGTAACGAAATCATTAATATTCATCGAACAATCGGGGAATGTTTTTTAATGAAAATACTTTCTAGTTGGGACCAACCTGTATTATTTATAATCTATTGTCTAGTGTTGGCATGCCACTAATACTTTGTGAAAAGATTCACCGTGCAAATATGAATAACTAAATGTAGCGACACCTGCTGAAAATTACGAGCGCATAATTTACAATGCCAATTACGCGAACCAATTTTGGCCTGATAAGTAGGAACCTACTTTAAAAAGCATTATATATACAAAGGTGTAACCTTAATAACGCACAACCTCTTAAGAGGTCATTGTATTCATCATTATAAACTACTTTTACTATGGGACCAAACCTGAAATCGCGAAAAAATCAGCTGTTCAGTACATTTATGTGATTTTTTTTCGTGATTTCAGGTTTGGCCCCATAGTAAAAGTTATTCATAATGATGAGTAAGAGGTGGTGCGTTATTTAAGATACACCACACCCACTTGAAAAATTCCCCCTGTATATTTGTTGGTGCCCCCTTATCATATAAAATGGTCTAAGGGGCCTCTGCCAGTTGGCTTCAGCTCCTCGTACGCCTTCAAAAGGTCCGAGACACCAGGGTCCCGAGATATGTCAAAAAACTGCTGAAAATGACGCGTGCATAATTTACAATGCCAATTACGCGAACCAATTTTGGCCTGACTGATAAATAGGTACTTTAAAAGCATTATATATATAACTCGGTTGGTGCGTCCTCATCATTTAAAATTGCCTAAGGGCCTGTACGAGTTGGCTTCAGCCCCTCGTACGTCTTCCAAAGGCCCAGGACCCCGAGGTCCCGAGATATCAAAAAAAAAAAAAAAGTTTATTTATTTTCTCTTCACAAATGCTTAAAACTAGCTTATGGATAAATTTACATTTTTGAAATAAGCATTGCAAGCAACGCCTGTGGTACAAGTCACCAGCGCCCCACGGCCCCACGACGCTTCATATGTACAATATGCATAATATATGTTCATTGGGTACTTTTATGAGACTATGAAAAACAAATAAAAATACAAATAAGATAACAAATAAACGACGTAACGTTATTAAAACAACATAGAGATAATGGAAACTTTGAAGAGTGAATTTGACTGTGTGTTGTGCGCATGTGTATTGTGTAAGTGAGATGATTTGTGTAGATGTTGCGTTAGCAGCATGTGATATAATGTATAAGTAAGAAGTGTCAAGTTAATGGAATCAATAATTTTTCAGTTTCTTCATAATCCATAGTTTTAGCCGAAGCCTTACAACTACTTTTGGGCTTCTGGTAGATGGAAAAAGCGGTGATTGCCTTGTTATACGTATAGATGAATGAACCAAGGAAGCTATAGAATTTGTGAGAAAAGCTAAAAAAAATTTAGATAAAGGGTTATGGCATACCGTACCCTTCCTACGTTTTCCTTTTGATAAGTCCTTATTGTACTTCAACTGGGAGTGTTTTTATAGACTCATGTACAGTTAGTACGTCTGTCTGACTGTCATGCCATTTTATGTAAGTTTGTGCATTAGAGAATCGAAAAGGAAGTCCAGCCCCAATTTCGAGAATTGCCCGCTGCGCTCTTTCCACCTCAAAACGCGAGTTTTTGCGGCCCTTCTTCACGAGGCAACGCAATAGTTAATAAGAGGTTAGCAAAGGGTATCATACACCATTTTGATTATTTGACAGACGGTCAGCAATGTGTCTGAGTGTGTTAAATATATAAATTACCTTGCGAAGTCTGGCAACATGAACCCCTAAGTGGTATTTCAATGATAGGGATTGGTCTATAGTGACACCTTAGTATTTCAGAGAATCCGTTCTTTGGAGGGTCGTAGGTACGTACCCAAGTTTAGCAGTTAGAAAAAAATATTTTCGTATCACAAAACACGCTTCTAAACATGCTTTCCTGCTAGTAAGTGAGTTGCTTATTTTTCTGATCTTCTGGTATCAATGTCGGTAGAAAAGGGTGGATAAGAAATACTAATGAGAATCCATTACTTACTGTTTAGTTCTTGCTCGTTAATTTATATGAAGACTGTATTATAAATGATCTTTCCGTAACACATGGATTTAGTAGGCATCACATAACTTTCTTGTTTAATACCCTTAAGTAGGTATGCAGTAGCACTAACCTGTTTATAAAAAAGCTTTCCCTTTTTATATAGTACCCAATAGATCTAAAACAAACATAAACAAGATATTATTATCCCTATTTCTATTTATTTTCTATTACACCCGCCACATTGACGGAAACATAGTAACAACAACGCGAATCCCTTAGGCTGCATTTTTCCGACCAAATCCATTATTATCTGAGTAAGGCGACCCATCTACGAACGTATACTATCATAAGAAAATAGTCAATTTATGTCGGCTATTTTCTGTCACGATTTCGAAGTTGACATACAAGGAAAAATGTCAATTAAATACGTGGAGTGAACTCTTTACTTAGTTATTCGTGAGTTACGAACCGTGCGTCTAGCTTCTGACATTTTGATAAGTGCCAATGCAGGTTTTGTAAAATAAAATATTTTTTAATTTAAATTTATTAGGATTTAATGCTGTTGTTATTATTAAATTTTGCAGTCTTATCTTTTCATTTCTTACAACTTTAATCAAATGCATATATACTTTAATAGCAGTTTTTAGTAGTATAAAAAATGAAGGGAAAGCCCAGACGCTTTCACGCTTATCTGAGTCTCTGCAACTTCGAGGACGAAACGAGTGTAGATAGGTACTCTAAACTATCAGAATCTATACTTGTTATAAATTGAAATCGCTTTTCGTGTCTCTCTGTCTGCGTGACCACGTTGTTCTTCCAAACTGTATTTCACGCATCGTTTCCACCATTTAGAGAATTAATCCTGAAAGGTTTATGTGTACAAAGCGAACTAATGGTTTTCAAAGCAGGCAGCGTGATATTATAATCGTGTATTCCTCATGTCACACTTTGGGGAATCCCTCCGAAGAGTGGACGAGTTTAGGTATCTGGGCCACCGGGTCACTGAAGACCTTAAAGGTAACTGTGATGTTGAAAGGGAACGTAGGTCGCTGGCAGTCCGTTGTAACATTGGACGATGTACGAAGGTAGTTAAAGTAACGCTTTTCAAAGCTTACTGTCAGTCCTTCTACACGTGCAGCTTTTGGGTCAGCTTCACTCAGCGGGCATACAGTGACACGCGTTCAATATTTCATTTCATTTCGATTCCCATCCAGGACAAACATTTGTGTGCATGAACATGTCTGTTTGTCCTGAGTCTGGGTGTAATTATCTATATAAGTATGTATTTACAAAAAAAAAGTAGTATATGTAGTATATCAGTTATCTGGTTTCCATAGTACAAGCTCTGCTTAGTTTGGGACCAGATGACCGTGTGTGAAAATGTCCCAGGATATTATTATTATTATTATTATTATTGTATCGAAAATTCACACTAGGTATATTAAAATTAAATATTAAAAGAATTACAATATGAATCATTAAAATCAATAAAACAGTAAACAAATTAATAAATTAAAAAAAGTAAATCAACAGCAAAAAAAAAAAATATATAAAAACGAATAAATTACAATTCCACCTTTTCACATGTCAAAAGTATTATAATATAATAATGCACTAAGAGTACGAGCAGGATTATTCCGATCTGTAACCCTGCTTTGACCTCTTAGAGGGACAGATTGGAAAAAAAGATCTGTCCCCCTGTTGGCAACGTGGGGACTGTTCGAACTTTATTTAAAGTTGTCAACTGTATTCTCAGTGTGTTCACAGATCGGTGTGATTCCCCGATGTTGCAGAGGTGGATGGAGCTCCATGCTGAATTTTAATTTTAATCTGTGTCTACCTACTAACACTAGATGTAAAGTAAAATAGGGATGATGACTAAAAAATGTTTTTGTCCGTCATGTAGATTATTAAATTATATTGGACACGTATTTTTTCTTTTTGTACGTAATCAAAAGATTACGGCGATACACTGAGTTAAAATGTGGCATGACGTCACGTCTTCGTAAATTTTATACGTAGAAGTGACGTAGCAAGCCCCCACTCCCGAACTTTAATGCGAGTTATCTAAGTCATTTTTTATTAATATGATAAAGCAAAAAATACGTGTCTAATATTTTTTTATTATCTGACTGACGGACTAAATATAATTTCTTTTTTTTTACCCAGTCATCATCCCTATTGTTACTATCCCTATGGAAAATAAAAGTATACTATTCTATAATAAGTATAATAAAGGAATCTTCATGTTTTATCAGGTCGTAAATATCGTGCGAAGCAGGGGCTGGTCGCTAGTGTACAATAAAACTGCTAACATTTACGTGGGCCATTTTTTCAAAAAATATTATATGTTGAGGTACTGAATTTCTGATATTTTAGTCCGGAGGGTTATAAAAAGAATTTTCCAAACCGGTCTAGCCGTCTTCTTCTATTTTTTTTTTATGTATGTAGCCGTACTCGATTACACGAGTACGGCTACATACATTAAAAAAAAAATTGAAATAGATTCAGACGAACTGAGAACGTCCTCCTTTTTTGGAGTTGGTTAAAAAGTACTGTGTGCAAATGGTGGGAATAAAGAAGGTAGTTACGTCTATGTATGTTTATGACAGCTTTTGTGAGGGACGTCCGTAATGAGGGGCATTGAAGTCGAACCCTCCGGCACAGTTTACGCGTGCGTACGAGTAATCAGCCTAGATAGGGAACAAACCTGAATTATGGAACTCATGGAGTATGAAACGACGAGCGGACGGTACCTGGAATTGTGTATAGGTTTGTTGGTTTTTACCAATGGCGATTACCAGGGAAATCGATGATATTTTGCCTCGACTTTTAATTGCATCTATTACGTAGGTACAGACGCCAGCAGGTCAACCTACCCGAAACTGTCAGATTTTCCCAATCAACCTTGAACCTAATGCCTTAGCAATAACGTCAAAAATCTATTAAAAAAATCTGACAGATTGTAGTAGCTTGATGTGCTGGCGTCTGTACTTATACATAATATTATAAACTAAATTCGCTTTTCGTGTCCATCTGTGTGACCCCATTGTTCTTCTAAACTACGTCTACACGTCTACACAACGGATTTTGACGCAGTTTTCACCATCATTTATAAAATCAATTCTGAAAGCTTAAGCGTATAAAACATTAATATTAAACTATTATGTAATTAAGAAGTCTCGATGTTTTGTCAAGTCGTAAATATAAGAAGTAATAAATGAGAACTATTATCATATTTCGCTTTATAGTATCTACGGACTATAAAGCGGAATATGAACACAGTTACAAATCCATCTACGTACATCTACACTAATATTATAAAGCTGAAGAGTGTTTTTTTGTTTGGTTGAACGAGCTAATCTCAGGAACTACTGGTTCGAATTGAAAAATTATTGTAGTGTCGGATAGCCCATTTATTGAGGAAGGCTATATAACATCACGCTACGACCAAAAGGAGCGAAGCATCAATGAAAAATGTTGAAAAAACGAGGAAAATTTATTCCTTTTGAGAGCTCTGCGGAAACGGTTAAAGTTACACAACAATCATGTATGACGGAATTGTTCCTTTTAAAAAGTTCTAAAAAAAGTCCGCGGTAGCATGTCTATCTGGTTGGCTCACTATAACTTTTTTTGTTTGTTTGAACGCGCTAATCTCTGGAACTACCAGTTGGATTTGCTAATTCTTGAGGAAAGCTTATAAAGATATAGCCTCAAGAACTGGGCTATCAAATGCAAAAATAATTTTATAATATTTAATATCACGATATGACCCTTTGAAGTCGGGTAAAAAAAAAAGTCAGAAAGAACGCTAAGCGAAAACGAAGTAAACGCGCGGGGGGGGGGGGTACGCTTTGCGATGGGACGACGTGAGTGAGAGATTGGGAAACCAAAAATTTCACGCAGACGAAGTCGCGGGTAGAAGCTAGTAATACATAAACTCACGCCTTCTTCCCATGGGGGTAGGCTGAAAGTACAGAACGCCACCTGCCACCACATCCTTAATAAAATTGTCCCTTTGTTTTTGTATTTATATGTATAGTTATGCCCGTTTTCACCAACGACCCCTAAATGTTAAGTAACCCTTAATCCAATTTAGGTAACACTTATCGCAAGTGATTTTCACTAACGTTTAAGGGACACCTTAACTCTTAAGGAATGCCTCTTATGGGGCCTGAATGTTCGGCTCCTAACCGACCCCTAGAGTAACGGTTGGTTTTAAAAATAGTCTGACAGGTAGCGTGTTCTTGAATATTTGTTATAACGGAGTGAGTATTTTGATAGTTCTGAAGCTGTCGAGACGGTGGAAGTATTGGCAAACCCTAGGTTAATTACACGGCCACGTATGTATCGTGAAAGACCAGACTTTTTCACACAGTATGATGATAAATACTTTTTTACAAGATATATATTATCCAAGGACAGTGTAATATTATTTTTTGATTATAACGATGTATGTACAATAAACTGGGAAAAATTAGCTGAATCAATTTTTTTTAGTCTAATTTGATTTATCTAATTAGGACTAATCCCTTTTTAATGTGGTAACTTATTTCACATACGACGATTCCAACTACATTTTTTATATACAGCTCTTAAACAAAAGTTTAGAGATATCGTCATTTTAATCACACGCATCGGTATCGCGCGAGGCCACCCGAAGTACCGTCACAGATGCGCCGATTCGCGCAAAATGGCCGCCATAGCTGAACGGATGGGTATATACCATGAATACCATACCCACACAGAAATAAAGTCAACCGAAATGTCGCTGTCAAAGATACATTTCAGAACTTTAAAAATAGGCACTGGATCTTCGTTAAATAGCCAAAACATTTTGTAAATATTATTGTATAAGTAATAAAAAAATAAAAAAAATAAATATTATTATTACTATTATATTTTGTTATATTTAGATATTGACATAATGTTTTGTAACTTAATTGTTGTTAAAACATGTTTCTAATGTAAATTATTTTAATTTTAGTCTGGATTCTTGTAAAAATATAAATTAAAAATGTTATACGTAAAAGTGCGGTTTTGTAATAACTACTCGTATGACAAAAAAAATCTGTCACTTAACCTAATACCTGTTTAAGTGTCCCTTAGCGTGGTGAAAATGAATTAAGGTAGGTAGGGGATGCATTTAACGGATGCCTGCCTAAGTGATTCTCACCAAGGGTATAGTTTAGGGTTGGTTGGTGAAAATGAGCTTAGTCGTTTACTTTAATACCTAGCAATGGCTAACAGGCGGTGTCATACCAATTTATTAGATATTATCATAGATATTATATTTTTAATATATATTTCGCACATCTATTTTTTATTTATTTATTTCTGTAATTGCCCGTGGCATCACAGCGGGCCCGCTCAGAATACTAGCGCTACGATGCTTTCTTTTAAATGTTGCAGCATCATGCTGAGATAGGAGCCTTTTGACCTCGTACGGGAATGTTTTTATATTTTTTTTTAAGTGTAATTTGTGATATTCCTGTGCGAGTCTTAATAATTACTTTTTCTTTCTTTCTTCTTCCTTTCTGTCTTAGTAGAAATAGTTGTGTTAAATATTGTAAAAGAAATAAATAATATTAAATTAGGTTTTTTTTTAACGACTTTCGTTGCTGACTGTAACATTAAAATCTTTTTGCGCCCTGAGTCTGATGTTCCTGTATATCATTTTTGGCCTAAAATAGCTTCCCCTATTCCAATTTGCTCTCAAAGCGAAGAGTTTGTTTTGTAAATAAAGGAGATAAAAAATCTTCGCTCCTTCAATCAGTGTGTGTTTTGCATTCAACTTCGATGTTTGCTTTAATGAATCAAAGCAGCGCTATTGGGGTAAGTATATTCGTAAATTAGAGATAGAATTTTCTCTATGAAATATATTTTCTTTTTAAAATTTTCTTTTGAGCGAAATGAGCGTGCTTTATGCCTGACTTCACTTCGCTTTATAGTGAGCTCTGTGCCTATGCATTGTGTTCACTGTAAAGTTCACTTTGACCCTCTCTCAAGTATGCACGCAATGCGAAAAAGAACTCATTCGTTTTTAAAAAGTCAATCATCGCGAATAATGTTTGCAGTTTAGTTACCTACTACTGAAGATTAGCGGGAACTTCAGTTGTAGCACAGATTAATACCACAAAATCATTTAAATAAAAAGCGGAACTTGCTACGACACAATAAAGTGCAATTCAGGTCGCACAACGCTTATTACCTACAGTTATATTCACCTCTCTTTCTATCGCGTAACTCTTATACATTCTGACTCGTTAGGGTTGTCTTTTTTTACGACGCGGCGTGTGAGTGAGTATCGAACTGACCGTGCGAGCCGGCCGGTGCGCGGCTGCCCGCACTGAATTGGCCCGGGGCGACAAGGTCCTGCCGCGTACTTGTAGCTTCATACCTAAACTGCGGAGTGTCCCATCTGTATTAATCTGTGGTTGTAGGTAGTCAGTACAACATATAGGGTGACTGGTGTTTATGTTCGCATAACTCGTCAAAATGTAGAGAACAGCAGATTATTTTTTAATGTGCTTTCCGAGGCACGGAGGAGTCTCGGTATGTAAAGATCGAAGAAAAGCGTAGCTTAACCTGATAAATCGACCCGTGCGGCTGTTATTACTTAGCCGCGAACTTCTGGAAACAGTAATTAACTTCTTCAAAACTTTTATTTGACTACAGCTAATGTTACAAAATGACTAAAAGGCAAAGTTCAAAAACATTGTAATCGCGTTAAAATTCAACTTTAAAATACTTATTCTGCAAAAATAATTAAAAGTAGGTAAGTACCTAAGCTAACTGATGCTTGAAAGTCAACCTTGGCTCATTTTCACCACACATCACTAAGCGCGTTTAACGCTAAACGAGCTTAAAACATCATTCTGTCTCTGTCATCTTCAAACGATTGAAAGAAACGGAGAGGTGTTTTAAACTCGTTTAGCGACAAACGCGTTTAGTGATGTGTGGTGAAAATGAGCCTTATTCAGTCTATAAAAACTTTAAATGGCATTTTCTTGTAGCAGGTATCTACAGTGTCATACACATTTCAATGAGAAAGTGCTGTGGTGCGTCCCTTTTTCCCGGGACGCGGGAAATGGGACACTACGTTTCCACGGGACGGTTTCATTTATGTGAGATTAGGGACTTTATAATATTACAATGTTATAAATGAACACGGAATATTATCACCGTAAACATATTTTGTTATCTAAATACTCTTTCTTCATTACTGTTTTGTTGGATTTTAGATTTATAATGTTTCTTTAAGGATAGCTTCCATTTTACTTAACGTTTTGTTTTATCTTGACTTGCGTGTATAAAGGCTGCATATCAATTTAATGTAATGGTAACTCGCATGCAAGCAGCGGTTCCATTACGCTAACTACTTATGACCTGCAGTTTTCGTGCACGGTATTTGAATAATTTAAGCATTGCTGTACCTAACTGAAATTTTCTTGATAATCTTACCAAAAATAACAAAATTATGAAAGATTCTAAATCGAAAATCTAAAGTTTAAATCGAAACTAGGCTGAGATTCAGCACATTTTGAATGTCAAAATTACATAAGACAGTCCCCCAAGACCATTAAAATTAAACACCCTGGGCATTATTTATATCCATCTCTATCCATTTCCTCCCAAAAAAACTGATCTGAACGACTGAATAAAAGTGAATTCGTAACTCATTATTATTAATGGTAAACAAAAGAAATATCTCATTCAAACCACTATTCCAATATGGAATATTTATTTTAACTGCCGACCACCACGCTATTGATGCTACATTTTTAATCTCGACCATCCCGGCTTTTTAATTATAATCCCGGCTTTTATGTCAGAATAAACAACTCTAGTCCAGCGCTAAGTGCACTTGTGTGCACAACCATCGAAGGCCAGTAATCATGAGATCTTTTGTGACTTAAGAATGCTTTTAAAGTAACTTAACGCTTGAGGCGTTGTATTGGATTTCTTTTTGTGGAAATTGTGGTTTTAAAATTGAAAGGTTGTGGCATTTTGGTGCAGTGAGCTTGTAAAATTTATTGAGAAAATATTATCAATATTATGATAACTTTTAAGGGTTCCTTACGTTCGAATGAAAAAATGGAACCCTTATAGGATCACTCGTGCGTCTGTCTGTCTGTTTGTCCGATTGTCACAACCATTTTGCATTTTGGTTAAGTTGAAATTTGGTACACGTATGAATTTCTGGGACCCAAACACGGATGTGTAACGTAAATAAATGAATGTTAAATATTATATTTTATTTATATATTAGACTTTTTGGAGGAAAGTAAGAAAATTAAAAAAAAGTTTTGCAAATTGTACCGTGTGACATATCACATGACAGGACTTACTGTGAGGGTCTCTTTTTATAATTTTAAAACAAGCAGTTTTAAAGCTAGTTAAGAAAATATATGAAAATTGACCATTCCCCCTTAACTCTGAAGAAAAAAAAAATATAAATATAAAACATTTCTATATTAGGACACTTTTATTTGTAAATAAACTTTAATTACAATATACCTAAATACACCAAAAGGAGCACCCAGACGCAAACATCTACCGAGCCGGAATGTGGTGTCACCCAGCATAGTGCCTATGTTGGGTGACCGACAGAGGCCCGACTCCCATTCACTCACAGCCGGCGGCAAGCGGGCACGCTCTGCAGTATTGCTGTACGTTATCCCGCGTGAGCTGGCGACGTCGCATTTCTACAGGGTTTTTATAAAAAATGACCATATTGTCTATAATGTAATTTTTTATCAGTAAATACTAAAATAACTGTAAAAAAAACCGGTCAAGTGCGTGACCACGCACAATGAAGGGTTCCGTAGTTGGGATGAATTTATAGCAAGAACAATCTTAACATTCTAGTTGAAAAACATGTTCTCCCATACATTCCAACTGCAAATGTAAGTTTGTACGCACAATATTGAGAGATTTACCATGTTATTTTAAGACCATAGACTTTTTATAGGTTTTCCTGTAATCTATAGGTATAGAAGTATTATCTGTACTTATTCAAAATTTTAAGCTCAGTAGTTTCGGAGATAAGGGGGGAATGGTTAATTTTCGTCTAATTTCTGAAATAACTTTATAACAGTTTATTTTAAAATTATACAGTAAGCCCTTTCATATGGTATATCGCACGGTACAGTTTGCAAAACTTTTTTTATTTTTTTTTTATTTGCCCCCCAAAATTGACCCCCATTCTCAATATTCTTTAATTAACATTACGCGTCCGTATTCGGGTCACAGAAATACATAGTGTACCAAATTTCAACTTAATCGGTCCATTAGCTTCGGAGCAAATTGGCTGTGACAGACGGACAGACAGACAGACACATGAGTGATCCTATAAGGGTTCCGTTTTTTCCTTTTAAGGTACGGAACCCTAAAAATAGCATACATACTTATAAATGCTAATGATCTACATAGTCTATTTAAAAAAATTGTATTTTGATTTAAATATGAAATCACGAAAAACCTATAGAAATGCGACGGTGCCAGCCCCCACGGGATAAGCGCTCTTAATTAATAAGTTTATTCCATACCAACCTGCAGAGCGGCTCATCCCACTATCTCTGGGAAGACGGGTTCTTGGGCTGAACTGTATCCGTTCTGTATCTCAATATTATCCTGTACTTATAAATTACTGGAAAGCCTATAAGAAGAAGAAATTGGCTATAAAGTTTATTACAAGCGGGCTGGGACGTGGATCAGTAATCATAACTTTAAGGTTGATTCAGCTATATAATCAATTACGGCATTCCTTTCCTGCTTGTATATAAATTGTGGTTTGTCATGTGTTACAAAACACACAAAAATTTAAACATAATGAATTTCGCTCGAAAATGTCGGAGAATATCCAAAGGATATATTTTATGATAATGACAAATACGTACGAACATACCATAATAATATATCTCACCAGTAGAAGCGTTCAGTTCTTGGCTTGTTGCCATGCGGTAAGACCAGTCTCGAAGTCGTAATAGAAAAGTTTCATGAACATAAAGTGTTCGGCCAAGAGTTATTTAATTATCTTTTTTGAATGCGACTTTCTTCGCAATATTGTTGCGAAAGTACTCTGTGGTTGCAATGTTTTAGTAATAGCAGATACATTCAAATTAAGAATAGGTTTGTATTTTTTTTTTTTGTCAAATGGCCTTTTTACGTCTTGACCGTAATTCTTAAGAGCCTATAATACTACGTCAAATGGCTTAGCATGATCCTCCGTCGTGTTGAAAATACTGAAGCATTAATTTTGAAATAAATATATGGTAAAGTTGACGATTAATGATAAGTATTATGTTTGACGAAAACACGATTCTATAAAATTTTCTCGATATAAAAAAATCCAAAGTTACCTCCAAACCGAACAATAAGCCGCTGGTATTCAAAAAATACTTCATTAGACCATGAAACTTTGCAAACTAACTGAACTAACTATAAAGCAGGACTTATGTATTTTTTTTAATTAACATTATTTTCACCGTAAAAAGAAATTACCTAAACTATCGGCCTCTTGAAGTTTGTTCCCTGCCGCCCGACACCCCCGCTCAGTCTCCCTTCGGCTTTCGAACGGGAGAGCGGTATCGCTTGCGCTCAGAACGCACAATATGAACACACTGATAAAGAGTGAGGTGGCTCTTAATTACGTATTATTATTATTTTTTAATATATATATATATATATATATACATGCGTGATGTTATGCTATGTTAATTGCCTGAATTCCTGCTCCTCTTTGCATCAAGAATCAAAAGCTTACATGCAAAGAGTTTGTTCGTAAAAATGGGAAATTTCTTGGCTTTCGTCTGAATTTCTTAGGGACTGAAGCAAAATAAGATAATCTCAGTGATTGCTATGGAAATTATCAATGATAAGTAGTGAAACGCTATTAGTTACTTCTTCATATGACAATACAATTTTAATACTAGAACGTCAAGTAAGATTCATGCAAAGAATTTATATAATATAATTATGTTAGTACTTGCTTAGTTTTTTTTTTACGAAAACGAAATTTTAAACCAAGTTATTGAAAGTCACGACTTGGTCGAGAGCTAACAAATTGTTTTCCAAATAATATTCTGTCAGACTTATAAATATCAGCAGACATTTATGCATTTCGAAGTCCATAACCAAAATCCAAATTTAAAAGAGAGACCGGCCATAGACAATAAATAACAAACACTCAATTATTTATGGTAGGTATAGCTAAAAATAAATATTTGTTGGAGTAAAATGATTGACGAAGGTGCTTGATCCTCGTCATATTTGAGTGTCTGAAAACTTAGACAAATATAATAATAATACAAATATAATTGTTTCAGATCCTCCTTTGACGAAATATACAGAGTGGTTCAGGTGAAATTAAAAACGTGACATGAATACTGTTGAACTTAATACCTAGTTGAAGTGAAATCTCTTGAACTACTACTTAAAAAGTTTCTTGAATTGCTACTTAGCCCTCTTCCTCTCTCCTAATTTTTGCTGTGCCTGACAGGGTCCATATTGATCTTTAACTTTGATACCATCTATGTAATACATATCGACCGTATGCTGCCAATACCTTCTAACTAACATTTTTACCGAAATATGTTTTTTTGCGCTATCTATTAGCTCGTATCGTAATCTTTGAAGTGAAAACATATCCTCAAACTTGTCCTCAAAGCGCTTAGGAGGTATTGGCAGCATGCGGTCGATATGGAATGCAATAAAGAATTGAGAATTGAGAACGTAACATTATAAACTATGTATACGTATGTATGTGTTTGACTTAAAAAATGCAACAATATGTTAGATATCAAAGATGTTATGGCGGCCACTAGAACGTTGACCGCAAAGTGAAAGATTATTTCAAGACACCTTGATTTTTAGGGTTCCGTACCCAAAGAGTAAAACGGGACCCTATTACTAAGACTCCGCTGTCCGTCTGTCTGTCGGTCTGGTCACCAGGCTGCATCTCATGCACCGTGATAGTTAGACAGTAGAAATTTTCACAGATAATGTATTTCTGTTGCCGCTAAAACCACAAATACTAAAAAAAAAACAGAATAAAATAAATATTGAAGTGGGCTCCCATACAAAAGACATGACTTTTTTGCCGTTTTTATAGATAATGGCACGGAACCCTTCGTGCGTGAGTCCGACTCGCACTTGGCCGGTTAAATGTATCACTCACTTAAATGGATCAATTTGCAGCACGATATAACCCGATATCAGTTTAATCTAGCTGAAAATATATAAAGCACATTTTAAAATATCTTTGAATAAGTCATCCAACATTATTCGTAGATACGAAAGTGCTCAAAGGCTATATACGAGTATGTACCTATATAAACACATCTTGCGCTACTTACTTCTAATAATCTTGAAATTAAAAAAATATAATTGTATTTACTTTTTTTTTTAAAGTCAGTCTTTATTGTAATAGTCTGGCGTTTTATGAATGGAATAAAACTATCCAATATCCAAAACAAAACACACACACACACACACACACACACACACAAATGACAAAATGTGATGTGCTGTTTTTACGGACGGACGTACTGTGATTAAATACTCGTATCGTATAATTATGGTGTTTATAAATTATAATATGATGCTTAATAGCCGCCAGCCTCTGATTACCACAAACAACGCTATCAAGTACAAAGCCCGTGTGTGCGAATCTGTTGGCCAGCGATAATTAATAGTGAACCGCAACTTATGTCGTTAATCGCAAAGTGAAAGTAGACACAGAGAGCTATGAAGCAATCGGGTAGTGTAACATACAGGGTGTAAGGTACATCGACGCGCAAACTATTACCATGAATTCAGTACATTCACGAGCATAAATAAATTACTATGAACAGTTTCGCAATAATATCTGATAATTCATAATTCATCCATTATTATATGACGACAATTATATCTGTAATTTGTGGAAGGCATATACAAGTGGCAGCACAAATATGTGACTTTGAACGAACTTCAATACTATCTGGCAATAGGATGCTGCAGCGGCTTCAAAAATATGTGTCAATACAATATTAACGGACGTCTTGCGTCAAAAATATCTGCCTAGTCAATGAAATCCAGAAGAATGTGATACCTCGTTGTGATCGATATTATCTGAAATCACTTTGGCAGCTAAAAAAGAATAATATTTCGAGTTTTCTTGTGTCGAAATCAGTGTCGCTTATATTGCTAAAATATGTGACAGGAACCCATAAATATCTGACAGTCATGTTTGAAAGTAGGAATGTCAATAATAAGCAATTTTTTTGCTTTTTGGCAGCTGAGCCGATGTCGATTATTTTGCCAGTATTAATTACCCATCTTAAATTAGGTAAGAATACGTATATTAATTTAAATATACTGTTAGGTTTTATGCTGCCAAAGCGTTATCACAAATTTTCATCAAAAATTTTGTGCCTTCGATGTTACTGCATATGTATTTGTGCTGCTACTTGTTTATGTCTTCCACAAATTATCACATATATTTGCCGACATGCTTAAGGGATGTATCATGCAATCAGTCATTACTGCCGAGCTATTCATAGTAATATATTTATGCTCATGATTGTACATGATTCTAGACCAACCAGCAATGCGTGGTTTCTCGGTAAAAAAAAAATCTGCTGTTCCATACGATTTCACCATGTAAACACCAGATTTTTTTTTATAACTGACGAAAATTTTCTATCTAACTCTTACGTTTGCAATGTACTCATTAAGATGTTTATTATATCATACATAATAGGCTCCAGCCTCTTATTGTCAAACAGCGATAATAGCCGGCCGCGCCTTTGTGGCGCTTATCGCAAAGTCAAAGTGTGCAGCGAGCTATGAAGCAATCGATGAGGCATTGTGGCTTTAGTATGGATAATGTGGAGTTAGGCACCTGTCTCACCGCCGACGTGGAAGCGACAGCTGCTATCACCGATTGTCTCGCTCAAGAAACGTACGAAAGATTGTAGCTCCCGTGTCAGTAGGCATAAAATAAGTTTATGTCAGGATAATGAATATCGTGAAGTAAATCTGACATACTTCCAGATTTTTTTGTTGTCTCTTCTGTACATTAATCAACTTTTAAAATTCTCATGCGGTGTAGTGCACTTCTATTGTTTTAAAATGGGACGATATGTTGTGTTTGTAAATTAAAACTCACTCTAACCTACTGTTGAAGACTGTTTTAGGTACCTACCTAAGTTTACTTTAAGTGCTTAAAGTAAACAGCATCTTTTCGATGCATAATCCATGCACAAAATGTTACCTTCTTCTTCTTCTTCCTCCGTCCCTGATCCCGTTATTTGGGGTCGGGTCTCCTCACTTTTTTGCACCAAGTTATTCTGTCTTGGGTTGTCGGTTCAGGCAATTGGGCTTTTTTTAGGTCTCTTTTTATATTTGACCACCAGGTCAATGGCGATGCACAAAATAGTACCAATAGACGATTTTCTTAGCGTAGATGATAATGATTTTCTGCTACGACCCCGCAAAAATATTGCTACGCCGCAGCAGCTACGCCGTAGCAATATTTTTTTTACATACTCATGTTTGTTTTCAGAGAAATAATACTTCACCATTTATAAATTAAAATACTAAGGTCTGCTGTTCACAAAACGGTTTCACAGAATGTGAAGCGATTGTCTTTTAAATCTTATTATTAAAGAATCAAACACAATTTTGCAGCTTTATGCCTTTGAATACGAACATAAGAGGATTAAAAAAACATTTTTGGAGAGGACTTCTAGCAGTTATGATACTTATGAAGTTATCAAGCAGACCTCTGAAGGGAGTGGTTTCTACAAGTGGCGACGCTCTCATAAAAAGGGCTTAAAGGCTTTTGTTGAAGTTTTTAAAACATTTTCTACATACTTAAAATATACTTTCAGACTAAGCCGATATTTCTTAAGAGGCTGGCACAAGTACTTTGAAGATGTTTTCTAGAATTTTAACCATTTAAATGATCTAATACTATACAGGGTTATTGGTAAAACACCAACAATCTCTTAAGGGGTCATTGCACTCATAATTATGAACTACTTTTACTATGGGACCAAACCTGAAATCGCGAAAAAAAATCAGCTGTTCAGTACATTTGTGGTCGCATAATTCGTCAAAATGTACTGAACATCTGATTTTTTTTTTTGTTGTTAGAATTCTATGTAAATTCATGGAAAGTTTAATTGCTGAGTATGTAATACAAACAAACTATGTGTAGATAAAATTGAATTATTTATTGTAATAATTATTTACATTTTGGATCGTACAATTATTGAAATGCACTTGAATATTTACACCTTGTTAAATGTTGTCAGAACCTGATGTACTCAGAATATTATTTTTTTAAATTACGGCGCTGTGGTAGTGAAACGCGCTTGCATGAAAAAGTTCTTTTTTTAAATACATAAAGATACCACGAATTGAGTAGTGAGGATGTGGCTGTTTGATGAGTAAGGAAGGGATCGAAAAAACAAAGGAGTTGCATAATGAAATTTAGTACAACATTATAACACTCGATTGGGTGATATTATGTTTACTATGACACTGTTTGTTTTAATGTTGGCAATAAGATAACTGTTTTAGAAACTTGTATAGAGGATTTATAGCATGGCTGTAGATAAAAACTGTAATAAGCTTATTTTGTGGTCAATGGACGATGCGATGGGATTATAAAAAACTTTTATGTAATGTGGTACTGGACAATAACGTTAAGCTGTTGGTCCCGGCTGTCATTCGTGGATCTTTGGCAGTCGTTACGGGTTGTCAGAAGCCCAAAAGTCTGATAACCAGTCTGACCAAGGGGTATCGTATTACCCCGGGTTGTGGATGTTAGATAAGCAGTCGCTCCATGCAACATAAAACATACTGGAAGCTGACCTCAACATAGTTGGGAAAAGGCTCGGCAGATGATGATATTGACTTGACAATAACTCATTTGTTGGACCAGTAGCAATTATATCGTTAAGTCTGTGTAATCACAACTATTACTAAGACTTGTCTTTTGCCCAACTAAAGTCTTTAAAACTAGCAATTTACTTTGAGATTCAAACATTTATTTAGGAAGTTTGTTAGAAGAGCTGGCCAGCATCATAGCATCCATTTGTAACTTTCTAACTATCAGACCGTTTCCATTCAAAATGTCAAGTATAAAAATACGTCCCGGACGTTCCACTTTAAAACTGAGCAAATAAATGCTGTAAACTAACCCGGGACTGAGGTCACCATCCGTCCGGAGTTGTCCGAACATGTCCGGCTTTTTGAACCCCCGTTCGGCCTTTGTCCAGTCTTATCATTTGTCCAGCCTTTTGAAAATGGGGTACTTTTATCTAAAAAAAAAAGTAAATAACTGCTAGAAAATAAAAAATGAACAGTAAAATGTATGGACTTTTTTGAAAAAGTTCGCCTTTTTGTGAGGACTTTTCATTTTTCTAATTGGTAACTCTACCCGGGACGTTTTACTGGGATCATTTCTTAAGCAAACCGTCTTGGCACCATTGCAGTGTGCATTAGATGCACCCGCTCGAGGTACATAGTCGTACTTACTGTGTTGATTTTATTCGTAGTTTGTTTGTTTACATTGATAGCTTGAGTGAAGTAATCATGTTACGTTTGATTAAGGATAAACTTACGAGAGTAATTTGTTATTTGAGATGGCAACTTACTTTTACGGTCTCATCTCATCAGCCGTACATGCACTTTGCAAACGCAGCCCTCTTGGATGTCGTGCGTTACGAATATCCTAATATTATAAATGCGAAAGTAAGTTGGTTTGTCTGTTGTGATTTCACGCTAAAACGGCTGAACGGATTAAGATGACAGATGGGTAGACTGGGACCTGGAGAAGGACATAGGCTACTTTTCATGTTAGATTGTAGACGAAGTTGCGGGCAGCAGCTAATTTTACTATAACTAGAACTCGCAAAGAAATACATATTGAGTAGGTACTACAACTACAGTGAAACTAAACACAAGTCAAAAGAAAGAATCGCTACTATTTCTGTTTCTTCTTAACCTTTACCTTACAATAGGTATACATAACTTTTGAATTAACTGATCGTTCTTTCTGAGTAGTCAACTAACTTACTTACTTAACCAAAACAAAGTATTAGAGTATTGGTGCCTACAACTATTGGCCCCTTATTATTAAATTGATAAAAGCCTCAAACTGGGACTCAAAGAGGTATTCGGAACGCAACGCGATGCACTAATGACGTAAAGTCTATAATGAGTTACATCTATATGGTTAAATTAAATTAGCTAGGAAACTCCGCAGACGTGATGGGTATCGATATTTAAACATGATAAAAAGCCGAAAAGCGTTCACCGCTTCACATCGGCCTCCCCCAACCTAATGGTTGGTGGAGGCCGATACATAGAACCGGTCAAAGTGGTGATCCACTTCGACCGGTTCTATGCGTCACGCATCCAACGGATTCCTGTGGTCTTCACCAGACTCAAAATGGACACATTTGATATTTGAACACTAAAAAGAAATGGAATAAATACGTGTAAAATATTAAAATACAAGAAATGGTCTCAATATCATCTGCTTAGCCTTTTTCTAACTATTTTTGGGTCAGCTTCCAGTCTTACCGGATGCAGCTGAATACCAGAATTTTACATAGTGCGACTGCCTATCTGACCTCCATAACCCAGTTACTGGGTAAAACGATAACCCCTTGGTAAGACTGGTTGTCAGACTTTCAGGCTTCTGACGACCCGTAACTACTGTCAAATATCCACGAATGACAGCCGGGACCAACGGCTTAACGTGCTTTCTGAGGCACGGAGGGGTCTTGGTATGTAAAGATGGTCAACCATCTACGGACCAACCGCGGCAAGTGCAGCTTAACCTGGTCGATCGACCCGTACGGCTGTTATTACTTGGCCACAAGCGCACCAATACATCGATAAAATGTTATTGAGTTTTGAGTTTGCCCGGTTGATGGCAATAGGCTCGCATTACATGATACTTAAACATAACCGGCGAAACACTACACTGGGTGTACTACAGGTACACCTCTGCCTATTCCTTCGGAGAACACAGGCGTGAAGTTATGTTACGGTCTCAATATAAAATATAAAAGTATCTTGACGTGGATCTTTACTTTTCTCGTTAGTGAGCGTAAAACCAGCCAGAAAGTGTACATACATTCATCTAAATTATTAGGTATTACTAACTTTTGCCCGCGGCTTCGCCCACGTGGCTTATCCCACGGAAATGCACTACCGCGATCAAAAGTATCCAATGTCCTAATTCAAGTCATTGTCTACCCATGTGCCAATTTTCATCCAAATCCGTTCAGCGATTTTAGCGTAAAAGCATAACAAACAAACAAACTCACTTTGTCATTTATAATATTATAAATAATCGATCGATCTATTATCACTGACAGGACTATTGTAGCCAAATAAGCCTGATATAGTGGTAATAGATCGATCAGTGCGCCGCACAATGATAATCGATGTCACTATCCCGCATGACAAGAACCTCGTGAAGGCTGAGAAGGAGAAACAATTGAAGTATCTCGACTTAACCCACGAGGTTGTCGCTATGTGGAATGTGGACTCGGCAATCATTGTGCCGATAGTCGTTACGGTCAATGGCCTTATAGCTAAGAGCCTCGACCAACATCTCAAGAGGTTCTCGTTGGGTGGCTGGGTGAAGGGCCTGATTCAGAAGGCAGTCCTCCTTGATACGGCGCGTATTGTGAGGAGGTTCCTGTCTCTGGGGCCCTAACCACCGGTAGCTTGGACCCTGCACCCGCTACCGGCGGATCACTATTTTCTATATTTTTAAATGTTTTTTTAGGTTTTTTATAAAAATATTTAAAAATGTAATAAAATAAGTTTAAAAAATAAATAAACTAAATAATAATAATAATTAATAAAATAATAATCATAGTTAGGATTAAGATAAATGTAAGAGCCAGGGTACGTTGGGGTGGATTTAGACTAAGTGAATTTATAACCAGAACAACAGCACTCTCTTCTTGATATGCTTGACATTTTAGTACGAAAAAAACCGGTCAAGAGCGAGTCAGACTAGCGCACCGAGGGTTCCGTACTATCACATATATTAAAAAAAAATTGTGCTATTTAGAGATCTGTAATCTTTACATAAACTTGTATCACACAGAATAATTTTAGATTTTTCTCTTTGCAAACTTCGGAGATAAGAGGGGGGGACCATATATTTAACATTAGACCTTTTGTTACAATTTTTTTTTTCAAAAACTTTCATTGTAATTTTTATTGATATAAATAAATATAGGTTGGTCTTAAAAAAAAAATTGTTTTGACTTCACTACAAATTTATAATATGTACAGCAATCAGACAGAGGATACCAGTCATAAATGCCCTTCAACATGCTCTGAAGTGGAGATGTTCGGGTCATCTGGCGCGATCAGACGACGACAGGTGGACCCTTCGAACAACCGCTTGGAATGGCCCACACGGAAAGAGACCAGCAGAACGTTGTCATGACCAGATAGTGGAATTGATTGGCAAGTCATGGCTTGTGAAAGCAAAAAACAACAAAACAAAAACTGGAGGAGGGGTCGACCCGTCGAGGGGTCCATAGTTAAATAATATTTGTACTTACTGTAATAAGAATTTAACTTTTTTTTGTGATTAAGGAATAATAAAAGCTTTTTATTTATTATATATATATATATATATATATATATATATATATATATATATAAATTATATAATAAATAAAAAGCTTTTATTTTATTTAATTTATTATAATAATATAGGCATAAACACAGGTAACAGAAAAAATGTGCCAGTGACTCTGGAATAGATATAATTTATACCTAAAGCCTGGTATTGTGTTACGAATTTTATTTACTAACTGTTGCCCGCTACTTTGTCTGCGATCCAGGATGAAAAGTGCCAAATTTCATCAAAATCCGTTCAGCCGTTTCAAACAAACAAACAAACTCACTTTCGCATCTATATAATATTGGTTAGGATTGGGAAACCCAAGTAACAATATGTAGCTTAAAATTAGATCGAACGATATTAAAAATTTCCGAAGCCTTTCCAAAATGATTCTGTTAAGCAAAGGCAATACCTGTGTGTACAGAACCTTATAATATATTTTCACGTCTGACCGATTTTCCACTGGTTCGTGCGCTTATTGAAAAGGTCAGGAGAAAGATTAGAAATTTATTGGAAAAGGTTTACGCCGCAAATGAGATCGGGAATCTAATAAGCTGCACCTTTTTTGCAATTTTAGCATTTTGTGTTATAAAATAATGTTGGATTATTTTATATATTGACATTAAAATTCTGTTATACAGTATACATATTTTACAACTAACTATTTACACTAGGTACCAAATTAAAAGCCTAAATAAGCCTAAGCCTAATGTTGTATAGAAATTGTAGATGCAACAAGCTCAATTTCTCAAAGTAGATCAAAAAGTCTTCTTTGCTATCAAATTGATGCTAGAGTTTTACCAATAACAATCGCTAAGCTTCTTTCGTGAGGAAAGTTTTGAGTATGAATGTAGATGGCTATAAGAGTAAATGATAAATGATTTTTATTTCTGTAAGTAGGTTTGTACAAACACTTTTACAAGTCAATCATGTTTTTTTTTTTAAACTAGATGAAGTCGGCGTTTCCTATCTGACTACTCTGAGAAGAAAGGCCGAAACACAAACTCAGAGGTCACAGTCTCTTATAAAGTCCAGACATAATCTTGGTCACTTCATGTGAAGACCATGTAGATTGGTGTCTGAAATGGTCTTTTGAGGAAAGAACCACACAGATTGAGAGGACCTGTCCAGTCAGTGCACGCATTTGTCAGTAATCGCGCAGCTCAACTCAGAACTTAAGGAGCTCAACGATTCGACGAACAATACCAAAGAAAGGACATTGGGGTAGGCCGCATAAATTACTCAAACTGCCAGACGATGATTAAAAATAACTGAGAGAAAAAATAAAACAAACAAAAAAAGTAGGGGAAGACCAAAGAAATGTTGGATGGACTGTGTGAAATATGTTAAAGCTAGAAACCGAAATGACGACTAATAGAGAAGTGTAGAAGAAAAAGATATTATTTATTTATTTATGTATTCACTTAACATACAAATATCCTTACAGGACCCAATGCGATATTGTAGCACACTTAAAATTTATATATTTCCACTGTTCTTACCATAGCATATTCTATAGGTAGCTATTCTTGTAAATTCACCCACATTGCAACAGAATATATCCATGTCAGCAATGAGGTTGAGAGTGCGGAGCGCGCTCGTGAGCGGCGCATCGCGCAGCAAGTTAGTTCGCGGTCGTGGTTCCACCAGCAACCGCGGCTGACGACGACGACCCACGTACCCGTCTGGCACGACTAGCTCCATCCTTCGCAATACATCCGCATTGTGTATCTTCCCTCTAATTGTCCATAATTAAACGAAAAGGATCCAACCCCATTAGGTGTAATATAGGTTGGATCCTTTTCGTTTAACTATGGACAATTATCTTAAAGATATATGTCACTAGTGCGAGTTACCTCCTGACCCTCAGTTCATTATATCCGACCATACCTGATACCAGAGTTGGATATATCAAAGAATAAAATGGATCATGTTGCGCCGAAGCTGAATAAACTGGGATAAGGACAGGAGAATAAATAATTATGATGATGATCGCTAACTTGTCATAATCGGATATACTCGTAAGTGGTTGGCCTATTGGAGTGGTGGTCCATGACTAGTAATGCAAAAACCGTTTCATCGTCATGATCATTTCAGGCGAAAGACGTCTACTGCTTTGCGAAGATACTATGTCCTGTCCATGCGTCATCGCAATAAACGTTTACAACGGCAAAAGTTGCCACCATTTTCCGTTTTCAGGATTACAATAAAACTTAACAATATAAAACTACTGTTTGTAATAATAATAACGTAGAGTCTTGTCTAAAATAAAAGAAATAACCAAACAAACGATGAGGGCGCTACTGGGCGCTCGGTACCCTCTTAATCGTAGGTATCCAATCTGTGACCGACTTTTCAAGATCCTGTACTAATGACCTTATAACACCGCCCGGATAGAGAAGGACGTACCTACATATGTCACGAATGGCCGTAACATAGAGTGATGTATGGTATCACTTATTCGGTATTTGATGACCCAATTGACAGAAGCGGAATGACCGCCTTCTACGGGTGCGAATTAGGGCAAACATTGTTTGTAAAATGGGTTATTTCCGAGTTAGGTTTTTTTTTAATTTATGTTTGTTTTTATTAACCATTTCAAGAAAATAGAAGGTTATTTAGAATTAAAATGAAATGAACATAAATAACAACTTTTATCTAATCTATAAAATTAAAGTGTCTGTTTGTAATATCAAAATACGAGCTTTTTACTAAATGCATGTGAAAGTATCATACGGTATACTTAGAACAAAAAGACAACGTTTTAAATGTTTGTCTGTCTGGTTGTTTGTTCCGCCTAATCTCCGAAACGACTGGACCGATTTTGACGGGACTTTAACTCGCAGATAGCTGATGTTATAAGGAGTAACTTAGGCTACTTTTACTTTAGAGAAAGGCTTAGGGTTCCGCGCAAAAAATGAAAACCATTGTAATTGTGAACAAAATCCGATTCAGATACTTCCGATACCCATTGACATCCACGCGGGTGAAGCCGTGGGCACCAGCCATTTAATTAATAAATAAAAATAACAATATAACATCCTTACTGAACTAAAACTATTAACAAACTAAAATATGACGTCGAAAAATTCCTTTTTTATTAAATTTATTGCAGTACACTCATCAACTGAGTGTACCTAGAATATGAGAGTTTTATTGCTTTTCCAAAGTGCACCACATCACTCGCCATTACTCTTTAGTACTTTAATTAGTACGTTGAGTAATAATAACATAACATTACGCCTCATTCCCCCAAGGCGTTGGGCAGACGTGTTCTATGTCCTATAGTACACCCACATTTCGCTTACGCACACCCTTGTGTGCGTTCCACGTGTCAGGTGGTGGCTTTCTTCAGATAATATTCTGACAGTTAGTTATGCAGCAAATTGTTAGTGAGCAAATTGGCTTCTGCCCTGCGTTTTATGTTTTCGATTTCATTGACACAAAAAACATCTGTAACTATAGCCAAGTTCCACGATTGGTTTGGGAGCAACAAAAAAAAAACATGTATTTTCCCCCCTGTGTACCTACCTGATCTCTGTCAAAAATGCCACTCTACCAAAATACTTACTGACAAGCTTGTACAGTTTTTAAGGCTAGTTATTTGTCCGCTGAAACCGCAGAACTGTAAGGCGCGTCGCCCACACGAGCTAGAGTCGTGCAGGGGTGCTTGGATGCGGGGGCTTTTCCACGCTACCCCCCGCACCTCCGTTCCTCCAAACTGCACTGACTCTAGCTCATGTGGGCGACGCGCCTAACGACTTCATTTTGCCGAGTTTGTCTGAAGTCTGACATAACACCGAACAATAAAAATCTAAAGGTTGCCTTTTTTTATCTCCGTACCATGAACGTTGCAAGTTAAGCACCATTCCGGTCCTAAGTCCGGCGAAGTATAATTGGATTTTTCTGTGAAGAATTTTACAATTACAGTGTGGAGATTGGAACTGTGCTCGATGAGCTATTGCATTGTTTTGTAACTGGAATTGGCGAACTGTGGCTGAAATATAGTGTTTTTGTACCTCTTTATTGGTATTCTTGCCTAATGTATCTGCTTCGAAGTGACTAATGGCCAGTAGAACTATTTTTGGGATAAAGCACATTTTTTATTTGAGATGCAAATTATTGTCCTTTTAAAATTATATGGAACATGCGACCAAGCTATTATTGTTCATTGGTCATCTCTTAGTTGCCACGGCTTATTTGAATTTAATTTAATTTTTAATTGTTTATATTTTCAATCTTTTTATTACGGACACTTTTAACGTTCTGCATAATTCTCACGTGTGTAGATACAACATGAATGATGTAACCAACATTTTTTGTGTTAACGTGGAATGCTCACATTAAACACACAAAAACCAAGCTGTCAGCACTTGCCGGGTCACTGGGTTCGATACATCCACCCAAATTGCGATACATCATCTATAATTCCCTTGTGAAGCCGCATCTACTTTATTTGTTCGAAACTCGGGACAACGCGTTTGCGGTACACCATCTATAATTCCCTTGTGAAGCCGCATCTACTTTATTTGATCGAAACTTGGGGCAACGCGTTTGTGTTACACCATCTATAATTCTCTTGTGAAGCCGCATCTACTTTATTTGATCGAAACTTGGGGCAACGCGTTTGCGGTACACCATCTATAATTCCCTTGTGAAGCCGCATCTACTTTATTTGATCGAAACTTGGGGCAACGCGTTTGCGTTACACCATCTATAATCTTGTGAAGCCGCATCTACTTTATTTGATCGAAACTTGGGGCAACGCGTTTGCGGTACACCATCTATAATTCCCTTGTGAAGCCGCATCTACTTTATTTGATCGAAACTTGGGGCAACGCGTTTGCGGTACACCATCTATAATTCCCTTGTGAAGCCGCATCTACTTTATTTGATCGAAACTTGGGGCAACGCGTTTGCGTTACACCATCTATAATTCTCTTGTGAAGCCGCATCTACTTTATTTGATCGAAACTTGGGGCAACGCGTTTGCGGTACACCATCTATAATTCTCTTGTGAAGCCGCATCTACTTTATTTGATCGAAACTTGGGGCAACGCGTTTGCGGTACACCATCTATAATTCCCTTGTGAAGCCGCATCTACTTTATTTGATCGAAACTTGGGGCAACGCGTTTGCGTTACACCATCTATAATTCTCTTGTGAAGCCGCATCTACTTTATTTGATCGAAACTTGGGGCAACGCGTTTGCGGTACACCATCTATAATTCTCTTGTGAAGCCGCATCTACTTTATTTGATCGAAACTTGGGGCAACGCGTTTGCGGTACACCATCTATAATTCCCTTGTGAAGCCGCATCTACTTTATTTGATCGAAACTTGGGGCAACGCGTTTGCGTTACACCATCTATAATTCTCTTGTGAAGCCGCATCTACTTTATTTGATCGAAACTTGGGGCAACGCGTTTGCGGTACACCATCTATAATTCCCTTGTGAAGCCGCATCTACTTTATTTGATCGAAACTTGGGGCAACGCGTTTGCGTTACACCATCTATAATTCTCTTGTGAAGCCGCATCTACTTTATTTGATCGAAACTTGGGGCAACGCGTTTGCGGTACACCATCTATAATTCCCTTGTGAAGCCGCATCTACTTTATTTGATCGAAACTTGGGGCAACGCGTTTGCGTTACACCATCTATAATTCTCTTGTGAAGCCGCATCTACTTTATTTGATCGAAACTTGGGGCAACGCGTTTGCGGTACACCGTCTATAATTCTCTTGTGAAGCCGCATCTACTTTATTTGATCGAAATTTGCCCCAAATCGCTGCAACAACCAAATTAATAGAACTTCAAATAACCCAAAATAAACTCATAAAAAATACTGTTCAACTATGGCGATATGTAAAAGCTAACTGAGCGGTAATAAGAAAGTGACAGGGTCAGTTACATCCACATGCGAAAAAAAGAGAGCGCAGCAATGCGCTGGAACGAAAATAAAAGCGCCAAACCAAATAAAAATTGTTTAAAAATAAATTTAGCTATCTGTCAAAAATATGTTCAGCCAGAGTTTTCAATTACCTAATACGCACATTTTGAATGCAATTTTGCAATGAAATTATTTAGGATTTTAGAATTACAGAAAAAAATATAAAAAAGTAGAGTTATTTTCGGAATTAAATTCTATCGAGGAAATTTAACCCAATCGTGTTTTCCTTCAGTCAGAGTATTGATCAAATAGTCAATAAATATATATTCTAAAAATAAATCCATACATCCTGTAATAGTGAAATAAATGGTTACGAAAAAGCACCCAACTTATCAGGTTGGCGGAAAAATATTTCACAAGAAATTGAAAATTACTAGAAATTTCCGGAATATTTAGTATTGATTTGGGATACGTAAGAATATTTTAGAAGGTTCTCGAAGCTATCACATCAAGGGTATATAAAGGCGCGCTAGTGAGGATTTGGTTAGTTTGTGAAAATGATTAGTGAACATCAACTTCGAACGATCATCTTTTACGAGTGGCGTCAGGGACACAACGTGAGTGTGGCTACCGCTAACATCAGCAAAGCGTTTGGTGAAGGTGTTCGCGAAGATAAGCCGCTGGTTTGCTCGCTTTGCATCGGGAGATATAACTCTTGAAGGTCACAAGCGATCTGGGCGACCATCCACTTTCGACGATGAGGAATTACTCCGCTGTTTAAAGGCTAATCCAGAAATAAATACGCGTGATTTGGCAGGGACGCTTAGCTGTCATCATTCGACCGTCCTGGTTCATTTACACCAACTCGGCTATCATAAAGTCACGATGGATTCCACATCAACTAACTGACAGTCATCGTCAAGCCAGAGTTAGTATTTGTAAATCGCTTCTTTTTCAGCCACATCGGAAAGAGTTTCTTGATGATCTGGTAACCGGCGATGAGAGCTGGATTCTCTATGATAACAACACACGGCACGCCGTCTGGCTTCCTTACGACGCAGAGCCACCAACGCAGCCAAAGCCGAACTGTCACTCACGCAAGCATCTTCTCTCCGTTTGGCGGGATGCGAAGGGCCCACTCTATTACGAGCTTCTCCCTGCGAGAAGGACGATTATGACTTCCATTTATACTGAACAGCTTCAGAAACTGGCTGACGCAATAAGAGAAAAACGACCGAGACGTTCACTTACTCCATGATAATGCGCGACCTCATGTCGCTTCGGAGACTCGACAAAAAATCGTGGAGCTTGGATGGCACCCGGTTGCCCACCCACCGTACTCACCGGATTTCGTGCCATCCGACTATCACTTGTTCCGACCACTAAAGCTTTATTTGCGTGAGAAAAATTTTCAAAACTACGAAGACCTCAAAATGGCTGTGGACAATTTCTTTTCTGCACTGCCTCCGGAATTCTGGGCGCAGGACATCAACAATCTACTAACTAGATGGGCCAGAGTAATAGAGTTATTTGGGGATTACATTACTGATTAATTACTGTAAATAACAAAGTTACCAATAAATTCATTAAGTCTTACACCTTGGTGCAAGACACTCCCGCTAACCTGATATTTTGGTATCGCCTTACAGAGATACAAAATAATGAATATCAAACAACTACATAGCTCACCGCAGCTTCGGCGGCTTGCACGGAGCCTATGCTTTGTTACAGCGGGCATAGGGTTGCCCTACCTTCGCGCCTCCGGATTTATATATACACTCTAGTGGTAACAGCCAAAAGACTACGTAGAGTCGGGGTGCCCCAATTCGGTTTTGGAACAGATTCGACCTATTTTAATTATGAAGTGGGACCACACAATGCGTCGCTTTACGTTAGGTTTCACAAATCGGCAATAGTCGATAAATCATTATAAGTGTTAATTTAATAGCACTTATTTAAATCAGTGAAAGATACCTATGTTATCTATTAAAGTATGCATAAAACTGTCTAAATCACTAAATATACATATTTATTTCATAATGAATACGAAGTAAAACATTTTATTGCGTTGATCTTACATGAAACGAAACGTTCAATGACGAGACAAAATGTCAAAAGTGACAAAATATTGCTAAATCTCTACGATTTTATTTTTATTTTCTCGTAAACCATTTATTATCTAAACTTAAAAACTTTACGTGGAGGCATCTAATAATATGATCTTTCTGTAAAAAAAATATGGACTCTCAACTTCACGTCAGACAAAGTAAAACTTAGCCTAACACTCACCCAATATAAACAAGTCAGTCAACGTAGCACACGGCGAGCTAGCCTGCAAGTTTTACCCAAAACCAGAACTAACTATGGCAAAAAATGCGTAATTTAGAAGGAGCACAACTTTATAATAGAATATCCTCTAAATAGTATAAGAAAACTACACTCTTTCAATGCGTTCAAAACTCAACTTGCTCAATATACTGGATGATTTTTTTTTACCGTCTTGACAAAAATTGGGTACAATAGGAGAATTTAGTAGAAGCCTGTGGCATACCTAGTTTTTTTGTTTTTCCAGTAGCTTAGACCCAAATTGCGCTATCAATAAATACTACATTTGAACTAAACTAGACAATAAAACCAGAATTTAGAAAGAACTTTATAGATCGTTAAAAAAATATTAAAATTCAAATCATACGCACTACACAGGGTGCGTAGTGCAAATAAAAAAAACTAGGTATGCCATAGGCTTCTACTCCGTTCACCTATTATGCCCTATTTTTTTCAAGACGGTAAAAAAAAATCACCCTGCATAGGGTGACTGGTAATTAGTGACCGATACTTAAACACATGATTGTACTCATGATAACAAACAACTTTTACTGAGGGATCAAACCTGAAATTGCGAAAAAAAATACAGTTTGACGAGTTATGCGAACATGAATGTATAGGACAGCTCATTTTCTTTTCGCGAATTCAGGTTAGGTCCCATAGTAAAAGTTGTTTGTTATCATGAGAACAATCATGTGTATCGGTCACTAATGGGCGTTGTTCATATTTTTTTACATGTTGTAATTGAAAAACCATTTCGAGAAATAGCGTTACTGATCATTACGGACTAATAAATCATGAAAAATATTCATATTTTATTGACATTTTAAATAAAATACGATTGACCTTGCTTGCCTATCAAATTGCATTAATTAAATTAAATTAAATTAATTAAATTAAATTCATTTATTTCAGGTCTTTAACCCATAACATAAAAATTAAAAAGAATTTTACACTTGCCATGCTTGCACTATTATATAAATTAAAATAATTACACAAAATATCGAAAAAAAAAAAAACAAATGTCACATAATGTCAAAAATAAAATAAAATGTCACAATATGTCCAAGGAAATTTAAATAAAATTAAAATTAAAATTAATACCAAAGTCAAAGATATATATATGTGCAGGCACTGGCATGCAGCTGCAGCCATCTCCGCAAGAAAGGAGAATCCCACCGCTCGGACAACACGCTCAGGATCCCGTTCGAGCTACTCCTACAGCGACGCAGAAGCGATGCACTCCTTTTCCGGATTATTCCGTAGAAGTCATCGGTAGTAGCATCAGCGAACATTGCCGATGCGCTACAAAACCGGGGCCGCCCCAACAGAATCCTGAACGCGTTGTTGTACTGGACACGAAGCGCGTTGTACGCCCGCAGAGTGAAGTTGGTCCACAGGCTGCACGTGTAGAAAGTCTGGCAGTATGCCTTGAATAAGGTTATTTTAACCTGTGAAGAACAACGTGCAAACCTGCGAGCCAGCATGTTGCACCGGACGGACAACGCCCTACGCTCCCTCTCAATGTCCGTATTGTCAGACAGATCATCAGAGACCCAGTGACCCAGATACTTGAATCTATCTACTCTATTCAAATGTGACCCGCAAAGAGTGACAGGTGGTCCAGTTAAGTAGCTTTTAGTACCAGCTTTGAAGATCATGTATTCACTTTTCTTTGGGTTATATCTGAGCCCATGGGCCTCCGCGTAGGTCTCACAAATATTCAAAAGCCTGCGCATCGCAGAAAGAGACGGGCTCAGCAACACCATGTCATCCGCGTAACTTATGTTGTTTATACACACCCCATCAACGGAACAACCGACCTTAGTGTTGCTGAGCTCCTCGATCAGTTGATTCATATACAGGTTGAAGAGACGCGGGGAGGTTATTCCCCCCTGCCTTACCCCACAGTCCAACCCGTATATGTCTGAATGTGATCCTGCCCATTTGACACTATTTTGTTGGTGACTATACCAATATTCAAATAGTGCTATAATGTCATGTGACAACTTCGTCTCGCGTCGCAACTTATGCCATAACTTGTCATAATTTACTGTATCGAATGCTTTTGACAAATCTAAATAGCAAGCATATACAGGCGTATTCCT
This sequence comes from Dicycla oo, assembly GCA_948252095.1. Classification (NCBI taxonomy): domain Eukaryota; kingdom Metazoa; phylum Arthropoda; class Insecta; order Lepidoptera; family Noctuidae; genus Dicycla; species Dicycla oo. Next base: position 25,089,565 of record OX411714.1, read on the forward strand.
GTCTGTGTAGTACTGAACAGTTTGCTTGAGACAGAGGATAGCACTCTCAGTTGAAAGGCCAGGCCTAAAGCCAAATTGGGCGTCGTTCAAAAGTAGGTGCTCTTCCAACTGTTGGTCAAGCAAACTATCCAGTACCTTACTTATGACTGTTGCTAGCGAGATAGGTCTATAATTTGAAATGTCAGAGGAATCACCAGTTTTATTTTTAACAATAGGAACTACTACGGAGTACATCAAGTCATCAGGCAAGTAACTGTGACCGAGACATAAATTGTAGAACAAAGCGAGAACTCTCGGTAGATGTACACCCGCGTACTTCAGATGCTCGATGCTGAGCCCATCGTGACCCGGAGACTTACCTCTAACCATTCGCTTAATAACAGAGGCCACATCTTTGGCGGTGAATCTAACGGCAACGTCCCCGGGGCGATCCACAGCGGCGAGCACCCGCGACGCGGGCCCGAGCGGGGATTCGACCTTGAAGTGGCGCTGAAAGGCACAGGCTATGTCCCGGGGCTCATGCGCATTCCCGACACTCACAGGGCGGCTCGACACTGCATTCATATTTCTTGTATTTTTCCAGAAATTGCTAAAGTCGTTATTAGCATGATGCTCGGCAATAATATTCATTTTAATCTGTAGTTCATTATTTTGGCAATATTTCAATTTAGATTTAAATATTTTCCTGGATTCACACATGTCTCTGTACACAGGTCCACAACTAGGTTTACCATTGCTTATCCATGTCTGAAAACAAAGTCGCGCCCTCCTGTGAGCATCACTGACAAACTTATTCCAGCCCGGTACATGTCTATGCTTCTTACGTTTAGATACATGGCTCTTACAGCTGCACTTAGCGGCTTCAGTCAAAACATTTACAATAGTCTTGTACATTCCATTTATTATTAATTTGTGGGACTCATTATCACACATTTGATCCGCACAATGAGTAAACTCTGATGGGAAATCTAACTTTTTTAATTCTGAGTTACAATAATTTACATACATTTCGATTTGTTCATTGTTTCTAATACCCCAATTTATTTGATTAAGTGATGATGTAGTTAGCATTAGCTTTGGCCGTAAAGTTTTGTATCGTGACCTCAGAAAATAAAAGTAAGCGGCAAGTATTGTCTACAATCTGTAAAGTGTCTAATTATAATATAATGTCAAAAATATAAATATATTATTTACAGTATAAATTTTTTACAATATTATTACATTATTCTTGCGACTTGGCTCATAATCTCGTATTATCTCGACACTCAACAACATTTAATATATTGGAATACAGGAAGTGTTTTGTTCCAACTTGCAGCAATCCTACTAATATTGTAAATGTGAAAGTTTGTATGTTTGGATGTTTGTTACTCAATCACGCAAAAACGGCTGAACGGATTTGGATGGAATTTGGTATACGCGCATTCGCGTTAAGAATGCAGTGAGTCATCATTGTCCGTCGGCCTAGCCCCGCCCCCTAACCAATCAAATCTTTTCAAATTACAAAGTCAAGTTCACAATGACAGTTGAAGGCATTGCTTCGAACGCAACGTCCTGTCATTTGTGTTAACTGATTTAAATTTAAAAAAATAAATACATCTCCAATTCGTAAAAATAAAAGTGGCTCGATAATTTATAGTGGGAAAGAAAAGTAATTTACAATGTTTTTAAGTATTTTAAACAGTGTGATTTAAATGTGACTGTGAACAGCATAGTACAGAAAACGGCAGCTGCATGCGGTGTGTCCGAGAGAACAGTTTATAGTATTCTTAGTGAAAAAAGGGAAAATAATACATTGAAATCGCCAGTGAAAAAAAGGGATGGAAGTGAAAGAAAGAGATTTTAAACTTTTACGTGTATTTTTATAAATTCATTAAACTTAATCTCTTAAAATATAATTTGTTTGAATTTAACACCACTGTGAATACACCTTTATCCTGCAGTTGCACTGATGACTCACTGCATTCTTAACGCGAACGAACTATAGGATACTTTTCATCCCGGTAGAAGGTTCCCGTGGGATAATTTCCGACATACACGCGGGCGAAGCCGCGGGCAACGGCTAGTAATAGTAATAATAGTCGAAACAAAATGTTTGTTCATATTAGAGAAGACTTGCGAGAAAAGTGGTGTCGTGATGTAGGCGTGGAATATTACTACAAGGTTTATACAATGTATTGTTGCGAAGATTTACCTTAAAAATATAAAATATTTTTTTTTTGCCAATTATTAAAATATTCGAAATATAAAATAAAATGTAGTGGTTAAAAATTTAGACAATCCCCATTACCAATCACCCTATATAATTGCGGACCGATCACTTCTAGAGAAATGAAGGCTTTGGAAGGGTATCTAGTTTGTAACTGATGACGAACTTTGTGTAATTAATGTTTTAGTATTGTTCTCAAGTACCTAATTGACTTATGTCTTTATTTACTTATGTCTTTTAGGTTTAAAGTTTCTTTAAACCTAAAAGAGTGTCCGTGGAGCTTCTTACCCGTTCTTCTCAATAGGAACCTACTACGCTTTGGAATGGCCAACTAGCTTCATCTTTCTGACTGACCGACCTCTTGATAATTCAGAAGTTCCTGTAATTGATTTATTTGAAATAAATGCTTTGAGTCTGAGTTTGAACAAATAACCGATTTATACAACAGAAACCAGTTATCATCACCCAACAAAAATGGACGTTGATCCTTTAAAGGTAATCTCCAAGGGCCACGGAATATAAAAAAAAGCAGGGTTAGTGCCCAGTGCCTACGTTGCTATGTAAAATAATAACGCCCTTCGTCAGTTGTAATAAGTCTTAATTTTGTATGAACACCAAATACGCTTTTCGTCAAAATTTAATTTGTCGTTCATACAAAATTAAGACTTATTACAACTGACGAAGGTTGATACTTTTTACATTTTTTCCGCATAATTGTGACACACGCCGGATAGCTACGTGGGCATTTTCACTTATTTTTCAACCGACTACAAAAAGGAGGAGGTTCTCAATTCGTCTGTATGTTTTTTTTTTGTATGCTTGTCACGCGATTACTCAAAGACGGATGGACCGATTTGGAAAATTCTTTTTTGTTTGAAAGGGTATACTTCCGAGGTGGTCCCATTATAAATTATATTAACTTTGCTTGGGGAGTTTTTGAGTTAGCTTCAATAATGCGTATACTTCCCACTTATTTTATGTGGATGATGTGATGATGTTATAATATTAACTTCCTATCACTGTTATTTACATGGCTATATCTACAATTATTGTGGTCGATTATGTATTCGAATTTGTGTGAGGTAGGTTCAACAACTAAAAAGTGAAAAATAAAAACTTTTTAGCAAAAAATAAAACCGACTTCCTAAACAAAACTCTACAAAGTGAAAAATAACTTTAATTTCGGAAGTCGGTGGCAATAAACGAAAATACAAAACCAAAGACACCGACTATCGAAATTAAAGTTATTTTTCAATTTGTAGTGTTTTGTTTTGGAAGTCGGTTTTATTTTTTGCTAAAAGTTTTTATTCTATTCTGTGGCTTACTGCACAGCTTTTAAATGTAAAATCGAATTTACACACAGCAGGACCGGTGGGGTATCACTAAAACGGAAATGAAATTGTAGGTACCGCATAAAAAGGATATAACATTTTTGATGCGTCAAAAGATACCATGCGTTTTTTGTTACTCGAATTCATTTTTAACTACACCTTTTTTGTAAGGAGTTTTAATGGGACAAATTTCGTTAAAAGCGACTTTGTGGTGGCAGTCATAAAATAATGTGAGTAATAAGGGATGATGAGTATCGGATTGTTATGGTCTCATGAAAACTGAAAATAAAATAGCAATAATAATAATTAACCATAAAAGGTTTACAGACCGGGTTAGGAATACGACCATCCGTTCCATCACAAAGATAACTGATGTCACTTTTAAAGCTGCCACACTAAAGTGGAATTGGGCTGGACACATCTGCCGCATGTCAGACGACCAATGGACCAAACTTACGACCCAAAGCGACATCGCGGCAGGCCCAGACGGACATGGCGGGACGAGCTAGACTTCTTCAACAAGAACTGGTCCTTAGCAGCTCTAGACAGAGAGAAGTGTAAAGAGTAGGGAGGCCGTTGCCCTGCACTGGGACATCACAGGCTTTTAATAATAATAAAAGGTTTATAGCAAGTTATACCAAACCTTTTGGAATGAACCTCTGCAGTAGGAGTTAGCGTGTGGCTTTTTTGAACTGAGAGTCGCGTAAAATGAGTCGCGGAATTTACGCTGCATTCAGTTTCATACTAAAGTCCTATTTATACCACACGGCGACGCAAAATGAGTTGTCTGCTTTTTTTTTGTATGGCATCCTGTAGATGGCTTAGAGAGGCCGTGACTACTTAACCGGTCAATCCTGTGGCTGCCTTAAGCGAACTCAAAGCCCCCAGCCAGGGGCATAAAACTTACAGACTAAGCGACTACACGCTAAGGGCTCCCCCTGTGAGGAACGAACCTCGGCTTAAGGCGTCGCTGGGGGGAGGACAGCAAGATGGGACAGGCTGGATCAAATTAGAGTGATTATTATTATCTGGGGAGTTTAAAGCTACTGGCTCAGCTACGCCACCAGCTGGCACTTCATTCCCGAGCAAGGGACGGGGGGGAGGACGATTACTTCGGGGTCGTCGCGATGGACGTCGGCGGCGAGGTCGGAATGTCGATTTATTTTTGTTCCTACGGTCCCTACTGCTCTTCTGGAGAAGAGTTATGGGGTCGTCGGGATCTGAGAGGACAAGCTTTGGGCGGCGGACCTTACTAATACGAGAGGGGAAATTTGGCACAGAGATAGACTGTAGTCTGTAATAGCACATATGATACTTTTTTTTACAGCGGCGAAGCGGCTGGCAAAAGCTAGCAGTGAAAGGAACTTCGTTCCAACCAGGTGTGCCACAACATCTCCCGACTTTTTTTTTCTGAGAGTCTCTTATGCAACTTAGGAATTAAAAGAAAAGGATGGATGCGAACATAACGTACCTATTTTTTATCCTTCTGGGTGATACATGTACCTAAAGTTCGCGTCATGTAAGTTTGCCGCTCTGAAGTAAGCTACAAATGACTGCGCAGTAGTCAATATATATAGGTACTAAAACAGCAACGTGCCATGCCATGGGCATCGGAAAGCCTGGTTTCAGAGCGGCAAACTTACGTGACGCGAACTATACATGTAGCACACAGAAGGATAAGGACCTATTCCTTATCCTTACTACATTATGCTTGCGCCCATCCTTTATTTTTAATTCCTCTCTGCAAGTCTGCATCCACTTTGTGGGTGTACTTGCTGGTGGGAAAAGTAAGTACCTGCATTATAATTAGGTATGCTCCGATCACTTATCTTCAATGGTGATTATTGGAGTGAAAACTCCTTTGGGGGCGTTGAGCAATTTTTGTTAGGGGGAAATCTTATGGGTTTCCGTCACCGCGTCACTGCTTCACCTCGACACGACGACATGCTAAGTTTACGTTTAAGTTCACTTCTGTCGGTTGTCTCCATGGCTGCCAATTTTTTATAGCAATAAGACACATAGCATCACGCTTGTAATTCTGAAGGGATAAACAGAGGTGTACCTACCCTTAGTACACCCATATTACGTCAGTTAAGTTTAAATATAAACAGTAGTACATTTGAGATCCGGCTAAATTTTCTTGGTTTTTAAGAACTCGGGGTTGGTTATTATGGCTACAAATACTTTCTATAATCTTCATAAACTTTACCGATAAACCAGGCAACAGCGTTTCTTAGTGGAAATCAAAATAAAACCCGGCCAAGTGCGTGTCGGACCACGTACGATCGAGGGTTCTGTAGTTGGGATGAATTTATCCCAAAAACAAACTTAACATTGTAGTTGAAAAACATGTTCTCCCTACGATATAAAATATGTCACTGTCAATTCTCCAACTCCACATTTAAGTTTGTAATCGCACAAAGCTATTTTTTTATGTGATAAAACTACAAATTAACGATTTTCGGACTTCTTCCTTTACCTACTTGTGCTGTAAGACCTGGCTTCTTGCCAAAATTCATGATTCTAGGTCAACGGGAAGCACCCTATAGGTTTTGATTTACTTGCAAATATCAAAATATGTCGCATAAATGGCATCTTTTTATTACGTTGACTTAGAAACTTGATTTTTTTATAGCTCCAAGAGAATGTATACCTACGTATTTGATAGGTATTCATTTCAACTTGATACCTCCACGCGTTCCTGAGAAAAAGGGTCTCGGGTCTTGGGAAAAGGGATGAGTAAGTCAAACGGACAACGAAGTGATCCTATAAGGATTCCGTTTTTCCTTTTGAGGTACGGAACCATAAAAACGTGTCAGCCATCTTATTATGGCACGCTGTAACAGTCAACTGAAGGAAATGAGTTACGGTACGTAGTTCACGAGGCGTTGAAGGGGTAAATGCAAGTAGCGTTATGTATGCACTTTTGGAGCTGCTTATTTTTCAAGTACAAGACATTTTTTTTAAGCAGTGCGCAAATTTTCACAGGGTGTTCTACTCATGAATATGAACAACTTTCACTATGGGACAAACCCTGAAATCACGAAAAAAAATCAGCTGTTTTCATATACAAGTTATTGAACTTGTATATGAAAACAGCTGATTTTTACCTATTCGACCAAAATGTATGAAACAGTTGTTTTTTTTTTCGTGATTTCAGGGTTGGTCCCATAGTGAAAGTTGTTCATATTAATGGGTAGAACCAAATACGAAATGTTGACAGATGAGGTTTGAGGATGTGAACCAGATTTAAATGTAAACCGTATCTTTTTTTAAATCCATTTCCTGTGGCGTTCTATGCAGTACATATCCACTGTCGACCGACCTCTTAGAGATCAGTAACTACTTTCTACAGAAATTTGATTGTGTCTTTGCCTTGCCTTGCCAAATCCCTTCTGTTCGTATAAAATACAATAAATTAGTCGATTCATCACCAATCTGTTAGAAAGATAATCAATTTCCACTACATGACCACATTGTGCACATTATCATTTTTATTGATATTCCATTTGTTTTGAATAAAATAAAGAATATCAAAAACCACTGCTATAATTCCATTAAGTTTGTTATAGTTGTTTTTACAAAATTGTTCAATCCAGGGAACCCGGGATTACTTATTTATTCAGAAAGGAATGTCCATATTATTCTTTCGTGAGAAGAAGTTTAGGTATAAGCGCCCGATTATCCGATCACTGCTCATAATAAATGACAGTATAACATGTTTGTCTCCGATCACTGCAATGGTTTTTTGTTAAGGTGTAAATAGGAATATTTATTTTATCGCTTCACATGTCGGATTGATAAAAATAAAGATAAATGTTACTTTTCCAGGATTATGCAATAACAATCCCTAGTGAATATTGAATTCACTAGGGAAATGAATTAAAGTCATGGAATCGAAGTGGTTGGCGATACACCAAGCTTTCAGGTATTTTGAAAATCACAGTGATCTTTATTGTCCTTAAAATAAGGTTTCTGTTGGGTTGCTGCTACTGACATGGCTGTCAAAATCACAATGATCTTGATTCTCTTCGCAATAAGGTTGCTTTTGGGTTGCTGCTGTCAGAGGTAAATTAACTGTGAATGGGCTTTAGTTTCCACGGTGAGATTTCCTACAGAGTAGATCGGCAGGTCTATTTATGTCTTTGAAACAGTTAGATATTTTCAACCATAATGATGTTTTAATTTACAGATAAATGTTATCAAAAGTTGTAAAGCTATTACGAGGTCGACTACACCTAAAAGGTATCGTTTTTTGTAGAAAAATATACCTACATATTATTATTAAACGAATTTCGTGTGTATCCTGCTACAGCGGATTGGGCTCCATTTTCCCGATAATCGTTTTTGTTTCATCTTTTTCGTGTTGATTTTGGAAAAAATAAATTGGTGCGAACGGTATGAGAAGGTATTGATCAGCCTCCCTTTGTTATGTTTTTGTTTTTATAGTTTATTTATTAGAGAGAGATTTTATTCTTGGAGAGAGAAATATAATTCAATACCGAAATGAAAGAGGTTATATTTATATTCAAAATTTGAATCTTAGACTAAATAAACACCCAGAAATAGCGCTGCAAACAATGCAGTGACGCATGCGCAAAACTACACCTCACTCTGTGCATACACGCTCACACGCACACATTTACACCAAACTACAATTAAAGTACACCTCATTACGTGCACACATGTTTACGATACCAGATAATATGTGCGGCCTCACGTCACTGTTGACAGCGCTATGTCTTCATTTTTTTATTTAGTCTGCGATATTACAATAACGAAGAAAGTGGTTGTACTTACTTTGGTGGACCATTTTAGGAAACAAACAGGAAATAATTTAAATATTGCAGTGTATTAATTTTTATTTTCCGCGCAGTTTTTATGATCTAAGATATTAGCTTATTGAAATAGTAAGGAATATAGAGGTCTTATTATTGTAAAATAAAATATATAAAACTCCATTCTATTGAATATTAAAACGGTAATAAAGGAATGGTAGTAATTTGAAAGTCAAATGGGAAAGTCTATTATAAAAGTGAAGTCACGGGTTCGGATTAAGACTAAAAGGGTCACTTTTGTCTAGCCCACTAACATTAGGGTCACAAAGCGTTTGTGGTCAAAGCCAATACGTGACCTTTACCTACGTGACTTACGGATTTAAGAATGGTAAAATATTTTTATTTTTATTTTGGCAGTGAAGTTTTGAAAGAACAGCTATGCTATTTTGTAACCATCTCACCGTGAAAATTTTATTGAAGTGAGCGTGGAGTTAGCTGTCAATGTCTTCCTAGGGATGGACCAAGCACATTTATACAATCATAATCGAGATTTTAATCACGTTTTTTATGCTATTCTATTGATTATTTTATATTATTTCAAAGCTAGTATTTAAGTATCTAGTTGAATGAAAACCCAAGATGGCAGCTGCAAAATTTTTCAAATTAACGTCATGGGTCTTTTTCACAGCCGTCATCTTAGATTTTCGTTTTGACCTGACTATCGGCTTTAGCACGCTCAAAAACCATGAAAACGACACCCTTGATGAAAAATATGAAAATTTTCGCAGCCGCCATCTTGGATTTTCATTTTGACTTCACTATCGGCTTTAGCACACTCAAAAACCATGAAAACAACACCCATGATGAAAAATATTAAAATTTACGCAGCCGCCATCTTAGTTTTTCATTTTCACCTGACTATCGGCTTTAGCACCCTCAAAAACCATGAAATCGACACCCATGATGAAAAATATGGAAATTTTCGAAGCCGCCATCTTGGATTTTCATTTTGACTTTACTATCGGCTTTAGCAGTGGTTTTACTTACTTTGGTGGACCATTTTAGAAAACAAACAGGAAATAATTTAAGCAATGTAATTATTATTTTTTATTTTCCGCGCAGTTTTTATGATCTAAGATATTAGCTTATTAAAATAGTAAGGAATATAGAGGTCTTATTATAGGTAAAATAAAATATCTAAAACTCCATTCTATTCAATATTAAAACGGTAATAAAGGAATGGTAGTAATTTGAACGTCAAATGGGAAAATCTATTATAAAAGTGAAGTCACGGGTTCGGATTTAGACTAAAAGGGTCACTTTTGTCTAGCCCACTAACATTAGGGTCACAAAGCGTTTGTGGTCAAAGCCGAGACGTGACCATTACGTGACTTACGGGTTTAAGAATGGTAAAATATTTATATTTTTATTTTGGCTGTGAAGTTTTGAAAGAACAGGTTTCTAGCCGGTCAGCGATGTGTTTTTCTTGGATATAGGGTTCATTATTTTGTGTTTTTGTAACATAAAAACAAGTATGGACCGACTATCCGTGTAGTAGCAACTAAACAAAGACGCTTACCTATTGTTTTATGAATCTATTTCTAGTGTGGTTTTAGATTTTGCTTACAATTTTATAATAGTTTAATCTAAAATAACGAAATAGTATTTGATTATATTGATAGTGATGTTATACTAATTGACAGCACATTTATCTGATTCTCTTCCTCAAACAAAAAACAAAAGCGTGGTTACCTCTACTAATTAGGCCATTAACAATCATTATTACCGACATAAACATTCACCCTTTACTAAAACCCCACAGGTTTTGTTATCTCTAATAAATTGCCTTAATTTCCCCCTTGATTACCTTCCATTACACCATCACTGAACTCACGAAACCGAATAACAAAGCTTCTACCTTTACATCGAGATTTGGTTCACCTGAAAGTGACAAGCAATGTCATTAATTCATTATTGATTCATCAATTTTAACACAAAGTACATTACGGCAACGTTCAAAGGCTCCATCGTCGTTTAAATTCAGAAAAACCGAAATTTGCCGAATTAAATGTCTTAAGTCAAAGACCTATGACGAAGTGGAAAATATGGTGCAATCGATGAGACTATAATATACACACATTATACTTTACGTTTGATATTTTTTGCCGCTAATGGAACATAATGTCTACATTATTTTCCGATCCCAAGACTAGTCGTAAGGTTAGCTAACAAAAAATTGTCTGCATTTTACCTCAATTTGCAGTAGATAATTAATCTCCACCATTTATTTTCTGTGTTACACTCAGTTACAATCAGTGAGGACTGTTACCCACACTTACTCACACCCACTACTCACACAATCAGTGAGGACTGTTACCCACACTTACTCGCACCCACTACTCACACATTCACCTCCACACCATCTCCTACACACATTACACACACATCCCAGCGCGTTTCTTGCTTTTCTTAAAATACTGTTTACATTTCATTCTTTTATTTTTATTTGTATAAGTTTACTTACCGTGAATAGGTTAAATATCTTAAATAATAATAATATCTTAAGGGTGGAGCATCCTAACACAAGCAAACTTTTTGCTTAAAAAGATTCTCCCCATTGTAACTAGAATAAGTTATTTAAGTCGATGCAGTAAACATTTGGTTTTTGATGTGACTGATCAAATAAGGGAGTCAAGGAGTATATAAATAATAATATAAATCAATTTCTATTGGTCACATTTTATTCGCTATATTTCGGTTTTTCCTAAGATAAACGATGGGACCTTTGAACGTTGTCGTACTGTAAATGGAAGCGGAAGGTCTATTCAAGTAATTAATAAACAGAACATATTCTAACATAAACATACCTATTCTATAAAAATCTCACGTGAACACTAAGGGCCGTTTTTTTGATCCGTAGTTAACTCAACCAAAATGGTTAAACATAGTAACTAATGGTTGGCTTGTGGCTAAATGTGAAAGGCTAAAGATGAATGTATTCATGTTAGCTCATTCATATTAAAAATAGTAACTAATGGCATAAGTCATTCATGTTTAGCCTTTCACATTTAGCCAACATTCAACCATTACGTATAGTTATGTTTAACCATTGGTTGAGTTAACTACGGATCAAAAAACCGGCCCTAAGGTGAAGAGATCTTGAAGGGAGCTGTCAATAGTGTTAATCTTTAGCGTCAGATGGAAAGATGTCATTCAACCTGACGCTAGGGACAACACTACACAAAATAGACCGGCTGTTCAATGGGTGACATGACTTGATGACTGATGTGACCCTGCCTTATAGGGTGCAACAAAAGAGCCTCCGCAAGTGACACTTCTAAGCATTTTTCTCGCGCACCCTGCGGCTGCAGTCTTGCAGGATTGCTTTACGACCGAATATCTACAAGGTGTAACTCAAATAACGCACCACCTCTTAAGGGGTCATTGTACTCATCATTATGAACAACTTTTACTATGGGACCAAACCTGAAATCGCGAAAAAAAAATCAGCTGTTCAGTACATTTTGACGAATTACGCGAACATAAATGGTGTGATCAGGTTTGGTCCCATAGTAAAAGTTGTTCATAACGATGAGTACAATGACCCCTTAAGAGGTTGTTGGTGTTTTACTAATAACCCTATATAGAGACTGCAGCCCCTGGACACACTACCGAGCTTGCTGACTGGTTAACCTTTTAACCATGGCATGACGTGTTAAAATAGCTCATCTTGGATTATTGGGCTAGGTTCTATACGGCCTCATTCCTCACACTTCACCCTGGATATACCACTGTATCTGATAACGAGTGCACACTCGTTATAAAACAATCACGTAGACATTTACACACACACACACACACACACACACACACACACACACACACACACACACACACACACACACACACTTTAGACACTTTGTTCCCCACGCCGCCGCACTATGGGACCAACCGGTATTTTCCATCTCAAAAATCGATAAGTCTGTTGTTTTGTGATTTTTCTCCTTAAATTTTTTTTCACGTATTTGTGAATATCTAGGCAATAAAAGAAATCAAACATCATCATTTTAAAAATTATATATTTTTCGTAAAAAAATGACAAAGATAATGTTATACGAAATTTTATACAAAAAATTATACAGTTATATTAAAATAGCAATAAAACTTACACTTTTTCTTAAAATAAGTTTAAAACTAAATTATTATTATTAAACAAACAATTACATGACAAAAAAAAAAATTTTAGCGCTTAACCTATTCATCACTTTCTACTTTCAACAATTCTTTAGCTTCGTCAAACAATTCTTTGGATATTACAAAACTTGGTTTATTTAAGCTAGATATATAAGGATCAGATGTATATAACAAAATATGCAGAACGTCTTCGTTTGTTGCTGATCTGGAACACTTCCTAGCGTGATGTAACCTATATTTCTTGTAATCTTTATTTCGGGCTTCCTGGGCATCTTCGGATAATTGTCCTATAGGCAAAACTGCATAATGCTCTATTATTTTAGCACCATGTATAAGTAATTTATGGACCGAAGATGGCATGTAGTACCAGTTATATTTGCTTACATATAATTGCGCGGTTATCAATGTATACTGGCCGAATTTTTCTGCGTTTATAGGGAATCCCGATGACATAGTTTGAAGAATTACATATAATCTCTTGATTAATTCTTCATCAATTCCAGTTATCTCTGCAGAACATTGGTAATTTTGGAAAAATCTCCTTGCCGTATTTCCGTCATTGCTGTTACCGGAACCTTGACGTGGTTTATCAATGTGCAAACCAAGCACTTCTCGGAAACGTTTTTGGACATATTTTTTCTTGTCTTCTTTAAGTTGCTTGTTTTCTGGAGTTGTTGCAGACCACTTCTCAAAACCTAAATTGTAAGAAATATGAAGGATCATTTCCATAAATCTTATCCATGCGTGTAGTGTCGACAATCCGTATTTAAACGCATTTTCATTTTCAACTCTCGTTGTAACTTTTAAGAGATCATTCATTTGTCTGGGAGTTGCTCCACAAACAGTGCAGGTAGCACTGGATGATGTGTTTGTTAACACTTGAGCAACTTTCCCATCAATCATTGTCATAAACAGTTGATGTTTAACTTCGATGACTTTGTCGTCTATTGACACAAGAGTTGGAATCAATTGATTAATTTTGGCTTCAATTTCACTGACAACCGCTGTAGTTTTTTCGGGTGTTTCTTTTGCAAATTCTAATGAAATTGGTCTGCAATATCTAACAGATGAGCAAGTAGGGTTCTGCCATATAACTGCAGAAGTTTCTTCGTCTACTAGTCGCAGTGGTACAAGGGACACTATAAACAAATTAGCATCCGATATTTGTTCGTTTTCTTCCGGTAGAGTTTGTTTATACTCACTTTGCCCGGAGGATCCATCACATCCCCATTTAGTGAACAGCTTGAGACGATTGTAATTTGTCGATCTTGACGTTATCTTTATTATACGGCAGACTGTATGGTCTAAGAGATCTTGCAGATTGATTTTTGCGCTTATATTTGTCACCGTTATGCTGGATGCAGGCGGATAGCAAGCCATTTTTGCTTCACTTAGTGTTTGATACGAAGGTAATACAGAACTTAAATTCTTATCAACGAGCCTTTTTCTTAGGTACGCATATTGGGCTTTGGTTAGATCTGTTTCAATACACATACTCAATGCCTCCTCTTTTGTAAAGGAAAGTGCATTATCTGGATTGAATATGTTTTGTAGAATTACTTTTTTCTCTTCTTTTTCCTTATTTCTGATAATAGTCACAATCGACGCTTCGTCATTTTCACCCATGGATCGTAAACCTTGTACATAAGCGTTACGGACATGTCCCATTCCATATTCCTGGACCAGTTCCATATTTTTTCGTTTCTTTGTGTTTTCCGAACACTCGTCATATGGTTTTGTTGGTCTACCACGATCACCAGAAGAATTCATGCCAGAATTTTTAGATGTTGAGGTACTGCAAGAATTCAGTGATACTTTAAACTCACCATTTAACCAATTAGAGTATAGGCTCTCGAACCTGTCTGGCTTTCTTTGAGCTTTGGTCCATTTTTGGTTGCAACTTGAAGTTAGATTTTTTTGAATACTCTCTATTACAGTATTAACGTCAAATTCCGATAATTGAAAGTTGTCCAACAAATATTTTTTCAGGTCTGAAGTACTTTTCCCTCTTATTATTTGATCACAAAGATCGCGTCGAACACAAACGAATTCACTCATTGTTAGGTAATATATGTTTTTTGTCTGTTAATTGTTATTGAAAAGAAGTATCTGAACACTTTGATGAATAGTACGCTGAAAACACGGGTATATAAAGGACCAATATATTAGTGCCTTGTGCAAAAACCATGGGACAATTGATTATGACAGTTCTCATCGAAATTGTGTAATCAGTACTGATTGTAATTAATTACCACAACAGATAAATAGAACTTCCGCAGCAATATAGTTTATCATACTTGTGGTTAAGGTGATCACCGTAAGCAAGTGTCATGGGAACATTCTTTCAAAGTAATATAATAGTAGTCTAATAATTTGTTAATGTATGCTTCTATCATAGAAATGGAAAAAAAAACAAGATAGACACAACCGTAATTTTCGTGGATTTTTTTATTTTCCCCCGATTGACATTATTGCTTCTAAATCACCACTGGCGCAAAAAACGCGCAAGTTTTTTTTTAATCCTCATATTACTGAATAGATAAGGTCTCTAATAGAGTGATTAACTTGACACCGGCAGCTTTCGGCAACTAGGAAAACTCCAATTGAAATAAACAAAGACTAAATTTTCTTTACTTCACTAAAAAAAATATTAAAAAATAAAACAAAAATATTTTTTTACAAACACCGAACGTGTTTGTAAAGTGTACATTCTAAGCTATCTAATGATGTATAACACTAACACGCTTCCTTGGAAAACTTCCGAATAATTTTGTGTTGAACTTCCTTTACGGTAATTTAATTGGCATGAAAATATTTATGTCCAATGTTTGAGGTTCATTTTATAAACGTAAAACTAAATTATTTAATTTTTTTTGTAATTTATTCGTAAGTTCCGTCCTTTGAGAGTATAAAACCATAAATAAATCTATGGATTTACGACTTTCGTCAAAACCATTTTTGAGATGGAAAATAATGTTTGGTCCCATAGTGCGCCGCGCCGCTGCGCTGTAATCGTCCATTCTTTCGAGCTATATATGTATACATTACAAATTGGGAGTTAATTTTTGCACATCGTTAAAAGTAAGCCTTCTGTTACACAATTATTTTCATCTCCGATGATCTATTGTGTTGACTCCCTATTGTTCCTGAGCCGTAGCCCCGATCAATGCAACCCACACATTCAACCTATTGTTGCCACCAGACGTAGCGGCTCTGCATACTGAATGCAGATGGATATAATTGGGTTCGTGAACCTTTTATGTCAGGAAAGAAAGAAAGAAAGAAAGAAAGAAAGAATAACATTTATTTGACACAGTTCGTGAAACACAAAATACAAATAAGAAATAAAAAAAATGTTTAATCACCAGTGTGTGCCTCACGGCTGCGTCAAAAAGGTTCATTTCAGCATTAATGCCAGACAGATGCTGTCTGACGCTGGTTTTCTAATGAAAGGAAAGTGATTAGGTGTGGGTTTAGTAGGTGACTACTTAAATATTTTGGGTAAGTAATATTAATTGGAGGAAGTTTCAAACCAAAGTTGTTTATATAAATAATTTGTCTTAGGACAAAGTTTCACACATACAAAGGGCCACAGAGCGTACGGATGAAAATCTACAAACCACTACAATGGTTGTCTAAATACTCCAATAATCCTTTAAACAATCGTTTTTAGGGTTCCATACCTCAAAAGGAAAAAACGGAACCCTTATAGGATCACTTCGTTGTCACGTAAAGGTATCAAGTTGAAATTAATGTTAAATACGTAGGTCTATGGTCCCTTGGAGCTCTAAAAAAATCAAGCTTCTAAGTCAACACAATAAAAAAATATAGCCATTTATGCGACATATTTTGATACTCGCAAATAAATTAAAATCTATAGGGTACTTCCCGTTGACCTAGAATCATGAAATTTGGCAGGAAGCAAGGTCTCACAAGTAAAGGATAAAGTCCGAAAATTGTTAATTTGTAGTTTTATCACATTTTTTTTTTGCGATTACCGGTCGCACATGGCCAGTTTTTCGAAGATCTTTTAAACTGTCGTCTATACAGAAAACACAAAGTAATAAAACTAAAAATACACCTATATTAAAAAAAGAAAAAAACAGATACTCGTCTGTATTCTGATGGTGCCATTATACTAAATATATTTCACAGTCACAACTTTAGTATTATACTCTCATCACAACTACGGTACTGCTAGCACTAGATGGTGCTAACAGTACCAAAATCAATAAAACGTGGGTTTATAATATAATATATAATATAATAATAATATACTGGGACATTTTTTTCACACACGGTCATCTGGTCCCAAACTAAGCAGAGCTTGTACTATGGAAACCAGATAACTGATATACTACATATACTACTTTTTTTTTTGTAAATACATACTTATAGAATAACTTGTATAATTATTTATAATTATTCCTATATTTTTGTCTATAATTTGTTACATTATTATATCATCAAATGTTCTGTCAGCTTGCTAAGCTGACTCCTACCCACAGGTATACAGGATGATTTTTAAAACATGCGACAAAATTTAAGGGGATGTTCTACCCATCAATATGAATAACTTTCACTATGGGACCAACTCGGAATTCGCAAAAAAATTTCGACCTTTTTATACAAAATGGTCCAATCGGGTATGTGCTTTTACATGGGAAGGTAATTTTTTTTTTTGCGAATTCTTAGTTGGTCCCATAGTAAAAGTTGTTCATATTGATGGGTAGAACACCCCCTTAAATTTTGTCGCATGTTTTCAAAGTCAACCTGTATAAGTCAGAGACTACTACTGTTTTTCTGCCTTCCGTAATATATATATATATACAGTCTAAATCTGTTATAACGACATCGAAGGGACTACTCATATTGAGTCGTAAAAACCGATAGTTGTAACAACCGGTGACAGGTATTAATAGGAAAGATAATATGTATATTCATGTAGGAAATTAAACCGCATTTTGTTTACTTCAATACAAACGTATAATATAAAAGAACAATATCATTTTTCCATCATTTTTGTATGCATAAAATCTGTAATTTTAGTTTGTTTGAAACACTTCTGTCGTGCATACACATTTTGTAATTCACGTTGGATTTTAATCAGCGTATCGTCACAATTTCCCTGCATGTGGAACTCTTCATTAAAAAGAACAATCTTTCGTAATACACTAACAGCATTGAGACCGTCAATCAAAGTTGGCACTGTAAATTGTTCTTCCGAGTCTTCCTGTTCATTTTCATTTTCCTCTTGAAGTTCACGTACAATATCATCCTCCGTAGCTGGTGCACAAATTGCAATAGACTGATCTACATCAATGAACTCGTCTGTTTCAGTAGTAGATAAAGCAGGTCGTAAATTTTGGGCTAATTGAGCCAAAGAAATATTGTCCTCTTCATCATCGTCAATCACATCATCTGAGGTTCTTGTTATAAGACTTGTAAGATCTTTAAAACCTGCATGCCCAAAGCAGTTAGCTATAGTTTTTTGTGAAACTTTTTCCCATGCTTCGGATATCATCAAGATGGCATCAAGAACCGTAAAGCTGTTCTGATTATTACTGTCAATGCTTTGTATTAACTTTAACACTTGCAGTCTTCTGTAATGAGATTTTAAACATCTTATTACACCTTGGTCCATAGGTTGCAGTACAGATGTAACATTTGGTGGTAAGAACACGAGTTTAATACACTTCAGATTAGTAACAGCCGGATGAGCAGGACAATTATCAACTAAAAGAAGAACTTTCTTACTGTTTGAATTATTGTTTAATTCAGCGTCCCAGTTTCGTAACCATCTTTCAAAAATTTCCGATGTCATCCATGACTTTACATTGTTTTCATACGTTACCGGCAGTGAGCGTATGTTTTTAAAGCATCTTGGTTTCTTAGATTTCCCAATAACTAAAAGCTTCCTTTTACAGGATCCTGTCATATTTGCTGCAACCATGATCGTTAGTCTCGTCTTGGACATTTTTCCTCCCGAACAATTCTCTCCTTTAAATTTTAAAGTCCTGTCTGGTGTCATATTGTAAAAAAGTCCGGTTTCGTCTGCGTTATAAATGTCTTCTGGACTGTAGCCTTCGCATAATGTAGGCCACTTTTGCGTAATCCATTCGTCTACAGCATCTTTATCCACACTGGCAGCTTCACCACTCATTTTCCCGCCGACAATGCCATGTCGAGCCCGGAAACGTTGAATCCAACTAGACGAGCAAACAAAATCTTCACCAAAACGTTGAGCAAAATCGTTTGCTTTTTGTTGAAGAATTGGTCCATTTATTGGCACATTATTTGTCCTTTGATATTTAAACCACTTTAACAAAGCTTCCTCAATCTTCGTATGCCGCGTTGTTCTGGCTCGTTTCATTTTCAAAAAATTCTTGTCGTAAAGGATTTGAATTTTCTCCCTTTCTTTCCAAATGGTTGAAATTGTCGAGTGGGATACACCATATTCTTTTGCCAGGTCTTTGTTTGGAATTCCTTTCTCTAGCTTTGAAATAATATGCGATTTTTCTTCTATACTGATTTGTTTTCTTTTTTGCGACATGTTACAATTTTCACAGTTAACTCAACAATAATGTTTTGGTGCGTCTTGTGTAAAGATAAGTAACAAACTGACTTAAGAGATATGACGAAGCGGGCCTTGAGGCTACGGCATGCATGTGCTTTGTTTCTAAGAATTACAAAAGACCCTAAACTTTGTTTACTTTTACGATAATAGCCATTGACTATTATACTGTGCCAGATGTGGATACAGTTACCTATTCAAATTGTTTACAATACAGCTGAGCCGGTCGTTCTACAGATATAATTCTCCGAAAACATTAACCAAATGTGGTCGCTTAATGCGGTATGTCGTAGTAAACAATGTCGTAAAAACCAATGTTTTAGATAAGGCGGTCATATAACATTCAGCCAGGACCTTTGATTTTGGTAAATTTAACCGGTATGTGGTTCTAAACGATGTCGCCATAAACGGTTTTGACTGTATATATATAAATATCATAATCTTATGTCATAATTACCTTATAATTTTTCGAAAAGGTTGTATGTTAAGACTATGCAGGTTAAGAATCTCTACAGTACTTATTACAGTCTTGTTCATAGATCTTCTACCCGCTTCATATTAGTGCAAGTGAGTTAACACAAAATGTAGGTACATGAAAATTTACCTTTCCAACTTTGGGTTCGCTAACCCGTTGGTAGGAAAAGTTTCATCAAAGCTGTAACAAAATCCAGGTCCAATTAATCATACAGTTCCGTACTTTGACTGTACCGGTTACCCGATGTAAAGTTGGGTAATTACTCAAGAGAAGTGGAAACGGACCCCCGGGTGACGGCTGAAATATGGTGAATGTGTGACGTCATGCCTCGCTTGGTTTTGGATTTGAGGTCGGTAATTAATTTGCTTTTTAGTCACTTTCGGATGAAAAAAAATTTTTTTTTTAATGTACTTTAGCAACA
Source organism: Dicycla oo (assembly GCA_948252095.1). Taxonomy (NCBI): domain Eukaryota; kingdom Metazoa; phylum Arthropoda; class Insecta; order Lepidoptera; family Noctuidae; genus Dicycla; species Dicycla oo. Next base: position 25,109,547 of record OX411714.1, read on the forward strand.
GACAGCTAATGAATTCCTTAAAGTAGTCCACACAATTCATTTTTTAAACTTCAACGAATTATAGACAAAACTAATTCGCATAGAAAATACAGAAGCAATCGGGTAAAAATACAAAAGGGCGGCTACAAAGTTATCGAAATACCAAAGAAAAGTCCAATAGAAACATCGTCCTGTTTTAAGAGGGCCCTTCCCGGCCCGTGTTGTTTCATCCAGCGCAACGTCCGTTGACTAACAAGCACGCGATAACATTGAACGAAAAATAGTGTGCTAGGAAATACGTGTTTTTTAGCAAGCCTTACAAATTTGTGAAATAAATGTTTGTCATTTAGAATCTCCATTACATGTGCGAGGTTTCTATCATTATGTTTTTTTCACTTTTACAATTTATGAGTACATTATGAACGCCCAAAGTTCAGGTAAAAATTGTGCAAAACAGCAGATTTTTGGAGGCTTATACTGAATTTGTTTCTCCAAATTTTTATTTCTCGCTTTGATAGAAACCTAGATACAGTGCACAAAATACCTATTAGTTTAAAATTTCGTAAAAAGATATGTTAAAACGCTATAATCACGTACGAGCGTTTGTATGAAAAGTATGACAGGAAGGCCCCTCTTAAGTATGTAGGTTGAAATACACTATGCGGCTTCACAAAGAAACAAAAAAAAAAAAAAAACAAAAATACATCATGAAGACGTCACTTTATCTTCCCATAAGCCTAATAGCCCTCGTCAATCTTACCCTTAATCCATATCGCTGCTAACCCAGCTTAAAATAAAGCCACGAATGCGTCAACACATCAAACCAGCGCAATGAATTCTAAAAGCCGGGCTGCGCTTATTACCCCACACCTTCTGGTTACGAGGCCTCGGGGAAATTCGGACGTAAGGACCAACAATTCTGGACGGGCAGTCAACAATTCTGGACGCGTCGTTACACGTTGAAATGACATGGAAGATGATGTATTGGAAGGTGGGCGCATGACTTCGGCCTTCATTTGTCACTAGGATAAGGTCTGGGTTTTTTGGGGTTGATTATATACGGGTAGGAGCTGATTTTATCTAAGAATTGGTATTACGTATATAAACACCAAGTTACAAAGTGAATTATTGTAATTAGTTCTTTTCATGAAGAACACATCCTATTCACTTATCTTTGGTAAATGAAAATAATCAATCTTCTGACGCGGTCCGTTCATAATGAAACACAAAATTGTCTTTTGTCGCTCTTGGCAGGCAGTGGTGACCCAGTGGTAATGAACCTGACTTACGAGTCGTAGGTCGTGGGTTCAAACCCAGTCAGACGCTTTACTTTGTGTAAATTACTTCATGACCAGTACAGCTCTCAAAACATCGTGAAGGAAGCGGTATGTCCGTGATCCAAAAATTCGAAGACATGTGACATCTACCAATCCGCACTGTGTTCGTGTGGTGGACTACGGCCCACTCCCTCTCACCGAGAGGAGGCCTTGGAACATTATAGGCCGATTATGCTCTTGGCAGGCGTTATTTGAGTACATATAATTATTATCTGTTTTTAGAAACAGCGACGGATTTTGCCGTTGCCGTCGTTTTTTTATACGTAATTTTTTGTATAAATATCAGTGATTTCTCAGCCAATAGGAATATGTATCGCTAATACATTGTCACCTTTCAAACCAAGAAAAAAAAAATATTAAAAAGAAAAACAAAAACACAAAACTGAAAAGAGAAAAATAAGCATAATATTTAATTTTGGTATTGCAAGCGAGAACCTGGAATATGGTGTAACTTTTGTTTGTCGCCGCCTGCGATACCTAAATTCAATAGATTGTGTTTTGCAGTCGGGTTTTTGTTTTTTTTTTTATATATTTTTTATCAATCTTTTTACTCGTAGTCTTAATAATATAAATATCATATACAATTGGAATTGACTGACATTACATTAGCTTTTATTTGATACCATTATTGTTGTAATTTTTTTTAAAATATATTCCCCTCCCTTTTTTGTATTTCCAGATACAATATATAAATATTATATAGCCTATGCCACTCCCACAATTAAGAAGGATCTAACGACACCACATATGTTAAAATCCATCAAGCCGTTTAGGCCGCAGAGCGTGCCAAAGAAATAGACATACATACGTACTCTCGCAAAACATTACCCTCCTTCTGGGCCAGTCGGGTAAAAATAGAATCACACGAATCACTATACCAATGGAATCGCGAAACTAACAAAACTAATCCATCGCTATGCAGAATTGATGTATCAAAGTAGAGAGGATGGGAGGGAACGTGGCGTGTGCCCGGGGACATTCCATCATCGTTTTGTTTGCCCATCCATCGTTTATGGATGTCAAAAGTTGAGGGCGCGCCGCGTCGCCCTGCTATTGTTTGTGCAGAAAACTATTTTTTTTTTATTTACTTTGCGTGGGCTGATTTGTTTTTGACCCGGATTTGGTCCTCGTGCTGGTTAGATTCTATTGCTCTTGAATTTTGAAAAAATAAAATAAAATAGTAAATTAAATAAAATTTCTTTATTATATCGCCATTAATAATACAAAAAAAAGTAAAAAGGATCTAGTAAGTAATTTTAATTTTCTTATATCAAAAATATTGTCTATTTTCTTGGTTATTCCAAAAATAGGTCGGCGGTTAATAATTTCGTTTAAAGTAACACATAATAAAAACTTATCTCGTAGGAAAAGAGCATGTTTATTGACCTTTGAATTATATGTGTTCTGGTTATATTAGCAAAAATATATGAATCTGTGTAGTGAATAAAGTATAATCTGTGAGAGCCTTATCCTCTCAATCAATCTGCCTAGCCTTTTCCCTACTATGTTGGGGTCGGCTTCCAGTCTAACCGGATGCAGCTGAATACCAGTATTTTACATGGAGCGACTGCCTATCTGACCTCTACAACCCAGTTACTGGGTAATATGATACCCTTGGTAAGACTGGTTGTCAGACTTTCGGGCTTCTGACGACCCGTAACGACTGCCAAAGATCCACGAATGACAGTCGAGACCAACGGCTTAACGTGCTTTCCGAGGCACGGAGGAGTCTCGGTATGTAAAGATGGTCACCCATCTACAGGCCAACCCCGGCAAGCGTAGCTTAACCTGATGGATCAACCCGTGTGTTTGTTATTACTTAGCCACGAGCTCCTCCTCGAGCCTTATCCTCTCACTGTACTCATAAAGTGAATGTATCAAGTTTTCAATCATTTACCGTTAGGCTGATAACAAATATGTTATTTACAAAATACACATAGCATCACGCCTGTGTGCCGCAAAGAGTTAGTCAGAGCTGTACCTTTTTTTTGTGGATGGGAAATCATCAAATAACTTCTCCCGCTCTGGGTGGAGCGGGAGGGCGTGTCAGACTTCTACTGACTAAAACCCACCCGTGGTCCTTCAGTTGCCTGTGCCAGGGCCACGGTAACTCTTTCGAACAACCCGCAACCCCGGCGGCCATCGGCCCTAGCGGACCCCTTCAGCTAGTGCTGACATCTCTTTGAGGCGCGCGTGGAACACAACGCGCCGTCGACCCGAGCCTGGTCTTTACCGGACGGCGAGCTACCCGTTGCTCGCCATCCGCAAGCCCGCGCCTACGGTGGCCGGGAATCGGCTATCGATTCCCGACGTCCAGGGCGTCTCCTGCGGCGACTAGGAGCGTGAGGGCGCAAAGATTGCCTCTCCCTCACGCGTTCAGCCTCCTCCTTCGCGAGCATTACAGCTTCGCAGAAGGAGGTGACGGCTTCCCATGCACTCTCGCTCCGTACCATGGCCTGTACCAGGGCCGGACGCGAGAGATCGCCGCCGCCGATCGCCTCCGCGAGGACGCGGCGGTGCTCTGCCCAAGCCGGGCAGACCTCCACCGTTTGCTCCACCGTGTCCTCCGGGTGATCCACACAGTGGTAACACCCCTCTGGTGGTGCCATGACGCCTCTCCAACCCCTCCTCAAAGAGGGGACTTATCGCCGCAATTGTGGCGTGCCCAGCACTGGGTTGCGACAGTCGTACTCTCCATGTCACCATGAGATCCCGCCGGAGAGTCAGAGCTGTACCTATAATACAACTAAGTACATTTCGCCAGTTATGTGTAAAGTCCCATATTGAAATCACATGGCTCAAAACCAGCCTCCAGGCTGCTACTGAGAAATTCCTGATAGAAAAACTCAATAACACTTTGCCCGACCTGGGAATCGAACCCAGGACCTCATGCTCATCAATAGCACTTGCCACCACTAGACCAAGGAGGCAGTAAAAAAAAATACACTTATTCAAAATAGAATGTTTATCTAACGAATCCTTAGCAATATCTGGAATTGGATGTGCATTTGAAATACCTAGGTCATCATCATAAATCTACATAAATATTTAATTAACCCTACAAATGTTCACCGGCCATAGGTAAAAACACCTCCTTAAATGATCAACACTATAATGGGAACCTATACCTTACATTACCGTACACCTCAATCACGTACACGCATAGTCGACTCACATAATTACACACACACACACACACACACACACACACACACACTTACATTACACAATCCCACATACATACTTATACACTTATCTTTTTAATGAAATACTTTATATATATTTTTTTTTATACATTTTGTGTTTATTTTTATTTTCTTTTCTTTTCACAATACAAACAGATAATTATAATTATACGTATAGGTACGACATCAATCACGCGAACACGTTCCGCTCAGTAGCTATGTAACATTGTAATAGATTAATAACTGCGAGGGCCCTGGTACCCTTAACACAAGTTAAATCTTAATTTGGGTACCAGAGTTCAACAAAACTAGCATTTAAATAGTCTTCTGTGTAATGCTTGTGTTTTTCTGTGTGTATTTGACTGCAATAAATAAATATTATTATTATTATAGGTCCATAACTCGATACTAATGCTGTAGGTATGACAGGCGACGAGTTAAATAGAAATATCGGGATAGTTGGAGTAATTCGGTCTCCACATTTCATTTTTACATTTAAAGGTGAGCGTCCATTGTTCCTCGCCGGCCGTAACGCACGCACGACACGCAACCGATGCCGATGCCGATGGCATGCGTCCGGATTTTTTATTTAGTCTGAGTGTTTTTGTTCTTGTTATAGTAGACGTTTTTTTTCATGGAGATTGACGATGATATTATTATTATCAGTTGCTTGTTAGCAGAAGAGGAAGAACGAACTCAAATACTACATTTAGTTCAGTGTTTTATTTCGTCAAATAAGGTTTCAAGCAGATTCATGAATTTAGATGTTGACAGGTGAATGTAATCAAAAATCTTTGCTCACCCTGAAGTTAATCAGTGTCAAATAATAATAAAAATAACATTATTATTTTTATAGACATTATTCACACACGGTCATCTGATCCCAAACTAAGCAGAGCTTGTATTATGGAAACCAGATAACTGATATACTACATATACTTTTTTTGGGAAAATACATACTTATATAGATAATTACACCCAGACTCAGAACAAACAGACATGTTCATGCACACAAATGTTTGTCCTGGATGGCAATCGAACCCACGACCTGCGGCATGATAGGTGGTATCTTAACCAACCACGCCAACTGGCCCGTCAAATAATGAATGATATTGTCCAAACATTGGTTTCACACATTCTACGTTAGGTTTTACGGTCTTCCTCTTCTGCCAACAAGCAAAAGGAACTGATAATAATAATATCATCGTCAATCTCCATGCGACAGACGACGTCTACTAACAACAACAAACACACACAAACTAAATAAAAAATCCGGACACAGTGGACGCATGCCCTTGGCAAATCGGTTCAATACGTTGCATGCCGTGAGTGCGTTCCGGTCGGCGCAGACCAGTGACACTCATAAACTGCATGCGATTCAACTTTTTTCGTTTTTCAATTCGTTGTTTGAATTTCGAATAATCGAATAATAAGGCGGTTGGCCTTACGGTTTTTAAACCATCTTTTATTTTTCTGCGGATTGTTTGTTTTCTCTTCTTTGCTTAATATAATTATTTTAATAATGAGCTGTCTAGGAATTGGTTAATGTTTCATGTTCTATTAGCATTCCATTATCCTACTATATGGCGACTTTTTTCATCTGCATACACTTACTTATATTATTTACTTCATATACGTATTATGTATTTTTTTGCTTGGCTCACCATTGTCTATTCGCATGCTATGTAAATAAGTATTCCCAAAAATAAATAGTCGTATATTTTAGTAAAAAAAGGATGGTTATGACTTTAGTTCAGTATTTAAACCGATTCAAAAAAGAAGGAGGTTTTATGTTTGTCCGCAGGTATTTTTTTTTTTTTATAATGTGCATCGATATTTTCATCAACAGATGTGAGCCGATTTTGAAAATTAAATTTGGTGGTGATCTGGTGAATACCTTCGGATATAAAAATAGGGACTCCTCAATAATGAACAGTGCACATAGGCTCATTTGACCACATATCACTAAACGCGTTTAACGCTAAGCGAGTTTAAAGCATCGTTCTCTTTCTTTCAATCGTTTTAAGATGACAGAGACAGAATGATGTTTTTAAACTCGTTGAACGCGTTTAGTGATGTGTGGTGAAAATTACCCTTTTTGAATATTGTACGTACTGAAGATCAAATAAAAAAATTAAAAAAACTAAAACTTGTTTTTATAAAATACAACAGACTTCCAAAAAGAAAGTGCAAAATAACTTTAGTTTTGGGAAGTCGGTGGCCACTGGCAAGAAATAAAACAAAACCAATGACACCGACTTCCGAAACTAAAATTATTTTGTAATGTTTTCTATTTAAACCTCAGAATAGGTATATATATAATAAATATTATACAGTGTCATATTAAGTTGGCGAAACTCCGCAGACGTGCTGGGTATCGATTACCTAAACTTGGTAAAAAAATAGAAGTTAATTAGATGATGTTTTTTTCATCATCTACCGCCGCCGGTAGTGTAGCCTCTTAAAATATCCGTTTAAGTCAGTTTTCAGAGTTCCGTACCCAAAATTTAAAACGGGACCCTATTACTGAGACTCCGCTATCCGTCTGTCTGTCAGTCTGTCACCAGGCTGTATTTCATGAACCGTGATAGTTAGACAGTTGACATTTTCACAGATGATGTATTTCTGTTACCGCTATAACAAAAAAACAGAATAAAATTAATATTTAAGGGGGCTCCCATACAACAAACGTAATTTTTTTGTAGGTACGGAACCCTTCGTGCGCGAGTCCGACTCGCACTTGGCCTGATTTTTTATTGTGTATCGATATTTAAACATGATAAAACAGTATTTATCAACTCACACTTCAAGTAGGCAACAACACTACCAGTGATAAATGATAAATGATTTTTATTTCTGTAAGTAGGTTTGTACAAACACTTTTACAAGTCAATTTTTTTTTTAAACTAGATGAGGTCGGCGTTTCCTATCTGACTACTCTGAGAAGAAAGGCCGAAACAAACTCAGAGGTCACAGTCTCTTATAAAGTCCAGACATAATCTTGGTCACTTCATGTGAAGACCATGTAGATTGGTGTCAGAAATGGTCTTTTGAGGAAAGAACCACACAGATTGAGAGGACCTGTCCAGTCAGTGCACGCATTTGTCAGTAATCGCGCAGCTCAACTCAGAACTTAAGGAGCTCAACGATTTGACGAACAATACCAAAGAAAGGACATTGGGGTAGGCCGCATAGATTACTCAAACTTGGCAGTTGGCTTGGTCTGGCGACCATGATTAAAAATAACTGAGAGAAAAAATAAAACAAACAAAAAAAAAAAGCAATGACCTACATAGTCTTCACATTCACAATAAAGTAAAATAATATAATACTTACAAAGTAAATATTAATGTCAACATTCAGTATGCAAAAATAAAAATAATATAAAATAAATAAAGTAAAGTGTAAAATAAAGTGGTCATTGAACCCCAAAAAAATCATCAAATGTTTTTATTTTTATTTTGTCGTGTTTAGATATGGATGCCCATCACGTCTGCGGAGTTTCGCTAGCTAATTTAATTTAACCCTATATACGTGTATACTTTGTTGTATAGTTAGGTACACCACAAAAATAACAAAAAATAAATCAATGACAATGACAAACACAGATAGAGCGAATAATGTCGGTTCCCGGATCGCCCGGATTCCTGCCTTACGACTATGAGGCAAGATTGATGGAACACTATTCAGTACACCGGGTGGTATCACCATATGTTTTGTGTGACAAAAATGGATTTATGGGTATTGTTACATAACTTTTGTGTGCGGAGCGTATTTTTGATCTGATGACGCATTCGATTTTTAAAATCGAGTTATGTACAGTACGACAACGTTCAAAGGTTCTATCGTTTATTTTCGGAAAAACCGAACTTTGTCGAATTAAACGTGAGTACGCGCAGTCACAAGTTCGCTTCGGATTGATAGTGTGTTACGCAAATGCCCCGTATCAGCGGGGCATTTGCGTAACACACTATCAATCGCAATCGGTTTAATTTTGACAGTTCAGCAACATTCATTGTGTTATTTACGTTACCGAGCAGACATATTTTTTGATCATTGAAGCAATGAATTAGCACCTTGCTTAAAAATTATTCAAATTCCAATTGATTATGCGCTCGAGAGATAGGTTCAAGCTTACAACAATAATTTTTACGATATCGATGTATTTGCCATACACATAAAACAAATTATTAAGCGCCTTGCTCAAAATGTTTAATTATTATGTATTATTTAAGTATGTATTAACCATTAGATTTTTAGATAGGGAAAACATTGTATTGTTGTTATTTATTGATTTTACTTAATTTTACCATAACTGTATCTAATATAAACTACATAGTAACATGTGGAAACGTTGTGGATTGTACATTTACTTATAGCATACTGTATAACTAGATTTAAGTAATATACAATGTACGATTGTTTGAGGAGCTCGTGGCTAAGTAATAACAGCCGCACGGGTCGATACATCAGGTTAAGCTACGCTTGCCGGGGTTGGTCTGTGGATGGGTGACCATCTTTTCATACCGAGACTCCTCCATGCCTCGGAAAGCATGTTAAGCCGTTGGTCCCGTCTGTCATTCGAGGATCTTTGACAGTCGTTACGGGTCGTCAGAAGCCCGAAAGTCTGACAACCAGTCTTATCAAGGGGTATCGTATAACCCAGTAAACTGGGTTGTGGAGGTCAGATAGGCAGTCGCTCCATGTAAAATAATGGTATTCAGCTGCATCCGGTTAGACTGGAAGTCGACCCCAACGTAGTTGGGAAAAGGCTAGGCAGATTGATTGACAATGTACGATTGTTTGTTTTCCCTAATAATATAAAATAAAATTGTGTGTTACGCAATTAGGGTGCTGGTCCAATTAGGGAGTGACGGAACTAGTGCGTCAACCTATAATAATTTGGGTGGGAATATACATCACTTTCTATTGGTCGTAGTCACATTTTATTACGGCTTGTATTGTGTTACGGCTTTTCCGAAGATAATCTATGGAGCCATTGAACGTAGTCGTACTGTAAAAGGGTTGGTGGGCCTAGCACGAACGCGAGGAGGTTAACCGTGACGTAAATTCAAACAAATTTTAAATTGAAAATAGTTGTTTCGCACATAATAATTATTTATTTAGTTTTAAGACTTAGGTAATTATTGTGTTTCTTACATAATTTAAATCAAAATGCTATACTTACTTGGCTAGTAACTTCGACCAACTTGGATGTAGCGCTCGCTGGCCCGTTGCCGCGGCAGCGCACGGTTCGCGCGCTGTTGGTCACAGTTCGGCTAAGAACTCACGGAGCGACTTTCATTGCTGTAATACAGGTTTTTATATAAACCTACTTCAGGCACCAGTCTCTCACAATGTTAGCTTATTGTTCGTGCGCTATTGTTAACTATTAGCACTATGTACATAACTTGTGTCGAGAAAATAAACGTTTTATATTATTATTATTATTATATATTATTATTATTGCGGCGCGGTGGCAGAATAGCCGTTTTATTTCTAAACTCACGAGACTGGTTGCTTGTGCGGCTAAGCAGCCGTCGCGGTTGCGATTATCGCCCGCAAACTTGGCGGGCGATGATCGCAAGACGGGCGGTTGGTTATTTAGATCACCACCATGGACCAGAAACGAGCTGTTGCGTTATACTTACTTCACAGAAGAATTTAAAAACCGGTCAAGAGCGAGTTGGACTCGCGCACCGAGGGTTGCGTACCATCATATATAAAATAAGTGTGCTATTTAGAGACATCGTTTTATTTTTCCTGTAATCTATAAATAAACTTCTATCACATATAATTTCAGAATTTTCTGTATGCAAACTTTGGAGATAAGGGGGGGGGGGGGGGGTACGGTATTTTATGTACGGTACGAAAACTATGCGGCCTAAAAAAAAAGTTTTTTTTTTTTTTGAGAATGTGTAATTAGCGTTAATTTCATATGATACCCCACATGCCTTAGTAGCCCCACTTCGAATTTTTTAGACCCCCTTTCAGTCTCTGTTGCAAAAACAAAAATATATTTTTTTATTTCTTTTTTATTTACAAAATAGTTGGGCAAACGTCATCTAAAACTATTTCAAAATTCAAGTTGCTAGCATTAGTAGTTCATAAGGGTTCCTTTTTACCATTTGGTACGGAACCCAAAAAAAGAAGGCCTACAAAGTTCTGGATGCATCCACTTTAATATTTAAATATTTTTCCATTTCTTAATCTCTGAACCTAACCGATCGCAGAACGCGCTGGTGAAATCCGCAAGGTCGCGGGTGACCACGACCCGCGCGATTCTGCTAGTTGCTGGCTGCTGCAGCGGAACCCGCAAACATCGTGCACGCCGCGGGCATAAGTCGCGTCTTGAAATTTACTATCTACATTTCCATGTACCTACTACGTGTTCGTACAAGTGTCGCGGTCCCGCCACAGCGGGTGAGCGCGGGTGAAAATTGCTCCGTGAGTTCTTAGCCATAATTTGGTCGGGGTGCCCAAAATTACGAGTAGTTACTGCAACTAATTCGGCTCGTGCGTAGTTAGTCACAGTTCCAACCTTTTGTTTTTTTTTTTTTGTTCCGGGGTGGAAAATCCTCATGGATGTCCTCCGCCCTGGGGCGGGCGGAGGGGTCTGTCAGACTCTTACTGACTAAAAACCACCCCGGTGTTCCCTTCCCACACTTGTACCGGGGATTATGGGAACTTGTGCGCCTTCCACGATCCCCGGCTAGTGCCGGCCTGCCTTTGCGGGCCACCTCAGGCCCGCGCGGGGAGTGAGGTGTGAAACTCCCCCCGCGACGTCCATTAGGGGCGCGCGTGGAACACTACGCGCCGCCGCCTCGGGTCCTGCTGGATGAGGGGCGGCGGACGTCCCCGAGTCCGCCGTCCCTCCGGACCTATTTACGGGGGCTGGAAGAGGGCGTTGTCCGCCCTCCGCCGACGCCTAGTTCGCCTGCTGAGGATCGGGAGTGTGGTTTCAATCTCCCTCTCCCTTTCCGCAGCCTCCTTCTGCGAAATCACCGTTTCACAGAAGGAGATCACCGCATCCCACGACTCGGCGCCCCCGGCCATAGAACGAGCGATGGCCAGTAGCGACAAGTCGGCTCCGACTACTGATACGAGGGCACGGCGCGGCTCCTTCCATGCGACACACTCTGCCAGTGTGTGCCACGCCGTGTCCTCCCGACAGTGGACGCAGTGATGGCACTGAGCGTCCGGCTCCCTGCCTATGCGACACAGGTACTTCCCGAAGCAGCCATGCCCCGAAAGCACCTGCGTCGCCCGAAACGACAGAGAGCCATGCCTCCTCCCGAGCCATTCGCCGAGCACTGGTCGGATCGCCTCGACGGTAGCGAGTCCGGCAGTAGGGCACAGAAGCCTGTTCCGCCATTCCGTCACCAGGACCTCGCGGAGCTGTGACCGACGATGCTCGAACTCTCGCTGCATCGGTTCACCGCCCCGCGTTCGCACTTCCTCGCGCCATCGGTAAAGAGACGCGAGGGCTCTCGTCTCTAGGTCCCAGGGCGGGGATCCGGCCAGTGCACAAGCCGCCTCGTAGGAGATCGTGCGATACCCCCTGATAGCTCTGACGGCCATCGCCCTCTGTGGTTTACGCAGTATTGCGATGCAGCCAGCTGTCAGGTCAGAAGCCCACACCGGGGCCCCGTACAGGGCCATGGATCGCACGATCCCCAAGTACAACCGCCTACAGGCGGTGCTCGGGCCCCCCAGGTTGGGAAGCAGCGTTGCGAGCGCGCCCGCCGCGCCCATCAACTTGGGCGTCAGCCGCCGAAAAGTCACAGTTCCAACCTAACCTAACCCGTTTGGTCGGGGTATCCTACCTTAATTACTGCGACCAACTATAAGATTATTTCAAAAAGTGTGCCGCATTAGAAGCTCAAAAAGTTTTTAAAGGATCAGTAATTAAATATTTCCCTATTGAAATCAAGCACAACAAAGTAATAAGCGCGGTTGTTATATGATCACTATTGTATCAGCGGCTGTTTGACGTACATTGTGTTAATTAACTATGAGATTACCTACGTCTCCGATCCTATAACGTACTGACCTACCTACTAGGTATACAATGGGGCCAACGTTAGCGTTGATCAATTGACGGATCAGTAATTACTGTATTAGACATCTTGCATACGTATGAAGCAATGGACAATGAACTATGGTTGCTGTGTTTGTGATTAACATTGGGGTATTGAACCGAGATTAGATTATGTGATGGTATGTAAATACACATTGTATAATGGTAGAAAGGCTTGTGTTTGACCACTACAATATCGACGGTGAAGTGCCAATGCCTCCTAACTGACCTTTTTCGAGAAATTCACTTTTTTATTATTTTCAATTTAAAGGCGTTATTCGCATGTTTTAGTGAAATCTCCTAATTGTATTTACTTGCAACAGCAATACATCAAACTAAATACACTTAGGAGATTTCACTAAAACATGCGAATATCGTCTTTAAATTCAAAACGATAAAAAAGTGAATTTCTCGAAAAATGTTAGGAGATATTGGCACTTCATCGTCGATATGCGTTAAAAAAGGTGATAAAGTACTAGTGTACTTAAAGGTGTGTACACACCAAATCAAACAAGTCACACTTGCAACTTTCTGAAGCTAACCTTTTCCTACTTTTTTTTTAATAAAAAAAGGTCAAAGTCTAACGTTTAACTTCATGCTTATGCGTGGAGGAGATAATTCTTCATTTTCATTTGCATTTGCTTTGCATAAAATTGTCAGTAACGTAAAGACCGGATACTAACTCAAATTAAATAGTGTTTCGATTAATTTATGTTGGTATAGATTTATCTTTATACACATATAAAAATACTAGATATTTCAAATTAATCCTATTGATATTATAAACGCGAAGGTTTGTGAGGATGGATGGATGGATGTTTGTTACTCTTTCACGCATAAAGTACTGAACGATTTTTGATGAAATTTGGCACACTATCTGTGTGCCGTTTATAACGTGGATTAACACATGGAATACTTTTTATCCCGATATTCTTTCGGGCGGAAACCGCGGTGCGCTGCAAGTATCATCTAAAATAAGTCAACGCCAGCTATTGCTGCAAAGCTAGAAAGTAGTCTCTTAATAGAGTTTCTCTTTCACGTCCAAAGTTTTTATAAGAACTGAATTTCAGGTGAAAATCAACATAAACTGGAGTCTAATCTAATACTCAGCGCCGCGTCGACGTGATGCAATTTTTTTTAAAAAGGGAGAAAAGTAACCTTCTTTTACTCGAATGGACTTGTTTTTTTACTTTTTCGTAATATTAGTCGTTATGATGACAACTTGGTGACCTTTTCTTTTGCCAGCTTTGTTAGGTAGGCCTTGTTAGGTATGTTTACTTTTGTTTTCATTTCGGTGGCATCACTTAATTACTTGTTATACGCGGGTGACTTTTTTACCGTCTTGAAAAAAATAGGGCATAATAGGTGAACGGAGTAGAAGCCTATGGCATACTTAGTTTTTTTTTTTTTTTTTGCAAAAAAAAAATCTTTTTTTTAATTTGTAATCATACGCACTACACAGGGTGCGTAGGGCGTATGCGACACGCCTGTGTTTTGGTGGCGTTAAAAGAGACCAGATTATCATCACCCCACTGGGAGACAAAGCTTAAGGTCAAATCTGTCCGTTCTACCATGGCCTCTCTCAAGGAACGAACTTCGGCCCCGCTGGTTTTTGCGCTGGACAAGTATCTCTGTGAAACTGTACTGTCATCTGCGTACCCAACAATACCAGGCCGAAGCAGGTCATTGATGTGCAGCAGGAAAAGAGTCGCAGAGAGAACAGACCCGTGAGGAACTCCGGCATCAATAGCCATAAGGTCAGAAGAGCAGCCGTCAACAACTACTCTGATCGACCGTTCACTAAGGAAATCTGATATCCAGCTACAAAAATCAGCTGGGATGAGCAGGAAGCTTGCTGAGCAGAGCAGCGTGCCAGACCCTGTCAAAGGCCTTCGAGATGTCAAGCGATACAGCCAGTGCTTCGCCGTGTTTCTCGATGGCTTCGCCACAACATTGCGTGACATACACAAGAAGATCGCCAGTTGACCGTCCCTGGCGAAAGCCATATTGGCGGTCACTGAGGAGATCATTGTCTTCTAGTAATATTCCTACTTAACCTAAAATCAACTTCAGACTATTTCTTCTCGCCCGCAAAACACATCTACGTGTGTGTTTGTGCATTCGGGTTTTGTTTTTGTTTTTATTTTTTTATTAATTACTTTCTGCCAAATGAACAAATCATCATTCTGAATGCGAATGAAAAACATCTCAAAAATGTTGATGATTCACAACACTGATTAAAACTGTTGTTATGATTGCTTTCATTCGCATTTAACATCAACCAAAAATAAATCAATCTGCCTAGCCTTTTCCCAACTACCTATGTCGGGGTCGGCTTCCAGTCTAACCGAATGCAGCTGATTACCAGGATTTTACGTGGAGCAACTGCTTATCTGACCGCCACAACCCAGTTACTGGGTAGCAAGAAAACCTTTAGTATAAGACTGGTTGTCAGGCTTTTGGGTTTCTGACTACCTGTAACGACTGTCAAAGATCTAAGAATAACAAGTGGGACCAACTGATAAGTGCTTTCCGAGGCACGGAAGGGTCTCGATATGTAATGAATAGCCACCCATCCACGAACCGACTGACCGACGTAAATTGTGGCTGTTATTATTTAGCCACGAGTCACCCCTCTATCGAAAATAGTGACATCCAAAACAGTAGTCCCATTAAAAAAATACCCACCGAAATATCGCAACCCACTTCTACGTCATTTCCATTCAATTCCACGGAACTGTGATAACTGAGCGTTTACAAAATTGTTGTCAATACACACCGCAAAAAAAGTATAAAAGTGTAACACAACAAAGTACGAGTTACAAAAAAAATCAGCATTGTATTTTTAGTTCTGTTACCGTGTTCCGCAAACTATCATAATATTATAGCTGCCGTGAAGGTATAAATACGACAAGGTATCTTAGAGATTGCTAGTATTTTAGGCTAAAGGTAAGCTGATATATAAATTTTGCAAACGCAAACACTGGCTACTTATTACCACTATCTTCTTCCCAAACTTGGAAATTGTGTTTAAGTATTTGTTTTCAAGCATATGATTCTTTTTCAGCAAGCGACAAGCTACTATGCCCCTCGATCTCATAATATTGACAAGTTGTATCAACCCAAGACGAAACTCACACTCACATCCAACAACAGTTATATCATGTGCATCAAATTGTATAATAAAATTCAAAGTATAATAAAGACACATCCATTTTTAGGGTTCCGTACCTCAAAAGGAAAAAAACGGAACCCTTATAGGATCACTCGTGTGTCTGTCTGTCTGCCTGTCCGTCTGTCACAGGCAATTTGCTCCGAATCTAATGGACCGATAAAGCTGAAATTCGGTACACGTATGTATTTCTGTGACCCAAACACGGACGTGTAACGTAAGTAATTTTGAATATGGGAGCCAACTTTGAGGGGCAAATAAAGAAAATTAAAAAAAAGTTTTGCAAATTGTACCGTGTGTCATATCAAACGAAAGGGCTTACTGTAAGAGTCTCAAAAGTATATTTTTTTTGTAATTTTAAACTAAACCATTTCAAAATTATTTAAGAAAATATACGAAAATTGACCATTCCCCCTCCCCTTTATCTCCGAAAGTACTGAGCCTAAATTTTTTTTAAAATATAGAAAATAGTTCGATACCTATAGATTACAGGAAAACCTATAAAACGTCGATGGTATTAAAACAACATGGTGAATCTCTCAATATTGTGCGTACAAACTTACATTTGTCCATAGTTAAACAAAAAGGATCCAACCCACATTAGGTGTAATGTGGGTTCGATCCTTTTCGTTTAACTATGGACATTTGTAGTTGGAATGTTTGAGAGAACATGTTTTTCAACTACAATATTAAGTTTTTCTTGGGATAAATTCATCCCAACTACGGAACCCTTCATTATGCGTGGTTCGACACGCTCTTGACCGGATTTAAATTTAAGCGTAATTTAATCAAACGAATTATTGACAATTGCTTTTATAGTGTACCTACATGAGTTCTTAGATTATAAGTTGTGAATTTTAATAAACTGACATTTATGAATTAATTGTTACCAAATTTGAATGAATTTAATATATGTAATTAACTATCCGCAAGCATTATTCGAGTTAATTAGTTTCTTAAAATAATAATAAAATATGTAAAATTTGCTATTTTCACGTTTAGATAGAGTTTCCATTTCATTCGTGTTTCTTAAAACCTTTTCTCATTCATACTCAGTCTCCCGCTAAATATTGCGTGTATTTTTTTCAAATAGTCGAGTGCCTACATACAAATACATATCACGCGTGAGTTGAGTTTGCCGTCACTGGGTCGGGCATTTCACGGAAACGCTTACCGCAAAGGCTTTCAGAGCTACAAAAGGAACAATGGTTAACTCGACACTATGGTGACTGCGATTTGTTAAAACTGGAGATGCTCTCATGCATCAAGTTGGAGAAAAAATGTGACAAAAGAGGTCGTGGCCTAACTTATAGTTTTATTGGCAAAATTTACCAAGGCAATAAGCTTCTTTCACAGACTTATTTCTACCTATTTTATAAGCAGACTTCAAGTACTCGAAAGAAAATAAGTAAATAACAAATTACCTACACGAGTCCAGTTTTCTTTTTATCTCACGAAGCGACACACGCTTTAATTGTCGTCCTGTTACAATCACGCTGTGAATGTGTGTGTCAGGCGCTCTCGGTACCGTCCGAAACAACAGAGAAATGCGAAGTGTGTGTGTGTGTGTGAGTGCGTATGTGCTGACGCTACTCGTCTTCACGTACACATTCACAGTGTCTGTACACTTGGTTACCACAAATAAAGCGTGCGTGTCGCTTCGTGAGATAAAAATACTCTAGGTACCACGGCAAATATAGTAACCACAAAAGTTTTTTGGCAGCCTGCAACTAGTCATTAAGAGCTAACCTCAACCAATACCACCTCAGCTCAAATTCTAATTGCACCCCCACTTCTCCGCGCCACCTCACTATCAGTGTCATTCATATCCCATAACACTTTACTCGGCAATCGCGGTACCTCCACCAGGACCTCATGCTCAGTTGTAGCGCCTGCGACCACTACACCAAAGAGGCAGTAAAATACCCACATATAAATACAAAAACTCAAAGAGGGGCTTGTGGCTAAGTAACAGCAGCCGCACGAGTCGATCGATCTGGTTAAGCTACGCTTGCCGCGGTTGGTCCGTGGATAGGTCACCACCAAGACCCTTCCGTACCTCGGAAAGCATGTTAAGCCGTTGGTCCCGTCTGTCATTCGTGAATCTTTGACAGTTTTTACGGGTCGTCAGAAGCCCGAAAGTCTGACAACCAGTCTTACCAAGGGGTATGGTATTACCCAGTTACTGGATTGTGGAGGTCAGATAGGCAGTCGCTCCATTTAAAATACTGGTATTCAGCTGCATCCGGTTAGACTAGAAGCCGACCCCAACATAATTGGGAAAAGGTTAGGCAGATGATGGTGATACAAAAACTCAAACCTAAGTACTCGTAACAGAAAATTAATTCATAACGATACAAAAAGTATGATTATGAAACACTTCTTAAGACTGTCATCTAATATCTAAAAACTTCTGCCGACAGATTTTCTACATTAAACTTACTGCAAAGTAACTAACGCAAGTCGTCTCCGCGAAGTCTCATGCTATCCTTGTCACTTCAAGGTGTATTGTAGCGACAGAAAGACGTTTAAGAGCGTCTCATACTGTCGTTTGTGAGTTCAGGGGTGAGTCTCCGAGATGTAGCGATAAATGTAGCCTCCCTAGTAATAGGTAGGACAATGGTTTTAAGTTTCATGCCACGGGAAGACGGAATACAAGAAAAAAGTAACGGAGTGGTGAACTTAGTCTTTTTTGTGTCGTCACGAAAAGCGACTTGAACCTTTTTTTTTTTTCGTTTTGTTCTAGCAGTTCATGGGATTTTGTATTCAGTTATGTACAATTTTTTTATGAAGCCTTCCTAGTAAGAAAACAATCCTACGTATTATAAATGCGAAAGTTCGGATGGATGGATGTTTGTAACTCAATCACAGCAGAACGGCTAAACGGATCTGGATGAAATTTGGCTCAGAGATAGATTATAGTCTGGAATAACACAAAGGCTCCATTTTATCCCGGTTAATTTCCGAAATCCACGTGGGTGAAGCCGCTGGCAAAAGCTAGTAGAATTATATATTCAGGAAAAAGACACCATTCGAGCGAAACGAAAAGCGACACGAACTTTAATGTTGAGTTATTCCACAAATAAAGTTAACTGCTCAAATACCGGGAATAAATCATGGTTATATTGTTTATTGCGCTTGGTCGTGGCTTAGTCAAACGATGGCATTACTTTATCGTATTTCTTACGGTCAATTAATGTAGTTGCAATAAGTGTTTGATTTTCAAAAACAAAATCTAAAATGAATTCCTATAAAGCTTTTATCAATAAACCCTTTATTTACCTAACACAATAGATATACATATATTCTCTAAACACACCGCAGTTTCTAAATTAGGACACCTAAAGGGCCATCAGATGACGGTCCCTTCCCATAATGCGCCCGTGATTTGAGCCCGAAAACTCACACGAAGGTCAAAATTCACACGAAGTACGGCGTTGGCAAGTCAATTTCGGCCAGAATACATTCACGAGACAAGAATAACAATGTCTGTAAGAGTGAGAAGTTCCTGACAAGAGCGAGAATTAACGAGACCAGTCGACGAACAGAGACGAATTTAGGGACAATAAAAAAGTGAAAAATGTCAATAATATATCATTAATGAGGTCCATACAGGATTATATTTATTGGGTGTCTACTAATTGGCATCGTTAGGATAGCCTGACTTAAGGCAATCGCCTTCACGCCAACGCCAAAACGCCATCAGTGTGATAATCATCACAGTGATGGCGTTCCGTCGCGTAGCGCTGGGCGGCCATAGCAAACAACCGCAGATTGTGTTTTCTATACATATACAAAAGATACATATAGGACGGAGTACAGTGCAGTGCAGTGTGATAATCGCCTTAGCTGAAAAATCTGTTTCGTGTGATATAACAGTGACGATTAGATAAAAGTATTAATATAGGCCCAATTACAGTTTTGTTTAGGTACATGCGAAATATAAGTTGTAAACCCATCTTTGACAGTGCGCGTCAAATAATTAGACCCAAGAAGGCGTTGACTACGCATACAGTTGCCGTAAAAAAAAAACGTAAAACGTCACTGCGCTGGTTCAAGTTATTTGACGCGCACTATATCTAAGGCCTCGTTGATGGAGACGCGGGGCATCGTAGGGCGGCGCGGCTCGAAATAAATTCAAACATATGGCATTGTATAAGACCGTTTACGGAGAAGCGATTTGCTTGAAATGCAGGCGGAGCCCGGGGATGACATAGCCGCGTCGCACGCGACGTTTATCGCGGCTGCGCACGCTGCTTTGCGGTCAGCTATTCCTCCAATTCTCCGTTCACGGTTAAACGTAGCGACATACGCGGCGGGGCCCGCGGCGTCACATGCGCCAATATGCCATATGTTTGTGTTTGTGCGTGTGATGACGCGGGCCGCAGCACGCGCCGCTTGTCTGTAAACTGAAAAACGTCCGACGCGCTGCGAGACCCCACGCTGCACGTGAAGTGCGACGCCCCGCGTCTCCGTAAACGAGGCCTAACTATAGGTACGCCATAGCACGTCATGCTCTTTATCAGTCCTTACAAACACATTGAACTCTCAATGCTTTCTACTTTATAAGTAATGTCGCTCAATCTGTTGTGCAAAAATGTAAGTTTCACGCTATGGAAATACGTAGTAATGTCATAGAAATTATTTTTTTAAATAAATGATTCATCATCTGCCTAGCCTTTTCTCAACTACTATTTTTTTTTGTTGTATTATTTCTTTGCGTCATGTCTGCCGCAAATAAACGTATTTTCTTTTCTTTTAACTATGTTGGGGTCGGATTCCAGTCTAACCGGATGCAGCTGAATACCAGTATTTACATGGACCGACTGCCTATCTGACCTCGACAACCCAGTAACTGGGTAATACGAAACCTCTTGGTAAGACTGGTAGTCAGACTTTAGGGCTTCTGACGACCCGCAACGACTGTCAAAGATCCACAAATGATAGCCGCGATCAATGGAGTCTTGCTTGATATATAAAAATGACCCATCCACGGACCAACCGCGGCAAGCGTAGCTTAACCTGATCGATCGAACCGTGCGGCTGTTATTACTTAGCCACGAGCTCCTTTTAAACAAAGTGACTACCAACCTAAATTTTCTGTATATTCAAGTTACAACTGGCATCCTTTGACAGTTCTCAGTTCATGGCTAATAGACGTAATCTGTCAATTTAATAATCAATTAATTCCCCTGACTGTACGTATGTTTTGAAACCCATAAATTAGGGATTTCTCACGTGATATCTATCGCTAGGTACTGTGATCGTCACCATTGATGTCCGAGCGTAAGTTTGGATTGTGAGCCGAGCAAACCGCGTTGTATTCTGCAGTTATTAACGCAACTAGTATGCAATTATGAATGCGTTTTTGAGACCTGTCAGTTTCATAATAGCGAATACGTGTTTTGCAATTTGATCCTTATGGTTACTAGAAATTGTCAAATTGACAGGTGTCAGGAACGCATTAACTCGACGGCCGGCCTGTACACAAACATCATAATTATTTTCATACTAGTTGTTGCCCGCCACTTCGTCTGCGATCCAGGATGAAAAGTAGCCTATGTCCTTCTCCAGGTCATAGTCTACCCATGTGCCAATTTTATCCTAATCCGTTTAGCCATTTTAGTGAGAAAGCGTAACAAATAAACAAAAAAAAAAATATTAGTTCGGATTATATATTGAGGTGCGGCCCTGTCATCCAGAAAGTCAGCCCAAACTATTTAATGAGGGTGTGACTCCAGTCTATTGCAAAGCCTTATTAACTGGCAAAATTGAAATGTTCACTTGTTTCATAATATGATGCAAATTAAATTCTTCCAAGTGTTCGCTCCCCACAGAGAGTTGGTTCAGGCCGTATGGAGGAATTTAAAAAAATAAATCCATGTAAGATCTTGTCCGTATAAGATTTACTAAGCATTTCCTTTTGCAGTGATTGTTTCCTTCACCGATTATTAACGCGTATTCTAGGGCGTGTTCTGTGTAGTTAATTGGTTTATTAAGCATTTCATTTACATAAAGTAAAGATAACTTTGTAAACTGTTCTTTTGGCTACGAAAACCTACGATTAATCGGAGTTTTTAACGCTGTGGCAGTTTTTCTCGAGGTCTTGTGATTCAATGATTCGGTGTTCTCTCGTTTTTCTATTTTTTATATACGTATTGAATACCACCGCTCCAAGTATGTCTTGTTTTACCACCATTCTTCTTCATTAAAACGTTTTACAAAAAAAAAAAAAAAAAACAACTTTCAAAAAACACTATAAAGTGAAAAATAGGCTTTAATTTCGAAGTCGGTATCTTTGGATCCGTATTTTAGTTGTTGCTTGGTTGACTGGATTACTTCCAATGCACCATGAGCGAGAACTTGTTTTTTTTTTTGATACTTTATTAGATATTGTTCTCATGTAAGACGCAACTAGCGATAGTTTCATACAACACGTTTTTACCCGACCGCCCCAGAAGGAGGGTAATATTTTTCGAGAGTATGTATGTCTATTTCCTTGGCAACCTCTATAGCCTAAACGGCTTGATTAATTTTAACATATGAGGTGTCGTTAGATTCGTCTTAATTGTGGGAGTCTCTATCTCTATTAGTTATATATTGTATCTAGAAATACAAAAAAGGGAGGGGAAGGTATTTTTTTTAAATAAATTACAACAATATTGGTATCAAATAAAAGTTAGTAATGAGTCAATTCTAAAATTAAAACACAACTAAAAAGATTGAAATAAATTTTATTAATAAACAAACAACCCGACTGCACAAACACATAACAGAGAAAAACAAGCATTATAATGTATTGAATTTTGGTACCGCAGGCCACAAACAAAAGTTACAATCATTCTTTCTCGTCACTTGAACATCCCGTATTCACGAATCGGCTCAATTCTAAACAGAGTCTATGGAGAGCACAACACTGATTGGAGCTGATTCGTTGCCCAACACGAGCCCTTGTTAATCTTAACGAACGTCGCACTGGGAAAGTGCTCGATAACTTTGTTTAGTCACATCCTGCTATGTATAGCGAGACAACTGTAAATACGACCCTCGAGCCTTATTTCTGTCTTACTTCAGCCACATCAATCCGTGAACTTGTGTTGACTGTTTTTTTTATACCCGCATAGCGGTACGACCTATTATAATTTTATTATAATAATGTATTTATTTAAAAAAGTGTTGTAGGTACAGTCTGTTATAATAAATGTAATTTTACAATTTACGGATAAATCATAAATTGTAAAAATAATAATTGTAATTGTTGTTGTTGTTATTGTAATAGTATTGTTGTTGTCATTGATTGTATTATTATAAGAGTAGCTCATGCTAGCTTGACAGCGTGGCACTACATCGCACCATCCGCAATATCCGGCACCAGACTTATACCTAAATATTTTATGTAATTTTAATTTCACCAATAAGGTCACTATATGTCCTTTTAGTTTAGGGTGTCGTCGCTACCCGGCCATACTCACTTCTGCCTGCCTCACCTATAGTTTATATGGGGGGTTTGTTGGGTCAATGGGTATTTGAGTAGGCTATTTTAGTGAACCATATGTATTAAATTATGGAAACTGTGATCATCAAAAGTTGTCACAACACAAAACCTTTTACACTTTGGTGGATACTACAAACTGTCGACTAAAAGAAAGCAATCTCGACCTAGTGAAAGAAAGGTCACGTTTGAAGTCGTCGTGCTATTTATAGGTGTTTAGATACCTATCTATTTTAGAAGCTTTTTCATCAAATCTTTTGCGATGTTAATTATTGGAATTTTAAATACTTTTTAGATTAGACCGAAGGAATTAAAATTAAAGCAGCAAATTGAAAGTTGAAGTGGTAGAAACTAATCGTCTAGAAATTTTTTTTCAAGTACCTTACAATCAAGGAAACTGAACTAAGTGAAAAAATAATATGAGTACCCTCTTGTATCTTTTTTAATATTTAAAAAATCTTTGCATATTATACCTATATAATAAAATACAACGTGTTTTCGTCTGTTTGTCCGTTTCGGTTAAATTACAAAATAAATCTATGATTATGTAAATCTTGGATTGCCATTGATTCATTAGCTCTAGATCAGACTAGACCACTTCATTCAGCTGGATTTTTCAGTTTTATCAGCGAATAAGCCACGTAAACCTAGAACCAAAAATTCGAAGACATGTGACATCTATCAACCAGCACTGGGCCCGCGTGGTGGACTACAGCCCACTCCTTTTACCGAGAGGAGGCCAGTGTCTCAGCAGTGGGAACATTCTAGGCTGATTATGCTCAGCCACGTAAAGACCTAATTTGTATTAGGAGAATACTTTGCTCGGCTCTAAATTAAATGTATTGAGAGCAGTAAGTAAGTTTGAACAGGGCTGTCAAGAATGACAAACTGAAATTGTCCAGATCTTCCATTATGCGAATGCACTTCCAGAAAACCAATTATATATAGGTACTAGTAGTTCTGCGAACAGTAGACCTCGCGAATACAAACTTTTTGCAACAACTAACTGAGCAATTTACTGCATATTGAGGAGCTATTCTGATCATCACGCCTAAAGTCCTCATCAGATTTTCACCAAATTTTAATGAGGCCAATCAAGTTACCTTTTAAATAAAAAAAGAACCATCGAAATCGGATCTCATAAGGCGGAGATATCCACTAGCCCCCTTTTTGCCTGTTTTTGGATGAGTATCCAATCAAAAATCCCCGACGAAAAAAAAATCTACAAAGTCGTAAAACCTGTATTCCAATTTTCGTCTAGATCGATTGTAAAATACGACCTGTAGAAGAGTACCGACAAACTCACAGCAGAAAGCAAATTTTGCCAGACTTGAAGCAGAGACGCTTCGCTCGCTCGGTCAATTAACAACAGACTCTCGGATAGCTTCGGTAAACGAACCAGTAACTTACAGTCGTTGAAACCTGAAACTCAAATTGTCTATACGAGTAGTACCTCAACTAGAATTGTTACGTTCATAACTCATCAGGAAGACGTAATTAAGGGTGCTTTCTTTTTAATGAGTTGTGGCAAAAATAAAATAGTTACCTAGTTTATATATTTTGTTGTAAAATAATTTACTGTTGTATATTTTACATTACTTATTTATTAACAGCCCAATATATGTAATGAAATAATATTTTAGACAACCCTGAATTAATATGAAGGACTGCTTAAAGAAAGATTGCCGTGCTTACAAGCGTTGCTATATTTTCCAAAGTAAATAAAAATAAAATATCCCTAACTCGAAGAATTTAAATATTCAGGTATTTATATATTCTTCCCTCAACCAATAAACTTAAGAGTTTTACTGAATAAATAATTCAGGAGGCGTCGGAGAGAAAGTCAAACTTTTTATCTTCAATAGCACTTTTATGATGTTGAAGGGAATATGGATTAGCAGCCAGCAAATGCTGAACCCTATCGGCTTAGATATTAAAATAATTATAAATAAAATTGATACTTATAACATAGGTACCAAGTTTCATTGGTAAAATACACAATAGAATGGAAGAACCGATTTCGTCGTAAAAACTCTGGTGGCATTGTATTTTCAAGATTGACGTCATTTGAGGGTCAAAACGCCTTTTAAAGATTCGTGACAAAATGATTGCTTTTGAAATCAAAGGACTTCTGAATGGGGCGCAACCCTTGACATTTTTTTCAGCCCGTACACTATTGGTGAGCTGCTTTGAATGTAGCAGCAAAGAAAGACGGATAACAAGGGGATTGCTACGGTCACTTTGAAAGAATTGCAATGTCTTTCAAAATGATTATCTATTAAATCTTCATCCTATTTTATATATATATATATATATATATATACAAATCAAAGATATTTTTTTAAGGATTGACGTATAGACCTAGTATGAATCAAAGATTTAAATCGTAAGATTCGTCCTAGCTTGTCAAAAGATGGGCGTTTCTGTAGGTACTTTATGTCGTTTTGACACCACTGTCACATCACAATGTCGCAGATATTTGACTGCAATGGAAAGGCCATTATTATTGTGTGAGCTCACTCTTCTCAGTATGAATACTTTTCACACGATTTAGTGCCGTGCACATCTAACGATTTAAATCTTTGTTATGAATAATGTACCCATACAAAAAATTGTAAAATCAGGGTAATTAATTGTTAAGCAAATTGCTGCGAGAGCAATTTGCTGGCGAACAAATACGGACTCCTGTCCACACACTCCATTCCTTTTTTTGCGCTCTTTGTGTATAATATTTACTAACGAAATAATTTCAATCAAAACTGGTTCTAATTGCCTAAAAAAAATTGTTAAATACGGTGTTTTCAATCAAAAACGGACTCGTCCTTGTGTAGTTGGATAAATAGAAATTCTCAAAAAGAAAAAAAGTGAAAAGGGGGGTTAGGATTTCTATTGAGCTAAAGCCAGATCCGGGATAAATTTTGATACACTCAAAAAAAAAAATAATAATCAAATATTATTTATTTCTCCAACATAACTTAGGCTTAACAGATTAGTGATTGGGGCCTCTCCTTAAGCAAGTAATGCCTGTATAGGGAGATTAATTCACTAAAGCTTAAATTTCTATCTAATTAACTTTAGCTTATTAAAAGTCCAGATTTGTTCGCCAGCACCTCATTCATATACAGGGACGTAATGTGTGAATTTAATAACAGTTAGTTTCCCGGACCATAAATTATATTAACATGTTCGGCCTAGCGCCGCTCCCGTGAGGTATGCACGTCATGCCACAATATTTTCTCATATAAAATGGACATACGAGTGTTATAAAATTAAACACAACGTCCATACACGGTCAATAGAACTGCATACAATTTGGACACAACGTCTGTTCCCGTCAACGTTCGTTTTGCACACGTCGCCGTCGTGTTCAGTCAGACGTTGCGAACGTACGTTATGTGTGCGTACGCGCTTGTGCGAGTGTGTAGTTCACGACAACAATAAGCCACCAAAATTTGATTTGTTGTGGCTAGATATTTGACATTTGCAAGTGTTGCGGCGCAAAAGTTCAAACAATGGAATTTACTATAGCATCCTGGCGTTGCGTTGTGAGAAGTAGAGCAAATAATATCACATTTTTATTAGACGTAATTAGACGTTGTGTTCATAAATACCGGCCAAGTGCGTATCGGACCACGCACAATAAAGGGTTCCGTAGTTGGGAGGAATTTATACCAAGAACAAACTTAATATTGTAGTTGAAAAACATGTTTTCCTATACATTCCAACTGCAAATGTAAGTTTGTACGCACAATATTGAGAGATTTACCATGTTGTTTGAAGACCATAGACTTCTTATAGGTTTTCCTGTAATCTATAGCTATAGAATTATTTTCTGTATTTTTTTCAAAATTTTAAGGTCAGTAGTTTCGTTGATAAAGGGGAGGGGGTGGGGAATTGTCAACTTACGTTTATTTTCTTAAATAACTTTAAAACAGCTTATTTTAAAATTATAAAAATATATATATTGAGACCCTCACAGTAAGCCCTTTTATTTGATATATCACACAGTACAGTTTGCAATTTTTTTTTTTTTTTTTCTCATTTGCCCCCTCAAAATGGTCGCCAATATTCAAAACTCATTTATTTACGTTACACGTCCTTGTTTGGGTCACATAAATTCATAAGTGTACTAAATTTCAACTTAATCGGTCCATTAGATTTGGAGCAAATCGGCTGTGACAGACGGACAGACAGACACATGAGTGATCTTATAAGGGTTCCGTTTTTTCCTTTTGAGGTAGTTTTTTAGGATTTTTTATTATTCTTTTATTATATTATACAATTTATTAGGATTCCGAATCCTAATAAATTGTACAAATTTGACGTTATAAAGTGTTAACACATATCAGGATAATTCAATATCCTCCAGAATATCGTACCTTCCCTCAAATATTACATTTGAGTGCACATTAAATACAACAGCCCAAATGTAACAAGTCAAGTGAGCGTTTTCAACATCACATTACAGATTTTCCACCAAAATAAAACAGTAATGTTCAATCCATCATGGCGTATTAAGCCTTTCCGTGGAAAATTGTCGTCACAAGTCTTTGTATACTTTAGAACAAAAAAGTTTAAATGTACATAGAAGATGAGGCGACTCACAAATGAGTTTTATAACAGAAAAAGTTTTCATGGAAATAATTACTGAAATAGAAAGCGTTTAAAGGTGCAATAAGTTAAGATGGATGAGGAGGACGTTAATGTACCGGAATTGACTTTTTAAAGAGTTCCTGGATGTAATTAAGCAAGTGTTAGAGTAACAGGTTTTAGAAGCCGAATGGTGACCGAAGAGAATGGCGTATTTTACCCAAAGCGATACAAAAAGGTTACACTGACAGAAAGAAAATAAACTGAGCGCCTCGTTGGTCTAATAGTCACAAGCGCTATTGATGAGCATGAGGTCCTGGGTGCGACTCCCGGGTTGGGTAAAGTATTATTGGGTTTTCCATCTGAAATTGCTCAGGAGCAGCCCGAAGCATGGATTTGTGCTATTTGATGGCAATAAATAGGCTTGCCCTCTATTAAATGGGTCTTAAACATAACTGGAACAACTCTGCACTCACCGCAATCCAATGGACGTAGCGTATGCACTGAGGGAGATATACTCCGGTATATATTCCTCCAAGTCATCGCTGTCGCGGGTTCACTCCCTGAGGGTGAAAGGTTGCACAGGAGCGCAAATACCGGCAAACGCCCAGAACACCCTGTTCCTGGTTCACACGCAGGAGGAGAAAGCTTCTCTTGCGAACCAGGGATATGGGTCCGGCGAAGGGTCGCGCCTGTTGACCATACACGAGGCTCAGGGGTTGACCTACGACAGCGTGATTATCATCAACACCAAGTCCAGGAGGCTCCAGATCCACGACAGCATCTCCCACGCGGTAGTGGCGGTGTCCAGACATACTGTCAGTTGCGTCTATTACACCGACGACGCCGATGACGCCACGGGCCGTTTTGCGAAGAAAGCGATGGATGCGCCGACTAAAATGGTCATCGAATACAACCTTAAGACGGCCATGCAGCATCGAGACCTAGTCGTAATGGAGGCCCTGCTTAGGCTAGCGAAGTCCCTGGTCAGCAGCAAACATCCCAACGTCACCCAAAGTCCTACCTAAATTCTAACCAAAATGTAATCCCACAACCCACACCCAATCCAAACAATAACTTAATGTAATAATGTAGTGTAAATAAATATTAATGTAACGTAATGTAATAATGTAATGTATGTAATAATGTGTGATAACATGTGGAAGCGCATGGCAGGTCGAGTCTGTCATACTCACCAAAATCTCATGCCGACGGTGGCGCGGTGCACTCGGTCGTTGAGTTCCCTAAAATATGGTTGAACTGAACGGCGCGGGTGTGCACGTCATTTTCGTGAACGGAAGCCGTCGATCGGGGCCGATCGACTCGTGCTGCCATGTGGTTTTTCTATACCCCCTCCCTAATAAATATGTAAAGCCTGTGTATCTGTATTTGTTTAAAACATATATACAATAACAATAATAATTATAACAAAAATATATACACACATACTAATAAAAAAAATAAAAAAAATTGGATGAACTCACGTAGATTTAAGTATCTAAAATTATTACTATTATTATTACTATAATAATATTACTTTTTATTATAATAGATTTTACAATTACAAACTCCTACATCAGACACTTAATTCTAATCCAATTAAGTGTCCGATGTAGGAGTTTGTAATTGTAAAATCTATTATAATAAAAAGCAACAAATAAATAACACCAATAAAAAAAGGCGCGGATCACCATGTCCGCGGTAGTCTTACTCGTAAAAAAACATAACTGGAAAAATGTGGGTGTACTTTAGGTACATCTCTGCCTAACATCTCTTTGGGAATACATGCTTGATGTTATGTTATGTAAAGAAAATAAATTTATTCATAATAAAAGGTGGATGTCTGTGCTCTACCCTGTCATTCTAATTATAGTCATAGTAGCGCGTATAATGACAGGGACCAAAGGATTATCGTGCTCATTGAGGCTGATACGGGTGTCTATATTTACGTGTTTAATATGGCGACATGCAGTTGCATGCAGTATGCAGTCGTCACATAGCAGAACTTGCAGTAGTCAAGCTATTTACAGATTAACACGTTTCCTGTGCGTGCACCACATGTGGGTCACTGTGAGGTCACTCTGACACGTGCGTGCACCACATTTGGGTCACGACTCCATACAAATTTGAAGCCTTTTTATAGTTTACACGTGTGATTTATTTTAATTTATTTGCATACACGTGTGAACAATAAACTATAAAAAAAGTTTGCTCAAAAACGTGTTTGCACGTGAGGGGCTCCTCTCACATTTAGTAGCTGCACTGTTAACGTGTTAAGCTTGTCTACAAGCTTAGCCATCCTTTAGCGCAGTATTTATTTAGACACAAGCCCCTCCTTTCCATCGTACGGTCAATGTCGTAAATTACAAGTTTCCGATGAAATATTTAATTCAACAACACGAACTGAGCCTACCACAGTCCCTTACTGAAACTAGGTCTAACTTTATATGTGCTACATATTCCCGAGCTATCGCTCACACTGGGTGTTGCCTTTTTCAGGAGCTTGTATTTTTTTTTACTACTGTACAATATGTAACAAAAACCTTGTTGTTCCTTTTTCAGGAGCTTGTATTATTTTTTACTACTGTACAATATGTAACAAAAACCTTGTTGTTCCTTTTAACACATGATTGTACTCATGATAACAAAAAACTTTTACTATGGGACCAAAACGGAATTCGTGAAAAAAAAAAACAGCTGTCCCAAATGTAGGGGGGCAGATGATTTTTTTTCGCGGTTGTTTGATATCATGAGTACAATCATATGTTAAAAGGAACAACAGCGTTTTTGTTACATATATTGTATAGAAGAAAGAATAGTTGTATTCTGTGTTTCTAAATCTGAAAGAGTTACTGTCCATTAGGTATTTTTTGTTTCCAACTTTGCCTAAATGGACTAAAAAATCTAGAATTATCCATTTCTGTGCCTTCACAATCAGCGTGAAGAGCGTTGGGGAAAATTCTAATAAAAATTGTTTTATAACAACGAGCAACCGTTTCTCAATCAACAATACAATCATGAGAACAATCGTCGCAATCTATTCCATTCATATTTAAATTTTACAAGGCGACATAAAATCTGAACGTACGAAGGCAGGAAATTAGCGGAGTAAGAGATATTGTATCCGCACGAAGTCCGGAGGGCGGGCAGACTCCGGGAACCGGGGACTCGGGGAATCGGGGACTCGGGGTCTTGGGGACTTAGAAGACTGGCGGAGCCGCGCCTTCCGCCCGCGCCGCAGTCTCCTACCAACCGCCGCGAGTGACGCCCGTCGATCGCTGTCACAGTTTCCCGCACTACCGCGGAACCAATAACCCGCAATTCATGAATTAAAATTAAAAAATCTGTGTACGAATTAAAACTCTTGTCTCTCTAAAACGTGTGTTTCAAGTGTTTGTGTTTCAGTTTTTAAGTTTCATCTCTGTGTGAGTTTTTATTTTTTTTATTTTTCTGTGATCGCTGTACGACTAAGCGGCGGTTTTATAATTGAGCTTTGTTGAATTAAGGTAAGCGGTTTTTTACAGAATAATGGTAGACATTTTTTACGTCGTTCCTTTGTACTTGTCGTTTTAATTTAAAAGAGCGTTTTGTTCGCAACGAGAATGATACGACGTTTTTAGATTGTTATTAAAATTATCATAGGTAATGAAAAGAAAGTAAAAAATATTTTTGTGACGTCTTATGAATCATGACCGTAATTCATATTAAGGATTTAATTACGTTAGGTTATTTATGGTATTTATTTACAGCGTTTTTTTGTGGTTTGTTTGGCTTTATTCCATATTTTAAGTTACCGTGACCCATTTGCTTATGCGGCAACATTATCATCTTGCCTGATAATTATACTAAATACATTTATAAATTGCGTCAAAATCCTTAATTACTAAGTAACGAAACAATACTTCTCTATAAATAGACAAACTTGACTGCGTACAATGCTCATAGTAAAGTTTAATCTGTTATTTAGTAGATAAGTCGAGATAAGATAACAACTTCTACATTTCTAGTGCCGTCATTATTTACTTTATATCACACAGAACTTTGTACTTTTACCTACATTTTTAGTAGAGTCTTACTATAATCTCTTAAAAGACATGCTGGTTTTTTGTCTGGATAAGAAGTGGCATACTTAAGAGTTTTAAATGGTGATCACTGTCAGAGACTACCAAACATGATTATGGCATTGGATGGTCCAAGCGGTAGAATAAAGTCCTCTCGACTGTCGATCGACGGTCGATAACAATAGAAATTTAATTGTATCTCTAAACATAATAGTTGAAAGTGGCACCAGTGACTGAAAAGGTGTGGCAATGGTATTGATATGTGATGCGGAGGAATGAGGATAATACATAAAACTCACGCCTTCTTCCCATGGGGGTAGGGAAAAACTACAGAACGCCACCTGCTACGATCCTTACATACTCCATTTGCCTCGTTTACGTTCATACATCTGGTCATACACGTACGCCGGTTGCGAGTACTACGCACCTGATCTTTCTGAAGAACATCATCAATAAAATATCAAGTTCAATATTCAAGTCTTGCAAAATTTGCTTTCGTCTGTCAGTTTGTTGCTACTCCTCTACAGGTCGTATTTTACAACCGATCTGAACGGAACTTGTTACACAGGTTTTACGACTTTAAAAAAGTTTTTTGTCGTCTGGGATTTTTGATTGGAGGGGTACTTCCTCCAAAAAGGGGCAAAAAGGGTGCTACTAGATATATCCGCATGAGAAGATCCGATTTCGGGATTATTCCGATCTGTCACCCTGCTTTGTCTCCTTAGAGGAACAGATCGGAAAAAAATTGATTTGTACCCTGTTAGCAACGAGAGGACAGTTCGAACTTTATTCACTCCTATCTGTTAGTGAATAGAGTTGCCAACAGTGGGACAGATCAAACTTTTTTCCGATCTGTTCCTCTAAGGGGACAAGGCAGGGTAACAGATCGGAATAATCCCGATTTCGACGGTTCTTTTTTTATTTGAAAGGTAGTAAGTAACTTTAAGTTAAAAAAAAAACATAGTAAATATCCCGTTTTAAATAATTTTACTGGTATTTAAAAACTAATCTCATTTCGTGTCTGTCTGTTTGCCCTCTTATTAATTCTTCTAAACTACACAATCGATTTTGATGCTGTTTTTGCCATGATTTTGATAATTTATTCCGGAATTTAAGATTTATGTGTAGAATACTATATATTGTCTATCATGTAGAATACTATATATTATATATCTATATATTGTGCAAGAAGTTGAGAGAAAGCGGCCAGAATTAATCAACAGAACGGGTGTGGTTTTTCATCATGATAACGCTAGAACTCACAGATCTTTAGCCACTCAGCAAAAATTAAGAGAGTTTGGCTGGGAGGTGTTAATGCATCCGCCGTATAGTCCTGACCTTGCACCTACAGATTTCCACCTGTTTCGGTCTCTTCAGAATTCTTTAGGCAGTGTCAGGTTAACATCACGAGAGGACTGCCAAAACCACTTGTCGTGGTATTTTGACCAGAAGTCCCAAAATTTCTATAGCAATGGGATCATGTCTACAAGATGGCAAAAAGTTATCGAACAAAATGGTACCTACGTACTTTAGTTAAATGTAAATAAACTATATTAAAAAATGTTTTGAATTTTCTTAAAAAATGCGAAGA
This sequence comes from Dicycla oo, assembly GCA_948252095.1. Classification (NCBI taxonomy): domain Eukaryota; kingdom Metazoa; phylum Arthropoda; class Insecta; order Lepidoptera; family Noctuidae; genus Dicycla; species Dicycla oo. The sequence goes on from OX411714.1 coordinate 25,143,034, forward strand.
AACTTTTTCCCCAACCTATTATATCTATATATTGTGTAATAATATTGTCTTAAAACTCGTGCGAAGCAGGAGCGGGTCGTTAGTATGTTATGTTATGGGGATTTGGTTTCCACGCTTAGTCCTTCAAGTGGACCATTGTGCGTGAGCCATGGCGGCCGTCATTGAGACCAGTCCACCTCCCTCCAGATGTTGATTACGTCTCCAGTAGACCTAGCAAATGGCATTTGCTTCGGAGCGATTCTGTTTCTACAATCGCTATCGACGCGCATCTCTATGGAAATGCTGATCTATGATCACGTGACAGTTCGATAGCTTGACATGTCAACCCCATACATTTTTTCTTTTTCTACTAGCGTCATCGCTAATCGAATGTTACTTTGGCTAGGCCCGCTGGTCTATTGAGAATATCTGAAAAAGATCTGGGTGATACTAGAGTTTGTGTTCTGATCTAGGTGACGTCTGTGCATTTAAACAGCACATGTGTAACGGTTTCCTCAGCCTCCATGCACGTTATGCACAGAGGACTGTCCGTGGATCTATTATTATTAAAAAAATAAATAAAAACTAAAGTCACTTATCATGACTGTGTGACCACGTTCAACTTATGCACTACGCGCAACTGAATTTGATGCGGTTTTCGCTATCAGAGAATTTATTCTGAAATATTGAAATGTATATTATATACATTAATATATAAACTCTCATATAATAAAACAAATCATTTTTTGTCAAGTCGTAAAAACAGTGTGAAGCAGGGGTGGGTCTCTAGTATTTTATAAAATGTAAATAGGTCGATGCCTCGATTCGTAGCAGCTTCTTGCTACAGGTGGCCTCTACGAGTGCTACGCGTGCTACGAAACCGTAGTATGATGTAATTTTATTTGTATCTTACTATTTTATTTGTATCGCCGAATTCCAACTAAGTCACATTCGATCAAAAACAGTCGGAAAAAAAGAAATGGTAGGACGACTATTCCCCAAAGAGTTCGCTTGAAAAAGAACTTACTATAGATATGTAGGTACCACAGCCGTCTATGTCAGTCGCCGAACAGCATTCCTGTGTTCTAGTTTTAAGGGTATTACTGAAATCGCATGCATCTATGTAATCAAAAAGTCTGTATGGCCAAAGACCCTGAAATTTGGTTGAGGTAGGTTTGTCAATTTGAAAAAAAAAATACTGCAATGCAATATTGTTTTTTTTTTTTTTTTTAAGTTTGAGTCAATGTAGATTTAATTTGAAATTAGTACACAGAATGAGTCATTCTATAGCCTCAAAGATACTGCATAAAATCATTGTGATGAAACAATCATATTATTTTCAGGTTTTTCAGCCCAACATTAAACGACCAGTTACCAGATTTTTACACATTACATAAAATATTAAAATCCTAAGCTGCGCACACATTGGCGGACTTGACTTTCAATCCCAAATCGGGTAAAAAGGGTAATTGGGTTCTACTCACAGAAAAAAATTCAATCATAGCCTGGGATTGGTATTGCTCTCAATAACGGAGATAGGATTGCGCTCTCCTACCCTACATATAATGAAATAATATCGATATTTATAAGAGTGCATATCAAAATTATTTGAGAGTGGTTTCGTGAAACTATGTAGGTACACCTCGCTCTGTGCATACTCGCTCACACGCACACATAAACACCAAACTACAACTACACACACACCACATATTTTAAAAACTTTTTAGCAAAAAATAAAACCGACTTCTAAAACAAAACACTACAAAGTGAAAAATAACTTTAATTTCGGAAGTCGGTGTCTTTGGTTTTGTATTTTCGTTTTTTGCCACCGACTTCCGAAATTAAAGTTATTTTTCACTTTGTAGTGTTTTGTTTTAGAAGTCGGTTTTATTTTTTGCTAAAAAGTTTTTATTTTTCACTTTTTAGTTGTGGAACCTATCCCACACAAATTCGAATACATAACTGAGCACAATAATTGTAGATATAGCCATGTAAATAACAGTGATAGGAAGTTATTAAAACACCATCACAACATCCATATAAAATAAGTGGGAAATATACGCATTATTGAAGCTAACTCAAAAACTCCTCGAGCAAAGTTAATAAAATTTATATGGGACCACCTCGGAAGTATACCCTTTCAAACAAAAAAAGAATTTTCCAAATCGGTCCATCCGTCTTTGAGTAATCGCGTAACAAACATACAAAAAAAAAAAAAAACATACAGACGAATTGATAACCTCCTCCTTTTGGAAGTCGGTTAAAAAGTGATACTCCATTTTAAAACATAATCACGTTTCTTGTACCCCCTTAATTTTTAACTTTATTTTATTATTATTATTTGTTGTTATAGCGACAATAAAATTTGTGAAAATTTCAACTGTCCGCCTATTACGGTTCATGAGATACAGCTCGCTGACAGACAGACGGACAGCGGAGGGTTATTAGCGCCCTTCAGGTACGGAATCCTAAAACCACAATCACAACCTTAGCGAAAACGAATGATTTATTTGACGAAATATTTCGGAGAATATTTCAATAAGACTTCTTATTGAAATATTCTCCGATTATTCTTCAGAGAAAACTAGAAAAAGAAAACATAAAAACAAAAAATTACGCTCCCTTGTAAAATTACGCTCCCTTGTAAAATTACGCTCACTTGTAAAATTTTCACGAAGCTAGCTCCGGCTTAAAGAGAATATTTTAGAAGTAATCATGAAATTCACTCAATATTTATTACAAAGGGCGTGAAGCCATTATTTCAATATTAGACGGCAATGTAACACAAAGGTTAATGGCCTTTATGATAAGTATTGCATGTAAATAATGAATTATATTATTACGGTTTTGGCAACTGCAATATCCCGTCATGACCAGGAATAGATAAATTTTATTAGGAAAGTGTGGGTATTTGTGATAATTACTGATAATATTGGTTATGTTCATGGAGAGGATTGCGTATTCCTTTGCATAGATAGTTACTATGTGTTATGTCATTGTGTGATATAATAATTAGATAATATCTTATGTAGGTTTTTTTTTTTTATAGCTGCTGACATAAATACCAAAATGATCTAAGAAGTAATAAAGAGAAAACCATCAATAAATTCAACCCGCCATATTATTCTAATCAAATGTTACGTTATGACAGATGACATAATTGGAAATGTTCCCAACGTTATCATAATCATCCGCAAACAAAGAAAAGTAAACTGCTACGATGACGTCATTACGACCAGATGCTCACGCGCATACGCTGTTGTTTCACTAACCAGATGTTAGCAGAAGGTCCAATAATTATATTTTACTAAAAAAAGGGCTGTCGCACTCGGCAACAATGGTAGGTACATAAGAAGACAAACTTTAGTGCCTTAAAAATGGGTATAATTAGTATTCAGTATCTGCTACGAGTACCTACTCATTCCATTCCTATAAGAGTATCCAAAGACGCACTCACGCATGTGTTTGGTATGAGCCGGTCCAGAAATGTTGCATTTTGTTCTAAAAATTGCTCCTTTCAGGGACAATGCACTATCTACTTTTGTCGCATCATAAATCCATCGATAATTTCCGTTATCTTGTGCAGTAACAGTTCTATTGAGACGTTACTAGTAAGCGACTATTAATAACATAATATCACCACCACCAGTGGTGACTTACGAGTAGGTCGTGGGTTCGAAGTTTCGAACCCAGTCAGGCGGTTTACTTTGTGTAAATTATTTCATCACCACTGCTCTCAAAACGGTGACATCGTGAGGAAACCGACATGTCCTAGATCCACAAATTCGAAGACTTGTGACATCTACCAACCCGCACTGAGTCCGCGTGGTGGACTATGGCCACTACCTCTCACCGAGAGGAGTCCTGTGTCCCAGCAGTAGGAACATTATAGGCTGATCATTACGTTGTATTCCCCGAACGGTAAGGCCTATACATAAGGAAAAAAGACGTGTCTGACATTTTTTTCGAAATAGAGTTATATACATATTCGGAATCAGCATAAACATACGCATATACCAGTATTTTTGAATTGGCGTAAACTTGACGAAGACGTAATATAATTCTTACTATTAAAAGATGCATCTGCCTCTGTATCTGTGGCGGCATCTACATCGCCACATGTGAAATACCCATCACACTGACGTCACGCAAAATCCTGCATCGCGCAATCAGAGTTTACCGCGCGACTTGCATGTATACAACGTCCCGACATCAGTCGTCGGGCAGTAGCCCACCAGACACAAGCCTCTTCTGGTCACAGGATCCTCCCTTTTTTAAGGAGGATGAGTAAACTTTACACCCTATTCCACATACCTGTATTTATCTTATAGTTTAAACAGGACAAAATATTTTTTTCTCCATTTCAATATTTCTGTAGATACGTCTTGTCTTGTGGTGGGCCTTGAAAGAGAAAGGTTTGCCCGGGAAGTATGTAGAGTTAATTCGTGCTATGTACCTACGTAATCTTGTACCAACGTCCGGTCGGCTGCTGGCAACACCGACGAGTTCGGTGTAGCGGTAGGCTTGCACCAGGGGTCAGCTTTAAGTCCTTACATCTTCCTGTTAATTATGGACGCTCTGACAGCGGACATACAGGAAGAGGCACCCTGGTGCATGCTATTTGCCGACGACATCGTTCTTGTCGGTGAAGATGGACCTGAGATCCAGAGCAGATTGGAGAAATGGCAACGGAAACTGGAGAATGTCGGCTTGAAAATCAGCAGAACCAAGACCGAGTATATGTTCTGCGATTTCGGCGGTCTCTCCAGTGCTGGAGCCATAGCGCTTGATGGCGCGCTTCTCCCGGTCTGCTCCGACTTCCGGTATCTTGGTTCACTTGAGCAAAGCGATGGCGAAGTAGACCGGACTGTTAAGCACAGAATTAACACTGGATGGATGAAATGGCGGCAGGTCACGGGAACAATCTGCGACTCCCGCATTCCCCTTAAGCATAAGGGGAAAATTTATAAAACAATGGTTTGACCTGCTGTCTTGTATGGGTCAGAATGTTGGGCCATAAAAAGAATGAATGAAAGGCAATTGCATGCAGCCGAGATGAGAATGCTAAGAGGGATGTGTGGTATTACGCGAATGGATAGAATAAGAAATGAGTATGTAAGAGGAAGTCTGAAAGTGACACCGGTGACTGAAAAGTTGTGTGGAAATCGGTTGTCATGGTATGGGCATGTGATGCGGAGGAATGAGGAAAATGTCGTCAGGAAAGTGTTGAGTATGAACGTGGAGGGCTATACGAGTAAGGGAAGACCAAAGAAACGATGGGTGGACTGTGTGAAAGATGATATGGCCAGAAAGGGAGTGACTACCGAGATGACGACTAATAGAGAAGTATGGAAGAAAAAGACATGTTGCGCCGACCCCAAATAAATTGGGACAAGGGCAGGAGAATGAATGAAAAAAACGTCCTTTTTCCTTACGGCACCTGCATTTCGCCAGTTATGTTTAAGTCCCTTTTAATAGGGGGCGGGCCTATTGCCATTAACTGGGGACAAATCCAGACTCCGGGCTGCTTCTGAGTTCAGATGCAATAACCCAATAAAACTTTGCCTGACCCGGGAATCAACCCCAGGACCTCATGCTTAGCAATACCGCTTGCGACCACTGGACCAATGAGGCAGTCATACTATAGAGGTATAAGGAATAGGGTGTAAAGTTCACTCATCCTCCATAGAAAAGGGAGGATCCTCCGACCAGACGGGTTTTGTGTCTGGTGGGCTACTGCCCGACGATTGAAGTCGGAACGTTGTATACATGCAAGTCGCGCGGTAAACTCTGATTGCGCGATGCGGGATTTTGCGTGACGGCAGTGTGATGCGTAGTTCGGATGTGGCGCTGTAGATGCCGCCACATCACTCCCCTCCGAAGACCGGAGGTCGATAGTGAGCTGAGTCGTGTATCTTGCGATGCTTGCCAGGGCCAGTTGAGGTTCCAGTGAGTCGGAACCAGGTGCCGCATAGTTCACGGTGAGTCGGAATTATCTGCGGTGATTCCCCAGTGAGTCGGGGTAGCGCTGCTTAGTGCTCCAGTGAGTCGGATGTTGTACAGCGCTGGGTTAAGGCTGACAGCTGGCGTCGACCAGAAGAGGGTTGAAGGGCTCTGCTTGTTGACCGGGTGAAAGTGCAGTGTGCTGTGCCAAGGTTGCTGATGATGAGGCTGAGGGTAATGACCAGGAATGCGCGTCCGCTGCATGCAGGTGGTCAGGATACCCATTGAAGCCGTGGATGCTGAAAGGGTGGGCTACTACCCGACGATTGATGTCGGGACGTTGTATAATATGCAAGTTGCGCGGTGAACTCTGTTTGCGCGATGCAGGATGTTGCGTGACGTCAGTGTGATGCGTAGTTCGCATGTGGCGATCTAGATGCCGCCATAATACCACTATTAATGACTTTTAAAAACTGTTTATTAAAGCACTTCTGTAGTTCCTCACTTCGTGGCAGTAGCATCGAATAATTATTTATAGGCCGTTAAAATCGGAACCCGGATTTAGTTATGAAAGAAAGCTTATGAACGAACAAGTCGGATAGAATTTAAGTGTAGTGATTTATTACCAAGTATTTGAATATTTTTTGTTAAACTTTTTGCTCCGGCACGATTAAGGAATTATCAATCAGAAATGGATATTTATTTATCTAAGCTTTTATTTAGCATCCGGGAGTTTTTTTTTTTAGCTCATCTACATAATCCGGTGTAGATTGTAACTAAGAACGGCACGTAGTATCCATATTAGTTCTTTTATTTTGGTTTAGACATATGTTTCTGTACATATCCAAACAAAGGAGTTAACTCGCAGTCAGCTTAGGAAAAGAGATGGCTTCCATGAATCAAATAGAGGCAAGCCACAATTGTCTTATTTTAGACTACTCATGGATTGACTAGTCGACCAGGATAGTAATTTAGAAACACCTAAGAAAGTCATCACATTTTTTTTTGCACCAAAATTTCTGTATTCTTACCTACCTGCCTAATAAAATGATGTTATTGAATCTCTTGCCTTAGGTAATTAACAAGCTATTCATTCATAAATTAAGGCATTTAAATATGAAGTTGCCGTTATGTATTGAAAAATTCAATCAATTTTATCTATGGTAAAATATATTTATTTAATAAAAGTATTTACCTACATCCTCTATACATTTCTGCCATCTCATGAGAAGGTAATTTATGCCGTTGCGGTAAAGTTCTGGGGATCTGTACTCAACAAACTGACAAACTGTGTGAACGCATTTTGTATTGGTTCCTGGGAAGAAAATTATTTACTTACCATGTAAAAAATGTACAAATTGTGGAAAAAATGGTAATTGCTTCGGGACCAGGTCCGGCGAGTACGGAAGATGACGGATGGATTCTAACTATAGGTCATGTAGTGTTAAAACGGTTTCTCGAGCAGTGTGAGGTCTTGTGTTATCAAGGAGCAATAGTGGTGAATATCGGTTGGCGAGTCGGGGTTGTCTGGCTGCGGGTTTAGCCCTCATTATTCGAAGTTTAGTACAGTAGACATCCGAAATTATTGCTTGACCGGATCTGAGAAAGCTGTAGTGAATTACACCATGAAAAAAACCACCAAACAGTTACCATCACTTTTTTATGGATAAACTTCGCTTTAGCCCGCATTGTTGAGGCGTTTGACCTGGAGTCAGCCATTGCGTACTTTTCATCACACGTCACAATTCGCCCCAAAATCCCTTCATTTTTGTGACGGTTCTACTAGGTAAGGCAAACTTCATCGCCCGCTTTTCTCTGCAGATCAATTAAATCATGGAGCACCCATTTTTCAAGCTTTATTATGTTACTGATTTGATGCAAGTCAATATTATGGGTATGCTAACATCGAACCATGCCGCTAATTTCTTGGTAATTTGATATTGAACGAAGGTCGACTTGGAGAGGGTGGTCAATGAAACACTGGACTTTATATTAAGCGCGTATAATATATATATCCACAGTGCTTGTAGCTCACAAAAAAACAAATTTACATTTTTGACCTAGTTGAACGCCGGAGAATCTTAACACCGTGATTCAGGATTCGGCGCTCAACTAACAACGCCATCTATTGACAAAAATCGAAACTATTCCGAAATAAACCTATATTTACGACATGAACATTCCGCCCACCAAGGACATTATGGCGAATGTCCTTCAAGACTGACTCCTAACACAATGTTAAATTATGTAAAGCTCTGATGACCAATAATAAAAATTAAAAAAACTAAACAACTTATTAAGTACCTACTGAACTTATTACTAACAATATAAACAACCCTTTGAAAACCACTGTATTTCTTAAAACTAAATAAAACTAACAGACATATAAATCACATTACATAGATTGTTTACCTTAAAAAATATAAACAATCCGTACATTTATTTTGTTATAGGCAACAAACATAATTTTGAAGTAGGCCTCTTTATCGTGGACGATGACGTCCGTAGTGTTACTACCCGGGTAACACCATCAGATCCGGGATGTTTTAGGGTTATCTTGCCTAACAACCACCTGCCAGGGGGCAAATTGTCCTCCTTAATTAACACTATGTCACCAACAGATGGCTCCGCAATCTTATTTTGCCATTTATGCCGTTGCAAAAATTGGTGAAGGTAATCGTGCGACCATCGGCGCCAAAATTCCTGCATCATACGCTGTTGCAGTTGCCATCGCCTTAAGCTACCAACATTTGCCCTTTCATAATTTGAATCAGGTGGCAAAACAAGAGGCTCCCCTACTAGAAAATGACCTGGAGTCAAAATTGTTAATTTATCCTGATCTTCAACATATGATAATGGTCTCGAATTAAGGCATGCCTCAATTTGAGCCAGTACTGTGGTAATCTCCTCAAAGGTCAGAGTCGAATTACCAATCACCCTCTTAAGGTGATGCTTCGTGGATTTTATCCCTGCTTCCCAAAGACCTCCAAAATTGGGGGAATGAGGGGGGATAAAATGCCACTCTGTGCCATTATTGCCTAACTCGTTTGCTAATTCGGGATTTATTCCGGACCTTTCTTCATTGAACAAATGAAGTAACTCTCTCGCTGCCCCTACGAAATTTGTTCCGTTGTCGCTGTGTAGTTGCGCACATCGACCACGTCTAGCTATGAATCGCTTAAAAGCAGCTAAAAAGCCCTTTGTGCTCAATTCACTTACAGCTTCTAGATGCACCGCCCTTGTGGCCATGCAAATAAACAAAGCTATGTAGCCCTTGTAGGACTTATTACCGCGACCCCTTGACATTCTAATACTTATAGGACCCGCATAATCCACACCGCTACTAAAAAATGGTTTATTTGGTGTAACGCGTGCGGTCGGCAATTGACCCATTAATTGCGACTTGGTGGTGGCCGCGTAACGAATGCATCTGACGCAATTCCTTACATACCTTTTTGCAATCAACTTAATTCCGACTACCCAATATTTTGAACGCAAGTATGTCACTATAAGCTGCGGACCACCATGCACTGTTTTACTATGTGCTTCAGCTACCAAAAGACTTGTTAAGAATGACTCCTTTGGAATTAGAATGGGATGCACACGATCGTAATCAAGCTGCGACATCTCCAATCTGCCTCCAACTCTTATTATTCCATTGGAATCGAGGAATACATTTAATGAATTTAAGTTCATTTTATTGCTTTCTAAAGGCTTATTCTTTCTTAAATTTCTCAACTCTTCAGAAAATCCTTCTTCTTGACATCTCTTAATACAAGTTTCTAGAGCTTCCTCGATTTCCTGCTTATCTAAATATTTTTGTTTACACCTAGCTGGCCGTACCTTTAAAAGTGTTAAAAATCGACGACAGTAAGCCACTACTCGTACTAGCTTAGACAATGTCGAATATCTATTCCAAAATCCAACTTCACTCATCGTTGTGTGCACTTTTACTTCCTCCAAATGAGTGTTATTATTTTTTGGCTTCTTAAATTCCACAACTTTTTGCCTTAACAGTTCTGGACCATCCCACCATATAGATGTACTAATCACATCTACAGGAGAAACTCCACGGGATGCACAATCTGCGGGATTCTGCTTTGATGGTACATGACACCAGTGTTGGGCTTCTGTGATGGTCAAAATATGGGAGACTCTGTTGGCAATGAAGGTTTTCCAACGGCTTGGGTGACTATTAAGCCACGCCAAAACCACTTCACTGTCCGTCCACATGTGCCAGTCAGCCTTTGGTATATCCATAACCTTGCCGACTTCGACCATCAAACTACTTAAGAGCACTGCACCACAAAGCTCCAAACGTGGAATGGACACCTGCTTTATAGGGGCAACCTTCGTTTTTGCTGTTACTAACGATACATGGATATTACCGACATTATCCACGACTCTCACATAGATAACTGCTGCATATGCTACTCTCGAGGCATCTGAAAATCCGTGCAGCTCAGTCTTCACATTATTGGAACGCATGAGCAGCCATCGTGGGATTTTCAAGTTTGTTATAGAAGCCAAATTATTACGGTAAGTATACCATTCTTTCAATAAGTTTTTTGGAACTTCTTCATCCCATTGCAATCCTGCTAACCACAGCTTTTGAATCATCACCTTTGCTATAATTATGCTTGGTGCTAGCCACCCCAATGGATCGTATAACCGTGCAATATCGGATATTATTTTTCTTTTTGTTACAGGTCCTGCTACTGGTCTAAGTTCCAGAGAGTATTGGAAGCAATCGTCGCGCGAATCCCAGGTAAGTCCTAAAATTTTTGATACATCGTCTATTTTTATCTGTAACGCTTCATCATTCCTATCCCTAATGCTATTTAATAATTCTTGGCTATTGCTCCTCCATTTTTGTAACGGAAACCCTCCTCTAGCTAACACCTTTGATAACTTTGTGTATATATTAAAACAGGTTTCTTCGTTTTCAGCTCCGGTCATTAAGTCGTCCATGTAAAAATCGTTTACAATGACACTTGCGATTTCTGGTTGGTCCTGGCACTCATCCTGTGCTAACTGTTGAAGCGATCTTACAGCTAGATATGGTGCCGCTGCCGTGCCGAAAGTAACTGTTTCCAACTCATATTCTTCTATTTCCTTTTCAGGACTGTTTCTCCAGAGGATCCTTTGTAACATTACATCCTTCCTATTTACCAACACTTGCCGGTACATCTTGATTATGTCCGCTACGAGACATATCCGATGTGCTCTCCAACGCATAATGGTGTGCCTGAGTTCCGGCTGCAAAGTAGGTCCAATTAACATATTGTCATTAAGTGACATTCCATTAGATCCTTTACAGGAAGCATCAAATACGACACGGACCTTCGTCGTTTCTTTATCCTCCCGGATAACAGCATGGTGAGGTAAGTAGATCGCTTTAGTGTTGTTTTCATCTGTAACCTTTCTCATGTGTTTCAGCTCCAAATATTCTTCAAGAACTCTCGTGTAATCTTCCTTGAATTTGCTGTTTTTTCTGAATTTACTTTCTAACGACCTTAATCTTTTTTCAGCGATTCCCTTGGAATCACCAACCCTGCTGACCGGATCTACATCCCGCAATGGTAGTCTTACTATATAACGACCACTCTTGTCACGTTCAGTAGTGGCTGTGTATAAAGCTTCGCATTTATTTTCTTCCTCCGTTAGCATTTTTTCCCTAGATGGTTCCGCTTCTAGTTCCCAAAATCTTGTAAGCAGTTTATCTGTCTCCAGACTTAAATGCATCACGGTAATAATATGTGAGGAATTACTAGTTTGATCCACTTCAAAGGTTCCTGACAATATCCAACCTAATGTGGTGTCTTGCGCTAAAAGTGTTCCACCAACATTTCGTTTAATGCCCTCCTGAATCACTTGACTGTATACTTCAGCACCTAATAAAACATCTATTTTATTAGGCCTGTCGTATTCTGGATCAGCCAAATCATCATCGACCAAATCTACCCATTCTACCCGAGTTACTTTCGTAGCTGGGAGAAGAGCAGTTACTGATTTCAGGACGAACGCATTTACATTTACTTGGACAGTCGGATCTATTCTAGATCTCAATTGAAGTACCACGGTTGACTTAGCCGTCGCACTTTTTTCTCCGCCTACGCCTATCACAGTTTGCCTGGATGGCGTTTTGTTTAATCCTAAAAATTGGACCGTGGATTCCGTAACGAACGAACCTTGCGATCCTTGATCAAGTAAAGCTCTAACTAATCGATAGCTCCCATCTCTCGACTTCGCCTTTACTAACGCAGTAGTTAATAAAACAGTTTTGCGACCAGTTCCCGACGAGAAACACGCGACTAGTGGTTTACTTGACCCCTCCGCTTGAGCGGCTATTTCCATTTTACTAAGTTTCTCATCTTCCTTCCTTACCGTTACAACGGCTGATGAGGTTTCCTCGTGAGCCCCCCTATTACCCTCACCAATTACCGACCCAGAAACACCTGTTTGGTGTAATAAAGAATGGTGGCGGCGTTTACACACCTGGCATCTGAGAGTGTTTTTACAGTGTCTGGCAGAGTGGTTGTTGTGTAGGCAAACAAAACACAAATTATGTTCAACAGCAAAAGTACGCCTAACTTCAGTTGTCTCTTTACAAAATTTTGGACAAGACGTAATCCTGTGGTCAGCTGAGCAAAAATCACATGACACTGGCTTTTTATCTTTCAAAACATGGAGTGAGTGAGTTCCCTTCTGATGTGTAGGCTTTTCCCTGTTTTCCGACTTTTCTAAATTTTCCAAACCTCTAAAGCGACTATTTAAAAATTCTGAAAACTGTGTAAATGTAGGTAACTCATTACTTGAATCTGAAGCCACTTTGAGTTCCCAACATTTTCTGGTCTCTTTGTCTAATTTTCCGCTTATTATGTGTATAACAATCAGATCCCAGGAAGAAACCTTCACTCCTAAATTACTTAACGACTCCAAACATTCTGAGGTAGTCGTAATAAGCCTTTTTATCTCGTTTGCCGATTCATAGGACAACGTCCTTTGACTAAGTAATCTTTTCATAATACCGTTTGCGAGAAACTTTTTATTATTGTACATCTTATCTAATTTAGACCATGCAACTTTATAGTTATCTGATGTTACCGTTATATTTCTTAATAGTTGCTCAGCCTCCCCACTTAAATGAGCCTTCAAATAAAAAAATCTCTGCGCGTCATCAAGAGAAGAATTCTCATGCACCAATCCCATAAACAAATCTCGAAATGTTTGCCACTCTGAATATTTTCCCGAAAATGAAGGAATTTTAATTTCTGGCAACTTGACTCTACTCTTTTGGTCCTGATAACTAGACTTAGAATCCATGTATAGCGTAGTTGAATGTCCTTTGCCCAATAACTCTTTTAACTCACTTTTAAAATCCACATAAAATTCCTCAACTTCATCATAAAGACAATCTTTAATATAACTCGAGTTCGACAATTCAACCTTTTTAACCTTACTTAAAATCTCAGTATGAGTGGCCGTGAACGTATTCCATAATTGTTCCAAATTTTCAAGACGTGTCTCTATGTATGCTTGGGTTAACCTCTCTTTAGGAGCCTTCTTTAAATTGGACTTTGCCTTACTCATTTTAGTGCTAATATCCTCCTGTATAGCCAGGAAGGACTCCATTTTGGAACAATTATTTTATACGATTTTACCAACAAATAAAAGGTTTAAAATATTACAAGTGTTTGTTAATTTTGTCTGAAATCGGGCATAGGTTCCCCGTCAGAGCTAATTAACCCATACAATTTTACAAGTTAAAACACATACACAATAAGGTCATATGGGCCAAAATCGGGCATGGATTCCCCGTATGAACCACTTCACACATAAAATTTTACAAGTTATAAACAATAAGTCATGTGGGCCAAAATCGGGCATGGATTCCCCGTCTGAACCACTTCACACATAAAATTTTTACAAGTTCTAAAAATATTTCTACTAAAGTTATTTTCAAAAGAGTTCGGACTTGCACTTTTTTTTATTTCTTGAGATTTAATTTATTCTTCCTGATTAAGATGTAAAATGTACTCACGGTTTTATCTTCTTTCACCACTAACTCACTCACTGACACACTGCTGCACCACGATATCGGCGCACTTTATTGCACCACAAGTGGCGCCCTCTGCCGCACGTCACGTCACCTCCCCTCGCGCCGTTCCTCCGGCTGTAGCTGCTAGTAGCGCTGCACCACGCTCTACTGACTGCTCTGCTCCAGGCTGCTCCTGCCGGTTCCACCTCCAGCTCCAGGAACACCTCTCACCTGGTGTACCCCGGTTTTAAGGGGGTTTGCTCTGGACAGCGATCCACTGCCCAGTAATGACGCGAAGGGTGGTAGAATTCTCTACCACCACCGGAACCACCACAAACACTCCCGAACCAATCCCGGCTCGAAGGACCATGAACGAAGGTCGACTTGGAGAGGGTGGTCAATGAAACACTGGACTTTATATTAAGCGCGTATAATATATATATCCACAGTGCTTGTAGCTCACAAAAAAACTTGCGAGATGTCGCTACGCCCCCGTAAGGGGGCGCGGCGTGCGGCGTCGGGGCGTAGCCCCCCGACCGCGGAAGCTTTACGGTGGCCCGTAACCACGGGCCCCTCATTTTGTTCGCCACTGGCGGATGGATGGTTGGGCGTGCGGCATACACGCCCATGTAAAAGAGGTGTCTGAAATTTGTGTCTGTAGGCACGCCACGACGTTGATGCCCAACGCCGCTTGCTTCACCATAAATCGGCGGACAACCACTACCGAGTGAGACCCCCGCCTACACGGGGGAAGCCCAGCAGATGGCATCCAGCGACAGATTTATGGACTCGACGTTCCTACAGAAGGGGTGTATGGCCCCCCTCACCTCCCCGTTTTCAGGTCGAGCCGAGCCCGGGTGATGAGAAGGGACCGTGTTCTGAGTGTGTGGGCGGTATTGTGCTGTGTAACACCGCCCGGTGTATACGCGAGTCGCCCGCCCGCATAAAAAGAGCCGCGACTTCGCGTGTGAATTGGGTGCCTGTATAGAGGTGAATGTCTGTTGTTTGCTACGTGACACGCCTATATTAACCTAGCACGCGCCACGCAACAGATGCATGTATTTGTTTGGAGTCAGTGTCACAAGTGAGCCGCGTGTAGACTGAGAGCGACTCACTCGGAAGTCCAGTCCGGTGATGGGGTCAGTCGTCCGCAACCAGGTCGCGGGGCAGGGGCCTCCTCGCGTCTGGGGGGCGCGTATGCCAGGGCGCTATCTGCTTGACATGGGGCCAAGCAGATGCGTCGGCACGCGCGAACATCCCCTTCGCGAGGCGCCGCACAAACTCATCCAGGCTCTCAATCCGGAGGTCCCTCTGGATGATGTCGTTCCTCACGAAGCGAGGAGCGTCCACTATGGTCCGCAACGCAAGGTGTTGCTGCGTGCGGAGGAGCTTGCGGTTCGTCTCGCTCGTGAGGGCGAACCATGCAGGGGCGGCGTACGTCAGTATTGGGCGCACGTACAACTTGTACACGCCCAACTTGACGCGCGCCGGGATGCGGGACGAGAGCACTGGTCGAAGGAGGTTGCGGGCGACCCTACCTTGTGCGACAACATTGCGGACGTGTGACCCCATTGTGAGCCGACGGTCGATGGTGACGCCCAGGTACTTGACCCGGGGCGACCACTCGACGTCAGCTCCCTGCAGCTTCAAGGGTGGTGGGAGAGGCGCGGACCCGGTCACCATCGCCTGCGTCTTACCCACGTTGACCGACAGCCGCCACTTGGACAGCCACTCGGGAAGCAGGTTGAGCGCGCGCTGCATCTTGACCGCCGCGTACTTCGCATTAAGCGAGGTGGTAATGTACGCGGCGTCGTCGGCGTACAGCGCGAGCATCGCGTCCGGAGTGGTGGGGATGTCGTCGGTGTAACGTGAGTAACACGCCGGCGACACGCAGCTGCCCTGCGGCACACCGGCGAGCACCGGGCGGGCGCTTGACAGCGCCCCGTCGACCACCACCCTGAAAGTTCTGTTGGAGAGAAAGTTAGAGACCACCATAACAACGCGACGGGGCGCGTCCGAGGTGGCCAGCTTGTACACTAGGCCGTCGTGCCACACACGGTCGAAGGCCTTCTCCATGTCGAGGAATACTGCAACCGCGTATTCCTTCTTGTTCATGGCCGCCGAGAGGTGGTGCAGTACCCTCGACAGCTGAAGCGTCGTGCTATGTTCCGCCCGAAACCCGAACTGTTCCGGCCGTGGCGAGATGTGTGGCTCGAGATGTCGCAGCAGGAGTGCTTCGAACACCTTGGAGATAGTCGGCAGCAGCGTGATTGGCCGATAGCTCTCCGGCTTCAGGATGTTTTTCCCCGCCTTGGGCAGCATAATGACGCGCCCCTCCTTCCACGAAGCGGGAAAGGTCCCCGTGCGCAGTATCCCCGTGAACAGGCGCGCCAGCGCCGCTACCGTACGGAACGGCAGGTGGCGCAGCACTGTGTTGGTGATACCGTCGGCACCGGGGGCCTTCTTCGGCTTCGTCCTTAGGATGGCGCGTCTGACTGCCCCAGGCGAGAAAAAGATGGCGCCCTCCTCGGGAGCTATCGGCGTGGCGAAGTAGTCCCCAAGGTGTTTCTCGACCGCTGCGACATGCTCGGTGTCGCTGGTCGGGTTCGGGCAGAACTGACGCTCCAGGTGTTCGGCGAAGACCTCCGCCCGGTCCTCCGCTACATACTTTAGCGCCCCGTCGCTGTTTAGCAGCGGTCGCACCGGGGCTGGGGTGTTCGTCAGCTGGCGGCAAAGTCGGTGCACTGACGGCCAGCTGCCTGTCGCGGCGTCAATGCGTTCCTCCCAGCCCGCGGCGGTGTGAGCCTGGAGCTCGGCCTTTACCTTCTCCGCGAGACGGTTCAATTGCGTTTTTAAAGTAGGGCATCTCAGTTGTTGCCACTGCTTGCGAAGGCGCCTCTTCACGGCGATCATTGACCTAATATGCGCCGGCAGGGGCGGCAACAGCACTCTCCCCTGCGGCTGCGTCGTCGTCGCCGCTTCTAAGGCGCTTTGGATGCAAGCAGTGACATCCTCCGCCGTCTGGTCCACGTCCGCGGCGGTAGTAATAGGCCGAGTCGGCGTGGTGGTCTCTAACTTCTCTTCAAACACTGTCCAGTCCGTTAATCGACGTGGCGCTGTGGGCTTCAGTCGGGTCGGCATACCCGATAAGACGACGAGCACGGGCTGGTGGTCTGACTGTAGCTCGTCGTCTATCACTTGTTGTGTGGCCTGACAGTGTAGCCCTCGGTGGACTACGATGTCCAGCACATCCGGTGTGTGGGTGGTGGCGTCCGGGTAATGGGTTGGCGTCTCTGGGCCGGACACCGTGTAGCCGAAGGCTTCCGCGTCCGCGAAGAGCCGTCTCCCCTCGGTATTCGTAAGCGACGAATTCCACGCTGGGTGCTTACAATTGAAGTCCCCGGCGAGGAGGGTGGCGTGCTGTGACGCATGCAACAAGGCCCGCAGCTCGGTGTGGTCCAAGCGGGCCGCGGGCGGCTTGTAGCATGCGTAGATGTTGATGTCCTCGCCGGCCACGTGCAGCTGAACACCCAGCGCGTAAAAAGTGCTGAGCGACGGCAAGGGGAGTTCCTGGTGGACGACTCTTCGCCTCACAAGTACCGCCAGGCCACGGTATCTAATGTTATGAGCCGACCGTTCATCCTTCCTGTAAGCGAGGTATCCCGGGAACCTGACCCTGTCCTCGGGTCCCAGGAGCGTCTCGCTTATGAGCGCCACGTCGATGTCTTGGTCCCTCAGGAGATGGCGGAGGGGGGCGACCTTATCCCTTAGGCCGCGAGCGTTCCAGTGTAACACCCTTAACGGCCTAGCCATGGTACAGGGTGAGGAGTGTGGCCAGACCGTCAAGGATGACCGTCTCGATATCTTGACCCTGCCTGATGGCCTTTATGAGGTCCATCAATAATTGTATGGCGCAGGCCGTAAACTCTTTTTTGTGAGCGCCGGCAGCGCCACCACTCTGATTCTTGGGGAACTTTCTAGGTTCCACCTGTTGCCGCCGCGACGTGCTGGCGCTGGCGTCGACAACGCCGGCGGCGGTTTTGGGTGGTTCCCCCGGTGTCCGCTGCGCTATGCCGGCGCTAGCTGTACGGTGTTGTTCCCCACTATTTTCTTGTTGTGTGACCTGCGCCCTATCTGAGGCAGGGCCGGCCTCTGGGATCTCTTCCGGGGTCGCTTGGGGCTTGGGTTTCTTACCCTTTCCTTTTCCCCCGCGTCCCTTCTTCCTCCGCCTAGAGGAGGAGGCTTTGGTCCTGTCCGTGGGCCCGTTGGCTGCCGCCATCAGCGTCATGCCTTGGGCCTCTTCTGGCCTCGTCTCTGTAGGCCTCTCTGTGGCCTCTTGGGCCCGGCGTGTGGTGGCCGTGATGGCGGCAGTCCCCGCTCGCTTGTTCCGGATCTCCGCCTGGAACACGGGGCACTTGATGTTGCACGCGGGGTGCGGGCCACCGCAGTTGACGCAGGTGGCCGGCTCGTCCCGCGGGCGCGGGCAGTCACGTGCCGCGTGCTCACCTCCGCATCGGACACAAGCGAGCGGTCGGTGGCACTGGTGCGAGCTGTGCCTGAAACGCTGGCACCTGTGACATTGAGCGGGCCCACGTTTGCCTCTCCAGGCCTCAATCTTGACACCACGCATGTACATAAACACGGTGGTGTCATAGATGGCCCGGACGTCCGGAGTCTTCTTCAAGATGGCGTGGAATACACAGCCGGGTCGTCCTTGTGCGCCTTTGATGTGGCGCACATACTCCGGCTGGTACCCCATCGTCCGGAGTTCCTCCTCTATTTCCTGGGGGTCTGTGTCAGCTGGTAGCCCCCTGATGGCTATCTTCAGGTTGCGGTCCGCTGGTAGTGAATACGCGAACCAGGATACGCCGCTGTCCTTCTCAAGGCCAGTCAGGTAACGCTGGACCAGCCTGTACTCTTCCTCCGAGTCGGGGGTAAATCGGACCCCCGTCCCGTACGGACGAGCATTGGGAGGCCGGCCCAGCTTGGCGCTGATGGCCCTGAAGTGTGCGGCCCAGTTGGGCAGCCTCTCCACTACCAGCGGCGGGTAGCGCGGCTTCTTCCCCGGCTTCTTCGCTGCCGTCGTCTTCGTCGCTGTCGTCGTTGACGTCGTCGCCGTCGTGGCGCCGGGGGCGATACCCGTGGGTACGGAAGATGCAAAGGGGGCGGGGGGTAAAATAATGTCACTTACCCCTGTGACTTCGATGTCTGGTGTTGGCGTCGGTGGCGGCGATCGCACTGCGTCGGCGAAGGTGGGCGACGCTGGTTCGCCCAGGTCCAGCCGCTTCGCCTCAATGCTTGCTTCGCCGGAACTCCGCCTGCGATGCTTCCGCCGGGGTTTGGGTTCGGCGAGTGAAAACTCGAAGCCGAATCCCGGCGGGGTGACAGCTCCTCCCACGGTGGGTCGGGCATCGGCTCGCGCTGTCGTGTCCGAGGACACGTCGTCGCGACCGGACCCGGCCGAGCCCGCCGATGCGAGCGACATGCTCGATCCCGCACGCGATGAGCATGCCGACAGCATGGCGGGAGAGTCGTAGGCGGAGGTGCGGGGGGGCGCCGGCGAAGCTGGCGCCTGCCCCACCATCAGATACTATTCAATTATTTAGTGGTTGCAGGTTTTCCTCGGGGTTCACTTTTTCAAGTCGAAGTTTCCAATACAAAAGCCATTAAACCAAAAACGCACGGAGCGTTCATTAGCCGTATCCTCTCCAAACACAGATTGACAATGCGAGCTGTTTCTGCTGCGTTAGTTCCATGTCGGAACACGTAAAAGTCGTTTAAAATTGAATAAAAAACAATCGAAAGTCAAACAGTCGATTGCTGTATATTTTTAAATTAAGAATGTTATAGTCAACGTGTTTTTTTTTGCTTATGGCTTCGCACGGTTTGTGCATTTAGCCAATGTCACGTTAGTTAGACGTGTTTCACTCTGGAATCTCACACCATGCAGGTTTAATTTTCAAAGTGGCCAGTACGTTAAAGCGGCAATTTCAGTTCCCTATTATTATGCATAAAAGTTCGTAGTCGCGTTTGAAAAAAATATGGGTGTTATCTAACGTAGTAAGGATCCCGCTATCAAATGACACCAATAACAGAGCGAAATAAGCAAAGAGTAGTTTTAAATTTTCAAAACTTCATAACTACTACTTATTCATTAATTTCTAAATGTGTTTACTAACTTACATTAGTGTTTAAGTTGTATAAGTAATTATTAACAAATTAGATAGGATTATCAGTAAAATAAATTAACGATTACTGACAAATGCGTGCACTGACTTGACAGGTACACTCAATCTGTGTGGTTTTTTCCTCATAATACCATTTCAGACACTAATCTGCAAAGTCTACACATGATCTGTTCCAGACTATAGTCAAGAGCAAACCCATGTCAAATAAAAAAAAAGATTATAGGTATCTGGATTATACGTAGACTGTGACCGCTGACTTTGTTTCTGGCTTTCTTCTCAGAATAGTCAGACAGGAAACGCCGACCTCATCTAGTTTTTAAAATATGATTGACGTTTAAAAGTGTTTGTACAAACCTCCTTACAGAAATAAAATCATTTATCAATGATGATGATAAGACGTAATACGAAAACCGTACGCGTAATACTAAAGAGTTATCCAAATAAGAGCAACTCAGTTACAATCTGATGACGCATGCTCAATTGCTCATTTTACTAAATCAATCTCACTGTTGCCGTACACTTATGGAGAAGTTTTAGTACTTAGTAAGTACGTGTTTCTTCTAAAATTATCGAACATGAATCGCATTATGTTATCTAGGTCAGTCGGCAAATGTAGTTCAAATTCAAGTCTATAAATATCCCACTTGAGATGGATGGCCTCAGATTACATTCCTACTACTTACTTAAAACTATCCTTGACAACGATTGTAACTATTACCGAGTATTTTATTTGCCACATTCATTGAAAGTGGTACTAACTTTATTTTACAGAAATAACAACTTTAAATAATTAAGGTTAAAAATATAATATCCTAACCTAACTAAAACTGTTAAAAAAATATGGCGTCGAAAAATTCCTCCGCATCGCTGTCCACTGGTAATGTACCCAAGAGACTGGCGGCACTGCCACGTTGTATGTCAATACTTAGCCTTTGGCCTAGGTAAAAGCCAGCCCTTGGTCATGGGATGAGTTCGTTGAACAAACCATGAGCACTCGGGCCTCATGGCCCAAGGATTTTAAACCGAAACGGCTCAAAAATATAGTAACCGATAAGGTTATTATACTTCCGCCGCTTAAGGTTTTCCGCATCCCCAGCAGCAGCGCCAGCACTGCACGTTGCACCATGAAGATGGAATGCCGCAACACACGTTGCGTCCCAAACTAAACGTCTACCCACCTTCCATGGAAATAAAGACATGCCGTCCGGTCTCTTGCCATCGTCGCGTGCCAAACCATTGGGTTCTAATACAGCTGGAACGCCGACGGTGACAAGGGCTCGTCGGATGATGTCATTAACGTTTGCGTGCCGCGCTAAGCCACCCGCACTTCGGCTGCAAGACAGGCCGTGGTGTCCGAGGCTGTTGACAACTTCGCGACAGTGACAGCGATGAGGAGAACAACAGGGAGCTCCTAGTCGCAGGGAAGCGGCGAGGCGGAAAGTAACTATTACTAGATCATTCTACCTAGCCTTTTCTCAATTATGTTGAGTTCGGCTTCCAGTCTAATCAGATGCAGCTGAATACCAGTATTTTACATGGAGCGACTGCCTATCTGACCTCCATACAGGCAAAACTGGTTGTCAGACTTTCGGGCTTCTGACGACCTGTAAGGACTGTCGAAAATCCACGAATGATAGTCGCTAACAATGGCTTACCGTGCTTTCCGAGGCACGAAGGAGTCTCGGTATGTCACCCATAGTCAAACAAACACCGCAGAGTGTACCTTATCTTGATAAATCGATCCGTGTGACTGTTATTACTTAGCCACGAGCTCCTCCGTAACTATTATTAGAGCGAAGATAAATTGGTACCAGTTGGAGTAGGTACTAAAAGACGGTACTGCGTAACATTTTTTCATTTGTTTTATGATCTCAAATGGTGCAAAAGTACAGCACAGTTCCCTCTTTGACTAGCAGTTTAAAAAAAACTTCTTCAATCAAATATCTGTTCCTATTAAAAAAAAAAAACAGTTTTGCATTAACTGCTTTATCATGAAACTAATTATTCAGCACAAAGCCACATGTGAGACCGATTAAATATTTACTTATTCATAGTGGCGAATGGTAGATATAGTGCCAAAACCCACGTTTATCGCTGCATTCACTTCTCTGCCCAATCGTCAAGATCGTGAATTGTTTCTTTTACCAGATCCTATGTTAGGTATCTCATATTAAGCAATTCCAGTAGCTTAACCCTGAAAAAGATTTAAGGTTTTAAAATTTGCAACTGAACTATTACTTGTATACGATATAAAATATGAACTAGTTTGACGAATGAATTAATGAATGAATGAAATGCACCGACCCCAGCGTAGTTTGACTAGACTCGTATACTCGAATGAACCCAAAGATTCACACTAGCCCCTGTTGCCTCATATTATATGGTGCAACAGAGTCCATTTCATATCAAGGAGTAGACCGGGGGGCGCGATAATGGTAGGGAAGACGTGCCCTTAGGATATGGAATGATTATAGAGCCTACCGTATATGCATCCTACAGTAAGCAAAGGAATTGGGGAGAGACGGGTGATATACGTTTACGTATAAGGATGGGCTCTTTTAACGACGTCGCCGCAAATTCTTTCAAGTCCAGCTTTACCAGTGAATCTTTTGGCAGGGTTAAACTGCATTTTGACTCTTTTTTATGTCACTGCTATGCTGTGTTGTTCCAATGACTTCGTATGAGGTCTCGCTACTATCTGTTTCAGGTCTACTACCTGAAAGTATTACAATAATATTGCTATAGAATTGTATTCAATTCATTATTATTGACATAACTATAATTTCTCTATTTAATTGTATTATTATAGAAGACAATAATTAAATAATAATAATAATAATATCCTGGGACATTACACACACGGTCATCTGATCCCAAACTAAGCAGAGCTTGTACTATGGAAACCAGATAACTGATATACTACATACACTACTTTTTTTTTGTAAATACATACTTATATAGATAATTACACCCAGACTCAGAACAAACAACAACATTTGTGTGCATGAACATGTCGTTCATGCACACAAATGTTTGTCCTGGGTGGGAATCGAACCCACGACCTGCGGCATGATAGGTGGTATCTTAACCAACCACGCCAACTGGCCTGTTAATGTTTAATGCATGCCAATTTAGAATATTATAAAATTGCAATTCTTGTAAAAGGCTGCTAAGTCAAAAGTACTAACTTAATATAACACCAATATGTACACGTAGTTCGCAATAAACGCTTTTGATGACTTTAAGGTTTCTTGTAAATCTAGCTAGCAGCTTTCTTGATCTTATCTCGTTCTTCTTCTATTCAAATTTCCTTGTCGAAGTAAGTCATGTGAGTAGGTTTAGCACGAGAACCATAGAGAAGCATTTTGTCGACGGAAGAGTAGACAAAAATGACGTTTCCGTGTAGAGGTAGACAGTACGACAGCAGCAAAGTAAAAAGTGTCATTTTGGGCTATCAATACAATTCAAATTATCCCAGTATCGCACGTAAAACAGTGTATATCTTAACAGTTATACACACAGTTATACACACAGCTATCCCACAGTAGTATAAGTATACTCCTACATCTAAAACGAGTCCGTATTTATTTACCGCGGTGACTGGTGCGGCGCCAAAACGCGTTATTTATTATTATCACGGATAACTCGCGCAGCTTCACGTGTATCAGTAACTATGTTAATTTCCGATGCATGCTGGATACTGGTGAATTGTAAAATACTATGTACGGATGTACCCGCATACTTCAATAAAGGATGCCGTTAATGAGATACGGGTCTGCAGACCAACAAGAGTACCTAGGTACGGTGACTTAGCAACAAATCGGATGGTTTGGAATACAATGAAGGAAAGAAAAGCAATCTCAAGGTACTTACAAATAGGTTAGGATTAGAAAAGTACTAATGTTGTAGAGTAGAAATGTTTTCTTAAATATAATGCGTGCATTTATATTTATAGACTAGCTTCTGCTCGCGACTTCGTCCACGTGAAACTTCTTGTTCCCCCGATCCACCCCGTCGCATTGCATAATGCCGCGGTCCCACAGCCTGATTTCTCACAGGCCAGATCGCGCCAGGCCAGGCTGACAGGCAGTGGGAACAGTCGACCTGCGGTGGACTGTCATCGCCTGTCCGATCGAATGTATGGGATGATCCGTGGAATGCTCGGCACGGGCCGCCGCAGGCCTCGACAGGCACGGGCCTCGACAGGCACGGGCTTCGACAGGCCTCGACGGCCGTGGACGGCCGTGGGAACGCGGCATAACCTGCCCGTGCTATTAGATCGTTTTTGTTTAGCGTTCTTTCTTTTTTTTCGTTTTGCTCGTCTCCTAAGGGTCCTAGCGTGATGTTAACATCAGCACATGACATAACACCACGTGAACGTCATTTTATGTGTGCTTTTCAATAGCAGCTTCATTATTAGTATAGATAATTAGCTGACCAGACAGACGTTGTCCTGTCCAACCAAATTCCCATAGAAAATGCACTTTTAGATTTCCCGAATTTCCCAATTTTCCCGGCTACTTTTAATTTTTTTTTCTATCCTTAAGAACCAGAGGGCCTAGACAAAGTAACATTCGATTAGCGATGACGCTAGTAGAAAAGCCTAAAAATATGTGGGGTTGACATAAGCTATCGAAATGTCACGTGATCATGTCAATGTCTCAAGCAATAGCGATTGCAGAAATAGAATCGCTCCGAAGCGAATGCCATATGTCTAGGCCCTCTGTTTTGTACTATTACGAACATTTTAAAACAAAAAATAGATAAATCGGTCCAGCCTTTCTAAAGGGATACGCTTACCAACTAACAGCATTTCATTTTAATTATATAGATAAGATAATAACGAAAAATCTCGTTGATTATAATACAGCTACAATTTAAAAAAAAAACAGAGTTTTACTCAGTAACATCTGAAATATAACATATTTTAACTAAAAACACCTAACCTACAAAATGTTTTCAATCCATCTCATCAGTCCACGTAATTCATTTATCCATTTTCACGATCATTCAATACTGGCCCTCTTCAAACACTCGAATTCTTTTGAACGAAAGCGATGAATCAGCGACTTGGTCTTTCTAACAAAAGGATAATGGACGAAAATGTTATGGAAAGATATTAGGGTATTGTGTAAGAAGTATATAGGTAATTGTTATATAGCGTGTATCAGAAGGGTGAGGTCATATTTAAGGCCCAGCTGTCCCATATAAAACTGACCCAAATGTATGGGACAGCTGATGAATTTTTCGAGATTACGATGTTGGTCCCACGGTGAGTTAGTCAGTTTGATGGTCTGTACATTAGAGATGCCGCGAATTAGAGATGTTGCGAATAGTGGTAATAGCGAATAGTCGATTAGCGATTACTTGGCATTTCCTATCGCGAATAGTCGAGTTATTCGCCATAATAATTATTCAACACCAATAAAGATACTGCAATCTATCTATATTTGTAAATCAAATTTAAATTCTGTTTGTTGGTAAGCGCTTCACTTTAGAACTGCTGGAGCGATATTCAAATTAGGTTTTTATTATGGAAAGAAAAATTTGAAAAAATTCCGGAAAATTTTCAAATTGTGAAAAAACTAAACGTCCTTTTTGCTATGCGATTTTAAAATAAATTATTGAAATTTGAACAGGGCGACTTCTGTCGGGTTGGCCTCTGGCAGTCTCAAACCTACTGAGTTTTAGTAAGTATTCCATTGTTACTAAAATGATTTTTCTGCACGATTTATACTAAGTCAAAGATTATTTTATCGATTGTTAGGTATTACAATCCCAACAGTTCGAAACCCTTTTTGTTCAAAAAAATCTCGATTGTGGCAGCACTTTTGTGTCGGGAATCACCCGCAATAGAAACGTTGAGTTGTAAAAGTTTATTTTTTCTTCATCACATACACCTCTCCTTGAATTTAATTTATTAAAATTATTTTTTATTGTTTAGTAAGTTAGAACTACATGTATGCAAGTTATTATAGTTACATAGTTTGTTTCTAAATCTGTGGTTTTATTTCTTTTAAAATGTAAAGCCATTATCGAATAGTACCCACTAGTATTCGCTATTTGACGATTATAGAAAAAATGTCGAATATTATCTAATATTGAATAATAGCGGCTAATTGCGGCCTCTCTACTTCAAACATGATCACACATTCACGTACAATGGTCCACCCGGAGGAATAAGTGCGGAAACCGTACCTTAGAACATAACACGTTACCACTTATTTATTTCTGATACACACTGTATCAAGCATATTATGCACAGAAATGCACAAAAGTCTGCAAAAACCATATGAATAATTGCGTTCTTGCAAACTTTTGAGCATAGTCATATCTGGGCTTTTTATCAAGGTGCAACAATGTATAGTTGGTAAATAATTTAACTAAAATGATAGTTCAGCTATACCTACGGATAGGTAAGTAATCACCAGCGCATAGCTACGAGTATGTCATTATACTAATGACACGCTAAAACTGATAAACTAATTTCGAGGCAGTATTATCGTCAGGTAATAAATTAAATGGCACAAACGGTATTGGAACGGTATGTGGTTCGTACAAATTAACGCTACTGTTGAGTACAAAAGTAGCGTTTGCCACCACTAGACCAACGAAGCAGTCAGTTGGTACAGATAAAAAATAATTTGTACGAACCACAATCCGTTCCAATACCGTCATACACACCGTTCCAATAAGGTCATGGTTTCGATTCCTCGATCGGGCAATGTTATTGGGTTTTTCCATCAGGAATCTCAGCAGCAGCCCGGGCCCTGGATTTGTGCCCAATTGATGGCAATAGGCTCGGCCCCTATTACACGGGACTTTGTTTAACTGGCGAAATGTGGTTGTACTATAATTATAGGTATACCTCTGCCTAAACCTTCGTGTATAGGCGTGATGTTATGCCTAATTATCTGTACCTACATTTTGGTGCTTTGCCGTTTGTGTCCACTATACGTAATTAAACATAATTATGATGAAAAATACGTTTACTTTTTATATACGAAGTCCAAAAAACTTTGTTTATACTGTTTATACCCGTGATTTGCTTCTCGCATCCAGCGGATTCCTGCGGCCATCGCCATGTCATCAGTTAGCCTTGTGTGGCCGTCGTCTAGACCCGATATTAATCCGTTGGATTATGATTTATGGTCAGTTTTAGAGAGTACAGCTTGCTCTAAACTCCATGATAATTTGGAGTCCCTAAAACAATCCATACGATTGGCAGTGAAGAATTTTCCCATGGAAAGAGTGCGTGCTTCTATTGATAACTGGCCTCAACGTTTAAAGGACTGTATTGCAGCCAATGGAGACCACTTCGAATAAGCTTTTTATATTTTAAATTGTTTTATATTTATGTATTAAACTAACACACTGTAAAAGTAATAAATATTATTTGCAATAACAATTTTTTTTTCTTTGTGACAATATTTATGGCAAGACTAGGTAATTATTAAATTTTGATATTTTATTCATAGTAATAATAATAAATAAATTACATTTAAAACTTGACATTGTATAAAAATTACCTATGCATATAACTTATAATTATAATAATGGGGATAATTAATTATTGTATCTCTTTCTACTACCTTCCACTATCCTACTTTTGAGCAAAGGGCCTCCCCCAAATCCTTGCAGGCATCCTTTTCCAGAGCCACCTCGATCCAACTTGCGGTACACATCTAAGACGTCTTGCCATCTCTTCTTAAGCCGGCCTCGGTGACGTCGTCCATCCTCAGTCACGCCCAGCGCCCAGATCCGTGTATACGCGGCTAACGTGATTTTAAATATATTTGAAAAAATGTCCATATTTCCATAATGTGGAGTGCGGGCTCAAAATAAATTATTATAGTCGAAAGGGTTAGGTGGTGTTTTAGTACGTAAATAGTTCAAAATAAAGATAAAATGTTTGTAAATATAAAATAGTTTCCGTTGTAGATACTCCCATTTTCTAATTGTATTCACGGGCATCGTTAAGCATTGTATATTCACTGAAAAGTACATTTACTTTTTCTAATACTTGTTACCGAGGGCCCTTTTCCGTTTTGAGGCCTCTTAGAATATTAATAATTCCGTGGTTTCCTGGTTTCTGACTTTTTATTATTCAGTTCATATCTGTGATGATAAAATGTATTTTGCAGATAGGTTCAGATAATCATTGTTATTTATTATTACCGATAATAATGAGAAATTAAGCAAGATATTGGCACATGACTCAAAACCATCTATAGCTTAAGCTGGAGACGACAATACTACAATAAATTAAACTGCGTAGGTATACAGAATGTAGCGTAATTAATGGATAACCCTGTATCTGCGGGTGGGGGACCTCAAGCCCTATAATATAAAAAAAGTCAAACAGATGGGTATGCGCATTTTTTTTAAAATTTATATTTTCAGAAATTGCCACCTTTGGTCACTTCCTCGGCCATTGTGTTCACAAATGAAGGAATTTTCACTATCTGATTTCGGCATAATATTAAAAAAGAAAAACTTGCTAGATTTGTATTACAGTTTTAGAGTACCTCATGTGGTTCTTTTTATCTTAAAGTGAAAAAATTGTGTTTCTGATAATTTTACAGAAATACAATTTTGTCACTTAAAGATTTAAAAAGTAACCACATGGAGACACAACTCAAAAATATTATTTTTTTAATTATTGTACTTTAAAAAAAAAATAGCTTTTTCATTTCCTTAAAATTTAAATATTCAGACATGTGCCCTTTTCGAAATTGCATATTATTCAATTTAAAACAGAATTGCGATACCCATCGACTCCGGGGTTACAATTTTTATATTAGAGGGCTTGAGGTCCCCTACCCGCAGATACAGGGTTATGCATTAACTACGCTGCAACCAGTATAACGTTCCTAACCTGCAAATGCAAATTTAAACAAATATATCCAATAGTTTTGTCACTATAGGTAGAAGGCTATCACTACATTTAGTTTGTTTGAAAAATCACGTTTTTTTTTATTTCGGTCTTAGGATCTATTTGATAGTTCCAAAATACTCTTATGTATTAGTATTGCCAGTGTTTTTATTTTTTGTCATATTGTATCCACATTTTATACATTAGTTACCATATACTCAAAACATTTTACTAGTCACAAGAAATTACAATGCAAAGAATATGACGGTTGGACATTTGCCATTTTTAAATACGTAAATGGATATTGCATTTGGTATCTCTATTTAGGAAAAATAAAAATGGTGAAACCAAACTCCAAAATACGTAATTAAATGCCTAAATCTACCACATTTTTGCTTCAAAGAGAGTTATCCGTTTTGATGAAAACAATGTTTGAAAATATTTCGAGTTCTAAACAAATTCTAATTGATTTCGGTTTAAATTCCCAGAAGCTTCGCGGTTTAATTAAAATTAAAAGGCTGTTTACAAAGGCTGAACTCGCTCAATATTAAAAAAAAAATATAGGTAGATACCTATATTTTAATATAATCTACTATGACACAAAGAAATTGCAGTAAAACTTGTAATCTAGTTAAATTAAGGCTATAAAATTACTTTAACTGTATAAAACGTTCATGGACAACCAATTTCTTAATTTAGTAGATACTGCGAGATTAAATATTTTTACCCGATAAATAGGTACACTACATGAATATTTTAAATCCTCTAAAATGTCCATTTTCCTTTCAACAATAACTCACACAAAATTAGATAATATTACAGAGATTGCCTACACCATTAAATTAAACCATCCGAATCAGATTCTGTTTCGCTCGAAACGATAAAAAATATCTTAAAAAGCGTCTGGATTACATTAACCGGAACATTTTTTCATTGACCCGTCGTTTCGAGGCCAGGAGTCAAGATTGGCTGAGCCTAAACAAACGTTGGTGGATCGCAAATACAAAGCGTAGATTTAACATTCTTTGTAAAATGTTTTTGTAACAAATCTGCGAGCTTGAAACACTGGCAGTACGTGACTGGGTATTCAGTAGGTAACTATAAATCTTTGGGGACTGTTACTTGCTTTTATAATAATAATAATAATAATAATCATTTATTTGACAGAAAATACATTCCAATAGTTAGTAATTACATAAAAACTTAATACCTAGTGTTAGTACATAAATTTGGCAATTAATACGAATGTCAGGGTTCATTAATAAAAATAATAATAATCAAAAACACTATTTCACGGCACGGCTTGAAGGCAATACTTGAGTCTTGGTCCAGTGCCTGAGCATTAGACCTTCTACCCTTCTGCAAATCTATTTTATATGACGTAAAAATTATTTCAAGAATGTTGCAATGCTGTTTTAGATAAAAGTGAAATTAATAATTTAGTAAAAGTTTTAGCCCTCTGAAAAGAACGAATTACTTTAAATGAGTTTCTCATCTTAATAGAGAGTACATTGGATTACATTGGATAGTAGATAAATAATATAGGTATTTACTAGTGATGCACCGACTAGTCGGCCAATTTTTACTCGTATATATCGTAATATGCTTAAAAATTTAGAAGAGAGTGATTGAAATGAAATTGAAATCATTATTGTTATTATTTTATAATAATCAGTTTGACCGTTTACTTTCAGTGCAATTTAGAATAGGATAGGAAATTAGGATACGAATAGGGGAACCCTTCATTTGGTCCATTAATAAATTGGACTTAGATCCAGAAATTAAATAAAGTATAATTTATTAATACTTCTAACAAAAAAAGAAGAAACTCTATAGCAAACAATTGGCAATAAGTAGGTTTACAACTTAGAAATAGGATGTTTCTCTTTAGAACCTTTAACCTAATAATAATGAATTAGACTTATAATGAGATCCAGAAATCAAATCAAAATAATAATAATACTTCTATCTAACAAAAAAAAAAAACCAATATTATTTAGCATACAGTATAGAAATAGGAATGGAACTCTTTCTTTACTTACTTAATTGGACTTAGACCCAAAAAACAAATAAAATAAAATAAACTTCTATCTAACATAACAACTGAAACTGAATGATTGGCTTGGCCGACTAGTCGGCTAGTCGGCCAAAGAAATAGTCGGCCCATCTCTAGTACCTACATAAGTAGAATACTTCACTTCAACTGAGTATCAAATAAGAATCATGGCTTCGATGTGGACGTCGATAAGTCCATGGAAACCAAAGAACACGAAATCGCCGCGCTGCCGGCAGCGTCTAGAGACGGCAGTTTAGTACTGGACTGGTACATGGACGAACGAAAAAAGTCGGACGTTAACGCGCGTAATGGCCAGCTAATGTGTGAATGTGTGCGTACCTGTACGTACAGCGAGCTGGCCGACTTTAGTAGGTAACACAGTTTTTTGATGGCGAGAATTTGTCCGATTTCCAAAAAGGAGGTTTTAATTCGGATGTTTATGTATATATTTTTTATGTATGTTCGGGCATAACTCCGTCATATGAAGACGGATTTGCAAAATTCTTTTTTTGTTTGAAAGGATATGCTCTCGAGGAAGTCGTTTTGCCATCAAGTCAGAATCTGATGACGGGATCCCATGGAAATCGAGGGAGACCCTCAAATTTTATAGTTATAGGATTTGGATATTTTTTATAGCAACTCGTGCATTTGGTCTCGGAAAGCACCATTTCGTGAAGTGGAACTGATGATGAAGACTACAGATGGCACCCAATTATTCCTAAGTACACTCTTTTGCAAAAAATAACGGGCAACTAAGGAAATTTACGTTCTAAGGTCGATTTGAGTTAGTTAAATGAAATTTAATTGTTTGACGTAGTCTGCATACTTATAATCGTGTAAATTAATATGCGTGAAGTGAATTCTGGCAAATTAAAAAAAAAAATTCGATGAATTCTTTAAAACCGATGTACACGGCCAAACAGTAAGAAGTGGTCGGCAATAAAGACAAGAATATTTTTTTACTTTTTTTAAATTTAAAAACCTAATAACGAGTGTGACCTCCTCTTGCCAAAATCACAGCTTGAATCCTTCTGGGCATGCTTTCCACGATGTTTTTAATAACGTTTTGAGGAATACGTTCCCAATCTTCTGCAATGACTCTTTTTAGCTCCCTGATGTTTTGTGGAGCAGGTTGCACTGATTTTACCCGTCTCTTTAAAACATCCCAGACATGCTCAATTGGATTGAGGTCAGGACTTCGAGCTGGCCAATCTAAACGACGGATCCCAACTTCTTGCATGTAAGATTCCACCTCGCCAGAACGGTGCGGGCGAGCATTGTCGTCCATAAAAATGGAATCTTCCCCAAGCGCAGTCAATGCGGGTTGTGCATATGGAATTAGAACTTCCATTATATACCGGTGAGCATTTAATGTTCCATTTTCTATGAAAACTAACTCCGTACGCTCCGCCGAATTAATTGCTGCCCAAAATATAACGGAGCCTCCACCATAAGGAGTGATTTCTTCGAAATACACTTCCCCATAGCGTTCCCGTAGTCTTCGCAGCACTCGCCAGCATCGGTCCTCTCTACACAAAGAGATTCTGGCTTCATCAGAAAACAATACTTTATTCCAGCCCTCCAGAGTCCATGAAGCACAGTTTCGAGCAAACTGAAGTCGTTTTACACGGTGCTCAAGGAGTAATTTAGGGCCCCGAGCCGGGCGGTAACTCCTGATTTTGGCAGCCAAAATCTCCTCCTGACCTTCCACAAGCTAACTTCTACTCCTCTTACTTCTTCAAGGCTCTTCTTCAGGTCCACACTTGACGCTTTACGATTCCGCAACGCCTGACTCACCAAAAAGCGGTCATCTCTTGGTTCTGTGCATCGTTTTCTTCCCGAACTGGGTCTTCGTTTGACCGAACCGGTCTCTTGATACCGTTGCCAAGTCCTCGGGACATTTGAACGACTCACATTTAGCCGCTGAGACACATAAGTTTGCGAATTACCTACTT
Organism: Dicycla oo; assembly: GCA_948252095.1. Taxonomy (NCBI): domain Eukaryota; kingdom Metazoa; phylum Arthropoda; class Insecta; order Lepidoptera; family Noctuidae; genus Dicycla; species Dicycla oo. The sequence goes on from OX411714.1 coordinate 25,176,071, forward strand.
CAAGTAGGGCTATTAATTTACCCGCCCTTATCACTTTATCACTCATATTAAAAAAGTTTAATTTGCAGAAAATATCCAAAAAGTTTTAAAATTTTAGTAAAATCGTAAAAAAATCGTTTCAGTAATTCGCGCCATTAGTAAAGCAATTTTAAAATAATTCACAATTCTTTTGTTAATTTCAAAATTTAAATTTGGAACGTAAAAAATCATGCCAGGATGCTTCAAATAACATACCAATACATCGTCAAATTAATAAAACCTCTTTCTTGTTCTTCTTCATTGAAGTAGAGAAAAAAATCTAAAGTGCCCGTTTTTTTTTTGCAAGAGAGTTTATTTCACTATGGTTGCTATGCAATGTATGCTATTCACAATGCATATGGTGATGGTGAAGTCACCATCACCATATGCATTGTTGAACCTCCAGTTCTCCTGGTTCTTACTAAAAGAACTCCTCAACAATTAAATCCCTGCATCGGGAATAGCAATATTTTGTAAAAGGTGATGAGCAGTTGACATTAGGCTATTGTAACTTACATAAATTAAAAACTAATCCATTATTTAAAAAAAAATACAAAGAAAAAATAACAGACTTCCAAAAAAATACAAAATTAAAAATAACATTAATTTCGGAAAAACTAAAATACATATCCAAAGACACCGACTTCCCAAATAAAGTTATTTTTCACTTTGTAGTGTTTTTTTTTGGAAGTCAGTTTTTTTTATTCGTCCAATATGTAAGTGCGTTGAGCGCTAAATTTCTGTCACGAACCACCTTCAAAACCGTCAGTTTCTATACGCCATTAGTGTCGTAGTGCGAGTAAACGGTGACACGCTTCGAGGCGCCTCTGAGCTCTATGCTGGAAACTACGTCGGCAATCTCTGGTAATCTATGACGGCTATTTATTACTTTTAAACTACCAGAAAATTGTTTTCAGAACGATTTGCACTGCATCAGCGATTTATTACTTTTCTTTGAAGATAGCATTAAATTGAGAGTGGTTTTTAAAATTAGAAGCTTAAGTAAAATTAAATTTTCCCATTTATTCAAGATTCGGTTTATTCAATCAATGAATCGATAAGTGTAAATAGGGTTAATGTAAAAATACAATGCTTGCTTTATACGTTACTGGAATTGCAAACGTGGTGTTTAGATTTTAAAATCGCGATTCTCTAGATGACTTGCTAATGGATTGTACAAACCCCAGCAGGTCAAGCTACTCGATACTGTCAAATTTTCTCAATCAACCTTGAACCTAAAACTTTAGCGATAAAATTGAAAATCTGTTAAAGAAATTTGACAGATTGTAGTAGCTTGATGTGCTGGCGTCTGTACTTTCAAAACAAGACTAGAAATTATCAAAGGTACTATCAACGTTTTTTGTGCATCACCCCCATAAAGGCGCTTTTCGTATGCACGGGCCAGTAGCTAACCCCCTGCATTGTTTTCGTCCACCAGTAGCGCTTCGCAATAACGTCAATAAAATACGTGGGTCAACGGCAGACTGATATATTAGTTAAAAAAAAGGAACATAGTTCATTTTAGGGTCATCCTTCTTAGGCGACATTCTTCGTTCATTGGTCAAACAAATGAACTTTAAAAAAAAAAAGGTTCATCCTTCACTGATTGGTCAAACAAAAAAAAGGCATTGAAAGCTAAGATTTCAACGTGCATTCGAAAACCTTTTGAAAAGGGTCATGCACCGCTGACTGTACTTACATGTTTTCATAACGGTGAAGGAAAACCATGAGGAATCCGACATGCGCTAGAACTAAAAATTCGAAGACACGTGACATCCACCAACCCGCACTGGTCCGGCAAGGTAGATTACGGCCCTATTCCTCTCACAGAGAAGAAGCCTGTGTCCCAGCAGTAGGAACATTATAGGCAGATTATGCTATGCTATGCATTCGTATGTTGCAAGATCTGGACAATTTCTGTTCGTCATTCCAGATAAACCTGTTCAAAATTACCTACTTACTGCTCTACATTTAATTAAGAACACATTTAATTTAGCCTAGCAAAATATTCAAATAATACTAATTACAGTAGGCGCTCGGTTATCCGGCACACCCAGTAATCCGTCAGTTAGCGACTCAGGTGACCCGCTCTATAACCCGGCAGTTTACACAAGCAAACGCCGGATTACAGAACGGTTGTATTGTTCGTGTAATTTCGCTCCCGCAAGCAGAAGCAAGCTAAAATTTAAACATTTTTCGTTAAAGCATCATCTTGCTCTTCCGCAACGGAAATTGTTTTAAAAGTTGAACATAATACTAATGAGACACAACCTATTGTCATTAATTGATTGATTAAGTAAACAGTGTCGCTACATTTATTTTTTATATACATAAATATTTTATTTCCCATAGAAATCCAATAATCCGGAAAAAAATCGGGTGCCGGATTACCGAGCGCCTACTATATGTGTTTACGTGACTTAACTGCTGATAAAACTGAAAAATCCAGCTGAATGAAGCTGTCTAGTCTGATCTAGAGCTAATGAATCAATGTCTTCAATCTATGGAAATGATAGATTTACATTATCATAGATTTATTTTGTAATTTAACCGATAACGGACCAAACAGACGAAAAAATGTTGTATTTTATAATATGCAAACATTTTCCAAATATTATTAAAGTTATAAGAAGGTAGGTACTCATATTACTTTTTCTCTTAGTTCAGTTTCCCCATTAAAATTATTTATTTATTTATCCTTTATTTAAGGCAACTATGGCCCATAAAACACAATACAAATATAAGTATAAAACAGTAATTATAAACTAATACATTATATACAACAATAAAAAAAAATAAAAAAACTGTTGCTCTTGTAGTGACGGCGTCGTGTTACGCTGCGAGCTGTCACGTAGCTGGCCGTGGAAACGCTGATACAGCACATCTTTCGGTCCTTGAGGAGAGTCACCAAAAGTTGAGTCGGAACGCGCACCACGAACGACTTGAAATTGGTGTTATGGCGCGCCTCCAAGTTCTTTCTTATTTGAGATGGGTTTGCTCTTGACTCTAGTCTAGGCCAGAGATGACAGAGACTAGGTCGACGATGGAGTGAGCTTACCCAGAAGAAGCCTGTTCACTCTCAATTTGAAGAGATTAGGGTTGTATGCACTCGGAAACACAGACGCAGGTAGTGAGTTCCACTCTTTTACTGTGCGCATTATAAAAGACATTTGGAAACGCTTAGTATCTACGAATTGGTGGAATAGCAACTAGGTAGGGATGGTAACTGGCAGTGCGTCTAGATGTCCGATGGTAGAAGGGGGCCGATGGAATCTGGTCGTGGAGTTCTTGTTCGCCACCCTCAAGTTCCAGTTGGTCTTCACCCATATATACTGTACGTCGTCCTCAGTCCTCGTAGAGTAGTGCAAACGGGACACGTACAGCTGCGTCGTCGGTACTGCAGGACGTAGCAGCATTTGTATTATTGTATAGAAATAATACCAATATAGTGAAAGAAATCAATAATTCACCAGTAACACGAATTTCTTTTAAAAATAGTCTAGCTCAAACAAACTTTTAATGTCAAGCACTAAATTAAATTAGAACCAATCTTTATTTAATACAATACAAATGAATTGAACGAAACTTGTATGAGATGCAAACAAATGGACTTCTACTCAATACGATTCAAAGTTTTGATATCAACTTCACAAACAAGGACGTATTTTATGGCAAGAGTATTTTAATTTGGATGGGTAACCTATTCGATATAAGTACTTAGTCACAAAATACTTATAATTTGTAAAAATTATGTTTATTCGAAAGTAAATAATAATATTTTAGTCTACCTAAATTATACTCGTAATAACATGATTTTACTAAAGATTTAGATACCCCATGCATGAATTTTTACCGAATTTTATTGTAATAATATACAATACCTAACTCACCAATTGTCTATAGTTAAATTCGACATTATTAACGTCAAAGAAGGAAGTGGAACGGTGTTTCTTAAGTAGTATCAAGTTTCAGGATACTTTCCAAAAACACCACGAATACGTTAAGAAGGTTCAATTCATGCTATTGTTTTAGAATAATTAATTCTTTCTTTTCATCGCGGGCCTTTTGAACGTACCTCTTTAGTGCCAATGCTCTGTTTCGCCACATTTTTATCTGCATCTATTTCTGAAACGGCATGCACGATTTAATGCATCGCGGTGAACCGCCGACGTATTTATTAACACTCGTAGTGATAACTAATAAACGCTACGTATAGTGTAAAGGTGGTTTTACACCGACGAGGCGAGGCTTGGATGGAATGGGCGAGAATTGAAATCACGCTTACTCTTTTATATCAATGAATGTCCATCGCTAAACCGCGCAATCGCGCGATGGTTAGCGCTGCCTCGCGCCAGCTCGCGATGTCACGCGCCGGCCATCGCTACCTCGCGCCACCTGTTCAAGCTATCACGCGCCACCCGGCCAGCCGTGTCTCGCGTGCTGGCCGGGAGCTGGAGAGTATATATGCAGCGATGTCTCGCGATGGTCGGAGCGAGCTGGCGCGTGCCAGCGCGTGTTATCGCGAGACATCGCGAGTCAACGCTTGACGGAGAGAGACCGTGCGGGTCCTCGATGGCCGGTGCGAGGTTTGGTAATCCGTTTTAAAGAGTAAATAAATACTCTATTCTTAGAGCAATAAAATTCAATATTGTACTACCAATTATTTTAATTTTCGGCTCGCACATCCTCGCGCATCTTACACCAAAGATGGGCAGGGCGTGGATAGACATTTTGCCATACAAATTTCAGTTCTCGCCCATCCCACCCACGCCTCGCCTCGCCGGTGTAAAACCACCTTAATGCTTCACACTGGTATTCCTGGTGTCGTGGGTGTGGTTTTACGTGTTCCTATAAATCGCTAACGAAAATATGAAGATTTCCGTTGAAACGCGTCGTAAACCATGCTAACTCCACGTGGGATAGAGTCGTAAGCCGTTTACCAAAATCAAAGCAGGTACCTACTGCTGCTAATCCGTTCGCTCTTTGATCGTCATCAATTCCATGAATCTCAAATGTACGATTTTACAAATGTACAAAAAGAAAAGTCGTGACTCACTCACTGACTGACTCATCAACACCCAGCCCAAACTTTTGGACTTAGAATGCTGAAATTTTGCACGGTGGTTCTTGTTCCCTTTATGATGTAGACAGTGATAAGTGGGTGAATTTTGAGCCAAACATCATTATAAACTTTCTCAACAACTTTTTTGGAAGTTCCTTAAGGGCCTAAACCTAACGAAGCGCAGCACAGCGTCGCCGTTTTCATTCCCGAACACATATTAATATTACCTTCATTAAATTAAAGTGGAAATTAAATAATCTCCGGCGTCTGCGAGAGCATGGGAGCGGACAGAGACACAGTTAAGTTTATTAATTTTCAACTTTATTTTGAGAGTTACAAGGTTGATATTTGTTAGCCAGTGAAAAATGTGCAGCATTGCGCGTCGCCAGGTCTGCGTTGGCCGTAAAAGCGACTTGCGGTAGGATTTGACTGGTAGAAATTATCACGTAAGGAAAAAGCGGTACGCCCCCTCCATGTGATTTTCTGTCTCTGTCTGTCTCTTTCTATTATATATGAGTGTGTACGTAATATGTAAGGAACTTCGTTCTTGTTTTTTGCCATCGATACGCTAAAATTAACAATGATAGAGGGGAATATAGGTCAGACGAAGTGAGGAGCTCGTGGCTAAGTAATAACAGCCGCACGGGTCGATCCATCAGGTCAAGCTACGCTTGCCGGGGTTGGTCCGTAGATGGGTGACCATCTTTACATACCGAGACTCCTCCGTGCCTCGGAAAGCACGTTAAGCCGTTGGTCCCGGCAGTTATTCGTGGATCTTTGACAGTCGTTACGGGTCGTCAGAAGCCCGAAACTCTGACAACCAGACTTACCAAGGGGTATTGTATTACCCAATATCTGGGTTGTGGAGGTAAGATAGGCAGTCGCTCCATGTAAAATACTGATATTCAGCTGCATCCGGTTAGACTAGAAGCTGACCCCAACATAGTTGGGAAAAGGCTAAGCAGATTGATTGAATTGAAGTCACTGTCAAATTGTTAGTTTATTTATATGTTCATAGCATCTATGTGCATTTTCTCCGGCGCTACGGGAAGTGCAGCCTCTTCGTCCTTGCGTAATAAATAAGGCGCAAGCACCTGCTCGCCTCCGCAGCCTCGGCTTACAGGTCGGCTTGGGTGACCAGCCTCAGCCGCTATGGCTCGCATGGTGTGTACCTTATTATAGGTATGTGTCCACCAACTGCAATGTCTTTATGAGTATAAGCCAGTATCTTGTGACTTGAGAGATTATTAAAGTTATAGATAGCGTCTGCAAAATTGTGCAGTATTTGTCCGTAGAACTTTTTTACACCTGATGGAAGTATTTGTTTAAAACCTCTTTCCTCTTCCCCCGGACCGCCGTAAGGTGTTAACGTGTCCCCGGTTCTGTATCACTTGTTTTAAAAAAATCATTTTATAATTTAGTTCAAATAAATTCATTTAAAATAATAGGAGTGCATAACATAGGAAGAAGTCAAAAACACGCTAAGCGCTGGGAATCTGCAATTCCTCTGCCCGCCTGGTACTTAGCCTGACTAAGCTGCGCAAGCTCCGCCCGCAAGGACACGTAAGAGTACTTATAATATAATAAACGACCCAGTGCTAATCGATTGGAGAACTTCCGTAACGTCGACTCCGCCCCCTAATTAGCAGACGAAACTATCACCCAATTGTGTGCAAATTTTTATGTTGCTTGCTAATCGGTGTCGAAGCCACTCCTCTGCCGGTGCGCGCAAGCAACCGTTATAAGTAGCTACATATACCTCCTTATCGCATCTTCTATCCTAGTACTAATGGGTTCGCCGATGGACAAATCTGTGTCTGAGTCCGAGCTTAGCCAGGTGGGAAAAGACCAACACAAGACGCCGCCAACCTATGTGTTCCAACGCACTAAGAGGAGCAGAGAAGAGATCTCCCTCTGTGACCAACTGGACAAGTTTAAAAACGAAATCAAGGAAATGATGTCTCTTTTTTCAACTAAACATGGTAATGAAATACAGCAGATGACCTCAACCTTAAATGAAATTCAGCAAACTAACCTCAAAATTGAAAACTCGATTACCTATCTCACAGCACAAAATGAGGAACTTAACAAAAAAATTGCTAAGCTCGAGATCGAAAATAAGGAAGACAAAAAATATATAACGCTATTAGAGGGCAAAATTGAAGAGATACAGATAGGAAGTCGAAAAACCAATTTTGTTATCAAGAATGTTCCTAAGCGAAGCAATGAAACTAAGGAAGACCTCGTGAACATGATTATCTGTCTTTCTCACAACATAGATTGTAAAATTGACAAATCGGACGTCAAGGACATATATAGACTACGTGGAAAAAATAGTGAAAGTCAGAATCAACCAATTATTGTTGAAACAGGGTCCACCTTCCTAAAGTCTGATGTTATGAGAATGGGCAGAGCTTACTATGTGAAACACAAGTCCAGACTGAGTTGTAAGCACCTAGGATTTAATTCACAAGAAGACACACCCATATTTTTATCCGAGCACTTGACAGCCAAAGGGACACGCCTTCACTTCCTGGCTCGGGACCTTACGAAATCGGGAGCTTACAAATTTTGCTGGACGGCGTACGGAAAGGTCTACGTAAAGAAAGACGAAGGCTCACCTACCATACCAATTAGAAGTGAAGAGCAAGTACATAAGCTCATGGGGGGCCAATGACTCTTAGTGCGTAGTCAGCTACACTGTTTTAACAAAATAGCTTTGCTCACTATGATATTTTGTCTAATACATCTTCTGTTAATGGCAACATTAAGTTTGGGTAATTTCTTTATTTACCACATGTTAGCTTATCTTTTCGCATGTATAATTATAATTCACTCTAACTCTAACACACCTGACTCTCGCACACACACAAACATATTCTGCACTAAAAAAATAACAATAACCCAGCATTCTTATTTGAACTGCAATCACCTTACTATGAGTAGTAACTGTCTCAACTCACGTGTATGTAATGGCTATAATGCTTGTATTGTAACGACGTCTATTCAGCTTATAAACAACATAAATGGATGACACCCTACAAACTCTTGATGAGATCGATAATATCGAAGTTGCGCGTACTTTCCAATGCGACTGCACGGAGCTACACAATTATATTAAACCCGGTAAAAATGATTTGACCATTATTTCTCAGAATATAAGGAGCATTTTCTGCAACTTTGATGATTTCTCTCTTTTATTATCAATGTTTAATTTTGAAACAGACATCATAATTTTAACCGAATGTAGGTTACACCCAAATAAACCTATCCCGCAACTTTATAATTATCTTTCTTTTTCTACCACTCGACAAATAAACCAAAATGACGGAGTAGTTGTTTACGTAAAAAAATCATTAAAACCCAAAGTTAAAGAAATACTTCTGGCTCAGGCATCGTGTCTTCAGCTGGAAATACTTAACAATATTCTTCTATGTATTTACCGATCCCCTTCTAACACAAACACAGACTGTTTTATAGATTCACTCAGTACACACCTCAATACTTTAAAGTCTCATCAAAGTATCATTATAGCGGGGGATATTAACATCAACCTCAGAGCTAAAGACACTGAGCCGCCTCATGAATATAGAAATAGGGTAAACTACCTAAATATGTTATCACTATACGGCATCCTACCTGGACATACTCTTGCTACACGCGAATCTAACTGTTTAGACCACTTTATGATTAAAATAGACAAAAAGAAGGTATCAGCATCTATTGCAATACTTCAAACTTCCATCACCGACCACTTCACTACTTTTCTATCAATAGCTAAACTAAAAATCAAACAAACTGCTAATAAAAGTACCTCGTCTATTGATTTCGAACAGGCCCTGAAATATCTTAGAGAAAATAAAATAGCAGAGCTGCTGTTTTGTGAGGACCCGGACCAATTAACTATCCTACTATTACACAAATTAACTGAATCCATTAATCACAACACTGTTATCAAAATAATTCCCAATAGCAAGCGTATCGTCAAGCCGTGGGTAACTGCCGGTTTATTAAGATGCATTAAGAATCGCAACAAACTGCAAAAAAAATCCCGAAATGATCCATTTAATGACATTTTTAAAATAACCTACCGCCGATATCGCAACTTTTGTAACAATCTAATTAAAAAATTAAAAAGAAAATATGAAAGGGAGCTACTTGCTAATTCCGTCACAAACAATAAATTATTATGGAAAAATATTAAAACTTTAACTTACACAAATAATTCTAAGAGCCAAAACACGGAACTACTACACATGAAACCAAATTCAACTGAGTCTGTAAATTTCGGTAATGATTACTTTGCAAATATAGGTAAAGAGCTAGCACAAAAAGTTCAACCCCTAGCACATAAGCTAAACTCTTTTCGATCGGATACATTATCGACACAGATGAACTCGTTCGTTCTTTTGGACACTGATCCCGTAGAAGTTAGCCGGATCTTGATGAGCCTAAAATCTGACAGCGCTCCTGGCTGGGACAATGTATCCACTAGATTTTTGAAACACATACACCAGGAAATTGTTCCTATAATAAGCCACTTGGCCAATCTTTGTTTTACTAAGGGTGTCTTCCCTGCGCCTCTTAAGCAATCTATCATCATTCCTGTTCACAAGGGCGGGGACCGAGACGATGTCAACAATTACAGACCCATATCCATTTTACCAGCTATATCGAAAATTATTGAAAAACTAATAAATAACAGACTCTTGAAATTCTTGCACAAATTTAATACCTTAAGTAGCTCACAATTTGGGTTCAGACAAGGAGTATCAACCGAGGATGCAGTCACCGCCCTCAGCTCGCTTGTGGCTGATGAAGAAAATGTTTGACCATCTTTCTGGACTTAAAAAAGGCATTTGACACCGTCTCTGTTCCCATCCTCATAAACAAACTGGAAGCGTCAGGTGTGAGAGGAATTCCGCTCAAAATGTTTCAGGACTACCTATCAGACAGGAGGCAAAGGGTTAGGGTGGGTGAACACGTCAGTTCTGATGCAAATGTTACATTCGGAGTCCCACAGGGAAGTGTGCTGGGCCCTACATTATTCTTGCTCTACATCAACGACCTCTGCAACCTTAAAATCAACAATGCTAAAGTGTTTTCTTACGCCGACGACACAGCTGTAGTCTTTTCTGGGAATTCTTGGCATGATGTTGCCCGAAGTGCTGAAGCTGGTATGATCCAAATAGCTGAATGGCTTAAAAATAACCTACTCACACTTAACACAGCTAAAACTAATTACATATGTTTCAGTATATCACACAGAACACAACCAAATACAGATTTTAACATAAGAGTGCATTCGTGCGATGATACAAATAATTGTCAATGTCCAATACTAGTCAAAGTGTCACAAACTAAATATCTTGGTGTTATTGTTGACCAGAGGCTATCGTGGTACCCTCATCTTGAACAGGTCACTAACAGAATCAGAAAACTGAGCTGGATATTTAAAACGCTGAGGTATATTGTCCCAAAAAAAGCACCCACGACCACAAATACCCCCAGAAACCTACTCAACGAAATATACATAGCTTTAGTACAGTCCGTCTTAGTATACTGCATCCCCATTTGGGGGGGTGCGGCTAAGACTAAATTCATAAACCTTGAACGGGGACAACGGGCTTTAATAAAATTAATGTACTTTAAGAACCTTAGGTATCCCACACAAAGTCTTTACCAATTAAGTGATTTACTCTCTGTGCGGAAACTATATATAATCAAAACTGTTCTAAAGAAACACAAAACTCTTCCTTTTGTCCCCAGCTTAACCTTGAAAAGGAGAAAAGATATAGTAGCGGAAGTTCCTCAAACAAAAACCAAGTTCGCCCGTATACAATACATTAAACGCTCAGCTCAGATATACAATAGACTTAACAAAGAGATTCACGTATACAATAAAAAACAAAGCGATTGTAAAAAAATTGTAACTAATTGGATAAAACCACTAACCTATGACGAAACGGAGGCGCTGCTGGAATAAAATATAACCTCACACCTATTGCTTGCACTATTGATTAACTCACGCATACACTCTTATTCATTCACATTCACATCACACACCCTCGCACTGACACTCATAGGTACATACTCTCACTCTCACTCACACACTCGCATGCCTACAAATGGGCTGCGTTTGTATTTATTTTTCTAATTTTTATGTTTAGTTTTAATTCACATTTCTTTATATTACTTAGTACTTATTATTTCGAATGTATAGAATCAAAAATAAAACAAGTAAATTGTACTTATTGATATTGGAAGAGCGGAGTCTCCTAACACAGGCTTATTTGCTTAAAAGGAGACTCCGATCACTAGTTGTTAGGATATTTACTTGTAGTAATAATAAACCATTTTTCATTTTTCATTTTCATTTTCATTTTCAAAACCTTTCTAACATACACATTCATGGCCAGTTGGACTATTTTCTTAACTAAAACAGCTATCTTAGACTTACAGATATGTCGCAGATGGATTGTCGAATCCGCTGTTTTACATAACCGCTAGCTGTTTTACAAAATAGCTCCGTTATGTAAAACAGCTAAACGACCTTTATCAATTTAATGAAAAATCTTGGTTGTAGAGGAATGAGAGAATATTCATTTAAGTTAATCATTTCCGATCGCATGGAAGCAGTCTTCAGGGCAATTGAAGGGAACGCTAGGTTTTAGGTTTGTTTTAAGATCTTTATTATAAGTTTTTTTATTGTAATAAAATTTAATGTCATCTTCATTCACAATTAACTTGTGTTTTTTATGCCATGATATACCAAAACAAAACTCCACAATTTTTCTGAATCCTGTCTAAATTCCCTTCTCCCTTACCATTGAATAGGTTTAAAAGTAATTGGAAGGAAATTCTTTAAGGGGTCTGATTTTTGTGTGGATAGATAGATCAAATTAAAATCAAAAGTCATATATTCAAACTAGGCTGAAAATCAGCACTTTTCGACCGTCAAAATTACATAAGACAGTATCCCAAAACGGCCGCCTTTCACCACTTCCTAGTGTTTTAGCTGGGGAGAAGAAGTAGCGCAACAAAACAGAGAGAGAGAGAGAGAGAGAGAGAGAGAGAGTTCAAAACTACAACGATATTATAATTTTACGCAAGATTTTAAAATTCTTTAGAACTCGTCACTGACAACGATAGCGTGTCAACAGACTCAAAAGTTTATTACGAATCGAGCTAGAAGGAAACGATGAGTTACAGACGCAAGGAAACAAGTAATTTGTGCATTCCTGCCATTTTAAATACCAAACCTCGTTATGTCGTGGCTCACACGACAATCCACCTTAAGGCGAAACCGTCAGGGTAGCCCGCGAAATTCATATATTACGTACGTTGATCAAAATATAATTCGCGGTCGTAACAAGTGTGTATTTACATAATTATTATCATTAAAGCGATCAGTACAACTCTTTAAGACCAGGTAATCTTAATGAATGACTATTTCATGAAATCTTGACATTTGAGGATTAAACTAACTTGAGGAGTTGTATTACTGATTCTAATGATTATAATTCAGTAAATACATATTTGTTACGGCCGCGAATCATACTTTATGTAACATACAACTTAATACTGACTTGCAAAATGCAAAAAACGTAAGAAAATTTGAATTTCGCGGGCTACTCTGGCGCTTCCCCCTTAAGGCGGTACCCCGAGCAAAACCTTGCGTGCGTTGTTCAGAGGATATTACCTCATAAACTAAGAGTAATAAACTACACCTAAAAGCACATTATTAATGTTCGGTATCCTACCATCACATTGCAGGTTCTTATTTGTTTTTATGTGTTATAAGTACATTTAAAATTTCCTTGTAAAAGTGACTATAAAAATTATTGACTGCATGCATCTTTTCCTAAATTTGACGTTCTCGTTTGAAGATTACACTAATGGATAGATAATTTAAAAATGTAAATAATTCACAAGCGCCTTAACAATTTGATATTTTAATGTCATAGATACTTACTGAATATTTGTTTGAACGAAGTTCCTTATCGTAAGATAAACTCTGCACACTTGCCGTGTGAGAGCTAGAACGTATAACTACCTAACCACGGAATAGAAAAACAAGTGGAAGTGCCTACGCAGCTCTCAGCGGCGTGTGTCAAATAAGAACAACCTTCGTCCGTCGTAGTATGTCTTAATTTTATATGAACAACAAATAAGCTTTTCGTCAAAATTGAATTTATTGTTCATACAAAATTAAGACTGACGAAGGTTGTTATTATTTTACATATTTTTCCGCATAATTGTGACACGCGCTGGATACCTAATATTTTTACCGTCACGACACTTTTGCGTGTGTGTGTTTGTGTGTTTGAAAGCGCATTTTTATTCATTTAGTTACTCTAAAACTTTGTTAATTTATTTCTTTGTGCCTGTCATTTAATATAAAACATTCAGCAAAAGAAATTTTGTTCCACCCGTGGCAGTACACCACGACACCTATCGCCTTTTTTTTAATACAGATGTTTTAAACTATGAAAATGGTAACTAAATAAAACGAAGATACGACACTTAATTTTAGCTAAAACAAAAGTACTTATGTATAATGGATTTCTAACCGTCGCATTTGCGGAACTAGAGCAATTATTCTAAAACCATTTCGTCTTGCTTTATATCCACATTTAAGCCTGCAATGTTCCTCGGTTTCACTATCCTCGCAGCAAATAATAACTAATTTTACTAGCTAGATCTCGAGCTAAGCCGGTGATAGAGTTTCGTTCCAATAGCTTTAAAGGCTTTGCGTTAGAACGAAGCATCTGTTTTAGTACTTAACTTACTCGTTCGTAGGACGCATGCGCTGTCAATTTCCACTTGGTTTATGAATTAATTATAATAAAACTTACTTGTACCTACATAGGGAATGCAATCTCGAGATCGCATCGCATTTCTCGTTTCGAGATCTCCGTTGTACATTAATTCCCATGGGGACGGGAATTAAACATAACTGGCGGAACATGGGTGCGCCCGCCGTAAGGAAAAAGGACGTATACCTTTTGACCTCGTGTCCTGTGTATTTTTGTAGCACATATTATGGACTATTTGTGTCTGTCAATAAAGTTTTATTATTATTTTTTGATATTTCTCGGGACCCTGGGGTCCCGGACCTTTGGAAGGCGTACGAGGAGCCGAAGCCAACTCGCAGAGGCCCCTTAGATAATTTTAAATGATGAGGAGGCACCAACCGACGATTATCCCTGTATGCACTATGCAAGTGCACCCAAGGACAACCCCCGGTTGGTACAGGACTATTGTTGTACGTGGAAACAAAACATATTGGGCTATGGGTTTGGGTGGCTAAAGTGGATTAGGTAACGTGAACTATGGAAGAACTATGTCCCCTGCCTGACCAATGTTATATATTATACACGGATAAAATGGCAGGGGGTGACTTGCACACTCAATAATGGGCCCCCGGAGACGGCCGCTAGCACATAGTGACGTAGCGACAAGGGGGCAACACTTCCTGAGGTGCTTGAGGAGTGGAGAGGTATCCCACGGCTATCAGGACAATCCCGGAAGTACGGTCAAGATCCCTACCAGCACCTTACTGGAATACTTCCTTCCTCCGAGCAAGTTTGCTCTTGCGAATCTCCACTCAAGCCGGCCAATAAAGGCAAGAAAGAGGTGGGAGCTCTGTTCCTCGTCAGTGTTCACTCCAGCCGGCCAATAAAGGCAAGCCAGAGATGAGGACCAGATTTCTCCCGGGAGATAGGGTCCGTGGGGTCGCTACTGCCCAACAGCTCGCCACATGCTGCCCTGCGGGTTTTTGTATCTCTCTTGGTCTGGCTCCTCATCCTAGACCCGATCCGGCAAACTCTACCGGCACAGACCTAAAGTTTGGAGCACGCAAGCCCCACCACGACGTCAACGTAGAGATACAGCGGTGGGGTTATTATTATTATTATTATACAGAAATATTAAAATGGAGACAAAAATATTTTGTCCTGTTTAAAATACAAGATAAAAAGTCAGATGCGTCTTTTAATAGTAAGAATTATTAGTTTTTCGTTAAGTTTACGCCAATATAAAAATACTGGTAGGTGCGTCTTTTTTTGCTGATTCCGAATATGTAAACTCTATTTCGAAAAAAATGTCAGATACGTCTTTTTCCCTTATGACGATAGGGTACACCTCTGCCGAAGTTGTGTAACGTTATTAATTAAAAAACGAAATTACTTTCGAGGAAGCAAAAATCCAAAATTCATGCTTGGATAATTCATGCAACAGGTATGTAGCAATTCTCAGTCAAAATAAAAATGAAATGTTCTAACTAGATTTGTTTGTTAGTATTTCTAAAATCAAACACTTTCTGGGAACTTTCCAAATCAAAAACTAGTTTCGTATTTGTTTTACAAACCCAGGTTCATACTAACAGTTTGTTAAAAAAATTGTAAACAATTTTGGCAAAGATAAATATTTTTTTGAAGAATTGTGATAGTTTGGTGCAAAAATGGGAAGGATTGAAAGTTCATTTTGTTTATTTTTATTTAATTCCTTTAATAAACCTGAATAGGTAAATTTTCATAAATTTCAATTCCAATTCGTTTAAGTTATGTAGATTACGCAAATGAACTCGCTTTCAAAAGCAAATTCCAAACATAATTTATTCCACACTAAGGAACTAAAGTTATTAATACATCCTCGACTGTTCTGCGTATCTCGTCTTAAGATTTTGAGTTCATCAGGTAAAGTTCGCACTGTGAATGGGTTTAGATCAGACACAAGGCTGGAATTTGCATGTGAATGTTTGAAGATCCCACTCTGTGATACCGGGAGTTAGATAATTGAGTTTAGAATAGGTACTCCGAGGTTGAGGGTAAAATAGTCGAGTGTAAACATAGGTGTTTTGTAGGTATTGAAATAAACTTTCTGTGGCTGAGTGCAATTTTATTGAACATTTCAGGATATGGGGAATATGATGCATTTTGTCAACTCTATCATCATCTGCCTAGCCTTTTCCCAACTAGTTGGGGTTCGCTTCCAGTCTAACCGGATGCAGCTGAATACCAGTATTTTACATGAAGTAACTGCCTATCTGACCTCCACAACCCAGTTCGGGGTAATACGATACCCCGTGGTAAGACTGATGGTCTGACTTTCAGGCTTCTGACTACCAGTAACGCCTGTCAAAGATCCACGAATAACAGCCGGGACCGACGGCCTAATATGCTTCCCGAGGTACGATCCACGGACCAACCGCGGCAAGCGTAGCTTAACCTGTACACGTATTACGTATCTTGCAGAAACCTAGCGATAACAAAATTTGCGCAATAATCACTTTTCAATCGCAAAAAGGTATTATGTATCAGCGATACGTCATACTGATTTGCGATTGACAAGCGATTGAAAAGCAATAATTTTGCTATCGCTAGGCTTTTGCAAGATACGTAATAACCTGCCGATCGATCGACCCATTTTGTCAACTCTATAAAGATCTATAAACATCACCAAAAAATACACGGATTTTGATCTCATATGTATCCCGTTTACGTGGGACGTATTTACATGAGACTTAAAATACATAACTGGCAAAATGTGGGTGTACTATTCTGCCTCATCCTTCGTGGATTACATGCGTGACGTTATTTTATGCATAATGCTACAGTTCCTAAAAGAGCTACGGTTCAAAGTTTTTCATTCATAAAAATTCAGTGGTAAATAGTTACTTTATAGACATGAAAAATGCCATATCACGTAGCTTCATAAATACTCGGGCATGTTGAGTTATCCTATGAAAAGGAGCGAAATTGACCGCGCCCGAGCTTTGCCGACCTCCCTGAATTATAAAGGGTCAGTTTGTGTTGAGAAATGCTGGCTTTGTTCAAGCAAGCGCCTTCCATTGCTTTGAAAAATGGTGACCGCTAGTGTAGTATATTTATATAGGTATGTCCATGCATAAATACATGCTTTGTTTGCTGATATGCTTATAATAATATTAGGTATTTACCTATGAAATCGCCGATTTACAAAGAAAAAAATCAAACAATTTTTTAAAAGAAATATTGTCGATGAACTTTTGCCTTTATAATAATGAAAGTTCGTTGATGCCTCTGCTATAGATATCCTAGGAACGGGGATCGATAAATTATTTAAAAGCGTTTTTCACCGCCTCGTTGGATTTGAAATTTTTCCCTCATGGATGAGACCAAATTTTCCAGAACGGAAGCGATCAAACCAATCAAACCAA
The DNA here is from genome assembly GCA_948252095.1 of Dicycla oo. Classification (NCBI taxonomy): domain Eukaryota; kingdom Metazoa; phylum Arthropoda; class Insecta; order Lepidoptera; family Noctuidae; genus Dicycla; species Dicycla oo. Next base: position 25,193,353 of record OX411714.1, read on the forward strand.
AAACGCACCGTGCGTTCACTTGCGGTACCTTGTCGATACACGTCGTTAGTATTGCGTGCTGTCTGTGTTGCGTTAGTGCCACGACAGAAAAGCGCGCTATTTTGATGTTTCCATGGTTAGAGAAACATCGATATCAAAGAAAAATCGAACGGCGGGAAAACAACTGATTTTTTAAAAATGTTAAATAAATATAAAATAAAATAATATATATAATGTTAAATGTTATGTTTTTATTTATTTTTTATAAATATCTTCACACTAGCCGGTATCAAAAATCGGCAATTTCCTAAGTAAAACCAAAAATAATAAACAATAATATATAAATATTTGAGAATAATAAATATTTATTTCTTAAAAAAATAAAGAAAACTAAATCGACTTAAAAAAAATTTACTCAAAATTATGAAATAACTTTAATTTCGGAAGTCGGTGTCTTGGGATCTGTATTTTAGTTTTTTGCCACCGACTTCCGAAGTTAAAGTTATTTCATAATTTTGAGTTAATATATTTTTGAAGTTGATTTAATTTTTTTATGTTACGAACATAAAAATTTCGGCCGAATATTCGGTTGGTTTGCCGAATAATTACCGAATATTTAAATTATTGTTAATATTTAAAAAAAGAATATTTTATTAAACAGTAAGGTTATCTAATTACTAAATAAGTGCAGTTTATTCCAAAACTTGTACATAGTTTTTTGTAAATGAAAGAAACACTACTTTTTGACCAATTATCTATTGACAAAATAAAAAAGATTAATTAAAGAAACAATTAAATAGCCATTGTGTCTCGCGTAGATCTAAGTTCAGGCGGCATATGAAGGGTTAATGTGGCAATGTGGTTGCAATGATAAGACCAACTGAAACCATAGGGAAGTTAAATAGTACCAATTCTACTGTCAATATAAATTGTCAAAATCCTCATTGATGATTATTAAATATTATTTTTGGTTTATATTATGATGTAGTAAATAGTTGGGTAAATATATCTAGAACATGGACAGCTCATGATTTTCGTATTAACACATGGAAAAAAAATACTAACTGCAAAATACACCAGGATTTTAGACGATTATACATACATGCCTAAAAACCCAGAACCTGGCCAATTTTAGAAAAAACAAAAAAAAACGTCTGAATGCCAATTCCCGTATTTAAAAACAAAATCCCGCATTCAAAATCTAATCACAATCATCTTTGCGGCATGTAAAATAGCGGCCAAGTGCGTAAGCGTACCACCGTAAACTATTTAAATTACTTTTTTTTAGAGTTCCGTACCTCAATAAGAAAAATCAGAACCCTTATAGGATCACTCGTGTGTCTGTCTGCTGCCCGTCTGTCACAATCGAATGTACCGATTAAGTGGAAGCTTGGTACACGTAAGAGTTTCTGTGACCCAAACACAAACGTGTAACGTAAATAAATTAATTTTGAAATGGGGTTGAAGTCGAAGTGAGAAAATTAAACTTAAAAGTTTTGCAAACTGGGGCAGTACTATGAACAAATAATGCTATCATTTTTCCAGTGTCAGAGAGAGATGGAGCTATACATGATCTATAGCAAAATCCCTTTTTCACAACGGAATCATGATCGCGTTAATAGTTCATAGTAAGGACGCTGTTCCGTGTGATATCAAATAAAAGAACTTACTGTAAGTATCTCAAATAGATTTTTTTTATTATTTTAAAATAAATTGTTTTACAGTTAATTAAGAAAAGTCTCATGCAGTTCCTAAAACAGATTTACTTATTACAAACTCTATTGCTAGACACATACCGAGATAGACATATTTTCTCGTCGTAACCTAGTTGCTAGTTAAGTAATGCGGTTGGGGGAACATTGTGGAGGTACAAGTGCCAACTTAAACTACTCTGAAAGCGCTCGACCTCAGTTACATCCAATTATTTTCTTCTACTCAACGTTTTCCAACTTTTGCATCGGATTTTGTTGCGTGTTTTTATGGTTTTAATGGATTTTGCTGCATAGCTGTTTAATCAGATAGGAAAATAACTGTTATGGTCTGAAAATCTTAATTGAAGATTCGATTCTTAGGTAACATAACATCACATGCCATTTTTCCCCGAAGTGTTAGGAGTATAGCTACATTACACCCTCATTTCGCGTTTTGCCTATCTGTCTGTCTGTCACAGCCAATTTTCTCCAAATCAAATGGATCGATTAAGTTGAAATTTGGCACACATAATGAACTTCTGTAACCAAAACACAGACGCGTAACGTAAATAAATGAATTTTGAATAAGGGGGTCACATTATGATCTTCTGTAACCAAAACACAGACGCGTAACGTAAATAAATGAATTTTGAATAAGGGGGTCACATTTGGGGGGCAAATAAGAAAAAAAATACGGTACCGTGAGGACTTCCCGTATGGTGCGACTCAGTATGTCTGTGTCTCTGTCCGTCTGTCACAGCTGGATAACTCAAGAAGTACTAATGCTATCAACTTGAATTTTGGAATAGTTGTATATGACGTTTGCCCAACTATTTTGCAAATAAGAAATAAATATATATATATATATATTGCAACAGGGACTGAAAGAGAGTCTTAAAAATTCGAAGTGGACATGTGAAAACTTGTAATTGGCCATATTTTGTTTAAACTATTACTTACTGTATCTGTTTAGCTGTAAATTTTTCTAAAATAAATAAAATAAAATAAAATAAATAAATAAAATAAAATTAAGAAAACGGACGAAAATTGACCATTCCTCCTTATCTCCGAAATAACTGAACCTCAAATTTTGGAAAAATAAAGAAAATAGTTCTGTACCTACAAATTACAGGAAAACCTATAAAAAGTCAGTAAACGTGGTAAATACCTCAATATTGTACGTATAAACTTACATTTGCAGTTGTAATGTATGGGAGAACACGTTTTTCAACTACAATGTTATGTTCTTGGGATAAATTCATCGCAATTACGGAACCCTTCATTGTGCGTGGTCCGATGAGCACTTGGCCGGTTTTTAGGGTTCCGTACCTCAAAACGAAAAAATGGAACCCTTACAGAATCACTTGTGTGTCTGTGTATATTTGTCTGCTCGTCTGTCACAGCCAATTTGCTAAGAATCTAATGGTCCGATTAAGTTGAAATTTGGTACACGTATGAATTTCTGTGACCCGAAAACGGACGTGCGACATAAATAAATGAATTTTGAATATGAGGTCAATTTTGGGAGGCAAATAAGAAAATAAAAATAAATAAACCATTTTAAAGTAATTTAAGAAAACAGACGAAAATTTACCATTCCCTCCACTTATCTCCGAAACTACGGAGCCTAAAATTTTGAAAAACCATAAAATAGTCCTGATTATAGATTATAGGAAAACCTATAAGAAGTCTATGGTCCTTGAAATAACATGGTAAATATCTCAAAATTTTGCGTATCTCAACATTTGCAGTTGTAATGTATGGGAGAACATGTTTTTCAGCTATGATACAATGTTGTTCTTAGGATAAAGTCATCCCAACTACAGAACCCTTCATTGTGCGTGGTCCGACACGCATTTGGCCGTTTTTTTGGGTTAGTTAAATTTACTCACAGACAAACATGATAGCTATGTAATTTTTTCTTTTAATCAGCAGTGCATGTTGATGGATTGCAATAATTATTTTCTGTACTTGTAGTTGATACAACTATCCTAACGGGTGATAATGAGCGATACATAATATCTTGTAATATTCCAAAACCATTTTAAAACTAGAACCTATTATTAATTTAATACAATTTGAACAGCCTGAAGCAAATCGTCTGTTATTTTTGTTAATAGAAATTTCGTGAAACAACACCGAAGCTTTCATGAAATAGGGTCGCTTATAAATAAATAATTTAGATAGGTCACCACAGCCGAAAGCCTGATTAATTATTAATAGCATCACTGGCATTCCGGTAGTGTGGCCTCCACTATTTTTGACTCTCTAAACTAAGCTTTACTTTGTTTCGGCCCCATTATTGATATGGGTACCTACTAGCCTTATTTATTATTTATTTATTTATTGACACACCAACGACTTATTCACTAAATCATTACATTAAATATATTCTATTTTAACAGCTTTGTGGTGAATTCGTCACTTATATATTAAAATATAATAAATATTAAAAATAAATGAAGTGCCTAACAAGGATTTTTTTTAAATAGTGAAAAGAATGATAAATCATTTATTTATTAATTTTGGTATTGAAGGCAATTGTCGAAGATTTGTAATGAAGCGTATTTTTATGACTGTAAAATGTATCGAAGACAAACTTAAATAAAAAAAAGGATTCGAGATAAAAATAATTATTTCAGGCATGCGTTTACCGTGTAGCAGTCCTAAATAAATAGACACCCAATCAAATCCCCGCTTACTTTGATTTAGTGAACAAATAGAAATATTTTTTCAAAATGTATTTATTTATTCATGAGAGGCCCAAGAACTCAATCATTCACCATCGTACATTTATTAATTGGCTTGTTCACAGTGAAAAGCCTTCTTGAAAACCGCCCTTTATAAACCGGAAAGTAACTGCCGATGGCAGATGTTATTTTGTGGAAAAGAAGTAAGCAATGCTTCACGTTTGACACAATTCTTCAATCCAACCACAGACCACGGAATCGCCGTGCCGCCAGCGTCAGAGACGGTAGTGCTAATAGGTGGCGGACTTTCATTGGTTTTGTCATGGGACAGGATCAGCCCTGAGTTAGTAACTAACCTAACTTAACCTAATCTCTTTTTGTTCCGGGGTGGATAATCCTCATGGATAGGACATCCTGAGGGGGTCTTTTAGCCTAAAAACCACCCCGGTGTTCCCTTCCCACAATTGGACCGGAGATCATATTTGTTGTACAACTTGTTTTATGTTAATAATTTTTTTTTTTTTTTGTACTTTATATTAAAATTCGTGACCCCGAAAGTGCGTTGATCGCACAACTTCTACCACGGACCGAAATGTGGAAGTACAGTTCCCGTTACGTTATTATGTGTTGTATTTATACGTTATTTGTGTCGTATTGCGAGAAAACGGTGACACACTTGGTTTGTATGGAATCTGTCGACCATGCCGCCTCTATCACCTCCGTGCTCTGTGAGCCCAACACTCTCGGCGCAAAGGATGACAAACATCGTTGACAACTTTTATTAATCTGGATATCACCTAGAACATCGTCCTTGTCAAGACAAACCAAACGAGCCCAAACTCGATAATCGATCGCGTTCGAGATCGAGTTCCTATGGCCGCCTTCCGGCTCCATCATCAGATCAGCTCCATGTCAACAATATTGCATGGTACAATTTCAGCTAAATCGGAAACCGGGAAGTAGATCAAACTTAACTTGCAAGATTCGATTACAGACAGACACAGGGACAAGTGAAATTAAATAAAAGCTTGTAAAAGATAGTGATTTCATTCCTCCAACATAACTGGGTGACCCATATAAGGTAAAGGAAAAAGTTCGAGATTATAAATTAATATTAAATAAACCTACTTGCTACTTTCACTGTAAAAGTTTCATTCGAATAACAACGGTAGAAGAAAATGACAGACACACGAGTGATCCTATAAGGGTTCCCTTTTTTCCTTTTGAGGTACGGAACCCTAAAAAGTATCTAAAAGTTTGCTATCTACGTCGCCTACAATATAAGCCATTCGACTTTCACGGATTTTAGAGTAAATCTCTTTTTAGGGATCCGTACCTCAAAAGGAAAAACGGAACCCTTATAGGATCACTCGTGTGTCTGTTTGTTTGTCTGTCCGTCTGTCACAGCAAATTTGTTCCGAATCTAATGGACCGATTATGTTGAAATTTGGTACACATATATATTTCTGTGACTCAAACACGGATGTCTAACGTAAATAAATAAATTTTAAATATGGGGGTCAACTCTGGGGGGCAAAAAAGAAAATATTAAAAAAATTTTTGCAAACTTTACCGTGTGACATACCAAATGAAAGGGCTTACTGTGAGGGTCTCAAATATATATTTTTTTTTTAATAATTTTAAAATAAACCATTTTCAAGTTATTTAAGAAAATAGACGAAAATTGACCATTCCCCCCTTATCTCAGAAAGTACTGAGCCTAAAATTCTGAAAAATACAGAAAATAGTTCAATACCTATAGATTACAGGAAAATCTATAAGAATTGATGATCTTAAAACAACATGGTAAATCTCTCAATATTGTGCGTACAAACTTACATTTGTCCATAGTTAAACAAAAAGATCCAACCCACATTAGGTGGACCCACATTGTGGGTTGGATCTTTTTCGTTTAACTATGAACATTTGTAGTTGGAATGTATGGGAGAAAACGTTTTTCAACTACAATGTTAAGTTTGTTCTTGGGATAAATTCATCCCAACTACGGAAACCTTCATTGTGCGTGGTCGGACACGCACTTGACAGCTTATTTAAGGAGACACCAGTCAACAATATGCCTTAGGCCTGTGTTCACCAACGTTCAAACCACTGGTTAGGTATTTAAACAGTGGTTTTATGTCAAATTTGGAAGGAAGTTTGACATAAACCAACTGTTTAAATACCTAACCGGTGGTTTGAATGTTGGTAAACACAGCCCTTAGTAGGAATAAATAAAACAATCTACGGGATTTGAATTTTATTATGTAGCTACTTTTGTTCTTATGTTTTTTGATTTTGCATTTCATTGTTGAAGACGTTTTTGCGACTTAATGCAAATTGAGTTTTACCTACTTGAAATAAAATATATTTTTTTTTTGCAGATTATCAGACGTTTTAAAAGAACTTTACCATAGATTCTACATAAAAAAAAATGTGGAACTATGATTTTGTGTCTACATAAATAGGTATATATACCCTATTAGATAATTTAAGAACAGAAATACTGAGAAAAGAAATAATGCTAGTTCTCCTAAGTCATAAACGGTTGTAGGCAATAGATTCTTAGGGCTGTGTTCACCAACATTCAAACCACCGGTTAGGTATTTAAACGGTTGATTTATGTCAAATTTCTTAAGAAAAGAACTGATTAAATATCTAAACAACCGTTTAAAAGTCGGTGAACTGCGTCCTTAGACATCACATTGCCTTCTAACTTCACCGACATAAAAATGACAAGGACAAGTAGTATTGCAAGCATAGCAATTTTTTACCCACCTACGGTGCAGCAAAAAGGAGGGTTATGATTCTGACCAGTATGAATGTATGTATGTGTGTTCATCTATTCCCTCTTAACTTCTAAACTACTTACCATAATTTGACAAATAAAGTATCGTTGGAAGTGGAAGTCTGATTGTTAAGCACAGAACTAACACTGGATGGATGAAATGGCACAATCTGCGACTCCCGCATTCCTCCTAAACGTAATGGGAAGGTATATAACACAATGGTAAGACCTGCTGTCTTGTCTGGATCAGAATGTTGGGCCATAAAAAGAATGAATGAAAGGCAATTGCGTGCAGCTGAGATGAGAATGCTAAGAGGGATGTGTGGTGTTACGCGAATGGATAGAATAAGAAATGAGTATATAAGAGGAAGTCTGAAAGTGACACCGGTGACGTAGATGACGCCTAATAGAGAAGTATGGAAGTAAAAAGACATGTTGCCGACCCCAAATAAATTGGGACATGGGCAGGAGAATTATAATGAGGTATCGTTGGAAGCGTATCGATTGTCCGCTGGTTATAGGCTATGTGACGTTACATTAAATTGAATATGGCGCCCTCTAGAGGATATGAAGTCATAACCTAAAAAACATTTTTTTTTAATGATGCCTAGATGGATATCAAATTAAAGGACTTCATTACCACATTTCAAATTTCTTTCTGGATCCTTTATTAGCTGTTGATCGCGGCTTTGCTTGCATGCACCCAATAATTGGGAATAATGTCTGAAATCACGACTCAGATGTGAGCCAAAGATATTTGACATATATAATAATTATTCTTCTTTAAAAAATATAAAGCGGCTCTGCAAATACTTTTCACGAAATTATTACCCCAAAATAATTTTAATAAAAAGTAAGTTCAACAATTAAAACCCAACTACTGAAAAATCACGCTCTAAAAGCATGAAACAAGAAAATGTTCTCATCTGAAATTTTAAAAAGATATACAAATTAAAAATCTGGACTCACACGTCTCCAGATTTTTAATTTGTCTGTCTTTTTAAAATTTCAGATTAGAATATTTTCTTGTTTCGTACTTTTTAGAGGGTGATTTTTCAGCAGTCGGGTTTTAGTTTTTGAACTTACTTTTTTTCATAAACAATATGATACAAGAGTTGGCATTAATGGTCTTGGACTACGTTAATTAGAAGGAATTTAGGTAGAGGTTAATTTAAGCTGTATTATAATTACCGCCAAATTAAAATATACTTCCATATCTCGTGCATTAGTATTCGTACATTCATCAAAGTCATTACGCTCGAGTCGAAGAAAACCATTTTATTTTTTGGAACAAAGAACCACTTAGTTTTAAAGACTCATTCCTACTTGGAACATTACCGTTAATTCCGCTTTTAAAATATGACCCCGGGGAGGTTTCCATCTTGTTCTCTATTACATTTTGTTAAAGGAATTTGTTACCTTTATGGCGGCAGCTACAGATAACCTTTTCTTAGTTATATTTTGAAAGACAGCCTCGTTGGTGTAGTGGGCGCTACTGCTAAGCAAGAGGTCTTGGGTTCGATACCAGTCCAGGTTAGGCAAGGTGTTATTGGGTTATTCCTTCTGGAACTTCTCAGTAGCAGCCTGAAGTCTTGATTTTTGCCTGGTTGATGGCAATAGGCTTACCCCTTTTATTTGGGACTTAAACATAACTGGCGAAATATGGGGTGTGCAATTAGGTATATCTACCTCTGTCTAACCCTTCGGGGATTACAGGCGAAGTGTTATGTTATTTTAAAAGAAAGCAACAGTGCATGCTATATGTTTGCGCTTATTTTGAATAAGGAAAAAAGATTCAAAAAAAGAAGAAAAATAAAAGACCGCTTTAAGTTCTTTGTTTTAGCAAAAATCAAAACACGATTTGTAACACCGATTCAATAACAAGTTGTATTAAAATTTTGCTGGTAAGACTGGTAAGACTGGCCCTTGGTAAGACTGGTTGTCAGACTTTCGGGCTTCTGACGACCTTTTTTTTTTCACTCCGGGCGGAGAGGGAGGGCATGTCAGACTTTTACTGACTAAAACCCACCCGAGTTCCTTCAGTTGCCTCTGCCAGGGCCACGGTTTCTCTTTCAAACAACCCGCAACACTGGACGCAGACCCCTTCAGCTAGTTCTGACATCTCTTTGAGTCGACTCGGGCCTGGTCCTCACCGGACGGCGAGCTACCCATTGCTCGCCATCCGCAAGCCCACGCCTACGGTGGCCGGGAATCGGCTCTCAATTCCTGACGCCCAGGGCGTCTTCTGCGGCGACTAGGGGCGTGAGGGCGCAAATATTGCCTCTCCCTCACGCATTCCGCCTCCTCCTTCGCGAGCATTACTGTTTCGCAGAAGGAGGTGACGGCTTCCCATGCATTCTCGCTCCATACCATGGCCTGGACCATGGCCGGAAGTGAGAGATTGCCGCCACCGATCGCCTCCGCGAGGACGCGGCGGTGCTCCGCCCAAGCCGGGCAGAGCGCCACCGTATGCTCCACCGTGTCCTCCTTGCGATTCACACAATGGTAATACCCGGGAGGCTTCTGATGACCTGTAACAACTGTCATAGATCCACGAATGGCAGCCGTGACCAGCGGCATAACGTGCTTTGATCCAATCGAATGGATCGACCCGTGCGGCTGTTATTACTCGTACATAGCCACGAGCTCTACTATATATCTATATCTATATATATTATAAATTAAAGTTGCCTTTCGTGTTTGTCTGTGTGGCCGCCTTGATCTTCTAAACTATGCAACTGATGGTGATGCAGTTATCACCATCAGTTAGAGAATTTATTCAGGAAGGTTTACGTCTATTGTACAGACGCCAGCATATCAAGCTACTACAATCTGTCAAATTTCTTTGATAGATTTTCAACTCTATGACTAAAGCATTAGGTTCACGGTTGATTGGGAAAATTTACAGTTTCGGGTAGCTTGATGTGTTGGCGTCTGTACATTACTATTAAACGTTCATATAATAAAGAAATCTCGATGTTTTGTCAAGTCGTAAATTCTACAAATAAAATGTCTACCTTCTTAATCTTAAATCGATCACGAACAATGCGATACATGAATGAATTTACTTTAAAAAAGTAAAAACTGACTACAAAAACCTAAAACAAAAATACCTTTGATAAAAATAAAAAAAAACTTAAAAGCTTCGGAAGTCGGTTCCAAGCTAAAGTGCATTGAAGTTGAAGGATTGAAGACGCCGACTTCAGAAGCTGTTAATTTTTTATGAAAGTTGTTTTATTCGTTTTAGGTTTTTGAAGTCGGTTTTTACTTTTTTAAAGTAAATTTATTTTTCTATTTTTAGTTGAATATACAATTACAAAATCCCGAGACGAACGAAAAGAAGAATCATCAAAATCCGCTTCGAAATGCCGGAAATACCCAAATAAACCGGAAATACCCATACATTTATGTATATAACTTCGTACATAAGTTTAATTACCTAATATATTATATACTAAAACATTTCTGAAAGTATGAAGATCACGTTAGAGAAAAAATCATCAAAATTGGTTCATTAATTTTTGAGAAAATCGCGGGCATACAAACTTACATACAAACAAACATAAATACATACGGGTCGAATAGAGAACCTCCTTTTTGAAGTCAGTTAAAAATACCTCAAGAAGTGTAATTAAAGCAGCAACGATAAGATATCAAACAGGCCGCCCATAAGACTGTAACAACTGAAACAATTTTAGCGGATTCCTTCCGAAACAATGATTCTTGAGCCGCTGTGAGAGTACAACAGTTTTGATAAGCGTTATTTTGGTGTTTATTTACTGTTTAGACAGAATGTCTTCTCTAAATTAAATTTGTTTTGTAGCGTTATTTACAGATACAACACCAAACTTGTATTACCTAAAGGTACTATAACACTCAGAAATCGACTAGCAATCTCACAAAACTATGGCATAGCAATATTAGTTGTACTTATGACCTTATTCTATAAGAACGTTTGACAATACTACACATTGACAACTTTGGCAGCCCGTATAGCGCAGGCGATAACTATTATCGCCTGCGCGCATTGCGGTGTAACTAGTGTACTACTAGACGTTGACTGTAAAGGCAGAAGTGTGGTGTTCATCCACAGTAATCCATCCATAGCATATCAGCCCTTTAATGTTCCCACTTCTGGGACAGAGGCTTCCTCTCTGTGAGAGTGAGTGGGCCGTAATCTACCACGCGGGCCCAGTGCGGGTTGGTAGATGTCACATGTCTTCGAATTTTTATTTCTAAGACACTTGGTACCTCACGAGGTTTGTTGGTTGGTCCGAACCTACGACCTTTACTCGTATGTCGCAGCCGTTATCTCAGGGCCACCACTGTTCCACAATAATTTATTAATTCATAAATTATGTTATTAAGGTAAATCATATGTAATAGGGGCGAACCAGGGCCAACCTATTCCCATTATATTGTCCATTTTATGTTAAGTAGATGTGTTTTCAAAGTCTCATGGGACGTACGAAGACATAATCCTACTAATATTTTATAAGTTGGATAGTAAGAGTAAGATGAGATAGGATTTAACTTCTTTAGGGAATGAATTTTCAGAAATCTTTCTTTAGTGCTCTCGTGTGCAAAATTCCATGGTTCTAGCACAGCGTTGTCGGTTATTGAATGAATTTTAGATTTTAAATAGAGAAATAGATAACGATATCAACTTTGAGATAAGACCTTCACAATAGTAAATTGTTTAAAAATACTTAATCCGTAACATCATACAATTTCTTTTACGTTTCAAATGGCCAGTATTGTAAAACGGCAACATCATAGGTAAAGACCTATTATTATAAACACGAAAGTTTGTGAGGATGGATGGATGGATGGATGTTTATTACTCTTTCACGCAAAACTACTGAACGGATTTTGATGAAATTTGGCACACTGATAGTTTATAACCAGAATTAATACATTGAATACTTTTACTCCAGATATTTTTACAAGTTCGAGACTTGCGCGAGTGAAATCGCGGGGCGCTGCTAGTAATATTATTTATGCGAAATTCAGTTTGTTTGTTACGTTTAGCTTTCACGCTAAAACGGCTGAATGGATTCGAATGAAATTTGGCACACGGGTAAACCATGACCTGGATTAAGATATAAATATTTTTTATCCCGATAGTACATTCCCGTGAGATAATTTCCGACATGCACGCGGGCGAAGCAGCTGGCAAAACCTAGTCAATATTAATAATCATACTGATTTGCTTTAAAATCTGAAAAATATAAGGTAGCAGACGTAGAGACCAGACGGTCTCTACGTCTGCTACCTTATATTTTTTCAGATTTTAGGATTTTAGGTATCTACCTAACCTTATTATGGCAACACCATCTATTACTTTACAAAAACGTTTTATAACCTTAGAGCAAGGTGTTAAAACTATAAAATACCATGGAAAAGTTACAACGGAAATTAACGTCAAAAATTACAAATGTATCTTTATGTATATTTTTCACGAATAGTAATAAATTTACTTGTTGACGTGTGTGACCCAGTTAAGTCAGGAGTTAATAATAAAACTGTTATTAATACACTGTTAAACTCAAAAGAATGTAGGACAAAGAAACTAACAAGTGGTTCTTTGTAAGTTAACAGGGTTCATAGCTTTTTTGTGAGTTCATTTTATGATTTTTCATTCTAGGTAACTAAAATGCTGTAATAAGTTCTGTAGTTGCGATGAATTTATCCCAAGAACAAACTTAGCATTGTAGTTGAAAAACTTGTTCTCCCATGTGTGGTTTGAGTGGTCCACCATAGGCTTGCCTGTGGTACGGCTGGACGATCCCACTTAGCGGTGGTAGGCTCCGCAAGAGGCTGCCTGGCTCGCGACCACCATCCCACCGGAGTCCGGCGCCAGTCAGCTTGCAGTGTTCCGTCGGTGTGTGGGAGTACCAGTGCCTTTGGGGGAGAAGGAGATTGTCAGTTGCGCTGTTTGGAACCGGTCTTCTCTCTCGATCTCTGAGTCAGCTAGCCCTGTAACTCATTTTGGAGAGTAGCGGGAGCCGAAGCACGGTGCCAGCCGTTGGCCGACCGCAGTCAGCAGGGGGCCCAAGTTGCACGACAGCCACGTGCCAAAGGCTGCCCCGCCAACTCGCGAAAAATCCCGGTATGCTCCACCGTGCCAGCCGGCGGCTGGATGGGAGGACCCGGTGGCCATATCCGGGGGGGTTCAGGCGTCCCCGCAGTCTCCAAATGAGTCCTATAGGTTTAGTTAGCTCTAATGTTCCACTTGGGTCACTGAGCAGTGCCTCGACAATCGCCTTTTTTCCCCAATAACTCCGTTCAAATTACCAAAGTTAAGAAAAATAAGGGTAAACAACGGCTGAACTTCCTCCCACTGAAAGTGCACCTCACTAACATCAGGGGTTTGCACTCCAACCTCGATCCGGTCCATCACCACCTTGAGACCGTGAAGCCGCACCTGTTTTTCCTAACGGAAACGAAGATATCGACCCCGTCGGACGTTTTTTATTTTGCCACGAGGCCCCTAATACTTAATAATATACTATAGGTATTATATTTCACTCTATTGCATATTAAGTACCTAAACAAAGAAATTAATTTCTCCGTCCTCCCCACAGAGAAAATTTCTTCCTTACTAGGTCAAACCGAAAACTTCTTGTAATTAGAAGTTTCAATCAATTTGTTAGTGGTTTCCTATCTGCGGGTTCTTGAACAAACCTCTACGGTCCAGTTTTTCCGCTTGATCGATTTTATTGAAAATTCCTTGGACGAAGTAAAAAGTTGCGTCTTTGTTAAAAAGGTTATTGGAGAAACTGCCTCATTGATTAAATAGATTTTAAACTAAACTGCTTACAAAAAAATCACAGATCTCATGCACCACATGACCTTCAAATAATATTGGAAATAAATTTCGGTACTAAAAGAAACAGAAATCATCCTCATCAGGCTAGACTCTAGCCTATTTCCAACTATAATGGGTTCGGCTTCCAGTTTCACGGGATGCAGCTGAATACCAGTATTTTACATGGATCGACTGCCTATCACACCTTCACAACCCAGTTACTGAATAATACGATACCCCTTGTTACGACTGGTTCTCAGCTATTAGTTCTAAGTAATAAAATAAAATAGGGCGCACGACAAAGCGATCGAAAAAAAAAATCCAATGTCAAAACCAACCAAATAAGTATATCCAAAGATAAATTTATTTGATTAATTTTTGTATGCTATCAAAATTCGATGTTAAGATTAGGTAATTTGATAGTTCCAAAATATTTTTTAGTTTTCATATTGTCGTATTGTTTTCTCCCCACATTGTTTACCTCTGCTAAATAATAATAACCCTGCCAATCTTTTCGGGAAATACATGTGTTATTATGTATTTAACTACGCAACTACTAATGCTCATTCCAGGAAAATGCTCACCTTGATAAATGAGGACTTTCCTTCTCCTGTAATCCCCTTAATTCTGCGTAATGGCGTTTAATTGTAGCTGGAATCCTCTTACCACAGGTGAACGAAAGTAAACATAAATAAAACATAAGTAGATTGTTCCTAAAAGTAATTACAAATACATAGGTACTAAGTAACCTACTTGTTTTGGTAAATAATTTCCCGTGTAAGAGATAAATGGCGCAAGTTTATTTCCTGTGGCATACCATAAAATTGAAGGGCAAATTTCAGGCACCGTCTAAATAGCACGTCCAATATTGTTGTACGATTAGGGCAAATTAGTTGCCGTTCAAAACGGGTATAAGCCTAGCCTTTTCCCACCTATGTCAAACCGGATGCAGCCGAATACCAGTATTTTACATGGAGTAACTGCCTATCTGACCTCGACAACACAGTTACTGGGTAATACGATCCCATGGTACAATCCCATGGTACAATCCCATGGTACAATCCCATGGTACAATCCCATGGTAAGACTGGTTGTCAAACTTTCGAGTTTCTGACGATCCGTAACGGCTGTTAAATATCCACGAATAACAGGGCTTAACGTGCTTTCCGAGGCACGGAGGGGTCTTGGTATGTAAAAATGGTCACCCATCCACGGAGCAACCGCGGCAAGCGGAGCTTAACCTGATTGATCGACCCTAGCGGCTGTTATTACTTAGCCACAAGCTCCACAATTGCAATAAAATTGCGATTCTGCATGAAAATGTTCTTCAAACATGAGCGAACGAAACCAAACTTTCAATAAAATATTTGGCAGCGCAAATACGGGTAATACCACAGATTAATGTGGTAATACTTGAATCATATATCTGTGACTTGAATACAATTGATTCAAGTCACAAGGACGTGCAACTCTCGAGGCAAAACTTGCACTTTTATTGCCTTGGTGTACGTCGCATGCGATTTTATTGAATGGCAAAACTTGCATTCAATTATTGTATGCCATTTTATGGAATCCCACGCGTGTAAACACTTGTATGCAATTCTTGAATGGCAATAAAATTGAATGTGCTTTATGACATGGCGATTATTGCTCTTAAACGTTCCAGAAACTGGCACCGTGTAAATGGAGCTTAAAGGGTCCCCAAACGATCAATATCGATTGTCAATTTTTACGTGACTGATACACATTGTTGCGCTAATAGATTGCAAGTGCAATTGAAGCGATTGATAATATTACAACAATATATTGATCGTTCCGAGAACCCCTAACACACTTATAATGGCATTGTCATAAAATTTTACAGTTCAACACTTATTCACTACAAGCTTTTGTTTAACTTGCAATGTTCTTATATGACGGCGCGACACATGACATTTGACGTTTGCTGTCGACGACGTCGGAACAGAATGGCAGCATGACATATGTCAGCTGTCTGTCAACTGCCATTCTTGCGGAACGTCACACCGGTGGGAGCGGGGCGGCCATCTTGCTCACTTCGGAATTAAGAACCGCCAACGCACCACGCGCTCGACGAATCGCTTACTTCCGACGCCATCTTTACCAGTTTCTAAGTTGATTTAATTTAGTATCGTTATCTATGCCTAATTAAAGAGTGTTAGCGTTATATTTTGTTAATCTGTGAAGTTAAGGAGAAATAAATCATTGGAGAATCAATTTGTGACTTTGTTCGAGTTTCTGACCCACGTGAAACATGGAGGATTCTGATATAGGCCATCCTGAGTCTATATATATAAGTAAGTTGTCCTTTTCAAAATTTGCAAGTTAAATTTGATCCACTTCCCGGTGTTCGATTGAGCTGAAATTTGGCGTACGTACGTAAAATCGGTGACAATGCCATATTTTTGTAACATCCAGCTGATCTGATGATGGAGTCGAAAGGTGGTTCCAAAAACTCAGTAATAAAACGACGCAACCCTATCGAGTTTGGGCTCGTTTGATTCGTCTTGACAAGGACTCTGGTCCTAGATGATACCCAGATTAATAAAAGCTTATTTAAATAATAGGTACACTTCTTTTTTTTGCTATTTACGTTGTC
This sequence comes from Dicycla oo, assembly GCA_948252095.1. NCBI lineage: Eukaryota > Metazoa > Arthropoda > Insecta > Lepidoptera > Noctuidae > Dicycla > Dicycla oo. The sequence goes on from OX411714.1 coordinate 25,209,926, forward strand.
AAAAAGGTGAATTTTTCCAACTTATGAAGCAATGGATTAGGAAATACAGTAGTTAAGAAAATTTAAAAAAAAGTAATGTCCTTCCAGTGAATTTTATATCATTTTATTAAATTGCAATAACTAAACGAAAAACATATTATGTTCTTTTTTATCACGTCAAAAACCAAAGTTATCATCACATTTTATTTTCAAACTACCCACAAGTAGCCATAAATTTTGCCGGCAATATTGCCAATGTTTCCAAACTTCCCGGCAACATTGGGCAAGAAACGTATAAATAGAAAACAACTTTTACTAATATAATTGCTTAGTAGGATAAAATTGCGGTCTGCAGGGTGGTAGTTTTTATGCTTGTCTACAATATCCAACCAAAATTTTAGTTTTTACATTTATTTTATTACTGATAAACTAAAGAAAAGAAACAAGCCATGAGAATTCATTGGTGACGAAACCATAACAATTTTAGAGATATCGTAATTATTATTTTTTCTACGTTCTTATAATTTAACTTCACTTGTATGTAAGAAAGTATATACATTTATATACATACATATCTGTATGTATAAAAGGGTCCTTGCAAGACGAATTAATCAGCAACAACAAGTTGACGTTTTCAACCGACTTCAAAAAGGAGGTTATTTATTCTATCCGAATGTATGTTGTATGTTTGTATGTTCGCTATTATCTCAAAAACTACTGACCCAATTTTTAAAAAAAATTTGACTTCACGATTTGTTCTATATAAATCATATACTACACAGTTGTATGATTTATATTTATTTCATTCGGTATCAATACGTACGGTCGTTCTTTTTTTTTAAATTTATAAGTGAAATTCTTAAAAAACTATGGGGTCAGCTATCATGAAGTTACCAATGTCATAGTTTAACTTTATCTTCACATATATGCATGGATAATTATTAATTAATTATAATAAACAATTAGTTAAAAAGGCTTACTAGTGCTACGTATAACTACGCCATTATATAAAACCCCATGAGCGCATATACATTGAAAATGGCATTCGAAAAACCCTATGTAATCTGGCAACTTTGACAACTTTCCGGCAATATTGTCGAATATTGCCGGAAACATTGGAAACTTTCCTGGTAAGTTTCGGAAACATTCGGCAATTTTCTTCCCTACCCACAAGTTGATTCTTAATTCATTATATTTTATTGCAATGTAGTGTTCGTTTAAATATTCATTTTCAAAATGTCAAAAAGATTGTGTAAAGTAAATCCTGAACGTTTTGTTACGTTTGTGGTGAATTCATGATATCTACGAGAGGAAATGAAATAACGTAATCACTCAAAGAAAGTTGCCGAAATTTAGTTAGGTGTGTCAAAATGTCTCTGAAAGTTCACTTCCTACACTCGCACCTCGATTTCTTCCCTGAAAACCTTGGACACGTCAGCGACGAATATTGAGAGCGTTTGCACCACGACCATAATTTTTTTGAGCAAAATTATCAACGATACTGGGACCAGGCCATGTGAGGTGACTATTGCTGGTCTATTATAAGAGACACAGATATAAATAAATACAAGAAAAAAGATAAGGCAATTAATTTTTGAATTTTTTCATATTTATGTAAGTATTTTTTTTTTTAAGATTTAAAATACTTTAGAAACGTGACGTGTTGGATTTTTTAAATATATTTTTTAACCTCAGTGCACCTTAATTGTTAATAAAAATACTTTTCATTTCAACGACAAGAATTATGTAAACTCGTGTTACCTTCATAGTCATACTGATTGCGATTAAAGTGTGATAAGTACCTACGTAATTGTGATGCTGGAGCCGTTAATATATTTAAAGGTACTTTCACGGATATTCTACACTTGATGATTTTCTGGATTACTCGTATACAGCATTTTGCTTGTCGTAAACAGAGAGATAAACAAACCTAATATTACATACAAATAAATTGTTCTAACATTATTTTCATTGCCGTGTTCATTCTGATAGATAAACTAGATCATAATGTCATCAAACGCTGAAGTGGGTGTCTTGTGGGTATCTCAAAGTAAACTCTATTACTTACGTCAGAAGGATCTAGCAGCATTCTCCTTGTGAGCTTACACTTGCTTTCTGAGAGCACCAATTCATTCACAACTAGGAATATGTGAGTATATAGAACTCGTACAAAAATGGTCTACAACTGAAATCTTTTGCTATTTATTTATTTCTTTATTTTTGAAGATAAAAAAAAATAAACTTATATTTGTACTCAACTCAATGAGTTCTAGACAATGAAACCCCACATGCCACGGTGAGAAAAAAAAATCACAATCAAAAGTTTATTTTAGGGGACCTCCTTTAATTTTTAACTTCATTTGATTTTTATTATTTTTTGTTATAGCGGCAATAGACAATCAACACACAATCTGTGAAAATTTCAACTTTGTACCTATTACGGTTCATGAGACCCGCTGACAGACAGACAGAACAGGGTTCCGTTTGGTACCCTTCGGGTACGAAACCTAAAAAGACAAATTATTGTAGACAATCTACACTACTTTAGGATGGACTGAAATATGAAGGCATACTTCATTTGATTTTAGAGAATCTTGAAGTTATAATAGTAACAATAAACATTACATTGACTCACACGTTAAAATACTCAAGTTATAATAGCTAATAATAGCTTTGACTGATCATCACTCTAATTACGTAACACACTATCGATCGGAATCTGCATCAGTTTGAAGCAAATTGCTAATCCAATGCTTCATATGCTCGAAAAATTTGTTTTCTCAACACCGTAAATAACGCAATAAATGTCATTGAACTGTCAAAATGAAACCGATTCCAATTGATAGTGTGTTACGCAATTAGGGTGCAGATCCACTGAGTACTCTTAGTAACCCAATATTTAACGCGTTTGTATTTATGTAACGTCAATGAAACACAGAAATGATATTGTTAATCCCACTCAGCGAGCGTTTGGAATATTTCATTCAGTTTTTATTCGACTGATAGACAAGACAAACACCCTGAAATCTTCAGAGTAAGAATAGAACTTGCTAATAGTAAGAAATCAACAATACTTTATAAGAAAATCTACTCGAACGTAACCAATAGGAATAGGAACTCTGTTTGTTTAAATATTAGATAAAATTAATCAAGGTAAAGGTAAATAAACTTGACAACTTTTTGTTCGAAAAATAAGTACTTTCCATAAGTGTTGAAAGTATGTGCAACCATTTTTGTGAATAACATTATGCAGATGATTTTTAATAAACTCTTCTTTGTACACAAACATATACAGGGTCAAATTAAATTAGCTAGTGAAACTTCGCAGACATGAAAAAACAAATAAATTTTATTATGTTTTCTTGTGGGGTCATTGAACGCAGTTAGTGTAGTCACTTGAAATATCAGTTTAAAATAATAATAACAATAATGTGTTTATTTATTTATTTATTTATTTAACCATTTATGTACACACAAGTAAACGGACAAGATTAAAGGAACAGAGAAATACGTACAAAGGTGATGCATAATCATTCTAAAGAAATCTCTTCCAGCATACCTGCGATAGGACAGAGGATAAAAAGAGATGTAGACACCGTGTGTTAGAGTAGAAGAGAAAATAATATACATAAAATCTAAAAAAACAATTCACTTATGAAAATATACAAATCAAAACTTAAATACATACATAACACGATGAAACAAAATAAAACAGATTTTCACTCATTTTTCAAGTAACAACACTAGCTAGCTAATTTAATTTGGCCCTGTATAATATTATACTGTAGTTGAGATAGTGCATGTAGGTACATACAAAGATGAGTGTAACTCGAAGTTAATATAATAGTTTGGAATACCTAGTACATTCGAAATACCGAAACAGAGTTATCACAATAACTTTTTTATGTGAAAAACCTAGGAGGCTGATTACCAACTTAAAAGATCAACAGGGCCACATCACAATAATATACGACGGACATCGAGGGTTTCCCTCTAAAATAGAGTTTCATAATTTTTCCTGGCAATATCCGGACTTATTTCAAGGCCCCGTTGCAATCTCCGCTTTGCAAAAAACCCCTTCTACACTGCAGTAGTGTGCTTCGACGATGGCATCATTCATTTCCTTGCCTATATTTTTTAAATGATTTTGTTTTCGTAGTGAAAATAAACTATGATTTATTTATCGAATCGGAATCACGAGATTCACCTCGAATGTAAAATTTTGTTACGAATAAAATGTTGATGTTATGACTAAGTGTTGGTTTGACTAAGTACTTCCAGTTTTACATCAGTTCTGCTGGAAAGCCGTTTTAAAACAGATAGCTATATTATTTTTATCCTAACAAATATTATAAATGCGAAAGTAAGTTTGTTTGTTTGTTACCTTTTCACGCCTAAACCATTGAACCGATCATCCTGAAATTTTGCATATACGTTGTCACGTGTACAGAAACGGACATAGGGTACATTTCATCCCGAAAAAAGTACTGTTCCCGAGGTAAACAACAATAACTTTCTTATGATAATAGATGGCGCCACGTGTCTTTCGAATGATTTTAAATTATGATTGAATTATAATTATTGTTAAAAAAAAAACTAGAGTAGTGTGTTGGGTTTTTTTTCTTTTAAATTTAAATACCTAATACATTTTATGAGTCTAGAACTCTAAGAGTGTCGATAGACCGGTTTTCATATAATACTATAAATGCGAAAGTGAGTTTGTTTGTTTGTTACGCTTTCCCGCTAAAATCGCTAAACGGATTTGGATGAAATTTGACACATGGGTAGACTATGACCTGGATTAGGACATAGGACACTTTTGATCCCGGCAGTGCGTTCCCGTGGGATAATTTCCGACAACCACGCGGGCGAAGCCGTGGGCAAAAGCTAGTTTTTCTATAACTGTAGAGCTTTTGTTATGCCTTTGTCAATTACCTACTTAAATTATTTATGCATTGACATTCTGTATACCTCGATTCAGACTACGAAAACTTTGTTATCCTGTACTTGTGGCTAAATAATAACAGCCGCACGGGTCGGTCGATTAGGTTAAGCTACGATTGCCGCGGTTGGTTCGTGGATGGGTGACCATCTTTACATACCAAGACGGCACCATCCTGCAAGACCCCCTCCGTGCCTCGGAAAGCACATTAAGCCGTTGATATCGGCTGTCAATCGTGGATCTTTGACAGTTGTCAAGGGGTCGTCAGAAGGCCGAAAGTCTGACAACCTGCAGTCTTACCAAGGGGCATCGTATTTACCCAGTGGAGACATTGATTATAATTAAAAAAACTGGCAGTACTAAAAATATAATATTGCAACACTGTGGTGGCATTTTTACTTTCTAGCAACACCAGTGAGTGGCGTGACGCTGTCGGTGTTGTGTGCAGTGTGAGGCCATTTTGGAGACAGTCTGAAATGTCCATATGTACAGACGCCAGCAGGTCAAGCTACCCGAAACTGTCAAATTTTACCAATTGACCTTGAACCTAATGCTTTAGCGATAAAGTTGAAAATCTATTAAAGAAATTTGACAGATTGCAGTAGCTTGATGTGCTGGCGTCTGTACAATGCATGACCCTAACTGGGTTGTGGAGGTAAAATACCGGATGCAACTGAATACCAGTATTGAGTTGCATCGGGTTAGACTGGAAGCCGACCCCCCAACATAGGAAAGGGCAAGGCAAATTTCATCCAAATCCGTTCAGCCGTTTTTGCGTGAAAGGAACAAACAAACAAACAAACTTACTTACGCACTAGTCTCCTGTATCCCGGGCACTAAGGGGGTTTTTTATATGTTCACTGTAGGTAATTTTTGTAGAGATTAACTATATATACTTAATTAATATTATAAATGAGAAAGTGAATTTGTTTGTTTCTTTGTTACGCTTTCACGCAAAAACGGCTGAACGGATTTGGATGAAATTTGGCACAGGTTACAACATGGTCTGGATTAGGACATAGGCTACTTTTAATTCCGGTAGTACTTTCCCCTGGGATAATTTTCAACGACCACGCGGGCGAAGCCGCGGGCAAAAGTTAGTACTTTATAATTATCGATAACCCTTCACATCTATTCTGGGTGTAATTATCTATATAAGTATATATTTACAAAAAAAACAGTAGTACCTATATGTAGCATATCAGTTATCTGGTTTCCATAGAACAAGCTCTGCTTAGTTTGGGACCAGATGACCGTGTGTGAAAATGTCCCAGGATATTATTATTATCTATTCGCTATTGGTGAAATCGAAACTATTGTACTATCAATTTCTAAGAGAAAACTATCATAATTTTGTATCAATTCTTACGTAATTATACCGAAACTGACTTTGTTACTCTTTTTGTTTCAGGTTAGCATCAACCCGGAATCAAGGTATCCGTCACCTGCGTCTAAGTTAGGATCCTGTACTTATTGGTCAATTTTTATTTTCACAATAAAAAGAACAGGAGATTGTTCTGCATGCAAACATATTTCGCCGCAGAACCAATTACAAGTTTATGTCCATGAAAATAAAGTTTAATGGCGGACAGCATTCAGAACACATTTATTTTATACGAAAGCAACGGTTTTGAGGTTATATTTTGTAAGAAACAATATTTTCAATACTTAAAAATACACTACGGCCGACATATCTTGGCGAGTCTGAACATAGGCACTACACTACGAACTTTCGCGCATGTTAACTCACTCAAACTCGCCTCATGTCACCATTTGTTTTTTAATAAATGTTACTGCGCAGCTTTCTGCGCGAAGTCACAGATTAATACAGATGGTACACTCCGCAAAATCATTTAAATAAAAAGTGACTCTTGCTGCGACACAATAAAGTGCAATTCCCTACAGTTATATTCACCTACAAGTTGCCTCTCTTTCTATCGCGTAACTCTTATACCGTCTGACTCGTTAGGGTTGTCACAGCGTGTGAGTGAGTATCGAACTAACCATGCGATCCGGCCGGTGCGCGGCAGCCCGCACTGAATTGGCCCGGCAGTCGAGCCCGCCGCGTACTTGTAGCTTCGTACCTAAACTGCGGAGTGTCCCATCTGTATAAATCTGTGACGAAGTTCGGGCTCGCCAAGATATTTCGGCCGTAGTGCATGCTATAATAGCACTACGTCCTATGATGCCTAATACGCCTGTCACTAATGTTATTTCTGCGCGAAAGAAATGCGCGCAATAACTTGACAGTTGAGTTGATTGACATGACGTGACAAGGATTAGGGATGCCCATATATTACGCTACGCTGGCACGGCGGGAGCTCGAAAGATGGATTTTACAGGGGAAACCAACATGTGGAGATGTTTATAAAGGGATGAAAGTTTCTAGACAGTTGTTTAAAAGTAAATTAAGATGGTGTCAAAACAATGAAGTTCAGATAAAAATGGACATCATTGCATCACTTCATGATGAAAAAAAGTTTAGTTCATTTTGGAAACAAACTAACTCTCTGAATCCTCAGCCGAGCTTGCCAGCGTGTGTTGACGGCCTATCGGACAACAGTGATATAGCGAACATGTTTATGAAACACTTTAAGGTCAATCCGTTTCTTACAGAGACAAATATGCGAGGCATTCGAACCCTGTGTGAGGGCGACGTATACGAACGTTTCACAGTCAAGCAAATTAATGCTGCGTTAAAAAATATGAAACGGGGTAGGTCGCCTGGGCATGACGGTCTGAGTGTTGAGCATTTAAGGTCCGCTGGGGTACACCTGCCCAGGTCACTCACCATGTTATTTAATTTTTGTGTGGGTCACTCTTATTTACCTGAAGATCTGGTTAAAACTGTCGTAGTTCCCGTACCAAAGAATAAAAGAGGTGACTCATCCGACAAAACTAATTATAGACCTATATCGCTAGCTACGGTCATTGGCAAGGTGTTGGACAGTCTGCTTGAGAGGCAGTTGAATGCGCACATTAATGTACACGACGCGCAGTTTGGTTTTAGAACCGGTCTGTCTACTGAAAGTGCAATTCTGTGTCTCAAGCAGACTGTGCGGTACTACACAGACAGGAAGACACCAGTGTATGGCTGTTTTCTTGACCTGTCAAAAGCCTTTGACCTGGTAAATTATGACATTCTGTGGCAAAAATTGTCGGATGATACTGATATGCCTACTGAGAGCATTCATATTCTTAAAAAATGGTATGAGAGTCAGAAGAACTGCGTTAGATGGGCAGACGCGCATTCAGTTTCATACGGACTGGATTGCGGAGTGAGGCAGGGGGGGTTAACTTCACCCAGTTTGTTTAACCTGTATATGGACCGGCTGGTGCGTGAGCTGAGCAGCACCATGGTTGGATGTTCTGTTGATGGAAGGATGATCAATAACATAAGTTATGCTGATGACATGGTGCTGCTCAGCCCATCAATCTGCGGTCTAAGAAAACTACTGGCCGTCTGTGAGAGTTATGCGGAGGCTCATGGATTGAGATATAATGCCACTAAGAGTGAGGTTATGGTGTTCAAAGTACCTAAAAATACACCCGCAAATATTCCACCTGTAACGTTGCGTGGAATTCCGTTACAAGTGGTCACTCAGTTTAAATATCTCGGCCATGTAGTCACGGATGGTCTTACGGACGACCAGGATATTGATAGGGAACGTAGGGCGTTGGCGGCCCGATGCAATATGCTGGCTCGTAGGTTTGCGCGGTGCACGAAGGAGGTAAAGCTAACTCTTTTCAGAGCTTATTGCCAGACGTTTTACTCGTGCAGCCTGTGGGTTAGATATACGCAGAAGGCCTACAGCGCCCTGCGTGTCCAATATAATAACGGACTCAGGATGTTGTTGGGACTGCCTCGGTTTTGTAGCGCATCAAGCATGTTTGCTGAAGCGAGACTGGACGACTTTTATGCCATCATGCGCAAGCGAAGTGCATCTATGCTGCGGCGATTCCGAGGTAGTCCGAACAATATTTTGGGAACACTGGCGGAAAAAATAGATGGGCCGTTTATTAGACTCTGGGCTGGGAGACATGTGCGTACGGACGTACATATGCAAAATTAATTATTTTATTTTAATTTATTTTTAATTTTCACTAACAATAGGTTAAGGCAATACTAACACATTATGGATCCTGTAATCTGAATTAAAGAGTTATTATTATTATTATTATTATTATATTAAATCCGTATCGCTATATTTTAAATGGAATCGATACTGTTCAGTATCCAGCGTATTATTCTATTTGAAATAATATATTACAATGCATCTCATGTACTCGTATGTGTAGTAATTGTAGGTATATCAATTCAAGTCAAATATTTTTATTGTGGGCATATGTTATACAGACAGATGTTAGGCAATTTACAGTTCCATTATGTCCTGCCTAATAGATATACAATAATTATAGAAGATTTTATAGAAAAAGATCATTAATTTATTTAGGATGGATGGATAAAGATAGGAAAATCGTTTTTTTTCGGGAATTATTTTTATTGACACCAAAGTTATATGGTATCAATAAAAACTTCACATAAGTCACTATAGAAGCGTCATACCCTAGAGCGAAAAAGGTTGAGGGCCTTAGCACACCTTCGCCGCGAAATCACATGATGTTCCGCTACTCGGTCACACACTACTCGGGGAACATCACATGCAGGTCAATTGAATTGAGCTACTGCGGCTTCGTTGCTACGGTTTCGCGGCGGATTTGAAATGATATTTCATGTATTAAAACTTAATATTTAATAAAGCAAATTCAATCCTAATCCTAACTTAATAAATGCGAAAGTACGTTTGTTTGTTTGTTACCTTTTCACGCCTAAACCATTGAACCGATCATCCTGAAATTTTACATATACGTTGTCACGTGTACAGAAACGGACATAGGGTATATTTCATCCCGAAAAAAAGTACTGTTCGCGAGGAAAACCACATTAACGATCTTATGATAATAGATGTCGCCACGTGTCTTTCGAACCAAGATCAAATTATATTATTATCTGTAAAGACTAGTAAACTAGAAACTTTAGTAGTGTGTTAAGATTTTTTTTTTAGTACCTTTTACATTTTGCGATTCTAGAGTGTCGATAGACCGGTTTTTCATACTACTATAAATGCGAAAGTGAGTTTGTTTGTTTCTTACGCTTTGACGCTAAAACCGCTGCATGGATTTGGATGAAATTTGGCGGGCTAATTTCCGACAACAAGCGGGCGAAGCCGCGGGAAAAAGCTAGCTCAATTCTTAAATCAACCTACAAATATGTATCAAATAACTAACAAAAGGAGATTTTTGTCATCTACAATAGAACAGGTGAATATCAATTCTGGTTCATTGTTCTAATGCCTATTACTGAAAATAAGGATATTGATATTGGCCCTTTTAGAACCAAACCAAAGAAATTTATTGCATATGTACAGATATACAGTACAGTAGCCACACTGTAAATTAACATTGAAATGTACATCATTGCTTACGCAAAACAGGATCAAATATCTGTTAATTATTTGTATCATCGCTAAGGCGTGTTGAACATATTTTGTTCAGATATAGATTTATTTACATAACTAACTAGCTGATAGTTCATTGTATTGAATTTAGCATTTTTCATTGGCAAGAAACCAAGAAACCAATAACAATAGTTGTTTCGTTTGACGTGTAAAAACTTTACCTAGACTGCCAATATAATTTCTCTTTTTTCCCAGCAACATTAAGGGCTGATTTTTCAATACATAAATATCCGAAGAATATATATGACAGTTTGACATATTTTCTATACAAAAGCTGCCAAACCGCCATATTTATTGTATAAATAAAAGTTATCTAACGATTGGAAAATTAAATGGATATCGATAACATAAAAAGATTTGTGATTAAAAATTCAAACACTGAATTACTTAACATCATAGCATCACGCCATTATTTAATTCCTAAAGCATTAGGCACACCTACGTTTGGCCAGATATTTTTAACTTCCGACGGGAACAGAGGGGTTTTATAAGTTAAGGTGTCTGTCTGTGGCATCGTAGCTCCCAAACGACTGAACCGATTTAGATTGTCTTTGTTTAGTTTGAAAGGTGACTTGATTGTGACTGTTCTTAGCTATGATTCAAGAAAATCTAATCAGCAGTTTGAAGATTATCAGCTCTTTTCTAGTTGATGAATGTATGTGAGCAACTTCCACAGGTCTGATCGAGTCGAAATTTGATATTCTGTTAATGCAATAATAATAGGTTGGGGAAAAAGTTTCTTCGCATTTTTTAAGGAAATTCAAAACATTTTTTAATATAGTTTATTTACATTTAACTAAAGTATGTAGGTACCATTTTGTTCGATAACTTTTTGCCATCTTGTAGGTAGGGACATGATCCCATTGCTATAGAAATTTTGGGACTTCTGGTCAAAATACCGTGACAAGTGGTTTTGGCAGTCCTCTCGTGATGTTAACCTGACACTGCCTAAAGAATTCTGAAGAGACCGAAACAGGTGGAAATCTGAAGGTGCAAGGTCAGGACTATACGGCGGACGCATTAACACCTCCCAGCCAAACTCTCTTAATTTTTGCTGAGTGGCTAAAGATGTGTGAGGTCTAGCGTTATCATGATGAAAAACCACACCCCTTCTGTTGATTAATTCCGGCCGCTTTCTCTCAACTTCTTGCTTTAATCTCATCAGTTGTTCGCAGTAGAGTTCAGAATCGACGGTCCTGCCTGGTGGTAACAGCTCATAATGAATAATGCCCTGCCAATCCCACCACACACACAGCATCACCTTGTTGCGAGTTAACCCGGGTTTCGCCACAGTCTGTGAAGCCTGACCGGCCTTTGACCACGACCTTTTTCGCACGTTCTTGTCATACGTGATCCACTTTTCATCACTAGTTATCAGCTTCTTCAAAAATGGTTCGGTTTCATTACGTCGTAATAAAGAATCACAAATGAGTACACGGTTCATTAGGTTTCTTTCAGTGAGCTCGTGAGGTACCCAAATGTCGAGCTTTTTTGTGTACCCAGTTTTTTTCAAATGCGCCAAAACTGTTTTGTGGTCAATTTCCAGTTCTTCAGCTACGTCGTAACTACTGATATGCCGATCTTGCTCCACTTTTTCAAAAATGGCATCCATTTTATCCGTAATAGGGCGACCAGAGCGACGTGCATCTTTGACATCAAAATTTCCGGATTGAAAACGCTTAAAACAAATTTGTGCTACTCTCACAGACACTACACTAGGTCCATAAACATCGCAAATTTTTTTCGCGGCTTGCTTTGCATTTTTACCTTTTTTGTAGTAAAATTTTAAAATGTATCGAATTTCTTCATTAGATTCACTCATCTTGAAGGTACGAAAAACAAATGAAAATCACACATTTTCCTAATATGAATTTGGAATTATGTTCTTTAAAATTTAAACTTTCAATGATACCAAAACCAGCCAGATACAAATAGTATAGCCAAAGAGATTTTATTACAAGTTCATACATACTATAATGCGAAAAGACTTTTTCCCCAACCTAATATTAGAATAACATAGTAACCTTGAACTGATGCTGCAGCATTACCTGGAATTTGTAGGACACCAAACTTCCTCACCAACTTACAGCAGAGGTATAGTGTTTGAGGTCATTGAAATGGTCTCAATTAATAGGTTATAGATAGATGGCAAACAGGGTCTGATGATGGAGTTGCAAAAAAGAAAGGAGGGTAACTTTGTAACGGGTTTTTTTTTTTAAATTAACTTTTAGTTTGTCAAGTCCCATGTTATATTATCATTAACTTTAACATCAACTGGGTACCAATCCAGGCTACGGGCTGCTACTCAGAAATTACTGATGGAAATACTCAATAACACTTTGCTCGACCTGGGAATCGAACCCAGGATCTCATCATGCTCAACAGTAGTGCTTGCGACTCCTAGACAGTTGACATTATTTTTCGCAATATCATAAATATACAAAGAACCAATGATGTATTTATAATACGTCATTGCAAATAACAATGAAGTTTGACGAAAATTGTACAAAAGCAATGTCCATTGGGCTTTCATCCATTATGCTAAAAGGATACATTTTTCATTTTTTATCAAGAACTTTGGTACCTCTCCAGTTCGTTCAACGTAAATGCAAACTCATATACTATTTTTTGTAGAATCTTTTTTAAGATATTAGCATTGTTTTCTCATTTTTACGAGTATTAGATTTCTATACCTCACGTACCGTTTATTTTGACGAAGGCCCGTACACAACAGACCACATTTTGGGCCTTATTTTGATGAAATACCTTTGTACCAACTTTGAATATAATACCATAACATACAAAGTACATAATGTACATATGTATTTTCATTATAATAGGTTGGGGAAAAAGTTTCTTCGCATTTTTTAAGAAAATTCAAAACATTTTTTAATATAGTTTATTTACATTTAACTAAAGTATGTAGGTACCATTTTGTTCGATAACTTTTTGCCATCTTGTAGGTAGGGACATGATCCCATTGCTATATAAATTTTGGGACTTGGGTCAAAATACCGCGACAAGTGGTTTTGGCAGTCCTCTCGTGATGTTAACCTGAAACTGCCTAAAGAATTCTGAAGAGACTGAAACAGGTGGAAATCTGAAGGTGCAAGGTCAGGACTAGACGGCGGATGCATTAACACCTCCCAGCCAAACTCTTAATTTTTGCTGAGTGGCTAAAGATGTGCGAGGTCTAGCGTTATCATGATGAAAAACCACACCCCTTCTGTTGATTAATTCCGGCCGCTTTCTCTCAACTTCTTGCTTTAATCTCATCAGTTGTTCGCAGTAGAGTTCAGAATCAATGATCCTGCCTGGTGGTAACAGCTCATAATTAATAATGCCCTTCCAATCCGACCACACACACAGCATCACCTTGTTGCGAGTTAACCCGGGTTTCGCCACAGTCTGTGAAGCCTGGCCGGCCTTTGACCAGGACCTTTTTCGCAAGTTCTTGTCATACGTGATCCACTTTTCATCACCAGTTATCAGCTTCTTCAAAAATGGTTCGGTTTCATTACGTCGTAATAAAGAATCACAAATGAGTACACGGTTCATTAGGTTTCTTTCAGTGAGCTCGTGAGGTACCCAAATGTCGAGCTTTTTTGTGTACCCAGTTTTTTCTAATGCGCCAAAACTGTTTTGTGGTCAATTTCCAGTTCTTCAGCTACGTCGTAACTATAATAAAAATGCCGATCTTGCTCCACTTTTTCAAAAATGGCATCCATTTTATCCGTAATAGGGCGACCAGAGCGACGTGCATCTTTGACATCAAAATTTCCGGATTGAAAACGCTTAAACCAAATTTGTACTACTCTCACAGACACTACACTAGGTCATAAACATCGCAAATTTTTTTCGCGGCTTGCGTTGCATTTTTACCTTTTTTGTAGTAAAATTTTAAAATGTATCGAATTTCTTCATTAGATTCACTCATCTTGACGGTACGAAAAACAAATGCAAATCACACATTTTCCTAATTTGAATTTGGAATTATGTTCTTTAAAATTTAAACTTTCAATGATACCAAAACCAGCCAGATACAAATAGTATAGCCAAAGAGATTTTATTACAAGTTCATACATACTATAATGCGAAAAGACTTTTTCTCCAACCTAATATTTAGATACCTACCTGAATTATTTAGATTTAGAAATACATTATTGTAGACCTCCATCAATTGTATGTAGACAGGTGTCTATTACAAAAGCCTTTCAGGATTCAAAACTCTTTGGCGAAACAAATGCCTATTCTCAAAGTCTTCGAAAGGCAAATCGAAATTCGAATGTTTTTCGAATAGAGAACATTCTGGAGCATAGACAAACTAATACAGCAAACGCCTTACGCCTTTTTGGTTATGCTCAATCGAGTTACTAACGCTTGTTTAGACGGCAAACGCCTTTGTCGATCCACTCAGATGAACATGAGTACCGTAGGGGGATTACACAATACACATGGAGCGTGGCTTTGTTTGCCGATTTAATCGAAGCTGTAGTGTTTTAAAGAGAGGGCAAACATTTTCTGCGTTATAAGATACACTGAGGTTGTCGATGCTGACCTTTTCGTGACACAAGGAATTGGGACAGTTAGGTACAGTAACGGCGGGTTACTTTGACTCTAGGCACAACTTTGGCCCAAATCAAGACATATGTTTAATGTCATTAAATCCACACAAAGTTCCACAAGTAGGCGTCTATATCGCCTTCAATTAGTTACCGAAGGACATATGACATTCGGTTGTGTGTTCGCGATGCTTCGGACAGTTTAAACATTTATCTCGATTTGGGCCAAAGTTATGTCCTAGGTCAAAGTAACTCGCCCTTACACCAATTTAAATATTTCTCAGGACCTTTCTGACTGTTTTTGGAACCGAGTCTGATAATATCAAAAAACCAAGCGTATGTTATTTGCGGATTGTGTAACTACTTACTATTTGAATGCTCGGAATCTTTTTCTTTAGAACGTGTTTGTTTAAATGAAATAAGTATTAAAAAAAAATCTATACATCAATAAATAAAATTGAAGTGTCTGTTTGTAATGTCAAAATAACAGCTTTTTACTAAATGCGGAAAGTATATACGGTACTTATAACAAAAAAAAAAAAACAATTTTTTGAATTTGTGTCTGTCTGTCTGTCTGTTTGTTCCAGCTAATCTCCGAAACGGTTAGGCCGATTTTGACGGGACTTTCACTGGAAGATAGCTGATGTTATAAGGAGTAACTTAGGCTACTTTTATTTTGGAAAAATAATTAGGGTGCCGCGCAAAAAAAAAATCTGATTTAAATAGAGAAGTATTGACATCCACGCGGGCGAAGCCGCGGGCAACAGCTAGTCTAATAATTTTTAAAATATTGTAAGACAGGAAATACCTACTGCGCACATCAATCATCTTGCATCATATTTAACCTATTTAATCATCAGATACCATCACGGGTTACTTTGACTCTAGGGTATAACTGTGGCCCAAATCGAGTCAAATGTTTGAACAACCCGCCGTGTGGCGACCGTCGAAATCGCGAAAAAAATAATCAGTTGCTCCCTACATAGTAGTAGGGAACAGCTGATTTTTTTCGCGATTTCAGGTTTGGTCCCGTAGTAAGAGTTGTTAATAATGATGAGTACAGTGACCCCTTAGAAGGTTGACACTGTTTACGCTTACACCCTGTATATTATTATAAATTAAAGTCGTTTCTCTGGTCTGGCTGTGTGACCGCGCTGTTATTCTAAACTACACAACGGATCTTGCTGCGGTTTTCAACATCATTTAAAGAATTTATTCCGGAAGGTCTAAGCGTATAACATTAACATGAAACTTACTTAAGTACTAAATAAAGAAATCTCCATGAGTGGGTCGCTAGTAAAATAAATGATAAGAACATAATACATCGTGTGCAGTCCCCCTTACATCTGCCGTCACACGTCATCGTCCCACGTGCGTGACATTTTAAATATAGAACAATATTTACTTGTAATTTATCTTTGTTAGATATCACCTGCCTTGTTTTATGTGGTCCTATTATGTTTTACTTGAATTGGCAGCAGGTTTATGGGAATGATGTATGGTAGACACATTGTGGAGTTTCTGGTTTCTTCTTGCAACCAATTAAGCCCCACCACATATGGACATCTTCAATACCAGAGACATTGCAAATGATAAACACTGAAATGGCTCTTTACAACCGACTCCTGACTCGCATCATGCTCCTAGCATAATCATAATTCAACCTATAATGTTTAGACTGGAAGCTGAACTCAAGATAGTTGGGAAAAAACTAGGCATACAAAAATAGACGTTCCCACTGCTGGGTTTTCACAGGCGTCCTGTCTGTGGGTCGCGGGGTGGTGGCCTCAACGTCGTGGACTTAGTGCCAGTTCGTGTCTGATAAATCTTCTGGCAGTCTTCTTATCAGGCCTTTAAAAAAAATGTCACTTCTGAATGGGTTTTCCCGCATGACTGTAATGAATGATACACTGATAAAAAGGTATCATCATTCTCCTGCTCTTACCCTAATCTATTTGGGGTCGGCGCAATATGTCCCTTTATTCCATACTATTAGTCGTCATCTCGGTAGTCACGCCCTTTCTTGCCATATCATCTTTCACACAGTCCAATCGTTTCTTTGGACTTCCCCTAGGTACTCTTAAAAATAAAAAAAAATTAAAAGAATATATAAAAATGAGTAGGTGCATTGCATTATTAAGACATTTTATTTAGTGACAAACAAATATCAAAAGTTTGTTAGTTTGGAATGCAGAATATAATTTTATTTTGAAGATCTGATCTCGTTTTATCGATCTGCATATTGCGTTTTTTTTTTATAGACACAATGCAAGTGAATTTCAGGCAGGAAACATACCAAATAATCTTTACTTTGTAATTGATTGAGAAGCAATGATTACACGATATTGTACTACTCGTAAGACGAAGATCAATGACGGAGTTTGTTTCAGCAGACAAATGTTTATACTGGCAAATAGTTCCTGAAATTACGTTTATTTTCGCAGCGAGTTCATGAATGTTCTGTTTACAACTCTGTGATTTATTTCTTTTTTCTTGTAGTTATAAAAACTAGTGACCTTGTCTTGACACTTTTTTAAAAATTCTATGTAGCTAAAAATGAAGTAGGAGGACAGGAGGAATCAACAAAAAATTTAAAGATAATTCATAACTTTTCTTTGATATCGTAAATAGTCTAAATGGAAATCCGAGTTCTTTTAAATTAGGCTTGTTATTACAAAGAAGAGTATTATCTTTGTCCTGATTAAAGGTCATCGCTCATCGTTTATTTATTTCATTATTGTAGGGTTATGTGTGGTATATCGGGTGTAAAACTTCTGAGGCCGAAAGCCACATATTCTACCCATTATTTGGATATTGTTTTTCTACTAGAGCATACCTGGGGATCCACTGGTTCTGAAGATATTGAAGGTCAAAAACGCAATTTTTTTTTTTACTTTTTACGAAAACGAATTCCCAGTGTTATTACTAAACTTTTTTCCAAACCAGCATTAATTAAATTTTCGATTTTCTTAACAAGTCGGTATTGTTACGCATTTTACAAATTACGCATTTGAAGTTACAAAAACCAAATGAATATCAAACACATTACCACGACGTCACGATTGCCTCTACGACAACAAGCGCACGATTCAGTGCCATGTGGTATAAGCTGCAGGCAGCCTTGAACGTTCGATGACCCGTGTTTGTAACAGCTGATCGGTTGTTTTTGAGATTTGTTCCAGTTTTTAATTTCAAAGACGTTGATTACGCCCTTGTAAAATTACAAAACTTCTTGCAGATGGTTTTAAAAATTCAACCTTTTTCGAAGTTTGTCCTCAGTCTGACATTATTACAATCAAAGAAAACTGGTTTTAAACTACCTACTTTCAAAATACTGGCAAATAATGAAGAATTAAAAAAATATACCTACCTAAATCAGCCACCACCACCTAACCCAACCACCTTTTGGTTTGAGCTATATATTGACTACTTAAATAAATAAATAAATAAATACTTATTGCAAAAATAAAGATAGAAGATATTTTTATCATTGTGTCAATAAACGTTTATATCTGGCAATAATTATAAAACTGCAATTGAAGTTTTAGAGACTTCTTGTAGTTTTTAGGGTTCCGTACCTCAAAAGGAAAAAACGGAACCCTTATAGGATCACTCGTGTTGTCTGTCTGTCCGTCTGTCACAGCCAATTTGCTTAATATAATGGACCAGTTAAGTTAAAACTTGGTACACGTATGAATTTCTGTGACCCAAACACAGACGTGTAACGTAAATAAATGAATTTTTGGAATACGAGTATAAAGGTCAACTTTGGGGGGAAAATAAGAAAAAAAATGTTTTGCTAACTGTACCGTGTGACAAATGAAAGGGCTTACTGTGAGGGTCTCAAATATATTTTTTAATAATTTTAAAATAAATTGTTTTAAAGTTATTTAAGAAAATTGACGAAAATTGACCATTCCCCCCTTATCTCCGAAACTACAGAGCCTAAAATTTTGAAAAAAAAAAAAGTACAGAAAATAGTTCTAAACCTATAGATTACAGGTAGTATAAGAAATCTGTGGTCTTAAAATACCATGATACTCGTAAGTCTCTCAATATTGTGCGTACAAACTTACATTTGCAGTTGGAATGTATGGGAGAACTTGTTTTTCAACTACAATGTTAAGTTTGTTCTTGGGATAAATTCATCCTAACTACGGAACCCTTCATTGTGCGTGGTCCGACATGCACTTGGCCAGTTTTTTTTTTCTCTAGATTACACCATTTAGGTATCTGTCGTGAAAACATTTGATTAATTTCGTTCATACCCGCGAGTATCCGACAAGTACCTACGCGAACCGCGTAGAGCAAAGGGGTGGGGCTTAACTGCGTCTGTCTGGGTTCACGTTAAATTGCGCGCAATAAATATAGCTGATTTTTATACCTAAAAATAAAAGTCGTTTCCCAGTAATAATTTTTGCGCAAAGCTACTTAGATTTACAGTAGGTTACATAGTTGACGGCTTTGTGGTGTATCTTATTACACCCTGTATTTGAATATGAAAAGCTGAAACATTCTGAAAGAAAAACTTTTACAATTGGTGGTTCCACATGTTACATTATTTGGTCTTATATTCGTTTTAGCCTCAAAATGGCATATGAAGCTTAGTAATGCAGGTTGTAGCTTAATAATAATGTAATGTCATAAAAAAAAAACAATAAAAAGGATATCATAATTGGATCAATAGCTTTTTAGGGATTGTTTTTACAAGTTACTTCACATATTTGTCTTCGTACCTACTTTCTTCCCTCTGTCACTTGAAGATGGAACCAAACAATCTTCCGAAGTGTATTTGATTGAAACTTATGTATTTGTTGTTTACTTTTCCCATTGTCTGCAAACCTGTGTAAGCAAAACACCGGTTATACATTGCCTGGGTTGCCTTTTTTTGCGTCTAGAAATGCTCACGCATACTGCTCTACCACGGGGAGATAGTGCAGTTATGTGGGACTCTAACCCACTAAAACTCCATGGTGTCCTCCTCTTCCGCTTGTGGCAGGATCACAGGCACGCGTTGACACTCGTCACCGGACCCTCCTCTGGGTAGTACCGCCTATCACCCGGCGCACCAGAATAAGAACAGCACATGGGCGCTAGACGACCCCGTGTCTAGGCACCCTTGGTTCCCCTGCGACGGGTCAGGTCAGTGGCCCCATCGCCGCCTGCCACTTTTCAGCCGCAGAGGATAGGAACAGCGGCCAACGTCATACTGACACTCCTCCACCCCTGCTGCCTATCCGCGTCCGCCATCAGACGTTGGTGACCCCGTCAAGGCCACGGAAGGTAGGGAGAGTGGCGCACCGCAATACCGAAACTCCTCTCCCGCCGCGGCCACCATCCGTCAGCCGCGATGCCTCCTTTACGACGTCGCGGCCCGCCTCAGTTTGCTTTGTCGCCCAAGCGGCACCGCAACCTACTTGTCGGCCGCTACGTTGTCGGCTTACCAGCTAAAGCCCTGACGAGCGGCCCCTCCTCGGGTTCCTCTTTGCATCACCGTGGGTGACCAAGGCACCGCTACTGCGTGGTGCCTGGGTTGCCTGTTCACAACAAACTGGAAAGAGAAGGCCCTTTTTACCTCCTTCTATCAGCCACTGGGCAATAACTGCATTCTGAGCAGAGGTGAGGCTGTCACGAAACCAAATAAGTCTAATCTATTGCAGATATCCGCGCCTGGGCCCGCGTGTTGGATTTTGGCCCACTACCTCCCACAGAGAGGAGAACTGTGTCTGCACAGTGGGGACGTTATTGGCTGCAGATGCTTTTGCAGTTGCAACCATACGTTACAGCAAAAACTATACTTAGTCTGTTTACACTAAGATATTTGTGTGTGTTTCATTCATGAAACAATTTCTGCACAAACCAACCTCATTCAAAAACTCTTAACAAACCACTTTCGATACTGCTGTAGGATTTAAAACTCATTTTTCAGCATATCAAGGCCGAAAAACGTCCAAAACATTAATGTATCCATGGATATATTTAAAAACGTCTATTTTCGTATTAAATAAACAAGAACCCGTCTCTTGCAGCTAACTACCGGCTTTGAATTACAAAGGTTGATAAACAAACTGGTCGGTTGATAAATAAAAGTCGTTTTCGCCAGTTCAACTTTCGACATAAAAAAGTAATGTATTTGTTTTGTCGACCTTATTTTTTTGTGACGGCTATGACAGAGTTATGCAATGTTTATTTTTAGGGTATTTCGACATCGGAATTGTATTTTTTTAATCATTTCATACTGTAAAACATTTTCGAGTAGTTAATTAAGAAAATCAACAGCTTACAAAATACTTTCTAAGTGTATTTTCTCATCATCTAAAGTGACAATCATGAAATACTATAGTTTCAGAATATCTACTATTATTCTACACTCTATTACCAACCTACATACACTCGATAGCATTGAATTAGGGCCACATAAAGATACCTGAAAGTTTCGGAAACTAAGAATGCCATAATGAAATAAATTGTGTTTAATAGACAATTAAATGTTCCGTAAATGAAAGTATAAAACTTCTCAGTTACTGTAAAGTTATGCTATCAAAAATGACAAAATAAAAAAAATGGTACTTTTGTAAATGGAATTACGAATTCTCTGCATCTGTTTTTACTTTTGTTTCTATTCTGTGATATAGAAAGGTATATAAACAGCGTTTCTGATGTTCAATATTCATTATTGAAGCGGTTATAATGTTGCTTACACCTGAAGAATGCACTAGAATTCTCACAATGCTGGAAATTGACTGGAGTCAGCGTGATACAGCAAGGACAGTTGATGTGTTGCTGTCAACCGACGTTACGAGGAAACTGGCTCTAACCTACGCAGACCAAGAACAGGCGGGTCAGGTGTACCACAGTACGAGAAGATCGATACTTGGTCAACACAATCAAAATCAAAAGTCATTTATTCCAAATATTATTATTTTATTATTATTTCAATACAACACACAACTTAGTTACATTAGTGGGTAATATTAAAACTCAAGAAAATTTTTATTGTTTATGTATTGTTTTATGAACATAATGCAAAGTGACACATTTTATTACTTTCATTTAAGGAACATCTGATTTAATAATAAATGATATTGAAATAAATTTTGTCGTAGTTTCCGAGACTATCAGGTATCTTTATGTGACCCTAATCCATTGCTCTCAAGTGTTGTTTGTTAATGCCTTAACCATGTAAATACCTTAAGCATTTCCCAATACAGTATCACACATGTAATAATAATAATTGGCTAATCTATCGTTTATTTACAAGCTTTTATTTAGTTTCACCTGTCCCGGTGTCTGTAATCAAATATTGCAAGTTGAATTTGACCCACTTCCCGGTTTCCGATTCAGCTGAAATTGTACATACATATGTAAATCAGATGACAATGCAATATTATTATGATTTGGAGCCGATCTGATGAGGGAGCTGGAAGGCGGCCAAGGGAACTCAGTAATAAAACGACGCAACCCTATCGAATTTGGGCTCGTGTGATTTGTCTTGACAAGGACTCTGTCTTAGATGATATCCAGATTAATAACCGCTGTGCTGAACCTCTGTGCTCACCCGCGCGCGGGGAAAACCGTTGAGCGCCCCACCCGCGGTAATCTTGTAAACAAAACCGATTTGCATCGTAGCTTTTTGGAATTTTGTGACCGTTGAATGTTTCTTAGAATGCTAGTGAGTAGGGCTTTATAGTAATGTAGAATTAGAAAGGACTCCTTAATAATGGAACAAGGTTCAAACCAAAAGCAGATTTGCGTGGGATGACTTTACTCCCACGAACCACTACTTAAATAAAAAAATGGGATGAATTTCATCCCATGTGTAATTAGCGGATAAAAGCTTGTTAAAAAAAAAACGGTTTTAAATGTGGTACTGTACACCCACCAATTTGCTTTAATTCATGATTCTGACATGTAATACAAATTACGTCACGCCCTCTGGGAAATCTATTTGATATAAAAAGTACATAAGTTACATTAGTATTGGAATATAATTTAATAATATCAGTGTAGAACACACTTTTATTATACGATTTGGTTGGCTAAGTGTATGTGCCTTGAGCACTTTTAGATTTCAATTTTCAATGTCAGCTTTCAAACTACATGTGGTAACATTTAAAAAAGAATCGTTTCTAAGGATTCACTAAGGTTTTAAGTAAGTCTTTAAGGCCCATTTTCCTATCCCATTACATTTCGACCGTGATAATTGCGTTAAATGCCCAACTTTGGCGTGTTTATTCTGAGAAACTGAAAGACTTCGACAACTTCGACTTATTGAGTGACGGAAAATAGTTATTAGTATAGTTTATAGCGGTCTCGCTTTTCGCCATGTTTTCTTATTTATTTATATAAAGTCAAAATTCCGAAGCAAGTTTTTCATAAAATGGGCGACAGCATTTTTTTGAGCTCGTAAATCGAACTACTTACATAGGAAAATGAAATGAAAATTATATAATAATAATAGTGGTGGTAGTAATCTCATAAATAGTGGTTTAGTCCATAGTGCCTCAGAATTTTGAAATGTGTATAGAATATCTATAAAAAAATCCCATTTAAAAACATTAAAATTACAAAAAAAAACAGTATAAGACTCAAAATAAGTGTAATTACAACTGCCAAATTGCTACATAATGTGATGCGTCGCCGTGCTTCAATATACCTAATCTGTCAAGACGCAATTTTGTG
This sequence comes from Dicycla oo, assembly GCA_948252095.1. Taxonomy (NCBI): domain Eukaryota; kingdom Metazoa; phylum Arthropoda; class Insecta; order Lepidoptera; family Noctuidae; genus Dicycla; species Dicycla oo. The sequence continues at coordinate 25,233,610 of OX411714.1, forward strand.
TTATGCCTCTTAATTCTTTATAGATTTTTAATTTTTATTTTACACCAATCTGAAAACTAGATTTTTCATTGATTCGCAGTTGGTGCAGAAATTTTAAAACAGTCTAGAAATGAGTAGTAGTAAACTAAAATAAAATAAATCATGTCAAAAAAAAATGAACAAACCATTGCACAAGAAGCATCCCTAAAATAAAAACGTGCACACGATAAGTGATTATTTTTTAGGAGTATAACGACAGGCGATAACAAGTATAATTTTGGGGGCGTGATGTGCCTAATCGATGATAATGTACACGCATGTTAGCTAAGTGGCACATGATTGATAGATAGCTCATAGGTTTTTTACTCGTCATAATTTTATTATGAATCACTTTAGTCAATGTTCTTTGATCTATAATCGAAGGCTAATTAGATTATAATCTAAAGAACAAGATTTTCGGGCAATTTAGTTTGTAGGGCTGTTTATATAATCATGTCTTTATTTTTTACATTTTTGGATGTAGGTAAGTGCAATGAGTATGATGCATATAGAATGTAAGATTCAGAGCGCAATCATATTCATGGTAATATCATAGATCTTTCTGCTATGTTATAGTGATCAGATTCTTAAATATTATGAAATAAATTATAGTTTTCTAATTTGTTATACTTTGGAAAAAATATCCAGCCAACTGCAGACAAACGTGAAATGAGATTATCTATGTAAATAAAAAGAAAAGTCCTTACTGACTGACTGACTCATTAACGCCCAGCCTAAACCCTTGGACCTAGGTAGTTGAAATATTGCACAAAGGCTCCCGTTATAATGTAGACCAGGAACAAGGAAGGATTTTTTTTTAATTCAACCCCTAAGGGAGTAAAATAGGGGATGAAAGTTTGTATGGAAAATCGTAATTTTTGTAGTTTAAACCATGAAAATTGGTATAAGTTTTTAAACCGACATGGTCACTGACATTATCATTAGAACTTAAAACGGGATATTTACCATGTATATTAATTGATTTGAGTTTCCGATATTTCGGCACTGTTGCAAGTGCCGCGAAAAAAAATTAGCGGTTCAGTACATTTTGATGAATTATGCTCACATAAATATGTAAACAGTTTTTTTTTTTCGAGATTTCATGTTTGGTCCCATAGTAAAAGTCGTTCATAATGATGAGCACAATGACCCCTTAAGAGGTTGTTCGTGTTTTACCAATAACCCTGTATAAGCATTGCGAGAATGCATTGCTTACCTGGATTAACACATAGGGTACTTTTTAATCCAAGTCACTACTACATATTTTCCGACATCCACTCGGGCAAAGCAGCGGGCAAAAGCTAGTCCAACAATATAGTTAGTCTTCACTGAAGCAAAAAATAAATTTTCAGACAAAGGTTTCAAAAGCAACAAGTAGGTATTTAGGTACTTTTAATACTAATTTGATTTTACGAAGCCGAGATACGTCATTACTTAGTTACAACAGTTACAACCCCTCGAACGAAGTTCAAATCACAAAGTCAGTTACGATAACTTGGAACTAGCAGTTTTAACACATTGTGTAATTATTGTTCCATCTTTTTTTTTTTTTTAGATGGGTTATCATCAAATAACTTCTCCCGCTCTGGGTGGAGCGGGAGGGCGTGTCAGACTTCTACTGACTAAAACCCACCCGTGTTCCTTCAGTTGCCTGTGCCAGGGCCACGGTAACTCTTTCGAACAACCCGCAACCAAGATGTTACAACTTGACGTATTGTACTCTAAACTCATATCGTTTTATCGTTCGAAGTTTTAGAGCAGTTTTGAAAGTGTTTGGTCTATGTGGACAAGCCACATAATAATAAGTTGACTAAGCCATCTTGTTTTGTGAATTTGAACTCGGGTACTAGTCTCTGGTACTAGATTAGTAAAGAAAGAAAAAAAAGAAAACATGTTTATTCGGCACATGCCATAAGTGCACACAACAACCAAATAGAAAAAAAAAATTAAAACAAAACAGAGAAAAAAACTTTATAGAATAAAAAATATTAAATCTAGACAGAAAAAAAGAGATAATTCAGAAGACTTGGGTGTGTCTTATACAGGCTGTATCAGAAAAGTGTAGTCAAATTTAAGGATGTGGTAGAAACCATCAAACTGAACAACTTTCTCCATCGAACCAACATCGTAATCGAGAAAAAATTATCAACTGTCCTGTACAAAATTTCAATACCTACTCGACAGCTGATATATTTTTCACAATTACGATGTTGGTCCCATAGAGAAAGTTGTTCAGTTTGATAGTCTGTACCTACTACACCCTTAGGTTTGACCCACGGAAATGTAACACGTTATGTATCTTGATTGAAAAGTAATTGAAATGGGAACCTTGATTACATATACGGTCATCACCAGCTGAAACAAAACACTCAAGTCACTATTACAAAATTTCAGCGAGTTAAAGTTAGAAAAAGCATAACAATGATCACCATGAACCAGATGTAATGTAGTTGTTTATTATCCCTTAATAAATAAAAATAAAATAATGTAAGCGTGCGCGTACTATTTCTATTATTTTTTTTATAGACTGTTGATTTCATCTGCTATGATTCATTGAAGTCGACGCGGAGATTAAAAAATAATGTTTTTTGATGTGCTATGATGGAATTAGCAAAGATTTATGGTTTACGGCGTCGGGTGTAATAAATTGTAGTCAGGTATAGACAAACATACATTAATATACTATAATGTATGTTTGTCTGTATAACGTTACAATTGTAGGTAATTTGTACATGTTTATATATTATTATAGAAACATGCTGAAGATTGTATTCTAACTTATGTACATATTAGCGTTTGCCCGCGCCTTCGCCCGGGTGGTTGTCGGAAATTATCCCACGGGAACGCACTATCGGGATCAAAAGTATCCTATGTCCTAATCCAGGTCATAGTCTACCCATGTGCCCAGTTTCATCCAAATCCGTTCAGCGGTGCGTGAAAGCTTAACAAACAAACAAACTCACTTCATTTATAGTATTATGAAAAACCGGTCTATCGACACTCCAGACTCACAAACAGTACACAAAGGTACCTGCTTATAAAAAAAAAAAAAAAACTCTTAACACACTACTAAAGTTTCTTTAATAATATAATTCAATCATGATTCGAAAGACATGTGGTGCCATCTATTATCATAAGAACGATATTTTTGTTTTCCTCGGGAACAGTACTGTTTTCGGGATAAAATATACCCTATGTCCGCTTCTGTACTCGTGACAACGTATTTGCAAAATTTCAGGATGTTTGGTTCAGTGGTTTAGGCGTGAAAAGGTAACAAACAAACAAACAAACTTACTTCCGCATTTATAATATTAAAGTTAGGATGACTACGCCCCCTTAGGGCCGGTTTTTTGATCCATAGTTAACTCAACCAATGGTTAAACAGTAACTAATAGTTGAATTTTGGCTAAATGTGAAAGGTTAAACATGAATGAGTTATGCCATTAGTTACTATTTTTTATATGAATGAGCTAACATGAATATACGTACATTCATGTTTAACCTTTCACATTTAGGAACGGATTAAAAAACCGGTCCTTACTCAAGAAAGGTAACTATAAAGTGTAACTGATCCTTTTGACGTGCTTCCATGGGACAAGCATCAGCTACTTGCCACCTTTTCCAGGCCTAACCAAAATACACTAACATGTGAAGAACAATCGAGACTACGTATGTGTTTACAATTGCGACTTTTTTGAAGAACGTCACCAAAGAAATAACCAGTAGCAGAGCTTCTAGGACGTGAAAACTGTTTTCACTGACAACAAAATTAAATACCTAATCATAATTGACCGAACGAGCAAAGCGAGCGAAGCATCTTTGCTTCAAGTCTGGCAAAGTTTGCTTTCGTCTGTCAGTTTGTTGCTACTCATCTACAGGTCGTATTTTACAACCGATCTGAACGGAACTTGTTACACAGGTTTTACGACTTTATAGAATTTTTTTTATCGTCGGGGATTTTTGATTGGAGGGGTGCTTCCTCCAAAAGAGGACTAAAAGGGGGCTACTGGATATCTCCGCCTTATGACCTGACCAAAAAAAATAAAACATGGTAAATATAACTTTAGTGGTATTTTTAATGGTGTTCGCGAGGTCTACTGTTCGCAGAACTACTAGTATTATTACCCACTTAACATAAGGGTATCAGTCTATAAATATATGCTGACGCATTGTCATGGCTACTTACGCAATGAACATGCGTTTCTGATAGCGTATTGACAAGGGTGCGTGGTGACGTAAATAAGTAATAGGTACATACCTAACTATAAACATCATCTCCACAATGGAATTATGAACCTTTTTATATGGTCTGACTAGCTTACAATTTAGATAAAATACAAACATCTAGGTATATGTACTTACAAATATTTGTTCCGTGTGGAACTTGAAACGCTATCCAAAAGTATCTCTGAAACTTACGCTTTACTGCGCATTGGCGGGGAGAGCTAAGCTTGATTTACACGGTGCTATTTAAGTCTTTGCGTGGCGTATGAACCCCATAGGTTCAGACACAATGGCTTTTCAGTTGTTTCTGTAATTACGACATTGGCTGTCAATTACCTAGCATAGGTTGTAGAATCACAAAGTGCGGATTTCACCAATGAAATTAATCGCGATCATCAAATAAACCACGTTTAAGAGCTGTCAGTGTCATTATTTTCCTTGGAATTTTGACACTGACAACTCTTGATGTCGGTTTAGATGTTCTGATCGCGTTCAGTTTCACTGGTGAAATCTACAATAAAAGTTGTACCGTCTAACTAAACAGTGTTAAGATGATACTAGTAATTTATTGCTTCAATGTTACGTTATCCTCCGGCAAGAAACTTGTGTTAATGGAGTTTAGTGGAGAAAAACTTACAAAAAACGCCACTCTAGAAATTGCCTGATGATTTTTGTTGAAGTCTTTGACAATATATGAACTAAATATGACTGTTAAAGCACTTTCTTATGTATAAGTAACTACTTATGCTAGAAAACAAGATACCTACGTCGCAGGCGCAGCCAACTGGTTTAATTAGCAAGCCTTTGGAAGTAGCGCTTGTGGCTCGCATGTGTTTGGTCACAGTTCTAACCTTTTTTTTTTCCTCATGGGTTTGTCAAGCTTGTGGCTAAGTAATAACAGCCGCACGGGTCGATTCATCAGGTTAAGCTACGCTTGCCAAGGTTGGTCTGTGGATGGGTGACCATCTTTTCATACCGAGACTCCTCCGTGCCTCGAAAAGCACGTTAAGCCGTTGGTCCCGGCTGTCATTCGTGGATCTTTGACAGTCGTTACGGGTCGGCAGAAGCCCGAAAGTCTGACAACCAGTCTTACCAAGGGGTATCGTGTTACCCAGTAACTGGGTTGTGGAGGTCAGATAAGCAGGTAGCAGCTGCATCCGGTTAGACTGGAAGCCGACCCCAACATAGTTGGGAAAAGGCTAGGCAGATTGTTTTTGTCACTCTTACTGACTAAAAACCACCCCGGTGTTTCCTTCGCACACTTGGACCGGGGATCATGGGAAATTGTGCGCCTTCCGCGATCTCTGGCTGGTGCTGGGACGCCTTTGCAGGCCACCTCTGGCCCGGGTGTAAAACTTCCCCCGCGACGCGCGCGGTTGCACACAGTTCTAGCCTAACCTAACCCATTTGGTTGCGGTGCCCTGGCTTAGTTACTGCGACCAATTCGGCTCGCGCGTGGTTGGTTACAGTTCCGACCTAACTTAAAATTAAATATCATTCAGGCCGTTTAGTTGAACGGCCGCCGTATAGTTAAAATACGGCTAATTTAACCAGTTGGCTGCGACACCTACACTAGGTGGGTATCTAGTATATACTAGGAGAACAAACAAGCAATAAGTACAAACGCAAAGGTCTTTGCTTAAGTATTTAACTTTGTGTACCAAACTAAGTTTGCTCAATTTATCTTATCTCTCTTCATTAGACGCCGTAACGGGTGCTGTTTGCATTTACTATATGCATTCATGTGCCTAAGTATGTACTTACCTGTATTATTGCATTTTACATACAGAAAACGCAGTGTTCGACAAGCTTAAATATGTATAATAATTATTAGTGACTGAAATATGGCTCCTTGTAATACGCGTTTTGTGGAGTGTATAATGTAATTTTGATGTTCAAAAAGTGTAATTTGAATAAATATCTTTTGATTTTACGCGAAATTCCATATAATTAATTGACATTACAGACGCGTAGGTACCTACTAAAAGATTGAAAGTACCTAAAGCTTTCTTAGAAAGCGATTTAAGGTATTGAGATGCCCCAAAATCAGTTTTTTTTAGAGGAAAGCTATTCTCTGGTTTTTCTGTATGTACTTGTGTATTATAGGTACAGACGCCAGCAGGTCAAGCTACCCGAAACTGTCAAATATTCCCAATCAACCTTGAACCTAATGCTTCAACGATACAGTTAAAAATCTATTACAGAAATTTAACAGATTGTAGTAGCTTGGTGTGCTGGCGTCTGTACATCCCCAGTCCATGTTTACTGTCTTTATTAACTAAAGATCATCTCAATAGGTACCTGAATGTATCGCAAAACACTATTAGAGCTGGGAAAACCCACATAGGTAAATAACAATAACACAATATCGATACAATAACGAATAGCAGATATTATTAATATCTAATAGGTAGCAGATTTAATCAAGAGTCTGGTTCACCGCAGTATCGATATTAATAACGATCTTAATTGACACAGCATACAAAACTGAATTAAATCAACCGATATTTGTATTTCTCTTTAATTAATTGAATTGGTGATGATTAACAGTTTAATGCAATTTGAGGGGAGAGGAAATGGTTAATCCTCCGGGATCGATTGTTGTCGTCAACGGTGGTGCTCTCGAGGATGTTCGAGAATATGTTTACCTCGGGCAAACCCTGCAGTTTGGAAGAACAACTTTGAGAGGGAGGTTTATAATAATAATAATAACGTCCTAGGACATTGTTCACACACGGTCATCTGATCCCAAACTAAACAGAGCTTGTACTATGGAAACCAGATAACTGATAAACTACATACACTACTTTTTTTTTTTGTAAATTATGTATTTACAAAAAAAAAGTAGTGTATGTAGTTTATCAGTCTTATAGTATCTCCTAAAATTAGAAGTCAATTTTACGACAATATAAATGGCCTCTTTAAACACTGTAATGTCTTACCAGTTCATGTACAAATACATTTTTTGTTATTAAAAGAACAATTTTTCAATAAATCGTTAAGAAAAAGAATCGAACATCCTGTATGCACTCGGGCAGTTTCTGAGAATAAGCTTCGTACACAGCGCGCCAACAATACGTATGGCGAACGAACTACCGGCTATATTGTACCGAGACTTATTAATAGTCTACCCTCAGCAATAAACAAAAGTATTACACATAAAAATATCAAATGTAAACTTAAGCAATATTATTTAAGTATTATTTAGGAATGACTGTAACTATTTAAATACCTACCTAAAGATTTTATTCATTGTATCGACAATAACGCATACTTATAAAATGCAAGATTGTTTAGTTTGATATAGACTCATGATAGCACAAGTTTAAACCTTAGTGGTTTTTGGTTGCTATGTAATAAGTAATCCTGTATTCTTTAGTTTAGATGATAAATAAATAATAAAAAAAAAAAGATAATGACACCCAGACTCAGGACAAACAGACATGTTCATGCACACAAATTTTTGTCCTGGATGGGAATCGAACCCACGACCAGCGGCATGGCAGGTGGTATTTTAACCAACCACGCCATCTGGCCTGTCAAACGAAAGAAGAATTCAGCTGGGCTGGGCAGCCTATGGGAAGCTCCGTTGAGTCTTTTCGTCGCATATTCCACAAAGCCTAAAGACAAAGGTCTTCAATCAATGCGTCCTGCCTGTTACTCGTACCTATGACTTCGGAGGCGAAACGTGGACTAAATTCAAGGTCACTGAGCCAGATATGAAATTGGCTATGCTTGGAGTCTTTCTGAGGGATTGAATCCGAGACGAGGTGATCCGGCAGAGAACAAAAGTTGTCGACATAGCTGGCAGAATAAGCAAGCTGATGTGGCAATGGACCGGCTATATTAGCCGTAGAACCGATGACTGTTGGAGTAGACGTGTTCTTGAGTGGAGACCGCGAATCGGCAATCGTAAGGTAGGACGCCCTCAGGGTAGGTGGAGCGACGATTTTTGCAGGGTGGTTGGTAGGAGCTGGACGAGAGTTGGCGTGGCGTGAAATTGGAGAGGCCCATGTCTAGCAGTGGACTGCTATATCGTGATGATGATGATGGACAACAGATACGTAATAGTTATTTACCATATGTTTAGACAGAAAAATGCAGCATGCGATAACAGTAGGTATTAGAACGGAGTATTTAAATCAATACAAAGGTAGGTACTGAATCTGAGAAAATAATATCGCTGCTTTGCATGAATACCCGCACAAACTGCCGACTATGCCGTTATGAATGTGAGTCTTACTGACCGTGAAATAAGGACTATTTTGCATTTGGCTGTGTTTTGTTTTGTGCGGGTATTCATGCAAAGCAGCGATATGTAAAAAAAGAGTTAATAACCAAGACGATAAACAGGAATCTACAACATGAATTATAAGTGATTTGGCATACGTAAAGGACCACATACGAAGTTAAAATTACTAGACGAGTAAATAGTTAGCTATACGATAAACAGGTACTCGTGGCTAAGTATTAACAGCCGCATGGGTCGATCGATCGGGTTAAACTACGCTTGCAGCGGTCGGTCCGTGGATGGGTGACCATCTTTACCTACATACCAAGACCCCTCCGTGCCTAGGAAAGCACGTTATGATGGTCCCGGCTGTCATTCATCTATGATAGTCGTTACCAGTCGTCAGAAGCCCGCAAGTCTGAGAATCAGTCTTACCTATGAGTATCGTATTATCCAGTAACTGCGTTATGGAGGTCAGATAGGCAGTTGCTCCATGTAAAATACTGGTATTCAGTTGCATCCGGTTTGACTGGAAGCTGACCCCCAATATAGTTTGTAAAGGCTAGGCAGATGATGATGACAATAAACAGATACTTACATAAGCTACGCATTTATGGAATTAATATGTTACTAATATCAAGATACATTCCAACATCTTGTTACTTTATTATATTATCACAACATAACAAAGGAATATGTTCTTATATAAGCAACACATGTTGTAAAAGTGGCTAATGGCCAATTCCTATAATTTACGGACCGTTATTGGTTAAAGTTAAGACTCTTGTATCTTTACCAATAATGAAGCAAAAACCTCTGTGTTTCCAAGCGCATACAACCCTATTTCTTCAAAGTGAGAGTGAACAGGCTTCTTCTGGGTAAGCTCACTCAATCGTCGACTTTGTCTTCTCTATCACCTCTAACCTAGACTAGAGTCAAGAGCAAACCCATCTCAAATCAAAAATGAAAACCTCATAGCTTTACATAGTAGACCCTTCCATATGGAAGTAGCTACCACAAGTAAAATTAGCTTACGAATCTATATATGTATGCCCAGTTTAACAATAAAAAAATCTACCATTGGTAAGCAAAACGATTCGTTTTTAACCGACGAAAAAAAAAGGAGGACGTTCTCAATTCGACACGTATATTTTTATTTTTGATGTATGACCACGCATAACTTTTTATAGAGTAGTCAGATTTGAAAGATTTTTGTTTTATTCGGAAGGATATATGTACCTCAAAGTTGGTCCCTTGTAAAATGTATTAAGTTTGCTTAGGTAGTTTTTGACTTAGTTTCAATAATACGTATTTTTCCCCCTTTTTTATTTAAGATGGGTTTGCTCTTGACTCTATTCTAGGTCGGAGGCGACAGAGACAGAGTCGACGATGGAGTGAGCTTAGTAAGATTAGGGTTGTATGGTCGTCTTGCTGACCTTGGTTTTGTTTTGTTCTTAGTAATTTAACTCGTGGTTTATTTTACTTCGATGGTCCTAGTTTATCATCTGTGACTTCGAGTTACGACTACATGTACGGCTATATGTAAGTGGGCACGCCTTTTATTACTGGAGGCTTTTATTTAGGTACGAGTATAAAGTTCTGCTTACGTTTTTAGCTTTGTATTTTGTTTCTGCTTGAGTATAGTTTTTGATTTTTTTTTGGTATATTGGCGTGTGCTAGCTTACTTATAGCAAATAATTTAATTTAATATTTTGTGTTGCGTAATGTACCTAAATTATTATGCGCAGTGTTATATAGATTTATTTTTTTTAACTGAACAGACAGCTGTGCTGATGGGGAGTTTGTTGCGCCACTTCTTCTCCCCAGCTAAAGCACTAGGAAGTGGTGAAGGGCGGGCGTTTTGGGGGACTGTCTTATGTAATTTTGACGTTCAAACTAAGCTGATTATCAGCTTAGTTTGAATAAATGGCTTTTGATTTTGATTTTATGCGCTCGGATACAAAACTTAGGTAGTGAGTTCCACTCTTTTGCTGTGTGCATTATAAACGTCATTTGGAAGCGCTTAGTGCGAATCGGTGGAATAGCAACTAGGTAGGGATGGTAACTGGCAGTGCGTCAGTGCGTAGAAGGGTGCCGGTGGAATGAGGTCGAGGAGTTCTTTAGCACACTCACCTAAGTACAATCTGTAGATGACCGACATGCAGGCAACCTTCCGGCGATGAGCCAAACTAAGAACTTGGTATCCACCTGTTTTACGTCGCCAATGAGCCTCTTAGCTCTGCGTTCCACCGAGTCAAGCGCGGCCAGTTGGTACTTAGCTGATCCATCCCAAAGGTGGCTGCAAAACTCCGTACAGGATCGGACTTGCGCTTGAGTTTAAAGCTGTCCAGGCGTAAAGTATCACTTCACCCTATTTAGGATGCCCAGTTTCTTGGCCGCAGTTTGAGCATTGTACTCGATGGTGGCGATAATGTTGAGACCAGATATTAACTCCATGCCTAGGAGCTCAAGCCGGTTTTTGCGCTGGCCAAGTATCTCTCTGAAACTGTACTGTCATCTGCGTACCCAACAATATCAGGCTGAAGCAGGTCATTGATATGCAGCAGGAAAAGAGATGCAGAGAGCACAGACCCCTGAGGAACTCCGGCATCAATAGCCATAAGGTCAGAGGAGCAGCCGTCAACGACTACTCTGATCGACCGTTCACTAAGGAAATCTGATATCCAGCTACAAAAATCAGCTGGGATTCTATAAGCAGGAAGCTTGCTGAGCAGAGCAGCGTGCCAGACCCCGTCAAAGACCTTCGAGATGTCAAGCGATACAGCAAGTGCTTCGCCGTGTTTCTCGATGGCTTCGCCGCAGCAGTGCGTGACATACACAAGAAGATCGCCAGTTGACCGTCCCCGGCGAAAGCCATATTGACGGTCACTGAGGAGATCATTGTCTTCAAGGTAGGTCAGCAACTTACTGTTGTTATTTGGATGATGTTCTAATTTATTTTGCTGGTATTCGAATTTGTATGGGGTACCACAACTAAAACGTAAAAAATAATTTAAACTTTTTACAAAAAATAAAAAACAACCGACTTCCAAAAAACACTACAAAGTGAAAATAACTTTAAATTCAGAAGTCGGTGTCTTTGGACCTGCATTTCAGTTTTTGCCACAGACTTTCGAAATTAAATTTATTTTTCTCTTTGTAGTGTTTTTGGAAGTCGGTTGTTTTTTTTTTTTTTTTTGTAAAAAGTTGTTTTGTTTATAGGAACCGAGCATAAGGCAGTGTATACACATCAAAGTCTTTTTTCTTTATATAATATATATTTTTCTCTATATATTGCAAAACTTCGCTATGTACCTAGCTAATCAACATTAAGAACCAGTTAATTCTCGCTCTATAATATTAATATTTGCACTTGGTTTACTAATCTCATTAATTTTGTCTGTTCGAAAAATCGACAATAGACGATCACGGTGACAAGCCAAATAAATATGTTCCGTATGGGTGATTCAAACTACATAGAATAATCATATCGCCAAATAAATCAGTATATAAGAATCTTAGTTAATTGGAGGTATTCAAAACCAAATGTATTCCATTTCAACAAATGAATCATAACAATATAGGGGGCTCGTGGCTAAGTAATAACAGCCGCACGGGTCGATCGCTTGCCGCGGTCAGAGACCATCTTTCGTAACGAATCAGTCGTTGCGAGTCGTCAGAAGCCCGAAAGACTGACAACCAGTCTTACCAAGGGATATCGTATTATCCAGTAACTGGGTTGTGGAGGTCAGATAGGCAGTCGCTCCATGTAAAAAACTGGTATTCAGCTGTATCCAGTTACGACTGGAAGTCGACTGCAACATAGTAGGGAAAAGGCTAGGCAGATGACATAATGAATCATGACAATATCTACGTAATTTTAATGGGCATTATTCAACTGAATCCTAACAAAAGCTGACTCCATTAAATTAAATTTCGCCCAAACATTCCGAGTGAGCAGCTAATTTCCGTTTACTAGTGAATATCCATTTGTATGCAACAGTCACAAGCCAGTGACATTTCCAGCTTTATGCAGTTCCACAGTGAAACGTCATCATCGCTATTTTGGCTTGGAAATAAAATGATTAATATACTTATTCTTTTAACCCCTGAAACGTCTTGCGTAAACCATGTGTACGTAAGAAAAATATTTATATAAATATATATATACAAGGTAATTTGTAAAACACCAGCAACCTGTTAAGGGGTCATTGTACTCATCATTATGAACAACTTTTACTATGGGACCAAACCTGAAATCGCGAAAAAAAATCAGGTGTTCAGTACATTTATGTTCGCATAATTCGTCAAAATGTACTGAACAGCTGATATTTTTTTCGCGATTTTAGGTTTGGTCCCATAGTAAAAGTTGTTCATAATGATGAGTACAATGACCCCTTAACAGGTTGCTGGTGTTTTACAAATAACCCGGTATAAACGTATAAAACCATTATCCAATGGCGACCGCGGGCTTACAGTAGTTGTGAACCTATGTGGTTCGGTTGGCATTCGAGCACATATTGACATGAACCTATGGGGTTATTGCGGACAGCTCAGGGGACGGACGTTCTCTGCTAGATGTATGAATTATGTTTGTTGTATGAACAGACGGCACTGTTTATTACAATATATTGCTTTCAGCACTTCATCATTATCATCATTATTGAGTCTTGTTCCACTCACTGCTGAGTATAGCCCTCCTCCCTTTTGTGCCATGCTTCCCTGGACTGTGCGAGTCTCATGCAGGTCTCAGCGTCCACTTTCTATGTTCTTATTCCGAGACAGAAGTCATCTTCCGTCGCAAGTTGCGAAAATTACAAGCATAATTAATATTTTTGTTTTACAGATCGGGGATAGTCAAGGGTGCGTGGGTGAGATTTTTTCTGTCTTTGTACGCGCTCGTATTGGTCATCTACAATTCCCATCTTTTATATAGTTTGACCAAGACCGCTGTACCGCGCCTTAGGAATGCGCGGCGATACGGGGTGCAGCGCTGGCGAATGAGTGGTGGGACACCGTGAGCGTTGACGAATGAGCGCGCACATACCTACGGCGCGGTATAGCGGTCTTGGTCAAACTATAGCACCCAGAGGCACTGAAATCGGTTTAAAATATAATGTAGTTAGGAAATCGTTAATTATTCAATCAGAGAAGTAATAAAATAGAATCAAATAGTCACTAGCTAAGCCCACTGTTTAGCACATCAGGTGACATTTCGATAATACATCGCAAATAGCGCCGCGTCGCGTCGCCCTCTCAATGTGTAAACCACATATCCTATAGCGTCTGCTATCCACGTGTACACCTATTGTTCGTCACGGTTGCTTGCGGCGTAATTATTTCAGAATTAGGTCATACAGATTATCGCCTAATGCACGAATTACCGCACAAATGTGTTAGATAAGGGAATTAATATAGCTGTGTTATCTGCATCCGTCAAATCTCTCGCGTGATGCGGGTTCTGGAGTGTGGAATCTTTTTGTGCGTAGTGAAAAATTCAAGAAAGTAGAAGGATACCTTCTTTTTTCACTCCTAGAAATAGTAGCTCGGTGTATGATTCCCATTCAACCAAACAAAATGAACTAGAGGCAATCCTATCTATTTCAGGTTATTCCTTTTTTTGGTCTATTTAAATTTTAGCCTCTTTATGTCCTGACTCCTGCCAAGCATGAATAACCCACTACCTATTTACATAAACATTATTACTTCTTTTTAATTGTAATTTTATATTCTTGTTCGGAACATTGTCAACACAAGAGGATTTGTATTAACAAAAGATTTATACTAGGTACGTACATACTTACGGATTACTAACTGTTTCGTTAATTCAATAAACGAACACAATCAAAGAGGTCTGCCTATAGAAGGACTATTGATGGACTTATGATTTTCTATTTGTAAGTTTCGCTAAGGGAGAAGCGCCAGGGTAGCCCGCGAAATTCAGATTTTCTTACGTTTTTTGCAATTAGCAAGTCAGTATGAAAGTTGTATGTTGATTATAGTATGATTCACGACCGTAACAAATATGTATTTACAGAATCATAATAATTACAATCAGTAATACAACTTCTTAAGTTAGTATAATCCCCAAATTTCATAAAATAGTCATTCAATAGGATTACCTGGTCTTAAAGATTTGTACTATAACGATTATAATTATGTAAATACATACCTGTTACGGTCGCGAATCATATTTGGATCAACATACCTTGCAAATTGTAAAAAAAAACGTAAGAAATTTTGAATTTCGCGGGCTACCCTAGCGCTTTCGCCACAAACCAAATTGTTTATTTTAAATTTTTGTAGATTTAATTTGTCCGATATTTTTTCATTAAATGGTTTACTTTGGCATGGTAGCAATAATATATTTTTTTACTTATTTATTTATTTTCAGAGGAGCTCGTGGCTAAGTAATAACTGCCGCACAGGTCGATCCATCAGGTGCTACGCTTGCCGGGGTTGTTCTGTGTGTGACCATCTTTACGTACCGAGACACCTCCGTGCCTCGGAAAGCACGTTAAGCCGTTGGTCCCGGCTGTCATTCGTGGATCTTTGACAGTCGTTACGGGTCGTCAGAAGCCCGAAAATCTGACAACCAGTCTTACCAAGGGGTCGTATTACCCAGTAACTGGGTTGTGGAAGTCAGATAGGCAGTCGCTCCATGTAAAATACTGGTATTCAGCTGCATCCGGTTAGACTGGAAGCCGACCCCAACATATAATAGTTGGGAAAAGGCTTTGCAGACTGATTGATTTATTTTCAGAGGAATATTATGTACCGTAGAAATATTTATCAGATTAAGATTGAACTATCTTTTTAAAACCAAACATTTAATTACGTATTTATTTATATATTGATATTGAATTGAAATCTTATACGAGATTATTCTGAATGATAATATTGTATCCATAATTTAAAATGAAAGCTCAAAATATCATAACACACAATATGTCATCACTCCACTATCGAGTAATTTGGGAAATGTGTTGCAGTTGAGTGCACGCAACCAGTCTTATCAACAAAATTAATTTCAGTTCGTGCCGTATCTGTATTATACACACTTACACACACGAGAGATTAATTTAATTAAGGTGAATGCGCAATGGTAGGCCGCAAAATTCAAAATTTCCAAAATCCAAAATGTCATGATTTCCGAAATCTAACCTAAGAGAGATGTATTAACGCGACATTGACATGCATATTGCAAAAAGCCTTACAAAAAAAAAAAATATACTATACTAACATACTATAACTACAAAGTATGTAAGAAAATATATGTAAGTAGTGTAATTATTTTCAAAAATAACATCAAAATCGGTCATATTATAGGTTGACTCAAAAGTTTGTAGTAAGAAGACTATAATTTCTTCAATAAAAATAAATAATAATATCTAGTATACATATTCATAATATATTATTTTCATTCCTCTGAAGTGAAATGTATATAATTATGGTATAGGAATACTTCTACCACAGACGAAGGAACTTCATTATCGTTTAAAGGTACGAAACGGCTTATTTCCAATCAGAATAAAATTATTTAAACTTTTTATCCTAACCCAACCCTAACCTAACCTTTTTTTTCTTTTTTTTAAGTTTTTTTATTTTATTTGGATTTTTCCTTAAACCCTCTATTTACTCATAATCATTGATAAGCAACTACTTAAGGGAAATACTTTTGTAACTTATTGGCGCTTCCTCACAATTTATGTACAACACAATGTTTAGATAGAATAAATAATTTTGTATTTATTTTTTATAATACCATTTTTCGCCAAGAGATCTGCCAAGAGATCGGCGAAGTAGACCGGACTGTTAAGCACAGAATTAACACTGGATGGATGAAATGGCGGCAGGTCACGGGAACAATCTGCGACTCCCGCATTCCCCTTAAACTCAAGGGAAAGATTTATAAAACAATGGTTAGACCTGCTGTCTTGTATGGATCAGAATGTTGGGCCATAAAAAGAATGAATGAAAGGCAATTGCATGCAGCCGAGATGAGAATGTTAAGAGGGATGTGTGGTATTACGCGAATGGATAGAATAAGAAATGAGTATGCAAGAAGAAGTCTGAAAGTGACACCGGTGACTGAAAAGTTGTGTGGAAATCGGTTGTCATGGTATGGGCATGTGATGCGGAGGAATGAGGAAAATGTCGTTAGGAAAGTGTTGAGTATGAACGTGGAGGGCTATACGAGTAAGGGAAGACCAAAGAAACGATGGATGGACTGTGTGGAAGATGATATGGCCAGAAAGGGAGTGACTACCGATATGACGACTAATCGAGAAGTATGGAAGAAAAAGACAATATGTTGCGCCGACCCCAAATAAATTGGGACAAGGGCAGGAGAATGAATGAAATTCTATTAAAATATTACAAAACTATGTTAAAAACGAATTATTTTTTAGCTGTAGCCTGAAAATATCAATAATTCGTACGTAACACATTTAGTCCATAATTGTATCTACTCTAGGAAATTTTAATTAAATAACTTTCGCGTAGATTATATGAACCAATATAGGTAATGTAATATTTCTGAGAACGATATTGGAATTTTAGGTACTTATTTTGTATAGAACCATTGATGAGAATGATTTAACAAAGCTTTAAAAATCACACTCAAGACAGCAGCTATCTTTATTGATTAGGTAAGTTTTGTAAGTTAAACATTCCAATTTTAGGACAGATACCCAGTATAGTAGAGGACTAACATCTGCCCGTGACTTCGTCCGCGTATAGGTAGGTAATTATCGCCCATCCGCGCTATTGGTTCGTTTTCGCTTAACTTTCTTCCTAACATTTACTCTTTTTACCCGGCTCCTAATGGTTGTAGCGTGATGTTAAATAACCTATTACCTTCCTCAAGCATTGGGCTATCTAATGCAAATATATTTTTTTAAATCAGATTGGGAGTTCTAGAGATTAACGCGTTCAAACAAAAAATAACAAACTTCAGCTTCAGTTTTATTATGTTAGTAATAGATAAATTACTTATTTTTTTTATTGAACAAAATGGGATAATTATATAGGTTAATTAAATTACCAGATTCATTATATGACAAATGGCCAGTAGTTTTCATGGTCTAATAATGAAAATAAACTTCATCAGTCTCTTTCATGGCCATTTGAGCGTAACTAATTCAATCCGTTTAAAATAAATAGGTAACCCTTTCATGTTATTTATGACATTCTTAGTATATGCCTGCACTTTAAAGGTTCGTTCATAAAAGGTTACATTGATCATCCTCAGCATTTTATGAATATAGGTAAATCCTATCCGACTAGTGTGGCCACCGCCAGCGCACATACATATCCACATAGTTCATATAATTGGATACATATAGTTGTGCCGTTAAAGCATGGCAACAGCGGTCATTGACCCACCAATATTTTTTGACAGTCTTCATTTCAAAAATGGAAATAAAGCCCGTTAGTATCCTATATCGATAATTATTTTATTGTTCGGGTTCCGAAGAGATATTAGTGAAAGAGCAATGACCGCTATTGCCATGCTAATACGCCACAAGTAGTTACCTATAGGTACTATCATTACTGTTGGGTTACAAGCATTCTTATCCTCGTATTAGAATTTCCTGTGCCACGTAAACATTACAAGCGCAAATTATATATACTTTTCCACCACTTAGATGTACCGAATTTCATACTCAGTAATCTTCGTATTTATCTCAGTCTCAGATGATGAAGCACATACAATTTAACCGCAGGTATACGTAATCTAAATAAGTAGTTCTAAGTTATCTAATCACAAAAGAACCTACTATGCACAGGCACATTTAAAACTAGCTTATTAAAAAAAAGTGTGATCTGTATGGCTCCTGTTATCTTTAATAAAATTCCTGAACACATGAAAACCTTGCCATTGATGAAATTTAAAAAATGTTTTACAGAATTACTTGTAGACAAATGTTATTATTCTGTTCAGGATTTCCTAAATGATACATTATAACTACTTTTTGCCTTATTCAACTTAGTTGCATAATAAGTATTGTATTTGCATGCCAACAAGGCAGAATGCACACGGTTCTTTGTTATGTTATTTTCGATCCTATTTGTATGTACCTGCATTCTTAGCAAATAAAGTCCTATTCTATTCTATTCTATTCTATTCATATAAATTAAAAATTACCAACAAAATACTGACACAAAATAGAGAAAAGCAACGCTGATGTGAAATAATGAAATAATTAACGTCGTCCTAAATCTCAGTGAGCGTCCCCTTAATATTTATGGAGCGTCAGCTGTCCGCGCCCCTAAGCAATAAATATCAGACGCTGATACGGCCTCTTAAATATATCATTCTGAAAAATGTATGTATAAGTAGGGAGGAAAATGTGTACTGGCTACATTGCCTTCTACCTGCATGTTTTTTTAATTGTATGTTTTTTTTAACTTTATTTAAAGAATTTTCATAATATAATATTCTCAAGTGTTGGTTCAGACCGAGTTAGAAAACCAGCCTGCGCTCCATATCTCAAGTAGCAGATGTTGGAAAAAAACAGCCAGGCTGAAGTGGGAGTCGGCCGGTCCCGTCGCACGAATGCACCCGGAGAGATGGGCACAGATCGTCACTCACTGGACACCTGAGAGAGGACATCGCTGTCGAGGCAGATCACTGCGAAGGTGGTATGACGATCTGATAAGGTATATCGCACAAGACAGGGAGGTCTGGAACGAAAAAGAGGAGGCCTTTGCCCAGCAATAGGGCACGTTGTATAAAAAAAAAAATAAAAAAAAATGTTTTCTAAGTTCCTAAGAACCAAGTCCTCATGGTGAAGAAAAACATTGGAAGGAAACCCAGCGGGGTAATTGCTTAAGACACTCCTAATCTAAATGCTATTTTGACAATTCAACAATATTCATTGCGTTATTTACGTTGCAGACCAGACGACTTTTTCAAACATACAATGCAATGGATTACGAACTTCCTTGAAAATGCTTCGGATAGTGACAGACAGTGTGTTACTCAATCGCGGTGCTGGAGAAAATAGTCTAAAATCTGTACCATAACACTCAATAAGCAATCGTGGTGATCTAAGCATGAGTGAGTCTTCTCTGTATTTAAAGGCATGTTACCTAACCACTGTGATTTTTGCGTAAATTAAAAAAAATCTTATTGAGAAACTGGCCATAAATACTGTTACAATTAAAAATAAGAAAGATATTACATTTGAATTTGGAATCTGTCATTTTTATACGATTGTTCATTGCTTTTTATATTTTAAATTGTTTTATATTTATGTATTAAACTAACACACTGTAAAAGTAATAAATATTTATGGCAAGACTAGGTATTGAATGGTGGAGAATGGTTATTAATATAGTTCACAGAGCCTCGCTTTTCGCAATATTTTCTTATTTATGTAAAAAAAGCCAATATTCAGAAGCAAGTTTTTCATTAAACGCGTGACTACATTTTTCGAGCTCGTGGATTCACTATTGTGATTTATCAAATGAAATAAAAAATATATAATAATATCTCTTAAATAGTGATTTAGTTCATAGCGGCCTCAGAATTTTGAGGTATGGTATGGAATAGCTATAAAAAATCCCATTCTAAACCATACAACTACCTACTAAAAATGCTCAGAATTAGCTGTAAATTTCTCCTTACTACATTACTGTTATTACGTAAAAACCATACTAGAATAAACGTTAGTTCATATAAAATTAAAATTTCTTACTTTAAATAAAAAGTAAATAAATTATAAGATTCAAAATAAACGTAATACAACTGACAACTTATATACATAATGCGATGCGTCGCCGTGCTGCAATTTACATATTATGTACCTAATCTGTCAAAGTACAATTTTGTGATAGGCCTCTTAAAAGAGGTATGTTACAGGCTATGGCGTGACCATAGATGGGTCCTTACGACCTGCAATAATTTGACATTTCCTATTCATTCCATTTCGCGTTCAATCATGAGTTTTGTATTATTTCACTAGGTACCTACCTATTTCGTTATTTTCTGTGATTTAAACTTTTAAATCAAGTAAGTGTCATAATTTAAAACCTTAATTAATATTGCATATTTCATCGTAATTAATTTCTTCAAAATGTTTCCGACATAACCTCGAACTCTGTTAATTAAAAAAAAAAGTCTCTACGAATAGCTCTAAGCCACAATCTTCTAATTTTAGGGTTTACCGGAAAACGGTGGACTCCAAGTTTGTAGTATTGCACAACTGCGAGTCATTTTCGCAAAAATAAAATAAAATCAGCTCACGCCTTGTATTATTAGCTTGTTTTGGGTACTAACTTTTTTTTGGATGGGAAATCATTTCAGTTGCCTGTGCCAGGGCCACGGTAACTCTTTCGAACAACCCACAACCCTGGCGGGCATCGGCCCTAGCGGACCCCTTCAGCTAGTGCTGACATATCTTTGAGGCGCGCGTGGAACACAATGCGCCGTCGACCCGGGCCTGGTCCTTACCAGACGGCGAGCTACCCATTGCTCGCGCGCCTACGGTGGCCGGGAATCGGCTATCGATTCCCGACGACGCCCAGGGCGTCTCCTGCGGCGACTAGGGGCGTGAGGGCGCAAACATTGCCTCTCCCTCACGCGTTCAGCCTCCTCCTTCGCAAGCATTACTGCTTCGCAGAGGGAGGTGACAGCTTCCCATGCACTCTCGCTCCGTACCATGGCATGTACCAGGGCTGGACGCGAGAGATCGTAGCCACCGATCGCCTCCGCGAGGATGCGGTGGTGCTCTGCCCAAGCCGGGCAGACCTCCACCGTATGCTCCACTGTGTCCTCCGGGCGATCCACACAATGGTAACACCCGGGCGTTTCCTCCCGTTTTATCCGGAACAGGAACCTCCCGAAGCAACCATCTCCGGTGAGGACCTGCGTCACGCGGAAGGTGAGGATGCCGTGACGCCTCTCCAACCACTCCTCAAAGAGGGGACTTATCGCCGCAATTGTGGCGTGCCCATTTGGGTGCTAACTAACAGCGCCATTTAGACAGATTCTAATACAAAAACAAAACATGTCTTTCCAAATTAATCTATTACCTACTTCTCAATAGCCAACCTTTCTCAATAATATCGAAGTAAATAACGGAAAAAGCAAGCGGTTTATAAAGATAAATTGACCATGAAAACTCTGTGTATCAATATTGTACTCGATTTATTTTCAGCCTGTATTCGTAATTACAAGGAAATATTGCATGTGATCCTTATTTACATCTGCGCTGTACGATTCCATTAAAGGTTACCGTCCGTCCGTATTTGTCGGAAAAGTCCGGCTTTTTGGTCCGGACGTTGTCCAGCCTTGTCATTTGTCCGGATTTTTCGACTAAGTGATTATTTTTCAGAAAATAGAAACAAAACCGGTCAAATGCGTGTTGGACCACGCACAATGAAGGGTTCCGTAGCTGGGATGAATTTATCTCAAGAACAAACTTAACATTGTAGTTGAAAAACATGTTCTCCCATACTTTCCAACTACAAATATCATGGAGTTAAGTGAAAAGGATCCAACCCACATTACACCTAATGTGGGTTGGATTCTTTTCGTTTAACTATGGACAAAGTAAGTTTGTACGCACAATATTGAGAGATTTACCATGTTATTTTAAGACCATAGACTTCTTAAAGGTTTTCCTGTAATCTATAGCTATAGAATTATTTTCTGTATTTTTTTCAAAATTTTAAGCTCAGTAGTTTCGGACATAAAGGGGGGAATGGTCAATTTTCGTCTATTTTCTTAAATAACTTTAAAACAGTTTATTTTAAAATATTAAAAAAATATATATTTGAAACCCTCACAGTAAGTCCTTTCATTTCATACTCGTATATCGCACGGTACAGTTTGCAAATATAATTTTTTAAATTTTCTTATTTGCCCCCAAAATTGACCCCCATATTCAAAATTTATTAATTTACATTACACGTCAGTGTTTGGGTTACATACATACTACATACGTATTTTCGTTTCCCTACCTTTGTTTCTAAACTAAACGTAACATGGCTAATACACAAACAGTGCAAAGCCAATAGAAAAAAAAAAAAAAAAATATTGTTCTATCCGTCGACCTCAGAAAACAATTTTGCTTGCGTAGCATTTGACACATTTAGGCTGACTGGTTTGACACTGGCAATGGTGGTTGAGGTCAATCATCATTAAACTTGACTTTAGCATGTTAATTTGCTGCTACTGCTGTACCATTGATGAAATCTTTACATATACTACGTCTACGTTTATTTGCTGCTACTGCTATACCATTGATGAAATCTTTACATATACTACGTCTACGTGTATTTGCTGCTACTGCTGTACCTTTGATGAAATCTTTACATATACTACGTCTACGTTTATTTGCTGCTACTGCTGTACCATTGATAAAATCTTTACATATACTACGTCTACGTTTATTTGCTGCTACTGCTGTACCTTTGATGAAATCTTTACATATACTACGTCTACGTTTATTTGCTGCTACTGCTGTACCTTTGATGAAATCTTTACATATACTACGTCTACGTTTATTATCTTTCAAATAGCATGGCATTATCAGCAAATAACATTCCCAATGATGGGACACAGGCCCTTTGAGAGGAAAAAAATCTGCCTAGCCTTTTCCCAACTATGTTGGGGTCGGCTTCCAGTCTAACCGGATGCAGCTGAATACCAGTATTTTACATGGAGCGACTGCCTATCTGACCTCCACAACCCAGTGACTGGATAATACGATACCCCTTGGTAAGACTGGTTGTCAGACTTTCGGGCTTCTAACGACTGTCAAAGATCCTCGAATGACAGCCGGGACCAACGGCTTAACGTGCTTTCCGAGGCACGGAGGAGTCTCGGTATGAAAAGATGGTCACCCATCCACAGACCAACCCCGGCAAGCGTAGCTTAACCTGATGGATCGAGCCGTGCGGCTGTTATTACTTAGCCACGAGCTCCTCAGGCCCTTTGAGAGGAAGTGGGAGGTAATCTACCACGCGGGACCACTGTAGGTTGGTAGACAGCAATTAGTATGGAATTTTAGACTTATTGTGCACAATGATTGATTGACTTGATTTTCAATTATGACTAGAGTTTATTGAGATTAACATTCTCGATGATCTAATGATCCTCGCTTGAGAAAAGTGGTTTTGGGTTGGTTCTCTAGGAGATTCTTACTATCAACCCTGAGTTTAGATTTGTGTTCTGTTGAAATGGCAATAGTCACGAGCCCTGGCAAAATGCCAGTGTATCACTAATCACTATACAAAAAATAGAAGCTTAGTGGTGTGTTAGATATTATTATATCCATACGAATCATCAATACATCGCTCTAACTTAGATTTGTTCTCTTAATGATCGTTTTTCGGAAATCAGAATCATATTTTGATCAAGATGACAACCTGACACTGATCTGTAATTACAGGCCTGACCTGTAATTATAATTTGCAAAAAAAAGGCATGAAAATATTTACGGGTATTCAGAAGCCAAAACGTCTGACTAACAGTAGCCCGGTATCGTGTTACCCACAGCCCACTATGGACGTCAGAGAGGCAGTCGATCCATGTAAAATACTGGTATTCAGCTGCATCTGGTTAAACTGGAAGCCGACCCCAACATAGTTGGGAAAAGGCTAGGCAGATTGATTTTTCGACTAGTCCAATATTTTCTCCATCCCTACACATATTACTTTCCCATTTCATTCGTAGTTAACTACAGCCAAGGCATTTATCAAACGCAATCGTTAGAACATTATCACGCAGGAGCCCATAAATTAATCAGTATTCATACATTTTCGAGTACGCCATTATTCCCGTTCATTTCTCGCCGGCTGGCACTATAAATTACCCAAGCCGACTCATCGTGTCCACTGAATTTCACATTACTACAGCAACGAATATCACAGTTTTGTTCTCTTATTCATGAAGCGAATGCTGTACTCAAATTGGACAACAGTGTGTGAATATTCAGTGTGCCAGATTTTACTTTGTGAATACATAAAAAAATATTTGTTTGACGTGAAACAATTATAAATGTTCGCTTTTGATGGTGACTGTCATGTACAGGAGTGTAGAATTATGTAAATACATATTCTGATAAGATACAACCTGATACTGGCCTCCAAATTGCAACTGCGGATCGTCTTTAACGTGCTTTCTGAGGCACGGAGGGGTAGTATCCACAGACCGAACTCAGCCAGCGTATCTTAACTTTCGATCGAACCGTGAACCTATTATCAATGAGCCACGAGCCCAAAGTATTCATACTTGTTTTTGCCAGCAGCGTCGCCCGTGTGGAGTTCGAAAATTAACCCACAGACATGTACTACGGGGATAAAAAGTAACCTATGTGTTATTCCAGACTGTAATCTGTCGTTGTGCCAAATTTCATCCAGATCTGTTCAACCGTTCTGATGTGATTAATCCAAACTTTCGCATTTATAATATTGGTTGGATTAGTGGGATTTCTACCACCCAACAGTATTGCTGTATCCCAATTTGCAGTATATCAGTGCTTATAAAACTACAGGTGCATGAGCCTTCTCCAGATAGACTATAAAGTTGGCAATGCATGGTCAATACTCTATGGTCTGATTTTAATCTCGGAGACTAAATTGACAAGTGAAAATGTTAAAATGACCTTTATGATAAGCCAGTTTGACATTACACTTGCCAATTTAGTCGACATAACATCACGCCTGTAATCACCGAAGGCCTTAGGCAGAGGTGTGCCTATAGTACCTACACCCACATTTGGACAGTTTATTTATGTCCCACGTAATAGGGAGCGAGCCTATTGCCATCAACCGGGCACAAATCCAGACTCCAGGCTGCTGCTGAGGAATTCCTGATAGAAAAACTCAATAACACTTTGCCTGACCCGGCAACCGAACCCAAACTCATGCTTAGCAGCAGCGCTTGAGACGACTAGACCAACGAGGCTGGCGGGTCTCGAAATGTTCAGGTTAAGTCTTAGGTGGCAGTAACCCCACTTCATTCAGTATAGGGATAGCGGTTGACCTGCATCATACATACAGGGTGTTTTACCCATGAATATGAACAAGTTTCACTATGGGACCAACTCAGTATAGTTCAGAGTTGGTCCCATAGTGAAACTTGTTCATATTCATGGGTAGAACGTCCTGAGAAAATTGCGCATTGCTTAAAAACTTGTCCTGTATACCATCCTATATCGTATCAAATAAACAAAACTACGTATACAGTATTACATTTGGTTTAAATTGATTAAGTACCCATGGCTTTTTGTAAAACACGTGAATCTTATGGGTGAACCTATAAATTATTCCATACTGCGTCATTAAATAAGGTAAACAATTAACTATAGAGAAGATAAACATGAATCTCGGAGCATGTGTCGATGTATCATACACTACACAATACGTGGTAGCCATTAGCCATGTTTATATGACACGGTACGTGTGTTACATGAAGATTCTTCATCATCTGTCTGGCCTTTTCCCAACTATCTTGGAGTCGGCTTCCAGTCTAACCAGATGCAGTAGAATACCAGTATTTTACATGGAGCGACTGCCTGTCTGACCTCCACAACCTTTTACTGGTAATAAGACTGGTTGTCAGACTTTCGGGCGTCTGACGACAAGTAACGACTGTCAAAGATCCACGACATGACATGACAGCCGGAACCAAAGATCCACGACATGAAATGACAGCCGGAACCAACGGCTTAACATGCTTTCCGAGGCACGGAGGGATCTTGGTATGTAAAGATGGACCCGTCCACGGACCAACCGCGGCAAGCGTAGCTTAATCAGATCGATCGACTCTAGCGGCTGTTATTACTTAGCCTCAAGCCCTCACTTTTTTATCAAATTCATTCTTCAATGGTTATGATATTTCATTACTATAAGTATTGAGAGCTTGAAATTGATTAAATACTGTATCTAATAACTTAGACCCTGACAACAGACCATTGAATATTTGTATATATCTAAATGTTATTATATGTTTAACTTCTGACATTTATTAGTATTTTATGTAAACATGCTAAAGAAAGAAAGAAATATGTGAAAAAAAATGTAATATGATATAAATATAATAATAAATACCTATATGAGAGATGATATGGCTAGAAAGGGAGTGACTATTGAGATGATGAGTAATAGAGAAGTATGGAAGAAAAAGACATGTTGCGCCGACCCCAAATAAATTGGGATAAGGGCAGGAGAATGTTGATGAATGATGACACACTTAAACCTGAATTTCACACCGTTCTTCAACTATTCTATTATTAAATAATTATGTCGGAGAATCAACGTGGATCCAGAAACGTCAACGTACTTGGGTGAAGTCGATACAGGAAGTGACAACACTGATTTGACGGTTGTCGTTTGACGGCTGGTGTTTGACAATAGAAGTTGGTGAACGTGCATGTTGGTACGTTAAACTTCACTTTTAATCGAGACACGGGTACGAGAGGTTGTTCTGCCATGCTGTACCGAATTTACCACGTTTCCATATTGACATCCGATTCCATCTGCCTAATCAAGTGATATCATATAATCAGCAATATCATTCAATAACTATGAATCATGGCACATCCAAAATTTGCATTCTGAATTTAGTAGGCGGCTATGAATTGTATTATGACATCTGTAAGCACCATATTTCATGCAAATAAATGATTATTATTATTATTATTATATTGTTGAATTAAGTTAACCTCAGTTGATTAACAGACGTCTGTGTTAAGCGATGTGACTAATATTTCGGTTACCCACCATGTCTGATCATTCTAATGATGAGGTGTTCCACACGCTTTCGTCATATAAAAACTAAAACCAGGCAAGTGCGTGTCGGACAATGAAGGGTTCCGTAGCTAAGATGAATTTAAAAGAACAAACTTAACATTGTAATTGAAAAACATGTTCTCCCAAAATTCGAACTGCAAATGTAAGTTTGTACGTACAATATTGAGAGATTTGCTATGTTTTTTTAAGACTTTTATAAGTTTTCCTGTAATTTATAGGTATAGAACTATTTTCTGTATTTTGTTTTTTCAAAATTTTAAGCTCGGTAGTTACGGAGATAAGGGGAAATGGTCAACTTCCGTGTATTTACTTAAAAAAAAAAATATTTTAAAATTATAAAAATATATACCTATATTTGAGATCCCTACAGTAATCCCTTTCATTTCATTAGTCACACGGTACGGTTTGCAAAACTTTGACTCTCATATTTAAAATTCATTTATTTACGTTACACGTCCGTGTTTTGGTCACAGAAATTTATAAGTAATTTTAACTTAATCGATCCATTAGATTCGGAGCAAATTGGCTGTGACAGACAGACGGACACATGAGTGATCCTATAAGGGTTCCGTTTTTTCCTTTTGAGGTACGGAACCCTAATTAGTTAAACATATAGGTCGTACCGGTCAACTTTTACACCCATATTAAGGAAACTGTTATAATAAAATCCTAAGGCTCATTTTCACCATACATCACTAAACGCGTTTAACGCTAAACGAGTTTAATAACTTCGCTGTGTTTCTTTCAATCATTTGAAGATGACAGGGAGAGAATGATGTTTTAAACTCGTTTAGCGTTAAACGTGTTAAAGGATGTGGGGTGAAAATGAGCCTATTCCCTAATCGAGTAAATATAGGGTGAGATGTATAACCGTA
The DNA here is from genome assembly GCA_948252095.1 of Dicycla oo. Taxonomy (NCBI): domain Eukaryota; kingdom Metazoa; phylum Arthropoda; class Insecta; order Lepidoptera; family Noctuidae; genus Dicycla; species Dicycla oo. The sequence continues at coordinate 25,261,726 of OX411714.1, forward strand.
ACGCGTATTTGATTATTGCCCTCAAAAGTCCAAACGCCTTTTCCATCCAACAGCACGACATTTCGTGTAAAGAGCAAAAGTTTCGAAATAAAATTTTACTAGCTCCATTATGGTGTTTCCATGGTTCAGCCATGTTTTCACAGGTTTTAAGCGATGTAATTTATGTTCACGGTTGGGGAAACTTTTATAGCTGCGTGTTTATTTTATGTCGTCGAGAAGAGGAAGTTCGTAAAATTCATGAGGTGTCTATAATCTGCGTGCTTCTTTGGTTCGTGTATTCGTGAATGTTTTGTCACGTTTTAAACCGAAACACAGTAATCTCGGAAATTAAATTCAAGATCAAAAATGTAAACAAAGAAATGTCATTGTCAAAATGACGTTTCAGGAATAGTCCCTACTCATTCTAATTATTTGACTTTGATTTTGAAATTTTGAAAACGTAAAATTATACAACAAAGAAAAACGTAACAACAAATAAAAACTCAAAGGGACACATTCAATCACGAAAAGTGTCGGATTTTTAACAAAATACTTTTGTATTTATTTTTGTTGGGTACCTACTGATTAAACCTTAACTGATTAATTGTTCAAAATAATGACCATTGTTTTCAATACATAGCTGGACGTCTCAAGGATTGTACTGCATTCAGCATTACAATATTATTGATTCAATTTAGAATTGGCCATCCAAGCCCACTTGAAAATTTCACCCTGTATATATATTCTATATATATATATATATATATCTGTCTATATATATATATATATATATATATATATATATATATATATATATTTTTTAGAACGGCCATAAGGTCTATTATATGCTATTTCAAAGTTATCCATTCCTTCCCGGACTCCCTGTACCTATAAAAGTATGTTTTCGTTATTGAGAACATGTACAAAACAGTGTTAACACATTTTAAACCAATCATAACAATAATATTATGTCTATATAAAACACAATTCATTTGTGACTACTGCTGAATGTTGTAGCACGTTTTACTATAGGTATTCGCAATTCCTTTGGCTCAGTTATACGTAGTACAACAAAACAAATGACTATTTACGGTGTTGCCAAAAACAACCCCTCCCACGAAAGTCCTATAAACCATTTCGCATAAGGTTTCCCAAGAGACAACCTGTAGCATGAATAAGTTTAGGTCTCTTGAGGCACATTAGCACACCAGCCGTCTATTTGCAAATTAAATAAAATGGATTCAAAGGCCCCCATGCAGAGTTTTCACGAGTATAAACATCAAGGTGGTGTAAATAGTTACGAGTATATGTACGGTACGCAAAATACGCGCTTTGAGGTAAAGTTGTGGCTAACAGCCCGTATTACCTATTGCCTAGTTACCTGTATTGTATAATAGTTGGAATGAATTTATCCCAAGAACAAACTTAACATTGTAGTTGAAAAACATGTTCTCCCGTACACCGATATACGTCACGGTTTATTCTCCAACTGGAAAATTAAGTTTACCTTTGATGTATTAAAAATACAAGGAGACCTAATGGATACTAACAATGTCGTTCCACTGTGAAAACAAAAGAAGCTTAGCCTCAGGTATCAAAATAAAATCCGGGATCTGTATCAGCTGGACCTTATAGATTTTATTAATTAAAAAAATAAATGTAACCGTAATTTTTAGCTCTGTATGAGAAGAGGCTGTTGAACTGCAGTAAGAAAATTAAAGGGCAGTAAATTAAAAAAAAAACTATCCATAAATTTGATAATTCCCCATATACTGATGGTATGTACCTACCTTTTAAAATCTGAAACAACGTGATTTTTTTCAAAAAAAAAAAACATGTTTTTTTATGTGATAAAATAAATTAACAATTTTCGGACCTTTTCCATTATTTGTACTGTGAGACCTTGCTTTTTGCCAAATTACATGATTCTAAGGTCAACGGAAGGTATCCTATAGGTTTTGATTCCTTTGTGAAATCGCAATATATGCGAAAATTTGCGACATAAACGGTAATATCTTGTGATCGCGTTGACTTACAAGTTTTATTTTTCACAGCTGAAAGAGATCTTAGACTCCAGTATTTGATATAAATTTTAACTTGATACTTATACGCGTTCCCGAGAAAAAGGGTCATCACAGAAAGACAGACAGACGGACAACAAAGTGATCTTATAAGGTTTTCTTTTTCCTTTTGAGTTAAGGAACCCTAAAAAGCCTAAATAAAAAACGTAAAAACTAAAAAAATGTAAATCTTTTTGGGAACCCCAAAGCAGTCTGGACAATATACCTAGAGCTACCTACTAAGGACTTGTTTAGACGAGGTTTTCTAAAACAGCAACCCACCGTAAAAGTCCTTTAGAGCATTTCCCAATAGACAACCTATAGCATGAATAAGCTCAGGTCTTCTGGGGCACATTAGCACACCACCGTGCGTATGCAAATTAAATAAAATGGATTCAAAGGGTACAGTGAGTTCATGTGTTTGTACGTCAGGGTATTAATATGCAAATCTGTTTTGGTTTCAGGTTTGTGAATGTGGCTATATGTTGCTGCTGATGTGTGAGTCTTGTTTTTTTTTTTCATACCTAAAGCTTTTACTTTGAGCATTTTTTGCAAACAAGTACACAAGCAAACAAGTGAACACGAAATTATGTTGCTGCAAGTACATTGCACAATTTTTAGGGTTACGTACGAAAATGGTAAAAAGGAACCCTTATGGTGCGACTCAGTCTGTCTATAGATATCTCAAGAACTACTAATGTTATCAACTTGAATTTTGGAACAGTTTTAGTTGACGTTTGCCAACTATTTTGCAAATAAGAAAGAAACAAAAATGTATATTTTTTTTGCAACAGGGACTGAAAGGAGGTCTTAAAAGTTTGAAGTGGGGCTACTAGGGCATGTGGGGTATCTTATGAAAGAGCGCTGTTTGATAAATGATAAATGATTTTTATTTCTGTAAGTAGGTTTGTACAAACACTTTTACAAGTCAATATTTTTTTTTTAAACTAGATGAGGTCGGCGTTTCCTAACTGACTACTCTGAGAAGAAAGGCCGAAACTAACTCAGAGGTCACAGTCTCTTATAAAGTCCAGACAAAATCTTGGTCACTTCATGTGAAGACCATGTAGATTGGTGTCTGAAATGGTCTTTTGAGGAAAGAACCACACAGATTGAGAGGACCTGTCCAGTCAGTGCACGCATTTGTCAGTAATCGCGCAGCTCAACTCAGAACTTAAGGAGCTCAACGATTCGACGAACAATACCAAAGAAAGGACATTGGGGTAGGCCGCATAGATTACTCAAATTGCCAGACCATGATTAAAAATAAGAGAAAAAATAAAACAAAAAAAAGCAATGACCTACATAGTCTTCACATTCACAATAAATAAAAATAATATAATAATTACAAAGTAAATATTCATGTCAACATTCAGTATGCAAAAATAAAAATAATATAAAATTTGGAGCAGTTCAATCCCAAGCCTTTTTGTCCTCAATATAATCTTTAACGGTATAAAAAGCTTTCTGACACAACTTGCGATTAATGAATGATTTGAATTTATTAAGGCTCAGATCTTGAACGTGGCTTGGAAGTTTATTATAAAAGCGTATACATTGACACCTGAATGACCCACCTATTTTCTTGAGCCTTGTTGGAGGTACAACAAATTTGTGTTTGTTCCTAGTATTTATATTGTGGATATCACTGTATTTTTTAAACAATTTAATGTTTTTATGGGCATATAAAAGATTTTCAAAAATGTACTGAGAAGGCAAAGTCATTATATTAATCTCCTTAAATTTCTCTCTGAGAGATTGTCTCGGACTTAATTTATAAATGCATGGAACAGCTCTTTTCTGCAAAACAAAGATAGTCTGAATGTCGGCTGCATTTCCCCACAACAGAATACCATACGACATTACACTATGAAAATAGCTAAAGTACACTAAACGGGCTGTCTCTATGTTGGTTAAATTACGAATTTTCCTAACAGCGTATGCTGCGGAGCTTAGCTTTTTTGACAATTTATCTATATGTGGGCCCCACTGAAGCTTAGCATCCAAAGTTAAGCCCAAGAATACTGTGCTATCTTCGGGATTCAACTCTTCGCCCTTTATCAACACGTTAGTTTTCACCTGCCTAACGTGAGGTAGCGTAAACTTAATGCATTTGGTTTTTTTTTTCATTAAGCAGTAAATTATTAACATTTGCCTTCCCATGCATTATAAATATGTCCTAAAAGTTCAACACCGGCATCAGTAGTTGAACGACCCTTTGTAAAACCGAACTGCTTGTTATGTAATAATTTATGTTTATTAAAAAATCTTTGCAATTGGTCTAAAATTAATTTCTCAAAAATTTTACTAAACGTAGGTAGTACTGAAATAGGTCTATAATTTGTGGGGGCTGATGTACTACCTGATTTAAACAAAGGTATTATTTTACTATATTTCATGAGGTCAGGAAACTCCCCACAGTCGATACAGTTATTAAAGATAAGAGCTAAAGTAGGTGCTACAATGTCAATAATAGACTTGGCAACTTTTTAACATTTTAACTTTTTAACATTTAAAGTGTGAAAGGTTTTAATTATATCTCTACAGGTAATATGTTCAAAATTAAATTCCGAATCGCAAGCATTAACATTTTCCTTAAGCAAAGACTCAGTAACAGAAGTTGATGAGTTTAGGGATTTAGTAGTTGAAACGGGAATATCTGAAAAGAAATTTTCAAAGGCCGCGGCGACTTGTGAGTCTGATTTTATTATGTTGTCATTAATAGACAGGCTGTAGTCAGCACTTCGGTTATTAGACCTTCCCGTTTCACTATTAATAATATTCCAAGTCGTTTTAATTACATTACTACTGTTTTTAATCTTCGAACTCAAATAACGCGACTTGGCCATACAACAAACTTTTTTAAATAATTTTGAATAGTTTCTAACATATAAATTTGCACATTATCAAACATTTTTTTTTTGTTTTTTTTTTAGGTCGCATAGTTTTTGACTTTTGATGAAAAATGTAAATAAAAATACCGCCCCCCCCCCCATCTCCGAAGTTTGAATAGAGAAAAATCTGAAATTATTCTGTGTGATAGAAGTTTATGTAAAGATTACAGGAAAAATAAAACGATGTCTGTAAATCGCACACTTTTTTAAATATGACTAGCAGCGCCCCGCGGTTTCACCCACATAAGTCTCGAACCCGTAAGAATATCGGGATAAAAAGTATTCTATATGTTAATACAGGTTATAAACTTTCTGTGTGCCAAATTTTGTGAATATCCGTTCAGTAGTTTTTGCGTGAAAGAGTAACAAACATTCATCCATCTTCACAAACTTTCGTATTTATACGTAATATTAGTAGGACAGTAGGATAGGAAGTAGGATAAGTAGAAAGTAGGATGCTACGGAACCCTCGGTACGCGAGTCCGACTCGCTTTTGACCGGTTTAATTGTTTTATTTTACGGTTTTTAAAAATAATTAAAAATTGGTAACTAAAACATTGTTTTCTCTTTTTAGAACCTCACACACCGAATTAAAGCATTTTATCTTCAAAATTACTCCTAAATAAATTCATCACAAAACAAAGAAAATTAATCGTTATAATAATTTCAATTCTAAAATTGTAATTTACTAGATACCAAAAGCAAATTCTGTCTAATTTAGCGAAAACCGCGGGCAGATAAATTGAGTTCTGTGCTTCCATTTGTAACAGTCTAAACTTATACCGTAGCGAACTCATTACAACGGCACTAATCAGTAGATCAAATTACATTCATTATACCAAGTTTACAATGTAAAGGTACAGCTACTCGTACTTAAGAACATGTTCGTCGAATCGTTGAGCTCCTTAAGAGGATTGTGAAGCTGTAAATTTTCATACAAAAAGAGATAACGTTTTTCTCCCCGTAAACATAGTCTAATTTTCATAATTTTTGTAAATGTTGTAGGTATAATGAAAAACTAGGTCCGTACGTTTCTATTATAAATAAATATTGTATACGATATAAGTTATTAGCATCTAAATATCGATATTTTTGACATAAAAACATCCTCGAGCATTTTTATTTTTTTAAATTAAATTAAATTGAATTACTAAAAACGAAAAATGTACAGACCTAGATTGAAGTGTACTGAATGTAATGAGACCAAAATTGTCTCATTTCGTAAAGGTTTAGGGGAGTGAAAACGTTATCGCCCGAAACAATATTTATGTAGATAATTGTATGAAATGTAGGTAATTGCCTCCAAAAATCGCGCCGCGTATCGGCACTTCACAATCCTCGTAAGTTCTGAGTTGAGCTGCACGATTACTGACAAATGCGTGCACTGACTGGCAGGTCCACTCAATCTGTGGGGTTCTTTACTTAAAAGACCATTTCAGACACCGATCTACAAACAACAGTCTTCACATGATCTGACCAAGATTATGTGAATGGACTTAAGAAGAGACTGTAAAAAAAAGGCGCATTTGTTTATGCCGCATTTATAATTCATGCAGTTAATCAATTATATCAACTGTCGTGTAGTGGTATATTTTATTTTATATTGATAACATGTCTTTAACTAAAGTGAGTGCGGCCTTTGGCCGAGATAAGGTACAGTAAAACAAATTAATAAATTACTCTCGCAAATATTGAAAATAAAGAAGCTGTCATTGGGAATGACATTGTTAGTCGTATACTTTAAAGGTCCCCTTGTATTTTTAATACATCAAAGGTTCGTTGACGTCCCTACCCGTTGTGGTGGACAAACAGTCTTACGGAGCTATTTTCGGATATATGTAAACCTTTGATGTATTAAAAATACAAGGAGACCTATATGGATACTAAAAATGTCGTTCCACTGTGAAAACAAAAGAAGCTTAGCCTCAGGTATCAAAATAAAATCCGGGATCTGTATCAGCTGGACCTTATAGATTTTATTAATTAAAAAAATAAATGTAACCGTAATTTTTAGCTCTGTATGAGAAGAGGCTGTTGAACTGCAGTAAGAAAATTAAAGGGCAGTAAATTAAAAAAAAAAAAAACTATCCATAAATTTGATAATTCCCCATATACCGATGGTATTTTAAAATCTGAAACAACGTGATTTTTTCACCATTTATGTAGAGCCTCCTAATTCCCCAAAAAAAAGTTTAATATTCTCGCTTCTTTTTACTAGTTTTATACCCTACTAATTCAATTACCTGCTCGCTGATCATTTACAGAATAAAAAGATACCCGCTCGTTTATATGTAAAATTCTTCTACTACCCTACTACAAGCACACACTTGTGTTGCCAGATATTCTTTGATGTCAGGTTTTCCACCACCGCACCTTTTCTAATTAATTTTATCAAACATTAAAGACTAGTAAAAATATGGGATATGTACTTAACCTATAAATATAATAAAAGTGTAACAGATTGCTCTCTGTAAATAAAAGATGTTTGAGAAAAACTATTATTAGGGTCTTTATAAACGCAATAGAACACTCAAAACAATTATTTTTAGAATTTTTGTCAGTTTGTCTGTGCGTTTCACCGCGCTAATATCATAAACGGCTGAACCGATTTGGGTGCAGTTACACTATTGTATTGTGCTAAGCTTCTCTTAACATTTAGTGTTGGTTTTATTTCAATCCGTTCATAAATAAGAAAGTTAAATCAGTTTAGAAAAATGGAAAAAAAAATCTAGCAAGTCGGAAAGCAACACATATATAACCTAACAAAAAGTACTAGGATTGCATTAATTCAAAAGAGTATATTAATTCAAAAAAGACACGTTGTGCTGAGCAGTAAACCTAACAAAAAGTACTAGGCTTGCATGAATTAACGATAATATTTGAATCATTAGTACTTGGATTTAGATGAATTTTGGCATACAGATAGTTTATAACATTTCCGCCCTCCACGCGGGCGAAGCCGCTGGCAAAAGCTAATCACATATACTTGTTTAGAGAATTCTTGATTGACTGACTCATCAACGCTCAGTCCAAAACCTTGAACCTAGAAAGCTGTTGTACAGGGGCTCCCTTTATAATGTAGACAAGGAATAAGGAAGGATTTCCCGGTAGTACGTTCCCGTGGGATATTTTTCGACATCCACGCAGGCGAAGCCGCGGGCAAAAGCTAGCAAGGCGTATCTAATTGATAAATGATGTTAAATAAATACTAGTAGTAAAGTATTATTAGTATATAAAAATGAGTTTGGTGTTTCCTATCGGACTACTCTGATAAGAAAGACCGAAACAAACTCAGAGGTGACAGTCAATTTTAAAGTCCAAACATAACCTTGGTCAGGCCGTATGAGGACCGTACGGATTAGTGTATAAGCTGTGTTTTTGTTCTATTATCAAACTAGAACATACGGAATATAGCATGATGCCTAAAACAAATAAGTGTCTGAAGTTGTTAACGATGGAAATATCAAAAACATCAATACCATTTGTTCCCATAATTTTAATATCTTTAAATATATACAATTTTCACTTGCAGAATATAAAATGCATGACGAAAGTAAAACACAAAATAAGAATGGTTCAACCTCCGTTAAAAAGGATGCTCAGATTATTATCATTGCCATTTCTGTAAGAATTATGATCGAGGAAAAGGAACGTAAAAGGGCTAAAAATATAGTCCTCGCAAGAAATTGTAATACCATCGACAAGTGTATACCTACGAGTACCGACATTGATATGTGAGGTTCTCTGCGTTAATGTTTCTCCAATTGTAAAAAGTTTCACGTATGCCTTGTAAAATATTGAGCATAAAACGAGGGCATATAAACAGCTTTAGAAATCGATATTCGATATGTTTTTACCCTTACAATATTTTACGAGTGAAATAAAATATTCGACGTAAAAATTTAAATCAATGCGCGTAATAAATAAAAGTCGTTCAACTAGCGTAAACATAAACTTGGATTATCATTCATTACCAATTCCGTAATACATGCCCATTCCCACAAACAACAAAACATGTCCAACGCAAAGTGACTTCAAAAATCTAAATACGCTGCTTCGTTAAAACAAGTTTTCAAAAAGGGTATGCGTAGTAAAGATGGCAGCCGTAAAGATTGTGTAGATCGATATTAATGGCTCGCAACAGGTGCGCCGAGGGAGCGGGTCTTACACCCTTACGCGGTCGTACGCCTTCGTACACGCACTTTTGTAAACAATCCCCTGTATTACATAACAATCTTGTAATATCACGTTATTGGCGTGTTTACTTCCTTATACATACAGGTAGGTAGGTATAGTATAGGTACAAGCTACGATATGTAATCAAATTGCTGAGTGACAGTACAGTCATACTCGGTAATTAACGTAGCGATATTACATAATAATGGTCTAGTACTCCCTGTTAATATCTTTCAATTCTGAGTATTCCGACATAATAGTACCTACTCATGTATTCAAATTATTATTATGGCTCTCCTGTAATTACAATTAGCAGTGTCTTTTGTTCTATAACTTTGAAGAGCGCTGTATCCTACCTGTGAACGTGTCACTGGCTGGATACAGCACTCTTCGAAGTTTTACATTTTCGTTAATGTGGTGACACTTTTGACTAAAAGAACCCTTTTAGTCAAAAGTGTCACCACATTAACGAAAATGTAAAACTGCAGTTGGGATGAATCCCAAGAACAAACTTAACATTGTAGTTGAAAAAATGTTCTCCCATACATTCCAACTGCAAATGTAAGTTAGTACGCACAATATTGAGAGATTTACCATGTTGTTTTAAGCACATAGACTTCTTGTAGGTTTTCCTGTAATCTATAGGTATAGAACTAAATTCTGCATTTTTTTTTTCAAAATTTTAGGCTCAGTACTTTCGAAGATAAGGGGGGGAATGGTCAATTTTCGTCTATTTTAAAATTATTTATAAAAAAAAAATACATATAAAAATATATATTTTTGAGACCCTCACAGTAAGTGCTTTCATTTGATATGTCACACGGTACAGTTTGCAAAACATTTTTTAAAATTTCTTATTTACCCCCCAAAATTGACCCCCATATTCAAAATTCATTTATTTACGTTACACGTCCGTGTTTGAGTCACAGAAATACATAAGTATACCAAATTTCAAATTGATCGGTCTATTAGATTCTGAGCAAATCAGCTGTGACAGACGGACATGCAGAGAGAAACACAGACAGACACACGAGTGATCCTATAAATAAAATAAATGTTATTCTTTCTTTCTTTCTTTCTTTCTATAAGGGTTCCATTTTTTCCTTTTGAGGTAAGGAACCCTAAAAATATCCAATTCGATATACATTTTATTTCTTGTCTGTCTCATAACTATGATAAATAAAATGTATATATCCTATACAAAATTCTGATATTCTGCTGCATCCAGTTTGACTAGAAGCCGACCCCAAGATAGTTGGAAACAGGCTAGGCAGACGATGAGTCTATCTCATAACTACATCCCCAAAACCTTTGACAATATTGCATCATCTGGTCACGTTATTAAAAGCGGCGTTTTGCGGCTAGAAGGTAGGATCGATATTAATGCGGCCCGCAACAGGTACCCGGGGATAGCCGCCCCTTAATGGGCTCGTGTATACGCACTTTTATAATGAAAGTATTTTTATACTGCCTGCGAATACAATCGGGGGATCGTTTGGGGAAATTGCGTATGGAAGGTAGGGTTAGTTTAGGGATATTGAACTGTGTTGTGTCTAATAGTATTGTGTTGATTTAGGTTTCCATTAATATTCAGCCTGCATGGTAATATCAATACAATATTGTCATTTTGCTAATTCGTCTTAACGTAGGGTAGGAGCGATTATCTGATTATCTAAAGGTGGCTGGTAGCAGCTAAATACATATTAGTAACCGAGCATTGAGTTTAGGCTTGCGATTAGAAACGCATGATGTCTAATAATCATAATAAAATCCTTCAACTTAAATCATGATTTTGTGTCATCCTAGGTAGGCAGTTAGCTGCAGTAACTCACAGTAAAAGGAAACCAGTTTAATGGAACATACTTTGTTAGAGGAGTTCGTGGCTAAGTTATAACAGCCACACGGTTCGTTCCATCAGGTTAAGCTACGCTTGCCACGGTTGGTCCGTAGATGGGTGACCATCTTTACATATCGAGACTCCTCCGTGCCTCGGAAAGCACGTTAAGCCGTTGATCCCGGGTGTCATTCGTGGATCTTTGGCAGTCGTTACGGGTCATCAGAAGCCCGAAAGTTTGACAACCAGTCTTACCAAGGGGTATCGTATTATCCAATAACTGGGTTGTGGAGGTCAGATAGGCAGTTGCTCTATGTTAAAATACTGGTATTCAGCTGCATCTGGTTAGACTGGAAGCCGACCCCAACACAGTTGGGAAAAGGCTAGGCAGATTGATTGATTTTTTGGAACACATTTTGTTATATAAAAGTAAAACTAGTTGGCGGTAATAACATCGATAATTTATACCTACCTCAATAAGAAACAAAACCTAACCTAGCACCAACACATAAACTGAACTAGACCCCATAAATTCAGCTGTAAACATCCATTAAGTCACAAAACACTAAACCTATTAACTAGGGGCTATTAACGGCTACATTTCACGGTGAACCGACTATGAAGGCACGCAATCTCGCCCCTCCCACAAATTATATCCGGTCACATTAATAATTCCTAATTTCCTTTTACCTCTGCGTATTTTCTGATAAGGCCCTGATTGCCTGTTAGAGATCTTCTTTGTTTGAGTTGTGCGAGGGTAGTTACTTCGAGAGCCTTCTATCTTAACAGCCAGCTATGCTGCTGGGAAGATTGTTGCGTCACTTCCTTTTCCCAGCTAAAGTAATAGGAACTGGTGAAGGGCGGGCGTTTTGGTGGACTGTCTTATTTAATTTTGACGTTCTCGAAAATATAGGAGTTATTTTTGATAATTCTTAGTAATAGTACTTAAACTAGATACTCGTATCAATGTAATATCAGATTAATTCTGTTTTTAAATCTCAACAACTTCTGCGAAACAATAAAATCATGAGTGAATGAAAAGAATGAACAATATGCAGATCATGTGGAATATTATAGAAGTAGTATGAACCAAACCATAGACTAATAAGAGATACGGACTAAAGCTACGGTTTCCTAGAAGAGAGGACACCGCACTTAATGGCCGTAGTGACGGCTGTCATGAAAATGATGGCAGTTGCAAATATTTAAATCGTTAGTTTCGCCCTACCGCATCAAAAGTTAGTCGCGTTTGTGTTTCGGTTTCTTTATTTATTTATTTTTATTGCTGACTGGGCCTGCTCTTGACCTCGATCACGCCTGACGGAAAGCGATGCATAGTCTATGAAGGAACGAGGCTGCTCAGATGATGCGTGTTCATTCTTGCTTTGAAGGCAGATAGGTTTAACGTGGAAGGGAACACAGACGCTGGCAGGGAGTTCACACGTTGGCTGTGCGCATAATATATGTGGAGAAAAATGTTGAGTACGACTGGTTGGGATATCAACCAAGTGCTGATCGTACCCTGCAGTACGTCTGGTAGTCCGGTGGTAAAAGGGCGATGGTGGGATCATTTCATGGAGCTCCTGCGCACACTCTCCGAAGTACATTAGAAAGAAAGAAAGAAAGAAAAAATGTTAATTCTGCAGAAACAAAACGCACATTACAAAAAAAACAGACCTTAATAAGTAATTACAAACATGCAAAGCATTCAAAAAAACCTTAGAATAATAGATAAGACAAAAAGACTCGTATTCATGCAGTATAGAAATAATTGTCCATTGCTTGATGCCAGTGACCAAAGACAAACCACAGATATATAGACAAACTACATTTCCTCTGTGGTGCGCTCTATGTAGTCTCTGGCTGCTCCACTGGCAAATGACAACAGACCAAACAAACAAAACAATAACAAAAAGCCGAACTGAAGAGTCGAATAATTACTACTTTTATCATTACGTCGATGAGTCAGGCTGTGAAGCCTAGCCACCAACGTCTCGACGCTTTTATGCCCTACGTTCCACCAAGTCAAGTGCAGCAAGCTGGTATTTTGCTGAGCCATTCCATAAGAGGCTGCAATACTCCATACAGAAATGGACCTTTGCTCTATACAGACTTAAAAGCTGTCCAGGCGATCTATTCTGTAAAAATCTCACCGTGAAAACTTAGGTGACGTGAACTGTCATTCGACCTGCTGCTGGGGATTGACACTATTGACAGCTCACTCCATGCTCACCTCACCTAAGTTTTCACGATGAGATTTTTACAGAATCGCACTGCAGATGTGAAGTATCGCCTCACCTTGTTGAGGATGCCCAGCTTCTTAGTTGCAGTTTGTGCTTTTGATTCGATGGTTGAGGCGAAGTTAAGACCAGATGTCAACTCCATGACCAAAAGCTCTAGATGGTCGGAGATAACTCGTTCTAAAAATGGCTCGTTTTGGCAGTCAAAAGACACGCCTGTGTTTTCAGAGCATTGAATTTGACCAGATTGTCGTCGCCCTATTGGAAAACGAGATTGAAGGTTGAATTCATTTGCTCCACCATGGCCTCTCTAAGAGTAGATATTTCCTCTCTGCTGGTTCTTGCACTGGACAGGTATGTTTCTGAGAATGTTTGACACCTCTGACACATAATGACGCAGTAACTTGACTTCATTGTCATGGAAACGCTATTTAATGTGTGAGCTCACTCTTCTCAGTATGAACACTTTTTTGCGTGACGGTGAGGAAAAATCTAGCGGTTTAAAACTTTGGGGGGCGTAGTTTCAAAATGACTGATTTTCATGACGGCCACTTTCCTAGAAAACTGTAACATAACAAACGAGCGTACCGTTTTAACGGGTGCGTTCGGATAATATGTTAAATCCTACGGATACGTTCTGAAAGTATAAAATATAAATATCCAAAATTCTCCATGATTTTTTCTTCTCTCCAAACAATCTGGCAGCCCTTTACGCTTGAGACCAGTGCTTGAAACGAGCGTTCGCCACGTTTAGTGTATCGCCGTTTTATAACAAGAAATGGAGCGCGCTTGAGCCATCCGCTGGCGTTCGCTGCGTCTTGTATATCGCCGTTTTGTAACCACGCTCGCCTCGAATGTTCTATTACAAACAAACAATACTAATCAGTCTCCACCATTAAAATTTTAAAACAATGGCACTACACGATGGGAGCATGTTGGTACTATATTGTGTGTGTGTATACCTAATACCCACGCCAAGTTACCCATTACCTATGTAGGTAGAAAGTTCTGTACACAAAGTTGCACTACGTCTGCCCTCAACTTTTTAAGCTTATTTACAGTTTGTGTTGTTTTATTAGTTTAAAGAATGCTGTAGATTACAAAGTAGACGTTAAATTATTTAGGTTCGCAAAAAGAATCTACAAGTAAATATATTTTGAAAACTCTCAAGTCAGGGTCTGCAATCCTTTTTAAGGTTGATGCAAAGTGGTTGGTTGATATCTACCGTGACTGAAACGTTCGTTTTTACTTTTGAAAAAAAAAAAAACAAACATTTCCATCCAGTCTTCTGGGCTAGCTACCACTCGACACCGATGTGGATGAATACTTTAGTGTTTATAGTTTTCTTGTACTTACAACTTTAAAAATTTGTGTAGGCACCTATCGAACCTAACGAATGAAGATAATACGAGTATGTTACAAAACATATCGAAATAAAATCTTTCTGATTCAATTTGATACAGCACGTAATAAAACAGTATTTTAACAAGTCGCGATGTCCCATTGCTCAATTTAATATTCATTCCCAAAACACGGTAACGCGTCAAAAAGTTTTAAATCTCATTATCTCGTAGCAGGCTTAAAGTTGAGCAGCGCACCGGATTCCATCGTGTATTACATGGTGGATTATGAGATCGTCAGCATTCAAATATTTCCACATTTTTAGGCTTGTTTGTTTGTGAGCAAATTCCGGAAAAGTGTGAACAAAATTGTGTTTCGTTCCAGTAATTTTTAGCTTGACTCGATGCTGAACGATGATTTAATTTCCTCTATCTAACCGGATACCGGTTTGTAGTTGTGCATCCATATGACGGCGATTTCATTGCCGCAATAAGAGGTTCAGGCTCAAATCGTATTCAAAATACAAGCTCATTTAAAGTGCCGATATGGCTAACGATTAATGAATAAATAACAATTCCAGGTTACATACCTACGCTTTTGCCTCATTCTTTGAACTTAATTGGAATCCTATTACTTTCGTACAGTTTGAGAACAAAGGCATAGTTAATCTAGAAGAATGTGCCTAAAGGCTGGTCGGTAAACATGATAAAATTTTGCAGCATTTTTCCCCCAAAACACGAAAAGTTAAAGAAAAATAACAGACCTTTACCGAATGGTGGAAAGGAAAATGAGTAAAAAGAAAATTCGTTATGTCTTTAAAAGATTATGAATGTTCTGATTTTCGTGAGTTCCCAAAATATTTGAACAGCGTCCATGTGAGTATAGGAGAGCAGTGGTAGCCCAGTGGTAACGAGACCCTGACTTGCGATTTGTAGGTCGTAGGTTCGAACCCAGACAAGGGCTTTACTTTGTGTAAATTATTTCATCACCACTGCACTCAAAACGGCAAAGGAAAACATCGTGAGGAAACCGGCGTGTCCTAAAACCAAAAATACGAACACATGTGACATCTACGAACCCGCACTAGGCCTGCGAGGTGGTATACGTCCCACTCCCTCTCACAGAGAGAAGGCCTTTGTCCCAGCAGCGCATGGGAACATTACAGGCTGATGAAGAGGATAGGTAGTTTCAATCAAAATTTTACTTTAAGCACCTAATACTGTCTTAAAAAAAAAAAAAGAGCCTTACTGTACAGACGCCAACAGGTCAAGCTACCCGTAAATGTCAAATTTTCCTAATCAACCTTGAACCTAATGCTTTAGTGATAAAGTTGAAAATATATTAAAGAAATTTGATAGATTGTAGTACAGCCCGCGGCACGTAAGTTGGCAAGAGTCGTTAGATGCGCAGAAGTCATTTTTTAGATCTCTCTGGTCGCGAGCGGGACGCGGGGAACGAGGTAGCATCGTTCCGAGCGCGCGATTGGTTGGTCAGTCGACCCTTGTCTCTCGCGTCGCTTCCACGTTCCAGTCGCTCCCGAGTACACTTGCGTGCACTAAAATTGTAACATTTGTTTTTGTTGAGCTTTTGTTACAAGTTCTTGTTATTGATTTGTTTGATTTTTTAAATTTAGATAGTGCCACAAACAAATACCATTTTACGTAGACATGCCAGAAAAATGGTTTATGATGTGTACTGTTACATAGAAAAAGAAGCGAAAACTGAGAAAGGGACTCCTCGGACAGTGGAAGTGAGGAGAGTAATATTGAGGATGGGGAGCCAACTCCTTCCACCAGATCATCTACTGCTAACATTGATTTCATGCCAGGGGTAACACTTTTACAAAACGATAGTGACGACGACGGCATATGATTGTTAACGATATTACAATATTTTGTTTTATTATAAATTTCTTAACCTATAATTACTGTATATACAGGGTTATTGGTATAACACCAACAACCTCTTAAGGAGTCATTGTACTCATCATTATGAACAACTTTTACTATGGGACCAAACCTGAAGTCGCGAAAAAAAATCAGCTGTTCAGTACATTTTGACGAATTATGCGAACATAAATGTACTGAACAGCTGATTTTTTTCGCGATTTCAGGTTTGGTCCCATAGTAAAAGTTGTTCATAATGATGTTGTTGGTGTTTTACAAATAACCGTGTATATTTTATTTATTACTCCTAATATACTTCACGAATCCTTCTCCTTTCTTTAACTTTCTTCTAAATAATTATGTTTAAAAATAAATTAGGGCAATAACCACAGAATAATGACAAGCAATAAAAGTGACCATTTTTTTGTTGGAATAAGTGTAGGATGCGCGAACTTACCCCCACTACGCCAAAACCTTGCCAACTTACGTGCCGCGGGCTGTAGCTTGATGTGCTGGCGTCTGTACATACCTACCTATATAGAAATAAAAACATAAAACAGGCTATTCATATGTATGTATGTAACATCTTCCACCAAATCGAATCAATCATCTCAGCTCATTGACCAATGGAAATCTTAACACGTTTGCGCTTTCATCCATTTATTTACTTAAGCTTTTATTATTTTATTTTTTGTGTCCTTTAGTTTCCGTACCTCAAAAGGGAAAAAACAAGTCGTTGTCCGTCCGTCTGTGTGTCTGTCAAGACCCTTTCTTTCAGGAACGCGTGGAGGTATCAAGTTAAAACTAATTTCAAATACGAAGCTCTACAATCCCTTAGAGCTCAAATATAAGCTTCTAAGTCAACGCAATGAAAAGGACCATCTCGTATGTGACATATTTTAATACTCGCAAATAAATCAAAACCTCTACTTCTCTATCTCTACTACTAGGGTACTTTCCGTTGACGTACAAGTCTAGAATCATGAAATTTAGCAAGTAGCAAGCTCTCACAGCACGAGTAAAGGAAAAGTTCAAAAATCGTTAATTTGTAGATTTAAAATATACAAAAATATTTTTTGCGTTTACAAAGTTCCATTTGCAGTTGGACAATTGAATAAGGGAGAATTTTTTTAAACGAAAAAGTTAAGTTTGTTCTTGGGATAAATTTATTCCAACTACAGAACCCTTCTTGTGCGTGGTCCGACACGCACTTGTCCAGTTTTTTTTTTTTTTCTATTTTCGTTGATATCTTTTTCTTGCTTATTTTCTCCTAAAGGGTGTTGACATCATACGTATAAGTGTCCTCAGTTTGAGGTTGTAGGCTCGTGGCCTAAAAACAAAGTTTTAGTTAACTTATGTATGTATGTATATTATGTTAGTCTGCCCTTTGTGTAGATTACATCCATTATCCTACTTCTGTAATATTATAAACTAACTTCTACCTGCGACTACGTGTGATGAAATTTCTTATTTTCCCCACCCCTTTGCATCGCATCGCCTACCCACGCTATTTCTTCGTTTTCGCTTAGCGTTCTTTCTGACTTTTTTCTTTTTGCTCAGCTCCTAAAGAGTGATGTTAATAGCCTGTAGCCTTTCTCAAATATTAGTCTATCAAATGCAAAAAGAATTCTCGTAAACTGGTAGTTCCAGAGATTAGCGCATTCATTCATATAGGAATTCAATCACATAGGAATAGACAAGATTTTGACGACGTAAACAGTGCACTCTCAATAGTTACAGATTGGTTTACGACAAATAACTTAGTTCTCAATGCTAAGAAAACGAAATGTATAAAGTGTGCTTTACCGAATGTTAGAAATCTAGGACCCAACATCGTTTTAGATAAAGAGATGCTTAAAACTGTAGACTCGGCAGTTTTTCTGGGTATAACAGTAGATGCCAAACTTCAGTGGGGCCCACATATATCAAACCTAGCGGGAAGGCTCAGTTCAGCCGCCTACGCCGTCAGGAAAGTAAGACTGACGTTGATACAGCTCGGTTAGTCTATTTTAGTTATTTTCATAGCGTTACGGTACGGTATTCTGCTCTAGGGCAAAGCCGCTGACATTCAAAATATATTTGTTCTTCAGAAACGAGCTGTTCGAGCAATTTACCAATTCGGTGCCAGAGTACCTTTGAGAGATTTTTTTAAACAAATTGGTATTCTCACAGTGGCATCACAATTCATCTTCGCCAACATCTTATATATTAGACAAAATATACATTTATACACTAAAAACAGTGATATCCACTATGTTAACACCAGAAATAAAGACAAAATACGTGCTCCATTTCACCGGCTAAGGTCCATAACTTATTTGTTGGGCTTGATATATCTTTTTATAACAAGCTACCCCCTTCTTTGCTAGATATGCCCTTTAATGCGTTCAAAGCTAAAGTAAAATCTAACCTTTGTTGAAAGGCATACTATTCTATCAACGATTACTTAAACGATAAGAATAGTTGGTCGCTGTGTTTAACTTAAGACAATGTTTATGTTCTTTCTCCATAATTAGTATACCTACTGACAGGTTATATGAGTTCATATAATTATTTATTTTCTTTGACTGTCAAGGTCAATTTATTTTAATTTTATTTTTATTTATTATTGACATAATCTACTCATTTCAGTGTTTATTTTTTTTTTATGAGTGGTATTGCAATATGTGGTTAGCTAGTGACCTCGACAATTGATCATAGGTTTTCTTGCCTGAGCAACCGGCAGCAAGTTTGTCATGCTCCCTTATATGTCACTGCTTGCGGTAGCGTCGGGGGTCGGGTTATCTCCTTCCCTCAAATATGGCGAGGGGGGTAATGGCTGATCTTTGCGTTATGCTCGTGAACGGGTGCTGCTTGTGGTGACAGGTCGTCTTGCTGACCTTGGTTTTGTTTTGTTATTAGTAACTTAACTCGTTGTTTATTTTACTTCGATGGTCTTAGTTTATCATCTGTGACTTCGAGTTACGACTACATGTACGGCTATGTGTAAGTGGGCACGCCCTTTATTACTGGAGGCTTTTATTTAGGTATAAAGTTCTGCTTACGTTTTTAGTTTTGTATTTTGTTTCTGCTTGAGTATAGTTTTCGATTATTTTTTTTTTTTGTATATTGGCGTGTGCTAGCTTACATATAGCAAATAATTGAATTTAATGTTTTGTGTTGCGTAATGTACCTAAATTATTATGCGCAGTGTTATATAGATTCATTTTTTTTAACTGAACAGACAGCTGTGCTGCTGGGGAGTTTGTTGCGCCACTTCTTCTCCCCAGCTAAAGCACTAGGAAGTGGTGAAGGGCGGGCGTTTTGGGGACTGTCTTATGTAATTTTGACGTTCAAAAAGTGCTGATTCTCAGCCTAGTTTGAATAAATGACTTTTGATTTTGATTTCATACAAACAAACTCTTTAGCTTTTTGTAATATATATTTGTTACTTAATCACCTAAAAACTGCTGGACGGATTCGGATGAAATTTGGCACACAGGTAGACCACGACACATAGAGTACTTTTCATCCCGCTAGCAAGTTTCTGTGGGATAATTTCCAACCTTGATGCGGGCGAAACCGCTGGCAAAAGCTATTAATTAGGTAATATTTAATTTTCACTTTCCTTTTCACGGTTTTCACGAATTTTTAACATAATCGAACTATAAGAAGCAGGTTTTACTATTATTTTCAATAATAAGAGCGCAGCAATTTTCAGAAAATACTAGTTTTCCTTGTGTTGAATATTTTAGCTTCATTCAGTCCACCCTTAAGGGCCGGTTTTTTGGTTAAATTTTGGCTAAATGTGAAAGGCTAAACATGAATGAGTTAACATTAATGTATTCATGTTAACTCATTCATGTTAAAAAATAGCATTTATAACTAATGGCATATTGGAAAACAGTTCGCCAGAATTCAACCATTATTGTTTAACCATTGGTTGGTTAACTATGGATCAAAAAACCGGTCCTAAATAAGGCTGAGACCAAACGAACGTAATTTTTTGAGCTGTAAGTCGCGTGAAATGAGTCGCGGAATTCGTGCTGCATTCGGTTTCATACTAAAGTCCTGTTTAGGCCACATGGCCACGCAAATGAGTTCATCTCATTTCATAAAAATAAAAATAAATCCGCGATTCATTTTACGCGACTCACAGCTCAAAAAATTACGTTCGTTTGACCTCATCCGTTTGACAGTTTTCACGAGCGAAGTACTGTACATATAAATTGCAACAGATAGTAATAGTTTAATTACAAATAGCACACGAACATGAAGGTCTATAATCAACCTAGACACGCGATTTCAGGACCTGAAATATAAATTATAGAACTGAATGACAAAAAGTAATTAAAAAAAAATCAAAACCCCGACTGAACAGAGAAAAAAAATGAACTTTCAAAAATATGGTAACAAGATGACCTGTTTCTTTCTCCGATCCCACTTAATACTATAAAATAATCTCATGTAGTCGGAGGCATCTTCTTAAATTTAGCAATAAATACCTATTGCCTCCGACTACATGAGATTGTTTTAGCTATATTATTAAACTCTGTCTGTCTGTTACTTTCATTTCACGACTAAACCATTGAACCGATCCCCATAGTACACGGATAGGTTGCTTGGGACCTATG
The DNA here is from genome assembly GCA_948252095.1 of Dicycla oo. Classification (NCBI taxonomy): domain Eukaryota; kingdom Metazoa; phylum Arthropoda; class Insecta; order Lepidoptera; family Noctuidae; genus Dicycla; species Dicycla oo. The sequence goes on from OX411714.1 coordinate 25,282,749, forward strand.
CTACTAAAATACTAACTAAGATTTCTTGTCCGTCTGTCTGTTTGTCTGGACGTATGTTCCGGATTGGCGCAAAAAAGGCTAAACGGATTTGTATGTAATTTGGTACACAGATAGTTTATAACCTGGATTAACACATAGGGTACTTCTAATCTCGGCAGTACGTTCCCGTTGGATATTTTCTTAAAACCACGCGTGCGAAGCTGCGGGCAAACGCAATTCCCGAATATTAGTATAAAAAATTTATTAAATACAAAATACACGCTGGCGCAGTCGCGAGCAACAGCTTATTAATATAAAAAATGTCTGGTCAACAAACTCCAGCTATTTTGAACACCAATACGAGTATATCCGACACGCTTAATCCAGTCCCAGTTAATCCAATGAAAATAAAAACAATTAGAGCTAGAATTAAAAATATCCACACATACTGGTAGGTAAATAGATTTTTTTTACTGTACATACCGCCTTCATGCAAACATAAATAACTTCATGAATACAATAGGGGTGACTAAGGCGTAGTTTACATAGATTGGACTTGCTAGACGTGGACGTAACGCGGACATGACACAGACTTACCAAAATTCATTCGCGTCCGTCCCTTTTGCGTGCTTTGTACATTATTATCTACAATTTCGTAGAGAGAATTAATTGGGTGGCATTTATAGTTCTCATATTTAATGTTAATGGAGGAGCTCGTGGCTAAGTAATAACAGCCGCACGGGTCGATCCATAGGTTAAGCTACGCTTGCCGGGGTTGGTCCGTGGATGGGTGACCATCTTTACATACCGAGACTCCTCCGTGCCTCGGAAAGCACGTTAAGCCGTTGGTCCCGGCTGTCATTCGTGGATCTTTGACAGTCGTTACGGGTCGTCAGAAGCCCGAAAGTCTGACAACCAGTCTTACCAAGGGGTATCGTATTACACCCAGTAACTGGGTTGTGGAAGTCAGATAGGCAGTCGCTCCATGTAAAATACTGGTATTCAGCTGCATCCGGTTAGACTGGAAGCCGACCCCAACATAGTTGGGAAAAAAGCTAGGCAGATTGATTGATTTAATGTTAATGGCCTCAAAATAATTATGCGATACCTAACCTGACCCATATACTTTCAATTAATGAGGCTAAATACTTGTCTTGACAAGACAAGACATATGTCTGAAAAATGATCATGCCATGCCACGACAACGATACGTCCCCTCTATGTAAACCACGCCTTACGTATTCATTTTAAAATACACAAGGATTAATACAAGCATGAGTCTATTGTTTGCTGTTATTATAAAGCCAGCGATACATTCATAGCTAGCACTTTAATACCCTGTATTTAGGGCAGGACTGAGATTAAACTCTGGCTGTACAGTCGCGAGCAACAATACGTATACACTTTTATAAAATCGATTTTGTCCTAAAATATTGAGTGAAATTGTATGATGTTACGAATTAAGTATTTTCGAACCCATATCTACCTAATATTATGAAGGTATTGTCTCAAAGTTGATATTGTTATCTAATTCCCCTATTTAAAATCTAAAATTCATTCAATGACCGACAACGTCTACAAGCATAGAGTTTTGCACACGAGTCCATAAATAGCGAAAGTGAGCACTAAGGAAAGTTTTCTGAGAATTCATACTCTCAAGAGGATAAATCCTAACTTATCTTACTCTGACCATCCTACTAATAATATATTATAAATGCGAATGTTTGTGAGGACGTATGTATAGATGTTTGTTACTCTTTCACGCACAAACTACTGAACGGATTTTGATGAAATTTGGCACATAGATAGGGTATAACCTGGATTAACACATAGAATACTTTTTATCTCTATATTCATACGGGTTTGAAACTTATGCGGGTGAAACCGCGGGGACCTGCTAGTACTATTATAAATGCGTAAGCTTGGATGGATGGATGTTTGTTATTAAATCACGCCAGAACAGCTGAACGGATCTGGATGAAATTTAGCACAGAGATAGATTATAGTCTGGAGTAGTACACAGGCGACTTTTTATCTCGGAAAATATATGGTTACAATTGCAGACATCCACGCTTGCGAAGCCGCTGGCACAAGCTAGTATAAATGCGAAAGTGAGTTTGTTTGTTACAATTTCACGCTAAAGCGGCTAAACGGATTTGGATTAAATTTGACAGGTAGGTAGCCTAGGACCTGGACAAGGACAAAGGCTACTTTTCATCCTGGATTGCAGACGTATTCACGGGTAACAGGGTGATAAAAGTTTGTATAGCAGTTCGTTATTTATGCTGATGAAAAATCCCATCGCGCACACGGTTTGTTTCACGAGAAAATCGCTTTTGAATATAGCTAAGTGCATTGATATTAAATGTTCCTGACTGTACAACGTTGGTTTTCAATCGTCACGGTTCGTGCACGGTTATTACAACCATGACTCAGTACCTTTGCGCACGCGATCCGACAATAACGCGCAGAAAGAATAATTTTTCATGCTTGCAAAAAAAGATAAATAAAAGTCCCGGCTTTTATCGCGATTCCATGTTAGTCTGTGTTAGTACTTTATATTCGGGCAACGTTTTTTAGCCAGCGCCTTGATAGTTGTATTTATTGCTGCGTGTATTTATTTCACTCTAGGGACTAGGGTCCTGGCTAAATGGGAAAGTTTTGGAGGCAATTCGAATAGTTTGTTTTTAGTGTAAATGCACCCAAGAGGTCGAGGTCCTGGGATATAAATAGCGAAAACTTTACGCCTCTTGACAGTTATCAGAGGAAAGCTAGGGTGTTATTCTAGACAGCTATGGTCAAATACGGTACCTCCTGCAGATACCTTTATATACAGGATGTAAGTGTAAACAGTGTCAACCTTTTAAGGGGTCATTGTACACATCATTATGAACAACTTTTACTATGGAGCCAAAACTAAAATCGCGAAAAAAATCCGCTGTTTCCTACATTTTGACGAATTATGCGAATATAAATGTACTGAATAGCAGATTTTTTTCGCGTTTCAAGTTTGGTCCCATAGTAAAAGTTGTTCATAATAATGAGTACAATAACCTTTTCAAAAGGTTGCCACTGTTTACACTCACACCCTTATTGTATACCTATATACCTACACGGTATGAGGGGGACATCGATACGCCAACTGTTACCATGAGTTCAGTACATAGTACCAGCGTTGAAATTCATCGGTGTTTTTTTTTTTAATTAGCTATTCCATACATTTTGACCGTGTAGGTAGTTATTGCATTTTCTATGAAACTGCTGGTATTTAGGGTTTCGTACCTCAAAAGGAAAAAATGGAACCCTTATAAGATCACTTCCTTGTTCGTCCGTCCGTCTGTTAGTCTGTAAAGAAATACAGACAGACAGACAGACGAACGCACGGACTGACAGACAGACGTCTGTCAGTCTGTCAAGACCCTTTTTCTCATGGACGCGTGGAGGTATCAAGTTGGAATTAATATCAAATTCGTAGGTCTACAGTCCCTTGGATCTCTAAAAAAATCAAGGTTCGAAGTTAATTCAATAAAAATATGCGGCCATTTATGCGACATATTTTGATAAGTACTCGTAAATAAATCAAAACTTATAGGGTACTTCCCGTTGACCTAGAATCATGTAAATCGGCATGAAGCAAGGTGTCACAGCACAAGTATAGGAAAACGTCCGAAAATCGTAAATTTGTGAGTAGTTTTATCACTTTTTTTTTGCGGTTACAATTTTTTCATTTGCAGTTGGAGAATTGACCATGACGGAGAACATTTTTTTCAACTACAAAATTAAGTTTATTTTTGGGACAAACTCATCCCAACTACGGAAACTTTCATTGTGCGTGGTCAGACACGCACTTGACCGGTTTTTTTTTTTTTAATAACTGAAGAAAAAATTCTACTCTGGGTCAGAGTAGTCAGAGTAGAATTATATTCTAAATAGCAGTTTGCATGACGGTGTCCTTTACACCGTGTGGGTGGTACCTACCGGTTATTTCCAAATAACCATTGATACTGGAATAAAAACGAACTCATTTAATCACGCCTATTTGTTATCTCATTTAAAAAGGACAGGAGCACTAATGACATTTGATGTAGAAACAAAAGGTCGAAGCAATTTCCATTATCGGGGTGAATAACTTCAAAAGGGTGAAAAAAAACTCGACGGTATATTATACCAATCGCTTCAAGTGGAAGTTGTTAAAAACGTTCCACTATTAATAGAGGTAGGGCTTAGTAAAATATTGGTACATTGTTACAAGAATTATAATGTTGCTCACTGTAGTCTGCGAGTAACCGCTTTAAATGTGTTTGTCTTTGGATGATGAGTCATAATAATCATGACATATCAAAACATGGAATAGCATGTTGTTTTGCTTGAAAAAAAAAAAACCAAAACAAATTATGAACTACAAATAAAAATCTCGTCGGTACCTAAATTATAAAACTCAAACCTCGGATTCTCTATCCCAGGGAAACCACATAAAAATGTTATCTTGCAGTTCCTGTACACATTACATTACAGGGATTACGCCGCGATACTGAAAATGGTTGTGTTGCTCGAATGACGTCAGACCACATAGTGATGTCATCACTGTGTAGAAAATTTAATTAAAGGTACCAACCTACATATAATTTGCTGAAATGTGAAGGAAGCCGCAGATTACACGGATTTTGACACTAAACTGTAATTAGTGTACGCCGAAGATATGGTTTCGCTTTAATTAGAAGCTGGTAATCAAATAGGTAATAATCCAATGTTTAATATTTTGGTGATAATGAGACTGCTCAAGGTTACACCCTGCGTAACACACTATCGGTCGGAATCTGAATCATTTTGAAACCAATTGCTAATCCATTGCTTCATATGTTCGAAAAATTGATCCACTCGACACCGTAAATAACGCAATGAATGTTGTTGAACTGTCGCAGCAGATGAATGTCGCGGAAATCCACTGGACACGAGACACACAGGAGCGGTCGAATGTGGCTACGCTTGCCTATGGCCAACCGTTGACTCTGTCCGTCTGTAGGCTGAAATGATGATGAAGATCCTGAAAGAAGAACACAATTTTTTCAAACATATTTTTTTAAATAAAACTGACTATTTATTTATTTATTAAAGAACATCAACAGCATACGTTCAACATTGGTTTAGATGAGTATTTAGGAAAGGTATTACTGCTAATGTATACACAAATTATAGGTGTTTACTACGCATCCGAGCGCTTTAAACTCCTAAAAGACGTTAATTTGCGAGAAGGACTAATATCGCCATGTGAATCCTAACTTAATATTTTAAATGTAAAAGTGAGTTTGTTTGTTTATTACGCTTTGACGCTAAAACGGCTGAACGAATTTGAATGAAATTTGGCACATGGGTACCTGGATTAGGACATAGGATTCTTTTTATCCCGGTAGTATGTTCCCGTGAGATAATTTCCGACCTCCACGCAGGCGAAGCTGCGGACAAAAGCTATTTGTACATGAAGGAAACATGCACAAACGGCTATGCGCATTTCTGAGTTGTATTGTACCTAGATGAAGTCTTGTAGTAAGTGTAGTCTCTTTGCTTCGGACCTTTCCATACATCCAATTTAAATAAAAGATAAGTATTTGTCACCACTGGCAGACTCAACGTGTTCTCGACTGGGCGTGTTAGATAATCCGATGATCTCAGCTGCGCATTCGATGTCTTCGTCGCGACACATTGGATTGTCTAACACATCTTGACTGTTCCTGATATCCTAGTACATTTTCATTCTATATCAGTTGCAATTTTAACAGTAGGTAATGTGATTATCCCAGTGTCTTTTTTTTGTTTTTGAAATAACTCAAATATTTATTACTAGCTTTTGCCAGTGGCTTCGCTCGCATCAAGTTGCAAAACGTACTACCGAGATAAATAGTAGCCTATTCCAGACTACTCGTATAATCTATCTCTGTGCCAAATTTCATCCAGATCCGTTCAGCTGTTCGGACGTGCTTGAGTAACAAACATCCATCCAAACTTTCGCATTTATAATATTAGTAGGATGACAGTGTAGGATTAGATTTCTGCACGTCTTTTACGATTATTCCTGTTGTCTCGCTGCTGAAATAATACCTCTAGTCATTCGTTCTATAAAATTAGCTGTCATATTCCTATAATGTTCCCACTGCTGAGACACAGGCCTCGTATTGGTGAGAAGGAAATGGCCGTAATCCACCACGCGAGCCCAGTACGGGTTGGTAGATGTCACATTGTTTTCGAATTTTTGTTTCTAGAACATGTCGGCTTCCTCACGATGTTTTCCTTCGCCGTTTTGAAAGTAGTGTTGATGATATAATTTACACAAAGTACAGCGGCCTTTACCACTGGACCATCACTGCTCTCTAAATTATTTATTATAATTGTTTGTTATAGTACATAATACCAATTGCCAACTAAAATAATACTAAACTGTCCTGTTGTTTAGCACGTACCATTCTTTTAATTATTTGTCTCGTATTAATGACTAAGTTTCACGTTCACTTCACATTAAACTTTAAGCAGTTACTCAAAAGCTTTTTATTTATTTAAATGAGATATTATTCCACATAAAACTACCCATTCAAAATACTTCATTAAAATTATATTAAATAGCGGAAGGGACACGTTGAACATAAAACGGATTGAGGACGATGGAACCACAGCGTAGGCACGGCAGTCTGACCATTTCAATCTACGTTATTATGGCTATAAATTACCTTGTCGACAGATGTGCAACAGGATAGGTTTGCATATGAAGCCGAATTGTTTGCATAGAGCGTTGCTGCTTTCCTAATGAAGTATACTTAAAGAAACAAGAGAGAAATTGAAGTGAAAACACCTAAAAAAAAAACAGAATATGAAAGAGAAATATAACTGAAATTAAGAAATAAAAGCTTGCCTACTCGTACGCTTTCATCGACGATACGACACTATAGTGCAATGTCTGATCATTTTTTTCAATATTTGGTCGGCTTTTTTGCAGGGGCCGTGTTTTTGTATTTATGTGTTTAGTATGTGCAAATGTGATGATGATGATGACAAATACTCTACCTGCATATAAGAGAAATTCATACAGACATAATTTTTCAACAAAAATCCAAACCTGTTAGAACTACTTAATAACCTCGCATGCAACAAAAACGCAACCGACCAAAAAGATAATCTACAGAAGTAGAAAACGGGCTAGCAAGTGGCACTAATCCGCAGAAATTCGTACTAAAACGTGTATTACCGCACTAATTAGGCACATTGTGGTCTCAGTGGAAGTGCAGGCAGACCTCTGGGAGGGTTTAACGATGGAGGCAAGAATTAGCTTTGTTGGCCCGAATATAAATGAGCGTGAGGTATTTACTTAGGTAGGGTTAGCGTTTAGAGACGTGAATTGTGGGATGTGCTGGATCTGATAACGTTGTCTTGTAAAATGACTATTTTGTTTGAGTTGGCTGCCTAAGAAAGTAAAGATAAGAGAAGTATGTACCTACAGGTTCCTTGAAATATTGGCTTAATGAAACTTCAGAATTTTTTAATGTCCATTACTTTTTATTGCTCTGAGTTCCATGTAGCCCGATTTCATGGTGCAATTTAATTGCCTGTGGCATACTATAAGTTGAAGAAACAATTAACGTTGCATCGTCGAAACAGTGTTTAGACGACGCCGCCGTAAATCATTTGTTGCTTAAGAGGCCGTATACGAAATTTTGCTGATTTCGCTAATTTACGTGATTTTACAGTTAAAATAAGTTTTAATGCACAACATACAATATGCACATCATTTAAATTATGGTCTAATGAATGAGCGTCTTTTTATTTTACGTCGAGTATTATAATGCGAGATATAGGTTGTTTTAAAAGATTTTTTATTGCCAATTTGATTCTGTTGTTTTAATTTTATGAAATTTAACGTTCTAAGTAGCCGAAATCAAAAGCAGTTATTTGCCCATTTTCTCTAAAATTTGACTAAGTCAAATATTTTTTTACACAAAAATTTGACAGTATTAAAAAGTGGTGCATTCATTGTATAGACGACTTTCACAAAAATAGGTACATTGTAATTTTTTCATACTCTTTAAACGTCAAATCAATTTTTAAATACATTTGCGACATTCTAAAACTCTTACAGCAAATATTCACAAAACCGTCGCTGGTTTTAGGTAGATTAGTCAAAATTGCATAAAAAAGTAGCTCATTCATTAGATCATAACTGAAATGATCTTTCATGTTTTGCAATATGTTAAAACTTATAGAAATACAGTATTTTAACTATAAATTCACGTAAATCAGCGAAATCAGCAAAATTTCGTATACGGCCTCATAAATTTTATTGTATGCCACAGGCAAAACCTTGCATCGTGTAAATGGGGCTTTAGTTTTTCATGCTTGCCAGATTCATCTACGTACAGTCATGAGTCTATTTTACAATTTTGTTATGACAACACAGATACAAACATACGGCGACCCGTATGTTTGTATATCTGTGTTGTCGACCCGACGGTCGATGGCATAAAAAATATTTACTTATCGGCCATATGCAAATGTATATTTATAATTTATAATTTGGCCAGATATTTTGTATTACATCACTGATTTTTCTATTACTGTTTTGAAACTATAACATTCAGTTAATGGTTGTCTCATTTAATCATTGAGAAAATCTAAGTAAAAAACGCATATCTGTCGTGTAATAAAAATGTGAATAGACTCTGTTGTGGCCTTGCTCTATAAAACAAGTAAAGTACCTACAAGTTTTGTTTCCTAAAAACATTCCTGAAACAAACATCGCACTCACTCAGATTTATTAGGTCAACAGAGGTAGAAATGTTAGCAGTAAATAGTGACATACCTATTGTTATACATATATAGAACGGGATTGTTATTATGTACATATTTGTCCATCTACGAAAGTACTCCTTATTTGCTTTCTTCCTACCTATCCCGGTCAGAGAATATCTGGATGGTCTTTCAGGGGTCTCCCCCCGTGGGGTGTCGAGACGGGGCGCTCAGTAGCCGTGGCTTGGTCACCCCCGGTTAAGCGAATAGGAACCCGAGGAGGGGCCGCTTGTCAGGTCTTTTCCCAGGAAGCCGACGACGTAGCGGCCAACAGGTAAGTTGCGGTGCCGCTTGGGCGACATCAAGAAATACACTCTACAGTCTATCAAACTGCTGATTATTTGTCTTCATAAACAACTTTAATAGCCCATTCCACAGAGTTGACAAGGCGCTAACACGCTAAATATCTTTAACTGACTTATTGCCGGCCTTAAAACATTACACATTAAAATAAAATACGACCTTGTTACAGCCATTAACAATTTTGGACATTTAGAGGCCTATATTCTCTGTTGACTACAATTACGTTGCATTTTTCATTTCCTTCTACGAGAAACAAGTACTCTAAAGCTTCTTATAAAATGAAAGTTCATAGGTAGTTTATGTCATTCAATACGCATAGACCTATTAAATTATATCTTATTATATCCATTATATCCTATTTGAAATTATGACATATGTACAAATAATCAATGTATATTTAATTAATGATTTTAAAGCATGCTAATTTTCATATTGTATAAATTGTTGTGTATGACAGGGTCCATGAGCACTTTGTAAATATTATTAAGTTCATGTTCACACATGAGATATGCAATAAAGATATAAATTTGAATTTTGACCTAAGCACGCGGTCAAAGCTGTACTTTTGGCATAGGTTGCCTTTGCGAAAGGCTGAAACCGCGCAAGCCTTTACTTATCATTAAATCGAACACTGTTTCATACATCAACAATACTTCTAAGGTAAATTACTTTATTGACCGTGATACGCCTTCACTTAAAGGTTACCTTTTGGGAAGGAATGTATATAAACTCACAAATTGTATCAACCGTGGCGTCGGTCATAATTTCATAAGGCCCTTGATAATTTTCGCATAATGAAATCCAAATATAGAAAAGTGTTCGGTAGGTATGCTTTACGTCATCCCCCTACACGCACTTTACAAACAGTATCCAATTTAACAAGATTGCACCCCCGAAAACGTAACAAAACAACGTTACATCGTAAATGGCGTGAGAACAGCTCACTAACACAATATAAAGATCGATATACGTGCAAAGCCACAGGTGCGTTTACCGCCAGTCGCCACAATGACACGTCACCGTAACGTTTTGGGTTTGGCCTCAAAACGGTACGGGAACTCTATTTAATGAGTTTGTTTGGTGATATTGTATCAATGCTAATATTGAAAGAAGGTGAAATTGAATATATTGGAGGCCCTGTAAATATATGACTAAAAAGTACGATGCAATAGGACAATAGAATTGGCAAAAATATTAGAAATCATAGCTTTAAAAATTTCGAATAACAATTAAATAGTAAAATCATTTTCCCGTTGAAGCTTCGGTTTCTTTTGTTATTGGTGCAACAACAGTTAATGTATTAGAACAAATGGTTCCTGAAATCTTTCTAAGTTCGTTTTTGTAGGCATAAAATTTTAATTTGCCCAACTAATCAGAATCTATAAACGCTCTTAAATGTATAAAAGCTCCTACATTAAACCTCGAACATTCGGTACCTCATCAAGTACCCAGAATAAAACCACACAATTACCCGAACGTTCCCTAACCAGCAAACTCCGTATTCCGACCAAAAGCGATCGATTTATCGAGTAATTAAAGTTATTCAAGTCCGTACTTATTATCTATATGTGGAACTATTTTACTGACCCGACCAAGCGTTCCAATACAGTCCAGCCAAAGCCTTCAAGTATGTAGTCACCTATGTGCAAACCCCTTAATTAATTACGGACCTTGGTTACTAATTACATAATTTAAAACTACTTTAAAACTATTTTATGAACTAAAATATTCAATGTCAATATATTGTAATTACTACGGTGGAATGTGGAACTATAAAAATAATTGTACAAAAGTACCATCAAAATGTATGATGACAAGGGCAAATAAAATCATGAAAAATTGAGATAAGTAGTGTGTAGATGCTGCTTTTTTTCCTGATTTTACCACCAGCTATTCAGTTATTTTGCTACGAAAACTTCAAGACACCTTATCTATATTGTGAATAAATTAAACAGTCAACAGCAGGCTTACAATCTGTGGATATATTGATCAGTCAATAGCAGACTTACAATCTGTGTAATCTGAGGTCTATTTTCTCGCCCATGTTACAGGAGACAAGGAAATATTTTTCTTTTAAAATAAATTGTCAGCTTTATGTAAAATTCTAAGCTGTTTTTAAAGTAGCTGACTAGAAAGGATAAATAATAGAAGAGATACGTGAATATTTCATACCCAGCTAAGCAATCATAGAAATAACTCGCTGAATAAAATAAAGCTACTTCAATAAACACTGAAGAGTTAACGCAAAAAGGGCGCGCTGTGCGTGGGGTCGGCGAATGAAAATGTTTTCGTTGTAGCTATAAGTTATAATATTACGGTGGGATAGAGGTCTCGAGCGAAAATAGACTATAGCAACCTTCCCCTTGATATGAAAGGTGACTATAGGTATAAGATATAATATATAATAATATTACTATACTATACTATATTAGTACAAATTAGTATGGTATACCGCAAGGGAGCATGATGGGGCCACGTTTAGGTATAGCTTAGTCTTTTTATGAGATACATAATTTCTAAGTTACGAATTGCTTTTTAAGGATCAGTACTCACAGCAATGAATAACTTGGTCCAAACCTAAAACCATAGTAATCTAAGTTGAAAACTCTATACTATACTTGTAAAGCAAGTAAGAGACTGGCCTGTGGCAATCCTTCATCCCACAATATTCTAGTTATTTTTATGACACAGACTTCAAAATACAATTTCCTCTGGATGTTGTTGCAAATGTAACAGTTGATAAAATGAAATATATATACATAGCTACATTACAGCGACTGCCCTGTTGGTCTCGTGGTCGCAAGCGCAACTGGAGAACGTGGGGTCTTAGCCGGCTCCGGTTTCCGAGGTCGGGTAAAGTCTTGTTGGGGTTTTCCCATTAGGAATTTCTTAGTAGCAATAGCAACCCGGAGTTTGGAAGTTGGGTGTGTGGTACCCCTGTGTCTCGGAAAGCACGTTAAACCGTTGGTCCTGCGCCCGATCTCAGAGTGAGGGAAGCGAACTTGCACCTGTGTCTGCGCACACACTTTTTCATCATTACTATATCCCGCGCATCTGGATGACTATTACTTTAACGGCTTTCTGTATTCCTATTGATGAAGCAAAATGTTTCATAAATCAGGAAATGAGCATTCATGGAAATAACGATCATGTTTGAATCATCATCATCAAATACCAGTACAATATGAAGGACATAAAATACTTATCTCTCTTTAGCTCCACCGCACTTGGATAAAAATATATAACCCTAACTAATATTATAAATGCGAAAGTGAGTTTGTTTGTTTCACGCTAAAACGGCTAAACGGATTTGGATGAAATTTGGTACATGGGTAGACCATGACTTGGATTAAGACATAGGATTCTTTTTATCCTGGCAGTACGTTCCCGTGGGATAATTTCCGACCACCGCGCGGGCGAAGCCGCGGGCAAAAGCTAGTGATGATGTACTCGTACGTAAATACCAACACGTTATTATTTCGTATCGCGTCGTATAAAATGAGCTTGGAGTAGACATAAATGGAGCACCAATATGCCGAAATGACGTAAAAGTCTCATGAGATTAGTGCTCATATACACGAGCGGCCCGTTGCAGACGGCAGAGGCAACTGCAACTCGTCGGCGACAGCCGTAGACACGTCGACGGCTGCAGTTACCTCTGCCGTTGGCAACGTGCCGCTTGTGTATATGAGCACTTATGTATAGTGTGTAGTTTGCAGCGGGCCTGTAAGGACCATGATAACTTTTAGCGCAGTCGGCACCCATATGATCCATAGGTGCTTTTTAATCATGACAAATTTATGTTAGCATTCCATTTCTTCCTCCTCCATGACGAAACATTAAACCACTCCCATTTCAGAGTACCATAAAAGGCTATGAATAAGAATACAAGACTTTATTCTTCCAATGAATAATTCACTCCGGATGAGACGCATTATATTCAATTCTATTTACAGTATCGACTCTGGATTATAACGATGTCTTATTTTATGGGTACCTACTAAGATCTTGATCTGCGAATGAAAGAAAAACATAGCGGACTTATCTTTCCCTAAGTGATTTAAGAGGAAATTGGGCACCATCACACTTGTGTGATGATAGATGTGCACGGACACGGCGGAGAGAACTATGACCTTCGACGGCATTTTGTTTTGGTGTTTTAGTAGAAAATGCTCAGTTGCTGACTATGGAGTAAGATTATTTATCGTAACTATAAGCTGCTTTAGGCGACTGTTTATTCGATTATTTGTATGTTTTGCTATTTTCATTACCAAACCTCTTTATATCACAATTTGTCACGCATTGAAGGACACATTTTTCAACCTTATTTCACAAGCCTAGGGCATGTTTTTGTAGTTTTAATGCCAATATTTATAATTTTAGTCCGGATTACCGTACAACGTTCAAAAATCAACTTTCACCAAGACACAAACAAATGAGTAAATTAATCAGTAACCAAGTAAGTTTCTTAGACAAGTGTACCGTGATATTTGAGCTCAACAGGTTACTGTATTTACTTAGCATCAAGTACAGACGACGTACTTAGCCGTAATATGGCCTAAGAAACCTAAGAATGTTAAGTAGCATACATTAGCAGACTATATTGTAGGTACTGCGTAAATTTTATTAAGTATGATAATTACATGTGTTGGAGTTACTAGTGTTGGAACAGTAGTAAACCTTGCTTTTATGGGGCTGCGTGTCAGGTATCTTTGCTTTTTTACGTTTATTTGTCTCTGGCGTGTAAAGTTATTTACCTAACGCTATCTATATGTAGTTCGTAAATACAGTGCTTTATAATTATGAAAATTTTAAAACAGTAGTTTATGAAACTGATGCATTATGAGGGGTATTATAAAACAAGTGTGTGTTTAAAAACTGAGCCGCACGCAGGTGAGGTTTTTTAATAGCACACGAGTGTATACTTCGTTTTGTGCAGTTTTATACGACTACTTTATCTACATACCTAATAAAAAAACTTTTAGCAAAAAATAAAACCGACTTCTAAAACAAAACACTACAAAGTGAAAAATAACTTTAATTTCGGAAGTCGGTGTCTTTGGTTTTGTATTTTCGTTTTTTGCCACCGACTTCCGAAATTAAAGTTATTTTTCACTTTGTAGTGTTTTGTTTTAGAAGTCGGTTTTAGTTTTTGCTAAAAAGTTTTTATTTTTCACTTTTTAGTTGTGGAACCTACCCCACACATATTCGAATATATAATTGAGCACAATAATTGTAGATATAGCCATGTAAATAACAGTGATAGGAAGTTATTAAAACATCATCACATCATCCATATAAAATAAGTGGGATATATACGCATTATTGAAGCTAACTCAAAAACTCCCCAAGCAAAGTTAATACAATTTATATGGGACCACTTTGGAAGTATACCCTTTCAAACAAAAATAGAATTTTCCAAATCGGTCCATCCGACTTTGAGTAATCGCGTAACAAACATACAAAAAAAAAAAACAGACGAAATGAGAACCTCCTCCTTTTGGAAGTCGGTTAAAAATTGTCCCACGAAGTTCAGTACACAAAACGTATGGATCGTGCCAAAACCCAGCACATACGCGTGTGCGCCAACGCGAGCGCTGCAACAGAATTAAAAAATTTGAATCAAAACTTTTTTGATATGAGTTTCATTAGAAAAAAAAATTGATGGAAACTCCTTCGTGACCTGTATCGTAATAGTAAAAAAAAAAATATGTTACCATGCTATAAATCCTCTATAAAACACACACATTTTTGAAACAGTTAACTTAGTGCCAACATTAAAACAACCAGTGTCATAGTAACCATAATATCATCCAAACGAGTGTTATAATGTTGTACTAAATTTCATTATACAACTCCCACAGAGTACTCTTTTATATATAGGTTGACTGGTAATTAGTTGATTGTACTCATGATAACAAACAATTTTTCCTATGGGACCAAACCTGAAATCGCAAAAAAAAAAGAAAAATCAGCTGTTCCCACGAGTTATGCAAACATAAATGTACAGAACAGCTGATTTTTTCGCAATTTCAGGTTTGGTCCCATGGTAAAAGTTGTGTGTTATCACGAGTTATGCGAACATAAATGTAGGGAACAGTAGATTTTTTTCGCGATTTCAGGTTTGGTCCCATAGTAAAAGTTGTTTGTTATCATGAGTACAATCACGTGTTTAAGTATCGATCACTAATTACACGGTACACTATATAGTGAACTCCCAAATTCTCACTAGGTACTCAATTCGTCGTATCTTTATGAATTTCAAAAAAAGAACATTGTCATGCACGCGCGCTTCACTACCACAGCGCCGTAATAAAAAAATAAAAAAAACTTATACACAGTTTGTTACTATTAGATACGAGTACTCGGCAATTAAATGTTCCATGAATTTATAACATAGAGTTCTCACAACACTGTATAAGATCCTATGGTTTCAGAACCTTTTATAGAGGATTCATATCATGGGTTTCATATATAATAATTAGGTATACTACAGTTGCATAAAATTTATGCAACTGTTATAATCTTATTTAATAACTATTATAACATTATTTTTTTTAGAGAAAAAGTGTTATATGATTTTATTTTGAAATTTCGGTATTATGTTTATAAAGTAAGTCAATATAATAATAATAACCTCACCGCTGTATCTCTACGTTGACGTCGTGGTGGGATTGCGCGCTCCGAACGTTAGGTCTGTACCGGTAGAATTTACTTTGCCAGAACGGGTCTAGGATGAGGAGCCAGACCAAGAGAGATACAGCAACCCGCAGGGCAGCATGTGGCGAGCTGTTGGGCAGTAGCGACCCCACGGACCCTATCTCCCGGGAGAAATCTTGTCCTCATCTCTGGCTTGCCTTAATTGGCCGGCTGTAGTGAACACTGACGAGGAACAGAGCTCCCACCTCTTTCTTGCCTTTATTGGCTGGCTTGAGTGGAGATTCGCAAGAGCAAACGTGCTCGGAGGAAGGAAGTATTCCAGTAAGGTGCTGGTTGGGATCTTGACCGTACTTCCGGGATTGTCCTGATAGCCGTGGGATACGTCTCCACTCCTCAAGCACCTCAGGAAGTGTTGCCCCCTTGTCGCTACGTCACTATGTGCTAGCGGCCGTTTCCGGAGGCCCATTATTGAGTGTGCAAGTCACCCCCTGCTATTTTATCCATGTATAATATTATATTAAAAAATGTTTTGAATTTTCTTAAAAAATGCGAAGAAACTTTTTCCCCAACCTATTATATAACATTGGTCAGTTCTTCCACAGTTCAAGTTACCAATTAATTATTAAAAACCTGGTCCTTTTTAATAAAACAAAAAAAAAATCTTGAACTTTACTAGTACCTCACCTTTTTAGTCAGGGTTTCATACTCATATCTCTCAACTGTCGATCGGCCTCTTAGAGGCCGGTAACAATAGAAATTTAATTGTATCTCAAACATGACAGTTGAAGGTTTATTGCAAAACTCGTGTAGAAAATAGAAGATGAAATGTTTAAATACAAAACTGTATCAATGATTACTGGGAATACGAACCGTCTGACACTTTTATCCAAAGAGTTTGTTCTCGTTGAATATTAATTCAATTGAAGTCGAGCATAATTTAATGTATTCACAGGCTACGAGGAATCAATAAACAAGAGACAGAATACTAGGTGTGACCTGTTTCTGTAATGGGTGAATATTCGAGCGTTTTAATCGCCGTCATTACCATTCGCCAAAAGTTGATGAAAGAGAATATATTTAATGAAATATTTCAGCAATTCCCGATTCTGGTCCTTAAGCAGATTCTGGGAATTGATGAAATATTTCATTAAATATATTCTCTTTCATCAACTTTTGGCGAATGGTAATGACGGCGGTTAAAACGCTCGAATATTCACCCTAATACAAATATTATGAAGACTTTAGGAAAATACTTATTACTGAGATAAGAAAAACGTTGTTCGTAGTTCATAATTCTCCTGCCATTATCCCAATTCATTTGGGATCGGCGCATGTTTTTTTTCACACTTCTCTATTAGTCGTCATCTCGGTAATCACACCCTTCCTAGCTTCGTATAGCCATCCGCATTCATACTCAAAACTTTCCTGACACAACACAACTGTGTCTCTTTTTAAAAATCTCTCGATCAATCTTCAGGATAGATTACCCTCTAGAGTCTAACCTAAAGACTATAGCTGAAAAATACCGACCTATATTGGGTGACTGGTAATTAGTGACCGATACTTAAACACATGATTGTACTCATGATAACAAACAACTTTTACTATGGGACCAAACCTGAAATCGCGAAAAAAAAAATATCAGCTGTTCCCCACATGTTGACGAGTTATGCGAACATAAAAGTAAGGAACCACAGATGGTCCACTTGAAAGACTAAGTACGGAAACTAGACCCAACAACATAAAACAACATAGATGTGGGGAGCAGCTGATTTTTTTCGCGATATCAGGTTTGATCCCATAGTAAAAGTTGTTTGTTATCATGAGTAGAATCATATGTTTAAGTATCTGTCACTAATTATCAATCACCCTATATAGTTTGACACCGAGTAGGTAATAATATGGCTGATATAGATGAAATGATGCAAAGAAATGTCATCGGAGGAAAATCTAATGTCACAATTTAATTTTTCATCTCAAAAATTCACCCGGTATACAATACTGTCAGTGGTAGTTTGTGTAATAGTGTAGTTTGTAATACAACACTGTCTATACCCGTTGAGAGTCTTTGCCCGTTGAGTGAACTCAAAAAATATGTACTAGAATATTACATTACAGTCAGAAATATAATACGAACGTTAGTTTATATCAGATTGAATGTATGAGAATACCTAGTATTAAGGGGACTACAGGACCTAAAGCGCGGTCACTGTCGGACTGCATAGAAAAGAAAGAGAAGCGCGATGACACAACGCTGGTAATTTATTGCAAAATATGAAGCAATTTACAAAATTTCTATTGACTGGACTAAAAAAATAAAACACTAACACTTTAATATGTTGCTTGTAGAATAATCTGACAAAAAATCAGAATTATTGCATTTTCATTAGTATGGTTTTTAATCGTTAAAAGAAATTATTAGAGGCATCTTCGTGATTATTTTCTATCGTATTAAATTAGTTGTATGATGTTTTCAACACACTGTCTAACTAGCATATATCCTGAAGAATATCATATATTTTTCTGATTTTGTTTACTGCAGTAGATCATATACTTTTAGGCTTTATAAAACGTAGTCCCCTTAAATATAATGTTTTACGCAGTACAATAGTATAGTTGAATATGGGATGGTTGCCTAATTTCGGATACCTATATCAATATCTCCTATAAAAAGTAACGTCAACTATCGAGCAGCCCATTTATTATTATACGGGTCTAGATGAAACCCTACAGCGCTTTCATCGACCTATGTGTCAAAATGGCAACAAAACCGATACATGTTTGATTTGAAAAAGTAAGTGCTTTATATGATGTTATGTTTTCTTATTAATTGACATATTTTCGTGCAACCTGAGTGAATTCGCAAGAGTTTTGTTGAACTTTGTTAGTTATATTTAAATATTAATATTATGTGTTAAGTCTGATTTTATATTTAAGGTTAATTTTATAGCATATAATTCTGTAGTCTGGCATCGGATTGTATATTTAATAGAGTTTAGAGTGCTTCGTATTTTTAATGTTTAGATTTTTAAGTAATAGCCGTAAGTTGTTTTTTCAATTTATTTGGTGTGTGTTTGCAAACCACTATTGTATTGGGGTCTTCGTGTAAAGATAGTGTGTAAGTTTAAATAAATAAATAAATGTCTTTTTGTACTTTAAACATAGCTATAAATATTAATTACTTAAAATACAAGTTTCGTAGGAAAAGTAACAAAAAAAAAAAAATATTTACATGTGTGAATTCCCATGGTGTTGCATATCATATCATGGGATTATTAAGACTTCTCTTCAGGTGCCATTTGACATGCAACTGATCTGTAAACGCAATGTGTCAAACACACGTCACTTTTGTCGTAACCTTTTGACTCTCTCTCGCAATTCAATGGTTGTCGTAGTTAAAACGTTGTGTGCTTTAATCCTATTATATCACTCTTAATTCTGCCTATTTCTTTTATTTATACCATAAGCCCTTCAACTACATCCGTCAAAATTCTAGCCAAGTAGTAACGTACGTATACAGCCACATCGCTAATCTGATCCGACAAAATTGGTATTATCTATGAAACTAAGCCTTCTGTCTCTCATTCTTGTGGTATAGTATAGTAAACACGAAAGACAGAGCTAACAACAATACACGCTATGCTACTATCATTTTAAACTCAAAACGAAAAAAATGGCAGCTGAAATTCACTTCCGCATGTTGCAAAAAAAACAAGTTTTTTTTTTTAATTTACTGTGTTACGTAGGGTACCTTATATTGGATATCCGATATTAGGAGCCTACTTGGTTAACACCTGAGTTTCTTAGTAAATTGAAGTATATTATTTAACACTGCTCTTTTGCAATTCGTTTAAAATTCATATTCTACGTATATATGGGATCAAGATTACGTAAGTACACTTTATTTAACTACGGTTACATTTAATATATTTTTTACTAAATTAAAAAAAAAAGTATTATATATTCGGGTCCCTTCTCCTAGCTACTTAATTCATCTTGGGGAATTTAAGTACCTTCCTAGATACTATCAAGAGAAATAGCTGAGCTTATTAAATTTTCGGTGGCGACAGACTGCCTATTTATTAACTAAGTATCGTTTTATTTTCTTAGGCGTAAATTATTATTTTTTTCTTTTTGACCTCATAAAAGTAGGAGTCATCGAATTGTCGTATTTCATCTCTCATTTAAGTGTTTCCTATTTATTTAGATATAACATTTCCTATATATATATAGAACATCCGCGACGACGATGGAAAGACGTCCACTGCTCATAGGTCTCCACCAAGCACCCCCTCTTGGACGGGTTCTGTGCTTCTCGCATCCAGCGGATTCCTGCTGCATTCACAAGGTCATCGGTGCACCTCATGGTGGATACCTGTAGTTGTTTATAGACCTAGATATCTCTATCAATTATAACGAGTTAATTAATGGTCAGTTCGAAAACGACGATTTGCATCTAATTTTCCAATTTCAATTATAAAATAGCCATTTAAATTAGAATCCAAACAGTCTGGTTCCGATAAAGTGTTAATTAAATCTGTTGTTACTGTTAGTTGTTTCAAATTGTGTTTTCGCTTAATTACATTACTTAATTAAAACAAACGGGTAACTAAACCACAATGTTTGCACAAGTGTGTAGATTATGCAGTTATATTGAAACTGTAGATGCTCGATACCTATAGATTAGTAAGAATATTGTTTTATTCAACAGGTAAAAATATTTTATTTAAAAATTAATAATTAAATTAGCAATATAATATCCTAACCTAACTAAAACTATTAAAAAAACTAAAATACGTCTAAAAATTCTTCCGCATCGCTGTCGACTGGTAATGTACTCAAGAGACTGGCAGCATTGCCACGTGGTATGGCAATGCTTAGCCTTTCGGTTGACACTTCCCGTGACCCAAGGGCTGACTTTTACCTTATTTGTGTGGCAATGCCGCTAGCCTCTTTTAATAGTTGTATTTAGGTTAGGATATTATATTGTTCACTTGATTAGTAAGTGTTGAAATCAGTGTGCACTATCCCATCGCTGGGCTAACGACTCACGTTCACTTAATCCATCAACGCCCGAGCTATTCTTGAATGTCGTCGGCCGAACTCGGCCGATCGAACCAAACATAATTATGTAAAGAAAGTCAGTGTGTACATTTTAGTTATCGAACGTCATCGGACGATGTTGGATTAGGTGTAGGCCTCGCATAAGACCTTACACACGCATTATTGTCAACGAAGAAATTCCGTACTGCAGGGAATTTATAGTTCATATAAATTGAATCGAAAAAAAAAGTTTTCATATTTTGGAATGGCCTATCCAACGATACCCCACACCTTGGGATAGACGAGAAAAAAACATCCTCACTTTACATGTACAGGAAGTAGGTACCTTAAAAGTTTTTTTTACATGATATTTTTCACTTTGTCGGCGTCATTAATATGTACGTATATCCATGCCAAAATATGGCTTTCTAGTACTAAAAGTCTCTGAGTTAAGCTGCGGACGGACGGACAGACGGACATGGCGAAACTATAAAGGTTCCTTGTTGACTACAGAACCATAAAAACGAATCGTATTGTTTACCAAAGGTAGCATTTTTTATTGTCAAACTGGATATATAAATAGATTCGTAAGCCAAACTTATATTTATTTTAAATATATATTTAAATTTAAATATATATTTTATATGACAGCTACTTGCTACATCTATATGGGAGGGTCTACTATGCAAAACTATGCTTGATTATTGGTAAAGATACAAGAGTCTTAATTTTAACCAATAACGGTCCGTAAATTATAGGAACTGGCCATTTTTACGCCTAAAGAAACGCCTAAAACATGTAGGTAAGTAACCGTTTCTTTCCAAAGATCAACTTGCAGCTATCTGTACCGGGAGTCGGGCCCAAAAACTCGCTTCTTTATGCAAGCACCCTAAAAAGATAAAACTTGTAAACATTTCTGAAGTAATTTACCAGTCATACCACAATACCTTAAACACTATAACAGTCGCTGCCAACTAGACCTTAAATATCCGTATAGTTAACAGCCTAGCCTTTGGAAGTAGCGCTCCCCGACCGCTGCTACGGCACCACACGCTTCGCTCGCTCGGCTCACGCGTGGTTTGTCACAGTTCTAACCTAATCTAACCCATTTGGTCGGGGTGCCCTGGCTTAGTTACTACGGCCGATTCGGCTCGCGCGTGGTTGTTCACATTACCAACCTAACCTACAATTGAATGTCATTTAGGCCGCTTGTTGAACGGTACCGTTTAGTTAAAAGGCTAGGCGGTTAAGGCCTGTGCTCACCAACATTCAAACCACCGGTTAGGTATTTAAACAGTTGGTTTATGTCAAATTTCCTAAGGAAAGAACTGATTAAAAATCTAAACAGTTGTTTTAAAGTCGGTGAACTCCGCCCTAACTGAAAGTGTAATTAAAGGTTGGCTGTGACATTACAACATATCTATAGACACATAACTAAGTATTCAAAGTTAGCAAATTGCAATTACAGCGCTGAATTTAGCATAATAGTACTGTACAGCGGCTGACGTGGGTATCTACATTAATTATTTATCAAAATGCAAATCAGTTTGTGTTGTGGAAATACAATGCGTTTGAGTTATATTGTGCCACTAAATTCTGTGTTCGTACTGTCCAAACTGAATTAATGTACCAAATGTTAGATTACACAAGCAAGTATTTATATTTGTTGAGAATTGTTGAAATGAATTAAGTATGTTGTGTAGATGTTTTTGGAAACAGCTAGTATCGGAAAGAAAGTAGCTTTTTTCCGGAGTTTCTGAAAATGTGTTCATTTCACACTTACTTT
Source organism: Dicycla oo (assembly GCA_948252095.1). Classification (NCBI taxonomy): domain Eukaryota; kingdom Metazoa; phylum Arthropoda; class Insecta; order Lepidoptera; family Noctuidae; genus Dicycla; species Dicycla oo. Next base: position 25,305,349 of record OX411714.1, read on the forward strand.
GAGGGTTTATGAAGTTATCTAGATATTGAATACCTGACCTACGAGTAGTATCAACGTAACTCTCCCTGTCATTTACCTCAATTTTGTAGCCTTAATGGACTGCCAATCAATATTGACAACTGACGATGATTGTGTATTGATGTAAATGCGCATCCCGTAGACGTTTACATTATGACGAAAGATAGACAGATTATTGGTTGGTTCATATTTAGAATAAACGACTCTCACAAACAGAAATAGTATCTTAGTAAAAAAGCTTAGTTATTCAAAGCAATAGAAAAATGAAAAATGTTTTTCACTTCTAATATGGACCATAATAATTATCTACTTGCTCAATACATTAATAAATAAGACAATCAAGTTTTTTAACAATTACTTTCTGTAAGTCATATTATAACTCAGCTATATTCACACAATACCAATGAATGTAATCTAATAACTCTATATATATATATATATATATATATATATATATATATATATATATATATGTGTCACAGCCAACTGGTTTAATTGACCGTTTAGTTAACCGCCTAGCCTTTGGAACTAGTGCTCGCCGCCCGATACCGCGGAACCGCTCGCTTCGCTCGCTCGGCTCGCGCGCGATTGGTCACAGTTCTAACCTAACCTAACCTATTTGGTTAGAGTGCCCTGGCTTAGATACAGCGACCAATTCGGCTCGCGCATACTAACCTAGCCTATAATTGAATATCATTCAGGACGCCAGTTGAACAGCCGCCGTTTAGTTAAGATACTAAGCGGTAAACTAAACTAGTTGGCCGTGGCATATACATACAAGCTACATTAACAACACATGCTCCATTCGAAATATACATTACAAAGATACGACTGATTGGGACGTTGGGTTCCGAAACATCAGTAATTGCTCCTAACGGCATTTCCACTTTCGATCCGATCTGGAATGCCAACTAATGACATTTGTACTCTTCAGTTCGACACATTTCGTCTTAATTGGGCGCTCGTGTGCCAATGAGTTGCCATTGACGCTACGTAATCTATTTATCCATGTCCGGGTACGAGGATGACGATACGTATTATATAGTGGCACTTATTAATTTTGAGTAGGTATTTACATTCGAGGTTTGCCAGAGGACTATGGAAAGGAATATTCTAGGTATCAAATTAACAGACTGGGTTAGGAATATGACCATCCGTTCCATCACAAAGATAACTGTTGTCACTTGAGAAGCAGTTACGCTAAAATGGAATTGAGCTGGACATATCTGCCGCATGTCAGACGACCAATGGGCCAATCTTACGACCCATTCGGTCCCTCTTAATGGCAAGCGATAGGCGGGGTGCCTTCTTTTCGCATAATGTTTTTTTTTTTCCTAATATTCTTTGGCATAACTGTTTCGGTTTTTTTTTGCATAATAATTATACTTTGCCATAATTGTTTTTGGCTTACAGTTTATTTATGTTGACATAATTATCTTGTAGGCTAATTTACCTGACCCGAAAAGCCTAACCCTAGACGGTCGACGTCAGGGGCACACCGAAGTTCAGTTTGATTAGGTTCCTTTTTCTTTAAATATTTATGTGTAAGCTTTTATGCTTAAAAATATTAAGGGTAAATATAATTAGGATAAACAAAAGTATGCCATGTTATATTAAGGCTTAAAATTTTATGCAAACGGATAGTAAACCCGAGCGACATCGTGGCTGGACCAGACGGGGATGGCGGGATGAGCTGCACGCGTGACATTTTGGCGGTGGAAGAATAGACAAAATGACACATTGCCAGGCTTAGATGCGTAGAATGTGTAGAAATATTTCTACAATCTGTCATTTTGTCCAAAACCCGTTTTATGGTGGTCTTGCTACGCGTGCATGACTTCTTCAACAAGAACTGGTCATTAATAGCTTTAGTCAGAGAGAAGTGGAAAAAGAGTAGGCTGTAGGCCTTTAATAATAACAGGCTTTTAATAATAATAATAATAATTTACATACAGTAGTAGGTATATAAATATTACATTTCGACCGTGATTTTTGCGTAAATTGGCCAACTTTGGCGTTCTTATTCTGGAGAAACTGAAAGACTTTGACAACTTGAGTTATTGAGTGATGGAGTAGCTCATAGCGGCCTCAGAATTTAGAAATATATATGGATCAATCAATCAGCCTAGCCTTTTCCCAACTATGTTGGGGTCGGCTTCCAGTCTAACAGGATGCAGCTGAATACCAGTATTTTACATAAAGTGACTGCCTATCTGACCTCCACAACCCAGTTACTGGGTAATACGATACCCTTTAATAAGACTGGTTGTCAGTCTTTCGGGCTTCTGACGACCGGTACACGACTGTCAAAGATCCTCGAATAACAGCCGGGACCAACAGCTTAACGTGCTTTCCGAGGCACGGAGGAGTCTTGGTATGAAAAGATGGTCACCCATCCACAGACCAACCCCGGCAAGCGTAGCTTAACCTGATGGATCGACCCGTGCGGCTGTTATTACTTAGCCACGAGCTCCTCCTTAGAAATATATATGGAATAGCTATAAAAAATCCCATCAAAACCATAAAACTACTAAAAACGCTCAGAATTAACTGGTAATTTCTCCTTACTACATTAATTACGTAAAAATTAAACAAGAATAAACGTTAGTTCATAAGAAATTAAAATGTTATACTTTAAACAAAATATATATATATAAGACTCAAAATAAATGTAATTACAACTGCCAAATTGCTACATAATCTGTCAAGATGCAATTTTGTGGTAGGCCTCTGAAGTTTACGCCTCTGTCACATAGGGACTCGTCTCTGGGAAACGTCATTAGTGAATTTGTGGGTGAAGAGTAAGTTATAGTGGGCAATATTATCTACCCCATCCCTCAAATTCACCACAATTCACACCCTAATTGAAATAACTTATGTTTTATGCATGACGATTGACGAAGACGTTACACAACACGTATTAGCAATGTTCACCTGCCATTTTTTGCGCAAGCAGACAATTTGGTAAGCTCTCCCCGAGACTTTGGAAAAATATCTCCAACATTAAAGTCGATTGCGAACACGAAATTTACGCACAGTGCAAGTGCGCATTTAAGAGCGCTTATCCCGCGCGTGCTGGCAACGTCGCATTTCTACAGGGTTTTCGTGCTTATTTTAATACATTCAAATCAAATTACTATTTTTTTAATAGACTATCTAGGTCGTTGGTATTTATAAGTATGTATGCTTTTTTTACAGGTATTTTGGTATTTACTCATAAAAATTAACAATATTGTCTCTAATGTTATTTTTTGAGTAAATGCCAAAATAACTTTACAAAACAGCATACATACCTACAAATACCAACGATCTAGATAGTATATTGAAAAAAATGTAATTTGATGTATTAAAATAATCATCAAATACCTGTAGAAATGCGACGTTGCCAGCAAGCGCGGGATAAACGCTCTTAAGATCCAAGCAGTGGCTGTATTTTTTGAAACGGGATGCTGTGAGGTGCGTTTAATCAACCACAAAAAAATCTTTCATAAATATCTTTGAGGTACAACTATTTAGAATAATAATACTTACACTTTAGAATCTCCGTTATAAATCCCGCCGTTTCATTCTTCATTGTGTAGGACTAGCTACAAAAAGATTCCAAGCGAGCAGCTTTTCATTAGAGCCCTTTTGTGTTCCGCTCAATCTGAGATGAGAACCGTCTCCCCTTTCTATGAACTTTAATAACAGAGTTACGCTGGAGGTGGAAATGCAATATCATACAAAATGGTAGGTAGGTATCAGTTCTCAAAATTGGAAATAATGGTTTCACAGTTTTTAATTTATTAATTTATTTATATGACTCGGAGGCACTGGAGGTTTCTTTCAGATTTATCTTACAGTCGGAACCAATAAGACACATCCTAGTTTTTTTTACAATATCAAAATTGTGTTTAAGGACATTTCTGAAAAGTAACGTGACGTGACTAGCTACGCTTTCCTATAGCAGCGGTGGCCGCCACATAACGGCCGCAGTGATGGCCGTCATGAAAATGATTGCACCGAGGTTTGACTTTACAGTGTCAAAAAATTCTCTATAGGGATTTAGCAGCTATGTAAGCTTGGAGGTACTTTGAAATAAAAGGCGTGTCCTTCAAAGTGAACTGCTTAAGATGAACTGAACTTTTTATTGAGTAACAAACATCTCCTTATATATTGTTCTCCGCGCATGCGCGAGCGCGTGCGCGGCGCTTCGAGAAAACGCGGAGTAGCTGGTCTTCCATCTAGAATATTTAGCGGCGCGCGGCGTTCTTCGAGAAGATGTGGCGACACGGATCGTTGTTCCAGAAACAGTCTCGCTGGCGCGCTGGCGTCGGCCCTGCTCCGCGGCGGCGCTCAGTGCACGCGCACTCAGCATGCGGCAGCCGTCGGACGTGAGGCGCTGTTTGTAGGTATGTCAGCGGCGCTACAATACTCCCCCTCAAGCGAAGCGTACGTTTGGCTTGCATACTCTGCCGGTCCTGGTGATGTATGGTTGGTGTGAAGGTACAGGATTCACGATGCTCGGCGTGCTTGCTGTGTTTGTTGTTATCGACGTCGGGTTGTTCGTTAAACCTGTTTCAGTTTTGCTCACGATGTAGGCAGGTTTAAGTCGATCGAGTGACACAACTGTAGTCCGTAATGGTAACTGGATTTTGTAGTACTTGCCATGACGCTTCAGTACTTCATAGGGGCCATCGTACGGTGGTGTGAGTGGCGCTCTGGCGGTATCGTTGCGAATGAAAACATGCGTACACGTCGCTAAGTCCTTGTAAACAAAAGGCTTATCAGCTGATTGTGAGCGGTGCGGGGCCTGTGTGAGTGATGTCATCGTGCGGGCAAGACGGCGTACTAGCTCGGCATCGTCGATTCTTGAATTTTGCGGCTCAAGGAAATCGGATGGTATACGAAGTGTGGTACCATACGTCATTATAGCTAGACTGAGGTTGTTGTCTTGTCGCAGGGCAGTGCGTAATCCCAATAATACGGTTGGAAGTTCCTCTGTCCATGACGTTTTTGCCCCGCGAGCCATAATCGCCGTCTTCATTGTCTTGTGGAAACGCTCTACTTGTCCATTTGATTGTGGGTGATACGCCGTAGTACGAATTCTGTTGATTCCCATTTTCTTCACTAGCGCGTTGAATAGTGAAGATTCGAACTGACGTCCTTAATCTGTCGTGATACGTAGTGGACAGCCGAATCTTACTATCCACGTTTCGTATAGTACTTGTGGGACGACCTCCGCGGTGATGTCACGAACTGGAACTGCCTCGGGCCATTTGGTGCATCGGTCAATTATAGTGTTGCAGTAGCGATAGTCATTAGAAAGACGCAGCGGGCCAACGATATCGATATGTACGTGTTTGAAGCGTTGTGACGGCGGGAATTGTACTAACGGCGCGGCGTAGTGATGTGCCGATGTATCTTTGCTCGCTGGCAGCTTATGCAGGCTCGCGTCCACTGTGCCACCTCTTTATTCATAGATGGCTAAAATAATTTTCTTGTTATCAGTTGTCTTGTATTCCGTACGCCCGGGTGACATAACCCATGTAGCGCTTCGAAAGCTGCGTAACGGTGTCTTGCGGGTAGATACGGTCGTGGTATTGAAGTTGATATCTCACATGTGATTGGTCGGTTACATCCGGGTACAGTTAATTCTTTGAATACCAGGTTTCCTTGTTTTTTTAGTTTTTCGAGTTCTTGGTCTTGTTGTTGATCGATGCTTAGTTGATTATAATCGATAGTTGATGGACAAATAATCTCTTCGAGCCTTGATAAAGCGTCGGCGACTGTATTTTGTTCCCCTTTATGTACTTTATGCCCGTACAAAATTGACTTACAAAATGCAGTTGTCTCTCTCGTCTCGGTGTGTCGGTGGTACTCGCTGTTCTCGTAAGAGCGTAAGTAAGCGGTTTGTGGTCTGTATATACTTCGACGTCGCAACCCTCTATTAACCGGCGAAAGTGTTTAACAGCTGTATATATGGCTAACAGTTCGCGATCGTAGACACTGTACCGGCGTTGTGTTCCGCTCATTGCTTTTGAATAAAATGCTAGTGGTTTCCAAACTGTATCCACTTTTTGTTGGAGAACAGCACCAAGGCTGTGATCTGAAGCGTCTGTCATGATGGCGAGGGTACTTCCTTGAATTGGATGTGAGAGTATAGTGGCCTCTGTGATGCTTTGGCGGCACTTCTCAAAAGGCTTGCTCTGCATCCGTTGTCCACTCGATGGGCGTGTTGTCTTTTCGCTTTCTGTTATATAGGTACTTGTTAAGTTCGTTCTGTAGTTGTGCTTGTCGAGGGAGACAGTATAGGTAAAAGTTGATCATACCTAGGAAACGTCAAAGTTCGAGAATGGTTTTTGGTTTCGGGTAGGTAGATATAGCTTGAACTCGTTCCGTTGTAGGTTTTATGCCGGTCGCCGATACTTCATAGCCGAGAAAATCTATTGTTTCTATACCAAACTCGCATTTTTCTATGTTCAGCGTCAGACCATATTTGTCCAACCGTTGCAGAATTTGATGAAGAAGCTGCTTTTGTTTTTCTTCGTTTTCTTCGAAGAGTAAGACATCGTCGATAAAACAGAAGCCGTCTATGCCTCTCAGTACTTCGTGCATTAACCTTTGAAATGTTTAACTGCGATGGCCTGTGAGAAAGCGGGCCGTGGGACCGCAGCATAACGCGTTATTAACTACTTACGTTGTGATTCGTTGTATCGCTTTTGGACCGACATTGAAATAATAGTGCTGTGATATTCTGGCTACTCATTGATGATTTGAGTTGGTATCAGTATTTTTTAAAGTGAAAACTTCTTTTTTTATTTTTTTACTTGTGATGGGTTTGCTCTTGACTCTAGTCTAGCTCTGAGGTGACAGAGACAAAATCGACGATGGAGTGAGCTTACCCAGAAGGAGCCTGTTCACTCTCACTTTGAAAAGATTAGGGTTGTATGCGTTCGGAAACACAGACGCAGGTAATGAGTTCCACTCCTTTGCTGTGCGCATTATAAAATACATTTGGAAGCGCTTAGTGCGACTTGGTGGAATAGCAACCAGGTAGGGATGGTAACTGGCAGTGCGTCTAGATGTCCGATGGTAGAAGGGGGCCGGTGGACTGAGTTCGTGGAGTTCTCGGGCACACTCTCCGAAGTACAGTCTGTAGAAGACCAACAAGCAGGCAACCTTGCGGCGATGAGCCAAGCTATGAAGCTTGGCATCCACCACTTTTACGTCGCCAATGAGCCTCTTAGCTCTGTGTTCCACCGAGTCAAGCGCGGCTAGTTGGTACTTGTACTGGTGGTCTTTCGTCGCACTTTGCGCTCTTTCTGAACAGAGAAACCGTCACGGGTTATCATCGGGTTGGTGCCACCGAATCGGTTATACTCGGCGCTGAATCGCGTATACTCGGCTCCAGGCGTCATCAGCTGTCAACAGCCATGTTTACTGTAAGTTTTCACTTGTGTCCCTCTTTTATTTAAGGGCGAGAATACACATGTCTTATGACATGCATCAATCAGAAGCATTACATTGCTCATTGGCATGCAAGCTACTTGCATAGTTTTGTACAAGCTTGCCCTTATGTGAAATGTTGACTATAAGTACACACTTTTCGCTTTATTCAAAGAATGGTCTTTAGCTGCCGAGTCAGCTGGGCCCTCGGATTTAATCGCATTATATTCACCAAGCCAAGCGTAAGATTTGCTTCTCAAGCAGAATAAAATAAGGCTTGAAAATTCAAGTCTCGTCATTGATTTTTCAATGTTCTTGCATATTATGAGATAATAGGGTTTTTGAATTTATTATTACTATTTAAAAATTAATACTGTTTATCAAATTGACACACTACGTTAATTTATTGATAGTTAAATTAAAGTAGTAGATTTGAATATACTTACGAACAATTGCTTAAACTATACCATGTAAGTTATAATAGGTGTAGTAGGTATAATGTTATCCGATTATTTATCACAACTTAATTACTCAGACACGGAAAAACTTCTAGAGGTGCTTAAATAAAATAGCTGACTTAACTGTATTTACTTACATATATATATCCTATACGTCTAGTTTAAACTTAAGATAAAGTAACGCAAAATATTGCTACTGCTTAGATATTGAAAATATTCATATGTTAAATAAGTTCAATGACTGCTCTCTTTGAAAAGTACTGTCGTTCGATATGGCCTGAAACACAGGTTTAAATAAACCTAGCTCGGGCAACGCACTACATTACCTTCAGAATTCTATTTATTTATTTATTTTATTTTACAACTGTAATCTTATATTATTCATACCATAGTTTTTACCTAGATTATTATAATACTATTATAGGCCTAGATTAATGTTATATACTGCAACATATTTTTGTAAACATACTATTTCAATAATTTTTTTATTATATTTAATATTCAGTCAATTTGATAAACAATTTAATTACCCTGTCTTTATGTACCTACCTACAGCTACCCAAAAATAACGAAGTGAACATAATTAATTGAATCACGAAAAATATAAAGCTTAGTTATCGTAGCAAAATTCAATTTATTAGATTATATTATCATCAACTGTTATTCAGACAGAATGTCTCGAACATTCGTTAGAAGACAAATATCTACAAATGGCTATAATTTGTTATATTTTGTTTGATAAAAATAAGTGTTGTTTGGAGGCAAGACTTGTTTTTTGACGTTCATGATTTACGATCACAACAAATGCTTTACGGGATCATATTGATGGTAGGGTTCTCAAGTTTTTGGAAAGCTGAAAAACAAAGTAAGTATTTATTTTAAGACACCACTTTTGCTCTGGTGGCGTTCTGTAGTTTCGAAGAAGGCGTGAGCACCTCTACCTCTATGGTATATATGTACCTCTTTTTATGAAAAATAATATTTATACCATAGTGGTACCATAACATTTTTTTTTAATTTCTTTTCCTCGATGGGACCTATATCTTTTACCCGACTTTCAAAAAAAGGAGGTATATATGTATATATATATATATTTATGTATGTACACCGATTTCTCCGTGAAATGTGGAGTAATTTCAAAAATTCTTTTTTTTTTGTTTGAAAAGGTATGTTCTCGAGGTGGTCCCATTGTCACCAAGTCAGAATCTGATACGGGGATCTCATGGAAATCGAGTGCAACCCTCAAATTTTATAGGTTCACCTATAACAATTTGGATATTTTTTTATAGTAACTCGTGCATTTACTCTCGGAAAGCACCATTTAGTGAAGTGGAACTGATGATGAAGATCACAGATGGCCATCGGATCTTCTCAATAATAAGCATTTCACGGGTTGCGATTCGATTAAGTATCTACTTTAATATGGTTTCTAAACAATTTATGCTCGTCACACTGCATATGGTGAAATGGAGCTAAAGGTGACTTTACCATCAGCTCCAGTTCTCCCGGTTGTTAATAGGAGAACTCCTCAACAATTAACGTTCCTACATCGGGAAAAGCAATATTTTGCAAAAGGTGATGATCAGTTGACATCAGGCTATTGTAACTTCGATAAATTACAAACTGACCCACGTAAAAGTGAAAAAAAAAACTTTTTTACAAAAAAACACTACAAAGTGAAAAATAACTTTAATTTCAGAAGTCGGTGGCAAAAAACTAAAATGCAGATCCAAAGACATTGACTTCTGAAATTAAAGTTTTAACGCAGCATAATGATTAGGTATATCGATTATTTTTGCAGAAAACAACGGTTAGGTTTATTTGAATAACTCATAAATAAGACTAAGTAGGTACCTATAGAACTGCTGGAAACTGAACTCAACTTACTGCGGTCTGTTTTTTTAATCTCGGAGACTAAATTGACAAGTGTAAATGTAAAATGACCTTTATGATAAGTCAGTTTGATATTTGCGCTTGTCAATTTAATCTTCGAGATTTAAAAATGCACCACATTTGTTTTCTTTAGATTTCTTGTGCTGGCAGGACTTACATTAGCTCATCGCTCTCGTCTTAGTAAAACATTTGCTAGTAAGCAGATTGATAACGTAGCTAACTATCAAAATTAATAATAATAATATAATAATAATAACCTCACCGCTGTATCTCTACGTTGACGTCGTGGTGGGATTGCGTGCTCCGAACTTCGTGGTCTGTGCTGGTAGAGTTTGCCAGAACGGGTCTAGGATGAGGAGCCAGACCAAGAGAGGTACAGAAACCCGTAGGGCAGCGAGCTGTTGGGCAGTAGCGACCTCATGGACCCTATGTCCCGGGAGAAATCTCTGGCTTGCCTTTATTGGCCGGCTGGAGTGAACACTGACAAGGAACAGAGCACCCACCTCTTTCTTGCCTTTATTGGCCGGCTTGAGTGGAGATTCGCAAGAGCAAACGTGCTCGGAGGGAGGAAGTATTCCAGTAAGGTGCTGGTAGGGATTTTGACCGTACTTCCGGGATTGTCCTGATAGCCGTGGGATACCTCTCCACTCCTCAAGCACCTCAGGAAGTATTGCCCCCTTGTCGCTACGTCACTATGTGCTAGCGGCCGTTTCCGGGGGCCCATTATTGAGTGTGCAAGTCCATGTATAATATATAACATTGGTCAGGCAGGGGACATAGTTCTTCCATAGTTCAAGTTACCCAATCCACTTTAGCCACCCAGACCCATAGCCCAATATGTTTTGTTTCCACGTACAACAATAGTCCTGCACCAATCGGGTGTTGTCCCTGGGTGCACTTGCATAGTGCTAATCAGGGCTAATTCAGGGCTAATCGTCGGTTAGAGCCTCCTCATCATTTAAAATTATCTAAGGGGCCTCTGCGAGTTGGCTTCGGCTCCTCGTACGCCTTCTAAAGGTCTGGGACTCCAGGGTCCCGAGAAATGTCATAATAATAATATAATATCCTGGGACATTGTTCACAAATGGTCATCTGATCCCAAACTAAGCAGAGCGTGTACTACGGAAACCAGATAACTGATATACTATCCATATGGACTTTTTTCGGCTATTTAAGTCCATTTGTGATGCTCCTTGACACAGATATACGTAGATATACCTAGATAACGTAAGTATCAAGATCTGTATGAAAACCAAGCGTGTCATTTTTTGACTACCTAATATAACGTCTCTAGCACCAATTAGTGATGGGAAAGAGAAACCCAAATCGATGCAAAGTCGCCGCCGCGTGCCGCACCCGTCTTGCCCCACCCAGCGCCACCACTCACCCAGCAGTACCTACGTGTTGTTTGTAAAATATTTTTACTTACATATAATAATAATTTAAGATCGTTTGCATTCCTAATTTCCACAATGTTTGTAATATTTCTCCATAATATAATAGAGTAATAGTGTTTAATAGCTAATAGTGAATAAGACGTTAAAATTGTTACTACGTTTCCGAAATCGAGTCTCAAGAATCAATTTATGTTGCGTAGAATTAACGACGTTGTTGCGTAGAATGAACAGCTGCACTAATCGACAAAAAATGATAAAAGCACCTGTACCACGAAACTGAAGCGATACACGATAGTATCACTCGTTTCGATATCCATCAGCTGTTAAAAAAGTACGTCACATCAACCGCTCCAAGCAAAAGCCGCAATGTATTACGAATATAGACATTATATTTTTTTAATTGACGTCCGACTGGCGCGGTGGACAGGCGCAGACTGAGCCTACTTAAGCATTTTATGCTTAAGCTGGGCACGCTGTTGCGTTATCTAGGTCTCCTTGACATAAGGATACATGTACCATCGGCAAATGCTAGGCCTTTCTAATTTTAAAACAATTTTTCTTGCAAGCTGCATTTATACGCTTAAGACAAAGTAAAACAAAGGACCGTAAGGGCAGGGTTTTTCAATGAATCAGTATATACAAAAAGCAACTTAAAGGTGTAAAGTAGTCTGATTTGTCGATAATACTCGTAGATATTTTCCAACAAGATGTTCCGCATCAGAGTTGAGCTACACGATGCAGTGCAAAGAACTATGCGAACGTAATTGAATTATATTGGAAAATGTATTCCAAACTCTGCACTTCTCTACTGCTCTGGACACAAGTTCCAACAAGATGTTCCGCATCATGCACCAGGCATTACAAAATCCTACAATTTTCAGAATGTTTATGCTAAAGCATGTTTTCTTTGTCTCCAGAATGCGGCGGCGTGACGTAAGTGGCGCGGGGTGAGGAAGCGGGGTGTGGGGCGCCATGAGCGCTCCCGAGCCGTCAGTGCTCAACGCACTGAAGGGGTTCACAGAATCCAGCGACAAGTGGCCCGGCCCACGTGCCGTCAAGATCTTCGTCGCTTCTGTTTACAATGGTAAGTAGTACCTACTTGAGGGTTATACCTATTTTATTTCTTGTAAGATAAGAAGGAAACTCAATTTCAATGCTAGACTTTGTTCCGTTTCTTGAAGGTTCGAAATACAGTGACAAGTTGTCCTAAACACTTGTTAAGAAGTTTTTCTTTACCTTCTTGTAGCTTTTCGCTACCTACTTGTGTGTGCTTCTTCAAATTACTACTGTGGATTAAGTGGTCAGAATTTCTAAAAAACATTACCCTCCTTCTGGGGCAGTCGGGTAAAAAACCCCAGTACCTTATACGGGCTTGAAGAAGCTAGAGTTATAGTGCTTCTATTTTAACAAGAGCAATGTGCTGCTTAGCGCCACGTTCATCTCTTAGGGGTTCTCGAAACGATCAATCGCAACGATTTCTACTGTTGTAATATTGCCAATCGCTTCAATTGCACTTGGTAGATGATCAATTTGCGCATCAATGTAAATCAATCACGTAAAAATTTACAATTTCAATTGATCGTTTCGGGAGCACTTTACATTGTCTAGATGTCACCGCAATGGCAACGATAAAAAAACCGATCAAGTGCGTGTCCGACCACGCACAATAAAGGGTTCCGTAGTAGGGATGAATTTATCCCAAGAACAAACTTAACATTGTAGTTGAAAAACATGTTCTCCCATACATTCCAACTACAAATGTCCATAGTTAAGCGAAAAAGATCGATTTTTTTTTATTTGCCCTCTAAAATTGTGCCCCATATTAAAAAATTATTAAGTTACATTACACGTCCGTGTTTGGGTCACGGAAATACATACGTGTACCAAATTTCAACTTAATCGGTCTATTAGATTCGGATCAAATTGGCTGTGACAGACGGACAGACAGACAGACACATGAGTGATTATATATATAGGGTGTTTGGTAGATGGGTGCAAAGCCTGAAGGGGGTGATATCTTAGACCATTTAGAACTTATTAAGCTAAACTTGTCTTAGACGAAGTCTGTTCCTTGTATTTAAAAAAAAAAACTATTAAAGAAATCTGACAGATTGTAATAACTTGATGTGCTGGCGTCTGTACATCCTAATTCCAAGAGCTAATGAGATATCTGCGTAAATAGTACCTCAAAAGAAAGGGCAATAACCAAGCATGTTTTTAAAATGGTTTGAACGACTGAGGCTATTTTTTTTATTTTTTTATTGTGCCGTAAACAAAACATGTTCTTGATTTTTAAAAGTTTCTTAAACTTGAATATGGCGTAGAATGTTTCTCTGATGACACAGATGCTTGGGGATTATTTTGTTTGAGTAATCATACATTACATAAATAAAAAATAATAACATAACAGCTTTAACTGGACACTATTAACAATTAATTGAAAAAAATGGGTATTATTGTTAAAAACATCAGAGTTAAAAAAAAATACAAGGAACAGACTTCGTCTAAGACAAGTTTAGCTTAATAAGTTCTAAATGGTCTAAGATATCACCCCCTTCAGGCTTTGCACCCAACCTGTATAAGGGTTCCGTTTTTCCTCTTGAGGTACGGAACCCTAAAAACACCTCAAAATTGTTTCTACCCTCAACAATATTTCCTCCCTCAGAAATAAACAACGAGACTCGGCATCCCACTCATTGGAGAGCCGCTTGGCATCCGCAATTGCCTGTTCTTGTATCATGTTCATGAAAATTCTCGTTTTTTATATTTTCATTGTGGAGTGGAATCCGACAGATGAATACTCTTGTCTCGATGTAGGTGCTCGAGCACTGGAGTACCGAGTATCCACTAAGCAGACAAGGAGCTTATATTGTTACTGTGGAATACGTATAATATTCAAACTGGAATTGGAAGAAAATGGTGGCTGTATTTTGATAAAGTCGATGGAAAACGTCATATAATACTGCAGTATGTGTGACTGTCTGTGGTAGGCACCCTTTATTAACATAAAGTTAGTTTTAAGGTGGTTGTAAGTTAAATATTAAGGTCAGGTTTTTTTTTCACAGAATTTCGTGAAGAAAGGCGACAAATCCTGGAGATGGTGGGACCAGAGTTGCAGTCCACGTACGACGATCGATACATTGAGGTAAATAATAAGACATGTTGTTGATTAATTTAGAGAACTTTAGAATGTTTATGAACCGTCAGTATCCCAAATCGCGTATTATCAAAACCAACACGTACATTTTTCATGAAACTGACAAAAGGTTTAGTTAGAAGGAACTACTTACTATAAAAGTAATATGTCTTGTTGTAAATGTTTCCCAAATATTAAATTGCGGTGAACGTTACACAAACTTGACACTCAGCATTTTGACACTAATTTTATAACAACAGGCACGCGTATGTGAACCCAAACACCTGTTCAACAAACTTTCTCATAATCACCACACAGACGGTCGCAGTTATTTCAGTTTACAACTAAGTAAGTACCTTCATAATAAAGGGTGTCTCACGACAGTTAGGATTTCCAAATAAAATAAAAAAGAACGCATTTTAGTCAATATTTTTTTTTTTTATTGAAAATAAATCCGGTTTTGTATGTTTTAAAGATTACGCCTTCCAGATGTCTTCCATTTCATAGCACGCACTCACAGAATCTTTTCGTCGCATTCTGCATATCACGCCTAAACATAGCGAGCTTAATTTCGCGCACTTTACGACGGATATTTTCTTTTAGCTCGGCTTTATTCCTTGGAGTATTTACGTAAACTTTGCTCTTAAGATACCCCCGTAGTAAAAAGTCCATTAGAGTCAAATCTGGTGACCGCGCAGGCCGCGAGATATCATCAAATCGGGGTATCAATTTTTGAGGAAACATCTCAGGAGTTGGTTTATAGTGGCTCTAGCAGTGTGGGGAGTAGATCCATACTACTGATACCACGTCTGTGAACTGTAAGCAGGATGTGTGTGATGATGAAAGGCCGCTACTCTTTTGCGTATTGATAAGCGTGGATTGTGACTCATTTGTTATTTCTTCCGTTCTTGAAGTTCTGCTCGGCTCCAAAGGTGGTTGATTTATAGTGGAAAACAGTTTTCGCTTATATGCATCTCGTAAACATCAGAGATTGTAGTGGAAACCAAACTGCCTCCGAGCCGTAACGTACAATTCTCCTCTCTTCAAAAACTCTCCGATTGCCCGATAGCGTTCGCATGGTGTGCGCCTGACCACTGCGACATCGACACTGTCGAATCTGCACGAAAGACAAATCTATTGCGAGCCTCCACCCGCGCTCAATTCAAACAGATTTTTAAATATTCGAATTTCAAAACCTAACTCTGTCGTGAGACATCCTTTATCACATTACATTACAACTGACAAAGTACAGTACACAAAGCTTCCATTAAACTACATGGCCACATAATGTGCGAACATGGACGAAGCCTGAAGTTTTGAACGCAAAACGATGCTACCTGAACTTTGTGATGCAGAGTTACTCTGAGCGTATTAGCCAGCAGAATGTAAATGGAGTTATAATTTGGAACTGCTGGTTCAGATACTGGGTTTCGCAACAAGTCGGGTAATATTGAGACGTAACAGATGTAGCTCGAAATATGTGAGGAAAGCTACGTGTGGACAAATGAGTCGTAGTAGGATTCTTTATTCTATCTTCTATTCAGGGTGAAATTGAATTCAAAGGCATCCTTTTAAGGGGTCATTGTACTCATAATTATGAACAACTTTTACTAGGGGACCAAACCTGAAAGCGCGAAAAAAGCCACTGTTAAAAGTAAAGTACTGTTAAAAGTTTTTTCGCGATTTAAGTTTGGTTCCATAGTAAAATTTGTTCATAATGATAAGTACAACGACCCCTTAAAAGAATGCCCATGAATTCAATTTCACCCTGTATAATAAAAATGCTGTTCGTTGGTAAGTGCAATACTTCAGTAGGCCTAGCCAAATGGCATGTCGCTTCGGAGCGATTTTATTTCTACAATCGCTATCGACGCATCTCTATAGAAATGCTGATCTATGATCACGTGAGGAGCTCGTGGCTAAGTAATAACAGCCGCACAGGTCGAACCATCAGGTTAAGCTACGCTTGCCGGGGTTGGTCTGTGGACGGGTGACCATCTTTACATACCGAGACTCCTCCGTGCCTCGGAAAGCACGTTAAGCCGTTGGTCCCGGCTGTCATTCGTGGATCTTTGACAGTCGTTACGGGTCGTCAGAAGCCCGAAAGTCTGACAACCAGTCTTACCAAGGGGTATCGTATTACCCAGTAACTGGGTTGTGGAGGTCAGATAGGCAGTCGCTCCATGTAAAATACTGGTATTCAGCTGCATCCGGTTAGACTGGAAGCCGACCCCAACATAATTGGGAAAAGGCTAGGCAGATTGATTGATCACGTGACATTTCGATAGCTTATGTCAACCCCATACATTTTGCCTTTTCTATTAGCGTCATCGCTAATCGATTGTTACTTTGGCTAGGCCCGCAGAACGGCTGGACCGATTTGGAAAATTATTGTTTTAAAATTTTTGTAACAGTCCTAACCAGGTTTTAATGGAAATACAAATTTGAAAAGCTGCTGGGAAAACTAAAAGTGTTTTTCTATGGGAATTTTGTATGTAAAATATTATTGAATTTTGGACAGAACAACGTCAGTCGGGTCAGCTAGTAGCTACCTATTACAAATATAAAGTTTTTGTATTGGTCACAATTTTATATGGTATTATTAACGCTACCTGTAATTCAAACCAAAACAAAACCGAGCCTCATAAAATATGAAAGTCAAATATTCGGGAGATGAAAGAAAATAATATTCATTTGGATTATCCGTAAGACCTTCTGACAGGACCACGGCTTTTGTTGATTTGTTATTTTGCCTCCGCTTCTGAACGAGGAAACTGAAGACAGCATTTCATAAATAAGGAAAAAGATGTAAGTTGTAAGTTTCAGTTCTGCTTTTATTTTATTAATCTGGTTAAATTAAAACAGCTAGTGAAACTCCGCAGACATGATGGGTTTTGATGTCTAAACACGATAAAAAGAAAAAAAAAGATTGCACATGCCTCAACTTTTTGGAGGAGGGCGTAAATGACAGATACACAAATTATTTGTTCCAATAAATATTTGATATACCTATTTGAGTTATACAGAGTAGCAGGGACATCGACACTCAACCTATTACCATAGATTCAGTAAGTACATGTACAGTTGAAATTTATCGCGGTTATAAAAAATAAATCTGCTTTTTCCTACAAAAGTACCTACGCGGTCAATATGTATGAAATAGATTTTTTTTAATAACTGACGGCCATTTCAACGCTGGGACGTCCAGCACCCTAATTGCGTAACACACTAACAATCGGAATCTGAATCATTTTAAAGCAAATTGCAAATCCATTGCTTCATATGTTTGAAAACGTTGCTTGCTTTACAACGTAAATAACGCAATTAATATTGTTGAACTCTCAAAATGAAACCGATTTCGATTGATAGTGTGTTACGCAATTAGGGTGCTGAATCATGTACTGAATCCATGATAACAGATTGCGCGCCAATGTAACGTCAACCTGTGGGCTTTGAAACAAATGAATATAGAACTTATAGCCGCAGTAGGTTGATAATGAACGCTCAGTGAGTTTCCGGGGTGTAATAAAAGGATCTCTACAAGTGACACTTATGTACCACTGCCATGCCTCGCAAATCCTTGGCAGCCAGCCCAGCCGCCAAGTTATACCAAACTCCGCTGACTAGGAAATCTTATGACATGAGATAAAAGGGTACAAACATCAGCTCGTGCCAACACGATAACAGAAAAAGTTAGCTTGGATATTTCTCTCCACTAAGAATCCCACAAAATGTGTATTCTTAATATAACCGCCGTTAAGTTTTTTCCTTTTACAACTCACCCAACTTAACCCCTAAGTAAGTAATCTTTGGAAAACCTTCTACGCATGAATTTTAAACTTGAAAAGAGGACATGAATCCCAAGGCTATCATAAAATATTCAAAGACACTCGCACTTTCACACGTGTAAATGTTTTGATCAAAGACATATTATAGTCTTTTATGTAGGTAATCTGAATCTTATGTAGGTACTGTGAAGGCTCAAACTTCACAGGGGGGAAGCTCAACTAATAAATAAGAGCAGGGCAATTAGGTATTATAATTTAAACTAGCTGACCCGACAGATGTTGTCCTGTCCAAATTTGATGTATGAGAAAATTAATTTTCTTCATAATTATTTTTTTCGTATATTTTTCCAAAGTTTTATTAATTATTCTGCTATTTGGGATGAAGACAAATACAACAAATCAAAAACCATGAAAATCTGTCTAGCCGTTCTCGAGTTATAACTTAGAATCAACGCGCACTTCATAAACCGAACCTCTCTTACGTCTGGCCAACTCCTAAAACAAAACTAGGACTACTTATTATTCAAAAAGTAGTTCGATATTTGATTGAGCGACAGAGTCAGTCAGTAAAATATAAGGTTACCCATTGTATGAAACCTTTACAGTACCTAGTAAAGTAATTTAGGTAGTCTGAAATACCTATAGATATCGTAGTATATACTATATCTATGGAAATATCATTTTAACTTACAAGTTTGTTCGACGGCTTCTACAGACGTAAAATTTTAGTAATGGAATTTTAATCGTATTTTGAGAGGAGTAAAAAGTTACCCCGAAAATCTCAAAATGATATCACTTTAGTTATATTTAGGCACAGTTTTATGAACGACGAGCTATTAAAAATTACAATAATACCTAAGTAATGATTTAATAAAAACAAACACAATATTTCTAGAATAGCGAAAAGCTTTTAAATGGGTGCTCATAAAAAGTCCGATAAATCAAGCAACAGCTTAATGGATTAACAGGTACCTACTGCAACAAGGTACAGCCATTATTATAAAAGCGAAAGAGAAACTAAAATGGCGGCCCAGCTACAATTTGCAATACGAATGCAGACGAATTTCTCAAACAATTAAATCAAAGTTTAGGAATTTCTTTGAACATCCTTTGGATTCTGAAAGAAACCGTAAAGATGGTCATTAAACACATTTCGTGTTTAATGACCATCTTTACGGTGGTGTTATTCGATTATGCGATCAGAATTAATTTACCGAGTAGAAAATATAGGTCCCGTATTGACCGCCCCACATTCTGGTCAGGTTTACCCAGCAAAACATTAATGTTGCGGCAAAATGTAAATGTATAAATCAAGTAATTTTTATTATTTATTTCTGTACAAGTGATTTGTAATCCTTACAAATAAATTAATTCAATCCGCAAAATAAAGTTTTGGCTTCAAATCGCATGTCAAATATTTACTTTTTTTTCATTTATTTAAGATGGGTTTGCAATCTAGTCTAGGTCGGAGGCAGCATAGACAGAGTCGACGATTGAGTGAGCTTACCCAGAAGAAGCCTGTTCACTCTCACTTTGAAGAGATTAGGGTTGTATGCGCTCGGAAACACAGACGCAGGTAGTGAGTTCCACTTTTTTGCTGTACGCATTATAAAATACATTTGGAAACGCTTAGTGTGAATTGGTGGAATAGCCACAAGGTGGGGATGGTAACTGGCAGTGCGTCTAGATGTTCGATGGTAGAAGGGGGCCGGTGGAATAAGGTCGTGGAGTTCTTGAGCACACTCACCGAAGAACAATCTGTAGAAGACTGACCAGCAGGCAACCTTGCGGTTTCCTTTTGTAAATTAAGCCAATAAAAAAGTTAAGTTTTCAGTAAACTAAGCGCTGGTGTCAGCCGCGGCAGCCACATGCCCGAAATCATGTTAATATTTATTAATGCCATAAAATTATCTATCAAATAAAGCCAATTTCATGGATATTAAAAACATTTTCTGTATTTTGTTTCAATTTAAAGTTCTCCTCTAAAAAAAACACTCGATATTTGTTGTGATTGTCATTCATGAGCTTGCTTGCGTTACCATGTTTTACCTCTTTTTTATGAGTGGCCAATTACTATAGCAGTTATCTTCAACCTTTAAGCCAGTTGCGCAAACTATCAATTCGGAACTGGTTTCATAGTGTAAATCTAGCTTAAAATGGCAATGCCATTAATTTTACAGATTTTACAGTTCAACAAATTGCGTTATTTACGTTGTTGAGCAGACGGATTTTTCAAACCCATGAAGAGGAAAGATTGAACTCCTGTTCAATCTTTCCTCTTCATAGATAAATAAGAAGATATTCCTATATCTTACAAAATCCCTAAGAATAAGAATAAGAATTATTTATTGCGTAACTTTACAATTAGATCTTATAATATAGCATAACAGTTTTAGGATCAACAGTCTACCCATGTCGGATATGCAATATATAACAGAGAAAACAAATCAAAAGTATTCGTTACAAAACATCAATACAGTCTGGCCATAAATACTGTTACAATTAAAAATAAGAAAGATATTACATTTGAATTTGGAATCTGTCATTTTTATACGATTGTTCATTGGTTTTCTAATTTTGGCGCCAATACATTGTACAGTATTTTGCGATATTAAAATGGAGTGGGTTGATAAAGAGAACCGAATCGCTGTGATTGCATTCCACAAAGTTGGTATGGAGCCAAATGCAATTTTAAAACTCTCCATACGCTTGGTATTAATCAAATGTTTGTGTACCGGGCTATTAATAGATACAATGAGACATCCTCTGTTTGTGACAGAAAAAGATCTGGCCGTCCACGTAGTGTTCGTACGAAAAAGGTGGTCAAAACAGTAAGGGAAAGAATTCGAAGAAATCCTGTCCGAAAGCAAAATATTTTATCTCGGGAGATGAAGATAGCACCCAGAACCACGTCGCTTTTTTTTAAAGATGACTTAAGACTTGCAGTCTATAAGAGACGCACTGGTCATATTTTAACTGATAATTTAAAAAAGAATAGGGTGGTAAAATCGAAACAACTAGGTACTGAAGCGGTATGCAAAGGGAGGTTACAGAAAAATTTTGTTTACGGATGAGAAAATCTTTACAACTGAGCAACATTTTAACAAACAAAATGACCGTATTTATGCTCAAAACTTGAAGGAAGCTTCTCAATTAGTCGACAGAGTGCAACGTGGGCATTATCCGACTTCAGTGATGGTTTGGTGGGGTGTTAGCTATGAAGGAATGACTGAGCCATATTTTTGTGAAAAAGGTATCAAAACATCGGCACAAGTGTATCAAGATACCATTCTTGAGAAGGTAGTTAAGCCTCTTAACAACACCATGTTCAATAACCAAGTATAGTCCTTCCAACAAGACTCGGCGCCGGGTCATCAAGCTCGGTCCACGCAGTCTTGGTTGGAAGTGAACGTTTCGGACTTCATCAGAGCTAAAGACTGGCCGTCGTCTAGTGCCGATCTTAATCCGCTGGATTATGATTTATGGTCAGTTTTAGAGAGTACGGCTTCCTCTAAACGCCATGATAATTTGGAGTCCCTAAAACAATCTATACGATTGGTAGTGAAGAATTTTCCCATGGAAAGAGTGCGTGCTTCTATTGATAACTGGCCTCAACGTTTAAAGGACTGTATTGCAGTCAATGGAGACCACTTCGAATAAGCTTTTTATATCTTAAATTGTTTTATATTTATGTATTAAACTAACACACTGTAAAAGTAATAAATATTATTTGCAATAAAAAAAAATGTTTTTTCTTCGTGACAATATTTTTGGCAAGACTAATCTCCTTTACTAAACTCGCCACAAAATAATAGGTCCGTTTTGACATGAGGGTGTCCCTCTTTGTCCCGCTATGTTTGTCTCTCTTTGGCATGTGAAACGATATGGGCTGTCAAAACGGACCTATTATTTTGTTGCGAGTTTAAGATATGGAACGCTACGCTACGCTTCTTCACAAGCATTACCCAACAAAAGCAGGTTTACACGGTACGATCTAATTGCCTGTTGTATATCTACGATAAGTTGCAACCACAATAATAGTTGCACCATCTAAACAGTGTTTAGACGATCCAAGTCATTTGTTGCTTCAATTTTATTGTATGCCACAGACAAGAAACCTGCATCGTGTAAATGGGGCTTCAAAATGCATACCTACGCTTGAAAGGAATTACCAAGCGACACGTTGGGCGAAATTGATTTATAGGTAATATACTGAGAAAGTTCATAATATTTAAATGCCAGCTTATTAAGCCTTTTAAATGCATTTAAAATTTGTTGGAATCAAGTAGTTATGACTAATAATTAATAGGCGAATTTTTACTATTTTTTCAAAAAAAAAAAAACAAACGTTAAGATGCTCTAGTGCAAAGTTGACAATACGAGTATGTCGTTTGGTAAATATTGCCTTTCAAGCATCGATACATACAAAACAAACGAACAATTCAACACATAAACGAACTACGTACATTCTCAGTCAAATGCGGGCGCCATTACCATACGTTCAATAATTGCATCTGAAACTTTGACGGCGAATGAATGCAACCCACATAATTGATGCTGCGGAGTTCAGAGGGAACTGCTTTAATTGAGTGCGATCTACAGATTATATGCGGAGGATGATGTAATTATATGTAGTTATTGGAATTCTTTTGGGTACTGATGGAATTTGCTTCTGTGATATATTTTGAGGTGGCAGTGTTAGATTTCCTGAAAGTAAATTATGTGTTGCCGTAGTAAAAATCCTAATCAAACATACAAAATTGTTAATTAAAATACAGGTCTCTTAAAAACGCCTTCATTAGGTATTTAGTAAAATTTAATACCACAGACAAAATGGACGCACAACGATATCGACGCCTGCAAGGAATAACATCGTAACTCAGTTTTAGGCTATTTTAGGTTACAATCGTATTCTTGCTGCACAAAATTAATGCAGATTTTTTACACTCAGGGGTGAGTTCTGTTGTGTTGTGTTGTGTGGTGAGTGCAAAAAAAAATTACAGCAAGAATACGATTGTAACTCAAGATGGCCTAAAACTGAGTTACGATGTTATTGTAAAAACCCAAATACAATCTTGCCCCATATTCTAAAAGATTAATTTTCCAACATTCAAAGGCAAGAATACAACATAAAAGTATCTAAAACGCAGTCGAACTAAATCAATACAACTTAAAAGCTACGAGTACGTTAGGCGCTCACTAAAGTACGATTACGTTAAGTTGAAACTTATGTACGATGCGGTATACTTGAGCCAAAGAAACTTCGCACCGCTTCGGTTTAAAGGCTTTTTCAAATGTGCAGCAACGCTTAAGAGGGGTTTAAATGTAGTTGGGTGTTAAGTTGTAACTTCAAAGGAGGTTCGTTAACTGTGGGATTAGCTTTGTGGTATCAAATGACGGTGAATGTGCGCTTGAGAGGTTGTTGAAAATATGGCCAGTACCTTCACTAGAATTATACTAGGGTTATTGATATTTTTTAACTGTAAAAAGACTCGACATGTGCGTACAGGAAAAGGTTTTATTTTAATATGAAAGCTTTTTGGTTTTAAAAAGTTTAGAATTCAAATCTCACTGCCACCAAAACACAGTTTATGTCAACCATGATGCCAGCCATTAGTGGCAAAATATGGCCAATACCTTCACTAGAACCATATTCTGGGTTATTGATTTTTTTTTTTTTACTGTGAGAAAACTCGACTTGTGTGTACCTACGGAAAAGGTTTTATTGTATTTTGAAGCCATTTTATGAAAAAAAGTAGGCGCAGTTCATCTGCGCCGTTTGTTTTCGTGCAAACAGATTGAAATTTTAATACGGTTTCTGAAACTTGTAGCCATTGTATTTGCTCGACAGTAGACTTAGTAGGCTCATTGCATTCCTTATAAAGTAAGCTTTCACCAATTATGATATTTTTCAGTTCTGAGCAGATTTACGGCCGATATGAGACGACATCATAAACTTTTTTGCTATTTGCAACAGATTTTCTTACGGTTTTTGACACGGCCGTAGCTATTGTATTTGCTCGGCACTAGATATTTTAGGCTCATAGCATTCCTTCTGATGATGCAAGCTTTTTTTTTTTTTTTTTTTTTTCATTTCTGTGCCGATATTAATTTTTAACCCTATTTTAGCCAATATTTCTGTTGTTTCTCTTTAGTTCCTGGTAGTGCTTTGTCAACTCGTGATAAAGACACTAAAATAACTGATCTAGCTAAAAATGTTATGGCGCTATACGAATTGATATTTCGACACATAGTGAAAAGTAGAGGGTCGCGCGCGTGCGCGTGCGCCATGCATTCAGTGTGACGTCATACGCAAGTTTTATCCGGCCTCAAAATTGTTATAAATATGACCTATCTTTTGAATGCTCAACCCTCTAGCATCAAAAGTCTCGTAGTTATTAGTGGTTAAAATCTTACATGTTTTTGTCGGTCAGAAATATTGAAGTTGCCACCGAACGAAAAGACGTTTTTTATCCAAATGTAAAATGAATATGCAAACATTTCTATTCACTACATATAATATACACATGGGAATGAAAAACGAATCAGATGTAAAAAGCTATTATTTGTTAGTTTACTTTCAAATAAATTGATATCACTCACCCGAGTACTTGATTCTGATAAAAAAGCGCGGATATTTGCAGTGGACGCTATATTTATTTTGTGTACCTATACTGTTAGGTTAGGGTTAGGCTGCGCAGGTATTTTTTTACAATTTATTTACAAAGTTCTTTTTACCTTCGTAGATCGAGTTCGTGGACATGCACTATGGTACTGACGGTGGAGACGAAGCCAATCCGGCATTGCTTCACCACTACCTCGAAGAAATACAATGCTGCAACCATACATCGAAAGCCGGTTATTTTCTGGTAAGTGCTAAGAAAATTTTTTTTTTAAGATATAGATAAAGATATAATAGGTTGGGGAAAAAGTTTCTTCGCAATTTTTAAGAACTTTTTGCCATCTTGTAGGTAGGGACATGATCCCATTGCTATAGAAATTTTGGGACTTCTGGTCAAAATACCGCGACAAGTGGTTTTGGCAGTCCTCTCGTGATGTTAACCTGACACTGCCTAAAGATTTCTGAAGAGACCGAAACAGGTGGAAATCTGA
Organism: Dicycla oo; assembly: GCA_948252095.1. Lineage (NCBI taxonomy): Eukaryota > Metazoa > Arthropoda > Insecta > Lepidoptera > Noctuidae > Dicycla > Dicycla oo. Next base: position 25,330,580 of record OX411714.1, read on the forward strand.
AGGTGCAAGGTCAGGACTATACGGCGGATGCATTAACACCTCCCAGCCAACTCTCTTAATTTTTGCTGAGTGGCTAAAGATGTGTGAGGTCTAGCGTTATCATGATGAAAAACCACACCCCTTCTGTTGATTAATTCCGGCCGCTTACTCTCAACTTCTTGCTTTAATCTCATCAGTTGTTCGCAGTAGAGTTCAGAATCGATGGTCCTGCCTGGTGGTAACAGCTCATAATGAATAATGCCCTTCCAATCCCACCACACACACAGCATCACCTTGTTGCGAGTTAACCCGGGTTTCGCCACAGTCTGTGAAGCCTGACCGGCCTTTGACCACGACCTTTTTCGCACGTTCTTGTCATACGTGATCCACTTTTCATCACCAGTTATCAGCTTCTTCAAAAATGGTTCGGTTTCATTACGTCGTAATAAAGAATCACAAATGAGTACACGGTTCATTAGGTTTCTTTCAGTGAGCTCGTGAGGTACCCAAATGTCGAGCTTTTTTGTGGACCCAGTTTTTTTGAAATGCGCCAAAACTGTTTTGTGGTCAATTTCCAGTTCTTCAGCTACGTCGTAACTACTGATATGCCAATCACATTTTCTGACAAAAGAGGAAACCAGTGAGGATTGTTTCTAACAAATAAAGCTATTTCGAAGATGTAAAGTGACGGAAGTGTCAGTATATGGTATTTTATAAACAGTGGTTGACAGCTGTCTGTAGTTTTGATCTTAAACATAGCCCGAATGCAACGCTTTTGTATTTTAAATGCCATGTCGGTGTTTGTCGAATTACCCCAAAATATTAGACCGTATCTAAGCACCGATTCAATAAGTCGAACAAGCACATTCGTTCGTTCTTCGTTTTCACAAGCATTTATTAATCTGGACATCGTCTAGGAAAGAGTCCTTGTCAAGACAAATCAAACGAATTATTAATGAATTCCCGTGGCCGCCTTCCGGCTCCATCATCAGATCAGCTCCATGTCATAATAATATTGCAATGTCATCTGATTTACATATGCATGTAAAATTTCAGCTCAATCGGAAACCGGGAAGTGGGTAAAATTTAACTTGCAAGATTCGATTACAGACAGGCAGACAGACACTGGGAAAGGTGAAACTAAATAAAAGCTTATTAACAGAATACGAACTACAATAGCTGGCAGACCAAGTATGTAGGTACTTAACTTTTTCCTTTCCAAAACGGAATGGCAAAAATCTTCAATTTTAGAATGCAGCGGTCCATATTTAAAAATAATAAAAAAATAGTCGTAGCACAAGTATAGGTACTGCCGACAGAAGTTAAAACTTTACAGTACAACAGGTCACATTAGCATGTCGAGTGATGTGACGCGAACTCATAAGATTTCATTTCAAAAATCGCTCAACGCGCCTAAAGAAGTTTTCACTTCAAAAAAAAACTTTTTTACAAAAAAACACCACTGACTTCCCAAAGAAAACTACAAAGTGAAAAATAACTTTAATTTCAGAAGTCGGTGTCTCGACCAACATTTTAGTTTTTTGCCACCGACTACTGAAATTTAAGTTATTTTTCACATTGTAGTGTTTTTTTGTAAAAAAAGTTTTTTTTTTCACTTTTCAGTTTGTAATTTATAAGTTACAATAGCCTAATGCCAACTGCTCATCACCTTTTGCAAAATATTGCTTTTCCCGATGTAGGGACGTTAATTGCTGAGGAGTTCTCCTAGTAAGGACTAGGAGAACTGGAGCTGATGGTGAAGTCACCATTAGCTCCATTTCACCATATGCATTGTTTAGCAACCATATTAAAGTAGGTACTTAATCGAATCGCAACCCGTGAAATAGTTATTATTGAAGAGTTCCGATGGCCATCTGTTGTCTTCATCATCAGTTCCACTTCACCAAATGGTGCTTTCCGAGAGTAAATGCACGAGTTACTATAAAAAATATCCAAATTACCTACAAAATTTGAAGGTTGCCTTCGATTTCCATGGGATCCCCATATCAGATTCTAACTTGGTGACGATGGGACCACCTCGAGAGCATACCCTTTCAATCAAAAAAGAATTTTTGAAATCTGTCCACAATTGACGGAGAAATCGGTATATATATATACGCGACGAATTTATAACCTCCTCCTTTTTTTTAAAGTCGGTTAAAAATAGGCAGTCATTGGGACTACCAACAGAAGTGAAAGTACTAGCATGTCAATGCGTGACGTGGCGCAAACCTATAAATTTTTTACCTACCAAAAATCGCTCAACGCACCTAAAGAAGTTTTCACTTCAAAAATTGCATCCTTCATGCACAGTTGGATACTGGTAAATTTAAAATGATATATGGCTGAATAAATTAAGTAATTCTTTTGCACATTAAAAAAGAAAAACATATTCAATTTAATCATTTTGTTCACACAAGGCAATACGGCCTAAAGGCTGTTTGATTTCAATACCATTGCTTTCACAAATGAAAAAATATATATATGACAGGCGATTGTTGTTGGAGGGAAATGAAAAATTATTTTACTCGCAAATAGGTTTCTCTTTTACCTACCTACCTATTATTTTTAAATATTAGGTACTCGGACACACTTTGATTTTTAAAATATAATATCTTTGAACGTTTCATAAAATACATCATATTTTTGCTTACCTAATATTAATATTTTTGCTTGCTTTTGCTTAAAAAAATCTACCTAATGATTATTAAACTCACACAAAATTTATGATTCTAACCAGTAATTATTTTTAAATGGAATGGGTAATTTGAACTTCGTGCTGGCTCGTTTTAATGAGAATTTTCACATAATACATTTGAAATTGCAAAGTGCTCCGAACAATTAAAAACTTGTACCTATTGAAAGTGAAAATTAAACGTTTTATGAAAGGAAAGTTTTTAATATTCTTTTTCACTTTTTTTGTAGACATGTAATGGACTCTTTTTAAATGCTTTTACTAACTTGCTTTTGCCCGCGGCTTCGCTCGCGTTCAGTGTCTATCCTCGGGAGCATTTCTTTTTTCTAGATAAAAGGTACCCTGTATCCTTTTCTGTACCCCTGACAACGTGTACGAAAAATTTTGTGATGATCGGTTGAAGAGTTAAGATGTAAAAGCGTATCAAACAAACAAACTCACTTTTGTATTTATAACATTAGATTTATGATGTTAGGGTTCATAAAAATCTAAGTTTTTTTTGTAGCAAAAGTTAACTTATTTTAAGAATACGGCTGCGGAAAACCTCAAGCGGCGGAAGTACGTATAATAACCAGTGATCGGATAATCGGGCGCTAATATACCTAAACTTCACTTTTATTCCCACGAAAGAATATTACGGACATGCCTTTCAGAATCTCTTCTGTTCGTATAAAATACAATAAATTAGTCGATTCGATCACTAAGCTGTTAGATAGATAAATCAATCTCCACTACTTGACCACATTGTGCACATTATCATTTTTTTATTGATATTCCATTTGTTTTGAATAAAATAAAGATACTAAATCAAAATAACCACTGCTATAATTTAATTGTTTGTTATAGTAGTTTTTACAAAATTGTTAAATCCCGGAATCCCGGGATTACTTATTTATTCAGAAAGGAATGTCCATATTTTTTCTTTCGTGGAAAGAAGTTTAGGTATATAAGCGCCCGATTATCCGATCACTGATAATAACCTTATATGTAACTATATTTTTGAGCCATTTGGGGTTGAAATCCTCGGGCCGTGGGGTCCGAGTGCTCATGGTTAGTTCAACGAAATCTCTAAACGGCTGGTTGACACTTCCCGTGACCCAAGGGCTGGCTTTTACCTTGGCCAGAGGCTAAGCATTGCCATACAACGTGGCAATGCCGCCAGTCTCTTGGGTACATTACTAGTCGACAGCGATGCGGAGGAATTTTTCGACGCCATATTTTACTTTTTTAATAGTTTTAGTTAGGTTAGGATATTATATTTTGAACTCAATCCTAGATAAAAATAATATTTAAGTGTGTTGTACAGATAAATTTTAAGAAAGTATTAATAAACTTTTATTCTACTAGATGAGCTTATGGCTTAGTAATAATAGATGCATGGGTCGAATGAGGGTTAAGCTACGCTTACCGTAGGTGGGTGACCATCAATTAGGTACATACTGAAACCCCTTCGTGCCTCGTTCAGCCATTGGTCACGCTGTCATGCATAGATCTGTGACAGCCGTTACCGGCAGTCACAAGACTGAAAGGCTGACAACCAGTCTTACCGAAGGATATCGTGTTCCAGTAACTGGGTTGTGGAAGTCAGATAAGCAGCCGCTCCATGTAAAATACTGGTATTTAGTTGCAGCCTGTTATACTGGAAGCCGAGCCCAGCATTGTTGGGTTGGGTAAATGAGACGAATAGATGATGTTTTTTGACAAAAAAAGCGGTTTTCGTAATGTTTATAAAAGTATCGTATTCAGTCACGCTACTGGAACGAGTTCCTTATTCATATATGTGACTGTGATTATCCTATTGGTGTGGCTTTAAGATTGCCTTGAAATACAACAAAAACTTTTAATTTTTCTCCTAGTGCCTCATCGGTGGCGATGCATCGTCATACCAGCCAGTTCTTCCCTACAAGATCCCGGAAACTACCTTCGATGAGCTGGTCAAGTCAGACTCTGCCCAGTCGGCACTTGTTCGGGCTTGCTACAGGCTGAACGGCGATGGTAGCTACCATCTCGAGGGAGAGGACAAGTGGTGAGTAGTAAGAAGTTGTAGGTACTGTTATTGTCTCCCAAAAAGGTATAACGCCTTTTTTCCGAGTAAGATGAAAGAAAAAAAAAAGAACAGTTTATTTGTAAGAGTATACTACAATAAGGTGTTGCGATTGTCATGGTCTCATATATTCTACCATTTCTGGTGTACAAATATTTTCTTATAGCTAAAAAAAACAATACCTACTCGACCCAAATGTATGGGACGGCTGATATTTTTTTCTCGATTACGATGTTAGCACCATGGAGAAAGTTGTTCAGTTTGATGGTCTGTACCACACCCTTAAATTTGACCACTCATTTCTGATACATCCTGTATACCTAAGACGTGCCAAGTACTCAGTAGTACCAGAGTTTAAATTCACAAAACAAGATGGCTCAGTCAACTTATAACAAGCCACATAGACCAAGCACTTTCAAAACTGCTCTAAAACTTTGAACGATAAAGTAATATCAGTTTAGACACTAAACTAGAACTTGACGTATAATTGTACTCTAAACTTTAGAGTACAGTTATACGTCAAGTTCTAGCCTCAGGATGTAACAATAATTACAAAATGTGTTATAACAAGTGAGAAGTGTCATAACACGTAGTACCAAGTTATCGTAACAGACATTGTAAATTGAACTCAAACTTTACCTCACATTAAACTTTCGTTCGAGAGGTTATAAGTATAGTTGTCGGCACGAGTCGTGAGCACCAATTCCAAATTCAAATGTTGTTGCCATCGTCAACGGGCTCTTGTATTCTGTTTTCTACCTGTATATAAATAAGCTTGATCTTACATTAACCCCATTGCCCCTGTCTGTGTACGAATTGCCGTAATAGGAGATGAGATTTATATGGTTTAAAAGTTGAATTTCTGCTCACGACTCGTGCCGGCAACTATAATGACGTATCTCGGCTTCTAAAGTGAAGTTAGTTTTAAAAGTAGTAGATATCGGGAGCAACACAGACTCCAGCCAGGCGATACAGGACCTAATTAACAAAACTTATATTTGCAAAACCTATACTATTAAACAAGCAATATTTGTATACACGCTGCTTTTTTATTGCCTGCTATGCTATAGCTGTTCCCTACATTTTGACGAGTTATGTGAACATGAAAGTATGGGACAGCTGATTTTTTTTTCGCGATTTCAGGTTGGTTCCATAGTAAAAGTTGTTGATAATGATGATAACAACACTATCACGGCAGCTCTCTAACCAATAAAAAAGCAGCGTGTATTATACAGGGTGACTGGTAATTAGTGACCGATACTTGACGAGAAACACATGATTGTACTCATGATAACAAACAACTTTTACTATGGGAGCAAACCTGAACCCGTGGAAAAAATCAGCAACTCCCTACATTTTGATGAGTTATGTGAACATGAGTGTATGGGATAGCTGGTTTTTTTCGCGATTTCAGTTTTGTTCCCATAGTACAGGTTAATACAGAAAGGACACTCCGCAAAATCATTTAAATAAAAGTGACTCTTGCTATGATACAGTAAAGTGCAATTCAGGTCACGTCAGGTCAGGTCTTATTACCTACAGGTTGCCTCTCTTTCTGTCGCGTAACTCTTATAACTTCTGACTCATTAAGGTTGTCTTCTTTTACGACGCGGCGTGTGAGTGAGTATCGAACTGACCATGCGAGCCGGCCGGTGCGCGGCAGCCCGCTCTGAATTGGCCCAAGTCGAGCCCGCCGTGTACATGTAGCTCCATACCTAAACTGCGGAGTGTCCCATCTGTATTAATCTGTGCCCATAGTAAAAGTTGTTTGTTATCATGAGTACAATCATGTGTTTATGTATCGCTCACTAATTACCAGTCACCCTATACGTATACTCATAAGGTTTGTCACATACGGAAAGTTAAATAACTGACACAATGAGTTACGCACTACAACCATTTATACATCAAATCAAAGGGTATAAAATACAAATTTACGCCACATTAAAATTAATCGAAATTTCCTCCTCTTGCTTCGATACAATCCTTCAATCTGCAAGGCCAGTCATCAATCGAAGCACGCACGACGTTCATGTCAATATCGGCGACTGCTTTAATCAGGGATGCTTTAAGTGACTCCAAGTTGCGATGGGGTTTAGCGCAGACCTTCTCCTCTAAGTGCTGACATGTTTGTAATCCACGGGATTCAAGTCTGGACTGTATGAGAGCCAATCCTCATGCCTGATAAGTCTATTACACGGGTCGTGAGCCAATTTTGGGTACTTTTCGCCTTACGAGACGGCACAGAATCTGCTGGAATACCCAGTGCTTTTTTTGAAACATTGTTTGTGAATGAGGTTCCACAATGTTTGTTAGGACTGTGTTTTGATATACAAAGGCACTGGTTTTCACTCCATTTTCACAAAAAAACACCTCCGTTGGACCCAAATAGGACACCCCAAGCCGAATGCCGAAGGGTGATGACCACGCTGAACATGTGGCACACGTCTGCTCGCATCTTCACTAGAGTGTGCATACACTTTATCATTTTGTTTGTTGAAACTCTCCTTAACATTAAAATTTTTTTCGTCTGAAAATAGTAATTCGCGGTATTTTTTTCCCGCGTACCACCTTAACAAAACCCGGCTTCTTTCGAGTTTGATTTTCTTCAGCCGTGCGTTAAGAAGATGTGATGTTTTTTTTTTCTATAAGCACGCAGTCCTAGGTCTTCATTTAACACCCTTTTAACAGTAGTTCTGCTTAGTCCCATCTGCAGAGCCAACATTTTTTGCTTGCGGACAGCGCGAGGTCGACCGCTCCTTTGTTTAGCTTCTAATTTTGAATCTTCCCTGAATCGTTTTATAGTACGATAAATAAATCTCAGTGGAATTTTCAAATTTTTTAGCAGTTTGAAAATCTCAGTGGGCGCGTGACCGCAACGATGCAATGCAATTACTACGACTCTGTCTTGTTTGCGCGTCCACTCCATTTTAGAAAATGAACAAAATTCCAGAAACCCTTTGTTTATATTTTCTTTAAATATTCAAATTTCGAATGCCCATAATATTTTCCTCGGCTTGCATTCTAAATTTGAAATTTTAGCTATGTGACAGAACTTATGGCCTGACTACGTATATACAGGACAATTAAAATGAATATGAACAACTTTCGCTATGGGTCCAACCCTGAAATCACGAATAAAAAAAACAGCTGTTTCATACATTTTGGTCGAGTAGATATTGAACTTTTATATGAAACAGCTGATTTTTTTTCGTGATTTTAGGGTTTGTCCCATAGTGAAAGTTGTTCATATTCGTGAGTAGAACACCCTGTGAAAATTTGCGCACTGCTTAAAAAAATATCCTATATTTGTAATCACGTTCTCGAAAATGGCTCTATCTCTCTCGATTTAGAGAGATTTACCCTATTTTTTTAAGACCATAGACTGCTTATAAGTTTTCCTGTAATTTATAGGTATTGAACTATTTTCTGTATTTTTTTCAAAAATTTAGGCTAAGTACTTTTGGAGATAAGGTGGGGAGTGGTCAATTTTTGACTATGTTCTTAAAAAAAACTTTAAAATGATTTATTTTAAAATGATTAAAAAAATATATTTGAGACCCTCACAGCCTTTTCATTTGATTTGTCACACAGTACCTACAGTTTGCAAAACTTCTTTTTTTTCTTATTTGCCCCCCAAAATTGACACTCATATTCAAAATTCATTTATTTACGTTACACGTCCGTGATTGGGTTACAGAAATAATTACGTGTACCAAATTTCAACTTAATCAGTCTATTAGATTCGGAGCAAATGGGCTGTAACATCGGACAGATAGACAGACACACGAGTGATCCTATAAGGATTCCGTTTTTTTCCTTTTGAGGTACGGAACCCTAATTATAGCCCGTTAATTATTAAGCATCAACGAGCAGTTAGGATTAAATATGAAGGATTGCTGAATTGCCCGAATAAATCCCAATAGTTCTGTATTTCGGAAGTAGGTATGTTTAATTTAATATTTCATTTTGCAATGAAAAAGCTCTACAACAAATTACCTGATCAAATTGTATCAGCCAAAACCACGGATGAATTTAAACGTAAGCTTTTTAAATGATTGAATGACAAGGCGTATTATTCTGTTGAAGAATAGTTTAATGACTGATTAAAATAATATTAATATAATTGTATATCCGACTCTATAATTAATATTGCTCCCACAAGATAGTGATCCTAATTATTGACATCTTTATTAATATTGAGTACAAAATTGTGACTAAATACTAGCAATTTGTTTATGTGCCGTCTTATTGTATCACATTATTATTATATACTATTAAACTCGCCACAAAATAATAGGTTCGTTTTGACATGAGGGTGTCCCTCTGTGTCCCACTATGTTTGTCTCTCTTTGGCATATGGAACGATATGGGCTGTCAAAACGGACCTATTATTTTGTGGCGAGTTAAATGTTTGAAATGAAACTGCGACATCTACTTACCTGTTGAATTAATTATTTTGTTTTAATTTTGTTAAGATGATCGATTGCTTATTTTATATTACTTCTGGCGGGACATAGTATGGACCAACGTTTTTGTATAATAACATCTGTATAACATGACCCTATGTTCACAAAATTAATAAATGAATTTGAATTCGAAATTTGAATTTGAAAAAACGCTTGGAAGAGATAAGATATTTTTGAAACAAAGAACTAAAGAGTTTTATAATCATACGGGAAAATACTAGAACTTTATCAAGATATTTAGCTTTGAATACAACTTAAAAGTAAATTCAACCCTCGTTAACAATTTTGTTTGTATGGGTAGGACTTACCTTAGTTTTTGCTTATTCAAAAACTTGTAAATATTATAAAACTTTCGATTGTACCCCACAATTTGTTGTTCTTTGATTCAATAATTTACAAAGTAAGTTTGAATCATGTTTTCTCGCGTTCATCTATTTAGGTCGTAACAATTTACGATCGGCTCCTTAGCACGAGGTCCGATTACTCAGCTCAGCGGCATCGTAAAATATATAATTTATTGTCTTACCCGGTGGGTTCCGTCCACATAAATATTGCTACACCTTCAAGTGGGTCCCACAGGTTATATTTTATTGCGGCGACAAGGGAACCCAAAATATGAGGATAATAAGGAAGCAATAGACGCGGGGAAATGGAACATTCTGAAGAACAGCTCACGTAGGCCTATATAGGTAGTTTAGTAGAACAATGGAGGATAAAAATAAATACGATAATAAGGGATTTTCTTCTCACAATAGGTGCTTTATTTATTTTCCTTTGTTTATTTATTAGATTTACGACAAAGCTTACCATTTCTGCAATAATAGAGTTAGAGAAATAATAAGCATGGTCACTTATTTATAAAGTAACTAGCTTATGTGTTCCCATGGGAACCAACTACCGAGATAAAAAGTATTCTATGTCTTAATCCAGATCATGATTGACATATGCGCCAAATTTCGTCCAAATGGGTTTAGCCGTTTTAGCGTGAAAGCGTAACAAACAAACAAACAAACTCACTTTCGCATTTATGATATTAGTTACTAGCTGTTACCCACCACTTCGTCTGCGATCCAGTATAAATAGTAGCATATGTCCTCCAGGTCACGGTCTACTCATATGCCAAATTACATCCAAATCTGTTCAGCCGTTTTAGCGTGAAAGCGTAATCAACAAACAAACACACTTTCGCATTTATAATATTAGTTAGGATAGTTAGGATGAAAAACCAATCTATCCACACACAAAATGTATTAGGTACTTACTTAAATTTAAAAAAATAAATCTTAGCGCACTAATAAAGTTTCTATAATAATATAATTCAATCATGATTCGAAAGACACGTGGCGCCATCTATTATCATTAAGGACGTTATTGTTGTTTTCCTCGGGAACAGTACTTTTTTCGGGATAAAAGGTACCCTATGTCAGTTTCTGTACACCAGACAAAGTATATGCAAAATTTCATGATGATCGGTTCAGTGGTTTAGGCGTGAAAAGGTAACAAACAAACAAACTTACTTTCGTGTTTATAATATTAGTTAGGATGTTATGTTATAGAAAAAAATGGGTAATAAGCTTTGTCATTAACATAAGTATAATGAATGAATGACCATTACAAACTTTCCCTTAGCAAAGTTTTCATAATAATGTTAACTCAAGTGACCCGAAGAGTAAATAGAAAGCAGTCACAGTTAAGAAAACTAACATAAACACTACAATTTAATTTCAATAACAGCTGCAGGGGCGATCCAGCCCCCCAGTAGGTTCCCGCATTGTCGAGGTGGGGGGGCTCAGTAGCCGTGGCTTGGTCACCCACGGTGAAGCGAAAAGGAACCCGAGGAGGGGCCGCTCGTCAGGGCTTTTCCCAGGAATCCGACGACGTAGCGGCCAACAAGTAGGTTGCGGTGCCGCTTGGGCGTCATCGCAACTGAGGCGGACCGCGATGTCGTATAGGAGGCATCGCGGCTGAGGGTTGGAGGCCGTGGCGGGAGAGGAGTGCCGGGTTTGCAGTGCGCCGCTCTGCCTACCTTCAGCGGCCTTGACGGGGTCGCCACCGTCTGATGGCGGCCGCGTAGGGCCCGCAGGGTAGGAGGAGTGGCGGTATGTCGTTGGCCGCTCTCCCTATCCTCTGCGGCCGAAAAGTGGTAGGCGGCCACTGACCTGACCGGTCGCAAGGGGACCAAGGGTGCCTAGACACGGGGTCGCCTAGCGCCCATGTGCTGGTTTGGTCCAGGGTGGTCACGGCATGCAATGTGTTATGGTGCGCCGGTGATGGGGGTACTCTCCAGAGGAGGATCCCGCCACAAGCGGCAGAGGTAGACACCGTAGAGTTTTAGTGGGTTGGAGTCCCACATAACTGCACTATCTCCCCGTGGTAGTGCAGTATGCATGAGCATTTCTCCACGCAACAAAGGGGTCGATCCATCAGGTTAAGCAACGCTTGCCGTGGTTGGTCCGTAGATGGGTGAACATCTTTACATACCAAGACTCCTCCGTGCCTCGGAAAGCACGTTAAGCCGTTGGCCCCGGCTGTCATTCGTGGATCTTAGTCGTTACGGGTCGTCAGAAGCCCGAAAATGTGACAATCAATCTTACCAAGGGGTATCGTTTTACCCAATTACTGGGTTGTGGAGGTCATAGGCAGTCATTCCATGTAAAATAATGGTATTCAGCTTCATCTGGTTAGACGGGAAGCCGACCCCAACATAGTTAGGAAAAGGCTAGGCAGACTGATTGACTTAAATATCTTTAAGTTACAGTAAGCAAGTCTTATTTACATCACAATAATAATAGGCACTATTGTTTTATCACTCACGACGTGTATTTGGCCCATTTGGCCCGATGACAAGTTCAACTGTAAGTTTATAGCTACGTGTGTATATAACTGTAAGAACTAAGAACTAACACCCTAGAGGCTTGTCACAAACTTTGAAAATAATGTCTAACTGTAATAACTGAAAGTTTTAGTCATATTTTAGGTTTATGACACCTACGAAAGGCAGAAAAAAGCTGTTTAGGTACTTAGGAAATAAGGGATAAAGGTGGTTTTACACCGGCGAAGCGAGGCGTCGATGGGATGGGCGAGAACTGAAATCACGCTTACCCTTTTACACCGAAAGATGTCCATCGCTAAACCGTGCCGTCTCGCATTGGCCAGCGCTGCCTCGGCCGGCCCGCGATGTCACCCGCCGCCCATGTAACTAGCACTAGGAGCTGGAGAGTATAGTATGCAGCAATGTGTCGCAATGGTCGGAGCCTCGGAGCGAGCCGGCGATTGCCAGCGCGTGCCAGCGCGATCCATCGCGAGTCAGTGCTTGACGGAGAGAGACCGTGCGGGTCCTGGATGGCCGGTGCGAGATTTGTATATCCGTTTTACAAATTAAATATATACACTATTCTTAGAGTAATAAAGGTCAATATTGTACTAATATTGTTCTAACAAATATTTCAATTCTCGCCTGCCACATCCTCGCGCATTTCCACACCAAAACACCTTTCACACCAAAGATGGGCGGGCAGGGCGTGGATAGAAATTTTGCCATACAAATTTCAGCCCTCGCCCATCCCATCCACGCCTCGCCTCATCGGTGTAAAATCACCTTAATACTTCGGATAATACCTGCCGTAGGTCGCCGTCTTGATGACAGTTTATAATCATAACAGGCTCAGACTGATACTGCGCCGAAAAATATTAGTGGGCCTAAAACCTAGTGTTTTTAATATTTTTTTTTTCATATTTATGGGTGATATTAATTGTGAACCGAAATGCTATAAGATAGTAGTATATTTTATTCAAAAATCGTATGAATTTACGTTACCTACTTACTTACTTATTTGGCGCGCTGGTGCTAGGGCCTCAGATCCAAGAATAATCCATCAATGTAACCTTTCGCTTTTCGTGGCTCTAAGTCAAAAAGGGTAACTTTCTCACATCTTCTACACGTAACATCACGCCTGTAATCCCCGAAAGGTTAGACAGAGGTGTACCTATAGTACACCCACATTTCACCAGTTATGTTTGAGTCCCAATTAATACGGGGTGAGCCTATTGCCAACAACCGGGCACCAAGCCAGACTCCAGGCTGCTGCTGTGAAATTCCAGATAGAAAAAATCAATCAATCTGCCTAGCCTTTTCCCAACTATATTGGGGTCGGCTTCCAGTCTAACCGGATGCAGCTGAATATCAGTATTTTACATGGAGCGACTGCCTATCTGACCTCCACAACCCAGTTACTGGGTAATACGATACCCCTTGGTAAGACTGGTTGTCAGACTTTCGGGCTTCTGACGACCCGTAACGACTGTCAAAGATCCACGAATGACAGCCGGGACCAACCGCTTAACGTGTCTTCCGAGGCACGGAGGAGTCTCGGTATGAAAAGATGGTCACCCATCCACAGACCAACCTCGGCAAGCGTAGCTTAACCTGATGGATCGACCCGTGCGGCTGTTATCAGATAGAAAAACCCAATAACACTTTGCTTGACCTGTGAATCGAACCCAAGGCCACATGCTCAGCAGTAGCGCTTGCGATCATTAGACGAGGCATGAGGCAGTCCACATCTTCTGTAATAAGTTGAAATTATAATCTACTAGCTGACTCGACAGACGTTGTCCTGTGCAAATTTGATGTATGAGAAAATTAATTTTCTTCAAATTTTTTTAAAATATATTTTTCCGATATTTTAATAGTTATTCTGCTATTCAGGACGGCGACAAATACTCGTACAACAAATCAAAAACCAATCGGTCCAGCCGTTCTCGAGTTATAAGTGTTCGAACAAAGCCGACTTTGTTTTATGATGTATTTCATTAGCACCAATGTTCTTCCACAGGTTCAGCGATTTGATGGATCGCGAAGATCAGCGGAGTCGACTCTTCGAGGTGCAAAAGGCGTTCAACGTTATTGCGCTTGAAGCTCTTGAGAATGGCGCTGAAGTAGCTGACCTGCTCCGAAGTCCCATCGAATTGCAATGCGAATTAGCCTTAGGTAAACAACACTATTTTTACACATACATGCATAAACTCGCGCCTTCTTCCCATGGGGGTTGGCAGAAGCTAACGAACGTCACCTGCTACGATCCTTACATACTCCTTTTGCGTCGTTTACGTTTATACATCTAGTTTTTATTTCTTTTAATAATTAATACTTTATCGAGCTTTTCCTTAAAAGGCGAGGGTGGTTTTTCGTTAGGTTCTCAATGAACATTATTGAAGTTAAAACTTCTTTTGGCGCGATGACTGATTTTTGTTATGGAGAAATCTTACGGGTTCGCGTCACCGCGGCACCGCGTTATCTATGCATATTTTTACGTTTAAGTTTTCACTTCTGTCGGCAGCCCCATGACTGCCATTTTTTTTTACAGATAATTAATTACCCGGATAATGATCACTATTCCTAGTCATTAATAGTCTTCTCCATGTTGCTTGCGTATGGCATACATCATACATTATGCATTGCAGTTACCACGCATTTTGGCCAAACCCGCACCGGGTTTGGCCATGAGCAAATCCGCATGCCACTAAAGACTTCCTAATCTTGCTTAAAAATGGAGTTACACATAAATATCGCATAAGAATCTGTAATATACTCCATAAACTAGCTTCAATTACTTCTAATTAAAACATTAATTCAACACAAGGAAGACAAGGCTAATTTGTCAACAATAAACAAGAACAATGAAAGTTCGGGAAATTAATTATCACAGCTCAATATTATAGGGCTCTGCGCCTATTAATTATGTTTTCGAGGCAACTTCAAATTATTGGCTATAAGCGCCATACGATACTCCGTCAAACTTAAAGGAATTGCGTTTCTCTCGTCATCTCCGTTCTAAATTTTCAGGAAAAATCTAAAAACTTTATTTTATGTTGACCTACACTGCTGAGCAAAAGCCTCTCCCAAATCCTTCCAAGCTTCTTTTTTTATTTAGGATGGATTTGCTCTTGACTCTAGTCTAGGTCGGAGGCGACAGAGACAAAGTCGACGATGGAGTGAGCTTACCCAGAAGAAGCCTGTTCACTCTCACTTTGAAGAGATTAGGGTTGTATGCGTTCGGAAACACAGACGCAGGTAGATAGTTCCACTCTTTAGCTGTGCGCATTATAAATGACATTTAGAAACGCTTAGTGTGAATTGGTGGAATAGCTACGAGGTAGGAATGGTAACTTGCAGTGCGTCTAGATTCTAGATGTCCGATGGTAGAAGGGGATTCCTTTTCAAGGGCCACCTTGATCCAACCCTTGCGATACGCATCTAGGTCGTCTCGCCACCTCTTCCTGGACCGGCCTCGGCGGCGCCGTCCATGTTCAGGCACCCACCACCGTGTGGAGCAGTCACTATGCTACTAGTGCACTATGCACTTTATAATATGGGATTGGGTGGCAATCCCATTTTAGCTTGGCAGCCTTGTTGCTTACCTGTAGGATCCCCGTTTTGGAGCGCAGCGTGAATTTTTTTGAATGAATTCATTAAATTATACAGCAGCCTAACTAACCTCATTTGTAAATCTTTATAAAGTTCCCCTGAGTCTGAAATATAGATAGAATAGAAAAGAATAACGTTTGTTGTCTCCAGTATTACAGCTAGTAGCAGTGGTACATACACAAATAAATACCAGAAGCAAAAATACCGAAATGTACGACTGACTTGCACAGCGTAGTTGCCATTATGAAAGTAGAGGAAGGAATGCTTAGAATATATATTTTACAATAGTGCACCCACAATTAAAATAATTTAAGATTCCTTCAACCAGTTTATGTATCGATATTTAAAGCATATCGGCTTTCTTGGTTCGTTGCTACGATCCAATTACGTGGAATCAAACAGCAGCCCGGTTGAAATACAGTCGTGTTTTATTTTTTTATAGAAGAATGTACAGTCAACAAAGAAAAAAGATAAGTAGCCTACCTTAGTAGATATTGGTTGAGTGCTAAGCTGCTAGTCGAGACTGGCAAAGCTCGTCAGAGTTTCTGTCAAGCTAACACAATAGTTAACACGTTCGGCCCAGCGCCGCTCTCGTGAGGTGCGCACGTTATGACACAATATTTTCTTACACAAAATGGACATACGTTCACAAACTTTCTGCTCTTCAAGTATCCTAGAGTGGTATAAGATCAAACACAACGTCCATACACGGTCAATACAACTGCATACAATTTGGACACAACGTCTGTTCCCGTCAACGTTCGTCTTGCGCACGACGTCTTCAGACGTTGCGTATGTGTGCGTACGCACTTGCGCGAGTGTGTAGTTGACGACAACAATAAGCCGCCAAAAGGAGATCCGCAAACAGTCCTAATAAATTAGGCCTCAATAAACAAAAATAAAATAATTTGGGTTTGCAAGGGGTAATATTATATAACATATACGATATAACATGGGATATGAAAATTAAAAAAAAAAAAACTTTATTTCAGACCGTAGTCAATAAACCCCATTATCATTTGTTCCCGTTCTTTTATTAGGTTATGAGTTTTAGTGACAGACATCTTTTCAACAAGAGGTGAAACTTACTTACAATATCAAAAGGCAAAATCGGCGTCAGGCAGTTACAATTGTCTAAAAACACAGCAAGGGTCGGTAATTAGATGTAGCACACAAAATAAACATAAAAAGTAAGTCCGCAACACGAGCGAGAAACGTTATGACGGCAATCTGTTGTTGACAACCGATTGATTGACTGCAACACTCGATACGGTTGGTATCGAGTGTTGCAGTTCACAAAAATGCAAATCGATTTTTCTATAAAATCATTAAAATAACATAACAACAACGAAAAATACTCTATCTTTAATCATTGTTTCGCAATGAACTCGAATAATACTTTTTTAACTGAAAATAAATATAAATCGAATATTATAATACAAATCTTTTAATGGGAAAAAACAATTTTATTTAAAAATAGCATAATATGGCAACATCAGTTGTTATTAAAACAACTGCAACGCAAGGAATACACTAATTGCTTTTTTTTAGAAATTCCTTTTTCCTAGGTTTTTTTAGGAAATGATAAATTAAAGTAGGGCTTATAATTATTTAAATATTTATTCGAATGGTCTAATACTTTGTCTATCAGGGCCAGGAATTGCTGATCTCCTTTGATTTGTTTTGGCTCTAGACACTTGCAAGTACTGCGGCGCAAAAGTTCAACTAATAACTAATAGTTCAGTTATAAGACGTTGCAAGACCGAACATGTTAAACAATTGGCTTCAATTAAAATATGATCAGGGGACAGGGTTAAGTTTTCAGTGCCAGCTTATATATTCCATTCGTAAAGTATGTTATAGAAAAAAAAAATGGACCAGAAAACGTACCTGTGCATGCCAATCTGAAGTTACACTTACAAATTGAGTGAATTTGTAAGTGTACAGGGTTTATACGAGTATGTTTATATATTTCCATAGTGTAATTTTAATACCTTTTGCCTGCATACCTCACTCTTTTGTTGACCGTTCACTCGGTACAGGCAATGTTTTTATCCAACTTTTAGTTTCCACTAGTGCTGTTGAAAACAATGGTGGTATTATTTGCGCAGCGGAATGTAAATTGTATTTACGAATGACGATAAGGTCGTTTGTTTTTGTGCCAGTCTTTTCAATTGTAATTGGATTAAACTGATTGATATGCAGTATTGTTTTATTATTATTATTATTTAAGACTTAAATTTGAATATACAACAAAAATACCTTTTAAAAAAGAGGACCTTTGGTTTCAATTTAAAACTGATTTCGATTTTCGAAACGATAAAACCACTTGGATTGGTTCTTAAAAAAGAAAAGGTTTTCAAACTGTCCATCACAAAATACAATTCAAAGTGTTCTGTTGTATTGGTACATTGCTAATAAACGCCATTACATTATTATTATTATAAAACTCTTATAAACAACAATTAATATTCCTTCATAACTAACCCCATATCTCTTTTCAGAACTTCTTACAAATGGAAATCATCCAAAAGGAGTGGTAGCCGTAGTGAGAGACGTGCCAGAGCTGGAACCAGATGACTCCAAATTAACAATGTTGGCACACACAAGGTTAAAAGAATTAAGAAGAAAAATAGAAGACGCGTTGCCTGAAACACACATCATTACTTTAGAGTAAGTATTCATTCATATTATACCTACATTAATTAATGAATTACCTGAGAGAATAATCGATCGTGACAAATTACCTGTCGATGTGTCCATAGTTGCTGCGGTCGATCGGAAGTCTCGGTCGGCTAATGTCGTGGACCCTTTTTTTTTGTGGATGGGAAATCATCAAATAACTTCTCCCGCTCTGGGTGGAGCGGGAGGGCGTGTCAGACTTCTACCTGACTAAAACCCACCCGTGTTCCTTCAGTTGCCTGTGCCAGGGCCACGGTAACTCTTTCGAACAACCCGCAACCCTGGCGGGCATCGGCCCTAGCGGACCCCTTCAGCTAGTGCTGACATCTCTTTGAGGCGCGCGTGGAACACAACGCACCGTCGACCCGGGACTGGTCCTTACCGGACGGCGAGCTACCCGTTGCTCGCCATCCGCAATCCCGCGCCTACGGTGGCCGGGAATCGGCTATCGATTCCCGACGCCCAGGGCGTCTCCTGCGGCGACTAGGGGCGTGAGGGCGCAAAGATTGCCTCTCCCTCACGCGTTCAGCCTCCTCCTTCGCGAGCAGCTACAGCTTCGCAGAAGGAGGTGACGGCTTCCCATGCACTCTCGCTCCGTACCATGGCCTGTACCAGGGCCGGACGCGAGAGATCGCCGCCGCCGATCGCCTCCGCGAGGATGCGGCGGTGCTCTGCCCAAGCCGGGCAGACCTCCACCGTATGCTCCACCGTGTCCTCCGGGCGATCCACACAGTGGTAACACCCGGGCGTTTCCTCCCACCTTATCCGGAACAGGAACCTCCCGAAGCAACCGTGTCCGGTGAGGACCTGCGTCAGGCGGAAGGTGAGGGTGCCATGACGCCTCTCCAACCACTCCTCAAAGAGGGGACTTATCGCCGCAATTGTGGCGTGCCCAATGTCGTGGGTGTGTGTTACCTTATACTGAGTAGGTACTAAGGGATGGTTTCATGATATTTGTAGGCTGATGCCGCAGAGTGTAGTAGCTGTGTTTGTAGAAACTGTGGGTGTGTGGGTAACTACTCTGTATTCACATACGGAGACTTTGCCTACAGAGTCATGGTTGGTTAGTTTCAATATTTAGTTAAGCAAAGATTCGTGCAAAACCTACGAGAACCTACTGCCGACAAATTGTTTTGCAGTTAGGCAGGTGTTATGTAAAAGAGAAACTATGTATGTAAAATAAAAAAGTAAAATATACCAAGAAATTATATATATTATAGGCTTGCTGGCTATTAAACCGAACTTATCAAGTAACAAAATCAGGCGTACTTACACTTCTTCGGGTATATATTCGATTCGTGAATACCTATTTGTTGAACAACAAACACGACCCGAAGCAATTACTATGTATATTATGGAGAAGAGAAGAGGTATTGATCAGCTCACGGTAGCCTTTAGGTCGTACAAGCTACCGTGGGCGTATCATGGGGACGTATCGACTACCCAGAGCTCTATGGCCTTTACCGACAAATACATTGGACACCGTTAGAGCCACCGACACAATCTGTTTGCACAACTGTCATTCAAAACTGTCAGTCCAGAGCCAAATCCTCAGTCTGTTGTACTTTAAAGATGCTAAATGCCCTTCTGACTGCTAACCCTGAATGTGATATGTTTGCGGATGACTGGAGTAAAATTATGCGTACGTATATGTCTGGTGTTCTGTGAGAGAAAGTATGCAAGGGAGTCCACAGTTCCACGTTAGTTTTAAATTAAAATATACAGGATGATTGGCGCATGGACCGACACAATTTTTAAGGGCATTGGGGGTCATTTGCTAGGTTTCACCCAAAGACCCCATGTACTAACGAGTGTGTGTGACGGTAATTGAGATATGTTTTGTTTTTGGTTTTCTTTGAATTACCCGAATTCCGCCTTTAAATCGTTATATTAAAAGTAGCGTATGAAGTATATCAGTTATCTGGTTTCCATAGTACAAGCTCTGCTTAGTTTGGGATCAGATGACCGTGTGTGAACAATGTCCTTGGATATTATTATTATTATTATTTTGTTTTGGGTTGTAATAGAACAAAATAACTTTTAGTTATAGTTTGCAACGTATTTGTATTTTAAATAAATTATTATTTGATCTAATTGATTTGTAGAAAATGACCTATGTGCTTACAAAATCTTAAAAATGTTTAAATGTTTGAAAAAATTACAACTTGTAAATAAATTCATTATAAAAAAACTAAAAGCCATTTTGAACTTAGTTTTGTTTAAAAAGTTCATTAGCCTTTCTGTGCCATAGAAAACAATTCATAATGTAGTCAAAATAATTGTCAAAATAGTCTGTTAGGGAGTGTTTTAATAAAAGACTTATTACGGTAATCATGATTTAATTTAATTTATTTAGAATAAAAATACATTGCAGATTATAATAAAAGTTACTTTGTTCTATTACAACCATAAACAACAAAACTATGAGGATTCAAAGGCGAGATTTTAGGTAATTCAAAGAAAAAGCCATAATATCTCTATTACCGTCACACTAACGACGAGGGGGTCTTAGGGTGAAACCTAGCAAATGACTCCCAATTCCCCAAAAAATTGTGTAGGTGCATGCGCCGAACAACATAATTTTAATTTTGCCAACGTAATAATTGTTTCTATGTTAATTGATGTAATTGGTGTTGTACCGTTTTAATTAACGATAAATAAAAAAGTTATATTCAATTTTGTCGCCCGACTTTGCCGATTAATGCCGACCCGAACAGGATGTACTACGCCTAACTGAAAATTCATAATATAAGATGCTTTCATAGTTAATCTTGAACATCACTAATTTGTAGGAATCGAAAACATAGTGAGACAAGAAGAGTAAGACTCTTGTTAAGGTCTAAGACCAAAGCTGAACAGGCCTTTTCTCAGCATTAAACTTTACTGTAAAATTAAAAATAAAGACAATTTCTTCTATGTAAAATGTTTTATCCTCATCATTCATGATAAATTCCTCAAGAACTTTGACCTTGTGAATATTCTAGCTTCTGATTAAGATAACAAAAGACAATCGCACAAAAGGTTTTCCTGCCTTTTTGTATTGTCAGTCTTTGTCGCAGCTTAGTTTCTATACGACGTACATATTACGAGTCAAGTTATGTCAAAGATGATAAAAGAAAAAATATTTTCCTCGGGCAACAAAAACTTCGCCTATTGTTATTATAGTTTATTTTCTTGAACGCGTGTATTTCGTAAGTATTTCTGTGAATTCTCTTATTTCTTTGCACTGCCTCAATCTTTTCACTGATATGCAAAATAAGTGGCACCGTACATTATGATACATGTGTGCTAATGATGGTCATGACACTCGAGGCGATATTATTCGCGCTAGCCGCAGGCGAGCACAATAAGGGAGCCGAGTGCGTAATGATCAATGCAATCGAGAGGAAAAAACAATTACATACGTGAATCTCTTTGTTAAGTCTATTGTATAGCTGAGCTGAGCGTTTAATGTATTGTATACGGGCGAACTTGGTTTTTGTTTGAGGAACTGCCGCTACTATATCTTTTCTCCTTTTCAAGGTTAAGTTGGGGACAAAAGGAAGAGTTTTGTGTTTCTTTAGAACAGTTTTGCTTATATATATAGTTTCCGCACAGAGAGTAAATCGCTTAATTGGTAAAGACTTTGTGTGGGATATCTAAGGTTCTTAAAGTACATTAATTTTATTAAAGCCCGTTGTCCTCGTTCAAGGTTTACGAATTTAGTCTTAGCCGCACCCCCCCACCATATGCAGTATACTAAGACGGACTGTACTAAAGCTATGTATATTTCGTTGAGTAGGTTTCTGGGAGTATTTGTGCACGTGGGTGCTTATTTTGGGACAATATACCTCAGCGTTTTAAATATCCAGCTCAGTTTTCTGATTTTGTTAGTGACCTGTTCAAGATGAGGGTACCACGATAGATATTTGCATCATCGCACGAATGTACTCTTATGTTAAAATCTGTATTTGGTGGTGTTCTGTGTGATATACTGAAACATATGTAATTAGTTTTAGCTATATTAAATTAAAGTATTGGTATTATTAATAATTTCGTTCTTTTCATTGTCTTGGATAAATGTCGGCGATGATGAAATATTTTCATAGGAGTTGGGTGAATTGTGTAAATATAAGGACTCATTAGAGGGAGCAGGAGGCACTAAATAACCAGCGTCATGAGAAGTAGATTGTCGTAAGACTTCTTCGTCTGTGGCTCCAAATTAATTGCACGTTTTGTTTAGCACTAGTGTTTAATAGAATAGAAATGTCAGTGACTGCGTCAGATCGCCATCCGCCATGATGCTTTAAGGTTAAATAATACCTATATATCGGCTCCCGAATCAGTCTCGGGTACATCTAAATACTTTTCAATTTCTCTTGGCATTGCTTGGAATCTTGTTTATAGTACTGATAATTTATACGAGAAGCATTTCACCATGGGTTTCTACATCCTTTGTTGTAATATCATTAAGCTCTTGCCGTCTACACGCACCAGTAACACCGAATATTAAAGCAACCTGCAAAGAGTCAAATAGTTAGTTGTAAGAACTTGTAATATATAAAGTAATTATAGAGATGATACATTTAGATTTATAAAGTGACCTTTGTTGCCAAGGTACTGACTATCCGGAGGTTCTGGTAAAAACTTTTCAACGTCGGTTGGTAGCAATACTTTAGATTCCCGACCAATATATCCGTCCGAGCGTCTTTTTAGACGTAAGGTTATAGTAGGTTTTTATATCAATATCATTGTTGGTCTTAACAGTACGTTTTAATATGGAATAACCTAAGCGAGCTGGGCTTGTATTTATTTGCCAGTTCATTGAAGTAAGTCAAAAATAACTTCTTCGAAAATGAATGGATATTTGGTGTTTTTCCACAGTACGAAAGTTTTGTAGGCCGCTAGGTATTTCTCTCTAGATTTTGGTGGAAACAGGCTACCACTCGCGTTTCGTGTCTCGATCAGTATTTCCAGCGGGGCAAATCTACGTATTGCTCTTCTTCCCTACGTGAAGTCGACATGTTCGATAATAATGAACCACACAAAGAAAATGTTAACAAATATTTATGGAAAATGGCGCACTGGTTTTGTTTTTCCGCCCTCCGCGCTAGCGATGCGCGCGCATGTGGCACATCTGGAGTAACACTGACAAAACTGAAAAATAAAATTTGGTATTTAGTAGATAACCAGTTTTACCAAGGGGTATTGTATTACCCAGTAACTGGATTCTGGAGGTCAGATAGGCAGTCGCTCCATGTCAAATACTGGTATTCAGCTGCATCCGGTTAGACTGGAAACCGAGTAAACCGATCCCAAAATAGTTGGGAAAAGGCAGGACATATTTAAGGGCTGATTTTTCAAACGTCAGATGAGTTTTATCGCAGAAATACATATGGCAATATGACAGCTTTTGCATAGAAAATAGTATGTCAAACCATTTTTGTTCTATAGATAAAAGTTATCAGGCGATTAATAAATCGGCCCTTGTTCAGTTTTACATTTGTTTGCAGTTGTGTCAATGTTGCTCCAGATGTGCGATATGAGAATAAAGGCACTGGCAAAACCGTAAAAAGTATTATCCTTCACCACTTTATTGAAACGCAGCACTTAATTTATGAATGGGTCATTAAAGTCATTAACAACCTAATATTTAGCACTTTGCATTTCATTAATTAGATAAGAGAACATCAATCATCTAAAATGAATTTCAGGTTCATTAAAATTTGATTGCATTGAAAATTTTACTCAAATTGTAGCCATTATCATACATCATAGTTAACGATAAAATAATTATATTTAAAACCCCGAGACTGAACTTTTAACTTTTGTCATTAATGCATAATTTAATGAAATAATGAAGTTTGAGGCTTTCATATTATAAATTCATTAAGATCAATTTTTGGCCCTGTCTCTGGAAAAAGCTTTTAACGTTGAATATAAGGTTATGAAATTAAAAGAATTTACGAAGAAAACACAAAGCTTTAAATAGTAACCAATAAAATGAAATATTAGATTCTAAACAAACCAAAACGACCATTGCAATACATTTCTTACTACATTTTCAAATACGGGTCACTCGATAACAATTTTTGGCAAGCGTTACTACTATTTCATTGTTAGGTAAAGTTACAGAGCAGTGGATACAATTTATTAAAGTCCAGTGAATGCCCGAAGCTATTCAAATATATCTTGACCTTATAGAGAATAGTATATTTTATTATATTTCCATCTAAATATGTAGTGTCTCTCCATAGGTCATTGTCAGCAGATTCGTCAAGAACAGACGGAGCATCTGACAACGAAGAGAAGTTGGCTCCTTTCAGGGAGAAGGTACAAGTTGTGATCAGTTCATTGATCGATGAGAGCCTTAGCACCGAACCCGATCAGGGGAAGGGAAGAAAAAAGACTGTACAGGTAATTTCAGTACATTACAATATTCAGAAAAAACCAAGCCACCAGAATTAAAAATACTCATATAAATCCTGCAAGAATACATAAATAAAAGACTCACATGTTTAAAGTCTCTATCCAATGTCGAACAAACTTATCTGTCTTCATGTGATAACTTTACTCGCATGAATAATTTATTGGTTTTCCTTTTAACTTTCAGGAAGTATTTCTGGAACACATCACTCATCTTAGGATATGTATAGAACATAATCGTTTGTATAAGGTTAACGTTAAGCAAATTGAAGATGCAGCCAAAAGTATTTTAAATAACGCTAAGGAAAATTACGAGAATCGAACGAGACATCCACCGGCTTTAATATATGGCCCAGATGCTTCAGGAAAAAGCACCTTACTTACACACATTTACTTCAAATGCGAAGAAATTTTCCCGAAGCCTGTTTTGAGAATAGTAAGATTTTCTGCTTCCACACCGAGATCGGCCTATAACTTGGAACTGCTACGAGTGATGTGTCAACAAATATCGATAATTTTAAACATTCCTGAAGGTTACTTGCCAAAAGACGCGAGTTTTGATCCTCTATATATTAACAATTGGTTCCAAAGTCTGCTTAGAAAATGTGAGGAGATGGAGAATGAGATTTTGTTGATATTTATCGATAATGTTCATAGAGTGAATCCTTTGGAGTGTGATATAGTGACGGGTTTATCTTGGCTGCCTATGTCGTTGCCAAGAAATGTGTTCCTTGTGTGTACTAGTGCCGTATCTTTAGACCAACTGCAGCTGACGCCAGCTCAGAAAGAAAAGTTCAAAGTTCAGAACAGTTACTATTTGTTGGATGCGATAGAGGAGACGCCGGAGAATAATAGCTATGGAGACTTTATTGATGGTGCCTTCGATAACTTAGAAGTGGTCTTCGGTTCTAAAGCGTTTAGTAAATTAGCAAGTAAGTATCTAGTTAGTAGTTTTAAGATTGATAGTCAAGAGAAAACATTGCACTTACATAAAATTGTTTTTGAAATATATTAGATTGTAAACAAGAATGTATGTTTACATTCTTGTTTAAAATGTAATATATTTCAAAAACATAGGATGTATAGACAGATTTTTCAGAAATATCTGTATAATATTTCGTTTTAGTAATGCTCCTTTCATTAGTGTTTTAAACTTTTGAGATAGTGATAGTTTTTACTTTTTAATTTAGATATATTTTGTTAAAAACCTCTCATACAAACAGAACTTTAATCCAATAAATACATTACAACCTCCTAAACTGTCTCTCACATTATCTGTAGGTTACATAACTTGTTCGGAGTTCGGGCTGACTGAACTGGAACTATTGGAACTGCTGATGCCGACTAGTAACAGTGACGCAGTTATAACACTGAAGGAAGCCAACTTCAACTTTTCTACTATTTGTGTCGCCAAATGTATGATGAGTAAGTATTATTTTGGTTTATTTAAGTCACATTTTTGTGCCATTTTCATCCATCAGTATGGTCATCCGCTCTACTTCTGCAATGGTCTCTGTAGCCCCATAAAACATGACGCTTCAGGGGCTACTGTAAATCTTTAGGTTCATTCGATTAATCGAGTCGGTGCAATTCATTCATTCATTCATTCATTCATTCATTCATTTTCATACGTCACTATGACGGTTTTCTTACCTGTAATCTTCGCATACAACTTTAAACCACCCTCTAGATCCGTGAAGTGGTTCAGTTTCTTATAATCCTTTTAAATATATCTTCCACATTTCATTGTGTCTATCTTTAGCAGTTTAGCGGTTTAGTTAGACTATGCGTTGTATCACTCAATCACAGAGCTATTTGTTTCTTTAGGAGAAAATGAAACAGGCAAACCATTTTCAATCGTGAACATCAATGATGTTCGTTAACATTAATCGATATTTTATTGTTCAGTGAAAGTTTTGGCTCAGTGGTAACGGTCCCGACTTACGAGCTGTAGGTCGTGGGTTCGAACCCAGACAGGCGCTTTACTTTGTGTAAATTATTTCATCACCACTGGTCTCAAAACGGTGAAGGAAAACATCAGGAACCAAAAATTCGAAGACATGTGACGTACCTATACCAACCCGCACTGGGGCGGCGTGGTAGATTACAGCTCACTACCTCTCGAAGAGAGGAGGCCTGTGTCCCAACAGTAGGAACAATATAGGCTGAAGATGCTATGCTTTTTGATGAACGAAAACATAAGAAATATAAACTTATTAAAACTGCCGTACGCATTGTTTTCTTATGCATTGGTCTAGTGGTCGCAAGCGCTAGCATGTGCTGAGCATGAGTTCCTGGGTTCGATTCCCGGGTGTTATTGGCAAAGTGTTATTGGGTTTTTCTATCTGGAATTTCTCAGTAGCCCGGAGTCTGGATTTGTACCCGGTCGGTGGCAATACGCTCGCCCCCTATTAAATGGGACTTAATCTAAACATAACTGGTGCAATGTGGATATATAGGTACACCTCTGCCCAACCCTTCGGAGAAACAAGGCGTGATGGTATGTTAAGTATTCTATTACAAAAACACTCATCTGCGAATGTATCATTATTTCACATCAGTGAAAGCTTTCACATGAAGCGGTCTTAGTGCTATGAATACACAAGTGCATCCTATGAATACGAGCATCTCTTCAATTCATAGTACATAATAAGAATTCCATGAAAATATGTTTAGAATCGTTCTTCAGAGCGAAGCGTTCTGATATTTAAGTAGGGACAGGGTACAGATTACTAAACTTGAAACTTAACAATCATTATTTTGAGAGAATTTTAAACAAAATATCAATTTGGTATGAAAATCAATCAATCATGTCTAATTATATAGGGTGACTGGTAATTAGTCACCGATACTTAAACTCATGATTGTACTCATGATAACAAACCACTTTTACTATGGGACCAAACCTGAATTCGCGAAAAAAAATCAGCTGTCCCTTACATTCGTGTTCGCATAACTCGTCAAAATGTAGAGAGCAGCTGATTTTTTTTTCGCGATTTCAGGTTTGGTGAAAGTAAAAGTAAAATCCCATAGTAAAAGTTAATTACCAGTCACCCTATATATAATATCATCCTAATAGATATTTATTTTCCTAAATATAATTCGATTTTCATGAATTTTGCGGACCTCTAATTTGATTATACGAGAGCAGTGTTGGGACAATATCGATAATGCCATTGTATATCCAATAATAATAATAATAATATTTAATCGCACGGATTGCACCAATGTCAGTATTGAGCCTCACTGTCACAACCTAATCCACTGATTGAGTCAGTTTTGTTTTCATATTGTTTTCGAGATCAAATAAAAATGTAGACTTATCAAAATACATGCTGTGCTTAACTTTTACTGTAACACAGTTAGTTTCTTCTTTTATTTAAAACTAGCGAGCGGCTTCACCCGCGTGGACATCAATTCTTCCCTATTTGAATCGGATATTGTTTACAATTTCTTGGGTATTATTTTTTTTTTTTTTTGCGCGAAACCCTAATTATATTTCGATAATAAAAGTAGCCAAGTAGCCAAAGATATTCCTTATAACATCAGCTATCTCCCAGTTACAAATCCCGTCAAAATCGGTCCAGCCGTTTTGGAGATTAGCCGGAACAAACAGACAGACAGACAAAAAAATTTAAATTGTTAATTTGATATACGTACCGTATATACATTCATATGCATTTAGTAAGAGCTGTTACGTTGTCATTACAAACAGACACTTCAATTTTATTTATTTGTATAAATATCTATTGTATTAAGGTATCTGTATTTGCCATTCATCATTCGATGCAAAAATAAGATAATATACAGACATAACGTACCACTAAATCAAAGTTAAATCCAAAGGATCTGATCGAAAAGAATCTCAAGCATATATGTGTATGTGTATTACTCGCACCATTTAACCCATTGATGGAGTCAGACTTTTTGCAGATCATACGAAACCCAATATCGAAATTGTCAAAGTACAACTGGCGTTTCGATAACAAACAATATTCTCTGTGGCACCTGTTCCAGCTTTGTTGTCATGTAATTCAATTACGATCCATCTACATTTTACTTCATATTATTACACAGAACGTGTTTTATATTATATCCCTAATAACATTCCTTCCAATAATTTTGTATCATTGTTATTATTTATTTTATCTGCGAAGCTGTCGGATTATGGAACTATGTCGATTCGAAATACGTAAATATAAATTGGTTGTTACTTTTTACTGTCTTCATTCAAGTTTTCTTGCGTTTTTATGTGAATATGTTATAAAGCTTGCTTATTATAACAAATAATACATTAAAAAATACTTAAATAAAATAGCAATAATAATAAATTTAAAAAAAAATAGCAATAATTCATGATCTCCTAAAACAGGGCTTCCTCTCTCCTACCCTTTTGCTGTGCCCTACAGGGTCCATAATGATCTTATTTATATTATAGAACTTACCACCTATGTACACATTATGGAAAAGCAATAAAGATATTGAGTATTGAGTATTGAGTATCCTTGCATAGCCTATTCAAAACTTAATGTATGCTCTTTGCCAACGAAACTTTTACCACTTACTGTCACTCATATTGAGTTTAATCAACTGTACAGTACATAAAGATCATTGACCGTATGCATAATTTGGTCATCATCGTCTTTCTACCTTCACCTCAATTTCTTTGTGGTCCTCGCAGCATTAATCCATTCTTCTTCCAAAGGTCTCTGTTTATCGCTATCGTTATCGTATCGTTCGTTCTTCATAGGAAAATATTGCTTTCCAAAAAAAGAAAATCTACTTTCAATATTCACTAACCTCTTAAATTGTCAACAGAAAACTTAATATCGGAGAACGTAGTATCGGGCCGGTGTACATGGCGTTGGCGAGCAGCGGCCGCAAGCTCACGAGCTCGACGTCGCTACGTGCGATCACAAGCTGCTCTTAGGGACGCACACTCGGACCTGGCTGCGTTACACTTCGCTAACTTCCTACACGAGGCTGATGATACGGATACTTCTGAAGCTCAGGAACCTGGTGAGTTGAGTTTTTTGGTGCAGGTTAAAAAAATATTCTATTTTATATATAGGAACTCACAGAGGCGTATTATTCTCTTTGTATTCTAATTACACCAAAGATGTAAATTCCACTAAAGATCAAGACGGAAACTTTTATCTTCAATCTTTTTATAAAATTATTACTAAGTAGTTACAATACAAAAAACTATTTTACAAAAAGAAAACCGACTAATTTCCAAAAAACTACCAAGTGAAAAATAACTTTAATTTCGGAAGTTGGTGTATTTTAGTTTTTGCCACAGACTTCCAAGTTATTTTTTACTTTGCAGTGTTTTTTTTTGGAAGTCGTTTTTTTTTTTTGTAAAAAGTTTTTATTTTTCAATTTTTAGTGGGTCAGTTTGTAATTTAAGTTGCAATAGCCTAATATCAACTGCTCATCACCTTTTACAAAATATTGTTGTTGAGGAGTTCTCCTAGTAAGAACCAGGAGACATGGAGCTGATCGTGATGTCACCATCACCATATGCATTGTGACGAGCATAAATTGCTTAGCAACCATATTAAAGTAATCGAAACGCAACCCGTGAAATTGTGAGGTATAATTGAGTAATTCCGATGGCCATCTGTGGTCTTCAGTTCCACTTCACCAAATGGTACTTTCCGAGAGAAAATGCACAGGTATAAAAACCCGAACACATAAAAAAATATGTATAAACATCCGAATTGATAACCTCCTCCTTTTGGAAGTCGGTTAAAAAATACTAAGCGACAGTCATCGATTTCTTTGTCATTTAATGTGTAAACCCAAGTGTCCCTCAGGGAGATGTACTCGGACCAAACTTCGTTACAACAATTCGTGAACTGAAACTTGTATAATTTACAAAGTAATGAGAAACACACCTACTCATTTTCATTTTACAAGATTATGGTGAACTCCATATAGGCACAACTTGCGTTTTATGCTTCTGGTACAGTCAAGTTCACTAATATATTGGCAGTGACAATGTTTCAAAATACTGTAAGCGTTAAAATGATCATATACTTCTATCCAAACTTGGACATCATTTATATGTTATCATATAAACTGTTCATAGGTATGTTACAGTAGCGCAGCCAAAAATATCTGACTACTCTTCGCAACATAAATATCTAAATACTCTAATTTCAATATATTTGGTGCAACCTATGATCCGTAAATATCTATGTGCTTTGAATATTCAACTAAATGGCCTTTATCATTAAATTTATTTTTGCTTGCCGGAGCAGAAGTAGTATGTAATGTTGTCGTTCATAATAGGACTGTATCAATATGACATCTTTGCGTAGTAGCTGTATTGTTTAATTAATTAAGTTGAGGAAATCTTAGGGTCAACGCAGACTATCCCTACCTATTTGTTTAAAACTTTTCAGTCGGTTTAAAAAAAATAAAAATAAAATTTTAAGCACATTAGTATTTAACTTTTATTTTATTATTCTTAATTTGTTCTTCTGAAAACCTAACATTTAAAAGAAAAAAAATACAACAGGATATAGTTCTGTAAAGAGATTGTTCAAAGAGTTTCAAACAACAATTCGAGTCATATCAAATTGTCAAGATATTTTTCATAGAAAAATTGCATAGATATTTGTGAACCTAACTTTGCGCTAAATAATATGAACAATTGATTGCGCTCAATTTTTAAAGTATTTGTCTGTAGCAATATTATTGGTATAATGTAGTCACACTTTTATGATGTCACAGATTGTTTACAATTTATTGTAAGGCAAAGCTATTTAGAGTTTTATGTAACTTACCATTGCCTATATATTTTTGATTCGTGAACATGCAACTCGACTGTACCATCAAGATTTACTTGATTTTAGTAAATTAGATTTTAGTTGAATACTTAAATTTAATTTTGAGTCAGTGGATGTATTACTAAATTTTGCTGATATTAAAATACCTTCACTCCGTACTCTTTTCCATCCCTCGCGTGCCTTCTTCATAATGCTTAAATAATTACATAAAGGCGCTGCGCTGATCCTAAGCAAGAGAAACCATTTAAGCTCGTTTTAATAATCTAGGTGATATCGTCAACGACGCCCACAAACACGCCAATCATTTCATGTTAAATTCCTATTCTTGTCCTGGTATGTTAGAAATGCCAGTTTCCCTTAAAATGGCGATAAGGAATATAGTAACCCGGATTCGTCGTAAACAGATGGAGCGGAACAAAGGCAAGGTGCGCAATACTTTATCAGTTTGAACGAAAACGTGTTCCCAAATACAACAAAACGTGAAACTGCCACTCAATTCCTTTGATTGAATTTCGTACATCTATTGCGCCTTCACACAAAGAAAACTCCTTTGGATATCCAAGATGATGAAACCCAAACGTTTCTATCCAAAGTGGATATTTCACGTTGTATTTCAGTCGGGCGTATTTTTTCCAGAATGGCAACACATTTTGTTGTTTACTTTAGCTTTGAAAATGTCAAGTTTTAACTTATGCACAAGTAATGTAATGGATTTTGTACACAAAGGCCCATGAGGGACACGTTTACGTTCATTGATGGATTAGTTTTGAAATAAATGGATATTTTATGTATCAGTATCGTAATGGACATTTAACATGAGTATATCAGGGTATTTACATGCGTGGAACCTTTGGGTAATTTTGTTATTGTTATTATTTTTTACTGAAAGCTTGAAAATGTAAATGATATGACGTTTTCTAAATCTAGAATATTATGTTAAATATAGGACATATATATGTATATGTATATTATGTTATACAGAGCTTTACTAAACCCAAACACAGTCCGTGTCCTAATAGGTTGCGTGGAGAACGACGACGACGCCCTCCTGGACTCGACCCCATTCCATTCGGCCAGCAGAACTGCGGCAGCATTCACTCAGCGGCATGTAGAAGAATCCTGGCTGCACCTACTACTGGCTGGAGACTTCTCCAAGCTAAAGGACCTAACTGTCTGCAATTTCGATTTTTTACTGGCATCGGTAAGTTGTTTCATTCTTCACAAAAATTTAAACGTTTCCAATGTGTGCACAAAAAGTAACCATTGATTTTAATAAATATATTAAAAATTATAAATAAATCAACGTTTATTTCGACCAACAAAGGATCATAGACACAAAAATAAAAGAAAACAAAAGCACATACAATTAAAAAGACGACAGAAACAAATCGGATTATATGTGTAAAGACTTCGATGTGAACCATACAGCAATGGTTCAGGAGCTGACAATCGAACCACTGTGCGAACACCCTCAGGATGCCGCTGGAGCTAGCCTGAACCCTGCGCACCAGGGATGTGCATCGCTTTCACATAGTAGAATAAAAACAGTCTACTTGCGACTCGGTGAAAATCCCTGATGCGCTGCAGAATCGGGTCAGCTCCATCAGCACCCTGAATGCATTATTATATTGCACACGCAAGTCATTGTACTGTATGCGCGTATATGAGACCCACAGGCTACTCGAATAGAAAGATACGCTCTGAACAATGTTGCTTTCACTTCAGTGGTACAACGAGCAAACCAAATGGTTTCACAACACCAATATTGGTCCATTGGATACAATTCATCTATTGAATAGACAAACTGAAACTATTTCGTCATTTAAAAGTAATTGGTTTATCGATGTCAAAGGTTAGAATTCGAAAGTAGAATTTCAATAGCAATTTTATAAGCTGGTTAAGGGTGCGTTTTCAGAAGCGGAGCTGGGCGGAGTGGATAAGAGCGGACCGTGAATTGATCAATCACAGTGCTTGAATTCTTCAGTTCGCGTCAGTGGAAACATTATAATTGAAGCGGAGTGGAGCTGAGCGGAATTTCAAATAAAATATATGAACACGCGGCCCCGAGTCGGACAGTAGACGGAGTCGAGCAGGGTGGTCCGACAGTGCTTGACATCCCCACTCCACTCCGCTCCGCTTCGGTGGAAACATTTGTCACTTTTCACTGCTCTACTCCACTCCACTCCGCTCAGCTCCCTGTCAGTAAAAACGCGCAAAATAATTATTTAGCAAGTAAAACTTGAGTTGAATTAAATACTAGTTAAATTATAGGAAAACAAAATCCACATTTAATAATAAACCAAAAACATTATCATCGAACGAAAAGTCTAACTGAATAAAAATAAAACAAAACTTACAAACTAGGTCTATAAAATAACTCGTCGGTAAAAATAAATGGCAATCATGGAAACGTTTTTCATTTTCTTCCCATCTCTGTCATGAGTAGTACCTCCTTTGATGTCCCCTGGAGCTAGGTAGAGGTACCTTTTAATGGACAAAGTACCTTAACATTAGGCCGTAATTTTATTACCATTTCGGGCTATAAATCATTCTATTCTTAGGCAGAAAATTGTCGACGCGTTTGTACTTTAAGTTTCTGCCATTTTTATTTTAAGGTTACGCTAGTCGGTCATTTTTCCATACAAACGTAGTATGGTGATTACTCGTCTGTTTACGTTGTACTGTCAAAATTAAAAAAATATTTCAATTTGTCTCGTCATTATCTAGACCTGTATGGTAGTAAAATTGTAAAAAAGGTATTGGTTTGGAAGTTATGAGCGTCGAAACTTCCATATTTCAACATTAATTTTAACGCATCTTTGGGTGCAAATAAATAACTCCCGGAGTATGAAAATCGCAAAATTGTTACTGTAGGCATAGATAATTTTGCATGGGAAGCCGTCACCTCCTTCTGCGAAGCAGTAATGCTCGCGAAGGAGGAGGCTGAACGCGTGAGGGAGAGGCAATCTTTGCGCCCTCACGCCCCTAGTCGCCGCAGGAGACGCCCTGGGCGTCGGGAACCGATAGCCGATTCCCGACCACCGTAGGCGCGGGCTTGCGGATGGCGAGCAATAGGTAGCTCGCCGTCCGGTAAGGACCAAGCCCGGGTCGACGACGCGTTGTGTTCCACGCGCGCCTCAAAGAGATGTCAGCACTAGCTGAAGGGGTCCGCTAGGGCCGATGCCCGCCAAGGTTGCGGGTTGTTCGAAAGTGTTACCGTGGCCAACAACACAGGCAACTGAAGGAACATGGGTGGGTTTTAGTCAGTAGAAGTCTGACACGCCCTCCCGCTCCACCCAGAGCGGGAGAAGTTATTTGGTGATTTCCCATCCACAAAAAAAAAAGGCATAGATAATTTATTCAAAAATTCAAATAAATTTATATTGAAGAAATACATCCAGGAGTTTTTTCATAATATCTATATCCAAAAGTCTGTTCACGAAATTTTACGCTCGTTTTCGTTATAAATCATCGTCTAATTCACAAAATAAATAAAAACTATACACGCTGCTTTTTTATTGGCTACGGAGCTGCCACGATGGTGTTGTACTCATCATTATGAACAACTTTTACTATGGCCCCAAACCCGAAAACGTGCAAAAAATCAGCTGTTCCCTACATTTATGTTCGCATAACTCGTCAAAATGTAGGGAACAGGTAATTTCATTTTCGCGATTTCAGGTTTGGTCCCATAGTAAAGGTAGTTCATAATGATAAGTTCAACACCACCGTGGCAGCTCCCTAGCCAATAAAAAAGGAGCTATATAAATAAAACTAATATAGATAAAATAAACTAAATAGCAAACATATTAGCCACGCCAACAACGAATTCGAGCCGCCAACTAGTGCAACCTTAAGTATCTGCTTTTCCGATCAAGCAATTCCATTTAATTTGTTAAAAGCAGCCTCTTTTGACCAACCTTATCGTTGATCGATCTACCGAATGATTACAAAACGCTTCGTCTAACAGACAGTCACTTTAATGTTTCAAAGGTGTAATTAGTACCGGGCGAACCACCATAGCCAGGTAATAGATAGTTTTCAAAGTTTCGTTGTTAATGGAGTGGGGTGACCTCCAAAGTTTACGTAAGGCGGTACATCCATTAAAACGTTAATTCTTGGACTGAAATGACCAAGTTTAACGGTCGGGAAACAATACAATGTATTTTATATAGTATCTACTGTTAGCAGTTACCTGCAGACGTTGCTGGTTGTATATTATGTTTTTTTGTGAACAACGGTTCGTTAGTTGTTAATGGATATCAGAGCTAACCTTTTTTTCGTTGTGTATCTGTCGTTGCTAACAGTTAACTAGCCTTTGGATGTAGTACCTAGTAAACGCAGAAATCGAATTCCAGATCAAAAATATAAACACAGAAATGTCATTGTCAAAGTGACAGTTCAGGGGTAGTCACACATTTCCCTAGTAATTCAAATTAAGTTTTTTTTTTAAATTTTGTGATATATAAATTAGATAATAATAATATAGATTTATAATATTATTATTTTTTATAAAAATCTGTTGCCGCATGTAACCCTAATATTACATGTTGCCTAATGTTGCAAGCGTCGTCATATAATCATCACTTGAGAACAGTTCCACCGATTTGGCCGATTTCTTTTTTGTTCTGTTCATAATTGTCAGGACAAGGTTTGTGTTTAAGAAAATTCTCATTTATTTGATTAGTAAAAAGAACCCATCGAAGCCGAGGCGTTTCGCTAATTGAAAACACTAAATGACGTCCAAATGTTTAAGACAACTGCCTTTTGCCAGTAGTATAAAAATAATTTGCGCGATTTTATTTCAAGCAGATAAATTTTATTCTTGGATCGTAGTTTACGTCACTTTAAAGTTGAAAATTGTGTACAATATTATATTTTTACTGTTTAAGATATGCCTACAATTTTAGAACTATGTTAAAGGACTTTACAGCAAACTGCACAATTGAGGTTATTATTTAAAATTGGCAACACCTTTGTTTACATTTTTGATCTCGAATTCGATTTCTGGGTTTAGTTCATTTCACTTCACTCGCTCGGCTCCCACGCGTTTGGTCACAATTCCAACCTACCCTAACCCAATTGATCGGGGTGCCCTCTGTGACCAATTCGCCTCCCACGTGTTTGGTCACAGTTCCAACCTAACTTAACCCAATTGATCGGGGTGCCCTCTGCGACCAATTCGGCTCGTGCGTGGTTGGTCACAGTTCCAATCTAACCTATAATTGAATATCATCCAGGCCGCTAGTTTAATGGCGCCGTTCAGTTACTAATGAAACCAGCTGCCTGCGACATATCGATCGTGTTGTGTATTTAGAATTGTAGTTCAAATTACTAATGGAATAGCATGTGGGCATCAAGCCCCTTTACGTACAAAAAGGATCCCAGTTTAGAAATATGTTTTTCAGAACGAATGCCACTGTGTCTGGCTATTTTTATATAATTAAATCAATAAGACTCACTGCTGGTTCCTGAAAGGTTAATCAAAAGAAAAATCAACTATCGGACTATTAAATTAGCTGTTGTTCAAAGCAGTTAACATGCTTTTTAACCATTCAGAAACCGATTGCAACACCCAGTTTCTGAAAGTATTACGTAGCATCTACAGGGTCAACTTGAATTAGCTAGCAAAACTGCGCAGACTTTTTCGGGGTCACCAACCGTAGGTAGTGTAGTCACTTCAAATATCAGTTTAAAAAAAGTTTTTTAGCAAAAAATAAAACGGACTTCCAAAACAAAATACTACAAAGTGAAAAATAACTTTAATTTCGGTAGTCAGTATCTTTGGTTTTGTATTTTCGTTTTTGGCCGCCGACTTCCGAAATTAAAGTTATTTTTCACTTTGTAGTGTTTTGTTTTGAAAGTCGGTTTTATTTTTGCTGAAAAGTTTTGACTTTTCACTTTTTAGTTGTGGTACCTACCCCACACAAATTCGAATATCTGTTATGTAAATAACAGTGATAGGAAGTTATTAAAACATCAGCCGCATAAAAGAACATCCACATAAACTAAGTGGGAAAAATACGCATGTATTTTATATAGCTAATTGAAGCTTATTCAAAAACTACCCAAGCGAACTTAATAAAATTTATTTGGGACCGTCTAGGAAGCCCTTTAAAACAAAAATAAAAAGAATTTTCCAAATCGGTTCATCCGTATTTGAGTAATCGCGTAACAAACATACAAAAAAAACACAGACGAATTAGAACCTCCTCCTTTTTGAAGTCGGTTACAATCAGTTTTATTCGTGCGCTCTTCATAGACGTGAATGGTATCGATATCTGAATAAGATAAAGTGAAAAAAGAAACAAATTTTCTCAACTCATACTTCAAGTAACAATACCACCAGCGGTCATTGACCCCAAAAATAAAACAACAATTTGTATTTGTTTTATTTGGTCGTGTTTAGATATCGATACCCATCACGACTGCGCAGTTTTGCTAGCTAATTTAATTGGACCATGTATATTTTACGGCTAAAACCCGAAGTGCGGCTACACCAAGTTTTAGCCGGCTAGAACTAGGTGAAAGGAGGTTGGTTAGGTTTGGTTAGTACTGTGATCACACCTAGTTCTATCCAGGTAAAACTAGGTGTTTTTTTTTTTTTTTGTGCACTTCGGGTTTTAGCAAACGAAAGACTTGTGGAAGAAGAATCAGTAGGGCTTGAACCCTTCTTAATAAAACTTAGGAAAATTCCACTGCGCATGTCTTTAAATTTACCATGATGCTATCCCCCACAGGTACAAACAGTAACTATATCGTATCTCCGGTGTATTCTGGAACACGTGCGGTGTTATATCCTGGACCGAGACGTGGAACTAGTCTATGGAGCAGTCAGGAAATCGAGTGATATCCTCACCAGGGATCCTATGCAGTTGGGAGCTCAGGTAATTTGGCCTTGCTTATAATTATCAATTACTTATTTTCTTAGAGAGATATATGGGTAAAAAAAATAAAAACATTTTAGCAAAAAATAAAACCGACTTCCAAAACAAAACATTATAAAGTGAAAAATAATTTTAATTTTGGTAGTCGGTGTCTTTGGTTTTGTATTTTTGTTTTTTGCCACCGACTTCCGAAATTAAAGTTATTTTTCACTTTGTAGTGTTTTGTTTTGGAAGTCGGTTTTATTTATTACTATAAAGTTTTTATTTTCACTTTTTAGTTGTGGTACCTAACCCACACAAATTCGAATACCACTACCTGCTATGTAAATAACAGTGATAGCAAGTTATTAAAACATCATCCGCATAGATTACAACATCATCCACATAAACTAAGAGGGAAAAATACGCATTATTGAAGCTAACTCAAAAACTACCTAAGCAAAGTTAATAAAATTTATATGGAATCACCTCTTTCAAACAAAAAAAAAAAAAGATTTTCCAAATCGGTCTATCCGTCTTTGAGTAATCGCGTAACAAACATACAAAAAACAAACATACAGACGAATTGAGAACCTCCTCCTTTTTGAAGTCTGTTAAAAAGGTGATTTGGTAAAGAAGAAAACGTGTTCGAACTCTGAAATTGATAAATTAGAAATGAAACGTCAATGAAATGAAGCATCAATGGTTTGCGATAAAGCACTACCACAACACACTTTTAAACACAAGGTTCCGCTCTTATTTTTATCAAGATGGGTAAGTTACCCTTTTGAATCACAGACCTAACCCTTGTGTCAGAAAGGGTTAAGATAACTGTAGGTATTTCATTAAAAAAAAAAAAACAACAACAACAAAAATCAAAACATAACATGTTTTGATTTTCCACCACAGCCTAGCTGTATCATCTTCTCATGAAATTTATTTCTCAGTAAACGATACCAAACATTATTCCTCCATCGTGTAGTAAAAATCATTTACGTAAAACCTAAGTATAAAAATATATATGTAGGGACGTAAGATAGATATCAGATCGCGGATCAAGTATCAATCAATAAAGTGCCCTCGATGTCAGCATGGGCACACAAAGCCCTTTAACGAGTTTCAATAAGCCTTTGTTCTCCCCAACTTTCGAAATTGGTTTACGTATAGTCACAAATTCAATAGATAGCTATAAATACATGAGACTTTGAGTATGAGGAGTTTATTTTAGGCAGTGTAAGAAAAAATATTGAGAATGAAAACTGGAATATTTTTTCGCGATTTAGGTTCAATTTGCGAGGGGGCTCACAAATCCTTCCATAATAATATCCTAAGGGCACGTCTTCCCTAACATTATCGCGCCCCTTAGTCTACTTCTTGATATGCAATGGTCTCTGTAGCCCCATGCAACATGAGGCTCCAAGGGCTAGTGTGAATCTTGGGGTTCATTCGATTAATCGAGTCTGGTCAAACCACACTGGGGTCGGTGTATTTCTTTAATTCATTCAAAACGATTTTCCATTTGCGAGGGTTTTTTTAGGCTTACACAATTACACATTGAATATATTGATGTATCAACCTGGGTATAAAATTGTATCTACTTAGCAATAGACTACAGTAAATATGGAATATTTCACTGTGGCGAATTTCGACCTACCAATAGCATTCAACTGCATCTCCACCTGAGCCACTAGAGCCTATTAGAGTAGCAAATTAGCATATAGTAGAAGGAATAGGTGCAAAACTCAATATATCTTATGGTTAAGTCAAGAAAAAGGCGTTTGACCATGCGGTTTATTATCTGTTGAACTAGTGTGATAACCTTCCTCTTGAAATAGTGAGTTAGGGAGGATTTAATA
This sequence comes from Dicycla oo, assembly GCA_948252095.1. Lineage (NCBI taxonomy): Eukaryota > Metazoa > Arthropoda > Insecta > Lepidoptera > Noctuidae > Dicycla > Dicycla oo. The sequence continues at coordinate 25,370,800 of OX411714.1, forward strand.
GCGAAAATTTGAGTGTGATTTATTGTAAAACTACTGTTATGTGAACTGATACTGTGACTTTGTTTTCCTTTCTAGGCTTCCGTGATTTCTTTTTTTTTTTTGTTTTCTTTCTTGATTTTTGTAAGTTTCCAGAAGCGACAAGTTTCTTAAAACTTCCAATAATTCTTGTTTTTGTTTTTAGCTGAAATAAAAACAAACACAACAGTTATTGGAAGTTTTACCAGCTTACGAAAATTATTTTGAACAAAATCTATTGAGAGTATATAGTATAGCATAATATATCTGATTCAGTAAGCTAGTTTCAAACTTCTCCCTTTCGCACAACTTTTCCAGCAACAAGTCATCCATAGATATCTTTAGTAATAAGATTATTGTCTGCTTTCTTAGATCATAGCGTGGCTACGGCCTGCAGTAGCGCGGCGAGGAGTTCTGGCGACACTGGTGACCGCTGCAATGGCCTGGTGCGATGGCTACGACAAACCAATACTTGTACCGCTCAATGGGTGGTAAGTTATTGTATTACTCATCATTATTCAGCCCTTTTTTGTAAAAGCAAAGAACTTGATTGACAAGACCAAAGAGTATAGGAAGCCGATCCCCTATACGACTCCAGGTGTAATCCGGGTAGGCTAAAAAGTCGCAAGAGCTTCTTACGCTCCACGCAGGCAATCCAAGACATGCCACCTAAATAGCGAAGTAAATTGTGGAAAGAGATGTATCTACCACCCCAAGACTTCATAAAGCCCCAAGAGCACCTACCTCCCGGTCGTGATATGCAGTGTCCTATTTGGAAAGCACTGAATCGATTACGTACCCAAGTAGGCCACTGCAAACATAATTTGGTGAAATGAGACATATAGATTCATCCAACATCCATTGCGAGTGCAGTGCTCCTTGTAGTGTTTGAAAATAAAAAAAATATATTTTAAACACCACTTTCAAAACATTTTTTTTTTTTTTTATAAAAAAAAAACAAAAGGTTGAATTATATAAAAAAGGTACAACAAGAATACAAAAAGAACTAGCAAATTATACCGAATCTTTGTATTATTTTTTTTAAAATAAAATAGGTATTTTGTTTTGTTTTTGTTAGCTGAAATTGTACCTAAATAAAATAAAATGAACACAGAATTTATATCAAATCTAAACGCCTGCAGAATTCGAATTCCTTTAGTTAAGCCGTATAAACAAATCAAATACGTATTAATAATAAGTACGCGACTCAGTTTAAAAAAGGAACAATTGAAGTGTTTGTTACTCGTTTACAATATTGATATGTATGGGTAATAAAAAGTACAGTCACGAACCGGGATTGTTGAGCCACTTACTTATCATCTTAACTTGGTTGCGGTACACGAATGCCGCCCGTTTTTCGTTATTGAAATGTCACATGTCAAATTTTACGGCCGGCATTCGTATAACACAACCAAGTTAAGATGATAAGCTAGTGGCTCAACAATCCCGGTTCGTGACTGTACAAAGGAGACACAGAATAATTAAACGAGCAAATAAGAATAAAGTTATCTGGTTATATCCGCGATGAGCGAAGCACTGGCGATTGAGACATTCCCTGAGACGAAATATAGATGGAAGTAACTAATCTAGCCGGCTGAAGAAACCACGTGGCAGAATTTGTGTAGGTGGCAGATTACTGCTGTTCTTAACCATCGCTTTGAACTGATGCCGTCGGTTAGGCCTCCAGGCCGGTAAACCAGAATTCAGGCTTAATACTTTCCAATCGGGAAAAAATGGCCCAACTTCTTTCTAGGAGATAAAACTGCCGTAATAAATCGAGTCGAAGTCGCAGGAAACAATAAGTTATTATAATATTTTGGAGAACATTGTTCTATCTACTTAATATTGAAATAGGTATAAATTCATTAAAAAAAATGAGAAAAACCAACAAAGTCCGCATATCTAATCCCATTGTGGAGTATTTAATGCCAATAAAAAATCTTTAAACAGATTTTGTAGAATACATAATTCTACATCGTGAATAGAGTATATATGCCCCATCTGCTAGTGTCCCATATGTCCATCCATCTGCACCCTTGACGATCTACTGGGCCCAAACAATCATAGAAACATAGATGTACCGTCGAAACGAAAAGAAGAAGAGGAAGCCGATAGTGAATTTCTTCAACTATAACACGGAAAATTGACGTAATGTTACATGCTATACATTGCGTAGGTTACTACGCTCATTCTTTGGCGGAATCTCATCAATCACCTTTTCATCATCATCATCATGAAAAAGGCGAGTTATGTCCATGTCTTGATCGGTATCATTGCGACTGTTCTATCGAACAAGTTTAGGAGAAATATATGAATATCGTGTTTATTTAAGGCAAATGCACCAGGGTAGACCGTGAAATTGATTTTTTTCACGTTTTCAATTTGCAGGTCAGTTTCATGTTTTGTCTTGATCTGAATATGATACGCGGCCATAACGAATCCGTATCCGTATCCGTATATACAGGGTGTCCGGTAATGAATGGATAACCTTGAAATGTCTTATAGTAAAATTATAATCATTAAAATCATCAATTAATACAACCCATTCAATAGGGTAATATGAAATTAGAGGGTTTGAAATTAGACTATTTCATGAAATTTTGAAATTTGAGGATTATACTAACTTAAGGAGTTGTATTATTGATTCTAATAATTATAATTCTGTAACTACATATTTGTTGCGGTCTCGAATCGTACTTTAATCTACAGGCACCCAGACACTGAGCTGCAAATTGCAAAAATCGTAAAGAAATTTGAATTTCACGGGCGACCTTAGAGAACTTTATTGTTTGCCTTCTCAATATACGTACAAGCTGCGGGTAAAAAGGATGCTTCTGACCTGACCTACAAAATTAATAATGTACTTTTACTTCAGTTTATAATTATTTCGGAAGTCGAGACCAATTTCGGAGAAAATATCTAAAATTACTTTTGCTATATAGAATTGCCATAATTATGTAGTACAGTTTCAAGATAATTTACAAAATTTTTGTCCTGGTCTTTTTAGTATAAAACGACTTAATTAGGTTTTTAAAACCAAATTAGCTTCAATCATAGGTATAGTATTTTTATTTCACGAAGCGACACGCGCTTTGTTTATTTTAACCAAGTGTAAAAACATGCTGTGAATGTGTGCGTGAAGACGAGTAGCGTCAGCACATAACACACACGCACACACACTTCCGACTTCGCCATGGTCTCGGACGGTACCGAGAGCTCCTACGCTTACAGACACACATTCAAAGCATGTTTTTACACTTCGTAACCACATGTATAGCGCGTGTCGCTTCGTGAGGTAAAAATACTGTATATCATTGAAAACCTATACAAAAATATAACAATAATAAAAATAACTAAAAATATATCTCTTAAAAGTGAAAGTGAACAGGCTTCTTCTGGGTAAGCTTACACCATCGTCGACTTTGCCTTTGTCGTTATTTACTCAGTGTCTCACTTTCAACTTGTTTTTCAGAGACTAGGCCAGCTGGCGTTAAGATACCGCCTATCATATCGCAGGTTGTGGGTTCGATTCCCATCCAGGGCAAACATTTGTGTGCATGAACATGTCTGTTTGTCCTGAGTCTGAGTGTAATTATTTATTGTGTATATATCAGATGACCGTGTGTGAAATGTCCCAGGCTATTACTATATTATATTATTGTATTTAAAAAGTGACACGATAAGCAATAAGTAAGCCCAAACACATACCAAATCAATACCTCCGCATTTACAACTAAACCACAATCCAGATGCATTGAAACGACGTCTAAGTTCCCGTACAATATGGCCGGAGTAAACCAAACTTCCATATTAATTGCCTCACCGTACACAAGACTTCGATACCGTAGACATTACAGATACCGGGAGTCATAAATTCTAATAAACCACACTTTGGAGGAAATCCAAAATCATTTGGTAGCCATTAATTAAACAAAAGTAACACTAGAAGTGATTAATCAGGCTTAGATATTGTAAAGGTGCAATCAGACTAGATACAGTCAATCGATGACATCATATACATCATTATCATTCTCCTGCCCTTATCCCAATCTATTTAGGGTCGGCGCAACATGCCCGTTGTTTCCATACTTCTATTAGTCGTCATCTCGGTAGTCACTCCCTTTCTAGCCATATCATCTTTCACACAGTCCACCCATCGTTTCTTTGGTCTTCCCTTACTCGTTATATCTATCGACATTCTTACTCAAAACTTTCCTCACTACATTTTTTCATTCCTCCGCATCATATGCACATACCATGAGAACCGATTTCCCCAACTTTTCAGTCACCGGTGCCTCTTTCAAACTTCCTCGTTATGTATTTTTATGACATTCAGGGTTATTGGTAAAACACCAACAACCTCTTAAGGGGTTATTATACTCATCATTATGAACAACTTTTACTATGGGACCAAACATGAAATCGCGAAAAAAAAAATCATCTGTTCAGTACATTTTGACGAATTATGCGAACATAAATGTACTGAACAGCTGATTTTTTTCGCGATTTCAGGTTTGGTCCCATAGTAAAAGCTGTTCATAATGATGAGTACAATGACCTTTTAAGAGGTTATTGGTGTTTTACCAATAACCCTGTGTAATTCAGGTTAATGCATTGTGGTGTACGGCAGCCAAATTCCAATTATTGATCCAAGTTGAATGTTTTCTTCCGTTGTCGATCGATGGTAGAATTCACAAAGGTCGTCCAAAAATGAGAGATAGTCATTGATATGGAACATCTTTACAAATATTATAAAGAGGTATTTGTTTGTAAGTTTGTATGTAGGGGCCAATCTCTGGATTTGAAAAAATATTTTTACATTTTGATAGCCCAATTCTTGAGAAAGGTTATAAGCTATTTAACATCATGCTACGACTCTCAGGAGATGAGAAAAAAAAGTTAGAAATAACGATAAGCGAAAACGAAGTAAAAGCGTGGCGATGCGACGGGGTGGGACGAGGAACAAGTAATTTCTTGCAGATGAAGTCGCGGGCAGAAGCTAGTCGAATATATTTTGAGGCGATCAACGTCGATCGGTCGCCGCAGTCTGGTTACATATTAACAAAGCTAGTTAGCTAGCTATAAATGCTAATACCAGTGTTCTGTTAAATTACAATGACATAATGGTCATTGTTTGACCAGTTGGATTGGACGCAAGTAAGCGCACCTGATCGCAAGGTAAACGCAAATTTTATTTCAAATTGGAGTTAGATTTTGAAAACTTAATCGTTTTGGGTCGTAATTACCGTAGTTACCAGAAGGGTTGAGTTTTATTAGGTTTCTTATACATTTATTACATTTTAATTTCAAAAACACCTACATCAATCTTACCATAATTCCGTTTTTGTATAATTCGTAGCAAAAAAACCTTGACAGACTACCACGCGAAATATTAAAACATCACATGTCAAAACATCGATATTTGCCGTCAAAAGTCATCCATTCATCTTCCTACATTACGCTTCATATTTATTCCCCTTGTAAGATATCCAAATCACGTTTTGTAGCTAACTCACTTACTGGTTCACGACGCGAATAATTCCGAAAAGGTGCGATGCTTGGCGAAATGGCTCACATGGGAATATGGAAATGTAAGCAACAAAGACCAAAGTGAACTCCGCACACTATGAAAACAAGCCTAAAACGGCTTAAGTAAGCGAAATGGAAAATCCGGACGCATATTTCCGACGGGTAAATGAGGGTCCGTTGTTTCACGCTATACTGCTAGCGAATAGTTTCATAAAAGCATTTTCTTTTAACCAAGTTTTAAATGTTGTCAGAAGTGTCTAACTTGCAACCGCAGTTTCTCTGATGCAACTAAGAGCTATTAAGTTACTAAACTGGTAGGAACTCACTCAAATAGCAGCTCAAAATTTGAACTTTTATCGGTAAATAGCAGTTGTAGGTAAATAATCAAGCAATAAAGAAATTAATAACAATCTTGAACTGTAATTAAATTAGGTGGCTATACCCGAGTCGCTTATAGCATGGCAATAGCGGTCATTGCCCTTTCCCTAATATCTCTCCGTAAGAACCCAAACAATAAACTATGAATAGTTTTTCGTTATTGTATCATGTTGAAGATATATGATCGATATTGATTTCAGTTTTTGAAATAAAGAATGCTCGAAAACGTAGGTGGGTCAATGACCGCTATTGTCACGCTAAAGCAACTCGGGTATAGCCTTTAAGTCCAATTCAGAACTAAAGGAATATATACTAGTTCAAGGCACATTATACACGTAATACCAGGTATGTACATTTAAGTTCCAACAGTTAACGCTTCTTCGTATATTTTGGAGGAAAAAGCAGACATAGATGGAATGGTTACCTTCCTGCTCAATCTGTAAATGTCAACCGAAAGAAAAGGGTTCTTTGTACGGTTGTACGCGTAGTCACTAGAGTGATGAGTCAACGACTTATCTCTACATACATAGGTACACTTTAGTTATAGGCGCAATAGTGCCATGGCATTTTCGAATCAAATGCATAACAGCTTAAAGCATTTTTACTCTATGAAAATCTCACCGTGAAAATGTAGGTGAAGTGAGCTTGAAGTAAGCTTCATGTCCTCACTTTACCTACGTTTTCACGGTGAGCCTATTTCATAATAGACCGACTGTCTTAAAAAAAAGTAAGGTAGTTATAATGATGTATTTATGCCTCGGTAGCTATCTAAAAAAACCAAGTCTATGTTCTGTAATGAATACAATACTCAAGACTATGTTCTGTAATTAATAAAATATTGGCCGCTATACAGGGTTTATCAGAAAGCTGTGTTAAAATTAAAGGGTGTGGTACAGACCATCAAACTGAACAAATTTTTCGATGGCACCAACTTCGTAATCGAGAAAAAAATATCGGCTGTCCCGTACAAAATTTCAATTCCTACTCGACCCATATTTACAGGACGGCAGATATTTTTTTCTCGATTATGTTGTTGGTCCCATGGAGAATGTTGTTCAGTTTGATGGTCTGTACCACACTCTTTCATTGTTGTGAACGATACGCGCTCGGAAACGGACGCGTTTGCGCTACAAACCACAAATATTTTATTTGAGATTTGCACAGCGATAACCGCTGCCCGATTTAGTGCTCAATGGCTACAAAGCAACTAATTGCCTACAAGCTTTTGGAATTCGTCAAGCATGCCATCGATCGACGAGGTCAGTGTCTTGCAGATTTGCAAGTCCTCCTTCAAAGAGGAAGAGGTATGCAGTGCCAATTTGCTGTTATTTCAATCACTCGACCAAGTCGGACAGATGCCATCTCACCGGAGGGATGGTGGCGACAAGAGTCTGCAGGACATCATCGACCTGCTGAAGAGGACCAATCCGGATGACGTGCCAGATTTTGTGGTGAAGGAGCTGCACAAGCTGCCTCCTGTCACTTTCGACCACGTCGACGTTACCAGGCTGCTGAACGACACTACGTCTCTGAAGGTGAGCCTGGCTGAGATGAAGTCCAAGTTGGAGTTTTAAGATGTGATAATTGGTGAATTGCAAGCCGAAGTAGCGTTGTTGCGCAATGCTATTCCGACAAGTGGGTCACCAGGAGGCTCCAATGTAAACACACGTCGCGGGGCACAAAATGCTTCAGTCTGCAGTTTTCAGTCGGCGAGTGAATCTACGTCATCGGCTGTCAAGAATGCAAGCGTTGCATCGTGTTCCGCTGATCGCGTCGTACCTGCCTGGGAAGCGAAGCGTGTACATCGACTCCCAAACATGCCTATTCGGCAACTGTCGCCAAGACGAAACCTGCTGGGTCACAAACGAAACGACAAGCAGAAAAACCTAAAGGCGGAAAGCAGAGTCGCTCAGCATCGAGCGCGACGAAAGGCGCTGTGATGGACCATGGACAGCAGGTTCCTAAGATCACATGCGATGCGGACGGCTTCATCAAGGTGGAGAGAAACAAGAGGAAGCCTACTTATCGCAACCAGAGTGTGTGGGACGTCGCCGGCAGGATCTAACATGCTCCTACGTCCTGCAGTACTGACGACGCAGCTGTACGTGTTCCGTTTGCACCACTCTACGAGGACTGAGGACGTCGTAGAGTACATACGGTTGAAGACTAAGTGGACCTTGAGGGAATTGGTGTAATGGCGCGCCTCCAACTTCTCCAGAAGTTGGAGGCGCTCCATAACGCCAATTTCAAGTCGTTCGTGGTGCGCGTTCCGACTCACCATTTGATGACATTCCTCAAGGAAGAGTTTCGGCCGAAAGGTGTGCTGTATCGGCATTTCCGCGGCTGGCTACGAGACACCTCGCAGCGTAACACGACGCCGTCACTGCAAGTGTAGTTTTAAGTTTGGTGTATATGTATTAGTTTATAGTTATTGTTTTTATACTTTACTACTCTTGTCTATTGTTTCTACTATTGTGTTTTGTGGGCCATAGTTATATTTGCCTAATTATAGTTGCCTAAAATAAAACAAAAATAAATAAATAATTTGATCACACGTGTCTGATATACCCTGTATATTGAAAATCAGCGTATAATTTGATTTTCTTTTATAGAACTTTTTCAATAGTTTGAAATAAAATTACCATTATCTATTTCAGCGCAATTTATTTCAGTTCGGTTTTTCATCTAATAAATTGCTTTAATTTAGCAATAAATTCGAACATTGTGAAATAATGAACCCATTAAATAGTTCGACAATAATTTAAAACGTTTTCATAGATAATTGGTAGAGATATCAGGGATGAATAATAGCAGTTAATACACGCATTCTAGATTACGTAGTAAGTTTTTAATACAAATTACTTTTTTACCCAAAAAAGCCTAAAAGGTCGGTATTACCTTTGGAATAGAAACGTTTATTGTTAATTAACTTGATAATCACTCCCCTTATCTTTTCCCATTAAGTAAAGTTCCCGGGGACAACAGCGATTATCCTTAATGAGAAATCCAGGGAAAATAATTGGAATGAATAAGAAAAAAATATGCTATTGTATTCCTTCTTGAAGAATACGGCTTTTATATGTATTACTCTACTCGACATATTATTTTGGAATATTAAAAATTCTTCTAAGAAACAGTATGTTAGCTCATTTATACTTGAAGATGTTAAGGTAAATAAGATGTATTTAGTTTGTTTAATCTTCTATGTATTTAAAAATGAATCACCGAAATGTATGTACGCGCATAACTTCAGAACGGTTGCACCTATTTGGCTAATTCTTTTTTGTTGTGTTTGTAATTGACAGGACAACGTTTGTCGGATCAGCTAGTAAAAAATATCACGAAAATGATACCATATCAAAAGTCACATCAATATAATTAGGATGTGTTTTTCACATTCAGCGCGGTTTCACAGGTCTCCTGTGACGTCATTACAAGTTATAGCAGCATGCAGCAGTATGATATCATTTTGAGATCCTAGTAGTATTCCAAGGTCAAGTTAAATTAGCTGGCGAAACTTCTCAGACGTGATGGGTAGGCATCGATATCTAATAGCGATAAAACAAAAAAAAACCGGTCAAGAGCGAGTCGGACTCGCGCACCAAGGGTTCCGTACCATCATATATAGATATATATATGTGCATATATGTCTATATATATATGTGCTATATATGTGATATATATGTGCTATTTAGAGACATCGTTTTATTTTTTCTGTAATCTTTACATAAACTTCTATCGCATAGAATAATTTCAATTTTTTTTCTATGCACACTTCGGAGATAAGCCGGGGAACGGTATTTTTTTTACATTTTTTATCAAAAGTCGAAAACTATTCGGCCTAAAAAAAGAAAAAAAATGTTCTATATTTTGCAAACAGCGCTCTTTCATATGATACGCCAAATGTCCTAGTCCTCTACCTCGAATTTTTTTAAACCCCTTTTCAGTCCCTGTTGCAAAAAAAAATCTATCTTATTTGCAATATAGTCGGGCAAACATCATCTAAATTTATTCCGAAATTCAAGTTGATAGCATTTGTAGTTCTCGAGATATCCAGCTGTGATAGACGGACAGACAGACAAACTGAGTCACACCATAAGGGTTCCTTTTTACCATTTTGGTACGGAACCCTATAAAAAGATGATACCCCACATGCCCTAGTAGCTCCACCTCGAATTTTTTAGACCTTCTTTCAGTCCCTGTTGCAAAAAAAAAAAAGAAATTGTTTCTTTCTTATTCGCAATATAGTTGAACATCATCTAAAATTATTCCAAAATTCAAGTTTATTGCATTTGTAGTTCTTGTTGTGACAGACGGACAGACAGCCAGACTGAGTCGCACTATAAGGATTCCTTTTTACCATTTTGGTACGGAACCCTAAAAAAAGTTAACTTCACTCATCATTTCAAGTAACTAAGTACGGCTGAGTACAGGGTCAACGGCCGCTGGTAGTATCATCATCATTTCAGCCTGGAATCACTCACTGCTGGGTATAGGTCTCCACTTTTTTCCCCGGTTCCGTACGTCCCTCCCGGCTTTCTTTGCTGGTTGTATAGTTATTAGTTATGTACTTGAAATTATAAGTTTAGAAAATATTACCTTGTATTTCACCATGTTGTTCACTTGTTTTTTTTTTTTTTTTTTTTGTTTTCCTAGGCTTCAACCACCAATAGCGTCAACAGTTCGGGTGCTGTCCGTGGGTGGATCAACTCCTGGAGCGGGTGCACGACTTCTGCAACTGGCGCCATCAGGACAGCACCTGGTGCTCGCACCTTCGGCTGGAGACCCTCAACTGTGGCACGTCATGTCTAACTCTAGAGTACATACGTTTAAAGGTAAGATAAATACTTACTCCTCTCATGTTATGTTTCTTATTCTTGAATTCAAATTCCAATAATTTAGTTTCCATTGCTATATAAAAAATCCAAGAAATAAGTTTTTCAACACCTAAGCTTTCAAAAATTATTTAATATCGGTATGCAGAATGAAATATATTTAAATTTAACTACTACTCGCCAACCGACTTTAAGATTCAAATGAAAATTTTAATTTACCGATAGCTTCACGCCCAACGGCTAAAGAAAATTTTCTTCCACCATACGTATTTAATCATAATAAATAGTATTTATAGTGGTTAAAATATGTGATTTTAACCACTATAAATACTATTTTACACTGGAGGCAATATTTCATGAATATTTACTTTGTAAAGTATTATATTATTTTAATTATTGTGAATGTGAAGACTATGTAGGTCATTGCTTTTTTTGTTTGTTTTATTTTTTCTCTCTGTTATTTTTAATCATGGTCTGGCAGTTTGAGTAATTTATGCGACCTACCCAAATGTCCTTTCTTTGGTATTGTTCGTCGAATCGTTGAGCTTCTTAAGTTCTGAGTTGAGCTGCGCGATTACTGACAAATGCGTGCACTGACTGGACAGGTTCTTTCCTCAAAAGACCATTTCAGACACCAATCTACATGGTATTCACATGAAGTGACCAAGATTATGTCTGGACTTTATAAGAGACTGTGACCTCTGAGTTTGTTTCGGCCTTTCTTCTCAGAGTAGTCAGATAGAAAACGCCGACCTCATCTAGTTTTTTTTTTTTTTTTTTTTTAAGTGTTTGTACAAACCTACTTACAGAAATAAAATCATTTATCATTTAATACTTTTACTGTACAGTTTCAAATAACATTTAATTAAAAGCTTTGAAGCAATTGAAACTGGTCAGCGCTCAACTTTCATTAACTCAAATAGTAAAATCTCATGAATATTTTTCTAATATCTGTGAAATATTCATGAGAAAAAATAATGTATCTACAAGTATACAACTATTATACCTATAATACTTGTATACTTGTAGGTACATAAAATTTTAAACAGGAACATAGACACACAAATAAATCTTACAAAGCAATCACAAGTAAAAAACTGATACAAAATAGACAAACACATGATGCGTCGAACAAACTACGGCCAGAGTACTATTCTGTATGAAGGAGCACAGCTTTACAGCAAATTGCCTCGGAATGTAAAAGATCATAAATCCGTGTATATTCTTTCAAAAAATCTCTAAAGTTAAAATTTTAAGCTATCTTCGGACAATGTACTAATCTAACCTATTTTTGTTGTGTAACTGTTCGTGCCGCCTAATGTATTCTAATTAAAAATACGTTTTTTCTTCTAATATAAGTGAATGTAATTCTTTTTGAGAAATAAAGTTAAAAAAAAACAAGTGTTTCTCACGTGTTGTGTTTTCTTTTTCTTACATAAATAAATTTGCGCTCGCCTAGTCAACTCGGAACTAAGTGACTCACCAATCCAACCACAATATTTGGGTAACAAAATGTTGTATAGAACCGGCGGGGTAGTTGCGTAACACACATACCAATACAATGACAATCGGTGGCAAAACCGTTATAATATGAAGAAACCGCATTCCTAGGAAATCAAAGCCTTTAAGGCGAAAGCGCCAGTGTAGCTCGGAAATTAAAATTTTCTTACGTTTTATTCAATTTGCAGATCAGTATCAGGTTGTATATTGATGTAAATATAATTCGCGACCATAACAAATCTGTATTTATATAATTTTAATCATTAAAATCATCAATATAACTTACTAATTTCATATTAACCAATTGAATGATTATTTCATGAAATCTTGACATTTGAGGGTAATACTAACATAAGGAGTTGTATTACTGACTCCAATGATTATAATTCTGTAAATGCATATTTGTTACGGCCGCGAATCATTCTTTTAATCAACATACACCTAGACTGCAAATTGCAGAAATCATTAAAAAAAATAATATCGCGGGGTACCTTACCACTTCCAACCACTTCCACTTCTTTAATCATAGACTTTGTTCAAAGTATTTCTATTTGTACAATTCACTTCAAAGTGACAGAGAGGACATGAGACGTTGCATTTAATCATTCCATCTTAAATGACGTACCTACCTAGTACCTACCCATCTAGAATATACCTTTCACGCATCACTAACAAAATCAACATGTTCCTTCTATTTGTACGAGTAATTATCGTGATTGTCAGTGAGCTATTGACTCAACATTATTGTTTGTCCAGTCGAGTGTAAATTTCTCTGCGCGAATACTATCTCCGAGTTGATTACATTGGTAACCATTAAAGGGATATTACTGAATTGAATTTAAAATCAATCATTTCATTAAACGAATGTAAATTTTGGGGCGTAAGTATGTGTTCTGTTTAACAAAAGCCTAATGGATATTGTTATTGTGGTTTTCGAACGTGTAGTTTTTAAGCGGTGGTAGATTCTAAATGTGGTTTTTAAACGGTATTCGGTTATTACGAGTAATCAATGAGGTGGATCAATAAGTTCTGTAAAAAGTTCCATTAATTTTCATTTAGAAAGTTTAAAACGTGTCGAGCTAAATGGCAATTTTTTCACTACAATTTGTTTGTAGCTTTGGTACCGTTAAGGTACCTAATAAGAATTTAGTTCATAAGGGAACTCTTACTTTAGGCTCCCTGAAACGATCATTTGTAACTGTCAATTTTTACGTGATTGATACACATTGACAAATTGATCGTCTACCAAATGCAATTGAAGTGACTGACAATATTACTACAATAGAAATTGATCAATTGCGATTGATCGTTTCGGCGACCCCTTGGTTATGGAATTAGCTTCAGTACAATGCTACGGCGTAGCAACTACGTCAATTGCCTACGCCGCGGCGCCGTAGCAAACAACACGCTTGCCTACACTTGGTTTTAAGAGTACACTTTTGAATATCTACTCCTAAAGTAAGTGTCACAAATTAAATCTTTTATTGATAAAAACATTGAGTCAAGTTAAGGTAACGAACTCAACTTATGTTTGTTCTAAATTTCGCTACATAATATATCATAATACCTACCATAATATATTACGTACTCGTACCTTGAATTCTTCAAAATTAATTCTTAGTGTTAATAGTAGTACTGGTTCTTATTTAATTTTGTTGTAGTTTAGATTTAACGATTGGTGCTCTTCTTTTCTTGATTAAGAAATCTTGTCGTGTATAAAATCTCTTATTATATTACTGTATAGCTAGCCGTGAAAACCGATAATTGGCTTCATGTTTCTTATTCTACTATATTTATAGTATCTAAGTAAAGCTGTTGGTTTTCCACGAGATAAATAAATAAATGAAATGTAAAATAATATGAAACATTTCACTACAAACAACTTCATACAACGTGCTACGATCGAACTTTGCAAATGTCCACGTCAATATTTCCTGTCGGGCTCGCGTTTCGGCCAGCAAAATGGAAATGGTTACGATGCAGTTTCGATCCAGTTCACATTAGGAAATACCGATACATCCCGGTCAACGATGGGCGGTGTTTGGGTAATAATTTATTTGCAGATTTATCCTGGGTACACTCACTCTGCGCTTTTGGCTGTATACTTGAACGTAGTTATTTTATGTGTGTTGTGCTCCTTAGGAATTTGGTTCTTAGAGTTTTTGCCCGACGGAGCCAGAAGGAGTGTATTGTTTTGTTTATATTCAGGTCATTGCTTTTTTGTTTGTTTTATTTTTTCTCTCAGTTATTTTTAATCATGGTCTGGCAGTTTGAGTAATTTATGCGGTCTACCCAAATGTCCTCTCTTTGGTATTGTTCGTCGAATCGTTGAGCTCCTTAAATTCTGTGTTGAGCTGCGCGATTACTGACAAATGCGTGCACTGACTGGACAGGTCCTCTCAATCTGTGTGGTTTCAGACACCAATCTACATGGTCTTCACATGAAGTGACCAAGATTATGTCTGGACTTTATAAGAGACTTTAACCTCTGAGTTTGCTCCGGCCTTTCTTCTCAGAGTAGTCAGATAGGAAACGCCGACCTCATCTAGTTTAAAACTTGTAAAATACATGTAAAAGTGTTTGTACAAACCTATTTACAGAAATAAAATCATTTATCATTTATTAGGTGCGCTGCGAACGGACGCTCTTATACTTGAATGAGGCCGCGCCGCCACAGCGCTAAATAATATAATTGACATAGATTTACTTATATTATTAAGTATGCTTAGTCTAGAAACTGTTAAGGATGTTTCTAAAATTACGCCATAGCAATAAGTGCCCTATTAAAATTAACAATATTGGATTTTAAAATGCAGTCTTCAATAAACCATCGTCTAAGCAAGACTCCTCGATTGCTTTAAAAATACCTCCGGCAACGCTTCTGAAATGTAACTACCTACATACACTATGTTTATATATATAATAACGGGTGGTATCCTAAAAGCTGCTTGTCACGTGTTGCTACGCTTTCCAGACAATGACTTATGTTTTTATTTACTTATTGTTTCTAGCACCAAGCAATCGCTTTAAGGCGAAAGCGCCAGGGTAGCCCACAAAATTCAAATTTTCTTATGTTTTTTACATATGCGGGTCAGTATCAAGTTGTATGTTGATCTGAATATGATTCTTGACCGTATCAAATCTGTATTTATAGAATTATAATAATTAAAATTATCAGTACAACTCTCTAAGTTCATATTACCCTATTGAATGACTATTTCATGAAATCTTGATATTTGACGTCTTTTGTAAGTTATGGAGTTGTATTACTGATTATATTGATTATAATTTTGTAAATACATATTTGTTACGGTCACGAATTATATTTGAATCACAAAAAACCTAAGAATATTTGAATTTCGTGGCGTACCTTAGCGCTTCCCCCTTAAGAGCGTTTATTCTTCGCGGGCTGACAATTATTCTATAATGTTCTACATTATAGAATATTGTCCATTTTTATGGGTAAATACCAAAATAACTGTAAAAAAATACCAAGGATGGAGTGTTTTAAGAAAAATAGTAATTTGATTGAAATGTATTAAAATAATCACGAAAAACCTGTAGAAATGCGACGTTGCCAGCCCGCAATGAATAAACGCTCTCAAGACGAAGGTCTTTAAAAAACTTGACGCCTTCATATCCGAATTTCAACTCTTCTTCTTTTTCAACAAAAGTGTGTAGGTGTGTCAGACGTCCATCCATGATTCTTTTTAACGACTTCAAATTAACTCAATCTTGTTATTTTGCAACCAGGTCATTCAGGAAGAATCCTATGTATGTGTGTGACAAGAGAATCACAATATCTATTGACTGGATCTGAAGACACCAGCGTCATTGTCTGGGACCTCCACACCTTGGCAGTCAAGACTAAAATACTGTAAGTAGCTTCACAAATCCCATCACTTCTTGGTGCCAATGATATAACTAGATTAATTCTTAAACATAGGTACTATAATTCTCTTATTCATAAAACTTTACACCTATGAAAACACCGTAAACATTCTACCAATGCTTATCATAATAATATTATCAACAAAGTGAAAGGATAATACCCTATGTCAAAACATCTCTTTAGTTATTGTGTGTCGTGTATGAATTAACAACACAAGAAGAATTAAGTAAACCATGTAATTACGCTTTAACAAACGACAACACTAATACGGTTCTTGTTAAGTACAAGATTAAGTACACGGAGAACAAGTAATCAATTACCTAATTGATCTCTTGTTCCATTGTACTAACAACATTTACTTGATACCTACAGCCTATTATCCTTTATAACAGAGACAAAATTGATCAATTTGAAGATACTATACAAGAGTCATTTTGCTGAAAATAGAGTTCGATGTTCACAAATGTCGTAAAGATGTGATAATTAGTATTTTTCTCTAGAGAAATTGTGTCCTTGGAAATTAATAACGAACTTTTGAGTCTTCTGTTTTAGATTATATTCGGACACATAACTTTTTTTTTGGCCATCAATACAGTTAAAAGCGTGTGTAGTAAAGTCATCTCTTCCAAAATGATTAAAAAAAAAAGTATTTTATGTCGTCAAATGTATTAAAACTCCAATCACGAATTGACAGATATTTGTGAGCATTCAGTAAATAAGCCTAAAGTGCGTGCGAGCTCTTCTCATTACTTCAGCTTCACTCATCGTATCGTTCATTCAGTAATATGTATGTATATGTACACGTGTACATACGTGCTTCAGTATGTATACATTCAAACAAGCTATTAGGTATACAGGCACCTAATTTGTAACTAGGTACTATTAAATAATCCTGTGAGTGTGCTGAAATGTCAAGTCTGTTACATTACTCTTAAAGTTTGTCTCTAGAATAAACATCTTCATTTAAAATCCCAGAGTAAAGCTCCACCAGTATTAACTTTAGTTTTAACCTAATTTTTTCGAAGTTTAAGGTTGGCATAACTTTACACAGAAAAAAGTGGAAGGTAAAAATTAAAGTCATTTATTAAAATTAGGCTGACAATCAACCCTTTTTGAAAGTCAAAATTACATAAGACAGTCCCCAAAAATACCCGTCCATCGCCGCTTCCTCGTGCTTTAGCTGGAACGAAGAAGCGGCGCAACAGTCTTCTCAGCAGCACAGTCTTATTATGCATAAAATAAAAAATAAAAATATTGTCAGTGTAGAGGAAATGTTAACACCTATTTTTGCCTGTATACCAATCTTCTTGTTCGACTGTGCTTACAAACATATATTTATGTAGAAATGTGTATTGTTTATCAGAGAACACATAGCGCCGGTGCTGTGTGTGGCAGCCATCGTGAACAGGTCATTAGTGATCAGCGGGGGAGAAGACTCTGCGGTTATAGTCACTTCACTCGTTGATGGCGCGCTGGTAAGAGATTAATGTTTTTGTTTTTGTGTCTTTTGTTGAGTTTTATTGAAATTCAAAGTCTGTATTTGCTAAAATATTATCGGGCCTTTTATCAGGCTCATATACATTTATATATACTAATAATAAAGCTGAAGAGTGTGATTTTTTGCTTCTTTGTATGTTTGAACGCGCTAATCTCTGGAACTACCAGTCGAATTTGAAAAAATATTTTAGCATTTGATAGCCCAATTCTTGAAGAAGGCTATAGGCTACTTAACATCACGCTATGACCCTGAGTTGCTGAGCAAAAAGAAAAAGTCTGAAATAACGCTTAGCAAAAACGAAATAATAGCGCCGGCAGGCGATGTGATGCGACAGGGTCGGTCGAGGGAACAAGAAATTTCACGTGCTCAAAGTCGCGGCCAGAAGTATCATCATACTTTCGTGTTATTCTTAAGTTGTTTCTGTTATTTTTGCTCAGAAGTTGTAAAGGCTAGGCGGCACGACGCGTCACGGCGACACGGCACGACAAAGCATTTATGTAGCCGGCCAAAGCCTTCCGCGGCGTACCGCAGCATCCCGCGGTATGCTCAAGTCCCCTTGTGACAATATCAACGAAATGTGAGAAATAAGATTCAAAATCTTTTTAACTTACGAGAATCCTTTGCCATGCCACGCCTGGTGAGGCCCTACCTTGTAGTTTTTCTATGTAGAACAAAGTGAATATCATAAACAGATTTATACAAATATTGGATTTTATCTACTCTCATATCGTAAAATTCGAATCATTAATTTCAAAATGATTTTATATTGACATACTTTATAAACACAATACCAAAATTTAAAAATATTATATTATAACACTTTTTTCTAACAAAATAATGTTATAAAACAATTTTTTACCAATAGGTACGATACAGGGCAAATCCAAGAAGTTAAGAGACCTATCACAAAATTGCGTTTTGACAGATTAGGTATATTGAAGCACGGCGACGCATCACAATAATTAGCAATTTGTTAGTTGTAATTACGCTTATTTTGAGCCTTATAATTTATTTATTTTTTGTTTAAAGTATGAAATTTTAATTTCTTATGAACTAATTATTCTCGTATAAAACGTAATAATGTAATATTAATGTAGTAAGGAGAAATTTACAGTTAATTCTAAGCGTTTTTAGTTGTTTCATAGTTTATAATGGGATTTTTTCATAGATTTTCCGTAGGTACATATATCAAAGTTCTGAGGCTGCTATGGATCAAACCACAATATTTAAAGAGATATATTATTATACAGGGCAGGGTAAGTGTAAACAGTATCAACCTTTTAAGGGGTCAATGTACTCATCATTATTAACAACTTTTACTATGGGACCAAACATGAAATCGCGAAAAAAAATCAGCTGTTCAGTACATTTATGTTCGCATAATTCGTCAAAATGTACTGATTATTTTTCGCGATTTCAGGTTTGGTCCCATAGTAAAAGTTGTTCATATTGATGAGTATAATGACCCCTTAAAAGGTAGCCACTATTTCACTTACATCCTGTATATTTTTCATTTCATTTTCTTATGTAAGTAGTTCAATCCACGAGCTCAAAAAAATGCAGTCGCGCATTTTATGAAAAACTTGCTTCGGAATTTTGGCTTTATATAAAATAGATTAAATAAAATTGCGAAAAGCGAGGACGATATGAACTATACTAATAACTATTCTCCACCACTGAATGATTCGTTATACGTTGACGAAAACTTTCAGTTTTTCAAGTTTCAGTTGGACAAAGTTGGCCATTTAACGCAAAAAAAAATTATAGCACAACAAAATGGTTTTGATTCCAAATAAACTATTTCCTTACTCTTTTAACTTTGATTTTTTATTTAATAGGTTCAATCCCAATGTATGATAGTAGATAGTGTATGAAACTGCATATAGCTAGGTATTAAAATACTCGTGTTTTAATACTCCTCATTATGCAACAGTTTCATTAAATACTATTATTTTCCAATAAAACGCATTTCCTATTATGATTTCCGTTGCTTAAAACTCGAGGCAGCCCTATTCACCACAACGATTTTCACCAGGTTACAAAATTGGACCATCACCGTGGCTCAGTAACAGCAGTCAAAGTAATCCAAGATGGCGACATCCTCGTCACCTGCTCCCAAGACGGGACAGTATGCACGTGGAACGTCGACAATTTCACTCTTCTCAGTACCGTGAACGCAGGAGTACCGATAAATACCATGGAAGTGACAGACGACAATGTGTTCCTTATCACGCTGCAAGGAGAGAATGAGCTGCATGTAAGAACGTTTATCACTGGAACGCATCTGCATATATTGAAGAGGCATAAGGCTAAGGTAAGACACAATTTTGTAACTTTATTGTACTAAAAACGCAGTGGTGCTATGGAAGTGACAGGTGACAATTTGTCCCCAATCACACTACATAACATTTCATAACATGGAAGTGACGAGTGACAATTTATTTCTTCAGCATCAAATGAAACGACTCAACTTTACTGAAGCATGATGTGTAACGCCTACTAAACATTGCTCCATTTAGACAAAACACTTTTTGTAGCTAACAAAATCTAACTAAATTTATCACAACAAAAGATTTATTATATTTTTTAAATAAAACAAATACTAGTCTAATTAACTTTGAATACAAACAACGGACCCATTGTCTTAGTTAAAGACAAGAACCTATTGTCTTCTGATCCCGCTGTGGATCCCGTAGGAGTTATAATAGAAAATAGCTTCCTAATAGGACTGGCGTTTGTACAGTTGATAATCTAATAACTCAGAGTAAAGCATAAAAGATAACGCAATTATTATAGGGACTAGGCCAGTTTTAGCCTTCAGCTGCGCTTGCAAATTAATCTGATTTCCACCATAAATTCAATCTTCTAGACGTTGAATCACTTAATTTTTTATTAAATCCCTTTCATTTTGTACGGTGGAAGCTGTTGCGTCCGAACATAACTTTATTTTAATACTTTGTTCAGCAATACCTTCCGCTAAAGTGCGAGGATTTAGTTGAACTAAATAGATGTAGCCTGCGAAGTTGGTGCGATATCGCAACATTTTATATATACGCATATAAGAGTAACGTAAACGTAAATAATTTCACAGGCAAATTAAGGCAAAATAAAAGAGTAATTCACACAAATGGCTAATTACTATTTGCTATAAATGTAATTGGTTGAAACCTATTTGAAACGCTCAAGAAATATATATCGATGGCTTAATCTGCAAATCGGCCAACTCCGTTTTATACAATTTTAGAGGAAGGCAAAGAAACTTTGACGTATTGCTATGTCAGTGTTGGGAGTTGCCCAATTGTGCACGCGATTTTCTCAGTAATTATGAAAGCTAGGAGTTGTTTCATTTTGCATATCGTAAGTGATAACTCCGCGTATTCGACGACATCAAAACATGATTTTGGGTCAAAAGTGGAGATTCCCGGTTTGCAGGTTAAGCCGTCGATATGTATATATATTCAGTTGATAATACATTTCAAAGAACATTCCATTCAATCCGATCGACTAACGAAATTCTCTCTTCTCTCTACAATTGATTCTTAATAAATTCAAACTTCCCGAAACCCGTGACCAAATTGTTGTCCCCGAAATATTCAGTCCAATACAGCCTTGACATCTACCGCACATTCAACCTAAGTAATTGAGGATCACTAAATTGGTTAAGCTCTTTATTCGTTAGAGAAAACAGATTACCACCGATTTATTTTAAGTGCTCTTGGACCCATTTCTTATTACATTCGGTGGAACCGCCGCTAAGCGGACCTATTACGTTACCATCGATATTATTGATACGGGAACTTTCTTGTAGGGTTCCGTACCTCAGAAAGAAAACAACGGAACCCTTATAGGATCACTTCATTGTCCGTCTGTCTGTCTGTCTGTCAGTCTGTCAAGACCCTTTTTAACAGGAACGCGTGGAGGTATCAAGCTGAAATTAATATTAAACACCTAAGTCTATGGTCACTTAGAGCTCTAAAAAAATCAAGCAACGCAATAAAAATACTGGCATATAGGTATGCGACATATGTATTTTGATACTCGCAAGTAAATCAACACCTGTGTACTCCCTGTTGACCTAGAATCATTAAATTTGGCTAGAAGCAAGGTCTCACAGCACAAGTAAAGGAAAACTTTGAAAATCGTTAATTTGTAGTTTTATTAATTACATATTTTTTTGGCGATTACAAACTTTCATTTGCAATTGGAGAATTGACCGTGACAATCAAGTATCAAGGTTTTATATTTATGGGTACTAGAGATTTTTTTTTTATTTGAGATGGGTTTGCTCTTGAATATAGTCTAGGTCAGAGGTGACAAAGACAAAGTCTACGATGGAGTGAGCTTACCCAGTAGAAGCCTGTTCACTCTAACTTTCAAGAGATTCGGGTTCTAAGCATTCGGGAACACAGACGCAGGTAGTGAGTTCCACTCTTTTGCCGTGCGCATTATGAAGGATGTTTGGAAGCGCTTAGTGCGAATTGGTGGAATGGCAACTAGGTATGGATGGTAACTTGCAGTGCGTCTAGATGATCGATGGTAGAAGGGGGCTGGTGGAATCAGGTTGTGGAGTTCCTGAGCACACTCACCGAAGTACAGTCTATAGAAGACCAACAAGCAGGCAACTTTACGAAGGATTTTATCTTTACTATCGACCAATCTCTTGTATTATGCGGGGTCAGTCAATGGGATTATATCAGTATTGGCAGTGTCTATTTTCTACCCAGTCACACAATGCTTTTGATACGATTCCTGTAGTCACGAGTATATAAGTAGGCTATTACCAGTATCAGTAACTAGTTCTGGGAACATGTAGTTATCTCTAAAGATATTCACTACAGCTTTAATATTAAATGTATCATTTATTATGATTTGAAGATATTGATGATTCATTTCTTTTCCAATAATAATTTCCACAAATCTGACAATCCACCAGTACAACTTTGTTTTTGAAATGAGCATATTTATATCTATACTAATAATAAAACTAAAGAGTTTGTTTTTTTTTTTGTTTGTTTGTATGTTTGAGCGCGCTAATCTCTGGAACTTTTGAATTTATTTTTTTTTGCAATTGATAGCTTAATCCTTGAGGAAGGCTATATGCTATTTGACATCACGCTAGGACCCAGGAGCCGAGCAAAAAGAAAAATAACTTTTTAACAAAAAATAAAACCGACTTCCAAATCAAAACACTACAAAGTGAAAAATAACTTTAATTTCGGTAGTCGGTGTCTTTGGTTTTGTATTTTCGTTTTGTGCCACCGACTTCCAAAATTAAAGTTATTTTTCACTTTGTAGTGTTTTGATTTGGAAAGCGGTTTTATTTTTTGTTAAAAAGTTTTTATTTTTCTCTTTATAGTGGTTCACATGTGCTTACCCCTTCATAGCGTACCGGCGTGATGTTATGTTACGAACTGGTGGAAACAATAGACAGACATGAGATTTCAGCAATCCCGGGCCAATTGCTATGATTTTTCCGTTACCTATCTCCGAATCAGATCTTCACCAAATTGAAATGAGACCATTTCGAGAAAGTACTCTTCCAAAAACTATCCAAATCGCTTCAAGCGTGCCTATAAAATTTGAAGAGTTCCCTCTTTTTCTCCAGGATCCCATCATCAGATCCTGACTTGATGATCATGGGACTACCTGGAAAGTATACTCTTTCAAACAAAACAAAAAAAAAAATCAAATCGGTCCAGCCATCTTCGAGTAATCGGGGAACAACAATAAAAAAAAAAAGGTTCCGACGAATTGAGAACCTCCTCCTTTTTTGGAAAAACGAAGGAATACTGCGGGCAGGCGAATCGATGCGACGACGGGGTAGATCGCGGAACAAGAAATTACATGCGGACAAAGTCGCGGGCAGAGACTAGTAAACAGATATTTTCATAACTATCAAGCTATAAATCTAGAGACAAAATTTAATTATTTCAGGTGTTCAATTCCCGATATCGATAACTAACTTTCAATTAGTAGGAGATAGAATCGAAAACTTTGACTTGAACGAGTATTAATTAATGCTTTAATTAATTCCACGAGAACAAAGTAAATATCTGCTTCAGCCGTCTTGATAGAGCAGATGTCTGCAAAAAGAGAATTTTCGCAGTTGCTTAACTTGTAGAAGACTTGAAAAGCAACCCAATACTATTCTTGATAAAGCGGATCCGAAAGAAGATAGTTTTTATATAAATAAAGTACTTCTAAATATCTAATTTATTTATCGGGTGAATAAAATACATGACTTGCAAAAATAAGTAGCTATTTTGACAGGCCAGTTGGCGTGGTTGGTTAAGATACCACCTATCTACCACAGGTCGTGGGTTCGATTCCCATCCAGGACAAACATTTGTGTGCATGAACATGTCTGTTTGTCCTGAGTCTGGGTGTAATTATCTATATGTATAAGTATGTATTTACAAAAGAAAAGTATCATAAATAGTAGTTATCTGGTTTCCTTAGTACAAGCTCTGCTTAATTTGGGATCAGATGACCGTGTGTGAAAATGTCCCAGGATATTAATATTATTTTTGACATTTCTCGGGACCCTGGGGTCCCGGACCTTTGGAAGGCGTACGAGGAGCCGAAGCCAACTCGCAGAGGCCCCTTAGATAATTTGAAATGATGAGCAGGCAGCAACCGACGATTATCCCTGTATACACTATGCAAGTGCACCCAAGGACAACCCCCGGTTGGTGCAGGACTATTGTTGTACGTGGAAATAAAACATATTGGGCTATGGGTCCGGGTGGCTAAAGTGGATTGCGTAACTTGAATGTTATATATTATACACGGATAAAATGGCAGGGGGTGACTTGCACACTCAATAATAGGCCCCCGGAAACGGCCGCTAGCACATACTAACGTAGCGACAGGGGGCAACACTTCCTGAGGTGCTTGAGGAGTGGAGAGGTATCCCACGGCTATCAGGACAATCCCGGAAGTACGATCAAGATCCCTACCAGCACCTTACTGGAATACTTCCTTCCTCCGAGCACGTTTACTCTTGCAAATCTCCGCTCAAGCCAGCCAATAAAGGCAAGAAAGAGGTGGGAGCTCTGTTCCTCGATAGTGTTTACTCCAGCCGGCCAATTAAGGCAAGCTAGAGATGAGGACAAGATTTCTCCCGGGAGATAGGGTCCGTGGGGTCGCTACTGCCCAACAGCTCGCCACATGCTGCCCTGCGGGTTTCTGTATCTCTCTTGGTCTGGCTCCTCATCCTAGACCCGTTCCGGCAAAGTAAACTCTACCGGCACAGACCTAAAGTTCGGAGCGCGCAAGCCCCACCACGACGTCAACGTAGAGATACAGCGGTGGGGTATTATTATTATTATTTTATATTTCACGGGACCCTATGGTCCCGGACCTTTGGAAGGAGGAGCCGAAGCCAACTCGCAGAGGGCCCTTAGATAATTTTAAATGATGAGGAGGCACTATTATTATTATTATTTTCATTTCTCCACACAAATCATAAGCCTGAGTTGAACTCATATCTAATAAATATGCTGTTCTAAGATATCATTAACACATAGGTATGTAACTTAAAACAGCGATTTTGCTAAAACCCTTTACTTTTGGGAAAAGTTGTAAAACAAAACTAATACATTCGTTTCCATGACTACTTACTACCCTTTCTGCTCAGTGGTCCTTCCCGACTAATATTTTGTAACTGATTTGGATTTTTCCAATCTATAGAATAGCCAATACCTAATAATCGATACCAGAAACGAATAACTTATAGGAGTTAAACCTTTTAGGTGAAATGTTTCTGCGTGGCTCATGACTCGTCTCGCGCGGCGGTAGGCTGCGCAGACCAGAGGATCTACTTATACAGTCTGCACACCGCAACGCTTTTGCGCACGTTGGCTGTAGCGCATGATCTAGCGGCACTGGCCGTCGCTGATAAAGATCACTTCTTGTTGGCTGCGGGTGAGTTGGATTGACAGTTTTATTTTTAGTTTAATTTTTCTTTCGACGCATCGTTTCGTTTTAATAGTCAAGTGTTTAAAACGTTTATTGTTTTCGGTTCCACAATACAATGGTGCTTTTGGTTCTACTTGTAATGAATTTAATAATTTAACGTACCATGTATAAACCAATAACCGTGGGAAGAAGGGTCAAAATTGTCAAAGCTTTTTTGGACTTCAAACTCACTATTTACAAGATGAGATATCTTAGTCTTAGCTAACATTATACTACATTTTCAGGCGGCAACCGAGTAACGATATATTCATTCCACACAGAAGACAACTTGACGAATTTCCGACCAACTAAGCAGAGACAGAGACGCCAAACGAAATCCATGACGAATGTCACAATGTTACAGGTAACAATCACAGAAATAAATCCCGGCCTACTTATATTTATATCCTTCTGCAAATAGTTGTACGTGTCGTCATATTTTTATCCTTCCAATATTGCTACTACGGAAACACGAAAAAATGGAGACAGAAATAAACACTACGGAATGGTTGACTTATATGTGTAGTCTCTTCTCAGATGCAGTTAATAATAATTAGAGAGTTGTAGGTAAATAATATGAAAAGATTTTATTACAATCTCAAATGTCTTAAGAAATTAATCAAAAATGTCTTAAGAAATTAACCGTGTAACTATCACTCGTTATGATATACAGAGTTATTGGTTAAACACCAACAACCTCTTAAGGGGTCATTGTACTCATCATTATGAACAACTTTTACTATGGGACCAAATCTGAAATCGCGAAAAAAAATCTGCTGTTCAGTACATTTATGTTAGCATAATTCGTCAAAATGTACTAAACAGCTGGTTTTTTTTTCGCGATTTCAGGTTTGATCCCATAGTAAAATTTGTTCATAATGATGAGTACAATGACCTCTTAAGAGGTTGTTGGTGCTTTACCAATAACCCTGTATACAATTTTTAACAAACTAATACATCGTCGTATCTAATACATCGTTACTATTTTTCAAAAACAGGCAGAACAAAGTGAACTAATCCCAATCAGCTGTCTAGAAATATCCCGAGATGGTCAACTAGCAGCTACTGGTTGTGCCCGTGGCCTAGTCAGGGTATGGCATCTTTCTACCCATCGACTTCAAACAACACTGAATGGGCACTTAGGACACGTCACCTGTGTGACTTTCTCTCCTAACAATCTCCTGGTATTGAGTGGGTCTGAAGACAGAACCATAGTTGTATGGCAACTGGCTGATAATTCACCATCATTGACGTATAAGGTTAGTAAACACAAGGTCATATATCCAGAATCTTCGTAAGAG
Source organism: Dicycla oo (assembly GCA_948252095.1). Taxonomy (NCBI): domain Eukaryota; kingdom Metazoa; phylum Arthropoda; class Insecta; order Lepidoptera; family Noctuidae; genus Dicycla; species Dicycla oo. The sequence goes on from OX411714.1 coordinate 25,397,707, forward strand.
TTCATACTCGCTCTGATATTACAAACAAGATCCTTTAGAAATAAAGGTCGTTAACACCAAAGAGGGTTCAGTCTAGGGCATTTAATTAAAAAACTCGTCTTGTTAACAAACATTCTATCTTTGTCTTCAAAACTTCGTCGTCAGACTTTTCAACAATTTTATATTGAGTTATACACAGCGGAGTTTTTGCAGGGACATTCAGCGGCTCTTCAAACTTTACTGATGATGTCAGATGGAAGACGTGCTATGTCGGGAGACAGAGCTCGGAATGTTCACGTGTGGCTTGTCGACTCCGGAATAGTCCTTCACTCAACCGCAGCACCCACTGCGAGCCTTGATGTTACCCTGAACATGAAGTTCGCTGTAAGTTCCCAACTAAGTTCGGCCGGCATACTCTACGTTACACTGGATTAGGGTGATACTCGTAGATTCCACGTTTTACGAATTGAATATTCAATATTTGTGAGTTTCGGGATGTAAGTTACCAGTAATGGAATGGTTATGTAGTTACTAAATACTTCTTTTCTAGTTGTACATAATTTTCTTTTAATCTAATAAATATTCAGGAGCTTTTCATAGTTTACCTTATATTAACAGGTTAACTGTCCAGGCTCTAGAGTGGGAATGGTCCATAAGTCTAGTTATGTTTTTATTAAAAGTCGGTGCCAAGTCCGCATTAAATATGAGAGTTTTTTTTCACGTCCACAGTGTCAGATGACTTAGAAATTGCACGGGCGAACATACCACGTACGGTCTGTGGACTGGTATGGAAGTCTCTCTACAGACCGTATGTGCTATGTGGAGAGTTAACCTGCATTTTTATTTGGTACCAATTATGATACTTCCGTAGTGACTAAAGCTCCAACACGGTACAAGTTTATTGCCTGTGGTATACCATAAAATTGAAGGGCAATTAACTGGCACCGTCTAAACACGTAAAAATGAAGTCGCATGCGATTTTATGGAATGGCAATACTTGCATTCAAATGCCATATTATAGAATCGCACACGTGTAAACACTTGCATGCAATTCTTGAATGACAATAAAATTGGACGTGCTTTATGGCATGCGATTATTGCTCTTCAACATTCGAGAATCTTGCACTATGTAAGCGGAGCTTTACTGTAATACTATCTGTTCTCTTTGTTTGCTAAGCTCAAGTTTATCTAAAATTGACAATGCACTCTTCAATAACGTCGACATCATACAGGTACTATCAGATGGTGACAATTCAGTTCGTATCTGGACATTGGCCGGGGGCGACAGTGGAGAAGAGAAAAGGAATGTTTCTCACGCAGAACGGATCACTTGTTTTGCTTTGACGGCAGACTCGCAACACGTAGTCACTGGGTCTATGGATATGTCACTCAAAGTCTGGAAATTAGATGGAGGGAAATTGTCTCAGGTTAGTGTTTGAAGGATCAGATCAAAAAATGAAAAGACTGATATTGCCTGACTTACAATAAGGGATTTTTCAATTCAGTCATAATATGTTCTTGTTTCTTATTAACATTTACATTTTGATCTTATTTCTTGAATACCAATACGTCCTTACTTGTTTCTTAGTTGAGTGTGGCAAAAATTGTTATGACAGTTACACATTCATTAGTAAGTAATACTAATATTCTCAACAGGTATTAGTCGGTCACTCAGACATAGTAACCTGTGTAGCTGTATCAATCACGAACAAGACTCAGATCGTATCAGGATCTTGGGACTGCAACCTCATTGTATGGGACATCAACACTGGTTCAGACCTACACTTGTTATCTGGACATCTTGGAAAAGTCACCTGCGTAAAAGTCACAGGAGATGGAACGATTGGCGTGTCTAGTAAGTAAAAATTAAATTAATTAATAAATAGATTCTCAACATTCATTTACAAAAAAAAAAAAACAATTCTGCATGAGGTATTATAATTATACCTTACCTAATTATTAAAGTTTGTTCTACTCTTGAATCATTCGCAGAGAAGTTATAATTGGCAAGTTTTAATTAATTAACCTCTCTATCCAATCTAACGTAACCTAACTTTGTTGTTGATTTAATATAAACTTAATTTTCAATCATCTATTCCTTTGTATGTAAACTTTACAATTTCATGTCTTTCTTTAACACAATAATATTGTTGTCAACAAAATAGGTGCTGAAGATAAAACACTTATCATCTGGGAAACAAAAAGAGGTCTGGCTCTGACATCTTTAGCTCTCCACGTGCCTCTACTCGGCTTTCAGATCACTAGTGATTGTGCACGTATCGCCATCCATCTTTTGGATAGAGGTACGGTCCCTTCTTTCTGTGTATTGAAAAACTTGTTTGATTAGTTTGTTATGTCTTGATTTATACAACAATGAATTGCTTTAATGTTAAGCAAACAAGTAGATTGAGACCTTAAGGTGAAAAAAGTAATTTAGTGGTCCTGCGATACCTGTAGCTGGCTTACTTTGAAGTAACAACAAAAATCTTTATCTATTTATTATACATTTTTGTCCCGAGGTCAAAGATAGGCCAGATTTTTGTCATGGAAATTGAGTCCTTATTTTCGCAGAAAGTTATAACAATACGAATAGTTTGGACTTACATTAAGGTTTTCACCAGGTTGTCTTCCAATGATCTGCCTACATAACACACCAGCTACGTACGTAAAAATACCAACATATGCTGCGCCCACTAAAGATGTTGATGGTAAGTCAAGTAAGTCCCTGCTTGTTTACTACTAACACAACGGAAATTAAAAAAAAAATTGATACTCGTATATCTAGACGACATCATCATCTAACATTCTACAGTCAAGATACATTTAATTTATGTAATGGAACCTTTTGATCTTTCCCTCACTTACTTTTGCTATAAAAGCGAAGCTTATTACTTAATGGAGAAAAGTAAAATAGTAAATCAATATCGAACTTGAGCGTATAATAATTTAGAACAAAAATGTTATTTATTTGTTCAGAGTTACGTCCGCTAGCACCTAAGCGGCCAATGAGAAGGTTATTGAAAAAAGAAGTATCTCTGGATACTTACACGTGGCAGAAGAAATATGGACATCTTACTTCTGCAGCCATGATGGCTCAAGTAGATGAACGATTGAAGAGAAGGTAATATAACAAACAATAAATCTGAATTATAATCAGAAAAAGATTCCGTTTTATTTAAAACTGTGTTTTTATTTAGATTCTCCGTTTCCGCATCAATGGAAGAGATCTCAAAAATACAAGAAGCAAAGAACAAAGACTTAGGTTCACAGGTAATACCGAAACTCCTCCTAACATTTACTATTTTATTTTATTTTTATGTTATTAAATAGGAACAGTAGACAGCTACGTTATGCAATGTTACAAACAGAAAAAAACATAAATAACTTAAGTAATAATGTAGCCCACAGCGCTGTTTACAGATTACCATTAATAAATAAAATCTTAAAGTCACTAGGTGGTGAACTACTAATCTGCTTTTAACTTTAAAATTGACATAAACCGTAACCGTGCAGGTGAGCTTAGGACCTGAAGAAGCGGCGATAGCGCAATCTCAGCACTTCGATCAGCTTGAAGCTTTATGGAACAAGATATCGCCGCCGAGACGACGCTCCAATAAGGTATAGCGGACACTTTATAGCGGAATACAAGTTTAAATGTTTTTTTTTTTGCGAATATAGTTGTGTTTAGTTTAATGATTATACATTAAATACATTATTCAGATCTTTTCTGAAATGAATATGGAAGGTTAAAAACTATAGCCTTAAAAACTTGTGCTTATCTTTTATCAGACAATAATTCAAATTTATGTAACTAGGAACAAAATCAAATAAATCAGTCTTAACAGCCGATTTCTGGAACGAAAATCAACGACGTGGCAAACTTAAACTCATGTCAAGTGATTGGATTGTGTGCTTTGTGAATTTCTAACATAGTGGCATTATTGTGGATGTCCACGTCCTGTCCAGGGTAATAGAATGTATGGAAATATATGAAGACACTTTCACTTTAAATTTCTGTCCACCATTACGTAAACTAGACTTAATACTTTATGCTCAAGTAAAGGTTCACCATTAATTTCCATTCAAAAACTGACGATACACTTTGCATACAAAGTCGGAATAAACTTTGTAATTTCAATCCACGTGCACGTATTTCCATAAATTTTATGGCCGTGAACGTCCACGATAATATTGCCACGTTAGAAAATATAAAAGTGCACATTGGCTGGTAATAATTCAGTCAAACAATCACAGCAGTTGTTGTATTTCACAATTTGATAGCTATGGTGCATTTTTTAATCTCGGAGACTAAATTGAGCAAAACAAATGTCAAACTGGCTTACATTACGTTATCATGTCCTCCGAGATTAAAAAACAGACCATAAGTGTTGTGTTGATTTTCGTCACAGAATCCGGGTTTTAGTATTTTTATTCAATAGTTATTTATCCAATGAAAATCAATTATTCGTAAAACAAAAAAATACCTACTAAAAACAATATTCCCCTATTATTAACGTCGATATAATTGCATGTATTGTTTCAGTCACTGCAAAAACAAAGTTCGCTAATCGAGAGTCGATTCGACTCGTCGGATGAGGAACACACTCCTGTAGAGGAACAAGGTAACTTATTCTAACTTTGTTTTAATTTGTTCTGGTATATTGTTTCCTTTGTTAGAACAAATGTTCAAGTTTTGTTTCCGTCAGAAAGAACAATCATCGTTTGTATAATTTTTTTTTTTCAAGTAAATAAAACCGAATTAGCACGTAAATTCTGAGACGCTATTTTTTAATTCAAGATTTTTCTTCTCATAGCTACATTTTTATCTCCCAAAATATAACTATATCAAATAAACAACAGGATAATTGAAAAATGCAATATTAAGGATGGATATAATTTTAGAATAGTTAAAATATATACTGAAAAATATACTTTCTGCTCAAGTAAAGGTTCAACATTAATTTCCATTCAAAAACTTTGATGATACACTCTGCATAAAGTCGGAATAAACTTTGTAATTTCGATCCATCAATGTGTCGCTTCATCTACGTATGTATAGTGATATCAATTTATCTTTTTATTTGAAAGAAATTTTCGATAATTTTAAATATTTTTTCAGCGTTAGATATATTTATTTGTATTAATCTATTAATGATTACATATTTAAAGATGTCGCAGCCAACTGGTTTAATTAGCCGCTTAGTTAACCACCTAGCCTTTGGAAGTAGTGCACGCCGGCCGCTCCCGCGGCACCGCTCGCTACGCTCGCTCGGCTCGCACGCGGTTAACTAAGTTACAGTTCTCACAGTTCTAATCTAACCTAACCCGGTCGTAGACCGTGGGGTGCCCAACACCATAATTGCGTAACACACTATCAATAGGAATCGGAATCATTTTTAATCGAATTGCTAATCCATTGCTTCATATGTTTGAAAAGTGTGTCTGCTCAACAACGTAAATAACGCAATGAATTATGTTGAACTGTAACCGATTCCGATTGATAGTATGTTACGCAAATGCCCCGCTGGTCTTAGTTACTGCGACCAATTCGGCTCGCGCGTGGTTGGTCACAGTTCCAACCTAACCTATAATTGAATATCATTCAGGCCACAAGTTGAACGGTCGCCGTTTAGTTAAAAGGCTAGGCGGTTAACTAAACGACTAATTAAACCAGTTGGTTGCGACATATATTTTATACAGCTTTATTTCTTTTTTTCACAGAGCACATGGTCGAGTAATGCGTAATTGGAAAAGGTTTAACAATTATGTTAATTTACCCATTTCAAATATCATTCAAATTGTGATTGCTTCAATAAGAGCTGGTCGCGTTTCTGAAGTATTAATTGCAAACTGCTTTTTGATTAGTTTCTTACTAACGATGATTGATTGTGAAAACTAATTTAGTATCTGTCGGACGATTTAATTGGTTTTCCAACTTTTAATGTCATCTGAACTTAAAGATTGACCTTGTTTGCATTTATTATTTTATAAAACGCCTATTTTAATTTAATTCGAAGACTATCATTTTGTTTTCTATCTGAATTATTTATTACAATAGAAATAACAAAGGGCAATTTTTATCACTACCCAAATTTTCACAAGGTGTCCAACTTTCCTTATGGGTTCAAATCTGAAATCACGAAAAAATCTGCTGTTTCATACATTTTGATCGAGTAGGTATTGAACTTTTGTATGCAGCAGCAAATTATTTTATTTTTCGTGATTTTCGAGTTGGTCTCATTGTGAATATTGTTCATATTCATGGGAAGAACACCCTGAGAAAATTTGGGTAGTTATAAAAAGAATTGCCCAGTAATTTGAAACATGTCAAGGGTTTTTGATCTTTTGATCTTTTTTAACTAGCCCATTTAAAACAATATTAAGAACATGAGAAATTACGAAGTTTACGAAAAGTAGACTTTAGAATAAAAATTACGAATTAAGTAAATATTTAAAGCTAAAATTGCTGATACTGTGGTAGGAAACTATACTAAGATAATTAACGTGTACGCATTGTGATCTTCTAGACTTTACTAGCTTCCTTTTGGGGCCAGTTTCTTTTAAAACAAAAATATTTTAAGCGAATTTTATTTCAATATAACGAATCGCACTTTACATGTCCACTTTTAAAAGCATAAACTAGTCCTATGGATGTCCAACAATGTATTTCAGAATAAATAGACCAATAATTTTGAACGAAAGTGTTGGAAGCTGGTCCTTTTGTAGTTCACTCTACTGTAACTTTGATTCACGCTATAAAAACTGTGTCAGCACATTGTTATGTATAGAGTGTTTTTTTCTTACATGTCTGATTTGGTAAACAAACACGGTAGGAAAATCACGAGTTTTCGCAATTGAATCACTTACCTACACTCTTTTAAGTATGACCGTACACGAACGCAAGGGGCTACTGGCTAAGTGACAGCCGCACAGGCCGATCGAAGGTTAAACTATGCTTGCCGCGGTCGGTTCTTGGATGGGTGACAATCGATTATATATCGAGAACCCTCCGTGACTCGGAAAGCAGTGATGCCGTTGGACCTGGCTGCCATTCGTAGATCTTTGACAGTCTATACGGGTAGTCAGAAGCCCGGAAGTCTGAAAACCAGTCTTACCAAGGGGTAGTGTCTTACCCAGTAACTGGGTTGTGAAAATACTCGTATTCATCTACATCTGGTTAGACTGAAAGACGACCCCAAAATAGTTGAAAAAAGGCTGGGTAGATTTAGTTACGTATGAACGTTGAAATCTATCTAAACCTCACATACGTCGCTAGTCCGATATTGATTGCATAAAAAAACTGCTTCATTGAAATCTTAGCAGGTCATTTATTTGTTTTTCAAATTAGACAAGTAAACAAAAACACTATTTACGTAGATACAACTTAGAGTAATTTTAGGAATAAGTACTTAGTAACTTAGTATTCTTTGAGCCTCAGTTTTAAAGCGATTAGTCGATTTTACGTATCACTGATTTTATTATATAAATTAGTTTGAAAATATTAAGCATCTATTTATTCATTTACACCTATTGGGTGTTATAAACGAATTCGCTATAATATAAGCTACGTTTGAACGCATAATAATATTAATTGTTTTGTTTCGTTAATATTTTCACCAAAGTTAATTTAATTTAGAACAATGTTTATAATAAAGTAAGTGTTATAAAGTTATGTATTATTACGCGTTTGTTTTAATTAATTTGTTTGTAAAGTTTATTTACCCTCGCCATGAAAATGTTTCTAATTTTACCGAAATTGAATAATTGTTGAATGTTCTGTTAACATTTTCTTATTATGTTTTAAAATCTGATATTCTAATCAATCTGTTAATTATATTAATTAAAAATAATACTTAAAGTTAAAATAAGAATAAATAGTGGTAAATTAAATATTAGAAGCGTAGTTTAATTAGATATAGATCGTAATTTCCCCGATTTGTGTATTGAACTAGTGTTTTCCAACTGTGATCCCTTATAAAGACTTCTATATAAGTACACCTAGTATTCAAACTACAAAGAGTTGTCCTTATGAATAGTTAGCGTAATATTATCGTCTATTAGACACAATCTACCTATTGAAATATTTTTGTAACTTAAAAACAACCTTTTTATCGTTTTTAAATTCTTATTTGCAAATTCACAATATTTATTTCAAAAAGTAGATAATATTACAAATAAATACTAATGAGAACTTTGAAGTTTTTCAATGGCAACTTTGTGTACTATAGTGTTAAAAGGCCGTATACGAAATTTGGCCGATTTCGCTGATTTACATGATTTTGTAGTTACTGGTACTCGTACTCTATATAAGTTTTAATACACAACATGAAAGATCATTTTAATTATGATCTAATGAATGAGCGGCTGTTCATTTTGCATTGAGTATTATAATGCGAGATTTAGCTTATTAAAAAAAAAAAAAATGGTTATTTTTATTTCATAATTTGCATTTTTTTTTCAGGATATTGACTGATTTTGAACTGAAGTTTATTTCTGTGCTTTTAATTTTATGGAATTTAACGTTCTAAGTAGCCGAAATCAAAAGCAATTCTTTACCCATTTTATCTAAAATTTGCCTAAGTTAAATTTTTTTTACTCAAAAGTTTTATGTGAAAGTGGTTTAAAGTGATGCATTTATTATATAGACGACTTTCACAAAAATACATTGTAATTTTTTCATACCCTTTAGACGTCAGAATGATTAGTAAATATGTGATATTCTAAACCTCTTACAGCAAAAAATCAAATTAGTCAAAATTTAATAAGAATAATAAAAAAAGTAGCTCATTCATTAGCTCATAATTGAAATGATATTTCATGACGTGCTTTAAAACTTATATAAATACAGTATTTTAACTGAAAAATAACATTTGTAAAATCACGTAAATCAGCGAAATCGGCAAAATTTTGTATACGGCCTCTTAATACCTATACCATAAAGATTAAAATCCTTGTTTTGTGAAAAATTTCACCGAAGCGAAGCGGCTGTTACAAATGTATAAACTTCCTTATCCTTATACTTTAAATTCTGATAAGATAAAACTGTTTACTTCGTGTTTGAATTTGAACGGGATTATGACTTCTTTTAATTCAGTCAGTTTATCGTACGTTAATTAAATATCGATTATAGTTATCTAATTAAAATTTGATTGAAGCAGCGAGTAATATGCTATTAGTAGAGTAAATTTTATTGTGTAGAATTTCTAAAATTTTAATGTTGGTAATAGTCGTTACTTACGTATGTGTAAATTAGACGATGCAATAATATTTCATAAGTAGATGCACGTATTTGTAGTCGAATAGGCAACTGATTCCTCTTCTGGATAGCTTTGAATGAGTATATTCAAACAAACAAACAAAGCTCGGCACTCTACGCTTATTAAATCAATCTGTCTGTCACAAACTAGCTAAAAGTGTTTTGAAGCAAATTCTATGTTTACACTTGAGGACGGAATAACATAGGGAGTGAATCACGAAAGTAAAATTTGTACTCGTAAATAAATGTAAAGGTTCTCCAACAAAGGCTACGGACTTCACTTTAAAGCTGGAGTGTATACAGTCCGTCAAAGTTGTAATACTATTGTCCTCAAGTGTACACAGTAGGATTGCAATAGGTTTTAATACTATAATCGTTAGACGCTGTCACCTTGTTAACTATTTGTATAGAGTTTTATATATTTATCGTTTCTTATTCCTCACGTATGTGAATTTTATTTTTGACCTGTCGTGGCATTATATCTGAAAATATATCCTCTGTGTTTCTTAATTGTATTTTTATTAAACCATCCCATTTTGCTACTCTTTATTTTTTTATAGAATGCTGAACGATTTTTAAATAACGTTCCAAGCAGCGGAACTCATTTCTAAGCAATACCTGTTTTACCAGACGAATGTTATTTTTAGAATTCCTGGTGGTGTAACATATCTTGTTGAAAAATAATTTTAGAGTAACGATCATTATATAAATGAATATTATTTGAGGAGCTGGCGAACAAATCCGGACTTGCCCTGTAATTGATTTTATAGAGATTTTGGTCCAAAACCAAAATACTTAAGCTAAAGTTAACTAGGTAGAATTTTAAGCTTTAGTAAATGAATAGTGTATCAAAATTTATCCCGGATCAGAAACCCCAAACTCCTTTTTTTGGAGAATTTCAATTCCTCCAACTAGACAAGTACGAGTCCGTTTCTGATTGAAAACACCGTTTTTAACATTTATTTTAGATTCCTAAAAGAAATAGAGCCAGTTTTGACTGAAAATCTTTCGTTAGTAAATATAGGAGTGCATAAAGAGCGCAAATAAATAAAAAATAAGAAATGGAGTGTGTGGATAAGTCTGGATTTGTACGCCAGCTTCTCAGTTGTAATTGAGGTACTTTTATGTTCATTTCAACCTGGTTTCGTTCTTCAAAAGTTCTGGTGATAATCCCCATATAAAAGTAATCCATGTTAGTGACACCTGATAATTGATAAGTAAATATTATGATCCCGTAGGTGAATGTTATTGATATGTTAATTTAATATCTTTGAGTACCTACGTTGTTTTGATACCAGAATATCCAATCTAATCCATGCTAGATAAAAAATATGTTATCAAGTAACTGCTTGTACATAATCCATAAATTATTGTTAAACAGTGGACGCGTCTGGTAGTTAATTATTTATAGAAACAATACTTTTGCTTATTTGATGCAGCTTACAACGAAGAGTTTAGTTGATTTCCAAGTGAAACCTAACGTGGAACACAATGGAGCTAAAAACATGTACCAATCGTGTTATACGAACATAATGATCAACCAGGCTGGAGATAGTGTTTTATCGCCAGATAAATTAGAGTGCAATGATGTGCTGAAGTGACTAAATAATCCCAAATATGAACAATAACAGCTTAACTCCATGTCAAATAAATAAACTGTACAGTGAAGCTTTAAATTTGGAGTTGCATTTCATAGAAGTGGAACAGGGCAACGTGATCTTCACTCCAAAGAATGCCACATCATTCTGGACCATTTTTACTTTAGCATGGAGTTCGATGGGGATAGCGTTGTCAGCAATAGCTTTGTTGCTGCTTATTTTGACCGCCGTTCTATTCGCTGACTGGAGAAAGAGTTATAAAAATCAGCTGCTCATTCAATTTATGCTCGCAAGATTTTTGTACACGTTCGTGAGATTTTTCGGCGACGTTCAGAAACTATTCAACATGTGCCCTTATTCTGGTCGCATCGTCTTATTGGACATTGTTTTCATGATTTATACGGAAATGGCACTCGTAGTTTGGATGTTTGTGTTCAGTCGCCAAATATACATCAGCTTAGTTAAAGTGTTCACCACCGAAAGATGGAGTATCTGGAAAGTGTCGTTATGTGCGTGGCTTGGACCCATCACTGTTGCCTTGTTACTACATGCAATGTTTCATGTTGGTCAAGATGCAACCCGCATGTATATTTTCCTGTATATATTAATAATCAAGTGTCCTATCTTAATCACAAATGCAGTGTTACTAATCTTAGCTCTCAGATCTGTTTTAAAAAATAATGTGAAAACCAGAAAGAACATTCGAATTGTTCTAGTCATGATTATGCTCATTGTTCTGTTTTGTTTCCAACAGATGATCATTGACATGTTTAAGATAGTTTTTATAGAAATAGACTACACAAAAAATTTCATAAATACTATCTTAATCGTTAGTAATATAGTTTCGATGTACCATTGCGCATTCTCCATAGGTTTTTGGTTACTCGGGAATGCAAACACTAGAAAGTTATGGAGGTTTCACAGCAAAGACTTGCGCACTAAACTTCGACTAAGTATAAGTTCATAAAATTGATGTTGTAACAAGAAAAAGATGATAGAAATTTGTTTACTTGAAGCGCTTCAAATGTTAAATTTTAAGGTTTATCTATACCATTAAAACATGATAATTATAAAAAAATTGTTTGTTTTTTTTTTTATATATATAAAAGGTTTAAAGATATCTTTGTTAAGAATTATTAACAGCTGTATCCACTCCATGTAAGATACTGGTATTCAGTGTAACGTAAGGAATAGCCGGGGCATTAGTTAGTCACTTGATAAAAATTATAGAATAGAAAATAAAGATAAAGATAGTAGCTTCAGTTTTCGATGACAGAAACCAGTACTGCAGCGCAGTAACAGGATTAGCAAATATGACCTCAACATCCGTTGACGGCGACTAACACCCATATTCTAAGACGTTCCCTCAAAACTTCCTCGACTCCACTCAATCTTTCAAGGAAATCGGTATTCACAGTTGCAGAAATTCTCCTCCACTTGGCGTCACTCGACATTTTCCCTGGTAAGGAAACAACTGTCAAACTATAGGTACGTCGGGATGTACCTTAAGGGACACTCAAGGAAGATTTACGCCATTATTCGCGTTTTTGATTCTACTCTTTCACCCACGGCTGATTATATTTTTTTTGAATAACTTTTCCCATAGTGTGTTCAATAGATTTCTAAAGGTTATGTATGATAATTGATAATCCGTACGATTACTTCGAGCGACGTTATTTGCGAGATGCAGAAAACCCCATAGAATTTTAGGACAGTGTACAATTCCAAAGACGCTATCGTTTTAGGAAAGAAACTGTGTTGATTAAGTGGTTACCACATAAAAAATATTACCCTGTGCACTTGTGTTCAATAACAGAGCTATGTCCAGCGGACTACGTATGTCCGACACACAGAAAAAAACAGCAAGCTGACAACTTTTGAGTGACCATAGAAAGTAGTTAGGATGAATCCCAAGAACAAACTTAACATTGTAGTTGAAAAACATGTTCTCCCATACATTCCAAATGTAAGTTTGTATGCACAATATTGAGAGATTTACTATGTTGTTTTAAGACTTCTTATAAGTTTTCCTGTATTGAACTATTTTCTGTATTTTTTTTTTAATTTTAGGCTCTGTACTTTCGGAGATAAGGGGGGAATGGTAAATTTTCGTCTATTTTCTTAAATAACTTAACTAATGACCCTCACAGTAAGCCCTTTCATCTGATATGTCACACAGTACAAATTGCAAAACTTTTTTTTTTAAATTTTCTTGTGTGCCCTCAAAATTTACCCCCATATTCAAAATTCATTTATTTACGTTTCACGTCCGTGTTTGGGTCACAGAAATACATACATACGTCTACCCAATTTCATCTTAATCGTGTATAAAAAACTTTTTCTACAATAAACAAAAAACGACTTCCAAAAAAGCACTACAATGCACAATAACTTTAATTTTGGAAGTCGGTGTCTCTTAATCTTTGTGTTTTAGTTTTTGCCACCGATATCCGAAATTAAAGCTATTTTCCACTTTGTAGTTTTTTTTTTGGAAGTCGGTTGTTTTTTTCTGTAAAAAAGATTTTATTTTTCACTTTTTAGTGGGCCAGTTTGTAATTTTTCTAAGTTACAATAGCCTAATGTCAACAGCTTATCACTTTTACAAAATATTGCTTTTCACGATGCAGGGCTGTTAAATGATGAGGAGTTCTCCTAGTAAGAACCAGGAGAACTGGAGCTGATGCTGAAGTCACCATCACCATATGCATTGTGACGAGCATAAATTGCTTAGCAACCATATTAAAGTAACCGAATCGCAAGCCATGAAATAGTTAGGTATAATTGAGTAGTTCTGATGGCCATCTGTGGTATTCATCATCAGTTCCACTTCACGAAAAGGTGATTTCCGAGACCAAATGTACGAGTTACAATTTTTTTATTTTTTTATTTGTAATGGGTTTGATCTTGACTTAAGTCTAGGTTAGAGATAGAGGTAAGCATACCCAAATCGCTATAGGTGTGCCTATAAAATTTGAGGGTTTCCCTCGATTTCCATGGGATCCCCTCATCAGATTCGGACTTGATGGCAATGGAACCACCTCGAGTGTATATACCCTTTCAAATAGAAAAAGAATCTTGCAAATCCGTTTATATATGACGGACTTATGCCCGAACATATGTACATAAAAAAATACAATATATAAACATCCGTATTGCGAACCTCCTCCTTTTGGAAGTCGGTTAAAAATAATAAAATCTGACAAATGAGATTTGAAAATATTAAAATGTTCAAAGGTTCTTACAAAAATGAGAAAATGAATGTAAAGGCAAGAATTATCAATAAAACGACGCGGTTTCCATTGGAAATAATAGTTTCTGAAATGAGAGAATGTAAAATGTATTGTAGGTGTTCCAGCCATATCATCGTTCACACAGTCCATCCGTTGTTTCTTTTACATCCCATTATCTGGATAATAATTGTCCAGAGTTAAACGATAAAGATCCAACCCACATTAGGTGTAATGTGGGTTGGATCCTTTTCGTTTAACTATGGATAATTTATATAATATAATATAATATCCTGGGACATTTTCACACACGGTCATCTGGTCCCAAACTAAGCAGAGCTTGTACTATGGAAACCAGATAACTGATATACTACATGCACTACTTTTTTTTTGTAAATACATACTTATATAGATAATTACACCCAGACTCAGAACAAACAGACATGTTCATGCACACAAATGTTTGTCCTGGATGGGAATCGAACCCACGACCTGCGGCATGATAGGTGGTATCTTAACCAACCACGCCAACTGGCCTGTCAAATTATAATAAATTTATAATAAACTAGTATTCTTAGAAAGTAAGTATAACGGTATTTTTTATTTTGGAATTATTGGAATGGATGAGGCCTCTTCTTCCGTGTTTTTTATGGTCTTGGTACCTACCTGGGTTTTTTATTTCGTGGTATGGAACTTCTTTTGTAACAATGATACCATAAAATAGTTTAAATAGTTATAGCATTATTTTGTTAAGAAATTTGTATCATTATAAAACTTTTTAATTTTGTTTGAGTTCTACATGCATAAAGTCTGTCATTATCATTATTGTCACCAGCGCTGGAGCTCTGTCTCGTATGGGGTCGCGGAATTATGCTGAGCGACGGCCGTTTTGTGTGAATGTGACGCATATTTTCCCCAAACTTGTTCTTTTTTTTATTTTGTTGTTTTATTTCTTTGCGTCATGTTTATCGCAAATAAACGTATTTTCTTTCATTCTTTTCTTTCTATGGTACAGACGCCAGCAGGTCAACCTACCCGAAACTGTCAGATTTTCCCAATCAACCTTGAACCTTAAGCTTTAGCAATAAAGTCGAAAATCTATTAAAGAAATCTGACAGATTGTAGTAGCTTGATGTGCTGGCGTCTGTACTATTTTTTGAATTTATAATCAGAACTTTACGATATGAGAGCAGATAAAATCCAATGAAACAAAATCTGATAAAATAACAGACAAAAACTTCAACAAAAGGTTTTAATATCACTCACACTTAAGATGAGGAAAACCGTATATATAATTCATGTACATAATCACGTTACATACAGATTACCGATCCCTAATGGATTACCACTTAATTTAACGTATTATCCGTCTTTATGGGCAAATGCTTTTCCTGTTCAGTTTAATGAAACGGTTTTCGTTTGTTTATAACATAATAATATATCATCACGCCTGTGTTCCCCAAAGGGTTCGACAGAGGTATACCTATAGTACCTACCTACACCCACATTTCGCCTGTTATGTTTAAGCCCCATGTAATATGGGACGACCCTATTGCCATCCACCGGGCACAAATCCAGACTCCATGAACAATTCCAGATGAAAAAACCCTAAAAACACTGCCTGCCCTAGGAATGGAACTACTCGTAAATAAAATAAATGGGCTCATGGCTAAGTAAAAACAGCCGCATGGGCCGATCGATCAGGTTAAACTACGCTTGCTGCGGTCGGTTCGTGGACCATCCTTACATACCGTGTCTCGGAAAGCACGTTAAGGTGATATGTTGAAAAAAATGTGGTTTTTCTATTTCGTGTGTGGTCGTTAAATATGTGGAGTAGGGATTTAACATTTTAGTATATGTTTTCTGACTCTTTAGTCTAGTATCATGTAAAAGGAATACACGATTCAATGATTTTTTCTCGATACAAAAAAATTGCAAAGTTATATCTATTTTTTTACTTTTTTCGACATCACGGCGTAACGCTTAAGAGTTATTAAATGAAATTTACTTTAAAACATAGATAATTATAATATTAAAGTTTACTCAAAGTAGTTTTAAATTAAATTGATTTATTTTGTTAAAAAAGGAGTAAATTCGTTTTGGCACATACGTCGTTTAATTTCGAGCAAACGCACATTATAGCCTTCTCTTCTTTTGCGTTTCAAAAGTAATTGCATCACTTTCGCTCGCTTACTGGATCAGTCGCCCGGTGCGCTTCATCGACGACGAGTCTATGTCATTTTTTGACAGATCGGTGCTATCGGATTTTCGTGATTTTAATAAATGTTTATATAGTAAAAGCTATTAAATTGTTAGTTAATTAGTGTAGAAGTGATATATAAAGACTTCTTGTGATTGAACAGTACCTATAAAGTATCGTGTTTCTATTTGTGACGAGTTTTTAATGATTTATAAATAAAAATGGGAAGAAATAGGAAACCAAAACTAAATAAAGTACAACGTTTAGAGTACCTGAGGGTGAGGGCTCAAAAAATGAGAGAGAGCAAAAGTAAGTATATAGTTATGTACAATAGTTTCTACTTTATCAGTTATGGGCACGTTCTTGACTGCAATCACTGCCCGATGGAAGACAAAGATGACATTGGATATATACGTAAATAATGAGTTCGCGAGATACTTCTTTTGTGATTTTTTTGTTGTTCGATCCTAAATTCCTAACCACTTGACCGGTTTTTATCAATTGACTCATTTTACAGGAAATCGGTATCAATAGCTGATAATAACAAATAATCGAAGTCGCCACCTTCGCTCATAAATTTGGATAATCAGCTACAACCTATCCTCGCCTCGCAAAGTAATAATGGGTAAGCATTCTATTTGCTTAGAACAAAATATCTGTTTTAATTTTTGTAAGTTACCTATAATTGTGTATCTAATGAAAAAGGCTAAAATGTAATTATAATTAATTTTAGGTTAGAAATATGTCAACAATACATCGGTCATACGTCAAGTACTATTACTGCGTGTGACAGACTAAGAGCACAAAAAGCAATGGAGTCGCATTTGAATTGCGAAAAAAGGTGAGTTTAGTCGAAATTATTTTTTGATCTTTATTGAAGTATGGATTATTGTGTGTGATTTAATATAATAGTTTATTTTAGTTTTTTTAAACATTTTAGTTTTCTTTCCAACAAGTGTTGATATTTTTGTGATTTATAAAAGTCGTGGAACAAAAGTTATCAAAAAAAACAAAAAAAAAACTGCATGAATTTGATTATGCTAGCTCCACTTGAATGTTGATGAACGTTTTTATTGCAGAAATAAAAGGAAGCAACAACCACTGCCATACGAAATCGAACTTGAAGAAAATGTGAGTTCTCTTATTTTATTTACTATGTACTATGAACTTTAACTTTATAGAGTTTGGCATAAATATCATTTGTCCATGTTGACTTATACTTTTTCTTTCAGGAGTCCAAAACTGCCGACATCAGTGGCCACCGAGTTGTTGATGTAAATTATTTTTTTAATGAATTAGTTAAAATATCGAATCACGAATCAATGTTCCAATGTGACCTTACCACCATCAAATTAGAATCCGAAAAAGTTTCTGGCCTTACATCTGAGTTTACATTTTCTTGTACATTATGTAAAATAAAGTTTAAAATACAGAACTCAACACACAGGTTGAATAAAATGGCGGTGGCCGGGATAATGTCAGCTGGTTGTGTTAACGCTCAACTGAAACAGTTTTCGGCAGCTGTCGATTTACCATCCTTGTCGGAATATAGGTACAAAATCGTACAAGATGAAGTATGTGACGAATGGGAAGTGACGGCATGAGAAGAGACGAGGAAAGCGGGGGAGCAGGAGAAAGAAGCGGCAGTCAAAGAAGGAAAGCTTACTAAAGATGGCATACCAATAATAGATGTAATCTTAGATGGTTGTTGGGCTAAACGTTCATACAGAACTAATTATGCTGCACTATCTGGCACTGCGACAATTATAGGTAGACGATTTCGTCAAGTTCTTTTCATGGCAGTCAAAAACAAATATTGTTGTATTTGTGCTAGAGCGGAAAAACGAAATGAGATAGTAAAACAGCATGAGTGTTTTAAAAAATATCTTCCACAGATCTTCCACAGCTATGGAATCCACTATTATCGCCGAAGGATTTAAACAGTCCATAGAAATGCATGGCATTATCTATGGAAGATACATAGCTGATGGAGACAGTAGCACTTAGGCAAAAATACTTGACACTCGATCATATCCCTCAATCACGGTCGAAAAGATTGATTGCAAAAATCACATATTAAGAAATTTTTGTAACAAATTGATAAATTTAAAAACGGAAACAAAATATGCCGTAACAGAAAAGAACATTACAAATAAGATTTTAAAGATACATAATTATGTAATGTTTTATGGCGTTACATATGTAACGCCATAAAATATCATGGCTTACAAAATCTACAGTAATCAGACAAAATAAAAAATCTGCACGGTTCAAATTCGGCAATTTTATTTCAAATGTTTTAGTATTAGCCTTTTTTAGTCAAGGCAATTTTCCATAAAATTACTTACTCATATTTTTATTTTTTATTTAATTTGTTGTGTGGAGCACTGTCATATTTATGTCTATAACTTTGTTAATAAGATTGGCATCTTAATATTTTATAGGTACACTAAAACCATACTTGGAGTACCTAGATTATACAAGTGAAAGAATTATCAAAATCGGTTCAGTAGTTTACTAGAAAATTGCGACCATATAATAATATGTATACAGGATAATTTTTTAAGTAGTGGGCAAACTTTCACAGGTTATTCTACCCATGAATATGAACAACTTTCACTATGGGACCAAACCTGAAAAAGCGAAAAAAAATCAGCTGTTCAGTACATTTTGACGAATTATGCCAACATAAATGTACTGAACAGCAGATTTTTTTTTTCGTGATTTCAGGTTTGGTCCCTTAGTGAAATTGTTCATATTCATGGGTAGAATAACCTGTGAAAGTTTGCGCACACCTTAAAAAATTATCCAGTATACATAAAACACAAGTTTTTTAAAGTAGGTTAATTTTTGTAAAATTAAAATAATTCATTAATCCTACTAATACTCGTATTATAAATGTGAAAGTTTGTATGTTTGGATGTTTAGATGTTTGTTACTCAATCACGCAAAAACGGCTCAACGGATTTAGATGAAATTAAGTATACAGATAGTTTATAAACTAGATTAAGAGATAGGGTACTTTTCATCCCGGTAGAAGGTTCCCGTGGGATAATTTCTGACACACACGCGGGCAACAGCTAGTATATTAAGACATAGGATACTTTTCATCCCGGTAGAAGGTTCCCGTGGGATAATTTCCGACATACACGCGGGCAACAGCTAGTATATTAAGACATAGGATACTTTTCATCCCGATAGAAGGTTCCCGTGGGATAATTTCCGACATACACGCGGGCGAAGCCGCTGGCAACAGCTAGTATATTAAGACATAGGATACTTTTCATCCCGGTAGAAGGTTCCCGTGGGATAATTTCCGACATACACGCGGGCAACAGCTAGTATATTAAGACATAGGATACTTTTCATCCCGATAAAAGGTTCCCGTGGGATAATTTCCGACATACACGCGGGCGAAGCCGCTGGCAACAGCTAGTATATTAAGACATAGGATACTTTTCATCCCGGTACAAGGTTTCCGTGGGATAATTTCCGACATACACGCGGGCAACAGCTAGTATATTAAGACATAGGATACTTTTCATCCCGGTAGAAGGTTCCCGTGGGATAATATCCGACATACACGCGGGCGAAGCCGCTGGCAACAGCTAGTATATTAAGACATAGGATAGTTTTCATCCCGGTAGAAAGTTCCCGTGGGATAATTTCCGACATACACGTGGGCAACTGCTAGTATATTAAGACATAGGATACTTTTCATCCCGGTAGAAGGTTCCCGTGGGATAATTTCCGACATACACGCGGGCGAAGCCGCTGGCAACAGCTAGTATATTAAGACATAGGATACTTTTCATCCCGGTAGAAGGTTCCCGTGGGATAATTTCCGACATACACGCGGGCGAAGCCGCTGCCAACAGCTAGTATATTAAGACATAGGATACTTTTCATCCCGGTAGAAGGTTCCCGTGGGATAATTTCCGACATATACGCGGGCAACAGCTAGTATATTAAGACATAGGATACTTTTCATCCCGGTAGAAGGTTCCCGTGGGATAATTTCCGACATAGCCGCTGGCAACAGCTAGTATATTAAGACATAGGATACTTTTCATCCCGGTAGAAGGTTCCCGTGGGATAATTTCCGACACACACGCGGGCAACAGCTAGTATATTAAGACATAGGATACTTTTCATCCCGGTAGAAGGTTCCCGTGGGAGAATTTCCGACATACACGCGGGCAACAGCTAGTATATTAAGACATAGGATACTTTTCATCCCGGTAGAAGGTTCCCGTGGAATAATTTCCGACATACACGCGGGCAACAGCTAGTATATTAAGACATAGGATACTTTTCATCCCGGTAGAAGGTTCCCGTGGGATAATTTCCGACATACACGCGGGCGAAGCCGCTGGCAACAGCTAGTATATTAAGACATAGGATACTTTTCATCCCGGTAGAAGGTTCCCGTGGGATAATATCCGACATACACGCGGGCAACAGCTAGTATATTAAGACATAGGATACTTTTCATCCCGGTAGAAGGTTCCCGTGGGATAATTTCCGACATACACGCGGGCGAAGCCGCTGGCAACAGCTAGTATATTAAGACATAGGATACTTTTCATCCCGGTAGAAGGTTCCCGTGGGATAATTTCCGACATACACGCGGGCAACAGCTAGTATATTAAGACATAGGATACTTTTCATCCCGGTAGAAGGTTCCCGTGGGATAATTTCCGACATACACGCGGGCAACAGCTAGTATATTAAGACATAGGATACTTTTCATTTTCATCCCGGTAGAAGGTTCCCGTGGGATAATTTCCGACATACACGCGGGCGAAGCCGCTGGCAACAGCTAGTATATTAAGACATAGGATACTTTTCATCCCGGTAGAAGGTTCCCGTGGGATAATATCCGACATACACGCGGGCAACAGCTAGTATATTAAGACATAGGATACTTTTCATCCCGGTAGAAGGTTCCCGTGGGATAATTTCCGACAAACACGCGGGCGAAGCCGCTGGCAACAGCTAGTATATTAAGACATAGGATACTTTTCATCCCGGTAGAAGGTTCCCGTGGGATAATTTCCGACATACACGCGGGCAACAGCTAGTATATTAAGACATAGGATACTTTTCATCCCGGTAGAAGGTTCCCGTGGGAGAATTTGCGACATACACGCGGGCAACAGCTAGTATATTAAGACATAGGATGCTTTTCATCCCGGTAGAAGGTTCCCGTAGGATAATATCCGACATACACGCGGGCAACAGCTAGTATATTAAGACATAGGATACTTTTCATCCCGGTAGAAGGTTCCCGTGGGATAATTTCCGACAAACACGCGGGCAACAGCTAGTATATTAAGACATAGGATACTTTTCATCCCGGTAGAAGGTTCCCGTGGGATAATTTCCGACATAAACGCGGGCGAAGCCGCTGGCAACAGCTAGTATATTAAGACATAGGATACTTTTCATCCCGGTAGAAGGTTCCCGTGGGATAATTTCCGACATACACGCGGGCAACAGCTAGTATATTAAGACATAGGATACTTTTCATCCCGGTAGAAGGTTCCCGTGGGATAATTTCCGACACACACGCGGGCAACAGCTAGTATATTAAGCCATAGGATACTTTTCATCCCGGTAGAAGGTTCCCGTGGGATAATTTCCGACATACACGCGGGCAACAGCTAGTATATTAAGACATAGGATACTTTTCATCCCGGTAGAAGGTTCCCGTGGGATAATATCCGACATACACGCGGGCGAAGCCGCTGGCAACAGCTAGTATATTAAGACATAGGATACTTTTCATCCCGGTAGAAGGTTCCCGTGGGATAATTTCCGACATAGCCGCTGGCAACAGCTAGTATATTAAGACATAGGATACTTTTCATCCCGGTAGAAGGTTCCCGTGGGATAATATCCGACATACACGCTGGCAACAGCTAGTATATTAAGACATAGGATACTTTTCATCCCGGTAGAAGGTTCCCGTGGGATAATTTCCGACATAGCCGCTGGCATCAGCTAGTATATTAAGACATAGGATACTTTTCATCCCGGTAGAAGGTTCCCGTGGGATAATATCCGACATACACGCTGGCAACAGCTAGTATATTAAGACATAGGATACTTTTCATCCCGGTAGAAGGTTCCCGTGGGATAATTTCCGACATAGCCGCTGGCAACAGCTAGTATATTAAGACATAGGATACTTTTCATCCCGGTAGAAGGTTCCCGTGGGATAATATCCGACATACACGCTGGCAACAGCTAGTATATTAAGACATAGGATATTTTTCATCCCGGTAGAAGGTTCCCGTGGGATAATTTCCGACATACACGCGGGCAAATGCTAGTATATTAAGACATAAGATACTTTTCATCCCGGTGGAAGGTTCCCGTGGGATAATTTCCGACATACACGCGGGCAACAGCTAGTATATTAAGACATAGGATACTTTTCATCCCGGTAGAAGGTTCCCGTGGGATAATTTCCGACATACACGCGGGCGAAGCCGCTGGCAACAGCTAGTATATTAAGACATAGGATACTTTTCATCCCGGTAGAAGGTTCCCGTGGGATAATATCCGACATACACGCGGGCAACAGTTAGTATATTAAGACTTAGGATACTTTTCATCCCGGTAGAAGGTTCCCGTGGGATAATTTCCGACATACACGCGGGCAACAGCTAGTATATTAAGACATAGGATACTTTTCATCCCGGTAGAAGGTTCCCGTGGGATAATTTCCGACATACACGCGGGCAACAGCTAGTATATTAAGACATAGGATACTTTTCATCCCGGTAGAAGGTTCCCGTGGGATAATTTCCGACATACACGCGGGCGAAGCCGCTGGCAACAGCTAGTATATTAAGACATAGGATACTTTTCATCCCGGTAGAAGGTTCCCGTGGGATAATATCCGACATACACGCGGGCAACAGTTAGTATATTAAGACTTAGGTAACTTTTCATCCCGGTAGAAGGTTCCCGTGGGATAATTTCCGACATACACGCGGGCAACAGCTAGTATATTAAGACATAGGATACTTTTCATCCCGGTAGAAGGTTCCCGTGGGATAATTTCCGACATACACGCGGGCGAAGCCGCTGGCAACAGCTAGTATATTAAGACATAGGATACTTTTCATCCCGGTAGAAGGTTCCCGTGGGATAAATTCCGACATACACGCTGGCAACAGCTAGTATATTAAGACATAGGATACTTTTCATCCCGGTAGAAGGTTCCCGTGGGATAATTTCCGACATAGCCGCTGGCAACAGCTAGTATATTAAGACATAGGATACTTTTCATCCCGGTAGAAGGTTCCCGTGGGATAATATCCGACATACACGCTGGCAACAGCTAGTATATTAAGACATAGGATACTTTTCATCCCGGTAGAAGGTTCCCGTGGGATAATTTCCGACATAGCCGCTGGCAACAGCTAGTATATTAAGACATAGGATACTTTTCATCCCGGTAGAAGGTTCCCGTGGGATAATATCCGACATACACGCTGGCAACAGCTAGTATATTAAGACATAGGATACTTTTCATCCCGGTAGAAGGTTCCCGTGGGATAATATCCGACATACACGCGGGCGAAGCCGCTGGCAACAGCTAGTATATTAAGACATAGGATACTTTTCATCCCGGTAGAAGGTTCCCGTGGGAGAATTTCCGACATACACGCGGGCAACAGCTAGTATATTAAGACATAGGATACTTTTCATCCCGGTAGAAGGTTCCCGTAGGATAATATCCGACATACACGCGGGCAACAGCTAGTATATTAAGACATAGGATACTTTTCATCCCGGTAGAAGGTTCCCGTGGGATAATTTCCGACAAACACGCGGGCAACAGCTAGTATAATAAGACATAGGATACTTTTCATCCCGGTAGAAGGTTCCCGTGGGATAATTTCCGACATAAACGCGGGCGAAGCCGCTGGCAACAGCTAGTATATTAAGACATAGGATACTTTTCATCCCGGTAGAAGGTTCCCGTGGGATAATATCCGACATACACGCGGGCAACAGCTAGTATATTAAGACATAGGATACTTTTCATCCCGGTAGAAGGTTCCCGTGGGATAATTTCCGACACACACGCGGGCAACAGCTAGTATATTAAGCCATAGGATACTTTTCATCCCGGTAGAAGGTTCCCGTGGGATAATTTCCGACATACACGCGGGCAACAGCTAGTATATTAAGACATAGGATACTTTTAATCCCGGTAGAAGGTTCCCGTGGGATAATTTCCGACATACACGCGGGCGAAGCCGCTGGCAACAGCTAGTATATTAAGACATAGGATAATTTTCATCCCGGTAGAAGGTTCCCGTGGGATAATTTCCGACATACACGCGGGCAACAGCTAGTATATTAAGACATAGGATACTTTTCATCCCGGTAGAAGGTTCCCGTGGGATAATTTCCGACACACACGCGGGCAACAGCTAGTATATTAAGCCATAGGATACTTTTCATCCCGGTAGAAGGTTCCCGTGGGATAATTTCCGACATACACGCGGGCAACAGCTAGTATATTAAGACATAGGATACTTTTCATCCCGGTAGAAGGTTCCCGTGGGATAATTTCCGACATAGCCGCTGGCAACAGCTAGTATATTAAGACATAGGATACTTTTCATCCCGGTAGAAGGTTCCCGTGGGATAATATCCGACATACACGCTGGCAACAGCTAGTATATTAAGACATAGGATATTTTTCATCCCGGTAGAAGGTTCCCGTGGGATAATTTCCGACATACACGCGGGCAACAGCTAGTATATTAAGACATAAGATACTTTTCATCCCGGTGGAAGGTTCCCGTGGGATAATTTCCGACATACACGCGGGCAACAGCTAGTATATTAAGACATAGGATACTTTTCATCCCGGTAGAAGGTTCCCGTGGGATAATTTCCGACATACACGCGGGCAACAGCTAGTATATTAAGACATAGGATAGTTTTCATCCCGGTAGAAAGTTCCCGTGGGATAATTTCCGACATACACGCGGGCAACAGCTAGTATATTAAGACATAGGATACTTTTTATCTGGTAGAAGGTTCCCGTGGGATAATATCCGACATACACGCGGGCAACAGCTAGTATATTAAGACATAGGATACTTTTCATCCCGGTAGAAGGTTCCCGTGGGATAATTTCCGACATACACGCGGGCGAAGCCGCTGGCAACAGCTAGTATATTAAGACATAGGATACTTTTCATCCCGGTAGAAGGTTCCCGTGGGATAATTTCCGACATACACGCGGGCAACAGCTAGTATATTAAGACATAGGATACTTTTCATCCCGGTAGAAGGTTCCCGTGGGATAATTTCCGACATACACGCGGGCGAAGCCGCTGGCAACAGCTAGTATATTAAGACATAGGATACTTTTCATCCCGGTAGAAGGTTCCCGTGGGATAATATCCGACATACACGCGGGCAACAGTTAGTATATTAAGACTTAGGATACTTTTCATCCCGGTAGAAGGTTCCCGTGGGATAATTTCCGACATACACGCGGGCAACAGCTAGTATATTAAGACATAGGATACTTTTCATCCCGGTAGAAGGTTCCCGTGGGATAATTTCCGACATACACGCGGGCAACAGCTAGTATATTAAGACATAGGATACTTTTCATCCCGGTAGAAGGTTCCCGTGGGATAATTTCCGACATACACGCGGGCGAAGCCGCTGGCAACAGCTAGTATATTAAGACATAGGATACTTTTCATCCCGGTAGAAGGTTCCCGTGGGATAATATCCGACATACACGCGGGCAACAGTTAGTATATTAAGACTTAGGATACTTTTCATCCCGGTAGAAGGTTCCCGTGGGATAATTTCCGACATACACGCGGGCAACAGCTATTATATTAAGACATAGGATACTTTTCATCCCGGTAGAAGGTTCCCGTGGGATAATTTCCGACATACACGCGGGCGAAGCCGCTGGCAACAGCTAGTATATTAAGACATAGGATACTTTTCATCCCGGTGGAAGGTTCCCGTGGGATAATTTCCGACATACACGCGGGCAACAGCTAGTATATTAAGACATAGGATACTTTTCATCCCGGTAGAAGGTTCCCGTGGGATAATTTCCGACATACACGCGGGCGAAGCCGCTGGCAACAGCTAGTATATTAAGACATAGGATACTTTTCATCCCGGTAGAAGGTTCCCGTGGGATAATATCCGACATACACGCGGGCAACAGTTAGTATATTAAGACATAGGATACTTTTCATCCCGGTAGAAGGTTCCCGTGGGATAATTTCCGACATACACGCGGGCGAAGCCGCTGGCAACAGCTAGTATATTAAGACATAGGATACTTTTCATCCCGGTAGAAGGTTCCCGTGGGATAATATCCGACATACACGCGGGCAACAGTTAGTATATTAAGACTTAGGATACTTTTCATCCCGGTAGAAGGTTCCCGTGGGATAATTTCCGACATACACGCGGGCAACAGCTAGTATATTAAGACATAGGTTTCCGACATACACGCGGGCAACAGCTAGTATATTAAGACATAGGATACTTTTCATCCCGGTAGAAGGTTCCCGTGGGATAATTTCCGACACACACGCGGGCAACAGCTAGTATATTAAGCCATAGGATACTTTTCATCCCGGTAGAAGGTTCCCGTGGGATAATATCCGACATACACGCGGGCAACAGCTAGTATATTAAGACATAGGATACTTTTCATCCCGGTAGAAGGTTCCCGTGGGATAATATCCGACATACACGCGGGCAACAGCTAGTATATTAAGACATAGGATACTTTTCATCCCGGTAGAAGGTTCCCGTGGGATAATTTCCGACATACACGCGGGCAACAGCTAGTATATTAAGCCATAGGATACTTTTCATCCCGGTAGAAGGTTCCCGTGGGATAATATCCGACATACACGCGGGCGAAGCCGCTGGCAACAGCTAGTATATTAAGACATAGGATACTTTTCATCCCGGTAGAAGGTTCCCGTGGGATAATTTCCGACATAGCCGCTGGCAACAGCTAGTATATTAAGACATAGGATACTTTTCATCCCGGTAGAAGGTTCCCGTGGGATAATATCCGACATACACGCTGGCAACAGCTAGTATATTAAGACATAGGATACTTTTCATCCCGGTAGAAGGTTCCCGTGGGATAATTTCCGACATAGCCGCTGGCATCAGCTAGTATATTAAGACATAGGATACTTTTCATCCCGGTAGAAGGTTCCCGTGGGATAATATCCGACATACACGCTGGCAACAGCTAGTATATTAAGACATAGGATACTTTTCATCCCGGTAGAAGGTTCCCGTGGGATAATTTCCGACATAGCCGCTGGCAACAGCTAGTATATTAAGACATAGGATACTTTTCATCCCGGTAGAAGGTTCCCGTGGGATAATATCCGACATACACGCTGGCAACAGCTAGTATATTAAGACATAGGATATTTTTCATCCCGGTAGAAGGTTCCCGTGGGATAATTTCCGACATACACGCGGGCAACAGCTAGTATATTAAGACATAGGATACTTTTCATCCCGGTGGAAGGTTCCCGTGGGATAATTTCCGACATACACGCGGGCAACAGCTAGTATATTAAGACATAGGATACTTTTCATCCCGGTAGAAGGTTCCCGTGGGATAATTTCCGACATACACGCGGGCAACAGCTAGTATATTAAGACATAGGATAGTTTTCATCCCGGTAGAAAGTTCCCGTGGGATAATTTCCGACATACACGCGGGCAACAGCTAGTATATTAAGACATAGGATACTTTTTATCTGGTAGAAGGTTCCCGTGGGATAATATCCGACATACACGCGGGCAACAGCTAGTATATTAAGACATAGGATACTTTTAATCCCGGTAGAAGGTTCCCGTGGGATAATTTCCGACATACACGCGGGCGAAGCCGCTGGCAACAGCTAGTATATTAAGACATAGGATACTTTTCATCCCGGTAGAAGGTTCCCGTGGGATAATTTCCGACATACACGCGGGCAACAGCTAGTATATTAAGACATAGGATACTTTTCATCCCGGTAGAAGGTTCCCGTGGGATAATTTCCGACATACACGCGGGCGAAGCCGCTGGCAACAGCTAGTATATTAAGACATAGGATACTTTTCATCCCGGTAGAAGGTTCCCGTGGGATAATATCCGACATACACGCGGGCAACAGTTAGTATATTAAGACTTAGGATACTTTTCATCCCGGTAGAAGGTTCCCGTGGGATAATTTCCGACATACACGCGGGCAACAGCTAGTATATTAAGACATAGGATACTTTTCATCCCGGTAGAAGGTTCCCGTGGGATAATTTCCGACATACACGCGGGCGAAGCCGCTGGCAACAGCTTGTATATTAAGACATAGGATACTTTTCATCCCGGTAGAAGGTTCCCGTGGGATAAATTCCGACATACACGCTGGCAACAGCTAGTATATTAAGACATAGGATACTTTTCATCCCGGTAGAAGGTTCCCGTGGGATAATTTCCGACATAGCCGCTGGCAACAGCTAGTATATTAAGACATAGGATACTTTTCATCCCGGTAGAAGGTTCCCGTGGGATAATATCCGACATACACGCTGGCAACAGCTAGTATATTAAGACATAGGATACTTTTCATCCCGGTAGAAGGTTCCCGTGGGATAAGTTCCGACATAGCCGCTGGCAACAGCTAGTATATTAAGACATAGGATACTTTTCATCCCGGTAGAAGGTTCCCGTGGGATAATATCCGACATACAC
Source organism: Dicycla oo (assembly GCA_948252095.1). Lineage (NCBI taxonomy): Eukaryota > Metazoa > Arthropoda > Insecta > Lepidoptera > Noctuidae > Dicycla > Dicycla oo. The sequence goes on from OX411714.1 coordinate 25,426,757, forward strand.
GCTGGCAACAGCTACTATATTAAGACATAGGATACTTTTCATCCCGGTGGAAGGTTCCCGTGGGATAATTTCTGACATACACGCGGGCAACAGCTAGTATATTAAGACATAGGATACTTTTCATCCCGGTAGAAGGTTCCCGTGGGATAATATCCGACATACACGCTGGCAACAGCTAGTATATTAAGACATAGGATACTTTTCATCCCGGTAGAAGGTTCCCGTGGGATAATATCCGACATACACGCGGGCAACAGCTAGTATATTAAGACATAGGATACTTTTCATCCCGGTGGAAGGTTCCCGTGGGATAATTTCCGACATACACGCGGGCGAAGCCGCTGGCAACAGCTAGTATATTAAGACAAAGGATACTTTTCATCCCGGTAAAAGGTTCCCGTGGGATATTTTCCGACATACACGCGGGCAACAGCTAGTATATTAAGACATAGGATACTTTTCATCCCGGTAGAAGGTTCCCGTGGGATAATTTCCGACATACACGCGGGCTAAGCCAGATGCAACAGCTAGTATATTAAGACATAGGATACTTTTCATTCCGGTAGAAGGTTCCCGTGGGATAATTTCTGACATACACGCGGGCGAAGGCGCTGGAAACAGCTAGTATATTAAGACATAGGATACTTTTCATCCCGGTAGAAGGTTCCCGTGGGATAATTTCCGAAATACACGCTGGCAACAGCTATTATATTAAGACATAGGATACTTTTTATCCCGGTAGAAGGTTCCCGTGGGATAATTTCCGACATAGCCGCGAACAAAAGCTAGTATATTAAGACATAGGATACTTTTCATCCCGGTAGAAGGTTCCCGTGGGATAATTTCCGACATACATGCGGGCGAAGGCGCTGGTAACAGCTAGTATATTAAGACATAGGATACTTTTCATCCCGGTAGAAGGTTCCCGTGGGATAATTTCCGACATACACGCTGGCAACAGCTAGTATATTAAGACATAGGATACTTTTCATCCCGGTAGAAGGTTCCCGTGGGATAATTTCCGACATAGCCGCTGGCAACAGCTAGTATATTAAGACATAGGATACTTTTCATCCCGGTAGAAGGTTCCCGTGGGATAATATCCGACATACACGCTGGCAACAGCTAGTATATTAAGACATAGGATATTTTTCATCCCGGTAGAATGTTCCCGTGGGATAATTTCCGACATACACGCGGGCAACAGCTAGTATATTAAGACATAGGATACTTTTCATCCCGGTGGAAGGTTCCCGTGGGATAATTTCCGACATACACGCGGGCAACAGCTAGTATATTAAGACATAGGAAACTTTTCATCCCGGTAGAAGGTTCCCGTGGGATAATTTCCGACATACACGCGGGCAACAGCTAGTATATTAAGACATAGGATAGTTTTCATCCCGGTAGAAAGTTCCCGTGGGATAATTTCCGACATACACGCGGGCGAAGCCGCTGGCAACAGCTAGTATATTAAGACATAGGATACTTTTCATCCCGGTAGAAGGTTCCCGTGGGATAATATCCGACATACACGCTGGCAACAGCTAGTATATTAAGACATAGGATACTTTTCATCCCGGTGAAAGGTTCCCGTGGGATAATTTCTGACATAGCCGCTGGCAACAGCTAGTATATTAAGACATAGGATACTTTTCATCCCGGTAGAAGGTTCCCGTGGGATAATATCCGACATACACGCGGGCGAAGCCGCTGGCAACAGCTAGTATATTAAGACATAGGATACTTTTCATCCCGGTGAAAGGTTCCCGTGGGATAATTTCTGACATAGCCGCTGGCAACAGCTAGTATATTAAGACATAGGATACTTTTCATCCCGGTAGAAGGTTCCCGTGGGATAATATCCGACATACACGCTGGCAACAGCTAGTATATTAAGACATAGGATACTTTTCATCCCGGTAGAAGGTTCCCGTGGGATAATTTCCGACATAGCCGCTGGCATCAGCTAGTATATTAAGACATAGGATACTTTTCATCCCGGTAGAAGGTTCTCGTGGGATAATATCCGATATACACGCTGGCAACAGCTAGTATATTAAGACATAGGATACTTTTCATCCCGGTAGAAGGTTCCCGTGGGATAATTTCCGACATAGCCGCTGGCAACAGCTAGTATATTAAGACATAGGATACTTTTCATCCCGGTAGAAGGTTCCCGTGGGATAATATCCGACATACACGCTGGCAACAGCTAGTATATTAAGACATAGGATATTTTTCATCCCGGTAGAATGTTCCCGTGGGATAATTTCCGACATACACGCGGGCAACAGCTAGTATATTAAGACATAGGATACTTTTCATCCCGGTGGAAGGTTCCCGTGGGATAATTTCCGACATACACGCGGGCAACAGCTAGTATATTAAGACATAGGAAACTTTTCATCCCGGTAGAAGGTTCCCGTGGGATAATTTCCGACATACACGCGGGCAACAGCTAGTATATTAAGACATAGGATAGTTTTCATCCCGGTAGAAAGTTCCCGTGGGATAATTTCCGACATACACGCGGGCAACAGCTAGTATATTAAGACATAGGATACTTTTTATCTGGTAGAAGGTTCCCGTGGGATAATATCCGACATACACGCGGGCAACAGCTAGTATATTAAGACATAGGATACTTTTAATCCCGGTAGAAGGTTCCCGTGGGATAATTTCCGACATACACGCGGGCGAAGCCGCTGGCAACAGCTAGTATATTAAGACATAGGATACTTTTCATCCCGGTAGAAGGTTCCCGTGGGATAATTTCCGACATACACGCGGGCAACAGCTAGTATATTAAGACATAGGATACTTTTCATCCCGGTAGAAGGTTCCCGTGGGATAATTTCCGACATACACGCGGGCGAAGCCGCTGGCAACAGCTAGTATATTAAGACATAGGATACTTTTCATCCCGGTAGAAGGTTCCCGTGGGATAATATCCGACATACACGCTGGCAACAGCTAGTATATTAAGACATAGGATACTTTTCATCCCGGTAGAAGGTTCCCGTGGAATAATATCCGACATACACGCGGGCGAAGCCGCTGGCAACAGCTAGTATATTAAGACATAGGATACTTTTCATCCCGGTAGAAGGTTCCCGTGGGATAATATCCGACATACACGCTGGCATCAGCTAGTATATTAAGACATAGGATACTTTTCATCCCGGTAGAAGGTTCCCGTGGGATAATATCCGACATACACGCTGGCAACAGCTAGTATATTAAGACATAGGATACTTTTCATCCCGGTGGAAGGTTCCCGTGGGATAATTTCTGACATACACGCGGGCAACAGCTAGTATATTAAGACATAGGATACTTTTCATCCCGGTAGAAGGTTCCCGTGGGATAATATCCGACATACACGCTGGCAACAGCTAGTATATTAAGACATAGGATACTTTTCATCCCGGTAGAAGGTTCCCGTGGGATAATATCCGACATACACGCGGGCGAAGCCGCTGGCAACAGCTAGTATATTAAGACATAGGATACTTTTCATCCCGGTGGAAGGTTCCCGTGGGATAATTTCTGACATACACGCGGGCAACAGCTAGTATATTAAGACATAGGATACTTTTCATCCCGGTAGAAGGTTCCCGTGGGATAATTTCCGACATACACGCGGGCGAAGCCAGATGCAACAGCTAGTATATTAAGACATAGGATACTTTTCATTCCGGTAGAAGGTTCCCGTGGGATAATTTCTGACATACACGCGGGCGAAGGCGCTGGCAACAGCTAGTATATTAAGACATAGGATACTTTTCATCCCGGTAGAAGGTTCCCGTGGGATAATTTCCGACATACACGCTGGCAACAGCTATTATATTAAGACATAGGATACTTTTTATCCCGGTAGAAGGTTCCCGTGGGATAATTTCCGACATAGCCGCGGGCAACAGCTAGTATATTAAGACATAGGATACTTTTCATCCCGGTAGAAGGTTCCCGTGGGATAATTTCCGACATACATGCGGGCAACAGCTAGTATATTAAGACATAGGATACTTTTCATCCCGGTAGAAGGTTCCCGTGGGATAATTTCCGACATACATGCGGGCAACAGCTAGTATATTAAGACATTTTCAGTTGACGTTTGACGTCTGTGTCGGTGTGGCTCTCTGTCCAAATATTTTCAAATAAAAAATAGAAATCAAAGTCAATGTGCATTGGAATTCGTTTAATAGTGATCATAGTGGCAATCAGCTAAACATACATTGTAGTGAGCAATAAATAGTGCGTTTAAGGTCCGTAAATCATATAAACATTACATCACAAATTAGCGGAATTTTATGGTTACCCTCCATTAATAATAATATTCAGTAACGTCGCCTTGACTACAGAGCTATCTGTCTTGCTGGCGGCAAACGACCTATAGATCCGTGACGGGAATCGTTGATGCCGCAAACTAGAGAACATCCCTGAAACCATCTGCTAAGCAAGTTCACTAGTCGTCACAAAACATGCCGGGCAACAAGTGTGGAGGTTGCGGACGCTTTATATCTACGACAGAGGGTGCTCGGTGTGGCAAGTGCCAGGCGCTATATCACAGAGTGTGTGTGGGTGTCCCTACAAAGGCCACCATAACACCTAACTGGCGTTGTCCCGAGTGCAAGAAGAATATTGCTCGAGACAACAGGTCCGAAACCCCTGTCGGAGGTCCCGCGCAGAGCTCTCCCACTGATAATACTGGGATAGCAGTTATGGCGGGCTCTAGTACACCTAATAGTCTCAGTCCTGTTAAGGCGGCCGCGACTCCCCCGCCGTCTGACATTGCAAGTGCCGACGTCACCACTAGGGAACTGTCGCCTGTAGCTAGTACCGACCTGCAGGTGATCATTGGGGAGTTGAGGGCAGTACGTGCGGAGATTCAGGTTTTCAGAAAGGAGATGGAGGTGGAAATGGCGGAGCTGAAAACCACCTTAAATACCTGCAGCACGCGTATCGATGGTCTAGAGGCAAGGGTGGACGCACTGGAACAACGTGCTACTTCGGGCTCAGCAAACTCGACCAACGTTGACCAGATTGTGGAGGAGCTGAGGCGAGAGATCAACGACAGGGACCAGGATCTTCTTGCTAATGATATAGAGGTGTCAAATTTGCCAGAGGTAAAAATGGAAAACCCAATTCACGTAATCAAGGTCATAGGCCATAAGCTAGGGGTCAGCCTTGACGATCGTGACATCGTTAGTGCAGAGCGCGTTGGTGGAAGGCAGCTCAACGCGACAAACTCAGCTGGACCGACTGAATCTCGTCCGCGGCCGATTGTCGTGCGCCTTGCTCGTCGTGACCTACGCGACCAGCTTCTGGCAAGCGCGCGAGTGCGACGTGGGGCGACCACTGCCGACCTCGACATGCCCGTTCCATCGCAGAGGTTCTTCCTAAACGAGCGCCTGACGAAAGTCAACCGGCTGTTGTTTCGTAGGGCACGGGACGCTGCCAGTCTCCTCGACTGGAAGTTTGTATGGACCAAACAGGGCCGCATCCTTGCCAGGAAGATGCCAGGAGAGAAGGCGCAGAGGATCCGTACTGAGGAGGACTTATCCCGTGTCTTCGGAACTGGAAATGTTACGGTCTAATTATTATTGTGTCTATCTATATGTAAATTATTTTCTTTTTTATGCGTCTGGAAATGTGCGTCGCAACCCACATTGTGTGCTTAGCCATGGACAGGATGTGCGTAAAGCTTACCTATCTATGTTATATTATTTTACTCTTATACTATATTTATATATATTGCATGTACAAAGTCTATTTACACTTAATCTATTTAATCCTAATTATATACAAGTAGTATTTCCAATCATCGTACTTTTCACATTTATGACTATACATATATACTCTTACTATAGTTACAGAGTTATGAAATCACTCACTCATACAACCTACTGGCAGCTTACAGTTGTAAATAGTGTCCAACTAAACCACCACATAATAACCCCATACTCTCATTTATATTGGTACCATATCGACACACTTGTATGTCTAATACCTACACCTACTGGCACTAATGGCTCCTAGTAAGCATATTAAGTTTGGTCTACTAAATGCAGGCTCTCTAGGAACAAATCAGGATGAGTTCTTGATAGCCATGGGCAACCACTCTGTGGATATCATGGCTATCAATGAGACATGGTTACGCAAGGGGGAAGAGGACCGGGCTCCTAGTGTAGCTGGGTACAAATTTAGGCACGTACCACGACCTCTGACTACGCGAGGTGGGCGTGGCGGAGGAGTTGCTTTCTATATAAAGAATGGCATTAACGCGCGTGTAAGAGCTCATCCTAAACACCCTAATGTAGAGCAGCTCTGGCTGGGCCTAACCATAAACAAGAAAAGGATTCTTGTTGGGACCGCGTACCGTCCGCCCTGGCAGGACTTGGAGCTTTTCCTTGACGCCATAACTGCCAGTATTAGTGCATTAGCCCCATATGATAATCTGGTGCTGTTGGGTGACTTAAATGTTGATCTATTGGATGGTAGTAGCTCTAAATCAAAACAGCTTATGGACTTTTTTAATTATTTAAACCTTGCTCAACTAGTGAGAACTGCGACGCACTTCGTGGGTAACAGTAGTACACTCATTGACATCGTATGCACTGACGCTACAACACGCAATGTTGGGGTGAACTATATTAGGGAGCTTGGCCATCACTCCTTCATTACATGCGAAACTGTTTTTAGGAAACCCAAGGTTAAACCTAGGATGGTTGAGTTTCACCCCCTTTCAGACATCTTGCTGGATCACTTCCATATTGACTTGAACATGATACCATGGTCTATTATAGGAGAAATAAGTGATGTTGATACCATGGTACATACTTTCAACTCATTCATGATCCAGCTTTTTGATCTCCATGCTCCTATAAGGAGAAAGACCTTTTATAAGCGTCCCACACCTTGGATCACTGACAATGTGCGTCTGATGTTCAAGTTGCGAGATGAAGCTAGAGACAGATGTCGTAATACAAGGAGTCCAACTCATAAGCAGTACTATAAGGATCTTAAACATGAGGCCACCGCTGCATTATTGAGGGAAAAGACAGCATATTTTACAAATAACATTAACAATCACAGTAAGGATCCTAAACTATTGTGGCGTAATTTGAAATCTGATGTACTTCCAGACCACAAAGAAAGGCTACTGCCAAGTCATTTTGATAACCCAGACAGTATCAATGCGGCTTTTTTGGACGTTTCGGGAAATTGTAATGATAACATCTCACAAATGCTCTACTTCAAATCTCGTAGGCACGGTGCCGCTGAGTTCTCGCTCACTACAACCAACCAGGAGACAGTTCTGAAGATAATCAGGAGCCTAGGATCGAATGCACAGGGTGTTGATGGTATCAGTTTGGATATGTTAAAACTCACATTGCCGAACACCCTGCAAGCTATCACTGATATCATCAACAGATCAATAGAATCGCGCACATTCCCCGGCCTTTGGCGACGGGCAATTGTTCGCCCTATCCCAAAGATCAGTGATCCAGCCAATTTGAAAGACCTCAGGCCAATTAGTATTCTGCCTTGCCTGTCGAAGATTCTGGAGCGTGTAGTGTATCTACAAGTTATTGAATATCTGGAGGTTAACAACATTCTCCCTGACCTTCAGTCGGGTTTCCGTAAAGGTAGAGGCACTGCAACGGCTCTGATTGATGTGGTGGGCAATATCCTGGAGGCACGTGATCGGGGGGAGGGGTCGATCCTGGTCCTACTGGATTTTTCACGGGCTTTTGACGCTATTAATACCAATCTACTGCTGTCCAAGCTAGCATACTATGGCTTTAACCGAGACGCTGTGGATTGGTTTAATAGTTATTTGACTGATAGGTCCCAGTATGTGCAGATCCACAAGGAAGATGGATCAACCGTGTCATCCCCCCCACTCCATGTGTCTAGAGGCGTCCCGCAGGGATCCATCCTGGGCCCTTTGCTGTACATCCTCTACAGTGCTGATGTTGTTGGATCCTTTGTAAACTGCAAATATCACATGTATGCAGATGATATTCAGCTGTACATTTCGTTCAAAGGGGATGATGCAGCATTGGCAGTGCGGAGGGTGAATGAGGACCTGCATCGGGTAGTGACCTGGTCTGAGGAGAACTCTCTGGTTCTGAACCCACTGAAGTCTAAGTTCATGGTGCTGGGAACAAAAAAACAAGTTGCTGCAATATTGTCTGCCAATCCGGAGGTTGTGATTAAAGGGAAGAAAATTGAACGAGTGGAACAGGCATGTAGTCTGGGTCTAATCTTAGATCCAGAGCTGCGATTCGAGGCTCATATAAACACCGTAATAAGAAATTGTTTTTATAGGCTGAAGGTATTATACGGTATACGTAATTTTCTTAGCGTACCACTCAGAAAACAACTGGTAGACAGTCTGGTCCTATCTAGGCTAAACTACTGTGACACTGTCTATGGGCCTTGCCTGCTTGCTAGAACAGATAGGTTAATTCAGCGAATCCAGAATGCCTGTGTTCGTTTTTGCATTCATGTCCCTCGTAGGCATCATGTGACTCCATACATAAACCAACTCAAGACACTAAAAATGGCTGCCAGGCGGAAGCTTCATCTAGCGAGTTTAATGTTTGGCATTGTAACAACCCATAAGCCGCACTATTTATATGAAAAACTCACTTGGCGAGAAACTCATTATAAGTATGGTCTTCGTTCTGTGGTTGGCCCGCTAAGGGCACCGCGACATAGAACCACAGCTTTCAGGGGCAGTTTCAGATTTGCAGCCACCCGCTGCTGGAATGATCTTCCACCACCGATGCGAGGCCTGAAAACAATACAGTCGTTTAAATATCAACACAAAAAGTTACTATTGCATGCACAACTCTCATTACTTTAATTCTAGATACATCTTTATGGTGTTTACCTCACGGGTTATGGCCTATAGTCCTTGGTTTTGGATCTTCAGCAGCGCTGTGGCATCGCTTCTGCCTCATGTCTGCTGGGATTGCTGGCAGTGATTCTCTGTCCCAGTTCTATGTGGTTTGTAAACCTGTTAGATAGTACAATTTGTGTTATTTCTATAATCATACTATTTCTTATAAATATCCATTCTATTATATATACAATTTATTATTAAATACAATTTGATTTCAATTATTATTTCCATATCTCTGTTTAAACATATTATTTACATAATTTTTATTCTCTTAGGCTGACCCCACATTTGGCGTGCGCGATCCTCGGGCGTGCGAGTAGCGCGAGCGCCGCGTGCGCGTTGCGCGCGCGCTGCGCGAGCGTCGGGTGTTACCGCCGTGTGACGTGCATGCAGCGTGCGCGCAACGCGCGCGCGGCGCGCTCGCGACGCTCGAGTCAGTAAGAAGAACCGAAACAGTAGCGGGCGGCGGGGATAGCGGGCGAAGGGGTAAGAACGCGACTCGAGCGTCGCGAGCGCGCCGCGCGCGCATTGCGCGCACGCTGCATGCACGTCACACGGCGATAACACCCGACGCTCGCGCAGCGCGCGCGCAACGCGCACGCGGCGCTCGCGCTACTCGCACGCCCGAGGATCGCGCACGCCAAATGTGGGGTCAGCCTTACCATAGTACTTTTTGTAAGCGTGGCACATGTGCATTGCACGGGTTCCCTCAAACTCCGTAGGTTCATCATCATACTCTTATTCAACATTTCACTCATAAACACTATAAACATTGACACAATCATTGCTGTAGCACAGTGGCACTCATTACATCATCATTTTCCTGACGCCATTGATGTTCAAGCTTACATAACTCCAATTCTCGTACGATGTGGTTGGTCGGACGCATGGCTCATTTGTCAAACTGTTGCGCAACGCAAGCACAGAAAATAAAACCTATCTCAAGACACGAACGATGACAGACAAACTTTATTGTCTGTGGTTTGAGACGCGTTGAAATGTTGCCACATATTTTATTGTTTATGTCTGTACATATTATATATTTTTATTGTTTTTTTTTAGTTACTTATTTTAATGGTCTGGCGATACACACCGCCGGCTTACGCTGAAAACCAGCGCCGTGGATTCGTGCCTTCGTGCACGGGCCGCGGCATTATGCTGAGCGTGTAGCCGTTTCGCGGGGTAGTGACGCACATTTCCAAAAACTTTATAGTGTGTACTTATGTCTTTTGTTTTGTGTGGTTTGTTATGTTTTATTATTTTGTGTTTCGCTTTTCTTGTATAGTTTGTGTGCGTCATTTTCACGCGAATAAACTGTTTTTCTTTCTTTCTTTCTTTCACATAGGATACTTTTCATCCCGGTAGAAGGTTCCCGTGGGATAATTTCCGACATACACGCTGGCAACAGCTATTATATTAAGACATAGGATACTTTTTATCCCGGTAGAAGGTTCCCGTGGGATAATTTCCGACATACACGCTGGCAACAGCTAGTATATTAAGACATAGGATACTTTTCATCCCGGTAGAAGGTTCCCGTGGGATAATATCCGACATACACGCGGGCGAAGCCGCTGGCAACAGCTAGTATATTAAGACATAGGATACTTTTCATCCCGGTGGAAGGTTCCCGTGGGATAATTTCTGACATAGCCGCTGGCAACAGCTAGTATATTAAGACATAGGACACTTTTCATCCCGGTAGCCGGTTCCCGTGGGATAATATCCGACATACACGCTGGCAACAGCTAGTATATTAAGACATAGGATACTTTTCATCCCGGTAGAAGGTTCCCGTGGGATAATTTCCGACATAGCCGCTGGCATCAGCTAGTATATTAAAACATAGAATACTTTTCATCCCGGTAGAAGGTTCCCGTGGGATAATATCCGACATACACGCGGGCAACAGCTAGTATATTAAGACATAGGATACTTTTCATCCCGGTAGAAGGTTCCCGTGGGATAAAATCCGACATACACGCTGGCAACAGCTAGTATATTAAGACATAGGATACTTTTCATCCCGGTAGAAGGTTCCCGTGGGATAATTTCCGACATACACGCTGGCAACAGCTAGTATATTAAGACATAGGATACTTTTCATCCCGGTAGAAGGTTCCCGTGGGATAATTTCCGACATAGCCGCTGGCATCAGCTAGTATATTAAGACATAGAATACTTTTCATCCCGGTAGAAGGTTCCCGTGGGATAATATCCGACATACACGCTGGCAACAGCTAGTATATTAAGACATAGGATACTTTTCATCCCGGTAGAAGGTTCCCGTGGGATAATTTCCGACATAGCCGCTGGCAAAAGCTAGTATATTAAGACATAGGATACTTTTCATCCCGGTAGAAGGTTCCCGTGGGATAATTTCCGACATACATGCGGGCAACAGCTAGTATATTAAGACATAGGATACTTTTTATCCCGGTAGAAGGTTCCCGTGGGATAATTTCCGACATAGCCGCGGGCAACAGCTAGTATATTAAGACATAGGATACTTTTCATCCCGGTAGAAGGTTCCCGTGGGATAATTTCCGACATACATGCGGGCAACAGCTAGTATATTAAGACATAGGATACTTTTCATCCCGGTAGAAGGTTCCCGTGGGATAATTTCCGACATACATGCGGGCAACAGCTAGTATATTAAGACATAGGATACTTTTCATCCCGGTAGAAGGTTCCCGTGGGATAATTTCCGACATACACGCTGGCAACAGCTATTATATTAAGACATAGGATACTTTTTATCCCGGTAGAAGGTTCCCGTGGGATTATTTCCGACATACACGCTGGCAACAGCTATTATATTAGGACATAGGATACTTTTCATCCCGGTAGAAGGTTCCCGTGGGATAATATCCGACATACACGCGGGCGAAGCCGCTGGCAACAGCTAGTATATTAAGAAATAGGATACTTTTCATCCCGGTGGAAGGTTCCCGTGGGATAATATCCGACATACACGCGAGCGAAGCCGCTGGCAACAGCTAGTATATTAAGACATAGGATACTTTTCATCCCGGTAGAAGGTTCCCGTGGGATAATATCCGACATACACGCTGGCAACAGCTAGTATATTAAGACATAGGATACTTTTTATCCCGGTAGAAGGTTCCCGTGGGATAATATCCGACATACACGCGGGCGAAGCCGCTGGCAACAGCTAGTATAGTAAGACATAGGATACTTTTCATCCCGGTAGAAGGTTCCCGTGGGATAATTTCCGACATAGCCGCTGGCAACAGCTAGTATATTAAGACATAGGATACTTTTCATCCCGGTAGAAGGTTCCCGTGGGATAATATCCGACATACACGCTGGCAACAGCTAGTATATTAAGACATAGGATACTTTTCATCCCGGTAGAAGGTTCCCGTGGGATAATTTCCGACATACACGCGGGCAACAGCTAGTATATTAAGACATAGGATACTTTTCATCCCGGTAGAAGGTTCCCGTGGGATAATTTCCGACATAGCCGCTGGCAACAGCTAGTATATTAAGACATAGGATACTTTTCATCCCGGTAGAAGGTTCCCGTGGGATAATTTCCGACATAGCCGCTGGCAACAGCTTGTATATTAAGACATAGGATACTTTTCATCCCGGTAGAAGGTTCCCGTGGGATAATATCCGACATACACGCTGGCAACAGCTAGTATATTAAGACATAGGATACTTTTCATCCCGGTAGAAGGTTCCCGTGGGATAATATCCGACATACACGCGAGCGAAGCCGCTGGCAACAGCTAGTATATTAAGACATAGGATACTTTTCATCCCGGTAGAAGGTTCCCGTGGGATAATATCCGACATACACGCTGGCAACAGCTAGTATATTAAGACATAGGATACTTTTCATCCCGGTAGAAGGTTCCCGTGGGATAATTTCCGACATACACGCGGGCAACAGCTAGTATATTAAGACATAGGATACTTTTCATCCCGGTAGAAGGTTCCCGTGGGATAATTTCCGACATAGCCGCTGGCAACAGCTAGTATATTAAGACATAGGATACTTTTCATCCCGGTAAAAGGTTCCCGTGGGATAATTTCCGACATACACGCAGGCAACAGCTAGTATTTTAAGACATAGGATACTTTTCATCCCGGTAGAAGGTTCCCGTGGGATAATTTCCGACATACACGCTGGCAACAGCTAGTATATTAAGACATAGGATACTTTTCATCCCGGTAGAAGGTTCCCGTGGGATAATTTCCGACATAGCCGCTGGCAACAGCTAGTATATTAAGACATAGGATACTTTTCATCCCGGTAGAAGGTTCCCGTGGGATAATTTCCGACATACACGCGGGCGAAGCCGCTGGCAACAGCTAGTATATTAAGACATAGGATACTTTTCATCCCGGTAGAAGGTTCCCGTGGGATAATATCCGACATACACGCTGGCAACAGCTAGTATATTAAGACATAGGATACTTTTCATCCCGGTAGAAGGTTCCTGTGGGATAATATCCGACATACACGCTGGCAACAGCTAGTATATTAAGACATAGGATACTTTTCATCCCGGTAGAAGGTTCCCGTGGGATAATATCCGACATACACGCGGGCGAAGCCGCTGGCAACAGCTAGTATATTAAGACATAGGATACTTTTCATCCCGGTAGAAGGTTCCGGTGGGATAATATCCGACATACACGCTGGCAACAGCTAGTATATTAAGACATAGGATACTTTTCATCCCGGTAGAAGGTTCCCGTGGGATAATTTCCGACATAGCCGCTGGCAACAGCTAGTATATTAAGACATAGGATACTTTTCATCCCGGTAGAAGGTTCCCGTGGGATAATATCCGACATACACGCTGGCAACAGCTAGTATATTAAGACATAGGATACTTTTCATCCCGGTAGAAGGTTCCCGTGGGATAATTTCCGACATAGCCGCTGGCATCAGCTAGTATATTAAGACATAGGATACTTTTCATCCCGGTAGAAGGTTCCCGTGGGATAATATCCGACATACACGCTGGCAACAGCTAGTATATTAAGACATAGGATACTTTTCATCCCGGTAGAAGGTTCCCGTGGGATAATTTCCGACATAGCCGCTGGCAACAGCTAGTATATTAAGACATAGGCCACTTTTCATCCCGGTAGAAGGTTCCCGTGGGATAATATCCGACATACACGCTGGCAACAGCTAGTATATTAAGACATAGGATATTTTTCATCCCGGTAGAAGGTTCCCGTGGGATAATTTCCGACATACACGCGGGCAACAGCTAGTATATTAAGACATAGGATACTTTTCATCCCGGTAGAAGGTTCCCGTGGGATAATTTCCGACATACACGTGGGCGAAGCCGCTGGCAACAGCTAGTATATTAAGACATAGGATACTTTTCATCCCGGTATAAGGTTCCCGTGGGATAATTTCTGACATACACGCTGGCAACAGCTATTATATTAAGACATAGGATACTTTTCATCCCGGTAGAAGGTTCCCGTGGGATAATTTCCGACATACACGCGGGCAACAGCTAGTATATTAAGACATAGGAAAATTTTCATCCCGGTAGAAAGTTCCCGTGGGATAATTTCCGACATACACGCGGGCGAAGCCGCTGGCAACAGCTAGTATATTAAGACATAGGATACTTTTCATCCCGGTAGAAGGTTCCCGTGGGATAATTTCCGACACACACGCGGGCAACAGCTAGTATATTAAGCCATAGGATACTTTTCATCCCGGTAGAAGGTTCCCGTGGGATAATTTCCGACATACACGCGGGCAACAGCTAGTATATTAAGACATAGGATACTTTTCATCCCGGTAGAAGGTTCCCGTGGGATAATTTCCGACATAGCCGCTGGCAACAGCTAGTATATTAAGACATAGGATACTTTTCATCCCGGTAGAAGGTTCCCGTGGGATAATTTCCGACATACACGCAGGCAACAGCTAGTATTTTAAGACATAGGATACTTTTCATCCCGGTAGAAGGTTCCCGTGGGATAATTTCCGACATACACGCTGGTAACAGCTAGTATATTAAGACATAGGATACTTTTCATCCCGGTAGAAGGTTCCCGTGGGATAATTTCCGACATAGCCGCTGGCAACAGCTAGTATATTAAGACATAGGATACTTTTCATCCCGGTAGAAGGTTCCCGTGGGATAATTTCCGACATACACGCGGGCAACAGCTAGTATATTAAGACATAGGATACTTTTCATCCCGGTAGAAGGTTCCCGTGGGATAATTTCCGACATACACGCTGGCAACAGCTAGTATATTAAGACATAGGATACTTTTCATCCCGGTAGAAGGTTCCCGTGGGATAATTTCCGACATAGCCGCTGGCAACAGCTAGTATATTAAGACATAGAATACTTTTCATCCCGGTAGAAGGTTCCCGTGGGATAATTTCCGACATACACGCGGGCAACAGCTAGTATATTAAGACATAGGATACTTTGCATCCCGGTAGAAGGTTCCCGTGGGATAATTTCCGACATACACGCGGGCAACAGCTAGTATATTAAGACATAGGATACTTTTCATCCCGGTAGAAGGTTCCCGTGGGATAATTTCCGACATAGCCGCTGGCAACAGCTAGTATATTAAGACATAGGATACTTTTCATCCCGGTAGAAGGTTCCCGTGGGATAATATCCGACATACACGCTGGCAACAGCTAGTATATTAAGACATAGGATACTTTTCATCCCGGTAGAAGGTTCCCGTGGGATAATTTCCGACATAGCCGCTGGCAACAGCTAGTATATTAAGACATAGGATACTTTTCATCCCGGTAGAAGGTTCCCGTGGGATAATATCCGACATACACGCTGGCAACAGCTAGTATATTAAGACATAGGATATTTTTCATCCCGGTACAAGGTTCCCGTGGGATAATTTCCGACGTACACGCGGGCAACAGCTAGTATATTAAGACATAGGATACTTTTCATCCCGGTAGAAGGTTCCCGTGGGATAATTTCCGACATACACGTGGGCGAAGCCGCTGGCAACAGCTAGTATATTAAGACATAGGATACTTTTCATCCCGGTATAAGGTTCCCGTGGGATAATTTCTGACATACACGCTGGCAACAGCTATTATATTAAGACATAGGATACTTTTCATCCCGGTAGAAGGTTCCCGTGGGATAATTTCCGACATACACGCGGGCAACAGCTAGTATATTAAGACATAGGAAAATTTTCATCCCGGTAGAAAGTTCCCGTGGGATAATTTCCGACATACACGCGGGCGAAGCCGCTGGCAACAGCTAGTATATTAAGACATAGGATACTTTTCATCCCGGTAGAAGGTTCCCGTGGGATAATTTCCGACACACACGCGGGCAACAGCTAGTATATTAAGCCATAGGATACTTTTCATCCCGGTAGAAGGTTCCCGTGGGATAATTTCCGACATACACGCGGGCAACAGCTAGTATATTAAGACATAGGATACTTTATATCCCGGTAGAAGGTTCCCGTGGGATAATTTCCGACATAGCCGCTGGCAACAGCTAGTATATTAAGACATAGGATACTTTTCATCCCGGTAGAAGGTTCCCGTGGGATAATTTCCGACATACACGCAGGCAACAGCTAGTATTTTAAGACATAGGATACTTTTCATCCCGGTAGAAGGTTCCCGTGGGATAATTTCCGACATACACGCTGGCAACAGCTAGTATATTAAGACATAGGATACTTTTCATCCCGGTAGAAGGTTCCCGTGGGATAGTTTCCGACATACACGCGGGCAACAGCTAGTATATTAAGACATAGGATACTTTGCATGCCGGTAGAAGGTTCCCGTGGGATAATTTCCGACATACACGCGGGCAACAGCTAGTATATTAAGACATAGGATACTTTTCATCCCGGTAGAAGGTTCCCGTGGGATAATTTCCGACATAGCCGCTGGCAACAGCTAGTATATTAAGACATAGGATACTTTTCATCCCGGTAGAAGGTTCCCGTGGGATAATATCCAACATACACGCTGGCAACAGCTAGTATATTAAGACATAGGATACTTTTCATCCCGGTAGAAGGTCCCGTGGGATAATTTCCGACATAGCCGCTGGCAACAGCTAGTATATTAAGACATAGGATACTTTTCATCCCGGTAGAAGGTTCCCGTGGGATAATATCCGACATACACGCTGGCAACAGCTAGTATATTAAGACATAGGATACTTTTCATCCCGGTAGAAGGTTCCCGTGGGATAATTTCCGACATACACGCTGGCAACAGCTAGTATATTAAGACATAGGATACTTTTCATCCCGGTAGAAGGTTCCCGTGGGATAATTTCCGACATAGCCGCTGGCAACAGCTAGTATATTAAGACATAGGATACTTTTCATCCCGGTAGAAGGTTCCCGTGGGATAATATCCGACATACACGCTGGCAACAGCTAGTATATTAAGACATAGGATACTTTTCATCCCGGTAGAAGGTTCCCGTGGGATAATTTCCGACATACACGCGGGCAACAGCTAGTATATTAAGACATAGGATACTTTTCATCCCGGTAGAAGGTTCCCGTGGGATAAAATCCGACATACACGCTGGCAACAGCTAGTATATTAAGACATAGGATACTTTTCATCCCGGTAGAAGGTTCCCGTGGGATAATTTCCGACATAGCCGCTGGCAACAGCTAGTATATTAAGACATAGGATACTTTTCATCCCGGTAGAAGGTTCCCGTGGGATAATATCCGACATACACGCTGGCAACAGCTAGTATATTAAGACATAGGATACTTTTCATCCCGGTAGAAGGTTCCCGTGGGATAATTTCCGACACACACGCGGGCAACAGCTAGTATATTAAGCCATAGGATACTTTTCATCCCGGTAGAAGGTTCCCGTGGGATAATTTCCGACATACACGCGGGCAACAGCTAGTATATTAAGACATAGGATACTTTTCATCCCGGTAGAAGGTTCCCGTGGGATAATTTCCGACATAGCCGCTGGCAACAGCTAGTATATTAAGACATAGGATACTTTTCATCCCGGTAGAAGGTTCCCGTGGGATAATTTCCGACATACACGCAGGCAACAGCTAGTATTTTAAGACATAGGATACTTTTCATCCCGGTAGAAGGTTCCCGTGGGATAATTTCCGACATACACGCTGGTAACAGCTAGTATATTAAGACATAGGATACTTTTCATCCCGGTAGAAGGTTCCCGTGGGATAATTTCCGACATAGCCGCTGGCAACAGCTAGTATATTAAGACATAGGATACTTTTCATCCCGGTAGAAGGTTCCCGTGGGATAATTTCCGACATACACGCGGGCAACAGCTAGTATATTAAGACATAGGATACTTTTCATCCCGGTAGAAGGTTCCCGTGGGATAATTTCCGACATACACGCTGGCAACAGCTAGTATATTAAGACATAGGATACTTTTCATCCCGGTAGAAGGTTCCCGTGGGATAATTTCCGACATAGCCGCTGGCAACAGCTAGTATATTAAGACATAGAATACTTTTCATCCCGGTAGAAGGTTCCCGTGGGATAATTTCCGACATACACGCGGGCAACAGCTAGTATATTAAGACATAGGATACTTTGCATCCCGGTAGAAGGTTCCCGTGGGATAATTTCCGACATACACGCGGGCAACAGCTAGTATATTAAGACATAGGATACTTTTCATCCCGGTAGAAGGTTCCCGTGGGATAATTTCCGACATAGCCGCTGGCAACAGCTAGTATATTAAGACATAGGATACTTTTCATCCCGGTAGAAGGTTCCCGTGGGATAATATCCAACATACACGCTGGCAACAGCTAGTATATTAAGACATAGGATACTTTTCATCCCGGTAGAAGGTCCCGTGGGATAATTTCCGACATAGCCGCTGGCAACAGCTAGTATATTAAGACATAGGATACTTTTCATCCCGGTAGAAGGTTCCCGTGGGATAATATCCGACATACACGCTGGCAACAGCTAGTATATTAAGACATAGGATACTTTTCATCCCGGTAGAAGGTTCCCGTGGGATAATTTCCGACATAGCCGCTGGCAACAGCTAGTATATTAAGACATAGGATACTTTTCATCCCGGTAGAAGGTTCCCGTGGGATAATATCCGACATACACGCTGGCAACAGCTAGTATATTAAGACATAGGATATTTTTCATCCCGGTAGAAGGTTCCCGTGGGATAATTTCCGACGTACACGCGGGCAACAGCTAGTATATTAAGACATAGGATACTTTTCATCCCGGTAGAAGGTTCCCGTGGGATAATTTCCGACATACACGTGGGCGAAGCCGCTGGCAACAGCTAGTATATTAAGACATAGGATACTTTTCATCCCGGTATAAGGTTCCCGTGGGATAATTTCTGACATACACGCTGGCAACAGCTATTATATTAAGACATAGGATACTTTTCATCCCGGTAGAAGGTTCCCGTGGGATAATTTCCGACATACACGCGGGCAACAGCTAGTATATTAAGACATAGGAAAATTTTCATCCCGGTAGAAAGTTCCCGTGGGATAATTTCCGACATACACGCGGGCGAAGCCGCTGGCAACAGCTAGTATATTAAGACATAGGATACTTTTCATCCCGGTAGAAGGTTCCCGTGGGATAATTTCCGACACACACGCGGGCAACAGCTAGTATATTAAGCCATAGGATACTTTTCATCCCGGTAGAAGGTTCCCGTGGGATAATTTCCGACATACACGCGGGCAACAGCTAGTATATTAAGACATAGGATACTTTATATCCCGGTAGAAGGTTCCCGTGGGATAATTTCCGACATAGCCGCTGGCAACAGCTAGTATATTAAGACATAGGATACTTTTCATCCCGGTAGAAGGTTCCCGTGGGATAATTTCCGACATACACGCAGGCAACAGCTAGTATTTTAAGACATAGGATACTTTTCATCCCGGTAGAAGGTTCCCGTGGGATAATTTCCGACATACACGCTGGCAACAGCTAGTATATTAAGACATAGGATACTTTTCATCCCGGTAGAAGGTTCCCGTGGGATAATTTCCGACATACACGCGGGCAACAGCTAGTATATTAAGACATAGGATACTTTGCATCCCGGTAGAAGGTTCCCGTGGGATAATTTCCGACATACACGCGGGCAACAGCTAGTATATTAAGACATAGGATACTTTTCATCCCGGTAGAAGGTTCCCGTGGGATAATTTCCGACATAGCCGCTGGCAACAGCTAGTATATTAAGACATAGGATACTTTTCATCCCGGTAGAAGGTTCCCGTGGGATAATATCCAACATACACGCTGGCAACAGCTAGTATATTAAGACATAGGATACTTTTCATCCCGGTAGAAGGTCCCGTGGGATAATTTCCGACATAGCCGCTGGCAACAGCTAGTATATTAAGACATAGGATACTTTTCATCCCGGTAGAAGGTTCCCGTGGGATAATATCCGACATACACGCTGGCAACAGCTAGTATATTAAGACATAGGATACTTTTCATCCCGGTAGAAGGTTCCCGTGGGATAATTTCCGACATAGCCGCTGGCAACAGCTAGTATATTAAGACATAGGATACTTTTCATCCCGGTAGAAGGTTCCCGTGGGATAATATCCGACATACACGCTGGCAACAGCTAGTATATTAAGACATAGGATACTTTTCATCCCGGTAGAAGGTTCCCGTGGGATAATTTCCGACATACACGCGGGCAACAGCTAGTATATTAAGACATAGGATACTTTTCATCCCGGTAGAAGGTTCCCGTGGGATAAAATCCGACATACACGCTGGCAACAGCTAGTATATTAAGACATAGGATACTTTTCATCCCGGTAGAAGGTTCCCGTGGGATAATTTCCGACATACACGCGGGCAACAGCTAGTATATTAAGACATAGGATACTTTTCATCCCGGTAGAAGGTTCCCGTGGGATATTTTCCGACATACACGCGGGCAACAGCTAGTATATTAAGACATAGGATACTTTTCATCCCGGTAGAAGGTTCCCGTGGGATAATTTCCGACATACACGTGGGCGAAGCCGCTGGCAACAGCTAGTATATTAAGACATAGGATACTTTTCATCCCGGTATAAGGTTCCCGTGGGATAATTTCTGACATACACGCTGGCAACAGCTATTATATTAAGACATAGGATACTTTTCATCCCGGTAGAAGGTTCCCGTGGGATAATTTCCGACATACACGCGGGCAACAGCTAGTATATTAAGACATAGGAAAATTTTCATCCCGGTAGAAAGTTCCCGTGGGATAATTTCCGACATACACGCGGGCGAAGCCGCTGGCAACAGCTAGTATATTAAGACATAGGATACTTTTCATCCCGGTAGAAGGTTCCCGTGGGATAATTTCCGACACACACGCGGGCAACAGCTAGTATATTAAGCCATAGGATACTTTTCATCCCGGTAGAAGGTTCCCGTGGGATAATTTCCGACATACACGCGGGCAACAGCTAGTATATTAAGACATAGGATACTTTTCATCCCGGTAGAAGGTTCCCGTGGGATAATTTCCGACATAGCCGCTGGCAACAGCTAGTAAATTAAGACATAGGATACTTTTCATCCCGGTAGAAGGTTCCCGTGGGATAATTTCCGACATACACGCAGGCAACAGCTAGTATTTTAAGACATAGGATACTTTTCATCCCGGTAGAAGGTTCCCGTGGGATAATTTCCGACATACACGCTGGTAACAGCTAGTATATTAAGACATAGGATACTTTTCATCCCGGTAGAAGGTTCCCGTGGGATAATTTCCGACATAGCCGCTGGCAACAGCTAGTATATTAAGACATAGGATACTTTTCATCCCGGTAGAAGGTTCCCGTGGGATAATTTCCGACATACACGCGGGCGAAGCCGCTGGCAACAGCTAGTATATTAAGACATAGGATACTTTTCATCCCGGTAGAAGGTTCCCGTGGGATAATTTCCGACATACACGCGGGCAACAGCTAGTATATTAAGACATAGGATACTTTTCATCCCGGTAGAAGGTTCCCGTGGGATAATTTCCGACATACACGCTGGCAACAGCTAGTATATTAAGACATAGGATACTTTTCATCCCGGTAGAAGGTTCCCGTGGGATAATTTCTGACATAGCCGCTGGCAACAGCTAGTATATTAAGACATAGAATACTTTTCATCCCGGTAGAAGGTTCCCGTGGGATAATTTCCGACATACACGCGGGCAACAGCTAGTATATTAAGACATAGGATACTTTGCATCCCGGTAGAAGGTTCCCGTGGGATAATTTCCGACATACACGCGGGCAACAGCTAGTATATTAAGACATAGGATACTTTTCATCCCGGTAGAAGGTTCCCGTGGGATAATTTCCGACATAGCCGCTGGCAACAGCTAGTATATTAAGACATAGGATACTTTTCATCCCGGTAGAAGGTTCCCGTGGGATAATATCCGACATACACGCTGGCAACAGCTAGTATATTAAGACATAGGATACTTTTCATCCCGGTAGAAGGTTCCCGTGGGATAATTTCCGACATAGCCGCTGGCAACAGCTAGTATATTAAGACATAGGATACTTTTCATCCCGGTAGAAGGTTCCCGTGGGATAATATCCGACATACACGCTGGCAACAGCTAGTATATTAAGACATAGAATACTTTTCATCCCGGTAGAAGGTTCCCGTGGGATAATTTCCGACATAGCCGCTGGCAACAGCTAGTATATTAAGACATAGGATACTTTTCATCCCGGTAGAAGGTTCCCGTGGGATAATTTCCGACATACACGCGGGCAACAGCTAGTATATTAAGACATAGGATACTTTGCATCCCGGTAGAAGGTTCCCGTGGGATAATTTCCGACGTACACGCGGGCAACAGCTAGTATATTAAGACATAGGATACTTTTCATCCCGGTAGAAGGTTCCCGTGGGATAATTTCCGACATACACGTGGGCGAAGCCGCTGGCAACAGCTAGTATATTAAGACATAGGATACTTTTCATCCCGGTATAAGGTTCCCGTGGGATAATTTCTGACATACACGCTGGCAACAGCTATTATATTAAGACATAGGATACTTTTCATCCCGGTAGAAGGTTCCCGTGGGATAATTTCCGACATACACGCGGGCAACAGCTAGTATATTAAGACATAGGAAAATTTTCATCCCGGTAGAAAGTTCCCGTGGGATAATTTCCGACATACACGCGGGCGAAGCCGCTGGCAACAGCTAGTATATTAAGACATAGGATACTTTTCATCCCGGTAGAAGGTTCCCGTGGGATAATTTCCGACACACACGCGGGCAACAGCTAGTATATTAAGCCATAGGATACTTTTCATCCCGGTAGAAGGTTCCCGTGGGATAATTTCCGACATACACGCGGGCAACAGCTAGTATATTAAGACATAGGATACTTTATATCCCGGTAGAAGGTTCCCGTGGGATAATTTCCGACATAGCCGCTGGCAACAGCTAGTATATTAAGACATAGGATACTTTTCATCCCGGTAGAAGGTTCCCGTGGGATAATTTCCGACATACACGCAGGCAACAGCTAGTATTTTAAGACATAGGATACTTTTCATCCCGGTAGAAGGTTCCCGTGGGATAATTTCCGACATACACGCTGGCAACAGCTAGTATATTAAGACATAGGATACTTTTCATCCCGGTAGAAGGTTCCCGTGGGATAATTTCCGACATAGCCGCTGGCAACAGCTAGTATATTAAGACATAGGATACTTTTCATCCCGGTAGAAGGTTCCCGTGGGATAATTTCCGACATACACGCGGGCGAAGCCGCTGGCAACAGCTAGTATATTAAGACATAGGATACTTTTCATCCCGGTAGAAGGTTCCCGTGGGATAATATCCGACATACACGCTGGCAACAGCTAGTATATTAAGACATAGGATACTTTTCATCCCGGTAGAAGGTTCCCGTGGGATAATATCCGACATACACGCGGGCGAAGCCGCTGGCAACAGCTAGTATATTAAGACATAGGATACTTTTCATCCCGGTAGAAGGTTCCCGTGGGATAATATCCGACATACACGCTGGCAACAGCTAGTATATTAAGACATAGGATACTTTTCATCCCGGTAGAAGGTTCCCGTGGGATAATTTCCGACATAGCCGCTGGCAACAGCTAGTATATTAAGACATAGGATACTTTTCATCCCGGTAGAAGGTTCCCGTGGGATAATATCCGACATACACGCTGGCAACAGCTAGTATATTAAGACATAGGATACTTTTCATCCCGGTAGAAGGTTCCCGTGGGATAATTTCCGACATAGCCGCTGGCAACAGCTAGTATATTAAGACATAGGATACTTTTCATCCCGGTAGAAGGTTCCCGTGGGATAAAATCCGACATACACGCTGGCAACAGCTAGTATATTAAGACATAGGATACTTTTCATCCCGGTAGAAGGTTCCCGTGGGATAATTTCCGACATAGCCGCTGGCAACAGCTAGTATATTAAGACATAGGATACTTTTCATCCCGGTAGAAGGTTCCCGTGGGATAATATCCGACATACACGCTGGCAACAGCTAGTATATTAAGACATAGGATATTTTTCATCCCGGTAGAAGGTTCCCGTGGGATAATTTCCGACATACACGCGGGCAACAGCTAGTATATTAAGACATAGGATACTTTTCATCCCGGTAGAAGGTTCCCGTGGGATAATTTCCGACATACACGTGGGCGAAGCCGCTGGCAACAGCTAGTATATTAAGACATAGGATACTTTTCATCCCGGTATAAGGTTCCCGTGGGATAATTTCTGACATACACCCTGGCAACAGCTATTATATTAAGACATAGGATACTTTTCATCCCGGTAGAAGGTTCCCGTGGGATAATTTCCGACATACACGCGGGCAACAGCTAGAATATTAAGACATAGGAAAATTTTCATCCCGGTAGAAAGTTCCCGTGGGATAATTTCCGACATACACGCGGGCGAAGCCGCTGGCAACAGCTAGTATATTAAGACATAGGATACTTTTCATCCCGGTAGAAGGTTCCCGTGGCATAAATTTCCGACACACACGCGGGCAACAGCTAGTATATTAAGCCATAGGATACTTTTCATCCCGGTAGAAGGTTCCCGTGGGATAATTTCCGACATACACGCGGGCAACAGCTAGTATATTAAGACATAGGATACTTTTCATCCCGGTAGAAGGTTCCCGTGGGATAATTTCCGACATAGCCGCTGGCAACAGCTAGTATATTAAGACATAGGATACTTTTCATCCCGGTAGAAGGTTCCCGTGGGATAATATCCGACATACACGCTGGCAACAGCTAGTATATTAAGACATAGGATACTTTTCATCCCGGTAGAAGGTTCCCGTGGGATAATTTCCGACATACACGCGGGCAACAGCTAGTATATTAAGACATAGGATACTTTTCATCCCGGTAGAAGGTTCCCGTGGGATAAAATCCGACATACACGCTGGCAACAGCTAGTATATTAAGACATAGGATACTTTTCATCCCGGTAGAAGGTTCCCGTGGGATAATTTCCGACATCGCCGCTGGCAACAGCTAGTATATTAAGACATAGGATACTTTTCATCCCGGTAGAAGGTTCCCGTGGGATAATATCCGACATACACGCTGGCAACAGCTAGTATATTAAGACATAGGATATTTTTCATCCCGGTAGAAGGTTCCCGTGGGATAATTTCCGACATACACGCGGGCAACAGCTAGTATATTAAGACATAGGATACTTTTCATCCCGGTAGAAGGTTCCCGTGGGATAATTTCCGACATACACGTGGGCGAAGCCGCTGGCAACAGCTAGTATATTAAGACATAGGATACTTTTCATCCCGGTATAAGGTTCCCGTGGGATAATTTCTGACATACACCCTGGCAACAGCAATTATATTAAGACATAGGATACTTTTCATCCCGGTAGAAGGTTCCCGTGGGATAATTTCCGACATACACGCGGGCAACAGCTAGAATATTAAGACATAGGAAAATTTTCATCCCGGTAGAAAGTTCCCGTGGGATAATTTCCGACATACACGCGGGCGAAGCCGCTGGCAACAGCTAGTATATTAAGACATAGGATACTTTTCATCCCGGTAGAAGGTTCCCGTGGGATAATTTCCGACACACACGCGGGCAACAGCTAGTATATTAAGCCATAGGATACTTTTCATCCCGGTAGAAGGTTCCCGTGGGATAATTTCCGACATACACGCGGGCAACAGCTAGTATATTAAGACATAGGATACTTTTCATCCCGGTAGAAGGTTCCCGTGGGATAATTTCCGACATACACGCTGGCAACAGCTAGTATATTAAGACATAGGATACTTTTCATCCCGGTAGAAGGTTCCCGTGGGATAATTTCCGACATACACGCAGGCAACAGCTAGTATTTTAAGACATAGGATACTTTTCATCCCGGTAGAAGGTTCCCGTGGGATAATTTCCGACATACACGCTGGCAACAGCTAGTATATTAAGACATAGGATACTTTTCATCCCGGTAGAAGGTTCCCGTGGGATAATTTCCGACATAGCCGCTGGCAACAGCTAGTATATTAAGACATAGGATACTTTTCATCCCGGTAGAAGGTTCCCGTGGGATAATTTCCGACATACACGCGGGCGAAGCCGCTGGCAACAGCTAGTATATTAAGACATAGGATACTTTTCATCCCGGTAGAAGGTTCCCGTGGGATAATATCCGACATACACGCTGGCAACAGCTAGTATATTAAGACATAGGATACTTTTCATCCCGGTAGAAGGTTCCCGTGGGATAATTTCCGACATAGCCGCTGGCAACAGCTAGTATATTAAGACATAGGATACTTTTCATCCCGGTAGAAGGTTCCCGTGGGATAATATCCGACATACACGCTGGCAACAGCTAGTATATTAAGACATAGGATACTTTTCATCCCGGTAGAAGGTTCCCGTGGGATAATATCCGACATACACGCGGGCGAAGCCGCTGGCAACAGCTAGTATATTAAGACATAGGATACTTTTCATCCCGGTAGAAGGTTCCCGTGGGATAATATCCGACATACACGCTGGCAACAGCTAGTATATTAAGACATAGGATACTTTTCATCCCGGTAGAAGGTTCCCGTGGGATAATTTCCGACATAGCCGCTGGCAACAGCTAGTATATTAAGACATAGGATACTTTTCATCCCGGTAGAAGGTTCCCGTGGGATAATATCCGACATACACGCTGGCAACAGCTAGTATATTAAGACATAGGATACTTTTCATCCCGGTAGAAGGTTCCCGTGGGATAATTTCCGACATAGCCGCTGGCAACAGCTAGTATATTAAGACATAGGATACTTTTCATCCCGGTAGAAGGTTCCCGTGGGATAATTTCCGACATACACGCGGGCGAAGCCGCTGGCAACAGCTAGTATATTAAGACATAGGATACTTTTCATCCCGGTAGAAGGTTCCCGTGGGATAATATCCGACATACACGCTGGCAACAGCTAGTATATTAAGACATAGGATACTTTTCATCCCGGTAGAAGGTTCCCGTGGGATAATTTCCGACATAGCCGCTGGCAACAGCTAGTATATTAAGACATAGGATACTTTTCATCCCGGTAGAAGGTTCCCGTGGGATAATATCCGACATACACGCTGGCAACAGCTAGTATATTAAGACATAGGATACTTTTCATCCCGGTAGAAGGTTCCCGTGGGATAATATCCGACATACACGCGGGCGAAGCCGCTGGCAACAGCTAGTATATTAAGACATAGGATACTTTTCATCCCGGTAGAAGGTTCCCGTGGGATAATATCCGACATACACGCTGGCAACAGCTAGTATATTAAGACATAGGATACTTTTCATCCCGGTAGAAGGTTCCCGTGGGATAATTTCCGACATAGCCGCTGGCAACAGCTAGTATATTAAGACATAGGATACTTTTCATCCCGGTAGAAGGTTCCCGTGGGATAATATCCGACATACACGCTGGCAACAGCTAGTATATTAAGACATAGGATACTTTTCATCCCGGTAGAAGGTTCCCGTGGGATAATTTCCGACATACACGCGGGCAACAGCTAGTATATTAAGACATAGGATACTTTTCATCCCGGTAGAAGGTTCCCGTGGGATAAAATCCGACATACACGCTGGCAACAGCTAGTATATTAAGACATAGGATACTTTTCATCCCGGTAGAAGGTTCCCGTGGGATAATTTCCGACATAGCCGCTGGCAACAGCTAGTATATTAAGACATAGGATACTTTTCATCCCGGTAGAAGGTTCCCGTGGGATAATATCCGACATACACGCTGGCAACAGCTAGTATATTAAGACATAGGATATTTTTCATCCCGGTAGAAGGTTCCCGTGGGATAATTTCCGACATACACGCGGGCAACAGCTAGTATATTAAGACATAGGATACTTTTCATCCCGGTAGAAGGTTCCCGTGGGATAATTTCCGACATACACGTGGGCGAAGCCGCTGGCAACAGCTAGTATATTAAGACATAGGATACTTTTCATCCCGGTATAAGGTTCCCGTGGGATAATTTCTGACATACACCCTGGCAACAGCTATTATATTAAGACATAGGATACTTTTCATCCCGGTAGAAGGTTCCCGTGGGATAATTTCCGACATACACGCGGGCAACAGCTAGAATATTAAGACATAGGAAAATTTTCATCCCGGTAGAAAGTTCCCGTGGGATAATTTCCGACATACACGCGGGCGAAGCCGCTGGCAACAGCTAGTATATTAAGACATAGGATACTTTTCATCCCGGTAGAAGGTTCCCGTGGGATAATTTCCGACACACACGCGGGCAACAGCTAGTATATTAAGCCATAGGATACTTTTCATCCCGGTAGAAGGTTCCCGTGGGATAATTTCCGACATACACGCGGGCAACAGCTAGTATATTAAGACATAGGATACTTTTCATCCCGGTAGAAGGTTCCCGTGGGATAATTTCCGACATACACGCTGGCAACAGCTAGTATATTAAGACATAGGATACTTTTCATCCCGGTAGAAGGTTCCCGTGGGATAATTTCCGACATACACGCAGGCAACAGCTAGTATATTAAGACATAGGATACTTTTCATCCCGGTAGAAGGTTCCCGTGGGATAATTTCCGACATAGCCGCTGGCAACAGCTAGTATATTAAGACATAGGATACTTTTCATCCCGGTAGAAGGTTCCCGTGGGATAATTTCCGACATACACGCGGGCGAAGCCGCTGGCAACAGCTAGTATATTAAGACATAGGATACTTTTCATCCCGGTAGAAGGTTCCCGTGGGATAATATCCGACATACACGCTGGCAACAGCTAGTATATTAAGACATAGGATACTTTTCATCCCGGTAGAAGGTTCCCGTGGGATAATTTCCGACATAGCCGCTGGCAACAGCTAGTATATTAAGACATAGGATACTTTTCATCCCGGTAGAAGGTTCCCGTGGGATAATATCCGACATACACGCTGGCAACAGCTAGTATATTAAGACATAGGATACTTTTCATCCCGGTAGAAGGTTCCCGTGGGATAATTTCCGACATAGCCGCTGGCAACAGCTAGTATATTAAGACATAGGATATTTTTCATCCCGGTAGAAGGTTCCCGTGGGATAATTTCCGACGTACACGCGGGCAACAGCTAGTATATTAAGACATAGGATACTTTTCATCCCGGTAGAAGGTTCCCGTGGGATAATATCCGACATACACGCGGGCGAAGCCGCTGGCAACAGCTAGTATATTAAGACATAGGATACTTTTCATCCCGGTAGAAGGTTCCCGTGGGATAATATCCGACATACACGCTGGCAACAGCTAGTATATTAAGACATAGGATACTTTTCATCCCGGTAGAAGGTTCCCGTGGGATAATTTCCGACATAGCCGCTGGCAACAGCTAGTATATTAAGACATAGGATACTTTTCATCCCGGTAGAAGGTTCCCGTGGGATAATATCCGACATACACGCTGGCAACAGCTAGTATATTAAGACATAGGATACTTTTCATCCCGGTAGAAGGTTCCCGTGGGATAATTTCCGACATACACGCGGGCAACAGCTAGTATATTAAGACATAGGATACTTTTCATCCCGGTAGAAGGTTCCCGTGGGATAAAATCCGACATACACGCTGGCAACAGCTAGTATATTAAGACATAGGATACTTTTCATCCCGGTAGAAGGTTCCCGTGGGATAATTTCCGACATAGCCGCTGGCAACAGCTAGTATATTAAGACATAGGATACTTTTCATCCCGGTAGAAGGTTCCCGTGGGATAATATCCGACATACACGCTGGCAACAGCTAGTATATTAAGACATAGGATATTTTTCATCCCGGTAGAAGGTTCCCGTGGGATAATTTCCGACATACACGCGGGCAACAGCTAGTATATTAAGACATAGGATACTTTTCATCCCGGTAGAAGGTTCCCGTGGGATAATTTCCGACATACACGTGGGCGAAGCCGCTGGCAACAGCTAGTATATTAAGACATAGGATACTTTTCATCCCGGTATAAGGTTCCCGTGGGATAATTTCTGACATACACCCTGGCAACAGCTATTATATTAAGACATAGGATACTTTTCATCCCGGTAGAAGGTTCCCGTGGGATAATTTCCGACATACACGCGGGCAACAGCTAGAATATTAAGACATAGGAAAATTTTCATCCCGGTAGAAAGTTCCCGTGGGATAATTTCCGACATACACGCGGGCGAAGCCGCTGGCAACAGCTAGTATATTAAGACATAGGATACTTTTCATCCCGGTAGAAGGTTCCCGTGGGATAATTTCCGACACACACGCGGGCAACAGCTAGTATATTAAGCCATAGGATACTTTTCATCCCGGTAGAAGGTTCCCGTGGGATAATTTCCGACATACACGCGGGCAACAGCTAGTATATTAAGACATAGGATACTTTTCATCCCGGTAGAAGGTTCCCGTGGGATAATTTCCGACATACACGCTGGCAACAGCTAGTATATTAAGACATAGGATACTTTTCATCCCGGTAGAAGGTTCCCGTGGGATAATTTCCGACATACACGCAGGCAACAGCTAGTATATTAAGACATAGGATACTTTTCATCCCGGTAGAAGGTTCCCGTGGGATAATTTCCGACATAGCCGCTGGCAACAGCTAGTATATTAAGACATAGGATACTTTTCATCCCGGTAGAAGGTTCCCGTGGGATAATTTCCGACATACACGCGGGCGAAGCCGCTGGCAACAGCTAGTATATTAAGACATAGGATACTTTTCATCCCGGTAGAAGGTTCCCGTGGGATAATATCCGACATACACGCTGGCAACAGCTAGTATATTAAGACATAGGATACTTTTCATCCCGGTAGAAGGTTCCCGTGGGATAATTTCCGACATAGCCGCTGGCAACAGCTAGTATATTAAGACATAGGATACTTTTCATCCCGGTAGAAGGTTCCCGTGGGATAATATCCGACATACACGCTGGCAACAGCTAGTATATTAAGACATAGGATACTTTTCATCCCGGTAGAAGGTTCCCGTGGGATAATTTCCGACATAGCCGCTGGCAACAGCTAGTATATTAAGACATAGGATATTTTTCATCCCGGTAGAAGGTTCCCGTGGGATAATTTCCGACGTACACGCGGGCAACAGCTAGTATATTAAGACATAGGATACTTTTCATCCCGGTAGAAGGTTCCCGTGGGATAATTTCCGACATACACGTGGGCGAAGCCGCTGGCAACAGCTAGTATATTAAGACATAGGATACTTTTCATCCCGGTATAAGGTTCCCGTGGGATAATTTCTGACATACACGCTGGCAACAGCTATTATATTAAGACATAGGATACTTTTCATCCCGGTAGAAGGTTCCCGTGGGATAATTTCCGACATACACGCGGGCAACAGCTAGTATATTAAGACATAGGAAAATTTTCATCCCGGTATAAGGTTCCCGTGGGATAATTTCCGACATACACGCGGGCGAAGCCGCTGGCAACAGCTAGTATATTAAGACATAGGATACTTTTCATCCCGGTAGAAGGTTCCCGTGGGATAATTTCCGACACACACGCGGGCAACAGCTAGTATATTAAGCCATAGGATACTTTTCATCCCGGTAGAAGGTTCCCGTGGGATAATTTCCGACATACACGCGGGCAACAGCTAGTATATTAAGACATAGGATACTTTATATCCCGGTAGAAGGTTCCCGTGGGATAATTTCCGACATAGCCGCTGGCAACAGCTAGCATATTAAGACATAGGATACTTTTCATCCCGGTAGAAGGTTCCCGTGGGATAATTTCCGACATACACGCAGGCAACAGCTAGTATTTTAAGACATAGGATACTTTTCATCCCGGTAGAAGGTTCCCGTGGGATAATTTCCGACATACACGCTGGCAACAGCTAGTATATTAAGACATAGGATACTTTTCATCCCGGTAGAAGGTTCCCGTGGGATAATTTCCGACATAGCCGCTGGCAACAGCTAGTATATTAAGACATAGGATACTTTTCATCCCGGTAGAAGGTTCCCGTGGGATAATTTCCGACATACACGCGGGCGAAGCCGCTGGCAACAGCTAGTATATTAAGACATAGGATACTTTTCATCCCGGTAGAAGGTTCCCGTGGGATAATATCCGACATACACGCTGGCAACAGCTAGTATATTAAGACATAGGATACTTTTCATCCCGGTAGAAGGTTCCCGTGGGATAATTTCCGACATAGCCGCTGGCAACAGCTAGTATATTAAGACATAGGATACTTTTCATCCCGGTAGAAGGTTCCCGTGGGATAATATCCGACATACACGCTGGCAACAGCTAGTATATTAAGACATAGGATACTTTTCATCCCGGTAGAAGGTTCCCGTGGGATAATATCCGACATACACGCGGGCGAAGCCGCTGGCAACAGCTAGTATATTAAGACATAGGATACTTTTCATCCCGGTAGAAGGTTCCCGTGGGATAATATCCGACATACACGCTGGCAACAGCTAGTATATTAAGACATAGGATACTTTTCATCCCGGTAGAAGGTTCCCGTGGGATAATTTCCGACATAGCCGCTGGCAACAGCTAGTATATTAAGACATAGGATACTTTTCATCCCGGTAGAAGGTTCCCGTGGGATAATATCCGACATACACGCTGGCAACAGCTAGTATATTAAGACATAGGATACTTTTCATCCCGGTAGAAGGTTCCCGTGGGATAATTTCCGACATACACGCGGGCAACAGCTAGTATATTAAGACATAGGATACTTTTCATCCCGGTAGAAGGTTCCCGTGGGATAAAATCCGACATACACGCTGGCAACAGCTAGTATATTAAGACATAGGATACTTTTCATCCCGGTAGAAGGTTCCCGTGGGATAATTTCCGACATAGCCGCTGGCAACAGCTAGTATATTAAGACATAGGATACTTTTCATCCCGGTAGAAGGTTCCCGTGGGATAATATCCGACATACACGCTGGCAACAGCTAGTATATTAAGACATAGGATATTTTTCATCCCGGTAGAAGGTTCCCGTGGGATAATTTCCGACATACACGCGGGCAACAGCTAGTATATTAAGACATAGGATACTTTTCATCCCGGTAGAAGGTTCCCGTGGGATAATTTCCGACATACACGTGGGCGAAGCCGCTGGCAACAGCTAGTATATTAAGACATAGGATACTTTTCATCCCGGTATAAGGTTCCCGTGGGATAATTTCTGACATACACCCTGGCA
Organism: Dicycla oo; assembly: GCA_948252095.1. NCBI lineage: Eukaryota > Metazoa > Arthropoda > Insecta > Lepidoptera > Noctuidae > Dicycla > Dicycla oo. Next base: position 25,460,519 of record OX411714.1, read on the forward strand.
ACAGCTATTATATTAAGACATAGGATACTTTTCATCCCGGTAGAAGGTTCCCGTGGGATAATTTCCGACATACACGCGGGCAACAGCTAGAATATTAAGACATAGGAAAATTTTCATCCCGGTAGAAAGTTCCCGTGGGATAATTTCCGACATACACGCGGGCGAAGCCGCTGGCAACAGCTAGTATATTAAGACATAGGATACTTTTCATCCCGGTAGAAGGTTCCCGTGGGATAATTTCCGACACACACGCGGGCAACAGCTAGTATATTAAGCCATAGGATACTTTTCATCCCGGTAGAAGGTTCCCGTGGGATAATTTCCGACATACACGCGGGCAACAGCTAGTATATTAAGACATAGGATACTTTTCATCCCGGTAGAAGGTTCCCGTGGGATAATTTCCGACATACACGCTGGCAACAGCTAGTATATTAAGACATAGGATACTTTTCATCCCGGTAGAAGGTTCCCGTGGGATAATTTCCGACATACACGCAGGCAACAGCTAGTATATTAAGACATAGGATACTTTTCATCCCGGTAGAAGGTTCCCGTGGGATAATTTCCGACATAGCCGCTGGCAACAGCTAGTATATTAAGACATAGGATACTTTTCATCCCGGTAGAAGGTTCCCGTGGGATAATTTCCGACATACACGCGGGCGAAGCCGCTGGCAACAGCTAGTATATTAAGACATAGGATACTTTTCATCCCGGTAGAAGGTTCCCGTGGGATAATATCCGACATACACGCTGGCAACAGCTAGTATATTAAGACATAGGATACTTTTCATCCCGGTAGAAGGTTCCCGTGGGATAATTTCCGACATAGCCGCTGGCAACAGCTAGTATATTAAGACATAGGATACTTTTCATCCCGGTAGAAGGTTCCCGTGGGATAATATCCGACATACACGCTGGCAACAGCTAGTATATTAAGACATAGGATACTTTTCATCCCGGTAGAAGGTTCCCGTGGGATAATTTCCGACATAGCCGCTGGCAACAGCTAGTATATTAAGACATAGGATACTTTTCATCCCGGTAGAAGGTTCCCGTGGGATAATATCCGACATACACGCTGGCAACAGCTAGTATATTAAGACATAGGATACTTTTCATCCCGGTAGAAGGTTCCCGTGGGATAATTTCCGACATAGCCGCTGGCAACAGCTAGTATATTAAGACATAGGATACTTTTCATCCCGGTAGAAGGTTCCCGTGGGATAATATCCGACATACACGCTGGCAACAGCTAGTATATTAAGACATAGGATACTTTTCATCCCGGTAGAAGGTTCCCGTGGGATAATTTCCGACATACACGCGGGCAACAGCTAGTATATTAAGACATAGGATACTTTTCATCCCGGTAGAAGGTTCCCGTGGGATAAAATCCGACATACACGCTGGCAACAGCTAGTATATTAAGACATAGGATACTTTTCATCCCGGTAGAAGGTTCCCGTGGGATAATTTCCGACATAGCCGCTGGCAACAGCTAGTATATTAAGACATAGGATACTTTTCATCCCGGTAGAAGGTTCCCGTGGGATAATATCCGACATACACGCTGGCAACAGCTAGTATATTAGGACATAGGATATTTTTCATCCCGGTAGAAGGTTCCCGTGGGATAATTTCCGACATACACGCGGGCAACAGCTAGTATATTAAGACATAGGATACTTTTCATCCCGGTAGAAGGTTCCCGTGGGATAATTTCCGACATACACGTGGGCGAAGCCGCTGGCAACAGCTAGTATATTAAGACATAGGATACTTTTCATCCCGGTATAAGGTTCCCGTGGGATAATTTCTGACATACACCCTGGCAACAGCTATTATATTAAGACATAGGATACTTTTCATCCCGGTAGAAGGTTCCCGTGGGATAATTTCCGACATACACGCGGGCAACAGCAAAAATATAAAGACATAGGAAAATTTTCATCCCGGTAGAAAGTTCCCGTGGGATAATTTCCGACATACACGCGGGCGAAGCCGCTGGCAACAGCTAGTATATTAAGACATAGGATACTTTTCATCCCGGTAGAAGGTTCCCGTGGGATAATTTCCGACATACACGCGGGCAACAGCTAGTATATTAAGCCATAGGATACTTTTCATCCCGGTAGAAGGTTCCCGTGGGATAATTTCCGACATACACGCGGGCAACAGCCAGTATATTAAGACATAGGATACTTTTCATCCCGGTAGAAGGTTCCCGTGGGATAATTTCCGACATACACGCTGGCAACAGCTAGTATATTAAGACATAGGATACTTTTCATCCCGGTAGAAGGTTCCCGTGGGATAATTTCCGACACACACGCGGGCAACAGCTAGTATATTAAGACATAGGATACTTTTCATCCCGGTAGAAGGTTCCCGTGGGATAATTTCCGACATACACGCTGGCAACAGCTAGTATATTAAGACATAGGATACTTTTCATCCCGGTAGAAGGTTCCCGTGGGATAATTTCCGACATACACGCGGGCAACAGCTAGTATATTAAGACATAGGATACTTTTCATCCCGGTAGAAGGTTCCCGTGGGATATTTTCCGACATAGCCGCTGGCAACAGCTAGTATATTAAGACATAGAATACTTTTCATCCCGGTAGAAGGTTCCCGTGGGATAATATCCGACATACACGCTGGCAACAGCTAGTATATTAAGACATAGGATACTTTTCATCCCGGTAGAAGGTTCCCGTGGGATAATTTCCGACATACACGCGGGCAACAGCTAGTATATTAAGACATAGGATACTTTTCATCCCGGTAGAAGGTTCCCGTGGGATAATTTCCGACATACACGCTGGCAACAGCTAGTATATTAAGACATAGGATACTTTTCATCCCGGTAGAAGGTTCCCGTGGGATAATTTCCGACATAGCCGCTGGCAACAGCTAGTATATTAAGACATAGAATACTTTTCATCCCGATAGAAGGTTCCCGTGGGATAATTTCCGACATACACGCGGGCGAAGCCGCTGGCAACAGCTAGTATTTTAAGACATAGGATACTTTTCATCCCGGTAGAAGGTTCCCGTGGGATAATATCCGACATACACGCTGGCAACAGCTAGTATATTAAGACATAGGATACTTTTCATCCCGGTAGAAGGTTCCCGTGGGATAATTTCCGACATACACGCGGGCAACAGCTAGTATATTAAGACATAGGATACTTTTCATCCCGGTAGAAGGTTCCCGTGGGATAATTTCCGACATACACGCTGGCAACAGCTAGTATATTAAGACATAGGATACTTTTCATCCCGGTAGAAGGTTCCCGTGGGATAATTTCCGACATAGCCGCTGGCAACAGCTAGTATATTAAGACATAGAATACTTTTCATCCCGATAGAAGGTTCCCGTGGGATAATTTCCGACATACACGCGGGCGAAGCCGCTGGCAACAGCTAGTATTTTAAGACATAGGATACTTTTCATCCCGGTAGAAGGTTCCCGTGGGATAATATCCGACATACACGCTGGCAACAGCTAGTATATTAAGACATAGGATACTTTTCATCCCGGTAGAAAGTTCCCGTGGGATAATTTCCGACATACACGCGGGCGAAGCCGCTGGCAACAGCTAGTATATTAAGACATAGGATACTTTTCATCCCGGTAGAAGGTTCCCGTGGGATAATTTCCGACACACACGCGGGCAACAGCTAGTATATTAAGCCATAGGATACTTTTCATCCCGGTAGAAGGTTCCCGTGGGATAATTTCCGACATACACGCGGGCAACAGCTAGTATATTAAGACATAGGATACTTTTCATCCCGGTAGAAGGTTCCCGTGGGATAATTTCCGACATACACGCTGGCAACAGCTAGTATATTAAGACATAGGATACTTTTCATCCCGGTAGAAGGTTCCCGTGGGATAATTTCCGACATACACGCTGGCAACAGCTAGTATATTAAGACATAGGATACTTTTCATCCCGGTAGAAGGTTCCCGTGGGATAATTTCCGACATACACGCGGGCAACAGCTAGTATATTAAGACATAGGATACTTTTCATCCCGGTAGAAGGTTCCCGTGGGATAATTTCCGACATACACGCTGGCAACAGCTAGTATATTAAGACATAGGATACTTTTCATCCCGGTAGAAGGTTCCCGTGGGATAATATCCGACATACACGCTGGCAACAGCTAGTATATTAAGACATAGGATATTTTTCATCCCGGTAGAAGGTTCCCGTGGGATAATTTCCGACATACACGCGGGCAACAGCTAGTATATTAAGACATAGGATACTTTTCATCCCGGTAGAAGGTTCCCGTGGGATAATATCCGACATACACGCGGGCGAAGCCGCTGGCAACAGCTAGTATATTAAGACATAGGATACTTTTCATCCCGGTAGAAGGTTCCGGTGGGATAATATCCGACATACACGCTGGCAACAGCTAGTATATTAAGACATAGGATACTTTTCATCCCGGTAGAAGGTTCCCGTGGGATAATTTCCGACATAGCCGCTGGCAACAGCTAGTATATTAAGACATAGGATACTTTTCATCCCGGTAGAAGGTTCCCGTGGGATAATATCCGACATACACGCTGGCAACAGCTAGTATATTAAGACATAGGATACTTTTCATCCCGGTAGAAGGTTCCCGTGGGATAATTTCCGACATAGCCGCTGGCATCAGCTAGTATATTAAGACATAGGATACTTTTCATCCCGGTAGAAGGTTCCCGTGGGATAATATCCGACATACACGCTGGCAACAGCTAGTATATTAAGACATAGGATACTTTTCATCCCGGTAGAAGGTTCCCGTGGGATAATTTCCGACATAGCCGCTGGCAACAGCTAGTATATTAAGACATAGGATACTTTTCATCCCGGTAGAAGGTTCCCGTGGGATAATATCCGACATACACGCTGGCAACAGCTAGTATATTAAGACATAGGATATTTTTCATCCCGGTAGAAGGTTCCCGTGGGATAATTTCCGACATACACGCGGGCAACAGCTAGTATATTAAGACATAGGATACTTTTCATCCCGGTAGAAGGTTCCCGTGGGATAATTTCCGACATACACGTGGGCGAAGCCGCTGGCAACAGCTAGTATATTAAGACATAGGATACTTTTCATCCCGGTATAAGGTTCCCGTGGGATAATTTCTGACATACACGCTGGCAACAGCTATTATATTAAGACATAGGATACTTTTCATCCCGGTAGAAGGTTCCCGTGGGATAATTTCCGACATACACGCGGGCAACAGCTAGTATATTAAGACATAGGAAAATTTTCATCCCGGTAGAAAGTTCCCGTGGGATAATTTCCGACATACACGCGGGCGAAGCCGCTGGCAACAGCTAGTATATTAAGACATAGGATACTTTTCATCCCGGTAGAAGGTTCCCGTGGGATAATTTCCGACACACACGCGGGCAACAGCTAGTATATTAAGCCATAGGATACTTTTCATCCCGGTAGAAGGTTCCCGTGGGATAATTTCCGACATACACGCGGGCAACAGCTAGTATATTAAGACATAGGATACTTTTCATCCCGGTAGAAGGTTCCCGTGGGATAATTTCCGACATAGCCGCTGGCAACAGCTAGTATATTAAGACATAGGATACTTTTCATCCCGGTAGAAGGTTCCCGTGGGATAATTTCCGACATACACGCAGGCAACAGCTAGTATTTTAAGACATAGGATACTTTTCATCCCGGTAGAAGGTTCCCGTGGGATAATTTCCGACATACACGCTGGCAACAGCTAGTATATTAAGACATAGGATACTTTTCATCCCGGTAGAAGGTTCCCGTGGGATAATTTCCGACATAGCCGCTGGCAACAGCTAGTATATTAAGACATAGGATACTTTTCATCCCGGTAGAAGGTTCCCGTGGGATAATTTCCGACATACACGCGGGCGAAGCCGCTGGCAACAGCTAGTATATTAAGACATAGGATACTTTTCATCCCGGTAGAAGGTTCCCGTGGGATAATTTCCGACATACACGCGGGCAACAGCTAGTATATTAAGACATAGGATACTTTTCATCCCGGTAGAAGGTTCCCGTGGGATAATTTCCGACATACACGCTGGCAACAGCTAGTATATTAAGACATAGGATACTTTTCATCCCGGTAGAAGGTTCCCGTGGGATAATTTCCGACATAGCCGCTGGCAACAGCTAGTATATTAAGACATAGAATACTTTTCATCCCGGTAGAAGGTTCCCGTGGGATAATTTCCGACATACACGCGGGCAACAGCTAGTATATTAAGACATAGGATACTTTGCATCCCGGTAGAAGGTTCCCGTGGGATAATTTCCGACATACACGCGGGCAACAGCTAGTATATTAAGACATAGGATACTTTTCATCCCGGTAGAAGGTTCCCGTGGGATAATTTCCGACATAGCCGCTGGCAACAGCTAGTATATTAAGACATAGGATACTTTTCATCCCGGTAGAAGGTTCCCGTGGGATAATATCCGACATACACGCTGGCAACAGCTAGTATATTAAGACATAGGATACTTTTCATCCCGGTAGAAGGTTCCCGTGGGATAATTTCCGACATAGCCGCTGGCAACAGCTAGTATATTAAGACATAGGATACTTTTCATCCCGGTAGAAGGTTCCCGTGGGATAATATCCGACATACACGCTGGCAACAGCTAGTATATTAAGACATAGGATACTTTTCATCCCGGTAGAAGGTTCCCGTGGGATAATTTCCGACATAGCCGCTGGCAACAGCTAGTATATTAAGACATAGGATACTTTTCATCCCGGTAGAAGGTTCCCGTGGGATAATATCCGACATACACGCTGGCAACAGCTAGTATATTAAGACATAGGATATTTTTCATCCCGGTAGAAGGTTCCCGTGGGATAATTTCCGACGTACACGCGGGCAACAGCTAGTATATTAAGACATAGGATACTTTTCATCCCGGTAGAAGGTTCCCGTGGGATAATTTCCGACATACACGTGGGCGAAGCCGCTGGCAACAGCTAGTATATTAAGACATAGGATACTTTTCATCCCGGTATAAGGTTCCCGTGGGATAATTTCTGACATACACGCTGGCAACAGCTATTATATTAAGACATAGGATACTTTTCATCCCGGTAGAAGGTTCCCGTGGGATAATTTCCGACATACACGCGGGCAACAGCTAGTATATTAAGACATAGGAAAATTTTCATCCCGGTATAAGGTTCCCGTGGGATAATTTCCGACATACACGCGGGCGAAGCCGCTGGCAACAGCTAGTATATTAAGACATAGGATACTTTTCATCCCGGTAGAAGGTTCCCGTGGGATAATTTCCGACACACACGCGGGCAACAGCTAGTATATTAAGCCATAGGATACTTTTCATCCCGGTAGAAGGTTCCCGTGGGATAATTTCCGACATACACGCGGGCAACAGCTAGTATATTAAGACATAGGATACTTTATATCCCGGTAGAAGGTTCCCGTGGGATAATTTCCGACATAGCCGCTGGCAACAGCTAGCATATTAAGACATAGGATACTTTTCATCCCGGTAGAAGGTTCCCGTGGGATAATTTCCGACATACACGCAGGCAACAGCTAGTATTTTAAGACATAGGATACTTTTCATCCCGGTAGAAGGTTCCCGTGGGATAATTTCCGACATACACGCTGGCAACAGCTAGTATATTAAGACATAGGATACTTTTCATCCCGGTAGAAGGTTCCCGTGGGATAATTTCCGACATAGCCGCTGGCAACAGCTAGTATATTAAGACATAGGATACTTTTCATCCCGGTAGAAGGTTCCCGTGGGATAATTTCCGACATACACGCGGGCGAAGCCGCTGGCAACAGCTAGTATATTAAGACATAGGATACTTTTCATCCCGGTAGAAGGTTCCCGTGGGATAATATCCGACATACACGCTGGCAACAGCTAGTATATTAAGACATAGGATACTTTTCATCCCGGTAGAAGGTTCCCGTGGGATAATTTCCGACATAGCCGCTGGCAACAGCTAGTATATTAAGACATAGGATACTTTTCATCCCGGTAGAAGGTTCCCGTGGGATAATATCCGACATACACGCTGGCAACAGCTAGTATATTAAGACATAGGATACTTTTCATCCCGGTAGAAGGTTCCCGTGGGATAATATCCGACATACACGCGGGCGAAGCCGCTGGCAACAGCTAGTATATTAAGACATAGGATACTTTTCATCCCGGTAGAAGGTTCCCGTGGGATAATATCCGACATACACGCTGGCAACAGCTAGTATATTAAGACATAGGATACTTTTCATCCCGGTAGAAGGTTCCCGTGGGATAATTTCCGACATAGCCGCTGGCAACAGCTAGTATATTAAGACATAGGATACTTTTCATCCCGGTAGAAGGTTCCCGTGGGATAATATCCGACATACACGCTGGCAACAGCTAGTATATTAAGACATAGGATACTTTTCATCCCGGTAGAAGGTTCCCGTGGGATAATTTCCGACATACACGCGGGCAACAGCTAGTATATTAAGACATAGGATACTTTTCATCCCGGTAGAAGGTTCCCGTGGGATAAAATCCGACATACACGCTGGCAACAGCTAGTATATTAAGACATAGGATACTTTTCATCCCGGTAGAAGGTTCCCGTGGGATAATTTCCGACATAGCCGCTGGCAACAGCTAGTATATTAAGACATAGGATACTTTTCATCCCGGTAGAAGGTTCCCGTGGGATAATATCCGACATACACGCTGGCAACAGCTAGTATATTAAGACATAGGATATTTTTCATCCCGGTAGAAGGTTCCCGTGGGATAATTTCCGACATACACGCGGGCAACAGCTAGTATATTAAGACATAGGATACTTTTCATCCCGGTAGAAGGTTCCCGTGGGATAATTTCCGACATACACGTGGGCGAAGCCGCTGGCAACAGCTAGTATATTAAGACATAGGATACTTTTCATCCCGGTATAAGGTTCCCGTGGGATAATTTCTGACATACACCCTGGCAACAGCTATTATATTAAGACATAGGATACTTTTCATCCCGGTAGAAGGTTCCCGTGGGATAATTTCCGACATACACGCGGGCAACAGCTAGAATATTAAGACATAGGAAAATTTTCATCCCGGTAGAAAGTTCCCGTGGGATAATTTCCGACATACACGCGGGCGAAGCCGCTGGCAACAGCTAGTATATTAAGACATAGGATACTTTTCATCCCGGTAGAAGGTTCCCGTGGGATAATTTCCGACACACACGCGGGCAACAGCTAGTATATTAAGCCATAGGATACTTTTCATCCCGGTAGAAGGTTCCCGTGGGATAATTTCCGACATACACGCGGGCAACAGCTAGTATATTAAGACATAGGATACTTTTCATCCCGGTAGAAGGTTCCCGTGGGATAATTTCCGACATACACGCTGGCAACAGCTAGTATATTAAGACATAGGATACTTTTCATCCCGGTAGAAGGTTCCCGTGGGATAATTTCCGACATACACGCAGGCAACAGCTAGTATATTAAGACATAGGATACTTTTCATCCCGGTAGAAGGTTCCCGTGGGATAATTTCCGACATAGCCGCTGGCAACAGCTAGTATATTAAGACATAGGATACTTTTCATCCCGGTAGAAGGTTCCCGTGGGATAATTTCCGACATACACGCGGGCGAAGCCGCTGGCAACAGCTAGTATATTAAGACATAGGATACTTTTCATCCCGGTAGAAGGTTCCCGTGGGATAATATCCGACATACACGCTGGCAACAGCTAGTATATTAAGACATAGGATACTTTTCATCCCGGTAGAAGGTTCCCGTGGGATAATTTCCGACAAAGCCGCTGGCAACAGCTAGTATATTAAGACATAGGATACTTTTCATCCCGGTAGAAGGTTCCCGTGGGATAATATCCGACATACACGCTGGCAACAGCTAGTATATTAAGACATAGGATACTTTTCATCCCGGTAGAAGGTTCCCGTGGGATAATTTCCGACATAGCCGCTGGCAACAGCTAGTATATTAAGACATAGGATACTTTTCATCCCGGTAGAAGGTTCCCGTGGGATAATATCCGACATACACGCTGGCAACAGCTAGTATATTAAGACATAGGATACTTTTCATCCCGGTAGAAGGTTCCCGTGGGATAATTTCCGACATAGCCGCTGGCAACAGCTAGTATATTAAGACATAGGATACTTTTCATCCCGGTAGAAGGTTCCCGTGGGATAATATCCGACATACACGCTGGCAACAGCTAGTATATTAAGACATAGGATACTTTTCATCCCGGTAGAAGGTTCCCGTGGGATAATTTCCGACATACACGCGGGCAACAGCTAGTATATTAAGACATAGGATACTTTTCATCCCGGTAGAAGGTTCCCGTGGGATAAAATCCGACATACACGCTGGCAACAGCTAGTATATTAAGACATAGGATACTTTTCATCCCGGTAGAAGGTTCTTGTGGGATAATTTCCGACATAGCCGCTGGCAACAGCTAGTATATTAAGACATAGGATACTTTTCATCCCGGTAGAAGGTTCCCGTGGGATAATATCCGACATACACGCTGGCAACAGCTAGTATATTAAGACATAGGATATTTTTCATCCCGGTAGAAGGTTCCCGTGGGATAATTTCCGACATACACGCGGGCAACAGCTAGTATATTAAGACATAGGATACTTTTCATCCCGGTAGAAGGTTCCCGTGGGATAATTTCCGACATACACGTGGGCGAAGCCGCTGGCAACAGCTAGTATATTAAGACATAGGATACTTTTCATCCCGGTATAAGGTTCCCGTGGGATAATTTCTGACATACACCCTGGCAACAGCTATTATATTAAGACATAGGATACTTTTCATCCCGGTAGAAGGTTCCCGTGGGATAATTTCCGACATACACGCGGGCAACAGCAAAAATATAAAGACATAGGAAAATTTTCATCCCGGTAGAAAGTTCCCGTGGGATAATTTCCGACATACACGCGGGCGAAGCCGCTGGCAACAGCTAGTATATTAAGACATAGGATACTTTTCATCCCGGTAGAAGGTTCCCGTGGGATAATTTCCGACATACACGCGGGCAACAGCTAGTATATTAAGCCATAGGATACTTTTCATCCCGGTAGAAGGTTCCCGTGGGATAATTTCCGACATACACGCGGGCAACAGCCAGTATATTAAGACATAGGATACTTTTCATCCCGGTAGAAGGTTCCCGTGGGATAATTTCCGACATACACGCTGGCAACAGCTAGTATATTAAGACATAGGATACTTTTCATCCCGGTAGAAGGTTCCCGTGGGATAATTTCCGACACACACGCGGGCAACAGCTAGTATATTAAGACATAGGATACTTTTCATCCCGGTAGAAGGTTCCCGTGGGATAATTTCCGACATACACGCTGGCAACAGCTAGTATATTCAGACATAGGATACTTTTCATCCCGGTAGAAGGTTCCCGTGGGATAATTTCCGACATACACGCGGGCAACAGCTAGTATATTAAGACATAGGATACTTTTCATCCCGGTAGAAGGTTCCCGTGGGATAATTTCCGACATAGCCGCTGGCAACAGCTAGTATATTAAGACATAGAATACTTTTCATCCCGGTAGAAGGTTCCCGTGGGATAATATCCGACATACACGCTGGCAACAGCTAGTATATTAAGACATAGGATACTTTTCATCCCGGTAGAAGGTTCCCGTGGGATAATTTCCGACATACACGCGGGCAACAGCTAGTATATTAAGACATAGGATACTTTTCATCCCGGTAGAAGGTTCCCGTGGGATAATTTCCGACATACACGCTGGCAACAGCTAGTATATTAAGACATAGGATACTTTTCATCCCGGTAGAAGGTTCCCGTGGGATAATTTCCGACATAGCCGCTGGCAACAGCTAGTATATTAAGACATAGAATACTTTTCATCCCAATAGAAGGTTCCCGTGGGATAATTTCCGACATACACGCGGGCGAAGCCGCTGGCAACAGCTAGTATTTTAAGACATAGGATACTTTTCATCCCGGTAGAAGGTTCCCGTGGGATAATATCCGACATACACGCTGGCAACAGCTAGTATATTAAGACATAGGATACTTTTCATCCCGGTAGAAGGTTCCCGTGGGATAATTTCCGACATACACGCGGGCAACAGCTAGAATATTAAGACATAGGAAAATTTTCATCCCGGTAGAAAGTTCCCGTGGGATAATTTCCGACATACACGCGGGCGAAGCCGCTGGCAACAGCTAGTATATTAAGACATAGGATACTTTTCATCCCGGTAGAAGGTTCCCGTGGGATAATTTCCGACACACACGCGGGCAACAGCTAGTATATTAAGCCATAGGATACTTTTCATCCCGGTAGAAGGTTCCCGTGGGATAATTTCCGACATACACGCGGGCAACAGCTAGTATATTAAGACATAGGATACTTTTCATCCCGGTAGAAGGTTCCCGTGGGATAATTTCCGACATACACGCTGGCAACAGCTAGTATATTAAGACATAGGATACTTTTCATCCCGGTAGAAGGTTCCCGTGGGATAATTTCCGACATACACGCAGGCAACAGCTAGTATTTTAAGACATAGGATACTTTTCATCCCGGTAGAAGGTTCCCGTGGGATAATTTCCGACATACACGCTGGCAACAGCTAGTATATTAAGACATAGGATACTTTTCATCCCGGTAGAAGGTTCCCGTGGGATAATTTCCGACATAGCCGCTGGCAACAGCTAGTATATTAAGACATAGGATACTTTTCATCCCGGTAGAAGGTTCCCGTGGGATAATTTCCGACATACACGCGGGCGAAGCCGCTGGCAACAGCTAGTATATTAAGACATAGGATACTTTTCATCCCGGTAGAAGGTTCCCGTGGGATAATATCCGACATACACGCTGGCAACAGCTAGTATATTAAGACATAGGATACTTTTCATCCCGGTAGAAGGTTCCCGTGGGATAATTTCCGACATAGCCGCTGGCAACAGCTAGTATATTAAGACATAGGATACTTTTCATCCCGGTAGAAGGTTCCCGTGGGATAATATCCGACATACACGCTGGCAACAGCTAGTATATTAAGACATAGGATACTTTTCATCCCGGTAGAAGGTTCCCGTGGGATAATTTCCGACATAGCCGCTGGCAACAGCTAGTATATTAAGACATAGGATACTTTTCATCCCGGTAGAAGGTTCCCGTGGGATAATATCCGACATACACGCTGGCAACAGCTAGTATATTAAGACATAGGATACTTTTCATCCCGGTAGAAGGTTCCCGTGGGATAATTTCCGACATAGCCGCTGGCAACAGCTAGTATATTAAGACATAGGATACTTTTCATCCCGGTAGAAGGTTCCCGTGGGATAATATCCGACATACACGCTGGCAACAGCTAGTATATTAAGACATAGGATACTTTTCATCCCGGTAGAAGGTTCCCGTGGGATAATTTCCGACATACACGCGGGCAACAGCTAGTATATTAAGACATAGGATACTTTTCATCCCGGTAGAAGGTTCCCGTGGGATAAAATCCGACATACACGCTGGCAACAGCTAGTATATTAAGACATAGGATACTTTTCATCCCGGTAGAAGGTTCCCGTGGGATAATTTCCGACATAGCCGCTGGCAACAGCTAGTATATTAAGACATAGGATACTTTTCATCCCGGTAGAAGGTTCCCGTGGGATAATATCCGACATACACGCTGGCAACAGCTAGTATATTAAGACATAGGATATTTTTCATCCCGGTAGAAGGTTCCCGTGGGATAATTTCCGACATACACGCGGGCAACAGCTAGTATATTAAGACATAGGATACTTTTCATCCCGGTAGAAGGTTCCCGTGGGATAATTTCCGACATACACGTGGGCGAAGCCGCTGGCAACAGCTAGTATATTAAGACATAGGATACTTTTCATCCCGGTATAAGGTTCCCGTGGGATAATTTCTGACATACACCCTGGCAACAGCTATTATATTAAGACATAGGATACTTTTCATCCCGGTAGAAGGTTCCCGTGGGATAATTTCCGACATACACGCGGGCAACAGCAAAAATATAAAGACATAGGAAAATTTTCATCCCGGTAGAAAGTTCCCGTGGGATAATTTCCGACATACACGCGGGCGAAGCCGCTGGCAACAGCTAGTATATTAAGACATAGGATACTTTTCATCCCGGTAGAAGGTTCCCGTGGGATAATTTCCGACATACACGCGGGCAACAGCCAGTATATTAAGACATAGGATACTTTTCATCCCAGTAGAAGGTTCCCGTGGGATAATTTCCGACATACACGCTGGCAACAGCTAGTATATTAAGACATAGGATACTTTTCATCCCGGTAGAAGGTTCCCGTGGGATAATTTCCGACACACACGCGGGCAACAGCTAGTATATTAAGACATAGGATACTTTTCATCCCGGTAGAAGGTTCCCGTGGGATAATTTCCGACATACACGCTGGCAACAGCTAGTATATTAAGACATAGGATACTTTTCATCCCGGTAGAAGGTTCCCGTGGGATAATTTCCGACATACACGCGGGCAACAGCTAGTATATTAAGACATAGGATACTTTTCATCCCGGTAGAAGGTTCCCGTGGGATAATTTCCGACATAGCCGCTGGCAACAGCTAGTATATTAAGACATAGAATACTTTTCATCCCGGTAGAAGGTTCCCGTGGGATAATATCCGACATACACGCTGGCAACAGCTAGTATATTAAGACATAGGATACTTTTCATCCCGGTAGAAGGTTCCCGTGGGATAATTTCCGACATACACGCGGGCAACAGCTAGTATATTAAGACATAGGATACTTTTCATCCCGGTAGAAGGTTCCCGTGGGATAATTTCCGACATACACGCTGGCAACAGCTAGTATATTAAGACATAGGATACTTTTCATCCCGGTAGAAGGTTCCCGTGGGATAATATCCGACATACACGCTGGCAACAGCTAGTATATTAAGACATAGGATACTTTTCATCCCGGTAGAAGGTTCCCGTGGGATAATTTCCGACATACACGCGGGCAACAGCTAGAATATTAAGACATAGGAAAATTTTCATCCCGGTAGAAAGTTCCCGTGGGATAATTTCCGACATACACGCGGGCGAAGCCGCTGGCAACAGCTAGTATATTAAGACATAGGATACTTTTCATCCCGGTAGAAGGTTCCCGTGGGATAATTTCCGACACACACGCGGGCAACAGCTAGTATATTAAGCCATAGGATACTTTTCATCCCGGTAGAAGGTTCCCGTGGGATAATTTCCGACATACACGCGGGCAACAGCTAGTATATTAAGACATAGGATACTTTTCATCCCGGTAGAAGGTTCCCGTGGGATAATTTCCGACATACACGCTGGCAACAGCTAGTATATTAAGACATAGGATACTTTTCATCCCGGTAGAAGGTTCCCGTGGGATAATTTCCGACATACACGCAGGCAACAGCTAGTATTTTAAGACATAGGATACTTTTCATCCCGGTAGAAGGTTCCCGTGGGATAATTTCCGACATACACGCTGGCAACAGCTAGTATATTAAGACATAGGATACTTTTCATCCCGGTAGAAGGTTCCCGTGGGATAATTTCCGACATAGCCGCTGGCAACAGCTAGTATATTAAGACATAGGATACTTTTCATCCCGGTAGAAGGTTCCCGTGGGATAATTTCCGACATACACGCGGGCGAAGCCGCTGGCAACAGCTAGTATATTAAGACATAGGATACTTTTCATCCCGGTAGAAGGTTCCCGTGGGATAATATCCGACATACACGCTGGCAACAGCTAGTATATTAAGACATAGGATACTTTTCATCCCGGTAGAAGGTTCCCGTGGGATAATTTCCGACATAGCCGCTGGCAACAGCTAGTATATTAAGACATAGGATACTTTTCATCCCGGTAGAAGGTTCCCGTGGGATAATATCCGACATACACGCTGGCAACAGCTAGTATATTAAGACATAGGATACTTTTCATCCCGGTAGAAGGTTCCCGTGGGATAATTTCCGACATAGCCGCTGGCAACAGCTAGTATATTAAGACATAGGATACTTTTCATCCCGGTAGAAGGTTCCCGTGGGATAATATCCGACATACACGCTGGCAACAGCTAGTATATTAAGACATAGGATACTTTTCATCCCGGTAGAAGGTTCCCGTGGGATAATTTCCGACATAGCCGCTGGCAACAGCTAGTATATTAAGACATAGGATACTTTTCATCCCGGTAGAAGGTTCCCGTGGGATAATATCCGACATACACGCTGGCAACAGCTAGTATATTAAGACATAGGATACTTTTCATCCCGGTAGAAGGTTCCCGTGGGATAATTTCCGACATACACGCGGGCAACAGCTAGTATATTAAGACATAGGATACTTTTCATCCCGGTAGAAGGTTCCCGTGGGATAAAATCCGACATACACGCTGGCAACAGCTAGTATATTAAGACATAGGATACTTTTCATCCCGGTAGAAGGTTCCCGTGGGATAATTTCCGACATAGCCGCTGGCAACAGCTAGTATATTAAGACATAGGATACTTTTCATCCCGGTAGAAGGTTCCCGTGGGATAATATCCGACATACACGCTGGACACAGCTAGTATATTAAGACATAGGATATTTTTCATCCCGGTAGAAGGTTCCCGTGGGATAATTTCCGACATACACGCGGGCAACAGCTAGTATATTAAGACATAGGATACTTTTCATCCCGGTAGAAGGTTCCCGTGGGATAATTTCCGACATACACGTGGGCGAAGCCGCTGGCAACAGCTAGTATATTAAGACATAGGATACTTTTCATCCCGGTATAAGGTTCCCGTGGGATAATTTCTGACATACACCCTGGCAACAGCTATTATATTAAGACATAGGATACTTTTCATCCCGGTAGAAGGTTCCCGTGGGATAATATCCGACATACACGCTGGCAACAGCTAGTATATTAAGACATAGGATACTTTTCATCCCGGTAGAAGGTTCCCGTGGGATAATTTCCGACATACACGCGGGCAACAGCTAGTATATTAAGACATAGGATACTTTTCATCCCGGTAGAAGGTTCCCGTGGGATAAAATCCGACATACACGCTGGCAACAGCTAGTATATTAAGACATAGGATACTTTTCATCCCGGTAGAAGGTTCCCGTGGGATAATTTCCGACATAGCCGCTGGCAACAGCTAGTATATTAAGACATAGGATACTTTTCATCCCGGTAGAAGGTTCCCGTGGGATAATATCCGACATACACGCTGGCAACAGCTAGTATATTAAGACATAGGATATTTTTCATCCCGGTAGAAGGTTCCCGTGGGATAATTTCCGACATACACGCGGGCAACAGCTAGTATATTAAGACATAGGATACTTTTCATCCCGGTAGAAGGTTCCCGTGGGATAATTTCCGACATACACGTGGGCGAAGCCGCTGGCAACAGCTAGTATATTAAGACATAGGATACTTTTCATCCCGGTATAAGGTTCCCGTGGGATAATTTCTGACATACACCCTGGCAACAGCTATTATATTAAGACATAGGATACTTTTCATCCCGGTAGAAGGTTCCCGTGGGATAATTTCCGACATACACGCGGGCAACAGCAAAAATATAAAGACATAGGAAAATTTTCATCCCGGTAGAAAGTTCCCGTGGGATAATTTCCGACATACACGCGGGCGAAGCCGCTGGCAACAGCTAGTATATTAAGACATAGGATACTTTTCATCCCGGTAGAAGGTTCCCGTGGGATAATTTCCGACATACACGCGGGCAACAGCTAGTATATTAAGCCATAGGATACTTTTCATCCCGGTAGAAGGTTCCCGTGGGATAATTTCCGACATACACGCGGGCAACAGCCAGTATATTAAGACATAGGATACTTTTCATCCCGGTAGAAGGTTCCCGTGGGATAATTTCCGACATACACGCTGGCAACAGCTAGTATATTAAGACATAGGATACTTTTCATCCCGGTAGAAGGTTCCCGTGGGATAATTTCCGACACACACGCGGGCAACAGCTAGTATATTAAGACATAGGATACTTTTCATCCCGGTAGAAGGTTCCCGTGGGATAATTTCCGACATACACGCTGGCAACAGCTAGTATATTAAGACATAGGATACTTTTCATCCCGGTAGAAGGTTCCCGTGGGATAATATCCGACATACACGCTGGCAACAGCTAGTATATTAAGACATAGGATACTTTTCATCCCGGTAGAAGGTTCCCGTGGGATAATTTCCGACATAGCCGCTGGCAACAGCTAGTATATTAAGACATAGGATACTTTTCATCCCGGTAGAAGGTTCCCGTGGGATAATATCCGACATACACGCTGGCAACAGCTAGTATATTAAGACATAGGATACTTTTCATCCCGGTAGAAGGTTCCCGTGGGATAATTTCCGACATAGCCGCTGGCAACAGCTAGTATATTAAGACATAGGATACTTTTCATCCCGGTAGAAGGTTCCCGTGGGATAATATCCGACATACACGCTGGCAACAGCTAGTATATTAAGACATAGGATACTTTTCATCCCGGTAGAAGGTTCCCGTGGGATAATTTCCGACATACACGCGGGCAACAGCTAGTATATTAAGACATAGGATACTTTTCATCCCGGTAGAAGGTTCCCGTGGGATAAAATCCGACATACACGCTGGCAACAGCTAGTATATTAAGACATAGGATACTTTTCATCCCGGTAGAAGGTTCCCGTGGGATAATTTCCGACATAGCCGCTGGCAACAGCTAGTATATTAAGACATAGGATACTTTTCATCCCGGTAGAAGGTTCCCGTGGGATAATATCCGACATACACGCTGGCAACAGCTAGTATATTAAGACATAGGATATTTTTCATCCCGGTAGAAGGTTCCCGTGGGATAATTTCCGACATACACGCGGGCAACAGCTAGTATATTAAGACATAGGATACTTTTCATCCCGGTAGAAGGTTCCCGTGGGATAATTTCCGACATACACGTGGGCGAAGCCGCTGGCAACAGCTAGTATATTAAGACATAGGATACTTTTCATCCCGGTATAAGGTTCCCGTGGGATAATTTCTGACATACACCCTGGCAACAGCTATTATATTAAGACATAGGATACTTTTCATCCCGGTAGAAGGTTCCCGTGGGATAATTTCCGACATACACGCGGGCAACAGCAAAAATATAAAGACATAGGAAAATTTTCATCCCGGTAGAAAGTTCCCGTGGGATAATTTCCGACATACACGCGGGCGAAGCCGCTGGCAACAGCTAGTATATTAAGACATAGGATACTTTTCATCCCGGTAGAAGGTTCCCGTGGGATAATTTCCGACATACACGCGGGCAACAGCTAGTATATTAAGCCATAGGATACTTTTCATCCCGGTAGAAGGTTCCCGTGGGATAATTTCCGACATACACGCGGGCAACAGCCAGTATATTAAGACATAGGATACTTTTCATCCCGGTAGAAGGTTCCCGTGGGATAATTTCCGACATACACGCTGGCAACAGCTAGTATATTAAGACATAGGATACTTTTCATCCCGGTAGAAGGTTCCCGTGGGATAATTTCCGACACACACGCGGGCAACAGCTAGTATATTAAGACATAGGATACTTTTCATCCCGGTAGAAGGTTCCCGTGGGATAATTTCCGACATACACGCTGGCAACAGCTAGTATATTAAGACATAGGATACTTTTCATCCCGGTAGAAGGTTCCCGTGGGATAATTTCCGACATACACGCGGGCAACAGCTAGTATATTAAGACATAGGATACTTTTCATCCCGGTAGAAGGTTCCCGTGGGATAATTTCCGACATAGCCGCTGGCAACAGCTAGTATATTAAGACATAGAATACTTTTCATCCCGGTAGAAGGTTCCCGTGGGATAATATCCGACATACACGCTGGCAACAGCTAGTATATTAAGACATAGGATACTTTTCATCCCGGTAGAAGGTTCCCGTGGGATAATTTCCGACATACACGCGGGCAACAGCTAGTATATTAAGACATAGGATACTTTTCATCCCGGTAGAAGGTTCCCGTGGGATAATTTCCGACATAGCCGCTGGCAACAGCTGGTATATTAAGACATAGAATACTTTTCATCCCGATAGAAGGTTCCCGTGGGATAATTTCCGACATACACGCGGGCGAAGCCGCTGGCAACAGCTAGTATTTTAAGACATAGGATACTTTTCATCCCGGTAGAAGGTTCCCGTGGGATAATATCCGACATACACGCTGGCAACAGCTAGTATATTAAGACATAGGATACTTTTCATCCCGGTAGAAGGTTCCCGTGGGATAATTTCCGACATAGCCGCTGGCAACAGCTAGTATATTAAGACATAGGATACTTTTTATCCCGGTAGAAGGTTCCCGTGGGATAATATCCGACATACACGCTGGCAACAGCTAGTATATTAAGACATAGGATACTTTTCATCCCGGTAGAAGGTTCCCGTGGGATAATATCCGACATACACGCGGGCGAAGCCGGTGGCAACAGCTAGTATATTAAGACATAGGATACTTTTCATCCCGGTAGAAGGTTCCCGTGGGATAATATCCGACATACACGCTGGCAACAGCTAGTATATTAAGACATAGGATACTTTTCATCCCGGTAGAAGGTTCCCGTGGGATAATTTCCGACATAGCCGCTGGCAACAGCTAGTATATTAAGACATAGGATACTTTTCATCCCGGTAGAAGGTTCCCGTGGGATAATTTCCGACATACACGCGGGCAACAGCTAGTATATTAAGACACAGGATACTTTTCATCCCGGTAGAAGGTTCCCGTGGGATAATATCCGACATACACGCGGGCAACAGCTAGTATATTAAGACATAGGATACTTTTCATCCCGGTATAAGGTTCCCGTGGGATAATTTCTGACATACACGCTGGCAACAGCTATTATATTAAGACATAGGATACTTTTCATCCCGGTAGAAGGTTCCCGTGGGATAATTTTCGACATACACGCGGGCAACAGCTAGTATATTAAGACATAGGAAAATTTTCATCCCGGTAGAAAGTTCCCGTGGGATAATTTCCGACATACACGCGGGCGAAGCCGCTGGCAACAGCTAGTATATTAAGACATAGGATACTTTTCATCCCGGTAGAAGGTTCCCGTGGGATAATTTCCGACACACACGCGGGCAACAGCTAGTATATTAAGCCATAGGATACTTTTCATCCCGGTAGAAGGTTCCCGTGGGATAATTTCCGACATACACGCGGGCAACAGCTAGTATATTAAGACATAGGATACTTTCATCCCGGTAGAAGGTTCCCGTGGGATAATTTCCGACATAGCCGCTGGCAACAGCTAGTATATTAAGACATAGGATACTTTTCATCCCGGTAGAAGGTTCCCGTGGGATAATTTCCGACATACACGTGGGCGAAGCCGCTGGCAACAGCTAGTATATTAAGACATAGGATACTTTTCATCCCGGTATAAGGTTCCCGTGGGATAATTTCTGACATACACGCTGGCAACAGCTATTATATTAAGACATGGGATACTTTTCATCCCGGTAGAAGGTTCCCGTGGGATAATTTCCGACATACACGCGGGCAACAGCTAGTATATTAAGACATAGGAAAATTTTCATCCCGGTAGAAAGTTCCCGTGGGATAATTTCCGACATACACGCGGGCGAAGCCGCTGGCAACAGCTAGTATATTAAGACATAGGATACTTTTCATCCCGGTAGAAGGTTCCCGTGGGATAATTTCCGACACACACGCGGGCAACAGCTAGTATATTAAGCCATAGGATACTTTTCATCCCGGTAGAAGGTTCCCGTGGGATAATTTCCGACATACACGCGGGCAACAGCTAGTATATTAAGACATAGGATACTTTTCATCCCGGTAGAAGGTTCCCGTGGGATAATTTCCGACATAGCCGCTGGCAACAGCTAGTATATTAAGACATAGGATACTTTTCATCCCGGTAGAAGGTTCCCGTGGGATAATTTCCGACATACACGCAGGCAACAGCTAGTATTTTAAGACATAGGATACTTTTCATCCCGGTAGAAGGTTCCCGTGGGATAATTTCCGACATACACGCTGGCAACAGCTAGTATATTAAGACATAGGATACTTTTCATCCCGGTAGAAGGTTCCAGTGGGATAATTTCCGACATAGCCGCTGGCAACAGCTAGTATATTAAGACATAGGATACTTTTCATCCCGGTAGAAGGTTCCCGTGGGATAATTTCCGACATACACGCGGGCGAAGCCGCTGGCAACAGCTAGTATATTAAGACATAGGATACTTTTCATCCCGGTAGAAGGTTCCCGTGGGATAATATCCGACATACACGCTGGCAACAGCTAGTATATTAAGACATAGGATACTTTTCATCCCGGTAGAAGGTTCCCGTGGGATAATTTCCGACATAGCCGCTGGCAACAGCTAGTATATTAAGACATAGGATACTTTTCATCCCGGTAGAAGGTTCCCGTGGGATAATATCCGACATACACGCTGGCAACAGCTAGTATATTAAGACACAGGATACTTTTCATCCCGGTAGAAGGTTCCCGTGGGATAATATCCGACATACACGCGGGCGAAGCCGCTGGCAACAGCTAGTATATTAAGACATAGGATACTTTTCATCCCGGTAGAAGGTTCCCGTGGGATAATATCCGACATACACGCTGGCAACAGCTAGTATATTAAGACATAGGATACTTTTCATCCCGGTAGAAGGTTCCCGTGGGATAATTTCCGACATAGCCGCTGGCAACAGCTAGTATATTAAGACATAGGATACTTTTCATCCCGGTAGAAGGTTCCCGTGGGATAATATCCGACATACACGCTGGCAACAGCTAGTATATTAAGACATAGGATACTTTTCATCCCGGTGGAAGGTTCCCGTGGGATAATTTCCGACATAGCCGCTGGCATCAGCTAGTATATTAAGACATAGGATACTTTTCATCCCGGTAGAAGGTTCCCGTGGGATAAAATCCGACATACACGCTGGCAACAGCTAGTATATTAAGACATAGGATACTTTTCATCCCGGTAGAAGGTTCCCGTGGGATAATTTCCGACATAGCCGCTGGCAACAGCTAGTATATTAAGACATAGGATACTTTTCATCCCGGTAGAAGGTTCCCGTGGGATAATATCCGACATACACGCTGGCAACAGCTAGTATATTAAGACATAGGATATTTTTCATCCCGGTAGAAGGTTCCCGTGGGATAATTTCCGACATACACGCGGGCAACAGCTAGTATATTAAGACATAGGATACTTTTCATCCCGGTAGAAGGTTCCCGTGGGATAATTTCCGACATACACGTGGGTGAAGCCGCTGGCAACAGCTAGTATATTAAGACATAGGATACTTTTCATCCCGGTATAAGGTTCCCGTGGGATAATTTCTGACATACACCCTGGCAACAGCTATTATATTAAGACATAGGATACTTTTCATCCCGGTAGAAGGTTCCCGTGGGATAATTTCCGACATACACGCGGGCAACAGCTAGTATATTAAGACGTAGGAAAATTTTCATCCCGGTAGAAAGTTCCCGTGGGATAATTTCCGACATACACGCGGGCGAAGCCGCTGGCAACAGCTAGTATATTAAGACATAGGATACTTTTCATCCCGGTAGAAGGTTCCCGTGGGATAATTTCCGACACACACGCGGGCAACAGCTAGTATATTAAGCCATAGGATACTTTTCATCCCGGTAGAAGGTTCCCGTGGGATAATTTCCGACATACACGCGGGCAACAGCTAGTATATTAAGACATAGGATACTTTTCATCCCGGTAGAAGGTTCCCGTGGGATAATTTCCGACATACACGCTGGCAACAGCTAGTATATTAAGACATAGGATACTTTTCATCCCGGTAGAAGGTTCCCGTGGGATAATTTCCGACACACACGCGGGCAACAGCTAGTATATTAAGCCATAGGATACTTTTCATCCCGGTAGAAGGTTCCCGTGGGATAATTTCCGACATACACGCGGGCAACAGCTAGTATATTAAGACATAGGATACTTTTCATCCCGGTAGAAGGTTCCCGTGGGATAATTTCCGACATACACGCTGGCAACAGCTAGTATATTAAGACATAGGATACTTTTCATCCCGGTAGAAGGTTCCCGTGGGATAATATCCGACATACACGCTGGCAACAGCTAGTATATTAAGACATAGGATACTTTTCATCCCGGTAGAAGGTTCCCGTGGGATAATTTCCGACATACACGCGGGCAACAGCTAGTATATTAAGACATAGGATACTTTTCATCCCGGTAGAAGGTTCCCGTGGGATAATTTCCGACATACACGCTGGCAACAGCTAGTATATTAAGACATAGGATACTTTTCATCCCGGTAGAAGGTTCCCGTGGGATAATTTCCGACATAGCCGCTGGCAACAGCTAGTATATTAAGACATAGAATACTTTTCATCCCGATAGAAGGTTCCCGTGGGATAATTTCCGACATACACGCGGGCGAAGCCGCTGGCAACAGCTAGTATATTAAGACATAGGATACTTTTCATCCCGGTAGAAGGTTCCCGTGGGATAATATCCGACATACACGCTGGCAACAGCTAGTATATTAAGACATAGGATACTTTTCATCCCGGTAGAAGGTTCCCGTGGGATAATTTCCGACATAGCCGCTGGCAACAGCTAGTATATTAAGACATAGGATACTTTTCATCCCGGTAGAAGGTTCCCGTGGGATAATATCCGACATACACGCTGGCAACAGCTAGTATATTAAGACATAGGATACTTTTCATCCCGGTAGAAGGTTCCCGTGGGATAATATCCGACATACACGCGGGCGAAGCCGGTGGCAACAGCTAGTATATTAAGACATAGGATACTTTTCATCCCGGTAGAAGGTTCCCGTGGGATAATATCCGACATACACGCTGGCAACAGCTAGTATATTAAGACATAGGATACTTTTCATCCCGGTAGAAGGTTCCCGTGGGATAATTTCCGACATAGCCGCTGGCAACAGCTAGTATATTAAGACATAGGATACTTTTCATCCCGGTAGAAGGTTCCCGTGGGATAATTTCCGACATACACGCGGGCAACAGCTAGTATATTAAGACATAGGATACTTTTCATCCCGGTAGAAGGTTCCCGTGGGATAATTTCCGACATACACGCGGGCAACAGCTAGTATATTAAGACACAGGATACTTTTCATCCCGGTAGAAGGTTCCCGTGGGATAATATCCGACATACACGCGGGCAACAGCTAGTATATTAAGACATATGATACTTTTCATCCCGGTAGAAGGTTCCCGTGGGATAAAATCCGACATACACGCTGGCAACAGCTAGTATATTAAGACATAGGATACTTTTCATCCCGGTAGAAGGTTCCCGTGGGATAATATCCGACATACACGCGGGCAACAGCTAGTATATTAAGACATAGGATACTTTTCATCCCGGTAGAAGGTTCCCGTGGGATAATTTCCGACATACACGCGGGCTAAGCCGCGGGCAACAGCTAGTATAATAAGACATAGGATACTTTTCATCCCGGTAGAAGGTTCCCGTGGGATAATTTCCGACATACACGCGGGCGAAGCCGCTGGCAACAGCTAGTATATTAAGACATAGGATACTTTTCATGCCGGTAGAAGGTTCCCGTGGGATAATTTCCGACATAGCAGTAGGATATTATTGGGCATTCTACCTCACCTTCCGTTCCATCGGCTCACTCCGTTCGCCTCGTCACTCTCGGTGGAGTAGAATGCCCAATAATATAAATGAAATCCACTGGTTCGGCGCCTATTCCACCCGATGGAATGATCATCTCCGTCACTCTCGGTGCAGTAAAATGTCTAATACTGGTTCGGCGCCTATTCCACCCGATGAAACGGAAGGTGGAGTATGAATTCCTACATAGTGCAGTAAAATACTGGTTCGGCGCCTATTCTGCTAGGTTGAAACATTTGTTTGAGTTAGCGACAATGAGTTATAAATGTCGATGTAATACATTAATTGACTCATTATTAATATAACCGTTTCAAGGAGTCGTCATGAAATTTGTAAAACAACCGCAATCGTTACATGTAAACAAACTTTGTATTCAGTCTCAGGAGACTGGTTTTCGCCATGGAGAATTATTACCTAAATCTGTACGATGCATCATTTGCGGACCGTCAAATTGTGGAAAAACTAATTTATTAATCGGTCTTCTTATACACGAGAATGGTTTAAGATTTCAAAATGTTTATGTTTATTCGAAAACCTTGCAACAGCCCAAGTACGTTTTTTTAGAAAAAGTCTTGCAACGGGTACCAGGCATTTCATTTCAGAAATATCATGAAAATGAGCAAGTACTGAGTGTTCAGACCGCAAAACCGAATTCTGTAATTATATTTGACGATGTTGCTTGTGAAAATCAAAGTGGTATGCGTGATTATTTTGCTATGGGGAGACACAAGTTCATCGATTGTTTTTATCTAAATCAGACGTATAGTAAAATCCCTAAGCAGTTAGTAAGAGACAACGCAAACCTAATCATACTTTTTAAACAAGATGAAAGAAATATGAGACATGTTTATGATGAACACGTCAACACTGACATGACATGGCTTGAATTTCGTGAAATGTGTTCAAAAATATGGAGTGAGCCCTTCAGTTATGTTGTAATTAATAAAGATTGTGCAAAAAATAAAGGATGTTATAGAAATAAATTTGACACGTTTGTAATTTTTGATTAAGAGCACGAGTATATATTAAGACGTCACCGTTGAATTTACATTACTCTACAAACAGAGCTTAACCGGTTACAATACATTTAACAATAATGGAAAAATCTTTAAAGAGACAAATTGTTGATGCTGCAGCAGCTGTAAAGAAGAAGGTGCGAAAAATGCGAGATGTTGAGAATGAGAGTAAGCAAGCCTTGGAAACAGTTTTTAAACCTGTAACAGAGCCTCTCAACCAAATTGCTACAGCCAGTATGCAAACTCCTTTGCTGTATAGTAATGAAGATGAAGAATCTAAAGATCTGATAAGAGACGAAACGTTGCAAAAAGTCGCAATTGGTAGTGATGTAGAGGAGTCTGACACCAACAGTGAATCTTCGTATAAATCAGTTGAAAAAAGTGAAGGTCGTGATACATCATCCTGGTCAGTGTCTTCAGAAGCGTTAACAGACATTCCATTTGGTGTCAGAGTAGAACGCGGAAAATTGATGTTAGGTTCTGCTCATATAACAATCGACGATAGTTATATCATCGTGGCTGGTTATAAATACAAACATACGCCTGGTTTAAATCAACTACTGCTTAAGAAAGATATTGATTTAAGTTTGGTTACTGAAAATGACTTGCAATATTATAAGAAAATGTTACTTGATACAAATGCACATCGTCGTGATAATGACCCAAGTAAACCAATAAAAAGTAATAAGGGACAAAAATATTTACAAGTTATTAAACCTCTTTTTAAACTGCAAAGTACGGTTCAGGGTCATCATTCGAGGGGTGCGTGGACAGGAAACCTCCCCGAGTGCCCGTGGGCTGGAGTTCCCTTACGGATACGTCCGGGGGGAAGACCAGTCTCCGGGACGGTGCACCCTGGGGTGCGGGCAATGGTTCCCCTTAGGCACGTGTGCCTAAGGGGTTTTGTTGCCCGTATGCCAATATCCTGTCGGAGGTACGCTCCAACGTGTGTCCCTCTGCTCTAAGCAGAGACGCACAGCGGCGGAGTAAGAGCGGGCTCGGTGTGCACTAACCCTGCCGCCGGGCAGGCAGGAGGAAGTCATTTCCTTCTGCCACCGTTAGTCTCGTAGCCCCGAAGATTGTTCAAGGTCATGTCTCTGACTTTTGACGGGGGTCGAGGGTCTTGGCTTAACCGCCCGGACCGCGAGGAAGAAAACCTCTATAAAAAAATTACCCCAAACCTTCAAGCGGCGGCGCACCGTGAGGGAGGTTGGTAGCTTGATTAATGGGTAGCTAAATTAATCTCTAGTGCGAACCACAGTTTTGAGCCAGTGATAAAGTTTTTACTCGTGGGAACAAATATGGAACCAACTAAAAACAATGGACGAGAAGAGGACAGGGAGACGAGTGATGCGGGGTCGGAGTCCGACGCCGCATCGGGAGTGAAGGGCGCGAGGGGCATTTTTAAGAGCCCGGAGTGCGTAGTGGTGGGGGCCGCTGGAAGGAAAAATGCTTTCCTGAAGCGGACCCTAAATCCGGGAGATGCCCAGGAGTCTTCCTCGGACGGCGGAGTTAAATCGGCTCCAAAATATGCTCGCCGGGGCCTAGGCCGGAAGAGCAAGAGCCGGGTAAACGCTGCACAAGAGGACGGCTCAGCCGGGTCGGCCGAGGGGAGCGCCGTGGAGGCGTCTGGCGATGAGTCGGACGCCGCTGGTGGCTCCAATTCGGACCGGGCCAGGTTTGAGGAGGTCGTGGCCGCTGCAGTCAAGGGTGTGGCCTTGAAGAAGAAGCAGTCATCTAAAGACAAGGCCATACCCGCAGCCAAGGCCTCCATTATGGCGGCAGCGGAGGCTCTACTCCAAGGGCCTCCGTCGGACGGAATGTCCGAAATGCGGGCGGAGGTCGCCCGCTTGACAGCCGCCATGGAGCTTCTCCGAAAGGAGAATGAGGAGCTCCGAGCAGACCTGGCCAGGCTCCGCGGAGCCGGCGCTCAGGAGGGGGTGCAGCGGGGGCAAGGCGGCCTCGGGCCTGCAGAGGACCGAGTTCTGGCCTTGGTGCGGAAGGAGTTGGCTTCCCTTAGCAACCGGTTCTCGGTCCTTGAGGGAATCGTCCTGCGGCCCCCGCTAGGCCGACCGGCGGCCTCGGGCCAGCCAAAGGCGGCTTCGTATGCCGCCATGGCTGCCACGGCCAAACCAGGGTCGGCAGGGCAGGCTAAGGGCGGGGCCGAGGCTGCGAAGGCGCCTGCGACGGCGCCTGCGAAGGCGCCCACGAAGGCGGCTGCGAAGGCGCCTGAGAGGGCCCCAGCTGTGGCGGTGACGAAGCGGCTGCCCCCGCCTCCCAAATCTCCTCCGGCTGACGCCGAATGGCAGGTAGCTGGGGAGAAGAGGAAGGAGGGCAAGGCGGCAAGGTCGGCCAAGCGGAGGGAGAGGCGGCGGCGGCGCAAAGAGCGAAGCGTCGCGGCGAGGTTACGAGCCCCAAAGTCCGCAGCTGTAGTGATCACACTACAGCCGGAGGCGGAGAAGAAGGGCGTGTCCTACCACGACGTGCTCGCCAAGGCGAGGGCGGCGGTGAACCTGGAGGAGATCGGTGTTACCGAGGGCTTGCGGGTAAGGGTCACTGCGACTGGGGCTCGGATGCTCGAGATCCCCGGTGCGGCCAGTGGCCCGACCGCTGACGCTCTGGCCGAAAGGCTCAGGGCGTCCTTAAATGCGGACGAGGCCCGAGTGTCCAGACCCGCCAAGTGCGTTGACTTGCGCATCCTGGGTCTGGACGACTCCGTGACGGAGCGAGAGGTGGTGGCCGCCGTGGTCAAGACTGGGGGGTGTGCCTTCGAACAGGTGAAGGTAGGCACCATCCGTCCTGACCTCACGGGGATGCGAGCCGTTACGGTGAGCTGCCCCGTATCGGCGGCCCACAAAATAGTTGGGGAGGGCCGAAGGTTCCAGGTGGGCTGGGATTCCACGCGGGTGAAACTGCTGGAACCCAGACCTCTGAGGTGCTTCCGTTGCCAAGTGGGCAACCACGTGGGGGCAAAATGCACCTCGGAGGTGGATCGCAGCAGTCACTGCTTCCGTTGTGGTCAGCCCGGTCACAAGGCCGGCTCGTGCAATGCCACGCCGCACTGCTATCTATGTGCGGCAGCTGGCAAGCCGGCCGATCACCGGGCTGGAAGCAAGGGCTGTGGTCCACCCACCAAAGCCCGGGGCAGGGGCAAGCCCTCCGCCTCCGCTACCGCCGTCACGGCCGCAGCCGCCGCCACGGCCGCCGTCGCTGCCGCCTCCACTGCCGTCGCCGCCGTACTCACTGCGGCAGAGCCCTCACAGGAGGCTCAGGGGGGGGCTAATATGGAGTGCCAGTAATGGCCCCATTACGCCTCCTCCAGGCGAACATCAACCACTGCGTCGCCGCTCAGGATCTGTTGCTCCAGAGCATGGCGCAGTGGTCGATTAACATCGCCGTGGTCGCTGAGCCGTACTTTGTCCCGCCCAGTGATTACCGGGTGGAGGACCTGAGCGGCTCAGTGACCCTCATTTCGTCGGCCGCCGCCGGTACCCTGTCCGGGTTGCGTTGCAGCACGGTTCGGGGGGATTGTCGTGGTAGGGGTATACTTCTCCCCGAACCGAACTCTCGCCGAGTTCCACAACTCCCTTGCGGAGTTGAAAAACGTCGTCGTCGGGTTTCGTTCCCTTCCCGTGCTCGCCCTCGGGGACTTCAACGCCAAGAATGTGGCTTGGGGTTCCCGGTATACGGACACACGGGGCAGGATGGTGGAGGACTGGGCTCTGGAGACAGGCCTGGTCATCCTAAACCGGGGTTCTGTCCCCACGTGTGTGCGGATGCGGGGCGAATCAGTGGTGGACATTTCGTTCGCCAGCCCCGCTCTGTTGCCACATGTTGTTGACTGGCGCGTCATAGAGGGGGTGGAGACCTACTCCGACCACCGGTACATCCGGTTTGATGTCTCCGCCCAGACCTCGAGCGCGCCGGTCCGACAGGCCCCGAGTGGTCCGCGGTGGGCGCTGAAGAAGCTGGACCGGGAGCTCCTCCTGGAAGCCTCGATCGTGCAGGCCTGGGTGTCACCACCGGACAGGCCTGCCGACATCAACGACGAGGCGGAGTGGTTCCGGGAGGCCATGTCCGAAATATGTGACGTGGCAATGCCCCGGGTCCAGCCCGGTCGCGCCTGGCGCCAGGTGTATTGGTGGTCGCCGGAGCTGGCGGCTCTGCGCGAGGCGTGCGTTGCTGCGCGGCACCGGTACACCAGGCACCGCAGGCTCCGTATCCGCCCTCCGGATACGGAAGCCATTCAGGCGGAGCTGTACGAGGGGTACAGAGCGGCGAAGACCGCCCTCCGAGCGGAGATCTTGCGGGCCAGGGATCTGGCTCGCGAGGAGTCGCTGGAGACTCTAAACAGGGACCCATGGGGACGCCCTTATAAAATGGTGCGGAATAAACTCCGCCCATGGGCGCCCCCGCTGACGCAGAGTCTCCGGCCCCAGCTCGTGGAGGACGTGGTGAGCGCTCTGTTCCCTTCGCGAGGGGAACATACTCCCCCGCCCATGGCTCCGCTTCCTGCGGTGCCCATTGCGGACCACATCACCGACAACGACGACGATGCTCCGGAAGTGACCGAGGTAGAGTTGAGAGCGGCGGTACGTAGGCTGAGTGCCAAAAATGCCGCCCCAGGACCCGACGGCTTACCTGGAAGAGCCTGGGTTCTGGCCTTTGGGGCTCTCGGGCCTCGATTAGGGGGGCTCCTAAGCGCATGCTTGGAGAGGGGCCAGTTCCCACTTCGTTGGAAGACGGGGAAACTGGTCCTCATTAAGAAGCCGGGGCGCCCTGCGGACTCTCCGTCCGCTTACCGACCCATCGTGCTGCTCGACGAGGTGGGCAAGCTCTTTGAAAGAGTTATTGCAGACCGCCTCGTCGGGTGGCTGGTGCAGGAGGGGCCGGATTTGGCGGAGAGCCAGTTTGGTTTCCGCAGGGGGCGCTCTACGGTGGACGCCATCATGCGCGTGCGAGCCCTCACGACGGGGGATGCTGTGGCCCGGGGTGGGGTCGTCTTGGCGGTGTCTCTAGACATCGCCAACGCCTTCAATACCCTGCCCTGGAGTTGCATCAGGGAGGCACTCCGGTATCACCGGATGCCGACCTACCTCTGTCGAGTGGTTGAGGCCTATTTGACGGATAGGGCCGTCATCTACCCCGGTCATCAGGGAGAGTGGAACCGGCGAGAGATGTCGTGCGGTGTCCCACAGGGATCGGTCCTGGGGCCGCATTTGTGGGACATCGGGTACGACTGGGTGCTGCGCGCCGACCTCCCTAGCGGCGTCAGCGTAGTATGTTACGCTGACGACACGCTGGTCCTGGCGCAGGGGAGGTCGCACCAGGCGGCGGCTGAATTAGCGACACGCGGGGTTGCGATAATCGTTGAGAGGATCCGGCAGTTGGGACTCGAGGTGGCCCTGCACAAGTCCGAGGCCATGTGTTTTCATGGTCCTCGGAATGCGCCACCGTCGGGTTCCCAAATAACGGTAGGAGGGGTTCGCATCGGAGTCGATTCGACGATGAAGTACCTGGGACTCGTCCTCGACAGCCGGTGGAACTTCGTGGAGCATTTCCGACGTTTGGCTCCCAGACTGGAGCGGGCTGGGGCTGCCTTGAAGCGGCTCCTGCCCAATCTAGGTGGTCCAAACGCCTCCTGCCGGAGGCTTTACGCGGGGGTCGTGCGGTCCATGGCCCTTTACGGGGCACCGGTGTGGGCGCGTTCCCTGAGGCTGCGGCCAGTCCGCCGGTTGAACGCGTCCCAGAGGGTCATGGCCATTCGGCTAGTCCGGGGTTACCGCACGGTCTCCGGTGAGGCGGCGAGCCTCCTTGCCGGATTGCCGCCGTGGGATCTGGAGGCGAAAGTCCTCGCGCACGTGTGGGAGTGGCGCGAGGAGGCAAAACGCCGGGACGTAACTCCGCTGCCGCGAGAAATCACGGTACAGCGGACAGAACTCCGGCGGGATCTCATGGCGACATGGAGAGTGCGACTGTCGCAGCCCAGCGCTGGGCACGCCACAATTGCGGCGATAAGTCCCCTCTTTGAGGAGTGGTTAGAGAGGCGCCACGGCGTCCTCACCTTCCGCCTGACGCAGGTCCTCACCGGACACGGTTGTTTCGGGAGGTTCCTGTTTCGCATAAGGCGGGAGGAAACGCCCGGGTGTCACCATTGTGTGGATCGCCCAGAGGACACGGTGGAGCATACAGTGGAGGTCTGCCCGGCTTGGGCAGAGCACCGCCGTGTTCTCACGGAGGCGATCGGCGGCGGCGATCTCTCGCGTCCGAGCCTGGTCCAGGCCATGGTGCGGAGCGAGAGTGCATGGGAGGCCGTCACCTCCTTCTGCGAAGCGGTAATGCTCGCGAAGGAGGAGGCGGAACGCGTGAGGGAGAGGCAGCCTCACGCCCTCAGTCGC
Source organism: Dicycla oo (assembly GCA_948252095.1). Classification (NCBI taxonomy): domain Eukaryota; kingdom Metazoa; phylum Arthropoda; class Insecta; order Lepidoptera; family Noctuidae; genus Dicycla; species Dicycla oo. Next base: position 25,493,850 of record OX411714.1, read on the forward strand.
CGCAGGAGACGCCCTGGGCGGCGGGAATTGATAGCCGATTCCCGGCCACCGTAGGCGCGGGCTTGCGGACGGTGAGTAGTGGGTAGCTCGCCGTCCGGTGAGGACCAGGCCCGGGTCGACGGCGCGTTGTGTTCCACGCGCGCCTCAAAGAGATGTCAGCAAAAGATGGGGTCCAATAGGGCCAATGCCGCTGGGGTCGCGGGTTGTTTGAAAAAGATACCGTGGCCCTGGCATAGGCAACTGAAGGAACACGGGTGGGTTTTAGTCAGTAAAAGTCTGACACGCCCTTCCGCTCCACCCAGAGCGGGAGAAGTTATTTGATGATTTCCCAACCACAAAAAAAAAAAAAAAAAAAAAGGGTCATCATTCGAAAGGTAAAGGACTACCATTAACAAAAATCTGGAAAAATAACGTAGATTTTGTGTATTGGGATGATTCTAATGAATTGGTGGAAAGGTTAAAGTTATTAATAGCATCTAGAGATGCCGGCAACACAGGATTAGATAATGAAATAATATCCATTATTGAAGAATTACGTGAAAGTAAACTTATAAATAAATAGGTGAAAAATTAACTATTGTTTAGTTCATCATCAGCCTTTACATAAAGTACACCTTAAACATGAATATAGATAAATTTGGACATTTTATTCATAAAAGAATGCGTTTGTCAGAACTGATTAATTTCAATGATAACGCGTTGTTAAAATCAGAAAGTGGAGATTTTGATTTAAAGTCTTCTAGATTGAGAGGAATTAGACCTCCATTAGAATCAGACGATGCTGTGAACAAGGATTATGTAGATCGAATGTGTGCTGATACGATAAAACAATTTAATAAGCTGATTGCATCATTGCGTGCTCAAATCATATTAGATGCACAAAAGTCTGTTCAGACTACTTTAAAAGTAAAGGAACCTGAGGTTTTGATTCATTTGGAAGAGAAGTTTTACTCCAAAGCAGATATAGACAAATTACTTAAAAATCTCAGTAATGGCAAAACAACAAATAGTAAATGAAATACACAAAGCGGCACGAAGAAACTTCCTTCGACGTTCTGTTATTCTCAAAGGGATCGATGATTTGTGGCAAGCAGATCTAATGGACATGCAAAACCTAAGAAAGTATAACAAAGGTTACAATTTCATTTTAGTGGTGATTGACTGCTTCTCAAAGTATGCCTGGGCAGAACCGTTAAAATCTAAAAATAAATCTGAAGTAACTCGAGCCTTTGAACGAATACTACTAAGCAGCAATAAAAATCCTGTTAATTTACAAACTGATATGGGCACAGAGTTTTATAACAACACATTCCAAACGCTAATGAAGAAGTACAACATAAACCATTACTCATCTTTCTCTACTAAAAAAGCTTCAATTGTAGAGCGACTAATTAAAACTGTTAAAAATAATTTGTACAAATATTTTAATCTCGTTGGAAATTATAAGTGGTTAGGAACACCTTTAGAAGATTTATTTAATACATATAATAACACAAAATATCGTACTATTAAAATTAAACCGAATGATGTTAATAAATCGAATGAACCCATCGTAAAAGAGAATATTAAAAACATATGTAATCATGTATCCATCCAGCGGAAGCCTAAGTTCAAAAAAGGTGACTGTGTTCGTATCAGTAAATACAAACACAATTTCGAGAAAGGTTATACTCCTAATTGGTCAACTGAACTCTTTACGATAAAAAAGATTAATAAAACTATACCAGTAACATACCACATAGAAGATCAACGAAAGCAAGATATATTAGGAACTTTTTACGAGCAAGAACTTCAAAAATCTAACTATCCTGGTGTTTATTTAGTAGAAAAAATACTTAAAAAGAAGGGAAAGAAACTATTCGTTAAATGGTTAGGTCTCAATAATGATGAAAACAGTTGGATTGATAAATCCTCATTAATAAATTAAGATATAAAAGAAATACTTTGTGAAATTTGTATCATTATTATTTAAGTAATGCAAGGTGGTGGACTAGTTAACAGTATAATTAATAATCTACCGTTCGAAGCTCATTTGCCTGGATACAATTATTGCGGACCAGGAACTAAACTTCATAAACGTTTGTTGCGAGGCGATCGAGGTGTGAATAAACTAGACGAAGCTTGTATGCACCACGATATAGCATATGAAAATCATACAGATTTACCTAATCGTCACAAAGCCGACTTACAGCTTTTGAACATGGCTAAACAGAGACTAAAATCAAAAGATGCAGGAAAAGGTGAAAAATTAAGCTCATGGTTAGTAAGCAAAGTCATGAAAGCCAAATTGAAATCTGGTTCTGGTGCCAAAACATTTAAAAGTTTAGTATCAAAAATAAAATCTAAAATAAAAAAGCTAAAACCCAAGGATAGTAAGTCTTTAATAAACTTGGCTTACTTAGCTGCAAAAAAGTTATGCCCCAAATTACACCAAATCAGAGTACCGAGAGTGATCCCCATACCGAAGACTGGTGGAGTTCTACCTTTAATTCCAATTTTTGCTGGCTTATCAGCTTTAGGAGCTTTAGCTGGTGGTGCAGCTGGAATTGCAAAAACGGTGAATGATTATAAATCTGCTCAACAAAACTTGCGAGAGACGGAACGACATAATAGAACTATGGAGGGTTTAGCAGTGGGTAAGGGTTTATACATAAAACCTTATAAAAACGGTAAAGGATTGTTTGATATTCACAATGTTAACACCAGAAATAAGGACAAATTACGTGCTCCATTTCACCGGCTTCATAAGGTTCATAACTCATTTGTTGGGCTTGGTATATCTTTTTATAACAAGCTACCCTCTTCTTTGCTAGATTTGCCCTTTAATGCGTTCAAAGCTAAAGTAAAATCTAACCTTTGTTCAAAGGCATACTATTCTATCAACGATTACTTAAACGATAAGAATAGTTGGTCGCTGTGTTTAGCTTAAGACAATGTTTATGTTCTTTCTCCAGAATTAGCATAGCTACTGACAGGTTATATGAGTTCATATAATTATTTATTTTGTTTGACTCTCAAGGTCAATTTATTTTAATTTTATTTTTATTTATTATTGACATAATCTACTCATTTCAATGTTTATTTATTTTTATGAGTGGTATTGCAATATGTGGTTAGCTAGTGACCTCGACAATTGATCATAGTTTTTCTTGCCCGAGCAACCGGCAGCAAGTTCGTCATGCTCCCTTAGATGTCACTGCTTGCGGTAGCGTCGGGGGTCGGGTTGTCCCCTTCCCTCAAATATGGCGAGGGGGGTAATGGCTGATCTTTGCGTTATACTCGTGAACGGGTGCTGCTTGTGGTGACAGGTCGTCTTGCTGACCTTGGTTTTGTTTTGTTATTAGTAACTTAACTCGTTGTTGATTTTACTTCGATGGTCCTAGTTTATCATCTGTGACTTTGAGTTACGACTACATGTACGGCTATATGTAAGTGGGCACGCCCTTTATTACTGGAGGCTTTTATTTGGGTATAAAGTTCTGCTTACGTTTTTAGTTTTGTATTTTGTTTCTGCTTGAGTATAGTTTTCGATTTTTTTTTTTTTTTTGGTATATTGGCGTGTGCTAGCTTACTTATAGCAAATAATTTAATTTAATGTTTTGTATTGCGTAATGTACCTAAATTATTATGCGCAGTGTTATATAGAATCATTTTTTTTTTAACTGAACAGACAGCTGTGCTGCTGGGGAGTTTGTTGCGCCACTTCTTCTCCCCAGCAAAAGCACTAGGAAGTGGTGAAGGGCGGGCGTTTTGGGGGACTGTCTTATGTAATTTTGACGTTCAAAAAGTGCTGATTCTCAGCCTAGTTTGAATAAATGACTTTTGATTTTGATTTTGATTTTGATTTTGATTTTATAAAATCAACAAAAAACTGAACAAGAAGCTACCAAATCGCGCACTAACTAATGTAGACATCCAATACTACGCAAGAGACATCCCATATTTCCGAGGAGTATATATGAAAGATCAATTGCCAAGGAAGCCGAAACGTATGGAATGTGGTATTGTTAACTTAGACGATTCTAAAAACGAAGGAACGCATTGGGTAGCTTATGTAAAAGTATATGACTATTGTGATTATTTTGATAGCTATGGAAATTTAAAACCTCCATTAGAACTGTTACGATATTTTAAGAATTGTAAAGTTTCATATAACTACACAAGATATCAAAAATTTAACACTGTGAACTGTGGTCATTTATGTTTAAAATATTTGAGGACTTTTTGGAATAAAAATGTATAAAATAAATGATTTTATTTTATTTCAATCATTTGCAAGATGTCACTCACTTTGTCGATAACTGGAAACTCATCAATTTTATCTACGTACTATCCTAATACGTTACAACTAAATGGAGAATATGAGTGTGCTTTATTGCATTTTTCAACATTTAATTCTATACCAAATATTGATAAAAGTAATAACAAGTTCTATTATGGTTCAAACGAAGTTATTGAAATACCGGAAGGCACCTATGAATTGCAAGATATTTATGATTATTTAAAATCCGAAATAAAAGATGCCTCAATTAAATTACAATGCAATAACAATACTTTAAAAACTGCCATATATTGTTCAAAAGACGTTAATTTAAAGAAAGAATACTCTTTCAGTAGACTGTTAGGGTTTGATAAGCAGGTCTTAAAAGCAAATAAATGGCATGTGTCACAGCATCCAGTCAACATTTTACCGACGACTGTGGTAAGGATCGAATGTGACATTGTGAGCGGCTCTTACATAAACGGTGAACCAAGTCACATAATTCATGAATTCGCACTCAACGTACCACCTGGTTACAGAATCATAGAAATCCCGAAGAACGCAATATATTTTCCAATCAATCAAAACAACATAAGCTGCATACATATCCGACTACTAGATATAAACAATCGCATAATTAACTTGCGTGGTGAAGAAGTACAGCTGTATTTACATCTTAGAAGAAAAAATGATTGACTACAATAAATATATGTCTCAACAAATTAAAAATACCAGTTCTACTCAAGCTACCTACCAAATAAGACGTCGTTCTAAGAGCAAAATAAAATTAACTAAAGACAATAAGATATTTCTCAAAGCGATCGGATTGTTAAAATGAATATCTTAGACGTTTTATCCACTCCGACTTACGACAACAGTATAGAAGGAATCGAATTTCATTCGTACAAACCTTATGTAACAAGTTTCAACAGGAACGATGAAATACGCATACCTATCAACCAACAGGATCTTTACATATTACCATCAGCCAGCACTCTGTATTTGGAAGGAACCGTTATCGTTAGCAAAAAAGAATCAAAAGAGAAAGCTACTAGTGTTAATTTTACGAACAATGGACTACTCTTCTTGTTCCAAGATATTAGGTACGAACTAAACGGAGTGGAGATTGATAAAATAAAAAATGCTGGTATAACTACAACCATGAAATCGTTAATATCAATGAATGAGAATGAATCAAAAGTAGCTAGAGCTTGGGGTTGGAGTATCGATGGTATAAAAAATATTAATGGGGGAAGTTTTTCTGCGTCTATACCACTTCGGAATATCATCGGTTTCGCAGAAGATTTTAAAAAAGTTGTAATAAATAGTAGACATGAACTAATATTGTTACGAAGCAACACTAATTTGAACGCTGTAAAATTGAATACCGGAGAAATAGTGGAAGACATTCAAATCAATAAAATCATATGGCGCGTACCCCATGTGAAAGTATCGGACAAAGAAAAAATAAGTTTATTAAAACTGTTGGAAAAAGATCGACCGCTCCAGATGATATTTAGAAACTGGGATCTATACGAATATCCCACTTTACCTAGAACTACAAAGCACACCTGGTCTATCAAAACATCATCTCAAATAGAAAAACCGCGATATGTAATAATCGGACTACAAACAAGTAGAAAAAATAATGCAAGTTCTGACATGTCGCAGTTTGATCACTGCTATGTTCGTGATGTTCGAGTGTACCTTAATTCAACATATTTCCCGTATGAAAGCCTCAATGTGAACTTCGCTAATAACAGAATTGCTTTATTATACGAGCAATACATCAGATTTCAGCAGTCGTATTACAACCGTTGTTCGGAGTCTTTATTAAGCGAGAAACAATTTAAAGAATTAGCACCGTTGTTTGTTATCGATTGCTCTAGACAGATCGATAATCTGAAGACTGGACCAGTTGTGGATGTAAGGGTAGAAATTGAGAGTGAATCAGAAATACCAGATCAAACTTCAGCATACTGTCTCATTCTTAACGATTGCATTGTTGAATACAAGCCATTAAGCAACACAGTGAAGAAGTTATCATGAACGTGGATATTATCATTGTCGAACTCCAAGGATTTAAATATTTAGACAATAATTTTATTGTCAAAGAAGTGGCTATCGTAAGTAATGAGCACACACAGACGTTCTTGGTTAAACCACCGCATACGTTTTATTACTTAACTCAAGAAGAAAAGAAGCAGGTGCGGTGGTTGGAAAGAAATCGTGGAATTTTCTGGAGTGAGGGCTTTATAGACTACAGAGAGTTTCAACATGTCATCGTACCGTATTTAGAAAATAAAAAAAATATTACAAAGGGTTTGGAAAAGATTAAGTGGATTAAAGAGTTATGTGCAAACTGTGAAGTGATTGATATAGGTGAGAAAGGGTGTCCTAATTTTGTGACATTAAAAAAAAAGTTCTGTAAAAATAAAACTGATTTTAATTGTGTGAACCATAAAGTGAATTGTGCATTAAATAATGCGGTGTGTATTAGAAAATGGTATCTTGATAATAATATGTCTATATTTAATCTATTTTAAATTATTTTGTAATGTTCAGTTAATAAAAATGATTATGTACATAAGGTTGTTTTATTTAATAATATAATCTGGGTAACCTACATAACAAACTTAAAATTAGCTCTAATAAAATGAATTTAATTGAGTAAGTATTCTATTAATTTTAAAATATTGAAAACATTATTAAAACCTATAATGAGAACATTTCTTTAGAGCTAATTTAAAGTGGGAGTATGTTTTTAACATCAATAAAAGATAATTTAAATTATAAATATATTATTTATTTAGTTTTCACATTATTTACAATTACAAACTAAATACACTTGTCCTTGTTATTTAATATTTTATGTATGTACATGAAACTTATCTACTATGAACTATGATGTATTTTGAGAATTTTAATACACTACTACATTAACAAATAAATTATTTTATTTCTTCTAACTTATTCTCTCTAATTACAATAAAACTTACACCTTAGATATTTCATTTATTTATACATTAAACTTACATATTAACTAAAAACCTTAACTAAGAACCTAACTAAGGGCTTAAAGTTTTCTTAATATTTTATTTTTTATTTACAAATTGTGATGATCTATGTGGAATCATTTTATTACACTAACAGATTAACAAATGAAATTATAATACCAATATTAAACTAATTATTTATTTCTACTGAATATACAAACTAGGTAGATACATTACTTACTTACTAATAATAATCATCACCACAAAGTTTCTTTGAAATTTTATTTATCAATGATTGTGTCTCTTCCATAACATTGTCCACCGGTTCACTAACTACATATTGTGCACTTAACAATACCACGTTCTCATTGTCACTTGAACTTGCAACACTTGCTTCTTGTCGCTCACTGATGTCTAATACTTGTATCTGGATCAGTCGTAAACCTTTTTTCTTTTCGTTGTTTATAACGAACGATTGACTTATAGAATGTTCAGGTGCCTTCCGTTTTAAACCCTCCCGTCTTGGTCTAGGCTTTTTGTTGGTTGGTTCAGGTCTTTGTTGCTCTGGAACATGCCAGCTTAAACTTGGAGTTGGCCAACCTTGACCATATTGTGAGAAGATAAAATCAGGAGAATCGCACATTATTGATGATCTGAAACAAACAAAGTTATAATTATTGATAACAATTATGTTTAACAGCTTATGAAATAATTTTATAAATACGTATAAGCTTGTGCAATACTTACAATTTGTATTGTTTTTATTCAACGTGATATGACCGCTCCGGCCGACTGTGTAATGATAGAATGACGTTCTACACAATAATATTACTGTGGAACGTGACTAATATGTAATTAGACTCCATAAAACCATACGCTGTGAATCAATTTCATGTTTCATCATGTCCGAGCACCTGTTCGGTGTCAAATTCTACAATGCGCGTGCGAACTTCGAGGCACGAGTCCTTTGTCATCAAAAATGAACATTATATGTTTATCAAGTTGGAACCTGTGTGCTTTGTAATCAATCAGGAATGGAAATAAAACAGATATAATTATAACCATTAAATACTATTTATTTATTTACTACCAATATAAGAAAACTTATCACATAGCGACATGGCATTTCATACAAACTTAAGTCCGAAGTTTTGGAAATGAATAATATGATTTAATAAAACTTGATACGTCTAAGCAGGATACGTCACAAAAAGTTAGTAGATTATATTTTAGGAATTTTACGAAATGCTGTGTCGCGTAAATGCTCTTAAAACTAATTAAGTACTTACTAAGTTCTAAAGTTTATACATATTTTGTTATAAGTAACAGTTAAAATAATAATATCTATTTGAGACACCAAGAAAATTTAAATTTTTACAATTACATTACACATTATTTGACCTTACTTTAGGTAATTATCATTACATTTGAACGTTATCTAAATACATTGTAAAAAATGTATCTACTGTAATTACTTACATTAAAAATAATGGCAATTCATTACTTAAATATAGTTGCATTACCCCAAGCTAAAGTAGATACCTTATCAATCGATAACAACCGCTTATCATCATTGCTTGAAAGTGCTACTTTATTTACATCCTGAGTGAAAATTTCATGTTTTATCGACTTAAAACATTTTTTTTGCGAATGACGTTACAATTGTACAAAACGTTTTTATAATCTAACATATTTAAATTTTTCGTAACACATTTTTTTATACCTTTTGCTTTCTTTATTGTTTTGTCTAAAGTTTTAATACAATAAAGCTTTGAGCGCAGTCCTACGAATTCTTTGATAATTTTGCCACCCATTTCATCTTTAAATAACCCTGGAACCTTCTTATTAATAATTGGTAAGTTAAATTCGTTGTTTAAGTCGTAGTTGCTGGTATCAAAATATTTTAGAAAATGTTCATTGATATCTTGATAAATGTCATCAGTATTTACATCATAAACCAAACTATCCGTATCAGTATAACACAATTCAATTCGGTTACCATAAAAAGGCTTTATGATTGAATAATGGAAGTCATACATGTGACTCTTAGATAATTCCAATACAGTAAATCCTATATATATTGGTTTATTAAGAATAACGCGAGAAGGCTTCATTTGGATTGCCACTAGATCATCAGAAAATACTGAGGCGCTATGAAAATATGGACTGCCGATCAATTTCTCAGCACAAGTAGTATTTTTTGTTTTATTGTTCAAGTCACACCACTTGTTTGCTAACTTAACATCTATTCGATGCTCATTATTTTCCAGAGTCTTTCCAAAAATACTATTGTTCAATAATTTGAAAAAATCTTGTTCAAACGTTGACTCTGCTTTTTGACGTAACTGGGTGTTAATATCAATATATTGTTTTAAAAAACAGCTTTGCTTGAAAACAATTGCACGATGAATCCTTCGTAATATCAATCCGTGTTGATATTACGAAGGATTCATCGTGCGAATAATATAGTGGTATTTGTCATACAAATTCGGTATTAATTTTTTATTCTTACCACCGGGTGGGACGAATATCTGAGCAAAATGGAAAGTCATTATGTTCAATGTGCAATGTTGTAGGATATAATAAATCAACTTCAAGAATATAACCGTTTTCCGCAGTATCGCTTATATCTATTAAGTTCAACTGCAAATCATCTATTTCCTGTCTACTCATGAATCTAAAATCCGAATGAGGCAAATATTGACACATGCTATAGCCATATAAATTGTTACAATCTAAATAAATAATAAATGAATTCGGAAGGGATGGGTCGTAAGAATCCAAGTATTTATGATTGGCTTGGGCATGTCTTCTGGAACACATACAATTACCTCCTCTAATACCTGTTTGTATCATCCTATAAATTTGAACATCACTTATCAATTCTAATTTAATTCTAGTTTTCAAAAGCATTGCATCGAATGATAGACTTGGTGCTGTAAGATAGAATGCGGGATCCAGATTGTAATGTCGTTTACATGTTTTTCTAAAACTTTCAAACACGTCTGTAAGCAAAAGAACGTCGGTTTTAAGGTATAAATCTGTATACATACCCATGTTACGAATATTAAATACTGACCAAACGGACTGAGCGTGTTCATAGTCTTCATCAGTAATTGACTCATTAGTTAAAGAGTTAAAAAAAAATTTTTTGGAGGGTAAACACGTATCTTCGTAAAGTTTCCATTGAGACATATAGTCGTACGGATAAACTCCTTTACGGGTAAGTAGATCGAATTGTGTTTTTTCGGGAAAATAAAATTTTAATTGTTTAAATTCTTGTTTTTTCATTGTACTAACCAACTTTTCTAAGCTTGTTCCTAAAAACTTGAAAGAATCTACAAATCGTACCTGTATGCTTTCATTATCGGAAATCGGAATATACTTCGTGAAAGAAATATAATTTTCTTTTGTTTTAGGTATGACTTTAATAGATCCTGGAGCTTTACCTAATTCTTTTATGAAAAGGTGGCAATCATAACCCGATAAGTTATGAAAAAATACAGGCAGAAACTTAGGCATTTTATATTGTAGGTTACAGTAACTGTGAGCTGCGCCACGATATTTACCAGTCAAATGACAATGATCGCGAACCCTATCACCAAACAAGAAATTCTCGCAAATATGACATGTATCAGAGTTTTCAAAGTCGAGAGCATTCTCATTCGTGTAAATCATAGGAATGGTATTATTTAAAATTCTATAAAGCTTTTTAGCGTCTTTATAGATAGACTTCACAAATTTCGAAACGCAATCCAAACCACGATACGAAACGTAACGATTATAGGTTTCATCTAGAGTGCATGTAATATGATAAGCGAAAGCGATGGGCACATGTCGCTGTCTCGTAACGGTGCTCGCCTGAGTTGGGTCAGGTTCGCAGGAGTCGTACCGCTCTAGCATTGTTTCAAAATCTGCATATATAACGAATGGCACAAATTGCTTTCTACCATAATTTTCAAACTGAATGAAAGAACCCTTTGGAGGTAGTTCAGTAGCAACTCCTCCACAACTGTGTGAATTCAGATCATCACATGAATCAAAGAACATTAAACAAACATCACAAAAGTATAATTTACTGTGGTGTCTTGTTATTTGATTTTTAACAAGACGAGGTAAATCCTTAATGAGACAGTAATGTGATAAATCATCTTTTTCTAAGTAAAGTAAATGAATCACTTTTCTCTTCAAAGATTTTGGTTTATAAAACGGTCCAATCACGGAATTATTTTTAAAGCCATATATATATATACAAATTTCAGGGTTATTTAATTCGAATCGAGCAATATCTGAGAAACTCAATGGAAATTGAATGTCTTTTATATTTAACACGCTTTGAAAATGGGGGTAAGATGATACTCTTTCAGGATGAGTTTTAGCTGGATATAAAGCAGCAACAACTGACCATAAAAAGCAATAATTATCTTTATTATGAATATTAATACATGCTTTTTTTGATTTAATTGATGTCGGCAACTCGATAAAGCTTGAGCCGCGCAAAGGTTGGTATTTGTTAACATTAACTTCCAAATACGAACTGTTTAAAAATGTCCACCCACTGTCACGATCTTGAAATTCTTCTATCTTTTTTTTCAACGTGTTTCTAACCTGAGATGCTAATGAATCATAATCATAATTCTGATGTACTACATAATTCTTTGTAGCAAATGATTTCATCTCCTGACTATCATTTTTAACCATCAAAAACAAAGCAAAATATTCAAAATTAATTTTTAGACAGATATGATCCTTAAGAGATTTGTTTATTAATGTCTTGATTTTTTCTTGACTGTTATTAAAAAACGAATCTAAAGAATAATTTTCATTAGTATCAATAATTCTATAAGAAGCTATACGATTTAGAAATGCAGAATGAATTAATTCAACACCTTCGCAAACGTATGAAATATTTTTATTTTTATGATCGGTACTGCGTAGATGACCTGTCCAATGACTGCGCTCAACAGATATGTTACAAACAGTGCAGAAAGGCATTCTATCGTAATTAATTACTTGCTAAGTTTAAAAATAAAGATTTATTTTGGATGCCCCAAATTTAAATTTTAAATGAATAATGTAACTTATTTAAAATGTATCTTATCACTATAAATACGGGCTCTGAGTCATCGAACAACTCGTGAGCCTTATGCATGAATTTTTGTAGTGAGTTCCACTGCGAGTTACCTTTATCCAGTTGCAGTTTTAATCTTTATTTTGGATGCCTCAAATTAAAATTTTAAATTAATAGTGTAACTTATTTAAAATGTATCTTATCGCTATAATATACCGGCTCTGAGTCATTGAACAACTCGTGAGCCTTATGCATGAATTTTTGTAGTGAGTTCCACTGCGAGCTACCTTTATCCAATTGCAGTTTTAATGCAACTTGGGACTTCTTCCAACGCTCCTCAGGAGCAGTGGAGATGATGTCTTCTTTATGGTACACCTTCAGTTCCACAAAGAAGGCACCCCTTAGATCCGCTGTCCGTCGTACCTTCCCGTTGGCGACGCGGGACAGCAAGGATGAACCTAACTCCGACTGCGGAGGAAGGCCATCTAAGTCTTCCAAACCGAAAAGATCGTTGCTCCCTGGTTTCTTGTTACTGTAAACAAATTAAATTTTATTTTAATAATCTAGAAGAAACACTTTTCTAGATACAAACTTATGATGAGAGAAAAATAAGTATGTACTTAAAATTATTTTTGCAAATCAAAGTTCTCTATTGAAATCTACTTTATATTAGAATATGTGAAAGTAATAACTTAGAAAATAAAAATAGTCATAAACTACCTTGATCCTAATTCCACGACCGAGGAAGCTTTGCGCTTTGTTGTTTTTTTCGTAGGCTGGCTCTTGCTCGGCACGACCTTTGTAGCAGTCGGCGGGCTCTTTATGTAGTCGGACACACGGGAAACGTCGGAGTCAGACCTAAAACACAAGATAAAAAGTACTTAATATTTTATATAACAAAACAAATATCCGTTTAAGGTCTTTTTTTGAGATACAATAATCAATTTATGACAGGATGAGAACAGTTACATCAGCCGGCAGGCAGAAACCAGGTCCGTAGCTAAGTAACAGTCACTATGGATAGATAGAACATGATAATTACAACAGCCGGCAGGCAAAAACCAGGTCCGTAGCTGAGTAGCAATCACGATGGATAGATATAACATGTTAATTACAACAGCCGGCAGGCAAAAACCAGGTCCGTAGCTGTGCATTATGACTACAAATTTAAAATTAAGAAGTACTCACTTACATGTTTTAAAGTTGATTTTAAAGTACTGCTAGTACTACTTGTCACTTTGAAGATTCTGGAGCGAATGTAATTTATTGATTGAAATTAATTCGTTTATATTCACAAAAAATACAATTTAAGCATAAAATAGATCGTTTCAATTTTAAACTCTAAGTACATGTCTTACAGTTGTATAAAAAAATATGTCGTTTATGTCATATTGAACCATATTGATCGCATACCAATTTCGCTAAATTGCAATTTGTTCATGAGAACCGCAAAATAAAGCCGACAAAGTGAACCCGATCCCTGTTATTCTTTATGACTCAATACTGAATTAATATGTATAATTAATTGAATAATTGATGTATGTTTGTTGAGAATTTTTATCATCACAATTACGTTTATGCGAGAGGTGAAACTCGTAGGTAGATCGCGTCGTTGAAAGTAAATTTTGTGAGCATAGTTGACTCAAGAAGTAAGTAGGTAGTTGAAAATAATCGTAACTATTTTGATAATAAACCATTTTGTAATACGCACAAACCAATCCGTGTGGTTGTTAATGTTAAGTTGCAGTTAAACTCGGGACTAATATTATAATCACATAAAAATACTACTGTGGAATAAGTTCATTTAAAAATACTCACAAATAAAATTTTAATTCGTATTATTAAATAATCACTTAAACCCACAATTAAAGAATCCAAGAAACTGTATCGTGTGGGAATCGAACACACATGTCTGAGTTATGGTTTTATAGTTGTCTAATTTATCGATAATAACTTTAGTTTAACTTTAGCATAGGTACTATTATAATGCTCCCAAATAATCTTGTTGTGCACAGGGTTCTCTTTTATCTAAGTTAAAATCGCGCCCGATCGAAGTGGGTAATGGTTCAACCAATAATACATGTTGTACTTGATAAAAAATATATCATATAAATATTCATATAAATAAGATTATATAATCTTATTACCTAGAAGAATGAAACACAATAAATTAGAAGCGATTACAAACTTCAAATATAAATACGAAAACAATATTTAGGAAGTTCTATAAAAGACGAATTCAGTGAAGATTTATTAAGAATAAGAAGGTATAAGTATTATTTTATTATAGTTTATATAAACTAGATTACAAATAAAAAAATCTAGGTAAGACATAGTAGGTATGTGAAGTACCTAGACAATTCTGTATAAACCTAAATTTAATTAAATACTACAACGTGAACGACGATCATGTTACATTCAACATTATAATTCTTTTAACACACACACATACCTACTCAAGATGCAATGAAGTTCAAAACTGCTTAGACTGCATGTTGCAAGATTGCAGCCTTGCACATATAAAATACCATTTACACTACGTGGTTACAACTGTCTGATGAAAGCGATCAGGTTAAGGAACGGTGCGGTGACGCCGGACAATACGTGTGTACTGTTTTGAGAACGACTTTGAAAACGTGTTGCACACGCAGCATACACCTGGGTGAATATTTGACCTTTTAACCGCCCGTCATTACCTTCCGCCAAAAGTTGATGAAGGAGAATATATTTAATGAAATATTTCAGCAATTCCTGATTCTGGTCCTTAAGCAGATTCTGGGAATTGATGAAATATTTCATTAACGATATTCTACTGAAGGTATTACTTGTTTTTATTAGGCTGACTAACTGACCACGGTTCCCGACGCTGCCGTCAGGCGGTTCGCAACTGAGAACGGCGCGGGTATCGTCGAGTGTAAAAGTACCTTGCTAACTGCTGGTGTCGATTACAAAGCGATATATTGTTAGTTAGTAACAGTTAGTAGTGAAGTGGAGCAAGGTAGTGCTCTCTGTTTGAATTAATTAAATTAAAATTTGGATGTCCTCGAGCCAATCTGGTCACAGAAAATAGAATGTGTGGGTGCCTCCGGGTATGCACTATTTCTTACTTTTGTGGAGAGACATGAGACAATCTGTCCTGGATTTTAGTTTAATGTAGGGTAACTTAAAGTTCAGATGATCCTCGAGCCAATCTGGTCACTTAAGCGGAGTAAGTGTGTAGCCTATTAAGGTTATGAGCTACCTCTAATTTTGTGGAGAGATATGAGACAATCTGTCCTGAATTTTAGGCTACCAGTTCAAGTAGCGAGCACCCTTATTTGTTAATAAGTAAACTAGTGTCGACTGAATGACTTAATTAAAATAACGGTAACGCGGTAAGTTAATATTGAGTTTTAGAAATAAAGTGTTCCTCTCACTGTGGCCAAGACACCTTTAGCCGTCATCGATCCTATGAGTCTGTGGGATCGGCGGTGAGAAAACCATTTCCTGTGTACATTGCACGACGTACACAAACCCCTATTCCTACCCAAGTTCCGTCTGTTCCCGTAGGTCTTCTGGTAACAGACTTCCCTCACGTAAAACCAACGTAACCTACGTTTGGTGTGGTTTGTATGGTAGGCTAGGGCGTTAGGATAACTAGGGGGCTACATAGCCACATCGTACGTACTTAGAATAACGGCCGTACTAAGCTGTAAGTCACGGTGCGCACTTTTGGTGTGGAATAGGCGCCGAACCAGTATTTTACTGCACTATGTAGGAATTCATACTCCACCTTCCGTTTCATCGGGTGGAATAGGCGCCGAACCAGTATTAGACATTTTACTGCACCGAGAGTGACGGAGATGATCATTCCATCGGGTGGAATAGGCGTCGAACCAGTGGATTTCATTTATATTATTGGGCATTCTACTCCACCGAGAGTGACGAGGCGAACGGAGTGAGCCGATGGAACGGAAGGTGGGGTAGAATGCCCAATAATATCCTACTCATAGCCGCTGGCAACAGCTAGTATATTAAGACATAGGATACTTTTCATCCCGGTAGAAGGTTCCCGTGGGATAATATCCGACATACACGCGGGCGAAGCCGCTGGCAACAGCTAGTATATTAAGACATAGGATACTTTTCATCCCGGTAGAAGGTTCCCGTGGGATAATATCCGACATACACGCTGGCAACAGCTAGTATATTAAGACATAGGATACTTTTCATCCCGGTAGAAGGTTCCCGTGGGATTATTTCCGACATACACGCGGGCAACAGCTAGTATATTAAGACATAGGATACTTTTCATCCCGGTAGAAGGTTCCCGTGGGATAATTTCCGACATACACGCGGGCAACAGCTAGTATATTAAGACATAGGATACTTTTCATCCCGGTAGAAGGTTCCCGTGGGATAATTTCCGACATACACGCGGGCCACAGCTAGTATATTAAGACATAGGATACTTTTCATCCCGGTAGAAAGTTCCCGTGGGATATTTTCCGACATACACGCGGGCGAAGCCGCTGGCAACAGCTACCCAAGTAACACAGTCATGCTGAATAAAGTTTGAATAATAGCTATCCGCGAAACTATAAGCTGAAACTATTGTCTGGATAATGTCTGACTAAACGTCTACTCAGCTGTTAATCAAGCAATTTGGGCACAGTTTTAAATGCTTTAGTCTGTATAACAGCGATTTAAAGTCTGGGTAATAGCTTAGTAATGGCCCACTTAGCTTAGTAACATCTGAGAAAAAGCTGACATCTCTTTTATAGACCTGTTATTTCATATTTATTCAGACAAATGCATATGGATATTGATATTCAGAAATTATTCAGGATTAAGTTCATTTGCGTAATACTTTTCAAACAAAATTAAGAGTTATGTTGTAAAGTAGAAAAAAAGTGGTGTTTAATCTTGCAGTGCGTCTTTGTTCTGACACTTCATATGTCGTTGCATTGAATAAAATCAATAACGACGTGCACAGTGAATCTGAGACTTGGTAAGTAAATGTTATTATGTATTATAAACCATGATACTCGTTAAATATTACTGCGTAAGTAGTTTTATCGTGAATAGCATATGAATTATCTCAACATTTTTCACGCGCCGCTTAGGTAATCAAGTTTAGTGATAATAAATAACACATAAATAAAGACTTTTGTGTTGACAAAAATACTTAGGATAACACAGCTAATGCTTATCTTTCAAAAGTCAAAAAATAAATAATAAATTGTATTTTTAACTGTAACTAATTACTAAAATTAGGCATTTGATATACATAATGATTCAATAGGTTACTTAAAAATAAGTTTTAATGGCGACTCATTATAAGCTGAATAAAAGCTTTCCACGCACTGCAGCTGTTTTACATAACTCTGGATAAAAAGTCACGCCTTTCTAATTATTAAGCTTTTATTTGAAAAATAGCGATCTGGTAGTACAAATATCTGAATAACACTTGAATAAGTTACTAAATATGATTAATTATACAGCTAATTAGGGTTCAAAATAAAATGCGATAGACCCAACTTTTCAGGAAAAATTGTATACTTACCTACACTCGAGAGCAATGAATTACGGTTATATAAAAATACCTGAAAGTCTCGGCAACTAAGAATGCTAGCTTAATTAAATAAATTGTGATTAACAGACATACTTCTTAGTTAGCAATCAGCTGACCCCCCATTTGCTCAAATGGTTGAGATTTTTTTTTAGGCCTGGCTTTTGTCGATGGTACCTATGACAAACCCTAGAGCAACGTCCAGCTGACGCTAGTGGGATCTAGGGCTCTAGATTGACTTAGAACAAATTGAACTTTTCTATTTTTAGTTAGTAGTAGTTTTTAGTAAGCGGTAGTTTTTTATTTCATTTTGATTTTTTTTTTGTTTTTGATTACAGGGTGATTTCTAGGTTTCTGAAGTTCAGGAAGGAGGTGACAGTACTTAGGAAACTAAAAACGTTTACTATGGGGAAAATTCAAGTTTCCCAAACGTGCTGGATTAGGTATTAACTTTTACATTGTACACATACAGCTATTTCTTTTCGCGCATTCAGTATTGGTTCCATAGTAAAAGTTGTTACGTTTCATGGGTACGAGTACGATCTTCTCATTTCAAGACTGCAACCACTAGAAAATCGTCTTGTATTTTATGGTTGATATTGTGTTAAGTTCTAAAATTTAAGAAATAAAAGAAATTGTGATTATTTTAAACGCTTTTATTTATAATAATTGACTACCTACTATTCTACAATTCACTTTTATGTTGTCAAAGTATGCAACAAAGGAATAAAATAAATTTCGTTATTGTATGTGTTACTCACAAATTTCAGTTTGACATTAGAAAAATTAACATTAATGTTGCGATTTTCCTTCTTCAGAGCACTTGTTTTGAACATATTAAAATAAGATGATTTTATAGGTTTATCGAATATTTCAAAGGTATCTTATATTTTATGCCCTATAATATATTTTACAGTTATTTCTATCACTTCTACTATTGCTCCTTCGAAATAATCAATTTCAGTAAAAAAATCTTCTAAATATTCATTTAAGTTTTAGGTTTTCCAGATCCATAATAAATTCCCACAATAAAAGGTTCTATCTCCGGTTTTTCATATAAATTACACAGTATTGGCCATCGAAATTCAAATTTGAATATACAATATGGTACTTCCTCCACAGCATTAAAAACACTTTTTTAATGGTGCAGTGAGACCGTTATGCCAGTACTCTCCACCTTCAATTGTTTTTAAAGTGATATTTCGGGGAGTTTTAGTAATGTTCTAGTATCTGTCGGTAAGATTCCGGGAATTCTCTCATTGACAATTGCCATCAATTCTTTCAATGCGATTTGTGATATATTTTTACTAAGAGCCCATTCTTTAATTTTACGGCAAAAATTTATATTTTTAAATTCAATGAAATTCACATCTGATTCATCTTCACAAGATGCGGAACCATTGGCTTCTGAATTCCGTACAAAGTCTATATCAACATTATTTGAAGGTATGGAATTCTCTTCAACATAAATAACGACATTATTTGAAGGTACGGAACTCTCTTCAACTGGATCTGTTCGGACTTGACTCAATTTATGACTATCAGTACATACCATTTGATTCGTTTGTGCTGTCTCTAAAACTGTATCTTTTAACTTTATGTACTCCTTCATACATTTACGACGGATTCCTCTAGTTCTTCTCCTAGATTTCCATGATTTTCTTTCCATGTTTTATCAATCTGTTCACATCAAACCCGCGGTACAACAATACACAACGACAAACAATGTTTTAAACGTCCTAATTCAATTATTACTCAGAAAATCTCTGTATAACTTGTTTAAAAATGGTACTTTTACAAGTAATTGCGGAATAAGAATACATCATTCAACTTACATCTGTGTTAGTTAGCTATAAACCATGACTTTATTTCTAATATACCGAAATAAGCTCTATATAGAACCCAGAAAACATTTTTATACAGTAGCTGAATAATTGATAAAATATGGAACCTTATGTGACTTGAAGACAAAATAAAAGCGGTTATTCAAAATCAAGCTTTTTAATAGAAATTAACTGCACCATTATTCAGAAGACTCACAATTTTACAGCATATAGTGGTTTCATAAGCAATAACCTGAGTAAAGTTTGTATATTAGTATTAGATAACTACGTTTATTCAGCTACTTATACTATTATACAGATAAATACTATCCCAGGCACTCTTTTTCAAATTAAAGTCATCTGTAATGCTTTAGGCTTAATAACATCTGTGTTATAATGCGGTATAGAAGTTATTACTAAGCTTTAAGAAAAATAGTCAACTTAATACAACTTTTACTAAGCTAAAAGAGTTATAAAGGCCAAAAGAGAATATTATTCAGAATTTGGCTCTTTTAATATCCACTTACTGACACGTTTTGTAACTTATAGCTGTAAACATTTGCGAATTGCTATTACTCAAACTTTATTCAGCATGTCTGTGTTACTTGGGTAGTATATTAAGACATAGGATACTTTTCATCCCGGTAGAAGGTTCCCGTGGGATAATTTCCGACATACACGCGGGCGAAGCCGCTGGCAACAGCTAGTATATTAAGACACAGGATACTTTTCATCCCGGTAGAAGGTTCCCGTGGGATAATATCCGACATACACGCGGGCAACAGCTAGTATATTAAGACATAGGATACTTTTCATCCCGGTAGAAGGTTCCCGTGGGATAATATCCGACATACACGCTGGCAACAGCTAGTATATTAAGACATAGGATACTTTTCATCTCGGTAGAAAGTTCCCGTGGAATAATTTCCGACATACACGCGGGCGAAGCCGCTGGCAACAGCTAGTATATTAAGACATAGGATACTTTTCATCCCGGTAGAAGGTTCCCGTGGGATAATTTCCGACATACACGCGGGCAACAGCTAGTATATTAAGACATAGGATACTTTTCATCCCGGTAGAAGGTTCCCGCGGGATAATTTCCGACATACACGCGGGCAACAGCTAGTATATTAAGACATAGGATACTTTTCATCCCGGTAGAAGGTTCCCGTGGGATAATTTCCGACATACACACGGGCGAAGCCGCTGGCAACAGCTAGTATATTAAGACATAGGATACTTTTCATCCCGGTAGAAGGTTCCCGTGGGATAATTTCCAACATACACGCGGGCAACAGCTAGTATATTAAGACATAGGATACTTTTCATCCCGGTAGAAGGTTCCCGTGGGATAATTTCCGACATACACGCGGGCAACAGCTAGTATATTAAGACAAAGGATACTTTTCATCCCGGTAGAAGGTTCCCGTGGGATAATTTCCGACATACACGCGGGCGAAACCGCTGGCAACAGCTAGTATATTAAGACATAGGATACTTTTCATCCCGGTAGAAGGTTCCCGTGGGATAATTTCCGACATACACGTGGGCGAAGCCGCTGGCAACAGCTAGTATATTAAGACATAGGATACTTTTCATCCCGGTATAAGGTTCCCGTGGGATAATTTCTGACATACACGCTGGCAACAGCTATTATATTAAGACATAGGATACTTTTCATCCCGGTAGAAGGTTCCCGTGGGATAATTTCCGACATACACGCGGGCAACAGCTAGTATATTAAGACATAGGATACTTTTCATCTCGGTATAAGGTTCCCGTGGGATAATTTCCGACATACACGCGGGCGAAGCCGCTGGCAACAGCTAGTATATTAAGACATAGGATACTTTTCATCCCGGTAGAAGGTTCCCGTGGGATAATTTCCGACATACACGCGGGCGAAGCCGCTGGCAACAGCTAGTATATTAAGACATAGGATACTTTTCATCCCGGTAGAAGGTTCCCGTGGGATAATTTCCGACATAGCCGCTGGCAACAGCTAGTATATTAAGACATAGGATACTTTTCATCCCGGTAGAAGGTTCCCGTGGGATAATATCCGACATACACGCTGGCAACAGCTAGTATATTAAGACATAGGATACTTTTCATCCCGGTAGAAGGTTCCCGTGGGATAATTTCCGACATACACGCTGGCAACAGCTAGTATATTAAGACATAGGGTACTTAACATCCCGGTAGCAGGTTCCCGTGGGATAATTTCCGACATACACGCTGGCAACAGCTAGTATATTAAGACATACGATACTTTTCATCCCGGTAGAAGGTTCCCGTGGGATAATTTCCGACATACACGCTGGCAACAGCTAGTATATTAAGACATAGGATACTTTTCATCCCGGTAGAAGGTTCCCGTGGGATAATTTCCGATATACACGCTGGCAACAGCTATTTTATTAAGACATAGGATACTTTTCATCCCGGTAGAAGGTTCCCGTGGGATAATTTCCGACATACACGCTGGCAACAGCTAGTATATTAAGACATAGGATACTTTTCATCCCGGTAGAAGGTTCCCGTGGGATAATTTCCAACATACACGCTGGCAACAGCTAGTATATTAAGACATAGGATACTTTTCATCCCGGTAGAAGGTTCCCGTGGGATAATTTCCGACATACACGCTGGCAACAGCTAGTATATTAAGACATAGGGTACTTTTCATCCCGGTAGAATGTTCCCGTGGGATAATTTCCGACAATCACGCGGGCTAAGCCGCGGGCAACAGATAGTTATTTAAATAAAAAATATTCTTAGTACATGTACCACGTTTTTATTATAAGAACATAATTGGACTAAAAGAAATAAGCATTTGTTATATGCCTTCATTACCAAATTATTTTTTATTACATGGTTTACTAAATAAAATAAAAATGGTTGAAAATTAAGTATTTGTATTATTTGTCTACTCCATAATCTCCTATGTGCTAATGTTTCAAAAAATCCAAGAAGTGCGTACTCGCTTTTCCCGATGCGACCGCGTATTTTGCATTCGCCGCTCCCCGCGCGGGGGGGCTAAGTCACGCCCACCGAGCTACGATTTATTTTCGAGATAGCCCCTTAAGCCGTTGATCCCGGCTGTCATTCTTGGATCATTGACAGTCGTTACGGGTCGTCAGAAGCACGAAAGTCTTACCAAGGGGTATCGTGTTACCCAGTAACTCTTTTGTGGAGGTCAGATATGCAATCGCCCCATGTAAAATACTGGTATTCAGCTGAATCTGTAAGGCTAGGCAGATTGATTTATTTATTGTTCAGAAGTGAACTGCGTTGAACAAGTTCTATCACCGAAAAAGCTATTTTATTTAAAAAGCCTATGTAGATAAAAGTCATCATATTATATTACAAAAAAAAACCACTTCTAATAGTAGACAGTAACGCGAAGTTTCTAACAGTAGATAAATATCACTTGCTGAACTCATTTTACTGTCTTCTTGACCCTTATTTGTCCATAGTTAAACGAAAAGGATTCAACCCACATTAGGTGTAATGTGGGTTGGATCTTTTTCGTTAACTATGTACATTTATAGACACTTAATTATGATGAAACAATAAACAAATAATAATTTTGTTGGTGAAGAGGCCGGGAGCATGCGTTTATCATACAAACGAAATACCGAAATAATGTGTAAATCAAACATATTCTTATGATTACTTATGGTTATGGTACGGAGTACTTATGGTTATGGTATGGACGGATAGTGGGTACTTCGAACAGTGAACATCGTTATTGTTTTTCTCCGTTTAAAATTGCTAGGAAAGTAGTTAAAAGTGATTAATCTTATTAGTGTTATATCTCGTTGTGAAGCTATTGAAATGACCTAACTAGTGATATATATATCTCAATTGGACTCGTGCAATATTGTGAGTAATAATCAAAAACATATTCAACATTATTTGCAACGACTAGTCCCTGACCTAGGGTAACCCGCAGCGCGCTCGCTTCTACGCACACAAAAACAACGCATACACGCTTCACTACACTGAGATTCGCTCTGCCGTAAAAACATATTGAGCTGAAGTCACGGGAGTAGACATCATTAGCTTACGTCACAGATAAACAAATTCACAACGATGCTTTCTTTATTTGGTAATGTTACACAAAGAAAACCAAGAAAAGATTTGAAACGCCGAAGCAAATCAGAGGAAAATTTATGTGACCTATCTGCAACCGAAGAAAACTTATTTAACTCCACTAGTTACAATAATCTCTCTGGGTGCAGCTTGCCGAATGATGTTCCATGTGATAAATCTATAGTCTTAGATTTACAACAGCAAATCGAAGAGTTAAAAGGTCAGCTTGAGATAGCTCACGCTGAAGTGGCTACGCTTAATGAGGAAAACTGTTCTTTAAAAAATAAAATAAATGAATATGATAAGATCATTGGCATGTATAAAAAAGTTACTAGTACGGATATTGCTCAGGAGCGTTCTATGACACCGAGGAGAAATGTAACTAAATGCACACCAAGTAATATAACAAATATTCGACAAAATATGGATCGCTCATGTCAACTAAATCAAATTAAGAACCAACAAACGGAGCTTCGTAGTGTACAATTTAAAAAAGAAGATAAAATATGTATAATTAGCAGCAATAACAAGAACAAAATATTATCGATAGCAAAAAACACGTTCGCTGACTATCAAATATGCCACTTCTTAACACCTGATTGCGGTTTATCAAATCTTATTAAAAACATAGAAGCAAAATTAAAACATTACACAATGGATGACTACTGCCTAATTTTCGTCGGTGAAGAGGATTTTAAACGAACAAATAACTACGTCGACCTTATTGTAAATTTGCGTCAAACTTTGTTAAAAATACAACATACAAATGTTATTATATGCGCCCCCACATTTAGAATGGATAATTATTCTATGGTCTATAACACAAGAATAGAAACATTTAATAGCTTGCTATATTTGGATGCGTGTACTCATAACTACGCGTATTTGTTCGACTCAAATTTCTATCTGTCATATGATTATAAAATGTTTCGGTACAGTAGTGGCACAGTTAATAACAGCGGCATTGCGAATATATTTGTTAACCTTAAATTAATGATCGACGAATATTTGTACGACTCACCTGACGTGATATTCAACTCGTCTTACAATTCAGAGTGCACAGAAACCAACACTGACGGACAGCTTTTTCTCGGAAAAATATATTAATGTATTACATCAAAATATCGCAGGCTTAATAAACAAATCTAATGACTTCACTATTTGTTTAGATGATTTAAAGGGAAAATTCATTAATGTAGATATTTTGTGCATAACAGAGCATTTTATTATGGAAGGTTATCAAAGTCAGTTGTACATGCCAAATTACTGTTTAGCTGCTTATTATTGCCGAAAAGATAAAAAAAGGGGAGGCGCGTGTATTCTTGTACATAAAGAATTGCAATGGAAAGAATTGCCGAGAATTGCGAAACTGTCAACACTAGGAGTTTTTGAATGCTGCGCTATAGAGCTGATGTATTATGAGTTAATTATTGTATGTATCTATAGGGTACCAAATGTAAACAATCTCAATGATTGCCTAGACAAACTAGAAACTCTCATGCAAACATTAATACATACCCGCCGTAAGAATATTGTAATTGCTGGAGATTTTAATATAGACATGCTTAAGCAGAATAGCCAAACAAATGCATTTGAATATCTTCTAATGAGTTATAATCTGAAATTAGCTTTAAAACAACCAACGCGCATGGCCAGCCAAACATGCATAGATAATTTTGCGCATAACTTTAATAAAGCATGTAAGACTGACGTGCTAGAGTTTGCATTGTCTGACCACACGGCGCAATTAATTCGCTGTCCGGTCAAGAATACATGTAGTATTGGTTATTGGTTTACAGTTACAAGAGATTACAATATGGAAAATATTCTAAAATTTAAGAAGTACCTGAATCAACTTTCTTTCTCAGATATATATAATACAGATGACCCCAATATAGCATACAATGAATTTCTTGTAAATTTTAAACTGATTTACGATCTGTGTTTTCCTACTAAACTAATCAAAATAAATACTACTAAAAAAATAAAGTGGATATCTAAAGGTCTTAAAATGTGCAACCGAAAGAAACGAAAACTATTATGGCAGCTTAGATTAAACCCTAACAAATCAAATAAAACAATTTTCACAAACTATTCTAAGTTATATAAAAGAATTATTCAGTTGACACAAAGAGCACAGAATAATTTTAACATTAAAGCATCAAAAAATAAATCCAAAACCACTTGGCAGATCATAAACCGTACAAAGTTCAACATACCTAAATCTAGTATCAATACAATTAAAATAGAAAATAAAATTGAAACAAACCCTCAAAAAATTGCTGAAGCCTTTAACAATTACTTCATTGATAAAATTCAGGCCAAACTTCCGGCCAATAGCAAACCTAAATCTTATGTGACAAGCAGCGTTAGTGACTCAATGTTCATGAGTCCTTGTCTCCCACATGATATACACAAACTTATACTATCATTAAAAAACACCAATAGTGTGGGAAACGACGGTATTAATACGAAGATACTAAAACACGTATCGTTGGAGATTTGCGGTCACCTCAGTCACATAATTAATCTCAGTATCAGCGCGGGTATCTATCCAGATGCTCTTAAAACTTCGATTATAAAGCCACTATTTAAGAAAGATAATAGAGATCTAATGCAATCATATCGTCCTATTGCATTGGTTCCAATAATTTCAAAAATATTTGAAAAATATTTATACCAGGTAATATATACTTACGTTGAAAAAAATCACATATTAACTGAGGAACAGAAGGGTTTTAGACAACACAAAACAATCAATATGGCCATTTACGATTTCTTATACAATATCACTAAAAACGTAGATAAGCGGACGCCAGTTTGTGGCATATTTTGCGATATGACCCAGGCTTTCGATTATGTACATTTTCCTACTCTTTTGAGCAAACTCGAAGCATACGGCATTAGAGGCAACATATTAAAGCTAATACAATCTTATATAACTAAAAGAAAACAGATTACAGAAATTAGGAAAATTAATTTGACAAATAAACATGAAGAAATTTATCGATCATCAGAACGTGAAGTCACATTTGGTGTACCGCAGGGTAGCGTATTGGGCCCTCTTTTATTTATTTTGTACATAAACGATCTGCCTAAATCCATACAACATCCACTAACACTATTTGCTGACGATAGTACCGTGACTATACCCTGTAAAAACCTAGAAACATATGAAGATGATATTAAGAAAACTTTAGCTTTAGTCGTAAAATGGTTAGAAGATAACAATTTAAATATTAACTTTAACAAAACTAAAATAATTTATTTTAATCAACGAAAACTTTTGAAAACTAAATTTAATATACACCATAATAACAACATTATACAAGAAGTTGATAGTGCAAAATTCTTAGGACTCCAAATAGACAAACAGTTAAACTGGAAAACGCATCTAGATATTTTAAATAAGAAAATAAGTAAATCAGCATATGCTTTAAGCTCTCTATCACCGATAATATCTACAGACGCACTCCTCACTACCTATTATGGTACAGTTGAATCCCATCTACGGTATGGTCTAATATTTTGGGGCAATTCAACTGAGAAAGAAACCGTATTTAAATCCCAAAAAAGATGCATACGGTCCATGTTCAAATTAAAATCTACCGATAGTTGTGTACCATATTTCAAACGGTTCAAAATATTAACTTTACCTAGTCTTTATATTCTTGAGGTAGCTTTATTTGTAAAATCTAATCCAAATCGTTTTACACGTCTCGCAGACATAGTTCCTCGAAGTAGGCGCGATGATAGCAAATTATGTCTGCAGACCGCAAATACAGCCCTCATGCGCAAAAGTGTTTTCTGCATGGCCCCATTTCTTTACAATAAATTACCTAAATCTTGGAAGGCATTAACTTTACCATTATTTAAAAAAAAACTAAGTTCCTTTTTAGTTAATAAAGCCTACTACAATATTTCTGAGTTTATTTCAGAAAAAGAAAATGCATTTGTTTGATTATTTTTAAAATCAATGATCATTAATATGTTGAATAATTAATTAGTCATTCTGTTTGTTTTTTGTTTGCTGGTCTTGTACCTTTCGCATGCCTAAGGGTAAAATGTGGCTGAACCTATAATTGTATTCGACATCATGTACTGTACCCATATTTTGCGAAATAAATTATCTATCTATCTATCTATGGTAACTTGGCAACTACCTTCCTTAAGAATATGTTTGATTTACACATTATTAAAAAAAAAAAAACACGAATAAAAATACTAGTATAAAACGTGGAATAAATACACGCGTATTTATTCCGATTGGATTACAGAATAACTAGGTTCCCAAATATATAGGGTGACTGGTACTGGTACTGGTGGGGTGACCGATACTTAAACACATGATTGTACTCATGATAACAAACAACTTTTATTATGGGACCAAAACTGAATTCGAGCAAAAAATATCAGCTATACATGCATGTTCGCATAACTCGTCAATGTGTAGGGATCAACTGACTTTTTTCGCAATTTTAGGTTTGGTCCCACAGTAAGAGTTGTTTGTTATCATGTGTATCGGTCACTAATTACCAAGTCACCTTATATATAAGTGACAATTTTTATCATTTCACTTAAATTCTGATACTGAGAATAAACATTGTTCCAACAAGAAGGCTTTTATTTTAGTTTTAAAAGAGTGAGAGCTATAAATTTGTCATTTTAAATACGAATTTAAGCTGAATTTTGAATGCGGGGTTCGCTCTTGGGGGGCAGATAAGAAAGAAAAAAGTTTTGCATACTGTACCTTGTGACGTATCAAATGAAAGGGTTTACCATTACGGTCTCAAATAGATTTTTTTTTAATAATTTTAAAATATATTGTTATAAAGTTATTTATGAAAATAGACAAAAATTTACCATTCCGAACCATTTCAGAACCTAAGATTTCGAAGAAAATACAGAGTTCTATACCTATACAACCTTAGTTTTAGTATATGCTAAATCCGAAACACGTGTCTAGTATTTTATGTAAAGAACCTACGTACAAAATTTCAAAACTGTATCATGAAAAATGACAAAGTTATAAGCATGATATGTTACCTGGTTGTTCGTACATAAATAAACATGGTCAGCACGCACCCCGAGCGAGCCGCCCGCGAGCGCCTGTACCACCAGCCGGCGCAGCGTCGCGCTACGCTCGCTCACGATTGTATTGTAATTAACTGGTGATAACATTTTCCATCACACTTGCAGGCTTTGGACTGTCGTAATGGTCAAGTGTAGGTAGATATTATTATATACTTTATTCGTAAATGCAGCCGTAAGTGATAAAATGAAGTCAATGCGATTTGTTGCACCTGTCAACCCCTTAAAGTTCAAAGTGGTTGAAAAGTGTTAAACATCGCATTACTTAACCAAAACCGGCTGTAGGTACAAATAATAACTTTCTACAATTAACCACTTTGGCGTGTTTTAAAATGTTAATCATCACTATTTACAATAATTGATTTACTCACTATTTACGATTGATTGGCCATTGAGTTATCACGGCTAGTGACTGTCGGAGGCCGAAAGGTACCGTAGTCCCTAGATCTTTGTGTGACGGAAAGCATTGTGTAATGTATTTCACGATACTCTGATGCCAAATTGCTCCTAGTAACACCACAAACTGCTAGTGTACGTACCATTTCTGTGTACTGGACGTTTGTGTATGAGAAAGACACGTTTACACGATACTTTTTACATACGATAACTACATATACGATCAACCAAAACACAACCGTAGCCCATCGGCGGGCGCGCACTGGCGGGGAGCGTGACACGTCAACACGTGCGCGTCAATATGTATCATCCGGGAGACTGAAGGAAGGGGTGGTTTTACTTATCCTCGCCCCGCTGTGCGCCCGCGCCTTGTAAGTACCTGGCTGCGGGTGATTGCCGGCCCGATAGGTACTTGTGATGCTCGGTCATTGACTTATATCACTCGGTGGCCAACTTGTAACCTTTTTTAAATATTTTTGGGAGAAAATATAACATGGTGTAAACTTTATTGGAATCGATTCAGTTGCTTATTCTGAACAAACTATATTCAGGTTCCGCATATACTAAAACTAATGCTGTAGATTACAGGAAAACTTATAAGAAGTCTATGGTCTTAAAATAACATGGTAAATCTCTTAATACTGTGCGTACAAACTTACATTTGCAGTTGGAATGTATGGGCGAACATGTTTTTCAACTAGAATGTAAAGTTTGTTCTTGGTATAAATTCATCCCGACTTCGGAGCCCTTCATTATGCGTGGTCCGACACGTACTTGGCCGTTTTTAGTGTTCCGTACCTCAAAAGGAAAAAATGGAACCCTTATAGGATCACTCATGTGTCTGTCTGTCTGCCACAGCCAATTTGCTCCAAATCTAAAGGACCGATTAAGTTGAAATTTGGTACAAGTATTTATTTCTATGACCCAAACACGGAGTGTAATCTAAATTAATGAATTTTGAATATGGGGGTCAATTTTGGGAGGCAAATAAAAAAAAATATTCGCAAAGTGTAACTGTGCGATATATCAAATGAAAGGGCTTACTGTGAGAGTCTCAAATATATTTTTTTGATAATTTTAAAATAAACTGTTTTAAAGTTATTTAAGAAAGTAGGCGAAAATTGACCATGCCCCCCTTTATCTCCGAAACTACCGAGCTTAAAATTTTGAAAAATAAAATACAGAAAATAATTATATAGCTATAGATTACAGGAAAACCTATAAAAAGTCTATGGTCTTCAAATAACAGGGTAAATCTCTCAGTATTGTGCGTAAAAACTTACATTTGTAGACATTTCTGGACATTTGTAGTTGAAATGTAAGGGAGAACATGTTTTTCAACTACAATGTTAAGTTTATTCTTGGGATAAATTCATCCCAACTACGGAACCCTTCATTGTGCGTGATCCGACACGCACTTGACCGGTTTTTTTTCATATTTGTAGCGGTATTTAAATGTATTTATTATGGCCTTATTTTGGTTTGCTGAATAACAAAAATTCAAAAAACGTTTTTCATAAATTATTAGTTGAGAAAGGTTACTATGCTCTAGACGTTTACTTAAATGATAAAACACTTTGGCTTCACTGAATTTGGTAAGGCGCTCGCTAGAGGCTTCACAATATAGCGTTAAGATGTCCACATGTAGAAAACTTTCACAAAACTGTACTGCGCAGATGAGATTGTGAGAAAAAATCCTAAAGTTTCCGAAAATTCAGCTTATTTACATTATAGAGTTGACATTTTAGCTCCACAGAAGACTATTACTCACAGAGTTTACCATAGATATTTACGAATTTCTTTCCTAAGTAGTTCCGTTTAACAGTCAGAGAAAATGACAGCGGATTTTAATGGTTTTTATTATTAATATTGTACGTTTTAAACTTCATTTCATTTATAAATATTTACTCCCGTAACAAACTCAATTATGAAGCAAATAGTATAATGAATAGAATTAAAAATAATAAAGTTTAATTTGTACTCAAGATCGTCGGTAACGAAAAAAAGTGGCGCCAAGCAACGTTTGATAGTTGTCAGTCAACCACCCAATCAACCATTTAGACCCATTTGAGGAACTACTAAAATGTATTTTGTACGTATATACAATAGAATAGGCAAGTCTTTTTATTATTTATATTAAACTCAATTGTATTATTTTTGTTATTTTGTATGGGCTAATTATTTTCCAGGCGACTAACAACTTAAAGGGCGACTAACTATTTGCTAATAAATAACTTGGCAGCGAAAATATTTCCGTCGACATTCGATGCAAGAGCGAGCAAAGGGCACCCCGAGGTTAGGTTTGGTTAGGTTACTTTTAACCAGAAATAGGAGCCCCGCTAAGCGGTGCTCTCCGTCGACATAGGATGCAAGGGCGAGCGAAGGGCACCCGGAGGTTAGGTTTTGTTAGGTTACTTTAAACCCTTTATACATAAATAAGAGAAGGAAGATGCGATTCTCAACTTGAGGTCAAGTTCAATGACCTTGAGGTGAACTTGATGTTAAGTTTGATGCCATCCTAATTTCAATATCGTCGGTATTATAATTTATACTTGCCTCAGACTGTTAATGAATGTTATACGTATATATGTGTATATTATAAATCCAACAAGTACAGCACTTAGTACGATACGAACTCGCGCCTCGACGAGTACTTTACACAGCCGAACGACCGAACCGCTAGACCAGTCGTACTGATAGCATTCAGTCGATTTTTTTCTGTTTATATGTTTATTATTTTAGGATGTAGGTAGACCACTCATTATTTTGTTTAATTTTATGCCTTGTTACACCATATTTATAACGAATTTCATTGTCACTACCAATTATTAAATACACGAATAGATCCAGTATTGTCATTAACGCATTCGTAAGTTTTTAAATTTGAAATAGTAGTTGTAATTCCGCACAAATAACTGCTTGCCCGTCTGTTTTGTTTCTTGGATTGAAATACACAGTAGTTTTCATTTTATTGATTTTAGTTCAAAACGTATTAAGTTACTAGATAACACTGTCACACACTGTAGGAGAAGCACCATACTCCTAGCTCTGTTTGCTATTAGTTATAAGTAGCTTAAGAAAGTACTCAACATCATGTAAATATTAAACATACCACAAGACTATGCTTGTCCGTCGGAAATAAACACGTTGTGACTTGAACGCAGGGAATCGATACAAAACTGCATACGGGTTTATCCCTGGTCACAAAAAGTCGACAGGTCGTGACTTGCACGAGAAAATAGGGGCGTGGTTACTGTTAAAACCACATAGATTGGTGTCATAGTCGTAGTTGGGTGAGGTATAACCGCTACGGTAGCTATAGAGACAAAGTAATATATATGCCTCCCCTAGGATTGTGAGTTAGTTCCAAAATTGTATCGAGCAAGTTAGTCAAAGCATCTAACCATCAAGTGACATGCTCAATAGAGCCCTGTATAGTCGCGTGTCTGTAGTGTCTGTATTATTGCAATAATTAGTGTTACGTAAGTAAAATTATTGTCGTAAGTATTATCATTGTGTATTTTGTGTATTTTGTGTTTCTGAATTGTGTGTACGTGCCTTTTTGATTATAATTGTGAACAATTGCACTGGTTTAATTCGCCAAAGACGACGATAGCCCCCGCCTATCAGAGTCTAACCCCCAGAGCACAGCATGCAGGTTGTTCTGATTTAAGTTTCGTGTGCTGTGCTCAACACACACTGTTTACTGGTTTCAGTAATGTTTAAAGTTGTTTTCACTATAAATAACTCATTGTTTATTTTTTATGTGAATTTAATATACGGAGCCATTGCCGGTGTTGACGAACGTACTTCCCTCGAACGGATTGACTAACTTTTAAGTGTCTTCAAACGTAAAGGCTCATTCAATTCACCCAAAAACCTTGCAAATATCAAATATATTTATACTCCTTCATCTCAAAAGTTAGCAAATGTAACAAGACCAGGTAACATGAGAGCGGAAACGTGCTTAACGTGGCCCGAGTTGTTTCGTAATTAGAGCTAAATTACTGCCCGAAACGAACCTCAAGGCTTAAGTGGGCAGACTGGCTGCGGCAGGAATACTCATGTGATATAATTTTGTCATTTACAATGGTGGTGGTTTATGTCTCAGATTATAAACTGTGTTATAATCTGAGGTGTAATTGTTTTATTCGAAATAGAAATTGTAGTTCCGCACAAATAATTGCTTTACCGCCTTTGTATTAACAAATACGGTAGTGGAATTCCTAAGCTAATCCGCAATTTATCTTTTGGTAAATCATTACCTAATATGAAGCTAACGATATCTTGAAGTCTATAGAATCAAAGCTAAGGAATCAGATTTCCAAATAAAATGGACATCCCATAAATTTCAGTAAATTAATGTTATTCGGATTATAATTATCTCATTTTCCTCAGTGATCATGTTCGGAAGCAAACCAGTCCTTATTTCGGGGTAATAAAGTTGAGATCAATCCTCGATTTGGCAATATCATGTTTTTATAGGCAAAGTTTTTTAATGAAACTTCAGGGGAGATTATGGCACATAAAAATAATGATGGTTCATAAAAGCCAAGACATTTACGATAAATACGCGTCAGATTCCTTCTCTATGATGCTTAGATTTTATTATACAAGGATGTGGACAGTGGTTTGTGAAAAACGATGTCCTTTGGCAAACGAAGTGAAAGGAGGGTAATGGCTTTCTATTGCTTTAAACGTTTTCAAGACTGTCCGTTAAATGTTCCGAGAAATCGTCATATAGAACTTATGTAGTCTAGAAGATGTACGTACAGACTACAACTGTACCCTAATTTCGTAACACACTATCAATTGGAATCTGAATCATTTTGAAGCAAACTGCTAATCCATTGCTTTATATGTTCGAAAATTTGTCTGCTAGACAACGTAAATCACGCAATGAAAGCTGTTGAACTGTGTAAATGAAACCGATTCCGATTGATATTGTGTGATTTTAATGGGGAGGAAAACTAACTTTTTCACGATAGATGGCGCATAAGCGACTGTACCTTGTTTTGATAATTATATTAGCGGTCAAATCGTATGGATTTTTGTAATCTACTAAGTTTAGCTTTCCTTTTTTCCGTATTTTTGTCCAAATGCCTCAACGTAGTGCGTTAACTTGTTAAAACAGAGGAGTACCTATATTTTGTTTCCTAAAGAAAGTAAGGGCAGAAAACAATAGGAATTGGCGTTACGTATTAAAAACTTGAAGGCAAGTAGTACTGCACGATTGTCTGCTGCGCATTTCACAGAAGAGGAATAGAATAGAATAGAATAGGACTTTATTTGCTAAGAATGCAGGTACATACAAATAGGATCGAAAATAACATAATAAAGAACCGTGTGCATTCTGCCTTGTTGGCATGCAAATACAATACTTATTATACAACTAAGTTGAATAAGGCAAATAAGTAGTTATAATGTATCATTTAGGAAATCCTGAACAGAATTATAACATTTGTCTACAAGTAATTCTGTAAAACATTTTTTAAATTTCATCAATGGCAAGGTTTTAATGTGTTCAGGAATTTTATTAAAGATAACAGGAGCCATACAGATCACACTTTTAGATTAGATTAGTAACGAAGCTAGCCTTTAGTTTGGGTACTCGTACTATATCTATAAAACAAAAGAATCAAGACTATTATCTAATAAAATAAAATTACTGTCATCAAAATAAATGTATCATAATCATAACATATACTACATATATTAGCTAATCTATGTAGTAAAGAAGTCTCCTGAGATTTAATCAATCAATATAGGTACCTACCTAGTTTTCAAAATATTCCTGTATTATTGTCTGCTAATCATTGGTAAAGAAGTATCTGCATTTATGTCTCTGAATGTATCATAAGGTGGACATAGGTATGCGGTGTCGGATGTCGCAAACGAATCGTTCGTATTCGAACGTTTCGATCATACGAATGTAATCTATTAAAAAAAAAATAGGAATTTTAGTCCGTGGCTTATAGATAAAGCCTCAAACAATCATAACTTCAAATATTTTAAGTCATTTCTTTCAATAAAATCGGCCTTTTTGGGAGCAGTTACTGCGTTCCTTTTACGGAGTTCAACTTTTAGTTGAGGCACAGTCATAAACGCCTACATATTATAGTCGAATTACACTTTAAAATATCATAAATAGCAGTCACACTACTGTCACTAAAGGTAAACAAGGTACAGTCGACTACAGCAACATCTACACAGAGCTTTGAGTGTGGCTCCTCATTAGGGTGCTGTATGGTATCAAGAAAATATAACCTAATTTTCTGTAAGTGTCTAATGGCCAGTTCCTATAATTTACTGACCGTTATTGGTTAAAATTAAGACTATTGTACCTTTACCAATAATGAAGCAAAGTACTCATAGCTTTGCACAGTAGACTCTCCCGTATGGAAGTAGCTATCACAGGAAATATTTGCTTACGGACCCATATTTATATACCCAGTTTGGCAAAAAAAAAACGGAACCCTTATAGGATCACTCGTGTGTCTGTCTGTCTGTCTGTCCATCTGTCACAACCAATTTGCTCTGAATCTAATGGACCGACTAACTTTAAATTTGGTAAACTTATCAATTTCTGTGACCGAAACACGGACGTGTAAAGTAAATTAATTAATTTTAATAAGAAAATAATAAAAAGTTTTGCAAACTGTACCGTGTGACATGTCAAATAAAAGGGCTCACTGTGAGGGTCTCAAATATATAGTTTTTTTTTTTTATAATTTTAATTGTTTTTAAGTTATTTAAGGAAATAGACGTAAATTAGCCATTGCCCCCCGAAACTAATGAGCCTAAAATTTTGAAGAAAAAAATACAGAAAATAGTTCAATACAGGAAAACTTATAAGAAGTCTATGGTCTTAAAATAACATGGTAAATCTCTCAATATTGTGCGTACAAACTTACATTTGCAGTTGGAATGTATGGGAGAACATGTTTTTCAACTACAATGTTAAGTTTGTTCTTGGGATAAATTCATCCCGACTACTGAACCCTTCATTGTGCGTGATCCGACTCGCACTTGGCCGGTTTTTGTTTATAGAAACGGAGCAGAAGGCGGATAGGTATTGGTGTAGCAATTCAACAGAGTATGTTAATAATTACGTAGATGCGGAAGACACATCTAACTCTCTAGCTAGATCATTCTGATGATGATAATAGTATTGGTAACTAAGTACTCAGTAAATTACATATTGAGCGTTCACGGGCTATTTGTATTAAGCGACATGTTTGGAACTTTACAGGAGAGCATTTCAAAATTTCATTGTTCGGAAAAAAGAACATTGTAAAAAAGTATCAATACTTTTTACGAAAAAGTGGCCTATCGACGGTTAATAGTCAATAGTATATATCTCCGTTTTTTACGTTTTTCACTTTTTAATGCAGGTAGATTTGATAATAACTCAATATCGGCCATGATGTCGCTTAATACAAATAACCCTCGATATTTAACTATATCCACTTTTTACACGGCAGGAAATGGCAAGCTATTGTAATATTAGCTGAAGCGAACGTATATTTTAGGCAACATTTGTCTCAATCCTTAAACAGCAGCAGAGTAGTACAGGGCAGCAGAACAGGTGGTGGCTCAGTGGTAACGGCCCCGAGTTACGAGTTGAAGGTAGAAGGTAGTAAACCCAGGCAGACGCTTTACTCTGTGTAAATAATTTAATCACCACTGCTCTCAAAAAGATGAATAAACCAGCGTCCTAGAACCAAATATTCGAAGACATGTGACATCTACCAATCAATCTGCACTGGGCCCGCGTGGTGGATTACTGCCCACTCCTCACGGAGATCAGGCCTGTATCCCAACAGTGGGAACGGTATTATGCTTATGCTTAATCCTTAAAAACAAACCAATAAAAGTTTAACCACGTATTTTTCAACCAACATCCAATTCTGAACATTTAACCGATAACTGCTTTATATTCTTCACGAGAAAAAAAAATTGAGGCTTAATTGAATCCTGTCGCGTATGTCGCCTGTAACATGTAGGGGTGGGCTTGTTTACGTTTGATCAGAGATTAAGTACGGCCGGATCGAGCGGCCACTCCAGCCAACATTGATTGGGTGCCAGCCCTGACGGTTTGAGCACACTCGAAAAATGTACGGGAGTTTTATTTAATCATTTTGGATATTTCGGGGGTAAAACTTTTGTTTTAATCAGGAGATAGGCCATGTTGTTGTATCGTAAAAGTAATTACAGTAAAACAGGCAGTGTTTACGTTTAATCTTTGATGAAAGTGGTTGTAACGAGCCGTCACTGGAGCCAACATTGATTGGAAGCCCGGGGACACTGACATGCGGAGTGTACTCGAAAAATAAACGCGAATTTTAGGGAAATATTTTGCCAATATCTGCGCCGTTATCTTTGTTTTTACGTATCGGGCAGAAAAGCGTTTGATCAGAGAATCAACCCTTTTAATATTACTAAGTTTTATGCTTCGTGAACAGTGAAAATGCTGCTGGAACGATCGCTAACTAAATAGAGGAAACATCAATTAGATGCTAGTCTATTATAACCAAATATAGGTACGGACGTGGAATAAAATCTTGTTATATCTGCTTATTTTGAGTATATCTTATTTGCTATTGAGGTAGTCAGAAGGTAGTATTCAATATTTTCATCTATAAAATGCGGCCGCATCGAGTATTGAGCGACCACTCTAACCGGCACATATTGGATGCGAGCCCGCTGACATGAGAACACTCCAAATACACATATATCATATATTTGCATGGACGAATAGAAGGTATCATATATTCGTAAATAACTTTAAATCTGCTTAAAAAGCCTCCTCTGCAATCATATAAAGTCGGAACCAGTGCGGGACAGCGCTGGCAGGACCTAATATGCAGCGTCCGGCAACACCTACGGCGCAGCTCAATGTGTCTCGGCTACATGAAGACCCACACACCACGAAGGTTGACGGGATCGTGGAGTATGTTCGAGCGAAGACCAGCTGGACCTTAAGGGTCGAGAAGTTGGCATCACACAACACGAATTTCAAGTCGTTCGTGGTGCGA
This sequence comes from Dicycla oo, assembly GCA_948252095.1. Taxonomy (NCBI): domain Eukaryota; kingdom Metazoa; phylum Arthropoda; class Insecta; order Lepidoptera; family Noctuidae; genus Dicycla; species Dicycla oo. The sequence continues at coordinate 25,532,178 of OX411714.1, forward strand.
GTTCCGACTCAGTTTATTGAGGAAGAGTTTTGGCCGAAGGGTGTCGTGTATCGACGATTCCGCGGAAGGCTACGCGACATCACGCAGCGCAATACGACGCCGTCACTTCGTGTACAATAGAAGTTAACATTATTGTGGTTTTTATGTATGATAGTCTGTAAGGTGTATGTTATGGGTCTTTGTTACCCGAAATAAATGATTTATTATTATTATTATTATTTATTATATTAGGTTGAGGAAAATTTCTTTTCGCATTATAATATGTATGAACTTGTAATAAAATCTCTGTGGTAATAAAATCTATTTGTATCTGGCTGGTTTTGGTATCATTGAAAGTTTAAATTTTAAAGAACATAATTCCAAATTCAAATTAGGAAAATGTGTGATTTTCATTTGTTTTTCGTACCGTCAAGATGAGTGAATCTAATGAAGAAATTCGATACATTTTAAAATTTTACTACAAAAAAGGTAAAAATGCAACACAAGCCGCGAAAAAAATTTGCGATGTTTATGGACCTAGTGTAGTGTCTGTGAAAGTAGCACCAATTTGGTTTAAGCGTTTTCAATCCGGAAATTTTGATGTCAAAGATGCACGTCGCTCTGGTCACCCTATTACGGATAAAATGGATGCCATTTTTGAAAAAGTGGAGCAAGATCGGTATGTCAGTAGTTATGACGTAGCTGAAGAACTGGAAATTGACCACAAAATAGTTTTGGCGCATTTGAAAAAAACTGGGTACACAAAAAAGCTCGACATTTGGGTACCTCACGAGCTCACTGAAAGAAACCTAATGAACCGTGTACTCATTTGTGATTCTTTATTACGACGTAATGAAACCGAACCATTTTTGAAGAAGCTGATAACTGGTGATGAAAAGTGGATCGATCACGTATGATAAGAACGTGCGAAAAAGGTCGTGGTCAAAGGCCGGTCAGGCTTCACACACTGTGGCAAAACCCGGGTTAACTCGCAACAAGGTGATGCGGTGTGTGTGGTGGGATTGGAAGGGCATTATTTATTATGCCGCCAGTCTCACTTGTGCCGCGTTCTAATGCGCACGCGTTTGCATATTCGATATATCGAGTAGCGTGGCGCAAGCTGTCGCTCGTAATTTACTCGCCATGAGTAATGAACTTGTGGTGAATGAGCTGCTGGCGTTCCTGCAGCAGAAGCTGGATGTGATGGATGAGGTGTCTGCTGCCCAGATCTGCGCTACGAACTTCAGCGAGGATGACATAGCTGCTGCCAAGCTGTTGTTGTTTAGTGTGCTAAACAAGCGCGATCAGATGGTGTCCCGCCGGCGTGACGGGACTAAGAAGAGCCTGCAGGATATCATCACGCTGTTCAAGGAGACCGACCCTGACGACGTGCCGACGTTTGTGGTGAAGGAGCTACACAAGCTTCCTCCCGTCACCTTCGACCACGTCGATGTAACGAGCCTGCTGAAGGACATTGTTTTTCTGAAGGCCCGCCTCGCGGATGTGCTAACGAAATTAGATGCATCCCAGAACACCGTCACTGATTTGCGCAAAGAAGTTAGCGAGTTGCGCAACAGTGTGGCGGTAATTAGGTCACCTGTCGATGCGTCAAACGTAAACACATGTCGCGGAGTCGGCCTCGATATATCGTCGTTGAATTCCGCGTCAGCAGTTTCGTCGCCAGCGCATCCGTCGTTTGCTGAGCTTGCAGAGCGCCCCGCCCGCGCGCCCCGCAGCCCCGCGCTCCTTACCACGGCTCCTCCACGCAGCGCCGCCCGAGCCCCTCAACCTATCCCGCAGCCAGTACTTGAAGCCCTGCCGAAACCTCTGCAAAGGGATTTCGCTAGCGTCATTACGAGTACTCCTGGTGCTCCTAGTATCAAGCCCATGCCAGAAAAGGCGCTGAATAGGGCTGATAAAGATGATGGTTTTGTGACGGTGCAAAGGAGGAAGCGCCGATCGCGACCAAACAAGAACCGCTGTGGCAAAGCTCCTACAGTGCCTGAAATAAGCCTGCGTGCCGCAAAGCCGAACACACCGGTGTACATCTCCCGCCTGCACTACACCACTAAGGCGGAGGACATCGTAGAGTACGTGCGACAAAAGACGAGGTACACGCCGAGGGTGCAGTTACTGGAATGACGCCGGAACGTCAACTTCAAGGCGTTCGTCGTGCGTGTACCGAACTGTTATCTGCCCCTCGTCTTGGAAGAAGACTTTTGGCCCCAGGACGTGGTGTTCCGTCGCTTCCGCGGACAAGTTCCACAGGACAGCACAAAGTCAATCTAGTGCAAAGTGAAGTGCTACTAACATAGTCTTAAGCCTTATTTATTAACACAAGATTTTGTTTATAAAAATATGTATGTTTAGGTTAAGGTATTTTTCTATGGGCCTATGTCGCCTGAAATAAATGGTATTATTATTATTATTATGAGCTGTTACCACCAGGCAGGACCATCGATTCTGAACTCTACTGCGAACAACTGATGAGATTAAAGCAAGAAGTTCAGAGAAAGCGGCCGGAATTAATCAACAGAAGGGGTGTGGTTTTTCATCATGATAACGCTAGACCTCACACATCTTTAGCCACTCAGCAAAAATTAAGAGAGTTTGGCTGGGAGGTGTTAATGCATCCGCCGTATAGTCCTGACCTTGCACCTTCAGATTTTCACCTGTATCGGTCTCTTCAGAATTCTTTAGGCAGTGTCAGGTTAACATCACGAGAGGACTGCCAAAACCACTTGTCGCGGTATTTTGACCAGAAGTCCCAAAATTTCTATAGCAATGGGATCATGTCCCTGCCTACAAGATGGCAAAAAGTTATCGAACAAAATGGTATCTACATACTTTAGTTAAATGTAAAAAAACTATATTAAAAAATGTTCTGAATTTTCTTAAAAAATGCGAAGAAACTTTTTCGCCAACCTATTATAACAAAGCTCACTGGATATGAAAACATCGTTTTATGAAGTTTCACATCATAATCCATTTAGAAATAATTCTTCGACATCATGCATATAAATATATTCCTCGAAAGATCCGGCAGAGTTGGGAATTCTAAATTCAACGTATGGTTTGGATGACGGAACCCTAGGAGGTGATGTAGACAAAATGTTAAAAGATTTAGCTTTTCTAAAAGAAAAATTCATTTCCATCCATTTCATTCTAAAATGTGAAATTTATCTTCCGTAAAACACTGACAGAAAGATTAGCATAGCAAAATTTAATACAATAGCACCAAACATCAATATTACGGAAATAAACTCCTTCACCTCCTGGTGTCCCCAATTTTTGATGAATCCGTTCCAACTTTTATTGAGGAGAAACTACAAAATTTTCATGATATCTCGGAAAAACTTTTCAATTGGATTTATTGCCAAACTAAAAAGGACTGACCCAAGAGGATCACCCTGTTGATATCTAACGGCTGATTTCAAAAGGTAAAGTCAACCTTTTGAAATCAGCCGTTAGATATCATATAAAGTAATTCAGAGGTGTGCCTATAACCTGTTTCGAAGGTGGGTAAGTGTTCAGACACACCTACCCTAATAGACTGGTCACACCCACTTGAAATAGTTATAAATATTTCACTATTTCGATTAAATTTCTGTTTATTTAAACTAACATAATAAAGCTAAAGAGTTTGTTTATTTTAACGGGCTAATCTCTGGAACTATACCAGTCGGATTTGGAAAAATCTTTTTTCATTTGATAATGCAATTCTTAAGAAGGAAAACCAAGTCTATGGTTTTAAAATTATATGGTAAATCTCTCAATATTGTGTGTACAAACTTACATTTGCAGTTGGAATGTATGGGAGAACACGTTTTCAACTACAATGTTAAGTTTGTTCTTGGGATAAATCATCCCTATCAACTACGGAGCCCTTCATTGTGCGTGGTCCAATATTCACTTGCCCGGTTTTTTTTTTTTAATAAATCTACAACGTGTTTTTTTTATATCTCTAGGGTATTAACGAGACCATCAATTTTAACAACTTTTACTATAGGACGATACCTGATATTAACAAAGCAGCTAAAATATTTCTGACAGCTGCGCCGCTGTGCGCGCACGGCACAGATAATACATCCGTCCGCAGCGCCGGCGTGGGAGTCGGTGGGTGCTAGCGCTGACGGAACGCAATGTTCTCAACTTCAATATTATATTTATATAAACTTGAAAATATTCAATATTGTTATTTATCTAATTTTAATTGTCATTTGTGCTTTCACTGCATGATGCACCGGTCGACGTCATTACGTCAATGCAGGCTGTCGCTGAAAACCAGCGCTGGGGCTCTGTCTCATATGGGGTCGTGGCATTATGCTGAGCGGCGGCCGTTTTGCGTGAATATGACGCATATTTTCCCCAAACTTGTTCTTTAATTATTTTATTTTGTTATTTTATTTCTTTCTTCTATACCTGAAATCGCGAAAAAACATCTGTTGTCCCATACATTTATGTTCGCAAAACTCGTCAAAATGTAGGGAACTGCATATTTTTTTTTCGCGATTTTAAGTTGGGTTCCATAGTAGAAGTTGTTCAAAATGATGGTCTCATTAATACCCTAGAGTTATGGTATATAGAAAAAACACGTTTTATTAGTTTCAGTCACGCCCAAAATGTCTCAGACTTAGCAAAACATACTGCAGGATTTGCAGGGTGAGGGAGAGGTGTCAGCACTAGCTGAAGGGGTCCGCTAGGGCCGATGCAAGCCAGGGTTCCGGGTTGTTCGAGAGAGTTACCGTGGCCCTGGCACAGGCAACTGAAGGAACACGGGTGGGTTCTAGTCAGTAGAAGTCTGACACGCCCTCCCGCTCCACCCAGAGCGGGAGAAGTTATTTGATGATTTCCCATCCAAAAAAAAGGGTTTGCTGACAGCTTGAAATTTTCATTGTAAGAGTTACTATAATTAGAAAATCTGCTTCACAGAAGTTACGTTTGATCAACGGTCAAGTGTGGATCCAGTGGGTACTTCAACTGCCAAGAACTCGGTGTGCCGAATACTTTAGATGGTGACGTCTGTTAGATTTATAGTATTTTATGTCCGGTAAGAGTCGAATATGACTACGAAGCAATAAATATAGGTTAATTTGAGTTGATTTTTACGAGAAATTAGATGTCTAATTCATAACATAAAACTAATATTATGAAGAGAAAGTTGTACCGAATAAGCTCCGAAACTACTGGACCGATTTTAACCATTTTTTTCACCAATAGAAAGCTAAATTATCAGGAAGTAACATAGGCTATAATTTATTTTCAAAAAATTTGAGATTCTTCTATGAGTAAGCTACCCGCGTGGCTCAGACGCATCGGAAAGAAATACCTCTGTAAGTTAACAAAAAGTACTAGGCTTGCATTAATTAACGTTAATATTTGAATCATTAGTATCATACTTGCCACAGGATTTAAGAATAAGAATATTTTTTATTTGCTTAAAAACATGGTATAAAAAAATGGTAAAATACAAAAAAAAATAACAAGGGCATACATATTTTTGCTTAACAGTGATAAGCGTAAGAATTTTCACAAGCATAATTTAACATTTATTGTCAAAGAAGTCTTTGACACTATAAAAACTATGACTACACAACCATTCATGCAATTTATTTGTGAATAATCTCATATTTAAGGTTTTGAGATTACTTGGTATCTTACACAAAAGACTTACGTACACACAAAGATATACAACTTTTATTATTAGTATTTAGCTAGTCTCGGAAGGATATCCAGTACGAGCCTGTGGGGGTCTCGTCGTATACGAGGATATACAAGGTGTAACTTAAATAACGCACAACCTCTTAAGGGAACAACTTTTACTATGGGACCAACCTGAAATCGCGAAAAAAAAATCAGCTGCGAACATAAATTTTGCCAGCCATTTAATTTACTTTAGCGTCCATGAAGTATTGCATCGTAAATCTCATATCGTCGACTTTGTCTCTGTCACCTCTGACCTAGACTAGAGTCAAGAGCAAACCCATCACAAATAAAAAAAAATAAAAAAAAAATGGTTGGAAATAGTATAGCATAATAAACAACCGCCTAGCTAGCCCTATCAGCTACCAAACTAACCTAGATGGAACTAGAATCTTAATTATGCACGAGAGGCAATCAAGAATTGCGATTTTTAATATTTACATGGTAAGGTAAATACTTGAAAACGAAGCAAGAATAAGGTTTCCAGGTACGAATGCTCGAACGTGTCGAATGGCGAGCGATATTTGACCCATTTATACAATATGAAAACCTCTTTGGTGAAATAGTATATTATGTTGTATGGTGCGAGGAGTAAGAGATTTAGATGTTTGTAATTCGTATAAAACATTTTCCATTTTTTTTTATGAATTTAGGTATTATATGTCTTTGACATATCTCGGGACCCTGGGGTCCCGGACATTTGGAAGGCGTACGAGAGGCCGAAAAGCAAAAAAAAATCAAAAATCATTTATTTCCTGAATAAGGTACAGAAGGATGGTAAATATGTAAAAAAATGCGCTCTTATTCTGCCTTTAATTTCGGCGTGCAAATATAAATTAAGTTAACATTTTATTTAAATGTATTATTGATCATCATCATGCAGTCATTATACAGATAATCCCATTAAAATTTGTATTATTGAATTAAGTAAATGTCAATATAATAATAATATAAAAAAAACCTAATAATAAAGCCAACTCGCAGAGGCCTCTTAGACAATTTTAAATGATGACCAACCGACTATTATCTCTGTAATCTGCAAGTGCACCCAAGGACAACCCCCGGTTTGTGCAGGACTATTGCAGAACATGGAAACAAAACATGTCGTATGTACGGTGTAGCGGTGTGTTTGGATGGCTGTGGACTGGTTACCTAGAACTATAGAAAGACTATTGCCCCTGCCTGACCAATGTTTTATATACAAATCACAGATAAAATGGCAAAGGGTGACTTGCACACTCAATAATGAGCCCCTGGAAACGGTCGCTAGCTATCTAGCTATTATTACAAATGTATTATTTTATATATAATATTATAGACATTTTTTGGAATTTCAAACTCAAATACGGTGTAGTAGGTAATTTTATATTATAATAATCGGTTTTCGTTCCATGGACTATTTCATAACGGATATCGGTAATAAGGATGGCTCCTCCATCTATTATTTCGCCAACTTCTCGATACTTGAAAAGATCGTCGCCTCGCTTAAGGACTTATCAGTGCATAGGTCAACTTGACCTTATATACTACCATTCAATCTAATCATTTATCCAGTAGTTACACCCAATTATATCTATTTGTAAGGAAATACGAAGCTTGTTCTTCGTCATACGTTAATATTATCAGCTTTTTTCTTAGTTTAAACATATAGTTGGCAGGCCAGATGGCGTGGTTGGTTAAGATACCACCTGCCATGCCGCTGGTCGTGGGTTCGATTCCCATCCAGGACAAACATTTGTGTGCATGAACATGTCTGTTTGTTCTGAGTCTGGGTGTAATTATCTATATAAGTATGTATTTACGAAAAAAAAGTAGTGTATGTAGTTTATCAGTTATCTGGTTTCCATAGTACAAGCTCTGCTTAGTTTGGGATCAGATGACCGTGTGTGAACTATGTCCTAAGATATTATATTATTATAGTCCCCCACTTCCTCTCCTAACTTAGACCAGTTACCTCAATTCGGAGTGTACAGAGTAACAAGGAGGTAAGAACAGCGAAACACGGAACTGACAGGTTTGGCCAGCGCTCGCCTCGATGTCAGTTGACATGACTGTTCCGACAGACTCGGGTTACCTACCCGCATGCTTCCTACAATTATGTCCTTTTATACAAGTATTTTATGATGAGGGTTGTTTTCCGTGGGTATTTTGCGGAGGGACTTTGTGATGACACGATTCGTGTCATTAATTCCTAATTATGTTAGGTACTGCAAAATGCCTGTATGTTTGATTTTGTCACAGAATCTAAGATGCAATGACGAACTATTAGGACTTTTAGTAAACACATGTTTTTCTTGCGTGAAAAACCACGGTTTTTCCACCGTGTCAGTGTTGTTTGGATCACTATGAAAGCCTGTTGACAACACGGTCGCCGTATACCATAGAACCGTGTATTTTTCTACGGCGCGGTTTATTCGCCGTACCGTAAAGAATCCGTGCCATTTACAAAGTCCCTTATATGTACTACTTTCTTTACCTGTAGCTATGAACTTATATAAAGTCACGCCATCTATACACAAGGTTAGACCAAAACTGCATAAATACATGCTACGATCTTTAATACTTATTTTGCGTTGTGCACGTTCATTAATCTAGTCTAGCCATTATTGCTGATAGCAAATACTACACACCTGACGCTACTTTTCAATCAACTCACACCAAAAACACACCCAACTCTTCACGTCTAAACTGCATTAGTACTCATCCAACCCTGTTACACCGCAAGCTGCATTCATACAAATCTGAAAAGCAACCGCAATAAGCTATCAAAAGTAAATTCAGAATGTTTCCAGCTTAATACTACTTCCATCAGTGCTACCAGTAATACCTTTTCAAGAACTATCTTCAAGTTTCGTTCAGAAGTCTCGACAAGCGTTTAAACTAGTTAATGTCTTGTGAATCAAAACTATAACGAACTTAAGTTGTAATTACGAACTGAAAGGGTGCTCGGAGTTCTGATGCACATGTTGAAGGACAGACGTTTGAGTGTAAGTTAGTGATTTCGGGAACTTTTGATATCATGTTGTCTCGCGCACCCCAAGGGTGTGTGAGAAAAATCTTTGAATTCTTTATATAATATCTATATTTAAGTATATCACGTATAAAACAATGGCGACCGTGAGCTTACAGAAGTTGTGAATCTATAGGGTTCAGTTGACATTCGAGAACACATTGATATGACCTATCATGACCCATGGGGTTCTTTAAGACACTAGACGTGTTAAATTGCTGTCGGGTTCCGTCGTGTAGGATGTAGTTAGTGCATTTGTTAAGTACTGCAGATGCATATTTTTCATTTTATCTTCTTCTCTCATTGAATGCATTGCTCTAAAATCCTCTTACTCAATATGAAGTCACATGTTTAATTAAGGGATATTTTCAGGCCACATTTCCTCTCAAAGGTAAACCATTTTAATGATGCACGTATAAACTTAACGGATAAAATTTATTATTGTGTTTTTTAGATCTTTCACTCTAAAATGCTCATGGCTAAGTAATAATAGCTGCACGGGTCGATCGACCAGGTTAAGCTACGCTTGCCGTAGTCGGTCCGTGAATGGCTGACCATCTTTACATACCGAGACCCCCATGGCTCGGAAAGCACGTTAAGTCGTTGGTCTCGGCTGTCATACTTGGATGTTTGACAGGCGTTACGGGTTGTCAGAAGCCCGAAAGTCTGACAATCAGTCTTACCGAGGGGTATCGTATTACCCAATAACTGGGTAGTGGAAGTCACATAGGCAGTCGCTCCATGTAAAATACTGGTATTCAACTACATCTGGTTAAACTGGAAGCCGACCCATAGTTGGGAAAAGGCTAGGCAGATAATGAGTAGAAAGTTTATTCAATCCATCTGAATCTCGTTCAAACATTTCACTCAATAACTACCCAATTGCCATAAAAGTCGTCAATATGAAATCTAAATACTCTTTCAAAATCTCTGCTAAAACATGCCTACAACAAATTCTCATAAACCTACAAGCAGGATTACGTTCAGATCGATCTCCGGCCTAATGAGAGTAGCGGAAAAGTCTGCGCTTATTACACACACGACAGGAAAAAATTGCAAGCGGCAGATAGGATGGCAGGGAGCTATTCATATACCTGCCTAGAGTACTTACTTGCTGTAGGGTCGCCAGGAGACATATGTTTCAGGAAGGATGAAATGTTTTTGTCATCAGTGATATTCAAGGAAGTGTGTAGAAAATAATGGAATCGGTCTGAACGTAATCCTGCTTGTAGGTTTATGAGAATTTTTTGTTGGACGTTTTTGTTAATGGAAAAAGAAAACTCTTTAGACTAAAAACTCTTTTATTATAGAAATACGTGCGAACTAATAAAACCCTTTTAAATAACACGGTTTGTCTTATCAAAAAAGCTATAGGTATTAAGTGTTAAAGCCTTATTACGATTGCCAGAAAAATGTTATCCGAGACTCCAAACAAAGCTCTTAATTCGCAAAGAAAATTCCGGATCCTGGTACATAAAGGGTTAAATAAAATAAATATAAAATGTCGCCGACGCTCGTCTCAGACATTCGTCTTGGTCTCGAATGCAAACAAAGAAACCGAAATGAGGACAAATCCGAGGAAATCAAGACTAATGGCAAGTCTACATGCCGAGGCAAATGCCACGCGGATAGGTAGGGTAATCAAAAAATATTATGTGTATTTTTCACGGTATTATAACCTTTTTTGTCGCTAGCTTAAGACGGGACATCCGCAGAGGGCTCCCATTCCGTGTCTTATGAACTATTATACTATTTTATATTTGTGTTTGCTGGGGGTAACTTTTTTGATATACCTACTGTACTGTGTTGTCAGATTTGTGTGCCCATTTTTATGAAGTCACGAAAGTCAGTGTTAATCTTACGTTAAAAGGTTTCCTTTTTTTAATAAGTATGTACTATATAGGTACTTTACTTACCTACTGGTTATATGTAGATATGCAGCACTATCTTAACGCGCACTATCAATCGGCCTATCTTTTTCCCAAATATGTTGGGGTCAGCTTCCAGTCTAACCGGATGCAGGTGAGTACCAGTATCTTACATGGAGCGACTACCTATCTGACCTCCACAATCCAGTAACTTTGTAACACGATAACCCTTGGTAAAACTGGTTGTCAGACTTTCGGGCTTCTGACAACCGGTAACAACTGACAAAGATCCACGAATGATAGCCAATGCAATGTTTTATTTTTATTTTTCACTATTTAAAAACATCTACAATGAACTACCAAAATAGGTTTCCTTTTCATTAGTACTCAAAAAATATGGAAGAACTGGGACCTCGATTCTTAGATAAAAATGTAAGTAGTTATGGTTTTCCTTACAGCAGTTCCATTAGTCACAATGCATAATGCAAATACCCAATCCTAGTAATTAACATCCCTTAGGGATATTTTCAATAGTTGGATAACTTTCATCTGAAGAATAAATATGACAGTTCGACATACTTTCTGTATAGAAAGGTGTCACATACTTGTCCCGTGAAATTCAAATTTTCTTTCAGAAAATTCAAGGGCTACCCTGACGCTTCCCCCTTATACTATTTCACGACATCCGAATAGCCAGTACTTACCGAATAAATTCAAAAATGGAACAGAATTTGTATGAAATTCCCTGCCAAATAAGTTAATCGTAGGTGGTGAAACAGACCCTAACATAAACACACATATTTTATATGTACCTTTATCATACAAAGTACCGTACCATCGCATATCGTAATATGAAAGGGTTTTATAATTACGAGCGCATTCAGTGAACACTGGGACATTTAAGGTGCATAAGACTGGGACATTCAAGTTATATAATCGGAGGAAGCGGGACTCGTAAATGTCCCAAAGCGGTGCGCTGTCGTGATATTCTTAGTAAGTACAAGAATATACGAGAGAAATGTACTTCTCTTATTTGTAACAAGCCTAAAGCTCGCTTTTCACTATAAGATATAATATATATGTATGTTGGCCTTCACACTGTGAGATATATCTTTTAACCAGTCTGCGTTCATGATTCGTTCACGCAACTTAACACAATTAATATACAACTAAAGTTATTTGAAACGGGATATTTACCATGTTTTTTTTTTTTCATCGGATCTCGTAAGTCGAAGATATCTAGTAGCCCCATTTTTGACCTTTTTTGGAGGAAGTACCCCTCCAAACAAAAATCCAAGACGACAAAAAAAAAATACATAAAGTCGTAAAAACTGTATACCAAGTTTCGTCCAGATCGGGTGTAAAATACGACCTGTAGAGGAGTAGCAACAAACTGACAGATGAAAGCAAGTTTTGCCAGACTTGAAGCAGAGACGCTCACTTCGCTCGCTCGATCAAAAATGAATACTTATAGTTGCACAAAGATAACATACAAAGTAGGTACATTACAACAGCGAATTAGGTAATCGGCGTGTGGTAGGTACATAGGGAAATTATTAAAATACCATATCACATGTCAGTCCCGTCACATTTCAGTTATATACAATAAAAAAAAATTATAAAGTTCATGTCAATATGTGCTCGAATGTCAACCGAACTCCATAGGTTTACAACTACTGTAAGTCCGCGGTCGCCATTGGATGATGGATTTTTACGTTTATGTATAAATGATATGCGTTTATATACATATAATATAAAGAGAATTTTCTTACGCGCACCCGTACGTGCGTAACCCGTGACATCAATCATCATCATCATTGGTGTCTGAAATGGTCTTTTGAGGAAAGAACCACACAGATTGAGAGGACCTGTCCAGTCAGTGCACGCATTTGTCAGTAATCGCGCAGCTCAACTCAGAACTTAAGGAGCTCAACGATTCGACGAACAATACCAAAGAAAGGACATTGGGGTAGGCCGCATAGATTACTCAAACTGCCAGACCATGATTAAAAATAAGAGAAAAAATAAAACAAAAAAAAAGCAATGACCTACATAGTCTTCACATTCACAATATATAAAAATAATATAATACTTACAAAGTAAATATTCATGTCAACATTCAGTATACAAAAATAAAAATAATATAAAATTTGGAGCAGTTCATCCCAAGCCTTTTTGTCCTCAATATAATCTTTAACGGTATAAAAAGCTTTCTGACACAACTTGCGTTTAATGATTTGAATTTATTAAGGCTCAGATCTTGAACGTGGCTTGGAAGTTTATTATAAAAGCGTATACATTGACACCTGAATGAGCCACCTATTTTCTTGAGCCTTGTTGGAGGTACAACAAATTTGTGTTTGTTCCTAGTATTTATATTGTGGATATCACTGTATTTTTTAAACAATTTAATGTTTTTATGGGCATATAAAAGATTTTCAAAAATGTACTGAGAAGGCAAAGGCATTATATTAATCTCCTTAAATTTCTCTCTGAGAGATTGTCTCGGACTTAATTTATAAATGCATCGAACAGCTCTTTTCTGCAAAACAAAGATAGTCTGAATGTCGGCTGCATTTCCCCACAACAGAATACCGTACGACATTACACTATGAAAATAGCTACAGTACACTAAACGGGCTGTCTCTATGTTGGTTAAATTACGAATTTTCCTAACAGCGTTTCGTCTTCCTATAAGAATACAGGAGGGCCTTGAGGCATATAATTATATTAAACCACTTATTTCAATGAATCCCCGTCATATTCAAGTCAACTCTTCAAAGCAAATTAAATACCAAAATATTTACATAGACTTTAAATTATTGACACTTCATTTAAATTATTCAGGATTCTGTTTACCAACAATTTTGAAAACAAAATACAACATAGATATTGGTACCATTGTAGTTATGCCCGAGCACATCTGTGTTTGGCCGTCCGCTTGACCACAAGCCGTTCGTGGGAGCCCCGAATAAATTATGTAAAACCAAGCCGTGGACAATCTCAGTACACACGGTATTGTTTATATTTCCAACTATATGCTACGAAAATAATTTTGGATGTTAAAAAAATACAGGTAGATATTTTCTGATCTTTAAAGACCTAAGGAACCAAATTTTACGATTGGAAAAACTAGGTTAAATTTTCTACTACGTTTCTACTGCTTTTACAGATGCGCCTTTTAGTAAGTACTTTTCTACTTCTGGTAACTATCTGTAAACGACTAAAAATAGCAGTAAGTGTCTTTATTTTTACGTATTTTTACCCCACGTACCGAGCCAAGCAAATCACTGCAAAACAGAGCAACGTTCTTTTCCGCATGGGTAAAGTTCATATGTTAGGACAGTAGATAAATAAAGCCATTCGAGCATATTTTCTCGTATAGGCAACCTGCCTGCTTCACCTGCGATGTAACTTTATGCAAAATTTACTCAAGATAAGGTTAAATAAACTAAACGATATTTTCTTGTTCTATAATATGATACTACTTTTATTAAACTGGCAGGTAGAACGACATCTCTTTTTGGTTGTGTCATTACTTTATTTGCAGATTTGTTTAGACATATGTACTTAAGTTAAGATTTTCAACACTACGGTGGCCGCCACATAGCGTCCGTAATTTACCGTCGAATGACGTCACTGAAATGTTATTTATGAAAGTAATAAGGTTCAAGAAAGTCAATAGAGAGGTTTTTTGACACCGTAAAGTTAAACCCTGGCCGTTATATTAGGTTGGGGAAAAAGTCTTTTCGCATTATAGTATGTATGAACTTGTAATAAAATCTCTTTAGCTATACTATTTGTATCTGGCTGGTTTTGGTAATCATTGAAAGTTTAAATTTTAAAGAACATAATTCCAAATTCAAATTAGGAAAATGTGTGATTTTCATTTGTTTTTCGTACCGTCAAGATGGGTGAATCTAATGAAGAAATTCGATACATTTTAAAATTTTACTACAAAAAAGGTAAAAATGCAACGCAAGCCGAGAAAAAAATTTGCGATGTTTATAGACCTAGTGTAGTGTCTGTGAGAGTAGCACAAATTTGGTTTAAGCGTTTTCAATTCGGAAATTTTGATGTCAAAGATGCACGTCGCTGTGGTCGCCCTATTACGGATAAAATGGATGCCATTTTTGAAAAAGTGGAGCAAGATCGGCATATCAGTAGTTACGACGTAGCTGAAGAACTGGAAATTGACCACAAAACAGTTTTGGCGCATTTGAAAAAAACTGGGTAGACAAAAAAGCTCGACATTTGGGTACCTCACGAGCTCACTGAAAGAAACCTAATGAACCGTGTACTCATTTGTGATTCTTTATTACGACGTAATGAAACCGAACCATTTTTGAAGAAGCTGATAACTGGTGATGAAAAGTGGATCACGTATGACAAGAACGTGCGAAAAAGGTCGTGGTCAAAGGCCGGTCAGGCTTCACAGACTGTGGCGAAACCCGGGTTAACTCGCAACAAGGTGATGCTGTGTGTGTGGTGGGATTGGAAGGGCATTATTCATTATGAGCTGTTACCACCAGGCAGGACCATCGATTCTGAACTCTACTGCGAACAACTGATGAGATTAAAGCAAGAAGTTGAGAGAAAGCGGCCGGAATTAATCATCAGAAGGGGTGTGGTTTTTCATCATGATAACGCTAGACCTCACACATCTTTAGCCACTCAGCAAAAATTAAGAGAGTTTGGCTGGGAGGTGTTAATGCATCCGTCCTGACCTTGCACCTTCAGATTTCCACCTGTTTCGGTCTCTTCAGAATTCTTTAGGCAGTGTCAGGTTAACATCACGAGAGGACTGCCAAAACCACTTGTCGCGGTATTTTGACCAGAAGTCCCAAAATTTATATAGCAATGGGATCATGTCCCTACCTACAAGATGGCAAAACGTTATCGAACAAAATGGTACCTACATATTTTAGTTACATGTAAATAAACTATATTAAAAAATGTTTTGAATTTTCTTAAAAAATGCGAAGAAACTTTTTCCCCAACCTATTATTACGGCCCCCACTGTCGTAGGAAACCCAAGCTCTAGACCTCCCTATTTTGGGCGTCATGTTCCTGGTAAAGAATTTGGCTATCCCCACTCTTCCCGTGGGTTAAGAATAAAGTTTGTAATGGTTTAGTGGAAATTGGCAGCTAACAAGGAGTCTGTACTGTAAGCAGTGGTAGTTGTAGCAGTTAGTGTTTTTATTGTACTATGGGACCAAGCTCGAAATCGCTAAAAAAACTATAATAATAATAACCTGGGATATTATTCACACACGGTCATCTGATCCCAAACTAAGCAGAGCTTGTACTATGGTAACCAGATAACTGATATACCTACTACATACACTACTTTTTTTTGTAAATTCATACTTATATAGGTAATTACACCCAGACTCAGAACAAACAAACTAGCTGTTCCATTTATTTTGTTGAGTTATGCGATTTGATAAAGCTATTTTTTTTTTTTGTGATTAGTAATTTGTAATACAACTGTTATTTAAACATTAGGGAGGTTATAATTAATGATCACTTGAAAATCGCGGCGGTAGGTAAATTAGTTTGACATGGACAGTTAAAAAAGAAAATTGGTCGGTTATTACATCCTACAATGCCAGTACAAAAAAGAGGAGTTCGTGGCTATGTAATAACAGCCGCACGGGTCGATCCATCAGGTTAAGCTATGCTTGCCGGGGTTGCTCTGTGGATGGGTGACCATCTTTTCATACCGAGAATCCTCCGTGCCTCAGAAAGCACGTTAAGCTGTTGGTCCCGGCTGTCATTCGAGGATTTTTGACAGTCGTTACGGGTCGTCAGAAGCCCGAAAGTCTGACAACCAGTCTTACCAAGGGGTATCGTATTACCCAGTAACTGGGTTGTGGAGGTCAGCTAGGCAGTCGCTCCATGTAAAATACTAGTATTCAGCTGCATCCGGTTAGACTGGAAGCCGACCCCAACATAGTTGGGAAAAGGCTAGGCCGATTGAATGCCAGTACAAAAAATACAAATAAATTAGTGGGCAATAAAAATGATGAAATGGGTGGTTAGATAAACATCGGGTGTAAAAAGACACTTTCCGAAGCCGAAAGCCACATATCCTACCCATTATTTAGATCATTTTTTTTCCACTAGAGCATACCTTCTTTTATTTTTATTACTTCATTTAAAATACTAATTAAATGAAATATATATTTCCTACGTTTTACTCCATATTTTGTATGTTTCGAGTCTGCTAGTACGCTTATTATTTGTTTGTCCATTATTTATGCGAAGACTGCTTCCTAAGATACAGGATCTTCCTAGTTTAGCAGTCAGGGCTCAAATTTTGTATTGACTGTACTTACCCATCTTTTGTACACTATTACTGGTTATCAATTTCTGTCTCCTAGTTGACTACTATGTATACTCTAATTGAGTCAAACTTGTATTTTTGTTAATAAAACTATTATTATTACATTATTACCTGAGGATCCACTGGTTATGGAGATATTGAAAGTCAATGTCGCAATTTTTTTTAACTTTTTTTACGAAAACGAATTCCAAGTGTTAAACTAAACTTTTTTCCAAACAAACATTACGTAAATTTTCTATTTTTCTTAACAAATTACGCAATTGAAGTTACAAACATAACATTGAATATCAAACGCAGTGTACGTTTGATATTCACCATAAGTACCTACGTACGCTTACGCGGGCCGTTTGCCTAGGTTCGCGTTACATTGCGCGCAATAAAAAAATAGCTGTTTTTTAATAACTAAGAATAAAAGTAATAGTTTTTGCGCAAAGCTACTTAGATATACAGTATGCAAAGTTGATGGTTTTGTGATGTGTCTTTTTACACGCTGTATGTAGTTCGCCAGTTATGAGTCACGGCAGCGGCCGGCGAGCGCTACTTCCAAGTAAGATTTTTTACAGATAAATTCTATTTGCCCACACCACAAAATACATAATAGTACATGTACCAACTACCAAATAGTACATGTAACAAAATGTACACGTAACTCCATTTCAGTGATTTTACTGCTCAATTATTTATTTAATTACCCACTTAAATATTTGTTGTAACTCATTTTTATTTAGTTTAACTGCTCAGTTTTTACTGCCGAACTTGTTAATAAATGTGTATTTTGTAATTTTTAATTTACCATAATTACAATAAACAACTGCCGCTTTAAATCAGTGCCATTTTTTTTCGCGATTTTAGAGTTGACCCCATCCCATAGTGAAAGCGGTTTATAATGGTGAGTATAGTGACCCCATCCCATAGTAAAAGGGTTCATAGTGATGAGTTTAGTGACCCCATCCCATAGTAAAAGCGGTTAATCGTGATGAGTTTAGTTACCCCAACCCATAGTAAAAGCGGTTAATCGTGATGAGTTTAGTTACCCCATTCCATAGTAAAAACGGATCATAATGATGAGTTTAGTGACCCCATCCCATAGTAAAAGCGGTTCATAATGATGAGTATAGTGACCCCATCCCATAGTAAAAGCGGTTCATATTGATGAGTATAGTGACCCCATCCCATAGTGAAAGCGGTTCATAATGATGAGTGACCCCATCCCATAGTAAAATTGGTTCATAATGATGAGTATAGTGACCCTATCCCATAGTAAAAGCGGGTTGAACGATATTGCAAGTCTGTAGAAGCGGTTCTTAATGATAAGTATAGTGACCCCTTTTCAGGTTTTCGGTTATTTCAATTACAACTCAACTTGCAATACGAGCAATACAACAAAATTAAAAAAGGCTGTACACATTCGCACTGTACACTTAGCAATGCTTACTCGTAGAGGGTGAGGGATTTTGTGAATCTATACAGATAAATAAAATTGAAGTGTCTGTTTGTGATGTCAAAATAACAGCTTTTTACTAAATGCATATGTAAATATTTACGGTAACTATAGCGAAAAAACAATTTTTTAAATTTTTGTCAGTCTGGCGGTCTATCTCTCTGTCTGTTTGTTCCAGCTAATCTCCGAAACTGCTGGACCGATTTTGACGGGACTTTCACTGGCAAATAGCTGATGTTATGAGGAGTAACGTAGGTCACTTTTATTTTAGAAAAAGAATTAGGGTTTTATTCTTCTTGCGCGGAAGCAAGAAGAATAAAACCCATGAAATTATGACCAAATAGCGTGGACGGGTGATGCAACGCGGCGGGTTGGGGGACGAGGGAGTTGTATTAAAATGTAGCTGTTATTTTAGTACATTGTGTATCTTATGACTTCCACGCGAACGAAGTCCCGGGGCACAGCTAGTAATAAATAAATACAAGAAAAAAACACATGTGGTCGTAGAATGCACTACGTGTGCTACCTCATTAACTAGATCCAAAATCTTCAGTTAAAAAAATAATAGGGGATTCCTTTGTCTAACTACTTAATGACGCAATGACACGAGACCCATGAATTTGGTTGCCAATAGATTACTTGCTCCAGACAATGTGTTGTTATTATGGTTTCCTAGCTGATTATGAGAACTAATAGGATAGACACAACAAAAAGGAACATTTTTAGGGTTCCGTACCTCAAAAGGTAAAAACGGAGCCCATAAAGGATTACTCGTGTCTGTCTGTTTGTCCGTCTGTCACAGCCGATTTGCTCCGAATCTAATGGACCGATTAAGTTGAAATTTGCTACACGTATGAATTTCTGCGACCCAAATACGGACGTATAACGTAAATAAATGAATTTTAAATATGGGGGTCACTTTTGGGGTAAATAAGAAAATTTAAAAAAGTTTTGCAAACTGTACCGTGTGACATATAAAATAAAAGCGCTTACTGTGAGAGTCTCAAATATTTATAATATTAAAATAAATTGTATAAAAAATATTTAACAAAATAGACGAAAATTGACCATTCCCCCTTATCTCAGGAAGTACAGAGCCTAAAATTAAAAAAAAAAATTGTATGCCTATAGATTACAGAAAAACCTAGAAGTCTTAAACCTTATATGGTCTTAAAATAACATGGTAAATCTCTCAGTATTGTGTGTACAAACTTACATTTGCAGTTTGTATATATGGGAGAACAAGTTTTTCTACCATAATGTTGAGTTTGTTCTTGGGATAAATTCATCCCAACCACGGGATCCTTCATTGTGAGTGGAGTCACGTACTTAGCCAGTTTTGAGAGTTGAACAGATAGGACTTCTGACTGTACTGAGTTCCTAGTTCATACCTAAGATTACTTCGAAGCGTGCCATCTTGCAAAACCCACGACCATTTCTGCAGCACAAGCTGTAATTCCAAATTAATTGAATACCCAGCATTAACTTAACAATATTATTCCAAAAGTATAATTAATTTGCGGTGTCACGTTTCTCATTACAAAAACAATTAAAAACTGTTACCAATTACCATGACATCAATCTCAAACAAAAAGCTAATTAATATTTTAATGGCAACGGCAGGCAACGTGAATATGTCGCAGTGGTCATTAAATATGCCATTTCAACTGGCTTTAATAACTGCTCTATAAAAATATCCGCTGTGCCATCTGCAGTTTATACCTCATTCGAGTTTTTAATACCTCCCAATCCCAATATAAAATGAAAAGGTTTTTGTTTTAGATTTAAAAAAAAAATCAAATAAATATGGTTATTGAGCTTATAAGTTTTACAGGGTTATTGGTAAAACACCAACAATGTCTTAAGAGGGGTCGTTGTACTCATCATTATGAACAACTTTTTTGGTAAAACACCAACAATGTCTTAAGGGGTCGTTGTACTCATCATTATGAACAACAGGGTTATTGGTAAAACACCAACAATGTCTTAAGGGGTCGTTGTACTCATCATTATGAACAACTTTTACTATGGGACCAAACCTGAAATCGCGAAAAAAAAATTCTGCTGTTTAGTACATTTTGGCGAATTATGCGAATATAAATAAAAAGATTGTATTAAATAATATTGCAGCTGTTGTCTGAGAATCTTCGTTGTTAAGAGAGCCAAATCGCAAAGAGATGATTTTGATTTAAAGGCTTTCTTAAGTTTTATGCCCTGGCTTGAGGCCTCAATTTATAAAGGCATCCGCGGGATAGCAGCCGAGAACCTCCTAAGTTAACTACGAAAGGCAGTTCACAAAAAATAGACATCAGTTGTTCCCTACATATTGATGAGTTATGCGAACACTAAATGTAGGGAACAGCTGATTTTTTGACGTGAAAACGTCTTTTCGCTCGGTAAGTTCATTATTTCTGACCGACAAAAACATGTAAGATTTCAAGTTCTAATAACTACGAGACTTTTGAGTTAGACTTTTGAGATGTTAGAGTAATGGTTGAGATAACAATTTTAAGGCCGGATAAAATTTGTCTATGACACTACGAGTGCACGCGCATGTGCGTAACCCTCTATTTTTCACTACGTGTCGAAATATAAATTCGTATAGCGCAAAAACGTGTTTAGCTAGATCACTTATTCTGGTATCTTATTCAAGAATTGTCAAATCACTACCAGGACCTAAAGCGAAACAACAGAAATATTGGTCAAAACAGGTTTAAAAACCAGCCAAGTGCGTATCGGACCACGCACAATGAAGGGTTCCGTAGTTGGAATGAATTTATCCCAAGAACAAACTTAACATTGTAGTTGAAAAACATGTTCTCCCATACATTCCAACTGCAAATGTAAGTTTGTACGCACAATGTTGAGAGATTTACCATGTTGTTTTAAGACTACAGACTTGTTATAGGTTTTCCTGTAAACTATAGGCGTAGAACTATTTTCTGTATTTTTTTTCAAAATTTTAGGCTCAGTAGTTTCGGAGATAAAGGGAATGGTAAATTTTCGTCCATTTTCTTAAATAACTTTAAAAATATTTATTTTAAAATTATAGAAAAAATATATTTGAGACCCTCACAGTAAGCCCTTTCATTTGATTATGTCACACGGTATTTTCTATTTGCCCTCCAATATTGACTTCTATATTTAAAAAAAAAATTTTTTTGAACGTTGTACGTCCGTATTTGGGTCACAGAAATTCATATGTGTACCAAACTTCAACTTAATCGGTCCATTAGATTTGGAGCAAATTGGCTGTGACAGACGGACAAACAGACACACGAGTGAACTTATAAGGGTTCCGTGTTTTCCTTTTGAGGTACGGAACCCTAAAAATTAATGTGAAGTAGACAATAGCAAAATAATGACAGATGTCTCATACCGGCCGTAAGTCTGCTCGAAAATGAAAAAAAAAATCCCCAATCGAAGAAAGCTTGCATCAAAAGGAATGCAATGAGTCTAAAAAGTCTATAGCAGAGCAAAAAATACAATAGCTACGACAGTGTCAGAAACCGTAAGAAAACCGGTTGCAAATAGCAAAAAGTTTAAAAAAAAATTAAAATAAAATAAAAATAGTTTAGGATGTCGTCTCATATCAACTGAAAATTTGCTCAGAATGAAAAATATTAACATCGGTGAAAGCTTACTTTAAAAGGAATGCAATTCTAAAACTAAGTCTAGTGTTAAGCAAATACAATGGCTACGGCAGTATCGGAAACCGTAATAAAATTTCAAGAGTTTGTTGCGCCACTTCATCTCCCCAGCTAAAAAATTCAAAATGTTTATTGTGTCTCAAATGCTACATTCTATACATGAGTTGAGACAGCCCCAGTAAGTAATCAGAAATACTAAAGCACTAGGAAGTGGTGAAGGGCGGGCGTTTTGGGGGACTGTTAAAATTACAAGAGAGAAGTTTAGTTAGAAAAGGTGGTGTAGTTAAAACAACATAAGTATTACGGGTATAGAACTGTAGTATGATAACATGATCATACCCTTAACAAAGCCGAGAGTCACTTCTTCATCCCGTTGTTATGATGGGAACCGTCTGATTACGCAAGTTTTGAAGGTCAAAGTTCCAACTTTTTCTGATGTTTTTTTTTTTTTTTTTTACGAAAACATGTTTTTAATGTTATACCTAATTTAACTTTAAATCGACGACTCTTGTAGGTACAGTTGCATGCACGCAAGCCAAACAATGTTTTGCGTGCGTTACATTGAGCGCGTAACCACCAAACAAACAAACTCACTTTCGCATTTATAATATTAATAATCAAAATCAAAAGTCATTTATTCAAACTAGGCTGAGAATCAGCACTTTTTGAACGTCCAAATTACATAAGACAGTCCCCCAAAACGCCCGCCCTTCACCACTTCCTAGTGCTTTAGCTGGGGAGAAGAAATGACGCAACAAACTCCCCAGCAGCACAGCCGTCTGTTCAGTTAAAAAAATGATTCTACATAACACTGCGCATAATAATTCACGCAACACAAAACATTAAATTAAATTATTTGCTATAAGTAACCTGACAGAAAGGTATGGAAGGAAAAAGGGGAAAAAGGGGGCTTTACCCAGCAGTGGGACACAAACTAGGCTAGCAAAAAAAAAAAAGAAAGAAAAAAAAGGAAAGAAAAAAGAAAAGAGAAATATTAGTTAGGATGTTTTCCGTAAACAACGATTTTTCACACCGAAAACAAAAGTCGTTTCCCAGCTATTAGTTTTGTGCAGTGTTACTTAGTTTGATGTTACTAAATGGAAGTTTACGGCTGTGTTAAGGGTCCTGTATAATTTACGAGTAATATCTAACAGTTGGAAGTTATCTCAACAATTTGCTATATTGAATTACTAGTTGTTGCTCGCGACTTCGTCTGCGATGCAGGATAAAAAGTAGCTTATGTAAGGACATAAGCTACTTTTGTCATATAATATTATGGCTGTTGACTATTATGGCAAATGATATTAGGGCAAATAAAATTCGGGCAAACGGCGGTATACCGAAATTTAGCACATGGGTAGACCTATATGACCTGGATTAGGACATAGGATACTTTTATCCTGGTTGTGCGTTCTCGTGGGATAATTTCCGACATCCACGCGGGTGATGCCGCGGGCAAAAGCTAGAAATATTGAGTTTGTTTGTTTGTTACACTGTTACACTAAAACGGCTGATGGATTTTGAATGAAATTTGGCACATGGGTAGACCATGACCTGGATCCTTATCCAGGTATTACATACAATTACAATTTCGGTAATATACAATTTCGGTATACCGCCGTTTGCCCGAATTTTATTTGCCCTAATATCATTTGCCCTACTCTTATTTGCTATATTAGTCACGTGCTAGAAGCTTTGCTTCCCATAAAGTCACTTACCATAACATAATTTGTCATAATCATTGTAAGCCCTAATTATTATGTCATTCGGATCAAACCCGCCCGCTCAAAAAAATATATTATGAAATTGTTAGTAATTATTGCGTCTGAATAATTATTTGTCTGGCTAGTAGCGTGGTCATTTGTTCTTCATAATTTGTAGTGATCACTGTTGTTATGGCTTCGAAGGTAAATACAGAAGGAAGAAACTCCATCGACATCATCGCGCAGCGTCAAATTGTGAAGTTTATGTTTGTGGAGGGACTCACAGCGGCCGAAGCACATCGAAGATTGGTCAGTGTGATGACGTCTAATGCACTCTCTCCAACTACAGTAAAAGAGTGGTACCGGCGCTTCAGGGCTGGGAACTATGATGTTTCGGAACATCGTGGAGGTGACCGTAAATCTGGACCTGAAACTGAGGAACGCTTGAAGGTAATCCAAAATGTTTTCCAGGAGTCTAGAGCTTGATCAATTACCTCGCTGTCGGCTCACACTGATATACCTAGAACCACTTGTTATGAAATTATGACGAAAATACTCAAAATGCGCAAAATTAACACAAAGTGGGTACCGCGCGAATTGACTCAAGACCAGATGGATCAGCGTGTGGATAATCAGCAACCAAGCCGTTTAAAGCATAAATTGACTATTGACGAAACCTGGATCAGCCTATACCGACAACCTGAGAATGACCAAGCCAAACCATGGCTTTACTAGGGCGAAACACAACCAACAGAGGCACGAGCAGAAAAGTTTGGACCTAAGTTCCTGTTGGTGCTAGTGTTGGACTACAACGGCATCTGCTATTATGAAATATTGGGTCACAACGAAAAAATTAATCACCAACGCTATATTCAATTTTTAAACAATTTGATGAACAGTTGGGCTCCGAACCGTACGCACTCAGTGTGGCTGTTGGATGACAATGCTCGGCCTCACCGTCACTCCGCCGTGGACGAGTGGATGAGTGCACGCCACACTGAGCGTTGGGTTCAGCCGCCCTATTCTCCCGACATCAGTCCGTGTGACTATGGGTGCTTCCATCACTTAAAACGCAACATAGGCGACCGTGTTTATTCTGACCTTGGATCCTTACGCGCTGCCCTAGACATGGAGATAAAGGCTGACAACGAAGTCCGTTACAATATTACCTGAGCGCTGGCAAGCAGTTATAAATTCTAAAGGCGATTACCTCTAGCTTATGTTGCTATAAATATAAAATGAAACAAAACAGTTTTTGTTTTATTGGAATTTTAGTGTGGGCGGGTTTGATCCGAATGACCTAATATCACATGCCCTAATTATCACATGCCCTAATTATCACATTCCATAATTATCATATGCCATAACATCATTTGCCATCGACATTGGGTGTGTAACGGTTGTTATACGAGTGTCAGGAGAAACTGGATGCAATCGGGACTTTAGGGCACCCCGACTCGGATAGGTTAGGTTAGAAGCGAGCGAATAGACCCCGCCATCCCCTTCGTGGTTATTTTTTTATAAACCACCCAGAAGTAGTTTGGTTAGGTGCCATTTGAGTTAGGTTAGAACTGTGACCATTAAACTTAAAAGAGAATCTTATTCTTATTATACCAAACATTACACACCCATCGACATCGACAGCCAGCAAGCTAATAAGTAGGTAGGTATTAGAATTAAAAACAAGTTTAATAATCATACTATATAATTATAATTAGTACAATTTCTTTTTTAGTGCAAATACAAATCGTTTAAATATTTGTCTAATAATTAGTATGGCATTTAGATATTATGTCTAATAATCATTATGGCGTTTAAATATTATGTCTAATAATTATTATGGCAATTAAAAGTATGAAAAACAATACGTATGGCACTCGTATCTTATGGTATCTAAGTTTCGGGCAATTAAAAGTATGTCATATGTCTTTTAGGGCAAACAATACATTCGGGCAAATGAAATTCGGGAATATGATGATTATGGTATATAATCTTCGGGTAAACAAACTCTCTTTCGCATTTATAATATTAGCTACCATTACATAAGTATAGACTCTATAGACTATAGATGGTTAAACTGAGATCAATTATATATTTTTTTAATTTTCGTGCTCAAACATCTTAATTATTTTTAGGGTTCCGTACCTCAAAAGGAAAAAACGGAACCCTTATAGGAGCACTCGTATGTCTGTCTGTCTGTCAGTCTGACTGTCACAGCTAATTTGCTCCGAATCTAATGGATCGATTAAGTTGAAATTTGGTACACGCATGAACTTCTGTGACCAAAACACGGACGTAAAACGTAAATAAATGAATATTCAGTATGGGGTCAATTTTAAAGGGCAAATAAGAAAATTTAAAAAAAGTTTTGCAAACTGTACCGTGTGACATAAGTAGTATATTATTGGGCATTCTATACCACTATCGGCAAGTAGCTCGGCGAGTGCGCCTCGCTGCCGACAGTGGTATAGAATGCCCAATAATCGACACTCGACTCGACTCTCCACTCGACCGATAAACTCGAACGAGACAGTTTGTTGTACCGTGTACTTGATTAGGAACGATTTACTCGACCAATGACTAGTAACTTGCTCCTTACCACTATCTTCCATACGGCTGGTCAGTATGCCGCGTTTCGGAGCACGATGAACAATCAACCATTTACTTACCACTGCACTTAACCGGTCACTCGAGTTGCATTTACTGTTAACATAGAATGGTGAACGAGTTGATGATTGTAACAAACCAACGAAATTACAAGTAGTGAAAAAAAAAAAGCGTTAACGGGTTATTATTGTAAATAAAAAACAACTGTAAGGTACGGTATTTGGTTTAATTATCATAAAATGTTGGTTTGCCTGGAAACAGGATATCAGCCGCACGCACGAGCTCTTGTAATTTTCGCCACTGAGGAGAATCCGTGTCAGTCTGGAACTTGATTCGGACGAGCGCCTTCTTCCACAGCTCGGCGGAGTCGGTAAGGCGAGCGTCGTCAGCCTTGTACACCTTACAGTCGATGTAGTACTCTCCGTCGGTGCTCGTTGCTCGGCGCTCGCAGCCGCTGGCTACCCGGCTCACAAAGAATGAAGTTAGGTGATCCGATGCATCTTCTTTGTGTGGGATGTCGCGGTTGTTACTGATGCCGAATATGTCGATGCCAGTATTCACTTTTTTACTGAAACAATAACAGAAACTGTAATTAGTTAATGTTTAGAACGAGAGATGCATACGCAAAGAAAAACCTTCTGCTGTAAAAAGATATAACATCTGACTCGGCTTTGATCAATACTGTAATCGATCAGTTGAAACCATCGATTCAAACAATAACCAAGTGAACCTGCACTTGTTTTAAAATAATATGTAATAGTAATTGCACGATTATAATTTAGTCAGTAGATATGTGACTAGAGTAAGTAGATAATTAATTTACCTGGCACGAGCTACGGTTGTTGATTGTGACTGCATCTTGCGTTTCCCATTGCTGTCTGCAGACGGTTTGCGGCTGCACTTCACTTTTTGCCCGGTGATCGATGCTTGCGAGTAATCACACTCAGAGTCTGACCTGAAATAAAGATAGGGAAAATTTAGTCACACAATTATTATTAATTAACTCAATGGAGTAGTGTCCATTGCGCAGGGCATACTATACAACACAAGTGTGTGCGCAAACATTGGTTCTCCCACATGCCCATGGGATAGCAAAACCATAGAGAGATTGGGTGCAGGATCGATGGCTTTACATGCTGTTCAAAGCACAGAAGACTGGATGAAAAATAATGACTCCTTCGAGGGATCGACCTCGACATACTATGAGCAGCTCGGGTGATCTGTGAAGTAACGCGACCACAAACAAACATAACTGTAAATTACAAGCGGATCACAAGTGTGAGCCATGACAACGAACAGAATATTTTATAAGACTTACATTTTTCAATCAGAAGTTCCACTCGGTTTGATGACTTGGTTGGTGATGGCGGCAGCGGGTGGCTATCGACAATGTCGTCGCTGATATTGTAGACAACACAGACTGTTTGTATACCGATGATAACAGAGCACTTCGTTGCACTTGCAGACTCGTACTTTGTACCGAATACTTGTAGCTTATAAGTTAAAATCAAATTATAAATAAAGCATGTTAAAAACACTTCAATCAATCTAGCATTGTTGTGTTGAAGTAACTTTTTCTATAGTCGGATTATACATGTACGTAAAATGAAGACGAAGGAAAATTTTATGTTGCATCGAATGTCGATGCAGCGAAATTAGCCAGGGCTGACTAAATGATACCGAGCACGGAATCGTTACACTACATTGATGTAATTATTTTATAGAAGTAAATAAATATTTCTAAGGTAGGTACTTATTTTATCATCTACGTTTAGGTCTTGTGTAGAAAAGATGAACTTATTGCCGTCAACCTAGTACTTTTCTAAACTTCCTGAAATAAATACATAATATAGTTCTCATAACTACACTAACAGCCATGAGTCAAACCATGGAAATCCATATCTGTCGATACGCTATGATATATTTTAACCGTAATAATGCATTGTGTAAATTTTGTATTTTTGCTGAATGATACATAGAATGATACTAAGTTATTGTCAACCCTAACTAAAATAGCTGATTATTGTGAATGTGAAATAAATAATTAGGTTAAGCACACGTGTTACAATTGCGCAAAACAAATTTTATGATGAAATATTTTTAGGCAAAAAATATTATTTATTATTTCAAAGGTCTCTCGGAGTGAGCACCTTTCTAAACTGTCACCGAAAAATTAAGTCAATTATTAAAAATAAATATTTTATTGATCACACACCAGAAAGTACATACGAACGATTTCATCAGGAGCAACGCTGTTCGGTATATCGTGGAGGGGGCCTGAAATACACCTATTTGGATAAAGCAGATAAATGTATAAATCATTTCATATTGTACAGGTAATTATCAAATATCATTTTTTAATTTCAATTAACATAATAGTATGACTATTTTTCAACCCAGAATTTACAATTATATGTCTGATTCTTTATCGGTACCTAATAAACATTTTTTTTTATTTCAGATACATTCTGCCTAAACAAAATATTAATTACCGACTGGTCTGTGAAGAATTATTTAATTACCTGATATATATCTCCATATTTGGATCACGCAGATACACATTCCTATGTATAAATCATTTTACATTTTGCAGGTAATTATTATCTATATTTTTCTCTCCAGATTATACTATTATCTATCTAATTAGATTATGTGTCTATTGCATCCAATTTTTTATTATTTCAGAAACATTCTGCCTAAACATAATTACCGACTTACCTGAGAAGAAATTACACAAGGGATCTTGGAACGAACATAAAATAGTCCTGATCAAGTTGTACTAATTACCTATATAAAATATTTTGTTACTGGTATACCTAAGATCGTGAATAATAGTTGTAAGTATTATCTAATCTAATTTTATTGAAATTGTTAGTGTTCCTTTTTGTT
The DNA here is from genome assembly GCA_948252095.1 of Dicycla oo. Lineage (NCBI taxonomy): Eukaryota > Metazoa > Arthropoda > Insecta > Lepidoptera > Noctuidae > Dicycla > Dicycla oo. Next base: position 25,561,377 of record OX411714.1, read on the forward strand.
AGTGATTTCAACAATAACATAATGCCTCACTGTTCTGATTGCAAAGTATTTGTAGATAATCGCCGATGGTCTGGTCATTTACGTAGCAATGTACATAAAAACAATAGTTCAACACCTATTTATGATAATGTGGCAATTATTAATTCTTCTTTTAAAGAACGAATCAAAAGTTATAAAATCACAGCGACAGGCGAACAAATACATAGTTTTCCTGAAATGTTCCTCAATAGTATTAGTCCACAAATTAAACATTTAATAGATAGTTCAATACAGAAACACACCTCTGTCAAAATAAACTTCGAACTGTTTGCTTCCTTTCTTATGTTTAAAAATGATCAACAAGAAATAAAATCATTCCGAACAAAAAATTTTATTACACTAATTAATTACGATTTTGATTCTACTTACAAATCAGCTGTTAATGTACTACTAAAAAAAATTGAAGAATTTGAGGAAAGAGATAGTGGTTGGACATTTTTAAGTAATTCGCATTTAGAATTAAATATTAATAAATATCAACCACTCAGCGGATCTAAATTTTTAACTTTGCCGAAATCCATAAAGGCTAAAAGAGCTTGTTTGAATATTCGAAACAATGATGAGTATTGCTTTTTGTGGTGTGTTGTGGCGGCATTGTACCCCACAAACAGACATCCCGATAGGACTTCGTCTTATCCATACTTTCAGGATGTTTTGAATGTTAATAATTTAACATTTCCAATTACATTCTCGGACATAGCTATCTTTGAGAGAAATAATCCTTCTCTCAATATATTTGTATATGGTTTAAAAAATGAGAAAACAATTATTGGGCCATTGTATACAACGTTGAATGACAAGTCTAATAAAAGTATCCATCTACTGTTTTTAGAAAACAATAATAATTCACATTACTGTCTCATCAAAGATTTATCTCGTTTAGTTAGAAATCAGATGACCAAACATCATGGTAAACTATATTTCTGTGAAACATGTTTATTGTTTTTTCCAACGCTTAGTCAAATTGAATCCCACTTGTGTGGGGGGATTGTCACTGTTTTACCGGAAAAAGGGTCATTTTTAAAATTTAAAAATTATGATAGAAAACAAAATATTCCATTCGTCATATACGCCGACTTTGAAACGTTACTTGAACCAATTTCCGGCGCTGAATTCAACACCGCTAACACGTCATACTTAAAACGCCACGTGCCAGCGGCGTTCGCTTACAATGTCGTGTCATCAAATAAAAATGTCACCGTTGAGGGCTATAGAAGTTATCGGGGTAATGATTGTGTTTCGAAATTTATACATTTTCTTACTGAGGACGTAAAACAAATACATAAAATTATATCCAAAAGCGAGCCTATGATATTCACTGATGAAAACTCTCGTGATTTTAAACGTGCCGTTAAGTGTCATATTTGCGACAATTTACTCTTGACCGATAAAGTAAGAGATCATTGTCATATTACAGGTCTATATCGAGGTGCAGCACATCGACACTGTAATTTACAGCATAAAGTACCGAAATTTATTCCAATATTTTTTCACAATTTATCCGGATACGATTGTCATTTATTTATAAAAAAGTTAGGTGAAATTCCAGGTTCAATTAAAATAATCCCTAAGACTAAAGAAAAATATGTAGCATTTACCAAATTTATTCCTATTGCTGATAACGAGTACATTTGTATAAGGTTTCTAGATTCCTTCAACTTTTTGGGAACAAGTTTAGACAAGCTCGCTAAAACATTGCAGGTGGAAGATTTCGTTAATCTACGGTCTCATTTTTCCAAAGAAAGACAGTTTAATTTATTGAGAAGAAAAGGTGTTTATCCATATGATTACATGACCACTTGGGGATGTTACGATCAAACATTTTTGCCGTCTAAGGATAATTTTTATAATTCTTTGACTAACGAAGTCATTAGTGATGAAGATTATAATCACGCGCAGGCTGTTTGGGCTGAATTTAATATTAATAACCTAGGCGAGTATACGGATCTATACTTAAAAACGGATGTGCTTTTGTTAACAGACATATTCCAAAATTTTCGGAAAACCTGTAAACAATATTACAGTCTTGACCCCGCGTTTTACATTACTGCACCCAGTTTATCTTTCGATGCGATGTTGCTAAAAACAGGCGTTCAGTTAGAGCTAGTGTCGGACTTAGCTATCATCAGAATGATACAAAGCGGTATACGCGGTGGTTTGTGCATGTGTTCCCATCGGCATGCTAGAGCTAATCACAAGTACATGCCTGAATATAATCCATCACAACCTGAGAGTTTCATAGTATACTTAGATTGTAATAATCTTTACGGTTTCAGCATGTGTCAGTATTTACCATACTCTAGTTTCAGATTTTTAGGTGATAACGAATTAGCTAATTTTGATGTTACCGCTATAGAAGATAACGCAAAATGGGGCTTCATATTAGAAGTCGATCTATTGTATCCCGAAAATTTACATAATCATCATAATGACTTACCATTTTGTCCTGAAAAATGTGTACCCCCGGGAGGTAAAACCAAGAAACTCATAGCAAATTTGTATAATAAGTACAACTATGTGATTCATTACGTTCATTTAAAAAAATGTTTGGAACATGGTTTAATTTTACGTAAAATTCATAGAGCTATTACTTTTAGACAGGCTCAATATTTAAAACAATACATAGAGTTAAATACTCAATTAAGACAAAAAGCAAAAAGTTCCTTCGAACAAGACTTTTTTAAGTTATTAAATAACAGTGTTTTTGGAAAGACATTAGAAAATACTGAAAATAGAGTAACCGTGCATTTAGTTAATCAATGGTGCGATCAGTCCAATCGAACTAAGAAATTTATATCCGCTGAGAAACTTATAGCCAACCTCTATTTCCACAGTGCATCTATTTTATCTGAAAACTTAGTTGCAATACAAATGAAACCTGATCAAATTATTTTAGATAAGCCTATCTACATAGGTTTCACTGTGTTGGAACTTTCAAAAGCACACATGTATTACTTTCATTACGATATTGTAAAGCCTTTTTATAAAGATCGAGTGCAGCTATGTTACACAGATACCGATTCCTTTGTTTATAAAATAGACACTAACGATTTTTACCATGATTTGAAATATAATTTTTTACAATATTTTGACAGCAGTAACTATGAAGCCGCAAATGATTTACAGATACCGCTAAAAAATAAAAAGGTACCCGGTCTCTTTAAAGATGAAATGGGAGGAAAATATATATCTGATTTTGTTGGCTTGAGATCGAAACTTTACTCTATAAAAACCCCTAATAATATTATTAAAAAAGCAAAAGGGGTGAAAGCAAGCGTGGTCAGGGATTTAAACTTATCAGACTATGAAACCATTTTATTTAATGGCGGAGTAATCCGGAGAAAAAATTATATGTTTAAATCGATAAAACACGAAATATTTACTCGTACTGTCAACAAAGTTGCTTTATCTAGAAATGATGACAAACGATCGATATCTGTAGATCAAATTTCAACTCGAGCCTGGGGTCATGCGTTTATTTTTAAGAATGAATTACTCTGATCATAATTTAAGTTTAGTGTTAAGTAATTAACTAAGGCTACTCATGTAATAAGTTTAGTTCTAGAAAATAATAAATGTTAATAACTATTATACAAAAATTAAATAAAATTGGAATTATTGTAACCATTGACTTGTTTCATTTATGAAATTCTATTTATTTTAAAATATAATTACACTCTTTTTTTCAATCGGTAAATGAAGTAAATACCGATTGCAATGATTTCAGTTGCACTATGCACCTAGATACCTTGCATCGTAAGGTTGATTTTTGAATAACTAACGTTTACGATTAAGTAACACGCTTACAAGGCACTATTCTTCATTGTATAATTATTGTCTACGTTGCAGTTCATTGGCCTTAGCATGGAGACACAAATGCTTAGATGACATGTAATTAATTATTACACGGTATTTAATTATTTTGCCATCATTAACGAAATATTATTCATCGCGAACACCTGTTTCATATATTTTTTTAACCTTCAGCAAAAGTAATCATGTCGGTGAGTATAAAATTTTTTTGTAACTAACAATTGTGATCGCGGTAGTGTTAATAATCAATATAATAAAGGAATATAGTGAACTCGATGGAAAACCCCATTATAACGCTTTAGAGCGCTATACTAAAGGAATAGTGGTATAATCGTTTTATATTTTGTTTCAGATGTCTGAATCCGAGATCATGTTCAGCCAGTATGCCCAGGATCCTTACGAAGGATTCTCTGAGATGTTTCGCAGCGAACCCGAGCACAGCAAACCAGTCACGAAAGATAAAAAACTAAAACAACGATGCAGGGAAAAGTCGAAAAAACTAAAACCAACCAAATCCTACGTGATGAGTCGACTACAGCGAAGAGGGATTAAATTAATAAAAATTTCAGTCGTAGATCTATGTAATAACAATCCTCAAACCATAGACAGTGATAGTGACAGTGAGAACGTTATTATAAACGCACAATATATTGTTCAAGATGCTATCGACAGTGTTATGGACGAAACTGAGTCTTTAGTTAAGAAAATATCGAAATCTTTAATAGATACTGACTTTTAATAATCGTTTGTGTAAACTAATATTTATAATTTTATTAAGATATTTCTATTCAATTGCGTGTAGTGTTAAGTTATTTGGAGAAGTGTGGGGAGTGTTTAGCAAAATAAAAGTATGTATAACTTATTTTGATTTTTATTTAACAAGCCTAAAAACTAATAATCTACATTACACACATTAATGCATACATTTTATGCCCATTCTAAATACTTCCTTAAACAAAGCACATTTTTAAGCGCACAATGCTTCAGATGTTTATTACAATTAAAATTAGATCTTCCTTCACAGTATTTTTTATGCAAAACAGAGAAATTAGGACATTGTTCTTTACCAAGGTCTAATACTTTACAATTCATACAAAGATCCTTTATCCAATTCACCTTCTCCAAACCATTTACAATGATTTCCTTATTTTCTAGATATGGAACGATTATACGTCGAAATTCTCTGTAGTCAATATATCCTTCATTCCAATAAATTCCCCTATTTCTTTCCAACCATTTAACCTGCTTCTTTTCATCACTTGTTAAGTATTTAAACAAGTATGGTGGTTTTATTAAAAATGTTTGAGTATAATCACGACTAGCAAAAGCTAATTCTTTTATTATAAAATTATTGTACAGGTCTTTAAACCCTTGAACATCTAATATGATAGTATTCGGATTCATGATATTTTTCTCACAGTATTACTTAGAGGCTTATACTCAATTATACAGTCGTTCAATAAAAGACAATATGCAGAAGTTTGATCTGGTATGTCCGAATCACTCTCTATTTCCACTCGTACATCCACAATAGGACCTGTCTTTACATTATCGGCTTGTCTAGAGCAATCTATGATAAAGAGCGGCGCCAAATCTTTAAATTGTTTTTCACTTAATAAGGGTTCCGGGCGACGTCCGTAATAAGACTGTTGAAATCGAATGTATTGCTCGTATAATAAAGCGATTCTGTTATTCGAGAAACTGACATTTAGGTTTTCATAGGGGAAGTAAGTTGAATTTAGGTATACTCTAACGTCACGAACATGGCAGTGATCGAACTGAGACATATCAGAACTTGAATTGTTTTTTCTATTTGTTTGTAGGCCCATAATTATGTATCTAGGTTTCTCTATTTGCGAGGAAGTTTTGATGGACCAGGTATGTTTTGTAGTTTTAGGTAAAGCTGGATATTCGTACAGATCCCAATTTCTGAATATCATCTGGAGTGGTCGATCTTTTTCTAACAGTTTGAGTAAACTTATTTTCTCTTTGTCGGACACTTTAACATGCGGTACACGCCAGATGATTTTATTTATTTGAACGTCTTCTACAAATTCACCGGTGTTAAGTTTGACCGCATTCAGGTTAGTATTACTTCGTAGCAATATCAGTTCGTGCCTACAATTTATCACGACTTTCTTGAAATCTTCAGCGAAACCGATGATGTTACTGAGTGGTATAGACGCGGAAAAACTACCCCCATTTATATTTTTTATGCCATCGATATTCCAGCCCCATGCATTAGATATCTTTGATTCACTTTCACTCATTGATATTAACGATTTCATGGTGGTAGTTATGCCAGCATTTTTTATTCTATCAATTTCCACTCCATTTAGCTCGTATCTTATATCTTGGAACAGGTAAAGTAGAGCATTATTCGTAAAATTAACACTAGTGGCTTTCTCTTTCATATCCTTTTTGCTTACGATAACAGTCCCTTCCAAATACAAGGTACTAGCTGACGGAAGTATATACAAGTCTTGTTGGTTAATGGGTATACGAATTTCATCGTTCCTATTGAAACTAGTTACGTAGGGCTTGTAAGAATGAAATTCGATTCCTTCAACCGTGTTGTCGTAAGTCGGAGCGGATAAAACGTCTAAGATATTCATTTTAGCAAACCGATCGCTTTGAGAAATGCCTTGTTGTCTTTAGTTAATTTTATTTTCTTCTTAGGGCGAGCTCTTATATGGTTGGAAGCTTGAGTGGAACTGATATTTTTGATTTGCTGATGCACATATTTATTGTAGTCGATCATTTTTTTCTTCTGAGATGCAAATACAGCTGCACTTCTTCACCGCGCAAGTTTATTAAGCGGTTATTTATATCTAACAGCCTGATATGTATGCAGCTAATGTTGTTTTGGTTGATTGGAAAGTATATCGCGTTTTTCGGAATTTCTATAATCCTATATCCGGGAGGAACGTTGAGTGCAAATTCGTGGATAATGTGACTCGGTTCTCCGTTTGTGTACGAGCCGCTTACAATATCACATTCGATCCTGATCACAGTTGTAGGTAAAATGTTGACCGGCGACTGTGACTCATGCCATTTATTTGCTTTCAAGATCTGTTTATTAAACCCTAATAAATTCCTGAAAGTACCTTCTTTATTAAAATTTATGTCCTTTGTACAATATACAGCAGCTTTTAAAGTATTGTTATTGCACTGTAGTTTGATTGAGGCATCTTTCATTTCAGATTTTAAATAATCATTAATATCTTGCAATTCATAGGTGCCCTCCGGTATTTCAATAACTTCGTTAGAACCATAATAGAATTTATTATTCGTTTTGTCAATGTTTGGAATCGAATTAAATGTTGCGAAATGCAATAAGGCACACTCATACTGTTCATATAGTTGCAACGTGTTGGGATAGTAAGTAGATAAAGTTGACGAGTTTCCAGTTATCGATAATGTGAGTGACATCTTGCAAATGATTGAAATAAAAGAAAATCATAAATTTTATATGTTTTTATTCCAAAAAGTCCACAGATATTCTAAACATAAGTGTCCACAATTTACAGTGTTGAATTTCTGATATCTTGTATAATTATAAAAAACATTACAATTCTTAAAATATCGTATTAATTCCATTGGAGGCTTCAAATTTCCAAAGCTATCAAAATATTCACAATAATTGCCTAATTTTACATAAGCTACCCAATGCGTCCCTTCGTTCTTATAATCGTCCAAGTTAACGATACCACATTCAATCGGATTTGGCGTTCTTGGTAATTGATCCCTCATGTACACTCCTCGAAAGTGAGGGATGTCGCGTGCATACCTTTGGATGTCTACATTAGTTAGAGGACGATTAGGTAGCTTATTTTTCAGTTTTTTAAAGATTTCACGAATAAACCTTTTCCATTTTTATGTGACTTAATGTATAAACCCTGCCCTAACTTTAAAGGCTCCATAGCCCTATTATGACGTTGTGTTTCTAGTAAATTTTGCTGACCAGCTTTGTAATCGTTAACAGTTTTTGCAATACCAGCCGCACCACCAGCTAAAGTTCCTAATGCTGATAAGCCCGCAAAAATCGGGATTAAGGGTAGAATACCTCCAGTCTTCGGTAAGGGTATCACTCGTGGTACTCGAATTTTCTGAATGTTAGGAAATATTTTTATTGCTGCTGAGTAAGCAGCGTTAATTAAAGTTTTACTGTCCTTTGGTTTCAGTTTCTTTATCTTCGCTCTTATTTTTGATACGAAACTTTTAAACGTTTTAACGCCGGCACCAGATTTCAGTTTGGCTTTCATAACTTTGCTCACTAACCACGAACTAAGTTTTTCACCTTTCCCTGCATCGTTCGATTTAAGTCTTTGTTTAGCCATATTAAGTAGTTGTAAATCAGCTTTGTGACGATTGGGTAAGTCTGTATGGTTTGCATATGCAATGTCGTGATGCATGCAAGCTTCGTCTAGCTTATTTACACCTCGGTCACCTCGTAGTAAACGTTTCTGGAGTTTTGTTCCCGGGCCGCAATAATTGTAGCCTGGTAAATGAAGTTCGAACGGCAGATTATTAATTAGGGTATTAACAAGTTCACCTCCTTGCATTGTCTAAAGTGTAATGAAAGAAATAATGCAAAATTAACTGTTATATAATTATTTTATTCCACTATTGCAGTTTTGTTGATCCAACTGTTTTCTTCGTTGTTTAGACCCAACCATTTCACAAACATTTTTGTTCCTTTCCTTTTTAAAACCTTTTCTACCAAATAAATACCCGGATAGTAAGATTTTTGAAGTTCTTGCTCGTAAAAAGTTCCCAATATGGCTTGCTTTCGCTGATCTTGTATATGATATGTTACTGGTATGGTATAATTTATTTTTTTTATAGTAAATATTTCAGTTGACCAATTAGGTGTGTAACCTTTCTCAAAATTGTGTTTGTATTTACTGATACGAACAAAGTCACCTACTTTGAACTTAGGTTTTCTACGAATGGTTACATGATTTAAGGTTTTTTTAATATTTTCTTTTATAACTGACTCACTAGATTTATTAACTTCAATTGGCTTAAATTTAATAGTACGATGTTTTGTGTTGTTATAAGTCTTTAACGTAACTTCTAATGGTATACCTAACCATTTATAGTTTCCATTCAGACTAAAATATTTATATAATTTATTTTTAAGTGTTTTAATCAGTCGCTCCACGATCGAAGCTTTTTTGGTAGAAAACGTGGAGTAATGGTTAATATTATACGTCTTCATAAGCGTTTGAAATGAGTTGTTATAAAATTCTGTTCCCTTATCAGTTTGTAAATTAACAGGTTTGCGATTGCTGTTAATCAGTATTCGTTTAAATGCATGAGTAACATCAAGTTTATTTTTTGATTTTAATGACTCTGCCCAAGCGTACTTTGACAAGCAGTCAATCACCACTAGAATGTAATTATGACCTTTATTATATTTTCTCAGGTTTTGCATGTCCATTAGATCAGCTTGCCACAAGTCATCGACCCCTTTTAGAATGACGGAACGACGAAGGAAATTTATTCTTGCTGCTTTGTGTAGTTCATTAACAATTTGCTGTTTCGCCATTATGGAGATTTATTTTGAAGTAATTTATCTACCTCTGCTTTAGTATAAAACTTATCTTGCAAATGAGTTAAAACCTCAGGTATCTTTGCTTTTAAAGTAGCCTGTACTGTACCCTTTGTGTCTTTTATGATTTGAGAACGCAATGATCCAATCATATTATTAAATTCTTTTAACATATTAGCATTCAAACGATCTACATAATCCTTGTCCACAGTCAAATTATTTAATTCTTTTAATGTGTTAGCATTCAAACGATCTACATAATCCTTGTTCACAGCATCGTCTGCTTCTACTGGAGATCTAATTCCTCTCAGTCTTGAAGTTTTTAAATCAAAATCTCCGTTTTCTAATTTTAACAAAGCATTCTCATTAAACTCAAATAACTCAGCAAAACGCATTCTTTTGTGAATGTAGTGTCCGAATTTGTCTACGTTCATGTTTAAGGTGTATTGTATCGAGAGGCTAATAATAAAATAAACACATTTTAAAATATTTATTAATTTATCACTTTACTTTCACGCAATTCTTCAATGATAGATATAATTTCATTATCTAATCCTGTGTTACCAGCATCTCGAGATGCAATCAATAATTTTAATCTATCCACCAGTTCATTGGGATCGTCCCAATATACAAAATCTACGTTTTTCTTCCACGTTTTTGTTAAAGGTAGTAGTCCTTTTCCCTTCGATTGGTGCTCCTGAATTGTACTTCGTAGTTGGAACAGAGGCTTTATAATTTGCAAATATTTTTGTCCTTTATTACTTTTTATTGGTTTACTAGGTTCATAGTCTCGTCGATGTGCATTTGTATCAAGTAACATCGACTTATAATGTTTCATATCACTTTCGGTAACCCTGCTTAAATCTACGTTCTTTTTCAGCAGCAATTGTTTTAAACCAGGCGTATTTCGGTATTTGCGTCCAGCCACGATGATATACTCGTCGCTGATCGTTATACGCGCAGAACCTAACATCAATTTGCCGCTCTCTACTCGGACACCAAACGGAATATCTTTCAATGCTTCTGAGGACACTGACCAGGATGACATATCACATCTCTGGTTGTTTTCAGTTAATGATTTATATGAAGAATCACTTTCGATATCAGATTCATATTCGTCTTCATTGTCGTTGTTATCATTGCTTTCTGAACTAATAGGGACTTCTTTTTGCAGAGTTTTATCGATAAACGGAACATCGGTTTCTTCATTTTCTATATTATGCAGGAGAGAAGCCTGCTTACTGACATTAGCAATTTGGTTGAGTGGTTCTGTTACCGGCTTGAACACTGATTCCAGCACTTGCTGATTGTTATTCTCAACATCTCTCATCTTTCGCACTTTCTTTTTAACAGCTTCTGCAGCTTCAACTATTTGTCTTTTCAGTGATTTCTCCATAATAACAAAAAAAAGTTCGTGACTGATTAAGCGTTGCCTGAAGAATAATATTATCGCGAGGGTACCGGTCTTAAATATTAGTATTTTTAATCAAAGACAACAAAAGTGTCAAATTTATTTCTGTAACATCCTTTATTTTTGGAGCAATCCTTATTAATTACTACATAATTGAAAGGCTCACTCCATATTTTCGAACACATTTCACGAAATTCAATCCATGACATATCAGTGTTGACATGTTCTTCATAAATATGCCGTAAATTTATTTCATCTTGTTTAAAAAGTATGATTAAGTTCGCATTGTCTCTTACTAACTGCTTAGGGATTTTACTATACGTTTGGTTTAGATAGAAACAATCAATGCACTTGTGTCTTCCCATCGCAAAATAATCACGCATGTTACTCTGATTTTCACAAGCAACATCATCAAAAATAATCACGGAGTTGGGTTTTGCGTCCTGAACGCGTAGTACTTCCTCATTTCCCTGATATTTCTGGAGGGAAACACCAGGCACCCGTTGCAAAACACTTTCTAAAAAAATGTACTTAGGTTGGTGCAGAGTTTTTGAATAAACATAAACATTTTCAAATCTTAATCCGTTTTCGTGTATTAGAAGACCAATTAATAAATTAGTTTTTCCACAATTGGACGGACCGCAAATAATACACCGTACTGAGTTAGGCAATAATTCTCCGTGACGAAAACTTGTCTTACAAATATCATCGCAGACTGTATTAACATGCAGCGATTGCGGTTGTTTTACAAATTTCATGATTACTGTCGGAAATGAACCAATTGAAAATGAGTGAATGTATTTAGAACGTTATCATTTATAAACTTACCACAACCTCTTTTGCGTTACTGGTCAGTGATCGAGTCGATTGTTCATTATTGAGCATTCTGTACCACCTTTCAGAGCGATAGCGAGCTCGCATGATCATTGGTCGTGTACAGTATACACTACAGTCGAGTTGATAGTTGATTGTTCATACTGACCCGCCATAATATGGAAGTTACTAGTCGTTGGTTGAGTAAATCGTTCCTAATCAAGTACACGGTGCAACAAACTGTCTCGTTCGAGTTTATTGGTCTAGTGGAGAGTCGAGTCGAGTGTCGATTATTGGGCATTCTATACCACTGTCGGCAGCGAGGCGCACTCGCCGAGCTACTTGCCGATAGTGGTATAGAATGCCCAATAATATACTACTGACATATCAAATGAAAGGGCTTACTTTGAGGATCTCAAATATTTATAATGTTAAAATAAATTATTTTAAAGTTATTTAAGAAAAAAGACAAAAATTTACCATTCCCCCTTTTCTCCGAAACTACTGAGCCTAAAATTTTGAAAAACATACAGAAAATAGTTACCTATAGATTACAGAAAAATTGATAAGAAGTCTATAGTCTTAAAATAACTTGGTAAATCTCTCAATATTGTGCGTACAAACGTACATTTGCAGTTGGAATGTATGAGAGAACATGTTTTTCAACTACAATGTTAAGCTTGTTCTTGGGCTAAATTCATCCCAACTACGGAATCCTTCATTGTGCGTGGTCTGACACTCACTTGGCCGAATTTTTATCTCCGTACCCACATTAGCTGTCAGGCCCACGCACTGTTTGTAATTCATAAACTACTGAACCGATTTGACACGATTTCAATTATGGGGGAAGACAAAAACCGTTATCGTGCGACAGACAGACGCGTGCGCTCGTGATCGATGCCGAGGGGTTACTGTTTTGTTTATAAAAATATTCCGGATTTTTTAATTGTAATTTATAATTATATTTCTAATTGCTTGTGTTGCTATCGGTACACTGGTTAAGGGAAGATGCCACAATTTAATGCGGTAATGAAACGCCAAACAGAACTTATGGACGTAGTGGGAGAGGAGTTAATTTAAGGCCTTATAGAAAAATCACAGAAAAATCAAGTAGTGTTTTGTTCACATTAGGTACAGAAGTACAATTGTGTATCGTTCATTACTTGGAACCTCGTTCATGACCGTACACAATTTGACATTGAGCTTTCATCATCATCATTTCATCCGAAAGAGGTCCATTGCTGCACATAGGCCACCCCCAAGCTCCGCCATTTCGACCGGTTCTGTGCTTCTCGTATCCAGCTGATTCCTTTTTTTTTTTGTGGAGAAATACTCATGCATACCCTACTACCACGGGGAGATAGTGCAGTTATGTGGGACTCCAACCCACTAAAACTCCACGGTGTCCTCTTCTGCCGCTTGTGGCGGGAACACGGGCACGCGTTAGCACTCACCGCGAACCCGCCGCGGCTTTCCATCACCGGCGCGTAAGAACACATTGCGCGCCGTGACCACCCCATGGACCAAACCAGCACATGGGCGCTAGACGACCCCGTGTCTAAGCACCCTTGGTCCTCCTGCGACCGGTCAGGTCAGTAGCCCGGCCGCCTACCACTTTCGGCCGCAGAGGATAGGGAGAGCGGCCAACGAAATACTGGCACTCCCTTCCCGCCTCGCCTCCAACCCTCAGCCGCGATGCCTCCCATACGCCATTGCGGCCCGCCTCAGTTGCGATGTCGCCCAAGCGGCACCGCAACCTACCTGTTGGCCGCTACGTCGTCGCCTTCCTGGGAAAAGCCCTGACGAGCGGCCCCTCCTCGGGTTCCTCTTCGCTTCACCGTGGGTGACCAAGCCACGGCTACTGAGCCCCCCGCCTCAACAATGCGGGAACTCACCGGGGGGGATCCAGCTGATTCCTGTGGCCTACAAAAGGTCGTCAGTCTTCCAACGCTACGTCTTCCGGTACGCGGTCGCCACTCCAGATACTTTCAGTGCCATGGGCCATCTGTTTTACGAGCAATCAAGCGAGCGAATAGACATATCCCGAAGAATTTCTAAACATAAGTGGCAGTGATCAGGCCACATTGCTCGCAGCACATTTAACTTTATCTAAAGTAAACCATTAGGTACAGGTTCACATCAAATACGCCTACATAAATAAGTACCTATTTGTTTGGGGCAAACAGAATTGAACAGAAAACAGAGTCAATTTATTGCAGAGCTACGAACTCAATGATTTGTTTACATACCTACTGTTTATACGAGTATGTGCTGTTTATTGGACATTTCTGTGTTATTGCGCTTTATTTATGTGCTAAGATTGGAACTTAATGATGCCATAAGGACACTTAATGTTTACAATGAAGATAACGATAGTCGTTGGCACACACAATTATTTATTTTTTCTTCTTTTACTTAAATATGTGCATACCTAATGAATATAAGATACCTACTGGAACTTATAAAATAATCTGGGGGCACGGTAGTGCCTTACCTACCTTATCTCGAAGCGCTTCGTCGTTTTTTTAATCGTAACTTGGGTTTGGATTATACCAGATAAACAATATTCTCGGGATATGATGCCAATAGTAGATTTTTTAAACATACAAAGTTTCAATTGCATAGCTCTTATACTTTAGATTTTATTGATATCTAAACAACCCCGATTTCGTCGCTGACTGATGATCATCAAAACTCTTAGGGTACTTCCTGAAGTCCTAGAAAGCTGAAATTTGGTATGTAAGCTAGTAATAGTACTCAAACAACAAAAAAATTCTAAAATTTGGAACTTTTACCCCCCAGCCCCTTAAGGTAGGGGATGGAAGTTTGTATGAGACCTCCGCAATTTTTGATGCTAGAGGTTTGAAAATTGATATAGTGACTCCTTGTTATATATAATAAAATATATATTTCAGGATTTTTAGAAATCACCTTTAATCACCCATAAAAAAATTAACAAAATAAAAATAATATATATTGTCATGAGCAACTTACAAAAAGTAGTGAAATCCCACCAAAAATATTTTCATGTAAAGTGTTGCCAAGACGAGAGCATATGGCTCGCACTGTCAAAAAGTTATCAGATCTCATGTAGAGCCAAACTTCTAACTCTATACACGCTAACTCTACAAGCACTAATTTCACAAATTCTACACCTTAGTCGAAATATGAGGCTTGGCCGTTTCGCTACTGCCACATGGGCGTAAGGTGAAAAATTAATTCACTGTTCATTATTTTTCTGTTCTTATAGTAACGAAACGGCCAAGAGTCATATTTTGACTAAGGTGTAGAGTTTGTGAAGTTAGTGCTTGTAGAAAATATGACTTCTAACTCTACACGCCCTAACTCTACAGATAGGGCGTGTAGAGTTAGAAGTTTGGCTCTACATGAGATCTGATAATTTTTTGACAGTGTGAGCCAAATGGTCTCGTCTTGGCAACATTTTACATGAAAATGTTTTTGGTGGGATAGCTTTTACCCGTGGCTTCGCCCATGTGGAAGTTTGAAGTTATCCCACGGGAACGTACTACCGGGATAAAAACTATCCTATGTCCTAAGCCAGGTCTACCCATGTGCCAAATATTCAAACCCGTTCAGCCGTCTTTGCGTGATTGAGCAACACACAAACAAACAAATATATAAATAAACAAACTCACTTTCTTGGGCCTTTATATAGTGGAATGATAGATCAATTCAGAAAAATACGATACCAAAACAAATTACAAAGTAACACACATGTGTTCCCCGAAGGGTCTGACAGAGGTATATCTATAGTACACCCACATTTCGCCAGTTTTTTTAAGTCCCATGTAATAGAGGGCGAGCCTATTGCCATCAACCGGGCAAAAATCCAGATTCCAGGCTGCTATTGAGAAATACAAACTAGTACTAAATACTGGTAGTAGAATTAGCATTGCCATTCAACGTGGCAATTCTGCCAGTCTTCTGGGCACGTTTCAGTGACGACAGATGATAGCGAATGACAGCGTTGCGAACGAGTACTTCGATGCCTAAATTTCCAAGTTTTTGTATTTACCTGTATATATAGTTAGTTAGTCTTGAAATTTGTACCTGGTGTAAATATGTAGTAGTAGTTGTATATGAAATAAAAATTAAGTTTACCTTGTACTGAGAATTACAAAGTAATATAGTAAAAAATAGTAAATAAATTAAGACGCCCCCAAAGCATGCGTAGTTCATACAAACGAAATACCAAAATAATTTGTAAATCAAACATATTCTTAAGGTAGTGTGTATTTATTCCGATTGGATTACAGAATATCTAGGTTCCCAAATATAATATATATTAAATAAGAACATTGATTTAAACAGTAAATACTTATGGGAAAAAATAAATTTTCAATAGAAATTTTAAATTCCTCATATCTCGTCTTTCTTCAATTACTTTGTAATTTATTTTGTCACTGGAAAATGGCTGACATCCCTAATATATAAGTGTCTTGATGTAAATTGATTACTAAGATACTCCGCGGCGATGGCCTGTCAAATTGACATTACTTACGCTCTGTTTATATCTTTGATCTAAAACTGAATATTAGCTGAAGTTTCAGACTTCTTGATACATCACCTTTTTGCTTTTTTAACCGACGACACAAAAAGGAGGAAGTTCTCAAATCGAGGCACAGTCGAGGTGTATATTTATCTAGATTTTTTTTTTGCATACCTATTATTCGTAACTATCTTTTACTCGCAGCTTTCCTCGCGTCTAAAAGTTATTTTTCTATCCCTCGGGAACAGTACGGTTTTTCTGGATGAAAGATACCTTAACACTGATTGTCCACCGCAACGGGAACGGGACGTCAGCGAGACACGAGATTATACGACTATAGCAAATGTACTGTCGCTACTTCGGCGCCGTCATCTGTTTTCTCGTTGACATCCCGTTCACGGTGTGGTGGACAAACAGCGTAACACTGTTTTTCCACCGTACCGGGAACAGGATGTCGACGAGAAACAAGATTAGTTGAACCGGACGTGACGTCCCGTTCACGGCAATCGTTTGTGCACCGTGACCGAACTCGGCGGCTCAGTTTGATCTCGCTTTCGTGCGGGGTGTATGGGTTTTTGTAGAAATAAAACAAATTAGGAGGAAGCCTAGGTTGAACAGACAACTTCTTCTGCTTTTGTATGTTCGAAGGAGTAACCGTGCTTCTAATGCTTTTCTGTATTAGTCGAAAAAGTAACTCTACCATGATTTCAAAAGGATAAAGTAATATATAAGTCAATAGAGTCATAGCTTAAATCGAGTCATAATTTATTTTCAAAGAATGTTTTAAGGGAGTAGAAGTTAAAGAAGAATGGGAATATCCTCCAGGTGATACGAGGACTAAAACACCGGTAACTTTACAAAAGTGGACTGTATTATAGGATTTTGGAGAACAAATGGTAAACTAAATTTAAATCGGCGAGAAATGAATGAAGTAGGTATACGGTTGCTCAGTAGCGTGGACCATGACGCAGTGCAGTGCCGGCCAGTGCGCGCCCGCATGTGGAGCGCCCCCTCCGCCGCCGCAGCTCCCGCCCGCGGTCGCCCGGTGCGGCGGATATTCTCGACAAAGTTGTGGGCTTTCAGACATTCCAACAATTTATTCTTAAACAGCCTATTATTTAAGATTTAAGTACTCTAGCTATCTTATTATAAATTCTTACACACATAGACAACTTTGCTGTATTTGGACAATCTGAGAGTGTCATAAAAACTAATCTATTTTGGTCTCAGTGATTTCTAGAGCTTACGTCAGACACTATCACAAAATATTCTTTATATTTCCATACAAACATGCATAGTTCATATATATAAAGAGATGGTAGCGGTAATATACCAAGCTTTTTGAATATGGGCTCGCAGGACTCATCAGGCGCTAGCCCATAAATTACTCTGATGCATATTTTTGCGCAACCAACTCTCTATTTCGTTCAGTACTATTTCCCCACATTATAAGCCCGTATCTTAGAATCGATTTTACATACGCGTGGTAGCATGTTATGGCTGTTTTTATGTCAGTTTTAATTGTTAACTTGTCTTAGGGCATATGCAAACCTATTTATCCTGTTACATATATTTTCTACATGTGCTTTCCAATTTAAGTTAATAATAATAATAATAATATCCTGGGACATTTTCACACACGGTCATCTGATCCCAAACTAAGCAGAGCTTGTACTATGGAAACCAGATAACTGATATACTACATATACTACTTTTTTTTGTAAATACATACTTATTTAGATAATTACACCCAGACTCAGGACAAACAGACATGTTCATGCACACAAATGTTTGTCCTGGATGGGAATCGAACCCACGACCTGTGGCATGATAGGTGGTATCTTAACCAACCACGCCAACTGGCCTGTCATAATAACTCCTAACAATTTTGTTTGATATACTTCGTGTATTTTCAATATTTTAAGTTTAAAATTGTACTTTGTGATATGAGATTAAGTACGTATTTAGATTTACTTAAATTTATTTTTAAATTATTAATATTTATTATAATTAGCCATTCTCTAAGTATGTCAATTGTATTATTAATGTCAATTTCGTGATTTTTATTCCGTCAATTTTTTTGTCAGAAGTTACCAAAATAGAGATGTCATCAGCAAATAAAATAAATTTATGATTTGTAATTTTGGTTATGTCATAATGTATAATAGAAACAAAATTGGTCCTAATATACTACCTTGTGGGACTCCACACTTGTTGTATCGATATTCAAACGAGTACGATGACATATTATTATGTTCATCTAATTTTGTGATTACAACACATTGCTCTCGGTTTTTGAGATAAGAAGACAGCCAAGTCTAGTGCGGGTCCTCTTATACCAATTGCCTCTAGTTTTTGCAATAATAAGTCATGAGATACATAGCCAAAAGCTTTAGATGAGTCAAAAAATAGTCAAACGGTTTTTGTTAATATTTGACAATATTATTTTTAAAAGGGAAAAATGGCTAAAGATGTTGATTTCTGTTTTTGGAAACCAAAGAAAATCTATCCGAGATGGTGCAAAAATTTTCTTATATCTTATCTCGTCATAATCGTGCTGGCGATCATGATGACCCCCCGCCAATGGCCGATCGCTGATTGTCGAATCCCCGATGGTTTAGAAGACAAATGTGCAGATTTCGAAAAATAACACAGATAAGTACCCTAAAATATTGATGAAGTATAATAAACACGTTATCACTGCACATTTCTGTGTAAAAACGTGTTAAGCGTTCAACTTTCTTTAAACTGCTCTCCTGAAAAATTACCAAAATTGCATTTATAACATTTGTCTAGACCATTGATATAATAAACAATACAAAAGCTGAGCGGACGGCGCCTGTGCACAATCGCGCCACTTTACTTGAAAATTCGGGGGCCAGGATCCCCGCGCTCGGTTGACGTTGTGCGGTGGACACACGGCCATAGTAAATGTTCTGCTGCTATTTCGGCGCCGTCATCCCGTTCTCGTTGACTTCCGTTCCCGGTGCGGTGGACAAACAGTCTAAGTCTTTTTCTGCACCCTTGACAAGGCGTATACAAAATTTCACAATGTTCGGTTGAGTAGTTAAGACGTGAAAGTTTAACAAACAAACAAACACACTATCGCATTTATGATATAAGTGAGGATGTGTAGGACAATAGGTATAATTTAAATAATTATATTCAAACCACTGACCGAATTAATAACAATAAAATAGGTAACATAAATACACTACATAAATTAGAACAAAATAGCAGCAAATTCAATGCAACACTCGAAACCATTTCATTTCATAAAACAATTAGTTTTACGATTAATCGTATTATTTAAACAACGTTGGTTTTGATTAAAATAACGTTTTATGAACCACAGAAAGTAACGTTAGCTTGTAATCAGTAATATTATTAAACAAATTAAGCTTTTCGGTTTTTTGACGTGAAAACATCTTTTCGCTCGGTGTACTGGTGTTAAGTTCAATATTTCTGACCGACAAAAAAATGTAAGATTTCAACCGCTAATAACTACGAGATCTTTAATGCTAGTAGAGTAATGGTTGAGCATTCAAAAGATAGGTCATATTTATAACAATTTTAAAGCCGCATGCGCGCGTCCCTCTACTTTTCTCTATGGTTCGAAATATCAATTCGTATAGCAAAAAACCTGTTTAGCTAGCTCAGTTATTCTGGTGTCTTTCACAGAGTACTGTTGACAAAGCACTACCAGGACCTAAAGAGAAACAACAGAAATATTGTGGCCAAAATAGGGTTAAAAAATAATATGAAGTTGACAATAGCAAAATAATGTCAGATGTCGTCTCATATCGGCCGTTAATCTGCTCAGAAATTAAAAATATTATAATCGGTGAAGCTTACCTTATAAGGAGTGCAATGAGCCTACTAAGTCTTGCGTCGAGTAAATACAATGGCTATGGCAGTATCGGAAACCGTAGTAAAATTTCAATAATAATATAATATATGTTTTCACGAAAACAAACGGCGCGGGTCGGACTGCGCCTACTAAAATTTTTATGCCAGATGAGGGTTTCCTCATCCAAAGGAGATGAGGACTCGTACACGAAGGGTTTCGTACAATATTTAACACTACATTATTTTTTGTTTCTTGTGGGGACCTCCTTTAATTTTTAACTTTATTTAAGTACCTACACACTTTGTGATCATTTCAAGTGTCTACCTAATACGGTTCAAAAGACAGGCCTTTGACAGACGGTCCCAGGTCCCGTTGGCACTCTTTGGGTACGGAATCCTAAAAATGACTTTTCCGTACATAATATAACATACTTAACTAACAGAAATAAACAACTTTTCCTCACATATTTATCCGTAATAAGAAGAAAACAGGCCAAGATTAAACATCAGAATACAAGGTACTACATTATTAAGGGTCGGTACCAGGAAATCGTGTGGGTTTTGGATATGTTTATGAGTATATTGAAAACTTTAAGTAGTAGCCACAAAAAAAAAACTTTTACGCGTAACGGCTAGCTCAAGAGTTTCACCAGTCAGTGATTAAATGTATTGAGGATAAAACCTTGTACAGCGTGGGCAAAGAACAGGTATAGGTACACTTTATTATTTTTTTTTTCTGTGAAACATATATATTTTTTTAATATATCTATAGTATTTAGGGCCGACGATGAAGTATAGAAAATAATGTCAGACAAATATCCACTTCTAACAGTATGGCAGATGTGAACCGTTTTCATTGCGTTTTTCATGACATTTTTACACATTTCCTGCGTTATCTCAGTGACTGTGTCTCAGATATTTTGTTTTGATTATTGAAGGGTCATTGACCTGTTAGCATAGACACGACCCTTTAGATAGCCCCACAGAAAAAGTCAGGAGCTGTTAAATTCGGGGATCTTGGGGGCCATTCAATGTCACCATTTCTCGAAATTAATCGACCCGGAAATGTTCTTTTCAATGTCTTGATTGTGGCTCGTGCCGTATGACATGTGGCCCCGTCCACCACACCACACGCTTCCCACAGTACAACCACATGCTTCCTAAGTACAACTGATTCACCTGATGTAAGAAAAAATTGTTTATCATTTCACAGTACCGATCTCATTTGGCTGAAACAGCATCTCCCATAGCATCGCCTTTTTATTTGAAATGGGTTTGCTCTTGATTATAGTCTAGGTCAGAGGTGACAGAAACAAAGTCTACGATGGAGTGAGCTTACCCAGAAGAAGCCTGTTCACTCTAACTTTGAAGATATTCGGGTTGTTTGCGTTCGGGAACACAGACGCAGGTAGTGAGTTCCACTCTTTTGCCGTGCGCATTATGAAGGATGTTTGGAAGAGCTTAGTGCGAATTGGTGGAATGGCAACTAGATATGGATGGTAACGGGCAGTGCATCTAGATGTTCGATGGTAGAAGGGGGCCAGTGAAATGAGGTTGTTGAGTTCCTGAGCACACTCACCGAGGTACAGTCTATAGAAGACCGACAAGCAGGCAACCTTGCGGCGATGAGCCAAGCTATGAAGCTTGACATCCACCAGTTTTTACGTTGCCAATGAGCCTTTTAGCTCGGCGAAGAATCTGCATCTTCAATAAATAAGGCCCAATTACTCTTCCTGACCAAATTCCACACCAAACTGTTACTCAACGTGGATCGTTCCTGGATCAACGAAGGTTGTCTTTCGCCCCAATAGCGAGAATTTTGTTTATTAATAAATCCACTGAGGTCGAAATAAGCTTCTTCAGTCATAATGATTTTTTAATGAAAATCTGAGTCTCTTTCCAGCTTGGTTAGCATAACACTACAGAAATTACGACGCCGTACATGGTCTCTCTCTCTCAGTTCTTGAGTTATCTGAACCTTATAAGGACGCATACCAAGGTCTCTCTTCAGAATTGTCCGTAGAGAAGTCCTCTTAATTCCGAGTTGTTGAGAATGTCGCCTGGTAGACAATGTGGGTTCTTCGGCTACACTTTGACGAACAATTTCAATATGCTGCTCCGTAAGAGCCCTTCTGACACGTGAAGGAATCTCTTTATGTGTTACAATGCCATGCTACTCAAATTGATTCACTAAACGACTTATTTAGCCGCGAAGGTAAGTGATTTCTATCACAAATTGGCCGCAAGTTTCTTAGAGTTTCCGCAATACATGATTACGTTGAGTAGAATGCTTTAATAAGTAAAACACGTTGTTCTGTCGTAAAACGCTCCATAACAAGTTTGCCGTATCTACACATAACAATTTTCATGAAACAACTGTCATATTTGCTGCCAAAACAAAATGGCGGCATAAAAGTTGTCTACCTCCAATTTGCCCAACCTGTAGATGATTGTTAAAAAAAAAAAAAAAAACTAAATAATTGCAAAAAGCACTGCCGTATTTTGATAACCTTGGTGTAAATAAGACGCCTCTCATCTTAAGCATTCTATGGTCATCCTGAATTAGACTACATACATAGTTACAGCTTTTACGATATTAAAACTTGTATTACCTCGTAAACTACCTTATCCAAGACTACACGTAGATCGTTTAAACATCCACTAGACATTGTAACAGGATCATTTCAAACTGTAATACTGTTGTGTCTAATGCATCTAGCATTAATAGCTTCTCTCGTAACAAGTTGCATCATTGCACCTATACAGCTTCTGATGTTCACTTGACTAAAGCAACGAATAGACTCAATTTAGTGAGGATAGCCATCATGGATGCACTTATTCACTAATATTGTAAAGTTTGAAAGTTTGGATGTAGAAGGTAGTCTCCGAAATCACTGATCCGATTTCAAAAGTTCATTCACTGGTAGAAAGATGTGTTGCCGAGTGGCATACGATATGTGGCTGTTCCAAAAATTGTTAGTAAAATGAAAAATAGTTTGTTTATGAAAAGTTTACTCAAAGCTTTTCAAAATACTCCCCTTCAAACCGTATGCACTTATGCATTCGGGTGAACCAGCTTTCGAAACATTAAAAAAATATTTCGAAAGCTGGTTCACCCGAATCCTAACTTTAAGGTGTTCATGCAGGATGATTTAAACTGTTCTTCAATTCAGCCTGAATCTCACGATGTGTAATGTGTGTCTATTCTCACGCAATAGTCACTCTACCCTGATGACAAATTCATGAGTTCCTGCAGTTGTAGGTCGGCCGCGTCTGGGATCATCGTTTAGGTTCTCTCGACCACGTTTAAGTTCACGAAACCAATAAGTAACTGTTGCTAACGCAGTTGCAGACTCCCCAAATGCAGTTTGTAAATTTTCGTAAGATTCCTTGCAGGTTAAGTCTCGTTTATAATCATAAAAAAAACATAGACGTCCATTGTTGCAAACTAAAGAAGATTGACAGTGTGCAGATAATATTTAAACATATTTAAAAAAATAACTACACATAGGTGGGCAATGATTTTCACCGAGGAGATTTGTATTGAAATTAGCCGTTAATAAAGAAGAAAACTGTCAAATTAGTCCCCCGTAGATGGCGCTAAGTGTTTGTTACACACAAACTGTCAAACTCCAAAGAAATAAAACAATATTGTATTTTTATTCTACACAACGACCCATTATATTGATATAAGACACGAGTCTTATATCAATATAATGGGTCGTTCTGTAGCCTTTGGATGCAAAGAAATAGGCGTTGACATATTCCCAAGTAATTTTCACATGAAGAGAAAGTGGGAAAAGGCACTGAAATTAAAAAACTCAAATCAAGTGATTTTTCGAGGCTATGTGGGAAACTTTTCAAAGAAACAGACGACGAGACCACTTCTAAGACGACAGCTTGGTACGGTACCTATTATTAATTACGACTTTTTATTAATAATATTTAAAAAAAACTTACAAGCTGTAAAAAAATGGTTTCCTTTCAAATAACAATACATTTTGTAACAAATATACACTTTATAACAAGTAACTTTACATCTTGTTTATCATTAGTATCATTAAAAAGAGAAAAAATAATGAGTTAAGTTTATTTTATAATATTGTCCAGAATACGGCTAAAAATCGCGACAAGCTTCGCTTTCCTTCCTTGTTGCGATACTCCTAATTTTGTCAACTTCTCCTTCAACTGGGCGATACGCCAGGTGGAATACATTGTGAACAACACAAATAGATGAAAAAAAAAAACAGGCAAATACGTAAAAATTTTACTTTAATTTCGGTAGTAGAAAAATAACTTGAATGTCATTGGTTTTGTATTTTCGTTTTTTGCCACCGACTTCCGAAATTAAAGTTATTTTTCACTTTGTAGTGTTTTGATTTGGATGTCGGTTTTATTTTTTGCTAAAAAGTTTTTATTTTTCACTTTTTAGTTGTGGTACCTACCCCACAAAAATTCGAATACCACTACCTGCTATGTAAATACCAGTGATAGGAAGTTGTTAAAACATCATCCACATAAACTAAGTGGGAAAAATACGCATTATTGAAGCTAACTCAAAAGCTACCCAAGCAATGTTAACGTAAAACTTTAGTACACAACCGACCAATTTCGGCCGGTAAGTAAATCACTTACGCCTGGTAACTTTGACAGCTGGTTAACGTTTCAATTTAATAGGAACGATCTAAGCTGTCGTCTCCATACATTTACCCTACTATCTGTTATTCGTCTCCCTGCCATCCGTAGGTAAGCCAGCGGTAACGTCCCTTACGAAAGGTTTTTTTTTATAGCAACACTTTTGGGTTACGCCTCGTAGAAAAAACTACCATCCGTAAGCAAAACGATTCGTTTCTCGAATATAGGAACAGGGCATTCATGATCCAACACACAAACCTACCACTTTTTAGTCAGCATACACACACACAGCATGCTCTCAGATGCAAGAGCTCAAGTCAGTGAAAAACGTACCCAGTAAACGGTAGCTTTATACTGGCTACATAGTGCTCACACATGTGCTATACAATTCTAATCTAATCTAATCTACCCCCTGCCATTTTATCCGTGTATATTAATTTCTTATATAATAATATAACTTGAAATTTGTATTGTATGCCCAAAAGGCGGGACATAGCTGATCAACATTACTGTAATTCTTAACACCTGTATCTATTTCTGTACCTATGATCCACAATAAACATGATTGAATGATTTCAAAAGTTCTTTCACTGATAGAAAGTTATGTTGCCGAGTGTCATACGATATGTTATACTACTTGACCAAAATAATTAGGCGCATGACAGAAATTCGGTTTCGGCACCCGCACCCCGCACCTATCCCCGCGCTTCCCGTAGTGACAGTGATGATAATACGTACAATATCAATCACCGTTCCGGTGTTCCCTCCCTAGTTCCAATAACTTCATAGCTGTCATGCGCCTAATTGTTTTGGTCACGTAGTAGGTTAAAACACGCGAAAGAGTCGCGGACAGAAGCTAGGGCGTATTCAAAGAAAGGTGAACCTTAAAACATTGCATCGTTCGTAAGCCTGTCAGCAACGTGGTAACGTTGTGTTGCTTGATCCTGCAAGCAACACAACGTTACCACTTTGTTCGATAAAGACCACCAATGACACTGTTGTTGGTTTATACTAGCATTTCGGCAGCCATATTGGACAGGTATCCTATCAACTGTGAGACATGAAAGTGAGGCCCGCTTGTAGTAGTAGTGGTGCTAGTCACGATTAGCGCTAAACATATAAACATTTCTCTGTCTCAGTCATCTTCAAACGACTGACAGAAATAGAACGATCTTCTTCGTGTCGCTGGCACGGCAAAATTTTGGTGGCCCAAAACTTTGCCACTTCCACGGCATTGTCGTGCAGCGCAGAGATCACTTTCACTGCATAATAGGGATGATGACTAAAAAATGATTTTTTGTCCGTCATGTAGATTATTAAAATATATTGGACACGTATTTTTTCTTTTTCTACGTAATCAAAAGATTACGGCGATACATTGAGTTAAAATGTGGCATGACGTCACGTCTTCGTAGATTTTATACGTAGAAGTGACGTAGCAAGCCCCCACTCCCGAACTTTAATGCGTGTTATCCAAGTCATTTTTTATTAATATGATAAAGCAAAAAATACGTATCTAATATTTTTTTATTATCTGACTGACGGACTACATAGAATTTCTTTTTTTTTACCCAGGCATCATCCCTATTTGGGGCACAGAGAGCAGTATAAGTGTTTGTGTTTAAGTTTGCTTGTTGTAAGTTTGTTTCTTTATTAAACGACTTAAAAAAGGAGGTTCTCTTTTCGACCCGTATGTATGTATGTCCGCGATTTTCTCAAAAACGCATGAGCCAATTTTGATGATTCTTTCACAAACGGAATCTAAATACTTTCAGGAAGGTTTACGTATATAATATAGGTAATTATTCTTATGTACGAAGTTATATGCATAAATGTACTGTATCTCCGGCATTTGTAAGCGGATATTGATTATTCTTCTCTTCGTTCGTCTTGAGCTTATGTAATTGTATATGTATTCCACTAAAATGGAAAAATAAATTTACTTCAAAAAGCGAAAACCGACTTTAAAACGCTAAAACGAATAAAATAATTTTCATCTAAGACTTAGCAGCTTCTGAAGTCGGTGTCTTCAATTCTTCAATGGCAATGCACCTTAGCTTGCTACCGACATCACAAGCTGTTAAGTCTTTTATGAAAGTTATTTTAATCGTTTTAGCTTTATAAAGTCGGTTTTTACTTTTTTAAAGTAAATTTATTTGGTTGTATTCACAAACCTTGCTGCCGTATCGTTGGGAATAGAACAAATTATTTAAATTAATTTAGCGCTAAACGTATTAAATGATTTGTGATGCAAGCGGCCCTTAATGCACCTGTTTGTTGTATCCGAGAGAAACTCAATATTAAATCTCAAAATTGGTCACAACACAAACTCCATAAAAAGAAATCCCATCCAATATTTTTCCGTTCACTTGAATCTGTCACAACATTTAATCCCGCTCGGGAAGTGCAAGAGGAAATGAGAAAACTTTCCGATTGTTTACACCTACACAGTTGTCCTGTATCCTGTAGATAAAGTTTTAATTGATTGGACTCCACAATTATCGCGGCAGATAGGGTAGGCTCCCCTGCTGTCTGATTTCAGGTAAATGCCCCAATTTCAAGCGGGTGCCGGTTTCCGGTTAACGACTTTACTTTGGACGGGTGGTTATTGAAAATCAAGTTATGAAACTATGTTCGTCTACGAATATTTTATGCGCGTAGGCCATATAAACGATATTAATTTAAGTAAATGTTACTTATCCATTGGCTCATTTGAAAAGGCAATAGTTTATACAGGTTTATTGGTAAAACACCAGCAACCTCTTAAAGGGTCAATGTACTCATCATTATGAACAACTTTTACTATGGGACCAAACCTGACCTCGCGAAAAAAATCAGCTGTTCAGTACATTTATGTTCGCATAATTCGTCAAAATGTACTGAACAGCTAATTTTTTTTTGCTATTTCAGGTTTGGTCCCATAGTAAAAGTTGTTCAAAATGATGAGTACAATGACCCCTTAAGAGGTTGCTGGTGTTTTGCCAATAACCGTGTATAATAATATGTATGTGTTTAAGGAGAAAGCGTCAGGATAGCCCGCGAAATTCAAATTTTCTTACGTTTTTTGCAATTTGCAAGTCAGTATTAAATTGTATGTTAAATAAAGTATGAATTGCGGCCGTAACAAATATGTTTTCTACAGAATTATACACAATAGAATCAGTAATATAACTCCTTAAGTTAGTATAATCCTAAAATGTCAAGATTTCATGAAATAGTCATTTTTTACGATTACCTGGTCTTAAAGAGTTGTATTGATCACTTTAATGATTCTAATTATGTAAATAGATACTTGTTACGACCGCAAGTTATAATTTGATCAACGTACAATATAATACCGACTTGTAAATTGAAAAAACGTAAGAAAATTTGAATTTCACGGGCTACCCTGACGCTTCCCCCTTAAGTTTTAGATTATTAAGTATTTTGTAACATTAGGCAACATGAGGCACAGCTAATTTAACATCGAGACAAGTATGGCCGCCAAAAACTGAGACAAGTATGGCCGTCAAAAACTGAGACAAGTATGGCCTTCAAAAACTGAGACGAGTATGGCCGTCAAAAAACAGATAAGTATGGCCGCCAAAAACTGAGACAAGTATGACCGTCAAAAACTGAGACAAGTATAGCCGCCAAAACTGAGACAAGTATGGCCGTCAAAAACTGAGACAAGTATTGCCGCCATAAAGTAAGACAAGTATGGCCGTCAAAAAATTGAATCCAAATTTCTGCAAACCCCTCTTAAGCTATTGCGAGAACTAGGACCAAATAGAACTATAAACAGCATACTAAATGGTTGATTTTTGGCTAAATATGAAAGGCTAAACATGAATGAGTTAACATTAATGTATTCATGTTAACTCATTCATGTTAAAAAGTAGTAACTAATGGCATTTTGGCCAACACATTTAGCCAGATTTCAACCATTAGTTACCACTACGGATAAAAAACCGGTCCTTAATTAATTGTTATATAAAAAAAGTCACTCTAAAGGAAAATGACGTGGTGATTGACCTATGAGAAACCATTATGTAGATTATAAACCATCCCTGAAGTACATAAAAACGTTCAAAATCTAGTCGGTAATCTTATCTCAAAAACTTATCAAAAATGTAGGAAAATAATAAGTTTATTTTGACAGATTGAGAGTTGAGCCGGACATTAACATGCGATTGTTGGTTGGTTGATATTCAAAAAGCCTCCTTGAGTGACGTGACGTTCGACTATACGACCAGTGTTCTAGCTCAATAGCGCTTTTATAAAAAAAAATAGATAGCTAACCACGAGAGGAGAATAAAGACATATTTAACTAGTAGAAAGTACCTGAAACTTAGGTTATGTTACACTAGCTATGCTCCGCGGTTTTACCCGCCTTGCTCGGCTCCTAAGGATCGGGTCGTAGCTTGATGTTATATAACCTTCCTCAAGAATTGAGCAAGGTTATAGGCCTCTATGACACGCATAAAAAATTCAAATTGGACTGGTAGTTCTAGACATTACCGCGTTTTCATACAATAAAACAAACTCTTCAGTAGGGATGTATCGATACGCCTTTTTGCCGATACGATACCGATATTCTTATAAAAATATCGGCAATACCGATACCGATAACGATACGCTTATTGAATTTAAATATATCTATTATTATTTATTTACAAAGTATTCTCAAGTTTTGCGAAGATATAAGATTTCGAAAATCTGTTTGATCGGAACTGAATCATTTTGAAGCAAATGGCTAATCCATTGCTTCATATGTTCGAAAAATTCATCTCGGAGGTTCACGGGCTATTTGTATTAAGCGACATCCTGGCCGATATTGAGTTATTATTATATTTACCTGCATTAAAAACTGAAAAAAGTAAAAAACGGAGATATACACTATTGATTATTAACCGTCGACAGGCCACTCTTTCGTAAAAAATATTGATACTTTTTTACAATGAAACTTCCGAAATGCTCTCTTGTAAAGTTCCAAACATGTCGCATAATACAAATAGCCCGTGAACCCTCGATCTACTTTACAACCTAAATCATTATTTTATTTCGCCTACTCGACATCCGTACGTCACTGCAGGATCCAGCAGAATATCAGCATCATGTATATTTGCCTGACACGTGCTGAGCTGGACTCCCATTTAGTGCAACCTTGAGACGCACACCGCGCTGTGTTTAGTCGTCACTTTTATTTCTATAAGTATGTTTTTTTTTATATTGGCACCTTAATTTTATAGTATATTCTTGTCATTAATTTGTGATCTTCTAATTTATGTATTTTTGTGTATTGTGCTATGTCTTTTGTGTGCACTAAACAAATGTTTTATCTCTCTATCTAACGCAATTAATGTTGTTGAACTGTCAAAATGAAACCGATTCCGATTGATAGTGTGTTACGTAATTAGGGTGCTGTGCTGGAAAATAGTCTTTCAGATGCGACCGAACTCATTACGAACTAAAGTATTCCTCCTACTTTTTTTTTTCAAGTTTTGGTATAAGAAGAACGTCATTGTTCGTGCCTCGTTTGCAACGAAATATACAAAACAGCACGCGCGTTTACATTACTTTTTTTAAGCGCAAATGTTGAAAAGTATCGTTGTACCGGCAATAAAAATATCGCCGATGCCGATATATCGGCAAACCCAAAGTATCGTCGATATATTGGCATCGGTATTGGTATCGGATGCATCCCTACTCTTCAGCCTTTATATACATATTAGCTTTTGTGTACGACTTCGTCGGCATGTTTCCGTCGCATCGTCCGCCGAAGCTTACTTTGTTTTTGCTTAGCGTTCTTTCAATTTAATATTCCTCCGACCCACCCCGTCGCATCGCATCGCCCGCCGAAGCTTTAATTTCGTTTACAAGTAGCGTTTTTTCTGACTTTTTCTCTTTTTTCTCGGCTCCTAAGCATAGTAACATGATGTTAAATAATTTCCTTTCTCAAGAATTGGGCTATTATCAAACGCAAAAAGAAGTTTTCAAATCCGACTGGTAGTTCCAGATATTTGCGCGTTCAAACATACAAACACACTCTTCAGCTTTATTATATATGTATAGATGTTGCTCGAACCATTTTTTTTTTTTAATATTGTAAGATATTATTATTGTACTATAATATTTTAAATGAGATAGTTTGGATGTTTGTTACTCAATCACACAAAAACGACTGAACGGGGCTGGATGAAATTTGGCACATAAATAGTTTATAACCTAGACTAACACATAGAA
Source organism: Dicycla oo (assembly GCA_948252095.1). Taxonomy (NCBI): domain Eukaryota; kingdom Metazoa; phylum Arthropoda; class Insecta; order Lepidoptera; family Noctuidae; genus Dicycla; species Dicycla oo. Next base: position 25,592,229 of record OX411714.1, read on the forward strand.
TACTTTTTATCCCGGTAGTACATTCCCGTGGGATAATTACCGACCTCCACCCGGGCGAGGCCGTGAGCGAAAGCTTTTATACATTTGTGTTGTGTGTGTTTTCGTCTAGGTGTGTTGTGTCTTAATACATTTCTTATGCTAAGTTTCCGTGACTAAGCTCCAATAAAGTAGTACAACAGTTCTGTTGGCACGCAACAACAAACGTTAAAGTAAGCCAACTACAGACCACCTTGACTCAAAGTTTAAACGTTAAGGTAATACCAACTATAGCTCAAACTTAAACCGTAACAAACAAGTTCTGTTACAGGAACTTTGTTGAACCGAGCTTGCTATTTTGATTTTGACTTTCTTTGGTAAGTTTGCTTGGGACATAAAACAGTTGAAAATCGAAATAAAATTGCGTTTTACATGGCATTAATTCAATAGTGGAACAATTTATATTAAGTAAATCACATAAGTTATATGTATACCTATTTCAAAAACGTCACCAACGTTTCCGAAATTTTTTACAGGAAAACCACGAATATGTAAAACGCTAGATTTTTTTTAAAACCAATGTTATGAAGTTTTATGGGTCGTGGCTAAGTAATAACAGTCGGGTCAATCAATAAGGTAAAGCTACACTTGCCGCGGTTGGTCCGTGGATGGGTTATGATCTTTACATACCTAGATCCCGACGTGCCTCGGAAAGCACGATAAGCCATTGGTTAAGGCTGTCATTCGTGAATCTTTGACAATCGCTACAAGTCGTCAGAACCCCAAAAGTCTGAGAACTAGTCTTACCAAAGGGTATCGTATTACCCAGTAACTGGGTTGTGGAAGTTAGATAGACAGTTGCTCTTGTACAAACTGATATTCAGCTGCCACTGGTTTGACTGGAAGCCGACCCTAATAAAGTTGGCAAAAGACGGGCAGATGATGCGCGATTTCCTTTGAATTTTAAGCGACTGCTTATCTGACCTCCACAATCTAGTTAGGTAGTGGAGGTCAGATAGGCAGTCGCTCCATGTAAAATACTGGTAATTAGCTGCATGCGGTTAGGCTGGAAGCTGACCCCAACTTGGTTGGGAAAGTTTTCATATGATTAGTAACAAATGAACGAAAGCATATCTTAATTTTTAGACATTACTAATTCATTTTAATGTACATTATGTCAACAACTTGCTAGCATTCTAGCTTTCTAGCACTAATAATTATACGGAAATAAATCTTTTGACCCATACCTATACTTAACACATTAACTGCCACACTGATTTACTTACTCGAAAACTTATAAATCAAGCGCTAAGAAATGTTCCTGGGCGCCAAGTGGGTCACACTATACGTAAAAACGTCATTTACGAGTGACCGGCGGAGTTCAGCAAATATTCTTTTTCCTTTCTTGTCGGTCACCGGTGACCCTCACGACCCTAACGGAATAGTATGATGCCGATACCGGTGACCCCCATGGCAGTTAATGTGTTAACTGAGCTTGTGTTTTCAAACAAAACCCGATAACATCAACACCGTATCCCGCTCCCATACTGCTCATCTCCTAACTCAAAGACAACTACTCACACTCCTACATGTATACCTACATGTTGAAAACTAACCTAAGTCTATTGGCTTAACCTTTGTTGATCTTATCTCATCCTACCTCTTGGTTACGGCGCGAACTTTCTGCGACCTGGATCACGTGGTACACAAATGTACACACGATATTAGCCCTTATGTGTAGGTAATAAGGGCTAATATCATGTGTACATTTGTGTACCTGAGCATTTAGCGGTTAAAGTACAGTGAACCGCATGACGATGGTACACTTTGACCTTGAGCTGGCCTACCGTAGTATGGAGTTTCAGTACTATAAAAGGCCAGCTGTAGTGTATTTATTTAAAACTAGCTTTTGCTCGCGGCTTCGCCCGCGTGGATTTCGGAAATTATCCCAAGGGAACGTATAACCGCGAGATAAAAAGTATCCTATGTCCTAATCCAGGTCATGACCTACCCATGTGCTAAATCCGTCAGCCGTTTTAGCGTGAAAGTGTAACAAAGAAACTCACTTTCGCATTTATAATATTAGTTTGGATAGTTAGGATACTAGATGACCTGGTGAACTTCGTACTGAGGTGGCAATTCCCATACAAAATTTCGATTTTTCGGCTGTTCCTTTTGAACCTTTGTCATTATGCTGTGCCTTTGTATTAGGTAAGGCGAACAAAACAAAAAAAAGACACTCAAATCGGTCGAGCCGTTTTCGAGTTTTTGAGAGACATACGGTGAGTTTCACGAAACCAACATTAGTTTTTAACGGAGACTTTAAATTGATGCTGTCACTTTCTTTTTGATACAAAATGTAAGGGATGAATTTAAAGTATTCGTCCAACTAATGTTGGGTTCGTGCTACTCACCGGGGCAACAGATTTTTAAACATACCTTCAACTGTTAGTTAAGTTATATGCTTATGAGACACAATTAAATATCTATCGTTACAGGCCTCTAGGAGGTCGATCAACAGTAAGAGCAACAACGTCACAATGTTAATGTTTCCCCATTGTTTGTCTTATTTGTTTTGGTATATTTGTGTATGTATATACGTATTTTTATTTGTGCTTATATGTATATATAGGTATTTGAAAGAAAGAAAGAAAGAAAAACAGTTTATTCACGTGAAAGTGACGCACACAAAATACACATGAAAAGCGAAACACAAGATAATAAAAAAAAACAAACCACACAAAACAAAAAACACAAAAACAAACATAAGTACAAACAATAAAGTTGTTGGAAATGTGCGTCACTACCGCGCGAAACGGCTAAACGCTCAGCATAATGCCGCGGCCCGTGCACGAGAGCACGAATCCACGGCGCTGGTTTTCAGCATAAGCCGGCGGTGTATCGCTGTCTGAGACCAGTAAAAACAAGTAACATACGTTGAAATAACTACGAACAACTAAATCAAACTAAATAAAATAATAAAAAATTAAATAAAAATATATAATACGTACAGACATATATATTTATATTTAAATATATATTTACTAGCTTTTGCCCGCGGCTTCGCCCGGGTAGTTGTCGGATATTATCCCGCAGGAACGTACTACCGGGGTCAAAATATCCTATGTCCTAATCCAGGTCATAGTCTACCCATGTGCCAAATTTCATCCAAATCCGTTCAGCAGTTTTAGCGTGAAAGCATAATAATTCAATCATGATTCGAAAGACACGTGGCGCCATCTATTATCATAAAGAACGTTATTGTTGTTTTCCTCGGGAACGGTACTTTTTTTTGGGATGAAAGTTACCCTAAGTCCGTTTCTGTACATCTGACAACGTATATGCAAAATTTCAGGTTGATCGGTTCAGTGGTTTAGGCGTGAAAAGGTAACAAACAAACAAACAAACTTACTTTCGCATTTATAATATTAGTTAGGAAGTAAGGATTCCTCAATTTTTCGTAATTGCACCTACCACTGTTCGTCTCTTCAGGTTAACTGGTAGAAAATGCCTATGGCATTAAATCCGCTTCTATACATTTGTGTGCTTGAAGTACCTATTAAATAAAATAATAAGGGGATATATAGAAGATATGTAAACACTATCTCATGGACATCAGTAGTGTAGTCATAGATTTAGTATATACCCAAACCCAATAACCTATTTTCAGTAAAAGACAGAACGCTATTGATGATGACAATAATTATAATTATATCTGTCCTTACGTTCCTTTCGTTCGTTCGTGTTCTTTTATCTGTCTTAGATTATTGGTGTGTTAAAAACCATAGATAGATACCTATCCTACATATCTCCAGTATGCCAAAACTGGTGATAGATAAGTTATTGGGTTCGGTCGTAAGTGTAGTAGTAGGTAGTGAAAGCTGTCACTAACGTCAACTGGATCGCGTTATGCAGAAAGCAGCCATGTCGGGAAAAGTACAAATAGCATATTAGTTATAAGCATTTTTCTGTCGATGGTTGCATTATGGATGATGGACATGGCTGCATTTGACGGCTCATATCTCTGCGATAAATAGAGTAATCGACATGGCTGTTTTTGCAAAAATCTTGTATGTCGAAATTAGTATGACTGTGTTTAGAACTCATTTTTGGAAAAAGTGCATAACTAGGTCCAACTATCAGTTCACTACGAATGGCGGGAGACAGTTGAAAGTAGAGATGCCTGCACGAGAGGTCAAAAGTATTCTACCACCAGCTAATACTGGTTTTGTTACCACTGACATGCGGCCTATTGTACTTACGTGACTAAAACAGTTGTTTAAAATTATTTATAGTTATTGACAAAGTTTACGAACTCTGGCGGTTTGAGTTGGCCGAGTTCAGTGAATTGATTGCGGTATAACTCGGCTGAACTGACTGAACTATCTACGGAGATTAGCTGCTGTTTGAACTTGGTGGGTAGTTTGATCGACAATATTTTATTTATTTATTTATGTTAGCCAACAATAGTTCTCACAATACATTGACAATAAGTTTGTTTATTACCTATAGTCCTTTACATTTAAAAGTACAACAATTACTTACAGGCGAACACCACATGCGTCATTATTAATTATTTACTAACATTATACACTTAGGCACGATTAACTGGCCATCTACATCTTTCGTCACCCTGATTGTTTACAGTAACTATGGTTTATCCACTGGTAATTGCTGGTTGCTGTTTTATATGTGTTTAATTTATTGCTAAAGTACCGTAAGTTGGGGTGATTTTGCGCCTGCCAGTAATACTTTGCTCCAAATCCGTACAAGTTTAAAAATAAAATTTAAAAAAAAGTTTACAACTCTATGGTTTTATTGATGTCTGAACGCAATCATAAGATGTCAATGTTCTGTCATGGAAGTTGACAGGTCGCCATTGTTGCTATTACCTGTGCAAGGAGTCCCAACGTGAAAGTAGAAAGTTTACAAAAAAAAAAGTTTGGTAAAATCAAGGTTAGGTTTATTAAAACCTAACCCAAAATTAAATCCATTGATTTAATTTTGGGTTAGGTTTTAATAAACCTAACACAGCACACCTAGCAAACCTAGCACAGGTAATAGCAACAATGGCGACCTGTCAACTTCCATGACAGAACATTGACATCTTATGATTGCGTTCAGACATCAATAAAACCATAGAGTTGTAAACTTTTTTTTTAAATTTTATTTTTAAACTTGTACGGATTTGGAGCAAAGTATTACTGGCAGGCGCAAAATCACCCCAACTTACGGTACCCACTTGACAAAAAATAAAACAGTGGATAAGCCAAAGTTACCATAAATAAATAGGGTGACGAAAGATATAGGTGGCCGGTTAATTGTGCCTGTGAGTGTATAATATGAAAACTGGAAAATCGTGTAGGTAACAAAAATAATAATTACAACAAGTTCATAAAACATTATTAAAATACATGAACGGCAGTGATTTTGTTAAAAAAAAAAAAAAAAAAAAACTTTAATTACGATTATTACAATAATTGGAAGGAGTGCACGGTTAGAGCAATGCGGACGGAATGGCTTACGAACTATTGGTACATAATTTATACACAAAGGGTAGTCTAAACAATATTTCTGGATTTTCCCACGACGATTTGTTTAGCATTAACCCTAGCTCACTAAACATATTTTCGAGCTCAAACAGTAGTCATTTTGACTAACAAAATGAAACGGCAATATTCTTATTCAAATGACATTTATTTAATTAAAAAAGTAAGTAACATAAGAGGATATATATTAAGACTTCTTAAAAACTATTAGACACGTTATAAATGTTAATCCTGGCAGTCTGAGCAGACAGGAATGGTATGTTCGCCACAAATTGCCTTCCTGCAGGAGTGGCATGATACTTTGGTCATCCTGTGCTTCTGATATGGGCAAAATTGTTTTGTATTATATTACAAAAGCAATAAAATTCTCAGAAATCATAAAATCACTTTATTTATACAATAAGTCAAGAAATAAACAAAACTGTTCAAAGCTTACCTTGACTCACTTTACACGCGTAATCACTAAACATTAATCCGTGAGACTAACAATTCGCCAAAACTCTGGAAGTAAAATACGTGCAGATGCAATGCATGCGCACGGGGCACTAAAACACTAAATTAGAAGGATATTGAGCACGGTGGGGTGGGGGAGTTTCGGGAACTTACTTAAACAGCGAATGCGTCGGGGCCGTGTCGCCTGTGAGACTAATGTTTAGTGATCTAGGGTTAACTTAGATGTTAGACAAAGGTGTCGAATAAGATGTATAACTTCTAAAGTTAATTTACGCGCCCCTATACCAGATCTGCCAGGATACCCTTTATTTTTCTTAGCGTCCCCCGCTGCTGCACAAATTACAGACAGAATTCGTTCTTTATAAGATTCGCTAAGTCCTACAATAAATTGTTTGACTTTTCTGAATTTGATTTATTCACTACTAAGCCGCATGTATTCATTCGAATACTTACTAAACATTGGTTCGAATTGTTCAATATCTCTTTTTATTGCATTTCTTGACGAGGTATTATTATGATTGTGTGTTATTGTTTAAAGTACAGACGCCAGCACATCAAGCTACTACAATCTGTCAGATTTCTTTAATAGATTTTCGACTTTATTGCTAAAGCATTAGGTTCAAGGTTGATTGGGAAAATCTGAAAGTTTCGGGTAGGTTGACCTGCTGGCGTCTGTACATACCACCATTGTAATTTTTTTTCTCTTTTTTTTTTATTCTCTGCAACAAGTTTGCTCTTCATAGTAAATTAAATGCGAAAACATGAAATTGGTCACTAGTTGATTAATTTGATGTTAAATTGGTTAGTTGTTAATACTGTTTGTTTTCCGATTACAATAAAATAAAATAACAAATGGAATTAACCTATTTTGACCCAATTTTAACTAAATAATAAATACAAGGTTTTAGAAACAAGGTGTCGAGTGAGGTGTTACTACGTACTGCCATTTATTTTGGGAACTGATGCATAACTACTTTCAAGTAATATGTTTACTGATTTTGTGGTATCGAGGAAAGGATAGGAATAGCTGGACGCGCTGACAAAATTAAAATAAAAAATAAAAACTGTTTCTTTTTTTAAGTGTTTATTGGTTACAATGGAACTCTTAATATGCATAATTATAATTAATGTTTTAAAGAAAAAACCTGTGCAATTTTAGTTTGATACTAATTAAGTAGCTAAAATGTTACTATTTCTATTTCGAATTACAGAGTAGGTTGTATAATTTTATCTTTATTTACTTGGTTTTATTTCATTACATGGTAATAAATAATTAAGTTGAACATATAACAAATATAACTAACTTAAACTACGGTTTGACGGTAATCATCCTGATAAACTAGAATCTGACATAAACAATAATATTAAAGCAATAATTAATTGGTTAGAGTATAATAATTTGATAATTAATTGAAGTAAAACATTAGTAAAACCGTAATTATGAAATTTGGGCAAAGAACAAATAACAAATTGAACCTTAATATTAATCAAAGAAGTGTGAGTATCAATGAAACAAACACCACAAAATTTCTAAGAATACATATATACATTGAAATGGGACGTTCAAATCGAGAAAATATGTAGTAAGCTGAACCAACATTCATATGCATTAAACATGTTAAGGAGAACTGTAGGTGAATCAACATTACTAACCGCGTATCATGGGCTAGTTGCATCATGTTTAAGATATGGCATAATTTTTTGGGGTAATGCAACTGGAAAAGAAACTGCATTTTTCGCACAAAAACGGTGTATCCGAGCCATCTGTAGTCTGCAAAAGACCGACAGTTGTAAACCACATTATAAAAACTTAAAAATATTAACTTTACCGTCCAAGTACATTTACGAAACTGCCCTTTTTGTCATTCGCAACCTGTCTAAGTTTACACAAGTAAGTAGACTGCACAGAGCCGGTATGCTACATTCGGTTCCACACAAAACTGCATTGTTTCAGAAAAGCACACCTATTCGCCATGGCTCCAAAGGTTTATACAAAACTAACAAAGTGTATCAAATTAGCAGATAATTTTAATGAATTTAAAACGAGGTTATTTCTATTTCTGATTTAGAAGACATATTACTCTATTGAGGAATTCCTTAATGACCGAATTTAATATTTTAGTTTTAGTATGGTTGTGATTGAGATATGCTTGCTTGATACAATAATGGGACTATATAAATATATGTTGACTAATATTCTTATTATGTAATGTAATGCTTTTATCTGTCATTTCCTGCTATTTTAATTGTATTTTGATTAATTATTGACATTATTATTATTATTTTATTATTATTTGTACACCATCAAGTGGTAGGACATAGAGACCATAATAATATGACTATTGTAACCTATATTCACAAATAAATTGAATTGAATTGAACTATTTTCAATAGTTCAATTCAATTCAAACTAAAACAGGGCGTCGGTAAAAATTCGTCCGCATCGCTTTCGACTGGTAATTAAATGTACCCAGGAGACTGGCGGCATTGCCACGGTAGCTAAACAAGTAAAATGGCAGGGCTATTTAAATTTGCGATAGGTAGGTATATATAGTGATAAAAGTCAGATTAAGTTTAAACCACACATGTTAGGCTTTTACGCAAAAACTGTATGATATCTATTACAAAAAAGATTACAACAAAAATACTAGGACACGGCTTTTACGTTTCCAAAGAAACACAAAAAAGTATTAGTAAGTAAACTTAACTGTCTTCATAATTCAAAGCAACAAACTCTTAATCCTACCTTCCTTCGTCCTAATTCAAAGAACAATCTCCTTCACGAAATATTCTAAATTCGGAAAATGGCATGAATAATTGAAAGGGAGAGAATCTTAAGGAGATTAAAAATTTAATCACTCCCTCTCTCCTGAAAATTACTAAATTCGCTTAGTACACAACGCTGTTAACTAACTTACGGCCATCATTTTGCGTTTACGATCATTTTTAAGTACTTTTGGTAAAGTTTATTTAAAATCTGCCGTGTCACCTTACACCAGAATTCAATTATGGAAAGATTGCTATACAAGACTCAAATCGTTCATTTCTTAAAGATTTGATATAACAAGGAGATTTTAAAAAAATCTTAACAAGCTAAAAATAGCTTTTAAAAAAAGAACCGAATAAGTTCTTTTTTTATAGACATTTTTTTTTTAAATAAACGATTCTCGGGGCAAAGGCTCGTCCAATATTTTCGATCGTTATTTTGGTCACGTAACATTGTATTCCAAGCTTTCGAGGTCGAAGTGAAAAAGTCTGAAAGTATCGCTGTATTGTATTTTAGAAAAAGAAATGAAATAATTTCAAAGTTCGTCTTTCTACTTCATCGAACAAAATAACTCGCAAACATGGAACCTTCAGATTTATAAATAAAGTTGCCCAAGGACATGAAACGAATGACAATATCGTAAAATATTCATCCTTTAGCAATAAACTCCAAAATTGTATATAATAATATGATATAATATCCTGGGACATTTCACACACGGTCATCTGATCCCAAACTAAGTAGAGCGTGTGCTATGGAAACCAGATAACTAATATACTACATATACTACTTTTTTTTTGTACATACATACTTATATAGATAATTAAACCCAGACTCAGGACAAACAGACATGTTCATGCACACAAATGTTTGTCCTGGATGGGAATCGAACCCACGACCTGCGGCGTGATAGGCGGTATCTGAAACAACCACGCCAGCTGGCCTGTCTATATATTGGGTGACTGGTAATTAATGACCAATACTTAAGCACATGATTGTACTCATGATAACAAACAACTTTTACTACGGGACCAAACTTGAACTCGCGAAAAAAAAATCAGCTGCTCCCTACATTTTGACGAGTTACGCGAACATGAATGTATGGGACAGCTGATTTTTTTTTTCGCGAATTCAGGTTTGGTCCATATGATATGATAGATGCCATAGGCTTCTACGCTGTTCACCCTATTACCCTATTTTTTTCAAGACGGTAAAAAAGTGACCCAGTATTTGTAATCACGTTCTCGAAAACGGCTCTAACGAATTTGATGAAAGTTGCAATAAAGGGGTCTCATTTAGGGGAAAAAATGGGTTTTCTCTATTTTCATCAGAGCAGAGCTCGTTCACCCAGTGCTTAGCTCTCAAGCGTGGCGTGAGCACTTCACGCGATTCTTGTAGTGAACCGGTGCGCGTGCGCTGCAAGTGTCAGTTGAACTGTTGAATTTTGTAATGGACCTACCATTACAAAATTGACTATGATTGTGATGATTTATAGTTCATACATAGTAGCAAACAATTTCGATGCGGATTTTCTTTATTATCTAGCTTATACGTACTTATTTTATTTTATTTTTGTTCGTGTGTGACGCGCACGCGCCTCAGGCTACGCAGGGACTACTCTAGGAAAAAATAAAAATAAAAAACAAAATCGAGTTTCTGACTGAATTTCGGTTTTGTAATTTTATTTTTAAAAAACCCTAAATAGTAATATTTAGGCACTTAAACACGAGCTTTGAAATAATAATAGTTTGGGGAAAAAGTTTCTTCGCATTTTTCAAGAAAATTCAAAACATTTATTAATATAGTTTATTTACATTTAACTAAAGTATGCAGGTACCATTTTGTTCGATAACTTTTTGCCATCTTGTAGGTAGGGACATGATCCCATTGCTATAGAAATTTTGGGACTTCTGGTCAAAATACCGCGACAAGTGGTTTTGGTAGTCCTCTCGTGATGTTAACCTGACACTGCCTAAAGAATTCTGAAGAGACCGAAACAGGTGGAAATCTGAAGGTGCAAGGTCAGGACTATACGGCGGATGCATTAACACCTCCCAGCCAAACTCTCTTAATTTTTGCTGAGTGGCTAAAGATGAGTGAGGTCTAGCGTTATCATGATGAAAAACCACACCCCTTCTGTTGATTAATTCCGGCCGCTTTCTCTCAACTTCTTGCTTTAATCTCATCAGTTGTTCGCAGTAGAGTTCAGAATCGATGGTCCTGCCTGGTGGTAACAGCTCATAATGAATAATGCCCTCCCAATCCTACCACACACACAGCATCACCTTGTTGCGAGTTACCCCGGGTTTCGCCACAGTCTGTGAAGCCTGACCGGCCTTTGACCACGACCTTTTTCGCACGTTCTTGTCATACGTGATCCACTTTTCATCACCAGTTATCAGCTTCTTCAAAAATGGTTCGGTTTCATTACGTCGTAATAAAGAATCACAAATGAGTACACGGTTCATTAGGTTTCTTTCAGTGAGCTCGTGAGGTACCCAAATGTCGAGCTTTTTTGTGTACCCAGTTTTTTTCAAATGCGCCAAAACTGTTTTGTGGTTCAGTTCTTCAGCTACGTCGTAACTACTGATATGCCGATCTTGCTCCACTTTTTCAAAAATGGCATCCATTTTATCCGTAATAGGGCGACCAGAGCGACGTGCATCTTTGACATCAAAATTTCCGGATTGAAAACGCTTAAACCAAATTTGTGCTACTCTCACAGACACTACACTAGGTCCATAAACATCGCAAATTTTTTTCGCGGCTTGCGTTGCATTTTTACCTTTTTTGTAGTAAAATTTTAAAATGTATCGAATTTCTTCATTAGATTCACTCATCTTGACGGTACGAAAAACAAATGAAAATCACACATTTTCCTAATTTGAATTTGGAATTATGTTCTTTAAAATTTAAACTTTCAATGATACCAAAACCAGCCAGATACAAATAGTATAGCCAAAGAGATTTTATTACAAGTTCATACATACTATAATGCGAAAAGACTTTTTCCCCAACCTAATATAAAACGATTAATAGAATTACTTAGCATAAAATATATTATTAAAATCCCGATTATGATTATAAAATGTAATTTGGTCAATCCCTAGCATCAGAGGGATAACACTGACTGCTCGCTCCATGCAATTTTTCACGGTGAGATTTTTACAGAATCGACCAGTTGATATATGTATAATACAAACATCGCTGTCACCTAAAAGAGGATAAACTAAGAAAACAATTCGATTAAACCGTAGCAAGCTCCTGAAATAGGAGAACTAGGTAGAACTTCAGCTGCGGATAGTCACTCAGGTTATTCCATCTATACAGGGGAATTGCACAATAAAATTGCCTCAGTTAAATCGAAAGTTACTAAAGACATTTTCTTAAAGTAATGGCAGAAGCTGCATTTTCTATAGCACGATACATTAAAAGAGAAAGCTCAATTCAAACAAAATTGCCTTTTAAAATGCCCATTTCTTGAATGGTTTCTAATTAAAACGATTTATTTAAAAGAGCCGCTTGAGATGCTCACCTGCGGCTATTCTGTCCCATGAATGGCACCGGCACTCGATTAAACGGTGAAGGGCCAAATAAATTCCTTTAATTCGCTATTGGGAAGAATTGTTAGTGATTTATCAGTCTAATTATCATTTAGTTCGTTTGATAAATGCATCAGGACAGGTCCTCTCAATCTGTGTGGTTCTTTCCTCAAAAGACCATTTCAGACACCAGTCTACATGGTCTTCACATACATTGGCCAGGATTATGTCTGGACTTTATAAGAGACCTCTGAGTTTGTTTCGGCCTTTCTTCTCACAGAGTAGTAAAAAGACATGATTGGCGTGTAAAAGTACAAACAAAAAAAAAAGTACAAACCTACTTACAGAAAAAAAAAACTTTTTTGCAAAAAATAAAACCGACTTCCAAAACAAAACACTAAAAAGTGAAAAATAACTTTAATTTCGGTAGTCGGTGTCTTTTGTTTTTTAAATCGGTTTTATTTTTTGCAAAAAAGTTTTTATTTTTCACTTTTTAGTTGTGGTACCTACCCTTCACAAATTCGAATTCCACTAACTGTAATATTAATAGGAAGCTATTAAAACATCATTATTGAAGCTAACTCAAAAACTCCCCGAGCAAAGTTAATAAAATTTATATGGGACCAATTTGGAAGTATACCCTTTCAAACAAAAAAAGAATTTTCTAAATCGGTCCAACCGTCTTAGAGTAATCGCGTAACAAACATACAGACGAATTGATAGCCTCCTCCTTTTTGAAGTCGGTTAATAAAATCATTTATCTTTATCATTTTATATACCTAACCTCTGAATATATTTATTTTCCACTAGCCGACTCGTCAGACGTTGTCCTGTCAGAATTTTAATTTCGATTTTTCGGCAGTTCCTTTTTATTTTTCTTAGTGTTCTTTTTGCCTAAACTGTCCCAGTAATGAGGGGAACAAAACAACTAAAAAAATATTCAAATCGGTTGAGCTATTTTCGAGTTTTTGCGAGACTAGTGCACAGCAATTGATTTGTATATATATATATATGGTGACTGGTAATTATTGACCGATAATTAAACACATGATTGTACTCATGATAACAAACAACTTTTACTATGGGACCAAACCTGAAATCGCGAAAAAAAAAAGATATTCCCTACATTTTGACGAATTATGCGAAAATATGTATGAAACTGCTGATTTTCTTGTTCGTGATTTCAGGTTTGTACCCATAGTAAAAGTTGTTTGTTATCATGAGTACAATCATGTGTTTAAGTATTGGAAACTAATTACCAGTCACCCTTTAAATAGACTATAACGTTATTTACCTACCTACATGTTTGCCTGAAGCAGCCACTCCAACTTTAATCAAGAGACACTTCAGAAATTCTTAAGTAAAAAAACTTTGCGACGTCCTCAAGTTTTATTTGCTTATAAAAATATCTCAAACACTTGGTGTTCCAGGAGACTGAAAAGACTGTAGTAGATAATGTCAGGAAATACCTAAGTTAATCCACACGAAAAACATTTTAATTAATGTTTACAAAATAATCAAAGCTTTATTTTTTGTTTGATTTTTTGTACCAAATTATCTAGATGTCGGGAGTTAGCAATGCGAACACGAAAGTCGGCCATACAAAATTACTTAATGGTCAGGAGTTAGCAAATGAGTCATTACCCCAGCGAATAACAAGTTTATCTCAGAGAATACCACATCAAAAGTAATTCTGTCGTTCTCGAGATAAACCTAAAGGACAAGTGCTCCTAATTTCTTTGGTACAACGATAAACATTAACTTCGTATAAGCGGATAAACTTTTGCTGACTTTTGCTCCGCAGCTTTGGGTCTCATTTCTGGTAAAAGAATCCAAAAGTAATCTTACTTTTCTGTATTACATTACAATATTCCCTTTGGGCGCTTGGGGTTCATCTATGAACTTTGCTTAATTCTTTTGCAACCGAATTAGGGTCGGAATTTAGTCAGCAAAATATTAATAAATACACTGATCCTTTTATTTAAAATTACTCGACTCCAATCAGTTACAAATCATTATATTCGTTATAAATATTTAATTTAAAGTTGAGTTCACTAAATTAACCTACATTTTCTCAAATCAAATCAAGTCAAACCATAAAATAAAAATACAATTATAATGTCAAAATATAAAATATCATTGTCAACAGTAATCCTCCATAAATTCAGTGATTGAGTAACAACATTTATTAATTTAAAATTGTTTCAGTCGTTTTTAAAAATAACTAAATTATGTTATGTTATGTTTCTGAGTTTGGTTTCCGCACTTAATCCTTCAAGTGGACCATTGTGCGTGTATAACTAAATTTAAGATTCTTTATTTCGCGGTGAATTTCATTGTATAATACTGGAGCCATACTCGTATGATAAATACTTTTGCGGAAAAGATCTGTTCGACTGCGGCCAACACTGAGAATGTTAGATTTCATTATATAATACTGGAGCCATATGATAAATACTTTTGCGGAAAAGATCTGTTCGACTGCGGCCAACACTGAGAATGTTAGATTCCCTTTTTCTCTAACGTGAGTTTGTGGGGGGCCTAATTACAAAAAGCCGTGGGTTTGTTTTAACAAATACTACCATTTCGTAAATAAACATTGACGGAAATGTTTAAAGCTTTAATGATTTAAAATATGGCTTACAACTGTCCCTTGAGCACAAGTTGCAAGTTGCGCTACACATTTTTTCTGTGCAATGAACACATCATTTTGTCGGTGGAGTTTCCCCAGAAAATTACTCCGTACCTCAGAACAGGTTCTCCATGAGCTTTTTAGTCCAAAATAATCATTTACATGCGTAGTAGCGTATTTGCTACATTTTTCAGAACTTCTAGTTCCGAAAAATGTAGCAAATACGCTTTATGTCATTATTATGCTGAAATGTGTTTTTTGCCGGAAGACATGAAAGTATTAAGTTTATTTATGTCCAACACAGAATTACGAAGGCTTGTAACACAGCGTATTAAAATCTGGGCGATACAGGATTATCGGGGGAAAAACAGCGAGATGAATTAAGGAAATAAGATTTAATATTATATTTTATTTCATAAAAAGATTTAATAAGGTTTGCTAATAAGAAACGTAACACTGTTCTTCAAAAAAGCTTTCATTTGAGTTCCGATAACACAAAAAAACTTTTTCACAAAAAATTAAACCGATGAAAAAAGAAACTGTAAAGCAAAAAATTTAAAAAAAATCCCTTTTAATTTTAATTTCTTTCTAATTTTGAGTCGTCGCCAGATCTTGGGTCAGATCTTGGCCAGATCATGTGAGGACCATGTAGATTAGTGTCAAAATGGTATTTTGAGGAAAGAACCACACTGTACAGTCAGTGGAAGCATTTGTCAGTAAACGTGCAGCTCAACTGAGAATTTAAGGAGCTCAACGACTCGACGAACAGTACCAAAGAAAGGACAATTTGGTAGGCCTCATAAAGTACTCAAACTGCCAGACCAACTTTGAGGTATTATACTCTTTTCAATAAAAAAAAAATCATCAAAATCTGTCATACATATAGACACAATAAATTAGGTAGGCACTTCTTTTAAAACATTTTCTTTCAAAACATTGTGGTCATACATATTTTAAAACATTGTGGTAACTGATTTATGGATATAATTCTCGCACAGTAGCGAGAATTATATCCATAAATCAGTTAAACCACAGTCACGCATGAAGCTAATTAAATTGGAATCAGGAATGCATACGTCAGAGTAACGCCCTTCGTCAATTTACATCACAAGTGTAGTAGAACATTCTGATATAGGATACTACACTATAATCTCACCAGCAAAGGCATGTTACGAAAACACCCTCTTCTTCTGCCTAACCCAACTATGTTGGGGTCGGCTTCCAGTCAAACCGGATGCAGCCGAATACCAGTATTTTACACAGAGCGTCTGGCTATTTAACTATCACAATCCAGTTACTGGGTTGATTACTGGTTATCAGACTTTCCGGCTTTTGACAACTCGTAACGAGTATCAAAGATGGGACCAACGGCTTAATGTGGTTTCCGAGGCACGGAGGGTTCTTGGTATGTAAAGATGGTCACCTATCCACGGACCCATTGCGGCAAGCGTAGCTTAACCTGATCGACCCGTAGCTGTTATTACTTAGCCACAAACACCAATAAACCCATTTTCAATCTCGCAACCCTTTTTAAAGTCTCTAAAACCTTAATTCGTGGCAACCCTTACAAAGCAGGCCTAATCTTATTTAAACCAGCAACTAAGCCAGCTTCAATTTAATTACGTATACGTGCTTACGTACCTACTAATGGTACTTAAAGTACCATAGTACCTGCAGTACCTAATATAATAACTTATAGGTGTGCACTTAGGCCTGATATACGACGGAGTTTCAGAAATGTCCTGGTCGGTGAGCAAAGTCTGAGAAAGTTTTCAATGCACCTAGTCTGTATCGGAAACTTTGTAAGGAAAATGAAGCCGTACTTAACTTGTGGTCTAGGTAAATGTAGCAAAAAGAGCGAGTTATATGATTTATTAGAACGTAACCAGAAAAATACTTTTTTTTTTTAATTCTTTTTTTTAATGTTTTTATTTTTTAATTCCAATATTTAAAAATGTAATTTATATGTGTCATCATCATCTGGCCAGCCTTTTCCCAACTATATTGGTGTTGGCTTCCAGCCTAACCGGATGCAGCTGAATATCAGCATGTTACATGTGTTACACACAATAAAATAAATGGAAAATCTGGGCTGCAATAGACGTTCAGCAATTAATTGAACTAAACTCGCCACAAAATAATAGGTCCGTTTTGACAGCCCATATCGTTTCACATGCCAAAGAGAGACAAACATAGCGGGACAAAGAGGGACATCCTCATGTCAAAAGGGAATAATTATTTTGTGGCGAGTTTAGTGGTCGCCTAGTGATTGAAGTTCGACCATATTCATTTTATAGTTTCTATAGATTTTTTAATGTTATAGTGACAAACAGGATGACATGACATAATGTAAAAAAAACGGCCAAGTGCGTGTCGGACTACGCACAATAATGAGTTCCGTAATTGGGATGAACTTATCCCAAAAAAAAACTTAACATTGTAGTTGAAGAACATGTGCCCATACATTCCAGCTGCAAATGTAAGTTTGTACGCACACTATTGAGAAATTATGTTATTTTAAGACTTCATACAAGTTTTCCTGTAATATATAGGCACAGAAGCATTTTCTGTATTCTTTTTTTTTTCAAAATTTTTGGCTGAGTAGTTTCGGAGATAAGGGGTGAATGGTCCATTTTCATCTATTTTCTTAAATAACTTTAAAACAGTTTATTTTAAAATTATAAAAAAAAAACATATATTTGAGACCTTCACAGTAAGCCCTTTTATTTGATATGTCACACGGTACAGTTTGCAAAACTTTTTTTATCTTATTTGCCCCCAAAATTGACCCGCCCATTCAAAATTCATTTATGTTTGGGTCACAGAAATTCATACATGTCCCAAATTTCAACTTAATCGGTCGATTAGATTCGGAGTAAATTGGCTGTGACAGACGACAGACAGACAGACACACGAGGGTTCCTATAAGGGTTCCGTTTTATTGTTTTAAGGTATGGAACCCTAAAAAGAAATACATGTAAGTCGAAGCAAAGAGGCCACTTATTACATACTGTATCCAACGCATGGTAGTATGTAATGTTTTTTTTTTTATTATTTTAATTTATTTCTAGTGCATATTATATAACAATGTTAGCTTTCTGCACTCCTCCATAAAAACTTCAACTGTGCCAAATTTCATTCTCCTCCGTCCGCATAATTTTCGTAAAAAGGGATAAAAAGTTTTTGCTTTACGTATAAAGGGGGTAAAAAGTAAGCAGATCGGTAAAAATAACCTCAATAACTTCCAAAATATTGGAGCTAGCTTTATAAAATAAAGACTGTATTATATACAATTGTATAGTGCTTAAATCAACGTCATAATAGTTCAAGATTATGAAGTTTATTTTGAAGAAAAGTTAAGTAAAAATTACCATTTTCACTAGATTTCGGAAAATGTGCTTCGGTATCAAATATGCAATTGTTACACATTTTAGTCATTTTAGTATTTTCTACTGCCACCACGAGCTGTTAATTCATGAGTGATCCTGTGGGTTCCGTTTTTTCCGTTTGAGGTACGGAACCCTAAAAATGACACTTTTCACTAAATTTCGAAAAATGTGCTACGGTATCAAATATGCAATTCTTACACATTGCCACCACGAGCTGTTAATACGGATGTTATTCGGTTCGGCATGCTTTCTACCTGACTTCTGAGCCGATGCTGAGGAATATTCTCCCATTCCTCTATCAGTGCTTCTTTCAGTTCACTAAGCGTGATTGGAGGGGATTTTCGTTGGCGTATACGTCGTCCCAGTTCGTCCGAGGCATGCTCGATGGGGTTCAAGTCTGTGCTGGGGGCAAATAAGAAAATTATAAAATAAAGTTTTGCAAACTGTACCGTGTTACATATCAAATCAAAGGGCTTACTGTGAGGGTCCCAAATATATATATTTTTTTTTTATAATTTTAAAATAAACTGTTTTAAAGTTATTTAAGAAAAAAATAATACCGACTTCCAAATCATAACACTACAAAGTGAAAAATAACTTTAATTTCGGTAGTCGGTGTCTTTGGTTTTGTATTTTCGTTTTTTGCCACCGACTTCCGAAATTAAAGTTATTTTTCACTTTGTAGTGTTTTGATTTGGAAGTCGGTTTTATTTTTTGTTAAAAAAAATATATTTTTTTACTTTTTAGTGGTTCACATGTGCTTACCCCTTCATAGCGTACTGGCGTGATGTTATGTTACGAACAGGTCGAAACAATAGACAGACATGCGATTTCAGCAATCCCGGGCCCTTTGCTATCATTTATTGACGAGCTCCGTTACCTATCTCCGAAGTTCTTCATCAGATCTTCACCAAATTGAAATGGGACCACTTCGAGAAAGTACTCTTCAAAAAACTACCCGAATCGCTTCAAGTGTGCCTATAAAATTAGAAGAGTTCCCTCCATTTCTCCAGGATCCAATGATCAGATCCTGACTTGATGATCATGGGACCACCTGGAGAGTATACTCTTACAAACAAAACAAAAAAAAATCAAATCGGTCCCGCCATCTTCGAGTAATCGGGGAACATACATAAAAAAAAAACAAAAAAAAAGGTTCCGACGAATTGAGAACCTCCTCCATTTTGAAGTCGGTTAAAAATAGACGAAAATGGACCATTCCCCCCTTATCTCCGAAACTATTTAGCCGTTGTGTCCGATGTTTCATACAAAACGTGCTGCAAGCTACCCGAAACTCTCAAATTTTCCCAATCAACCTTGAACCTAATGCTTTAGCGATAAAGTTGAAAATCTATTAAAGAAATTTGACAGATAGCTTAATGTGCTGGCGTCTGTACATAAGTGATGTAGAAGGATTTTTGCAATGAGGCCTGTCTAAATATACGCTGCGCTTCAGTCCACTACTTCCGTGAACATAAAAAAACAGTTTTGATAAACATTTTTAATTAACCGACTTCAAAGAAGGAGGAGATTATATGTTCGTCAGTTTGTATTTTTTTTTCTTGTATGTTAATCGGTATTTTCATGTATTGTAGACCGATTTTGAAAATTATTTTTTCATTTGGTGGAGGAAGCTTACGGGGTGGT
This sequence comes from Dicycla oo, assembly GCA_948252095.1. Classification (NCBI taxonomy): domain Eukaryota; kingdom Metazoa; phylum Arthropoda; class Insecta; order Lepidoptera; family Noctuidae; genus Dicycla; species Dicycla oo. The sequence continues at coordinate 25,612,184 of OX411714.1, forward strand.
CCCATATCAATTTTATTAACTTTGCTTGAGTAGTTTTTGAGTTAGCTTCGATAATATGTATTTATTCCACTTTGTGTATCTTGACGGCTTCCTGTCACTGTTGTTTATATAGCAAGTAGCGATATAATTCGAATTAGTGTGGGGTAGATAGATAGTAGACGTAAAATAACGAAAAATTGAAAAATAAAAACATTTAATAAAACAAAAAACAACCGATTAAAAAAAACACAATAAACTGAAAAATAACTTTGATTTTGGAATTCGGTGGCAAAAACTAACATTCAGATCCAAAGACACCGCGACGTCCGAAATTAAAGTTATTTTTCACTTTGTAGTCTTTTTTTTGGAAGTCGGTTTTTTTTTTTCGAAAAAAAGTTTTTTTGTACTTTTAACAGACCGATATGGGAAGTACTTCTCTCATGGCTGGTCCATAGTTAGTATGGATGATTACATCGCTAATACCGCTAGCACGAACAACTTTGTGGATGTGACGGCCGCAGTGCTTGAAAATACGTAGGTTTCACGGAGATTTACGGCTTTGAGGAAAATATATTAATAGGGGAGGGAATTTATTCAATATTTAATTAAAACTGTAAGTAAAATAAGAGTTTTTTTATTCACTTAAAAACTTCGGATAGTCTTTAATTGATATTCATAATGCATAGAGGTGGACTACCTATTATTATAGGTAGTCCACCATATTATCATTAGGTATGAGTTTCAGAGCCAATGAAATACTAACGTTAACAAATGTAGGCTTGTCAACTAGATTTAAATACCAAACTACGAGCATACCTATAAATTATACATTTTCCTTTCAATCTGCCTAGCCTTTTCCCAACTATGTTGGGGTCGGCTTCCAGTCTAACCGGATGCAGCTGAATAGCAGTATTTTTACATAGAGCGACTGCCTATCTGACCTCCACAACCCAGTTATTGGGTAATACGATACCCCTTGGTAAGACTGGTTGTCAGACTTTCGGGCGTCTGACGACCCGTAACGACTGCCAAAGATCCACGAATGACAGCCGAGACCAACGGCTTTCCGAGGCTTTCCGAGGCACAGAGGAGTCTCGGTATGTAAAGATGGTCACCCATCTACGGACCAACCCCGGCAAGCCTAGCTTAACCTGATGGATCGACCCGTCCGGCTGTTATTACTTAGCCACGAACTACTCCTTCCTTTACCTTAAATTATGTCATTTACCTTAAACGTAATATAATTCCACGGCACATAAGCCGTTGTCATCTTTTTCCCTAATCCCTTTCAGCATTATTATCTTAAACTAGGTACCTATTTACCCGCAGGATATATGTTATACGCCATGTTGCGGCGTAATTCAGAATTTGGTATATTTACACCATCTGTCTCTGAAGTTACTGAAACGTGGGTATGAGTTTAATATTTCATGTGACAACGCATCAAATGTTCCCCTGCAAACAGAATCACGCTTGGTTGAGGTCTTTTGTGAATTTCACGCCGAGTTAAATACGTTCTCGTAATTCCACGTCTTCGTAAAATATTGGACGTATTTAATTAAATAAGTATACATACTCGAAATTTCGCTGTAATTATTCATACGGTGCTCAGTTGGTACACAACCTGAGAGCGAAATATAGAATCGCTTTACCCGAATTTGTATGTACCGTTCGAAATTCGCATGTATTGTGTAATAATAGGTCTTTACCTATGAATTTGCCGATTTTTAGGGTTCCATACCCAAAGGATAAAACGGGACCCTATTAATAAGACTCCGTTGTCCGTCTGTCACCAGGCTGTATCTCATGAACTGAAGTTGAAATTTTCACAGATGATGTATTTCTGTTGCCGCTATAACAATAAATACCAAAAAACAGAATAAAATAAATATTTAAGGAATAAAATAAAATCGCGTTTGTTGTATGGGAGCCCCCATAGAACAAACGTGATTTTTTTGCCGTTTTTATAGATAATGGTACGGAACCCTTCGTGCGCGAGTCCGACTCGCACTTGGCCGGTTTTTTATATCGGCTAGTGTGAAGATCATTATATTTAGAATTCAAAACTCAAATTAATTTTATAATATGACATTAAAAAAAAATCAGTTGTTCATTTGTTTTCCTGCCGTTCGATTTTTCTTTGATACGAGTATCGATGTTTCTGTAACCATGGTAAAATCAAAATTGCGCGCTATTTTCGAATACGAGTTCCGTCGTGGTATATATCAACTGTACTCTGTGGCACTAATGCAACACAGACAGCACGCAATATCAACGGCGTGTATGGACAAGGTACCGCAAGTGACCGCACGGTGCGTCTTTGGAAATTTAGATCTCAACAATGAGCCCCGGGGATAAATTTCAAATCCAAAGAGGCGGTGAAAAACGCCTTCTCATCGATTCCTGTCCCCTGGACTTCTATAGCAGAGGCATCAACGAACTTCCTTTAAAATGGCATAAGTGCATTGACAATAATATTTCTTTAAAAAAAATATATTTATTGGTAAATCGGCAATTTTATAGGTCTAACCTAATATTTCCAATATTACCTACATACAAATACCTATTAATTAACACCGTACTATAAGCTACTACAACATCTTTATCTCAATTTATTCGAGCATAAATTTAGCAGTAATTTCGAATATTTCGATATAACAACGAAACGCGTTAAACCGACGGCCAATGTACCGTAAGTTGGACATCCCTTTAATCATCTTAGATTGTTATCTTCAAAGGGAAGATTGAAGGAAGATCTCAAAGAAGGTACCTACAGAAACAATTCCGTGATAAGTTTGGGTAGAGTGACGTCATCGGACGAGATACAGAGTTCGCTGATAAAAGACATGCATGCTATTGGAGGCTGCTGTTCTCAGATAAAGATCTGGAGTATCTTTGTTTGCTGATGAATATCCTGTCTTCTGTTAACTGCAGAAATAGTTTATATTTATGTTTATGTCGATACGGTGGTGCTAATATTTAAATGCGGTGCGCTACGAATATAAATTGTTGCTTATTTAGTTATATTTTGAGTTGAGTATTTGCTGTACAATAAGTAATTTTGATTGGAATACGGATCATTTTTGGATATAAAAAGTAATTTTTTGATTTGCGTTTAAATTCTACCCTTTTCGTAATATAAATCCGACTTAAATCAAATGAGAGTAGTAGTACATCCAGTTACGCCTAAGTTAGTAGATTCTTTGTAAAAACCGGTATCTACTTTAAATTATGCGCAAGTGCTGAAAGCAACTTAGTGAAAACCTCTCTGCTTGGGTTACAAACTATCGGAAAAATAATAATAATATAATAATAATATATGGGACGTTATTCACACACGGTCACCTGATCCCAAACTAAGCAGAGCTTGTACTATGGAAACAAGATAACTGATATACTACATATAATATACTACTTTTTTTTTTGTAAATACATACTTATATAGATGATTACACCCAACTCAAATGAATTTTGAATAGAGTTTCACTAGCAAGTTCTATTATACCTAGCTCCAAAGGCTTCAAACAAAAGATGTTTGGCCGAAAACGAACAAAAAATTGACGTAGACTACCAAAGTGCTGAGACCTGTACCCTAATTGCGTAACACACTATCAATCGGAATCTGAATCATTTTGAAACAAATTGCTAATCCATTGCTTCTTATGTTCGAAAAATTGGTCTGCTCAACAACGTAAATAACGCAATGAATGTTGTTGAACTGTCAAAATAAAACCAATTCCGATTTATAGCGTGTTACGCAATTGCCCCGCTGAAATTCAGACGCTATTTCCGAACCTTTCGCGTGTGACCTGTCGGCCATATCCGCCTTTGAAAGTTAGATGCCAATTTCCAATACTTCTTTTTCTTTTTCTGCATTCAAATGAAATCGTGTCACGTAGTTTCTAGTTTTTCTTTGAAGAAACATGTCTTTAATGCAAAGTTTTCCTATATTTTTATAAAGAAAATGTGACATCTATAAAAAAAAAAATAAGAAAAAATGTGAAGGGTTTTTAAAGAGACTACAGGACCTAAAGCGCGGTCACTGTCGGACTGCATAGAAAAGAAAGAGAAGCGCGATGACACAACGCTGGTAATTTATTACAAAATATGAAGCAATTATCTATTTACAAAAAATCTAGTGATTGGACTGAAAAATTAAAAAACGATTACGCTTGTATCGTAAAATAATCTAATAAAAATTCAGAATAATTATATGTATGGTTTTTTTTTAACTTTAAAAGAAATTTTAACATTGAAAATGTTTTTTTAATGGGAGCTCGTGACTAAGTAATAACTGCCGCACGGGTCGATCCATCAGGTTAAGCTACGCTAGCCAGGGTTGGTCCGTGGATGGGTAACCATCTTTTCATACCGCGACTCCTCCGTGCCTCGGAAAGCACGTTAAGCCGTTAGTCCTGGTTGTCATTCGTGGATCTTTGACGGTCGTTTCGGGTCGTCAGAAGCCCGAAAGTCTGAGAACCAGTCTTACCAAGGGGTATCGTATTACCCAGTAACTGGGTTGTGGAGGTCAGATAGGCAGTCGCTCCATGTAAAATACTGGTATTTAGCTGCATCCGGTTAAACTGGAAAAGGCTAGGCAGATTGATTAAAAATGTTTTTTCGATCACTTCAGTATAGCCCCCATTTTCGCTCAGAGTGTGACTTCACCTTGGTGTCGTGAGTTTTAGGGCTACATGAATGGTTGAGCTCTCAAAAGACGCGTTTATGGTCAAAAACTTTTCTTGAAAATCGCAAAAATTTTAAAAATTCAATCAATTTTTTAGGGCTTTTTGTCATAAAATCAACAATATCTCAAAAACTAAATGCGATATCGAAAAAAATAAAAAAGGCCCTCGTGGTATTGAGTTGAGCTACATTTGAAAAAACCGGACCTCTGTAGCACCAATAGTCTAGGCAGGAGGGTGCCCTTTGTGTGGAGTAATTTCGGGAGCGCGCTCCTTAGATGTGTGTTGCGTCGCTGAGTTGTTATGGGAGTGTTTAAGAGTTTGATCGTGAAATGTATATATATTTATTTGTAAATACGTATTTTAATTAAATTTTACAATAATGTTAAATGTTATTTTATTAATTTTGTTTTGCGATACCTTGAAAATATGTACTTCAAATTACTAATTAGAACTTTATATTTGAGACTAAAATTATTATTTCTATGTTCAAAACTATTTTTTATCTCTTCGTTATTATTGTGTTAACAAAATGTGATTTTCCTTCAAAATAGTCTTCAGAATATTTCATTAAAGTTCAAAATTGTATGGCGTAATTTTTACCTTACGGATTTTGTTACTTCGTGCATTTGAGCTCTATTACTTCAAACACGATACAAAATCTATTAGGTCTAAATCTATTACATTAGGCATCGTACAAAATGAAAAGCCTGCCTAAGTGCATTTTCAATGTACCCAAAGGTTGTGTAGAGCACGAGATCTGTGTATTTTTAAACGTATTCTCGTGTTTTTTTAATCGTATTAAATTAGTTGTATTATGATTTCAATACACTATCAAACCAGCATATATCCTGAAGAATATCAAATATTTTTCTGATTTTGTTTACTGCAGTAGATCATATAAACTCTTTTGCAAAAGAAACGGGCACTTTAGATTTTTTTCTTTTTTAAATGAAGAAGAACAAGAAAGAGCTTTTATTCATTTGACGATGTATTGGCATGTTATTTGAAGCATCCTGGCATGATTCTTTACGTTCCAAATTTAAATTTTGAAATTAACAAAAGAAAAATAATTATTATTGTGGATTATTGTAAAATTGCTTTACTAATGGCGCGAATTGCTGAAACGATTTTTTTTACTGATTACTAAAATTTTAAAACTTTTTGGATATTTTCTGCAAATTAAACAATTTAATATTTCTTTTTTGATAAAGCGATAAGGACCGGTAAAATTATAGCCCTCCTTGAAGAAGGCTGTTCACAAACTTATGTGTCTCAGCGGCTAAATGTGAGTCGTTCAACTGTCCAGAGGACTTGGCAACGGTATCAAGAGACCGGTTCGGTCAAAAGAAGACCCGGTTCAGGAAGAAAACGATGCACAGAACCAAGAGATGACCACTTTTTGGTGAGTCAGGCGTTGCGGAATCGTAAGGCATCAAGTGTAGACCTGAAGAAGAGAAGTAAGAAGAGTAGAAGTTAGCTTGTGGACGGTCAGGAGGAGGCTTTTGACCGCCAATATCAGGAGTTACCGCCCGGCTCGGGGCCCTAAATTACTCCGTGAGCACCGTGTTGCTCGACTTCGGTTTGCTCGAAACTGTGCTTCATGGACTCTGGAGGACTGGAATAAATTATTGTTTTCTGATGAAGCTAGAATTACTTTGTGTGAAGAGGACCGACGCCGGCGAGTGCTGTGAAGACCACGGGAACGCTACGCGGAAGTGTGTTTCGAAGAAATCACTCCTTATGGCGGAGGCTCCGTTATGTTTTGGGCAGCAATTAATTTGGCGGAGCGTACGGAGTTAGTTTTCATAGAAAATGGAACATTAAATGCACACCGGTACATAATGGAAGTCCTAATTCCATATGCACAACCCGCATTGACTGCACTTGGGGAAGATTCCATTTTTATGGACGACAATGCTCGCCCGAACCTTTCTGGCGACGTGGAAGCGTACATGCAATAAGTTGGGATCCGTCGTTTAGATTGGCCTACTCGAAGTCCTGACCTCAATCCAATTGAGCATGTCTGGGATGTTCTAAAGAGACGGGTAAAATCAGTGCAACATGCTCCACAACACATCAGGGAGCTAAAAAGTGGCATTGCAGAAGAGTGGGAAAGTATTCCTCAAAACGTTATTAAAAACATCGTGGAAAGCATGCCCAGAAGGATTCAAGCTGTGATTTTGGCAAGAGGAGGTCACACTCGTTATTAGGTTTTTACATTTGTAACTTTATTTAATTAAAGAAAGTAAAAAAATCTTCTTGTCTTTATTGCCGACCACTTATTGTATGGCCGTGTACGGGTTTTAAAGAATTCATCGAAAATTTTAAAAAAAAATCCAGAATTCACTTTACGCGTATTAATTTACACGATAATAAGTATGCAGACAGACAATTAAATTTCATTTAATTAACTCAAATCGATCTTAGAACGTAAATTTCCATAGGTGCCCGTTTTTTTTTTTTTCTTTGCAAAAGAGTGTACTTTTAGGCATTATAAAACTTGTATTTAGTTGCGTTTAGGTTCTGTAATCCCCTTAAGTATAAAAAGTATTTTTTATACATAAAAACCGTTCCCTTCCCAAGCTTGAAATATAGTTAAAGAGTTTGTTGTTGACGTCAATAAGAATTCTGATTTAATTATTTATTAAATGTTGCATTTGCGTGGCTTCTTCCTTTGCGTCAGCACGGGCTAAACAAAATGGGCTTAAACCTTAGTGAAACGTTTAGCTTTTGTTTCCAGTGGAGGCCATAGTGACAATTTCAATATTCGTATCACGAGCAAATAGGTTTTATAGGCATCTATTCTAGTAGGTATTCCAGTTAAAATAGATCTCCGGACCATGGGGTAAAAATGATTAATCGATCTGCCATGGCAGTCAATGATTTTACCGTTAGCAACTGCAATGTACAGATTTCATACTATTCTCCACTCAAATTGAGTTTTAAATCGCGATTCATGCCTGAACCCTTAAAGAATACAGGCCTAAGTGTTTATTAAATTCCAAACAAAAACATACAATTTATTTTCAAGCACGTGTCCTGCCCATAAATCCTCTCAATTGTAAATACAAGCTCGTCCGCTGTGCTGTCGCGAACAGGCTAACAAAAGGGATTATGCTGTCGTTACAAGATGCAACAACAAAGGCGTAGGCCTGGTGTGATTGGTGCGGACAATTTGTATGAAAAATTGGTGTAGATACTGTGTTGTGTAAAGGTACTCTTGTTTTTTATAGGTGGGTAGTTCATTTTGTGGGATTTTTTTGTAGAAAAAAGAAAAGGAAAAGCTTAAAATAAACCTTTTAATAAACTAGGTTCCTAAATTAATGAAAATTACTCATTTTGAGCCGGCGCCAAACAAACTAATAAACGATAATCAATCAAGCTGCCATCATTTTACTTGGCGCCTTTTTGTTTGTTTATAAAATATAGGCGTCGATTTGAGAAAATTCTCCTTTTTTCGCCGGTTAAAAACAGGCAATATTATGTAAGGTAAGTTTCGCTTGTCACGGTCAGTCCATTGGATTATTCTTAAGTGGTGACTACCCTTACCCTAATACGATCAGTCAGCCTTGTACCAACTATGTTGGAGTCGGCTTCCAGTCTAACCGGATGCAGCTACCAGTATCTTACATGGAGCGACGGCCTATCTGACCTTCACAACCCAGAGTAACTGGGTAAAACGATACCCCTTGGTAAGACTGGTTGTCAGACTGTCGAACTTCTGACGACCCGCAATGACTGTCAAAGATCCACGAATGACAGCCGGGACCCACTGCTTAGCGTGCTTTCCGAGGCACGGAGAAGTCTTGGTATGTAAGATGGTCACCTGATGGATCGACTCGTGCGGCTGTTATTACTTAGCCATGAGTTCCTCCCATAATAGATAATAATCATAATAATAATCTAATACATATACTTACCTAAAATAGCTCATAGATATTAGTCATATTTGCATAAAACACAGAAACAATTGTAAATAACGGCATCGATATTAAATGACACTATTAACTGCTTAAGTGTCCGCGCAAGTGCTAGTCACCGCCTGAGGTATGTGAGCGCCGATCGGTGAGACGGGGGAGGTAGACAAAAGTGAAGCTAACTCAGTCTGCCATTTTTTATCAATCGAGCCCGCCCCCGTCTCACCGCTCACATACCTCAGGCGGTGACTAGCGCGCACACTATAGCTTCTGACCGCAACTACCGTCCGTGTGGAAGTCAACTATATCTAAGTACCATAAAATATATTTGGCACTCGGTAAAGTGTACCTTTCTATCAGTGAAAGCACTTTTGTAAATGGCTGAGTAATTTCAGAGATTACCTCTTACAAACTAACTATTTTAATAAATGCTTAGCAAAAAGACGCATCCATCTGAGAAGCTTTTTGAAATTTAGTTCGTAATGAAAGTTAAATGCAATATTGTCCTCAAAACCCCTCCGTACAACTACTTCCAGTCTAATTACTTACCTACCCAACTTATATGGACATAAAACTCGTTCCGTCACAGCTCCTTCATTTTATTAAGCGCGACACAAGCTCTCAGCTTAGCGACGCCCCGGGGGTGACTGAGGGGAGTCCCTCCCGTGGCACTTTGTCTGCAGAATAACTCTTTGTTATCTAAAGTACCCTCAGGTGCGGAACTCAAACCTGGGACAACGTTTTTCATAGAACATTGAGCTATCAGAGTACTAGGTCATATTTTCAGGTAGCGTGGACTATTCAGTTGGTTTATTTAAAGCGAGTTGCAGACCAAAACTAAGCTAAGTTAGTTTAGCTTAGCTCACATAGCTGGCGTAGTTTTTCATATTTGTGTGCAGACCGCAAACTATGCATAGTTGTTGGTGCAAGTATGAAAAACTACGACAGCTATGTGAGCTAAGCTAAACTAACTTAGCTTAGTTTTTTGTCTGCAACCCGCTTAATACTTCAAAGCACACACATATGGAGAGACTTAATAGGTCATTGTTTTTTTTTTGTTTTTTTCTCATTTAGTTTTAATCGTAGTCTGGCAGTTTGAGTAATTTATGCGGCCTACCCAAATGTGCTTTCTTTATTGTTCGTCAAATCGTTGAGCTCCTTAAGTTTTGAGTCGAGCTGCACGATTACTGACAAATGAGACTGGACAGGTCCACTCAATTTGTGTGATTCCTCAAAAGACCATTTAGACACCAATCTACATGGTATTCATATGATCTGACCGTAATAGGCGGTTCACAAACACCTAGATACGGTTCTCCGGAACAACTATTTGAAGGTCATATTAAGGCGAAAGCGCAAGGATAGCCCACAAAATTCAAATTTCCTTACGTTTTTCGCAATTTACCGTGTCCGGTTGTGTGTTGATCAAAATCTGATTCACTACCAAAATAATGTATTTATAGAATTAAAATTATAAAAATCATTAAAATCGTCAATACAACTCTTAGAACGTTAGTTACTCATATGATGAGTAACTAACAACTTTCACTAAAGGACAAATGAAATCGCGAAAAAATCAACTGTACCCTACCTACGAGCCAGCTGTTGTATTTTTCGGACCCACGGTTAATGTTTACATGAGCCTTTTCTTTCGAAAAACAAAAACAAAGTCATTTGTTTTTATTTTCCGAAAGAAAATAAAAGAATGAACATGGAGCGAGATGAGTTGTATTAGGTAATCGTAAGGAAAATATTAAAAGGTATCACATTTTGTCGCAGATAATTCGAAGATTTCAGTTGGTGGAGTTCGTGGCTAAGTAATAATAGCCACACGGGTCAATCCATCAGGTTAAGCTACGCTTGCCTAGGTCGGTCCGTGGATGGGTGGCCATCTTTACATACGGAGATGCAGCGTCGTCATAAATCCGAAAGTCTGACAACCAGTCTTATCAAGGGGTATCGTATTACTCCGTAATTGGGTTGTGGAGGTCAGATAGGCAGTCGCTCCATGTAAAATACTGTTATTCAGCTGCATCCGGTTAGATAGGGAGCCGTCCCTAATATAGTTGAGAAAAGGCTGAGCAGATTGATTTGACTTATAAAAATCTAGATTCACTGCCATAACATAACTAACAGTCCAATTTTTAATAAAAATAACAAAAGATAGGAAAATGGAAAACCCTCTGTGCTAATGAATGCCTACAATAAGCTCATTAATTTCCATATTACGAGCGTTGCAATATCCTGTGTATCCTGATATTCACTGTTCATACACCAGTGTAGGTAAACAAACAAGTAAGCAGACTCCAACTTGCTTGTTAGTGATTGATACTGCTTCATTATAGAAATTTGCTTTTAGATAAGATTTTTACAGAATAACGTAGTATTTTCCTATATTTAGTTACGCATTTTCTTCTAAAACAATAAACACACTTGCACACATTGCAACACACAGCAATCACTCTTGAACGAAATACGTTCTTTCGTATTTCCGCAGCCTTTCATTCCCTCATTCCAATCATTCCGCTCGCTTCTCCGCGTCCTAACGTACACGCGGAAAGACAATTTGATTCTCACCACGATGTTCCTGTTTAAGATTTTTAGCTGTGTTTTTTAGTGTTGTTGATATTTTTGTCACTTTTTATTCTATAAGTGTGTTGTCCTTGTGTTCGTAATTACTGTAATAATAATAATAATAACCCCACCGCTGTATCTCTACGTTGACGTCGTGGTGGGGATTGCGTGCTCCAAACTTTAGGTCTTTGCCGGTAGAGTTTGCCGGAACGGGTCTAGGATGAGGAGCCAGACCAAGAGAGATACAGAAACCCGCAGGACAGCATGTGGCGAGCTGTTAGGCACTAGCGACCTCATGGACCCTATCTCCCGGGAGAAATCTTGTCCTCAGCTCTGGCTTGCCTTCATTGGCCGGCTGGAGTGAACACTGACGAGGAACAGAGCTCCCACCTCTTTCTTGCCTTTATTGGCCAGCTTGAGTGGAGATTCGCAAGAGCAAACGTGCTCGGAGGAAGGAAGTATTCCAGTAAGGTGCTGGTAGGGATCTTGACCGTACTTCCGGGATTGTCCTGATAGCCGTGGAATACCCCTCCACTCCTCAAGCACCTCAGGAAGTGTTGCCCCCTTGTCGCTACGTCACTATGTGCTAGCGGCCGTTTCCGGGGGCCCATTATTGAGTGTGCAAGTCACCCCCTGCCATTTTATCCGTGTATAATATATAACATTGGTCAGGCAGGGGACATAGTTCTTCCATAGTTCAAGTTACCCAATCCACTTTAGCCACCCAAACCCATAGCTCAATATGTTTTGTTTCCACACACAACAATAGTCCTGCACCAACCGGGGGTTGTCCTTGGGTGCACTTGCATAGTGCATATAGGGTTAATCGTCGGTTGGTGCCTCCTCATCATTTATCTAAAGGGTCATATTTTATCTAAAGGGCCTCTGCGAGTTGGCTTCGGCTCCTCGTACGCCTTCCAAAGGTCCGGGACCCAGGGTCCCGAGAAATATCAAAACAAAATAATAATAATAATAAAGCCCTTTATTCTGAATTTTTCCTGTTTCTCTATATGTTGTATGTCCAATTCAGTGTGCCTTTTGACAAAGGCCTCCTCTAGCTCTTTCCGCTGGTTTCTGTCACGAGCCACTCTCCTCCAATAGGGGCCCGCCGTTTGTTTAAGCTCATCTTCCCATCTTCTTATCTGTTTCCCCCTGCTACGTTTACTGTCCCTTGGATACCAGTCGGTTATTACTTTACTCCATTTCTCTGTATTTGCTCTCATCATGTGGCCAGTCCATCTCCATTTTTGTTGATCAGTTCTGGTCAAGATATCCGGTAGCTTAGTTTTTGCTCTCAATTGTTCATTTCTTACATGATCTGTTTTTCGTATATTTGTCATGCTCCGTTCCATGGCTCTTTGACAGTTTTCCAATTTGTTTCTGTGTTGTTTCGCATGTTTCGTGTGCCCATGTTTCGCATCCATATGTTATACAAGGTAGTATGCAGATGTTGAAAACTTTTCTCTTTATAGCCATTCCTAAGTCTCTGGATTTCATGATTTTTTTTAGTGACCAATTACTTTAATAGTCTTATGTTAATCTTTTATCCAATATGGATAGAAATAAACCCCGTAATCCTGATACCCCGACATTCCAGTTCCTCCTTCTCCCCTGTCCCCAAATCCACTATCACAATTCGCATATGTTGTATGTAGTGTTACAGAGATGGATGTAACTCAATTTTCTCAATTCCAGTACAATCAGTCTTCCCGTAAACCCCGTAACGAAGAGATTTTAATACCTACCCCCCAAGCAAAAAAGTCAAATTGGACATGTCAAATATTCGGCAATAGATAAAGCTCCTTATATCGTCCACGTCTCCCGTACATATACGACCCAACCCAACTCAGACACTACCTTACTTACACCCAGTTAATTTTGGAAAGTTTTTAATGAGCAACAACATTGCGAATATAGTTCGTGGTGGGGTTAAAATAGGATCGGTAGAAATCGCGTATCTGTAGAGTTCTTTTCTCCTCAGGATGCCAACTCTTTCTTAGTTAATACTTTGTTAACCAATTACAGTTATACTGCCTCTATCCCTACTTTCAACTTCACAAGGGTGGGAGTAGTAGCAGGTGTCCCCTCTGATATATCAGAAGATGAAACTATTACATATCTATCTGTGCCCGCAGGATGTGCGCAAATCCTTAAAGTTCGTCGAATTAACAGGAAAGTTCAGAGAGCCGGGTATAATGAGTGGAAACCCACTGAAACTTGTGTAATCACGTTTGATGGACAAGTCTTACCCAAAACGATCTTCTGCTGTTACACATCCCTTCCTGTTGAGCAGTACATATTTCCCACCATTCAATGTTGAAAATGTTGTAGATTTGGACATGTGGCTAATGTATGTAGGTCAAAACCACGCTGCAGTAAATGTGGCCACGGTCACCCGGGAGATGGTTACAACATTTCTGAGGGTAATCACTTCGCTAGTAGCAGGTCATGCCCCGAGTATGGAAGACAGAAAGCCATTAAGAGCGTTATGGCTGAGAAATCCATTTCTTATGCTGAGAATAGCAAAGCAAAATCATGCCATCAGCTTTCCGCAATTATGCCAACATCACTAAAACTCCGATTTCTGTCTTACCGCAAGACAGTAACCCTAAAGACTAAAACCCATGCCCCCTCTCATTTATATTAACGTGTCTTACAATAATAGTACTACTTATAAAACTCATACCTATCGTTATTTCTACTTCTACTACTATTACTCAATCACCATCTAACGTTGCCGACCAACTTATAACTCTTTTTTAAGATATTAGAAATGGCGTCTCGCCAAGTATTCCTTCAGTGGAATATGAGGAGCATGTTGCATAAAAAGCACGATCTCATATTCCTTTTAAATAAGTACCAGCCATTGGCTTGTTCCATAGCTGAGACGGCTTACTTCAAGTCCTAAGACTTGGAGTAAGCCGTCTATGTGACAGATCAGATGTGTGAGTATGTTGAAGTGTGGCATACTACTACTAATAGTAGTATGCCACACTTCAACATACTCAGATGTGACAGATCAGATGGCTATGGAGGGTCGGCTCTCTTAGTTAACAACCGGGTCCCACTTTTGCCCTTTACCTTGCCTACACTTACAGGTGATATGAGCATTGCCGCAGAGAGGGTTGAGGACATCCCAGTGTTTTCCATTTACATTGCACATCCTGCGTAGCATCCTGCTACAAAGCCATGGAAAAAAGCCCGAAAAACATAATATATATATACTATAATATACTAATGGGCGACCTAAACGCAAAAGTTGGAAAACCACTGCCAGATGAAAACCTTATAATGGGTGAAGTTGCTTATGGTAACAGAAATCAAAGAAGAGAAATGTTCATAGAATCCTGCTATTAATATAACCTGAAGGAAATAAACACTTCTTTCAAAAAGTCGCCAAATTTAAGATGGACTTGGAAATCGCCAGATAGTATAACCAAAAACCGGCTAAGTGCCTGTCGGACAACGCACAATGAAGGGTCCCGTAGTTGGGATGAATTTCAAGAACAAACTTAACATTGTAGTTGAAAAACATGTTCTCCCATACATTCCAACTGGAAATGTAAGTTTGTATGCACAATATTGAGAGACTTCTTTCCTGTAATCTATAGATATTTAACTATGTTTTGTTTTTTTTTTCAATATTTTAGGCTCAATACTTTCGGAGATAAGGGGGAATGGTCAAATTTCGTCTATTTTCTTAAATAACTTTAAAATGATTTATTTTAAAATTATAAAAAAATAAACTTGAGACCCTCACAGCAAGACCTTTCATTTGATATGTCACACGGTAAAGTTAGCAAAACTTTTTTTTAATTTTCTTATTTGCCCCCAAAAATTTACCCCCATATTAAAAATTCATTTATTTACGTTACACGTCCGTGTTTGGGTCACAGATATATAATAATACATACGTGTACCAAATTTCAACTTAATCGGTCCATTAGATTCGGAGCAAATTGGCTGAGACAGACGGACAGACAGACAGACACAAAAAGCTTTACCCTAAAATAAATTCAAAGAGAGAGACGAATGTCTCAAAATACACACCAAATAACGACCGTGTTCCACCATTTAACGAAAATGAGATAGAGTTTTCAGTAAGAAAATTAAAATCAGACAAGAGTCCAGGTCCAGACGGCATAACAAACGAAATGTTACAAGCTGGAAAAAACAAACTGGTCACTCCGCTAACTAGGTTATTCAACAATATTATGGAGAAGAAAGAACTATCTGGTCAGTGGACATGTACCGAGATTATACTGTTATATAAAAAAGGAGATCATACTTTGATATTTAATTACAGACCTATAAACCTAACGTCATGCCTATATGTATAAAGTGTTTTCTTCAACATTGCTGAGACTAATTTTTATTTTATTTTATTCATAAGGAACAACTAACAGCTACAATACAAAATATAGAAACAAGGAATACACAAAACATAAAAAATAACAATATTGCAGCCCACAACGCTTTTCACAGATTAACTATAGATTGATTATAAGCATTTTTTTTAACGTGTCTAAGATTATACAGTATAATAATGATAGTCAAGAAATGGCACAGAAAAGAAATATGTAAAATATAATAGGTTGGGGAAAAAGTTTCTTCGCATTTTTTAAGAAAATTCAAAACATTTTTTAATATAGTTTATTTACATTTAACTAAAGTATGTAGGTACCATTTTGTTCGATAACTTTTTGCCATCTTGTAGGTAGGGACATGATCCCACTGCTATAGAAATTTTTGGACTTCTGGTCGAAATACCGCGACAAGTGGTTTTGGCAGTCCTCTCGTGATGTTAACCTGACACTGCCTAAAGAATTCTGAAGGGACCGAAATAGGTGGACATCTAAAGGTGCAAGGTCAGGACTATACGGCGGATGCATTAACACCTCCCAGCCAAACTCTCTTAATTTTTGCTGAGTGGCTAAAGATGTGTGAGGTCTAGCGTTATCATGATGAAAAACCACACCCCTTCTGTTGATTAATTCGGGCCGCATTCTCTCAACTTCTTGTTTTAATCTCATCAGTTGTTCGCAGTAGAGTTCAGAATCGATGGTCCTGCCTGGTGGTAACCGCTCATAATGAATAATGCCCTTCCAATCCCACCACACACACTGCATCACCTTGTTGCGAGTTAACCCGGGTTTCGCCACAGTCTGTGAAGCCTGACCGGCCATTGACCACGACCTTTTTTGCACGTTCTTGTCATACGTGATCCACTTTTCATCACCAGTTATCAGCTTTTTCAAAAATGGTTCGGTTTCATTACGTCGTAATAAAGAATCACAAATGAGTACACGGTTCATTAGGTTTCTTTCAGTGAGCTCGTGAGGTACCCAAATGTCGAGCTTTTTTGTGTACCCAGTTTTTTTCAAATACGCCAAAACTGTTTTGTGGTCAATTTCCAGTTCTTCAGCTACGTCGTAACTACTGATATGCCGATCTTGCTCCACTTTTTCAAAAATCGTATCCATTTTATCTGTAATAGGGCGACCAGAGCGACGTGCATCTTTGACATCAAAATTTCCGGATTGAAAACGCTTAAACCAAATTTGTGCTACTCTCACAGACACTACACTAGGTCCATAAACATCGCAAATTTTTTTCGCGGCTTGCGTTGCATTTTTACCTTTTTTGTAGTAAAATTTTAAAATGTATCGAATTTCTTCATTAGATTCACTCATCTTGACGGTACGAAAAACAAATGAAAATCACACATTTTCCTAATTTGAATTTGGAATTATGTTCTTTAAAATTTAAACTTTCAATGATACCAAAACCAGCCAGATACAAATAGCCAAAGAGATTTTATTACAAGTTCATACATACTATAATGCGAAAAGACTTTTTCCCCAACCTAATATATTCATGTTAAGGATAAGACTTTTGAACTTATAGGGGGCACACGCAAAAATGTCTATATGTTCAAAAGTCCTATTGTAGGAATAGACCATTTTGCGAACAGGCGAACGCAAGCCAGAGTTGGACTTATAAGTGCCCACTGAAAATAATCTGCCCACGCGCACCTTTCGCTTGAGGACTGTCCTAGGAACCGCATAACATAACATGTTGGAAAGATCAATGCAATCAAATTTATTTGTAACAATATTATACATTCATGGCTTCTAAGTACTTACGTCTATTTTCAAGTGTTGCGAGCTTATACTTTGCAAGCAAATCTTGATAAGGCAAATAATATCCATAGCATCTATAATGCATGGTACGCAGGAATTTGTATTGATCACGCTCAATCATTTCAACGTACTTTTTGTAGTAAGGAATCCAGACGGACACGGCATACTCCAATTGAGAGCGTACAAGAGACTTATACAAGCAAATATAGGAAGAAGGTTGTTTAAAGTCGACTGTTGATCGTATTACAAATCCGTATAGTTGATACGCTTTATTAACAATCTCTTATATAGGTATGTAGGCCTAAGCAAAGCTTAGAACCAATGATAACGCCGAGATCACGAATGTAATCCACTTTAAGTAGGGCGGAATTGCACAACGTGTATGTATAGTTTATTTTATATCTATTTTTTGTGAAATTTGAGAAGTTACATTTAGGTAAGCTTAGTTGCAACTTATTTTTTTGACAATAACAGGATACTACTACTAATAACTAGAGTAATCGATGAAAACCAAGACGTGGAGCAAGCAGGATGCGTGAGTAACAGATCTACGATAGACCATATCCACACATTAAAATTAATCATTAAAAAATACAACGAATACAACATGCCACTGTACTTTGGCTTTATCGATTACTTAAAAGCGTTCGACTCTACCTCCTACAGCTCTATATGGTCAGCGCTAGAAGAGCAAGTACTGCATCCAGAGTACATCAGTATAATAAAGGAGATATATAGAAACAGCAAAGACAGAATTAAACTGGACAGTACTGGATCCGCTTTTGAGATAGAGCGGGGTGTGAGACAGGGGGATCCACTATCACCAATTTTTTTTATAGCTAGCCTAGAACAAATATTTCGTTTATTGAACTGGAATAACGTGGGTATTATAAATTTGGTTAGTATTAAAAAATCGTAGCCTTTACAGTGTCACTTTTTGATTAATTTTGTAATCAGAAAGGCGTTTCGCTATTCCCCAAGCAACATTGTCTCGGCGCGGCCCCCTAACCACGCAATCAGAAAGAAACGTTCTGGAAAAACTCCAAAAGGGAAAGGCAAATGAATTTTTAACAACAGATTCCTCCGGTATTTTTAGTTTAAAAAAGGAAGACATTATTGCCCCTTTCATTCTTGAGGAAAAATGTTATTTTTGACAAAATTGAGGTTTAGTCTTTAATTTTCCGTTAATTGGATTTGAATGAAGGCTTTTCCTCCTAAAAGGTGCCTTTTTATCATGTCATTACGAAACGAAACGAAATTTTCAAGAAAATTACGTTTAGTAAAAAAAATTAGGAAAATGTTAAATTATATAACTACACACCTTAAAAAGAAACCAATAAGATAACAAATAATCTCAGAAATATCTCTTATGAGTTTATCACTTTTTATGATGAGGTAAATAATAATGCAAAATTCTTAAATTAATTCTCCTGTAAAATTTAGTTTTTTTGTTTAGTAACGGTTTCGAAATAGAGGTGCGCTAAGTGTTTGGTAAAATCCTAGGACTTGGACTTTCTTTGTTTTTTCTATAGGCTATAAAACTATTTTAACCGACATCCAAAACGGAGCAATTCTCAATTCGGATGTGTATATATTTTTTTTATGTATGTTCGGGCATAACTCTGTCATATATAAACGAATTTGCCAAATTCTTGTTTTGTTTGAAAGGGTATCCTCTCGAAGTGGTCCCATTGCCACCAAGTCAGAATCTAATGAGGGAATCCCATGGAAATCGAGGAAAACTCTCAAATTTTATGGGGACACCTATAGCGATTTGGGTGTTTTTTTATAGACACTCGTGCATTTGCTCTCGGAAAGCAAAATTTGGTGAAGTAGAACTGATGAGGAAGACCACAGATGGCCATCCGAACTAGTAAATTATAATTAAGTATTTCACGAGTAGCGATTGTATTACTTTAATATCACAACACAATGCATATGGTGATGGTGACTTCAGCGTCAGCTCCAGTTCTTCTGGTTCTTACTAGAACTCCTCAACAATTAACGTCCCTGTATCAGGAAAAGCAATATTTTGTGACAGGTGATGAGCAGTTGACATTAGGCTATTGTAACATAGATTAATTATAAACTGACCCACTAAAAATTGAAAAATAAAAACTTTTTATACAATAAAAACCGGCTTCCAAAAAAAAACACTAGTGATAAAAAGCTTTCATTTTGGAAGTCGGTGGCAAAAAACTAAAATACAGATCCAAATACACCGACTTCCGATATTAAAGTTTTTTATCACTGTAGTGTTTTTTTTTTTTTTTGAAGTCGGTTATTTTTTATTTTTTTTGTAAAAAAGTTCTTATCACCGACTTGCTCAGTGATAGTAAACTCTGAAAACTCTCATATTCATTGTAAGCTTTCAAACTCACCCAAAACTAAAATATTAAATGTTTCCGCTTCATCCTTCCAATAACTTAATTTTTTAACAGGAAGCATTATAAGTTAAAGGCCCCTTAGGGCCGGTTAAGTTTCACGTCCGGGAGAGTTGCCCGGGAGAATTTTAATTAGTTTAATTAGTAAACCCACACCAGAAAGGTACTTGCGTGACTGAGATAAGGGTGGTCTCATCACTTGGCGGGAACACGGTCCGACAGTTTTGAGGTTATGTGTTTGTAAATGTTAAATATCTGGAAGATGTCATTGCTGTTTTCTTTCCAGAATCTGTTCTATACGTACAGAGTGGAGATTATGTTATCACATTAATTGAAACCACGTATTCAGTACCTAAATGATTCTGGAACTCCTGCGATGAAATTTTTCGTCGGCTATTTAAAAAAAATCGGCTGTTTCGTACATTTTGACCGCGTAGGTAGAACTTTTGTAGGAAACAGCGGATTTTTTTTTTAATAGCCGACGAATCATTTCAACGCAGGGGTCCAGAATCATATCCTGAATACGTGGTTTCAATTCTATTTATTAATATGATAACCTAATCGCCACTTTGTATAATAAAATAGTATGTAAGTAAATCTGTACATTGAATATTTTGTGACGTGAAAACGTCTTTTCGCTCGGTGGTAAGTTCAATATTTCTGACCGACAAAAACATATAAGATTTCCAGGTAAGTGCTTATTGGTCTCAGTAATGGAAATAGTTAGAATGACCTAGCTTTCAACATTTATATTCCTTTACTTATATTCTATTCAAATAAGTAAAAACACGATGTTTCTACATAGTGCCGTCACTGAGATCCTATAACCGCCTTCAGATTCCACCATCAGGTAGGTGACATCATCTAGGTCTCCGTCCAACGAAATTTTCAAGATAGCTAAATAAAAACGATAAAAAATAAACACAACAGCAATAATGTAGATACTTATTAGTTTTGGAGAGCTCGGCCACGCTTCACCTTACATTTTAATGACTTCAAAAAAAGGAGATCAATTCGAAACGTATGTATGTAATATTATTGGAACTGCAATATATTCATATATGATAATCGATTAGGGCTTCCAAACAAATATACAAAATTTTATAGATGTATGTATGTTAAGTTTGTCCACGCATTTCTACGAAGCTATTAATCGGTTCGTGACCACTCTTTGTTTTTGGCTTACATTTACTTCAACTTAGGGCATGAAGGTTTCATCAAAATCGGTTCAGTAGTTTTCAAGATAATGGACGTATAAGTGTGAAGGCCTGGCTTATTGATACGAGCTACGGGTGTGGTGTCAAAGGGAAAAAACTCAAAACCTTGGCCATATTCTAGTGCAATATTTATAACAAAACTATTAAATACTTATTGCAAACAAATATTCCAGTTTTTACTAAAAACAAAAAAGTTACGAAATAAAAAATAATTTAAAAAAATTAAATCGACTTCAAAAAGAAACGAACTCAAAATTATGAAATAACTTTAATTTTGGAAGTCGGTGGTAAAAAACTAAAATACAGATCCCAAGACACCGACTTCCGAAATTAAAGTTATTTCATAATTTTGAGTTCGTTTCTTTTTAAAGTCGATTTAATTTTTTTTTTTCGTTTATGTGTATATGTGTACAGGTTGAATTTTTCAAGTGGGCGTGGATGGCCAATTCTAAATGGAATGCAAAACTAAATGCAGTATAATCCTTGAGACGTTGAAACCAGCTATGCATTGAAAACAATGGTCATCGTTTTGAACAATTAATCAGTAAAGGTTTAATAGGTTAAAATTAAAAAAGTATAGCTCTTTCCTTTAGTTTGCCGTATATCATTACTTCCCAGAATTCAATTCTTATTAGCGGCACTATCGAAAGTTGTAATAAAACAGTGTGTGTTATTTTTTCAAAACCAACGGGTTTGATGTATTGTGTGGCTAGAAATATTGATTTTTCAAAAATCTAATTATGCTGTTTTAGTTTTCATCAAAATCAAGCCGGAGACTCCTTTGAGCACTTTTCGCTATTCCACATAGTTTAGAATTTGGCCATAAACGCTCACTTGAAAGATTCACCCTGATATATAGATACTAGGCATAATAAACTTAATAATGTTTTCGACACAATTTCTGACTCCGAGATTTACTTTACAACTTTCTATACTTACAAGTATGTCTTACCTATGTATAGTACAAAGCGACCCACTACATAAGAGGGCTGTAGACACCGCACTACCTCCTTGAGGCACCCTCGTATCCCTCAGAGCATTTCTTTGTGACATAACAATACACTTCTTGACCTATATATTTTCTCTGAATTATATTTTTTTGGCTTGGAAGTACCTACGTTTAGTTATGAAGCTAGCGTCGTTACATGACTTTTAATAATAATAGTTAGCACCATGACACAGAACAAATAATAGTACTAACGTACAGAAGTTGCACTCCTTTGATCTTGAAGATAGCCGCTTTTACAATAGCCTACAAAATTACTCCCCCGCCCCCCTACGCACAAGCTAAATAGCACTGAATCACCGCGCTTGAAAGTTGATATTACTTTGTGTCCTTTCTCGTCGTAACATACCTACGTTGCTTGACCGAGTACTAGGGCTGTCTGGAAAGAAAAATGAAATACGGTACATACTTTTTTTTAGTGGCGACAACTGTCGCGCGGCACTCGTTCGCAAGGTTCGTAAGCTTGTTATCGAGTGGCACGTGCACTTTGCAACATTACAGCATTACACCAATGACAAAGTACACAGAAAAATAAGCCTGGCAGAGAGTGACAAAAAATAACTTTAGCGGGCGAAAAATGTAGGTTTGTGCGATCGTACGATCGCGGGTACAGTTGGCAGCATTTATCCTTAATTACTTTAAGCGATTTTGGACCTTACTTTTCCTCCCGTCGCTCCGCCGAGAGCTCAAGTTAAATGCCGGTAACTATAGTAGGTACTCGTAGCAACGACTCGACATTTTTCTTAATGGATTTTCTTCATTAAAAAAGTAACTATATCAGTAATATATATAGTATAGTGATAATTTGAATAGTGTACTTACATTAAAAATCTAAGATTTATTGTAACTAATTATGGAATGGAATGTACATACATTGCACAATCGCTTGGTAGTTACCAATCGATTGTGCAATGTATGGTACTCCACGTGACGACGCCCTGCCGCCGCCGACCGAACGCTGCACAAAATCAAAAATAAAATAAAAATGACGCGTTCGGTCGGCGGCGGCAGGGCGTCGTCATGTGGACTACCACGTGATGCCAACGTGACGTAACAAGACTGATAAAAATTACATACATTTCTGAAGTGTTGAATATTGCGTATGGTTTTGGTTTTATTTTATTGTTAGGATGTTGTACTTATATAATCACATCGTTTTTTTTTTATGTTTTACACATAATGTAAAGGAATAAAATAATTGTCTTTAGATTTCGAAGTTATGGAAATACTGTGAAATTTTTCTGGCGGTTCCGAACCTTCGGAGTTAGATTTCGAGCATTACTTCCAAGAAAAGTTATATTGTATGACATTTATTCAGAAAGTATATGTTTTGCGTATATAAAAACTGCCTTAATTTTTATCAATTTTTTTTTTACGTTTTTTTCATCTTTGACGAGACTGTTGACACTTAGCTCCTTAGCTTAAATTTTATTTTATACCATGCGCACACTATCCATCTATTATTTATGTTAAGAATCAGCTGCGACTATTTATTGCCTATTTATCTATTGCCTATTGTATTATTAAAGAGGAAAACTCCTCTCGATTTTATTTGACTTACTCAAACATCATAAATCACTCTAATCAAACATCAGAGCCATAAAACTAACCAATCACCATAAAAGAATTACAGTATCTCTGAAACAACAGAATAAAATGACAAAAATAATATCAACGTGTCTTCAACAGCCATATTTCATCCGACACACTTTCCCAAAACAGTAAGTACCTACATAAGTACATGCTTAAAGAAAATCTTTACATCGCAACCTGTTGCAATCGCTTTGTGGAGCGAAAGTCGAGCGAAAGCTGAGCGAAATGAGAGCGGCTCTGCTCCAATGAATTCTTTTCACGCTGCGACTTTTACATTTTTCACCGTTGAGAAAATTTTCAAGGCTTGAAACTAAATACTCTGCTCAATAGGGGTAATTTTGGAGAAATGAATTCTAAGTATTCAGCTAGGTAAATATCGGACGTTTTTTTTTAAAGGGGAGAACATTAAATTGAAATATAACACAGAAAAATGTTTTTAATATCCATGAAATTTTTTATATATGATAGATAGTTTTATGGCTATATTTGATAGATAGTTTTATGGCATTAATGTTTGAATATGATTCCGGGCATGTGGCCGTCACGGCTGACACCAACGCTTACTTTACTGAAAACTTAACTTTTTTATTGGCTTAATTTACTAAAGGAAACCTTTGACAAACGACTATTGCATGAAACCTCATTCGTACTATTTGTAGCCATTACTTTATTTTTTCTGGGATATGTAAAGTCGCATGTCTACTCCGATAACAATTGAGCACTTGGATACCAACATGCACATGCATTATTGCCTAATACAGCCTGATTAACTGCGAAGAGTGTGTGAAAATTTGACCTCCAGATTACGCTACGTACTCGTCAGCCGCGGCGGCCACATGCCCGAAATCATATTCAAACATTAATGTCATAAAATGATCTATCAGATAAAGCCAACTTCATGGATATTAAAAATATTTTTCTGTGTTTCATTTCAATTTAAAGTTCTGCCCTCAAAAAATCACCTGATACCTAGGTACTGGCTCTGAATGCTGCATTATTTCTGCTTGTTACTTAAAACATATTAAGGTCTACTTATATTTAATATAGGTAAATTAATGTCAAAAAGAATTAGGTACATACATATTTACTTTATGTAATCATATTGTAGTTGACAGGCCAGTTGGCGTGGTTGGTTAAGATACCACCTACCATGCCGCAGGTCGTGGGTTCGATTCCCATCTAGGACAAACATTTGTGTGTATGAACATGTCTGTTTGTTCTGATATTGGGTGTAATTATCTATATAAGTATGTATTTACAAAAAAAAAGTAGTATATCAGTTATCTGGCTTCCATAGTACAAGCTCTGCTTAGTTTGGGATCACATGACCGTGTGTGTATAACGTCTCAGGTTATTATTACTATATTATTTTACACAATTTCATCATTGTTATTTGTCTGTCTCGAATAAATTAATATAATACTAATCGTTCCTTTTTATTTATAGGTAGGTACATATGTTGGTTACATTTCAATACAAGACAGTAGATGTGACTAAGAAGCCTTTCATACAAAAACTCTCATAAAGCGTAGGTATCACTTAAGGTGATTGCGCCAAGGTAGCCCAAAATTCCAATTTTCTTACGTTTTTTGCAATTTGCAGGTGAGTGACAGGTTATATCTTGATCAAAATATGATTCGCGACAATAACAAATATACAGGGTGTTTGGCAGAACGTTGAACATACAAAAATGGTTGATAGGTGGGGTCATCTGCTACTTAATCAGCCCTAATTTATTTGGCCCTGGCCCCTGGATATTTAAAAAAAAAATTTTGCTTTCTTCTAGTTTCACCACTTTCTTAACTTTAAAGAGTAATTTTTATTAAAAATGGGTAAAACAGGCAATATATTGTTTTTTTTTTAATCTTTAATGTTGGCAGATTCTTACAAAATTATTGCTTTATTCAGATGTTAGCTAGAAAAAAAGTTATGAGTCCTCAAACTTAAAAGAAAGATGTAAAAATACTTAAATCTTAATTTCAACTTGCATTAAATATATATATTATATTTAATGCAAGTTGTATATATATGCAAGTAATATATATATATATATTGAGGAGTTCTAATTCTAGCAAAAAATCCCTAGTGTGTGACCTTTCTAAAGTAAAATACTGCAAGTATTAGTACTGCAAGGTTGGTAAAAATTAAATGATCGATTGAAATTATGTAAGCTTGAATTAAGTACAAATAAAATAGCTGTACCAGTTAGGTGCGTTAATGAAACAATTAAATAATTTTAAATAATTTATTTAATTAATAAATTACAGATGTTCGAATTGACGCCCTTCATTTACAATACAGGCGCGGCATCTACGTCTGATTTCTACAGTTGTTGTACTCAGCAGCATCTCCTGTCGCATAACTTCGAAAGCAGCATTAATTCGATTTATCAAATCTTCTCGACTTTCTACTTCTGTAGTGTATCGTAGTTCCTTTGGCCTTCCCCACACATGAAAATCGAGCGGAGTGAGGTCGGGCGATCGCGGAGGCCAGGGAATTGACCTCCCCTGCCAGTCCACGAATTTGGGAAACAATTATCCAAATGCTCACGTACAATCAGACTCCAGTGAGCTAGGTAGCCATCGTGTTGAAAGATTAAGGCCTGTTTATGTCTACTTGGAACACTTCTTCCACTAATGGTGGTAAATCATTTACCAAAAAATCCAAGTAGTTGTTCGCATTGATGTTGTTGGGCAAATAATGAGGCCCTATTAGCTTATCGCCAATCACTCATGCCCAGACATTCACACTGAATCTCCTCTGGAAGCCCCTTTGTCTCTTCACGTGTGGGTTTAAATCGATAATTTAATTTTTACCTACCTTGCAGTATTAAATTTCGCAAAACATTTTACATTCCGTAAAGGTAGAGTTTCGTCAAAAATATTTCCTACTTGATAAAATTATAAAATAACTCTTAAAGTTTTCTTTTTATAAAAGCAAATTATATACCATTAGAAAGGTCACACGCTAGGGATGTTTTGCTAGAATTGGAACTCCGCAATCATTTTTTGATTTTTTTTTTTTATGCAAGATGAAATTAAGATTTAAGTATTTTTTACATCTTTCTGTAAGTTTGAGGACTCATAATTTTTGTCTAGCTAACATCTGAATAAAGCAATAGTTTTATAAGTATCTGCCAACATTGAAGATAAAAATAAAACAAAATATTGCCTGTTTTACCCATTTTCAATAAAAATTACACTTTAAAGTTAAGAAAGTGGTGAAAATAGAAGAAAGCAAAAAAAAATGTTGAATATCCAGGGGGCCAGGGCCAAATAAATTAGGGCTGAGTAAGTAGCAGATGACCCCACCTATCCACCATTTTCGTATGTTCAACGTTCTGCCAAACACCCTGTATATTACATAATTATAACCATAACGATCACCAGTGCATTTGTCTAAGTTATATTTGTCCCGGATTCGTCTGATTTCCGAAATCAAACCAATCTCCAAGTTACTGTCGCGAATCATATTTTGATCAACATACAATCTGACAGTGGCCTGCAAATTGCAAAAACCGCAAGCAAATTTGAATTTCGCGGGCTACCTTAGCGCTTCCCCCTTAAACAACATTTTAATCCTCTAGGCCCGGTTTTTTGAATGGTTAAACATAGAAACTAATGGCTGGATTTTGGCTAATGTGTTTGCTAAAATGCTATTATTTACAATTTTTTTTTTTAAATGAGTGAGTTAACGTGAATATATTCATGTAACTGAATCATGTTTAAGCCTTTCACATTTAGCCAAAATTTAACCAATAATTACTATGTTTAACCATTGGTTGAGTTAACTACGGACCAAAAAACCGGCCCTAAACCACCACCAACTCCGGGAACCGCAGTCCGGGACGTTCTAACTAGTTGGCGAACGTGCCACGACTGACTAATCCGCTTAAATAAGAACGTCATTTAGCGGAAGCAAGGAAGACGTTTTATAGTATGCACAGCTTAGTGGCGAGATTCATGGTATTATTATAGGAAGTCACGCAGTTTTTCTGGGAAGATTTTTTATGAGATGCGATTAATAAATCTGGGACATAAAAAGCAAAGTAGAAAAATAACCTTCTTTTTCAAAAGATTAAAGTAGGTAAAATATAGGTATTATGTTTTTGTTAGTACCTACTTCTACTCTCACTTGGCATTTCCTGGTATTCTGCTGGTCTTCATTCGATATTGAACTTTATGTTATATGCTATATTGCTTTTTCCCTCCCTCCTGGCATTTTGAAGGCGGGTTACTACAGTACCTTATTCACAAAAACGTATATATTACGTAGATATTGATAAAAAATAAGCTTGTAAAATGAAAAAAAATAAAAACACGAAGCTTACGGCGCAGTAAACTTTGAACAAAATCAACAAGAAAAACTTTTAACGAGATCTCAAAAAAATACTGTAGTGACTCAAATGTTTCTCCCGCTATTGCGCACAACGTAAATTAAAGACTTAAAATATTAAAATGGATCGATTGTTCTTTTTACACAAAAATGTATATCCTATTATTATTACAATAATTATAGTACTATGATATGTATTTATTTGTATAGTTAGTTAGTTAGTTTATATATATAGGTAGTTTAGTGTCTAGTGTATTTACACTCTAATAAATATTTTTTAATAATATATAATATAATATTATATAATAATTTTTACAATATTTTTAAAATTAACTATTTAGTTAATTGTAAAAATATTGTAAAAATTAGGTTATAGATCCTTAAAAAGTAATCTTCAGTGGTTTGGCAATTAAATTAGAAATTCGTGGAATGGTCTAATTAAAAATCAAAATCAAAAGTCGTTTATCAGACTAGGCTGAGAATCAGCACTTTTCGAACGCCAAAATTACATAAGACAGTCCCCCAAAACGCCCGCCCTTCACCACTTCCTAGTACTTTAGCTGGGGAGAAGAAGTGGCGCAACAAACTCCCCAGCAGTACAGCTGTCTGTTAAAAAATTAAATCAAATTATTTGCTTTCAAAATTTCAAATATAATATCAAATATTTTGCAAATTTTACTGTAAAGGTTCCATGCAATGGACTTTAACCTTATGTTGTGCTGGCTGGCATTCTAGCACTCGCGCCAGTGCAGAGCAGTCTCTTTTTGAATATTTAAATAGAGATATTCGGATGTTTTCTGTCTGACGGCACTCCGGTCTCAGCTAGGAGGCGGGTCGATATAATTCTAAGAGAGTGTGCATTTGTATTCGCCTAAATATTTATTTAATATACCTCTCGCAATGCTTCGCTTGTGTTTCATTTCCTCTCCAACTACACACACACACACTGGACGCAGACCTATTTCCAAATAAGACCTTTATTCACACGTGACATTCGAGTACTCAGGCCAAACCTACCTAATGCCTATGAGAAATTACCAGGCGCCTCCACCAATATGTAGAAGCTTGGACGCATAGTTGAACTCCGGTGTTCTACAGTACCTACTCAAGCAGGAATTAAAACCGGCCAAGTGCGTGTCGGACTACGCACAATGAAGGGTTCCGTAGTTGGGATGAATCTCAAGAACAAACTTAACATTTTAGTTGATAAACATGTTCTCCCATACATTCCAACTGTAAGTTAGTACGCACATTATTGAGAGACTTACCATGTTATTTTAAGACCATAGACGTTTTATAAGTTTTCCTGTAATTAAAAGGTATAGAACTATTTTCTGTATTTTTTCAAAATTTTGGTCTCAGTAGTTTCGGAGATAAGGGGCGGAAATGATCAATTTTCGTCTATTTATTATATATTATTTATAATAATAATAATAATAATATCCTGGGACATTTTCACACACGGTCATCTGATCCCAAACTAAGCAGAGCTTGTACTATGGAAACCAGATAACTGATATACTACATATACTACTTTTTTTTTTTGTAAATACATACTTATATAGATAATTACACCCAGACTCAGGACAAACAGACATGTTCATGCACACAAATGTTTGTCCTGGATGGGAATCGAACCCACGACCAGCGACATGATAGGCGGTATCTTAACCAACCACGCCAACTGGCCTGTGAATTTATTTATAATAACTTTAAATTTTTATTTATAATTATAAAAAATATATATTTAAAACCCTCACAATAAGCCCTTTTATTTGATATGTCACACGGTACAGTTTGCAAATTTTTTTTTTTATTTGCCTCCCAAAATTAACCTCCATATTCAAAATTCATTTATTTACGTTACACGTCCGTGTTTGGGTCACAGAAATACATATTTGTAACAAATTTCAACTTAATCGGTCCATTAGATTCAGAGCAAATTGGCTGTGACAGACGCACAGACAGACACAGACACACGAGTGACCCTATATGAGTTCCGTTTTTCCTTTTGAGGTACGGAACCCTAAAAACGTAAATAAAAGCCCATAAAGGGCGTGCCCGCTTACCTGTAACTGTTCTGTTCTGTTCCGTTTTGAATTTTCTAGTACTTAGCTATAGCTAAAAATAGCCTCTCAGAAAATTGAGAAAATAATGTCGTCCATTTAAATGATTTTCAAAAAACGTTTGTTTTTTGGAAATCCGAATGTGAAATTGGTTACATTATTATATATTAATGTGAAAAAATGTTAAATTATTAAACTGGTTGTTTTTTAGTTTTAGTATTTTACATTTTGCAGTGCTAATAACGCAAAGAAAAAGGCACAAGACTTCACAATTCTAACAAACTGACGTAACACACAGTGTCTCCATGAATATAGGACGCGACCGTAAACCAAACTCCGGCCGTCTCACTAAAACTTTCCAAAGTTTTCATATTTAACCAGGTCATTGAAACTCGGCGCTTTTTTATTTTATTAGGGTTCCGTACCTCTAAAGGAAAAAACGGAACCCGGTCCGTCTATCACAGCCAATTCACACATGAATGAATTTCTGTGATCTAAACACGAACCTGTAACGTAAATAAATGAATTTTGAATTGGGGGTCAATTATGGGGGGCAAATAAGAAAATTAGAAAAAAGTTTTGCAAACTCAAATATATTCTTTTTTATAATTTTAAAATAAATTGTTTTAAAGTTATTTATGAAAATAGACGAAAATTGATCATTCCCGCCCCTTATCTCCGAAACTGCTAAGACCAAAATTTTGAAAAAATTCAGAAAATAGTTCTATACCTATAGATTACAGGAAAACTTATAAAACGTCTATGGTCTTAAAATAACATGGTAAGTCTCTCAATAATGTGCGTACTAACTTACATTTGCAGTTGGAATGTATGGGAGAACATGTTTTTCAACTATTACAATGTTAAGTTTGTTCTTGGGATAAATTCATCCCAACTACGGAACTCTTCATTGTGCGTGGTCCGACACGCACTTCGCCGGTTGGTTTGTCTTCTTTTTTATTTAGCGCCTGTTTAGTGGGGCAGACCTTTTTATGTCTGCCTTTTTTGCTAAAGTTTGACGTAAAGTTGTTGATGTTTGAGACTTTTTCTAGTGTAACTATTGATGAAGCATAAATGTGTAATAGGTTGTGTGTGTTCAAGTATTTCTAGTTTTGGATTATTTTTGTTTGTAACTTTTGTTAAGAAGTTTAATCAAATGTTTGTTTTGCCTTCTAAGCACTTTTACAAACCCTGAAATAATTGCAGCTGTAAGCATTTTGTCAATATTACCTGCCTATATCCGGGTCTGAAATAGCTGAATATTGTTTTTATACACCTCAAAGAAAACCATGAGTTAGGTTATATTATTTACAATGCAACACAACTTTTTTCGTAACTCATACCCAGCGTCCTAACTATAAATGATCGTTCGCGCGAATACACGATCGTTGCGATCATATGTCACTTTTTGTTTGGAAAACTGGAAGACTCTTCTGTCGGCGCGACCACGCGTTCGGGTTCGCCGAACAAAATAAACGTGACGGTCGTGTATTAGAGCGACGATCACTTTGGTTAGGATGCGGCCTTAC
This sequence comes from Dicycla oo, assembly GCA_948252095.1. Taxonomy (NCBI): domain Eukaryota; kingdom Metazoa; phylum Arthropoda; class Insecta; order Lepidoptera; family Noctuidae; genus Dicycla; species Dicycla oo. Next base: position 25,643,615 of record OX411714.1, read on the forward strand.
TCTACCTAGCTAGCTAAGTAATTAATTATTAATGCATTTTGAAACGGTAAAGGAAAACATCGTGAGGAAACCGGTATGTCCTATAGAACCAAAAATTCGAAGACATGTGACATCTACCAACCCACACTGGGCCCGCGTGGTGGACTACAGCCCACTTCCTCTCGAAGAGAGGAGGGCTGTGTCCCAACAGTGGTAACATTATAGGCTAATTATGCTATGCATTTTGTTTTCCCCGAAGAAAGACCTCGTGAGAAGAAGTTGAAAAAGATTTACATGTTTTGTTCTAGTGTGCTCACAGTTTTTCCTATCTTTATTTATTTTCTTTTCAAACTAGACTAAGTAGTCGTTTTTTGTTTTGCTGCATTATTCTATCCATATCATGTAAGAAACCTCCTGGTTATCTCCATGTCGTCAATTAATTATACTATGCAACAGGATAGGTACCTATAATAATAATAATATAAAAGCAGCCTGATTACAAATGCCTCTTCTCATACAGAGAAGGCACGAGCAATTAAGACTGGTTGGCGACTTGAGACTTATATTAACTATAAGTCCAGGGGGGCCTACTCCGAAGCGTAAATCCGAAATATCGGCCGAATGTTCGAATGTTTCCCATTAAACTTCATTCTTCGTTCGGTCGATTCGGATCCTACCGAACTTCATTTTGACGTTGGTTAGATCCGAACCGACCAAAAGATATAGAAAATAAGTGTATTAAGAATAGTCCGAGCATTCGGCCTTTCGCATCGGAGTAGGCCTCCTGGTTGCCTCACAATGTGTTCCTTCACCGACGTCAGTAATGTCTAAGATAAACTCAGAAAGTACTTAAGAATTGAAAAAGTCGCATCGGTAGTCACTTGCCCGGATTTGAACCCACACCCTCGTATATGAGAGGCGAGGCCTTCACCACTTGGCCGTCACTACATTAGGTAGCTATACTTATTTTAAAACGGCCTTTAAATTAATATCATTACTTCTTTCTTGATAGAAACAAAACTACACCAAAACTTGTCGAGAGACTTTCACGACAATAATAATTGGAATGAGATAAAGTAATTGGAAACTTACATTTTTTAGGGACAAGCAAAGATCAACCGAATCGAGTGATAACACTCGACACACGATATCCCTTTGGGTGGTTACAGTAGCGGCCTGCTACGGTAAGGTAGCAAGATAGGGACGTTATTCCTTATTGTACCTATAGAGGTATGAGGAACAGGGTGTAAAGTTCACTCATCCTCCATAGAAAAGGGAGGATCTTCCGACCAGACGGGTGTTGTGTCTGGTGGGCTACTGCCCAACGATTGATGTTAGTGCGTTGTATAAATGCAAGTCGCGCGGTAAACTCTGATTGCGCGATGCAGGATTTTACGTGACGTCAGTTTGACGTAGTTCGCATGTGGCGATGTAGATGCCGCCACATAGCTACTCCATTTTTTGAAGACTTCCAATGTACCGCCTTGGGATGGACAAAAATGTTCGTTAAGGACGACAACCATCCAAAAGGTGATCCAATAAGTGATGGAGACATTTCAAGAAAGGAAAGTCTACCATAATCAGCCAATAGCGTTGGTTTCCACTGTTGGGACACAGGCCTCCTCTCTGTGAGAGGGAGAGGGCCGTAGTCCACCACGCAGGCCCAGTGCGGGTTGGTAGATGTCACATGTCTTCGAATTTTTGGTTCTAGAACATGTCGGTTTCCTCACAATGTTTTCTTTCACCGTTTTGAGAGCAGTGATGATGAAATATTTTACACAAAGTCAAGCGCCTGTCTTCGTTCGAACCTACAACCTACATCTCGTAAGTCACGGCCGTCACCACTGCTTCCTGGAAAGACTAGTGCCTGCATACATTATAATGATGATTTATTCAGAAATAACGTTTATATGGACTTACACTCACATAGGTAAGCTTCTGCTTGAAATCCCTTACTAATATTATTGAAAATGTATGACGGCGAAGAGTACCTACAGTTAACCACACATCAATCATCACAACATTCAATCATTAATTTGACAATGACAGCGCCTTTATGTCGTAGTGGTAAAGGCGATTTTCTTAGTGCAAGTGTTACCAGTGATGTGCGATTGACTATAGGTACCTACAAAGCCGCCCAGATTTTCTAATTGCTCTACATACAAAGTTGCAAACATTACTGAGAACTAACAACAACTACGTTAAACCAATATTTAGACCAGGTAGGTACGTAATTCAAGCATGATCCACTTTACGGCACACAATATCAATAACGCGGACCTGTCGCATAAAATGGGATTACAATGACGCATCTTGCAATAACCCGCTCCGCCGGGCGGCGCTCGGTCCAGCTAGTACGCGGCTTTACGGGCGTTCGTTGGTATAAAATAGAAGATATAAAAGCAATATTCAATCCAATTTATGTTGTTTTCGCAGAAACAGGGAAGTTATGCTGTGTTTGGATTAAATTCTACTTGTATGTTATTGGTTAGCAAACTAGCAGATGGTTATTCCTGATGGTATGTGCGTCACAGCCACCTAAGGACATTTGCATTACCAGAGTTATTATAGGTGTGTTGTGAACCCGGAGAAAACTCTACTAATAGCTACAATAATAGGGACACAGGTAGATTCAGTCAGACTCAAAAAGATGGATACATCGACAAGAATTCATTTGAGGGATGATGACTAAAAAATGTTTTTTTGTCCGTCATGTAGATTATTAAAATATATTGGACACGTATTTTTTCTTTTTCTACGTAATCAAAAGATTACGGCGATACATTGAGTTAAAATGTGGCATGACGTCACGTCTTTGTAGATTTTATACGTAGAAGTGACGTAGCAAGCCCCCACTCCCGAACTTTAATGCGAGTTATCTAAGTCATTTTTTATTAATATGATAAAGCAAAAAAAATACGTGTCTAATATTTTTTTATTATCTGACTGACAGACTAAATAGAATTTCTTTTTTTTTTTACCCAGGCATCATCCGTATTAAGTAAGGTATGGCTCATTTTCATTAGTCATACAGCAGGCTGGCTGCAGGCGGGCTAATGTCTAATGAAAGTCATAAGACTGAGGCCAAACGAACGTAATTTTTTGAGCTGTGAGTCGCGTAATTTTTGTGTCGAGAATTTACGCTGCATTCGGTTTCATACTAAAGTCCTGTTTGTGCCACACGGCGACGCAAAGTGAGTTCATCTCATTTTGTAAAAAAAAAAAAATATCCGCGGCTCATTTTGCGCGAGTCACAGCTCAAAACATTACGTTCGTTTGGCCTCAGCCTAAGTCGATAACACGGTCGGTACACGGGCGTAGCGACCAATAAAATTCATCGGTCGGTAAAAAGCGTGTGAAGACACACCCAATGAAAATGGCTCTAGACAACTGAGGCCGCTCGAACTTATCCCGACGAGATGACTTGACTAAATAATTAATTTTATTATTTTTCCTTTGTCAACTGATCCCACTTTTAAAAAAGATTACTTACTTATATGATACTTATATGAAATATAAATACGTACACACGTGAATAAAATTCTTTGAGGAAAAAAGTCAAGCCATGGCTTCGTTATACTGTCGTTTGATTAATAAACAGAAAACTAAGTGTAAATAAGTAGTAAGCTGCAGTAGTCTAATACCTAACCTAACCTAACGGTATCTGACTTTCGATCTAGAAGTCGTGAGTTCGATTCTCACCCACTACTGGCGTGAACCCACTCCTTTTTTTTTTTTTTTTTTTTGTGGATGGGAAATCATCAAATAACTTCTCCCGCTCTGGGTGGAGCGGAAGGGCGTGTCAGACTTTTACTGACTAAAACCCACCCGTGTTCCTTCAGTTGCCTATGCCAGGGCCACGGTATCTTTTTCAAACAACCCGCGACCCCAGCGGCATTGGCCCTATTGGACCCCATCTTTTGCTGACATCTCTTTGAGGCGCGCGTGGAACACAACGCGCCGTCGACCCGGGCCTGGTCCTCACCGGACGGCGAGCTACCCACTACTCACCGTCCGCAAGCCCGCGCCTACGGTGGCCGGGAATCGGCTATCAATTCCCGCCGCCCAGGGCGTCTCCTGCGGCGACTGAGGGCGTGAGGCTGCCTCTCCCTCACGCGTTCCGCCTCCTCCTTCGCGAGCATTACCGCTTCGCAGAAGGAGGTGACGGCCTCCCATGCACTCTCGCTCCGCACCATGGCCTGGACCAGGCTCGGACGCGAGAGATCGCCGCCGCCGATCGCCTCCGTGAGAACACGGCGGTGCTCTGCCCAAGCCGGGCAGACCTCCACTGTATGCTCCACCGTGTCCTCTGGGCGATCCACACAATGGTGACACCCGGGCGTTTCCTCCCGCCTTATGCGAAACAGGAACCTCCCGAAACAACCGTGTCCGGTGAGGACCTGCGTCAGGCGGAAGGTGAGGACGCCGTGGCGCCTCTCTAACCACTCCTCAAAGAGGGGACTTATCGCCGCAATTGTGGCGTGCCCAGCGCTGGGCTGCGACAGTCGCACTCTCCATGTCGCCATGAGATCCCGCCGGAGTTCTGTCCGCTGTACCGTGATTTCTCGCGGCAGCGGAGTTACGCCCCGGCGTTTTGCCTCCTCGCGCCACTCCCACACGTGCGCGAGGACTTTTGCCTCCAGATCCCACGGCGGCAATCCGGCAAGGAGGCTCGCCGCCTCACCGGAGACCGTGCGGTAACCCCGGACTAGCCGAATGGCCATGACCCTCTGGGACGCGTTCAACCGGCGGACTGGCCGCAGCCTCAGGGAACGCGCCCACACCGGTGCCCCGTAAAGGGCCATGGACCGCACGACCCTCGCGTAAAGCCTCCGGCAGGAGGCGTTTGGACCACCTAGATTGGGCAGGAGCCGCTTCAAGGCAGCCCCAGCCCGCTCCAGTCTGGGAGCCAAACGTCGGAAATGCTCCACGAAGTTCCACCGGCTGTCGAGGACGAGTCCCAGGTACTTCATCGTCGACTCGACTCCGATGCGAACCCCTCCTACCGTTATTTGGGAACCCGACGGTGGCGCATTCCGAGGACCATGAAAACACATGGCCTCGGACTTGTGCAGGGCCACCTCGAGTCCCAACTGCCGGATCCTCTCAACGACTATCGCAACCCCGCGTGTCGCTAATTCAGCCGCCGCCTGGTGCGACCTCCCCTGCGCCAGGACCAGCGTGTCGTCAGCGTAACATACTACGCTGACGCCGCTAGGGAGGTCGGCGCGCAGCACCCAGTCGTACCCGATGTCCCACAAATGCGGCCCCAGGACCGATCCCTGTGGGACACCGCACGACATCTCTCGCCGGTTCCACTCTCCCTGATGACCGGGGTAGATGACGGCCCTATCCGTCAAATAGGCCTCAACCACTCGACAGAGGTAGGTCGGCATCCGGTGATACCGGAGTGCCTCCCTGATGCAACTCCAGGGCAGGGTATTGAAGGCGTTGGCGATGTCTAGAGACACCGCCAAGACGACCCCACCCCGGGCCACAGCATCCCCCGTCGTGAGGGCTCGCACGCGCATGATGGCGTCCACCGTAGAGCGCCCCCTGCGGAAACCAAACTGGCTCTCCGCCAAATCCGGCCCCTCCTGCACCAGCCACCCGACGAGGCGGTCTGCAATAACTCTTTCAAAGAGCTTGCCCACCTCGTCGAGCAGCACGATGGGTCGGTAAGCGGACGGAGAGTCCGCAGGGCGCCCCGGCTTCTTAATGAGGACCAGTTTCCCCGTCTTCCAACGAAGTGGGAACTGGCCCCTCTCCAAGCATGCGCTTAGGAGCCCCCCTAGTCGAGGCCCGAGAGCCCCAAAGGCCAGAACCCAGGCTCTTCCAGGTAAGCCGTCGGGTCCTGGGGCGGCATTTTTGGCACTCAGCCTACGTACCGCCGCTCTCAACTCTACCTCGGTCACTTCCGGAGCATCGTCGTCGTCGTCGTCGGTGATGTGGTCCGCAATGGGCACCGCAGGAAGCGGAGCCATGGGCGGGGGAGTATGTTCCCCTCGCGAAGGGAACAGAGCGCTCACCACGTCCTCCACGAGCTGGGGCCGGAGACTCTGCGTCAGCGGGGGCGCCCATGGGCGGAGTTTATTCCGCACCATTTTATAAGGGCGTCCCCATGGGTCCCTGTTTAGAGTCTCCAGCGACTCCTCGCGAGCCAGATCCCTGGCCCGCAAGATCTCCGCTCGGAGGGCGGTCTTCGCCGCTCTGTACCCCTCGTACAGCTCCGCCTGAATGGCTTCCGTATCCGGAGGGCGGATACGGAGCCTGCGGTGCCTGGTGTACCGGTGCCGCGCAGCAACGCACGCCTCGCGCAGAGCCGCCAGCTCCGGCGACCACCAATACACCTGGCGCCAGGCGCGACCGGGCTGGACCCGGGGCATTGCCACGTCACATATTTCGGACATGGCCTCCCGGAACCACTCCGCCTCGTCGTTGATGTCGGCAGGCCTGTCCGGTGGTGACACCCAGGCCTGCACGATCGAGGCTTCCAGGAGGAGCTCCCGGTCCAGCTTCTTCAGCGCCCACCGCGGACCACTCGGGGCCTGTCGGACCGGCGCGCTCGAGGTCTGGGCGGAGACATCAAACCGGATGTACCGGTGGTCGGAGTAGGTCTCCACCCCCTCTATGACGCGCCAGTCAACAACATGTGGCAACAGAGCGGGGCTGGCGAACGAAATGTCCACCACTGATTCGCCCCGCATCCGCACACACGTGGGGACAGAACCCCGGTTTAGGATGACCAGGCCTGTCTCCAGAGCCCAGTCCTCCACCATCCTGCCCCGTGTGTCCGTATACCGGGAACCCCAAGCCACATTCTTGGCGTTGAAGTCCCCGAGGACGAGCACGGGAAGGGAACGAAACCCGACGACGACGTTTTTCAACTCCGCAAGGGAGTTGTGGAACTCGGCGAGAGTTCGGTTCGGGGAGAAGTATACCCCTACCACGACAATTCCCCCGAACCATGCTGCAACGCAACCCTGTCCCCTCTTGACGGCTTCGAGGGACAGGGTACCCGCGGCGGCCGACGAAATGAGGGTCACTGAGCCGCTCAGGTCCTCCACCCAGTAATCACTGGGCGGGACAAAGTATGGCTCAGCGACCACGGCGATGTTAATCGACCACTGCGCCATGCTCTGGAGCAACAGATCCTGAGCGGCGACGCAGTGGTTGATGTTCGCCTGGAGGAGGCGTAATGGGGCCATTACTGGCACTCCATATTAGCCCCCCCCTGAGCCTCCTGTGAGGGCTCTGCCGCAGTGAGTACGGCGGCGACGGCAGTGGAGGCGGCAGCGACGGCGGCCGTGGCGGCGGCTGCGGCCGTGACGGCGGTAGCGGAGGCGGAGGGCTTGCCCCTGCCCCGGGCTTTGGTGGGTGGACCACAGCCCTTGCTTCCAGCCCGGTGATCGGCCGGCTTGCCAGCTGCCGCACATAGATAGCAGTGCGGCGTGGCATTGCACGAGCCGGCCTTGTGACCGGGCTGACCACAACGGAAGCAGTGACTGCTGCGATCCACCTCCGAGGTGCATTTTGCCCCCACGTGGTTGCCCACTTGGCAACGGAAGCACCTCAGAGGTCTGGGTTCCAGCAGTTTCACCCGCGTGGAATCCCAGCCCACCTGGAACCTTCGGCCCTCCCCAACTATTTTGTGGGCCGCCGATACGGGGCAGCTCACCGTAATGGCTCGCATCCCCGTGAGGTCAGGACGGATGGTGCCTACCTTCACCTGTTCGAAGGCACACCCCCCAGTCTTGACCACGGCGGCCACCACCTCTCGCTCCGTCACGGAGTCGTCCAGACCCAGGATGCGCAAGTCAACGCACTTGGCGGGTCTGGACACTCGGGCCTCGTCCGCATTTAAGGACGCCCTGAGCCTTTCGGCCAGAGCGTCAGCGGTCGAGCCACTGGCCGCACCGGGGATCTCGAGCATCCGAGCCCCAGTCGCAGTGACCCTTACCCGCAAGCCCTCGGTAACACCGATCTCCTCCAGGTTCACCGCCGCCCTCGCCTTGGCGAGCACGTCGCGGTAGGACACGCCCTTCTTCTCCGCCTCCGGCTGTAGTGTGATCACTACAGCTGCGGACTTTGGGGCACGTAACCTCGCCGCGACGCTTCGCTCTTTGCGCCGCCGCCGCCTCTCCCTCCGCTTGGCCGACCTTGCCGCCTTGCCCTCCTTCCTCTTCTCCCCAGCTACCTGCCATTCGGCGTCAGCCGGAGGAGATTTGGGAGGCGGGGGCAGCCGCTTCGTCACCGCCACAGCTGGGGCCCTCTCAGGCGCCTTCGCAGCCGCCTTCGTGGGCGCCTTCGCAGGCGCCGTCGCAGGCGCCTTCGCAGCCTCGGCCCCGCCCTTAGCCTGCCCTGCCGACCCTGGTTTGGCCGTGGCAGCCATGGCGGCATACGAAGCCGCCTTTGGCTGGTGAACCCACTCCTAATACAAGAAAAAAAAAAAAAAAAAAAAAAAAAAAAAAAAAAAAAAAAAAAAAAAAAAAAAAAATGATTATTATTTAGGCACATACGTAAATAACAATGTAAAAGAAGATCTAAGTATTTATAAGCAATCGTAAATCTAATGTCTAACACTTTTTTCGTGTCTGTATAAATCAAAAAATGTATCAATGGCATCAGTTGTCCTATTCAAAACATTCATTAGGTCAACTCATCCCGCGAGATATGTTCAAGCGGCCTCACTTGACTAAAGAGCCATTACAATAACCAACGAAAATGAGCCTTCAGTGCAACTGCCAAACCTGCAATGCAGGTTTTCCGTATACAAGAGCAAAACCATCTCAAATTAAAAAAAAAATTCAAAAATACTGCAATCGTTCCCTATCAACTAACGAAAACGGTTCCCCGAATACGGGCCCTATGGCATGCTTTACAGAAATCTTTAGCACCCCCCATGCTGGCCTTATATAACGACTAATGAAAACGGTTCGCTTGGCATGCGTATCCTATGGTACGCGTTATAGACATCTCCCGCACCCCGCATACGAGCCTTATCGACCAATGAAAATGAGCCTTAATATGTTTTGTTAGTACTCAATGATACAATACTAGCTTTTGCCCGCGGCTTCGCCCGCGTGGATGACGGAAAATATCCCATGGGAATGTACATACTACCGGGAAATCCTTCCTTATTCCTAGTTTTTTTTTATCTGTGATGGGTTTGGTCTTGACTCTAGTCTAGGTGACAGAGAAGAAGCCTGTTCACTCTCACTTTGAAAAGATTAGGGTTGTATTCGTTCGGAAACACAGACGCACAGCAAAGGAGTGGAACTCACTACCTGAGTTCCACTCCTTTGCTGTGCGCATTATAAAAGACATTTGGAAGCGCTTAGTGCGAATTGGTGGAATAGCAACCAAGTAGGGATGGTAACTGGCAGTGCGTCTAGATGTCTGATGGTAGAAGGGGGCGGTGGAATGAGGTCGTGGAGTTCTCGGGCACACTCTCCGAAGTACAATCTGTAGAAGACCGATAAGCAGGCAACCTTGCGGCGATGAGCCAAGCTATGAAGCTTGGCATCCACCAGTTTTACGTCGCCAATGAGCCTCTTAGCTCTGCGTTCCACCGAGTCAAGCGCGGCTAGTTGGTACTTGTCTACATTATAAAGGGAATCTCTGTGCAAAATTTCAGCTTTCTAGGTTCAAGGGTTTGGGCTGGGTGTTGATGCGAGTCAGTCATTCAGGCAGGACTTCTCTTTTGATTTATAAAGATCATTATACACTTAAATGAATTCTTAAGCCAACTGGATTTTAGAATTATTACTTATGGGGTAAGAAATTCTAATTTTCTTACGTTTTTTTGCAATTTGCAAGTCAGTATTAAATTGTATGTTGATTAAAGTATAATTTGCGACCGTAACATATAATATTACATGTATTTACAAAATTATAATCATTGGAATCAGTAATACAACTCCTTAAGTAAGTGTAATCCTAAATGACAAGATTTCATGAAATAGTCGTTCATTAGGATTATATGATCTCAGAGTGTTGTATGGATGATTATAATTCTACAAATACATACTTGTTACAGTCGCGAATCGTATCTAGATCAACATATAACCTGATGCTGACCAGCAAATTGTAAAAATCGTAAGAAAATTTGAATTTCACGGGCTACCTGGAGCTTTCGCCTTAAGAGCCTATGCAACCTCAGCACAAATTCCAAATTCGTCCCCACTTCCCCGCGCCACCTCGCTCTTTATCCTACCTATTTTACCTGTTGCGTAATGTATGTTCTGAGCGCAAGCGACGTAGCCCTCCCGTTCGAAATCCAAAGCGAGACTAAGCAGGGGTGTTTGGGCGGCAGGAAACAAGCTTCAAGACGTCGAGTATAAGTAATTACTTTTTACGGTGAAAATATTGCTAATAAAAAAAAACACATAAGATTGGCATTATAGTTAGTATGCTAAGTTTCATGATCTAATTTTAAGTATTTTTCGGTTTCTGTTCGGTTTGGAGATAACTTTGGATGTTTTTTTTTTGCTGTGGAGAAAATATTATGGAATCGTGTTTTCGTCAAACATATTAGGTTGGGGAAAAAGTCTTTTTGCATTATAGTATATATAAACTTGTAATAAAATCTCTTTGGCTATACTATTTGTATCTGGCTGGTTTTGGTATCATTGAAAGTTTAAATTTTAAAGAACATAATTCCAAATTCAAATTAGGATAATGTGTGATTTTCATTTGTTTTTCGTACCGTCAAGATGAGTGAATCTAATGAAGAAATTCGATACATTTAAAAATTTTACTACAAAAAAGGTAAAAATGCAACGCAAGCCGCGAAAAAAATTTGCGATGTTTATGGACCTAGTGTAGTGTCTGTGAGAGTAGCACAAATTTGGTTTAAGCGTTTCCAATCCGGAAATTTTGATGTCAAAGATGCACGTCGCTCTGGTCGCCCTATTACGGATAAAATGGATGCCATTTGTGAAAAAGTGGAGCAAGATCGGCATATCAGTAGTTACGACGTAGCTGAAGAACTGGAAATTGACCACAAAACAGTTTTGGCGCATTTGAAAAAAACTAGGTACACAAAAAAGCTCGACATTTGGGTACCTCACGAGCTCACTGAAAGAAACCTAATGAACCGTGTACTCATTTGTGATTCTTTATTATGACGTAATGAAACCGAACCATTTTTGAAGAAGCTGATAACTGGTGATGAAAAGTGGATCACGTATGACAAGAACGTGCGAAAAAGGTCGTGGTTAAAAGCCGGTCAGGCTTCACAGACTGTGGCGAAACCCGGGTTAACTCGCAACAAGGTGATGCTGTGTGTGTGGTGGGATTGGAAGGGCATTATTCATTATGAGCTGTTACCACCAGGCAGGACCATCGATTCTGAACTCTACTGCGAACAACTGATGAGATTAAAGCAAGAAGTTGAGAGAAAGCGGCCGGAATTAATCAACAGAAGTGGTGTGGTTTTTCATCATGATAACGCTAGACCTCACACATCTTTAGCCACTCAGCAAAAATTAAGAGAGTTTGGCTGGGAGGTGTTAATGCATCCGCCGTATAGTCCGGACCTTGCACCTTCAGATTTCCACCAGTTTCAGTCTCTTTAGAATTCTTTAGGCAGTGTCAGGTTAACATCACGAGAGGACTGCCAAAACCACTTGTCGCGGTATTTTGACCAGAGGTCCCAAAATTTCTATAGCAATGGGAACATGTCCCTACCTACAAGATGGCAAAAAGTTATCGAACAAAATGGTACCTACATACTTTAGTTAAATGTAAATAAACTATATTAAAAAATGTTTTGAATTTTCTTAAAAAATGCGAAGAAACTTTTTCCCCAACCTATTAGTACTTACCATTAATCCTCAACTTTACCATATATTTATTTCAAAATTAATGCTGCAGTATTTTCGACATAACGGATGATCATGCTAAGCCATTTGAGGTAGTATAGGCTCTTAAACTCTTAGATAAAAACAAAAAAATAATTCATTTAGCATCTTCAGATTCTTGGTAGCAGTCCCTATTTCTCAGTAAATTGTCAAGAGAACCCCCGTCATTGCTGGTACACGACATGCATCAGATACACATCACGCTCAGTTAGATGTCTAATCGATCTCACAATTAAAATCAATAAATAGCGAGTTTGATACGAGCAGACGTCTTAGTTAAATCTTGTGTTGATCTTAGAGATTCGTGGAAGATGATGCGTTTGTGTTGCGCAATTAAATAGGTAGGTACTGCACTGGAATCAATAAAGGTCGTATGTAATATGATAATAATTCTACCGCCATAAGGAAAAAGGACATATCTACGAAAATATTGAAATGGAGAAAAAAGATATTTTGTCCTGTTTAAACTGTAAGATGGCAAAGGCAGATGCGTCTTTTAATAGTAAGAATTATTAGGTTTTCGTTAAGTTTACGCCCATTTAAAAATACTGGTAGATGCCCCTTTTTTTCTGCTGATTCCGAATAAGTAAGTAACACTACTTCGAAAAAAATGTCAGATATTCGTCTTTTTCCCTTATGACGGCAGAACACCAGAACACCAGGCTATCAGTGTTCCACTGCAAGGCAAAGGCCTCTTCTCTTATTGAGAAGGCACGAGAGGATTGATCACCTCGCTTGCTAGAGGCAGATACTAAAGAGAGACTTAACTATACGTTCAGGTTTCCTTACGACGTCAGTAATATCCAATAGGGATGATGACTAAAAATGATTTTTGTCCGTCTTGTAGATTATTAAAATATATTGGACACGTATTTTTTCTTTTTCTACGTAATCAAAAGATTACGGCGATACATTGAGTTAAAATGTGGCATGACGTCACGTCTTGGTAGATTTTATACGTAGAAGTGACGTAGCAAGCCCCCACTCCCGAACTTCAATGCGAGTTATCTAAGTCATTTTTTATTAATATGATAAAGCAAAAAATACGTATCTAATATTTTTTTTATTATCTGACTGACGGACTAAACAGAATTTCATTTTTGTTACCCAGGCATCATCCCTATTCAGAAAGTATCAAGGGATTTAAACCTTGTGGGTTCAAATCCGGCCATCATCCTTTATTATAATACAGGATAATGATATATCTATAAATTAACCTATAAACTTGACATTGGCTAAATGCACAAACCGTGCGAAGACAAAAGGAGAAAAAAAAATGAACCTACATAATTAATTATATCCAGACGGGACTCTCTATTCTTGTCTATTCTTCTAAATACGAATTGGTGTTTATTTCTTAATATTAAGGCCATTAACTTATATCGTTTGTATTGTGGATGTTGGTTGGCTAATGCCCGGTTTCTGAGGTTTTTAAAAAGAGTTTATACATTCAATAGTGATTATTGGTTCGAAATTGTGTTTCTGGACACTTTGTTAAGGAAGAATTTAGCTTAAAAGTCGAGTGAATTGCTATCGAGGGTTTATCTGAGTACCTCAAAAACCGAGCATAAGGAAGGAATTCGTATAATAGATAATTTTGTCGAATCAATATCCACTAAGAGTTTAATCTCGTTTAAGAATTCTTCTGAAACCGGCCATAAGCCATTCCAACCTCTAAAGTAGGTATCAAACTTAGCGTCGAACTTTATGGCGGCTCTGAAGTGAGCTACTCGCTGCGCAGTACCCCTTCCCCCACCCCTGGTGACAGGTGAATTTGTTACTGCGCAGCTGCTCGCCTCGTGTTCAGAGCCGCCATAAAGTTTGCATAGGGCCTTACTATGGAGATATAGGCTTGCATGACAATTGCCTAACCAGAATTAGCAGCAATCACAATATTTAAAACATTTGGCTAGTTCCTTGACCACCGAATTAGTTCTGGTTAACTGATTTCAGAAATAATTTTGGCCCAAGTTTTCTTTTTAAATTATATACCGTGTTTAAGCTGATAAGCTAGTTGGTGACTTTCGCGAAATTCTATTAATTTACGTTACTTACTTAATTAATTTTAATTTCATGATTAGAAAAAATTAAATTACCGAACTCCCACCTAATTATACAGGGTTACAGGGAAATTCCACCTATTCCTTGAAAGCGTTTATACTAGAGGTCTTTAGCAACAAATTAAGTCCAGTTAATGGGTACCCCGGTACCACTGCTCGACTATATACTGGTATATAGAAGCACGTTTTACAGAGAAAGCTTCGAGTTTCCATGTCGATGGCAGAATGATACGCCAATTAACTTCTCCCAATTAATTTGAGTGTAGCGTGGAGTCTTGTTGGCAAATACTTATAGGTACCAGCTATAGGTTAGTCGATAAACGCTATTTTAATGAGGTGCTAAAAAAACCCACCCTTGATAGGCAGGCAGGTAGGAGACTAGACATTTACAATATTTATACTCTGGAACAGAACCGTTTAGCTTACCTTTCTACGGTTTTTCAATCATATCAAAGTCCTACATAAAGTAGGGATAGTATTTCGTACATAAAAGGTTTTATATCTGTAGGGGACGAAAATTTTCGTGGTTGTACTATGTCGCAAAATAATCTTTCAAATAGATCTGTTACATAATTGCTATACGTTTTTAAAGGAAGCATGTTTTAATTTATTTTTTTTTTATTTTACGACTTGACAAAACATTGAGATTGAGATTTCTATAATATATGTAAGTTTAATGTAAATAATGTATTACATAAACCGTCTGGAATAAATTCTCTAAATGACATTGAATACTGCATCAAAATCCTTTGCGTAGTTTAGAAGAACAACGCGGTCAAACAGGCAGACACGAAATATGACTTTATCTTAATATGTTTAAGTCACCGTATGATTATGAACTTTGTTAGTTTATAATCTATAATAATAATAATAATATCCTGGGACAGAGAGAGAATTCCATATAGCATACATGGGTATTTCAAATTTCAGGTCACACATATGTTTGAAAGTAAAGTAAATACCCATCACCTAAGCGTCTAAGAACCCTACCGCAGCTAACAAAAGAGCGGATAACCTTGAAACGGCTGAACCAATTTTGATAAAACATGTCTAAGAACCACCGCTACAAATCCTGCTTTCAAATAAAAGAAAACTGCATTCAAATCGGTTCACCCGTTTAAGAGCGGCGGTGCCACAGACACACACACACACACATAGCGGTCAAACTTATAACTCCCCTCTTCTTTCGTCAGGGGTTAAAAAGGAAATAATAATAATAAGTTACCCAATCCACTTTAGCCACCCAGACCCATAGCCCAATATGTATTGCTTCCACGTACAACAATAGTCCTGTACCGACCGGGGGTTGTCCTTCGGTGCACTTGCATAGTGCATACAGGGATAATAGTCGGTTGGTGCCTCCTTATCATTTAAAATTATCTAAGGGGCCTCTGCGAGTTGGCTTCGGCTCCTCGTACGCCTTACAAAGGTCCGGGACCCCAGGGTCCCGATTTTAGACCATGTCATGATCCATATATAGAATTACAATTTAAAAATAACAATAACAACAAGATTACACAAGACACCAACAAAATAAAATTAAATAAAATAACAATGCAAACATTGGATCAGGACCGCACTGTACGTACATGCAGTTCCGTCCAATGCTCCATTAGGGAGCACTCCATGTCCATTCTCCCTGCAATAAGCTGCAGGAAGCTGTTGGGGCTGCCCCGTATGCGACGCATCAGAGACGCTGTACTTTTGCGATGTATCGCTTGAAAGCCATCCACTTGAGCGTCCGCAAACATACCTGATGCGCTACAAAAGCGTGGCAACCCCATCAACATCCTGAATGCATTATTGTACTGGACACGTAATGCACATTATTTTTTTTTTAATAAACAATATTAATAATCAATAACACGTACAATATAAACTTAGGTTATGTTCAACTAATAGTTATTTATCAATGAAACTTCACTTGTTTGTTTATTCGTAGTTTAAATTATGACGTTCAACCAATCAGCGCGCAAGGTGCATTCCGTCGCATTCAAGTATGATGCCAGTTTACAATTTGACGGTTTGACATGGATAGACTATAAATTATCGAAAATTAATACGTTATATTGATTTTTTTTATTTTTTATTTGTGATGGGTTTGCTCTTGACTCTAGTCTAGGTCAGAGGTGACAGAGACAAAGTCGACGATGGAGTGAGCTTACCCAGAAGAAGCCTGTTCACTCTCACTTTGAAGAGATTAGGGTTGTATACGTTCGGAAACACAGACGCAGGTAGTGAGTTCCACTCTTTTGCTGTGCGCATTATAAAAGACATTTGGAAGCGCTTAGTGCGAATTGGTGGAATAGCAACCAGGTAGGGATGGTAACTGGCAGTGCGTCTAGATGTCCGGTGGTAGAAGGGGGCCGGTGGAATGAGGTCGTGGAGTTCTCGGGCACACTCTCCGAAGTACAATCTGTAGAAGACCGACAAGCAGGCAACCTTGCAGCGATGAGCCAAGCTATGAAGCTTGGCATCCACCAGTTTTACGTCGCCAATGAGCCTCTTAGCTCTGCGTTCCACCGAGTCAAGCGTGGCTAGTTGGTACTTAGCTGATCCATCCCAAAGGTGACTGCAATACTCCATGCAGGATCGGACTTGCGCTTTGTAAAGGGTTAAAAGCTGTCCAGGCGTAAAGTATCGCTTCACCCTATTTAGGATGCTCAGTTTCTTGGCCGCAGTTTGGGCCTTGTACTCGATGGTGGCGCCGAAGTTGAGACCAGATGTCAACTCCATGCCTAGGAGCTCAAGTCGATCAGTTACAGGAACAGATGTACCCCGAAAAGTAGGAGTTTGGGCGAAACGACTCTTTTTAGCGGTAAAAAGACACGCCTGCGTTTTGGTGGCGTTAAAAGAGACCAGATTATCATCACCCCACTGGGAGACAAAGCTTAAGTCAAAATTAAATCAGTCAAAATTTATCTACAGTTTACAATCTCACGAGTTACATTAAAAACTAACGAATTTCCTATTTATACGGTGACATATAGGTAAAATAATGTGAAAGGAGCTCTTCATAAACGCTGGATTCCGTAGGAACATTCAGTACTGGATCGAACACTGCCTCCACTGCGCACTGGATGTCACGCACCGCACGTTCGCGCATTGGATGCCACTCGTTACTCCACGTAAATTAGCACGTTCACTGTCCGTGACCCACATGTGGGTCATTTTCGGTTGGAACGAGACTTCCGTGTCATACATGTGGGTCACTGAACTTTTCATACATAATGGTTTCTTACTTCGTGGCCATAAAAGAAACAAACTAGTATTATACGCGAACGTATGAGCAATTATGTAGGTAAAATAAAAAAGCAATGAGCCATCGATTTTTTTATTTATTTATTTAGGACTTATAAGCATTGAAAATTGAACTTAAAAATAAATTTAAAAGGGTTCCTTCCAACTTTTATGGCCTCTAAGGACCTGAAGTGGTGTAAAGGCAAGTACCTCAGTACATAGGAACGAGAAAAGTAAATTGGACGTGAGAGCTAATTTCGACATTTTGGCTGGACAGTGAACGTGTAAAACTTTGGATAGCCAGGCCTCCAGGTCTCCCGGCATATTCGTAAAACATAGATACGTATAAGTCACGGGAACGTTTTATTTTCCGTGTTTGGTAATATTGATTTATCATTTGGTCTTTCAGATTTTCTTCATTCTGTAATTACCTAAGTTTTCTTAATGAAACAGATAAGTTAAATTACAATGAAGAGATGGAATTATAGTTTCAAATTGAAAGGTTCTTATGTTTCATCCATTAAACATGATTGGACGCACAATATACCTAGGTACTCGTACTTAAATCTCGTCGAAAAATACTTTAATGGCTTTTTTAATTATCTTATTGATTAATACAGTGATAGGTAACCATTGTTTAAATATACCTAACATTTAAACAGCATCTATTGAAAACATTATTATTATTCCACTGTAAATAGTAAATCAAATTCTATTTTTAAATTTTATCAAATAATATTTTAAAAACTACATTCATGAACAAGTTGTTTCATGTTTGCATAGTCATTCGTTCTTTGTTCTCGATGGCACGAATTTATTGAATCGTGCACTTTTCTGACATAATTTAACAGGGACTTCTGTGGCAAGAGGATAAGGGGTTGTCATGTGCACATGATTTTTGTGCCTGTCTGATTAAGAAAGGGGATGAAAAATAACATGTTATTTTCATCTCTTTCGTGTATTTTATGAGAGTCAAGATGGGTGGGTAATCTTTTATTGCAGTCTTATGGTGATTGATGTATATTTGAGTACCTAAGGAATGTGTGTTTTCCTTGCGTATTATTATGAATATGTTAACACTTTCCCATGAATGTTTACGATACAAATATACTTACATTGAAACCTAATTAAGTATTATTATATTTACACACATAAAATAACATAATATCACGCCTTGTTTCTCTGAAGGGTTGGGTAGAGGTTTAGTACACCCACATTTCGCCAGTTATGTTTAAGTCCCATGTAATAGGGGGCGAGTCTATTGCCATCAACCTGGCATAAATCCAGACTCCGGACTGCTACTGAGAAATTGCAGATAGAAAAACCCAAAAACACCTTGCCTGACCTGGGAATCGAACCCAGGGCCACATTTTCAGCAGTTGTGCTTACGACCAGAGGTGGTCGTTAAATCAATAAACCGTATTTTTTAACAACTTTTCATTCGTCAACGAGGTAACTGTTAATCATCAATGAAAAAACAGGTTGAAAATATTAGCTGTTAATTTACGTCAACGCACAAGACGCATTACTTCAATAGTCATTATTTTACTCAGTTCCAAAAAAAAACAGTTGAAAATATAAACTGTTAATTTACGTCAACGGCTCAACGAATTATTTCACTATAATTTTATTTATTCTGAGAATCAACTAGTATGCGAAACGAAAACTTCCGAACGATACCGATTCAACCATCGATCACTAGATTCAACATTCATAACCTGTTAATAATTTAACAGCTTCTTTAAACTGTTAACCATTGATGATTAACAGTTAAATTACATTAACCAAAAAACCGTAAATGACCCATCCCTACTTACGACCACTACACCAACGAGGCAGTATTTACCCGACTGCCCCAGAAGGAGGGTAATGTTTTTCGAAAGTATGTATGTATGTCTATTTCTTTGGCATGCTCTGTAGCCTAAACAGCTTGATTGATTTTAACATATGAGGTGTCGTTAGATTCGTCTTTTTTGTGGGAGTGACATAGGCTATATAATATTTATATATTACATCTGGAAATATAAAAAAGGGAGGGGATTTTTTTTTATTAACAAATTGCTAACATTATTGGTATCAACTGAATACTAGTAATGAGCCAATTCCAAATATATATTAATAAAACTAAAAAGATTGAAATAAAAAAAATTGCGGGGACAAACCAATAATCTGACATATTTCAGGTTATTGGTTTGTCCCCGCCTGCAGTACCAAAATTATAATGCTTGTTTTTCTCTTTTCAGTTATGTGTTTTTGCAGTCAAGTTTTTTTTGTGTTTTAATTTATTTATTAGTAATATTTTTAACATTGAAAAGGTTTTTTCGGTCGCTTCAGTACAGCCCCCAATTTCGCTCAGAGTGTGATTTCGCCTTGGTGTCGTGAGTTCTAGGGCTACATGAATGGTTGAGGTTTCAAAAGGCGTATTAACAAGGGCTACAATATGGTGGAATAAAAACATTTTTAAACTTCAAAACTTTTCTTGAAAATCGCAAAAATTTGAAAAATGCGATCAATTTTTTAGGGTCTTTCTTCATAAAATCAACTATAACTCAAAAACTAAATGCGATATCGAAAAAATGAAAATACCCTCGGGGTATTGAGTTAGACTACATTAAAAAAAAAGAAAACAGG
Source organism: Dicycla oo (assembly GCA_948252095.1). NCBI lineage: Eukaryota > Metazoa > Arthropoda > Insecta > Lepidoptera > Noctuidae > Dicycla > Dicycla oo. The sequence continues at coordinate 25,663,389 of OX411714.1, forward strand.
ACCTCTGTATCACTAATTGTCTAGGCAGAAGGGCACCCGCCCTTTGTGTGGCGTAATTTCGGGGAGCGCGCTCCTTAGATGCGCATTGCGTCGTCGCTGAGTTGTTATGGGAGTGTTTATGAGTTTGATCGTGAAATTTATTTGTATTAATTTGTAAATACGTGTTTTAATTTAATTTTATAATGATTGTGTTTTTTTTATTCATTTTGTTTTGCGATACTTTGAAAATACTTCAAATTACTAATTAAAACTTTATATTTGAGGTTAAAATTATTATTTCTATATTCGTAACTATTTTGTATCGCTTCGTTGTTGTTGTTTTAAACAAAAATGATTTTCTTTCAAAAATAGTCTTAAGAATATTTCATTAAAGTTCAAAATTGCATGGCGTAATTTTTACGAATTTTTTACTGCGTGCATTCTAAATCAAAAATCAAAATCAAAAGTCATTTATTCAAACTAGGCTGAGAATCAGCACTTTTTGAACGTCAAAATTACATAAGACAGTCCCCCAAGACGCCCGCCGTTCACCACTTCCTAGTGCTTGGAGAAGAAGTGGCGCAACAAACTCCCCAGCAGCACAGCTGTCTGTTCAGTTAAAAAAAATGAATCTATATAACACTGCGCATAATAATTGAAGTACATTACGCAACACAAAACATTACATTAAATTATTTTTAAATTATTAAGGCATTTGAGCTCTATTATAGCATACTTCAAAGACGATACAAAATCTAGATGCACGTAGGCAGGCTTTTAATTTTGAACAATAAAAAGCCTGCATAAGTGCATTTTCAATGTACCCGAAGGTCGTGTAGAGCACGAGATCTGTGATTTTTTTCTTATCCTACACAATTATTTATGGCGTTTAGGAGCACTTAATTGTAATTAAATATATAATTATATAAATTAATAATAACTATAATTAATTTTACAGTCCCTGAAACCATTATATATAATTATCCGGTTTTATTGTAGGTACCTACATACTTATATTTTCAATTCTAGGTCGCTTTAGCATTCATACTCCTCACTACATTATTAAATACCAAGTTTAGCTCGGACGGACGGAACCAGAGCAAAACGCAGCGAAAGAATATTTCATTACAATACGAGAATATGAGATTATTTCATACACGGCCGGTATTTCAGAGGTTACGAGGCGCCGCCCGCGCGCCGCGTAGGCTTGAGTACCGAAAAAGTTACGCCCGAGCTCTTCACTAATTGGATTGTTCCGCGGGTAAATATGTAATAGGCGTACGTGGAAACGTTTATAACAAATTCTTTTTAAGCTATGTTTTTGTCTTATGTATGTGCTTTTGTAAGAAGGACGAGGTTGGTTCATTTATTCTTCGACTGTACCTAACATAGTCAGCTGCGTGATGAATATAGTTGGATTTAGACGATAAACTACTTACAGTTTTTTTTTTTTTTTTTAATGAAAGACGAGAATGCTGTTTCTCTGTACCTACATACAGTGCCCTCCAAAAGTTGACATTTTTTCACTTCAGCTGCAATGTCACATTATGCTATCAACAGAAACACGGTTATTAAAAAAAAAAAAACATAGGTTTAGGTATAAAAAGAATTTTATTCTCATAAGAACATAACAGTTCACTTAAAATGAGATACATAGTGCTTACAATTCTAGTAAATTAAAATAATATAACAATTGCCTCTGATGTGTTGGTGACGTTATAGGGTACGTACATGTTTCTTGAGTCTCGCCTTAAATATGTTCATACTATCACACTTCTTTAAATCTTCCGGTAAATTATTGAACAGCTGTGCTCCCTCAACCAATATTGTTTTTTTACCGTAATTAGTCCGTGCACGTGCGGTCATTAGTAGAAACTTGTTTTTACTTCTTGTGTTATAGGTAACTTTTTTTTTATGTAATTGTATGTTTGATTGTACGGAATTTGTGGTGATTTTTTTATGAGTATGCAGGTGTAATATGCGTAAAGTTGATTGAGATTTAGTAGATCAGTTTTTTCGTATAATTTTTTTGTTGGAAATAGGTAGTTATAATGAAATAATACTTTGATAATTTTGTTCTGTGTGGTGAGTATCTTTGTAGTGAGTTTAAATTAGATTTCGCGGCTGATCCCCATATTTCAATTAAATATTCAAGGTTTGGTTTTACTAGGGAATTATATATAATTAGTCGTAGCTTTTTCGGAATACAGTTTTTAACTTTTCGTAACGCTCCTAATAGTGAGATTAATTTTGATTTCACATGATCAATGTGTAGATTCCATGTAAGTTTGTCATCTACCCACAGTCCGAGATATTTTTCGTGACTAGTTCGTTGGATTATTTCTCCGTTGATCGTAAGGGGTGAGAACTGTGGTATCGGTTTATTTTTCGCGGAGAAGATCATAAATGATGTTTTTGAGGTATTAATAGTCAACAAGTTGTATTTTAACCATTCATTGAGTAGGTCGAGGTCTTTTTGAGCATCCTTTATTATGTCGTTTAAAGATTTGTCATAGTAAAAAAGACAAGTGTCGTCCGCGTATAACGTTAAGTGTCCTGTCAATCCTATTTTATCAATGTTATTAATGTAAATTAGGAATAGTAATGAGCTAATAATTGAGCCTTGTGGACATCCGTATGTTATGTTTTGTACCGAGCTAGTGAAGTTATCTATCTTAACAACTTGTTGTCTATTTTGTAAATAAGAACTGAGCATACTGAGGGCGCTGCCTGTAATACATATATTACTCAATTTCTGTAGTAGCTTCTGATGGCTAACTGTATCGTAAGCTTTTTTTAGGTCAATGAAGATTCCTACAACAAGGTTTTTTTGATCAATATCTACTGAGGCTGTGACAGTGCTTGATTTAGGTCGAAAACCATATTGTTGGTCAATTAAGAAGTTTTTCCCAGTTAAATATGCGTCTAGTCGGTTGTATAACACTCGTTCAAATATTTTAGAAATAACGGATAAGACCGACACTGGACGATAATTACTGGGGTCAGATCTACTTCCAGATTTGTAAATTGGAGTGATCCTTGCAACTTTAAGTGAATCCGGGAAAATACTTCGCATTAAACACATATTTATACAGTTTGTTAATTTTTCAAGAATTACATTTTTAAGGCATTTAATGGCTTTTGTGCTGATACCGTCCAAACCTGCACTAGTATTACTATCAAGATTGTCAATAATTTTGGATATTTCATCAGTGCTACAGGGGGAAAATTCATTCAAAGTTGTGTCATGTGAGTAATTACTGTCGTACATGAGAATATTGCCTGTGTTTATGTGGTACATGTTAGGTATTTCGTTAGCTAAGTCAGCGCCTACTGATGCAAAGAATGAGTTAAATACGTTACAAATTTCATTACCGTCTGTAATAAACCCCGAGTTCGACATCAGTTTCGGTGGAGCACTGCTGTCTTTGATTTTATTCGCTGCTAGGTTATTAATGATTTTCCACATTTTTTTAGGTTGCTTGTAACTGTTCTGGAATAAGTGGTGGTAAGGTAAACGCAGCTATCAACGACCCATCGAAAATCTGTAGTTATTACCGACCTATAAAAGTAATTCGAAATCTTTACGTTTCCAGAACTATTCTAGCTATAGGTAGGCAAAGTTACACACGCATTTATTCCTTGAGCATCGTATACTTTTACGTTAGTGTGAGTAGCTGTGCAAAAAAGAGATAAAATACGTCAGTTACTGCGGGGCAGCGTGGACGCAGGACGTGTCGTACTGTTCCCTTGTTCCTTCAAGTAAGTACGTGACTTTTCTATTTAAGACATTTATACAAACAAATGACGTCTATACTTTATCTTATATTACTAAATATATTCATTTAAGTGTCAACTCTTGATTTCTTACGACATTTTATTAATAAAAAGTAATTTGAAACGATAAAACTTTAAATTAAAATGGGATGGTGTTAGCTTCATCAGTTTTAGTCGTTGCAGCTATCAACGACCCATAAGTCGGCAATGGCAGCAACGTAACTTTTCGTTTTATTTTTCCTTTATGTTATTATATCACACTAACACAAGTATTTTTATGGACCAGTTTAAATCTAAGCTATCAGTCTTTATAAAAATCTATTAGAGACTAAACTTTTTTTGTCTAGTTTTTACCTTTTAGCGTTGTCAATTTAACCAAAGTTATGATATTTTTCGAGGATCGATATTGAATAGTTACAGTAATAAATCATTGCTTTTGTGTTTAAAACAGTGTGCATTTGTTCATAGTTTTTGTGATATTAATCAATTATAATCTATTTTATAGTCAGAAGGTCAATTGACTTAAAATTACTATTTTTTTATGAGTCGGTAATACAATTTATGTTTATACTTACATACTTTATTACCGACCCATGAGGGTCGGCAATAGCAACTATAGGAAGCTATTACCGATCGTATATAGATTATTTAGTTTCTCACCTACTTTTATGACATAATAGGTACAAATTAATAAATGCTACTTATTGGCTAAAGCAACATAAAACATACAATTATATTTTTTTCCAGAAGTATGGAGCCACAAAAGCGGCGAAAAGTAAAAGAAGACAAAGAAAAAGAAGACAAAGAATATAATAAAAAGAAAAGAAAACAAGAAATCTTAGAAAAAAGGGAACAAAAAGAATTATTGAAGAAAACAACGACCTTAAAGAAGAAAAAACCTATTAAAAAAGTGAATGCGGTTAACAAAGAAGATTCTCCTGTAGCAGGACCTAGTAAATATCAATCAGATAGCGAATTCAATTTTAATTTACTTCCAAAGGAAGCAGCAAAGCGTCGCGTGCTTTGTAATAGTGAGTTAGAAAATGAATCTAAAAAAGGACATGAACATTCTAATAGTACTTTAATTAATGATAGAGATTCTTTTGAAACAGAAACTACCGTACGTCTATTAGAGTCAGACTCTTCAAGAGAGACAGTTAAACGTCGAGTCTTATATAGCAGTGAGTCTGATGATGAATGTATTTTTAAGTGACTTTAATGTTTTGTTTGTAAGCATCAGTTGTACCAAATCATATATGTAACTAATTAATTGCAATTTATTTCTAAAAAGAGGTGAACCAATGACTGTGATGATTAGAATTATAATTTTCAAAAATAGATTATGATCTCAATAGCATAAGGAAATATCCTAGAGTTTGAAATCCTTAAATTAAAATATATATATGTATTTGTGTATTAATAGTATTATGTTGATTAATTTAAAAGTTTATAATTATTTAGTTCATAGGTATTACTAAGAAGTACTAATTTGTTTTATTAAAAATAACGATAATAAAAAACACGAATAAGTATTTGCATTTTTATTTTGTTTTATTTTATTAAGATCGGTAATCATCATCATCACTAGCTTATATACATTCCATTGCTGGAAAAAAGCCTCCTCTCATATACGATCGGAAATAGCTGCATAAAAATCGTTAATAGCTTCACAGCCGTTTTTATGTGTCGGTAATTGCAACAATCGACTAAGTCACATTGTAAATTATTTTTTACAGGATAATCCTTTATTTAAATGTATTTGATTCAGTAAATACATTTTTTATACATAACACTAGCATATAAAATGAAACTATTAATCTTTAGAGGAACCAGAATACTAAAAAAATATGGTTGATTTTAAAATTGCCTTAGGGGGGTCGTTAATACCTGCGTTTACTTAATAGTTTTTCTTCTGTGTCCTTATTAGGTTTTTACTCTGTCCTGTTCTTCGTTATATTTCTTCTGTAGGTGGTCGTCTTTTGGGTGAGATTTTCTTTGCTGCCATATATAATTTCGTAGGTTGATTGAGTCTATGATATCTCGGTTTATCCAGTCTTCTTGTGGTAGGTTAAGGATTTTAGTTTTATTTTCTTTGTTTTTGTTTATTTGTTCTATAATAAATGTTTCTAAGTAGTAGTAGTCGTCTTCGTTATTAGTATAGTTTGCTGCTAAGGCACTGTTGTATAATTGTTCATAGTTAAGTGCTTTGTATTGGGTCCTTTTATTTGTCTTTGGTGCCAAGCTGCTTATCTCCATGAATATTTGTTTGTGGTCTGATAGGGACGAGTCTACTATAGAAATGCTGAATGCGTTATTCTTTATGTTCGTGCATATGTGATCCAGTATAGTGTTTGTCGTGCTGGTTTCACGGGTACTGTACAGTTTATTTATTTTATTTAATATTTCATAGCCTGTTTCCTTTATTTCATTTAGGTATCTTGTGACGCGACTGTCTTTACTAAGTAGGTCTATGTTAAAGTTTCCGAAAACAATCGTCCTTTTTCGTCGCTCCAACTGCGAGGTATAAGTTTCTAAAAAGTTGTTTACATTAGTTTCACCTGGTTTATATATCGCTCCGATGTTTAAAGAAAGTTTGTCTATGTGTATCCATAGGTAGTGGTTACCATTTTCGTACAACTCTTCTGTTATTTCGTGTTTGATACTTTCGTGTACATATATTGAAACGCCGCCGCCGCCTTTGCGGTCTTGCCTGTAGTAAATATGTTTATAGTGAGGTAGCTGATATAATTTTGCGTCCGCTTCCGAGGTAATCCATGTTTCAGTAAAAATTTGTAAATGTATATTTTTTGGTGTTGCTTTTATTATGCATTTTATTTCGTCTAGTTTGCCAGTCTTACGTATGCTGCGCAAATGTGTGCAAAAAAAAAACATGTAACTCTTATCATAGATACCACGTATTTGATGTAGTCAATAAAAATGTAAACATTTGAAAGTAGAATTTTAAATCATAATGTGGGATTAGGTACAGCTGAAGTGGAACAATGTCAACTAACTTTTGGAGGGCACTGTATATTGTATGTACCTAGTCCATGCAGTAGGTAAGTTCTGTACCAGTAGATAGTGATCAAATTTACTTAATGGACGTAATCCGAGCTAATGAGTTTCATTAGCTCGGATTACGTCCATTACGTAAATTTCAGAGCATGATATACAACAAAGTGAAACACAATACACTTCAGTGTGCATATAAAATCATTAGCTCGGATTGCGTCCATTGAGTCAATTTCAGAGCATGATATACAACAAAGTCACCACAGTACACTTCAGTGTGCATATAAATTCATTAGCTCGGATGCGTCCTTTAAGTCAATTTTAGAGCATGATATACTACAAAGTGAAACATAATACACTTCAGTGTGCATATAAAATCATTAGCTCGGATTGCGTCCATTGAATCAATTTTAGAGCATGATATACAACAAAGTGAAAAACAATACACTTCAGTGTGCATATAAATTCATTAGCTCGGATTGCGTCCTTTAAGTCAATTTTAGAGCATGATATACAACAAAGTGACAACAGTACACTTCAGTGTGAATATAAATTCATTAGCTCGGATTGCGTCTTTTAAGTAAATTTTAGAGCATGATATACTACAAAGTGAAAAACAATACACTTCAGTGTGCATATAAATTCATTAGCTCGGATTGCGTCCTTTAAGTCAATTTTAGAGCATGATATACAACAAAGTGACAACACAATACACTTCAGTGTGCAAACAAATTCATTAGCTCGGATTGCGTCCATTGAGTCAATTTTAGAGCATGATAAACAACAAAGTGACAACAGTACACTTCAGTGTGAATATAAAGTCATTAGCTCCGATTACGTCCATTAAGTCAATTTCAAAGCATGATATACAACAAAGTGAAACACAATACACTTCAGTGTGCATATAAAATCATTAGCTCGAATTGCGTCCATTAAGTCAATTTCAGAGCATGATATACAACAAAGTGAAACACAATACACTTCAGTGTGCATATAAAATCATTAGCTCGAATTGCGTCCATTAAGTCAATTTCAAAGCATGATATACAACAAAGTGGAACACAATACACTTCAGTGTGCATATAAAATCATTAGCTCGGATTGCGTCCATTCAGTCAATTTCAGAGCATGAATAAGAATAAGAATAAGAATTACTTATTGCGTAACTGTGTACAATTAGATCTTATAATATAGCATAACAGTTTTAGGATCAACATTTCGGATATGCAATACATAACAAAGAAAACAAATCAAAAGTATTAGTTACATACCTATACCATTTATTGCCAAAATACTGCCATTACTGCCATTTATTGCTCATGTAAATTATAATAAACATTATTAAGTAACATTTTTTTTAATGTGTTTTTAAACATGTTTCCATCTAGTTGCTTAATAGCTGGTGGTAAATTATTGTATACACGAATGGCAGTTATGTAAGTACTTTTATAGTACATCATATTTTTTACTCTGGGTAAAATTATATCATATTTATATTGCTCGCGAATGTTCCTCTTTGAATGCGATTTTAAACTAAAATGTTGCATATTATATATACAACAAAGTGACAACAGTACACTTCAGTGTGCATATAAATTCATTAGCTCGGATTGCGTCCATTGAGTCAATTTCAGAGCATGATATAGAACAAAGTGAAACACAATACACTTCAGTGTGCATATAAAATCATTAGCTCGGATTGCGTCCATTGAGTCAATTTAAGAGCATGATATACAAGAAAGTGAAACACAATACATTTCAGTGTGCATATAAAATAATTAGCTCAGATTGCGTCCATTGAGTCAATTTCAGAGCATGATATACAAAAAAGTGACAACACACTTCAGTGTGCATATAAAAACAAAATAAAGATCAACAACCCATTGCCCTATTAATACAATCACGTCATGCAAATACATAAGTACAATGCTGGGCCGTTAAAGCGGCACATCACGTTTCAGTATTACACAAATTATTCCATTTATTGCCTTTCAACAAATCACTCAACCAGCTTTAAGAATAATGTAAATGCATACATAACATTACTTACATTAAAAGCTATATTTTTATATAATCACATGAGATTACCTCAGAGAGGATGTAAGCGAGGCTATAAAAACCTCGTAAATTACCCGCACATAGTATTTCTGTCAGTTAGCTAGAAAGCCCTACGGTACGCAATAAAATTTTAAATTACTCTAATGGAATATTTTATTACTTGTTTGAAGGACGTGAGTGAGGGTTCATACGTATTTTGTGAAGAATAGTCGTGGGTGATACTATGAAAAGAAAAACAACCGACTTCCAAAAAAATACAGTACCTACAAATAGAAAAATAACTGTCAGTTCGGAAGCCAGTGTCTCTGTGTTTTAGTTTTTTTGCCACCGATTTCCGAAATGAAAGTTATTTTTCAATTTGTAGCTTGTTTTTGGAAGTCAATTGTTATTTTTATTTTATTTTATTTTTTTTTTCACTTTTTAGTGAATCTGTTTGTAATTTATCTAAGTTACAATAGCCTAATGTCAACTGCTCATCACCTTTTACAAAATATTGCTTTTCCCGATCCAGAGACGTTAATTGTTGAGGTTCTCCTAGGCAGAACCAGGAGAACTGGAGCTGATAGTGAAGTCACCATCAGCTCTACCTCACCATGTGCATTGTGACGAACATATAATGCTTAGCATACATAATGAAGTAATCGAATTGCAACCCGTGAAATACTTATTATTGAGAAGTTCAGATCTGTGGTCTTCATCATCAGTTCCACTTCACCAAATGGTGCTTTCCGAGAGCAAATGCACGATTTACTGTAAAAAATACCGGCCAAATCGCTATCGGTGTGCCTATAAAATTTGAGGTTTTCCCTCGATTTCCATGGAATCAGATTCTGTCTTGGTGACAATGGGACCACCTCGAGAGTATACCGTTACAAACACAAAAAGAATTTTCAAAATCGGTCTACAATTGACGGAGAAACAGGTGGACATATAAAAAAAATACATAAAGTCGAACATATTATAACCTCATTTTTGAAGTCAGTGGTTTGGGGTGGTTTGGGCCTCCTAGTGGTCCACCCCAGGCAACGACACCACAGGCTTGCCTGTGGTACGGCTGAACGATCCCACTTAGCGGTGGTAGGCTCCGCAAGGGGCCGACTGGCTCGCGATCACCATCCCACCGGAGTCCGGCGCCAAGCAGCTTGCAGTGTTCCGTCGGTGTGTGGGAGTGCCAGTGCCTTTGGGGGAGAAGGAGATTGTCAGTTGCGCTGTTTGGAACCGGTCTTGGTCTCTGAGTCAGCTACCCGGGTAAGTCATTTTGGAGGGTAGTGGGATCCGAAGCACGGTGCCAGCCGTTGGCCGACCACAGCCAGTAGGGGACCCAAGTAGCACGCCAACCACGTGCCAAAGGCTGCCCCGCCAACTCGCGAAAAATCCCGGTATGCTTCACCGTGCCAGCCGGGGACTGGATGGGAGGACCTGGTGGCCAATATCCGGGGGTTTCAGGCGTCCCCGCAGTCTCCAAATGAGTTCCCCATAGGTCTGGTTGGCTCTAGTGTTCCACTTGGGCCAATGAGCAGTGCCTCGACCATCGACTTTTTTCGCCAACAACTCCACTCAAATGACCAAAGTTACGAAAAATAAGGGTAAACAACGGCTGCACTTCCTCCTACTGAAAGTGCACCTCACTAACATCAGGGGGTTGCACTCCAATCTCGATCCGGTCCATCACCACCTTGAGACTGAGAAGCCGCACCTATTTTATTATTATTTTTCCTAACGGAGACGAAGTTGACAACCCCGTCGGACGTGGCGTACCTCAACTACCCGGGTTACTCTCTTGGACACAAGTTCAAGAAGCAGGCTGGGGTCTGTGTGTACGTTCGCGATGACATTTGTTGTCGTCGTCTCCGTTGCTTTGCGAAATCGGATTTGCCATATGGCTACTTGTGGATACTGTCGTGGAGAAATCTCTCTACACCGGCGTCCACCGATCGCACAGCGGTGACCAGGAGATAACAGCGCTCTTTAATTCCCTCGTGGAGTCGACTGACGTAGCCCAGCAACGGTACCCAACAGCGAAGCTCATTTTTCTGGGGAACTTTTACGCACATCATAAAGAGTGGTTGTTCCCGTAACAGAAAACTGACCATGCTGGGTAGGAGGCGCGCAAGTTTGCTATAACGCTAGATCTAACCCAGATGGTGAATGTGGCAATGTGGGTACCGGATGTTGACGACCCAGATGCTTGGACCTTCTGCTGGCATCTGATCTGAACAGTCATTCAGTATCAGTCTCAGCACCGCTGGGAACTTCTGACCACTGTCTGGTGAAATCCATATCGACCTGCTCTCCTCCAGATGAGAGTCCTAGAGGCACGAGGCGAGTATAGCGATATGAGTCAGCAGACTGGGATGAGATGCGGAACTTTTTTCGTCTTATCCATTTCGCAAGTGTGCTTTTCCTCGGGTGTTCCTTCGTGCTGTACTGACGTGGTTGCGGACGGGATTAGGCAGGGGATAGAGTATTTTATTCCGTTCTCCGACATTCCGGTCAGTCACAAATCCCGGCCTTGGTATAATGCAGAATGCGTCCACGCTGAGGCCCGAAAAGAGTCTGCCTACCAAGTCTGGGTCAAGGCCCGCGACCGCAAAGTTAGAGCGCGCAGGTTTCGCGCGAAGAAGAAGCCTTTAATACTGCCACCAAGTTCTGCAAGCGGGTTTTACGTAGGGCACGTTTTAACCATGTCGGACGTATCGGGGCCAGGCTGGCTTCCAGGGGTGCGTGCAGAAAACCTCCTCGTGTGCCTGATACCTACTCGTCTCTTATGGATACGTTCGAGGGGAAGAGCAGTTGTTGGGCCGGTGCACCCTGGGCATGGACAATAATCTCTTCTGAAAAAGGTGTGGGAGTTTTTCGGAGAGGGTATTGTTTGTGGCGAATTTCTGCGGGCGGGGGAGTAGTATGCTCCACGTCGTTCTTCCACGTGTCCCTCTGATTTTCAGAGGGCACAGTGGAGGAACAAGGGATGTGGGTCGCTCCTGATCGATTGACGTTCGTCGATCGACACTGGACATGACCCTGCCGCTACGGTGCAGGCGCACCAACGCGGCTGTTGTTTCTCCCTCAAGAGCAATCTTGAGGAGAGAACTTTCGGCGGGTTCGCTGAGTCGGGTTAGCCGGACAGCGAACGGAGGCATACATAATGCCGCCGTCGGGGGCTTTTGCTTAACCGCCCGGCCCAGAGGAAGGACATCTCTAAGATAAAAAACCACCTAATCCTAAGCTTTGAAGCGTGGCGAGAGGATGAGTGGCTGGTGGGGGACCAGTCGCTAGCGCTTCCCCTGTAGATACCTGCCGCACTCTACAGTATATAAGCTTACCTAGTGCAAGAGGCTCTGCCTAGGCGGACATTTATTTCCTCATTACTCGTGGGAACAGAATTAACAAACAACAAAAATTAAATAAAAAAGAGAAAGACGTGCCACATTTATTGGCGGAGGTGCCGCTTGCCGGCGACGGCAACAAGAGTTGAGGAGGCTCCCGTCCCTCAAGGGACCAAAGTATGTCCGGTCAGGACTCGCGCGGGCGTCCCAAGTCCTTTGGAAAGCGTTCGCGCGATGAATTCATTCGGAATTCAGTTTCGGGTCGAGCTGGGTCGATGGATCTCTCCTCAAGCGAGGAGAACCTGTCGACCGCTCAAGTTACGTCGGCAAAGAGCGGACGGGGTCGCGTGGTGGCAGGTGGAGCTTCCACTCCGATACCAGGGCGCGACATTCGGGGTCGCTTTAAGCGGCCCGATACGCCAGGAATCGGCGGGGAGAGCAACCTTGGGGTCTCATCCGAGGTCTCGACTGAGGAGCCGGAAGGGGTGACCGTCTCGCAGGTCCAGGAACGGCCCAGCGAGCCGTGCCGAATCAGCCTAGCCGAGTCGGCTCAGCAAGCTGAGAGGCTCGACACGGAGGGGCACCACTCTGGAGTGACCAGCCACAGGGCGGCCCTCTCAGAGTCGTCAGGTTGCGAGCTGGACGCCGCTGGCGGCTCCAATTCGGAGCGAGCGGCCAGGTTTGCGGAGGTAGTGGAGGCCGCGATCAAGGGTGTGGCCTTGAAGAGGATCCAGTCCTCTAAAGACAAGGCCATATCCGTGGCCACGGCCTCTATTATGGCGACAGCGAAGGCCATTCACTTCGGGTCTCCGTCGGACGGAATGTCCGAAATGCGGGCGGGGGTCGCCCGCTTGACAGCCGCCATGGAGCTTCTCCGAAAGGAGAATGAGGAGCTTCGAGAGGACCTAGCTCGGCTCCGAGGAGCTGCCCCCCGGGAGGTACTACAGGGGGGAGCGCGGCATGGGCAGGGCGGGCCCGTGCCTGCTGAGGACCGGGTATTGACCCTAGTGCGACAGGAGCTGCCTGCCTTCCAGAGTCGGCTTTCTGCTCTGGAGGCCATTGTAGTGCGCCCCCCGTTAGCGGCGAGCCGACCGGCCTCGGGCCAGCGGAAGGCAACCTCGTATGCCACCGCCGCATCTGCCACCACCGCGACTGCTACTGCTGCGGCTGCCACGACCAAACCGGGATCGTCGGGGCAGTAAAAAAGCGAGGCCATGCCAGTACCCGTCAGGGCCCCAGCCCTGGCGGTGAGTCAGCCGCCCCCACCTCCTAAATCTAATCCGGCCGACGCCGAATGGCAGGTAGCCGGGGAGATTGGGAAGGCGGGTAAAGCAGCAAGGGCGGCCAAAAGAAAAGCGAGGCGGCAGCGGCGCAAGGAGCGAAGCGCCGCGGCTAGGCTCCGTGCCCCGAAGTCCCCAGCTGTAATGATCACACTACAGCCGGAAGCGGAAAAGAAGGGCGTGTCCTACCGCGACGTGCTCGCCAAGACGAGGGCGGCGGTGAACCTCGAGGAGCTAGGCGTCGCCATTGGCATCCCGGTAAGGGTCACTGCGACTGGGGCCCGGATGCTGGAGGTCCCCGGTGCGGCTAGCGGCCCGACCGCTGATGCTCCGGCCGAAAGGCTTAGGGCGTCCCTAAATGCAGATGAGGCCCGAGTGTCCAGACCCACCATGTGCGCTGACATGCGCTTCCTGGGCTTGGACGACTCTGCGACGGAGGGAGAGGTGGTGGCCGCCATCGTTGGTGCTGGGGGTTGCACTGCCGAGCAGGTGAGGGTAGGCACCATCCATCCCGACTTTACGGGGATGCGAGCCGTTACGGTGAGCTGCCCCGTGTCGGCAGCCCGGAAAATAGTCGGGGAGGGCCACAGGCTCAAGGTCGGCTGGGTGTCCGCGCAGGTGAAACTGCTGGAACCCAGACCTCTAAGGTGCTTCCGCTGCCAGGTGGGCAACCACGTGGGAGTTACCATTGTGGGAATTACCTCGGAGGTGGACCGCAGCAGTCACTGCTTCTGCTGCGGTCAGCCCGGTCACAAGGCCGGCTCGTGTAATGCCACGCCGCACTGCTTTGTATGGGCGGCAGCTGGCAAGCCGGCCGATAACCGGGCGGGGAGCAAGGCCTGCGCTCCACCCGCCAAAGCCAGGGGCAAAGGCAAGCCCTCCGCCACAGCCGTCACTGCTGCAGCCACCGCCACTGCCGCCGCCGCTGCCGCCTCCACTGTCGTCGCCGTCGTAACAACCGCGGCAGGGCCCTCACAGGGGGCTCGGGAGGGGGCTGATATGGAGTGTCAATAATGGCCCCATTATGCCTCCTCCAGGCGAACATCAACCACTGCGCCTGCGCTCAGGATTTGTTGCTCCAGAGCATGGCGCAGTGGTCGATTAACATCGAGCCTCGACTAAGAGGGCTCCTAAGCGCATGTTTGGAGAGAGGCCAGTTCCTACTTCGGTGGAAGACGGGGAACTGGTTCTCATTAAAAAGCCGGGGCGCCCTGCAGAGTCTCCGTCCGCTTACCGGCCCATCGTGCTCGACGAGGCGGGCAAGCTCTTTGAAAGAGTCATTGCAGACTGCCTCGTTCGGGCGGCTGGTGCGAGTGGGGCCGGATTCGGCGGAGAGCCAGTTTGGTTTCCGCAGGGGACGCTCTACGGTTGACGCCATCATGTGCGTGCGAGCCCTCACAACGGGGGATGCTGTGGCCCGGGGTGGGGTCTTGGCGGTGTCTCTAGATATCGCCAATGCCTTCAATACCCTGCCCTGGAGTTGCATTAGGGAGGCACTCCGGTATCACCAGATGCCGACCTACCTCTGTCGCGTGGTCGAGGCATATTTGACGGACTGGGCCGTCATCTACCCCGGTTATCAGGGAGAGTGGAACCGGCGAGAAATGTTGTCCGGTGTCCCACAGGGATCGGTCCTAGGGCCACATTTGTGGGATATCGGGTAAGACTGGGTGCTGCGCGCTGACCTCCCTAGTGGCGTCAGCGTGGTATGCTACGCTGACGACACGCTGGTCCTGGCGCAGGGGAGGTCACACCAGGCGGCGGCCGAGCTAGCGACACACGGGGTTGCGATAATCGTCGAGAGAATCCGGCGAATGGGACTCGAGGTGGCCCTGCGCAAGTCCGAGGTCATGTGTTTTCATGGTCCTCGGAACACGCCACCGTCAGGTTCCCAAATAACTGTAGGAGGGGTTCACATCGGCGTCGAGCTGACGATGAAGTACCTAGGACTCATCCTCGACAGCTGGTGGAACTTCGTGGAGCATTTTCGACGTTTGCGGAAGCGATCGGCGGCGGCGATCTCTCGCGTCCGGCCCTGGTACAGGCCATGGTACGGAGCGAGAGTGCATGGGAAGCCGTCACCTCCTTCTGCGAAGCAGTAATGCTCGCGAAAGAGGAGGCTGAACGCGTGAGGGAGAGGCAATCTTTGCGCCCTCACGCCCCTAGTCGCCGCAGGAGACGCCCTGGGCGTCGGGAATCGATAGCCGATTCCCGACCACCGTAGGCGCGGGCTTGCGGATGGCGAGCAATGGGTAGCTCGCCGTCCGGTAAGGACCAGGTCCGGGTCGACGGCGCGTTGTGTTCCACGCGCGCCTCAAAGAGATGTCAGCACTAGCTGAAGGGGTCCGCTAGGGCCGATGCCCGCCAGGGTTGCGGGTTGTTCGAAAGAGTTACCGTGGCCCTGGCACGGGCAACTGAAGGAACACGGGTGGGTTTTAGTCAGTAGAAGTCTGACACGTCCTCCCGCTCCACCACCGTCCACGGAGAAGTTATTTGATGATTTCCCATCCACATAAAAAAAAACGGCTGGCTTCGTACCCTCCGGGTAGTAAACAGTTCTGGTCCCTGTCTAAAGCGGCTGAAACGAATTTCTATCGTCCCACTTTACCTCCAACGATGAAACCTGATGGGTCGCTGGCTCACTCTGCAAGTGTGAAAGCAAATTTGCTCTGCTCTGCAAGCTTCCTGCTTATGGCATCCCAGCTGATTTTTGTAGCTGGATATCAGATTTCCTTAGTGAACGGTCGATCAGAGTAGTCGTTGACGGCTGC
The DNA here is from genome assembly GCA_948252095.1 of Dicycla oo. Lineage (NCBI taxonomy): Eukaryota > Metazoa > Arthropoda > Insecta > Lepidoptera > Noctuidae > Dicycla > Dicycla oo. Next base: position 25,679,592 of record OX411714.1, read on the forward strand.
TCTTCTGATGCCGGAGTTCCTCAGTTCTCTCTGAAACTCTTTTCCTGAAGTGTTGAGGCAGTGTGCGCCTGACCTGTCTCCTGTATTGACACGTTTGTTCCGCCTCTCTCTTGAAAAAAGAACGGTGCCGAAATCCTGGAAGCTTACAAATGTACAACCAGTGCCCAAAAAAGGCGACCGTGCAGACCCTGCCCATTACCTCCATTCTGTGCAAAGTTTTGGAAAGGGTACTGAACAATAAGTTGCTGAACTACCTTGAAGACAACGATCGCCTCAGTGACCGTCAATATGACTTTCGCCGGGGACGGTCAACTGGCGATCTTCTTGTGTATGTCACGCACTGCTGTGGCGAAGCCATCGAGAAACACGGCGAAGCACTGGCTGTATCGCTTGATATCTCGAAGGCCTTTGACAGGGTCTGGCACTGCTCAGCAAGCTTCCTGCTTATGGCATTCCAGCTGATTTTTGTAGCTGGATATCAGATTTCCTCAGTGAACGGTCGATTATAGTAGTTGTTGATGGCTGCTCTTCTGACCTTATGGCTATTGATGCCGGAGTTCCTCAGGGGTCTGTTCTCTCTGCAACTCTTTTCCTGCTGGACATCAATGACCTGCTTCGGCCTGGTATTGTTGGGTACGCAGATGACAGTACAGTTTCAGAGAGATACTTGTCCAGCGCAAAAACCAGCGGGGCCGAAGTTCGTTCCTTGAGAGAGGCCATGGTAGAGCGGACAGATTTGACCTTAAGCTTTGTCTCCCAGTGGAGTGATGATAATCTGGTCTCTTTTAACGCCACCAAAACGCAGGCGTGTCTTTTTACCGCTAAAAAGAGTCGTTTCGCCCAAACTCCTACTTTTCGGGGTACATCTGTTCCTGTAACTGATCGACTTGAGCTCCTAGGCATGGAGTTGACATCTGGTCTCAACTTCGGCGCCACCATCGAGTACAAGGCCCAAACTGCGGCTAAGAAACTGGGCATCCTAAATAGGGTGAAGCGATACTTTACGCCTGGACAGCTTTTAACCCTTTACAAAGCGCAAGTCCGATCCTGCATGGAGTATTGCAGTCACCTTTGGGATGGATCAGCTAAGTACCAACTAGCCGCGCTTGACTCGGTGGAACGCAGAGCTAAGAGGCTCATTGGCGACGTAAAACTGGTGGATGCCAAGCTTCATAGCTTGGTTCATCGCCGCAAGGTTGCCTGCTTGTCGGTCTTCTACAGATTGTACTTCGGAGAGTGTGCCCGAGAACTCCACGACCTCATTCCACCGGCCCCCTTCTACCATCGGACATCTAGACGCACTGCCAGTTACCATCCCTACCTGGTTGCTATTCCACCAATTCGCACTAAGCGCTTCCAAATGTCTTTTATAATGCGCACAGCAAAAGAGTGGTGGTGGAGTTCTCGTCTTGACAGAAGCTCGTTCTTTAAGAGAGGCCATGGTAGAGCGGACAGATTTGACCTTAAGCCTGGTCTCCTAGTGAGGTGATGATAGTCTGGTCTCTGTTAACGCCAACACAGGCATGTCTTTTTACCGCTAAAAGGAATCGTGTCGCTCAAACTCCTACTTTTCGTGGTACATCTGTTCCTGTAACTAATCGGCTTGAGCTCCTAAGCATGGAGTTGACATCTGGTCTCAACTTCGGCTCCACTATCGAGTACAAAGCCCAAACAGCGGCCAAGAAGCTGGGCATCCTATATAAGGTGAAGCTATACTTTACGCCTGGACAGCTTTTAACAAAGCGCAAGTCCGATCCTGCATGGACTAGCAGCCACCTTTGGGATGGATCAGCTAAGTACCAACTAGCCGCGCTTGACTTGCTTGAACGCAGAGCTAAGTGGCTCATTGGCGACGTAGAACTGGTGGATGCCAAGATTCACAGCTTGGCTCATCGCCGCAAGGTTGCTTGCATGTCGACCTTCTATAGATTGTACTTCGGGGAGTGTGCCCAAGAACTCCACAACCTGATTCCACCGGCTCCCTTCTACCATCGGACATCTAGACGCACTGCCAGTTACCATCCCTACATGGTTGATATTCCACCAATTCGCAGTAAGCGTTCCCAAATGTATTTTATAATGCGCACAGCAAAAGAGTGGAACTCACTACCTGCGTCTGTGTTTCCGAGCGCATACAACCCTAATCTCTTAAAAGTGAGAGTGAACAGGCTTCTTCTGGATAAGCTCACTCCATTTTCGACTTTGTCTCTACCACCTCTGACCTAGACTAGAGTCAAGAGCAAACCCATTTCAAATTTAAAAAAAAAAACGGTTAATAATATCATCAAAATAGAACATTAGTCCGGTAATACATCGATTATGACAACAAGCTACGACGCTGCTACGGCGTAGCGGTCGTAGCAGCCTATGACCTCTCATTTCTTGAACTCTTCATAAAAGGACTGCCACCAAATTCTCACTGAAAGGATCCGTTATCAATATTAAAGTGCAATCCAATGTAACCTACAGAGATACAGAGCGCAGTCGTAACGGGGTGAAGTGATCCTTTCATAAAATATTAGCTTTGTGCGAAGGTAATCCCGGTAATGGCCCGGTTGCGCCGCGCGAGGCTAATTTGTGAAATAGCCTACGCAGTATGCTTCACTTATTAGCTTGGCTGGAACGTGAGCATCGCGCGGTTATAATACAGAGTTTATGTTTGTGCGCTAGTGTAATTATTTTAGGAAATTATGTTCATACGTGGTATGAAACGATCCGGTTTTAAGAGGATGTTTTGACAAAATTTTGGAACGTGCCCTTTTACTCATTTATGTAAATATAAGGCTGATGATTTTATCCTGTAGGGTAGGTACCTTTTGTGAACAACTGAGTGTGGTGTTTTTTTTTTTTTTTGAGGGTGCCGGCGACTGTGTCCGCAATTAACTGGAACCGCGGTCCCAGTTGCCGGATCTATTTAATTTTAATATTTTTCTGTTAGAAATTCCTTAAATATACTTAATTGTATATTCATACATTCATAATCTTTATTGTATCTTTATAGGTAGGTACATAAATATACAGATGGCCTTATTATAAAAAGATCAGCTATGATCCGCCCGTATACGCGTACAATATCAACAAGAAACAATTTATCAATGGAAAATTAAAATAATAATAATATAACAATTAAATAATGTCGGAAAATTTAAATGTCATAAATTAAATAATGTAAAAAATAAATAATCTTAAAAAGAAAAAAAATTAATCTCCTAGGTATTACTGTACGCATCATGACTAAGGTAGACTGTATTGTGCAGTAATTTATCAGACAAGAAATCGTTTACGGAGTAATAATATTTCTCCACTAATATGTCATGTAGTTTCTGTTTAAACTTTTTTTTAATGTTTGGAATGTTTTAAATCGAAATTGGGATATTATTATGCAGGGTTATTGGTAAAACACCAACAACCTCTTAAGGGGTCATTGTACTCATTATTCTGAACAACTTTTACTATGGGACCAAACCTGGAATCGCGAAAAAAAATCGGCTGTTAAACACATTTATGTTCGCATAATTTGTCAAAATGTACTGAACAGCCGATTTTTTTTTCGCGATTTCAGGTTTGGTCCCATAGTAAAAGTTGTTCATAATGATGAGTACAATGACCCCTTAAGAGGTTGTTGGTGTTTTACCAATAACCCTGTATATACGTGGAGCTGTGCAAAAGATGCTTACATAGTAAAAAGGGGTCTTGCTAGCAACTGTGCATAATTTATCCCTATAAAATAAAAAAATCAAATAAAATAAAATCCGTTTAATTTAGACTATTTAAATGTCCATATTTTGTTAGTATAACATTATCTTACCACTATGTTAGTAATGAGGTAATTATCAATTAATGTGGGCATCTATTTAAGTATGTACTAACACTGAAAAACGTAACGAATCCTTGAAAATAAATTAAATTGAAATAAATAATTTAAAATAAACTAAACTTAAAAATAAAATATAATGGAAATCAATAATTTAAAATAAAATAAAATTATATTGATATTAACTAAATTAACATGAAATTGAAATAAATTATTACGTTCATCAGTAATCAGGTAACATGTAGCCTGATAAGCCTTTCCACAGCTGCCGAAACTGTTCTGTCTGCAATCATCTTTAGAATTCCGTTGCCACTCCCTCGAATTCTGCGAATTAGTGAGGCTGACTTTTTTCGCATAATAGCGTAAAAGTCATCCACCCTCGCATCGGCAAACATACCCGAGGCACTGCAAAAACGAGGCAGTCGCAACAGAACCCTAAAGGCATTGTGAGAGCATTGTAGGCCCGCTGCATGTAGTTGGTCCATAGGGCGCTAGTAACTTTGACAGTAGGTTCTGAACAAAGTTATCTTTACCTGGGCTGTACACCGCGCAAACTTATGTACCAACATGTTAGCGCGCACCGACAATGCTCTCCGCTCTCTCTCAATATCTGCGTCATCATGCAGGGTTTCGGTCACTACATGCCCTAAATACCTAAACCGAGAGACCCGACTCAATGATACACCGTTGAGATACACTGGTGGTATATGCTCAGGTTGTTTATTATTACCTCTGATGAGCATATACGCACTCTTACCAACGTTGTACCTCAAGCCGTGACTCTCAGCGTAGGCCTCACAGGTACTTAACAGCTTCCTTAGCCCTCCTACAGATGGACTCAGCAACACCATGTCGTCCGCGTAACTGATGTTATTGACGTACACGTTATCTATATGACCGACATGGCTTTTGCTGAGCTCACCTATCATCTGATTGACGTACAAATTAATAAGTCTTGGAGAGGTCAGTCCCCCTTGCCTCACACCACACTTGAGTGAATATTCTTCAGAATATGCGTTTCCCCACTTGACACGGTTTTTCTGGTGGTTATACCAAAAAGAAAATATATTGGTGAGTTCGGCAGGAGTCCCGACCTCCCCAAGCTTAGTCCAGAGCTTATTATTATCGACCAGGTCGAAAGCCTTCGATAGGTCCAGAAAGCAAGCGTATATGGGAGTTTTTCTATCAACATAGTAAGCGACTGTGTGCTTTAGTGTCAATATAGTACTTTCAGTTGACAAAGTTTTACGAAATCCAAACTGGGCGTCGTGTAGGTTAATATACTTGCTGAGCTGAGCATCCAGAAGACCATCGAAGACTTTCGCCAAGACAGTAGCAAGGGAGATAGGTCTATAATTATTCTTGTCAGTTACGTCACCAGTGGCATTCTTTGCTATAGGCACAACAATAGTTTCCATCATCTTAGGTGGTATGTACGAGTGACGTATGCAGAAAGTAAATAACAACGCCAGTACTCTAAATAAACGGTTACCCGCTTGCTGTAGGTGCTCAATGCTGAGTCCGTCACTACCCGGAGATTTACCACGTTTCATGTTATTAATAATACTTTTCACATCTTTAGCAGAAAATCCAATCGGGTTCTCACAGACAGTGACGGCCTCAACCTCCGCGACAACAGAACTGACTTTAAATGATTTTTAAATAGGTTGGCTACATATTTAGGCTCACTACACCCGCCTACAGTCACTGGCAAACTGACCCTACCGTTGAACCTCTTAGTACCCTTCCAGAAAGCTCGAAAGTTTTTATCTGTAACGTGTGAAGCTAATAAATCCATTTTAAGCTGGTCTTGGTGGTATTGACAGAACTTCAGTCTAGATTTAAATATTTTGTGTGCGGTACAGGTTGTGTTGTCATGTTGTCGTGAACAGGCCCACTTTCAGGTTTACCCTGCCCTACGTACGTTTGACATGCCTGCCTCGCCTGACTTCTCTCTCACGTGCTTCTCTCACGTGTTTGTGCCACCCCACGACCGTTTACGATGCCTTACTCGTGTACGATATACAAATAACTCAATATTTAGTTTTCACAAATACTGCAGTTTCAAATATATAAAAAACTCAGCACTGTAAGTATTCTCAAATTTTTGAAGATTGACTCACAGGAGTCAGTTTGGTGTAGACATGTGCATTCATTTCTCAAAAGCGCTGTCTCAGGTCCATCTGTAGGACCTGAGACAGCGCTTTTGAGAAATGAATGCACGTTCTTTATCTGTACTATTCCCCCAGAATATTATGCCATATCTAAGTGTTGATCTAACATATGCGTGGTATGCTGTTAAGATTGTTGAGTTGTTCGTAACTTTGCTCAATCTGTATAGTGCATATGCAAACTTGCCTAATACTTCACATAAATGGTCAATATGTGACTTCCAATTAATTTTGCTGTCAATAATTATAATCCTAGGAACTTTGTTACGCCACCATCCACATATTTGATACCACCGCCATCGGATATCCCATTCCCAATTCAATATTATCTCGACCTCTGAAAACTAATTCATTTAATGCCACACTGAGCAGAAATGAAATCTTAGTCGATGAATGAAAATCATTTCTGCATTGTCTCCCTAGTTATTAGGTACGAACGTCATTCATTCAATTCTATTGAATTTTAAGTTAAAGACAGATCCCTGTGGTTATAATCAGAAGACAGATTGAATATTCAAATATGTAGATTGTCGGCTCAATCTAGTCCTGAAAATTTCCTGTTTTAAATAAGAAACCGCAAAAATGTAAGACTTAGGGCGTTCACGTTAAGAGTGCGCACGCGGCGGGTGTCCGCCTCGCGTGTTTGTATTGAAAGATAATATGAGCAGCGCTCTCTGGCGCGGACGCGTGCGACAGGTTTATACACGCGCAGCGGGTAGCGGGCGCGCGGCGTGGGCGCATTCGGCAGCTGCACGCTCGCGGACTTGTTTTTCGGAATCAGTTGAGTGTCGCTACGTGCTGGTAGTCCATCCTATAGAACTGTACCCTGGAGAGCAAAATTGTTCTAGAGCCGCTGGATGCAGCGAGGTCCGAACCGGACGCCCGCTCCGTGCACCCACCGCGTGCGCACGCTTAACGTAGCGACCGCCCTTAAGTCTTGTTAGGAATACAAAACCAGGTTTTGTTTCGTAGGGTTGACGTATTTTGGTCTACCCATTAATATTATTTTCAGGTAGAAATTTAATACTGAATAGTTGTGGATTATTAATAGGTATCGATGATCAGTTGGTAATCCAAGGCGGTAGGTACAATTTTTTTCAGAGTTAATAATATTATTCAGTTTTTTTTTACTCTTATGAGAGGGGGTAATTTTCCAGCTTTCAGTAAATATGCATTGAAATAACTGCGTATGTTCAGCCCCAAAAGTTAAATTGAAAACAAACACAGCTAGCACAAAACAAACATTAATTCATTACATTACAAAAATAAATTACAATGTCCGCTACAAACACCCCCGAAGGCAATTCAAATGAGTTTCGCTTTCATTTCATAAAAATTAAAAGTACAAATCTGGCCACGCTAACTCTGCAGAAGTAAAAAAATGATGGAATTTGAAAATCTATAGACTGCAACACCGTCGAAAAAAGTGATTTTTAGTTATTATTTTTTTTTTTTTTTATAGATTATATTTTTATACTAGCTTTTGCCCGCGGCTTCGCTCGCGTTAATTTAGAATAGCGGTTCAGGGCGTGAAAAGGTATCACGCAAACAAACTTACTTTCGCATATATAATATTATAATTAGGAGGATGAAAAACCGGTCTATCGACACTACGACTCACAAAATGTATTAGGTACTTAAATAAAAAAATATAAATCTTTTAACACACTACTAAAGTTTCTATAATAATATATTTCGACCTTGATTCGAAAGACACGTGGCGCCATCTATTATCATAAGAACGTTATTGTGGTTTTCCTCGGGAATAATACATTTTTCGGGATGAAAGGTACCCTATGTCCGTTTGCATATATGTTGTCCGTACACGTGACAACATATATGCAAAATTTCAAGAAGATCGGTTTAGTAGTTTGGGCGTGAAAACGTAACGAGCCTTTTTGGCCTCGATTTTTAATTGTTATATTTTGTATTTATTTTGTTTTATTTTTTTAATGTTAATTTTGTTAGTTTACTATGCTCTTTTTTACTGTTTGTATTTCCTGTGCGTGTCCCAAATAATTTTTTTTTTTCTTTCTTTCTAACAAACAAACAAACTTGTACTTGTGTGTATTGTACTTGTTATTTTACTATATATAGTAGTTTCACAGGGAGTGATTACCGGGTGAATATTTGACCTTTTAACCGCCCGTCATTACCTTCCGCCAAAAGTTGATGAAGGAGAATATATTTAATGAAATATTTCAGCAATTCCTGATTCTGGTCCTTAAGCAGATTCTGGGAATTGATGAAATATTTCATTAACGATATTCTCCTTCATCAACTTTTGGCGGAAGGTAATGACGGCGGTTAAAAGGTCAAATATTCACCCTAGTACCGCATAACCACAAAGTTTATTGTTTTGCTTCATTATTTTGTAATTTTAGAGCTCGTGTACACGATGCTGCTACCGCGCCGACACCGCGTTTTTTATTGGTATGGTAAAATCAAGCGGCGACGGCGCGGTGGCAACGCGGGGGTGGCACGGATGCGGCGCAGAGGTGGTTCGGAGGTGGCGCGGAGGTGGCGCGGACACGTCTCGTATACACAGCGCAGAGGTGCGGCGGCGGAGCGCTGTCAGTTCGGTGGCGGCATAGTGTACATGAGCACTTACACGATCTTCTTGTAAACGTTCGTTTTAAAAAGTACGAAAACCCATTAGACCGAGAGCACTTTGGGAGATTACGGGATGAATGCAATGTTCTAAGTTCAACATGCTACAAGAAATATAATATCTAATACTGAAAACATCATTACAAAAAACCTTAAAGCATTCTGGTATTTCGTAAAAAAATAAAAGGTACAGCCCGCGGCACGTAAGTTGGCAAGGTTTTGGCGTAGTGGGGGTAAGTTCGCGCATGCTACACTTATTGCAACAAAAAAATGGTCACTTTTATTGCTTGTCATTATTCTGTGGTTATTACCATAATTTATTTTTAAACATAACTATTTAGAAGAAAGTTAAAGAAAGGAGAAGAATTCGTGAAGTATATTAGGAGTAATAAATAAAATATACAGGGTTATTTGTAAAACACCAACAACCTCTTAAGAGGTCATTGTACTCATCATTATGAACAACTTTTACTATGGGACCAAACCTGAAATCGCGAAATAAAAATCAGCAGTTCAGTACATTTATGTTCGCATAATTCGTCAAAATATGTAACAGTACACATCATAAACCATTTTTCTGGCATGTCTACGTAAAATACGTATTTGTTTGTGGCATTATCTAAATTTAAAAATTCAAACAAAACAATAACAAGAACTTGTAACAAAAGCTCAACAAAAACAAATGTTACAATTTTAGTGCACGCAAGTGTACTCGGGAGCGAATGGAACGCGGACGCAACGCGAGAGACAAGGGTCGACTGACCAACCAATCGCGCGCTCGGAATGATGCTACCTCATTCCCCGCGTCCCGCTCGCGACCAAAGAGATCTAAAAAATGACTTCTGCGCATCTAACGACTCTTGCCAACTTACGTGCCGCGGGCTGTAGCAGTACATATCCGGCACAAATGTTTCATAACAATAAAATCATATCAGGTGGAAGCGATGTTTGCAACAAGTTTGGTGAGAATTTTGCAAGTACGAGTACCTTTGCCACCCCCAGTTCAAATCTCACCAACACTGGTTATTCTCTCATATCTGCAGCACTGTGTAATTTGGAATTTGATACTAATTGGATTGGATGAAACTAAGGGCGCGTATTGTATTCCTCCTTTATTTATTAAAAGCTGTGCAGGCCTTAGTATTACCCCTAAAAATAATCTTCAATAGATCTTTACACGATAGTATCTTTCCAGACATCTGGAAAGAAGCTCTCGTCCTACCCATATTTAAATCTGGAGAAATGCATGTAGAGGTTAATTATGTAGACCATCCTCAATACTAGTTATATTTGGAAACGTTTTCGAAAATCAAACATCTGATGTGGCTCAAAGAACACATTACTGAATATCAGTATAGTTTCGTTATATATAGATCGACCAATACTAACCTACTATGTTTCATGTCGGCTTAGTCTAAGTACCTTGACAATCGTATTCCAGTGGACGCAATCTACACTGATTTTAGCAAGGCATTCGATAAAGTGGATTACTGCCTTCTTATTAATAAATTGGCACAACTGGTTGTGGATGGAACGTTGATAGGGTGGTTTAAATCTTACTTAGAAAAGAGAACATCAAAAGTGGTAGTGAACGGTAATTTCTCTGAAAGCTATCTAGCAACGCTGGAATCCCGCAAGGATCGCAATTGGGGCCGATTCTTTTTAATGTTTTCTGTAATGACATAACTGAGTGCTTCAAACACTCCCGTTTTTAATTTATTTGTTTTCAGAGTAACTTAGACTCCAAAATGTTTTATGACGACATTGGCATATTTGTAGATTGGTGCACATTAAACAAAATGCTTTTAAATATTAGTAAATGTCACTACATCCAGGTTCACTCGTAATAAAAAAGCGCTCGAGAACAGCTACTACATAGAGGGAGTTGAAGTAAAGAAACTGAACAAAATTCGCGACCTGGAAGTTCAAGTCTCAATATCTTTCAAGGTACTGGGATTTGTTTTGCGAAATAGTAAGGAATTTAAAAGACCCGCTACAAAAATAAAGCTTTTCAACACTTTAGTCCGTCCAATCCTAGACTATAGTTCCTTGGCATGGAACCCCATTACGAGGTTTACTCCAAACGATTAGTGTTCAAAAGCGGTTTATTTACCATCTGTATTACGGAGAACACTTGGCTAAACAACTCACTAGCTACACCGACATGCTGAGACACTATCACATGGATACACTAACCAATCGTAGGAAGAAACTGGACTGCATCATCCTTCACAACATATTTAGTGGAATGAACTTTTGTTTGCAGTGAACTTTTGATCTCATTAAAGATTAAATTCTGACTCGGATTCCCAGGCATAACACACACAATTTATTTTACATCTCTGGCTCAAAAACTAACCTCGGTCATTACGCCGCTGTGTCAAGACTTTGTAGGCAGTATAACGTGTTAGATAAAACTACGGATTTATGCATCTGCGAGTCTCTCTCTAAATATAATAAATGTTTGATAGATTTCATTTAATTTAATTATCTAGAAATATTAAATTTTCTTTTTATTATTATGTCCTTTAAAAAATTAAATTTTCCAAATTTTAACTATTATTCATATTTTAACTTTGTTATCTTAGTTATTAACATTATTGTGCATGCTGGGGTCTCCTATGCTTATGTTGCCCATAATTTATCATATATGTATTGTGTACGTCTTTTGTTGGAGATCCTAAATGAATAAATAAAAAAAAAACAACATGAGGGGTACGAGTAGGTACTGGAAAAAATGTTCTTACATTTAGATTAATAATCTATTATGCAAAAATCAAAATACCTATCAAAATCATTAGATTACACACCAGATTAGACATCAGCGTAGGAGGAATTCAGGCCTTAGTCAACGCAATAAAAAATACCTTAGTCAACGCAATAAAAAATACGACCATCTATGCGACGTATTTTGATACTCGCTATAAACCAAAACTTAAAAAAGTACCCTATACTTCCCATTGACCTAGAATCAAGAAAGGCAAGAAGCGAGGGCTCACAGTTTTATCACATTTTTTTTACGATTAAAAACTTACATTTGCAGTTGGAGAATTGACCATGACATAATGGTCAATACAAAAAAAAGATGAAGAAAAACATCGTGAGGAAACCCGTGAGTAATTCTCTGACTTAGCATGTGTGAAGCTAAGTCAGAGCCCTCCTCCCAAGGTGATGAACGAGAACGAGTGTATGGGAGAGCATTTATTTTTTATTTATTTTTTTATTTGAGATGGGTTTGCTCTTGACTTTAGGCTAGGTCAGAGGTGACAGAGACAAAGTCTACGATGGAGTGATCTTACCCAGAAGAAGCCTGTTCACTCTAACATGTTTTTCAACTACAATGTTAAGTATGTTTTTGGGATAAATTCATCCCACCTACGGAACCCTTCATTGTGCGTGGTCCGACATGCACTTGCCCGGTATTTTTTTTTTTTTAACTTCATGCCTGTGTTCCCCAAAGAGTTACACAGACAAGTTTAGTACACCGCTTTACTCCAACTATGTAGGTATAGGGTTCCAGGTTCTAGTTTTGTCGGGGGTCGGGTTGACTCCTTCCCTCAAATATGGCGAGGGGGTACCTAATGGCTGATCTTTGCGTTATGCTCGTGAACGGGTGCGAGTGTGGTCACTGGTCGTCTTGCTGACCATGGGTTTATTATTGTTATTAGTAATTAACTGTTTATGTATAATTATATTTATTTTACTTCGATGGTAGTTTATCATTTGTGACTTCATCGCACATGTAAGCGGGCACGCCTGAAGTTATTTTAAGGTACATATGTATTAAGTTTTGTTAAATATTTTTAGTTTTCAGTTTTTGCTTGAGTATTCTGCTGCATCCGGTTACACTGGAAGTCGACCCCCAACTTACTTGGGAAAAAGCTAGGCAGATGATTTTTGTTTGAGTAGCTGTATAGTTTTCATTGTTTTTGGCGGTATATTGGCTTGCTGACATATTATGGCAAATAATTGAATTTAATGTTCTGTGTAAATCAAGTGTTTTTAACTGAACAGACAGCTGTGCTGCTGGGGTGGGGTGTTTGTTGCGCCACTTCTTCCCAGCTAAAGCACTAGGAAGTGGTGAAGGGCGGACGTTTTAGAGGACTGTCTTATGTAATATTGACTTTCGAAAAGTGCTGATTCTAAGCCTAATTTGAATAAATGACTTTTGATTTTTAATATTTCAGATTTTTTTTAAACTGCACATTTTCAAAATTAAATGAGCAGTGGTTTACATAATATCGTTACATTTATTTAGATGATTTTATGCGAAAATATCAATGTTTGCCAACTGTAGGCATCACTCATTAATCTTCTGAGGATAAAACGGACGCGGAACGGTAGGCAACTTTTAAACAGGGCCTACGTAATTATATACAAAAGTTCTTACCCCCGTAAACTTAGTAAGACAAGTTTGGGCCAATGTTAGCAAAGTTCAGCAGGAATGAGTCGACGAAACCGGTTAACTTCAACAACTACGCTATGTAGTTTGAAAATTGCCTTAACTTAATTATTGTGTACAAAAGGAGAGTTTTGCTTCATAAAGAACAAGGTTGAGCTTTATCGGCTCTCAGCAGTTGTAGCAGGTCAAGCTACCCGAAACTGTCAAATTTTCCCAATCAACCTTGAACCTAATGCTTTGCGGTAAAGTTGAAAATCTATTAAAGAAAGACAGATTGTAGTAACTTGATGTGCTGGCGTCTACGTCTGTACAATGTGGAGACTGCGAAACATTAAACTTCGTATATCTAATGACGTTCCCAATCTGCTTATAAAATCGCCCAAGTGCTTGTCGGACCACGTACAGTGAAGGGTTCCGTAATTGGGATGAATTTATCCCAAAAACAAACAACAATCAATCATTTTAATAGGTATCTAATTTTAAAGCACCAAATATCAAAATTACAGAAATAAACTCTCTTCACCTCTTGGGGTCCCCAATTTTAGACGACTCCTTTCCAACGCTCATTGATGAGAAAATATAAAATTTCAATGTCTCGGAAAGACTTCAAAATTAATATTCATTCAGTCTTCACACTCATTCGATACCTACTGTTGCTTTGGACCAAACATATAGCCTTCGTTTCTCACAACTATGAAATCATCCACAACCTTTAGAAAAAGTAGACCAAATTATTATGCAGAAACACACTAACTTCAATCTTAAATGTAGCCCTGGACGACCAGCGAAGCAGCAAGCTACACTTCCGATTCGCCTGGGTGGGCTCGGTGTCCGCAAAATTTCAAGTATAAGGTTACCGGCCTTCCTCTCCTCGGTCCACAGTAGGTATTGATAAATTTGACAGGAACATTTTTTATCTTCCTCACTAGTCGATTTTGAGGTACCATGTTTGACTCATGCGTTGAACGCTTGTAAAATGGCTTGTCCCAATAGGCATGGATTTGCCCGACAACCCGTCCTCCCAGTCGGTAAGTCATGCCGCTCTGCAACATAATAATCAGCCACTGCTGTGTCACAGGCCTCCTCTCTTCGAGAGCGAGTTGGCTGTATCTACCACACGGCCCCAGTGCGGCTTGGTAGATGTCACATATCTTCGAATTTTTGGTTCTAAGAAATGCCGGTTTCCTCACGATGTTTTCCTTCACCGTTTTGAGAGCAGTGATGAATTAGTGATGAAATTATTTACACAAAATAATCTCTGTCTGTGTGCGAGCCCACGACCTACAACTTATAAGTCGGGGCCGTTACCATTGGGCCACCACTGCACTCATATATACTGGGTTATTTTTTTTACCGTCTTGAAATATATAGGGCATAATAGGTGAACGGAGTAGAAGCCTATGGCATACTTTTTTTTTTTTTTTTTGTTATCATACGCACTACGCACCCTGCGTATTGGGTATACTAGGTTCAAAATACGTGTTATAAGGTAATGAAACGCCGCTATAAAAGGCGCGCTATTTGCCGGCAAAGGCAAATCGTCAGCCCGACCACAGCCCCCGAAGAGGCAATGACAAGTAACAGAAACCGAAATCTGCCGACAAGAATCAATAAAATCCTTTTATCTCTCGCCTCTTCGCTACACCCTAGGTCCTAGTGGGTTGTTGTACTCAGCAACATTCATACGCATTCAGGGGTGCGTGTTGACGGTGTGTTGCCATCAGTCACACTATTCAGATAGTAGCGAACATACGTCAAAATGGGACGGCTGCGGGTACTGGACGTGCCCCAGCTGACGTGCAACACTTAAATTTGTAATCGGAATAGTCGTATTTTGCACAAACCAAGCAAATTTGCATTTTATTTTCTATGGGTTATATTTTGTAAACTTCCGTCCCAACACGATTTCAATGTTGCCTACAAAAAAAAATTGGTAAAAACTGGATTAGTCACATTTTGAAAAGTACCTCCTCAATATTGTTCGGTGGTATGGAAATCTTCGAATGCGAATCCGACTCGCACTTGGCCGTTTTCATACAGAAAAGGTATACGACCATGTTCAATGAGGTTTGGGAAAGATAACATTTAAAACACATTTTCAATATGAAAAAAAAAAATAATTTATAATCAGATTAAAGTATAAAAAAATTATTACATTGATTTAAAAATTAGAACTTATAAAATAACTATACATATCACCCTCACGAAAACAGATAAGGTACTTAGTCACAGAAGATAGTTTCAGGTAATTGTAGATACGGGTATAGGTACAAACGGATATGTAACTTCATAGATAGTAAAGGCTGAAATACACATGCTATTTAAAAATATGCTTGTTTGCATACTTATTTATAGCATGCTCTCCGTGTGTAAAATGGTTATTTTACATACTCTTTTCGTACACACGTGTGCATGCTTTTGTGCTTCTACAATTCTACATAACATGTGTATTCCATGCTTAATACAGATATTGCCTTCATGCACTTTAATCTATTAATGTGATTTTATTTTATTTATTCCAAAAGTGTCCAGCGAATAGATTGTAATCAGCGCTGTTACCGTTCGAATCAATCGGCACTAGTGTAGAAATGTGAGATTTGCGCTATTATAATTTTATGAACATTATTAATTAATGACTTGAAATGAATGCCCAAAATTTCAAGCTGTAGAATTCTCAAAATTTGGGATGGTTAAAACAAAGCGCTGACGCAAATCAAATCGCTGCATACAAGTATATATATGTTTTATTGAAAAGAAGAACGTTATACGTTAAAGTTATACTTTACTATGTTCCTTATTAAATAACGAACATTGGCGCGAATATATTTGAACTAGAAATTACAAGATGCTGTACTAAACGGATAAAGACACGTTACACACGTAGCTATAATACAGATTGTCCCGTAATTAATAGATAACCTCTTAAGGCGTCATTGTACTCATTATAATGAGCAACTTTTACTATAGCACCAAACCTGAAATCGCGAAAAAAGTCAGCTCTTTCCTACATTTTGACGAGTTATGCGAATATAAATGTAGGGAACAGCCGATTTATTTTCGCGAGTTCTGGTTTGGTCCCACAGTAAAAATGATTGTTCATAATGACCCCTTAATAGGTTATCCATTAATTACGGGACAACCTGTATACAGGATGTTTTTCTTATAAGGCCCATAGTTATAATGGGCCCTCTATCCATTCCATTAAAAAATCTTTCGATCTCTAATCTCTCTTAACGGCTTCGCTACTGCTATTTTTTCCATCTACAATTTTTCAACCGTATTGAAATCTAATGTTAATACATATTTTCTGAATAAAATCGAAATATTTTAACTCAATGAACTAATAAAAGCTACGCATGTAACGTACTTTAGCCATGTGTGCGATTGGCATTACCAAGCACGAAACTCCAAATACTCCATCACGCTATTTCTAACAACTATTTCAAAAAGCGGATATCAAAACACGCAATGGAATGTTTCTGAATCGAAAGTATCGTGTTTGGCAGCTTCGCTCTATTACAAAATCGATGAGTATTATATTTTGTGAAGAATATATTTGGTACTGATTCTGAAGTATACCGACTTAACGATACTTCACTATTAGACAAAGCAAGAAAGAGATAATATCAGTTTAGAGCTGTTAAACTATTTCACTTAAGTTTTATCTGCACTAAATTTGACAGCTGTCATTTACTTCCATCTTTTTCTTCTTTTGCGTAAGAGAATGAGATAGCAATATTTTATGTTTCGTTAATCCGGTGCACAACAGAGCCAGGGACATTCTAATTAGTATATAATATTTAGTCTTGATTATTATTTTGTTCAGTTTATCGAAGTCCCTCTTGTACCGGTAACTTCACTGCTAGTAGCATAATATATGTATACGTTATTTCGTATAACGTCTGATGTTGACAAGTTTTTTTTTTTTTAATACAATGGCAGCTATTTTTGCCCTTGTCTAACTGCCGAAATCCTACATCTACGCGATTATATTGAACATATTGTGCATCGACAAAGCGTCTCACATAAACAAAATATATTATCATAAAAATATCTTGACAGCTTTTGAGCTTAAAATGTATAAATAAATTTATAAATTTTAATTGACTATCACAATTATACGGTAGGCCCTTTTAAAAACTTGAACTGATTTCAAATCACAATAACCAACATTCCAATAATATTACATGATTTATCACAATCAAAATAGATACTGTACTGCGGGCAAAGTCCGCTATTCGTAAAATGTTGACAACAACTGGGCAGTGCTCACACGATTTTGTTAAGTAATTATAATGTAGTACGTCATATCTGGCATCACCCGGAAGACGCCCACATTCCACATGTGCCCTTTGCGTGGACTTTGCCCGCAATAGTTACAAAAATACAAATTATTGGATATTATAAAATTAAATTAAACATCACAGATACCCGCGCAACGCTTTGCAAGAATGTGTCTTTCAATATTTATCTTCTGAAATAGTTTCAAACACTGATCTGCATTTTATCTACGTCATACCGCTGTTACATTATGGCAAGTTTTAATTTAATAACATTTTTATTATTATGCATTTTAGCGATATTTTCTAAAATTCTCTATATACAATCAAATAATTACTTTCGTTGATTCCCAACCGGGTATTATGAAAGATTACTAACAAATATGCCAATACTGCGCGGGCCGCTAAAATTCCGCTTTTCTATAATTATTTGCCTTGATCACTAACGATTAAGTATGCCACCTTATTATTTAACTTTTATAGTAATAAGAAGAATATTGTGCCATAGCTACTGACAAGCGTAGTAAATCTCAGTTCCAACATTTCAGATCCTTTTAAACTACACATTGGATCATAATTATTGACAGTCACTCATACATAGTACAACTTGGTCATATAACTACAGGGTCAAATTAAATTAGCTAACGAACCTCCGCAGACGTGATAGGTATCGATATCCAAACACAACAAAATAAAATATAAAAGGATTAGATTTTTTGGGGTCAATGACTGGTAGTATTATTACTTGAAGTGCGAGTTGATACAATCTATTTTATATTATATCGATACTTACACAAAAAAAAAACTGATTTTTAAACTGATATTAATGACCCAAAAAAAAAATCATCAAATTTATTTATTTTTTTGTTTTATCATGTTTAGATATACTGGGTGGCTTTTTTACCATCTTGAAAAAAATAGGATATACTAGGTGAACAGCCTATGGCATACCAAGCTTTTTTTTTAAAAAAATGAAAAAAATGCTAATTTAATTTGACCCTGTGTAAAGAATATAAGCAATGCAGATTGATATTTATGTAATCAGACTTTAGTAGTGATTATATAAAGACGTTTTTGTGTACTTTGGAGACTGGATGTTGATTTTCTTCTACGTTGCCAACGGATGCGCGTAGCTAATTAAAAAGCGACACGCAAATCGAAATATGAAATTTGAAAAATCGATGACGTTTGCGGAAGAGACCGCACGTGTTATCGGCGACACGCGTACTGCTTCTGCAGACATTGTACGCAACATGGCATTCCATTTATTCACTACTCCGTGACGCAAGCGTGACACATAGCAACGTCACAAGTCGACGACAGCGCATAAGAAATTCCAACCAAATGTCGATAGCATGCGACGTACCATTGACCTTTGGCTTTGAACAGATTTAAAATAGGTCATATTATAATTTATTATTTTTATTGTAACATTTAGCTATTTAGCTTATACAAAGAGCTCCGATTAAAATTCGCAGATACGAATTAAGCAAAAAATCTTCATTACCTGCATAGGTACAATTTAAACGTAATACAATGGCGGCACTGTATGATGCCTTGTGACGTTAGCATTTTTTTTGTGAATTTCCGTTAATATTACAGATTTAAATGTAAGAAAACAGATGCCATACTATATTGTTGTACGGGCCACAATAATTACGTACCGTTGGAACTAAAATTTATCGAATGAATAATAATTATTATTAAAAGCCTGCAATATCCCACTGCAGGGCAAAGTACTTCCTGTTCTCTGTCTAAAGCTACTAAGGGCCAGTTCTTGTTGAAGGAGTCCAGTTCATCCCGCCATCTTTGTCTGGGCCTGCCGCGAAGTCGCTTGCCTTTAAGAGGGACCCATTGTGTCGTAAGTTTGGCCAATTGCTGACATGCGGCAGATGTGTCCAGCCCAATTCCATGTTAACGTGGCAGCTTTCCAAGTGACATCAGTTATGTGATGGAACGGATAGTCGAATGAATAAGCTTTATTTTTTTAATTTGTAAGTTGTCACAGGCGCCATCATGCAGTGTCGCAGTTTTAGTAGATAAAGTTGATTCCTACATAGTTTTCAAAAGGCTAGCTTAATTCGTAAAACGTTCAGCAATATGTAAGAGTTTTTCCTCTACCTAGCGAAACATCCAAACATTTACGTCTCCTAGCAGAACAGTTAAAACTTTTCAAATACTTTTATCTGATTACTCAACCAAACGAAGGCGTGGTATTATATCCCACGCTTCTTCAACGCTATCCATAACTGAGCCCGTATCTGGTGGCGACTTGAGGCGTATGTGTGGTGGCGACTGCTAGCAGCAAGGGAACATCGTTCACGTCAATGTTCAGTGATTTTGTCAACGTTGAGATGTCACAAAAGTCAGTTGACATCAGCATGTCGGCTAACGTTTTTGACAGCACGCAGAATTCACGGAGTTTTCCTTCGAGAAAGGATATACACTGGAAGAGGGAAAAATAAAGTGTTAAGATATTTTTTTCTACTTTATTTTCGTATTAATTACGAATGATGGTGAAAATGGAATCGAATCGTGACGATGGCGTATGAATTGGAATCAAATATTGATTTCATTGCTTTCTATAAAAAGAAATTGGGTTGTAGGTTAACAAAAATATTAAATGTGTTGTGTCGTTAGGATATTGAAGTTTAACTTTAAATTAAGAGTTATTTATATTTTCAGGACTATTATGATACAGATAAATATCAATTGAAAGAGATGCAACAGTTACCTGTTGCGCAGGCACCCTGGCCTTCCACATGGCGGGTAGTGTGTCCAACATGGCGCCCACCAGCGATGACATGCCGCCTGAGCCGCAGTCTCTGCCTATCACACGCACTTCCCTGGAAAACAAAATAAGGCATTAATCTCCTGTCTGTATAATAGGCCAGTAAGAAAATATCTAAAGAAAATATCAAAATTCAACTTAGTTTTGTAAATAATTTTAGATTAATTAATATGTTTGAGTAATAATTTCGGTAAAATATAGCCATTGGTCACGTGACATTGAACACGAATCAGAGCGCGACACGTCACGATCTTCAGTCATCATGTCATGTGACATTATGACTGACGTGTTGACACAAAAACATTGTTTTAGTTTCCCCTAAATTTAGGGGATTTTTAGAAAAAGTAAATAGCATCCGACAGAAGCAATAGACAGAAAAAAATACGATTGAAATGTATGATTTTAAGAAATATAAAAAAAAAGTCATGCGTTTTGAAAAACGAGCTATTGAGGGTCCGTTCCATTGCATTTTAGATATTTAGATCACTTCTTTAATCGATATTAATCGATTTGATTGGACGAGCAATAATCGATAATAACAATTATTTAACTTTTTTTATTCATTGATTGATAGAAAAAAAATAATCTTAAAAGAAATAATCGCTTATTTGGATCGATAACAAACATCACAGGGGAAATCCAAGAGCAGAGGATGGAAACACTGAATTTGTTTTTACTTGTTTGACAGTAAACAATCTGTCAGAGATTTGACGACTAAAGATGATGACATCACTCGAGCCGCCATTACAGTGTGCCCTGTTCTGACTATGAAAATTAGTACTGTTAATGTTAATATTTTGAAGAAATAGACGGAAACCGCCCGTAGCTTGTAGACCAGCAAGAGCGAAGAGGTAGCTAGAAGTTATCCAACCTTAGTGGTATAGTTGGATAATGTCATGTGTCCAGCAACATTTCATTTCACGTGAAAAGTAGTGGTTGTAATTTTAAATGAAGAAAAAAAGAACATAAATGTTTCGTCTTAGTTGCGATGATAATTACCAAGTATTAATGTCTCCTATGATAGCGACGGCCTGTACGGGCGACTCCGTGGTTTTGTTGATGTACGACGTCAGATCCAAGTCGCGACGTAGCTCTGACTCCCACGCACATGGTTTAGCAATTGTTCCTGTAAAGACAACGGGATAGTTAAGATATGTTTATCATAGTTATTACATGTTACAGCTATATTTTTTAGGTATCAAGCAACTTTTATCTAATTTCCTTAAAAACTAGCATTATAATTTAGTAGAAAAAGTAAGAATTGGTGATTTTTGTAAAAATTGTAAGGAAATTTGTAATTTTTGTCAATTGGAAAATCCATTAGGCACACGACCTGTGCTGTTAGAAAAAAAAAAACAGCCAAGTGCCAGCCGGACCACGCACAATGAAGGGTTCCGTAGATGGGATGAATTTATCCCAAGAACAAACTTAACTTTGTAGTTGAAAAAACGACTTTTGCCTTTACTTGTGCTCTGAAATTTTGCTTCTTGCCAAATGTCATGGTTCTAGGTCAACGGGAAGTCCTGCCAGGGCCGCAAAAAAAGGGTCGCGGGTTGTTTGAAAGAGTTACCGTGGGCCTGGCACAGGCGACTGAAGGAACACGGGTTGGTTTTAGTCAGTAAAAGTCTGGACACGCCCTCCCGCTCCGCCCAGAGCGGGAGAAGTTATTTGATGATTTCCCACCCAAAAAAAAAAACAAAAGGTGAACGAGAAGGACCCTATAAGTTTTGATTTATTTGCGAGTATCAAAATATGTCGCATAAATGGCCTTATTTTTTTGAGCTCCAAGGGACCGTAGACCTTCGTATTGGATATTCATTTCGCATGATGCTACCACGCGTTCCTGATAAAAAGGATCTCTACAGACAGACAAACGGACAACGAAGGGATTCTATATGGGTTCCGTTTTTCCTTTTGAGGTACGGAACCTTAAAAATATGGAAAACTAACCTTGTAAAATTAAATCAGGTACATAGTGATCGGTGACCGCTCCCAGCAGCGACGAGTCAAAGCCCGACCGCGCGCGCACACCGCACGCAGACCGCAGCGGTCCAGTCGGGAACTCCAGCACTTGTTGCACGTCCACCAACTTCTCCGCAGCCTTCTGCCTATTCAACCTCCTTTCAGGCCTTTTTGGCTCACATGCTTCTTCTTTAGACTTCACGAAGTTGACTACGACTGTATTTTCTTTACGTTGACGCACAAATGTTTTCGGTGATACTTCTCGCTCTGGAGATGTTTCCACGATGGTTTCCTTAGCGA
This sequence comes from Dicycla oo, assembly GCA_948252095.1. Classification (NCBI taxonomy): domain Eukaryota; kingdom Metazoa; phylum Arthropoda; class Insecta; order Lepidoptera; family Noctuidae; genus Dicycla; species Dicycla oo. The sequence goes on from OX411714.1 coordinate 25,701,922, forward strand.
ACTGTGGTTCTATCTGACGAGGCATGTCGTTCATATACTCCATCTCAGAAGCGTTGGTCGGCGTCTGCAGCATGGACTCCATCATCTGACACTTGACACAAGTCTCGCAGCGCTCCTCTTGTATCGGCGGCACGATCGTCGGGTCAAACTGGAAGTTATCCAACTTCAAATTCCCCGGTTTACCAATATAGTGCCTATCTAATATCTCTAAGTTTTTGCTCTTCATATAATTAGTGACTATCTGAGGGTACTTATCGAACTCAAACTTAAAACCGGAATGTTTGATTGGTTTGGAATGTTGAAGCGTTTGCCCGCAGCATTTGGACGGACTGTCGGCCCGTTTGTCCTGCTCACAGCCTCCTATCTTGCACGTTTCAGTCATCTTCTCTGGTACTTCAAGGGTGAGGGGTTCATTATGGACTTTGGAAGACTTCTTTACTGATTTCCCGTCAGCTGACTTGTTCTTCAGCCCCACTAGTTTGTCGTTATCACCTAACACGAACACGACTTTCTTCTCCTCCGTCTCGTTCTCTGAGAGCGACGAGTTAAGACTAGAATCTGAGGAGGCTTTCAACGACAGCATCATGGTTGGGTTCCTTTTGAGTTGGCTGGTGACCGGGACGTCGCTTGTAGAACTACAATCTATAACTGCGAACTCGGAGCTATTAGAGAGCTTTTGACCTAAGTTGGCTAGCGTGGACGATCGCTTGATGCTGACCTCGCTGGCCGCTAGAGTACTGACACTACTATCACTGTTCTGAGTATTCACTGACGGCAATGTTAAACTGTCCGCGGCGCACTGACCGAGCTGGTTCATGCGTGTGGCAGTCCTGCGCAGGCCGGTGGGCTCGGGCGTCGGCGTTACGCTTACGACTTTACTTTCTTTGACGGTGCAGTCTTGGAATTGGAAGTCATTTCGTTTGACGTCACCGCAGCGCAAGAAGTAGGTAAGTACGACGAGGAGTCTGTTGAGGAACTGTGTGTTGGTTGGGCCGCTGATGACGGTGCGGGCGGCGCGGGGGGGGAAGCCGATGCTCCCACAGAGATCGTTAAGTTGCGCCCACAGTGCGTTGTAAGGCTTGTAGGACTCGACCGTGTCCTGTGGCCTCGTCTGGTTGTCGATGGTGTCGTACGGGCTCACAGTGGCCACCCAGCCCAGATGGTAGGTAAGCATGTGCGTCAGAAGCGTGCTGATGAAACTGTAATGAAAGAAAAACCTCGTTAGAATGTCGCGTGCTGTCACGATCACGATAATCAGTGTTTGGTTCGCTCATTAACGGATCACGATTCACGATTAGCTAAATCAAACATAATTGCTTAATAAGAACGTGTCGCGTAATAAATATGCACTAAGTAATTGAAAATGTCAACTCATTTAAGTAAAGTAGCCTTCGAATGGAGTGTAAATATCCGTATAAGGATATCGAATTGACTGCAGAAATTGTATCAAATACCACAAATTCAATGTTAAGAGGGATGTCGTATTTTGTCACCTCTCTCGTTCACATGAGACCAAATGTTTAAGAATAGATGCTATTTTGAATAATGTAATCAATTAGCGAACTAGTAAATAATATTAATTTAATAGGTAATTATTAAAAACACGTTTTTATTGTGGCATTTATTTAATTCATCTCAAAAACAGATCACAATAGTTTTTGAACCGAGTTTATTAGATAACACAATAGAAATGTGTATTCAATAATTATTAAATTAATATTACGAGTATTTTCTAGTTCACCAATTGATTACATTTAAAAAAAAAACATATTTTCATTTAACAATCTTAAATATTTGGTCCCGTGTGAGCGAGAGAGCTGACAAAATGCGATAGCCCTCTTAACGGTTCAATTGATTCGATTTATTTATAGTATAATCTAATAAAAATAATTCAATTAAAAGGTCGATAGTTTTCATTATTTTAAATTAAATCTTCTACGTAAATTTAAAGTATTGCCCTAATATTTTATAAATCCTAACTAATATTATAAACGCGAAAGTAAGTTTGTTTGCTTGTTTGTTACCTTTTCACGCGTAAACCACTGAACCGATCATCCTGTAATTTTGCATATACGTTGTCAGGTGTACAGAAACGGACATAGGGTACCGTTCATCCCGGAAAAAAGTACTGTTCCCGACAAAAACAACAATAACGTTTTTATGATAATAGATGGCGCCACGTGTCTTTCGATTCAAGATTGAATTAATAGGCTTTCACGCTAAAACTGTTGAACGGATTTGGATGAAAGTTGACACATGGGTAGACTATGACCTTGATTAGGACATAGGATACTTTGATCACGGTAGTACGTTCCCGTGGGATAATTTCCGACAACCACGCGAGCGAAGCCGCGGGCAAAAGTTAGTATTTATATAAATCAATTATTTCAATAAACATAAATCATTCGGAAACGTGTTCAAATCATCGTCAATGTATCTCTAGCTATGCCAAATCTTTCGCAGACCTATGTTGCACAACAATGTTGGGCAATTTGTTGAACGGACGTCAATCTATTAAAAAAACAACATAGGGAATCACGTGAGTTTAATACGTAAACATTACAACGAAAATAGCAAAGCGGCTTTACCTGAATAACTTCGAAAAATAAACTAAAGAAACAGCCAGCATTTCCATTCACACTTTGTTTCAGATAACTGATGCGCGAAATCACGCCAAAATGTATGCATAGTTTTTGTTGTTTATTTTTTTTATTTTGGCACTAGCTTTTGCCAGCCGCTTCGCTCGCGTGAATATCGGAGATTATCCCACGGGATCATACTTCCAGGATATAAGTATCCTATGTTATAAACTATCCTATATTATAAACTATGAAACCCGGTTATAAACTATGTGTATGCCAAATTTCATCCAAATCCGTTCAGCCGTTTTTTGCGTTAATGAATAACAAACATCCAAACTTTCACATTTTTAATATTAATAGGATTAATCGGTGATGTTGGACGCGTTCCAGACGGTGAACGAGGCGATAGTCACGTCTGGAGTCGAGATTGATTATCGAACTTACATAATTGTCGCGTGGGTGCTATGCGGTCTGATATGAAATATGACTAATGAAACGACTGTTTTGATTAAAAAAATAATGGACTGTGTATGTTTCGCGGTTTTTGTAGATTTGTCATCGTATTTGTGGAAGAAGAGCCGACAATATTTTTACGAGAGTATACGTACAAGTCGTACGTACGTACGAGTGGTTTTTGCAAAGCTACTATGTTTTGTAACTCCATGGGTCAGTTTCTTTCAAACGGAAAAATTCTCGCAGGCGCTCGAGCAGATTTAAATTTCACTGAATATGTAACTCACTGAAAGACATCAAGCGTGATTTCTGCGTAGAATTTAATACTTAAAGTCGTTACACGGGTAAAGGTATACCTTGTGGTGCGTATGGAGTTATGCATACCACAATAATCTGAAATTAATAAGCTGTCGATATCAAAAAAGATCAAGCTCCTACGATGTGCAGTTACGGAGATACATTTGTTTAAAGATTGTATTGGAAACTGCAATTTTACAAAACAAGACAATTTAAGTTTAGCCACCTCAAAAACAATGTTGTCGTTGTAAGTTACATAGTGGGCTATGGAAACTAATTCCTTGGGCTACTGTCCTTCAAAAAATATTGCGATAAGTTCTGTATTACAAATCAAATCCTTGAGATGGGCTAATGAATATGCCTAACAACCAATTTCTAAAAATTTGTTTTTTATTTTCTTAAGTTTTGCGATTTTTTACGATGAGAACGCCTGATGTTTTACTGATCAATTATAAAACAATTACTAGATAAAATTTAGACAAAAAATAAAATAAAAATTAGAGGTAAGAATAACTTTTAATATTTTTATGCAGAAACACAAATTTTAACGATAAAATTTTAATTTAACAAACAATATAAATTCGTGCACACAAAGCAACAATATTCTTTCATTAGCATATAATAAAACTGATAATATCGCATTTAGAGACTTTTTTTAACTTTTTAAGTCGCTTAAACTTACTTACATCACATTATCAATCTTTGTTTCATGCATTTAAGAACAGGTACTCTATGGAAATTACGTAACAAACAATATGTCAGGACTATAAATTACCTTTTTATTCATTTAAACTATTATTTTAATAAACTGCTACAAAAATAACCAGTTCTTACCTATATTTTTTTAAGACTTAGGGACAAGTGGGGTACAATGAAACGAAAAAAGCATTTTCAATTATAAAAAAAAAACTGTATTAATAAACTCAACGTATTTTTTCTATTTCGATATAATTTATTTAATCATCTAAGCGGAGCATGTCCCGACATGATTTCAAGTATTATTTTCTTATTTTTCATAACACACGGCCATAAGGTACCTTTTCTACTAAACTTCGAAGCCACATTATGGGCTAATAACTTACATATCATAAGAAATAAAAATAGAAAATAAATTTTACATCTTATGGTTTACGAAACCAATAAAAAAAAAACATTTTTTTACATATTTTTACGAAACATTTAATATCTTCGAAAGTAAAAAGCACCATAAGGTACCTTTTCCCGTGGAACGTCACATATTAATACAGTTACTTATTCAGTGAAATTTAAAGAGTGCTGGAGCATACGCGAGGATTTTTCCGTTTGGTGGAAACTGACCCTAAGGTGACTGATGTTACTCAGAGATGTAGCATCAAACTTACGAGTATTATGGAAGGAGAAATCACGCGTGTATAAACGACATTTATATTGCCAAAATTGAAATGTAGATATTAGGCTCAGACCTAATAAAAAACCAAGACATAGCGCTGTCAACAGTGATGTGAGGCTGGTTTCGTAAACATGTGTGCACTTAGTGAGGTGTAGTTTAGTTGTAGTTTGTGTAAATGTGTGCATGTGAGCGTGTATGCACAGAGCGCGAGGTGTAGTTTTGCATTCATCACTTTATTGTTCGCAGCGCGGTCTTGGTTTTTTATTTAATCTGAGATATTATGTAATATAATTCTTCATCTAGCAATTCTCTTAATTTATACATCTTCTCAAACACCAGCAAAACATGAACCTTCTGAAAAATTAAGCTCTTGCAATGACGCAATAATTGCTTCATGGCGAGCTCAGTGTATAAGCACAACTTGTTTAAACAATAACTGCAAATACAGCTGTAACACAAACACCCGCTTTCATATTAAAAGCAAACACCTTTATTGCGTTTGTAAAACATTATACAGGGTGTTTGGCAGAACGTTGAACATACGAAAATGGTGGATAGGTGGGGTCATCTGCTACTTACTCAGCCCTAATTTATTTGGCCCTGGCCCACTGGGTATTTTTAAAAAAAAAATTTTTCTTTTTTCTTGTTTCACCACTTTCTTAATTTTAAAGTGTAATTTTTATTAAAAATGGGTAAAACAGGCAATATTTTGTTTTTTATTTTAATCTTTGATGTTGGCAGATTCTTATAAAATGATTGCTTTGTTCAGATGTTAGCTAGAAAAAAAGTTATGAGTCCTCAAACTTACAGAAAGATGTAAAAAATACTTAAATGTTAATTTCAACTTGCATTAAAAAAAAAAACAAAAAATGATTGAGGAGTTCCAATTCTAGCAAAACATCCCTAGTGTGTGAGCTTTCTAATGGTATGTAATTTGCTTTTATAAAAAAAAAACTTTAAGAGTTATTTCATAATTTTATCAAGTAGGAAATTTTTGACGAAACTCTACCTTTACGGAAAGTTAAATGTTTTGCGAAATTTAATACTGCAAAGTTGGTAAAAATTAAATGATCGATTGAAATTATGCTGTACCAGTTAGGTGCGTTAATAAAACAATTAAATACATTTAAATAATTTATTTAAATAAAATCACAGATGTTCAAATTGACGCCCTTCATTTGCAATACAGGTGCGGCATCTACGTCTGATTTCTACAGTTGTTGTGCGCAGCAGCATCTCCTGTCGCATAACTTCGAAAGCAGCATTAATTCGATTTAACAAATCTTCTCGACTTTCTACTTCTGTAGTGTAAACTAGTTCCTTTGCCCTTCCCCACACGTGAAAATCGAGCGGAGTGAGGTCGGGCGATCGTGGAGGCCAGGGAATTGGTCCTCCCCTGCCAATCCACGAATTTGGGAAACAATTATCCAAATGCTCACGTACAATTAGACTAAAGTGAGCTGGGCAACCATCGTGTTGAAAGACATAGGCCTGTTTATGTCTACTTGGAACACTTCTTCCACTAATGGTGGTAAATCATTTATCAAAAAATCCAAGTAGTTGTTCGCATTGATGTTGTCGGGCAAATAATGAGGCCCTATTAGCTTATCGCCAATCACTCCTGCCCAGACATTCACACTGAATCTCCTCTGGAAGCCCCTATGTCTCTTCACGTGTGGGTTTTGATTTTTAAGTGCCCAATGGTGAAGATTGTGATATCATTTTTTGTTTTTTTTTTTAATGCAAGTTGAAATTAACATTTAAATATTTTTTACATCTTTCTGTAAGTTTGAGGACTCATAACTTTTTTTCTAGCTAACATCTGAACAAAGCAATCATTTTATAAGAATCTGCCAACATCAAAGATTAAAATAAAAAACAAAATATTGCCTGTTTTACCCATTTTTAATAAAAATTACACTTTAAAGTTGAGAAAGTGGTGAAACAAGAAAAAAGAAAAAAAAAATTTAAAAATACCCAGTGGGCCAGGGCCAAATAAATTAGGGCTGAGTAAGTAGCAGATGACCCCACCTATCCACCATTTTCGTATGTTCAACGTTCTGCCAAACACCCTGTATAACAGCTAATGCGATTGTGCGGGAGCTTTAAGAAAATCATATTAGGTTGGGGAAAAAGTCTTTTCGCATTATAGTATGTATGAACTTGTAATAAAATCTCTTTGGCTATACTATTTGTATCTGTCTGGTTTTGGTATCATTGAAAGTTTAAATTTTAAAGAACATGTGTGATTTTCATTTGTTTTTCGGACCGTCAAGATGAGTGAATCTAATGAAGAAATTCGATACATTTTAAAATTTTACTAGGCTGGGAGGTGTTAATGCATCCGCCGTATAGTCCTGACCTTGCACCTTCAGATTTCCACCTGTTTCGGTCTCTTCAGAATTCTTTAGGCAGTGTCAGGTTAACATCACGAGAGGACTGCCAAAACCACTTATCGCGGTATTTTGACCAGAAGTCCCAAAATTTCTATAGCAATGGGATCATGTCCCTACCTACAAGATGGCAAAAAGTTATCGAACAAAATGGTACCTACATACTTTAGTTAAATGTAAATAAACTATATTAAAAAATGTTTTGAATTTTCTTAAAAAATGCGAAGAAACTTTTTCCCCAACCTATTATGATTATGTGTATGGCCTGTTATCTGATGAACCGTATAATCAACGCCGCGAAGTACCGACATAATTATATCTTTAACGACATTAAAGTGGGCATCTCTCTATCGCCTACACACATCACGTAAATTTTATAGGAAATAAAAAAATATCAACGTAAGAATTCCACGATGTTAGGAATCCGTAGAAGGACGTTTGGCAGTTAGATGCGGAACTTTATTTGAAACGAGAACCATTACAATTACCAAAATGTTGGCAATAATATTGAGAAGACAGTATAGGTATTTATTAGAGATCACACAAAATAGAGAAAAAAAAATTGGAAAATCCAAAAGTGCTCTGGCACTTAATCCAGAGTTTGAACGCTTCACAGTCTTTTTTATTTTATTATTTACCATTATAATTGAGGAGTTCCTTTTCATTAAGATGATCTGCTTTGAAAAGTTACTCTATCTGTAAGATTATAACTAAATTGAGCATTCATTTTGAACATGTTCGGTCTTACTACAAAAGATTTATTTGTTTATTTATTAAAACATTATGCACAAGTAAAAAAAAACAAATACCGTACAAAGGCGGACTTAATGCCTGAGGCATTTTCTACCAGTCAACCTTAGGGTGATGCAGAGAAGACATGGCCGGTGCATTATAAAGGATAGATAACACGAAAATTACTAAAAAAATAAAAAAATAAATACATCAATTACATATAATCAAAATTACATATAATCAGAATAAACTTTGTCAGGAGAAATAACGATCGGTAGACGAGAAATAACAATCACTAGAGGAGAAAAAGAATCCAACAAATCAATGATTTAAACACATGTTCATGTGTCTTACGTCAAACTCCATACATAAAAAAAAACGTAAGACACGCGTTGAACATGATGTGTTTAATCTTTTGTAGTAAGACTAAACTTGTTTTTTTTTTATGGTAGCAGAACAAATGTTTTTAAAAACCATAAAATAAGTTTTGTCTTTTCTTGATAACCGTGTACTCATATTATCCTATGAATGAAATGAACGTAATAGTCATTTTAAGGCCACGAAATTGCTTGGCCTTGACGTGGCTTCGCGTTATGAGGCGTGCAAAAGGGGACGCCTTTGCCCAGCAGTTTGTGTCTCACAAGAGGGTAAAAAAAAAAACCATAGTAATACGTTTTGTATGAGCTCATCGAGTTTAGTAATGTGACTATACTACGAGGACTACGACGCGATTGGTCACCAGAGGTCCATAACCCCATACAGTGGTCATCGACTTTTTGATACAAAATCTTCAAGATAGTGCAATATTTGAAGTACGCGTAAGACCACAATGTACAGTGTTCTACAGGAAGGAAGTAGGTAATTTATCACTAATGAATCCTCCTCTGTACGTCAATTACCTTTCATACGTTCCACACTAATTTAGAAACTCGAGCCGAATTATTTAGGAGAAAATTTACCATCGACTCGCCATTTAGTAACTAATAAAACTTGGATAATTTAACAATGATCTATCTGTTTAACATTAATCCTGAAATAACATTTTTGTGTGGGCTGCCAAATACACCTGTGTATTAAAAAAAACGCGATACTAAACGATACACGTTTGAATCTCTAGGAATTTCCTTGTGGGTGGCACTTGTCATGACGATTTAAGATCAACCAATCAAGACATTTTACAAACAAAGTGATGAAATACTTTTTTCTGTACACCCGACGTAGATTAACTATTTATTTATTTGTATATTAATTTAAATGTGTTTTGCATCCACAATTTACAATTTAACTGATTTAGGGGCGTTTTACAATCTTCAAGTAAGTTCTATCTGAGGAGCTTTTGTTTCTATTTTTGGTCCTTCCAAGCGTGTGCACGCGGCGGGTGCCCGCCTCGCGTGTTTGTATTGAAAGATAATTATGAGCAGCGCTCTCTAGCGAACGCCCTAAGAAAATAGTTGTACTGTAAACAGTATTTATAGAAGTAGTATGTACATTCTTGGGTACATATTATAAAAGTGGCCGGATTACCTCAATCGATCGTAAGAATTTTATTTACTCTAGATAAAGCAAACAGAATTTCTATTCAGTATTTCATTCATGTTAGTTTTGCGTGTGCAGAAGAATACTACAATTTATTTGGATTAGACTTTATCGTGCGAATATATTTTGTCTAGAGTTGAAAATAGTAGTGGATAATGGGGCTAACCACCTAGACACGAATAGTCTGCGAATCATAGACTTTTTACTACTCCTAGTATCGATACGATGACTAAGAAATTATATTGACAGCATCTGACTCATGTAACATAGCACAACACGCCTTGTTTCGCCGGAGGGTTAGGCAGAGTACCTGTTAAGTACACCCACATTTCTCCAGTTATGTTTAAGTTCCATGTAATAGGAAGCGAGCCTATTGCCATCAATTGGACACAAATCCAGACTCCTGGCTGCTACTGCGAAGTTCCAGATAGAAAAACCCATTATCACTTACCCGACCTGGGAATCGAACCCAAGACCTCATCCTCAGCAGTAGCGCTTGCGACCACTAGACCAACGACGCATTCAGGAGTGGCAGGCCAGATGGCGTGGTTGGTTAAGATACCACCTATCATGCCGCTGGTCGTGGGTTCGATTCCCATCTAGAACAAACATTTGTGTGCAAGAACATGTCTGTTTGTCCTGAGTCTGGGTGTAATTATGTATATAAGTATGTATTTACAACAAAAAAAAGTAGTGTATGTAGTATATCAGTTATCTGGTTTCCATAGTACAAGCTCTGCTTAGTTTGGGATCAGATGACCGTGTATGAATAATGTCCCAGCATATATATTATATATTTATTTATTTCACATTTCTCGGGACCCTGGGGTCCCGGACCTTTGGAAGGCGTACGAGGAGCCGAAGCCAACTCGCAGAGGCCCCTTAGATAATTTTAAATGATGAGGAGGCACCAACCGACAATTATCCCTATATGCACTATACAAGTGCACTCAAGGACAACCCCGGCTGGTACAGGACTATTGTTGTACGTGGAAACAAAACTTATTGGGCTATGGGTCTAGGTGGCTAAAGTGGATTGGGTAACTTGAACTATGGAAGAACTATGTCCCCTGCCTGACCAATGTTATGCACGATAAAATACACGGATAAAATGGCAGGGGGTGACTTGCACACTCAATAATGGGCCCCCCCGAAATGGCCGCTAGCACATAGTGACTTAGCGACAAGGGGGCAACACTTCCTGAGGTGCTTGAGGAGTTGAGAGGTATCCCACGGCTATCAGAACAATGCCGGAAGAGTACGGTTAAGATCCCTACCAGCACCTTACTGGAATGCTTCCTTTCTCCGAGCATGTTTGCTCTTGCGAATCTCCACTCAAGCCGGCCAATAAAGGCAAGAAAGAGGTGGGAGCTCTGTTCCTCGTCAGTGTTCACTCCAGCCGGATAATAAAGGCAAGCGAGAGATGAGGACAAGATTTCTCCCGGGACATAGGGTCTGTGGGGTCGCTACTGCCCAACAGCTCGCCACATGCTGCCCTGCGGTTCTGTAACTCTCTTGGTCTGGCTCCTCATCCTAGACCCGTTCCGGCAAAGTAAACTCTACAGCACAGACCTAAAGTTCGGAGCGCACAAGCCCCACCACGACGTCAACATAGAGATACAGCGGTGGAGATTATTATTATAAGTCTAAGTCGTTTATTTCTTAACATTGTGTAGAAAATGTGAAAAAAAATAGAAAGGTTTAAAATAAAAAAATAAGAATGTTTAACAATAATATTCTCAATTTTTAAACAATAATAAAAGCAATAGTGAAAAATGTAATGTCAAAAGATAAAAATATTAAAATTATAGTCACTTGATTACTTATCGAATACAATGTCAATGATAATTCAATAAAAATAGTAATAGCCAATATCGCAAAAATACATAATTTGTCAACTAATGAACTCCTCAATACTGTAATAGCATTATAATGTCTAAAGCCTAGTTTTTCTGGACGATCATTTTATGCTGTTGGTTGACAAACGGGTCTATCTGATTGAAAGTGGTTATAGCAGCTTATGGACATCTAAAACACTCATATCAAACAGGAACACAGCAAAAGTAGAAAAAATAGGTTTAATAGGAATGCTGCCCCGGATTAATTTGAAATAGATAGTTTTGAGCAAGACATAGGTGTTTTTAGGGTTCCGTACCCGAAGGGTGCCAAAATGAACCCTATCACTTAGCCTCCGCTGTCCGTCTGTATGTCAGCGGGCTGTATGCTGTATCTCATATCCGTAATAGGTAGACAGTTGAAATTATAACACAATGTGTATTTCTATTCCTGCAATAGAAATACACGATGTGTATCTGTAGAGTGCTCCAGGCAACATTTTAACTTTATTTTATTTTTATTATTTGTAACGACAATTAATAAAAATAAAATAAAGTTAAAAATTAAAGGGGGTCCCCATAAAAAGAACGTGTTTTTTAAAACTGAAGTATTTAATTTTTTTTTATATGTAGTCTGAAATATTGTATGGTGGTACGGAACCCTTCGTGTGCGAATCCGACTTGCACTTGGCCGGTTTTTAAAGTATCTTTGCTGTATCCTATAAGTTAGCTAACAACAAATTGGTCCTGCGATCCGTAGTTTCTAAAGTTTCTAAGCCTATTTTACAAAGAAATTAAAAAATAAAACTATAACGAAATAGTAACAATACTTACAAGTTAGTGGTCTTCGTGTCTCCCACAGACAGTACAGAGCAGAGATCGGACAGTAGCGTCTCAGCGAGTTTGTTGGACGCCCGCGAGTCGCCCGTGACTAGATTCAACCACACCGGTTGGAGCCGAGGCCCGTACACCAGATCTGATAACCTAAAGATTAGGAAGTTATTATAGTTTTTGCTATGGGTAGAGTATGTTGATGGCAAAGGACCAGGGCCCTATGTCTACTAATTTACAAACGTTGCAATGGTCATTTCATCAATTCACAAACGTTGCATTGCGAGTTTTTGACAGATTTTGTATGGCAAATCTGTCAAAACCTCACAATGGAGAGGCTATTGAAACAATTGTAAAATTGTAGACTTAGCACCCAGATATTCAGTTTTGGACTTTGAGTGAGTGAGTCAGTAAGGAGGAACATATTTGGGCAGCTTTTTTTTTGGTCTGTGGGTTTACGAAAGACCTCATTAGCTTTTAGGTCCTCGGTCAGCTACTGCGAATGTTCCAGACATGTCACTACGTCACACATATGTCACTCACCAGCTGGCCGCATGTTCGGCCGCCCGGTACAACGTAGACACGCGGCCACCGGTGGCGCCGGCCGCTAAGGTCGCCAGTCGCAGCCGACACACCAGTGCTTGTAGCTGCGGCGAGTGCTCCAGACATCGCCTTACTATATCACTGGACAAATACGAGTATTTGAAAATTTTATGTATGATGAGGACATTTACTATATAAGAAGCTTTGGACTTTGAAAAACTTTTCGTAACATTTTCAAGACGTTCAAATAAGCTTGTAAAGTAAAGGAACAGTCGTAAATATCATAATTTTACACGAAGCGAATAAGCTCAGAAGGCGAGCACCAATAAAAAGTGCGGACAAAGGACCAAAACAGTGTTGTTGAATTTTCACAGAAAATGGATGCGAAAGTCTTTTCATATTCACAGACGAGTAGCGATTGACCGCTAATTATCAAAACAATATTGTTTTTTTAGTGACAATCTATAATGAAAGTGGCAAACATTGGCCAAACATAAGACTAAAAACAATTGGGCAATTTTGGACAAAAACATCTTAACACATTATTTAGTCTTACCGCTTACTCTGACTACATAATGATGATTACACTATTCCGAGCAAAAAAAAAACAAATTAGCTGTAGAACGGTCCATACACTCATATGACCTTCTGACTCATCCCACGTCAAGTTAGAGCTTCGTAAACATAAATACAATCCTTTCCCGTGACAAGGTTAGCATATATTTATAATATTTTAGTGTTACATGCATATTAAACCTGCATTTATATCTCGACCTCTTTTGAATGCCGTTTTTGTTTTGAGTGATATAACTAACAAGTGGGATAAGCCCGGGCAGGTCAAAATTGTTAACTTGGCCTTTAGAAAAAGTTTACGGCAATGATAAATTATGTACCTACTTAGATAAATCATCATAAATTATGTAAGTAAATTATAATACATCAAAATTACTAGACAAACACGTTACAAAATTTTCAATAACGCGATTAATAGACATTTGTATTTTTTATGGGCTACGTCTAATTAATATTCAGAAAATAATTTACTAGACGCGCCTTAGATTTAACTATGGCCTAGAACATGCCTAATGATGAAGCTTTATCTAAACACAATAGTTTATTTACTGCTCCATTCTCATACAAAAAAATCAATCTGCCTAGCCTTTTCCCAACTATGTTGGGGTCGGCTTCCAGTCTAACCGGATGCAGCTGAATACCAAGTATTTTACATGGAGCGACTGCGTATCCGACCTTCACAACCCAGTTATTGGGTATTACGATACCCCTTGGTAAGACTGGTTGTCAGATTTTCGGGCTTCTGACGACCCGTAACGAATGTCAAAGATCCACGAATAATAGCCGGGCCCAAGAGCTAAACGTGCTTTCCGAGGCACGGAGGAGCATCGGTATGTAAAGACGGTCGCCCATCCACGGACCAACCGCGGCAAGCAAAGCAAGCAAACTCAATATCAGTTTTTATGTAGTACTAGCGGGCAGCTAGCCCTGGCTTCGCACAGATGTACTAATGAAGAAAATGAGACCAAGTCTTCCCTCGACTCGGCTTGCGTTACGCGTACCTATATTTTGACGCCTCACTGGTGACATTTTCCAAGACTGAAGGCAATTGAGTGATAGATTACACTACAATAATACATTGAGTTCTATAAACCACTATTGCTGGTATTTTAAAAATAAAAGGTATAATAAATAACGTTCTAGAATTATTTTACTACTTTTTTCACAAAACAACAAATATTTTTTTCGGATGTAATACTAAAAACAATGTAAGAAACGACAATCCTGTCAATATTTTTAAAATCTCCCTACTGTCATCTATCTCCCACACTCACTTTTTTTTATGTAAGTAGACTTTTTAACCAAAATTTTTCACAATATTCCGTACAATTTTCCAAACATTTTTTTTCATACAAACCTTGTCCTGACAATTACAAACGCAACAAAATAAGAATTAGCCAAATAGGTAAAAATAGGTACAACCATTCACAAGTGATGCGCTTACATACATTCGGCAATTGTTTTCTATTAATACAGGGTGTCCCGAAACTCAACGGTAACCTGGTACCGGGCGAGCGGCCAAGGTATACCAGTTATGAAAAAAATCCATGTCACTTGGTCAAGCGATAATAGACATTTTCCGAAAAAGTTGAAAATGTGACACTCTTGGTCGCATTTTTAAGTACAGTGATCACAATTTTCACAATTTTACAGTGATTTTTTTAATAATGTAATCTCAAATAACAGTGCTATTAATCGCAACCACAAATCAAAGTAATAAACATTGTTAACTAAGTAAAATAAATTAAGTTTTGACGAGTTATGGTTTACAAAATTATTGTCTTAAAAATGCGACAAAGGGTGTCAAATTTTCAACGTTTTCGAAAAATGTCTATTATTGCCCGACTAAGTGACATGGATTGTTTTTCTTATTTTTTTCATAACTGGTATACCTTGGCCTCTCGCCCGGTGCCAGGTTATCGTTGAGTTTCGGGACACCCTTCAATTCTCGACAGTTATCAACTGTCCCATACAAAACTTCAATACCTTCTCGACCCATGGTCCCATGGAGAAAGTTGTTCAGTTTGATGTTCAGTACCACACCCTTAAATTTGACCACACCTTTCTGGTACAGCCTGTACAAGGAACTTTTGTGCAAAATTTCGTGCTGCTAGACACACCGTTGTAAACTGTGCGTTGCCCGACAGTGAACGAATTTAAAATTTTACTGAGAACGAGATAGGATAATTTTTTTTTTTAAGTTAATGGCTCCTGAGCTGGGACCATTACCGGGTATAAGATCTAAACCAAAATTGGTCCTTATGTAAGAGAGACAAAGACCAAAATGTAATAAAAGTAAGAGTCGTACTCACATTTGCGTGGAGTCATTGACGCTGATCAACAGCGCTAGGCCGAGCTTGTTCTTCCTGTGCACCATCGCTGACCCTGTGCTTGCTATGCTATCGCTTGTACCGCTGGTCGTGCTATTGCTGTATAGCTGTTAACAAAGATACTGTGAATATGGCAAAGAAAAAAGGAAATGGCTGAGGGAATAAGTGAGTGATATATTCAGTAGCATAGTCGCCATTTAGATTTTTCTTTAAAATTGCGGCGCATAGTGAAACTGAAGTATATGAGTAGAAGACACTTAAACAAATAAAACATGTTCAGGGGTACTTTTTCCAGGGGTAAATTCCCATTTAGCTCCGAATATCTCAGCTACGTGACACGTTACAGTCACTGGTATATTTAGTTTACATCTAAATATACCAGAGACTATGCCAGTTTCCTTAAAAAAAAATGTTCAAATCCCTTTTCGAATAGATTTCCACCTGCCGTAGTAAATGTAGTGTCGCTACTTCGGTGCCGTCATCTCGTCTCGTTCTCGTTGGTGACCTGTTCACAGTGCAGTGGACAAACCTGTATGTTCACCGCACCGGGAACGGGGCGACAATGAGAAAACAGATGACGTGAATAAACTGTTTTTCTTTCTTTCGTGACGGCGCCAAAGTAGCGACAGTACCTACATTTACTATGGTTTACGTCACGTTCACGGTGCGGTGGACAAACAGTGTAAGTATGGATATTACAATACGATGACGTCAAATATTTCAATGCAAAGAACTAAAACTAATATCCACTGTGTGCAATGGTTTAAGACAATCTTAGATTATCCTTTTTTTTGTGAATATTAGAATTGGGGTCAAGGTATCGAGATAACACAATAGCCGCAAAAATTCAACTACCTATAGGTACCTAAGATGATGAGAATAATACACCATACAAAATTGGAGAGATTGCAGAGTTGATAATGGAAATGATTAATGTTTTTTTTTTAAGTAGGTTTGTACAAACACTTTTACACGTCAATCATATTTTAACAACTAGATGAGGTCGGCGTTTCCTATCTGACTACTCTGAGAAGAAAGGCCGAAGCAAACTCAACGAAACATACAATATGCTTAGGACGTGTCTCTGATCTGCTACTAGAATTTCAATATTTGATTCAATAAATTTTAATTGTTTATAAATCGTCGCTAAACAATATATCAAACATCACACAATCGTCCTACATTCACGAGTTTTAGCCAAAAAAGGAAAGTCAACAGCCTGTATTTGAATATTCATTTAGTAACAAACTGTATGCAAATACAAGAAGCACGTGATGCATTGCCAACGTTTCCGTTCCAGTAATTAATGGCACAATTATTAAGTCGTTCTAATTGTTCGAGTAACACGTGGGAAAGATTATCTACTAGACTGCTAGGCAAATGAATTCGTTCTAGATTGTCCGATTGATTTAGCTGTATCAAATATTTTATTTTACGAAGTTAATGACACACAGCACGAAATGCAAAGTAGACATTGGGGGTGTGGAGGTTAAATATGTCCATGAGTACATATACCTCGGCCAAATAGTCTCTTTCCAGGCGAGGCAAGATAAAGAGGTTGCATGACGCACCAAAAACGCCTTTTTTTTTTTTTTTGTGGATGGGAAATCATCAAATAACTTCTCCCGCTCTGGGTGGAGCGGAAGGGCGTGTCAGACTTTTACTGACTAAAACCCACCCGTGTTCCTTCAGTTGCCTATGCCAGGGCCACGGTATCTTTTTCAAACAACCCGCGACCCCAGCGGCATCGGCCCTATTGGACCCCATCTTTTGCTGACATCTCTTTGAGGCGCGCGTGGAACACAACGCGCCGTCGACCACACCAAAAACGCCTGGAAGAGCTATTAGTCGATGAAACACTTAATGAAAGGATCACTTCCACTTTCCCTAAAAAGGAAACTCATGGACATGTGCATCCTTCGCACACTCACCTACGGTGCGCAAACGTGGTCGTTGACGAAACGACAAAAGTCCGCACTCGGGGTCTGCCAGCGAGCAATGGAACGAAGTATTCTTCGCATTCGGAACAGTATATTTCGTTCCAAAACACAAATCGCAGATGGTGGCAACACAGCCGCCAATCTAAAGTGGAATTGGGCAGGCCACATCTGCCGCACGTCGCAAATTGGGCAAAAGTAGCCACTGACTGGATTCCGAATAACAGGAATTGGCGACGCGGTAGGCCCAGAAAGAGATGGCGTGACGAATTGGACGCCTATGTAAAGGATTGCCCAGATGTAACAAGAGACAGGAAAAAAATGGAAAGACGGAAGGGAGGCCTTCCCTGCAGTGGGACATAACAGGCTCATAATAAATACTTTATTTAATACTGATAGTGTGTCAAAAGTCGACACGGTATCTGTCGTCGCCAACTGGCTTAATTAACATTTCAGTTAACAGTCTCGCCTTTAAACTAAACCGCTCCATTCAACTCCCTGAATGATATTCAAGGTTAGGTTGAAACTGTGACCAACCACGCGCGAGCCGAGCGAGCGGACTGAGCGATGCGAAGGCTAGGCTGTTAACTAAACTGCGACATATGCATCATTTGTCGTGATTTAGATTGCGGGAGTACTAATCTAATCCGCCTTACGTATACTTAGTATACTATGGTGTTCGCGATTTGAGCACGTCTGACTTGGATTCAGGTCTATTTCGCGATAAAAACTGCGATTAATTTTCTTTATCGACGTTTCGTCCGAATTGCACCAGTTAGTCGGTGGTCATGAGACTGGTTCTAACGGGCCGTTGCTTTCGTGACGCGAGCGGTTTTCAGCTAGAGTTCATTTGGTCTTGATTTTTGTCTTCAATATACGTTAACGTCGGAATACTTGTCTTAGGTGTTATAAAATCCGACCTACCTTATTTTCAAGTGGGTAGGTAATATATTTCATTGTATTCACAAGTTTATTTTTATCTTAGTTACCTTCGTATGACGACAGGCAAATCCAAATGAATGTTAAAAAGGACAATAGTAACATTTCACAAACAAACCATGAAATACTGACATGTTTGCGTTCTCAAAACTACATACAAACTGCATTTGGGTTTCGCATCACGAGAAAACACAAATACATATTTTACCTAAAACTGAAATGTGTTTTTGATAACTCCTACAGCCAAACTTCGTCTATCTTTAAACGAGTGTCCAAGTCTTTATTAAAATTCGAAAGTTTTTTTAAAGTTTTTAAAAGGGCTTTAGCACTCGATTAAAGTAAATGCGCAGTGGTAACCTGCGAGATTCAAAATTTCTTAGGCTTTTTTGCCATTACATTGCCAATACAACGGAAATTTATATTTTTTTCGAGCATCTACCGTCTGACTAACCCTTGCCGAAGACCGAACAAACCTAGGATTTTGCGCCATTGTATTGTCTGATCACACAATGATACTATACTATGTCTTAAAGATAACGAACTATTCTACTGAGTCTGCAACTTTAGAGGATCTATGCCTAATACATTTTCAAGTAAAGATACATTCTAAAATTAAATTCAGTTTCATAAACCATGACATAGAGCCACACTTTTCGGAGTCATTTTACCTTTATCGCTTCGAATCGAGGGTGCAGTAGCTTTGTCCTGTCCTCACGTGATTCGAGTTGCTGACCGCACGTCGATATTTCTATTGGGAACCGGTTTCTGACACTCCGCTCTTGAATTGAATTAATTTAATGATTTTTATTAACTTTTCGTACCTTCGCTCACAATTCGGTAGGGTATTGAGTTGAACTCAATATACTAGTAATGAGTTTTCGACTTTCAGTTCTCAATATATTTATAGAACTAGCTTCTGCCCGCGACTTCGTCCGCGTGAAATTTGTAGTCCCCCGACCCGACTTCGTCCGCGTGAAATTTGTAGTCCCCCGACCCGACTTCGTCCGCGTGAAATTTGTAGTCCCCCGACCCGACTTCGTCCGCGTGATATTTGTAGCCCCCCGACCCACCCCATGGCATCGCGCATCACTTGCCTGCGCTAATACTTCGATTTCGCTTACCGTTCGTTCTGACTTTTTATTTTTACTCAGCTCCTGGGTGTCCCAGCGCGATGTTTAATAGCCTATAGCCTTCCTCAAGAATTTTTTTCAAATCCGACTGGCAGTTCCAGAGATTAGAGCGTTCAAACATACAAACTAACAAAAAAACAGCGTTATTATATTGGTATAGATAAACGTAGACACAATATATATTCAAGATGTTATCTCCTGATGGTAGGAGGAAATTTATAGACATGTTTTGACAGTTTTAGTAAAATGAAGCATTTCAGTGTTTGCTACGCTTTATGTACCGGAAGTGTAATTAAGAAAAACAAAAGCCAGCTAAAGAGATTGATGGCAACAACTGTACTTAGCAACGGTTCATACAAAAAAAAAGTATACATATTTACGCGTACCAAAGCTCGAAATAACTAGTTTTACTTACATCGTTGAGTAGATAAGCATAGTTTGTACGGTACATTTTTATTATGCTAATATCAATAAAAGTAAAAAATGAAACAATAAAAAATAAGATGACACAAAAAAAATATAGTTATACTCGTTGTACGTCAATTACTACTAAGTTCTAGATTAAAACTACTTTCCCTGTAATAAAAGATAGCCTGCAGTGAAAGGCCTTAGTAATTTAATACCACATATTTAGCCGTTCTAGATCACACTTTATTAATAAAAGGTATGTCATTATCATTATCAACCATTTACTTTCCGAAGCCATGCTACGGGGTCGTCCATTAATCACGCCATGTTTTCACGAAAACAAACGCGTAATTCAAATGGCCACGCCCCATTGACGATAGTTCATCCGTTCCCTAGAGGCCCATAAGAAATTTATTAACGATTAAGCTACAGCCCACATAACACACCACATACAAAGTACTATGAGCGCATCACGCGACATCGCGTGAACGACTGAATTGTAACGGAGGCCGGAGACGCGACATCGCGTAATTGTTAATGAACGTGTCGAAGATTGGCAAATAAGTCGACAGCTCACTGTATGATAAGTATAATAGAGTGCCTAAGAAGGTCGATGCTTCGCCGATCATAAAGTACATATAATTTCGGCATCCATACTTTTTACATTGGTTGATTGATGATGGCTTTAAATCCTAATAGAGTCTGCACCACGAGTGGCCCGTCCCCAAGAGAGCCGCAACTTACACCTGCCTTGGTCAGTCATCCCTACACAAACCTTGCTGAATGGTGAATATTTTTACCAAGGCACGAGACGTACGAAATGCATTTTCTTTCTTTCTTAGAAATAACAGCCGCTCGGGTCGATCGATCAGGTTAAGCTACGCTTGCCGCGGTTGATCCGTGGAAGGGTGACAATCTTTACATAACCGATACCCCTCTGTGCCTCGGAAAGCACGCTAAGCCGTTGGTCCCAGCTATCATTCGTGGATTTTTGACAGTCGTTACGGATCGTCAGAAGCTCGAAAGTCTGACAACCAGTCTTACCACGGGGTATCGTATTACCCAGTAACTAGGTTGTGGTCAGATAGGCAGTCGCTTCATGTAAAATTCTGGTATTCAGCTGCATCCGGTTAGACTAGAATACTGGATGCCGACCCTAACATAGTTGGGAAAAGGCTAGGCCTCTGATGACACAAGCCATGGTCGATAAGACAGAAGACGAAGACTATATTCTTATCTTACTCCCATAAATACCTAAAGATTATGTGGAGAAATATTTCCACCTCACATGACCCGAAGCTACTCAAACAACGGTCCTACAATAAAACATTTCACTAATTGCATCACCCACCAGGGTGATGCAATCAAACATAACAAACGTGGCTGCAGCTATAAACTACCTTCAGCATTCTGTCATTGTCCTGATAACGGCTCACATGACTGAATGATAGCCTGGACATCATGTGACGGGCATCACGCGGTGGAGATAATGCTGATAATGTTGTTTGTAAACAATTACGGAATGGCCCCTAGTGATACCTTATCCTATTTTAGAGCTTTCGATAGCATTTGTTTTTGTTTGATGCTAGGTACAGTCAAGTATTACAGTCGAGGAGCTCGTGGCTAAGTAATAACAGCCGCTCGAGTCGATCGATCAGGTTAAGCTACCTCGGAAAGCACGTTAAGTCTTTGCTCCCGGCTGGGAGCAAAGATTCGTGGATCTATGACAGTCGTTACGGGTTGTCAGAAGCCCGAAAGTCTAACAATCAGTCTTACCAAGGGATATCGTATTGCCGAGTAACTGGGTTGTGAAGGTCAGATAGGCAGTCGCTCGACTTAAAATACTAGTATTCAGCTGCATCCGGTTAGACTAGAAGCCGATCTTGGGAAAGGGCTAGGCAGATAATGATGATGACGGTAGGTACAGTCAAATCTTTTATTACCTTCGTCAGTTTTCAAATTCTTTCTTTTATCATGTCAGGACACATTTTGAATATATAAAATTCTAAGTCCTGACTGACTGACTGATATACTCGTATCAAAGCGCAGCCTAAACCGCTGGTCCTAGAGATTTAAAATTTTGCACATAGATAACTTATACAGTGTAGGCATCCAATAAGGAAGGATTTTTGGGAATTCCACCACTAAGGGGGTTAAAATAGGGGATGAATTTTGAGTGCAAAATCTTATTGAAGTTAATAAACTTGAAACTTGACACGAATACTTATCTAAGTAAATTATAAAGTTGGTTATATCCAGTTATCCTAAACTATCCCCTAAGGGGGGATTGAGTGGTGTCAAAATTTGTATGGAGGAATTTTAACGGGCGGTCCGATTAAATCGAAACTCAGTATTTATAGTTGAGACCAAAAATACACAACGTGTAATAATTAGAAAATCTAACCCTAACAGGGTGAAAAGGGGTAGTCAATAATTTCAAAATACCTTTACTACCTAAAACCTTTTTAATGGCCTGACCGTTTTATGAAATATATATACACAGCCTAGCCATAAATACTGTTACAATTAAAAATAAGAAAGATATTACATTTGAATTTGGAATCTGTCATTTTTATACGATTGTTCATTGAGTTTTCTAATTTTGGCGCCAATACATTGTACAATATTTTGCGATATTAAAATAGAGTGGGGTGATAAAGAGAACCGAATCGCTGTGATTGCATTACACAAAGTTGGAATGGAGCCAAATGCAATTTTTAAAACTCTCCATACGCCACTCCATATTAGTCAAATGTTTGTGTACCGGGCTATTAATAGGTACAATGAGACCTCCTCTGTGACAGAAAAAGATCTCGCCGTCCACGTAGTGTTCGTACGAAAAAGGTGGTCAAAGCAGTAAGGGAAAGAATTCGAAGAAATCCTGTCCGAAAGCAAAAGATTTTATCTCGGGAGATAAAGATAGCACCCAGAACCATGTCGAGTATTTTAAAAAGATGTCTTAGGACTTGCAGCCTATAAGAGACGCACTGGTCATTTTTTAACTGATAATTTAAAAAAGAATAGGGTGGTAAAATCGAAACAACTACTGAAGCGGTACGCAAAGGGAGGTCACAGAAAAATTTTGTTCACGGATGAGAAAATCTTTACAATTGAGCAACATTTTAACAAACAAAACGACCGTATTTATGCTCAAAGCTCTACGGAAGCTTCCTAATTAGTCGACAGAGTGCAACGTGGGCATTATCCGACTTCAGTGATGGTTTGATGGGGTGTTAGCTATGAAGGAGTGACTGAGCTATATTTTTGTGAAAAAAGTATCAAAACATCGCGCGGCACAAGTGTATCAAGATACCATTCTTGAGAAGGTCGTTAAGCCCCTTAACAACACCATGTTCAATAACCAAGTATGGTCCTTCCGAAAGACTCGGCGCCGGGTCATAACGCTCGGTCCACGTAGTCTTGGTTGGAAGTGAACGTTTCGGACTTCATCAGAGCTGAAGACTGGCCGTCGTCTAGTCCCAATCTTAATCCGCTGGATTATGATTTATGGTCAGTTTTAGAGAGTACGGCGTGCTCTAAACGCCATGATAATTTGGAGTCCCTAAAACCATCCATACGACTGGCAGTGAAGAATTTCCCCATGGAAAGAGTGCGTGCTTGTATTGATAACTGGCCTCAACTTTTAAAGGACTGTATTGCAGCCAATGGAGACCACTTCGAATAAACTTTTTATATTTTTTTTTATATATATTTAGTATATATTTTATATATTTTTTTATATGTATTAAACTAACACACTGTAAAAGTAATAAATATTATTTGCAATATTTTTTTTTTTTTCTTCGTGACAATATTTATGGCAAGACTAGGTATTTTTTAATAGTATCGCCCGTTTGTTTTTCGATCAATCAATCAACTCAGCGTATCACAATGAACTGCTAGATCTTAAGTAGACCTACAATAACCGTCCGTATCCAGTCTAGCCCCGGCGCCTTTCTTTTGTTACTGGGTTGTATTGTATAACGGGCTGGTGTCCGCAACTCCACGTCCAAGCGCGTATTTTGTGATGTTACTGTGTTGCTAACAAGCTGATGGCTCATCTGGTTGTAAGTAGTCACCGACGCCTATGGAAATCTGCAGTACTAAGGGCATCGCGTGCGTACTATCGCAGAGACAACGCTGTAATTTTTCATAAGCCTGTAACTACAATGCAGTGGTCTACAATACAAGTCAATGGCAATTTTGAGCCCTTTTGTTATACTTACTTAATAATTCTATACTTAAAGGAAGGCTCTAAAATGTATTTGTAATTGTGTACCTATTGATTACGAAACAAATAAACTTATAATGACAACAATTCCTTTCAAATCGGAAGTCAGCAACGCTGCTTGCAAGTTCTACTTTGCAAAAAACGAAATTTAAGTAGGTATATAATCATCTACATAACGAGCTTCAAAGAAGATCCTATGTCCATGTTTTATTTTAAATCCAACATAAGAGTACTCTTACATTACAATATCTATCGGAGTCACTCGATCATGCAACTGTCTATCACATGAAATTTATATCTAACAGGAAACGTCTTCTCACGAGAGCTCTGACGTCATCAAATCATTTGAACTGGCAGACAGTTATATTGTTATAATACCGTTTCAGTATTTACAATGACGTGTATATTTGGAAAATAGGTTGTAGAAATAATATTATTCAATAAATATATTGTCAATGTTGATGTCTAGAACGTTCAGTGGAAAACACGTGTAAAATAATGGAAATCGGATTTTAAAAATAGAGTACGGTCAACTGTACGTCACTAGTAATACCTAAAACTGCAAAAACCACCCTTACTATTACGAAATAAAGACGCTGTCAATGACAAATTGTCAGCATGGAAATAATGTTGACTGTATCATGAAATGGCACACATTATTATTTTACTAGTTACGCGCCCCGGCTTCGCACGGGTGTACTAATGAAGAAAATGAGACTAAATCTTCCCTTTACAATAAGACCATATAATGAAATAAAATGACAATTAAATAATTTTACAACGATAACACACTGAATTCTATAAACTATTGCTGATATTTTATGGTATAATTATAATATAACCTTCCACAACTATTTTACTACTTTGTTCACAAAACAACAATTTTTTTTCGAATGTAGCAGATAAAACGTTGAAACTGAACTACTAAACGTGAATATATCAATTCTGTCAATATTTTTGAACATCTTCATAAAGTCTTCTGTCTCTCACTCACTCACTTTTTTATATAAAGATTTTTTAATCAAAATGTTTCACTTTTCCGTACAATTTTTCAAACAATTTCTTTCAAACAAATGAATTAGCCAAATAGATGCCGTTCTGAAGCGATGCGCTTACATACATTCGGCAATTTTTTTTTATTTATATAGATTTCTTTGATGCACAAAGGAGGTAAAGACAAAAAGGTCGAGTTAACTAAACATGCCGTCTCCTTTAAAAAGAAATAAAAACAAAACCATTTTGAAATTCGAACAACTAACCTGTGAATCGGAACTGGCAGCATTACTAGTTTTGGTTGGAACTCCTAGCATGTTGCTACTTTGATGTCCAACGTCAAACTTGGTCGCCATGTTCTGGAACGTTCTTCGCTGCCAACTGCCGTTGCTTGAGGTACTCAGTTTTCTGCCAGGTGGTACTGATAGAAATGAAATTATCTTTAGAAGGCATATTTGATTGAAGTTCGGTGTACGAGTATTGCCACATGAAATGTATTGTTTTAGTTTTTACCTTAACAAGCATTTGCTTATTCGCCGATTACATGTTTATATTCGCTGAATAGGCTATCGCGCCCTGGTGGGCCTACTGGTGCACCTACTTTATGTATATATTTTACTGTTTTCTCTAATAAATTGGTCAATTAACAACGGACACAAAACAGTGATTTTATTTCCTGTATACATCCCATATGATTCGTACCCATCAACAATCCACATACTCTCAGTGTACGGACAAACTGCTCGTACATTTTTGGTCCTTCGAACCGGATATAAACAAGTAATCGGAGCATACAGCAAATGCTTGTTAAGGTAAAAACTAAAACAATACAATTCATGTGGCGATGCTCGTACAGTCCGAAATCAGGAAACGTATGGGTATGGGACGTCCTTAGGCTATAGGTAGCTGGAGTGATGATCTTCGCAGGGTGCAACAGATGACAGTAGCCGAAAGTCGAGTAAAATCGATCAAAACTCCGCTGTTCCTTGTGTAAAACTACCTAAGTACTTCCGATTTGTTTTGTTTGGTACCTATGCCATTCCAACCATTTATTTTACTTTAACGTCCATTAAGTATTGCATTTTTTCGTCTATGCTTTCGGCGTGCTTATTTCAAAAGTAAACTAAACCGTTGGAAATAGCCAATAACGCCAATTTAAAAATACTGGTAGATGCGTCTTTTTTTGCTGATTCCGAATGTGTAAATAACTCTATTTCGGAAAAAATGTTAGATACGTCTTTTTTCCTTATGACGGCAGAGTAGTAGTAGTGTATTGCAGTGTAGTCCACCAGTGCGAGTGCGAAGCTTCCGATCAAACCATGTCCCACTTGCTGGAGTGTCCTAAGTGTCTAATTACTTGCACTAAAGAAGACCTAAAGAATACCACTGTTGCCGCAATCAACTTGACCACCACCCACTGGGCTCAAACAATACAAGTTGTAATTTAAATAACGCATAAAGGTGAATATTCGAGCGTTTTAACCGCCGTCATTACCTTCCGCCAAAAGTTGATGAAAGAGAATATATTTAATGAAATATTTCAGCAATCCCTGATTCTGGTCCTTAAGCAGATTCTGGGAATTGATGAAATATTTCATTAACGATATTCTCCTTCATCAACTTTTGGCGGAAGGTAATGACGGCGGTTAAAACGCTCGAATATTCACCCATAACCTCTTAAGGGATCGCTGTACTCATCATTATGAACACCTTTTACTATGGGACCAAACCAGATATCGCGAAAAAAAAAATCTGCTGTTCCCTACATTTATGTTCGCATAACTCAACAAAATGTAGGGAACAGCCGACTTATTTTTTTTTAAATGACGAGTGCAATGACCTCTTAAGAAGTTGTGCGTTATTTAAATTACACCTTGTATAAAAACAAAGTACCTACCGAAAAAAGAAGGTCCAGATTTTTTATTAGTCTATCCCCAAACATGTAGCTGTCATGATGATTGAAATCTTGCTAATGTGTTTTACAATAAAAATAAATGATAATATTATTTGTCACATGATTCTTATTTGCATCCTTAGGGTAACGTCATGTAAGTTCCAAAAGCACATTTATCTTGAAAATAAATATAAACCGGTTTGTTAGTTATTTAATAAAACTAAGTAATAAAATAAAAATCCCAAGATAACTCTAATATTAAAACTCTTCATTCTTTTTAAGAACTCGTGACTTCCTTATCAACTTTTTATTGTTTCCATTTTAATATTAGCCTCTTTTATTAGCCTTTCCGACGCCTCCAGCAAGAGAAATTGTGATGTAATAATAAAACCGGCCAAGGGCGTGTCGGATCACGCATAATGAAGGGTTCCGTAGTTGGTATTAAATTATCCCAAGAACAAAGAATTTTTATTAATTTTCCTGTAATCAATAAATATAGAACTATTCTCTCTATTTTTTTTATTTATGCTCAGTAGTTTCGGAGATTGGGGGGGGGGGGATGGTCCATTTTTTTAATAACTAAAACTATATTTTTATTATAAAATATATATCTTTGAAATCCTTATAACAAGTACTTTCATTTGATATATCAAAAAAACGGTACAGTTGCAAAATTTTATTTTAAATGTTTTCTAATTTTTCCCCAAAAGTGAACTGCATAATTATTCAAAATTCATTTATTTACGTTACACGTTCATGTTTGGATGAATCATTCGGACGTACTGAACCCTAATAATAGCAAAACAATAATACAGGGGATCCGAACCTCCATTTTCCTGAGGGTCTCAGGGTGGGAGTAAGGAAAAACACCGGGAGAAAACTCGAGTAGAAAAGATTTTTCAAAAACATAATTATGGCCTTGTTGATCTAGTGTTCGCAAACGCTACTGCTGAGCATGAGGTCTTAGTCTTGATCTGGGTTCAATTCCCGGGTCGGGCAAGGAGTTATTGGGTTTTCCATCTGGAATTTCTCAGCGCAGGTCAGGTGCAGTCTCAGGCTCAGCTCTTATTGGACATAGGACTTAATAACTGGTGAAATGTGGGTGTACTATACTGCCGTCGTAAGGGAAAAAGCCGTATCTGACATTTTTTTCGAAATAGAATTATTTACAGTATTTTAAATTGGCGTAAACTTAACGAAAACCTAATAATTCTTACTATTAAAATACGCATCTGCCTTTGTAACTTGTATTTTAAACAGGACAAAATATTTTTTTTTTCTCCATTTCAATATTTCTGTACATACGTCCTTTTTCCTTACGGCGGTAGTATAGGTACAGACGCCAGCACATCAAGCTACTACAATCTGTCAGACTTCTTTAATAGATTTTCTACTTTATTGCTGAGGCATTAGGTTCAAGGTTGATTGGGAAAATCTGACAGTTTCGGGTAGGTTGACCTGCTGGCGTCTGTACATCTCTGCCTAAACTTTCGGGGAATACAGACGTGACGCTATGTGTGTGTGTGTTTAATTATGTTAAAAGTATACTTACGATGGAAAGAGCAGAAATCGTCTTGGTTGTTGTTATCCCAAATATCGCACATTGAGAAGTAGTCATGCGTGGAACCCACACTGCTATAGGGCGAGTGATCTCCATAGTAACCTGAAATATACTGCCAATGTAAATAAAACGAATTAGGAATGATTTCATACAGGTGGAAACGTAATTATGCACTTTTGTGGAGTCGAAGCCAGTATCCGCTCAGCTTACCCGAAGGACATTCAATTGGTAATAAATATTCATTTATTACTTATCCTTACTTCCTAACTACATAATATGAATTAATTAATTTAACAGAAAAGAGGACAATAATTGGACGGAAACATCGATATTCGATAAGCTATTAAGGTCACTTCTGTGAATGGTTCAAATGTTGAAGCTATCTCAAATAAAGTAAGGCGCAATTCGTTACACTCAGACCATACTTTAGGTACCTAAACGTTCTCAAAGTTTTTTTTTTTAATTAATATGTAAGTACATCAGCTTCATTTTTGATAACAATATCAGCAAAAAATATTATCAAGGCGACTAATTACATCGAAATTCGAAATCTAGAATCTTATAATGATTGACACGTGCGACGCAAAGGACCAAAAACTATCTGGTCGTTGAAACCATCCGATATCATTATTATTGAAATATGCTTTTAATAATAAAACAGAATGTGCAGAATATCGTCACCGCTAAGTTCGACGCGAAAGACAGAACAAAATTACCTAATACGATGTCATTCATATGGAAAACTGGTCGTTTATAATATTTTTTAAATGCAAACATGTACCTTTTATATGCATATTAAGAACAACTCACCCGAGTCTCCCCTATCGAGCGAGAAGCTCAACGACACTCCTTCTTCCCTCACGAGGGGAACACTGAGTGGTTTGGACCGGTCGCCGTTGTTGCCACAACCGCTTGTTTCTCTCCGTTCAGGGTTACGGTTCACTCGGCTAATCCGTCGCGATGGCACGCAAAACACTTTAGAGCACATCAACCTAGGAATAATATTGCTAAATAAGCACTTAGGTAAGTTTTAAGTATGAATGTGGATGGCTATAATAGTAGGGGAAGACCTCAGAAACGATGGATGGAGTGTGTGAAAGATGATATGGCTAGAAAGGAGGGTGACTACCGAGATGACGCCTAAGGGACTACTCACACTTATTCAGCTCCATTCGCGTTTCGCTGAACGATTTTGGTCACACTTAAACAGTTCTGCTTCTATCAGCCGCGTACAGCGTAGTATGAATGAGAAAAGCCGTCATAGCGTTATCTCCGCTGAAACGCTTGTATCGCTTTTATTTCGTAAAAATTAAATAACTATAATTACTTTAAAAGACGTCAGAACTCTCTCAATCCTTGCGTGCATAATGATTACGTAAAAATAAATTAAATCTATGCAGGAACAATGCAGATCGCAACTTGTCGACAAGGAGTCAAGAACCACCGGTGTACAGCGCTGTTCCGCCGCGTTCGACGCTGAATGCGGCAGAACAGCGCTGAACGCGGCAGAATAGCGCTGAACTCTATCTATAGCACTCGCATGATAATAACACATTTGTCCTCATTTTATACTTGTTTACCGCGAAAGCTGAATGGACGCGGAAAACTGAACGGATGCGAACGCGTCTCCATACAAAATCGTTGTTTTCTATGGGCAAAAGCTGAATAGAGCTGAATAAGTGTGAGTAGTCCCTAATAGAGAAGTATGGAAGAAAAAACATGTTGTGCCGAAAAATTGGGATAAGGGCAAGATAATGATGATGATTATTGATGATGAAGCACTTATTACTAACTATAATACTCGTAAAATTGATTTCGCAGTTGTATATTATGGTCCTAAGTCGCGTGTATCACGAACGGTCCAGTTAACGACTTTATTATTCAGAAAAGTGCAAATCGATCGTAATTTTGTCTGTTAAAGGATTAAGTCATCAAATAACAAATACACAGACAAATATTTCGATGTTTTCTGGATGATCTAGATTGTCTGTGAAAAAGACGCCTATAAGAAAATATTGTGATAAATCTGAAGGAGTTATAAAATTTAGTTAAGTTTATCATTTACAATAAATGATAAACTTAACAAAATTTTATTAAGCATTAAATTAAAGCCATAAAATTTTAGAAAATAATAACAAAGGCTATTTTTACGCCACAATGTGTGCAGGCACATAAAAGAAACGTATTTTATTGACCAATAAAAAACTTTTCTAAAACTATGAGCTGGCAAATTTTGAAGGCAATAAAAAATGCAGTATGACGATAATGAATTTGATCTGATATTCAAAAGCTGAAGTTATACGTAGGTCATCGGTTCGAATTTATAACCGCTCCTCTAAAAAACGGTGAAGGACAACATAGTGAGGAAGCCGTCATGTCATGCAACCAAAAATTCGAAGAACACGTCCACCAACTTAAACTGGGCCCGCGAGGCAGATGGATTAGCATATATTAAAGCAAATACCTAATTATTCAAATTAAAACCCTCTTCCTCTCTTCTACTTTGCAGTGCCCGACAGGATCCACATTAAACATTAAACCTACGTTCACATTGTAAACCACAATGTGAACGTAGATTTTAAATATATTGAGTATTCTATTACCTCCTTGGTTCATCCATGATGTGGATTTTTAATGATACACTCTTGTAGTTCATTGCGACTGCGCCGAATATCATCTCACCGAGTACATTCGCATCGGCCGCCGGTCCCTTGTACTGCACAGGACAAAATAATTACATTAGTAAGTAACTAAACAATATTATTTTATTAAAGTATGGGTAAAGCAGTCGATGATTGAACGGTTAATACACGAATGTCAAACGTCCTGCAGGGTATCTGTTCAAAATGTGGCGTTTCGTAAACGTCTTGCAAGACACTGTTTCGAGCTTGGGATAGATGAATACACGAATGTCAAACGTCCTGCAGGGCTGCCTGCAGGGTATCTGTTCAAAATGTGGCGTTTCGTAAACGTCTTGCAAGACACTGTTTCGAGCTTGGGATAGATGAATACACGAATGTCAAACGTCCTGCAGGGCTGCCTGCAGGGTATCTGTTCAAAATGTGGCGTTTCGTAAACGTCTTACAAGACACTGTTTCGAGCTTGGGATAGATGAATACACGAATGTCAAACGTCCTGCAGGGCTGCCTGCAGGGTATCTGTTCAAAATGTGGCGTTTCGTAAACGTCTTGCAAGACACTGTTTCGAGCTTGGGATAGATGAATACACGAATGTCAAAAGTCCTGCAGGGCTGCCTGCAGGGTATCTGTTCAAAATGTGGCGTTTCGTAAACGTCTTGCAAGACACTGTTTCGAGCTTGGGATAGATGAATACACGAATGTCAAACGTCCTGCAGGGCTGCCTGCAGGGTATCTGTTCAAAATGTGGCGTTTCGTAAACGTCTTACAAGACACTGTTTCGAGCTTGGGATAGATGAATACACGAATGTCAAACGTCCTGCAGGGCTGCCTGCAGGGTATCTGTTCAAAATGTGGCGTTTCGTAAACGTCTTACAAGACACTGTTTCGAGCTTGGGATAGATGAATACACGAATGTCAAACGTCCTGCAGGGCTGCCTGCAGGGCAACTGTTCAAAATGTGGCGTTTCGTAAACGTCTTACAAGACACTGTTTCGAGCTTGGGATAGATGAATACACGAATGTCAAACGTCCTGCAGGGCTGCCTGCAGGGTATCTGTTCAAAATGTGGCGTTTCGTAAACGTCTTGCAAGACACTGTTTCGAGCTTGGGATAGATGAATACACGAATGTCAAACGTCCTGCAGGGCATCTGTTCAAAATGTAGCGTTTCGTAAACGTCTTGCAAGACACTGTTTCGAGCTTGGGATAGATGAATACACGAATGTCAAACGTCCTGCAGGGCTGCCTGCAGGGCATATGTTCAAAATGTGGCGTTTCGTAAACGTCTTGCAAGACACTGTTTCGAGCTTGGGATAGATGAATACACGAATGTCAAACGTCCTGCAGGGCTGCCTGCAGGGCATCTGTTCAAAATGTAGCCTTTCGTAAACGTCTTGCAAGACACTGTTTCGAGCTTGGGATAGATGAATAGTAAAAGCAACTAGTTAATCACCTAGTTAGTGTAAATATGATTTTCGTAAGTTTATATCAGTTTATTTGTTGGTATATTTACCGATTTAGAAGACCCTAAATATTTTGTACCTACTACGTCATCGGATTGGTGTCTTCTGCATTTTGAATTACCTAGTATCTGAATCATACAATACGAATTTACAGATTTGTTCTTACATCTTCTAAACGTTTCTTATCTTTCCTCATATCTGTTTAACACAAGTACACAACTAGTCCGACTTTGACGTACAGAAACATCATTCCTATAACCTTCCCATATCTGCAACGATGGCGAAAAAGGGCATCGTGTACCATTCGACCTTCCAACACAGTTCGAAACAAAGCCCACTCATTCATCAAGGCGATGATTTACATGACAGGTGGTACAAACGTCGTACGACCAAATACGTCAAAGGAGGCCAAAAATAATATCTTTATTCACAGCTTCGCCCACGTCAACGTAACACGGCAAAAAGTGGTAATATTTTTTAGAGATATATTTTCCAAAATTATCTCCGAAAACTTTTAAGGTTCGATGCCTCTTGTTGATATAAAAATTAAAATCGAAGAGCGCCTTACATGATAGGTAGGTATTTGATAAATCCTTGTTCAGCAAAGGACATAGTTTACTAATTAAATAACCAATGTGAAATACAAAGGTGAGAATACCATACCATTTATAGAAAGGACCTTAATTTTTGTCCTACAGCACAGCATACACCTTCAGCACACAAATAAGACTCTGGTTTTCTTTTTGCATAAGTAAGTACCAGTAGTTTATTTATAAAACAGGGAAGGAAACAAAATGGTCGAAATGAAATAACATATTTTTACATAAAGGTGAAGGAGGTATAAATATTATTAAATATAGTACGCACACATTTCGCCAGTTATGTTAAGTCCCATGTAATAGGGGGGCGAGCCTATTGTCACTTCTCGTTCTAAATAACCGTAATTTAAAACAACGCACTTTGGCAACCCTTTAAAAATGTTCCCAAACGGAACATAATAATTTAGATTCCATATTAAGATAATAATGTCTATAAATAAACATTGAGTTAGACAAGCCTTATCTAACGCGAGCCTGGAGTGTTATAAGCAATGAATTATCACGTGACAAAGTGGATTTCCAAAGTAAATATAGATGAGAGAGGCAATTGTCACAACTATAATGGGACATGTGATGTCCATTAATTAGAATCCAGCTAAAATTACGGTCCGGCCGCGCACATAAGTCCCATTTACGGCACACTTTATAATCGAAAAGGCTAACATCTTAAGTGATCTAAATATAGAATGCTCCAGTGATAATGTTAGAGTAAATTGTCGGTCTTGTGACTCTCCGTATGTCGATTGTTGTGTTATTTTTAAACATTTATCGCGATGAGAGGTTCGCTCACACTCATGTTTGTGCAGGACGTTATGTCGATAAGTTATTGCGCGAAAAAAGAAAGTTCTCGTTGGAACTCCACCACGACGACACACTACTGTCAATTAACATTTTTTGGAAAAAAGCAAACTATATCTTAGACAAGTGTTACTGCGTAAAACAATATGGATTTAGAAAGCATGATACGTTACGTGTCCATCATACTAATTCCATTGCCACTGCGTGTGGCTATAACCGCTTTACATTGCCAAGAACATGATGAAGATGCACAAGATTTATAGACCATCTCATGATGATAAGGCAAGTTTTATAAATAAGAGGGATTCTTAACTAGGCCAGCTCTAGATGCTGAGTTTCAAGGATATACCATTTGAGTACATTGATACAGTTGTTAAAATTAATACAGACTTAAACGATGGAAGATACTAAACTATGGCAACTCTCCCTCTAATAGTTATAAAGAGCTCTAACTTTGCTTTCCGAAACTAGAATCGAGCAAATAAGGCAATACATACATAAACTGAACAACAACAACAGCATAAGTTATATCCATAATGTTTAATGTTAATGTTATTAAAGCTTTCGATCGGCTTTATCAGTCTATGTACTCGGCTTTCTACAAGTAGCAACGGCTAGTTTATGCTAATCCCGTTTATGACGTCAGCTGCATACATAGTATCAAGTACATTGACATACCATCTTAAGGCCCGTCCTCCCTAAAATACGGCGAAACTAAGTAACTTTGTGTCCATTTTTTACAGTAACTATAGCATACTTTTGATAGAAAAAAATATATAATAATCTACAATACATAAGAAGTGATTTCATGTGTCCAGAAATCTGCTTTAGTTTATATAACTAAAGAAAAAAAAAGGTAAACCCAGGTCTATTTTTTCTAGTTTTTACCATATTACTCCTACAATTTTCATTAAAAGTGTTCATAAATTTACACAGTTCTCTACAAAATAATAAGAAATGATTTCATGTCATTACTTTTTTAAAATTATTTTTATTTGATTTTAAATTAATTAACAAAGCAAATCATTAGCGGCAAATTTATGCTGCGCCCCTCTCTCGCCCAAAATCTCAGTGCGGGGCGAGACGTGTTGCTGGACGGACCTGTGCCGCGTTGTGTGACGACCTCCTCGCTTCGATAAACATTGTTTTTTTTTGTGAACAGTGTAGCCACACGGACAGAGTTTCATTTAATTTTTGGTATCTTACCTACCTTATACGTGACTATATTTTTTTTTGTGTGAATACATCCTTTCCTTTGTTAATATTAGTGTATTCAGTGTGTTTTATTATATTATAGTAAAAAAATTAACAATCATTTTCTAAAGCATAGTGTGTTCAAGATGGGAAGTAAACAAAGACAAAAAAACGAAATCTCAAAAAATTATACAAAAGAAGGGGACAGAGATTACAAGAGTAAGTTTCCTATTTCAATTAGGTACATTGAAATAGGAAACTTACTCTTGTAATCTCTGTCTCCTTCTTTTGTTGTTTCTAGTACCTACTTCAATTCATATTTTGGTAATTTTCATGTTATGTATTATAGGTAGGTACTTAATTAACCAAAGAATAAGTAAATATTCCCTATCCCTACTACAAAATCCCACCTACAAATGGTAGGTACTGTCCAATGGTCTCTGCTGGCTGCATCAGATCGTGCGGGGAATATCTGATGTTTGTCTATCCCTTATCATCCTATCAAATTCATTTTAAATACAAAAGATTTTGACGGTAATGACGACATTCCTTCAAGACACGGATAGGGCTAGCGGCCAGTAACAATTCGTAAATTGAAAAAAATAAACAAATTTCAAACAAACTAAATAATAACGAAAATTAGTATAGCCCTATGGTGTCTCCAAGATACTATTTTAGAAAAATGTAAATAAATCAATAAATATTAACGTTTAATGAAATTAAAATATCCTTATAAAACGAGAACGTGGAACCGTATACGTGTGTTGATTTCATGCCGCCATTGCAGCGCCACGTTGTATAATTCAATGTGTAGATGTAAATGGTGTGAAATCTTCCGGGCTACCAGTTCAGTTAAGTGTACCTCAAGGTTCAATACTGGATCCATTCTTGTTCTTAGTGTATATCAGTGACTTACCATTCTATTTAAAGGGTATCTGTGACGTTGTACTGTTTGTAGGTGACACCTCTCTTATTTTTAAAGTAGACCGGAATAGACAAGATTTTGACGACGTAAACACTGCACTCTCAATGGTTACAGATTGGTTTGCCTTACCGAATGTTAGAAATCTAGGACCCAACATCATTTTAGATAGAGATGCTTTAAACTGTGGACTCGGCAGTTTTTCTGGGTATAACAGTAGATGCCAAACTTCAGTGGGGCCCACATATATCAAGCCTAGCGGGAAGGCTCAGTTCAGCCGCCTACGCTGTCACGAAAGTAAGACAATACACGTTCATACAGCTAGGTTAGTCTATTTTAGTTATTTTTCATAGCACTATGTCATATGGTATTCTGCTCTGGGGCAAAGCCGCTGACATTCAAAATATATTTGTTCTTCAGAAACCAGCTGTTCGAACAATTTACCAGCTCGGTGCCAGAGTTTCTTTGAGAGATTTTTTTTAAACATATTGGTATTCTCACGGTGGCATCACAATTCATCTTCGCCAACATCTTATATATAAGACAAAATATACATTTATACACTAAAAACAGGGACATTCACAATCTTAACACCAGAAATAAGGACAAATTTAGTGCTCAATTTCACCGGCTTCATAAGGTTCATAACTCATTTGTTGGGCTTGGTATATCCTTTTATAACAAGCTACCCTCTTCTTTGCTAGATTTGCCCTTCAATGCGTTTAAAGCTAAAGTAAAATCTAACCTTTGTTCAAAGGCATACTGTTCAATAATCAACTAATCAAAAGACGTCCAAATGTCAGTTGCGGAAATCTTGTTAAATACCTTTTATACAAAGACTGTATTAGTCATGTAAAATCTATAAAACACGGAGTTGACAACGAAAAAATCGCTTTAGAGCAATTATCAAAACAGGAAGGGATTAAAATACAACCGTGTGTGTGGTTTGTTTCTGGACGAACGATTGCCCTACATAGGCTCTAGCACTGACGGAATCTGCAATGACATGACAATTGAAGTAAAGTGCCCTATTTCAGCCTACCAATTCAACTTTGAAGAGGCTGTAAGAAAAAATTAAATGAAAATGGCAATATAACCATAAACAAAAATCACAACTGGAAAAAAAAAGAAAATGGGACAGCGAAACAACACGATCCTCTCAACATACTTGCTCATAAATGATAAAAAAACGAAGGAACATGATGAGGTAGAAAACTAGAAAACAAACACCACGAAAAGGAAGTACACGGATTTCCGTGTACACGGAAATCCGTGTACTTCCTTTTTTGTTCATTTGAACACTGGCAAGAAAGAAAGCAAGATTCAAATAAATGAAGAAGATACAGAAAATACTTTTTATTACTCTACTGACTTTCCGAATGCTTCAATTCAAGAGTTCGGTAATATACGAGTAAGCGATGATGAAGAAGTTCAAAGAAAAAGAAGAAAACATTGACCGAAATTCAATGACATTTTAATGAATTTTGAGTAATCTGTCAATAAACAAGTTAAATATTGGTTTTCTTTTTGACAAACAACAAAAATGTTATGATGCACCAGCAATGCCCGCAACTTCGTACGTGCAGGCATTGAAATAAATGCCGATGCCGATTGTTTTTAGCTACTAATATTCTTGGTTCTTGAGCATATCCACTAACAAAATGAAAAAAAGACCTACAAATTGATCTTGTCTTATAGTACCTACATTTTTGTTTGTGGAGTAGGCTCTTTCGCTATCGTCTAGTTGTACCTCTAGGGTTTCATATCAGGTCCTACATAACATGAATTTAATATCATATACAGTGTTCAAAATCCCTTACCCTTTTTTTCGTTCGCTTTTTAATTTCATCTCTGTGCTATACAGATAAGACGCTATTTTATAAAATTGTAAATAAATCAATAAATAATAACGTTTAATGAAATTAAAGTATATCCTTATAAAACGAGAACGTGGAACCGTATACGTGTGTTGATTTCTTGCCGCCATTGCAGCGCCACGTTGTATAATTGTTAACTGGTAGAAATGTACATACTTTTATTTCAGAATGTGATTGATGTGACTAATAAAGAAATATCTAAACAAGATGTTTTATGTGTTGCCACTCCTTAAAGATTGTAAAGTTAATTTTTTAATACCTTATTATGTAGGTATTTATAAAAACATCTGCGGTCTTACTACAAAAGGTTTAAAAACATGTTCAACGCATGTCTAACGTCAAACTCCATACATAAAAAAACATAAAATACGCGTTGAACATGTGTTTAAATCTTTTGTAATAAGACGGCTGTTATTAATTACTCTATGTCGCGCGCGGCAGTAATCGTGTACACCCTAGCGAAGCATCGCGCGCGATGTTTAGGTTCGGGTGGTGCGGGGAGTAGTACAAAGCTCCGCCCACACACGCAAGGTCGTTGGCGCCGGTAAAAACCTTAACGATAAAGCATAGATAAAGTTGAAAAATAAAATATTTCGACTTGGGTTCCCTAAAGGTCCTACACTTGGCCCCGTAACAAAAATTGGAGAGTTTACAAATTGAGATAAGTTTCTGTTATTCTTTGATTAATACCGCACGGTTTCGATGTCGCGTCATCGTGTTGCCGGTATGTAAGCAGCTGGCTAGTCACGTGCTTCAGTGTTCGTGGCCGTATTATTATTATCACACGCTAAGGTAAACGGCCTACATACGCGCATTCGAGAGTCTCGGAAATATGGAAACGATGTGTATAATCATAATCAATTTTAATACGACACGGATTAATGTTGTTGTAGTAAAACATATTAGTGGAATAGGTACTTATCCAAAGATTAAATTAAACTATCAAAGAAGATAGCAAATCTGACGTCTATTTTTGTATTTTAGAAAGCAAAACAGAACATGTCTTAATCTGTAACATAAAAGAGATTTTGATATGTTCAGGAATTCCTATTCCAAGAGAAGGCAAAGAACCTGTTTCTTTTGGCTGAAATAATGACGATAATGAATAGGGAAGATCATGTAATACATGATCTATGTCATGTTTGACATGTATGAGTTGTCTAGATATTTACAATACGTATGGCTTAGATGCAATGCAATAAATCACATTCTAGATCAATTAGCAGCACAAGAATTTCGTCACGAACTTTCAACATTCTTCTTTCACGTCATTGATACAGACAAGTGAAACTACAACAATAGACAGACTATTGTAGTGTGTGTATAATCGCTATTACGCGGTGTCCTTAAAACAAAGGCCTAATAAGGAGAACGGAACCCCATTATATCTCCTAAAGCAGGTAATACACATGCACAAAAGTATGCAGGTAGCTTACATGCCATATTAGTAAGCAAGCTGAATTGGTTGTGAGCTGGCTATGGTTGGTGAAGCCAGTGAAGCAGGCGGGTCCTGGAGTGGAGATCGCGTATCTGTAAACTTAGTGTGGGACGCCCCCAGCTATATGGACCGACAACCTTAAAAATGTGGCTGGGAGAGACTGTTCAAAGTCAAATCATTTACTTCGAAAAGGCACATAAATTAATGCACTTTTGAACGTCAAAAATTAACAAGTAGAGTTGATTCTAGTTGCCCCTTCCAAAAGGTAGTTTCGTATGGCGAAGAATGGACAAGAAACTCCACCGACTCTCCAACTTTTTTTTTTTTGTTAACTTACATTGTGTCCCAATGCTGAGCAATGCCTTTACTCTTTTAAAATGTTTTACAATATTTTTTAAGGTGACTTTGACAACTGGATACGGAAGGCGGAGGACAGGGTGTTGTGGCGCAGCCTGGGAAATGCCTTTTGGCCAGCACTGCGATAGGCTGAGTTGATCGGTTGCATGCCATATTGACATTCACCAATTAGAATTTGTTATGGCAGAATGGCATGCAAGCTGCACACTATCGTGGAAGTTTCGGGCATGTGTATCTGCGGCTTTATGCATTACTACGTCAGGCTTATTATAATCCTACTCATTAATGCACTCTACTATCGTAGTACTCTTAATTTTATCGATAAGTACACACAGCTTCTTGTAGGTAAGTATGTACCTATTATTTTTTATCAATATTTTCCCCATTGACTTTTCCCGTTAACGTTAAGAGGAGATTACGTCAGCAGTCTTCAGAGATTTTTGGTGGATATTAATTTATCAGGAAATAACAGGAAGTTGTAGTTATTAGCTTGTTTAGAATTCTGTGTGAATCCAAGCTATGTATTAGGTTGGGGAAAAAGTCTTTTCGCATTATAGTATGTATGAACTTGTATTAAAATCTCTTTGGCTTTACTATTTGTATCTGGCTGGTTTTGGTATCATTGAAAGTTTAAATTTTAAAGAACATAATTCCAAATTCAAATTAGGAAAATGTGTGATCTTCATTTGTTTTTCGTACCTTCAAGATGAGTGAATCTAATGAAGAAATTCGATACATTTTAAAATTTTACTACAAAAAAGGTAAAAATGCAACGCAAGCCGCGAAAAAAATTTGCGATGTTTATGGACCTAGTCTAGTGTCTGTGAGAGTAGCACGAATTTGGTTTAAGCGTTTTCAATCCGGAAATTTTGATGTCAAAGATGCACGTCGCTCTGGTCGCCCTATTACGGATAAAATGGATGCCATTTTTGAAAAAGTGGAGCAAGATCGGCATATCAGTAGTTACGACGTAGCTGAAGAACTGGAAATTGACCACAAAACAGTTTTGGCGCATTTGAAAAAAACTGGGTAAGTACACAAAAAAGCTCGACATTTGGGTACCTCACGAGCTCACTGAAAGAAACCTATTGAACCGTGTACTCATTTGTGATTCTTTATTACGATGTAATGAAACCGAACCATTTTTGAAGAAGCTGATAACTTGTGATGAAAAGTGGATCACGTATGACAAGAACGTGCGAAAAAGGTCGTGGTCAAAGGCCGGCCAGGCTTCACAGACTGTGGCGAAACCCGGGTTAACTCGCAACAAGGTGATGCTGTGTGTGTGGTGGGATTGGAGCTGTTACGACCAGGCAGGACCATCGATTCTGAACTTTACTGCAAACAACTGATGAGATTAAAGTAAGAAGTTGAGAGAAAGCGGCCGGAATTAATCAACAGAAGGGGTGTGGTTTTTCATCATGATAACGCTAGACCTCACACATCTTTAGCCACTCAGCAAAAATTAAGAGAGTTTGGCTGGGAGGTGTTAATGCATCCGCCGTATAGTCCTGACCTTGCACCTTCAGATTTCCACCTGTTTCGGTCTCTTCAGAATTCTTTAGGCAGTGTCAGGTTAACATCACGAGAGGACTGCCAAAACCACTTGTCGCGGTATTTTGACCAGAAGTCCCAAAATTTCTATAGCAATGGGATCATGTCCCTACCTACAAGATGGCAAAAAGTTATCGAACAAAATGGTACCTACATACTTTAGTTAAATGTAAATAAACTATATTAAAAAATGTTTTGAATTTTCTTAAAAAATGCAAAGAAACTTTTTCCCCAACCTATTATGTGATAAGCATATCTCACATCTTCACGGAAGTTTGTGATGGTTAATGGTGCTTCTACGAAATGCTTCCTATCTGATCTGCCTATTTAGTTCACTTTAAATCAAAACTTATGGGGAACAACTACAGCCACAATCGAAGGAAATGTCATAGACAAAGTAAATAAAATAATAGGTACCATCATCATTTTTTTTTTATATATCGATGGGTTTGCTCTTGACTCTAGTCTAGGTCAGAGGTGGCAGAGACAATGTCGATGATGGAGTGAGCTTACCCAGAAGAACTGACTCTCACTTTGAAGAGATTAGGGTTGTATGCGCTCGGAAACACAAACGCAGGTAGTGAAAACGATTAGTGCGAATTGGTGGAATATCAACCAGGAAGGGATGGTAACTGGCAGTGGGTCTAGATGTCCGATAGTAGAAGGGGGCCGGTGGAATCAGGTCGTGGAGTTCTTGGGCACATTCACCGAAGTACAATCTGTAGAAGACTGACAAGCAGGCAACCTAGCGGCGATGAGCCAAGCTGTGAAGCTTGGCATCCACCAGTTCTACGTCGCCAATGAGCCTCTTAGCTCTGCGTTCCACCGAGTCAAGCGCAGCTAGTTGGTACTTAGCTGATCCATCCCAAAGGTGGCCAAAGTTTGCCTAGCCTTTCCCATCTGTTGGGGTCGGCTTCGAGTCTAACCGGATGCACCTGAATACCAGTATTTTACATGGAGCGACTGCCTATCTGACCTCCCTTGATACCCCTTGGTAAGACTAGTTGGTACATCATCGTATAGAACAGAAACTCATATTTCGAATGCGTTCAAAACCGCGATATTTGCAGCATCGGGGCGTATGATACGCCGAGTGTAGTTTTTGTACGAGTTACTATTACTTTTACATCAGATATTGTCGAGACATCTTGACTAATTACAAATACAAATTATAAGCAATAATTACCAGATATGTGAACCCCTCGGACACCTCCAGAATGCATGGCACTTCATCCGACTGTCTGACATTTGGCTTGTCATTTTTGTTTGCTGGTATCTTCTGTATTGCAGCAGAGTCGAACAAGAGTTTCCTACCCCTCCAGTCACACTCCTTGAATAGAAGCAGCCGCACTTGCTCCGGATTTATCTGACAGGACCTGGTAGGGGTAAAATATGCCCAAATAGATAAATAACATAATTTCAATTAAAATTTACGATTGACAGTGGATGCTAAAGGGGAACATAGAAAAAATAAGTTGTTTTTAAACATTTATCAATGAAAATTGGTTGGAAACAATTCAAATATTGCTTCAAACTTTCACTTTAAGAATTTAGAGGCCTGTATTTATGCCAAAATGAATGTGGATAAGTGGAGTGACAAGACTGGATAAAATAACAAATGAGTATATTACAGAAAAGTTGAAAAGGAGTTGTTGATGAGAAGGAGGAAGAATTTAAATGTTGATGGATGCGAAAGAGAGGAAGACCAAAAAAAAGATGACTGAATTGTGTGAGGGATGATACGAAAGAATAAAAAACCAGCCAAGTGCGTGTTGGACTACGCACAATGAAGTGTTTCGTAGTTGTGATGAATTTAGCTCCAGAACAAACTTAACACTGTAGTTGAAAAACATGTTCTCCCATACATTCCAACTGCAAATGTAAGTTTGTATGCACAATATTGCGAGATTTACCGTGTTATTTTAAGACCATAGACTTCTTATAAGTTTTCCTGTAATCTATAGGTATAGAACTATTTTCTGTATATTTATCAACATTTTAGGCTCAGTAGTTTAGATAAGGGGGGAA
This sequence comes from Dicycla oo, assembly GCA_948252095.1. Taxonomy (NCBI): domain Eukaryota; kingdom Metazoa; phylum Arthropoda; class Insecta; order Lepidoptera; family Noctuidae; genus Dicycla; species Dicycla oo. The sequence goes on from OX411714.1 coordinate 25,745,357, forward strand.
TAGTCAATTTTCGTCTATTTTCTTAAATAACTTTAAAACAATTTATTTTAAAATTATAAAAAATATATATATTTAAGACCCTCACAGTAAGCCCTTTCATTTGATATGTCACACGGTACAGTTTGCAAAACTTCTTTTTTTTTAATTTTCTTATTTGCCCAAAATTGACCCCCATATTCAAAATTCATTTATTTACGTTACACGTCCGTGTTTGGGTCACAAAAATTCACATGTGTACCATTTTTCAACTTAATCAGTTCATTAGATTCGGAGCAAATTGGCTGTGACAGACGGACACACAGACAGAGACATGAGTGATCCTATAAGGGTTCCGTTTTTTTCTTTTGAGGTACGGAACCCTAAAAAGGAGCGAATGATATAGTAAAGGCTGACATAGGAGAAGATAAAAACTTGTCAAGCCCCAAGTAACAAAGGGGCAGAGGGGCAGGAAGAAGATAAGTGCTAAAAATAGCACAATTGATAAGTACCTACAGTACGACAACTTCAAAGGTTCCATCGTTTTTCTTCGGAAAAACCAAACTTTGCCTAATTAAGTGTAACTGGTCTAATAAGGGAGTGACGGAATTAGTGCATCAATCTATAATAATTTAGGTGGGAATATAAATCAATTTGTATCAGACGATAGTCACATTCTTCTCCTATATTTCGGTTTTTCAGAAGATAAACAATAGAACCTTTGAACATTGTCGTACTGTAGCTGAGTAGAAAGAAGTAAAGATGTCACATGATAAGACACACCTATATTATCTAAAGATATCAACTGTCATCAATTTTATTTTCTCAAACAATGATGCAGCAGCTTAATGCAAACCAGCTTTATAAAGTTATTTGTTAAAACTTAAGCAAAGTCAAAGCTTTTATTTACAAACTGATAATAAAAGTTATTGTAAACATAATTTAATTATATTTTCCACCATATTTAACTTTATTGATAACTTAATCACAATACAAAGAATGTAGGCTTGAACATACATTACAAATTATGATAAAGCCAAAGTAAATATTTAATTTAAAGTTCTTTGTGATTATATACTGATTATGCACTTGTTTGAAGAAAGAACTTATATCGTAATTATATTTTTTTTTCCAGAATGATTCAAAAAAGCAATTGTCATTAGCATTACACTCACATTGAAGTAATCAGACGAAATGATTGAAAAACAAGTAAAAATAAAGTCTCAATATTTAAGATAAGATGGGACTAATCAATGAATATGATATGATTTGATAAAAAAAAAATATCATTGGCCTAAGATACCAAACAGACAAAATAAGTGAGTTGCTACCAGCAGTATGTTTACCACAAAATAAATGGGTTGCTACCAGCAATATGTTTACCACAATATAAGTAGGTCGCTACCAGCAGTATGTTTACCACAAAATAAACGGGTTGCTACCAGCAGTATATTTACCACAAAATATATATATATATAGAACAAGTTTTTCTGATCCAAGTTTAAAATAAATCAAAAACCCAGTTGAAATATTTTGTATTTATTTAAATTCTACATTTACTTTTAAAATTATTGGTCAACAACCTGCATGTGAGCAAGTACTATATTCAAGACAAAGTAAACAATGTAAAAACTTTCTCTTCTCTTGTGTTGCAATCACTGCATTATTATATTTGAGTGTTACTGATAAATGCAAGTATAAGTATGTTGATATGTACCAGCAAACATATTGATGTATCAGAAAACTGAACACCAGCAGGCACTAAATCAACTCAGAATGTCCATTGCCATTCAGACTATATGCTCCATTAGAATGTGACTCTGATTGCTTGTCTTGAGATGGACTTGTTTGAACAAGTCCGCACTGCTTCTAACTAAACATTATACAAACTATAATAAATGGACCAACTGACTTCATAATTAAATTCTAGACACAACCAGCACTCTTGCCTAAGTCTAACGAAAGCACAAAGTAAACAGTTGTTACCTAAATTTCATTTTATTTCATAGTCACATCAGCTGTCCACAGCTGCTCACCAAAATATCAAAGTTGCAAAGTTTGCAAAGACAAAACTGTGTCATATGCACTCACTGATCAAAGAAATGCAACCACTGATAATGATTAACACTAAATGCACATCGATGGGCGAGTCTCAGCGGACGAGCGTCCGTTTGCAGTGGAATGTGCTGGTGTACTAGCTTACATTTCGTGTAATTGTAAATAATAAGTAAACATAGAGCGCGACCCGCCCCTCTCGCGAGTGACGTGATCGCGCTCGCGGCTCGCCTACGCCCGCAGCCCGCGCCCCGCGCACTCATCACATGCTCCTTGTCTTGTCGCACTGCACTGCCAGACTGGCGTGCGTCACCACTTCTACGCGAAGGTCCACATAGTGCCCTCGTGAAGACCTGTCTCCCGTCACAGGTGAACACTTCGTGCGTCAACCCTACCACCGCATACCACGCCACTCATAAAAATAGAATAAAATGAATGAAAACCGTTTCATCATGACGTACCTGTCGCGGTGTCGTGGTTCGCGATCATCAAGTTTTCTCTTGAGAGAAAACAGTTTGTCGAAAAGGGCCATTGCGTCACACGTAACATTTCACTACATTTTCATTGCGGGACTTTCTTAACATCTTATCGGCAAACTAATTAGGAAAAAATTGTTAAAAAAAACTTTTTGAAACACTTTGTTTTAATGTAAATAATATGTCAGATCACGTGCAACAAAAGTCATATGATTTGGCATAGACAAGAAGTTTTTACTTTTTTATCGAATTTGAAAGGTCAAGGTCAGTGAAATCCTCTCTATTTTTGAACTGACATTATTTTACTTATCTAATAAGTAGACAGAAAATTATTAAAAAAAGGAAATTAACCTTTTGTAATCAAAATGTCGGGATTTTTATTGCGCAACAAAATACAGCAACCATTACCCATAGACAACATGTTACTAATTCTTTACAAGCAGGCTCATAAACTTATTATAATTTTCCAGGGAGTCGGAAGGCAGACTGCTTGTAAAAAAAAGGTGATCTAGAAAAAGCGCAGCATGTGGTATCACTGAGTATAGAAGGAACAAATTATTTTGATATTTGGTAAAAAATAATAGAATGACTAAAGCGCCAGGGTCTCAGACTAATAGTGCTAATAGTAAGTATCCTGACCAGGGTAACCCGCGAAATTAAAATGTTCGGTTTTGCAATTTGCAGGTCAGTTTATAGAAAAATCCTAAAGTTCGGGTAACATTATTTTGGTGGTCCGTGGGCCATATAAATCGGTGTCACACTCTATAATCGAATGGGAGTTCAAAATTAATGCGTAAACCAACACACATTGGGAAACGGAATCAGTGTTGTCAACTTAGTGGATTTTCCACTAAAACTGGTGGTTTCGACCCCTCATTTAGTGGCGAAATATTGATATTAGTGGCTGGTGGATTTTCTAGTGGTTTAGTAGAATTCAGTTTCAGTTACTGAAAATGAAATCACCCAACCAATAAGCCACTAACACATAACGACATATATTATTTCTATCCTAGTTCATTTAATTTTCAGTTACTTTTTTTTGAGAGACTATTTAGCAGTATGAATGTAATAATAAATAAGCAGAAGAACAGAATGAAGTCAAATCTTTGAACTACTATACTAAGAATACGCTGTGGTTTGAGATTGGAAGGTAAATGCTGTAATGTAAAATAAACGTTAAAAACAAATCGGTACGGTTACCAAAGAATCGTATCAATGTGAAAACGACGCTAATGGTGTAGACAAAAGTTATTCATCTGAAGAAGACGAATTAATATAAATTATCCGTTGTTGTGGAATAATTTGAATCTTCCTGGTCTTGACTTGTTGATTTATCTACTAATTGTATGTTGATTTATTGATTGTTATTTTTTTTATTACGTAATAATAAAGAAACATAATTACGAAAAATACTTACTGTTTTCTTTCGTAACAACAAAAAGTGTGTTTAGTGGAAATTTTAGCAGTTATTAAAGTGCGGCCGTTTGTTGTTAGTTTCTGAAGTGGAATCTGGTGGAGAGCTAGTGTAACTGTTGGCAACACTGAACGGAATGATATATTGATGTCAGTCTTGCATGATTGTCATTGATATTTCCTGTGAGTTGTAGGTTATAAAATTGTAAACAATAAATAAAGAGACGAATAATAACAATCTGAATAAATTCACAATGTTAGCATTACGCGATATTTGTAATAAATTAGAAGAATATAAAGCCACTGTCGCTACATCATTACCAGAAATTGACGAGTTAGATGCAGCTTCCAAATCGTTATTACAGAGGTATATAAACAATACTGAGTCAACAGATCCCTCTTCTCTTATAAGAATTCAAGCTATCCTCGATTACATGTATGAAAAAATCAATATCGGTAACTGGAAAGAGGTAAAACTGTACATAAGAAAAGCAATAACAATTGCCACATATTTAAAGTTATTAGCTCATGTGAGATTTTATAATGAAGATACGGATACAATGATAAAGCAAGCTTTCAAAATAATAGATTTCGGGATACTTTTCGGATGCCCCTTGGAAACAGAACCTAAGTTATTGCAAAATTGTGCAACAATACTGAGCACTGTAAATGTTCAACAAAGTACCCAGATTTTCAAGGACGTTTCAAATAAAGATAGTAGTGCACCCAGTAATACTATCACAGAAGCTTGTAGATTCAATGCTACTCCAATAGAAATCATTGATTGTCCAAGCATGGAACACTTTCTTAAAAATTACATTCTTAAGGAAAAACCGGTTATTTTAGATAACTGTATAAATCACTGGCCGGCTTTGGAAAAATGGAATGATCAAAACTATTTCCTAAATCTAGCTGGACGGCGGACAGTATCAATTGAAATTGGAAGCAAATACACAGATTCTGATTGGACACAAAGACTTATAACAATAGAAGAGTTTATTAAAGAATACATTTATCAGACCAAAGGACCTACTGGTTACCTTGCCCAGTACCAGCTGTTTGACCAAATTCCTGAACTAAAGAATGATATCACAGAGCCTGAATACTGCTGTTTTGCTGACAGTACTGATCCTGTAGATGTCATGGCATGGTATGGACCTAAAGGCACAGTTTCACCACTCCACCACGATCCAAAAAAAAATTTACTGACTCAAGTTGTAGGTGAAAAACAACTATTTTTATTTTCACCTTCAGATTCGCAATACCTCTACCCACATGATCATGAATTATTGGATAATACAGCTCAAGTGGATCCCAGACAGCCTGATCTAGAAAAATATCCTAAATATATGAGTGCTACTCCATACTACTGCATTCTAAAACCTGGACAAATGCTTTATATTCCACCAAAATGGTGGCATTTTGTTGAGTCACTGTCCATTAGTTTTTCAGTAAGCTTTTGGTGGGAATGATATTTTTGATGATTCAGGTGTGTTGCTAATTTGGCTACAATGCCAGATTTTTGTACTGGCAAGAGAAAGTAATTTGAAAGATTGTTGACCTCAACACCAGTGAACATTTCTATATAGCCAGTCATTATTAGTCATTTGTATTTTTAATCATTTTAGAATATATTTAGTGTTAAAGTGACAAGTCTTCCATATAAAAAAAGGAATTTTGGCAGCTAATTAAATAGCAATTAAGGATAACCCAATGTGCATTATTAAACTTAACAATAACATAAACAGAATGTACTTAATTAAGTTTTTTAAAAACTTTAATAAATAATTACAAAGTTTATAGCATATTGACTATTTATTTCATTTGTATTCACTGTTCAGTGCCCTTCCAATTAGCATTCTTCTTACTTCCGAGGTTCCGGCGCCGATTTCATAAAGCTTTGCGTCTCTGAGTATCCTGCCTGTTGGGTAGTCATTTATGTAGCCATTTCCGCCTGGAGAAAGAAAAACTATTATTACCTCAATGAAAAAATTCGACTCTGCATTGTGTTTTTCGGCGTGTTTACACATTCCTCTGTATTACTTTATGATAAAAAAAAAAAACGAAAATAATAATGAGAAATCCTCGAACAGCCATGCTTTCAAATAGCATTCCGTATCAGAAGAATTTAAAAAAATAGAATTAATACTACAATAGGTTATCTATACTTTTACACTAATATCATAAAGCTGAAAAGTTTGTTTGTTTGGTTGAACGCGCTAATCTCAGGAACTACTGAAATTCTTTTAATGTTGGATAGCCCATTTATCGAGGAAGGCTATAGGCTATATAACATCACGCTACGACCAATAGGAGCGGAGCATCAATGAAAAATGTATAAACTGGGAAAATTTAATCCTTTTGAGAGCTTCCGTTGCGTGCGCTGCTTAAACAAGAACAAAAAAACTATTTTTTGCATTTGATAGCCCAATTCTTTAGAAAGGCTATAGCCATATTTAACATCACACAAGCACCCTTAGGTGCCGATCAAAAATAAAAAATAAAATGTCGGAAAGACCGCTAAGCGAAAATGAAAGTAACAGCGTGGGCAGGCGATGCGATGCGACGCGGTGGGTCGGGGGAACAAGAAATTTTACGCGGACGAAGTCGCGGGCAGAAGCTAGTAAAGTAATAAAACTTGATAGGGGCCAATTATTACACATTATTCAAGATATTTTTATTGTTTTGTAAATGGAAAGTCAAGTAAAGGATATCAACCGGATTCGGAATGACTGATTAGATAAGTATTAAAGCAGATTGCGACAACGGAATTCTATCCCATTATCATTCTAATGACTATAAGACAGGTAATTGGCTAGTGCTGTTACCCGCGACTTCGTCTGCGATCAAGGATGAATAGTAGCCTAAATTTCATCAAAGTCCGTTTAGCCGTTTTAGCGTGAAAGGGTAACCAACAAACAATCAAGCACACTTTCGTATTTATAATATTAGATAGGATAGTTAGGAGGATGAAAAACTGGTCTATTGACACTCTAGACTCACAAAATATATTAGGTACTTAAATTAAAAGTTGATATTAATATAATTCAATAATTATTAGACACGTGGCGCCATCTATTATCATAAGAACGTTATTGTTGGTTTTCTCGGGAACAGCACTTTTTTTCGGAATGAAAGGTACCCTGTCCGTGTCTGTGTACATACCAACGTATACGAAAAATTTCAGGATGATCGGTTCAGTGGTTTAGGCGTGAAAAGGTAACAAACAAACTTACTTTCACATTTGTAATATTAGGTATAGTTAGGATTTAGTGTTTCACAAAATCTACTATAGGTACACTAAAGGGCCAAATTAAATATCCGTTCAGTAGTTTTTGCGTGAAAGAGTGACAAACATCCATCCATCCTCAAACTTGGCATTTACGAGTATAATATTAAGTAGGAAGTAGGAATTAGGATGGTACGGAACCCTCAATGCGCGAGTCCGACTCGCTCTTGACCGGTTTTATTTGTTTTGTCAGTTATCTATCACGTTTACATATCGATCCCCATCACGTCTGCGCAGTTTCGCTTGCTAATTTAATTTGACTCATCACCATTCTCCTGCCCTTATCCCAATTTATTTGGGGTCAGCTCAACATGACCCTTTATAGGGTTCCGTACCTCAAAAGGCAAAACGGAACCCTTATAGGATCCCTCGTGTCTCTCTGTCTGTCCGTCTGTCGCAGCCAATTTGCTCCGAATCTAATGCCCCGATTAATTTCAAATTTGGTACACGTATGAAGTTCTGTGACCCACACACGGACGTGTAACGTAAATAAATTAATTTTGAATATAGGGGTCAATTAAGAAAATTAAAAAATATATTTTTGCAAACTTTACCGTGTGACATATCAAATGAAAGGTAAGCCCTTTCAGGGTGAGGGCCCTGTGAGGGTCTTAAAAAAAATCTCCGAAACCACTGAGCCTAAAATTTTGAAAAAAAATACAGAAATTAGTTCTATACCTATAGATTTCAGGAAAACCTATAAGAAGTCTATGGTCTTAAAATAACATGGTAAATCTTTCAATATTGTGCGTACACACGTACATTTGCAGTTAGAATGTATGGGAGAACATGTTTTTCAACTACAATGTTAAGTTTGTTCTTGGAATAAATTCATCTCAACTACGGAACTCTTCATTGTGCGTGGTCCGACACGCACTTCGTTTATTATACTTCTCTATTAGTCGTCGCCCCCTTTCTAGCCATATCTTTCACACAGACCATCCATCGTTTTATTTGGTCTTCCTTCCCCTACTTTTATAGCCATCGACATTCATACCTACTCAAAACGTCCCTCACGACATTTTCCTCATTCCTCCGCATACCATGACAACCGCTTTCCGCAAAAATATTTGAGATATAGGTATGTATTTCTCTCAAATCTTAGGCTGCCAACAGACGGACGCACAGCAGCAAACACACGCAGTCGATATATTCAACTGTACTAGATGCACTAGGATGAGAGCTCAAACGATCAGTCCGATTATGGGACAATTGCCGAGGTCGCGAGTCAATCCTGGGTACCCATTCCAAACGACGGGTGTCGATAACGCTGGTCCTCTACTTGTTGCTGACAGAAGGGGACGTGGATGCAGGCTCGTTAACGCATACATTGCGGTCTTCGTATGTTTCACCACAAAGGCCATACACTTAGAACTGGTGAGTGATTTGACAAAAGAAACATATATTGCTGCTCTCCGCAGATTCATAGCACGACGTTGTAAACCATCTGTCATGTATTCAGACAATGGAACACAGTTTGTAGGAGCCAAAAACGAAATTTGTAAATTTCTCAAAACCCATTCACTTGCGCTTATCGAAGATATGGCAAACCAACACATTGAATTCAAGTTTATTCCTGCATATGCTCCTCACTTTGGAGGGCTGTGGGAGGCAGGAGTGAAATCAGTCAAGTTTCATTTGGAGCGCATGTTAGGTGATTCACACCTTAATTTTGAGGAAGTATACACAACTCTAGTTCAAATAGAAGCAGTACTCAATTCACGTCCATTATCTCCCATTTCTCCTGATCCAAACGATCTCAATCTCTTAACTCCAGGCCACTTCTTGGTCGGACGACCTCTAACTGCACTACCCAGTCCGAAAATACAGGAACTCAACAGGCTGCAACGTTGGCAACGAGTAGAACAACTCCGTCAGCATTTCTGGATTCGTGGGCAGAAAGAGTACGTGTCCGAGCTACAACAGAAAATTAAGTGGAGATCTTCGAAGGGACAGCTGGAAAAAGGAACCATGGTGGTTATAAAGGACGATGCCTTACCCCCAATGAAGTGGAGTCTCGGTCGAATAGTTGAAGTTCACCTTGGACGTGACGGCATTGGTCGAGTAGCAGACATACGCACTAGCAAGGGCGTCGTACGGAGAGCATTCAACAAAATATGCCCACTAAACATTGAAGATCATACATAAACCATCCAAGGGTTGAAAGAAGACCTTTCAACGCCGGGGGGCATGTTTATAATATCATTCATCCATCCATCCATCATATCTGCTTATACCCATTCACACATCGCAAGGATTCATAACCATATGACACCAGGAGTCGCAGGGGAGAACGCGGCGCGCGCGGGGTGCAACCGCCGCCTCACTCGGTCTTCGAGAAGCTCCTTAGACACACGCAGTGCATTCATATATTATTGTTGCTAAACCCATGTACCTATCTCATTCAAATAAACCTAGATACAGTTCATATTCGAAGCTTTATTCAAAACATAAGCTAACCTAACCTAACCGCATACAGTTAGTGTGCAGTTCACGCGGTCGGCTGCAGTCGTGTGAAGTCGATCTTCAACTTCATGCGGTCGGCTGCCGACCGCGTGAAGTTGAAGTCACGACTGTACGAAGTCGAACGTACCACTGCATGTAGTTGAATATATCGACTGCGTCCGGTTGTTGCTGTGCAGTCAGTCTGTTGGCCGCCTTAAAATTTGTACTTACCAAGTATTTGTAAAGCATCTAGAGCAACTTGCGTAGCTTTTTCAGCGCAGAACAGAATTACTCCGGCGCAGTCCTTACTGTTGACGTGTCCTTCGTCGCACGCTTTCGCTACATTATAGAGGTAGCTTCGGCAAGCGCTTAGCGTCGTGTACATATCCGCCATTTTACCCTGAAATTTATTCAATAGTAGGTAAGTACTACAAGTTCACTTATTAAATAGGGACTGGAATTATCCTTTGAATAGCTACACCTTATTTGTACAAATGGTAAATAATTATCGCTATCGAAGTTCAAATGTCACAATGCAATCCATTTGTAACATGTAATCTCCCTTAGATTGTGGATGTTTTAACCCACTAGGTTACACACCCACAAGGTTATTGTTATACAGGGTGTAATTTTAATCACCGTTATCCTCTTATTATGAACAACTTTTACTATGGGACCAAATCTGAAATCGCGGTAAAAATCAGATGTTCCCCACATTTTGACGAGTTATGCGAACATTAATGTAGGAACAGCTGATTTTTTCGTTTGATCAGCTGAGTTTGATCCCATAGTAAAAGTTGTTCACAATGATGAGTACAATGACCCTACCACTATATAGATTGGATATTCGGATGCATATTTACCTAAAGTTGAGGTGTTGGCTATTATGGAATGCACTTTTGTATAGAAAAAATCCGAGGGTTCCGGGATCGACAAAAGAGTTCTGACTATAGAATCGAATATTTACTTACGTTCAGGTGTACGTACAGGTGTTCTAATAATGGATTGCACTACTGTATCGATCGTAAAAATCTCGCGATTCAGGAATTGACTTTTTTGACTGTAAATCCAATGCTAGCTAATGTTGCAAAACTTGTATAGCAAACGTCAGTATGTTCAAAATTAATTTCAAGTAAACAAGCATACTAGCGAGCCCGGTGTCCCGGCATTTTTTAAATAAATAATACCACATATTTAAGAATTCGTTTTTATACCATGTATCCGATTATTTGTGCATTCCCAGATTTTCTAGAATCCCGGGAACTATATTAAGAAAAAAGAAATAATAAGCCGCTTTCACAGTTTCGTAGTAAAAATGAACTTTTGGTAAATATGCATCCAATTATCCGATATCACACCTTGCTTATGCTTATGTATCGCACCTGTAACAATTGGAACTCTCCAATACTCTTTCCAAACTGTTTCCTAGTGTGTGCGTATTCGAAGGCAGTGTCTACGGCCGCCTGCATCAGACCGACGGGTCCTGCGGCTAACACCAGTCGCTCTAGGTCTAAACCTGACATTAGCACGTAGACTCCTTTGTTTTCTGCTCCTAGAAGATTTGTTGCTGGGACCTGGGTGCGGAAAATGAAACAGGTTATTAATTAAGAGAAGTCAATCTGCATAGCCTTTTCCTAACTATGTTGGGGTCGGCTTCCAATCTAACCGGATGCAGCTGAATATCAGTATTTTACATGGAGCGACTGCCTAACTGACCTCCACAACCCAGTTACTAGGTAATACGATACCCTTGGTAAGACTGGTTGTCAGACTTTCGGGCTTCTGACGACCCGTAACGACTCTCAAAGATCCAGGAATGACAGCCGGGACCAACGGCTCAACGTGCTTTCCGAGGCACGGACGAGTCTCGGTATGAAAAGATGGTCACCCATCCACAGACCAACACCAGCAAGTGTAGCTTAACCTGATGGATCGACCCGTGCGGCAGTTATTACTTAGCCACGAGCTCCTCAGGTTATTAAGAGAAGTGTAGGTATGCTTAGGTCTTAAGGCGAAAGTTAAATTTGCTTTAATTACAATCGAATGAAACAGTTTTTTTTTCTCTTAAAAAAATGCTAATCTTGAGGAAATAAATCCATTTGGGTTGCGTTTGAGTTACTTTTGACATGAAGTAGATTAACAACGAGGTCTATTATTATCAAGACTCTTGAACCAAATCAAAACTGCAACTGTTCCTCCAATAAAGTATTAAGTTAAAAGCCCTTTTGTTCATCAGAGCCTATAACTAGTGATGTTTCAATGCTCACCATTTGCACTAACACACAAAGGGACAAAAAGGTGCTGGAAATCCGACCACGAAATGATAAGCGGTGTGAGACGGGCCTCAATGAGGTGTGTGGGGAGCCCTATGGAGGGTTGTGAGACGTCAATAAGTTTGTCAGATCGTTGTGAGAATCTAAAGACGTCATGCGGCTGATCTAGAATTTAATGCGCTGCAAGCGCTACAGACTGAGCATGAGACCCTGGGTTGGAGTCGCTGGTCGGGCAAAGTGTTTAATAGTTTAGTTTTAGTTTTAATAGTTTATTTATTTCCAAAAACTTAGTACTATTTTACAATGGCAATGTCTGTCTGTAGCCGAACTAGGCATAGCCTGTATTTCGGCTATCAGCACCATTCCCCTCTAGTATTAAAATACAAGACTAGGTGCCAAGCAATAGAGGCATATAAATTAAATCAGTACTACAGAATAATAGTTGATACTCGTAAGTAATCTAGATAAGTAACTTGAAAAGAGGTAAGTACATAATTTTAATCCTACTAATTGAGTGTGTGTTCATGTTGCATGTACATGCGTGCGTGTGTGTGAGTGTGTGTGTGAGGGTGTGTGTGTGTGTAATGTATGTATGAGAATGTGTGGGTGTGAGTATGCATAAGTGTATATGTGTGTAGGTGAGCTATGTAATGAGTGTATATTTGTTTTCTGTTCTCTTAGCCGTATTCTTAGAGTGATGAGTATATTAGTTGTTCCATCTCCTCGTAACTTAATTTCTGCTTAATTTCAGTGTTTTTAAGTATTTCATTAGGAATTTCTCAGTAGCAGCCAGTCAAATTTCTCAGTCTGGATTTGTGCTGGTTGATGGCAACAGGCTCGCCCCCTATTACATGGGACTTAAACATAACTGGCGACATGTGGGTGTAGGTACCGACTATACCTACACCTCTGCCTAAGCCTTCGAGAAAAGCAGGCGTGATGTTATGGTATGTAAATTAGTACCTTGCAGTCTTCGAACACTAATTCGCAAGTGTTGGAGCCTCTCATGCCAAGCTTGTCCAATTTCTGTGCGGTACTAAACCCTGGGAAGTCCTTCTCAATGAGGAACGCTGATATGCCGTGCTGTGGTTTGGTTGACGTGTCTGTTTTGGCGTACACCTGTAATGGGAAATATATATTCAGTTAGTATTCAAATAAGGCGCAGTACCCACCCTTAGACTTGGATTGTGTCAACAATCCGCTTGTTGACTACGGCTCACCGATCGACTCAATATACAACTGCACCTGTTGTATCCGCGCCGGATACAACAGGTGCAGTTGTATATTGAGTCTAAAACTTGAAATTAGACATAAACATAGTTGCCACAACACAGTTGCCCCCCTAGAGCGAAAACCTAGATCCGCGCCTGGATCGGTCGTCGCAGTTGTTATTTAGTTACCACTTTCCGAATCCCCCCCCCCCCACATAGGCCTTTTCATTTTTTTTCCTTTAAAAGATAGATTTATGTATAAAAAGTGAGTATACAGTACAAATTGTGGTTTGCAAGGTAAAGTGTTAAGTTTTAAAATGCCTTACATGTTTTGCTTTAGGTAATGGCATAAAAAGAAAAAGTTGCCGAGGAGGTAACAGAATACATATTAAAAAAAGTAAGTACCTAATAATAACCTATTTTCTAAAAATATTGACTAGCATTATAAGAAGTAGGTAGGTTCCTAAGTAAATTAGATACCTAACCAACTGACAACATTTAGGACCTACTTACATATTATAGGTATATTATAATTTATAATACTTTTTCAGCGTAGACTCTATTAGTAATACTAGGATCCCTAGAGAACCTTTCACAGGAACAAAAGTACCTATCCTAGTAAGTTTCTAGGACATCCTCTATCTGGGTGCCACACTTTATCTACAATTTTTCACCCCTTTCGGTACAATTAAGTAACAAAAATCCTAACTTTTGCATGATTAATAATGTTAAGGCTCATTTTCACCACACATCACTAAACAATCGTTTCTTTCAATCGTTTGAAGATGACAGAGACAGAATGATGTTTAAAACTCGTTTAGCGTTAAACGCGTTAAGTGATGTCGTGTGGTGAAAATGAGCCTAAGTCTTAGGTAAATGAGATACGTTACGGGATAAGGATGATGAAACACCTATGTCAACGTCAAGATCTTACCACTAAAACATCAGCATCAGGTCCGTTAGTGATCCAGAACTTGTTTCCGTTAAGCACGTAGTAGTCTCCTTTCTTCTCAGCGCGCAACTTCATAGACACGACGTCGCTGCCCGCGCCCGGCTCTGACATGGCTAGAGCACCTATGTGCTCTCCTGAACATAACTGTGGATTGGAAATAATAATAAAATGCATATAGGGATAATCGTCGGTTGGTGTTTCCTCATCATTTAAAATTATCTAAGGGGCCTCTGCGAGTTGGCTTCGGCCCCTCGTATGAGTTCCAAAGATCCGGGACCCCAGGGTCCCGAGATATGTAAGAAAAAATAAAATAATAATAAATTTATTTCAGAAAAAAAAAACACATTTATGGTTCACAAAAACAATTTTCAAAGTAAAAAATAGAGTACCTAAGTATTCCAGAAGGAAGTGTATCGTTGGTACAATTCGAATGAAAAAATCATTGTATCACAAACACCAGCGCCTTCCAAATTAGGTTACCTACATCAACATATATACATATATACAAGGTGTTAATGAAATAACCCAAAACCTGAAACTAGTTTGTAATCGGCAGCTAAATCGAATACAATAATTTTTAATATAGGTTATTTTTTTTTTTTCAAACAATAATTATTTGTCATGCCGTATCTAATATTTTTTAACGACGCTGTACACTACTGTCCAACGCGATGTAAACAAACAGCGCGGGCGAGGGTGAGGAGAGGGGGTGCTAGAGCTGGCGGCGCCAAGGCCAGTAGACGCGCCGCCGGCGCTCGCGCCACCCCGGCCACCCTCCGCCCGTAGCGTAGGTAGTCTCCCTAGCGCAGCGGCGCGTGCGCTACGTGTCAACACAGGTTAGGACGAGCGCGTGCGATCTACGTCTTCCGGCGGCAAAATAGCGTTTCGCTTCACAAATGTACAATATTGTGAAATGGTGCGAATGTTAGCGCGATGTGATGATAACGTTAATTGTATTCAACAAGGTGGTAGACATTTCGAGGCATTGCTGTGACAAACAATGAACGAACTTTCAACAAGTGCTTTACTGTATTATTGTTGTAAATGGGTACGTTGATTTATTTGAAATAATTATTGTGAATATGGTGATTCAAATCTTTTAAACACGCCAAGTTTTGTTTACCACCACCGGCTTTTTGATTTTTCTTTCAACTAGCCTTCGCTTATTTTTAAGCGTGGTAGGTTTACATGCAGCCAATCCAAAGCCTGGAAAAAGTGTGATGGAAAAATTTGAGTCACTTTTCTATTCCAAAGCAAAACATACGCATTATTTAATAACAGGAGGGGATTAACCTCAAACGATAGTGCTCCCGTGTCAACGAACGTTTGACAGCGGCGCGGCGATAGAGCTACGAATCTGTAAGAAGTAGCGCGACAACAACATTTACAAATATCTTTTACTATAATTTATGAAAATAAATAATTATACGTCATATCGATTTATTAATATAAAAATCAGTTGGGGTGTGTGAGGTTTTGGGTTATTTCATTAACACGTTGTATATGATACAACAAACAATTCTTAAATAAAGATTAAGTCGCAGATATATGCCAACGACCTTGAGTGGTTAGCTTGCGTGTTCTGTACTGAGCTCACGCAACGCGTCGTACGTTTAGGTACCCAGTAATAGGACTCGCCCATCAAGCAGCGATGTCCCAAATTAGACGCATTATTAATTTGTTATCCACAAAACAAAATATTTAAACACATAGAAAAGATAAATACATAATTCAGTTATCTTTAAAATGGTAAAAAATTCATTAAAAACATACGCTTGATAGTTTTTGCGCGATTCTCCGATTTTTATCCGTGTTAGACATAACTTCACAAATTAATTTTATTACACTATGTAAATACAAGGTGGGCCAAAAGAAATCACCCTATTGGAAGATGCTCTCATTTTTGCAAATGGCCGCCAATGTCAAATCTGTTTTGACATTTGTGGAATAGACAGCTGCAGAATACAAGTGAACAAGCCATGGAGCGATACACTCCCCAAGAATGCGGAATAATCGTGTCTATTTTTTTGCGTAACAATTCGTCTGTGGTGTTGGCGCAGCGCGAATTTCGTCGCCGATTCCCGTCCGACACCGACTGCGCAAACACTGCGCCGTTTGGCCACCAACCTTGAAGAGTATGGGACCACACGAGACGTTGCCAAGAGTGGCCGGCCCCGGAGCTCCCGTTCTGCCGAGAATATCGCCGCTGTTGCCGAGGATGTCAAGCTGTTGCCGGAAACATCGACCAGACGCCGTGCCACGCAATTAGCCATCAGCCGGACGTCCCTAAGGCGAATTTTGGTCAAAGACCTGCGCATGTTCCCATACAAAGTCCAGTCCGTGCATCAGCTGCTGTCTGCCGACCGCCAAACGCGCGTAACCTACGCCCAAGCCATCCTCAATCTCGAGGAAGAAGTGGACGATTTTCGACCAAAATCATAATGAGCGATGAGGCTCATTTCCACCTCAGCGGGTACGTGAACAAGCAAAACTATCGCTTCTGGGGCACTGAAAATCCACGAGTGATGCACGAGGAGCCATTACACCCGCTGAAAGTGACTGCATGGTGCGCTGTTCACGCTGGAAGAGTCATCGGGCCATTTTTTTTTCGAGAATGCCTCTGGCCAAACGACAACAGTGGACGGTGCTCGCTATAGGGCCATGTTGACAGAGTTTTTTCTGCCGCAATTGGACGAATTAGGACTGAGGGACATGTGGTTCCAACAGGGGGCTTACTCTTCAAACTAATTTTAATTCCAATCTAAAGCCAATCCGATTCCAATATCAATTTTGCAGTCACGTGATTCGGTACTCTTGAAAACAATTTTGTCAACATTGGATTGAAATTGGGATTGCCCCGCGATTGTTTTGTTACGTGTGAAGTTAGCTATTTTACAGGCCGCAATAGTGTGGTTCAACTCATTACGATAAACGGGTAATGGGACTTTAAAATGTTTTATCCTTTAAATCACAAGGCTAATAAATAAATATGATATAAATAGTTGTTTAATTAATTAATTGTTACATATTAAATTCATTTGGGCGTAAGAAAATGATTAAAATCATAAAATTAACCATGACTTAGGCTGCGTGCGCTAGGATCGTTGCCTACACTATATAAAAAAAGACGGCGTATAACTTCTCCAATTTCTAAAACAAAGTCAAGTGGTCTTAGGAATTGGTCTTAGGAATTTTAAGTGAATAGTGAGTTCGAAATGTAGTTTGTTTAGAAACCTGAAGTTTGTTTAGAACAGTAACTGGCTCGCGTTTGGTTCCTTGTTAGTAAAATAATTAACTAATATAGTTAAGTGTTAGTGTATACAGTTAAGTGGTAAGTAAAAAATATAAAATCATACCTACTTATGTTATTATTTAAAGTAGGTACCTAATGTTTTTAAAACTAATTAATGAAGTATTTTTGTTAGTTATTTTCTTGGTCTATGTTTTAAATTATAATATGTTGTACATAATAAAAGTTTTCGCATTTGAGTTAAGTACAATGGCAAATCGTCTTAGTTACGCCCAATTAGAAGGTTTGGTAGAATTCTTGAAGCAAAACCCAGGAATAGCTAAAGGTAATTCAAAATAATGAAGTAGGTATTAATAATCATTATATACCTACAGTAATTTCATTGAAATTAATGCGTATTTTTAGTATTGGTAGATCTCCTCAAACAAATCCTTATTCACTCTATAATTTGCTTTAAATTCGTCTTCATTCATAGAAAAAGCTTTGTCCGTATAACGCATCATCCGACGCTCATCTCGTCTTTGTTTCAATTGTTTTTTATGGGAATTATGTAAAACATTGTATATTAATGCTAATCGTGCCATATTTTACACTTATTATTTACGGAAAACCACTTAAAACGCAAAACAATTTCTAAAAAGTTACACTTTTGTTATTGGAAAAATCACAATCAACAAACAATTCCAACGCAATATTACCGCAATACACAGCTGTCAAAATGAACTCAAGAGTAGCGTTTACCGCACGCCAAGTCCGATCCCGATTCCACTTAGTTCCTCCTAATGGACACGCAATTCAATAACAATATGGCGCTAGCGTCGAATTCAAGAGTACGAAACGTTAAAATTCCAATGTCGATCGGTCGGAATTGGAATCAAGAGTAAGCACCCAGGACGGAGCAACGGCCGAACCGAACCGATATTCTGAAGGCAGCGTTCCCGGGTCGCCTCATCTCTCGTTTTGGCGATTTGCATTGGCCCGTAAGATCGCCCGATTTAAGCGTTCCAGACTTTTTTGTGGGGTTTTTTGAAGTCCCGTGTTTACGTGAATAAGCCCGAGACTCTGGAAGCCCTCAAGGACAACATTCGACACAAGTGCGAGAATCTGTCGCCCGAAGTTCTCGCCGAAGTGATGAAAAATGCCATAAATCGAGCCCGTATGGCAATCAATTGTGACGGCGCTCATTTGGCCGATATAATCTTTTCGACTTGACCAATAAAATTCTAAAGGTTCAAATAAACAATCAAAAAACAGAATCGAAGGTTTTCATTTAGAAAAAAAAAGAGAGCCAAACGACATCGGATGACTTCTTTTGGCCGACCTTGTATAAACATAATTTATAATATTCACATATGAAGTTATTTAAAAAAAATGTTTTAATTTAACATATATTTTTTCCAAATCATTACACACTAGACGGTAGGCCTAGGGCTTGGCTAGGCGTTTAGACGTGATCTTCAGTTTAAAATCATTAAATGTCGGTTAACGTCCTGTCCTGAATAGGTCCTGATTTAACGATCTATGTTGATGAAAATGCACACAGCGTACCTAAGGGCCTGGGTCCACTAACGGAACGGCACGGCAGCGGATCCTTCAGCATCACTACATAAAAGCGCATATTGACGGCAACTATACCGCGGTATCCTTAGACATGCCGCGTCATCCACAGCCCCACTTCACGCACTGCTGGGCTTAGGCCTCTCTTTTCTTGTGTACATCCCCACGCTCCTCATCCAGGTTTTTGCCGCGATGGCAACAATGTCTTCCGCCCATCTTGCCGCCGGACCACAGAGAACTTTTATATCGCAGTCCTTGGACGCCACTCTGTCACAGCTTTATTCCACCTGTCATCACTGTGCCTTGCCAGGTGTCCTGCCCAACTTAGTATTACCTAAGTTATGAATATTCCTATTCGTCGCATAAAATCCCTTGCCATGCCGTACCGCCAGTGGGTACAGGCCCTAACTCATAGGTACAGGTGAGTTTTTTTTTTATGGATTGGTACAGACGCCAGCACATCAAGCTACTACAATCTGTCAGATTTATTTAATAGATTTTCGACTTTATTGCTAAAGCATTAGGTTCAAGGTTGATTGGGAAAATCTGACAGTTTCGGGTAGGTTGACCTGCTGGCGTCTGTACAATAAGACTGTTTGTTTTTTTTTTTTTGCAAAAATGTTGCGATTGATTCCTGAAGGCTTTTTCGAAATTCTAATAATGCAGTTTTAATATTCTCCAAACTTATAAAAGTGGGATCACTAAGCTCTACTTCTCAAAGTTTCAGATTTCTGGAGTCTCATCTCAAAACTCACCTTATCGACAGTTGTAATCTAGATTCTGAACAATACGCATTTTATTTCTAGTTCTAATGTCAACAGTGAGTTTAGGATAGATTTTGGTGCTGGGCTAAGCTAGGTAACTACTTACTTTTGGTAAATATTTTCTCTTTTGTTCCTCAGTGCCGTTTCTGTTAATTTGGTTGACGCACAAATTGGAGTGTGCTCCGTACGATAGCGCAATCCCACCACTGGCCCTGAAATTAGCATTGTTTTGTATTTTTTAGCAAATCAAATTATGTCATTAGATATAGATCTATTACTATTTATAACAGATAAAGCATAGCTTTATTAAAATTATCTATAGCTACTTGAGTCGATTAGTCTGAAACGTTAAACAGCGCTTGCCCAGGTCAGTCTCCAGATGGGTGACCATTAATAATTTATAGCCAAGTATATGGCCTGTGCAATGAACAATTCAGATGACACCGTTCTGCAACTAGTTAGAATAGAAGCAGACACCAACATGCTAAGGGAAAGGCTAGGCCAAAATTAATAAGTAGAATAAATAGTTAGGTCCTATACCTTGAAATTTCTTCCATGATGACGCAATGGTCGGAGTACTTTCCTCCGGTGCCGCCATATTCTGGATTCGCTGTTATGCCTGAAACATTTCCAAATGTATTTTAATTCACAATTATGTACCTAAGTTAAGAACGTAACATATGTTAATGAAATGTGGAAATTATTCAAATAAATTCGTATTTATTCAACTTGAGGCACGTATTTCTGGTCTGAGGTGAATACCCTATGAACCTTGCTCTATTAAACTGCGAAGTACAAAACATTCCCTCGTAAGGGATTCAATTCAAACTTCCTACCATACCATTATTATCCTTCTTTTTTGGTCTTGATAGAAATAGTGTCAGTATGGTATGTACAGACGCCAGCACATCAAGCTACTACAAGCTGTCAAATTTCTTTAATATTTTAAACTTTATCGCTAAAGCATTAGGTTCAAGGTTGATTGGGGAAAATTTGACAGTTTCGGGTAGCTTGATGTGCTGGCGACTGTACCTAAGTATAAGACGGCCTCGTATTTGTTTTACCAAGTTTCACAATTCCCAGTGCCTAAATTAAAATTTACGAACTCCTACTATAGACTTCCATACTGTAGATACTGAAGTGGTATCATGGTTTCCTACACTACCCCGTCAAGAGACTGATTAGATTCTGCAGGTCGAAGTTTATTCAGATCCTATTCGGCCACTATGCTACAAAGGCGACTCACCCAAAAATCCCATCTCGCCACATTTCTTCCAGAATTCTCTTAGTTCTGCGAAATTATTATCTTTGTCGATCTGATTCGCTTTCGGTGCCAGTTCTTTTTGTGCGAAGTCGAACACTGACTGGCGAAGCTGTGAATCAAAATATGCAATTTAGTCTTGATATCAGCCGAGTAAATATTGCAGAAAAAGCGAAGTAAATATTAATAATGTTATGAAATAACAAGAGATAAAGGAACAACGATCTTTATTAAGTACTGCCGTACCAGCGACACGAAGATGAAGAATGCGACCTCTCACTCGCTATCACTCACCTGGTACCTACGACAACGTTCAAAGGTTCCATCGCTTATTTTCGGAAAAAAACTAACTTCGCCGAATTAAATGTGAATGGTCCAATAAGGAGTGACGGAATTAGTGCGTCAATCTATAATAATTAGTGATCGGAGTAAGTAGATTGACTTTTGGTACTTTATCATAAATGCCCACAGAAAGAATAACATGGATAAGCCATTTTCCCGAAAAGTAATTCCGGTATTTCCGGATCCAATAAAACATTGTTAATGTTGGTAGTGATATTATTACTAGGTAGGTGCTCAATTCAAAATTTAAAGGAAGGTACAGACGCCAGCAGGTCAACCTACCCGAAACTTTCAGATTTTCCCAATCAACCTTGAACCTAATGCTTTAGCAATAAAGTCGAAAATCTATTAAAGAAATCTGACAGATTGTAGTAGCTTGATGTGCTGGCGTCTGTACCAAAACTAAATTAATTTATTATTTATCTGTTGAATAATAAAAACAATCGCATTCCGATCGAAGCATTAATACATTTTTAGTATTTTATTTTTAGCCTTTAATATGGCCACAACTTTTTATATATTGTTGCACTTAAATTTCAATATTTTCATAGTGGTCATAGTCAAATGAAAAAAGAGGATAGATCGAAATAGTTTCTAAAAACATTTCAATCAGACGTTGTTGATGGTCATTAGTCTATAGTTTGAAGTGCCCTGAAAACTCAGAACTGCCTGTAGTGTCCCTACCTACCTTTAGTTAACAAAGATAAAACGGTTTTTTTCATATATATCAATCTTACCCCACCGGGCAAAGATTCAAGTCGAGGTTCTAAAACTTTCCAGTTTGATTGCTTAAGGTTACACAGACAATAAAACATCACTATCAATGAAATAAATCCTTTACCTGTACTTTATTCTTATACAGAGATATTACAAAACAAAGTTTTGCGTCCTTCTTTCATCTTAGTGTTATAAATGTTCATCTTACCCCGTCTAACTTCGATGGGTAAAGACGGAAAATAGTAATAAATCCTAAAATACGAAAAATAGCCTTATAAAGATGTAACAACACAACTAAAAATTACAAATAATGAGTAGATATTCCAATAAAACTCTCCTTCCTACCTCATAACTACTCATAAGTAAAGTTACAGGACACGGGATAAGATTAAAACACTCGATTAAATTGCGAAAAAGTCACTTCGCAAACAATTGCATTTTTCACACAACCACTCACAACAAAATGGTGGTCTTAACAGTGTTGCCATTACTGCAAAAACTGCACTGTATCTGGCGTCAAGGACGACTTTTTGTGTTACCACGTTTATTTTCTTCCCCCCTTCCCCCCAATCACCTTACGTAGTTCCTGTCCACAGTATAATGTTGATACCAGTGATTAGAACTCAAGGCCTGTCTTTTGCAAGTCAACGACTTATAATGAGTTTATCTGCTATAGCGCTTTCAAAAACAAACTTCTATTAGACTGGCCAATCTAAATAATGCATAATATTACGGCTAAAACCCGAAGTTCAGCTACACCTAGTTTTAGCCGGCTAGAGCTAGGTGAAAGGAGGTAGGCTAGGTTAGGT
The DNA here is from genome assembly GCA_948252095.1 of Dicycla oo. Lineage (NCBI taxonomy): Eukaryota > Metazoa > Arthropoda > Insecta > Lepidoptera > Noctuidae > Dicycla > Dicycla oo. The sequence goes on from OX411714.1 coordinate 25,768,147, forward strand.
TAGAAATATGACCACATCTAGTTCTAGCCGGCTAAAACTAGGTGTAGCCGCACTTCGTGTTTTAGCCGTAACAATATTATATCCCAAAATTATTGCACTTTTTCTATAGAAACGGATACTCACGAAGAACAGCTGATAATGCGAAGTTAAATAATATTATCAGTATCGATATCATTAATGAGTTCGCTACAATAACAATCGTACAAAATTTATGACGTAAGTATACATTCCGGGGTCAACCTGGGTCATAAGTTGAACCATTATTTACAGAATTATTGACTTTTGTAGAAGCATCGATTACTTGTAACTTGTTTCAATATTTATGTACAGACGCCAGCACATCAAGCTACTAAAATCTATCTAATTTCTTTAATAGATTTTCAAGTTTATCGCTAAAGCATTAGGTTCAAGGTTGATTGGGAAAATTTGACAGTTTCGGGTAGCTTGACCTGCTGGCATCTGTACTTAAGTATAAAACCTTATTACGACACAGCTGTACTATCGAACAATCATTAAGTTATTCAACTCTCGAATAATTACAAACATAATTATAGCTACTTGCCTGTTGTTGTTCACTCGAAAGTCCAAAAACATGTTCGTCGATCGGATAGTGAGACATGCATCGAGAACCGGTTTTACTCGTACATTTACGTAAAATATTCGTTACACGACCTAAGCGAACTGCCATTCTGGTACGACCTTCCTTGCTTATAGTTAACTCCGTACTGACTAGCAAACAAACCAATCCACTAACAAACGAAGATAAACATTCAAAATATACTCTAAGTAGTGATTATAACGACACAATTCGCTTGGCAAATAAGATAACGTGAAGGATTATGAAATAATTACTCATTCGGTGATAACGTTCGAGTTTTGATAACAATTTACGTGAGTATTGAGTAAGAATAAATATTTTGTCATATTTTTGTTTCTAAGTGAATGAAGGACGTAGAATTTCATGATAAAATGTTAAAGTCAAGGTCAAACCTGTCATATACCTGTACCTGGGCGAACAAGCGCTGCTCTGATGAAAATAGAGAAAACGAATTTTCCCAGATAGGAGACCTAGCTAGATCGAATTTTCGCCCCCGTAAATCTATATTGCAACTTTCATCGAAATCGTGAGAGCTGAATTATTCAAGTGGGCGTGGATAGCCAAATACGAAACTATGAGGAACAGCGAAAAGTAGTACTCAAAGGAGTCTCGGGCTCAATTTTGATAAAAACTAAAACTGTATCATTAGATTTTTGAAAAATTAATAATTCTAGCCAGGAATCGAACCTGTTGATTTTGAAAAAAAAAACACACTGTATTAGGTATTACACTATTCGATAGTGTCGCTAATAAGGATCCAAATCTGGGAAGTAATGATATACGTCAGACTAAAGGAAAGAGCCAGCTGCTCATTTTTAACAAAATACTTTTTTATTTTTTTTTATGTTACATACATAATATGACCATTGTTTCAATACATAGCTGAATTCGACATCTCAAGTATTGTACTGCATTCAACAACATTATTGATTTGAATATAGAATTTGGCCATCCAAGCCGACTTGAAAAATTCACCTGTATATTAAATATTGCTCATTTTGTAGTTTATGATAGGATAATTTTATATGTAGGTACCACGGAGGAGCTCGTGGCTAAGTAATAACAGCCGCAAGGGTCGATCCATCAGGTTAAGCTACGCTTGCCGGGGTTGGTTGGATGGGTGACCATCTTTACATACCGAGACTCCTCCGTATCTCGGAAAGCACGTTAAGCTGTTGGTCCTGGCTGTCATTCGTGGATCTTTGGCAGTCGTTACGGGTTGTCAGAAGCCCGAAAGTCTGACAACCAGTCTTTACCCAATAACTGGGTTGTGGCAGTAAGATAGGCAGTCGCTCAATGTAAAATACTAGTATTCAGCTGCATCCGGTTAGACTGGAAGCCGACCCCAACATAGTTGGGAAAAGGCTAGGCAGATTGAGGTACCACAAACGTAGAGATGCTCTCTGTCACTCGGCATAGTCGACCTCGTAAATTGATTTACCACTTTTGTGAACATAGCATAGCAACACGCCTGTATTTACCGAAGGGTTAGGCAAAGGTGTACCTATAGTAAACCCACATTTCGCCAGTCATGTAATAGGGGGCGAGGCTATTGCCATCAATCGGCCACAAATCCAGACTTCGGGCTGCTACTGAGAAATTCCAGATCGAAAATCCCAATAATACTGCCCGAACTGGGCATCGAACCCAGGACCTCGTGCTCAGCAGTAGCGCTTGCGACCACTAGACCAACGAGACAGTCCACAAAAAGACAGCGACAACAACAACGAGACAGACAACAATTCTCACAACAAAGAGGCAGAGGCTTTTGTCAACATAGGGTTGTTTACCGGAAGCTTCGCCGCGAGAGAGCGCTGAGTGTTTGTCACTTGTCAAAGTCATCTTAAAGACAACGCGACCAATCAGCGACAGGAAAACACACTTACTGCCATCTCGCGCCAAAATTTTCAGCAAGGAACTTCATTGGCAGTTGAATGAAAGTAACAAACACATGCCATCTTCGCGGAACTATTTTGAGGTTTCTTCCCCACTCCCAGGAAATTGAAACTTCACGTAGGTTGAAGCTGTCACACAGACAAATAAATCGTGTCGTTTTAAGACGTGCTAGGGACATACAACCTTAGGGTGATAAAGCAATTACGAGCTCGAATATACATAATTTCGTATTTCGATAAATCTTTAAAAGTAAAATTTTATCGAATAACTATTTACTTCTACTTTGATTAAATTATGTAAGAGTCAAATTAAAGGAAGATAATCTAATCATTGGCGATAAGATATGAAAAATCACAGTATGTATGTAAAGTGTAAACAAGAAGTGTATTATTTTTATTTTTTTAAATAAGTATTTATTATTCTGCATATCATCTAGGACCAGAGTTCCTTGTCAACACGAATCATAGTTGCGTCGTTTTTTACCGAATTCCTGTGGCAACCTTCCGGCTCCATCATCAGATCTGCTCGATGGTACCAAAATATTGCATTGTCACCGATTTTACATATGTATGCAAAATTTCAGCTCAATCGAACTCCGTGAACTGGATCAAATTTAACTTGCTTACTTACGAACATTGCAAGTTAATTAAAAACTTGTAAAAAAAACATTTGCTAAAAAACAATGATACCCGAAAAGTCAGAATTTCATGAAAATTCTTTAAAAATATGCTTTTAAATTATTTTACTTTCTAAATAAAACACATACTCAATATTACTTTTATATTTATTTTACATTAACTTTAAAAGCACCTTTATTCACTAATATTACAACAATTTCTTTCTAAACCTCTTATAAATTAACAATACGTCCCTTCACATTATCATTGTATCGATTACGTAATTACAAAATAATACAAATGAATACAATCTCATATTACATGGTATTTTATTAATTGATCTTTAATTAATCATTATGTCACATAGATAAGTATAATGAAACTTCGAAATGTGGGATTTTATAAAAAAATATTATAATGTAGATTACAAAAAACAGTGATTTTAATCTTTTGATCACCGCAGTGTATATGTCATCGCCGAATTGTATATATAATACGCCGTAATACAAAACGTCTAACCGAAATACATAAAGGCGCTGTTTTTTATTACGGCTGATTGACGTTCAGCCAAAATGTATTAATGTATTATTACAGCTAAATAAACGTACGCCACATTGTGATATCGCATCGCGTTCTTTAATGCGGCTGATCAACGTTCCGCCATAATACAATTTGGCGCGTCGCTTTTTAGTTTTTATTAGCTCCACGTTCTGTTTGCAATAGGGCTAAAGGTTGGCTGCCGTTTTGGCAAACGTATCATTACATTTTGGTTGAACGTCATTCAGCCGAAATATAAAACAGCGCCTTTATGTATTTTGGCTAGACGTTTTGTATTACGCCATATTATACAATTTGGCTGCGACATATACACGCGCTTCAATCACTACAAATGTACCAATAATATGTATTAAAATTAACATAATAAAATAATATGTGAGAAGAATTTTTCGTGGTATCTTAAACCTCATTTACAATAATTCGTGATACTGGTCTTTTAGGAAGTCCAATTTGATAGCAAAATGGTTGAATATTTAGATACGTTAATGTTCACATAAAACCTACATGATATTACAGAAGTTCCATTATATTCACAAGAATAAATTAGTGTCCCATCATAGTGTCTCAATAATTAACTTCAGAAGCAAAATACGTATATAATAAATGATATGTGTATTCCTACACACAATAAAGTCGCGTTCCAAGGAATGTGTTTATCACAAATAAATAAAAAAAGACAATTTAATCAAAAATATTGCACAGCATAATTATATCATTGCACAAGACAGTATAAACAATTTAAGTACTAAAAATAAATAAATAAAATCGTATTTTCAAGGTAATTAAAAAATAAATCTACCATTTGCCCCATATAATCTACTGAATATTGTTTTAAATCTCACTTTTATAAAGGGTATGATATTCTAGCTTAAAAAGATGGGTAAAAAAGAACCTGTTTTCATCAAAATGTGTAAAAGCAATAAATACATCGAAGTAGTAGATAATCTAGCTATTTTGAAAGTATTGCCAGTAACAAAAAAGTGTGTCACTTTTAGAAGAAAATTGTATCGTGCAAATTCTGTTCAGAAAAGTCTTACTGGTACGAAAAAAGGTGAAAATATTCTTCACTTACCATAGTTACCATCAAAGCATAAAAAAACAATAAATTCTCGATAGCTTCTTTTTCTTCGCTGATGAAATCTAGTATTACGCATTGAGGCCATTATTATTGTGTCAGTTTTAAATAATACTTAGATTTAGTATAGCTGCTAAGTCGCAGTAAGTAGTAGTGGTAAGTTTAATTGGTGTCCATCTTGGATTTCAGAGACTGGTAGTATTCCGAGAGAACCTTCCATGCAGTAGGTGCCATGAAGCCTTTCGGTGGCTCCTTGCCTGATTTGGCAAGACCTGAAAGATTTATTGTTGTTTAGATATTCCTTTAAAATCTGCTGGCGGTAAACCTTCCAAAAAAAAAAGTCATCACCTGCCTAGCCTTTTCATATACTACACGGATCGTGGGACCTGAAATCGCGAAAAATAAAATCAGCTGTTCCCTACATTTTGACGAGATACGCAAACATAAATGTACACAACAGAGGATTCTTTTTGCGATTTCAGGTTTGGTCCCATAGTAAAAGTTGTTCATAATGCTGTGTACACTGACCCCTTAAGAGGTTAACGGTGATTAAAATTACATTCTGTATTTGATACCTCTCTTAGGCGACCACACAGATACGGCGAGATCTTTTCATGCGGTCCCTAGCAAAATACCGTTAGGGTAGGGCATTGTAAAATTTTATTTTGTTTAACCAAATTAATCAGTATTATACATATTATTGATTTATTATTAAGAGAAACATGATACAATAAGCAATTACCTCTCATCCTAGTTCCGGATATAAAGTCGAAGTCTTCCTTGCGAGTGGGGTCGAAGAACGCCATCTTGCCGACCGACGTGTCGTAAGCAGCCACGCGGAACGGAATGATCTGTAGAACAATTATCTTATTAGCAGTATTAAACATAAAAGAATGAATATACTGCGTATTTAGTCTTCAAACCAACTTTTTGAAATTTTCAATAGTACCAGTCACTCTGAATTCAACGTAATTTACACTTAGGCATAAAGTTTATATTCGGTGAATATAACATTAATTTGACACAAGGACATGAATAGACTTTAGTGGCTTTGCTTTGTTTTTTAGCGAAATTACCTGGTCGCATGCATAGATGGATGCCTGTTTATTATTGGATAGAGATAGTGTAACAACGACTATAAACTTGATTTTGTTCCACAAGTTCAATTTCGCTGTCGACTTGCTCTGTGAACACTCACTACATAATCATCACTCTCCTGCCATTATCCCAATTTATTATGGGTCGGCGCAAGACGTCTTTATCTTCCATACTTCTCTATTACTCATCATCGCGGAAGTAACTCCCTTTCTAGCCATATCATCTTTCACATAGTCCATCCATTGTTTCTTTAGTCTTCACCTACTCGTATAGCCATCCACATTCATACTCGGATACTTTCCTGTCGACATTTTCGACATTCCTTCGCATCACATACTCATACCACTCATCCCAGTCTGCTGACTCATCTCGCCATACTCGCATCGTGCCTCTAGGACTCTCATCTGGAGGAGAGCAGGTTGACACAGATTTCACCAGAAAGTGGTCAGACGTTCCTAGCGGGGCTGAGACCGATACTGAATGACTGTCCGGATCAGTTGTCAGCAGAAGGTCCAAGCAATTGGGTGTATGAGTACCCGCGTTGCCACATTCACCAGCTGGGTTAGATCTATCGTTAAAGCAAATCGGCATGGTCAGTTTTCTGATACGGGAACAACCAATCTTTATGATAGGCGATGAAGTCTCCCAGAAAAATGAGCTTCGCTGTTGGGTACCGTTGCTGGGATACATCGGTCGACTCCACGAGGCAATTAAAGAGCGCTGTTGTCTCCTGGTCACCACTGTGCGATCGGTAGACTTCGATGTAAAGAAATTTCTCCATGGCAGTGTCCATAAGTAGCCATATGACAGAAAAACCCGGTTTCTCAAAGCAACGGAGACGACGTCAACAAACGTCATCGCGGACGTACACACAGACCCCAGCCAACTTGTGTTAAAGAGAGTAGCCCGGGTAGTTGAGGTACGCCACGTCCGACGGGATGGTTATCTTCGTCTCCGTTAGGAAAAACAGGTGCGGCTCTCGGTCTCCAGATGGTGATGAATCGGATCTTTTAGTGGGAGGAAGTGCAGCCGTTGTTTAACCTTATTTTTCTTAGCTATGGTCATTTTGGTTAAAGTTGTTGGGGAATAAAGTCGAACTGTCGAGAGGCGCTGCTCAGTGAACCAAGTGGAACACTAGAGCTATCGCAACATATAGGGAACTCATTTGGAGACTGCGGGACGCCCAAACTCTCCCGGATATGGCCACCGGGTCCTCCCATCCAATCGCCAGCTGGCACAGTGGAGCATACTGGGATTTTTCGCTATTACTGGTTGGAAGTGAGACGCGTTACGTGAGCTCAGCACAGAATACGCAAGCTAACCACTCAAAGCCGTTGGCATATATGTGCGTCTTAAGTAGAAGATGTTACCTCCAGCTCATTAAGCCCGGGCGCCATCTTGAGCACCATGGCGCCGTGTCGCGGGTCGAACAGGTCCCCGCCACCCGCGGGGTGCGGCAGGCCGGCGGGGTCACGCCCCACTATGTAATGGTTCGCTCCTGCGTTCATACGGCATTTTGCGTGCCATTGTACCTATAGGTAAAAGGTTTGTTAGTGTGTTGGAAATACAATATGGTTATTTGTACGGTAGACTCAAAGCAGACCCAGAAGAGTTCAACAAGGAGATTTTTTAAATGAAGTTGAATAATCTTCTAGAGTCAATGGTACTTTTTAAATTTGTTGTGCCCAGTACGTGGCTATTTTAATAGCAGCGTCAGTAACATTAGATCCTCAAACGTACAGTAAGGACACTTGGGACATTCAAGCAGGTGGGTCATGAATATTGAGTAATAAGCCTTGTCAATCTAGGAAAACTAATATTTTAAAGAGAAAAGATTTTTTGTATGCATACATAAACTCACGCCTTCTTCTCGTGGGGGTAGGCAGAAACTACAGAACGCCACCTACTGCGATGCTTACATACTACTTTTTTGTATGTTAGTTTGTAATGGATAAACTCAAAAAATACTTAACGGATTTAATTTATTTAAGAGCTCGTACAATGCTCTGCGAGTCCAATACAATAACGCTTTCAGAGTTATGTTGGGGCTGCCGCGCTTTTGTAGTGCATCGGGGATGTTCGCGGAGAATGGCGTGCCAGATTTTTACGCACTGATGCGGACACGAATAGCATCCCTGATGCGGCGAGTGCGTGACAGCTCCAACAGCTTGGTGGCTATAGTAGCCGACAGGATGGACAGTCCAATGATGTGGCAATGGATGACCAGTCATCGTGCGTCATTCTGTTATGTAAAATAAGTTGTTCTAGTGTATTTTTTGTGTAGTATGTGTTTTCATGTATGTATGTATTTTGTGTATAAAATTATAATGTGTGTTTGTTTATGGACTTATGGTCTGAAATAAATTTATTATTATTATTATTATTATTATTAAAAAGTCTTTCACCATGGTATAGAAAGGTACAATATCAGCGAGTAACATGGGCTGTATTTTATCGACTTCCGTGCGAAGGAAGTTGCGGACAGAAGCTAGTAGTAGTCATAAGGGCGAAAGTACACAAAACTATGCAAATAGCTTGCATGCCAATGTACCATAATAGCTTCTGATCGGTGAATGTTACAATGGCATGCAAGCTACTTGCATAGTTTTGTACAAGCTACAGGGTATTTTCACCCTAAAGTGCAAGCTCACTCGAGTCAAGGATGCCCGATGAGCCAGTTCTCTCGATCTTCGCGGCGACCTTGACTACCTACTCAGAATCGCAAGATTTATTATGAACTAGAACTCGGTAAACGACAATAGTAATTTATACGACTATGTGCTATTAGAAAATACTAACTACAGAGATGCAGCTTGTACATGTCGTGTCCTCCGCGTGGAAGTCGGAAAATGGCAAATATAGCAGCATTCGCGTGGATACGGAAAATTTCAATTTAAGAACACAAGGAACTTACTGCCGCTTTCTATAATATTGTATATCTCTCAATCTTGATCCCGGTCCTTGATTGTAACCAATCAACGGCCGAGTTTATCAATCTGTATCTTTGAAAGGGCGAATCACAAGCAGCCGTCAAAGACTGCGGATCCAGATTGGGATTGAGATATTATTATAGAAAGCGGCCGTTAGTATGCATATCATCTACATAACACACGCCCTACAAGTACCATGAGAGTGGACGCCCTAGAAAGACATATTGGTGACATTCTTCAGAAAGGTCAGGTGCGTAGTGCTCGCAACCGGCGTGCGTGTATGACCAGATGTATGAACGTAAAGCAAAAAGAGTATGTAAGGATCGCAGCAGGTGGCGTTCTGTAGTTTCTACCTACCCCCATAGGAAAAAGGCGTGAGTTTATGTATGTATGTGTACATAACATACCTCTGTAGGTCCAGCATACATCATAGGTGAAGGGAAGATAGCCAGCACAGTGGACTGCGGGTCCAGGACACCTTCGTTGAGTACAGCCTTGTGTTGGTTGATTCTCACTTCTAGAGGCACATCGTCATCCTTTGTCCAACCACCTAGTAAAACAAAAAATAACTTAGTTTAAAAAAAAAAAAGCTTAAGAGGATTACAGGACCTAAACGCAAATAACGCAAGTTTTATAATGCCTAAAAGTATATGATCTACTGCAGTAATCAAAATCAGAAAAATATATGATATTCTTCAGGAGATATGCTAGTTAGATAGTGTGTTGAAAACATAATACAACTAATTTGATACGATAGAAAACAATCACGAAGATACCTCTAAAAATGTATTTTAACGATTAAAAACCATACTAATATACATACTATCGTCCTGATTTTTTGTCAGATTATTCTACAAGCAACATATTAACGTGATAGTGTTTTAATTTTTTAGTCCATTCAATAGATTTTTTTTAAATCGATAATTGCTTCATATTTTGCAATAAATTACCAGCGTTTTGTCATCGCGCTTCTCTTTCTTTTCTATGCAGTCAGACAGTGACCGCGCTTTAGGTCATGTAGTCCCCTTAAAGCTATTTTTCGTTATAACATGTTCGGATCGAGTGGACCTGATAATAGTTTTACCACCCTAACTCCTCGGCAGTCGCGACACCACGTTCAGGTGTACCGTCCGTGACGTACGTAAAAGAGCGATAGTGACATCCAAAACAATATTTATACTGTTCTAACATGCACAAAGTGTAAGGAATAAGACAAGGATGGCATAAGGTCACTCATCAAATATCTAACACAAACCAACGTCGCGTCGGTTGTGCTAAATCCCGGGAATTCCCCGGGAAATAAGAAATTGCGAATTATTTATTTCACTTTGAATACATTTGTAGCAAATTAAATATTTATATACAGTAAATAGTAAACAATTCGCACTTTCATATAATCCCGAGATTTAATCGTCATGTTTGTCATTCCGGGATTTTATAGGAGGTATTATCAACTCTTGTTACTTCTTTTCTCGAAGTTTAGGTATTTATACTCTACATATTCCGATCTCTGTACATAACTCAAGACTCAAATATGACTTAAAACTAGTTTAAAGTCATTTGATTGGTTGAAACTAGTTTTAAGTAGTTTGAGACTTGAGTGAGTTTCTGTAATACGGGCCTTAGAGAGCTCAAAAATAATAATATTTTAACATAATTATTTACCAAGTGGATGCAATAGAAGCACTGGTTTCTCGAATCCTCTCTCGACTAACTGACGATGAGTGTCTTGCATGAGCAACGCATGGCCGTTGTGGATGGGGTTACGTAGCTGAAACAAATAACATTGATTTTTATTTACTAGTACGCATAAGAGTTTTTGCAACATCTATGTTTAGTAATCTTTCATTTCTTTCGTCAATGCTTTTCCAGCTTCTCTCATTACTCAACCTTGCTTTATTGCTACAATATTCCTCAAGTGACCCTTTAACGATAGTACTGATTTGATGGACTGCGTAAAATTATTATCAGCGCTAGCGGCTCACGTTCACATGGAAACAAGCACTGTGGTCGATATCTAGGCACGGATACACCTTCAATATCCAGTGAGCCTACTTTTTAATAATATTCCTTACCTGGAAAGCGAACACAGCATCAGCTGCAAGTTCCTTGAACTTCTGTCTGAGCTCGTTGGGCGTTAGTCTGTACGAGTCCAAACCGTCGTTCCAACGAATACGTTCAAATACTTCCAGATTACCGCCCACCAACCATTCACCGGCCTCTTTGATCATCTGAGAAGATAAATGACATTAGTATAATTAATTAATTCAGTTTGTTTTCTATTTCTTGCTGCTAATATGTTAAGTCCTGCATATCTATATAAATAAAAATCAATTGCCGAATGTATGTAAGCGCATCACTTCAGGACGGTTGCACTGATTTGGCTAATTCTTTTTTGTTGTATTTGTAATGGCTAGATAAATTTGACATCTACAACAGCTCCCCACAAAATAAAATTTTAAGCCATAATATAACATGGCATACTTTTGTTTATCTTAATTATATTTATATAATATTATTTAAATAAAAAGGAACCTAACCAAACCGAACTTCAGGTCGACCGTCTAGGGTTAGGCTTTTCGGGTCAGGTTAATTAGCCTACAAGATAATTATGTCAACATAAATAAACTGTATGCCAAAAGAAATTATACCAAAATAGTTATATATATACCAAAGAATATTAAGAAAAAAAAAAACATTATGCGTAAATATGTTCAATACTCTATCAAACGACGCGTGAAATCAGCTGTTCACTTTCTGCCTAGCTATAGAGTTCATCGAACTCTATAGCATACCTATTACCTTCCCCTCACGACCAGTAACAGACGCTCCGAGTTGTGCACAAAAACACAAATCAGGTTTATTGGATTCCTATAACGTTCGTGAAATAATTTTATGTACCGGTCATCTTAGTATGATATAGTGAATTCACCCCATCAGTCTGCGGAGGGCTGTCCCTTACACCCTGTATTGTGTAATATGATTTGATAAATAATAAATACACAATTAATGGCACAGTTTCGAATCCCGCATATAACAAATATGACCTACAGGGGCCGTAATATGAATTGTAATATGAGCCATCACAGCACCAGTGCAAAAGAGAGATGGTGCTTTTCGGGAAAAAAATCATAGTACGGCTCCAGATAGTCGTTAAAATCAGGATGTTTGGTCAATAAATGCACCAACGATGAATCAATCTGCCTAGCCTTTTCCCAACTATGTTGGGGTCGGCTTCCTGTCTAACCGGATGCAGCTGAATACCAGTATTTTACATGGAGCGACTGCCTATCTGACCTCCACAACCCAGTTATTGGGTAATACGATACCCCTTGGTAAGACTGGTTGTCAGTTTCGGGCTTCTGACGACCCGTAACGACTGCCAAAAATCCACGAATGACAGCCGGGACCAACGGCTTAACGTGCTTTCCGAGGCACGGAGGAGTCTCGGTATGAAAAGATGGTCACCCATCCACAGACCAACCCCGGTAAGCGTAGACCTGATGGATCGACCCATGCGGCTGTTATTATTTAGCCACGAGCTTCTCTGTATTATCTGAAATGCACCAACGAACATTACCTTGATATAAGGATGTTCAGGATGATAGATCCCGAACTGTCTGGAACACCTCTCCTCCTTCCTATGCGGGTAGAACTCAGGCGACCTGAGTACCGCTACAGCTTTGCCGTTGTATGTGAGAGCTATGGCATTAGCTCCTGTCAAACGGTCCTTGACCTCTGTTGCTACTGGTAGAACGACGGGCACTGATTGATTGACTACTGAGCCGTCGGCAAGGGTTAGGCAGTTTGAGTGGAGTGCCTGGAAGACAAAAACAAGTAATCAATAAAGTCCAAATCAGCTAAAAATTATACTTAATTATGCTAGCATACTAACATGAAGTTGGCGATTTTTTCACAAAAAGAACAAATAAGACAGACTACAAAATAAGCTATTTTTAACCACGTTGTTTTCTATCATTTAGGCCAGTTGTTCGAAATCTATGAAGTTGTGGCTCTTCATTTGGCACTATTATTATGTAAGAGACTTAACCCGACAAAAGTCCTACAGACACGCGAGTGTCCAAAAAAGATGCATTCGATAAAAATATAGCGTGAAAACCGTTGAGCACTTAAGCCCGCGAAGTTCAAATTTTCTTACGTTTTTTGCAATTTGCAAGTCAGTATTAGGTTGTATGTTGATTAAGGTATGATTCGCGACCGTAACATATATCTATTTACAGAATTATAATCATTAAAATCAGTAATACGACTCTTTAAGTTACTATAATCCGTTCCGTATTCAGTTGTGCAGTGAATACAGACCGAAAAGCGAAAAGAAAATAGAGGAAAGCTAGTTTGCGGCCAGTAGTTGTCTCTTTCTAGAATTCTGATTGGTCCAATAATGTTTTGACTCTAATGGATATACTTTCATGCTTGTAAATTATCAGTATAATCTTCGATTATTAATAATTTCAACCAAATAAAGCTATCAAGAATAAGTTCGCCTTAAAAGAGAATAAAGAAACTTTCTACAAGGGCTGATCCAAAAGTAATGATTATTTCTAATTTTGTTTTACTTGCTTATTTACCCACTAAGTCAGAAAAAAAAATCATATAAATAGATCGCATTTCCCCGGTTTTATTTGAATAGTTTAATTTTTACCCGACTGCGGCGAAGCCCAAAAGGAGGGTTATGTGTATGACCTGTATGTATGTCTATTTCTTTGTTCCCTCGTAACTCCTAAACGAATGAACGGATTTAGATAAATTATACGTCTTTAGATTTGTCTTGGTAGCGCGAGTGTCACCGACTACTTTAAAATAAAAAAAAGTAAAATGGCGGATTTGTGGTGCTATTTTGTGGAGTTTGAAAATTGATTTTTTCTTCTAATACCATCGAGTGGGGTATCAAAATGAAAGAACAGTTTTAAAAGGTGATTACACAAATATATACAACTTCTATGGTTAAAAGTAATTCGAAGTCACAAATCGTAAAAAAGCTTTTAAATAACCCTCACGACCATTTTTAGTTTTTTTAATTATTGGGTTGGCTAATAAGTAATGAGCGACATACAACTATTTTATTTGTATTTATTTATTAAATGAATAATTGTTAATCATTAATAATATATTCACCGTCGTTTTCTACTACCATTCGCCATCGATCTGGCAAAGAGTGAATGGCGTCCGCATAGAACTTCGTTGGTTTTGAATTGAAGAAGTCATCTATGTATTGTTTCAAGTGTGGTTCATCGTCAAAGCTTTTTTCCCGTAAATTATTACTAAGTGATCGGAACAAGCTGAAATCAGTTGGTGCTAAGTCCGGCGAATGTGGAGGGTGGGATATTATTTCCCAATTAAGCTCCAATAGTTTTAGCCTGGTACTCTTAGCAATATGCGGCCGGGCATTGTCGTGCAGGAAAAATATTTTGTCGTGTTGTGGACGTTTGCGATGGATGTCAAGCTTCAGTTTTACGAGTTGATCACAATATACTGTTGCTGTAATCGTAGTATTAGTAGGAAGGAATTCCCAGCTTATTACTCCATGTATATCCCACCAGACAGAAAGCATTACCTTGCGAGGATGAAGATCACCTTTTGACGTTGGTTTTCCCTGTTCTTTACATCCCAGTCACTGGCGCTTGCGTGTGTGATTAACATAGAGAACCCACTTTTCATCTCCAGTGACGAGATGATCTAACCAATTAAATGTTCGGCGGAAAGATAAAAGTTGTACACAAATCTCAGCTCGGTAGGTCAGCTGATCTTTACTTAATTGATGGGGTACCCAAACACTATATTTGTAAGTCTTTCCCAAACCACGTAAATGATTTTCTATGGTGCCATGAGAGCACTCGAGCTGAACAGCCAAATCGCGTGTATTTCGTCGAGGATCTTCTTCGATTAATAGTTTTAATTTATCGATATCTATTTCCACGGGGCGCCCACACCTTGGTTAATCGGTTAAGGAAAAATCGTTATTGGGGAACCGTTGGAACCAGCGCTTTGCTGTTGCTTCGGAGACTGCATCGTGAGCTATCCTTTGACATATATTAAGTGTAGGTTCTGCAGAAGAATGCCCAGATTGAAAGTCATATAATAAACAATGTCGTACGTGGGTTTCAATATCACTCATTTCTTTGTGAACTTTAATGCACTAACAGCCAAACTATCAATAACGCGCATGACCGCGACTCGCTCTTTATATACCCTCTGCTACAGAACGTTCTCGAACCTTTCCGAAAATTCTATAAATTATAAACTAAAACGCTCATTACTTATTAGCCAACCCGATACTTTTTTTATCATTACTTTTGGATCAGCCTAGTATTATGAATATTAAAATAAAATAGTTTTCATTATTCTTAATTTTAATTGTTTCAATATCTCTTGTGAAAAGAAAAATATTAAAAGAAAGCTTCAGTCTGGAACCAAAGCCAGTAAAGTCTAGAAATAATAATTAGTAACATACGAGGTGTATCAGAAAGGTGTGGTGAAATTTAAGGGTGTGGTAAAGGGTGGATAATTTGTTCTCGAATACGATGATGGTTCCAAGGAGAAACTTGATCAGTTTGATGGTCTCTAATACCCTTAAATTTGTCCACACCTGATACACCCAGTAGAATAACCAAGTACTTTTTCTATTATTAGTAATTTATTAGTCACTACAATTTTCATTATTTTTCCTATTCATTAAAATTGGAACACTACGCCTTTGTTATTACAGGCTTGCAGAAGAGTCAACTACTGGCCGCAAATTCGCTTTGTCTCTTTCTGGAGAGTGGTCACTTTATCGAGGCCAATGCTCAGTACATTCTCTATGTCTATGGTATTACCCGAAAGCATAGACAGAGGTGTGTTCCGAAATTTCTCCAGAACTTTAGCATTTTTTTTTTAACATAGAACTTCTATACTCACTTGTAAATATTCATGTTCCCTCATAAATCCCTTGAGAGGGTACGCCCAACCTTCGGACAGAACCTGAAACAAGCATAATCACTGTCAACAATAAAATAAAAACAAAGTAAAATGGCGGATTTGTGGTGCCATTTTGTGGAGTTTGAAAATTTATTTTTTCTTCTAAATTTCCCTATTACGCAAGACATCATAAATTGTATTCATTTTTATATCTAATCTGATATTGTGCCAAATTTTTATCTTCTACTATCTTGATTATCATTATTGGCCTGTAAATGTGGCCTTGGACTTGGGCATTAAGCATTACCAAACGAAATAAAATGTTATAAAAGCAAGTCACGATGTAACGAAATCAGGTGTCAAATCTTAGGATAGCTGTTTTGTTAATCTCGTAACCAAAATTAATCGTCACGTAGATTTAATCGTCACGTTTATCATTCCGGGATTTTATAGGTTTTATCCACTCTTGTTACTTCTTTCCTCGAAGTTTAAGTATTAATACGCTACCTGTTCCGATCTCTGAAAATAATAAACGTATATTTCGGCCAACAAAGGATCATATTAAATACAAAAAAAAAAAACAAAATTGGAACAAACTTGCTCGTAAGTCTACATATCAGTTGCTTCGCGCTAAGGGCTTTACAACCAATCTGGGTCATTTTTCCACCATTAACATAATGCAGATTCAATTTTGTCGCCTGTCACGCTCACCCAGCGTAGATATTGATATGTCTTACTCTTTACATAAACTCAAGTCTAGTCTTGCATAGGGCATTATCATAAAAGTGTAAAACAAATTTTATAGTTTCTATTGTCTTTTCACTTGCATAAGTACTTACATCTATCTAAATAAGTAAAATATGTTTTGTAACTGCATTTCCTACTCCTATGTTTAACGCATGCCGTGGCAGCCTTTAATTAAGGCTACAATACAGGGCTATTTTTAAATCATTAACTAAACTTTCACAGGGTGTTCTACCCATGAATATGAACAACTTTTACTATGGGACCAAACCTGAAATCGCAAAAAAAAAATCTGCTGTTCAGTACATTTATGTTCGCTTATTTGGTCAAAATGTACTGAACAGCTGATTTTTGTTTTGCGATTTCAGAGTTGGTCCCATAGTGAAAGTTGTTCATATTCATGGGTAGAACACCCTGTGAAAGTTTAGTTAATGATTTAAAAATAGCCCTGTATAATAAAATGTAAAAATAATATGGGTATTTTATAACATGTATTTTTTTTATTCATTCCAAAATCGGCGTAAACAAAAAAAAAACAAACATAATGTCTGCCAAACTGCACAGCAGTTTGTCGGCAGGACAAAGCTTTCTAGTGTATGCTTTGTTGGTTGTCCTTAAATATATCCATAAATAAATAAACAAAAAAGTTCGGAGGTGTCGTGTGATACCCGGTTGGAACGAAGTTCCTATCGCTGTATATTATGTACAGACGCCAGCACATCAAGCTACTACAATCTGTCAGATTTATTTAATAGATTTTCAACTTTATCGTTAAAGCATTAGGTTCAAGGTTGATTGGAAAAATTTGACAGTTTCGAGTAGCTTGACCTGCTGGCGCTTGTACTAGCTTCAGCCCGCGACTTAGTCAGCGTAAAATTTCAGCCCCCCGACCCACCCCGACGCATCGCATCGCCCGCCCACGCTTTTACTTTGTTTTCGCTTCGCGTTCTTTCTGACGTTTTGACATTTTGCTCGGTTCATAAGGATCGTCGGGTGATGTTAAATAGCTTATAACTTTCCACAAGAATTGGGCTATCAAATGAAAAAAATAATTTTTCAACGCAGCAGCTCCAGAGATTAGCGTGTTCAAACAATTAATAAACAAATTATTGTTAGTATAGATAGTTTAACACAGAGCCATCTATGTAGTATGGTCACAAGGTTCAAGTGTCCATTTTTTTTTAATGTAACTGTATTTAAAGGAACAAAAAAAAACTTATGACACTTGAACTTATGAAACTGATGGCGCATACCACAAGCCGCGTTAAAGAACTTCATTCCAATATAAAGTTAAAAAAAACATACAATTAAACCTTCGTTCTACCAACAATCATCTTCTACGATCCTTCTCGCTGCTCTGGTTTCATTCAATATTCTTTCTTAGTCCACACGGTCTTTCTTTGGAATGCGCTCCCTCTGAACATCAGGATGGCAACCAATCGGTTATCTTTTAAAGTGAAGATACGTAAGCATATACGTAAGAATTTGGCTAAAACATCCCTGTGGAATGCGCTCCCTCTGAACATCAGGATGGCAACCAATCGGTTATCTTTTAAAGTGAAGATACGTGAGCATATACGTAAGAATTTGGCTAAAACATCCCTGCGCTGACTTGTTGGATTCATTTTCTCCTCTACTGATTGTTATTTCTCCTGACAAAGTTTATTCTGTTTATATGTACGTATGTTATATGTATGTATATATTCATGTATTTATTCTTGTATTTTATAGTTACTTTCGTGTTAACTATCCTTTATATTGCACCTGCCATGTTTTCTCTCTGCATCCCCCTAAGGTTGACTGGTAGAAAACGCCTCAGGCATTAGTTTTAATAAATTAATTAATTATAAAAAGACTTCACATAAACATTATGAAGATTATGTAAGGACCATGTCGATCATCTTTCATTCATTTTTATCATATAAGTGGTTACTTGTTTCTTTGTCACAATAATCTATTTCATTGGTTCAAGAACCATAGATAGAACATAATAGTCTCCTTACCTGTACCCACTGCAAGTCCAGGGTATTGATTTCAATCTGCGGCAGTATTGCAGCCTCTTCAATGGCACTGGTCAGTCTGTTGCCATAGATGAACAGTTCCTCCACACCCTTGCGGCTGTTCTCCATACAGGGGATGATGCCCTGCGAAAATATATTTAATTTTAAACGTTTGGCTTTTAAAAGTAACCACGACCTCTGAGTTTGTTTTGGAATATCTTCTCAGGGAGCAGTCAGCTAGGAAATGCCGGCACCATCTAGTTTTAAAACATTGACCAAAATATTTACGTGTAAGTGTCTTACAAGATCTACAAAATATAAATTTCTACATTTATATCTGTAATTTTTAAGGTATACATAATAAATAGTATACTATCTTCTATCTATCTACTTACTTACATAAATAATCATCGTTTCATTTAATTTCAGAGATATTATTGATTGCCATCGCATATCGAGTTTAAAAATCGAGCAAGTAACATTGTTCAAAAACATCCAAGTCACACTCAGACTACAAAACGAATACCTACTCAATTACAGTATCTAGGTAAAGTCAACCTTCTAATTTCTATACCACCCACCATAATGTTGAATCTCACTTGCAAGTCATAAAACAAGGTCTATAAAGCCTAGTTCGTACCTATGTTAATAATTTAGTCGTGGCACGTAATTTAGTAACTCTATCTACTTACTTACATAAATAATCATCGTTTCATTTAATTTCAGAGATATTATTGATTGCCATCGCATATCGAGTTTAAAAGTCGAGCAAGTAACATTGTTCAAAAACATCCAAGTCACACTCAGACTACAAAACGAATACCTACTCAATTACAGTATCTAGGTAAAGTCAACCTTCTAATTTCTATACCACCCACCATAATGTTGAATCTCACTTGCAAGTCATAAAACAAGGTCTATAAAGCCTAGTTCGTACCTATGTTAATAATTTAGTCGTGGCACGTAATTTAGTAACTAAATATGTTTGAACTACAAAAATTTAGTCGAGTCAATCCATTTTATTCTATTTTTGGGCGAGTAGCTACCCTTACCATGCTTCACTGCTTACTGGATGATCAGCTAAACAAGTCTGAACCTGTCGAAAGTAGTCGAGATCATTAATTAGCTTAGTCGTTTCGCTGGAAATTCTCAAACTATCGAAGTATTTTTGGAATCGTTTAATGCTAATTCTTTCAGAAGACAATTCGTACATCCTAGTTCATATCTTATATTAATCAATTTTCGTACCCATAGCTTTTTTTCTTTATCATATAAATTTCTTCATCCACCTCTTCTATTATTAAATAGCCATTACCATAAGTTTCATCAGCTTGTTCACTTTATTGCGTTGCAGCCTGTTCATCTACTACTAAATTAGTTGCCGCTTGACTAAATTACTAATATAGTCTGAACCAGGTCTATACGACAATCAGACAGTCACTAAAGCTGAAACTGACAGTCAGTCAGTTTCAGCTTTAGTGAAGTTTTACTGGGAAATGTTGTGAAAAGTGGTAAAGTAATTACTAGGTTGACTATACATAACCGCAAAAACTTCCCTGTACAATGTAGATTTGAAGAATGTGAGAACTTAAATTAAAAACCGCTACAATAAGTAACCAAAATCATTTTTAAATCGTAACTGTCAGATCTTTCCTATCAGATATCTATAAATATATCTATTGTAAATTAATCACGAAAGATCTATCTTAGACTTTCGTATTTCATGGCCTATTAAAATAACTTGTTGCGTTAACAATAAAGCTAACTGCATTACCACGAACTATTTTATTACAATTTACTGTCAATAAAACTGCAATTAATTTTAAAATCATTGCAGGAAGTAATCACTGTTATTAGGTTTTATTTGACCACTTTATTGTTATTGCCTAGTCATGTATATTCAATACTGGCCCTGAGAAGGGAAAGGCTATTGTAGAATACAAACAAAAAGAAACAAAAATGTTAAAAACCTTTTTGATTTCTTGGGAACTGTGTGAGTAAAAAATATAAGGAAGACAATCCATCTACGTATTTCCAAGGTCTGGAGAAAGGCAGGAAACATATTTATAAAGGTTAAATATTTTTAATAATTAAATTGAATGATGTGAATGTACTAAAATAATGCAACAATAGCCTGTTGAACGCGCGACTGAGTTTATTTTTTAAATGAAAAATAATTCTAGAATTAATTAATTATGTGGAAGTTCCAGTATTCTTAAAAAAAAAGAATAAACTAATGACGTTAATTGAATTAAAGGTTGTAACTACATTACCAGTTACTTGTCATCTACTTAATATAAAATATTACAGATTTGTAAGTAAGTACACAATATTTTAAATGTCAATTATTTTATTGATATCTTCAACTTCGTGCATATTTTGTTTTCTGACTAGGGATTATTTCCTGGTTCGTCGAGCTTCAGTGAATGCTGGTTTTTAAATGAATTAAGAAACATACTAGACAGCTGTGGCTTGAATCGGCTTATATTAGTAGTAGTTGTTGTAAATAGGATCTAAAAGGCCTTTTTGATTACCTATCCAGATAGGATCAAAAGATGTGATTGATGCTAAAACAACGTTATACCTTTTTTTCTGTATAGAAAAAAAGGTATAACGTTGTTTTAACTTGTTGGTAAACGAGAAAAGAAAACAAGTACGATTAATTTAAAAGGCCCCTTTTTAAGACCGATAAACAAACAATGATCTTTCCAACCCTTTAATTTACTTTAAATAAGGAATTTCATAGGCGTGCGTATGTCAAAAGAAAAATAAATGGTAGGAAAGAGTACAATGGTCTAAAAAGAGGCCTGTTGAAACCTTTGATGGCCTCTTTTTTACTCAAGCATGAGCTTATTCTCGTTCTTTAAAAAATATTAAGGAAATAATGACCCAAAAAAATATTAAGGAAATAATGATACCTGTGATTCGAGTAGCCGTACAACATGCATGGTAGATTCTTCGATGGAGTCTTCCACAGTTTGCACGATGAGCTCCGGCGCTTCAGGGCGTTCATATTCCTGCGTGATGCCTGTAAAGCCCTGTGATAGAAATAAACTTATTTAAATATCTATTATAAAGGCGAAAGTTTGTGAGTGTCTGTGTTTGTATGTTTGTTTCTCTTTCATGCAAAAACTACTGAACGGATTTTAATGAAATTTGGCACACAGATAGTTTACAACCTGGATAAACATGTTTTTTTTATTAATAAGTTCAATAACTTCTGTACTTTTTTGTATTTATTTAATTACTATATATTTATGGTTTTTAACCGACTTTGAAAAGGAGAAGAGGACATCAAATCGACGATCTTTTTTAAATGTTTGTATATCGATTACTTATTTTATGGGCCAAATTGAGTAATTAATTATTTTTATTTTCTTTATTTAGATTGTGCATGTATGAACCTAATCATGACCTGATGATGAACTATGTAGATACATAACGGTACTCTTCATAGAACGATAGCAATTTACGATCAGTTAAAAGTATAAATATGTGTTTAGAACGCACATTTATATAAATTTTACAAACTCTTAAAATCAATCAATCTGCCTAGCCTTTTCCCAGCTATGTTGGGGTCGGCTTCCAGTCTAACCGGATGCAGCTGAATACCAGTATTTTACATGGAGCGACTGCCTAACTGACCTCCACAACCCAGCAATTGGGTAATACGATACCCCTTGGTAAGGCTGGTTGTCAGACTTTCGCGCTTTTGACGACCCGTAACGACTGCCAAAGATCCACGAATGACAGCCGGGACCAACGGCTTAACGTGCTTTCCGAGGCACGGAGGAGTCTCGGTATGAAAAGATGGTCACCCATCCACAGACCAACCCCGGCAAGCGTAGCTTAACCTGATGGATCTACCCGTGCGGCTGTTATTACTTGGCCACGAGCTCCTCTTAAAATACAATGTAAAAAAAATAAAAAGTATAAAAAATATTCGATTCCACTTTATGCCTTGTCCTACCGGCAAACTTCGTTCGTAATTTTTTTATTGCTCTTTGTACATTGCTTTGTAAAAACAACTTTATATAACTACTTATATGTAATTGGAGACAGTTTAGAGTGTTACTTTTGTTCGAGACTGTGCATCTTGGGTTTTTTATATATGAATTATTGACTGCAAAGTAGTTGCCTACTATTGTGGCCTACTAGTTGTTTACTATTGTGGTATACGATTAGAAAGGTCTGCCGGTTTTACAACTTTCGGATAAGTCGGTAAACTTATCTGGGAGCTGATAATCTCATATTGATTCTATGTCTAGTATAGTGCCTATCCGAACACCATGGAACAGTCATTATAATATTAATATGTACTGTATAAGGGGTATCATGTTACCAGTGACTGGGTTGTGGAGGTCAGATAGGCAGTCGCTCCATGTGAAATACTGACATTCAGCTGCATCCGGTAACCGATTAGACTGAAAGCCGACCCCAACATAGTTGCGAAAAGGCTATGCAGATTGATTGATGTACAGTCACGAACCGGGATTGTTGAGCCACTAGCTTATCATCTTAACTTGGTTGTGTTGCCCGTTTTCCGTTAGTGAAATGTCACATGTCAAATTTCACGGGCGGAATTCGTGTAACACAACCAAGTTAAGATGATATGCTAATGGCTCAACAATCCCAGTTCGTGACTGTACTTACTGTACATTGTTTACTGATGTAACAGTCATTTTATAACCTACATAGGTCTTCAACTAAACCACTACAATGAGTGTTTTTATTAGAAGGAACTTTTGCGCCCGTTGTACACGGCCCGGTTTCTTTACAGTATGCGGTACTTACGTGAATGAGTACCTAAACTTCAAAGATTTATATTGACATTTTACTACTATAATTTGACAAATGATTGACATCCGTATTCTTAATATAAAAATTTAAAAAAAGATCAACCCTTACAGTAATCGCAGTCGCATATGATGTGTAACATCTGGCCATACAACACTGACGACCGTGATCCCGAATCAACCGTAATTTGATACGACAAAAAACGTGCATGTACAGCGGGCCTTAAGACATAAGCCCTAGTTCATCATTACAGCACTTAAAAAACGTACACGATGGTCTTCCCTTCAGCTATAATACAAAGAAACAAGTTATGTCAAATATGTATCGTAATTTATGACACGTTTCGTCTACATGTTGACTTTAACTTGATTACTGAATACAAACAATTCTTATGAACAAGGTAAAACGTGTATTTATTTTAATGATAAGCAATATAGTGTTAAATAAGAAAGTAAATGTGCATTTATTAGAATGCACAACCATATACTTTATTTTGAATTACACATTATTATTTTTATTTCTAAACGCAAAGGATAATAATATATAAGGGTTATAAATTTATTTTCAATGAAAAAATATGTTGCAGGTGGATTTTCTGAGCACCCAGATTTGTTACTTATATGTAGGTACAGTCAGCGGTCGTTGTGCATGACCCTTTTCAAAAGTTTTTCGAATGCACGTTGAAATCTTAGCTTGCAACGCCTTTTTTTTGTTTGACCAATGAACGAAGAATGTCGCCTAAGAAGGATGACCCTAAAATGAACAATGTCCCTTTTTTTAACTAATATATCAGTCTGTCGTTGACCCACGTATTTTATTGACGTTATTGTGAAGCGCTATTGGTGGACGAAAACAATGCAGGCGGGGTTAGCCACTGGCCCGCCTTTATGGGGGTGATGCACAAAAATCGTTGATAGTACGTAGTGCCTCGAAAGGCGTGAATGACTAATTTAGTAAGCCTGTTTACACCTATTAAGTTACAAATTAGTGTAAATAAGTGGCTCTTATTTGTGTCATCTATGATAAAATCATCACAAACCTTAATAGATCCTTCTCTGGCTTTCTTGTAGAGTCCCTTGGTGTCTCTCTGTTCACACACTTCTAGAGGAGTATCGATGAACACCTCGAAGAAAGGCAAGTCAGAGTCCGTGTGGATCCGACGAGCTACTTCACGGTCCTGTTGGCAAACAAAAAAAGAAAGTTAAAAACTAAAACTCAACTTCGAGAAAAACGCCAATTAAATATGTATAAACAAGACGTCATAGTAACAAAATAACATCGGTTTTAGTATAGCCAAAGTCATGTCTTAGATACGAATAATAAATCTGAAGTTTTTTTTTTTTTGTATGTTTGATCACGCTAATCTCTGGAATATTAATATTATAACAATAATAATAATAATAATAATAATAATAACCCCACCGCTGTATCTCTACGTTGACGTCGTGGTGGGGCTTGCGTGCTCCAAACTTTAGGTCTGTGCCGGTAGAGTTTGCCGGAACGGGTCTAGGATGAGGAGCCAGACCAAGAGAGATACAAAAACCCGCAGGGCAGCATGTGGCGAGCTGTTGGGCAGTAGCGACCCCACGGACCCTATCTCCCGGGAGAAATCTGGTCCTCATCTCTGGCTTGCCTTTATTGGCCGGCTGGAGTGAACACTGATGAGGAACAGAGCTCCCACCTCTTTCTTGCCTTTATTGGCCGGCTTGAGTGGAGATCCGCAAGAGCAAACTTGCTCGGAGGAAGGAAGTATTCCAGTAAGGTGCTGGTAGGGATCTTGACCGTACTTCCGGGATTGTCCTGATAGCCGTGGGATACCTCTCCACTCCTCAAGCACCTCAGGAAGTGTTGCCCCCTTGTCGCTACGTCACTATGTGCTAGCGGCCGTCTCCGGGGGCCCATTATTGAGTGTGCAAGTCACCCCCTACCATTTTATCCGTGTATAATATATAACATTGGTCAGGCAGGGGACATAGTTCTTCCATAGTTCACGTTACCTAATCCACTTTAGCCACCCAAACCCATAGCCCAATATGTTTTGTTTCCACGTACAACAATAGTCCTGTACCAACCGGGGGTTGTCCTTGGGTGCACTTGCATAGTGCATACAGGGATAATCGTCGGTTGGTGCCTCCTCATCATTTAAAATTATCTAAGGGGCCTCTGCGAGTTGGCTTCGGCTCCTCGTACGCCTTCCAAAGGTCCGGGACCCCAGGGTCCCGAGAAATATCAAAAAATAATAATAATAATCTTTATTTATATAAAAACAGATTGTAGTACAACAGTATTTCACAAAGTGGGTAGTATTGAATCTCTGACAATCAAGTGGGTGACGTGCTGCTCTCTTTGCTAGGCTATGAAATAGCTAGGCTATGAATATATTAAAATAAATATTTTTTCAAATCCGACTGGTAGAGTCGGATTTGAAAAATTATTTTTGCATTTGATAGCCCAATTCTTGAGGAAGGCTATAGGCTTAACAGCCGACAAAAAAAGTCAGAAAGAGCCCTAAACAAAAACGAAGTATTAGCGCGAAAAAAGTCAGAAAGAGACCTAAACAAAAACGAAATATTAGCGCGAAAAAAAAGTCAGAAAGAGACCTAAACAAAAAAGAAGTATTAGCGCGAAAAAAGTCAAAAAGAGACCTAAACAAAAACGAAGTATTAGCGCGAAAAAAGTCAGAAAGAGACCTAAACAAAAACGAAGTATTAGCGCGAAAAAAAAGTCACAAAGAGACCTAAACAAAAACGAAGTATTAGCGCGAAAAAAAAGTCAGAAAGAGACCTAAACAAAAACGAAGTATTAGCGCGAAAAAAAAGTCAGAAAGAGACCTAAACAAAAACGAAGTATTAGCGCGAAAAAAGTCAGAAAGAGACCTAAACAAAAACGAAATATTAGCGCGAAAAAAAAGTCAGAAAGAGACCTAAACAAAAACGAAGTATTAGCGCGAAAAAAAAGTCAGAAAGAGACCTAAACAAAAACGAAGTATTAGCGCGAAAAAAGTCAGAAAGAGACCTAAACAAAAACGAAATATTAGCGCGAAAAAAAAGTCAGAAAGAGACCTAAACAAAAAAGAAGTATTAGCGCGAAAAAAGTCAAAAAGAGACCTAAACAAAAACGAAGTATTAGCGCGAAAAAAGTCAGAAAGAGACCTAAACAAAAACGAAGTATTAGCGCGAAAAAAAAGTCACAAAGAGACCTAAACAAAAACGAAGTATTAGCGCGAAAAAAAAGTCAGAAAGAGACCTAAACAAAAACGAAGTAATAGCGTGGGCAGGCGATTCGATGCGACGCGGTGAATCGGGGTACAAGAAATTCCACGCGGGCAAAGTAGACTATAACCCACAGAACAACAAGACGCTTCCATCGATACCTCGTTTGTCAAAATACGACGAGTAGCGAAGGAACTATAAGGAAACAGTTAAACATATACGTATGTTTCCTCATAACTCCTAATTAACTCCTGCTGCATAGCCTGTTAAAATTATAACCCTCATTTGGCTCTGCCGTAGTTGGGTAAAAAATGTGGAGTTAAGAGAATTATCTTCTTGTAAGACGGATGTTACAGGAAGCGCTAGGTGGGGACACCATAAAAAGATAATAAATGTACGTTGATGAAATCGACTACCAGTGTGTTATGTGAAGAAGTACCTAACGTAAGTAATATATTATTATGATAAATAAGAGATCAATATCAACCCGTAATTATTACTTTATCATACACCTTGTCTCATGTATTGAGCTACCCGCAAAGTATTTGAAGATAATGGTTTAGTAAGTATCATAAAACATACGTAGAAACCAACACTTTGGCGATTAGTTGTTACTTGGCACAAATAAAAACTTCCAATAGGTATTAAGATTCCAATAGGTTTACGGTAATTGTTCTACTTAAAAGAAATGGCGCATTCTAAATGAATGCAATTTATGATTAATTTATTCATTTAGAATGCGCCATTTCTTTTAAGTAGAACAATTACCGTATTAGCCACTGATAACTCTACTAGTGAAAGTGCCAAATAATGCTACGCCATTAACTTCTTTTTCTAATCTTTGCCCCAAACATACACTAGGAATTTCTCGAGAGTCATTAATGCGATAATAACTGACACAAATCTCATAATTATTATGTAGATTCACCCAAAGGAGATGTTCCAAAATGGGCCAATCTGTGTACACTACCTCAAAAAAATGGGAAAAATCCGTAGAATTCGGGAAAAATACAGATAATTCATTTAAATGTATACTGTTGTGGTAGGGAATTGATATTTATCTATTATTTTTATTGACTTTCAACATGGCGTCTCACCGATTTAGTTACTCTGTGCATATAAATAATGACAGTAAGCCATAGATCGCCCACTGATCATAGAAAGAGGACTGTCAGCTGTCACAACAGTGTCACTTCAGCCCTCTTCTTGAGTATTAAACATGTCAAACGTCATTAATCAATCAAAATGACAGCTTACCGCCATGACGGGTTTTTGTTGTGTGTTGCAATTTCAGGTGTAATTAATTGTGGTTTACCAGCAAACAAAGCCATTTTACAGTAATTGGACAGTTGAGAACTGTTTTAAATGTTTTTCCCTATTTTTATGTATAGTGTACACGTACCTGGCCCAAGGTCCATACATTTTGGAACATCTCCTTTGGAGCTACTTTGTACTCTGTGCTGCTGTGTTTGTGAGGAATGTGAGGATACCATTGCGCCAAACGCGTGTCGTGATCGCAAAATATAAATCAGCCTAATATTATGATGTTTCCACTGGTCGGACAATGGCTTCCTTTCTTTGAGAGCACAGTGAGGGTTGGTAATGTCTTCGAATTTTTTGTTCTAGGAAATGTCGGGTTCTTCACGATGTTTTCCTTCACCGTTTTGAGAGCAATGGTGATGAAATAATTAACACAAAGCAAATTGGCTGCCTGGGTTCGAGCTATAATTAGCTGCCGTTTCAACAACGAAATATTCCATCTTTTTTTTTTCAACAACTCATGTCATTGTACTTCATTCAAAACTGGTCATCGTTTGTAACACTGACATTTGACCTCATTATCATCAATCAAAGAATGCGCGATAATATATGACAATATTTTTCTTTTATTATGTTCTCCACTTACTTCAAAGCGAACAGATATATTTCGAAAACAATTCTTTCAAATATAGCGTGTCCTCTACACCCAGAGGCTAAATTGTCTTAAACATATTTAAACAATACATAACGTTGTTCAAGTATTTTTAAGTAAATATATATTGTTTTGAGACGACAGGTAGCAAATTTAGGTAAGTACATACCTGTCGTCTCAAACAAAAAAAAAACATCTGTTTTCCTATCTACGAATGAAACAAATACACGCAAACTATTTGTAATTGAAATTGTTTTAACGTTTACTCATCTGTTAACAATTTACATAGGTACTTCCCACATTTATCATCGCATAATTTCAAAATAACAGTCATTATAATAAATTGGAGAATGCCATACAATCAGTGTTTTATCAAAATATAAATATGTAGTTAAATAGCAACCATTACTGTTTTAATTAAAATGTGTATTGTTGATTTTTATATAGCAATCACTGAGACAAATTGAATCGAGTTGTTTATTTATTACAGCTATTGTGTTTCATTTCCCATCAATATAATTATAAACAGAATTACAAGCTATAGCTAGAATAGGCTTCTTTCCTAAGGCGATGATAAACTTCTTTTAATGATTTGGAAAAAAACATGTTAAATTAGAGCATTTTCTTAATAATATTTTAGATTATGTTTATACAGAATGTGGCGTAAATAGTGGTCCACCTTAAGGATTCGATATTCCAGATAACTTACTATAACATATTACAATTTCAACCATTTTTTACCAGGGGTAACGAATTTTTTTTTTTTTTTGGTTTTGTTTACGAAATTTCTACCTTTTGTTGTAGTTTCAACAAAAAACATTATTTTTTCATTTTGATTTCTGTTAAATACTGCTGAATACTAGCTAGCTATCGTGTAAAGTTATGGTTGTTTGTAAAATTATGTTTAGAGCTTTTGAAGAGAAAGTGAGTTCTTTTCTATTTTAACCCTAATTTTTATCTTGCCGTGTCTTGGCGAATCTGAACATAGGCTCTGCGAACTTTTACGCATGTTCTCTCATTCGCATTCGCCTCATGTCACTATTTGGTTCCTAAAAATTGTTACTGCGCAGTCTTCTGCGCGAAGTTCGGACTCGCCAAGATACGTCGGAGTTATACATAATCTCTGGCAAAGACCTCCCAGAATCTATGGTTATAGTTAGGGCTATACCTAACTATAAACCTCGGTTTCTGCGAGGATATTCAAATTAGTTAAATCTCATGTCAAGTGACTTGGCTATTGTTATTTCCACCAACAAATCAAAACAGCTAACGTAAGATTAAAGGCTCCCAGGCAGTCAGAAGCGACGCGACTGATGGAACAACTACATATGAAAACTTCATGGAAATTGGAAATTGTCGAGCCTTAAAATAACTATTCAGAAACTTGATCAGTCTATCAGAAAATGGGTGTTTAAGTCATGAGGTTACTTTAGCCGATCACTTTCGACGACTGCATGATCGCTTAGCATCAGATGACTGATCCAATGCTAATGTTATGGAAATTCATAATCATCATCTGTGTAGCCTTTTTCCAACATGTTGGGGTCGGCTTCTAGTCTAACCGGATGCAGCTGAATACTAGCATTTTACATGGAGCGACTGCCTACCTGACCTTCAACAACCCAGTTACTGGATAACACGATACTCCTTGGTAAGACTGGTTGTCAGACTTTCGGGCTTCTGACGTCCCGTAACGACTGTCAAAGATCGCTTGTAATTAGCACAAACAAAATATAAACATCGTTATTTCCGAGGTTAATCACTTTTCAGCCGACTACGGCAAAGCCAAAAGAGCGTTATGTTGTTATAATTATTTTTGACCCATTCTCGGTAGAACCCAGCCGTCCGAAATGTCATTGAACTGTAGATAAATTACCGACATTTTAAGATTATGAGCCACAACATAAATAATAAAATAAAAGCAACAACTCAAAGGAGCTCAGAGTCAAGTGCAAAATGGTCACACATGCAATGTCAGATCAGCAAATGATTCTTTATCTCAGCGATTGACTAATCCGCGTGGGTTTCGGGAGAAAAAGTACAGACCTTCTAGCAAAACTTCAGCAATAATCATCTATCTTCGGAACGCGCGATTGTGAGATTTAAGTAATACGAGTATGTATAGAGCTGTTACAACCCCATGGCTGTAATAGGTAAGTACTAACCGATTTTATATTACCATGGTTACAAACTTTGAGTTCAATAACGATATGCAATTCCAAAACTTTTGAGTGAAATATGACAAGGCGCGACTAGAGTAGGTTATCCAATAGAGAGAAAGCTTTATAAAGTACAAAACGTACCCCCTACAGAGCTTCTAATTTTTTAATATTAAAAAAAAATGGAGCCGTCGCGGGATGCATGGCAGATCATGTGAAACATCGAAACTATTTTATATAGAAAATATGCGTGAAAGGATGATTTAGAATAGGAAATAAATATGGCATACTTATCAAAAAAATATGGCATTATCAAAAACAAAATATTCAGACGCTTTTTGAAAGATTTAAAATATTATTTAGTTAAAAAATACATTTTAATTTAATTCCAAAATAGTTTCATAACTCTGCGAGAAAGAGAGAAAGTCGCAGAGATGAGCGCGTGGTGACGCTGTTAGCGTGGCGACGCGTCGCCACGCTAACAGCCGGTCTGACCCCGCCGCATTAGATGTTTCACATCAATATGAAATTACTACGAACGTCGCGCCACAGCTTAATTAAGCCATGGCGCGACGTTTGTACTAATTTGGGAAAACTTAGATTACGGAAGTGCATAACTTTTCTGCTAGTTTGTAGGTATTTCAAATTGTTATTGTTGTTGTAGTGTTTACCTCAGCGAAGGGCGAGACGAAACTGCACAGGCATACGACACCACTGTCAGCGAACAGTTTGGCGACCTCTGCCACTCGCCTAATGTTTTCCTCTCGATCCTCCTTGCTGAAGCCCAGGTTCTTGTTCAGCCCAGTCCTTATGTTGTCACCGTCGAGGCCGTATGCAGGGATGCCTGAGAAATAAAAGTTATAATTTGAAAGGAATTCCTGGAAGGACTTGGGGAAGGCTTTTGCCCAGCAGTGGGACAGCATAGACTTATAAAAAAAGATGAAAACTATATGTCAAGGAGAATGGACAACTTTGTTTCATTCAAATTCGAAGTAATGGTGAAAGAAGGTTCTACGCAGTTTAAGTTACAGCCAACTAGAGGTTCCTATCAGAGAGATTGAAGCTACACATCTCCTGCCTTCTCAGTAAGATAAGAATAATATAGCCTTCGATTTATGCTATTTACATTGTCTTCGTTCGTTAAACAAATAAATACAAAGATTCTGAGAAATTGAGAGTATGTTTTGCAGACTTAACCGTCCTTAACCCAGAAGAGTTATGAGATGTTATTATCTGAAAATACCTATAACTATATAATATTACGTTTGATCGATTATGTATTCTTCTGTTGGTTTTAATTAACACAAACACTTTCATAACTAACTAAGCACTACACGAGTAAACTCATCAATCTGCCTCGGTGTCTCGGTATAGATGGTCACCCATCTACGGATCAACCCCGGCAAGCGTAGCTTAACCTGATGGATCGGCTCGTGCAGCTGTTATTACTTAGCCACGAGCTCCTCTCTAAGCTATAGTCAGAAAAAAATGCAATAATTTCATAAAATCTTAATAGGTTCTCTTCATAAACGAGGTCATTGAATAGTAAAATATGAATGGACATAATTACTAATTACAGAAATAATTAAAAACCCATTGTGTCTCGCCCGATATCGCAACCTCGGGACTCAAAAAACTCAAAAACTACATTCAATGTCACGACACCAAGTTTACCTGATAACCAGATTCCTATGGGCAGGAATTGTAGCACTTATTAACAGCAAGGACAAAACAACGTGAGTCAGCGACTGATCAGAGTGTTTACATATTTATGATCATTTCCAGGCTATTATACCACAATCTACGTAGTTACAGAAGGTTCACTATTATAACCATATGGAAACCTGTAATTTGATATCAATGGATTGTGAACTGAATGAGTGGACAACTGTCTTTATAGTAGCCGGCACAAGTCGTGAGCACAAATTCAACTTTTAAACCTTACAAATCTTTTTTTCCTATTACGGCGATTCGTACACGGGCAGGGGCAATGAGGTTAATATAAGATCAAGCTTATTTATATACAGGTAGAAAACAGAATACAAGAGCCCGTTGACGATGGCAACAACATTTCATTTGGAATTTGTGCTCACGACTCGTGCCGGCAACTATACAAGTCCGTCTGAATTTAAAGAAATGGAAATACAAAAGTGCACGCCTCATAGACAGAAACGTGTTGACGATGTTTACGGAAATAAATCTAAGAAAATTCATAGAATTTTGTTGTGAATATCTTTCGAACGGTTATGAGTTAGATAACTAAAATCAATAGGGCTCATTCGAAGGATGAAAGAAAACTTATATTAGGTTGGGGAAAAAGTCTTTTCGCATTATAGTATGTATGAACTTGTAATAAAATCTCTTTGGCTATACTATTTGTATCTGGCTGGTTTTGGTATCATTGAAAGTTAAAATTTTAAAGAACATAATTCCAAATTCAAATTAGGAAAATGTGTGATTTTCATTTGTTTTTCGTACCGTCAAGATGAGTGAATCTAATGAAGAAATTCGATACATTTTAAAATTTTACTACAAAAAAGGTAAAAATGCAACGCAAGCTGCGAAAAAAATTTGCGATGTTTATGGACCTAGTGTAGTGTCTGTGAGAGTAGCACAAATTTGGTTTAAGCGTTTTCAATCCGGAAATTTTGATGTCAAAGATGCACGTCGCTCTGGTCGCCCTATTACGGATAAAATGGATGCCATTTTTGAAAAAGTGGAGCAAGATCGGCATATCAGTAGTTACGACGTAGCAGAAGAACTGGAAATTGACCACAAAACAGTTTTGGCGCATTTGAAAAAAACTGGGTACACAAAAAAGCTCGACATTTGGGTACCTCACGAGCTCACTGAAAGAAACCTAATGAACCGTGTACTCATTTGTGATTTTTTATTACGACGTAATGAAACCGAACCATTTTTGAAGAAGCTGATAACTGGTGATGAAAAGTGGATCACGTATGACAAGAACGTGCGAAAAAGGTCGTGGTCAAAGGCCGGTCAGGCTTCACAGACTGTGGCGAAACCCGGGTTAACTCGCAACAAGGTGATGCTATGTGTGTAGTGGGATTGGAAGGGCATTATTCATTATGAGCTGTTACCAACAGGCAGGACCATCGATTCTGAAGTCTACTGCGAACAACTGATGAGATTAAAGCAAGAAGTTGAGAGAAAGCGGCCGGAATTAATCAACAGAAGGGGTGTGGTTTTTCATCATGATAACGCTAGACCTCACACATCTATAGCCACTCAGCAAAAATTAAGAGAGTTTGGCTGGGAGGTGTTAATGCATCCGCCGTATAGTCCTGACCTTGCACCTTCAGATTTCCACCTGTTTCGGTCTCTGCAGAATTCTTTAGGCAGTGTCAGGTTAACATCACGAGAGGACTGCCAAAACCACTTGTCGCGGTATTTTGACCAGAAGTCCCAAAATTTCTATAGCAATGGGATCATGTCCCTACCTACAAGATGGCAAAAAGTTATCGAACAAAATGGTACCTACATACTTTAGTTAAATGTAAATAAACTATATTAAAAAATGTTTTGAATTTTCTTAAAAAATGCGAAGAAACTTTTTCCCCAACCTATTAGAAGAAGATTTAGATTATTCCATTGTGTGACGACGAGAATCGTGACGACAAACAGACACACTTCCCGACGGAAAGCACTACACGTAATTTTTAATTATATTTTTTGTTATTTAAATCAAGGTAAGTATGTCTATTTAAAAATATATTAATATGATAATTTCAAGTCTCTAGTTTTTAAAACTTTTTTAATATGGATTCCATTGAGAGTATAGAAACAATTTTACGTAGGAAAATTTTTACAAGGCGACATCGAGAGTAGAGCACTTTCACACGCTGAAACGTTGAGACTGAGAGGCGTGCAAAAAAGTTGGAGTATCAACTGACTGGACCAACGGCCATAAAAAGGTGGCTGGGACAGACACTGGATGTGGAAGGCGGATGATCGGGTGATGTGCGGCGCAGCTTGGGAGACGCCTATATCCAGCAGTGGCTGCAAAAGCCTGTTGATTAGACGTAGATTCAAGTACGAGTTGGAACAGTTCTGAAGCTACCCTCTCGAGGCCCAACTGTTCCAAGAGTTTCAGTCTACTTTTAAAATTGTTAGGAATGGGCCTTCTTCACTTCCTGGCTTCATTAAATAAACTGGTATAACGAGAGCATTTGCATAAACCATTATAATGGAATATTCACGTCCAGAAACGGATGGAAAACTTAGCTATCAGGAAGGATTGTATGGATTGGATAATTATTTTTAGTGTCGATGTCGTCTAAAAAGCGAAGAATCCAGAAGGTAAATGATTCTCCGTTTCCATTTTCTAACAATATAAAACATAATTAATTTCCAATGGTAAGTCAAGTAAGCGAGTAAATTACACTTTAAGATTTCTTGGGATTGGATTCAATAAAATAAACAATACAGTTAGTTAAATTGATTATAATTGGAATGGAGCGTTATAAATTGTATCTACAATCATATCGTAAAGTTCTAATTATGAATTTAACAACAGTATCATAATGACAGACTTTATGCATGTACAACTGAAATAAAATTAAAAAGTTTTATTATGATACAGATTTCTTAACAACATATCTAATATCTAATGCTATAAAATAACCTTTTTTCTTTTAAAATACACTTCGGATCGACGAGCGTATACTTTGGTAATTTTTATTTTTATTTGCACCTTTTAGCCATATTGCTAAGAGCATATTTAAGTAATTCCTTACTAATAATTGATAATAATGCATGCATTTACACAAATACCTAATACTTACAACAGTATCCAATTACAGTTTTAAATTACCTTATGTGGGTCACCATTCTACACATGGTTAATTAATTACCTACTTTAAATAATGAGGTTCGTACGCTTTAATAATAGTATTTTTTACGTTAATAATGCATATTGTTTTGAACGTAAATGACTGTTATAAATATTTTTATGTGAGTTCTTAAAAATATTTATAACAAGTATTAAGAAAATTTTATATGTAGGTATTTTGGTAAGTACCTAATTAGTATTATAGATCTGAAAGTGGAGCCGGTGGGTGGGTGACTAAGTGCGGATTTCACCAATGAAACTGAACGCGATCAGCACATCTAAGCAGAGTTCAAGAGCTGTCAGTCTCAATATTCCAAAGAAAATAATGACAGTGACGGCACATAAACGTGGTTTACGTGCTGGTCACGTTCAGTTTCAATTGGTGCAATCATGTTATGGATGGGCATGTGATGCGGGTAAATGAGGAAGAGAGGTCGTGAGGAGTTTTGAGTATGAATATGAATGAAGTGTAGATAGAAGTGCAGTCAAACGATGGACTGTGTCAACGATGACATGACTAGAGAGGACTACCCACTTACTGCCAGCTAAATAAACAAGATAATCAATCTGCCTAGCCTTTTCCCAACTATGTTGGGGTCGGCTTCCAGTCTAACCGGATGCAGCTGAATACCAGTATTTTATATGGAGCGACTGCCTATCTGACCTCCACAACCCAGTTACTGGGTAATACGATACCCCTTGGTAAGACTGGTTGTCAGACTTTCGGGCTTCTGACGACCCGTAACGACTGTTAAAGATCTACGAATGACAGCCCTGACCAACGGCTTAACGTGCTTTACGAGGCACGGAGGAAACTCGGTATGAAAAGATGGTCACCCATCCACAGACCAATCCCGGAAAGCGTAGCTTAACCTGATAGATCGCGAGGCTCTTATTACTTAGCCACGAGCTCCTCTAATAAACAAGATAATCCCGTTTTATTAATCGTAAGTTATGAGAAAAATCGTGTTGTTTATTTCTATATTTTTTAAACATCTAATTGTAAAGACGCCAGCACATCAAGCTACTACAATCTGTCAAATTTCTTTAATAGATTTTCAACTTTATCTCTAAAGCATTAGGTTCAAGGTTGATTGGGAAAATTTGACAGTTTCGGGTAGCTTGACCTGCTGGCGTCTGTACAATAAACGGGTACATAAAATAAAAATAATTAATTAGGTAATTAAAGATAAATGTTTTAAGTAGATTTTGAGTTCCTAGTCGGGGTTACTGAACGATACCGCTAAGGACCACTCAAACGGATCTAAGTTTATTTATGTGTTTTAGATACCTATTTGATAAAGTGTTTTTTAAGACACAAGCCACGATAAGCGACAGTTAACAACGTTTTTCCGCTGCATGGTTTTACAAAATGTAATTAAAAATTGATAAGCAAGAAGAAATAACGACTAATAAAATGAATTTGTAAATGTATGACTTTCTAAACAGCTCTCGGAAGGCAAACGTATTCCGTACTCTCTCAATCTACTCAACTCTTCCAATTCTAAGAGCTCCTTCTGGCTCTGGAAGTCTGGAAGCCTAGTCCATTTTTATTTGATAATTCGAAGGTTCTCAGCAATGAGGATTTTCATGACAATTCACGCCTCCAGTTGGCGCCACCATGACAAAGGTCTTCCATTACAGGCCAGATGGCGTGGTTGGTACCACCTATCATGCAGCTGGTCGTGGGTTCGATTCCCATCCAGGACAAATATTTGTGTGCATGAACATGTCTGTTTGTCCTGAGTCTGGGTGTAATTTTCTATATAAGTAAGTATTTACAAAAAAAAAAATAGTGTATGTAGTATATCAGTTATCTGGTTTCCATAGTACAAGCTCTGCTTAGTTTGGGATCAGATGACCGTGTGTGAATAATGTCCCTGAATATATTATTTTATGTTATTTCGACAATGAATATAAAATATATGATGACGTTCATCATTCGTTCCTCATTCAGTCACGACTATAGAAAATATAGGCGATTTGATACTTTTGACAGGAACCCGGATTTGACGTCTCAGTGCTGCCACTTAGTGATCGTCATTTCAGAAAACCCTCATTAGGTCTGAGCCCGATTGCTGAGAACCTTATTTAGTTCCACCATGTAATATCGTCTATATATAGCAATATTTCCTATTAACGACTTTGCGGTAGCACCCCCGTAGCACCGAAACCGTCAAGCTGCGATTTCAGAAACACTGGTTCTTACACTGAACACCTGATCCTTTTAGCTCTCTACTCTCTTCATCTCAACTAACATTAATTATTGTACT
This sequence comes from Dicycla oo, assembly GCA_948252095.1. Classification (NCBI taxonomy): domain Eukaryota; kingdom Metazoa; phylum Arthropoda; class Insecta; order Lepidoptera; family Noctuidae; genus Dicycla; species Dicycla oo. Next base: position 25,805,786 of record OX411714.1, read on the forward strand.
ACAAATTATACAACGTGCGGGCAGTACAATGGCGACATTAATTTAACACACAGGTAGGGCAAGTGGCCAGTAATCGTAATAAGATAAAATAATTCATAAATTGAAAAATTGAAATTTTCAAACAAACTAAATAATAAAGCTCTCTCTTTCCTTCAATTCGCCTATTATTTGCACGTTATTCCTTTTACTTCCATTGATGTTATGATCCGTGACCCCGGCAAATGACCTCTGCACTACAGTGCCTACAGTTCTTTAAGCATAGGTTGCTCCAATATGCTATTTTAGAAAATTGTAAATAACTCAAATTAAAATATGTATATGTATCTTTATAAAAGGAATCGCGAAACCGTATGCGTGTGTTAAATTAGTTTCGCCATTAAAACGGCACACTGTGGATATCTACCAACCTTTAGAAACCAGGTAAGCTTCAAGCGCAAACGCTATACTGGTCTTGCCAGCCCCACTAAGGCCAGTGAACCATACTGTGCTGCCTCTGAAAGCCCTGCTCCCTAGGGCACGACTTCTCTTCGCTCTGGACACCTGGTGCTTTTGCTCCACCACATTTGTCGCCACTTGAGCGCACTGAAACAAAGAGATAACGTTGTTATAAGAACAATGAAATGGAAAGTGTTTTACTGCATGTTAATAAGGTATATTTATGTTAACATTAAATTGTGTTAGAAGGTGCGATATGCCATCCTAATAAAACGGGTGCCGACAGTTTATCTTTTAGCCAATAGAAAATAAGGAATATTTCAATGATCCTCTTATAGAGAATTTTGCGGATGAGCCTCATGGAAGAAGTTTTCTTCTATTGTATTCTATCAGTCGAGATCGAGGTCAAGCGCAGACCTATTAAATATGATGAATGAATGAATGAATCTATTGATTTATTTACTCTTTTGCTGTGCCCTACAGGGTCCATAATGATCTCATTTATATTATAGAACTTACCACCTATGTACACATTATGGTAAAGCAATAAAGATATTGAGTATTGAGTATTGAGAATGAATGAAATGCACCGACCCCAGCGTGGTTTGACCAGACTCTAATGAACCCAAAGATTTGCACTAGCCGCTGTAGCCTCATGTTTCATGGCCCGCAGTGACCATTGGATATCAAGGAGTAGACCGCGAGGCGCGATAAAGGTAGGGAAGACGTGCCATTAGGATATGGAGGGATTATTAGAGCCGTACCGGATAATTATGCATCCTTCAAGCGCAGATCTATGAAATAATGAAAAATCTTTTGTTCAGAATAAGGAACTACCAGCAGGCTTACTCTTGAAATCAATCCCAATCTCGATCGTATTCCAATCCGATCCAGTTTCAATTCCAATCTTCAGAAAATTGGCACTCTTGAACGAAATCGAGATTGAGATTGTAATCGACTGCATGTTCGACTACACTGATTCACACGGGGTGGCCATACACATCAAAACGTTAATTACCAAATTTAAAAATATTGAATAACTCGTTAATGCTATTAATAAATTTGTTCTGATAATTATTTTAACATAAATAATCATGTAAGTGTTCTTTGCTTGCATTTATATGTATTTTAACACTCAATATTTAGGCAGCTATGGCTCATTGTGTATATCTTTGCCTACGTTACGCCTATTGCGCATTTGTCATCTGTCATCCACTTTAAAATCAATAGGTTCTTATTTAAATAAAAACTCTGAATTATTACTGTTGCGATCGATAAACAAAAGTTTCAAAGCGATGTTATCTAAAAGTTTTCAAGTGTTTAGTTTGGAATGTAACAAAGGATGTTTATATGCACAAGTTCAAGTGTCGTACTATACGACAAATATTCAACCGAGGAAGACGAAAATACCAAGGTAAGGCCACAATTCTATTAAATATATTGCAATTCCTTTAAATTTTAATATTAAACACTTTTGCTCAATACAAACATTTATTGTTCTTACAGGATGAGTAGGCCAACACATCAACAGCTGGAGATTAGTAGATTTCCTGGTACAGAACCCAGGAATTGCCAAGGGGTTATTGCGCACTGCTCATGCTAAACAGGAGACAAAGAGAAAGTGGAACGAAATATACTTAAATGGACTAGGTGGTGCACAGAAAGACACAAAACCAAACAGTTTTATAGTGTTTTTTCTTTTCATTAACTTAAATTCAAAGTGATAATAGTGTTAAATTAAACAAAAAAATGTGATAAAATAGTGATTCTACAAAAAAATCGCAAGTACAACCCTTATAAACCTCAATAGCTGTGATTTATAGTTTTTTTTTTTTTAGTACATCCAAGTCTCTATATCAAGCTAACCCTGGATGAAAAATTCAGATGTCTAGTCCTTTTAAAAAGCCTACTTAATTGAGTTTATGCTATTAATTATGTTATAAAACTTTAGTTATTTTTTGTAAATATGTTTTTTTTCAACCATCATTCAAGGGCGCGTCACGCCCTGAAAGATATACATAGTTGTGTTATTTTAAATATTAGACTGGTTTAGGTCAATAGACCAGCCTGAGGTATCTATAGGTAACTTGTAAATCGGTTCAGGGCTTTTCGAGTAATTTAACACATAAAACAGTTTTTGATTAAAAATTACAATTTTTCCTGTTTACACTGAAATATATTTTCAGAGGAAACATATATATATATATATAGATACCTCAGTGGATAGATAATTTTGTAAGGAATCCAACAATGTGTATCATGTCTTCTACAACACCTACTTGTATAATAGGGTGTTTAGACCTAAGTTATGAAGTAAACAAAATAAAAATTGGTTATGTGTGTGGTGGGATTGCCTTTATGTGAATATAAATGAAAAATATATAATAAAAAGGTTATCATCATATTTATTCAAATACTTGTTAATATTAATTAAACATTACCTTTTAAACTTAAGCTCTTTACTAATTGTACCATGAACTTATATTGTAATAAACTTAATAAGTAAGCGTTTTACTATTTTGATTATTATTAACCCTCAGCACAACACTTTACATTATTTAATACAATATAGTAATCAAACGACACAATAGAACAACAGTCTTACAATATAATAAAAGAGAGTACAAGTCTTGGTCACATAATTATTTACCTATCTATATAAAAAGTATGTGTAGTGAAAAAAAAAAGATTAATTTACAAGATATGTTTCAGTGATTTAGGTTTTTAATTACATAGAATAAGTCTTAGTCAAAAATTTCTTCTTACATAAGAAAATAATAATGCTAACGAAGATGCCGAGCTGTCCACAGTTCTTGTACAAGCTGAGCACGAGCCTCACGACCCCTGTGCAGCTCCATGGAGGCAGAATCTCGATCCACCTCTAATCACTCTGTGCTGTGAGATCTTAACTTGTGTGTGTAACTTCTCTTATTGCTCTCGAAACCGATTGTTGGGACATCATTGTACCCTGTGTCCCACCTACTAATGTTTGGTAGCTGCCTGTGGCGTACAAGGAGAGCCACTAATACCTAAAAAATAAAATGAGCATAATTAATTACTTATATAACAAAAAAAAAATACAATGTGACAATGGAATTGCAAGTTTACAAACCTTGTATTTCCTTGATATGTCGCTACAGCAAGTAGGCTGGGGCATCAAAGGTTCCAAATCCGTAAAAATCACTTCGAAAAGCTCCTTATTTATTCGGTAATTTTTCCTAAATTCATCATCAGTCATGGCAAACGCGTTGTCTCCATAACGCGCTATTCGTCTCATATTCCGTCTTTGTCTCATATCTAACTTATGAGCAATGTCCTAAATATCGCAAATAAGTTCTAAACGTGCCATTATTCACAATAAAAACTTCTCAAATCAGTCACAATAACAAACTCGATCCCGAAAAAGTAGACTTTTTGTAATCGTTCAACTTTGACATAAACACGACTTCAAACTCGATATGGGAACGTCAAAATCGTGTCAAGAGTACCGAAAAAGTGCATTCGTTCGAGTAAAGTCGATTTCATTTAGTTCCAAAAAAATCCACCTAATACGATTCCAATCGTGAGCTAGTGTAGCATTCAAGAGTGCCAAATGACAAGATCTCGATCCCAATTTCCAATTCCGATTGAGATCGAGTGTCGAGAGTAAGCATGCAGGTTGTTTTTCCAGTACAGGTAAATAGCAATCAATAGCTATTTTAGTTAATTGCAACCAAAAATAGCAATCAGGAAACTGTGTTAGGATGTTATATCGTGGTGCCTTATAGTAATTGAGAATGGATTGTTTGGAAACTATGAACACAATCAAAATACTCAGTGTCTCGGCCTCGATGAAGGTCAGATATTATGTGCTTTATACACGTTTGAACATTTATTTTATAATAACAGTAAAATGTTTCAATCATTGGTATGGTAACTTCCTCTTCCTTAGATATTATACAGATTTAGTTAGAAAATATTAGATGGCGTCTAATTTTTTTTATTAGATTATTCATTTAAATTCAGATGAGAAAACCATTTTATTTATTAATAAAGGTTTAACAACAGCTTCTGTAAGTAAGTACATATACAATATATTATCTTAAGTCAATCTGCCTCAACCTGCTTAGCCTTTCCAAACTATGGTGGGGTCATCTTCCGGTCTAACCGGATGCAGCTGAATACCAATATTTTACATGGCGGGACTGCCTATCTGACTTCCACAACTCAGTAACTGGGTAATACGATACGATACGCCTTGGTAAGACTGATTGTCAGACTTTCGGACTTCTGACGACCCGTAACGACTGTCAAAGATCCACGCATGGCTGGGGTTAACGGCTTTTTTTTTTATTCAGGTTGATCAACAATTGCTTACAGCAGTACATTAGGAGCTTATTATTTATAATAGGATACAGTTTTATTGCGGGTGCAACAATTAATTATAGGTAAACACCGCTAGCACAAAAAACTTAACGCCATAACGTGCTTTCCGAGACACGCAGGAGTCGTGGTATGTATAGTTGGTCATCCATCCACGGATCAACCCCGGCGAACGTAGCTTAACCTCATGGATCGACCCGTGCGGCTGTTATTACTTAGCCACGAGCTCCTGTACAATATGTCTTTAGTATAGGTAACTATTAGTCTTGGACTTACAGTCGCCAATTAGTATCATCAAAACCCATCATCTATAGATTTACATTTGTCCCCCTATAACAGCCTTTCCCAAAGTGGACGATAACGCGCTGGATCTTTTCGTGTGGCATGATTACAAAGAAAGACAGAGAGAATTAATTTTTAATTTGTGATTATTAATAGATAATAATAATAATAATATGCTAGGACATTGTTCACACACGGTCATCTGATCCCAAACTAAGCAGAGCTTGTACTATGGAAACCAGATAACTGATATACTACATACACTACTTTTTTTTTTTTTTTTGTAAATACATAGGTACTTATATAGATAATTACACCCAGACTCAGAACAAACAGACATGTTCATGCACACAAATGTTTGTCCTGGATGGGAATCGAACCCACGACCAGCGGCATGGCAGGTGGTATCTTAACCAACCACGCCATCTGGCCTGTCGAAATGATGATATGAGATAATAGACAGACATATAAAATTGGCATAATTAACTATTATGTAAAGGGGGCGTTGGATTTGTTTTCTTGTAAAGGCGGCAGTAGTCCATAAAAGTTTGGGAATCTATGCCCTATAGTCTTTCCCAAAAACAAAACCCATTGCAATTTTCTGAATTATAAGGACCAATCCTGCAATATAAGCAGATATATTTAACATTCGTACACCAATCTGTAGCCATGTTTAACAGAAGCATAGTGTGCATCTTTTATCATGGTATGTACTCTGGTATGATTAACAAAACCAATCACCCGTGGCGTAAATCTTCGTGCAAGCCACACATGCACACATTACGGACTGCTAACATAGATTATTTATTTTTTTTTTTTTTATTTGTGATGGGTTTGCTCTTGACTCTAGTCTAGGTCAGAGGTGACAGAGACAAAGTCGACGATGGAGTGAGCTTACCCAGAAGAAGCCTGTTCACTCTCACTTTGAAGAGATTAGGGTTGTATACGTTCGGAAACACAGACGCAGGTAGTGAGTTCCACTCTTTTGCTGTGCGCATTATAAAAGACATTTGGAAGCGCTTAGTGCGAATTGGTGGAATAGCAACCAGGTAGGGATGGTAACTGGCAGTGCGTCTAGATGTCCGGTGGTAGAAGGGGGCCGGTGGAATGAGGTCGTGGAGTTCTCGGGCACACTCTCCGAAGTACAATCTGTAGAAGACCGACAAGCAGGCAACCTTGCGGCGATGAGCCAAGCTATGAAGCTTGTCATCCACCAGTTTTACGTCGCCAATGAGCCTCTTAGCTCTGCGTTCCACCGAGTCAAGCGCGGCTAGTTGGTACTTAGCTGATCCATCCCAAAGGTGACTGCAATACTCCATGCAGGATCGGACTTGCGCTTTGTAAAGGGTTAAAAGCTGTCCAGGCGTAAAGTATCGCTTCACCCTATTTAGGATGCCCAGTTTCTTGGCCGCAGTTTGGGCCTTGTACTCGATGGTGGCGCCGAAGTTGAGACCAGATGTCAACTCCATGCCTAGGAGCTCAAGTCGATCAGTTACAGGAACAGATGTACCCCGAAAAGTAGGAGTTTGGGCGAAACGACTCTTTTTAGCGGTAAAAAGACACGCCTGCGTTTTGGTGGCGTTAAAAGAGACCAGATTATCATCACCCCACTGGGAGACAAAGCTTAAGGTCAAATCTGTCCGCTCTACCATGGCCTCTCTCAAAGAACGAACTTCGGCCCCGCTGGTTTTTGCGCTGGACAAGTATCTCTCTGAAACTGTACTGTCATCTGCGTACCCAACAATACCAGGCCGAAGCAGGTCATTGATGTGCAGCAGGAAAAGAGTCGCAGAGAGAACAGACCCCTGAGGAACTCCGGCATCAATAGCCATAAGGTCAGAAGAGCAGCCGTCAACAACTACTCTGATCGACCGTTCACTAAGGAAATCTGATATCCAGCTACAAAAATCAGCTGGGATGCCATAAGCAGGAAGCTTGCTGAGCAGAGCAGCGTGCCAGACCCTGTCAAAGGCCTTCGAGATGTCAAGCGATACAGCCAGTGCTTCGCCGTGTTTCTCGATGGCTTTGCCAAAGCAGTGCGTGACATACACAAGAAGATCGCCAGTTGACCGTCCCCGGCGAAAGCCATATTGACGGTCACTGAGGAGATCATTGTTTTCAAGGTAGTTCAGCAACTTATTGTTCAGTACCCTTTCCAAAACTTTGCACAGAATGGAGGTAATGGCGATCGGACGGTAATGGGCAGGGTCTGCACGGTCGCCTGTTTTGGGCACTGGTTGTACATTTGCAAGCTTCCAGGATTTCGGCACCGTTCTTTTTTCAAGAGAGAGGCGGAACAAACGTGTCAATACAGGAGACAGTTCAGGCGCACACTGCCTCAACACTCTCGCTGGAATGCCGTCAGGCCCGCTGGCCTTGTTCACGTCTAGACTGCACAATACTCTTCGGACCTCTTTAATGTGTACTGCGATCTCCGGCATCGAGGAGTCACAATGAGGTACAGTAGGTGGTTGCTTTGAGCCAGCGACCAGACGTGAATTGCTTGCGAAGAGAGATGCAAATAAATTTGCCTTCTCAGTTGCAGAGTGAGCCAGCGACCCATCAGGTTTCATCATAGGAGGTAAAGTGGGACGACAGAAATTCGTTTCAACCGCTTTAGACAGGGACCAGAACTGTTTACTACCCGGAGGGTGCGAAGCCAGCCCGGCCCCGATATGTCCGACATGGTCAAAACGTGCCCTACGCAAAACCCGCTTGCAGAACTTTATATCATTATTATTGATTATAATCAAGTACTTAGTATCTACATTTAAATACGTACTGTATTTTATTTAAAATGAATAAAACCAAACCTCCTAAATGATTACTATCATTATCATCTCCCTAACCTTGTCCCCACTATGTTGGGGTCAGCTTCCAGTCTAACTGATGCAGCCGAATACTAGTATTTTACATGGAGCGACTGCCTATATAATAATATAATCATCCTACTAATATAAATGTGAAAGTTTGGATGGATGGATGTTTGTTACTCAATCACGCCAGAACCACTGAACGGTTCTGGATGAAATTTGGCTAAGAGGTAGATTATAGTCTGGAATAGCACATGGGCTATAATTTATTAAGATTGTGTGTGATTTGGCCATAATATAGCGATAAGTATCTCAAGTAAGTCGGAAAAATTCCTGCCCTCTGAGAGTTATCTTGGCATGCGCTGCGTAAGCCGTTAGAGTTATAAGAAGATAATGTATGGTGGGATTATTTACCTTAAACAGTTCTAAATAAAAGTCCGCGACAGCATATGTCTATCTTTTATGTGGAAGCTATTAATTCCAAAATAGTGAGCCATAAATACATTTAAATTAAATACTTTTTTTACAATGCATATTTTAGAGTATTTAGTTAATTCTTATCAAAATGAATACGTTCATCGCTTTTAGAATTTAATGTAGATAAAATTTATCTTTTACTTTAAGTAATTGGGACGAATAGTTTAAAAGTTACAACGATTAGAATAACCGGAACGCCAAAGCATTGACGAAAAGCCAGACGCGTGAGAGCAGACGCGTGAACGCGTCGTCGCCGGCCGTGCGTCGTTTCGTTGACGGTTGTATTCATTTTGCGATTTTTTCACAGCTAATTCAATTCGAAGCGGTTATAATTTTTAGGTAGCACATATTCGTATATTCCTCATGTCGCATTGTGTAGAGAATCCCAGATTTTATTCGGATAGCCTGGATCGCAGACGTAGTCGCAGGCAACAGCTAGTTGACTAATAAAGTATTAGATTATGTAAGTAACAGATAGGTGAATCAGTCATTTCCAATTTTAGTCATTTCTAATCGGTTGAGTGATATGAATGATAGAGCCGCCCGAATAAAAATATGACAAAATCAATGTATTTATCATGGTTTATCTGATAAGTATGTTAAGGTTGAACTTCTAATCAATTACAAAATATGTTAGTCCAGCCGATCTATTATATAACAATCTCACCGTAAAAACTTAGGTGAAGTGAGCTCGAAGAGAGCTGTCATTCCACCTGATGCTAGGGACTGACGCTATTGACAGCTCACTCCACGCTCACCTCACCTAATTTTTCGGTGAGATTTTTACAGAATAGCACTGCTGTATCTACCTATCCTATACATATGCACGATAGTCGGTACGCTATTTGTAAATATTTCTTATACCAGGAGGGCTGAAAAGTTTTGAGCCTAAGTTCCTTTAAGTGTCATTATTGTCTCGCGCTGTATTTTGTAATTTGCAAATACCCTCTTTAGTATAAATACAGAGTTTCATGTCATTAACATCATTACGCTTTTAGTAATTAATCCGGAAACATCCGGTGTCAGTCATCCACGGCTTAAAACTTTTCAGCCCCCCGGTACACCGGATGAGCGTTATTAATGCTAAGATTTGTTATAGGGCTTAAAAATCTTAGCGTACCTGGGGGTTGAAAATTTTTGAGCCTAGAGATGGGCCCCGGATGACTGAGACATGATATGATGATGTTTACGAATTAATTACTAAAAGCGTAATGATGCTAATGACATGAAACTGTATTTATACTAAAGAGAGTATTCGCAAATTAGTAATGCAGCACAAGACAATCATGACATTTGAAGGTACTTAGGCTCAAAACTTTTCAGCCCCTAGTTAGCCGTAATCGACTATTTCCGTCAAACTTGTTACTGTATAAAGCTCATTCACCTACATACCATAATAATTACCCGAGATCCAATACCATTCGTTGTAATTCAGTTCTTTAAGGGGCAAGCTCCAGGTAGCCCGCGCAATTCAAATTTCTTTATGATTTTTGCAATTTGCAATTAAGTATTAGCACAGATTAATACAGATGAGACACTCCGCAAAATCATTTAAATAAAAAGCGACTCTTGCTACGACACAATAAAGTGCAATTCAGGTCGCACAACGCTTATTACCTACAGTTATATTCACCTACAAGTTGCAACTCTTTCTATCGCATAACTCTTATACCTTCTGACTCGTTAGGGTTGTCATATTTTACGACGCGGCGTGTGAGTGAGTATCGAACTGACCGTGCGAGCCCATTGGTGGGCGAATTGGCCCGGCAAGTCGAGCCCGCCGCGTACTTGTAGCTTCATACGTAAACTGCGGAGTGTCCCATCTGTATTAATCTGTGGTATTAGGTTGTATGTTGATTAAAGTATGATTCGCGATCGTAACATATCGCACACCTAGATCAAGGGTAGCACAACTCAAAATAGGTACCTCTTTTTTCAGGAACAGCAAAACACGTTTTACTCGTTTTATATTTGATCGATTTAAAATATTGCTGTATGATATTGTAATTCATTAATGGAGATTTGTACCCAGGTGTCTTTGGAGTCAATCAGTCAATGTAGTTTTCGACGCAGAGTCCGATAATCGCAATAACTCGATTTCGGATTATTTTGAACTGTGCTGCCCTTTATCTGTGTGCGATATATGTATTTACAAAAATATAATCATTAGAATCGGTAATACAACTTCTTAAGTTAGTATAATCCTAAATGTCAAGATTTCATGAAATAGTCACTGATTAGGATTATATTATGAACTTAGAGTTGTATTGATGATGTTAATGATTATAATTCTATAAATACAGATTTGTCACGGTCGCAAATCATATTCAGATCAACATACAACCTGATGCTGGACCTGAAATTGCAAAAAACTTAAAAAAAATATATTTCGCGGGCTTTCGCCTTAATGCAAATTGGGTAATATCAATGGTGAAGGGCATTATAGTACAACCTTGGACAAGTTATTAAATGCAATAGGTATTGCATTCATTTCAATGGAATAAACCTACTGTGGCATTGCGAATCAATTTTTTGCATATTTTTCTTTAACAGGACTGTTATATTAAACTATTGAGTGGCTTATTGTGAAGGGCTGCAAACTGTATTAAATAATAGCCTTGTGAACTTGTAGTCTCTTTCTTTTTGAATAATAAATTAAAGAATAGTATAAAAGAACATTTGTGTTTATTCAGAGACTTCTCTGAATAAACACAAATGTTCTTTTATTTCAAATTGCAAAAAACTTTAAAAAAATATATTTCGCGGGCTTTCGCCTTATACTTATATGTACTTATATGTATACTTATATGTATACATGCGAAAGTAAGTTTGTTTGTTACCTTTTCACGCCTAAGCCACTGAACCGATCATTCTAAAATTTTGCATATACGTTGTCAGGTACACGATACACGGACGTAGGGCGTTTGTGCACTACAAGGAATTTTACTGTCCGGCAGTCCGATTTTTTACGGTCCGGTATGGCACGCCATAAGGTAAAATTCCTTGTAGTACACAAACGCCCACAGGGTACCTTTCATCCCGAAAAAAAAAGTACTGTTCTTGAGAAAAACAACAATAACTTTCTTATGATAATAGATAACGCCAGGAGTCTTTCGAATCATGACTGAATTCTATTATTATAGAAACTTCAGTAGTGTGTTAAGTTTTTTTTTTTTTTATAAAGTAGGTACAGACGCCAGCAGGTCAACCTACCCGAAACTGTCAGATTTACCCAATCAACCTTGAACCTAATGCTTTAGTAATAAAGTCGAAAATCTATTAAAGAAATCTGACAGATTGTAGTAGCTTGATGTGCTGGCGTCTGTACCTAATACATTTTGTGAGTCTAGAGTTATAGATAGACCGGTTTTCCATCCTTTTAACTATCCTAATATTATAAATGCGAGTGTGTCTTTTGTTTGTTGTTAACGCTTTCACGCTAAAACGGCTGAACGGAATTGGATGAAATTTGGCATATGGGTAGACTTTTAGGGTTAATAACTAAATCTATTACCTAAAACCATTCTTTTAGGTCATATATTACCTGGTCGGTTAGCCAGCCTTTAAGTTTAGCTTTGAAAGCATTGCTAGACGTTGCGCTTATAACTTCATCTGGTAGCTGATTGTATACCGACGGACCCATGATATGAATTAACTTTCCAGATTTAGACAGGGTGTGTGTGTTGCCAGCTAATTTGTCTCTACCACGAGTACAGTAGTTATGCCTATCTCCGCGTTTATTGTATTCATTTAAATTCTGTCTAACGTATACCGCCGCCTGTAATATCACCATAGCAGGAACAGTCAGTATTTTTAATGCTTTAGAAAGTGGTCTCGCGGTTGCATCCCATTGCGATCGTGTAATGGGCTCTCACGGCACGCTTCTGCATCCAGAAGGATCGCTCCCAATCAGCACCTCGGCCCCAAAACTCACTACTGAAGAACCGAGTGTACCAACGCGAAATAGCACCCCCTCATAATTCTACGTGGGAGCGTTTGTGCTAGTCGTTCTAGGGCGAAGCATGCTCGTCCGAGTTTGCCGCACATTTTGTCGATATGCGGCCCCCAAGTGAGCGAGCTGTCCAGCTCGAACCTGAGAAATGTGGTAACTTGCACCTGTTCGACCACACTGCCTTTGCATTCGACCCGACAGATTGACGTGCATGTAATGGGTATTGGTTGTGTTGAGCATCAAACCGTTTATTTTGAACCAATTGTTGATTTTATCCGTGCATGGCAAAGAAGCTTTTCAGTATAGCGAATTTGTCAGTAGCGAGAATTGGACAGTGGGGCGACTTTGACAGTAGTGGTACGAAATTGTTAGAAAAAACGTCCAAGCCAATGACACGTTTCGGTGCCAATAACACTTTTCACACCTGTGTTGAATTTAGCAATTGTTCCGATGGCTTTACATAGCAAAGTATATTTACACATATTACATTGTAGTGAAACAGATTATCATTACAATGGTGTCACAGGGAAATAAAAACACAAATACCACCATATACTTAATATTTAAGTATATGGTGGTATTTGTGTAATGGTGTCACAGGGAAATAAAAACAGTACTTAATTATATAATTTAATATAATATATATATAATTATATAATTAAGTACTGTTTTTATTTCCCTGTGACACCATTACACAAATACCACCATATACTTAAATATTCAAACAAATGACAGTAGGTATATACCTACTGTCATTTGTTTGCAAAATAGTTGGGCAAACGTGCGTCGTCTAAAACTATTCCAAAATTCAAGTTGACAAATTCAAATTCAAATGACAGTAGGTATATACCTACTGTCATTTGTTTGAATATTTAAGTATATGGTGGTATTTGTGTAATGGTGTCACAGGGAAATAAAAACAGTACTTAATTATATAATTTAATATAATATATATATAATTATATAATTAAGTACTGTTTTTATTTCCCTGTGACACCATTACACAAATACCACCATATACTTAAATATTCAAACAAATGACAGTAGGTATATACCTACTGTCATTTGAATTTGAATTTGTCAACTTGAATTTTGGAATAGTTTTAGACGACGCACGTTTGCCCAACTATTTTGCGAATAAGAAAGAAATAAAAATGTATATATTTTTTTGGCAACAGGGACTAAAAGGGGCTCTTAAAAATTCGAAGTGGGGTTACTAGGGCATGTGAGGTATCATATGAAAGTACGCTGTTTGTACATCGTCAAACATTTTTTTTTTTTTTTACTGTTTTTATTTCCCTGTGACACCATTACACAAATACCACCATATACTTAAATATTCAAACAAATGACAGTAGGTATATACCTACTGTCATTTGTTTGAATATTTAAGTATACATTTGAAAAGGAAGCCAAGAAAAATATAAAACGAGTGTCGAATATAAATTCAAAATAATTGACTGAGCGAGCGAAGCGTGTCCTGCTTCAAATCTGGCAAAATTTGCTTTCGTCTGTCAGTTTGAAGCTACTCCTCTACAGGTCGTATTATATAACTGATCTGGACGAAACTTGGTATTTAATGAATTTATAGAATTTTCTTGTCGTCTGGGATTTTTGACTGGAGGGCCCTTCCTCCAAAATGGGCAAAAAGGGGGCTACTGGATATCTCCACCTTATGAGATGCGATTTCAATGGTTCTTTTTAAGGTTCCGTACAAAAATGGTAAAAAGGAGCCCTTATGGTGCGACTCAGTCTGTCTGTCTGTCTGTCACAGCTAGATATCTCAAGAACTATTAATGCTATCAACTTGAATTTTGGAATAGTTTTAGACGACGCACGTTTGCCCAACTATTTTGCGAATAAGAAAGAAATAAAAATGTATATATTTTTTTGGCAACAGGGACTAAAAGGGGCTCTTAAAAATTCGAAGTGGGGTTACTAGGGCATGTGAGGTATCATATGAAAGTACGCTGTTTGTACATCGTCAAACATTTTTTTTTTTTTTTATGCCGCATATTTTTAGACTTTTGATGGAAAATGTAAATAAAAATACCGTCCCCCTCCCCCTATCTCCGAAGTAGCATAGAGAAAAATCTGAAATTATTCTGTGTGATAGAAGATTATGTAATGATGAAAAATACAACGGTGTCTGTAAATAGCACACTTTTTTTTATATATGACTAGCAGCGCCCCGCGGTTTATCCCGCGTAAGTCTCGAACCCGTAGGAATATCGGGATAAAAAGTATCCTATGTGTTAATCCAGATTATAAACTATCTGCGTGCCAAATTTCATGAATATCCGTTCAGTAGTTTTTGCGTGAAAGAGTAACAAATATTCATCCATCCTCACAAACTTTCGCATTTATAATATTAGTAGGATAAGAAGTAGGATAGTAGGAAGTAGGATAAGTAGGAAGTAAGATGGTATGGAACCCTCGGTGCGCGAGTCCGACTCGCTCTTGACCGGTTTTTTTTTATTTGAAAGATAGTAACTTTAAGTTGGTCTCATAAAAAGTTGACGAAGATCTGAGGAAAAAAAAAAAGTTTGTGCTGTTCGCAGAACTACTAGTTATTTAGTTCGTTTTATTACAATTACGGCATATTGAAAAAAATAAATAAGTCTGTCTCGACAGTAAAGAACATTTTGCTATCATCCTCGTCAGTTAGCCCCGCTAATCCCGCTATCAACCAGCTATCCTCGTATAGCTTCTGCTGATTACTAAGAATATTGTGATCATACTGTTAATCTAAACTTGTAGGGTACCTATGCAATGCGTGAGTGGCTCTACTAGCTAGCCCCTCCGATTCGTATGAATCCGCGCGAGAAATGTGGAGAAAGTCTGATGTTTACGTAAATCTAATGCCAGTAGCGTAACTGTGACATAATGCTACACAACTGTATGCTATAATGTTGCATATAACACTATAGTATTTGACATAAACAAAGCTTTAGAAGTGGCAGTGCACTAAGTACCAAGCATGGTGCTACCACCAAGGGTCATAGAATGGTTCCATGTGGCAGTTGTGGCAGGGTGCCCCAGCTGCACACACAAACACCCAAACTTTTTGGTTAAGTACTACATTATTATTATCTCATGCAACCTGTTCACCAGGGATACAGTCATTGTGCATATCGAGAGGTACAATAAGCCATCAAGGTCTAACCAAGGTCCACCTCGACCCTGCGCCGCCACCACCTCGCCCGTGCTGCGACTCTACTACCTATATGAATGAGCGCACTGCCCTTTATTACTAAAGAAAACGTAGATGCGACGCGCCGCTTGTGCGCCCGCGCCACACGCCGCCTCGACTCTAGCTCGTATGGGCGACGCGCTTTAGTCCTAAATTCAAATTATTTCATTTTTATTTATCTTAATAATGTTTTAATATCTAAAAACAAATTTGTATTTATTTGTAATTTCAAGCAAGCAAGCAGCATGCAAGCAAGCGTGCAGCAAGCATGCATGCAGCCTGCAAGCAAGCATGCAGCATGCAAGCGAGCATGCAACATGCAGCAGGCATGGTTTCTGCCACGGCTCTGGCGGTCCCACGCGTGCTAATCGTCGCAGATGGCTTTCGCTCACCACCGCAGCGGCGGCTCGCTCGCAGCCTCTTGCTCCTCAGCCCGCGGGCCACCCTACGCGTCTACGCGATTCTAAATTAAATTCTAGGGTAGGGCAGACAAGACTGCGTGGAGTCGGATTTACAGCGATTCGTTTCTGTCACTAAAACCTATTTTTTAGCAAATATTTTAGGACTAACTATTTTATTATAAATGAACATTCGGAATAATACACATTATATAATACAATACTTAGGACATATGACTTCATTTCATGCAAAATTAGGAGATTATAGTACTCGATATTATGACGATTACTCTGTCATAATATCGAGTACGAGTACTATAATCTCCTAATTCCTACGTAGAAGTAAAGATAAAATTTCGAATTTTTGAACATAGTTACTGAAGTTTATAGCAAACATGTTATGGATAATGATTTCCAGACAAACAATTTTAGGGGAAGAAAGAGAGTACCGAGGGTCAATTTAGGAGGCAAACAAAAAAAATAAAAATAAAAGTTTTGCAAACTGTACCGTGTGACATATCAAATGAAAGGGCTTATTGTGAGGGTCTCTAATATATTTTTTTATACTTAATTGTATTTTTTTAAAGTTATTTAAGAAAATAGACGAAAATTGAGCATTCCCCGAAACTACTTAGCCTAAAATTTTGAAAAATATAAAAAAAATAGTTGTATACCTATAGGTTACAGGAAAACTATATGGTCTTAAAATAACATGGTAAATCTCTCAATATTGCGCGTACAAACTTACATTAGCAGTTTATAGTTGAAATTTTCACAGATGAAGTATTTCTGTTGCCGCTATAACAACAAATACCAAAAAACAGAATAAAATAAATATTTAAGGGTGCTCCCATACAACAAACATGGTTTTTTTGCCGTTTTTGTAGATAATGGTACGCACTTGGCCGTAATTTAAGTTTTTAGTTAAACAAATTCGAATACCACTACCTAATATGTAAATTACAGTGACAGGAAGTTATTGTAACATCATCCACATAGACTAAGTGGGAAAAATACGTATTATTGAAGCTAACTCAAAAACTACCCAAGCAAAGTTAATAAAATGTATACAGGACCATCTAGGAAGTATAATACCCTTTCAAACAAAAAAGAAGTAATTGGGGAACATACATAATAAAAAAGATTCCGACAAACTGAGAACCTCCTTTTTTAAAAGTTGGATAAAACAGACGGCCATGTCCATCTCAATACACGGAAAAAAAGTACAATAGTAAGACGCGGTGACTGCGACGAGACATAATTAAGTATATATTCTTGGAAGCACGCTTTACTTTCTCTGCAAGGAAAGAATTACATCGTATTTACGTCACTCGTCAATTAGCCTATAAACGAAGTGTAATTGAAATAATTGAAAACCTCTAAGGGGGTCATCATTATTACGAGTATGAATAACTTTTGCTATGGGATCAAATCTGAAATCGTGGAAAAAAAAAACTGCTGTTTCCTAGTACATTTTATCGAGTTATGTGAACATAATTTTCAGTAGAGTTGTTACAAACAACTGCAGTGGTTACTGAACCAGCACCCATGAAACAATCATTAGAACCTGCAATCGTTCATTCAAATGGGGAACATGAATATAAACATCTAATAATAAATAATAATAATCTTTATTAACAAAAAAAACTTTAAGTACAGGTTAACTTAAATAGAATCTGAATAAACAAGTTAGTAAGATTTGTATTATTAGCGAGATTAAATATAACAAAATAGGTACAATTGCAGAAAATAAGTTTCAGAACGCTGAACTGTGTCACTACTTACTGCCATTCTCTGGCATAAATAATATAATGCAGGGCCTGGAACAGAAGCTAAAAACTTTAGATGATTGCAGTATCCTAATTGGTGAGACGGTCTTTAAAATTACT
Source organism: Dicycla oo (assembly GCA_948252095.1). Taxonomy (NCBI): domain Eukaryota; kingdom Metazoa; phylum Arthropoda; class Insecta; order Lepidoptera; family Noctuidae; genus Dicycla; species Dicycla oo. Next base: position 25,823,587 of record OX411714.1, read on the forward strand.
AAGGAATATAGAAATTTGATTACAAATTTAAGAGAGAAACTTGGGAAAATTCAGCATACCCATATTATACTTTGTGTGACTGCGTATAAAAAGTGTATAAATAATGTAACAATGTATAATATAGAGGGTTGAAAATTTTATCAATCTACTTTATCAATGCATCCATATTTTCTTGACTCGAACCTTGAATGGGATCATACAATGTATAGACTAAATATTGGACCAATAAACAACTATGGCATGAATATAATTTTCGAAGACAGATATATATATATATATATACACTTATAAAATTTGTAAACAAAAATCGCGCCGCAAAGAATACAAGCAAACTGAACTTAAACCGAATCAACAGGAAACGGAGCAGTTTTATCTATTATAACCATCTATGTCTATGACATCAAAATATTGCTGCCTTACCGAATAAGTGTAATGAGCTTACGGTATGTCTTGAAGAGCTGAGTGACAAAAATATAGAAATCGATATAATTTGTTTAACAGAACACTATGTTGTCCAGCCACGAAAAATTCTTGTGTATTCCCAATTTTACCTTGGCAGCACGCTACGCTAGGAAAGCCAGTAAAAGAGGTGGTGCATGTATTCTCGTAAAGAAAGGACACCACTACAAAGAACTGCAGGGTATATAGCGAAACTCTCCATAAATGCGATATCTGAATGTTGCGCCATTGAGTTACTTGAGTGTAGAACTGTTATTGTCTGTATCTATACAGTTCCAAAGTCTGATAGTCTGAAAGTCTGAAAGAAATGTAGTAATAGCAGGAGACTAACATTGACTCTCTTAACCGTATTAGTACTTTCAGGGAATTTGAATGTTTACTCTTACAGTTTAACTTAAAATTAGAAATAAATCAGCCAACACGACTTATAAGCGGGTCGTGCATTGATAACTTCGCACATAATCTGGGGAAGAAGTGTGAATCTGATTGACTTCGGACTATCAGACCATACAGCACAAATGCTATAACCACGTATTAACAAAACCTGTGCAAATAAAAAGACGTGAGTATAACAAAGACAATATGCAGAAATTTAAATATTATACCTATACAATGTGTCTCATTCTCGGAATTATATGATACTGAAAATTCAAACACTGCCTACGTGTTCACAAATATTTTTTTTATGCTGTATAATTTATGTTTTCCTTTCAAAAAAATAACTGTTACATCTAAAGTAAAATCGCAATGGGTATCGCGAGGAATAAAAATATGTAGCAAAAAAAAAGAGAACATGAATGTGGAATTATAGACTAAATCCTAACGAATTAAACAATACAGTATTTAAAAAATATGCAAAACTCTATGAAAATATAAAACAATCATAACATTAAGACATCATCTAATAAATCTAAAGCTACATGGGCAATAATTAATAGATCTAAAATTAATACACAAAGGATACGATCACTTCCATGAAAGTAGATAATAAAACCATAATTTGTCTACAGGAGATAAAAAACACCTTCAATAATTATTTGTAGATAAAATAAACCTAAACCAGTTTCAAGGAACAAAGTAACCACAAATATTGACAAAACAAGTCAGTTTATGCCACCAAGTACACCAGGCGACATACTTCAAATCATAAGAGCACTAAAAAGCACAAAGTGTTGGGCATGATCTCCACTAAGGTTATAAAGTATGTTGCTTCTGATATTTGTGAGCATCTAAGTCATATACTGCCGTCATGAGGAAAAAGGGCACAACTAACATTTTTTTCCGAAATTGAGTTATATACATTATCCGGAATCGGAAAAAAAGGCACATCTGCCACATTTTTTATATAATTTTATGAGCAAGGTCTTCAGAGATACTTTAAACTAAAAGGGCAATTACACCATTTTTCACATTATGATACGGAAAAAGGACTCATTTGACTTTGATTACGTTGAAAGGTCACAAATGTTTAGATGTGGCTTTTATTTTATTTTTTATTATTTTGGTAAATAAAAAATCCTATCTGGTCCATATTGAAAATAAAAGGCATATTTATTTCGCTAAGTCAAAAGAGAAAATGTTGATTATTTTATAATAGTCAAAGAAATAAATTATTATTATTATTAATTCAATTTGTAAGAATCATGTAAAGATAACTACATTCATTAACACATTTTTTTTTATAAAACAACCATATGTATATATTTTTGCCGGAAACCTAGCAAAATATTTTAAACTGAATTTCCTTAAAATATACAAAATGTTAGTTGTGCCCTTTTTCCTTATGACGGCAGTGTAGTGAACATGTGTATAAGCACGACACCCGGAAAAGCTAAAAACTTCAATACTAAAACCAGTGTTTAAAAACGACGATAAACAAAGCATGAATTGCAGACCCATTGCGCTTATATCTATACTTTCCCAAGTCTTTGGAAAACACTTTTATCTACAAATATACAAGTATTTAGACAAGTTAAACATTACTACAGAAGAACAAAAAGGTTTCCGAAAACACAAAACCATAAAGGCTATTTATGATTTTGTTAAGGAAGTTATGGCTAATGTAGACAAAAGGACACCGGTTTGTGCCATTTACTGTGACGTGACACAGGCGTTTGACTATGTTGACCATGACATTCTGCTTGATAAATTAGAAGCTTATGGCATTAGTTAGAGGAACGGTACTAAAACTCAGTCTTACCTGAAAAACCGTAAACAATACACAGAAATTACTAAAATAGACATAGCTACTAAAAAGGAAATATTATGCACATCAGAAGAAAGACTAGTAAAATATGGAGTCCCACAAGGGATTGTATTGGGGCCTCTGTTATTCATCATATCGAGGGTTCACGGGCTATTTGTATTAAGCGACATTTTTGGAACTTATTTCAAAGTTTCATTATTCGGAAAAAAGAACATTGTAAGAAAAGTATCAATATTTTTTACGAAAAAGTGGCCTATCGACGGTTAAGAATCAATATGTCCATCTCAGTTTATAGGTAGATTATAAAGAGTAACAAATCTAATGTCCCTTTGTGCTGATGATAGTACGGTCATTATACAGTCCAGAGATAATGAGACCTATAAAAGTGATATTAACAGTACTATCGCATCAATAACACTGGTAAGCAGTAGTTTAGTTTTATGAAGTTTCATACATCGCACCTTGATAACAAAAGTGGCATTATCAAAACTAAGTTTTCTAAATAACTCCATAATTTACTGGCATATTTTCAGTATATATAAAACTTAGAGTAAGAAAGTCAAATTGCAGTCTTTTATTTCAGTTATTTGGTAAGATATTGACCAAAATGCTTCGTCAAAAAAGCTTTAAATGGACATAGAGAAAAACTTTAATTTTTGTATAACGCCACTTTTGTTTTCAAGGTGCGACATGATTTTGTATGATTCTGCCACGCTGATTCCAAATTTGTTGTCAGTTTTTCTCTAGCAGCTATAGTTTTTGAAATATCTTACATTTTTAGCGAAAAATACTCGAATTATAAAATGACAAAAATTGTTTCTCTAACCTAACATGAAAAAAACTTTCTTTTATAAGACTTTCTTGCATGAATCGAAACTTCAGCCTTGTTTTGAATGCTCCAGCAGTAATCAGCCATCATATTGGCATTCCAACGACCCTGGTATCGCTCTTCCATCGTGCGAATGTCCTGATGAAAGCGTTCTCCTTGTTCTTCACTTAAATCGCCTAAATTTTCTGGGAAGCGGTATAAATGGCTGAAGAGGAAGTGCATCTTGATGCTCATGTTATATCCTAGTCTTTGAAAGTGCAACCTGAGCTGCTCAATGTGTTGAATATAGTCTGGAGACTTTTTATTTCCTAAGAAATTTTGCAAAACCCAAACAAATTCAATCCATGCAGATTTCTCTTTATCTTTCATATCTTTAATACTGTCAGTAAAATTTTGATGCTTAGTTTATATTAAAGAATTTTGCTTCTCAAATCACCCTGATTTGAGGACCGTCAAAAATACCAGCTTTTATTTTTTCTGTGCTCAATTTCGGGAATATTTTACTGATATATTTAAAACATTCCCCATCCTTGTTGAGAGTTTTTACAAATTGTTTTATCAGACCTAATTTTGTATGGAGAGGGGGTAATAATGCGGTCTCTGGCTACTAGAGGTACATTTATCACATTCATACTACCCGGCACTAAATCCACTCTCAAAGGCCAAACTTCTTTAGTCCAGTGTTCTGTTTTGGCTCGGCTATCCCTCAAGCACGCAAGTCGGTACACACCAAATCATAGGACTTTTGAACTTCAAGTAGGTCTTTTTTTAGTAGCTCATAAACGCAATGATGTTACGCAACTACCACATACTAAATTTGGGATCCATGGCTTACCAAATACTTGTAATGGCGTCCCAAAGAAGTCCAAGTAGAAGGCCTTTTATAAAGTCAGACGCACTTAAACGATATTCTCGAAACATATATTAACCACAAACAGCACAACAACTATTTCTTCTTAATGTAGACATATCGATTTATTATTATTGAAATTTTTTGCACTAAAAAAAATATTAGTAAGCCGCGTAACGAAAATGCTAGAAACCAACTGAGGGTAGATATGAAATCAGTAAACTCAAATTACTAAGAAACAGTTTAGAAACTTCATAAAACAAAAAAAAAGTTAAATTTTGTTTATCAGTGTAATCAATTTGAAAATTAACATTGAAAAGACTAAAATTATGTTTTTCAGCCAACGCGTAGCTACACCAAAAATTAACGTCAACTATCAAGGGACAGTACTAGACAAAGTAGACTTAACAAAATTTCTGGGGGTGGCAATTGATAAAAATCTTAATTGGATAGCAGATACAGAAGAATTATGTAAGAAAATTAGTTTTTTAGCTTATGCGCTCTATAAACTAGCACCCATTATAAGTATAGATGCACTCCTTACGGCTTATCATGGCATGGTTCAATATTAAGACATGGCGTAATATTCTGGCGAAACTCGACCAATAAAGAAACCATTTTAAAATCCCAAATAAGGTGTATTAGGGCCATGTTTGGTCTAAAAATGACCGAAAGCTGTAAACCATATTTCATTAAGCATAAAATATTATTTATTCTGTTTGGCCCCAAAAATGTATAATAAGCTCCCAACACCTCTGAAACAGCTGCCTACCAGGTTGTTTAAGTTGCATTTAAAAAAAACTTCTTATAGCATTTGGCTATTTTTGGCTACTACAGCTTATCAGAGTTCCTAAATGATTGAAATTAAGTTAATGTAGGAACATTATAGCGACATTTCTCCTAGTTACTAATTGCTAATGTTTTGTTTTTTATGTTCAGCTTTAAGTTTTTTCTTAAACGGTTGTATGTAGTTAGTTAAGTTGTTTCTAAACTGTTGTATTAATAATGTAGTTAGGCATGGTATCCATAATTGATTTTTGTACGCTTCAACTGGCAAAACATGTAGCTCCTTTTTATTATTCTTAATTCCATCCACATTGCACATGAAATTGTACTTACTCATGTCTCACAAAATAAAAATATCTTATCTTATCTTATCTTCATATCTTATATACAATTTGAACAAAACACCAGTGTAGGAAAAACAAATTTTTCATTAAAAAATTAAAAAATATTTTCTGTTTTATTTAGGGCCGGTTCTCGGTGCTACGGATCAAAAGATCCGTAGTTAACTCAACCAATGGTTCCTTTCACATTTACCCAAAATTCAACCATTAGTTACTATGTTTAACCATTGGTTGAGTTAACTACGGATCAAAAAACCGGCCCTTAGGGCTAATTTTTCAATAGTCAGTTAACCGTTATCTGAAGAATAATGAAATCTCAGCCCTTAGAAAAACTGCATCCTCATTTCCTCAATGGAATTATGTATAGTGTTAATAACGTTTTATTCAAACATTATTCTAGCTTAGTAGAGGAGTTGTGAGATGCATTTTCGCAGAGAGCAGATGACCTGTCCAATGTTACTTGAGAAACCAGTTGCCACAAGCGGATGTGTCTTGTTGTACTCTTCCGCGTTGGAAACTGATTGACTTTAATTTGTATAGACAACCAGAGCCCGCACGCGTCTCTGTAGGTACCTAAATATAGCACTTCCGAGTATGAAAAAAGTTCGGCCTTATAGTGGCCGATTACACTATAAGGCCACAAATATGTTTTTTAATCGCATTATTGGTAATTTCTAATTTGTTACCAGTACTTTTGGCGTTTGAGATAACTTTGAAATATGGAATTTGAGGCTAAAAGTTCCGCTGGTTTGGGGTCAGTTGTGCCGAGAAAAGCATATACAAAATGAAGCAACTTATAATAAAACTAGCTGTGCCGGCGACTTCGTTCGCGTGGCTGTCAGAAAACCGTAATGTGCCGCTTAGAGAAGATCCATAAGGTTGCTGAGAGGGTGTCCATTTAAAAAGGGAGAATCTTTCGCCCAGTCCTGGTGATTTTTCCTAAGAAGCTGGCAACAAAGTTGTGTTATTTAGGAAAATGCTTGTCTATGTACAATGTTAGCGGTGGAACCACCAGGAGCGTACCCAAAAAGGTTGCTAGGGTTGCTCACACGCGAAAGAGCTACATAAAGTTAGCCGTGGGAAAAGCAACCAATACTAAGATTCACCCCCGCAACGGACAATGTCTGGGCCTAAGCTTTGTTAATGGTCATGGCGTAACATAGACTAACGGAGAATTGCACACGTTTAAAATTAAACGGGAAATTATTAGGAATGTGGGAAATTCTGGGAATAAAAACAACATCACAGGCTTCGCAACCTGTTAAGATTTCGGCTTCGATGACGTTGTGTTGGAGATTGTTGACTATGAGCCGAGTGCCGTTGAAAAGTTTAGGAGGACGTAAATTTCTGAGAAGAATATATACTCGTAATTGGCACACCGACTTTTAAACAAATTTTGTGTGCTGGAAGACCGGATGTGTTAAGAGATTCTAAGAACTCTACTGGATAGTGTGTAGCATCTTCTTTTTCCGCAAGTGTTTATCGAAGTAAAGTATATTGCTTACTTTCCCCAAAAACATGTGCAAAGTTATATTCACAATGTATCGCGCTAAGTTTGCGCGCGAAGTATGCGAAACTCCGATTTACAAAATGGCCGAGTGGGGATGGTAGTCCAACACGTGTACGGGGTTGGTTGACTTATATGACGAGTTTAGTTTTGGATCTCATGTGATAAATATTTGGTGTAAACAGTGGCAACCTTTTATGGGGTCATTGTACCGTCAAAATGTAGGGAACAGCTGATTTTTTTTTCGCGATTTCAGGTTTGGTCCCATAGTAAAAGTAGTTCATAATGATGAGTACAATGACCCCTTAAAAGGTTGACACCGATTACACTTACAGCCTGTAGGTATAGTTATTTGATATTTTTGTGAGTTTATTGCATAGGTACAAACAGAGGCAAGTCCTAATTGGAAGGAATACTTTAAGTGTTACCTACTTGTTTAATTACAAATAAAAACGTTTATATGTGAAGTTTTGATTTATCTGTCGTATCCAACGGTTTTTTTAGTATGGTCAACCTACCCCATATCGTGAGCCAACCAACCCCGCTGTCGGGGTTGGTTGACCAATTAGACTTCTTTTTAAAAAAACCAAAAATAATCATCTTCTTACTTAGTAAGAAACTTCAAATAAGCACTATTAATAATCAATAAAATGCTCTATTTAGAACTGTTTTATATAAGTCATAAGTATTTTTTTTTTCTTTTGGCTTCGCACGGTTTGTGCATTTAGCCAATGTCAAGTTTATAATTATTTCAGAAATAAAGTTAGGGAAACGAAAATATTAATATGAATAATTAATTGATTATAACGGGATTTAGGATAGCACGAATATAAGATCAGTATATTTATAAAGGTGAAGATAGTGAATAATGAGCAAATTACAATAAGGTTTACAACTTAATATTATTTAAAGTGATGAATGAGACTATACATTTATATACAGGAAAGCTATTTGTGCAAAGTAAAGAAAGTATTAAGGTAGGAAAAGGAATACGGACGGACAAAAGGTTACCATAAGTAATTTATTTCATAACAATATATGTAGGTACATTGTGTTGAAATACTTACTAAAAAAAAAAAATAACATTACAATTGCAACTAAAATAAAATTAATTAAATACAAAAGTCAATAAAAACAATAACGCTCAATTAAGAACTCAAGTAGATCATAAACAATAAATGTCAAATTAATAAAATCAATCATAAGTTACAATGTCACATGTCATCTAGGAATTCATTGATACTGTAATAGCCTTTCCCCAATAAAAAGGTCCTCAATTTGTTTTTAAATAAGTTAACACTGTACGTACTGTACTGTTTTGAATTCTATATTCAACTTGTTGTATAAAAATACAGACTAATACCTCGGGCTATGTTTGACAACTTTTAATTTCGGTTGAATAGTGTTGAGCAAATCTTTCCTATGTGTGCTAACTCTAGTTTGTCTTGGCTCTTCAGTCTCAATTGTGTGCAATTTTTTAACTTAGCTGGTTAGCAACACTAAAATATAAAGGCATGGCATTGTCAAGATTTTTAGTCTAATAAAATGGTCTTTACATGAATCCGTCTGTTTCATGCGGAGCATAAGTCTTAAAGCTCTTTTCTACGAATGCCGTTTGTATGTTGTACTTGTAGCTATTGCCCCAAAACTCGATGCTGTATCTTAGCCTGGACTCCACCAAAGCAAAGTACACACTTCTAAGTTGAGTATTGTCTTGTATCAAATTTAGTTTCGCAGTTCTATGCAAAAATGTTAAAAACTGGTTAACCAGCCCCGGTCTCCCCTACACTCAACAACAAAAACCACCGACTTCTTCTGACTTGGTAATTTATTCGGTACCTAATAACCCACAACACGTAAACACGTATTATTATATAATACTACTCAGATACTGCGTAGTAGATAAAAGAATCGATATGTCATAAAAAATATTATTATCTTAATCCATCAAAATAGCGCTTTATATTGTAGGTACTTGTTTTGTCATGTGTCATAATAAGACCTTATCTTTGAAGATTTTTTGTAAGTAGAAAAGTACAAATACTGCAGTAAAAGAGATTATATCTATATAAAAGTTATCAGTAAGCCCACGCCCAAATTCGATTTATTCTTCGTTTGGCCCACTGAGTTTTGTCCTACATAAAAAAATCCCGGGTCGTCCCAAAATATAATTTTAATTATTTTATTCCCGCTTCGTCCTATTTTATATTCTATTATTTTTTTTCTTTTTTTGGTGCCAAGCTTACTTGTTTATACAATCAGCAAAAAAGGGTTACTTATCTATATATATATAAAAGGCAAAAGTGATTGACTGATGTATCAACGCACAGCCCAAACCGTTGGGGCTAGAGATTCCAAAGGCACCTTGGGTGCCTTATGAGGTCTAGGGGTGCACTAAGAAAGGATTTCTCAAAATTCACCCCCTAAGGGGTTGAAACGGGGTCCAAAGATTGTATGGGGAAAAACGAGTAGTTAGACTATTTCATTCGAAACTTCACAGGAGTACCCCTGAGCGTTTCAGGTTTTATTCAGAATTCAACACCTAAAAGGGGAAATGGGGTGACAAAGTCTGAAAATCAACATGGGTATCGTTTGTATGGTTTATCGGGTCGTGGATTACGAAAACAACAACGATTTTAAAATCCAACGTGGTGGACGTGAAATACCATCATCCTCTGCTGGGGTGCGAGGGGGTTGAAATGCCTAAATATCACCATGGGTGTCGTTTTTATAAATTTTTGGGATGTTAATTTCGAAAATTGCATCTACATATTTTGAAATTTAATATGGGCATGAAAATTCTTGAATGTATGTGTGTGTATGTGTTAGATACGTATCTAAATAAACGATAAAAGCACTTTGAGTTTTTCTAAACTACCCTCTAATAGGATAGGGGGTGTCATAGTTTGTATGGAGGAATTTTAATGCGCGGTACGATTTACTCGAAACTCAGTATTTATACTTGAGACCAAAAATAAAGAATAACGTGTATGAGGGTTTTTCAAAATCTACCCCCAGCGGGGTGAAAAGCTAAATATATTTAGGGTTTTGGTGCGCGCCCTGGATCTTGAGCCATTTTCTCTCGGCGTTGAGAATTCAACAGTGCGCATCCCTAGGGCGTTAAAAAGCGTACTATCGAGGAAATTACATCTGACCAATTTCAAAACAAAATCCCGTGCACACGATGACCAGATCTGTTGGCAAGCGTTACTATAGCGGCCGAGCGCTACAAGCAAGAATAGTCCTTAAGGTGTATAGAAGTTTTTTTCTCCGATCGTACCTTTTATTGGAATTCAACATTCAGCGCTAAGCCATACGTTGGAAATCCAGTGCTCGGTAAAAAAACGACACGGAAAAAGCGCTCGTGCGAATGTGGGCTCAGTCAAAGACTAGTTTAGCCTATTTAGATTATATTGTGACAAACTCAGATTACGTGAAAAGTAAAAAATATTGTTTTATGGTTGAACAATAAAAAAATATCGCTGTTGTTTGTTGCTACGTTATTCTGGAATAATAGTTATGATGAGTTTCGATTAATTGGGTTTGGAAATTCTAGTGGTGCAATTAAAAAACTTTTTTTAAAGAGAGATTGAGAATGCAATGACATGAAATGGAACAAAATCATAAAAGTAAGTTTTGAGGCCCATTTTGACTAACTTCAGCCACAAAGACACAATATGAATAAAATCAGCCACATATGACAGTCCATGAAAAACTTTAAAAAAAAAATGCAAAGAGAGATCATGGAAGCAATCAATTAATTTTTGTGTGAAGGCTAAATGAAATCCAATTAGACATTAACTCACAACATACACAGAACTGTGAAAATAGTCGCGTTGTTGATGAATATACGCCTATCTACATAATATAAGTTGGGTACAAAATTTGTATTAAATAATTTGGGTTCCGTACCGAAATGGTAAAAAGGAACTCTTATGGTGCGACTCAGTCTGTCTGTCTGTCACAGCTGGATATCTCGAGAACTACTAATGTTATCAACTTGAATTTTGGAGTAGTTTTAGATGACGTTTGCCCAACTATTGTGCAAATAAGAAAGAAATAAAAATATTTTATTTTTACAACAGGGCGCCGTTTGCACATTTTCATTTTTCTTTTTTTTTTGACTCGCTCTTGTCCGGTTTTTATTTTATTAATGAAGTAATATACAAGTAGTTAGCTAATAACAGGTACTAAATTAAGTTACATTTTAATCTTCCTTTCATTCGCAAACTAATTCAATCTTCTGGACACTATAAGCGCAACATTAAATTGACATATGTACCTACAAATGGTAGGGGGAAGTGGTTCATGGTTATTTTATTTTCACAAGTAGGTATAAAAGTAACCAAATCATTAGTTTTGTAAGCGAAAGTCGAATAAAATATTTAAGACCGGATAGAAAGCTGATACCTACCTTTTAAAAGTATTAATGAAACAACGTAAACAGAGAAAGCACATGATGTAAGAACCAATTGCGGAAAAAAGTAATCATTATTGTTGCCTAGTGTTATAAAGTCCATATACAATAAGTACGTATGTATAATTTATTGGTGTTTCTACTTAAAACAAAAAAAATAAAAAAAACAATATCTGCGATTAATCACCCCTATATTTGACGAAGTAAACAACACATTTTTAGGGTTCCGTACCAAAATGGTAAATAAAAAGGAACCCTTATGGTGGGACTCAGTCTGTCTGTCTGTCACAGTTGGATATCTCAAGAACAACTAATGCTATCAACTTGAATTTTGGAATAGTTTTGGATGACATTTGCCCAACTATTTTGCAAATAAGAAAGAATTTTTTTTCAAGGGTCTTAAAAATTCGATGTGGGGCTATTCGGCTATTCGATTTTTGATGAAAAATTAAAAAATAAATACCGTCCCCCCCTCCCCCCCCCCCCCCCCTTTATTACCGAAATTTGCATAGAGAAAAATCTGAAATTATTCTATGTGATACAAGTTTATGTAAAGATTACAGGAAAAATAAAACGATGTCTCTAAGTAGCACACTTTTTTTATGCTACGGAACCCTCGATGCGCGAGTCCGACTCGTTATGGCCGGTTTTTATTTTTAATTCCTAATAATCCTAAATTGTTAAAAATACTATATTCACAAGTTAGTACTTACACATTTTGCCCGATCAGTTTCATATATTTTAGAATTATTGCAAAAGATAAATACTGTTTCAGAAGCTATAAAGTAAAATCACTAACCGCTCTTATAAGACTGTTGCCGTTGCCCCATTCCGCAATTTTATATTTATCGAAAACGTCCGTCACTTTCTTGTTCCTTAGCTCCAAACTCATAATTGCAATTAAAAAAACAATATGTAAAATAAAACTTTCCCGCCAATAGTAAACGGGTGCGTTCGAAAAATCCGGTTAGTCAACGAACGCAGCAAGCACGCTCGTCGCTCACGCTGTTGTGCACAATACTGGCGCGCTCGCTGAATGATACTGTATATAAATTGCTAGTAAATAATGGTAGTAGTTTATTGGACGACAGAACAGTTGCTCTGCATTTTAGCCTTGTTAGAAAACGATTGTTGTATATCCGGAAAATAGTTTTTTTTTTTTTTTTTGCTTTTGTGTAGTTACTACTTATTTTGCGCATTACCTGTCACTTTAGGGAAGTATATATTCGCGCCTTTCAAGATTTTTTTATTTAGTTGGCTGCCAACTTTACGTCGCTTTGTTCAAGTTGCAGGCTGAAAATTTAACGGAACAAAGAGGCGATGCTATTCTGGAATCCACAGGCAAGTAGGGCCTGCGTACCTACTACAGCAAACGGTACTTGACGTAGGTAAGATCTAGGTAATCAAATGAAATGAATTTAAATAAACATAACGGTTAGAATATTTAAACCTAAAAACAGTTTACTAAATTATGACATTACAACCATTGTTAAAATATAAGATAAGATTAAAATCTAGTGCTAAATGGGATCCGGAAAATCTGGGTCCCATTCAGCACTAACTCAAACAGTGACTAGAAGTTTTTTCAGCTTTTTAGTCTTTCTTTAAAATTGTATTTTAGTTAAATCTTTCTTACACAAAACATTTTCTTGCGCACAACTCGCAACGTCTGTGCATAGAGTGAAATCCCTTCCACCCAGGGACTAAACCCAAAAATTAAGGTACCTTTAAATTTCGGTATATCGTCATACCGTTAAATAAGGGTTACCGAAATATTTCGATACCGTTCTTTTTTCAGGAATTTTGAGGTTGGAAATGCATACAGGTGTATTTCGATAGAAGTACTTATAAATGTTTCGGTAGCAGTACCATAACCTTTATAAATGTATCGATAGCAGTAGCAAATGTATCGGTAGCAGTACCTTAACCTTTATAAATGTATCGGTAGCAGTAGCTAAACCTTAATAAATAGGGGTTTTCTTTAACACAAAATACACAAGTACTAACGTGTTCGACCTCCGCGCTTCCGCGCCGCGCCGTCTTGCCTGTTTTTCGGTACCGAAATCGTGTAGTGGTTAAATAACGGTTTAGCCCAACCTTTACCTATTTAAAGAGGTATCGGTATAGCTCAACCTTTATTGGTTTAAAATAAAGGTTGAGCTATACCGATACCTTTATATTTACCGGTACCGGTATATTTTTGAGGTATATTAACCTTTAACCGTAACCGCTTTCAGTCCCTGCTTCCACCTCCATTCACTAATCTAAGTACGTGCCAAATGTGGAGCCAATCCAATCATTCTATTTGCTTTAGTAGGTGTAATGAATGTGGTGAATACTAATTCACCTTATGATCCCAGCCGTTAACCACAACTGCACCAATTGCTCCCCTGCTCGCAAAAACAGGGGTATTCAGTAGTGTTGGCCCACGCAAACTTTCTTACGCTCTTACTCCGCAGACCCAATAACACTTTAACTTGCGGTCTTGTAGTTAACCACAAAAATAGAAAACATGTTGAATCGCAGACAGGACAATCTCCAGATATGCTACGTCACTGCAGGTCATAGACCATAGTGCTAAGCATGGACCCATTCTCTACCTTTTATTATTACTGACGTAATACGTACAGTAAATTCGAGACCACTAGTCATTCACAATATGCAATTGGAATAAGGTGATTTAAAGCAGATGGCTCTTATAAAACTCCATACCCAAAAAAGAAAGACCCGATCAGTGCTGTCATTCCAGCAGATGTCAGGGATTGACACCATTGACAGCTCACTCATAAAGCTCACTTCACCTAAGTTTTCACGGTGAGATTTTTACAGAAGTTTCTACAATGAACGCTGCTATCACGAATAACTTTATCTTCTGGGTAAGGCTTGCTGGGAGTAACTCATCATGAAACGAAAACAATGTGGTAGCCGATACATATCCAATGATTCATTTAAACGTGGTTTCGCGCTGAAGTTTTAAGATATAGCGTTCATAAAGGCTCGGCTTTTGATGAAACGATAATACAATGACTTAATCGTTACGTTATTAATTAACAGATTAGGATATCGTGAGTTTTTGTTAGTATCGTAATCAGTTTTATAACATGTTAATGAAACATACGTTAGAGAAGGTTTTAGTTAGTGTAGTGTATTTCAGACGATCAAACTCACGACCCAGTGCTTCGCCATAGCACTGTAGCACCAGACGCCCCAGACGGAGATGGCGGGATGAGTCGAACTTTTTTAACAAAAATTTACCCTTGGTATTTCTGTACAAAGAGAGGTGAAAGGAGAGTTGCCCAGCAGTATAAGAATTGCAGAAAACAAGCGTAAAGTGGTTTTTGGCTATGCTGACAGAAGCAAAGGCTATATTGTTCTACGAGAGTTTTATGCTCCAAAGGGTGAAGGTCGGTACCATGTTGTGGTTATTTGTTATCGTGGGAGAAAACTAGTGCCTCTGGTGACATACGGCGTAACACACCGATGGGCACCCATGCACTCCACTGTGTTGGATAGTCCCTCAGTGTCTTTTTAGGCTGTAGAAGGCAGGCATAACACTACACCTTACCAATACGGAGTGTATCCACTAGGATATCCCAACGAAATAAGGGGTCCGCAACTGTGCTCAGGAGTGCCTCGCCGCACAGTTGAATTGGGTTGGTATGTCTTCGGGTCCCCATAGGCGACTGAACTGCCCAAGTAAGGCAGTCAACTCTGCTACAAATCACTGGATCTTTAAACACATTCTGAGCATTTGATCGATATCACTGTACCGCGCCTTAGGAATGCGACAAGGCGAGGGGGCGCCCGTGAGCTTTGACGAATGAACGGAGCGGCCTGCACTAACACCCCCCCCCCCCCCCCCCCCCCTCCCCCGTCTCGCCACGTCGTCACGCCCTTACCTAAGGCGCGGTATAGCAGTATCGGTCAAACAATATTCATTTAGCTTGGGCCGAAGCAGAGGAGCAAATAGTATGACGGGCTTCTGTCCGCAACTTCACATATAAGCGCATGAAATGTCGTAAGAATCGTTTATACAGGGTGTTTGGTGCATCGTGTGCCAAATTGAGACAGTCGACTGGAGGGGTCATCTGCTATCCTTTCAGACCCCTAAACACTTCTCATGCCCTGTGGATTTTTTTTCATCGACTTTTTATTGTTTTCTTAAAAAAAAGACCCAAATTTTACATTCAAATACAAATTTTTAAACAGAATAAGGCGTAGACAATGAATTTTAATTTTATTTAGATGTGTATTGTATTAGAGTACTTTTAAATTCAAAATTAGTGACATTAGCCATTTAGTTTTTTTTTTTTTAATTTACTTGCAATGTTTCGGACTTAAAGCTGTCCATGTTACAGCTATTTACGTGGCTACAAAAAAAAACGAAAGCGACTGGGATCTTCCAACTCTTTTTTATTATTAAAATAATTGTAGAAAGAATGTACTTTTTGGTACACCAAAATACAGTCACATTTGCCTACAGTATTTTACTGAGGTAAAATTCTCAATGTAGGAAAATCGGTATGAGTTTTATAGCAAAAAATCTGTTATATTTTGTTCACTTTTTCCCTGACTCCTTAAAGTAATACAAAAATAAATAAGTAGGCAACACATACATAGATTTTATAAATCCTCATAACATAAACATGCTAAGAGGATTTATAAAATCTAAGTGTTACTTATTGAAACCAAACCTTGTGAAACTATTTTGTGGAAAAGTCCACAAAACAGTTTCATTCTCGTTATCTCAATAATCTTTGAAGATAAGTTCTAAAATAAACATTTTGTTTGGACTAAATATTAGTACCAATAGAACTAAGCTCATAATAGCAGCATGACTGTGTTGAATGATAACTCCAATTATATCACTCTGTGATACGACTCTGTAGCCTGCTGATTCAAGATCTGTAATGTAAATTGTTTGTACGGTTTTCGTCATAACATCGTCTTTTACGAAGACACCGAGTAATGATGATATCCGCTTGACCGAGTTTATTTCTGATTGGCATTTCGTAGCAACACATAAAATATCTTCAAGTTTCCAAATACGCGAGGCTCGAAAAGCACCGCAATCGAAAATTATTTAACCAAAAGATAGCGCAGTACACAGTAGTAAATTAAATATTAAATTACACTTACCGTTTTGAGTTTCTTCTTTGGTCCCGATGGTCCGTCCATTTTACGTGATTACTGGTGAACACAGTGCGTCACAAAACAACTTTTATGTTAGAAACAAGGAGTTTTGCTTAGTTATTTATAAAACCGCATATTTTTGCATGTATTAAAATATTCGACAGGTATCAGCAGTGCAGTGATAACGGGAAACAGCGGTGAGCGGGGTGCAGGGGGTGCAGCGGGGGACATTGAATGACAGAAGGTTCATGGGGGCGGAGCGGGGACGGGTGACGATGAAACTGACAGCAAAACTCAGTTCAGTTCAGAAATTCCAGATGTTTTGCGTAATAAAATTATGATTACTTAGTGAAGAGTTGAAGTAGAATTTTTGCGAAACAAGCAAGTCTCATTCATGACTGTGTCATGCATGTCTCAAGCAGCTTAGGATAGCAGGCTTTTAGAAGGAATCATAGATTACAATACATTTAATTCCAATGAAACTCATAGAAACTTATGAACTAAAACGAAACGCACTAGACCAATACATTGGATTTAGAGGAAAGTAGAAAAAAATGTCGAAAAACTAGTGTGTGAGTCTGTGAGTTTGTTTAGCAATGCAGACTGGTTGTTATTTCGTTTTATTTTAGAAATAATTATTTCAAATTGAGAAAACAATTGAACGTCACCTTTTATGCGATTGTTTTAATTTTATTCGAATTTACATAATTTCGAGCGAATTTCAGGGCCAATTTTTTGATCCGTAGTTTTAACCCGTTAAGGCGACAGCGTCAGGGTAGCCCGCGAAGTCAGTATTAGGTTATACGTTGATCAAAACGTAATTTGCGGTAGTAACAAGTGTGTATTTACATAATTATAATAATTAAAGTGATCAATACAACTTCCTAATGCATATTTCATGAAATCTTGACATTTGAGGATTATAGTAACTTAAGAAGTTGTATTACTGATTCTAATGATCGTATACCGTAAATAATATTTGTTACGGCCGCGAATCATACTTTATTTAACATACACCTTAATACTGACTTGCAAATTGCAAAAAACGTAAGAAAATTTTAATTTCGCGGGCTACACTGACAGGGCGATTGAATTTAATCATCATTTTATGGTTTTGGTTTAAAATTTCGTAAAATTTTTATTAAAATTCAGTTTCATTTGTTTCCTTTATAATTTTTAATCTTTTTAAAAGTTATGGGCTTCATTATGCCCAACTTGGGTGCAACTGAGATTGCCAGGGCACTTAAGAAGAGGAGAAATGATCAAACCTACAGAGTGATCTCGAGAATTCCTCGCCGACCAGTTTTAAAAATTTATTGCAGTATCCAACGACTCAGCGAGACTAATAACGGTTCTTATGTAGCGTAGTGAAATATCAGCTTGGAGAGCTAAGTAATTGCATGCAGTGGATAAAAATAATAAATCTCCCCAGCCCCGGCCCATAATTTATTTAGATGAGACCTATATTCACTCTTCGCATACATCGGGTAAATGTTGGCAAGGAGAGGGTGAAGACGGAGTATTGGAGCCTGTATCGAAAGGGCAAAGATATTTTATTGTTCATGCGGGAGGAGATACTGGATTTGTTACAAATGCACTACTTGTGTTTAAATCAAACACAAAAAGTGGTGATTATCATGACGAGATGAATAGTACCAACATTAAAAAGTGGGTTATTGAAAAACTTGTGCCTAATTTACGAGAGCCATCCACAATAGTGATGGATAATGCTCCTTATCACCGTATTTGTGTGAATAAAGTCCCAAATACAAATTCCTTAAAAAAAGATATGCAATTATGGTTGACCCAAAATAAAATTGACTACGGAGAGAATTTGACTAAACCTCACCTTTTAGAAATAATTAAGAGAAACAAGCCTGAACCTGTACATTAGATTGAAAAAAAATTAGAAGACTATAGACACAAATGCTTATATTTACCACCTTATCACTGTGATCTCAATCCCACTGAACTCGTATGGAGCACAATGAAAAGAAAAGTTGCTGATATTGAGCACAAAAATGCTGAAATTCCCCGCCTAGTTAGAGAAGCTTTTGACGCTATTACAGTTCATGAGTAGGCACAGCATTGTAAACACGTTCCAGGTTAGAAGGAGAATACTTAAAACATGATTTGTATTTAGATAAACCTTTTATTATAGAAGTGATAAGTGACACTGAAACCGAAAGTGATAGTGATAATGATGATAGTGGTACGGAAATAAGCGGAGTATGGCCTCACAACCAGGATGAAGTTGTGTATGCAGGTTTATCTAAAGATCACAATTACTGTAAACCTGGTTTTCAATAAATCATTGTAAAGCAATTTGTTTTTTTTATTACACTACACTACTACTAGGTAGGTACCACTGCTAATTATAATTAGTCAAATCTGGTGTTAGGAGTTAGGTACGGTCATAACTAAATGCTAGACATCCAGGTACCTCTTGCAGGATAGGTAGGTACCTACTTAACTTCGCATTAAATGAAAGTAGTATCCCCCATGGAACATTTTATCTGCTGAATTTCCACTTCATTTGATTACTTTTTAGATAAAGCCATTGTTTATTGCTGAGAGACTAAACTGTTAGCGTACCTACGTAACTGTAAATTATCAAATTCTTTTTATTTATTTTATTATTTTTATATAGGTATCATTGTCTTTAATTTGTAAAAACTGTAATTCTTATTAGACGATTATGTCTAATGTGAAATTTCCTTCTTGAAAACTGACTCAATTTTGGGCACCTTGTACTCGTATTAATTAGCAACACTGAATCGACGGTGTCGTCCTCTTTCAGTTCACAGATAAGTTGGTAGGACTGTAATTCTTGTTTTTCTCTTTTCAGATAAGTGTTTGTGCAGTCGGATTTTTTGTTTTTTAAATATATTTTTTAATTGTATAGGAAAATAGCTATTCACCAACCACAGACAAAATACTATGTTCCTTCCATATAGATTCATTCAACTTCTTTCCATTCATTTCATTGTCTGCTGTCATCTGCTGTCAAATACTATTTGTACATAATTATCACAAATAAATCTTAAAATCTTCAAGAAATCGACAGACGTAATATAATAGAACCTCGTAAACCCAAAATATACATTATTTTGTAAGCCTTAGGTTAGAATGCTCTCGTAGGGGCCATAAATAAAACAGAAAAGTGCTAGAAACGATCTCATTTTCATGGAGGTTTCGTGTTGAAATCGTAACAAGATGCCTGCTGCAACTCCAACTACAGAGGAGCAAAATGAAGCAGATCAGAAGATGTGGAGCGCTCTAAAGCGCTATATTATACGTGAACGGCAAAGGAAGAAAGAAGGTTATGCTCTGTGTTTTTTCATGTAATTTAATTAGTTATTTAAACTATTTCAGAAGATGTTTCCCTTAAAAAAGTGTTCAAAACATAATCCTAACCTGTTGGCTAGGTTTGCTAGATAATGGTAACCAAACTACTTGCTGTACTATTCTGCAGTAGGTCTCTGTATAAAGTTCTTGAAAAGGGTATGTATATTTTTCAGAATATGAAGCTGAGGTTGAAGAAGAGCGACTTCGCAAAGAAAGGGAAGCAAGAGAGAGACAGGATGTCATGACACTTGGTAATATTTCTTACAAATTGTGCTTTTATTGTAATTTTGCAACCACTGTACTTTAACACATTCACTGCTGAATTATTTGGCGAACTTGCCCCAAGTGCTGCTTTATGATACACTAAACCCTGTGCGGCAAACACTCATACGCGCCCAAAAAATACTTCGTGTGGTGCTACGAGCGCGCAGGCGCGATGGAAGAAACTCTACCCAGTGCGGCTGGGCACATATGTGCGCCGTTACAAACTTATCCCAAGTGCGGCAGACGCGTAGGTGTGTTTGAAAATTTTCCCATTTTTTATGAGTCATAAAACAATTACGCCAAGAACAATAGAGATGCACAAAAAACCCACAGGTGCGGCGCGCCGCATTCGAAGGAAGTACATAAATTGTATGGACACGCATATGCGACGGTAGCACTTGGTGAACGTTCGAAAATCGCACATACGTGTCGGCCGCACAGAACGTGTTAAGCACCCGTCGCTATTATACTTATAGTAGGTAGCTCTTTTTTGGTAGAATAGACCCTTTTAGTGTATCTTTAAAAACCCCTAAGTGCGCAAAATCATAGGTGCCGAGAAAAAGAAATGAATAATAAAGGTGAATTTTTATATTTTTTGGGTAAAAAGAATTAGCTACTATAAAAATTGCTGAGTTATAAAGTACAGTGCTTCCTCTAGGCCCCTTGAACAAATCACTAAACCTGGTGGCCACAACAGAAAAGAACAAAGATCTGCAATTGATTCTTCTAAATACCATTTCAGAGGAAACAAAGGAACAAATAGAACAGTTGGAACAGAAACTAAAACAACTTGAGAAAGAGAAGCAACAACTGTTCATGCAACTCAAGAAAGTACTAAATGAAGATGAAATCAGAAAGAGACAGCAACAAAAGGAAACTAAGTGAGTATGGGAAACCTGCATGATTGTTCAACAATTTTTTTTTTCTGGCCCTTTAGGTAGTTACAGTATGGCCATTTGTAGTGAGTGAAAAGTGGCTATTAAAATTGGTCAAACTGAAAGGATTGTTCAAGAAAAAAAAAATAAGTAAAAAAATGTTCTATGTATACATCTGACTTCTATGGTAGGTATACATGTACATACAATCACAGGTGTGACTTGTTATTGTGGATGTTGTGAAAGTATATAAAAAAAACATTACCCTCCTTCTGGGTTAAAAAGGAGAACCTGTGGGTGTTAGAAAAAAAGCAAATATGTACATGTCAAGATCGGGGCAGCAGTATTCTCATAATGCTCCATAAATCGTCTAATTATCTATTACGAAACCTGTACATAGCAACAGGTTTCAGGGAAAAATTGACAAACTACTAACCCAAAAACTTACTAACCACTATCACTCTGTAGACACACTAATGATATGCAAAAAAAACAAAACAGCGACTTTTCCAGTGAGATGCAATCCATGAAGATGCAGCCAATGGGCAACATTCCGATTCCCATGTTCTCGATGTCTGCATCTACCGGACAAGAACAGCAACAGAATCAAGGACGACCACCACCGCTTACATCCCATATGATGACCAAGGTAATTTATGAGTACAGAGTTTTTATCATCATCATCATCACGCAGTTCTTTTTTTTTACAAAAGACCTTTGAAACACACGGTGTGAAAATAGTTTAACTGAATTGACTGCACATTACTAAAATTATTATCTCATTTTTATAACCTTTGCAAGTTGTGTGTCTGAGTAACGTTATGTGCTTATTTAAATGCATTCTCCCTTTAAAAAATCCCATTATTATTTAACCCTGAAAAATAAACAGGTACAATCACAAACCGGGATTGTTGAGCCACTTGCTTATCATCTTAACTTGACTGTGTTACACGAATGCCGCCTGTTTTTCGTTATTGAAATGTCACATGTCAAATTTCACAGGTAGCATTGGTGTAACACAAAAGTTAAGATGATAAGCTAGTGGCTCAACAATCCTGGTTCGTGACTGTACAATGTATCAAAACTTCGAAAGATGACATTGGCACTACAGTGTAAATAGTAATAATAATAATTTTACTTCAAATTGTTAAACAAATTGTATAGGCCACTGGCACTTTTGACTGCGTAATTACTTTTGATCCCTTATCTTCCATCTTTAAAACTATCACCGCTAACAACCTCGTTGCTAGTCCATCATCCATCACAAAACCACTCCACTAGTTGCACTTGTTTGTATTACCATGTTTATTCTCCTTTGTTTAAGCATAAGCACTCAAACCACATGTTGTTTCCACAACAGCAGACGATTGTGCGTGGTCCGATACAATCTGGTGGTGTAAAAAGACCAAGAAGTCCCTCACCTACTTATGCACTCTACGCGCATCGGTTGCACCAGCCTCCGATGAAGCATCAGCAAGTTTACTCGGATCATAGTGAGTTATTATCCCATGTTGAAGAATATTTAAGAAAAACACATTCTAAGATAAATTAAATTAAGTGTATTCAGAAAAAGTAAAGCCTAAAGGATTAGAGACAAAATGTATTATGCTTTAAGAAATTGTGTCTTCTTTCATTTTCGTTTTTTAAAACATTCGGCTTTCAAAGTAAAGCATTAAAAATGTATAGTATAATTTACTATGTAAATATTTATTTACTACTATGTGATGCCTGGCATGCGTTGCAATGCCTTTTTTGTTAGGAACTTTGTCCGGCGCGCGCACAACCAATGTTTCATCACAATCGATCGAGCCATTTTCGAGTTTTTGCGACACTAACGCACGACAGTTAATTTTTATATATATAGGGTGACTGATAATTAGTGATCGATACTTAAACACATGATAACAAGCATCTTCTACTTTGGGACCAAACCTGAATTCGCGAAGAAAATATCTGCTGTCCCATACATTCATGTTCGCATAACTCGTCAAAATGTAGGGAGCAGCAGATTTTTTTTTGCGATTTCAGGATTGATCCCATAGTAAAAGTTGTTTGTTATCATGAGTACAATCATGTGTTGTCAAGTATTGGTAACTAATTACCAGTCACCCTATATCTATACAGGCCCAGGGTTACTGGTAATACACCAACAACCTTTTCAGGGGCCATTGTGAACAATTTTTACGTTGTTAGACTGTATTTTAATTCTATTTATGTACCTATATTTCAAAATATTGTATAATTTTTTTTTCAGAGGTAGACCAAGATAGCCGAATGAACCGTCAGATGGCCCGCGCAGTGCTTTGGAACAGTGAGTTGTTTTACTAGGTGTCACTGTCAATGTCTCTCGCTTCTCATCTTCATGCTTGTGTGTGTCTACTTTCTGTTTATTAGTAGTAGTATTCTATTAGTACTCCTGTCTTTATTACAATTTGTTTGGGGATGCGGAAACGAAGCAGCTTGCTTTCTTCCATATTAGCCGTCATATTAGAAGACACCTCTTCTCCACTTTCTACTCATATCAACTTTCGCATAATCTATGTATCATTGCTTTCGCCTTCCCTTACTATTATTCTCGACCTATCCATCGCCCTCACTTATCTATAAGACTATCAATAACTTCATTTTGTTTTAATATTTTTGTTTCTTCTAAACCCTAACACTTGCATGATCATAATGTGTGGTGTTTTGTTTGTAGTTATAGTAATTTTTAAATGAATTTCTCATTTAAAAAGGTTTTAACAATTACTGTGCGAGACATGCGATCATGGCGTTGATAAAACGTACACTAGTGTGCTAAGTGTTCATAGGACACTAAACCGCACGTCAGTAGCTTGTATAACGAATATCGCTCTTATTACTACGGAATCAAGACGCTTTCAATCTCAAACTAACAAACCACACATTTTTAATCAGTTAAATCTAACACCTAATACAAATCCGCAGAGCCAGCTCAATATGGATCAGGTGGTTCTTCCGTGTCATCTACCGCGTACTACGCGATGCCGTCGTCCGGCGTAGTAGGCGTGGTGGGGGAGCGCCCTCCTCCCCTGCTGTACGCGCACCACGCGCACACCCCGCACACGCCGCACACCCCGCACCACGCCAACCTGATGTATGCGCCCGCGCCGCAGCCGCCGCAACTGTACCTCGATATGTTGAAGAATAGAGATGGACAGCAACATCAGGAGCAGAAGAAAGAGGCTCAGGTGCGTGTGTTGTAGATGTAGTCAAAGTCATAGCCTTTTTTGTGTATCTTTTCTAATGCCAGTTTTCAGATAAAAGCATGCTGTTGAATTTTCTACGTTTGGCTTAGCGCCGAAAGTTAAAAATTCAACAGCACGATTTTATTTAGGGATTAAGTTAGGTGCCACTTAGTGTTAGTCAAAACGGGTAGAAGTGACTCACCGAGCCACTGATCGATAACGCTGTGATGACTGTGGCGGATTTACCGGTTAGCTAGTATTTTGTGGGCCGGTTTTAGGCCCATCGCGGACAGTCGTCCGTCTCCTTTATGGGAGAGGCCTATGACCAATTGATAACTGAGACATGCTGCATGATTGCGAAGATATAGGATATTACTGTATCTAAATTCCAAAGTAAAGGAGTTACTTTGGAATTAGACTGGCTAGGACAAGTCTAGCAAAGTGTTTATGTCAATAAAAATAAATTATGTTTTACTGTGTCAAATTTAGAATTGTCCTATTTATTAAAAAAAACCTCACACATTGTCGTCAGCCACAAGTGCTGATCGGCCTGAGCGAGGCGCACCACCCGTCCGTCAGCAGCGGCGTGTCGTACGCGCAGCCGCCCGTCTCCCGCCACCTCTCCATACACCCGCCGCCGCAACACAATAATATGCAGGTACACACCATTCTAGTTTTAGTATAAATAGAACTTAGGTCGGATTTCCTGTGAAGTCTAGTTTTTAGTTTGGTGAAGGACATTTTTAGGCTTGTTTTATATTTATTTCAATGTTTGGCTGTCTATTTTTTTTTGCCTAATTTATAAATTATCGTAAAATATTTAATAGCAGTCTGTTAACTGCTATGCTTTTATTTTGGTTTGGATTATGTAAATATAAGTCATGATTAAACGCTGTCCTTATTATTGCTCTGTATCGTAAATAATCTTGTTATAATTATTTATTATACTTGTAATTTATACATGCAGGGTGTAAAAAGACACACCACAAAGGCATCAACTATGCATATTGTACATCTAACTAAGTAGCTTTGCACAAAAATTATTACTGGGAAACTACTTTTATTTTTAGATATAAAAAAACAACTATAATGCGCGCAATGTAACGCGAACCCAGGCAAACGATCCCGCGTACGCGTAGGTACTTGTGGCATTGCCTTTTTGTAACTTCAAATGCGTAATTTTTTAAGAAAAATCGATAGATAATGTTTGTTTGGAAAAAGTTTACTTGTAAGTCGTTTTCGTAAAAAAGGGGAAAAAAATTGCTATTTTGACCTTCACTATCTCCAGAACCAGTTTATTCCCAGGTGTTGTCTAGTCTAAAAAATATCCCAATAATGTGTAGAATATGTGGTTTTCGGCTTCGGAAAGTGTCTTTTTACACCCGATATTAAAATGATTATTATATTTATAAATATGAGGTATGTTTATTGGCTATTTAACCCTTAATTTAAAATCTTGCTACAGAAAAATAAATCTTGCTATTTTGCATAATGCTAGATTTTGGCTGTGACTGTCACATGATATGGTTTCCAGTTAGTGATTTTATACTCGTTTTTTGCTGTTTATGAAGAAAAATCTTAGATCGATATGCAAATCATCTTGCCAGGTTCCATAGAAAACTAAGTCGAGATTTTGTTATTGTAAACCATGCCTCCATGCAGTTTTATGCATGATTAATAACATTTGAATATACAGGGCAATTTTTTTTTATCACGTGCTAAATTTTCACAGGCTGTTCTACCCATGAATATGAACAACTTTCACTATGGGACCAACTCTGAAATCACGAAACAAAATCAGCTGTTTCATACATAAGTTCATTATCTACTCGACCAAAACCAATGAAACAGCAATTTTTTTTTCGTGATTTCAGAGTTGGTCCCATAGTGAAAGTTGTTCATATTCATGGGTAGAACAGCCTGTGAAAATTTAGCACCTGATAAAAAAATTGTCTTGTATATGCGTTTCGTGTGAAAGCCATACCTAGTTTAAATTTTAAATCCTTCCTATACACGGTGTAATTTAAATAACGCACAACCTCTTAAGGGGTCAATATACTCATCATTATGAACAATTTTTACTATGAGACCAAACCTGAAATCGTGAAAAAAAAGTCAGCTGATGCCTACATTTTGACTAGTTATGCGAACATAAATGTATGGAACAGCTGAATTTTTTTCGCGATTTCTGGTTTGGACCCATAGTAAAAGTTGTTCATAAAGCTGAGTACAATGACCCCTTAAGAGGTTGTGTGTTGTGTGTTATTTAAATTACACCATATATATTTTCCAAATACTTAGCTGGATTTAATATAAGGCAGTTTGCCAATTATGCTTGAGCTCATACAATTTTTCAGCCATAGGTACTTCTACAACTATAGAGTTGGCTGAAAGTTGTGATATCCTGGGATCGATCTCAAGAGATATTATTATTAGAACATTCCACCTATCATGCCGTAGGTCGTGGGTTCGATTCCCATCCAGGATAAACATTTGTGTGCATGAACATGTCTGTTTGGCCCGAGTCTGGGTGTAATTGTCTATATAAGTATGTATTTACAAAAAAAAAAAAAAAACTAGTGTATGTTCAGTTATCTGGTATCTATAGTACAAGCTCTGCTTAGTTTGGGATCAGATGACCGTGTGTGAATAATATCCCAGGATATTATATTTTTTTATATTTTTATTCTTAGCGGCGGCGGCGGCGCCTAAAGCTTGCGCTCAATCACTTTGGACACAATACCTATATCAACAAACCATGTTATGTTTATAGGTATTAATTAATTGAATCACTGCTTATTGTCATGAGAGCTTGCCTACTAAAACAATATCAGGTGTTGTAAAAGGCTAAAGGCGTATTTGCCAATCATGACTGATAAATCCATATAAAGTTAATTAAAAATTAAATTAATCATTACTTGATAACTTTAGGAGTTATTGAATCAAGTATTTCAGAAACCCCACCATTCCAGTGCAGCATCATTGTGGGAATTTGAAAAAAAAAATATCCTGTAAATTTTTTCTGGGACTAGTTTGTTTATTTATTCCATGAAAGACTGTTTTTGGTGTTCCTAGCAAGAGAGTAGTAAAATCTGAAAATTAACTTTTTGAGCTTGTGGATTTTTGGTGTTTCTGAAGTACATAATATTTGTACCTAGGTGCAATAATTAAAAAAAAAAAAATTTTTTTTTATTTAACTAAATGCATCTAATGATAAACAGCAGCCATAGAAATAACGAGTTAAAACCACAGATGAGTCTCAAGTTGACACAGTTGTTATACCAATAAATCAGTGTATTGCAAAAACACCAATAATTCAGGGATTATTTGGGTTTCTGCATTGAACGAGTTTTTTTGTACATTTTAATAGAAAAAGAGTTGTAGTATTGGTGTTTCTGTTTAACTCAATTTTGTGTCTAGGTCCATAGATTAACAGCAAAATGTGAAAATCGAAACAGAGTGATTATTGGGCTTTCTGAAATACCCCATTCAATTACACTTGGTCGTTAGCCCGTATTCGGGTATCCAAATCCGATACGCTCATAGTTGGGCGTTCTCGACTTCGTTATGTCTCTTGGTCACCAGCTCGTCTTTCCGCAGGTTTTCGAATGCGGGCTAGCAACCAAGCGTAACAGCGTCATTATAATAATTATAATTAATGCCACTACCTATAAAATATGATTATTGTATCAATTATGCTGTGCCGCAACGGGACGAATACACAATGGTCTTAATAGCATTTTTTTGTCGACGAGAATCCCGATAAGCAAGGTGTTATTCGTTAACGTTCATCGGGGATTCTCATACACAAACCATAACACAAATTAAAATCAGTGACACACTTAAAAAAAAAGAATAAAATGCTTAGTGTTATTGTCCATGGACGTTGTGTATGGCCCCACTGCGGCTGCCACGTAATTTGTGTATACCTTAACATTTTGTTAAAGTTCGAAATAATTTTTAATGCTACTGGATATATCAGAACCAAATAGACCGTAGCGGCTTTCCTACTCGCAAACTTTGTAAGACTTTTTTATTTATCTTTACGCTCGTTGTCCTTTACGAGGTGAGCAGATTAAGCTTCTATTCTATAAAGATCTAGTGCTAGTCGCTATTGTATTGTCCTTTGTAAAGACTTGCCCTTGATGCAATCGTTGGACATAATTGTGTAATTGTTAAACCCAAGGGTTATAAATAATTCCACTCGGACTTCTGTTCTCCTCGAAAATGATTACGAGCGTGAGGCTATTTTGTAAATACAGCTCTATAAAGAAACTTATCAAGAGCACAATTTAATTGTTTTGCAAAAAATAGTAATTATTCCCCAGAAATTAAATCCAAACATGTGTGTGTATGTGTTTTTATTTCAGCCTTTTGACTGCCCACGGCACGATAATACGTTGCCGATTTGTCAAAATTTATGAAAATTACAACATTGCTTTTGTTTGCATGTTCTTCTCATAATTTCATACCTTTAAAGCATCTTATCATATTTGAATGTAGCTTTATTTCGTTGTTCTATTTTCAAAGCGATATAAAATTATAAACAAACGATTGGATTTAAATGAATGGTGGTCAAAAGGTAGTTCGGAACGATCAATTAATCAAACTTTTTGTTCAGACGGCGAAACCGGGCAGCATAACTCAAGGGTATCCGGTTCAGCAGTCCAGCAACGTTCAGAACCCCAACATATATCCGAACCGACATCGTTATTAGCTAGTAATCATTCGCCGGCGTTCCGGCAAGCCGCCCTAGCCTCGGCCGCGCGGCCCCCCCCGCGCTCCCCGCAACTGCACCATATGAAGCACTTACTACTGAGGGCTCTCGTATATGAGTTGTTGAAGTGAATAAATACACCCTGTAGGAACAATTTTTTTTTTAAGTTGGCATTGCATGCGGTGTTTATTTAAATGGGATTGAGTATAGTCGGTTTTAATATGATTGCCAATCATGTAAACAGAGCCAAATTAGGCAATTTAATTTATTTTTTTGTGTACGCCATCGGAAAAGTCAATTAAAATCAAGTGTAATATTTGACGAAAAAATATTTATTGAGTTTATTTACGATTTGGTTTTGGACGCATCGCGCAACAAACTATTGTGTTCGGAAAGCAGGTTACGTAAATCTTTATGGTGCATGCTCTATGTGTATTAATGTATGTATATAATTTTAAGATAAATGTTTTGTTATTTATTACTATTTTTTGATATTTGAGTGTTTGTTTGCGGGTTCGATATGTGATGCGTTTTTAAAAATAAGTTGGTTAAAACCTAAGTCTAATTACTGTGATAACACTGGTAAGCAGTAGTTTTGTTTTATGAAGTTTCATACCTGATTTTGAATAATTCTGCCATTCATTCATTCATTCATTCATTCACGCTGATTCCAAATCTGTTGCCAGTTTTTCTCTAGTAGCTCTAGTTTTTGAAATATTAACATATTACATTTTTAGGGAAAAATACTCGAATTTATAAAATGAAAAAAATTGTTTCTCTAACCTAACATGAAAAAAACTTTTTATAAGATTTTCTTGCATGAATCGAAACTTCAGCCTTGTTTTGAATTCTCCAGCAGTAATCAGCCATCATATTTGCATTTCAACGACCCTGGTATCGCTCTTCCATTGTGCGAATGTCCTGATGAAAGCGTTCTCCTTGTTCTTCGCTTAAATCGCCTAAATTTTCTGGGAAGCGGTCTAAATGGCTGAAGAAGTAGTGCATCTTGATGCTCATGTTACATCCTAGTCTTTGAAGGTGCAACCTGAGCTGCTGAATGTGTTGAATGTAGTCTGGAGACTTTTTATTTCCTTAGAAATTTTGCACAACCCAAACAAATTCAATCCATGCAGATTTCTCGTTATCTGTCATACTGTCAGTAAAATTTTGATCCTTTATTAGTTCCTTTATTTGAGGACCGTCAAAAATACCAGCTTTTATTTTTTCTGTGCTTAATTTCGGGAATATTTTACTGATATATTTAAAACATTCCCCATCCTTGTTGAGAGCTTTTACAAATTGTTTTATCAGATCTAATTGTATATGGAGAGGGGGGTGATATAATGAGGTCTCTGGTTATTAGAGGTACCTACATTTATCACATTCATACTATCCGACACTAAATTCACTCTCAAAGGCCAAACTTTTTAGTCCAGTGTTCTGTTTTGGCTCGGCTATCCCACAAGCACATAAAACAGTATTTGGTATATCCTCCTTGCTGACCCAAAAGAAAATTGACCATTTTAAGATCACGCATATCAGCCAGTTATGTTCTATGTATTTTATTTTCTCCATAACCAAGGCTATTGTGGGATATTCCTATTTAACTTTTGTTGAATGTGCAATGGGTAAGCGACCATTTAAGACTACGTTTCGATGAATCAATAAATAAACGCCAATCTCTTGGATCATAGTTTCTTAATCCCATTTCAGCCATCAAACCGGGGATATTGTAGCGAAGAACAAAATCATCTTCTTCAAAAAAGAAAGGGATCAAATGTTTTTGTCTTGTACGGTAAACTGATACATTAGTCTGGGGTTATCAGAAGTTCTGATCCTACTTTTGATAGACCAAGATCTCTAATCAACTCATCAAGGTCATTTTGGTTGAATGGTTTAGGTTCGGACGTACTTGGGAAAGAAAAGTCACTATCCTCATCATCACTGGCTTCTGAAAGAACTTGTAGTGTTACATTAGAAGTACTAGGTTGCGTATCAGTCACAGGTTCTTCGCTGGTATTTAGAATTGGTCTAATAGCTGATTTTAAATTCGGGTAAGTCCATTTGGAACGATTTTTGCGGTTTATACAACACAAAAATAACAGTCATTGTGATGATTAGTCGGTACACGCCAAATCATAGTACTTTTGAACTTGAAAGTAAGTCTTTTTACTGGCCCATAAACGCAATGATGTTACGAATGGCGTCCCAAAGAAGTCCAAGTAGGCCTTTTTTATAAACTCAGACGCACTTAACGACATTCTCGAAACGTATATTCACCACAAACAGCACAACTATTTGGATCGTTTAAGCAAGTTCTTCTTAATGTAGACATATACATGTCGATTTATTTATTTTATTATTTAATTTAATATTTTTTGCACTAAAAAATATAGTAAGCTGCGTAACGAAATTTTAAGACGTACCTGTATCACAAAAACTAGAGCTGCCAGAAAAAAACTGAGGGTAGATATGAAGTCAGCGAACTCAAATTACTAAGAAACAGTTTAAAAACTTCATAAAACAAAAAAAAAGTTAAATTTTGTTTATTAGTGTAATAGATGAGAAATTGTGGTTTAAGTTTATAGTTGATTGAGCAGTCCTATAAAAGTTTAATATGTGCAATCATTTATGATGTTATATAAACATTTTATCGCAACCAATCAATTATTAAGCTAGACGTGTATTTATTGCGCAAATTACTAAATCACACATAAAAAAAAAAAAACCTGTCTTAAAAACACTTCACTTAAAAAAAAATCTGATTAATCACTTTTATATTTAGTTTTCATTATTTTAAGTAACCAATAAATAACGACCAATTTTTCGAACATTTTAAAATCCTATCAGATAGGTACTATTGAGGAAACCTACATCTATACACCGTAAGGACTATTCTTGCTTGCAGCGGTCGGCCGTTATAGTAACGCTTGCTAACAGATATGGTCATCGTGTGCACGGGATTTGGTCAGATGTAAGTTTCCTCGATAGTACATAAAAGTTAAAAATAATTACCTCATTATAACCGACAATAGTCGGCAACATCTCAGTTATAAATAATAATTATGAATTATATTCACTTCAACATCTCATGTATTCCATAATGTGTGAACTCAGCAGTTACAGTAAAAAGATTTAGGTTGTGCAGTGTTAAAAACTGTTTTAGTGCAAATACAGTATTGTGTACAGTGAAAATGATATGCTGTTTTATTGGCAACTCAGTATACGCCTAAATTGAGACCTCTCAATAAATAAAGATAGGTTTCAAAATACGCAATTCGTAGATTTATCTACATAAAAAAGCATTGATATCATAAAATATTCGTAAGTTTTTCATCACACGAAGCGACGCACAAGTGAAGCCACTTGTGGTTACCAAGTGTACACACGTTGTGAAAGAGCAGGAGCTCTCGGTACCGTCCGAGACAAGGGTCAAGTTGAAAGTGTAGGTATGTGTTTTACGTGCTGACGCTACTCGTCTTCACGCACACATTCACAGCGTGTTAGTACACTTGGTTACCACAAGTACAAATTAATACAGATGGGACACTCCGCAAAATCATTTAAATAAAAAGCAACTCTACGACACAATAAAGTGCAATTCAGGTCGCACAACGCTTATTACCTACAGTTATATTCACCTACAAGTTGCCTCCCTTTCTATCGCGTAACTCTTATACCTTCTGACTCTTTAGAGTTGTCTTCTTTTACAACGCGGCGTGTGAGTCAGTGTCGAACTGACCGTGCGAGCCGGCCGGTGCGCGGCATTCCGCACTGAATTGGCCCGGCAAGTCGAGCCCGCAGCATACAGCTTCATACCTAAACTGCAGAGTGTTCCATCTGTATTAATCTCTGCTACAAGTAAAGCGCGCGTCGCTTCGTGAGATAAAAATACTGTAAGGTATCTGCAATAGCATAGTAGGACAAGGCAATTAAATGTAGAATATAAATAAAATTATACTCCTTTATGGAACTGTTAAGAAATGACTTACTCTCTTGAAAAATATGATCTAAACTTCTTACAACAAGCCAAGTATAATCTATGCTAAAATAAGTGCCCAAGTTAGTAAACAAAGACGGAAACAATGCAACCATAGACAATGCCTAGGTTGTGCAATGTGATAAAGTAATAAGTGCAGATGGGACAATTTTATTAATAAAAATATTGGAGTGTTAACGGAATTATTTTTTTGGTATTGGTTTATTCTATGGGTTATTATTCTAGTATGGATGAGTAGTGTAATTTGTTGCCAATAAAATGCTTGCTTCTTTATTTTTAAGTTATACCATGCATAAGTACTGTAAAATATCTAAACATAACATTCATCAAGAGATCATTAAAAATATATATATATAGGCAATGTGAAAATAGCGAAATTAGCCTAAGTTTTATATCGATAATATAAAAATAGTTTTTTTTTTAAGAGCAAATATACCTACATTGTATTAAAACTTATTATGGTGAATAGGCCTCTGAAATAGCATTAGAATTACAGTATAATATATAGTAAATATCTGCTTTTCTACTGATAAATAATCTAGACTATAGTAATAATATTTTACAGAAGTTGAACAATGACCACAAGTGACGTTGAATTACGTACGTAATTCAAAGCCACTTGTGTTCAACTTCTGTAAAATATGTCATAAACTAAACATCCCTGCCCCTGCCTACCTGCTTCCTTTTTTTAAGATTTTATCCAAACAGCGTTACTCAACCTTTGGTCGCGCGAAAGATTTTATTTCTTGTAATATAAGTAATTAGGTTATTCTTGTAAATAGGTATAATTTTAGTTTATTTGGTTCTCGTGGTGCGTGTAAACAAGGTTGTTAGATATATTTTCATGGCATGGAACACAACATCGAAGCCGTCACAGTATCAGTAAAGCTTTGGTTTCTTAAGAAAGTGGTGAACGTTCACACAATGGCAGCTGTCCAAATACAAAGCGTTTTTTGACACCTTAATATCTAATACGGTTAAAAATGACCGATTTTCATGACAGCCGTTATAATATGACGATTATCGATCTTAGCTTTACGTTGAGCGTAGGTTTATCTGTGATGTCGTCCAGTTCGGTAAAAAGGTTGAGCACCGCTGACTTGAAGACGACAGTTTAATCTAGAAGAAAAAAATATCAGTTACAAAAGCAGAAATTAAAAGATATCGATGAATAAGGAAATTGTATTATAGAAAATGTTTAATTATACGGGGTCAAATTAAATTAGTTAGCGAGACTCCGCAGACGTGATGGTATCGATATCTAAAGATGATAAAACAAAAAAGAAATTAATTTGATGTTTTTTTTTTGGGTAATCAACCGCCATCGCCAGTAACGTAGTCATTTAAAATATCAGTTTAAAGAATAGTTTTTTTTGTAAACTTCACAGGCGTGATGGGTGTTGGGTGTATATCACAACACGATAAACAAGATTTTATCAACTCCCACTTCAAGTACTAACAGCGGTCTTTGACCCAAAAAAATAATCATCAAATCATTTTTATTTTGTCGTCTTTAGATATCGATACCCATAAAGTCGGCGGTGTTTCGCTAGCTAATTTAATTTGACCCTGTATTTCCGAGTTCGTTGCTAAAGCCGGAAGTAGATAAGTATGTCGGTCCTGCAAAGGTCATAAAGATAAAAGAAACAACAACATTTTGCTGATGGATACGCCATATGTATTTATTGTATAGTATTTAATGATAAAAAAGTCAAGTTTTTAAAGTTATACTGTATGAAATAAAATTGTTTATTATTTAAATAGGATATCGGTATCACTTACACGTCATATTAAAAAAAAAAATTAAAAAATAAGCTAGATGGAGTTGACATTTCCTATCTACCCCTGAGAAGAAATGGCTAAACAAACTCAGGGGTGTGGGTATTGAGTTCAGAAACGCAATGAAAAGCCACGCTTTCACTAAAATTGTTCTAAAAGAAACAATCAATGAATGTCAAATTTCCTGAAACAATACTGCTTGTGCTGGTCGCAGAAATATAAGAGTTCATGAAATTCTTTTGTTTTATTTTAATCCTAACTTAATATTATAAATGCGAGAGCGAGTTTGTTTGTTCCGCTTTCACGCTAAAACGGCTGAACAGATTTGGATGAAGTTTGGCACATGGGTAGACCATGACCCGGAGAAGGCTACTTTTCATCCTGGATCGCAGACGAAATCGCGGGCAACAAGCTGGTTTACCATATTTTACACGGTTTAGAAAGACGTCGGCTTCCTTCAGTCATTCGATTACGGCCATCAGATCAGCAAAAAAGGTAGCTTTTTTTGAAGTCGGTTAAAAAAATGATTATGGATTTATTCAAGAAATCTCGTTAAGTAGGTAATAAAACTTTTTTAAGAATTGAGTCTTTCAATGCTGTCATCGAGATATCTCGTCCATCAAAATGTCCTTTCACTTTATAGAGTGCGTTTCATCAAATAGTTCGTATGCTGTAATGTTGGCTCTACTGTTGTAGGACGAACACGATACGCTACCGTTGATGGCCATGGACCTAATAGGTTCATGTGTAAAGTTTAACAGTGGAGACAACATTACGGCATAGGAACTATTTGATGAAACGCACTCAATGACAATTGATGATAATTCGTCTGCCAGAAACTGTCATCGTGTATGGGCCATAAACAAAATCGCTCTCCCTGACAGGACCGGCACAACGTCCCGACGGTCTTTGAAAATACGTAGTTGTAAATGTATATCGTGTAATGTATATCATATAATGTATGTGCTAGCAGTTAGAATCTTAATAAATATAATGCTGCTATACTATCTTCAAACTCGTTCATATTTTCTTTTAAACTAATTTATCTTAGTAGGTAATAGTTATTATTTTATTTTATTTTATTTGGTTCACCAACAATTGTATACACTGATGTAAGCAAAAATTACAAGAAATAAATCAGAATAAAATGTAACAATCACTTATAGGTAAACTGTGCATGCACACAAAACGTTGTCGTGACTTACAAAAATAAAAGACTATATTAGTTACTACCTATAGTTGCACTGCATAGAACTTAATACATTAATTACACTAAATTAAAAACAAAATTAAAATAAACTAAAACCAACTACCTACACCAAAAAAACTAGGTTATACAAAAAGCAGGTAATATCTAGCCTAAATTCTTCCACGCAGTGAGATAATGCAGGGCTATGAAACACAATATTCGGGAAGATACTTATAAAAACTAGCTTTCAATTTGCCTAAACTGTCAAAATTAAGGTCGATCCGATCACTGCAATCGTTGACAACCCTGCAAAATCTCGCGTAGGGAGAATTAGCGCTCAGAACCGTTCTTCTCTGTGGAGGACAGAGTGGCGTTATAGGATTGCGAGGAATTGTAGAGGGGGCACGGAAGTTAAAATTATTTAATATTTGCGGACAGTCAATTTTATGGGCCATAACTTTGCACACAAACATCGCGTCATTCAGTCGTCGACGTTTGTCAAGAGAAACCATATTAAAATGCTTGAGCCTGTCACTATATGAACTTATTTTATTGGACAAACCGCTAGCATAGGCCAGGTGCCACAGAAAACGTTTTTGTACACGCTCAAGAGGCAATGAATGAGTAGCATAGTGTGGCCGCCAGACTACCGTTACAATACTCTAACATGCTTCGACTCAAGCAGTTGTAGAGGGTAATTTTTGTTCTACAGTTTTTTAATTGTTTTGTGTTTCTGATAACAAAACCCAGCATTTTGGAAGAGTTTTTCACTATATTATCTATGTGAGGGACAAAAGTTTATTTCTGATCAAATATCCATCCAAGGTCTTTTATTGTATCTAATTCCTTGATTTTTTCTGCATCAATATAATAATCCTGGTCAATGAGATGATGTTTCCTAGTAAATTTAATATGGTAACATTTGCTAGGATTTAAGAGCATCCGATTTACTTGGCACAGTATCACCAATTCATCCAAATCGCTTTGTAATTCAGAGGCATCATGCTGAGATTTAAATATTTTGACGAATTTTAAGTCATCAGCAAACATAAAAAAATTACAGTGGCGAAAGCAGTTCGGAATCATTAATAAAAAAGTTAAATAAAACCGGCCCCAAATGGGGCCCTTGTGGCACGCCCGAGGATATGTGTCTGACGGTTGAACGAAAGCCATTGAGCACTACAAAGAAAGTTCTGTTCTCAAGATTCGAATTCAACCAAGAGAGTAAGGATCCAGTGATACCATAAGTTCTTAATTTGTCAATGAGAATTTGATGCGAGACCCGATCGAACGCTTTGCTAAAATCTGTATATATGACATTAGCTTGATGCCCAGAATCTATTGCTGTCGTCAATAACTCGGTAAAAAGTGTCAGATTGGTATTGGTGGATCGAGACTCTACGAAACCCTCACTTAAGTAAATTTTAAGATGATTTTGAATGTGAGGGCAGATCATAGACTCAAAGATTTTACTTAGGGTTGATAACATTGAAATGGGTCTATAGTTCGAGACTAAGTCCTCATTGTCGGATTTATGGATGGGGACGACCTTTGCTTCCTTCCATTTTGAAGGGAAGACTCCATTAGATAAGGATTTATTAAAAATAAGCAACAGAGGCGTGACCAGCTCATTCACACACTCATATAAGAATATTGGTGATATGCCGTCTGGACCAGGGCTTCACTGTCAATAACTAGGTTATTCAGAGGTATGCTACTTTCTTGAATATTATTCATATTTGTTGTATTATCGTTTCTGCAATCATTTTCAGCAGGGCTGTATACAGAAGAAAAGTAAGTAGCAAAAAACTCACATATCTCCGTACCATCTGATGATGCAGCTGTGCCATCAGTCATAGATAAAGGATACGAGCTGAACCCACCTCGTTTAGTTTTAACATAGGTCCAGAATAATTTAGGGTTATTGGTTAGGGCGTGTTCAAGATTTTTTAAATAATTATTATAGCAACTCGTAGCAAGTGCTTCACAGCGTTTACTGATTATTTTTAACTCAATTTTGTCCAAAGGGTTTCGATAAGTATTGTAACGTTTCCTTATCTTATTTTTTAAACTTAAATTCGTGAAAGTAGCAATTAGTTAGCAATTATTGATACAACAAACTTTTAGAAATTCTGCGTCCTTTATTCTGAACACGGAGGCCACCATCCATCCTGACGTCAGAATGGCTGGTCAAAAAAATTATTAATATTTCTCTGAATGTATCATGTGAAGCAATTATTGAAGAAATTAAGCAAATATAAGCAATGGGATAGCAATTCTTAAATATACTTTGAGAGCCGATTGCCATAGGCAACCAGCCATTCGGACGCTAACCATACTTAAACACATGAGTGTACTCACGATAACAAACAACATTTACTATGGGAACAAACCTGAAATCGCGAAAAAAAATTCAGCTGTCCCATACATTCATGTTCGCATAACTCGTCAAAATGTAGTAAGTAGCTGATTTTTTTTGCGATTTCAGGTTTGGTCCCTAATTAAAAGTTTTAACGAGATAAATCGTCACTACGAAAGCGTTTTTTTCTGGCGAGATAACTCGTCAACCGTTTGTAGTGCAAGATTTTTTTCAGAAGAGATATCTCGTCGGCGGTACATAAATGTACAGACACAGCCAGCACATCAAGCTACTACAATCTGTCAAATTTCTTTAATAGATTTTCAACTTTATCGCTAAGGCATTAGGTTCAAGGTTGATTGGGAAAATTTGACAGTTTCGGGTAGCTTGACCTGCTGGCGTCTGTACTTAGATTTTTTTGTTACGTTACAGCCATGCGGTCATTTTTGATTTTGATCACGCCGCATTGAAAGGGTTAATGTGACCTGTCCTGTATTACGTTCGCTGGTGAAATAAAGGAGTATTCCCGTTTGAGCACCTATGCATTTAGCACCAAAGGAATTCTTAAATGGGAATACCTTTGGTGCTCAATGCATATAGGTGCTCAAACGGGAATAGATTAAGAAGGACTATTTCTTGGACGTACCCAGCCATTATAAGTATACGCGTCGAGTACAGCTTGCGAAAGTTTATACTGGCGCTTGAACCATACCTAAACGCGCTTTTTACAGAACAGCGTCCTTTCTTCGATGTTCAACCTATTTAAATAATAAAATGCTCTCATAGGAAACCTACTTTGCTACCCATAGCAATACCTCTTTGCTACCTGTAGGATACC
This sequence comes from Dicycla oo, assembly GCA_948252095.1. Classification (NCBI taxonomy): domain Eukaryota; kingdom Metazoa; phylum Arthropoda; class Insecta; order Lepidoptera; family Noctuidae; genus Dicycla; species Dicycla oo. The sequence goes on from OX411714.1 coordinate 25,862,690, forward strand.
TCTTGGCACTATTTGGATACTTTGATACTGTGACTTGACATTTCCTGCCAGTCAAATAGTGACAGAATCTATCAGGTCTGAAAATTTCAATCAATCCATTACACTCACAGAAATAAAAAAAAGATATTTTTTTATTGATGTATTCACTAAACTAAGCAGATTCCGGAAACATAAAAACATATTAGCCAATCTGTCTGGGTAAGTACCCTTTGCTTTTCTTAAGGGGGATGCGTCAGGGTAGCCCGCGAAATTCAAATTTTCTTACGTTTTTTGCAATTTGCAAGTCAGTAATAAGGTGTATGTTAAATAAAGTATGATTCGCGGTCGTAACAAATATGATGACTTTATTTATTATAATTACGTAAATACATACTTGTTACAACCGCGAATTACATTTTGATCAACGTAGAACCTAATACTGACTTATAAATTGTAAAAAACGTAAGAAAATTTGAACTACACGGGCTACCCTGACGCGGGAACGTTTTTTGGAATTTACAAGTCGGTATTAGGTTGTATGTTGATTTGAATATGATTCGCGACCGTAACAAATCTGTATTTATCGAATTATAACACTGGTACGTAAACAAAATTTAACTTTTTTATTTTTATTTATGAAGTTTCTAAACTGTTTCTTAGTAATTTGAGTTCGCTGATTTCAGTTTTTTTCAGACCCTCAGTTTTTTTCTAGCATCTCTAGTTTTTGTGATACAAGTACTTCTTATTTCGTTACGCGGCTTACAAATATTTTTTTTTGGTGCAAAAAATTGTTAAATTCCATAAATAAATCGATATGTCTACATTAAGAAGAACTTGCTTAAACGATCCAAATAGTTTTTGTGATGTTTGTGGTGAATATACGTTTCGAGAATGTCGTTTAAGTGCGTCTGAATTTATAAAAAAAGCCCTACTTGGACTTCTTTGGGACGCCATTCGTAACATCATTGCGTTTATGGGCTAGTAAAAAAAGACCTACTTTGAAGTTCAAGTCCTATGATTTGGCGTGAAGAGACTAATCATCACGATGACTGTTATTTTTGTGTTGTGAATATTACCGGAATAAAGCGCAAAAAACGTTCCAAGTGAACTTACCCGATTTTAAAAGTTCTTTCAGAAGCCAGTGATGATGAGGATAGTGACTTTTCTTTCCCAAGTACGTCCGAACCTAAACCATTCAACCAAAATGACCTAGATGAGTTGATTAGAGATCTTGGTCTATCAAAAGTAGGATCAGAACTTCTGATAACCCCAGATTAATGTAACAGTTTACCGTACAAGAGAAAAACATTTGATCCCTTTCTTTTCTGAAGAAGATGATTTTGTTTTTTGCAACAATATTCCCGGTTTGATGGCTGAAATGGGATTAACAAACTATGATCCAAGAGATTGGCGTTTTTTTATTGATTCATCGAAACGTAGTCTTAAATGTGTGCTCTTACATAATGGCAATAGAATGGGTTGCTGGCCTTTGAGAGTGGATTTAGTGCCGGGTAGTATGAATGTGATAAATGTACCTCTAGTAACCAGAGACCGCATTATATTACCCCTTCTCCATATAAAATTAGGTCTGATAAAACAATTTGTAAAAGCTCTCAACAAGGATGGGTAATGTTTTAAATATATCAGTAAAATATTCCCGAAATTAAGCACAGAAAAAATAAAAGCTGGTAATTTTGACGGTTCTCAAATCAGGGAACTAATAAAGGATCAAAATTTTACTGACAGTACCGTAAACTGGGGTTACTTTGATACTACGGGGTTACTTTGATATTGACTTTCGACTTATGAAAAACATATTTTTGTAATATCTACAACGCCTTACTATCAGTATAGTACTATCAGTATAGTAAGGCGTTGTAGATATTACAAAAATATGTTTTTCATAAGTCGAAAGTCGATATCAAAGTAACCCCGTAGTATCAAAGTAACCCCGGTTTACCGTACCTATGACAGATAAAGAGAAATCTGCATGGATTGAATTTGTTTGGGTTGTGCAAAATTTCTAAGGAATTAAAAAGTCTCCAGACTACATTCAACACAATGAGCAGCCTATGTTGCACTTTCAAAGACTAGGATGTAACATGAGCATCAAGATGCACTTCCTCTTAGACTGTTTCCCAGAAAATTTAGGCGATTTAAGCGAAGAACAAGGAGAACGCTTTCATCAGGGCATTCGCACGATGGAAGAGCGATACCAGGGTCGTTGGATTGCAAATATGATGGCTGCAGGAGTATTCAAAACAAGGCTGAAGTTTCGATTCATGCAAGAAAATCTTATAAAAGAAAGTTTTTTCCATGTTAGGTTAGAGAATTTTTTTTTTCATTTTATAATTCGAGTATTTTTCGCCAAAAATGTTATATGTTAATATTTCAAAAACTAGAGCCGCTAGAGAAAAACTGACAACAGATTTGGAATCAGCGTGGCAGAATCATACAAAATCAGGTATGAAACTTGATAAAACAAAACTACTGCTTACCAGTGTAATCATTAAAATCATCAACACAATTCTCTAAGTTCCTTTAAATCTTGACATTTGAGGTCTTTTCCAACTTATGAAGTTGATATAGGTAATAGCAACTGATTGTAATGATTATAATTCTGTAAATATACTTATGTTTGTTACGGTCGCGAATTATCTTTGAATCAACTTAAAACCTAATACTGACTTGTAAATTGCAAAAAACGTAAGAATATTTGAATTGACGCTTCCTCCTTAAGGGGAAGCGGTAAAGTAGCCCGCGAAATTCAAATATTCTTACGTTTTTTGCAATTTGCAAGTCAGTATTAAGTTGTATGTTAAATAAAGTATGAATTGCGGCCGTAACAAATATGTTTTTACAGAACTATATACAATAGAATCAGTAATAGATTTCACGAAATAGTCATTTTTGGGATTACCTGGTCTTAAAAAGTTGTATTGATCACTTTAATGATTCTAATTATGTAAATAGATACTTGTTACGACCGCAAATTATAATTTGATCAACGTACAATATAATACCGACTTGTAAATTGCAAAAAACATAAGAAAATTTGAATTTCGCGGGCTACCCTGACGCTTTCCCCTTAACCCTTGTATTAGCTTGGTCTGTATCTACATATGTAAAGGAATCTTTGAACGTGATTTTCATCCACTTCAAAACGTCGGATTGAATTGAAACTATGTATGTAGGTACCTATATTTCACAGCTAACTATACAGGGTGTCCCGAAACTCAACGATAACCTGGTACCGGGCGAGAGGCCAAGGTATACCAGTTATGAAAAAAATAAGAAAAAAAATCCATGTCACTTAGTCAAGCGATAATAGACATTTTTCTAAAAAGTTGTAAATTTGACACCCTTTGTCGCATTTTTAAGTACTGTGAACACAATTTTCAAAATTTTACAGTGATTTTTTTAATAATGTAATCTGGAATAACAGTGCTATTAATCGCAACCACAAATAAACGTAATAAATGTTGTTAACTAAGTAAAATAAATTAAGTTTTGACGAGTTATGGTTTACAAAATTATTGTTAGTTAACTTTGACACTTCATGTTGAAAAAAAATTGTACTACAATACCCTTGGCAAGTTATTTCAAAAGATGGCTCACTTAGTCTAGATTTCAAAATGGTACAACACTTGCCACTTTTCTTGCCAATAAAAGTGCTATTTCGTATTTTTTGCGAAGGGGCCTCGTGGAAAACTTAATCAAAACAAAACAATACATTTTTGTAACACTTTAATATCCTCTTAAAACTAAAGTAGATGCTCAAATTGTTTCCCTCCTGCACGAATACAAGCTCTGCATCGCCTCAGAAATGACCTCTTCACCAGTCGTGCAAATCTACTCGCATTTATTTCTTCTGATGCTGCATCAATTTTTTGGCGCAATTCTACTAGATTTTGAGTAGACTTTTTCTTTTATGCATCCCCAGTAAAAAAAATCTGCTGGATTCAGGTCTGGGGAACGAGGGGGCCATAAAATTGATCATGGCGTCCGATCCATCTGTCGGGATATTCTTCGTTTAAATATTCTCGTACAGGCCGGGCATAATGAGCTGGGCAGCCATCTTGTTGATACCACATTTCTCTGTAGATGTTGAGTGGTACATCTTCTAACAATGTCGGCAAATCATTTTGGAGAAAATGCAAGTAGGCCACACACACACCATTTAAATTTTCAGTCAGCTCAAATGGTCCAATTATTTGACCATTTAAAATTCCTGTCCACATGTTGACTTTAAATTGGTACTGGGATCGGTCCTCACGCATCAAATGCGGGTTTTCCATGTGCCAACCATGTAGGTTGTGTAAGTTTAAATAACCATCTCTTTTGAACGTCGATTCGTCAGTCCATAAAATTTTATTTAGAAAATCCGGATCTTCACGAATTTTCGCCAACATCGTTCGGCAGAAAGCAATTCTGGGGGCGTGATCTCGTGGTAACAAACTCTGCACACGTTGCACATGATACGGATGTAATTCGTATCGTTTTAAAATTCGATGTGCGATACTCTTAGGTACTCCCGTTGCAATCTCAATGGCACGTACTGAAGTGCTGGGGTCATTTTCAACTTCATTTAAAACTACGTCGTCGTAGTCTCCTCGAGGTCTCCCACCAGACGTACGAGCACTGGGCAATGGTCCTTCCGAGTATGATGCGTGCACATTTTGGAAGACACGATAATCTGGGTACCGCTCTACATTCGGGTACCTCTCACGGTACAATCTAGCTGCGGCAGAGGCATTACAACGGCACTCACCATAGATAAGATGCATATTTGCATATTCTTGCGGTGTGTACAAATACGGCATGTCGTTCACACACAGTTTGCACAGCACAAAGTCCAGAAAACAAAGCCAGAGTCGTCAAGTACGGATGGAGTATCAAGTCCAGGGTAACACAAGCCAAAGTCGATAGTACGAAAGTTAAACGATTACGAGAGATGCGCAGTAAACGGAGAAACGATGCGTACTAAATGTTATTATTTTTATTTGATTATGAACGACTCGTCAAAGATCGGCGTCACTATCCGTCTCACTCATCCTAAAAGTCGAATGACGATCTGTCTCGCTCTGACAGACAGTATAACTACTATCTATCTCATTTTCTCACTTTTGTTGATTACAAACAATGGAGACAGATCCATGAATACGAGGGATCCCTTCGCAAAAAATACGAAGTAGTACTTTCATCGGCAAGAAAAGTGGCAAGTGTTGTACCATTTTGAAATCTAGACTAAGTAAGCCATCTTTTGAAGTAACTTGCCAAGGGTAGTGTGGTACATTTTTTTCCAACATGGAGTGTCAAAGTTAACTGACAATAATTTTGTAGACCATAACTCGTCAAAACTTAATTTATTTTACTTAGTTAACAATGTTTATTACTTTGATTTGTAGTTCCGATTGATAGCACTGTTATTTAGGATTACATTATTAAAAAAATCAAATCTGTAAAATCTGTAAAATTGTGAAAATTGTGATCACTGTACTTAAAAATGCGACCAAGAGTGTCACATTTTCAACTTTTTCGAAAAATGTCTATTATCGCTTGACTAAGTGACATGGATTTTTTTTCTTATTTTTTTCATAACTGGTATGGCTTGGCCTCTCGCCCGGTACCAGGTTATCGTTGAGTTTCGGGACACCCTGTATAATAAGGTAGTTCGGATGACAATATATTCGTTAACTGACTTATTAATTAAAAAAAAATGAAGAATATCATAGAATAAAAAGAAAAAAATGTACTTAGTAAAAAAAACTAAAATATTAAAAAAAAAATAAATCGCTTTCAAAATGAAAAAAACTCAAAATTATGAAATAATTTTAATATCGGAAGTCGGTGTCTTGGGATCTGTATTTTAATGTTTTGCCACCGACTTCCGAAATTAAAATTATTTCATAATTTTGAGTTCATTTCTTTTTGAAGTCGATATAATTTTATTATTAATTTTTTATTTCGTAATTTTTAATTTTTAGTAAAAACTGGAATATTTGATTGTAATAAGTAGTTAATAGTTTTGTTATAAATATTGCACTAGAATTTGACCAAGGTTTTGAGATGTTTTCCCTTTGACACCACACCTGTAGCTCGTATCAATAAGCCAGTCCGTCACACTTACACGTTCAAAGGGTCATCCTAACTATTGCCATTACTGAGGACCAATGAGCACTTACCTGGTCATCATCAGACCTTCAGAAAGTATCATATAGTAGCATCCGTGCTCAATTAGATAAATGTTGAAAGCCAGGTCATCCTATTTCCATTACTAAGGTCCAATAAGCACTTACCTGGTCATCATCAGACCTTCAGAAAGAATTATGTAGTAGCATCCGTACTCAATTAGTTAAATGTTGAAAGCTGGGTCATCCTAACTATTTCCATTACTAAGGTCCAATAAGCACTTACCTGGTCATCATCAGACCTTCAGAAAGAATTATGTAGTAGCATCCGTACTCAATTAGATAAATGTTGAAAGCTGGGTCGTCCTAACTATTTCCGTTATTGAGAACCGATAAACACTTACCTGGTCATCATCAGACCTTCAGAAAGTATCATGTAGTAGCACCCGTGCTCAATTAGATAAATGTTAAAAGCCAGGTCATCCTAACTATTTCCATTACTGAGGTCTAATAAGCACTTACCTGGTCATCATCAGACCTTCAGAAAGTATCATGTAGTAGCACCCGTGCTCAATTAGATAAATGTTGAAAACCAGGTCATCCTAACTATTTCCATTACTGAGAACAGATAAGCACTTACCTGGTCATCATCAGACCTTCAGAAAGATTCATGTAGAAGCATCCGTGCTCAATGAGATAAACGTTGAAAGCTGGGTCATCCTAACTATTTCCGTTATTGAGAACCGATAAGTACTTATCTGGTCATCATCAGACCTTCAGAAAGTATCATGTAGTAGCACCCATGCTCAATTAGATAAATGTTGAAAGCTAGGTCATTCTAACTATTTCCTTTACTGAGGACCAATAAGCACTTACCTGGTCATCTTGAAAACTACTAAACCGATTTTGATGAAACTTTCACTGTGCCCTAAGTTAGAGTAAATGTAAGCCAACAAAAAAAGAATGGTCACGATCCGATAAATAGTTTCGGAGATATGCGTGGACAAACATACATACATACAAACATACATCTATAAAATTTTGTATATTTGTTTGGAAGCCCTAATAGTTGCCATAATTCTGTGAATATCTCGCAGATCCAATAATATTACATACATACGTATCGAGTTGATAACTCCTTTTTTTGAAGTCGTTAAAAATACACGCTTGTATCACACACTAAAAATGATAAAATAATTAAATTGACTTGTATTTACTAGTGTAGGTAAGTATACAGGGTTATTGGTAAAACACCAGCAACCTCTTAAGGGGTCATTGTACTCATCATTATGAACACCTTTTACTATAGGACCAAACCTGAAATCGCGAAAAAAAAAATCTGCTGTTCAGTACATTTATGTTCGCATAATTCGTCAAAATGTACTGAAGAGCTGATTTTTTTTTTGCGATTTCAGATTTGGTCCCATAGTACAGCCCGCGGCACGTAAGTTGGCAAGGTTTTGGCGTAGTGGGGGTAAGTTCGCGCATACTACACTTATTGCAACAAAAAAATGGTCACTTTTATTGCTTGTCATTATTCTGTGGTTATTACCATAATTTATTTTTAAACATAACTATTTAGAAGAAAGTTAAAGAAAGGAGAAGAATTCGTGAAGTATATTAGGAGTAATAAATAAAATATACAGGGTTATTTGTAAAACACCAACAACCCCTTAAGAGGTCATTGTACTCATCATTATGAACAACTTTTACTATAGGACCAAACCTGAAATCGCGAAAAAAAAATCAGCAGTTCAGTACATTTATGTTCGCATAATTCGTCAAAATATGTAACAGTACACATCATAAACCATTTTTCTGGCATGTCTACGTAAAATACGTACTTGTTTGTGGCATTATCTAAATTTAAAAATTCAAACAAAACAATAACAAGAACTTGTAACAAAAGCTCAACAAAAACAAATGTTACAATTTTAGTGCACGCAAGTGTACTCGGGAGCGAATGGAACGTGGACGCGACGCGAGAGACATGGGTCGACTGACCAACCAATCGCGCGCTCGGAATGATGCTACCTCATTCCCCGCGTCCCGCTCGCGACCAAAGAGATCTAAAAAATGACTTCTGCGCATCTAACGACTCTTGCCAACTTACGTGCCGCGGGCTGTAAAAGTTGTTCATAATGACGAGTACAATGACCCCTTAAGAGGTTGCTGGTGTTTTACAAATAACCCTGTATACATATAATGTAGTATATAGTTAGTTGTGTAGTGTGTAGTAGTGTGTAGTGGGTATATAGTTAGGCATATAGGTTTAGATAGTATAGGTATTTATACCTATACCTTAACTAATACAAGTCAATTTAATTATTTTGTCATTTTTAGTGTGTGATAAAAGTGTGTATTTTTAGTTTTTTTTTGATTAACTATATATTTTTTTTTAATAAGTAAGTACTTACCTTACTTATTCTTATTTCTTCTTATACTGTAGGTACCTACAGTCTGTTGGAATGTTTTGACTGGTTGGTTTTTATTTTTGTATATCGCGGTTCGCTTGGACCTTGAACTAGGACTTGAATAGTCTAGTTACCTACTAAGAGTATACCTAACCGTTTATCAAATAATAATGGCAGGTAATGGTCTACAACCACCACTGCGCTATTTAGGTTGTTGAACAATATTATTTCCCACGCAGATTTCATATAGGCAGGTAGAGATCTTACACTAAAACTGCACGCCTCCACTGCTTGTTGCATACACTTTTTTTTATTTTTTTATTTATTTGTGATGGGTTTGCTCTTGACTCTAGTCTAGGTCAGAGGTGACAAAGACAAAGTCTACGATGAAGTTAGCTTTTCAAATAGTTGTATAGAAATTGTAGTGGAGAGGCGTGCAATTATAGAGTAAAGGTATTTACCAATTACCACACATCCCCCTCTTCCCTATTGACCCTGAACCTCGCACAGCGTAGAAAAAATGTATATTTCCCCCGCATGATAGTCAGTGCCTCCAGATTAAACAAAGTAATGTGGGTGGGTGGGCTGGACACGGTCAGGCTGGGAGGTAGGTGCACCCCTTTGCCCGTTTGACCTGCAAGTAGGTCGTGTTCGATCGATGCACCGCTGCATCTTATTCGTAACGAACCCTGGGAATACTGGTGGAGCTACGCAATAACTAAGTACCAAGTATAAAGATAACTCCGCATAGTTAGGTAGGTTTTAATGTTTATTTTATTTTTTTCCACGGATGTGTACCGATGTGTTCCGTGCTCTAAGATTACGGAAAAGAAAGAATTCCTGAAAACCACCTACTTGCCAACCTTTATTTTTTCCTTCCTTACATTTACTAGGGTGTGCAACTTCTCAAGAGTCGGAATGAATAGGTAGGTACATAAAGGTTGGGTAAGTAGGTGGTTTAATCTTCTATCTACGGAGAGTGTGCCCGAGAACTCCACGACCTCGTTCCACCGGCCCCCTTCTACCATCGGACATGTAGACGCACTGCCAGTTAACATCCCTACCTGGTTGCTATTCCACCGATTCGCACTAAGCGCTTCCAAATGTCTTTTATAATGCGCACAGCATAGGAGTGGAACTCGCTACCTGCGTCTGTGTTTCCGAACGCGTACAACCCTAATCTTTTCAAAGTGAGAGTGAACAGGTTTCTTCTGGGTAAGCTCACTCCATCGTCGACTTTGTCTCTGTCACCTCTGACCATGACTAGAGTCAAGAGCAAACCCATCACAAATAAAAAAAAAGGTATGTCACCATCTGCCTAGAATTTTCCCAACTAAGTTGGGGTCGGCTTCCAGTCTAACCGGATGCAGGTGAATACCAGTATTTTACATGGAGCGACTGCCTAGAGAGGTTTGTACCGGAGCGGAATCTCGAGTACCTACCGGTAAAATTCACTGGTGATTGGGCGATCTCCGGTGATTTATCGGTAATCTCCGGTTGATGCATTGGAATTGGAAGCCTATGATAAAAAATAAATATTGTTTGCTAAATGGGTTTGCTAATAAAAAAATACAGTTTTCATTCATTTTTAACCGACTTCCAAAAAGGAGAAGGTTCTCAGTTCGGTTATATTAGGTATATATATATTTTTTTATATATCAACTCACACCCTTAGGATAACTCAAATCAAAACAAATCAAAAGTCATTTATTCAAACTAGCCTGAGAATCAACACTTTTTAAACGTCAAAATTACATAAGACAGTCCCCCAAAACGCCCGCCCTTCACCACTTCCTAGTGCTTTAGCTGGGGAGAAGAAGTGGCGCAACAAACTCCCCAGCAGCACAGCTATCTGTTCAGTTAAAAAAAAAAACATAATTGAAACTATACAACACTGCGCATAATAATTTAGGTACAGACGCCAGCACTACAATCTGTCAGATTTCTTTAATAGATTTTAGACTTTATTGCTAAGGCATTAGGTTCAAGATTGATTGGGAAAATCTGACAGTTTCGGGTAGGTTGACCTGCTGGCGTCTGTACATTACGCAACACAAAACATTAAATTAAATTATTTGCTATGAGTAAGCTTGCACACGCCAATATACCAAAACTCCGTTATTTATAGACGGATTTGCAAAATTATTTTTTGTTTTAAAGGGTATACTTTCGAGGTGGTCCTATTGCCACCAAGTCAGAGTCTGATGAGCGGATCCCATGGAAATCGAGGGAAACCCTCAAACTTTATAGGCACACCTATAGCGATTTGGGTATTTTTTATAGTAACTCGTGCGTTTGCTCTCGGAAAGCACCATTTGGTGAAGTGGAACTGATGATGAAGACCACAGATGGCTATCGGAACTACTCAATTATACCTAAGTATTTCACGGGTTGCGATTCTATTACTTTAATATGATTGCTAAGCAGTGAGCTAAGTGATAGTGACTTCTCCATTAGCTCCAGTTCTCCTGGTTCCCTCGTACTAGGAGAACTCCTCAACAATTAACGTCCCTGCATCGGAAAAAGCCATATTCTGTAAAAAGTAATTAGCAGTTGACAGTAACTAGGCTATTTTAACTTAGATAAATTACAAACTGACCTACTAAAAAGTGAAAAATAAAAACTTATACAAAAAAAAAAACTGACTTCCAAAAAATCACTACATAGTGAAAAATAACTTTAATTTCGGAAGTACAGTCGGTGGGAAAAGACTAAGATAATATAGATCCTTCCGAAATTAAAGTCATTTTTCTTTTTTTTTTTTTGGATGTCGGTTTTTTTTGTAAAAAGTTTTTTATTAGTTATAGATAGTATTTCAAATATAAAAAAATAAAAGTTTACTCCAGTAAATTATAATAAATGATGGTTTTGATTTAAAAAAACGTAACGTTTCGACAGCGTCATTACGCAACATACTTCTCCTGAGGTTGATAATGTAACCTGTTGCGGAGAATACTCTTTCTGATTTAACTGAAGTTGCAGGCACTGTTAAGTATTTGAAAGCTATTTCATCTAAAAATGAGTGAAATTAATCAAATACATGGACAGGCACGCTTTGATTTAATGTCCGAAATATTATTTCATAAACAAAAGAAGTAAGAAATAATAACTAATTATTATAAAGAACCATCATAAATAATAAATAAACCTTCCTTTTATTTAAATCAATTTCATTTAAAAAATACTGCTCTAATAAAACCGGTGATTAATCGGTTTTTATTCTGTGTTTTTACCAAATAAGTTTACCGGAAAATAACAGGTGATTCTCCGGTGCCTATTGCTCCGGTGCAAACCTCTAACTGCCTCTATGACCTCTACAACCGACAACGCACTTAGTAACAGTAACACGATACCCCTTGGCAAGACTGGTTGTCAGACTTTCTGGCTTCTGACGACCCGTAACAACTGTCAAACTACAAATGACGTGCGACTGTTATTACTTAAGGTGAAAGCGTCAGGGTAGCCCGCGAAATTCACATACGTTTTTTTTTGCAATTTACAAGTCAATATTAGGTTGTACGTTGGTCAAAATGTAATTAGCGGTCGTAACAAGTAGGTATGTATTTACATAATTATAATCATTGAAGTTATCAATACAATTCTCTAAGATCATAATAGGTTACTGCCTAAAGAATACACTGCCTAAAGAATTCTGAAGAGACCGAAACAGGTGGAAATCTGAAGGTGCAAGGTCAGGACTATACGGCGGATGAATTAACACCTCCCAGCCAAACTCTCTTAATTTTTGCTGAGTGGCTAAAGATGTGTGAGGTCTAGCGTTATCATGATGAAAAACCACACCCCTTCTGTTGATTAATTCCGGCCGCTTTCTCTCAACTTCTTGCTTTAATCTCATCAGTTGTTCGCAGTAGATTTCAGAATCGATGGTCCTGCCTGGTGGTAACAGCTCATAATGAATAATGCCCTTCCAATCCCACGACACACACAGCATCACCTTGTTGCGAGTTAACCCGGGTTTCGCCACAGTCTATGAAGCCTGACTGGCCTTTGACCACGACCTTTTTCGCACGTTCTTGTCATACGTGATCCACTTTTCATCACCAGTTATCAGCTTCTTCAAAAATGGTTCGGTTTCATTACGTCGTAATAAAGAATCACAAATGAGTACACGGTTCATTAGGTTTCTTTCAGTGAGCTCGTGAGGTACCCAAATGTCGAGCTTTTTTGTGTACCCAGTTTTTTTCAAATGCGCTAAAACTGTTTTGTGGTCAATTTCCAGTTCTTCAGCTACGTCGTAACTACTGATATGCCGATCTTGCTCCACTTTTTCAAAAATGGCATCCATTTTATCCGTCATAGGGCGACCAGAGCGACGTGCATCTTTGACATCAAAATTTGCGGATTGAAAACGCTTAAACCAAATTTGTGCTACTCTCACAGACACTACACTAGGTCCATAAACATTGGGCACGCCACAATTGCGGCGATAAGTCCCCTCTTTGAGGAGTGGTTGGAGAGGCGTCAAGGCACCCTCACCTTCCGCCTGACGCAGGTCCTCACCGGACACGGTTGCTTCGGGAGGTTCCTGTTCCGGATAAGGCGGGAGGAAACGCCCGGGTGTTACCACTGTGTGGATCGCCTGGAGGACACGGTGGAGGTCTGCCCGGCTTTGGCAGAGCACCGCCGCGTCCTCGCGGAGGCGGTCGGCGGCGGCGATCTCTCGCGTAGGCCCTGGTACAGGCCATGGTACGGAGCGAGAGTGCATGGGAAGCCGTCACCTCCTTCTGCGAAGCTGTAATGCTCGCGAAGGAGGAGGCTGAACGCGTGAGGGTGAGGCAATCTTTGGGCCCTCACGCCCCTAGTCGCCGCAGGAGACGCCCTGGGCGTCGGGAATCGATAGCCGATTCCCGGCCACCGTAGGCGCGGGCTTGCGGATGGCGAGCAACGGGTAGCTCGCCGTCCGGTAAGGACCAGGCCCGGGTCGACGGCCCGTTGTGTTCCACGCGCGCCTCAAAGAGATGTCAGCACTAGCTGAAGGGGTCCGCTAGGGCCGATGCCCGCCAGGGTTGCGGGTTGTTCGAAAGAGTTACCGTGGCCATGGCACAGGCAACTGAAGGAACACGGGTGGGTTTTAGTCAGTAGAAGTCTGACACGCCCTCCCGCTCCACCCAGAGCGGGAGAAGTTATTTGATGATTTCCCATCCACAAAAAAAAGGTCCATAAACATCGCAAATTTTTTTCGCGGCTTGCGTTGCATTTTTACCTTTTTTGTAGTAAAATTTTAAAATGTATCGAATTTCTTCATTAGATTCACTCATCTTGACGGTACGAAAAACAAATGAAAATCACACATTTTTCTAATTTGAATTTGGAATTATGTTCTTTAAAATTTAATCTTTCAATGATAGCAAAACCAGCCAGATACAAATAGTATAGCCAAAGAGATTTTATTACAAGTTCATACATACTATAATGCGAAAAGACTTTTTCCCCAACCTAATATAATCCTAATGAATTTATTATTTCATGAAATCTTGACATTTGAGGATTATACTGACTTAAGGGATTTGTATTACTGATTCTAATGATTATAATTCTGTAAATACATATTTGTTACGGCCGCGAATCATACTTTATTTAACATACAACTTAATAGTGAGTTGCAAATTGCAAAAAACGTAAGAAAATTTGAATTTCGCGGGCTACCCTGACGCTTCCCCCTTAAGCCCCTGATGACGTAAATCACTGCGGGTTAGCTAGTACAATTTATAATAATTCCGGGTAGACCCCGAGTCAGTGCCCTTGCACTGCACTGGTACATTCCGCTCGAGATAGTACCTATAGCTCGCGACAACACAGTGTTGACTAGGGTCTATACGCGCTCAGCGAGACACGAACGCGTCGTTTTTATTTTATTTTTGATTTTGTGCACCCTTCGCCGGCCGACAGCAACCCTAACTGCCCTAACATGGTCAGAAGGAATAAGAGAGACGCGATAGAAAGAGAGGCAACTTGTAGGTGAATATAACTTGTAGGTAATTAGCGTTGTGCGTCCTGAATTGCATTTTACTTGTGTCGTAGCAAGAGTCCCTTTTAATTTAAATGGTTTTGCGGAGTGCGGGATCTGTTAATCTGTGCCCTAGTAATCAGTTAGTACTACTTACCTACCTAAAGCATATTGCCATTGCGAGAGAATGCGTATGCGAGATATCCTGCACTGTTGACCAAATTCAAAAACATCTGTCAGTCGTCTTTTCTTCCATAGCTACCATAAATACATATCGAAAACCTTTGGTAAGTAGGCAGGTTTGTAACTTTGAACCAATTCAATTCCCTCGAAAGCGATCCGCTAACATTCGATTCAGCTCGGGCAACGGCTTAGCATGTTAAATAGGATTAATAGTTGTCAACTCATAACGACATTAGTTTCACAGACGGCTTCGATTCACTAATACGATAAAGAACTGGTAACTACCTACCTACTGCAACTGTATTTTACCTAGATAAGTACTGCAGGGCTCATACAGCTCTGGTACCAGAATAGATGTGGAGTTGCCGCTAAAGAAGCAGCACAGAATTTATTTTAAGAGGACATGTTCACTTTAACGTACCTAAAACAATACTGCCAATACTAAAGCAATACTTTCAATTTTTTTTGTTTTATAATAATTTTAGAAAGTTATTCTCAATTTTTCTGCCAGCCTGCATGTTATAAGATTCCCTTTTGCAAACAACCATTACAGTATCAACTGTTGCAGCAATAGGAGTCTCATCGCAAGAAAACAAAAACCTGAATTAAAGTGTAGGACCACGCACAATGAAGGGCTTCGTAGTTGAGATAAATTTATTCCAAGAACAAACTTAATGTTAAGTTTGTCGTTGAAAAACATGTTCTTTCATACATCCAACTGCAAATGTAAGTTTGTGCGCACAATATTGAGAGATTTACCATGTTATTTTAAGACCATAGACTTCTTATAGGTAAAAAAAAAATTTGGCTAAATTTTATTTTAGTTTCGGAGATAAGGAGGGAATGGTCAATTTTCGTCTATTTTCTTAATAACTTTAAAACAGTTTATTTCAAAACTATAAACAAAAAAAATATATATTGAGACCCTCACAGTAGGTAAGTCCTTTTCATTTATGTGTCACACGGTACAGTTTGCAAAACTTTTTTATTTAATTTTCTTATTTGCCCACCAAAATTGACCCCATATTCAAAATTCATTTATTTACGTTACACGTCCATGTTTGGGTCCCAGAAATTCATACGTGTACCAAATTTCAAAATCAGTTCATTCGATTCGGAGCAAATTGGCTGTGACACAGATACACGAGTAATCCTATAAGGTTTCCGTTTTCTTTTCCTTTTGAGGTACGCAACCTTATTATAAACAAAGAAATTGCAAGACGCAACGAGTGTCGTATTTATTTTATTTAGACTATGCGCGAGTGTTACGCAATTTATTGTCAGCCGCAGACTATGAGCGAGCGTTGTGCAGTTTATTGTCAGCCGCAGACTATGAGCGAGCGTTACGCAGTTTATTGTCAGCCGCAGACTATCAGCGAGCGCTACGCAGTTTACTGTCAGCCGCAGATTATGAGCGAGCGTTACGCAGTTTATTGTCAGCCGCAGACTATGAGCGAGCGTTACGCAATTTATTGTCAGCCTCAGACTATGAGCAAGCGTTACGCAGTTTATTGTCAGCCTCAGACTATGAGCGAGCGTTACGCAGTTTATTGTCAGCCGCAGACTATCAGCGAGCGCTACGCAGTTTACTGTCAGCCGCAGATTATGAGCGAGCGTTACGCAGTTTATTGTCAGCCGCAGACTATGAGCGAGCGTTATGCAGTTTACTGTCAGCCGCAGACTATGAGCGAGCGCTAAGCAGTTTATTGTCAGCCGCAGACTATGAGCGAGTGTTACGCAGTTTATTGTCAGCCTCAGACTATGAGCAAGCGTTACGCAGTTTATTGTCAGCCGCAGACTATGAGCGAGCGTTACGCAGTTTATTGTCAGCCGCAGACTATTAGCGAGCGTTACGCAGTTTATTGTCAGCCTCAGACTATGAGCAAGCGTTACGCAGTTTATTGTCAGCCTCAGACTATGAGCGAGCGTTACGCAGTTTATTGTCAGCCGCAGACTATGAGCGAGCGTTACGCAATTTATTGTCAGCCTCAGACTATGAGCAAGCGTTACGCAGTTTATTGTCAGCCTCAGACTATGAGCGAGCGTTACGCAGTTTATTGTTAGCCTCAGACTATGAGCAAGCGTTACACAGTTTATTGTCAGCCGCAGACTATTAGCGAGCGTTACGCAGTTTATTGTCAGCCTCAGACTATGAGCAAGCGTTACGCAGTTTATTGTCAGCCTCAGACTATGAGCAAGCGTTACGCAGTTTATTGTCAGTCGCAGAGTATGAGCAAGCGTTACGCAGTTTATTGTCAGCCGCAGACTATGAGCGAGCGTTACGCAGTTTATTGTCAGCCGCAGACTATGAGCAAGCGTGACGCAGTTTATTGTCAGCCGCAGACTATGAGCGAGCGTTACGCAGTTTATTGTCAGCCGTAGATTATGAGCGAGCGTTACGCAGTTTATTGTCAGCCTCAGACTATGAGCAAGCGTTATGCAGTTTATTGTCAGCCGCAGACTATGAGCAAGCGTTACGCAGTTTATTGTCAGCCGCAGACTATGAGCGAGCGTTACGCAGTTTATTGTCAGCCTCAGACTATGAGCAAGCGTTACGCAGTTTATTGTCAGCCGCAGATTATGAGCGATTGTTACGCAGTTTATTGTCAGCCTCAGACTATGAGCAAGCGTTATGCAGTTTATTGTCAGCCGCAGACTATGAGCGAGCATTACGCAGTTTATTGTCAGCCTCAGACTATGAGCAAGCGTTACGCAGTTTATTGTCAGCCTCAGCAAGCGTTGGGCAGTTGCCTGCTTTTCCATACATTTTCAACTTTCATTCACACCGAACTGAAATTACGCCGCATTTACTGAGCCTGCTAGATCCTTTACTTGCTACCGTCCTACTTATTTTGATTCATCCTCGTTCACTCGATAAAATAAAGAAAGTAACCTATTCTTTACTTCGTTGCAGTTTACCTACTGTACGTTGTTATCCAATGGAGTTCTGCCAAACGTGAAACAAGTAACAAGTACAATGTGCACGCATCAGCGAGACAGGTGAGCAGGTAATGCTATCTCCTACCCTGAGGGGCGAAGTGTTTTTGTGCTAACAAGAGAGAGTAAATTGAGACGCGAGTTGTTATGCCACGTATACGTGTTGTTACTTCATTGCCTTAGCCTTGCCGCACACGGGCCACACGCTACAGCTGAAACACACGGTAGCAAAACACCGCTACCGAGCTGCGGGACTACAGTTTTGTAGCGACCACCGGAAAGAAAACAAAAACCTGAATTAAAGTGTAGGACCACGCACAATGAAGGGTTCCGTAGTTGGGATGAATCCCAAGAACAAACTTAACATTGTAGTTGAAAAACATGTTCTCCCATACATTCCAACTGCAAATGTAAGTTTGTACGCACACTATTGAAGATTTACCATGTTGTTTTAAGATCATACATTTTTTTTGTTTTCCTGTAATCTGTAGGTATTGAACTATTTTCTATATTTTTTTCAAAATTTTAGGCTCAGTACTTTCAGAAGTATGGGTGGGAATGGTCAATTTTCGTCTATTTTCTTAAATAATTTAAAATGGTATATTATATATATATATATTTGAGACCCTCACAGTAAGTCCTTTCATTTGGTATGGTACACGGTACAGTTTGCAAAACTTTCTTAAATTTTCTTATTTGCCCTCCAAAATTGACCCGCATATTCAAAATTCATTTATTTACGTTACACGTCCGTATTTGGGTCATAGAAATGCATACGTGTACCAAATTTCAAATTTATCAGTCCATTAGATTCGGAACAAATTGGCTGTGACACACGGACAGACAGACAGACAGATACACGTGTGATCCTATAAGGGTTCCATTTTTTTTCTTTTGTGGTACAGAACTCTAAAAACAACCGACTTCAAAAAAAAAACAATACAAAGTGAAAAATAACTTTAATCTCGGAGTCGGAGTCCTGGTTTTGTATTTTCGTTTTTTGCCACCAACTTCCGAAATTTAAATTACCTACCTATTTTTCACTTTGTAGTGCTTTTTTTTGTAGAAAAGTTTTTATTTTTCACTTTTTAGTTGAGGTAACCTACCCCACACAAATTCGAATACTTCTACTATAGGTTCGTTTCGTAGGAGATTTTAAATTTATTTATTACTAGCTGACCCAACAAAAATTGTCCTGTCAAAATGTCAATAATTCATATAAAATTCCCATAGAAAATGCACTTTCAGTTTTCCCGAATTTTCAAATTTTCCCGGCAAGTTTTCAAACATTTTCTTTCATACAAACCTTGTCCTGACAATTACAAACACAACAAAAAAAAAATTATCCAATTTGGTGCAATCGTTCGGAAGTTATGCGCGTACATACATTTCGGCGATTAATTTTTATATATATAGATGGATAATCTCCCTTACAACTATAATTGCAGGTATATGTACCCAAGGCGACAGTGCGGTCATTTTAAAAATCTATACTAACTTATTTACAATTTAACTACAAAAAGGCCTAACACAATTATATAAAAAGTATTATATTAGGAACATTAAAATACCTTAAATACAGAATACTCAACACAACTTTATACTATACATATGTAAAAGGCTTTCTCGGGCCACACGATTTCTCGGGCCCTGCACGCAGGGACAGGGTAGTGTAATAAGAAACAGGGAGTCAGGATCCCTAAACATGGTGACCGAGTGGTTACGACCTCCCTGCTTGCCTGGTAGGCAGGGCACACGATAGACAGAGCCCGAGAAATCGTGTAATGTCTTTTAGATAAGCAACACGATTAGGGCATAATCCAAACTCTTGATTATCTGAGCAATATAGAAAATAAATATTTCTGTAGTCAATCTTCACTTAGGTAAACAGGGATTAAGTGATATCTATTCTATAAACAGTAGGTATACCTACGTGGTTCATTTAAAAAACATCTTCAAAAACTAATATCTGGATACATACTTCTGTGAAAATCTATCCTTTGACGCTCAATAGTTTGGGGAGGTCCTCAGATCGAGAGGTCCTTGCATTGCGCAGTTTTCATTTCGGAGTATAAAACCAGTGAGTGGAGTGTTGTATTTTCTCAGTACCTACACAAATGCAGCGCCATTTTATAAAATCTTCTTTCCCAGTAAATTCACTCACTTGTTTTCGTATTCATACGTTTCCCTTGCAGAATTCGTTGGAATCTGTTTTATTATATTACTGTTATTTCATTTATTACGTTCTGAACCAAAGCGAACGTCCTATTTTACTTTATCCGGGAGGGTGACTTCATCACTTCGTATGGTACTATTGGAGAAACGAACATCTATACACCGTAAGGACTATTCTTGCTTGCAGCGCTCAGCCGCTTTAGTAACGCTTGCTAACAGGTGTGGTCATCGTGTGCATAGGATTTTGTATTCAGATAGTCAGATGTAAGTTTCCTCGACAGTCATCATTCATCATCATTCTCCTGCCATTATCCCAATTTATCTGGGGTCGGCGCAACATGTCCCTGTTTTCCATAATTCCCTATTAGTCGTCATCTCGGTAGTCACCCCTTTTCTAGGCATATCATCTTTCATACAGTCCATCCATCGGTTCTTTGGTCTTCTCTTACTCTTGTAGCCATCGACATTCATATTCAAAACTTTCCTCACGACATGTTCCTCATTCGTCCGCATCACATGCCCATACCATGACAATCGACAAGTTTCTTCGATAGTACATACATCGGTAAAAGCAAATCAGGTTATGAATTGCTTCTCACACAATTTCATAGCGTAAATTAATTTCATATAAGTAATTTGATTTCTTACACGAATGTTGGTGCCTATTCTTTTGTCAAAAGCCGCTGTAAAATGGGAATGAAGTTTTCTGTTTTGGGTATTAGGCAATTTAAAAACCGAATGTAGTTAGGTACCTGCTCATCCTGAGAGATTCAAGCTGATAGAGGACTACAAATGCAATAGGCCTACAATAGTCAATTTTGTTAGCTTAGATTTCATCTATTTTGGTAATTAAGAATAGGTAAAGGATCAACAAATAAGTTTTTTTGTACTCTCGTATTTTTAAGACTTCGTCTAAATAAAATTTTCCTCACTCTTGCAAAGTTTGACGTCACAAGTCGTTAGTCTTCAGTTTATTTTTATGATTTAATTTCACAAGCCTTGTGTAAATCATGTCGTGGGATATTTTCGTTTTTACCCGACTGCCCCAGAAGGATGGTAGTTAATATTTTTAGGGCAGTATGATAAGGATTTAAAAGACGAAGAGCTGGATGTAGATAGTACTAGTACTTAAGGTCTTGGATCTTCGGAGAGTCAAGCAGTATCTAGCGCACTGCGAATGCGATAGGCCTAGGCAATTTTGTTATCATGGAAAATGTCGGGAATGCAGCTTAATCCTGCCTAAGGATTCACTGGAGAAGCTGAACTCGAAGGAGCCTGGCGGCGACGTCGTTAAAAGAGCCCATCCATATATTATAACACCCGATTCTCCACTATTCCAAGGTTTATTTTACGGTGCATACCGGATGGGCGCTAATCCCTATCCACATCCTAAGGGCCTGTATTCCCTACCATTACGCGCCCCCCGGTCTACTCTTTGATATCCAATGGTCTGTGTTGCACCATGTAACATGAGGCAACAGGGGCTATTGTGAATCTTTGGGTTCATTCGAGCAATCGAGTCTGGTCAAACCACGCTGGGGTCGGTGCATTTCATTCATTCAATGATTTCGTCTATTTAAGTAATCCAAAATAATGGTAAAATGACCAACAATTCAGTTTTTTTTTTATGTTTTCATCAAAATATAATTTTACCCACTCTTTCAAAGTTTGACGTCACTGTTTACTTCCAGTCTTCAGAGTATTTTTATGATTTCACTTCACGTTGCTGACTCCACAATAGCGGACTAGGCGCCTTATGTAAGTTTTGTCGTGGGTTATGTTCTCGTTTTGAGGGCAGTGTTTATGTGGCATATAAACTTACCTAGGTATTTATTTGTTCTCAGTTTTATGTAGTTATTTTTGTGGTGAATTGTGAGTGGTAGAGGCTAGGGCTAGGTCGTACGTAAACAGAAAATTCTAGGCTTTAATAAAATGTATAAAGTAAATGAATCATAAAAAAGACAAGTGCGAGTCAGACTTTAACAAGAAAGGTCCCGTACCATCGTACAATATTTAAAACTACGTTTTTTACATTAGTAAAAAAAAAACACTTGTTATATGGGGACCTTTAATTTTTAACTTTATTTTATTTCTATTATTTGTGGATATAGCGGTAATAGAGATACACACTCTGTGAAAATTTTAACTGTCTACTTATTACGGTTCATGAGATAGGTACAGCCCGCTGACAGACAGACGGACGAATGAGAAGAGAATGGTGATACCGCGAAAATTATGCCTAATTAACAAAATGCATTGATTTCTGTTATATCTCCTCAATTACAAATACATATATACGGGGTTATTGGTAAAACACCAACACCCTCTTAAGGGGTCATTGTACTTATCATTATGAACAACTTTTACTATGGGACCAAACTTGACCAAACTTTTGGCCTGAAACACAGGTTTTTATTAACCTAGCTCAGGCAGGTCGCCACAAGTTAAAATTGTCTGTACCAACGCACCTTTCATAGGTAATTAAAATCCTGTGTAAATTAAACTAGTTTGTGTATAAGTAATTAAGCCAATCTGTTAAGATCTTGGTACTACTACTAAGTATTTATAAGTTAGTAAATGTATTACTTTGTAAAAGGAACTAAATAAATTATTATTATTATTAAAAAAAACCTCAAATCGCGAAAAGAAAAAATCAGCTGTTCAGTACATTTCTGTTCGCATAATTCGTCAAAATGTACTGAACCCTTAAGAGGTTGTTGATGATTTACCAATCAATCAATTGATTGATTGATTGATTGGTAAATCATCAACAACCTCTTAAGGGGTAATTGTACTCATCATTATGAACAACTTTTACTATGGGACCAAACCTGAAATCGCGAAAAAAAAATTAAAAAAAAAAATGATGATTTACCAATAACCCTGTATAATACGAGTACAAAACTCAGACGATTGATATTTTTACAGAGCAAAGCCTGAACTGAAAATAAGAAGCAATTTCCTGCAAATTTCTTTGTTATCCTAGAATCTAGCATCCAGACACCTCTGTCCTCCATTTGATAAGTCTGCACGTTAAGTCTACCTTACTTCATTGGCACAAGGTTCCTTTTCCAACTCAAATTCAATTAGGAAGATGAAGTGCGCAGGCGTGAAGCTATTGACTGTCCCTCCTTCCCCACTCCTCTAAAAGCTGAATGTAGTGCTCACAGGATCCAAACAAAGGATAGATAGGATATCACGCTGCTTTTGAATTATGACTTGAAATTCTTTGCCGGAACTAAGTGACAAAGAGTCCGAAGCTAAGACTTATTACGCCAGCCATTACTGTGCCTAAATATAGATTGATTTCTTCCTTTCACGAGTAGGTTAAAAACTTTTCTAAAAGGTATTATAATGATGGCTGCTTGATTGAGTTTCGTAACTGTGAGACAGTCAAAGTTTTCAATTAATGGTTTTTGGTTGTGATTCAATAGAACGCCGTAATTTAATGTCGTATAAAGGCATTGTTGTGAGTTTTGAATGCTATTACCAGTACTTATTTTTAACTTCTTTTGTTTTTACTTTGTGGTTATAACAAAATAATTATTTACGAACGTTTGTGTTCAAAATATAAAATGGTAAACTAGGAGTTCAGGAGTGCCACGAGGTTGATATAAAGTCGTAACAAAAAAATGGTTGTCTAATTTACGCTAAACAAAAATTAAGATTTAGTTTCGTCAAACATCAAAAAATAAACAAGACGAGTAGTTTTAGTATGCCCGGTGTAGGTCCGGTAGTCCCCTTAATATGTTCTCGCTCTAATACATTCATTGTAGCGGTATCAATTGTATGAATGCTGTCACAGTACCATATTTTAATTATTTTCTAGCATTGAATTGAATCTATATTTAGTTTGAATATTGTAACTGATATTTAATGTTGTCTGTCAGTCATGAGATTGAAACGAATGTGCGGGTCGTAGAGTGAAGATAATTGGGTAATAAACTACTTAAAAAAAATAATTTTAGCAATTAGCTATCTCAATCATCATTTCTAGGGTTGCGTACCCAAATGGTGTCAACGGGATCCTATTACTAAGCCTCCGCTGTTCGTCCGTCTATCTGTCACCGGGCCTCATGAACCGTAATAGGTAGACAGTTGAAATTTGCAGTGTGTATTTCTATTGTCGCTATAATACACAAAACTGTCTTTTGTAAAATAAAATTGGGAAGTTTCATAAATGGAGATGCATAGACTAAATATATGTCATATTAGCTTGTGTCTGCGGTTTTGCTGGCGTGAATTGACATGCTATTACGCAATTTAAAATGTTATTAGCATTAAGTAATAGTCTGCCTTTGTGCTGCTGTAAAATATGTGTGCGTTAGTTATAGGTAATGTTTAGCGGTAAATGTATTCTGGTTATGGATGGAAAAGTAACTACAAGATACAATATTAAATTATACAGATTGGCAGTACTAAAATTGTTTGTAATATTTAGAATGGCACCAAGAAAAAACGCTTTTTATTTTTTTCATTTTCATTATTCCATAAATATATTAAAGAACTATCGTACTGGTTCCAAGTCTCAAGGATTATCTGCAAGCATGCAAACATTATAATATACTACCATTGGAGATAAGACACGATACTGGACATGATTTTTCTTCATAATATCAGTAGTGGGAATATTGAGAGTACCGCTTTAAATTATCTAGTTGAAAGATTAAATCGCTGCTTTGCATGAATACCCGCACAAACCAAAATTTTGAAATTACTGGTTTATAACACAGTCAAATGCAAAATAGTCCTTATTTCATGGTCAGTAAGATTCACATTCATAACGGCATAATCGGCGGTTTTGCCGTTATGAATGTAAGTCTTACTTCCATGAAATAAGGACTATTTTGCATTTAGATGTGTTATAAACTAGTAATTACAAAATTTTGGTTTGTGCGGGTATTCATGCAAATCAGCGAAATGCTCTATCTCGACGGACTAGGCACACGCAGTTATTCGCTGTGCCGCACAGTGGTACCAACTACGCTCATAATTCTGTCATTGGTAGGATAATAAGAAATTTTAAAATTTATATTTAACACCAAAAAAGGTTCATTTAGGGAACTATTAGTAACTTCTGTATAAATGATAAATTATTTTTATTTCTGTAAGTAGGTTTGTACAAACACTTTTACAAGTCAATCATGATTTTTTTTTTAACTAGATGAGGTCGGCGTTTCCTATCTGACTACTCTGAGAAGAAAGGCCGAAACAAACTCAGAGGTCACAGTCTGTTATAAAATCCAGACATAATCTTGGTCACTTCATGTGAAGACCATGTACCTAGATTGGTGTCTGAAATGGTCTTTCGAGGAAAGAACCACACAGATTGAGAGGACCTGTCCAGTCAGTGCACGCATTTGTCAGTAATCGCGCAGCTCAACTCAGAACTTAAGGAGCTCAACGATTCGACGAATAATACCAAAGAAAGGACATTGGGGTATGCGTAAAATTGACTAATAATTCTAAATATAATTGAATAAAAGTAATCCATACACCACTACAACTCTTCACACACACACACTTACACACCCACCCACACCACTACACACTGTGATATGCTTAGATGGTGCTAGCATGTCATCCTGTTTGTTTCTGATGCATAATCGTGTGTTAAGTAAGAAAATTAAGTGTGAAATTTGTGTGTCAAGCTTGTTTTCTAATAAAAAATTAGATTTCCATAAATTAATTACAATAAAAGATATGGGTGGGTTATATTTTTCTAGTAAAAGTGTTTTTGACGTATGTAAAGCCACGGAAATATTCATTAGAAAACTTATTAATGAAAATGACGGCAAAGGTGTATCTACAAAGCACACTATCGATTTTATAAAAACGAAAGTGTTAAAAGTATTCATAAATTCGAGTATTTTTGAAGGCCTCATTATACACTCGTTTGAGAGCCCTGCGATGCTCAATCACAGATTGTATTTGATAAGATCCATAATAGAGACTTATGCTAGTATTAAACTTCGATTTGTTGCTAAGTTGGACCCCGGTGTTCAGAATAAATCTAAAAGTCAAAAGTTCACAAAACTGATTTTATTTGAAGGGACGTAAGATTTAATTTTAATTAGTCATTAAATTCGTCTCTGTTGTAAAAATTGACCGGTATCAATCAACTTTCCAAACTATCTGTCTCTTATTGTATTAGTACCAACTTATTAATGTCCCCCTGCATGTTGCACACATGCTGTCATTTCATCATATACAACAACAAGCTAACCAAATAATTCACTTAAGAAGAAAATGATCAGATAGTTTGTTTGCTTGTTTGGTTAAACTCTCAGGAACTACTGGTGGTGTAGCTACTAAATTATAAATCCGTAATTTGGCTGTACGATTAATTATATCCTGGGACATATCACACACGGTCATCTGATCCCAAACTAAGCAGAGCTTGTACTATGAAAATCAAATAACTGATATACTACATATACTACTTTTTTTTTGTAAATACATACTTATATAGATAATTACACGCAGACTCAGGACAAACAGACATGTTCATGCACACAAATGTTTGTCCTGGATGGGAATCGAACCCACGACCTGCGACATGATAGGTGGTATCTTAACCAACCACGCCAGCTGGCCTGTCAAAGTTACGTATTTTAAGTAAAATTGTTAAAAATTGTTAAATAAATAACAACAAATAATACAAATTAACATAAACAAAGTGGGAAAAATACGTATTAATGAAGCTAACTCAAAAAAACTACCCAAGAAAAGTTAATAAAATTTATATGGGACCACTTAGGAAGCCCTTTCAAACAAAAAAGCATTTTCCAAATCTGTCCATCCGTCTTTGAGCAATCGCGTAACAAACCTACAAAAAAAATCATACAGTTTGAGAACCTCCTCCTTTTTGAAATCGGTTAAAATAAAAAAAAATAAAAAATCTTAGTCTTTCATATTTGCTACAGTTGCTGTTACAGTAAAGTTGTAAGTAATTCAATACCGCATCGATAAAGTTATACGAGTACGACAATATTGCACCAGAGCCCGTTCTACTTCATGTCTCTCTCTCTCTCTCTCTGTCTACAGGATTCGCTAAGGTTCTCATTAATATAACATTGAGTTTGTGAGGGACCTGCAGTATTAATTTATTTATCCGTGGGGAAGGTCATAAATATTGCACGTTATTACAGTAGTGGAGTTTAGATGTCGAGTTTGATTTCAAGGTTGATTTCTATTGTTGTTGGTCATGTGTTTTTATTATAAGGAGAATATTATAGAGGAGACGTGAATCCTTTTCAGTTTTAAAAAGAATTTCTATGAAATTGAATTTCGTAGGAGGATTTTGCTCTTATTTTCAAATAATAATAATAATAATAATATTTATTTATTGTAGTCAAATACACACATAAAAACACAAGCATTACACAGAAGACTTTTTAAATGCTAGTTTTGTTGAACTCTGGTACCCAAATTAAGATTAAACTTGTGTTAAGGGTAAATGCATCAAGTAATAATGGTTCGGTCCATTACTGCGGGTTTATAACTACCAAAGGCTTGTCATTGAATTATTGATGTTTCTGTCCCAGACCAAGAATGAGGTTTCTTTAGGTAAACATATTTCTGTGGCGATTTTTTTTTTAATCTGTTTGATCTACCAAATCAATCAACACATTCTACAGTAGTCACTCTCCGGCCTATGTTTATAAATAAATACTTACAACTTGCTTTCTTCCTCGTGTAATAAACGTAAACCAGTCCACAACCGACAACAAATCCTAAATCCGCACAACACAACAGTCAATCAATCAATCAACTCAGGTTACCGCAGTCCACAGCTGCCATAGGCCTCTCCTCACTAGCTGCTCGGCAGTTTGCTGAACTGGGCCTATTTGGCACAGCCGTGAGACACAAATTATTATCACTATTTTTTTTCTCTGTCTAGTTTTAAGCTTTTTATTGTATAGAGTTAGGTTACTTTTTCTTTGCTTTTTTATTTTATTATTATTATTATTATTATTATTTCATATTTCTCGGGACACTGGGGTCCCGGACCTTTCGAAGGCGTACGAGGAGCCGAAGCCAACTCGCAGAGGCCCCTTAGATAATTTTAAATGATGAGGAGGCACCAACCGAGGATTGATTATCCCTGTTTGCACTATGCAAGTGCACCCAAGGACAACCCCCGGTTGGTACAGGACTATTGTTGTACGTGGAAACAAAACATATTGGGCTATGGGTTTGGGTGGCTAAAGTGGATTGGGTAACTTGAACTATGGAAGAACTATGTCCCCTGCCTGACCAATGTTATATACTCGTATTATACACGGATAAAATGGCAGGGGGTGACTTGCACACTCAATAATGGGCCCCCGGAGACGGCCGCTAGCACATAGTGACGTAGCGACAAGGGGGGCAACACTTCCTGAGGTGCTTGAGAAGTGGAGAGGTATTCCACGGCTATCAGGACAATCCCGGAAGTACGGTCAAGATCCCTACCAGCATCTTACTGGAATACTTCCTTCCTCCGAGCACGTTTGCTCTTGCGAATCTCCACTCAAGCCGGCCAATAAAGGCAAGAAAGAGGTGGGAGCTCTGTTCCTCGTCAGTGTTCACTCCAGCCGGCCAATAAAGGCAAGCCAGAGACAAGATTTCTCCCGGGAGATAGGGTCCATGGGGTCGCTACTGCCCATCAGCTCGCCACATGCTGCCCTGCGGGTTTTTGTATCTCTCTTGGTCTGGCTCCTCATCCTAGACCCGTTCCGGCAAACTCTACCTGCACAGACCTAAAGTTTGGAGCACGCAAGCCCCACCACGACGTCAACGTAGAGATACAGCGGTGGGGTTATTATTATTATTATTATTTTTCTATTTGGTTGTTGTGTGCACTTATGGCATGTGCCGAATAAACATGTTTTCTTTCTTTCTTTCTCCCAGTCTGCACCATAACACCCTGTCCTCCCCTTTCCGCATCAAGTCTATCCCAGCCCTCTTCTTAAGGTCCTCGGTCATCTAGCTAGGGGGCGTCCCACACTACGCTTGTCGATACTCGGTCTCCACTCCAGTGGGCTTAGCATGACCACTTGTCTATCTCTACGAAGAGTAGACATCGTTTTGTATACAAAGTGACATTTCGTTTCTCCATTTTCGACATCGCATCGTGAACATCCGTCTACAATTTGTCATTTTGTGTTTCGTTTCTAGCGATCTTTGCCTAGGTCCTTTTTTATGTAGACTATTTCGGAAGAAAGTTTTCTTTTCTAACTCTCAAAATCACACTGACCACTGATAATTGCCTAGAGTAGTGAAGACAATTTGCGCCATGCAAGACAGCAGAAAACTTTCTACTCGACGGCCGCAAAGTATATACGATTATCTACAAAATCATTTTTTTTTCTCTTCTTTTGCATATCTCGAAAACGGTGTGTCCTATCGCAAAAATAATGAAAATTACCCCCCCCCCCCCCCTTTTATAAAACCCACAACCCCATAAAACTCTACTTGTAGGTAATACTTTTCATATTTTCCATACAAAATGTGAAAAATTCCATATAAAACGTTAAGAATCGCATCTCAACAAAAATAGAAATATATATTTAAATTATTATGACTAATATTTGTAAAAATTGAGAACTACACAGAAAAAAAATCATATAAAAAAAAACAAAGAATTCTGAGTCGAATTATGTAAAAAGTGAATTTCTTAAAAGTGCATATTATGTTGCCGTTGTACTGTCTACACGGAAACGTCATTTTTGTCTACTCTTCCGTCGACAAGACGCTTCTTTACGGTTCTCGTGCTAAGGTTGCAGGACTCGTCTGCTCCACCGGCCATCGGTCCTTTGACAACACAACAGAGCGGCGCACGAATGTTTCCAACCAAGATCAGGGAGACACGAGCCCAAGCTATTGTTCCGAGATTATCAACTGTGTTTACTCAATACATTCGCTTTGTGTTGAATCTATTAGTTTCCAACTGCTTCGGATAGATTGGATGTTGTGTAGGTTTATATTTAGGGCGTCCTGAAAGCAAATGTACCTATGAGTAGAATTAGGTGCCATGGCAAGATTAGATTTGAAAACTGCATTTTGATTTTGCTTAAAGTCCATCCGATTAAGTACGGTATGTTTATTTGTGTAAAAAATTATAACTAACTACCTATGTGCTTAGCTATAATTTTTTACTTGACGATACAGGAGAAAATATTGTTTGGAAAGTTTAAAATAAAATGACAATAAGAGCTTGACTTTTCCATCCTATAAACGATCTCCTAGAGAATGATTTGCAGCATTTCAAGGTCGGGTTGATCACTCGTATATTTACGATATAGAAAGTTAATAATTAGTACTATTGATCGAATATTCACAAGTTTATTGGCACATTTAATCGAATGTAGATTGTGGAAAATTGCATTATGGTTGCACATTCACATCCCCTATGACATGACCTATTTTATTTAGATGACTCAATAGTTTATGACAGCGGTTTCTTATTTTATTGATACTTAAATGCAAATGCAATTTCAAGACAACTCACGCAAGACGTCGAGACAGAACACATAATCTTAAACTCGGAATCAAAATAGGCAATGGCGGCGGTATTTACGTAATTGTGTACTAACTTCGACATTTTTGTCAAAATAATCTACGGTTATCGACATAAAGGTATTACCATATCTCCATAAGACCCCTTAATATTCCCTGCGGGATGGCCATCTATTATGGTTTAAATATCCCCCACTGCCAAGGTCACATCGATCGACGCATCGCGAGAAAGGGACGCAGCCATCTGTTGCATTATCTATCTCTGTCCCACGGAAAAAATTCGGATGAGATTCGGTGGGCAGACTGTTAGTAAACAAAGAAATAGAGAAGGGCCCCGATAACTGTTATCTAAGCTTGGATTTTGATTCAGTTCGGTTTTATGCAGCGATGCATTTTGACGGTCAAAAGTTTCGGGTGTTAAAACTTCGGTGAGGTGGCTCTAGTGGCTTTATTTGTGTGACCTCGATGCAATATGCAATAGCAGGTAAGCCTTTATGATGTTTCTTCTATAGATATGTTTTCTTTATTGGTTTTGGTGACGCATTTCCAAAGGTATTCAGAATTTTCAGCGGAATCATGTATGATTTGATTGGAATATGTTTTTCAAATTCGCTTCCATTAAATGAAACGCAATTTCATTGCAACCGCACTATCAAAAATCTGTCCTTTTTTTAGGGTCTCAAAAGGAAAAAATCCGGCCCTTTTTCTCAGGAACCCGTGGAGGTATCAAGTTGAAATTAATATCAAATACGCAGGTTTACGATCCCCTGGATCTCTAAAAACATCAAGCTGCTAAGTCAACACAATATAAAAATACGGTCATTTATGCGACATATTTTGATAGCCGCAAGTAAATCAAAACCTATAGGGTACTTACCGTTGACCTAGAATCATGAAATTTGGCAGTACAAGTAAAGGAAAAGTCCAAAAATCGGTAATTTGTAATTTTATCACATAAAAAGAAAAAAAAATTGGGATTACAAATTTAAATTTGCAGTTAGAGAATTGACGGTGACGTATATCAATGTATGGGAGAACATGTTTTTCAACTATGTAGAATGTTGTTTGTTTTTGGGATAAATTATTTTCAACTACGGAATCCTTCATGGTCCGACACGCACTTGGTAGCTTTTTTTTTCTAAAGCCCAGTAAGTAGATAAGTAAGTATGTCATCAACTTATGATCTCGGGAGATGACTACTGGTGGCTAAGTTTTGCCACAACGACCGGTCTGCTGGCATCTATTTAAAGACGCAAACTTGGTTACAAAATACTCTGAATAATTAAACCACAGTCTGAGTAGTAGGTAGTAGTTAGTTACTCAGTGATTTGAATAGTCTGACAGTCTCTAAGTTATGTACCAAAAGCACATAGTTCGTTAAAGCAATACATAATTAGCGAGTTTCCACTTATCTGTACCACCCACCTCTTGTCTCACGATTCTCGGTAAACCACCAGCTGTCTAATTAACATTCTCCATTTTATCAAGATTCTTCTCACCGACAAAGGAAAGTTGTTGTGAAAATTAAAATCAATTCCACCCCTCTCAGGTGACGATTAGAAGAGTTCCATTTTACTGAGAATTTTCAATTTTCCGTTTATTGAACTTGACTGTATTATGTAGATTCATGTCGATGAAATACAGCGGGCGTGTTCGCTTGCGTAGCCGAGTCCTCTACGACGTAGAAAGTGCTACGGCGTAGACTTTGCTACGAGACTTTCGTTTTTGAGCTGTGCATTGCTTTGTTTTCACTGCAGCGTTAGATAACCGTCAGTTAGAATATCGCAATGGATGTTGTGTTCATAGGTAATGTAATGTTTCGTTCTGAAGATAAAAGGGTGAATGTTATAGTTCTAGGACGCCCTGCCTTGCCGGCCGGTAAGCGTGCGCTTCGACATGTTTACATTGCAGTGATACGATTTACGACATTGCAATGATAAGCTTCTTGTCGAGGGATTATCTTTATCACCTTTGAAGCTTACGGTTATTGCATATTGAATTTATAGTATGGAATCAACATTCAGCTGGTGTAACTTTAGTCTATTTGGGGTTGATTGTTGGTCCCATCAGCAAATTTTAGTTCCATGGAATCTAAAATCTTTCTAAGTAAAAACTAACGTAAAAAATCCGTGAGTGAAAAAAATTTATTCAAAATTGATGCACCGAAGCTATTACGCAGTTCAACTAGGTACTTCACCCACAACATAGCATGATGCAACTCAATAAAACCGCTGCATTTCCTAACCTTTTAATATCATAGTTGAACTTAGCTAGTTAAAACGTAATTGTCTCTCATTTCCTATCTTAAAACAAACGTATCGATAAAATATTCGCTTGATCAGGCCGCGGCTCCGCCCAACCTCCCTTCAGGCAGGCTTCAGTTGAGTCCGCAGGGCGCTGGCGAACGCACGTCCCTCCGCCATCTTGAAACGCGGCGCCATTCCGTGCACTAAACACTTCCTACTCATTCACCATTCGAATTTTGAAACACGGAAGTATCGTGTGAACACGCAGTTTTAAATAGGTAAGTCCCTTTTTTAATTCATTTTCTAGTAAACACAGAAAGATGTTGTTTATTTTAAGACGCGTACAACGGCCTCCCAAGGACGGTTTTGTTCAGTCACTGCAAATAGGTGCATACCTAGTTATATGACATTAATTTTTGAATATTCTAGGATTCTAGGTAGGTAGGCTTCCGATATTTTGTTGACATGTTTTGTTGATGTTTTGGTGAATGTAAATAAATATAAATCAGCGGAGTAATGATGACGTTTGAGACCTGACCTAGGCAAACGAGGCAAGTACATTATAGGTACATAGAGCTGTGCTTTTTATAGATGCTGCGTAGTTCGTCAGTTAGATATTTGGATTGTGCCCTAAGTTCTCAAGGATTATTAAGAGTTTTTCATAGTAAGTAATAAAAATATTTTCTGTGGTATTTTTTTTGGGGTAAAATATTTTTTCCTTTTATTATTATTAGACCCTTTATTTTACAAATGTTATTGCTTTTGCCATGCCATGTTTTAAACAGACATATGCACTTTTTCCGAACCCTCATTTTTTTCTAAATTGCACTCGCTTTACCCTTGCACCAAAGACACACAAACCTTCACCCGTGTTCCAACTAGAAGCCTTACATCACTAGACCTGTTCCATACTGAATGTTAGTCAATGTGAACGAATGACACGCCCACTCGCGAACAACGAACCCGCGGTATTCGGGTCAACCACCAACCAGTTCCGATGTTAAGTTATGTAATAACACCTTGGAATCCAAACAGTTTGCGTTTTTGCATTTGCATTTATAAACATGGGGTTTCGTCAGCTGCGTTTGTGTGGGTCGGGAGACAGAAGCGTGCACAGTGCACTAGAATATTATCTTTAGGGAACAGACTCGGATATTGATGACGAAATCTAGAAAATTCTTAACATAAAAAATTGGTTTATAACTGTATGGTATTTAAATTAATCCATGCACCACAATGATTCTCGTCCTTGTTTGTTTGCAATGAAACTGGTTTTCCTCTTCGGTTCAAATCGTTGAAATAAACTGAGCTATTTTAAGTATTTACAGTTTGGTCTTCAATTTTCTCTCTTCTGATATACTTTATTATTAACTTAATTAACATTATTTTTATTTTATTCTTGACAAAATAGTGTTTAACTTGTATCAATTACTCTTATGTAACCTTGAGACATTTTTATTATCTTTTCTGACAGTGTCCAAGACAAGCATTAATTATAATACGAGTACTTATCAATCAATACTAAGTTTATTTTATAGAAATAAACTTAGTATTGAGTGCAGGTGTTGCCAGCGCCTTTGCCCGCGTGGTTGTTGGAAATAATCCCACGGGAACCGTCCATTTTTCGGGATAAAATTTATCGTTTGTGCTATTCCAGACTATAATCTTATCTCTGTGCCAAATTTAATCCAGATTCGTTCAGCCGTTCTGGCGTGATTGAGTAACAAACATCCATCCATCAAAATTTATTCCGGTAGTACGTTTTCGAACTCGACGCAAGCAAAGCCGCTGGCAAAAGCCAGAGTCACATAAAATTACGTAGGTACTTTTTGACCGTCCATGAACCTTTCACATCCATTCATCTTTTCATAAATGCGCGGACAAAGGTGCAATCGGCGGTATTCATAGGTAGTAACAGTAATGTTCGTTCTATTTTACGTCAGTATTATAGATCATTACTTTGTTTTTTGACAGCCTTTGGTAAAGGATTACTTTGTAACCGACCGCCCATAAAATATTACGTGCGTCACACCACACAATATGTATACTTATTCATGAAATAATCATCATCCACCTAGCTTTTTCCCAACTATTTTGGTGTTGGCTTCCAGTCTAACAAGGTTGCAGCTGAATACTAGTATTTTACATAGAGCGACTGCCTATCTGACCTCCACAACCCAGTGACTGGGTAATACAATACCCCTTGGTGAGGCTGG
Organism: Dicycla oo; assembly: GCA_948252095.1. Taxonomy (NCBI): domain Eukaryota; kingdom Metazoa; phylum Arthropoda; class Insecta; order Lepidoptera; family Noctuidae; genus Dicycla; species Dicycla oo. The sequence goes on from OX411714.1 coordinate 25,897,442, forward strand.
TTTGTCAGACTTTCGGGCTTCTGACGACCCATCACGACTGCCAAAGACCTACGAATGACAGCTGCTATCAAACGGCTTAACGTGCTTTCCGAAGCACGGAGGAGTCTTGGTATGTAAAGATGGTCACCCATCCACAGACAAACCGCGGCAGGCATAGCTTAACCTGGTCGATCGACCCGTGCAACTGTTATTACTTAGCCACAAGCCCTTCGAAATAAGTAAAAAATCTATATAGTTCAGAAAAAGTAAATAGTTTATCACTATTTACTTTTTCTGAACTATATGACTGAAGTTTTGCATAACTACCTATAAAAATGATCATCATTGGTTCCTGTTGTCATTTATCTGATGATTTATAAATGGACAAGTCGTGTGCCCAAGGAGATTTTCCATTAGCAAAAACAAAGAACTTCCATACAAACTTTTATCCCTTATTTAACCCTTTTAGGGGATGAATTTTCAAAAATCTTTCCTGAACGCTCTTGATTATACAAGGTGTAATTTAAATAACGCACAATCTCTTAAGGGGTCATTGTACGAACAACTTTTACTATGGGACCAAACATGAAATTGCGAAAAAAAAACAGCTATTCCCACATTTTGGCGAGTTATGCGTACATAGTAATGTGGGGCTGTTTTTTTCCTATTTCAGGTTTGGTCCCATAGTAAAAGTTGTTTATAATGAGGAGTACAATGACTCCCTAAGAGGTTGTGCGTTATTTAAATTTCACCTTGTACTACTCCTGTGCAAAATTTCATGCTTCTTATGTAGACAGGTTTAGGCTGTGCGTGGTTTGTCAGTGAATTTAAAATATTTATTAATTAAGTAGATAGATGGAATCTTACAACAGCTTGCTTGACAGGGGCTCCAGTTTTTTGCTTGGTCATCGACCCCCTTGCATTAATAACCTAAGTTTATCGTCTTTCATATCAGACAGCTATCGATACTTTGCTCTTTGAATATTATTTTGGGTCTAATTCGTCGAAGAGTTTTATCGATAGCTTGTGTAGCTGCATAAATAATAAAGTCCTTTTGTAGTTAGTAAAATTCGTTGAAGTCTAATGACTTCCATGGTCCTCTTAACTTTTAAAATGTAATCGTTTGAAAACTATTGAATTGATCGTCTATTGGCATATTTAGGACCCTTACAATTTGTCTGATAGAGAGGGAGAAACCATGATAAACGATCATGGTTTCTCCCTCTCTATCAGACAAATTGTAAGGGTCCTAAATATGCTAATTTTGTAAAAAAAAAAACACGGAAGCTGCCAGCAGGCGCGTGCGGTTTCAGGAATTTAAGGCACTGCGAGTTTGGTCCTTATTGGATTTTTAAATTATTCATTTGTTACCCGGAGCCCCTTCTACCATCGGACATCTAGACGCACTGCCAGTTACCATCCCTACCTGGTTGATATTCCACCAATTCGCACTAAGCGCTTCCAAATGTCTTTTATAATGCGCACTGCAAAAGAGTGGAACTCACTACCTGCGTCTGTGTTTCCGATCGCATACAACCTTAACTAATCTCTTAAAACTGAGAGTGAACAGGCTTCTTGTGGGTAAGCTCTCTCCATCGTCGACTTTGTCTCTGTCACTCCTGACCTAGACTAGAGTCAAGAGCAAACCCATCTCAAATAAAAAATAAATAAAAAAAGTTACTCGTAGTTTGTGTCATAATAACAAACGGGGCGGTTTCCACTACATGGGATCCTATTCTGTTATTGGGAAACTGTCAGCCCGTAATCTATTATTATAATGCCAGTTTTCACCAACCCTAAGCTGACACTTAAATAAATCCCTAAATATTATTACACTCTTGGATTTTCAACTCTCGGCGCTATTAAGCCTAGCGTTGAAAATCGAACAGAGCATTTAGTGATTCATTTAGGTGTCCGTTAAGGTGGATGAAAATGGGCATATGCCTCTTATTAAAAAAAATTGAAGCGCTCCTAATTCTTTATAAATATTTAAAAGACAGGTAGAGAATAGTTGACTTAAATCAAGTTGTATGTATAAAGAAGTGAGTGCACTGTGTACCTAAAACAATAATAAACTTCTCTTTGCTCCCTAGAGGAAACCGGGCGTGGTGGCTGCCTATGTAATAAAAGCCTTTTGTATTTACTCCTGAAGGTATACTATACATTTACAAAAAGAAAATGCTCGCTTCGTTATCCCTGAAATCCGAAGCTTTATAGCCCCAACCAATTTGAAATAGGAGTCGACTCGACAATTTGCTTTCAAATGAAAATAAAATTAGAGCAGCATCGTAAAAAGACAATTGATATGCTAATATATTTTTTATTACGACATGAATGTTATAAACAAGAAGTAATGCAAATGACAGTGGTTGTTTATGTCTACACTACACCCAAAGGAAGGAAGTATACTTGAGTTAAAGGGATTATGTATTAGTCAGGCATGATTAAGGTTGCACTAGTCGGCGGCTCGAACTCGTTGGTGGCGTGGTTATTAAGCGTGCTATTTAGTTTATTTATTTACTTATTCAGATTTGTTTATTTAGTATTTATTTATTTCGTTTTTATTTATTTTGCGCAATTGACGATCATTTATAACGAAGCGCGTAAAATTTCATGAACAGACCTTTGGGCGTATAGATATTATGAATAGTAAAGTTATTTGAATTTTTGAATACATTATCTATGCCTGCGGGGCAATTGCCTAACACACTATCAATCGGAATCGTTTTCATTCTGACAGTTAAACAACATTCATTGCGTTATTTACGTTGTCAAGCAGACAAACTTTTCGAACATATGAAGCATTGGATTAGCAATTTGCTTCAAAATTATTCAGAATCCGGTTGATAGTGTGTTACTCAATTAGGGTGCTGTACGGTAACAATTTGGCCAGTTTCATACTCCGGAAGCTTATTCCCAAAAATGCGTTACAATTAGTGTTGAAATATGGAAGTTTCGACGATCATAACATTCAAAGCAATATTTTTTTTTTCCAATTCTGCTTCCATACAGCGCTAGATAATGACGAGACAAATTGACATAAGTTTTAGTTTAAACGTACTCTGTCAAGCGGACGAGTGATCACCATACTACATTTTTGTACGGAAGAATGCCGACTAGCGTAACCTTAAGGCTAATATTAAATTCTCTTAGGTATGCGATAAATAAATTTCAAATTAATTAAAATCTGTAACAGGAGTGGTGTAGAGCTATTACGCAAGGTTCCTACGGAAAAATACAGCAACTTATACCATATTTATTGCTGACTGCAAGCAGCATTGCTGTGCTGCGGTTCGAAGGGAATCCAATATGAAATTACAGGCACGTGAGTGAGTCTGCTCACGACTTTGTGTCAAAGGTCGGCAATTCGTCGACAACCTTTTATTGAGGCACGTGTCTAGTGACGACAATTTTTGTTTAAGTCTGTCGTCGATCCGTGAACCGAAATATAACAAAAAATAAAACCTTGTAACAACTTTTCACAATTCTCAAACTGACATTTACAATTCTAAATGAGATTTTTTCAGAGAACCATACGCATTAACTTTAACAAAAACTTCAGGGGTTTCCCTTGCGTTTATAAAAGGTCCCAAAGTCTGCCGTTCTTCGTTATATTTATAGAAGTTGCCAGTTGTCAGAAGCCTAACAAATGGTCTGACCTTATGCTGACGGTTGCCTGTGTCCCCGACTTGTTAAGCGGGATAAGCAGTGGCTTCGTTTATAGAACTGTTGGCAACCGCATAAGGCTCCGGATTTAGAAACTCACGAGAATTTGCATATTTATTTATAGGTACTTCACTGAATAATGATGTATGAGTAGTGAGTACTAGTGTGATGTGTGAGTGTGTATTGGTTATACCTAGATGTATAGACATCGACAGCCATTAATTTAATTGTCTACAATCTTTAATAATATTAGTCACAAAATATATCACACATTGGGTACTTAATTGTAGCTACACGATTAAATACAGCACAGTGCCCGCGACTTTGTCTGCAATCCAGAATGAAAAGTAGCCTATGTCCTATTCCGGGTCATGGTCTACCCATGTACCAAATATCATCCAGACCCGTTCAGCCGTTTTAGCGTGAAAGCGTAACAAACAAACAAACTCACTCTCAGTGTCTCAGTGGAACGCAGAGCTAAGACGCTCATTGGCGACGTAAAACTGGTGGATGCCAAGCTTCCCAGCTTGGCTTATCGCCGCATGGTTGCCTGCTTGTCGGTCTTCTATATAGTGTACTTCGGTGAGTGTGCTCAGGAACTCCACAACATCTTTCCACCGGCCCCCTTCTACCATCGAACATCTAGACGCACTGCAAATTACCATCCATACCTAGTTCCTTCCACCAATTCGCACAAAGCGCTTCCACACATCTTTCATAATGCGCACGGCAAAAGAGTAGAACTCAGTACCTGCGTCGGTGTTCCCGAACGCAGGTACTGAGTAAGCAGGTAAGAGCATATAAGGCAGGTAAGAGCACAAATAAATAAAAAAAAACTCAGTTTCGCATTTATAATATTAAATGTATTATGGAACACAAATCGTATACAATCAAATGCTGAGGCAGGCTGACTGCAGGTACCTACTGCACGTTTTAATGCAAAGTGCTATATCCTAGCACTATTTACTAGTGTAGGCCTTGTCTTAAATCAGCGCGCACTCCCTAGTAGCGTCAGCGTGGTATGCTACGCTGACGACACGCTGGTCCTGGCGCAGGGGAGGTCACACCAGGCAGCGGCCGAGCTAGCAACACACGGGGTTGCGATAATCGTCGAGAGGATCGATTTGGACTCGAGGTGGCCCTGCACAAGTCCTAGGTCATGTGTTTTCATGGTCCTCGGAACGCGCCACCGTCAGGTTCCCAAATAACGGTAGGAGGGGTTCACATCGGCGTCGAGCTGACGATGAAGTACCTAGGACTCGTCCTCGACAGCCGGTGGAACTTCGTGGAACATTTTCGACGTTTGGCTCCCAGACTGGAGCGGGCCGGGACTGCATTGAAGCGGCTCTTGCCCAATCTAGGGGGTCCAAACGCTTCCTGCCGGAGGCTCTACGCGGAGGTCGTGCGGTCCATGGCCCTTTACGGGGCACCAGTGTGGGCGCGTTCCTTGGGGCGGCGACCAGCCCGCCGGTTGAACGCGTCGCAAAGGGTCATGGCCATCCGGCTAGTTCGGGGATACCGCACGGTCTCTGGTGAGGTGGTGAGCCTCCTTGCCGGATTGCCGCCGTGGGATCTGGAAGCAAAAGTCCTCGCATACACATGGGAGTGGCGCGGGGCGTTACTCCGCTGCCGCGAGAAATCATGGCACAGCGGACAGAGCTCCGGCGGGATCTCATGGTGACATGGAGAGTGCAACTGTCGCAACCCAGCGTTGGGTACGCCACAATTGCGGCGATAAGTCCCCTCTTTGAGGAGTGCTTGAAGAGGCCTCACGGCATCCTCACCTTCCGCCTGACGCAGGTCCTCACCGGACACGGTTGCTTCGGGAGGTTCCTGTTCCGGATAAGGCGGGAGGAAACGCCCGGGTGTTACTATTGTGTGGATCGCCCGGAGGACACGGTGGAGCATACGGTGGAGGCCTACCCGGTCTGGGCAGAGCACCGGTGCGTCCTCGCGGAGGCCATCGGCGGCGGCGATCTCTCACGGCCGGCCCTGGTACAGGCCATGGTACGGAGCGAGAGTGCATGGGAACGCCGTCACCTCCTTCTGCGAAGCAGTTATGCTCGCGAAGGTGGAGGCTGAACGAGTGAGAGAGAGGCATTCTTTGCGCCCTCACGCCCCTAGTCGCCGCAGGAGACGCCCTGGGCGTCGGGAATCGATAGCCGATTTCCGGCCACCGTAGGCGCAGGCTTGCGGATGGTGAGCAATGGGTAGCTCGCCGTCCGATAAGGACCAGGCTCGGGTCGACGGCGCGTTGTGTTCCACGCGCGCCTCAAAGAGATGTCAGCACTAGCTGAAGGGGTCCGCTAGGGCCGATGCCCGCCAGGGTTGCGGGTTGTTCGAAAGAGTTACCGTGGCCCTGGCACAGGCAACTGAAGGAACACCGGTGGGTTTTAGTCAGTAGAAGTCGCCGCTCCACCCAGAGTGGGAGAAGTTATTTGATGATTTCCCATCCACAAAAAAAGGCCTTGTCTTAAATGCGCCAATAGTGCCGATTATGTTGTGCACAAACTAAAGGATGTTTTTTTTAGAGGTGGAGAACTTTAAATTGAAATAAAACACAGAAAAATGTTTTAATGTCCATGAAATTGGCTTTATTTGATAGATAATTTTATGGCATTAATGTTTGAACATGTTTCCGGGCATGTGGCTGCCGCGGCTGATACCAACGCCTAATTTACTGAAAACTTAACTTTTTTATTGGCTTAATTTACTAAAGGAAACATTTGACAAACGACTAATTTCACGAAATCTGGCCACCTCATTCGTGCGATTTGAAGCCATTACTTTATTTTCTCCGATTTTATTTTTCTTCTATACTATACTTTAAATTCGCATGTCTACTCCGATAAACCTGTAACAATTGAGCACTTGGATGCCAACATGCGATGCATTATTGCAGAAATACAGCCTGATTTACTGCGAAGAATGTGTGAAAATTTGTCCTCCAGATTACGCCATGTACGCGTCAGCCGCGGCGGCCACATGCCCGAAATCATGTTAAAACTATAATGCCATAAAATTATCTATCAAATAAAGCCAATTTCATGGATATTAAATACATTTTGCTATGTTTTATTTCTTTTTAAATTTCTCCGCCTCTAAAAAAAACACACACTTTTAAACTTAATTTAGGCTATTGCTAACTTTTGCTCTCTAATAAAACAAGAAAGAGACGGATGTAAATTAGAGCTGTCAAATTTTAGTTTAGTTGAACTAATATTTCCATACAAATTTAAACGACACGTAAAATACTTGCAAATGTTCAGATAACATTTTTCTCCCGTGTGTAGAGATGCTTCCGTGTTTATAAATTGATGTTCCTGTATCTTATCTTATTGACTAGATAGTATAATACGATACAGACAGAAATGTGTCCTATAACTTATTGTTTCGTGCCATTGAATCCCTGTTATAGATTATGCTGTTGGGATCTCTGTTTCGAATCGATGTTCTCTATATGTTGGGTGGGACTCTTGAACTTATTCTTCATCTTTCAGTAGTATTAGGTCTTCCCCGTTTTCTTCTTCAGATTGGTTGTTATTATTAGTCTCTTCAAGCATGGTTCGAGTCGACTCTAGTGAGTATTAAGTTATTCTAGCTGTCTTTTTTAAGACAGATATATTCATGTTTTGACATAAAAATAGCCACAAACTGTCTTTATATGCCTTAATTAATGCCGAATTCTGCGCGTTCTTTAATTCTTATCCTCAACCTATTTTTATTCTACTATTATTATAAACGGAATAACGGCTAATATTATTATAAACGGAAATTAGGCAATTCGGCTTGTTTATTTTATTGCGGTATAATGTAAATGTGCCGTTTATTTCTCAGCCCTATTACATAAGTACATGGAAGGTATTTGAAAACGATTTGAAAATGGGAAAAGGAGCAGGCTATATAGACCTTTTTTGTTTTTGGTAAGATCGTGGACGAACAAAAAAGTCGGATAGATTCGCGCTAGGTAACAAAAAATCTTTGTCACTCAAGTCGGCCAACTCTTACGTCCATTAGTCGGTCGGATATTACGCGTGCCAATGTCAACACACATAAATATTCACACAACGGGACTCAGTTTTGTCTTAGCGGAGTTCCGTCCGACTTTTTTTGTTCGTCCATGGGTAAGACAGGATCTAGAGTCCTCGTATCAGCGCGAGGCATGCGAGAATAGCTATTGATACCTACGGATGTAAGAAGAGTAGCTATTCAGCAAGGTGGTAGCAGGGTTGGACATCCAGGCTATTTTAATGAGAGTCAGGATAAAAATAAATACTTTCCGAGTAACAGACTCGAGTAAACAGGAAATAACTACCTTACTTACTAATGACGTCACACACAATTCGTAACCATCTCAAGATCTCAATCGCAAGAGATTAACTATACATATTTTTGTAAGCAACTGTATCTAATTATCTTTAGGTAGAAAACGTATTATGTTTGTATGTAGTCTCCTTGGCCTAATTTTTCTAATTTATAATGTCGTTACGGTCCATTGCTACCATGAGGCAGTAACAATTTGAGGGTACTTTTAGATTTATACTTATTTGTAGAAAGGACTAGGAGACTGGAAAAATTCGGAGGAAAACGTTGGCAGAACATTACACGCTTCTGAGACATATACTTATTTTCAATAATAGCATTTCTGTCTGTTAGGATAATTTCCCAGAAGTGTTAGTATGAATATACTTCCTAAAACAATGAACGTAAACGAGACAAAAGGAGTATGTAAGGATCGTAGCAGGTGGCGTCCTGTAGTTTCTGCCTACCCCCATGGGAAGAAGGCGTGAGTTTATGTATGTATGTATCAATAAAATCTACGCCCACCCTCATGGGAACCAGGCATGAGAAAGTCTTGGTAGAGAAAGAATCCAACTTACCCAAGACCAAGTATCACACCTATGTAGTATGAAATAGGTCGGATTTACAATTTCTGGGATGAAGTTCTTTAACGCGGCTTGTGGTAGGAGTAAACTGGCAGCAATTGTGACGTAACGAAAAAGCGTTATCCCATCAGATTCAAGTGTCAAAATTTTTTGTTTTTATACGGAGTCATCTAGTATGGTCTCAAGTTTCAAGTGTCAAAAGCCACCATCAAGGAGCTCCACGGCACGGTACCACGGCTCCGTAATGATGGCTTTGACACTTGAAACTTGAGACCATACTATATGGCTTTGTCTTAATACAAGATATACAGCGAAAGAAACTTCTTTCCAACCGGGGTGTCCCATGACACCTCGCGACTTTTTATTCTGTTTGGAAGTGGCGCCAGTGTCAGAAAAGTTGAAAGGAAATCATTTGGCTTGGTATGGGCATGTGATCAGGAGAAAGGAAAGTGACTAAAATAGTGATGAACATACATGTTGATGGATGGAGAGAGAGAGAGGAAGGCCAAAGAAAAGATGGATGGATGGTGGGAGGAATGATATGAAAGAGAAGGGAGTGAATGATAGCTTGACGGTTGACAGGGGAGAATGGAAGAAGAAAACGTGATGCGCCAACACCACGTAACATGGGATAAGGGCAGGGAGATGATCATGACTTCTTCGCAGTTGATTATCTTTTTGCACAAATGTTTCTTAAAGATAAATAAGTAGCTAAACATAAGCTTTAATCCTATATTTTAGAGTCTGCTTTAATTTTACCCGCATATATGCTCAACCATTATCACAACCATGATCTCATCATCTCCTAGCCTTTTCCCAACTATGTTGGGATCGGCTTCCAGTCTAACCGGATGCAGCTGAATACCAGTATTTTACATCCACAACCCAGTTACTGGGTTATTACCCAAGAATGAAAGATGGTCACCCATCCACGAACCGACCGCGGCCAGCGTAGCTTAACCTGATCGATCAACCCGTATGTGACTGCCATTACTTAGCCACGAGCCATTATCACTCCGTTACCTATCATTTCCATTTTTACGTCCTATATTTCTTTCACATTTTGAGGAGCTCGTGGCTAAGTAATAACAGCTGCATGGGTCGATCCATCAGGTTAAGCTACGCTTGCCGGGGTTGGTCTGTGGATGGGTGACCATCTTTTCATACCGAGACTCCTCCGTGCCTCGGAAAGCACGTTAAGCCGTTGGTTCCGGCTGTCATTCGTGGATCTTTGACAGTCGTTACGGGTTGTCAGAAGCCCGAAAGTCTGACAACCAGTCTTACCAAGGGGTATCGTAATACCCAGAAACTGAGTTGTGGAGGTCCATGTACAATACTGATTCAGCTGCATCCGGTTAGATTAGATATAGAAGCCGACCCCAACATAGTTGGGAAAAGGCTAGGCTAGGATGATGATTTCTTTCACATTTTTTCCCTGTCCTTGCTGTCCATTTTTTTCCTGTCCTATTAATTATTCCACTAGTATATCCAGAGCATTGACCCCGGGAAATAGGGTCACTCGCTAGAGTAGAGTGCCTCGGGATACGCTACCGGCTTAATTGCTGTGAATTTTTAAATTGACCGACTTTTTTACTTAAAAGGGTGAACTACCTCCCGTGCGGTAAGCATAAATGTTCGCACTACAGGAATATCTACTCTGTCATTAAAAAAAAATAAAAAAAATGGTAATTGCTTGTAAAGACATCGTAATGGCATCGTAGTGGCATTAATTTCATAAAGGGCATTAGTAGACGGCACTTTTGAACGTAAACATTTGCAAGAAAATAGAATTGATTCTAGTTGCCCCTTCCAAAAGCTAGTTTCATATGGAGAACAATAGGCAAGAACCTCCACAGTTACTTTTTTAAAATGTGTTACAATATTTTGTACACAGTAATTAAATAATTACGTGTGAAGATGATGTACAGACGCCAGCACTTCAAGCTACTACAATCTGTCAGATTTCTTTAATAGATTTTCGACTTTATTGCTAAGGCATTAGATTCAAGGTTGATTGGGAAAATCTGACAGTTTCGGGTAGGTTGACCTGCTGGCGTCTGTACCTGGAATAAAATTACTATACTACAATAGGTAAAATAAAAAAAAGCTTTTATCAACTCCTTACAGTTACAACTATGAGGTTTTTTATAGAGTATAAGAAAAATATTTTTAAGTGTGTTAGTGTTTTATTTATTAATGAATCTTACCTTTCTATTATTTTGTTAGTATATTCAATGTTTATGTTTCCTCTAAAAGGATCGCCTGGGGCGGTAAAACCATCCTCCAAATGTTTCCATTTGTCCCGTATTCTGGCTGTTCTTGCCCAAAATTTGCCAGATATTTTCTCAATAGGTACAAAGTATTAAAAATTAAGCATACATTTTGGGACCCCTAAACTTGTTGTCTAAGTAGGTCTACTTTTATTTTGTCATTTTTCCATTCGTTTTAATGACCAAAATTATAATTGCGACATATGCCCGATTTTTTACAAACTGTTTTCTACAATGTTTACAAATTGTGATTATTCGGGCAAATAGCATTAGCAGCCCGGGGTCTGGATTTGTGCCCGGCAATAGGTTCGCTAAATTTACATGGGACTGACTGAAAAGTACCTATCTATCGTTTTGGAAATAAAATAGGCTATGTCATATTATTTGAAATTGTATCAACTTGGTTCCAAAATATCTATTGTGTATGCAAAAATCTCTTAATGAGTATCTGATGTGACATTAAAAAGGTATTTTAAATATTTTTGGAAAGCACCGAACGTTTGACGATGAATGATTTTTCACAATAGCTTTTAGCATAGATATATTATGTAGATATGTACAGTAAACGCTCAAAAGTCCATAAGCGTGCTAAGGATTACATTGCTATGAACTGTGCGAACACGAACCAGTACGTGTGCGTGTATGAGCGATGTCTCACTCAACATTCCGCAGATAACACACACTAATGAATTGTCGCATGTCGTCGTACTACGCGAAATAACATTATATTTCTGTTGCATTTAGAATACTCGTCATAGTGGCGACCTGTTCTTACCATTGCATTGCTAAAATTCGCATAAACATAACATGTGCTGGTAGCTGTTTGGGCTAACTAATGGTTTCACGATCAATGAAATCTGAGTTCGAATCTTAATCACAATGTGGGACTGTTTTTTGTTTCTTGGGAACCATAATAATATATTTGTACTATTTTAAGCAAAAACTTGTTAGATGTTTATGTTCATTTATTATTTATTTTTATAAGAAGTTAAATATTAGTTATTGTATTATTATTTAACTATTTTTGTGATTTTTAATTTATCTTTTCGGTGTTGGAAGGTTGAAATAAAAAAGTCGTGCTGAATGGTAACAAAAAGCTTTCTTCATAAGTCTCAATGTGTTCATAATAGGTTGGGGAAAAAGTTTCTTCGCATTTTTTAAGAAAATTCAAAACATTTTTTAATATAGTTTATTTACATTTAACTAAAGTATGTAGGTACCATTTTGTTCGATAACTTTTTGCCATCTTGTAGGTAGGGACATGATCCCATTGCTATAGAAATTTTGGGACTTCTGGTCAAAATACCGCGACAAGTGGTTTTGGCAGTCCTCTCGTGATGTTAACCTGACACTGCCTAAAGAATTCTGAAGAGACCGAAACAGGTGGAAATCTGAAGGTGCAAGGTCAGGACTATACGGCGGATGCATTAACGCCTCCCAGCCAAACTCTCTTAATTTTTGCTGAGTGGCTAAAGATGTGTGAGGTCTAGCGTTATCATGATGAAAAACCACACCCCTTCTGTTGATTAATTCCGGCCGCTTTCTCTCAACTTCTTGCTTTAATCTCATCAGTTGTTCGCAGTAGAGTTCAGAATCGATGGTCCTGCCTGGTGGTAACAGCTCATAATGAATAATGCCCTTCCAATCCCACCACACACACAGCATCACCTTGTTGCGAGTTAACCCAGGTTTCGCCACAGTCTGTGAAGCCTGATCGGCCTTTGACCACGACCTTTTTCGCACGTTCTTGTCATACGTGATCCACTTTTCATCACCAGTTATCAGCTTCTTCAAAAATGGTTCGGTTTCATTACGTCGTAATAAAGAGTCACAAATGAGTACACGGTTCATTAGGTTTCTTTCAGTGAGCTCGTGAGGTACCCAAATGTCGAGCTTTTTTGTGTACCCAGTTTTTTTCAAATGCGCCAAAACTGTTTTGTGGTCAATTTCCAGTTCTTCAGCTACGTCGTAACTACTGATATGCCGATCTTGCTCCACTTTTTCAAAAATGGCATCCATTTTATCCGTAATAGGGCGACCAGAGCGACGTGCATCTTTGACATCAAAATTTCCGGATTGAAAACGCTTAAACCAAATTTGTGCTACTCTCACAGACACTACACTAGGTCCATAAACATCGCAATTTTTTTTCGCGGCTTGCGTTGCATTTTTACCTTTTTTGTAGTAAAATTTTAAAATGTATCGAATTTCTTCATTAGATTCACTCATCTTGACGGTACGAAAAACAAATGAAAACAAACAAACATTTTCCTAATTTGAATTTGGAATTATGTTCTTTAAAATTTAAACTTTCAATGATACCAAAACCAGCCAGATACAAATAGTATAGCCAAAGAGATTTTATTACAAGTTCATACATACTATAATGCGAAAGACTTTTTCCCCAACCTAATATATTTCCTCTGTTGGAAGAACATCATATTGTCCTGTTGTCTCACCCACACTACAAATGGGACTATTTGTTTCTAAAATATTTGTGAGAGACTCTACTGAATATATTTCTTGGCTTTCAATAGTTTCTTCCAAATTATCAGAAATACCAAACAGTTCTTCCAGACGCCTTTCAACAATAACATCTTGAGGCTCATTCAGGTTATCTGCAGGGCTGCTTACAGGGGCTGTTTGGTAATAGGTATCATCGTCTGAGTCAAGATCGGATAAATCGGACAGGTTGTTTATTATATCTTGTAACTCCCGTTGCCCTAACTTTGTTTTCTTATTCATGGCGTTTGAATCCTACAAATAAATTTTAACATGTAAGTATCACATCTACATCCCCTGAGAAGCTTACGTTCAAATTTCAGCGTTCTATCCCTAGTTGTAACTTATCTATGACTTGTGTGTCAGATGAAACTTTTATATATATTTATTGAAAGAAATTATAAAACTCAGTCGGGCAAAGGGAATAATTTTCCCACTTAGTAATTCGAAGATTTTGACGTTGTGGATCAATATTGTACGCATAAAAGCAACAAAAAACATGGCTAAAGTAATTATTTCATATAATATGGAAACATAATCTACTTACGGGATTTTTTGTTGAACAATTTTAAGTTTTTTTCTCAGAAGCAACCAAAAATTTACCGTTTTTAACACTTTTTCACGTCACTGAACTTTGACATTGACATATCAGCTCAAGGTAGCCATATTTCGAAAAGTATTGCCAATTAAGAAATTTAAAACTTCTAAAAAATAGTATATTACGGTTGCGTTCATTCTATGGGCTATCTGTCATGTAAAAAAAAAAATTTTCTAAAAGTAGTCTTAGTGGGAAATTATTTCCCCTGGCCTTATTAAGGGATAAAAGTTTTATTGTTACGACGTGAAAAAAACATCTATTGTGTCTCGTTTACCGTCCACGATAGCATCAAGAACAGCTTTGAGTCACCAAAAACCAAAATACTAGAGATAATAATACACCACAGATTATCTAGTCTTGATTTTGCAGTGAGGACGCTCTATTACAGCCTAATTGCAGGATATGGGCGGGGCTTGCGGCCCGAGGTGGAGTTACGTAGCTCGGTAATAGCATTCGTGCTTTAGTGTTCTCATTACAAATGCTATCTAAAAAGTACGCGCATAACTTCAGAAGGTTGCACCTATTTGACTAATTCTTTTTTGTTGTGTTTGTAATTGTCAGGACAAGGTTATTATGAAAGAAATTATTTTAAAACTTGCCGGGAAAATTGGAAAATTCGGGAAAACTGAAAGTGCATTTTCTATGGGAATATTGTATGAATTATTAAAATTTTGACAGGAGAACGTTTATCGGGTCAGCTAGTTTCACATAAAAATTATTCGTGTATGACGATTGTATATACAAAACCATTTGTAGATCTTTTACAGTCATTACCTATATATGGGTAATTGGAAGTCCGAATGTCTGACAACCCGTCTTAACAAAGGGTACTGTACTCAGTAACTGGGCTGACGTAACAAGTCAGATAAACAGTCGCTCCATGTAAAATAATATAATATATTCAGCTGAATCCGGTTAGACTGGAAGCCGACCCCAAAATTGTTGAGAAAAGGCTAGCCAGATGATGACCTAGCTAGTACTATACGTAATTATCTACTATCCATATTAGATTAGCTATGCAACTTGTGCTGTCGTCTTATCATAATTCCCTACCGTCGAACATCCAAGTGGCTTCGTTAATGCGATTCTAATGCTAATAAGCTGCCATAAGCTATTCGTGTTGAGTCGTTGACAGTTTTTATACGTATGTGATAAACGGTTTACTTGCATTGAATCAAAGTAAATTTTAATTGATTAAAGTAGGTAGCTTAGTAGTTATTTCTATTGTATATAGGGTGACTGGTAATTAGTGACCGATACCAAAGATTAATACAGATGGGACACTCCGCAGTTTAGGTATGAAGCTGTAGTAGTAGTACGCGGCGGGCCTATCTCACTGGGCCAATTCAGTAGGACTGCGGCGGTCAGAAGATATAAGTTACGCGTTAGAAAGAGAGGCAACTTGTAGGTGAAAATAACTGTAGGTAATAAGCGTTGTGTGACCTAAATTGCACTTTATTGTGTGGTAGCAGGAGTCGCTTTTTATTTAAATGGTTTTGCGGAGTGTCCCATCTGAATTAATCTGTGCCGATACTTAAACACATGATTATACTCATGATAACAAACAACCTTTACTATCATTATGGGACCAAACCTGAAATCGAAAAAAAAAAACGGCTGTTCCCTACATTTTGACGATTTATGCCAACATAAATGTGTGTGAACAGCAGATTTTTTTTCGCGATTTCAGGTTTGTTCCCATAGTAAAAGTTGTTTGTTATCATGACTACAATCATGTGTTAAGAGGTTTGTAAAGCTGTAAATTTTCATACAAAAAGCGATAACGTTTTTCTCCCCATAAACATAGTCTAATTTTCATATTTTTTGGACGGTGGGTATAATGAAGAACTAGGTCCGTACAATTTTATTATAAAGAAATATTGCATACGATATAAGTTATTAGCATCTAAATGTCTCTATTTTTGACATAAAAACTTCCTCGAGCGTTTTTATTATTTTTAATTAAATTAAATTGAATTATGTACCAAAAAAGAAAAAAAAGTACATCCCTAAATAAAGGTGTACTGAATGTAATAAGACCAACATTGACTCATTTTGTAAAGGTTTAGGGGGGTGAAAACGTTATCGTCCGAAAAAATATTTATGTAAATAATTGTATGAAATGTAGGATTGCCTCCAAGACTCGCGCCGCGTATCGGTACTTCACAATCCTCTTAAAGTATCGGTCACTTATTACCAGTCACCCTATATAAAGTTAAGGTTTCCAAGGCAGTGGTTCTGTCATATTATAACGGCTGTCATTTTCACCAGTATTTGACATTAAGTTGTCAAAATACTCTGTATTTGTGCAGCCGTTATTGTGTGACCGATCACCGCTTTCCTAAGAAACGACAGCTTAATGAAAACCGAAATTTTTAATGAGCGTCACCGTGACGACAATCTGACGTTATTTTTTTAGTCTTTCGATCCGCTATTTGTTGTTTTCTGTTGGTTGTATTTCGACGCTTTGTTCATTATTTTTTGTTTTGTAAAAATATTTTTCGTATTTCGTTAAATCTTAGACTCTTTCTCCACCGCAACGGGAACGAGAACAAGATTATTTTTTTATTTTATTTGAGATGGGTTTGCTCTTGACTATAGTCTATGTCAGAGGTGACAGAGACCAAGTCTACAATGGAGTGAGCTTATTCAGAAGAAGCCTGTTCACTCTAGCTTTGAAGAGATTCGTCCATAGTAAATGTACTGTCGCTACTTGGGCTCCGTCATCTATTTTCTCGCTGACGTCTCGTTCCCAGTGCGGTGGACAAACAGTGTTTCACGGTTACATTGTAAACGACAACGACTTTCTATAAGGTGTTTCTATTCATACACGAAATCTCTAAAAGAGTCATTGTACTCATCATTATGAACAACTTTTTCTATGGGACCAAACCTGAAATCGCGAAAAATAAATCAGCTTTTCAGTACATTTATGTTCGCATAATTCGTCAAAATGTACTGAACAGCAGATTTTTTTTGCGATTTCATGTTTGGTCCCATAGTAAAAGTTGGTCGTAATGATGAGTACCCCTTAAGAGATTTCGTGTATGAATACATACACCTTATATGGTTACCTACAACAGATAGATTTCTGCCTAACAGGCTTGCAAGCTCCAGTGTCAAAACTTTTAACCAGGGTTTATTTATTTAAATAACTCACGGCAATACATATTATATGTTACAGAATAATGTATTACAATATTGTATGGCTAATAATAGGTTACCCTGTTTAACTAGAATAAGTATAAAACATCTTAGCCGTTTTAAATTCCTGGAATAATTGTCATAATACTTGATTAAGAAAAATATACTTTAGACAGAATTCATAGCTCCACCAACAAAGAAGATAATCTAGCTTTATTATTCTCCGTGCATTCTTGGAAATCATAGAGCCATGCGGCTTGCAATAGAGAACAAATTGCTTTTAGGGCCACGTAAACTATGTGAGTCACGTCAAACAGTAAATGATGGAATTTTCTAGACAACACATACTACATATTTTATTACGGATTGTAATGATCTCGTAATAAACTTGGGTTTTGTTAAACCCACAAAGTAGGAAATACATATTTAAGTATATGAAATAATATTTTTTTGTATGTTGTAAAAACGTTTTATCTACTCTCATATCGTAAAATTCGAATTATAAATATGACAGCGCCCATTTTAGCGCATGCGCGTTCTGGGTTTTGGCAAGATTCATACGTTTTGTTGTAGGTACTGCATTTCAAGGTATTTTTTTAATTTAGGTTCAATCCCTATGTATGAGAGTAGATAGAGTAGTGTATGAAACTGCACATAACTGGGTATTAAAACACTCGTGTGATACTATTAAAACCTTAGCCTTCGGCTTTATTTTTAAACACACACTCGTGTTTTAATACCCCTCATTATGCAACAGTTTCATAAACTACTACTAATAAATGGCTACAATATTGCATCTCTTGTCAATAAATATTTTCTTGCTGCTCGGTTGGGTTTGGCTATATTATAGAGAAACTTTATTTGCCTGCGGAATTCATTGAGATAGTTACACAATCTTGTGATCATGTGTTTCCATCTGTGTACGTAAATTTTTTCACCACATTAGGTACCTATAAGGCTGCGTTTCCACCAGAGATGTGCGAGATAGCTGAGCGGTGCGAGGATGCGTAGCGACGCGACGCTGTGAAACGGTGCGCAGATGAGCGGTGCGAGGATGTGTTGCAGGCTCTTTTCAGACGCGAGCGAGGGGTGAGTTGTTGTGGGAGCGGAGCGCACACATCCTTTGCGTATATCGTTCGCACACATCTCTCACACACATCCCTCACACCCATCCCTCGCTTGTTTTGTACGTACAAAAACCTTGCTCCGCTAAGCCGTTTCCACAGGAGCAGCGCTGAACGAGGCTAGGTAAATGAAGCGATTCTATTGGTTCTTAACAAACACATCCCTCTCTACGCAGCCTCGCACATCTCTGGAAACGCAGCCTTACAATTTGGTCATTATTCTCGTGTATGCTAAAGTAGATATAGCTTTTATTATTCCGTCTTATATTTACTTTTCTCCTTTACACAAGCTTTATGTTCTTTTTTCACTTCGTAAAAATCCACATAAGTACATACATTATATGTGTGTGGAAGCTGTACGGTGCGATTTGGTTTAGTCTGTGCGCGTCAGGTGGAACGACCATATTCTATATTGTATTTCTGAAACAGCATGCGCAGCGCGAGCCGTTGGCGGCGGCCCGCGCTTCAGATAATGATAATATTCTTACCGTCCATTTAAACTATTACAATTTAGATTGTTTATAGACAACAGTTGTGACCAAATGTTTTAAGACGAGCGTTAATCCTGCCGATAAACTGTCACGCAGTTTGGCAGGTTTATAAAATGTGTACAAGTGTTTGGTCCAAAATTTATTTATTTTTTATTCGTAATATTCGTAACGAAAACCACGTAAACAGCTGTCTATAAAGCGTAGTTTAATACGCTAGCCTATTTATTGTGTTAGGCCGAGTCCTGTTATAAGCGATTGCCGCGCGAATAGGCGTGATCGTCGCGGGGTGATGCCCTATCTCCCCAAAGACTTTCATTGCTTTTATGAACGTGACGTTCGCTTATATTAGTACAAGAACTTAAGCTCGTGGTTTCGTACATGACAAGTAATTTTACTGTCGATCGCTCTAGCCATAACTCATTTTATCTGACAACGAAATCGTTTTAGCTAAAAGTTAATGGAATACACTTTGACAGGATTCTATCGTTAATGATCAATATCGTGGATATTATGTAAGTTTTATGGATTTCTTTTGGAGTTTTTTTTTTTGACAATTATTTAAGCAAGAAAAGGGTGTGATGAATTATGCTGTGATTGAGATCAAACGAACAAACTCTTGGAAAAAAAGCAATCTATCGAAGTAGAACACTGGTATAAATAACACTCTTTAGATTGCATAAAAAAAAAATAAAAAAAATAGACCTAATACCTTTTTAAGTGGTACAAGTTTCGTTCACTTTTGTTGTCATTTTATTATCTTAGATTACTTACTCCGTACGCAACTTTGTGAATGTAATGACAAGCAAAGCCGAAAGCTTGAAAAACCTTGACAAAATATACTCGTAATAAAAATCTCATTATCTTAACAGACTATTCTTGTATAAAAGTTTTAGCTGAAAGTCTGAAAGGCAGACTAAGGCATTGTTTCATTTTGTATTAGGTTTTTACTTTATTAAGGCATGGAAAGGACAGAAGGCATTAACATAGACCGATACGTACCAACGGATTTTAATATTTTCTCATTAATACAAAACTCATCAAAACCTTTTGTGCCGCAAAGCATACGCAAAATCTTGAAATTCTGCAACGGCGGTCTTATTGGAGTAAGTACATGTTACGTTGGTGATTAATTTTGAAGACTGTGCATTAAACCACTGATAATCTCTACCCTTATTTCCTAAATTGCAAGAACCTAGCCTGATGACGTAGAAAAAAAAAACAACCATCACAAAAGCTGTGCTATTTGATTAGCTTTTTGGCAAGTAAGTCCAGATTTTATTCCCGATGTTGGAAATCGGAGTTCCTAGCTATGAGTGTAGTATGACAAAGTCTTTCTCAAGGCTACGGGTCTACGGGTACTTGGCAGAGCGCCCGGCTGACAGCATTTCCTTTCAGCGTAGCCAAACACATAACATTCCAACTTTTATTTATTTACCGACACTTCATTTACCGTGTTTTGTAGATGCTGTGGTATTGGTGCGGTCAAACTAGGCCATATGTTTAGCTGGATAGTGTTTATGATTGCTTAGGCCAGATATTTTGGAACTTACTGACAAATAATAGTTAAATCTCAGACAAAATAAAAAAAAAAAACAAGACAACAAGACAAGGCCGCAATGTAGAATAATTGTAATTTGGTGTAAATGTGTGCGTGTGAGCGAGTATGCACAGAGCGAGGTGTAGTTTATGCATGCTACACGTGCATGCTTTGTTTGCAGCGCTATGTCTGAATTTTTTATTTAGTCTTAGAGTTAGAGAGTCTTAGAGCAAACAATACGTTATTCTCATGGAATAGACAATATTTTTTTTATTATTTAAGATGGGCTAGCTCTTGACTCTAGTCTAGGTCGGAGGCGAAAGAAACAGAGTCGACGATGGAGTGAGCTTACCCAGAAGAAGCCTGTTCACTCTCACTTTGAAGAGATTAGGGTTGTATACGCTCGGAAACAGACGCAGGTAGTGAGTTCCACTCTTTTGCTGTGCTAGGAATAATCTATTGTTACTGTACTTATTTTCAATTAAGATATGAAAAGACGTCATCCAAAGTAAGTCAAAGCACATTTTTGATCTGTTCGAAACATTTCGGTCTCCTTTTTCGAGAAAAAAAAATTGTTAGTACATTTTCTTTCCTTTACTTTTCTAATAAAAAGAACTCACGTGTTGAAATACATTCAGCCACTCAGCATGGTTAGTAGCGGGGGATATCTAGAATTCATATATTATGGTGTACATAAAACATATAATAAAGACTATTCCATTCTCTCATTCCAGACTTCGATCGACATTTTTACCAATATTTACTTTTTTATATAAATCGAATTACAATTTTAAAAAAATTCTTCACTGTCAAAACAAACTTTGAACTGAGGGCAGTTCAAAGTTTCCCCTAACGATAAAAAAGAATCTTTATGATATTAACAATGTCAGTTCTGCGAAAAAGACCACTGTTCAGTAGGAACTAAACAATAGTCTCCTTGCAGAACCGACATTGTTAATAGGGACGGTCGACTTAGTCCGGAGTCTGGATTTGTTGATGGCAATAGGAATAGGCGCACCCCCTATTACATGGAACTTAAACATAACTGGCGAAATGTGGGTGTACTATATGTCATAGATCTCTGCCCAACCCTTCGGGGAAAATGGGCATGATGTTATGTATGTGTATTCCAGTTATACTCGTGAAATTACTATTAGTGAAAGCTCATTAATGCTCATAATAATGAAATTCCTATACAAAACTTATTCGGATGTAGACCCCAGGAATTAGTTTATTACTCGCCACTGCAGGATACGCTCTGACCTAAATTAGTCTACAAACATGCTGTTTTCCGCATTTCGCATCCATGGCAGGCTGCAATTAAATAAATTATTCCAGCAATTCTGTTTGGTGCTTGCAGTACCTACCTAGTGCAAAGTTATTGTTGGTATATAAATAGCTCGATTAATTTAGTTGCTCTTAGAAATTGAAGGCAATGAGCAGTTATTCAGTAGGGCAATTTAATAGATTGTTGCGTTACTTTGCCGCTGAAGTACTATGTCGTTTACAGATACAATACATTTTTCATTGAAAATTCCTTTATATTTTGAATAGGGAATTGTACCTACTCTAGTAATAGTCCAGTCATCCAGTCAGTGGGGACGAAAAAGAGGCTTTGCCCTACAAAAGGTGGAGTAGAAAATGTTTTGATTTGTATTGCTTAGGTAGAGGCTAGTCATATATATATCGTATATATCTCGGCACCCTGGGGTCCCGGACCTTTGGAAGTCGTACGAGGGGCCGAAGCCATCTCGCAGAGGCCCTTACCAATACCCAGACTAATGTGACATATACATGGATAAAATGGCAGGGGGTGACTTGCACATTCATTAATGGGCCCCCGGAAACGGTCGCTAGCACATAGTGACGTAGCCACAAGGGGCAACACTTCCTGAGGTGCTTGAGGAGTGGAGAGGTATTCCACGTCTATCAGGACAATCCCGGAAGTACGGTCAAGATCCCTACCAGCACCTTACTGGAATACTTACTTTCTTCCAGCACGTTTGCTCTTGCGAATCTCTACTCAAGCCGGCCAATAAAGGCAAGAAAGAGGTAGGAGCTCTGTTCGTCGTCAGTGTTCACTCAAGCCAGCAAATAATGGCAAGACAGGGGTGAAGAACAAGACTTCTCCCGGGAGATAGGGTCCGTGGCTACTGCCCAACAGTTCGCCACATGCTGCCTTGCGGGTTTATGCAGCTCGTTCATATCGTTAAAGTAAACTTTACCGGCACAGACCTAAAGTTCGGAGCGCACATGCCCCACCACGACGTCAACGTAGAGAAACAGCAGTAGGGTCATTTCTATTATTATTATTATAATTTGTATTTATTTGGTACGTCCTATAGATAAAAAGTTACAAGCGGTAGAAAAAATATATTTACAAAAAAAAAAAAACATATCTATAGTTAAGATTGAATTTTTACAACTAAATATTTTTAAACAGTTTTGAGTGTCCAGGTACGAGTGTAGTGACAACTTCGTTATCCGCGCTGGCATTTTCTGTCTCCTTGTATTGTGAAATTTCGTCATTATCATCCTCGGTCTCTATCTCATTTTCTGATGCATTTTCGCATGCCTTACCACTACAGAATCCACGCACAATAGAGTATTTCAATCCAGCGTTTTTGCAGCTACTGCATCCTTTTTTACAGTTGTAAGATTTTCGGAAAAAAGTTTGTCGGCTGCGGTTTACTCTCAGTTGTTTTTACAAGAGTAAGCCCATTATTGATGTCATATCTCCAGCCACATTTATTATGTCGAATCGTTGAGCTCCTTAAGTTCTGAGTTGAGCTGCGCGATTATTGACAAGTGCGTGCACTGACTGGATAGGTCTTCTCAATCTGTGTGGTTCTTTCCTCAAAAGACCATTTCTTACACCAATCTACATGGTCGTCACATGAACTGACCAAGATTATGTCAGGACTTTAAAAGAGACTGTGACCTTTGAGTTTGTTTCGGCCTTTCTTCTCTGAGTAGTCAGATAGGTAACGCCGACCTCATCATTTATCATTCTTCTGGATTTTTTCAATTCCGTACCATGTTTGAACTTGGTGGTATGTCCTAAAAGCATGATGCTCTATTGTGTGTGGATTATGTAGCTGTCAGGCATGCGAATACTCATCAGAAATTGTGATAAAGACCGGGGATAATAATGAGGAAATTTTACAATACAAGGAGACAGAAAACGCCAGCGCGTATAATGTTTTTGTCGACGTTAACCTACGGACACTCAAAGCAGTTTAAAAAAATATTAACCATTTTTTTTTAGTTTAAAAAATTCAATCCTAACTATATAAGGTGACTGGTAATTAGTAACTGATACTTAAACACATGATTGTACTCATGATAACAAACAACTTTTACTATGGGACCAAAACAGAAATCGTGAAAATGAAATCAGCTGCTTCCTACATTTTGACGAGTTAAGGTGGTCCCTCACCGGGAGCATTCGCCTGTAATATAACGTTACAGATTCGAGCATTACATCAATGTGGGAGGAAAATCTAGCATTACAGCGTGCACCTCGTAATGATACAAAACGAGTATTACATCAGTGAAGGAGGAGAACCGAGCATTACTATGCGCACCTTGTAATGATACAATGTGTAATACCTTGATGCAACTTGTTTTTTTTTTTTACGTAAATAACAATTTTATTTTATTTTATTTATTTGGAACAACCAACAATTACACATTATGTATTACAAATAAATAGAACATAAGGAGTTATACAAATGTGTAACCAACAACGTTCTCCACAGATACAAAACACAAACAATGTCGGATTAATATTGCCGCACTCAACCCCAACGACCGTTTCGTCTGACATTGTGGAATCGACTAAATCACATGTGAAAGCCGAACCTGTAATGTTACATTACACGCGAATGATCCTGGTGAGGGAGCACCTTTATGCGAAGATTAATGTATAGGACAGCAGATTTTTTTTTCGCGAGTTCTGATTTGGTCCCATAGTAAAAGTTGTTTGTTATTATGAGTACAATCATGTGTTTAAGTATCGGTCACTAATTACTAGTCATGATATTTTTATAACTTGCGCACACGCTTGCAACTTTTTATCTATAAAGCCACTGATAGACTTGAGCATTCACTTGTAATGAGCATTCTAGCGCATGTTAAAATAAACAGGAGCGTTTTAGCGAGCATTCTAGTGAGCATTCTAGCGAAACGACAGTAAATTTGCTTCGAGCTTTTTGCCGAGCCGAGCAGTTTTGTTATTGTTCCGTCGCCGTCGCTGTCGGTACGAGCATTTACGAGAGATTAGGTTAGAGCTTGAGAGATGTTTGGCTCTATGCTTGGCTCTGTTCGTTGTTCAGTTCAACAAATTTAAAAACGGCGAATGCTCGATGTTCTATTACAAGTGCATGCTCAAGTCTATCAGCACCTTTAGACGAACAGAATAAATACAAATACAATGTTTGAAATTTTGTCTTCATTATATTATACTTCTCATATACATTTTTGTCATAAAGTCAACTGTTGAAGCATTATTTAAAATAAAAAAAGCAAGTTTCGACACCTTCAATTCAAGATGGCGGCTAACGCTGTCACCCCTTGATGTCCAAAACTTACATTTTTCAATACAAATCAAAACATTTTCTACTACACCTTTTGTAGGGCAAAAATACCTGCTGACTGGATATAAGTAGATACTGTATCTATTTATACATTGATAGTGGAATAAGAACAAGTTTATTGGCAGTTTTTGAACAACTTAATAATAAAAGTGTACTGAAGCTACTTTAGCCACCCAAATCCATAATTCAATATCTTTGTTTCCATATCCTGCAATAGTCCTGCACCAACCGGGGATCGTCCTTGGGTGCACTTGCATAGTGCGGACAGGGATAATCGTCGGTTGGTGCCTCATTTAATTAATAACGTCTAACGGGCCACTGCAAGTTGGCTTCGGCCTCTCGTATTCCTTCTAAAGGTCCGGAACCCCAGCGTCCCAAGATATGTCAAAGATATTAAAAAAAAAAAATGTGTTCTAGATAATTTAGGCACGTGCCCATTCTGTCTAGCTATTTGTAGAACAACAGGCTTGGTTACTCCCATACGTTTGGCCTCTTTTGTTATTAATTGAAATGTTAGAGACTCGTTATTGTAGGTTAGACTTGGTAAGACTTAGGTACGTCGTTCAGTTCTAGTCCACCTTGGCCTAGAGTTTCTTGGTCCTTCTGGTCCTACCTACGTGCTGACTTCATATTATGTTTTGTTTAATAGCTGTGAAATTGACAAAGGTATCATCATAATCAGCCAATAATGTTCCCACTGCTGGAAGGAAAGCCTCCTTTCGGTGAGAAGGAGTGGGCCGTGCCGTAATCCACCTAGCACGCCGGCCCAGTGCGAGTCGGTAGATGTCACACATCTTCGAATTTTTTGTTGTAGGACATGGTTTACTCATGATCACCGTTTTGAGAGTAGTGGTGATGAAATAATTTACACAAAGTCAAGCGCCTGCCTGGGTTCGATCCCACGACCAACAACTCGTAAGTCGTGGTCGTTACCACTGGGCCACCACTGCTTTCCGTACAAGAGTATGCATATTTAATATTTTTTGGTGGCTGTAGTCTATTTTGAATCATATAATATCTGTATATTATTATTTTATTCGCTACATACGTGTTCCCGTCAATGCGTAATCAAACAGCGTATAAAAATATGGATTATTCCGATCTGTCACCCGGTTTTTCTCCTTAGAGGAACTGATCGGAATAAAAGTTGGATCTGTCCCCCTGTTAACAACTCTATTCACTCCTATCTGTCCCAGATAGGAGTGAATAAAGTTCGATCTGTCCTCTCGTTGCTAACCGGGGGACAGATCATTTTTTTTTTCTGATCTGTTCCTCTAAGGGGACAAAGCATGGTGACAGATCGTGATTAATCATGTTTTATGAACATCATAACAATGTTCGTCATTATATCACAAACTGACTCTTCCTATATTACGCTGTATGTGTAGCCACTACAAAGTATGCAATCCGTCGTATTTTAGGATCAATCGATACAGTTATTAACCATGGTTACTAGCAGTGCCACACGCACGAACCAACTTGCTCAGCAAAGCGCCGCTGACGCGCGCCTTGCATGTACTGAATGACATGGCTGACAGGATCGACTTATTTTCCTGCTCTCTGAATGAATTCACAAAAATAATATTGTATGTGTTATGTTATTTAAGATAGTTTAATTAAGGACCACGCTATCGCATTAGGATTTTCCTGTAATGATAGCGGTGTTTGTGACAAATAAATAAATAAATAAGTTATTGGCGTCACAAAATATCTCGCAGACGCAAACAAACAATGGAAATTGGGTCTACATGTTCTTATCTGTGGCTAGTAAAAACAACATGTAAATATCTATCAATACAGCCCATCCACTTTGTTATCCATTAATAAAATTATGTTTCATGGTTTCACTTATGCCTTTCAATTCCGATGACACAACTTTATAACCCCACCGCTGTATCTCTACGTGCGGATTTCACCAATAAAACTGAACGCGATCAGTACATCTAAGCCGAGTTCAAGAGCTGTCAGTGTCAATATTACAAAGAAAATAATGACGGTGACAGCTCTTAAACGTGGTTTGCGGGTTAATCGCGCTCAGTTTCAATTGGTGAAATCCGCACTTAAGTAGACGTCGTGGTTGTCGCTTGCACGCTCCCCAACTTTGGCTCTGTGTCGGTAGAGTTTACTTTGCCGAAACAGGTCTAAATTAACCAGACCAAGAGAGATACATACATCCACAGCGCAGCATGTGGCGAGCTGTTGGGCAGTAGCGACCCATACTCCCGCGGCCGCTATCTCCCGGGAGAAGTCTTGTCTAATCATCGGTTGTTGCCTCCTTATCATTTAAAATTGTCTAAGGGGCGTCTGAGAGTTGGCTTCGGCCTCTCGTACGCCTTCCAAAGGTTCGGGACCCTGGATCCCGAGCAATGTCAAAATGACAATAATAATTAAGTATATGTGCGTATAGGAAGTCTGAAAGTGACACCGGTGACTGAAAAATCATCAGGAAAGTTTTGAGTATGAATGTGGATGGTTCTACGAGTAGGGGAAGAACAAAGAAACGATGGATGGACTGTGTGAAAGATGATATGTCGAGAAAGGGAGTGACTACCGAGATGACGACTAATAGAGAAGTATGGAAGAAAAAGACATGTTGCGCTGACCCCGAATATGTTTGAATAAGAAGAGAACGATAACTACTGCAAATTCAGCTAGGTACACGAAAATCACTTCCATATTCGAACCAGTCCGAGCGATTTCGCAAATCATAAAACCGTATTACTCGAACCACGTTTGTTTCTCTGGCCTATCTTATCTATCTAAAGTTGGCGAATAAATATTTATATCTGGCGAAGTAATAATTATATAGCAAGCGAACAGCTGTTACGATAGTTATTAGCTTGCTATATTGCAAGTACCACGGGTAATTCTGAGACAAACTTTGCGTTCGACCTTTATTGCGAACTACAGTATAACGTCGTCAAGTCGCGTTGGTATTGTATGGTGTTTTCTAATGGGCTGGTGGCTAAGTAATAACAGCCGCACTGGTCGATCGATCAGGTTAAGCTACGCTTGCCGCGGTTGGTCCGTGGATGGGTGACCATCTTTACATACCGAGGAGACTGCCCCGTGGTCCGCCCAGCATGGCGATTATGGGCAAACCCATCAAATGGCAAGCCAAATTCACGGCCTCCAGTACCCGGCCGCCTTGTTGATTCTGGTGGCAATCACGATAACGGCAAGGTAGGGCTGCAAAAAATCCCCGGGCTACGAATGGCCGCCAAACCCAACTGACCTTGGCGATATATAACGGACGCATGTTATTGCTCGATGAACACCCTTTTTTTTTTCTGCTTAGAAATGACATTACGCACGTCAGGGGACGACACGGAGTATGTGGGACTCCCTGCCAGAGTGGCAGTATACCCACTAAAACTCAGCGGTGTTCCCGCATCGCCGTGAAGGGCCATGGGAAACCGGCTCAGCCTTTACTTCCACAACTCTCCCGGCGCATGCCCGCCTAGCTGGCGGGCCGCATGGGCTACGGGAATTGCCGGGAACACCTAGCCATTCCCGTCCAACACTGGTGGAGGCCTGTGCAATACAGGCGAGGGTGCCCCCGCACCCCTTGCCTGCTGGACTCCACCTGGGAGGAGTCGGAGATGACTGTCATACTGACGTCTTCTTCGACCCCTCCTCCGCCTTCGGAGCGGTGCCGCGAGAGGGTCTTCCTCCCGCGCGCGCTCCGCCGCCTCCTTCTGGGAGATGACGTGTTCGCAGAAGGAGGCGACTGCCGCCCAGGACCCCTCATCCCCCAGCATGGCGTTGATCAAGCCGGGGAGCGAAAGGTTTGTTCCGATCGCCGCCGTGAGACTGCGGCGCGGCTCGGACCACGACGGGCACACCTTGAGAGTGTGCTGCGCCGTGTCCTCCGCCGCGCCACAGTCGTGATACGACGGTATCTCCTCCCGCCCGATACGGTGCAGGTACGATCCGAAACAACCGTGTCCGGACAGCACCTGCACCAGGCGGTAGGAGAGGAACCCATGCGACCGCTCGAGCGTTCGGCGGCCGAAGACTGCGGTGGCGAGGTCCGTCGTCCAATGGACGACGATGGCGTCCCTCGCCTCCCGCCGGACGGCTTCCCGCTCTTCCGGGGCGGGGCGTTCTCCTCTCGGCCTCCGCCCCGCCATCCATTCATACACTCTGGCGAGCACCCACGCCTTGAGTTCCCAAGGTGGGGTGCCGGCCAGAGCACATGCTGCCGCGAAGCTCACCGTGCGGTAGGCCCGCGCCACCCGCTGGGCTATAGCCCTTTGGGGCACCCGCAGGGCGGCGGCGTTCTCCCTCCTTTGGAGGGAGTCCTCCCAGATAGGCGCCCCGTAGAGGGCCATACTCTTCTTGTGCAGCGCCACCGTCGAACCTAGGGGGCGGATCCTCGCCGCGACCAAGGATCCGCCCGCCGAGGCCAAGTTGGCCGCCTCCCTGAAACTCCCCCCCCGGGCGGTGAGGAGAGTGTCATCCACGTAGCAAACGAAACTCGTGCCTCGGAGGATGCTCGATGAAAACCTAGTGCAACTTGAAGAAGAGCTCGGAAAAATAAGGTGGCACATTCTTGGGTTGAGTGAAGTCCGACGAGAGGGAGAGGAAACAACAACCCTTCAATCGGGCTACCTTATGTATTTTTGAGAGGGAGACCATGCAGCTATCCCAAGCCCAAGTCGGGTTCCTGGTAAACAAATCCCGTTGTGACAACGTTGTAGTAGTCTGTCTTGAACAGTATAGTATATTTCGTAGTGAAGTTAACTCAAGGTTGTTCAGCTTTACGCACCCGCCTCGGCACACTCGGAATACGAAGTGGAGGAAATGTTTGAGGACATCTCCCAGGTCTTGCATGGCATTATTAAGGCCCACTACAACGTTCTCATATGGGATTTTAATGCTAACGTGGGAGTACAGATTTGAAACGAATCGGTAGTAGGATCCTACGGGCTTGGCAGCAGAAATCATAGGGGGCAAATGCTTGTCAACTTCCTTGAGGAGGGGCTTTTCTTGATGAACTCCTTTAAGAAACAGCCCGACGGGCGAAGCCCCTACTATATACTATGATGAAAAATGAGATTGATTTCATCATAACGGGTAAAAAACATATTCAGTGATGTCTCGGTGATTAACAGGTTCAACACCAGCAGTGATCACAGACTTGTCCGAGGCTCCCGGAATATCAACTTCAAGCTCGAGCGAACACATTTGATGAACTCTAGGCTTCATCCAAACATGCTCCAAACTACGTTAGGATCTATAGCGTTCCAGTCAGTCCAGGAGAACCGATTTGCTGCCGTGGAAACAACAAATGACGTTGAACAGGCGCTCGACAAAATGGTGGAAATCCTCAAGGAAGAAGGCACGCTATTTTGTAAAATGCGGCGTACGGGCAAGAGGTCCAAACTTTTGGAAGAGACTCTGGAGCTTATGACGGAACGACGTGAAAACCCACCTATCACTTCGACGGAACAACGGGCACTCAACAAAAATATTAGAACACTGGTACGACGCGACGCCGACGCTGCAATACTCACTCTATAGAGAAAGCGATTGAGCAAAATCGAGGGTTGAAAGTATTCGTCCCGTCACTTGCGAGAAGCCACATTACCAACTTGACCAAAAGCAGTGGGGATATCGTCCATACATTTTTGAGCATTGTTTTTTCATTCATATCTGGCATGTACATTCTCGCCCTTGGAGTGGTCAATAATATTTTAAGGAAAGCAAAATGGGAATATTTGAGGTTTGATTACATACGTATGCCTAATATAAATTCAAAACAATTTGAAACAACATTTTAAGAAGAAAAATCTAAGTTAAAGGAAGCAATTTTCTTATCAACTTACATAATAACAATTATCCAGAATCCGCGCAATGAGGGCACGACTTTTTGCAGCGCCCACTGCGAGGAAACTGAAGAGTAAGCCTTGACTCCTCGAGACTGTGGTTCGCGCATGCACGCTGACTATCCGCGCAGCTCTCATCCACGCCACGCAAAACACGTAGCGATTCGCTATTATAGAAGCCAATCTTAAGGGAAGTTAGGAAAAACGATACTATACCAGCCTAGGAACAGTGACATGATTGTCGAGACTTATCTTAATGAATTGGATTTCTAAAAATTATTATGATTTTAGTTTTGTTGTTTGTATGATTTTTTCTGTGAAAACTAATAATTTTAAGTATCGGTTTGCCGAAACTGAATGGTTTCAAGGACACAGAACGAGACACAATAGAAGTTATATTGTTATGATGTCTATGGGCGTTTAGTGTCCTTGAAACCGTTAATTTAGTTTCGGCCACTGCTGTTTTATTTTGGCCGACAATGGATGTACGAGTATTTTTATTTTGGCCGAAAATTTCCAAAAACCGATAGCAAAAACGAAATTCGTTTGGACTTTACCTACAACACCGTAATAGTAGTTTATGAAATTTTTGCATAATGAGGGGTGCTAATATCTAGTTATGTGCAGTTTCATACACTACTTTATCTACACTCATGCAGTATAAAAATAAAAACCAGTTAGCAAAAATAAACAAACACAATAATGGCTCCACAGACGAAATAAAGATACTACTTTTGCGTCGAGTATAAATTAGATTTAAATGAAACAATATGTTACCACACTACTTGGAGTAGTTTTGATTATAGGGACACGCGCGCTTTTTTTTTTTTTTTGAATGGCATATCGTGGTTGGCCTAAAGAGGCCGTGACTACTTAGCCGGTCAATCCTGGGGCTGCCTTAAGCGGAATCAAAGCCTCCAGCCAGGGGCATAATACTTACACACTAAGCGACTACACGCTAAGGGCTCCTGCTGTGGGGAACGAACCTCGGCCTAGGGCGTCGCTGGACAGCAAGATGGGACAGGCTGGATCAAATTAGATGGAATTCGCGCGCTTTATCGCTCGGCTTATATAACAACAGTAGGTGACAGCGGGTGGTGGAGCGCGGGCGGGGTGGCTTCATCAAGCGAGTCCCGTCGGCGCGTCGCGTTGGTGCAAGATCGGTTGAATTTATTTTCTCGCGCATAGTTATTAACCGAATTTCAAAAAAAAGGAGAAGGTTCTCAATTCGTCGCGTATATACTGGATGATTTTTTTACTCGCTTTTAAAAAAATAGGGTAAAATAGGGGAACGGAGTAGAAGCCTATGGCATACCTAGTTTCTTTTTGTTTTTTCAATAGCTTGGACAGAAATTGCTCTATCAATAAACACTACACTTTTGAAGTAAACTAGAACAATAAAAACAGAAATTTTGAAAAAGACTTTATAGGTCGTTGAAAAAATTTGATTGTTGATGAAATTTAGCAAATAGATAGATTATAGTCTGGAATAGCACATAGGATACTTTTTTATCCCGGAAAAATGTACGGTTCCCGTGGGATCATCCAAGATCCACGCGGGCGAAACCGCTGGCAAAAGCTAGTGTCAAATAAATATTAAAGTATATTTGTATAGCCATACCTTTAATCACTGCACCTTTATTTTTTTTACTGTTAATATTGTGTCCTAGGTCAAAAGTATATATGCCTGTAGCTGGTATCATACTATGCAAGTAGCTGGCATGCCGTGTGCCATAACAACTTCTGATTGGTGTACAAGTTATAGTATAGTTATATACAAGTATGTTATATACAATAGTTTTGTACAAGCTACAGCCGTGTGTATTTTCGTCCTTATCTGCATACCTGAAGGCCAATTCTCGCAATTAAAAAAAAAAAGTTAAAAACTCAAGTCACAATATGATCTCAGCGACAATCAACGTCCAAAATCTATAATGTCTAAATCTAAATTAGGGAAATTAGGGAATTACCCTTCTGAGACACTTGCAGGTGCGTTGCCACCTCAGAGATAAAGCTGGAAAGTCGTACAATTATTACAGTATTACAATTATTTCAATTATTAGACGTACAGGTATTCGTGATTTTTTTTTCCAGATATAAAAATCCACACATAAATAAATAAACATACAATATCATAAATAAATAAATAATACACCTACACATTACACACGCGCACATACGCCAATTAGGTAATCGGCGTGTGGTAGGACTGCCACCTTATATGTAAGGGGGTGAATATTCAAGCGTTTTATCCGCCGTCATTACCGTTCGCCA
Organism: Dicycla oo; assembly: GCA_948252095.1. NCBI lineage: Eukaryota > Metazoa > Arthropoda > Insecta > Lepidoptera > Noctuidae > Dicycla > Dicycla oo. The sequence goes on from OX411714.1 coordinate 25,930,342, forward strand.
AAAGTTGATGAAAGAGAATATATTTAATTAAATATTTCAGCAATTCCTGATTCTGGTCCTTAAGCAGATTCTGGGAATTGATGAAATAATTCATTAACTATATTCTCTTTCATCAACTTTTGGCGGAAGGCAATGACGGCGGTTAAAACGCTCGAAGGGGCTGTGGTTCCATTCACGTACCGCGCCCACCAATGAATTAGCCGATCTATGTATGGCGGTGCGTGCGGCGGCCGACCAGCTCTTCAATCTTTACGTAAACTTCTATCATACAGAATTATTTCACATTTTTCTCTATGCAAACTTCGGAGATAAGGGAACGGTATTTTTTTTTTACATTTTTTATCAAAAGTCGAAAACTATGCGGCCTAAAAAAGAAAAAAAAATGTTTGAGAATGTGCAAACAGCGCTCTTTTATATGATACTCCACATGCCTTAGTAGCCCCACTTCGAATTTTTAAGACACCCTTTCAGTCCCTGTTGCAAAAAAATATATATACTTTTTTATTTCTTATTTGTAAAATAGTTGGGCAAACGTTATCTAAAACTATTCCAAATTTCAAGTTGATAGCATTAGTGGTTCTTGAGATATCCAGCTGTGATGGACAGACAGAGTCGCACCATAAGGGTTCCATTTTACCATTTTGGTAAGGAACCCTAATAATTGCTATGAAAAATAACTGTTTACAACTGACACTCTGCCTCGTTATGTGTTTATTACACCCGTTATTTATTTATTTTTATGTTAACATTAGCAGGCGGACACTTACATTAGTTAAAGACAATCATTAGACAAGATTCATACAATCATCTCACAAAACTCCACACATATTGACATTATTGTATCTCCATCTTTTGAAAGACCCCATCCCGCATGTTATCCATCAATGAATTATCTTTGTCACCTTCAGACCCAATACGAGTATGTCAATAAAATACACCCGCTTTCAGAAAATTGTCTCGGGGTCCATAATACGCAACCACTTCGCTGCGGGAAAGGTTAACTACGCCGTAGCGTACTACGCCGTAGGTTACTACGTCGTAGCTTACTACGCCGTATAGCTTACTACGCCGTAGCTTTCGTCCCTCGCTACGCATGTTTTCTCGGTATTTTAAGATGGGGACTTTTTGTGTATTTGGTATTTTAGGACGCAATACTTATTCGATAGTCTCAAAACTCTTCTATTATGAGCTTATAGTTTAAATTAGTATTTGCACTGAACATAACAGAAATACGTATAGGTATAATCCAATAATGTATGTTCGGCCAGATTAAGTTACACATACATGCATAAACTCACGGCTTTATCTCATGGGGACAGGCAGAAACTATGGAACGCCACCTACTACAATCCTTATACATACTATACTCCTTTTGCTTCGTTTATATAACACGTACGAGAGGAGCTCGTAGCTAAGTAACAATAGCCGCACGGGTCGATCCATCAGGTTAAGCTACGCTTTCCGGGTTAGTCCGTGAATGGGTGACCATTTTTTCATACCGAGACTCTTCCGAAAGCATGTTAAGCCGTTGGTCACGGCTGTCATTCGTAGATCTTTGACAGTCGTTACGGGTCGTCAGAAGCCCGAAAATCTGACAACCAGTCTTACCAAGTGGTATCGTATTACCCAGTAACTGGGTTGTGGAGGTCAGGTAGGCAGTCGCTTCATGTAAAATACTGGTATTCAGCTGCATCCGCTTAGACTGGAAGCCGACCCCAACATAGTTGGGAAAAGGCTAGGCAGATTGACTCCTTTTGCTTCGTTTACGTTCATATGTAGATCTGGTCATACACGCACCCCGGTTACGAGCTTAAGATACTATACAGGGTTATTGGTAAAACACCAAAACAACCTCTTAAGGGGTCATTTTACTCATCATTATGAACAACTTTTACTATGTGACGAAACCTGAAATCGCGAAAAATAAATCACCGGTTCCCAACATTTATGTTCGCAAAACTCGTCAAAATATATGAAACAGCTGATTATTTTTCGCGATTTCAGGTTTGGTCCCATAATAAAAGTTGTTCATAATGATGAGTAAAATGACCCCTTAAGAGATTGTTGGTGTTTTACCAATAACCCTGTTTATAAAACAATAGTGTCTTACATTGTACATAGTATGAATGGACTATGCTATGCTCCGCAGTGACTCTACCTCGCCTCTACAACTCTCTCTCTCTCAAGTTATATTATATATACCTAATCTTGTTTTAATATTTTAACGCCTAACATTTGTATGCGAGCAATATCTCCATCGAAGTAATGACATCAGAAACGGAATGTACACATAAGCCTAGATACATTATTGTATATAGCTATAACAAAAACACATTCCACAAAACCGCTACGCCGTGGTACTTCGTCGGGCTACGGCGTAGTTCACCCGCTACGGCGTAGCTCCCCTCTACGAGCTACGAAAGTTATGTAACATTTTTGTAAATGTAACATTTGTCTGAGCTGAAATGGTTTTCGTTTCGACAGTACTTTGCGTGACTAAAAGAGTAAATGGTGGTGATATGGACTATTGTTATTCACATTCAGTAGGTAATGTTCGTATTGAATTCCGATATATAAATTTTCTGAGTTCGGCAGACGTTCTTTAGTATGTTTTTGGTGTACTGAATTGTGGTCTTGACTATGATTTTTGTATTTATGCCGCATACTGGCTCTATTATAAAGCGCAATAATAGTTTTGATAAGACTACACGGAACTAATAAAGTTAGGTTAAAAATGGTGCATTAAAAACTATAATGTTATTAACAATAAACAGTACATATTAATAAATGGCTAATTTTGTATTTCGAGTTTGCCAATTTACAAAAAAAAAAAAAACTGGGTTGTGGAGGTCAGATAGACAGTCACTCCATTTAATATAATAATATTAATCTGAATCTGGTTAGACTGGAAGCCGACCCCAACATAGTTGTGAAAAGGCTAGGCAGATGGTTAGCTTCAGATTGCTGTAATTAGCATCGTTCCATAACCTGAGCAACCGTTCCATTCAATCATCTTAGCAAGACTTTTTTTTTAACAAGTTTGAATTGCATATTTCCACGAACCTCTAACTGTCTACGTCTATCCTTGCTACCCGATTAATCGGCTTAGATATGTCAAAGGTGAACAGCCCAATAGTGTAATAGTTTTATCATAACCTCTCGAATGTCTTATGTTACACAGTTCGACATAAGAAAAAATGCTCCAAGTGTCTTAAGTCGGACAGTTACACTAAATTGACAAGTGAAAATATTAAAATGACCTTTATGATAATGTAATCCTAATACAGCTTGACAATTTCAGTCAAGTCAATTTAGTCTCCGACATTCGAGAGGTCCTCATATTTTGTCACCTATCCACAACCCGGTTACTCAACCAACAAACCCTAAAATACTGTCGTCATCATAAACATGTCATTAGAATACTCTGGGTATTTTATAAAGGACATTGCGATGACGTCACGCCAGACTCGTCGCGGTAGCTGGTCAAATAGTTGAGCCCTGTTTCAAACGTAAATAAACATTGTATAACACTGAATTGCTGACGGATTATCGAAACCTTTTGTGTGGGTGTAGAAACTTCCATTGTTTGGATTAGTAACTTGAATTTCTATGTAAAATGCTCAATTTTTCTCTGCGTGTCGCATGAACCCCACCGGTACAGACAAAATGTTTTATTTTTTATTATTATTATTTCTGTAGTAAACGTAAAATAATGACAAAGGTTAAAAAGTGACCTCAAAAAATTATTGTTCAGAAATATATTATGTAGTTGCATGTTTCTGTGACATTTGACAGGCCAGCTGGCGTGGTTGGTTAAGACACCACCTATCATGCCGCAGGTCGTGGGTTCGATTCCCATCCAGGACAAACATTTGTGTGCATGAACATTTCTGTTTGTTCTGAGTCTGGGTGTAATTATCTATATAAGTATGTATTTACAAAAAAAAAAGTAGTGTATGTAGTATATCAGTTATCTGGTTTCCATAGTACAAGCTCTGCTTAGTTTGGGATCAGATGACCGTGTGTGTAATGTCCCAGGATATTATTATTATTATTATTATTAAATAAACCTAATTTTCTTCCTTTCTTTTAGATGGTAGGAAAGTACAGCCGATCTAGTCAGTATAAATCTCACAGTGACAACTTGAAAGTGAAATGAGCTTGAAGTGACTTGTCAATCGCTCATGTAGTGGAACGACAGCTCACTTCAATTTTACAGAATAGTCCGGCAGGTTTACAAGAGTCATAACAAAACGTCGTTGGTAACAACACAAATTGGAAGCCATGTATTACATTGACGCTCTGTACAACTCTACGGGTCCACCTTCTGTATACTTGATTGTGGACCAAAAAATCTTATGCACCATTGAAATGCACACAAAAACCTAACACCATTACTTAGCTTGACTAAGAATGACATAACATACTTATGTGAAATTCAAGAGTTCTGCTTATAAAGGTAAAATGCAACAATACCTCCAAATCACTCCATTAAAATTGACTTCCTACTTCCGAGTTTCACCCGCTGCTCCGTGGGCGTATTGTGTACAATTTTGAGCGATATCTACCACGAGGGCGACGAAATCCAGTAATAGGATTGGTCGGCTGAATAATCAATAAGAGAACTCCTAGAATCTGAACTGAAATAACGTAGAGCTAACTCGTAATAATTAACGTTTGGGGATTTTCGGTGTCTATCTCTATAGCTATGTATAGATACAGTTTTCGTAATTGAAATTGGATTATGGTTCGAGTTGTGATGTACTTCGTGGCCTTACGATTACGATAGGATGGTTTTAGGGTGCAACCAGAAGACTGCTTTTGATCGACGGCGTCATTTTTAAAATTTTTTATTTAAGATGGGTTTGCTCTTGACTCTAGTCTAGGTCGGAGGTGACAGAGACAGAGTCGACGATGGCGTGAGCTTACCCAGAAGACGTATGTTCACTCTCACTTTGAAGAGATTAGGGTTGTATGCGCTCGGAAACACAGACGCAGGTAGTGAGTTCCACTCCTTTGCTGTGCGCATTATAAAAGACATTTGCAAACGCTTAGTGCGAATTGGTGGAATAGCAACCAGGTAGGGATGGTAACTGGCAGTGCGTCTAGATGTACGATGGTAGAAGGGGGCCGATGGAATGAGGTCGTGAATGACATATTTTGACATATGTGGCGTATGCGGTGAAGTTTTTGTCGATGTTCGACCTCGATCTTAGTTTAGATTTACACAACATTTGCATCAATTTGTAAATAGATAGCAAAATATTATATTAACGCGACAAAAAGGTTTCGATGAATATTTATTCTAAAAAAAAAGATAATTGTCAAATATATGTTATGTATTGAATTTCAGGTCAAAGTAATATCACTTAAACTATAACCTTTAAAATGAGCAAACACGAGTACTACACAAGGTTACACTTACTCGTAATATTAATACAATATCGATTCTATCACCATTTTAACTTTCAGGCATAAATTACCACGAAACTTTACTATCGAGTATCGACCGAAGAGTGAACCGATATCACAACATAGAGTAAATAACGTATTCACCACGCCTGCGAGTAAACGAAATTTAAAAGTCAATTACTCTGAAAGTGACAGTGAGATCATGAAATACATAATTATACATTTATTTATGCTGTGGCGTGATCGACGGTGTATCGGGTATCACTTGACTTTCAACGGTCATGAACTCATGGTGTAAACAACAATTAGTTAATTGTTCTCAGAATCGTAATTATGTCAGACACTGTAAGTTTTGTCACATTAGGTAGGGACTGTGTTTGATGATGTAAGCAAGGTCAATTGTGATTCTAACTTATGATAATTGAAGTAAAACGGCTTTACACCTGTAGTTATGTGAACTACGAACACATTAATGTGGAACAAATTACTCAGGCAATGCAATAGGTTCAGCCATTTAGGCACTATGTATGTAAAATTCCTAGGCTCATTAATATGTATGAAAGTGTAGGTAAGCAGCGGCTTTCAGCTTGTTTAGAATTTGAAACACATAATCAGATTCTCGCCACCACTTTTAGATTATAGCCCGCTGGTTTCAGTTCTTGGCATGCTTCCAACTCATTAAAAATTTGTTCTTTTCCGTTTCAGATCCAAACTGCCGTAAACGAACTTGTGAACTCATTCCGACTCCAAATATTGTGAAGTTTTCGAACATGGACATCAAAATGATAGAAGACAATTGACGACGCAGTGTCGCCGCTAAAGTGAATTTCTTCACAATCTTGATAAATATTTCGACAGTTCTGATAATGAATACGTCGCATTAACAGCGATTTAGAGCTACAAAGCTCTACCAATCACATTCGGACCATCAATGCTAAATTACAGACTGGTTTCAACGCATTTTTTGAAGCAGCCGTGAATTGTTAGAAGACGTACTCTCCATTGACTGTTTGTGCCGTACCAATATGTGCCGTGATCGGGACATGTTGGTGCAGAGGAGTGACATCATCAAATAAAGTTTTATATCGGACGTAAAGACAATCGTGTCTATAGTCTAGTGTCAAGTTACCGTCAAAACGGCGCGCGTTTCTGCACTGCCGTTTCGTTTTGTTTCTTTCAATTTGTTTTACATCAAAGGATAAGCAATAGCCCGGTGGTTTAGTGTTTGGTTGTGGATCATTGGTTGGGGTTTTGCCCTCGAGCGGGCCCCAGTGCGACCCTGGCCAGCCGTACCAGAGAAAACATATCCAGAATCTTGGATTCCATAGTTGCTGCTGCTAGATACTGCATTGTGAGTATGTCTTATTACTAATGTAACAGTTCTAATTTTAAACTTGTAACAAGGGAAGTCCGTTAGGTCGCATCTATGAAGGTTTTTGTTTGAGCCATAGACAATGATGCTTTTTTTTTAGATGCGTTGAGTTGCGTTAGTCCAAAACATGATTTAATTTCAGAATCGTCCCATTAACGGCTGAACTTTTGGAAATTGGAAATTATTTTCCGAGTTAGCGAAAATGGTACAATTGGAAATTTTACAGGTATTTTGAAAAATTAGATACTGGGGCTTCACATATCATTTTAGTAACTTTAACAATAGTTTCTCGTTTTATAAATACAAAAATTTAGCTTATACCTATACATATACGCTTTGCAATATATACGTAAATACATGGGTATATTGGGAAATAGTATGTATATTATGCCATTCTTACTGGTTAGATAACTAACAACTAAGTAGTAGTTGCCTACAAGTATTTGAGTTGCTTGCCCAACTAACCTGTATACATTGATTGAGTAGGTGACAGATGTGTAGTAGAAAACCAACGCTTTCAAAACCCGTGTCCCTTGATAGATTTAGAAATATAGCTTTAAGCAAAGATATCCTTACTTAATATGTACCTACGTATATATCTATACAATTTACTGTATCATACATGTTCAACACTAATCATTCTCCTCACTATTCGATACGAATCGCAAACATCAGCTTACCCCACCCACTCCAAAATCAACTTTATTTCTTGACACTGAAAATTTACATTTCTTTGCACATTACACTGACATTGACTCATCCTGGATACGTTAGGGGTACGGACAGGAAAGTGAGCGCTCGAGCGAGCATCGGGTAGTAATATCTGGGCTCGGGTGGCGTGCGCAGTGCTCCGAGCGCGAGAGGACGGAAGATATGGCGGCGCCCGAGTGCGAGCGAGAGGCAAGGAAGCGCCGTGAGCGCCGCGACTCGGGGTGCGCGCACGAGCGCAAAGAGCGGCGTCCGCACAGCGAGGAGCGACCTCCCCCGCCCCCGCCGCCGCCTCCGCTACATGACCATAACCGCATTGAGGTAAGAAACCGGTGACATCCAGCAAAAAGTTTGAAATAACAGAAAATCACTCATTCAAAAAACTTAAAAACGGAAAGAATGCTTTCTATCTTGATGCTCATTTATTTTATTATACATCTACATACATGATACAATTTTATATCAAAAAGAGTTACTTAAAAGAGAGCAGAGCGACGAAAAGAAGCCCAAGCAAGCTCTCTTAGTCTCTTCTCTCCTTCTTAGCCGTCTGGTCAGTGCAGCATCTTCTCTAGCTCTCTAAAGCCAATCAAAACCCACACAGCAAATCATTTCAATCCAGATACAATCGTTCCTATCAATCACTTGTAGTCGGAACGTCGTGCCGAGCGGCTGTCCCGCGCTCGTCGTCCGCAGTTCGGCGGCAAGCGACGCCGCGCCCAACCCAGGGCTCCCAAGAACCCGAAGGAGAACGAGTGCTTCACAACTTCCGAAGAGATCAGATGCAGCACACCGCCACACTTCGACTATGTCATCGTGCAGAAACCACAACGTAAGTATAAGAAACTAAGGGTGTGTTAGGAAAATTAACTAATAGCTGTTTTCCGTGACCCAAAAATGATCAAACTGCACTATTTATGTTCAGGTTGGCCCTTCATATAAAAGAAAAGCATATAGGCAAATCTTCTAGGTATGGTATCTTTTGTGAAACCCTCAAAACCTCGGGTTTCACGGGGCCGTATTGAGCTTTGATTATCATTATTAGTGGTAATCAGAACTTCATAATACGTGATTCCATACACCTGAAGAACTTATATGCCAACAGTCAACCCACGTGACGTAGATAAGATTTTTGCAGTATGCGAGGAACCGGAGACTCTGGACGCGGGGGCGCTGCACAGGGTAGTGGGCCGCACAGAGAGCGTCGGTGAGGAGAGCGCAGCCCTGTGCGCAGAGGCCGAGCGGGCCCGCAGTGACGAGCGGAGCGCCGCCCCCCTCAACGTGGTACGACGTGAGCAGCCCGTACCTGATCGACGGCTCGAGAAGATCTCCAAGAAGGTATCTAACGAAGTAATGTCCTTTAGTCTACTTTGGAACACCTGTTTGCTTCATTGCTTAATCTATCAAATCGGCTCTTAGAAGACTGTTGCACAAAAGCTTTCTTCAAATTGAGATAGGAAATAATTCTATACAATTTCCAGATCTCTGTACTCAAGAAAAACATTTCCAAGTACGAAAGCGAGTTTGAAACCAAGAACGGTCATCCCATGACACAGAGTGACAGGATCACAGACGTAGCGCTAACACGAATGAACGATACGTTGCGCAGACTGCAGGCAGAGAAACGCCTCATCAAGACTGACCCCGTGGAGTATGCTCTGAGGGTGCAAGCAGCTAAGCAGCAGAAGGAAAGAGATGACAAGCTCGAAGAATCGCTGAAGAGCGACAAACCTATGACTGATATCGTTAAGGACATTGAAGAGGTGATTCATGGAAATGTTAATATTTCACTTTTAACTATTTTTTTAAGATATAACCTAATTTTTTTGGGATCTACTTTGTTTTCCATGGCATAAAGCCACAAATAGTACAACTTCCAGCATTTTAGTAAAAAACATCATTTAAGAATTCAAGTTGCTCACGTTAATAAAATCAGGGTTTCTATCCTGATTTTCTATTCACCAAAACATTTTTGCCATTATTCTCATTAAGAACTGGACTTGCTTCAAAGCAGTCAGTCACGTTTTTCTCTCTTTAGAAACAATTGGCTTACTTTAACATCACAGTATTAATATACCAAAAATTGTTACCACGACTTCGGGCTAGTCAGGAAAGTGTTTGCATAGATTTATTGTGGACGTTTCTCCAGTGGTTAGAGGGATGTCGCCAGGCGTCAGGGCGGCCATCATCAACAGAGGCGACCTGGACATCTTCTCAGCTGGCTGCTGAGAAGCTGTGTTTCCAACGAGTGCTGCTGCGACTGGAAGCCGCTCGGGGACGCCCACCGGCGCATTCAGCTGAGCGTGGTGCAGCTCGACATTTGTACGAGCGGTATAGGGCTGTCAAACGGGTGCTGGCTTCTTCACGACCAGATGCTGTAAGTTTTGTGTACACACTTCATTGCTAAAAATTGCACTTCATCAAAGAAATTAGACCAATCATATCAACCAATAAATATTTATTATTTTTCCACAAGTAAACAAATACACAATGCCCTCTGCCCCAAAGATATAAATCGATAAATTTACCCTCACCGTACTAAGTCGCGCGAAAAAGTATCCAAACTGAGAAAAGTGAGTTCACACAATAATTATGTCGATTCCTTGACAATCAAGTCACCGACTCAGTCACACAGTCACGAAACACAACTTTTCACGCGGTAGGGTGAATCTAACTATTTAGATCTTTGTCCTACCCCAAATGCTACAATAAAATCTAAACCTACTTAAGATCGTCTAACACATCGTCTGCACCTTTCTCAACGGCCAAACCTTGCAAAGTACCTAATTTTAAACGGCGTTAGCTATTCTTGAAAGGCTGGTCCCAGATGTTAGACCCCTATGGGTCTGAGACTATTTTAATGAAGATTGCAAAATTTTTGTCACTATCAGATAGGCTGCACAAACGGCGAACTGGCGACGATCCACGAACATGAAACAATGCTCTTCAACACAAGCGTCGATAGCTCCAGTGACTCGCAGGAGAAACCTTCAGACTCATCTCAGGTAAATAACTGTAATGGTTGTCCTCGTACCAAATAATTATTAAGTATTGAAGATAATAACATATTTGCGTATGTTTTTACCTCAATAAGGTATCAAAAATATGTATATTATGCTCTTCAGACATAACGATAAGGACATTTTCATAGTCTGATTTTTTATCCTTATACTGAAATATTTCTTGGTTTATTTTCCTTAATTAAAATTCTTGGATAATTAAGGAAATATATCATGACATAATATTTAGCTAAGCATTTTTTTCCTCATGGTAAAGATGCTCTTTACTCGTGCGTAAAAAGGCAAAAAACTTCCATACACTAACGTCTAGACTTCAGCAATATCCCCTTTTCCCCCATTTTCTAGGAGACAGCCGATACACCCCTCCAGTCACCCCCCACTCGTGACAATGCCACAGTAGCAGAGGAGGTTCCTTCCTCTACATCGTCAGCTCAGTCTGCCACCAGTGAGGAGGCCACGCCCTCCAACGAAGGCCTGCACTGCCTCGGCCTAGAAGAATTGAATAAAGCACTCACTGAAGCTAAGATGCAGAAATCTGTGAGTTTGTATTTTAAGTTTCTGGGTTGGTTAATTTAATGGGGTCTGCTTGTATCAACAATATTGGGCATATTGTAAAACTAAAATTACCATTTGATGAACCTCTTGCCAAATTTACAGCTGTAATTCACTTGATTCCACGGTTTCGTCGACAAATCTCTCCATTGCATCCTTTATTTTTTCAGATTTTACGCCGCACCATAAAAGAGTACGAGGTCAGCTTCGAGCTCCAGAACAGCAGGAAGGTGCAAAGGGATGACAAGAAAGGCCACGAGGACGAATACCTTAGATACAAAGCGGTCAAAGCCAGGATCAAACTTATCAACGCACTAATCAACAAACAGAAAACACTAACTAACAATCAAACTCCGAAGTTAACCAAAGATAAAAGTGCTTAAAACAAATGAGCCTCAGTTAATCTCTTCTTGCTTGAAAAAGCTCTTCAGATGTGCGACAGCCCTATGTTGTAAATGGCGTAGAGTTAGAAACCGTATAGAAGCGAGACACAAGTACTATTGATCCGATGCCGACAAAATATGTAATTCCTACCTCTTCTATCGCTTCCCGGCAGTACTAGCGTACTGCCGGGCTGCGTTATCTTATGCCACAACCAGTTTGGCATTGTCAACGACACAACCATCACTGCGTTGAAGGCCCGCTATACCAGGTCCGACCGATAGTTTTACCGTTGGCTGACTATCTGGTCATGCTGTTCACACTATAAGCTATAGTAGACCATACTAGTAGTTCGTACTATAAGCTATAGTAAGACCGGCGCAATACATAGCGGTATGCCAATATTATATCCTACCCGAGCGACATCGCGGCTAAACGTCCGGTAAATGTGTCAGACAGTATTATCGGGTCGCCATTATGTGAACAGCGCTATTGAAATACATATATTATGCCAATATAAAAAGGTCGGTCTGACCTAATCTGAACCGGGCTGAACTTGTCTTACGCCACGACTACGACAAGCGTTTATAATTATTTTGGAGTGGGAGTGTCGCTTCTATATATTCTTACTCTGTGGAAAAGGTTCTTGTTAGGGTTGTCACTTCTAAACTGTTCATATTTTATAAATAAAATTATGATTATGAATAAGTGCAACAAACTATTATTATACTGCTGAATCGATGTATTGATGTTACTTTCTAACATATTAAATATTATAGTGTACAGACTAGTCAACAGTACGTACTACTAATTGGCAATTGAGTTCGTTACAAATAATTTATTTCCTCATAATTCGGCGCGAATACAACCATTTTTGTATAATAAAAAATTACGTCAGCAAAATCTAGTGCTTCCGAATATTTGAATATAATTGATGTAAATTGCCGAATTGGTATATTTCAGTACTTACCCCAATGTCTTTACAAGATTGTACGGGTTTATCTTTTAATTTCTTTTGGTTAACTATTTGTGAAATTGTATGGTGCCAAACATTGTCATTCTATACAATTTTGTAATTGTACATACATAACAATAACTTAGCGGCCTCCTCAAAATAAGCCTCGTTCGAATCATTGATAGTTATTAAAGACTGTTTTCCAAAGTTTCGCGCAAGTACCTACATATTCAGACCTTAAGAGTAAAATTGTTCTACTGATTTGCAACTACCCCAATTTAATATTGTACATAATATTATTTAATAGTCATTGATGTAGTACTGGTACATGTTAGAAATATTATTATTACAAATTATGAAAAACTTGTAAATCTGAGCGTTCACTGCCCTACACTCGACTTTTGACTCGTTACTAAAACAATGTAAAATACACTGATTTACAATACATTTGACCATAAAAATAATAACGGGTTCTTAAACAAAGTACAAGCAGTATGTTAATCTACATTAGTTAAATAATTAGTTAAATAAATTCATATATTACATAATAAACATGTTAACTGTATTACCGTATTAATAATATACAATATAGTAATATTTCTGTTTATTACAAACAGTTGCAAAATCTATTTACTTGATTATTCGTAGCTGGACGTAAAGTTCTTGTTATTACTTATAGATGATTATGATATTAGTACTTTTGCAACTGAGTGTACTCTCATAATAGGGATGGGAAAGAACTTTTGTGGGAAAAATTGACTTGATTGGTTTGTTTGACGGATTTTCAAATGTATCTAGTGTTACGATATTCATGGATTTTTAGAAACTACATATGGCTAATGAAAGGCATTCAAATATATGTGTAAACTATGGCTATGTATATAATATAAAACTATAAAAAAAAATCAATTAGGGGCAGTTTAAGAAATTTTCGATCATATACCCCTATATATTAAATCTTATTAATGTTAAAGCTACTTATAAAAATAGTTATATAACTATTAAAATGTGTATAACTACGAGACCTGAAAAAAGTAGAGTAAAACCTCGATGTGGACGAAGCTTGACGCATTGGTTTTTTGGATTGACGACGACGACGATAAAATTTGGAGTGACAAAAAAGTCGAGTTTATGTATAGCTTACCGCCTAAGACTTTATTAATGTGGTGATCTTTCTTTGTGGCTATATATTTTTATTTATTCCCTTTATATGTTCGTGAGTGTGATACTCGATCTCATATGTTAGAAGAATTCACGTCCTTAGCGGGCTGAACCTTTCGTTCTCTTAAAGAGAATCATAGCAGTTAAATGTATTTAGTGATAAAGTATTTACCTGTGATTTTATTGTAACAAACATACTCTTGTGTGACAAGAACTCGAATGTTTTACTAATCGTTGTAGTAGATGTTAGTTGACGATTTTCCGTTGAACAAAATTAATTTGTATTATGTGTTGTTTTGAACAATATTACTGAAATGGATGAGACTTGATAAATGGTTTATAGTAAACCTAAGTAATGTCTATGTAACGTTGTATTAATACGAGATAATTATGATATTTAGACGCAGAATGTTGATTCAGAGCATGTGGCATTATAGGAGAAATATTCTTATCTATCTATCTTTATCAGAAAACTTACAGGAGTTTTTTTAGGAACTATAACTGAAGTAATCGATGATACCATATTAAACGAAATTACACACATGAAATTTCTCTTCCAATGTTGCCACGCTTTAATCAACACCCTGCCTTCGCTTGCCAAGATGGCAAGCAATTTTAATACCTAATTATTGCTTTGCAATATATTATATAAGACGTTCAGCGTATACAATTATATATGACAAATCAAAAATGGATATCATATCAATGTTTAAAATGACAGTAAGCTATTTGTACCAATTATAACTTGTTTCTTAAGTTAATGTCCCGACTTTTCCCGCCTAAATATGATAGCCAAGCACGAAAAGCCATTTCAGCTTATTTATAATTAATAAGCATTATCTGTCTGCGCAGTTTGGATTCGAACAATCTGCAGTGCATTATATTACAATCATACTCAGTCAGTAGATTTCCACAAATTGCCACTAATATTCATATAATGTTTAAAATAAAAAAATAGAACAAATATATGCGTTGTTATTTTAACCACCACTTTATGTTCACCCAGAATATTATGTTTAGGCAAATACTGGCAAATAACTGTCGATAGATTCCTACCGTACTCTTACCTATACACCGCACAATCTTGTACCACAATAAAAGTATTACTTTTATTGTAGGGAGGGTGGTACTGCCCTTGGGGGGATTGCCCGTCGATGTCAAGGTTAATTATGATATTATAACAGAGAAAAGGGTGTGTGTTGTAGTATCTCAGTCAGTAAAGAGTTGTTATAGTTTGACCAAGACCGCTATACCGCACCGTAGGTATGTAGGTAGGTATGTGCGCAGCGAGACGGGGGGCAGTGCAGGCCGCTCATTCGTCAACGCTAACGGCGTCCCACCGCTCATTCGCCAGCGCTGCACCCCGCCTCGCCACGCGTTCCTAAGGCGCGGTACAACGGTCTTGGTCAAACTATACAAAAACAAATGAACCAGACATAGAATTCAAAAAAGGCTCCCAACAATACAGGATCCAAACAATCTCTTCATTACGAGATGCTGAATACACTGATGAAGAGTGTACGGTTGCCGTAAGCAAAAGAGCCGCATCTGCGAAAAAAACCGACCAAGTGCGTGTCGGACCATGCACAATGAAGGGTTTCGTAGTTGGGATGAATTTACAAGAAGAAACTTAACACTGTTGTTGAAAAACATGTTCTCCCATACCTTCCAACTGCAAATGTAAGTTTGTACGCACAATGTTGAGAGATTTATCATGTTTTTTAAGACCATAAACTTCTTGTAAGTTTTCCTTTAATATATAGGTATAGAACTATTTTCTGTATTTTTTTTCAAAATTTTAAGCTCAGTAGTTTCGGATCTAAGTTAAGTACGGTCAATTTTCGTATATTTTCTTAAAAAACTTTAAAACAAGTTATTTTAAAATTATAAAAAAAGTATATTTGAGACCCTCACAGTAAGTCCTTTCATTTGATATTCCACACGGTAGAGTTTGCCAAACGTTTTTTTTTCTTATTTGCCCCCAAACATATACAAAATTTATTTATTTATGTTACACGTCCGTGTTTGGGTCACAGAAATTCAAAAGTTTACCTTTCAACTTAACCGGTTCCTTAGATTCGGAGCAAATTGGCTGTGGCAGACGGACAGACAACAGACACACGAGTGATCCAGAAAGGTTCCATTTTTTCCTTTTGAGGTACGGAACCCTAAAAATGTAAAGAAAAATAAGTCTTACGAAACGAAAAAAACTCATGTAGCTCATTTGTCCCCATACTTACTTCAGATTCCCTTTTTTTTATTTACGGTGGCAGTGTAGTGAACCACATAATATATTGTAAGACTAAATTCACACTAAAGGCTCAAGCACATTTGGGCGGGTCGCGCCGCAAAGCAACGCATTGCACATATCTTCCTTCAACACTTTCGGACATTTTCTTTGAACCAACGCACACTACAGACGGACCGCACCGCACTGTTTTGTATGAAAATGCTTTGCACTGCGGACCGACGTGGCTGTAATATGCGCTTGGCTTAAGAAGACTGCGACCAGCAGCGGCCAGCAGCGTCGATCTCAGCAAGAAAAGGCTATGCATTGAGACGGTTTAGGCCCAGCGCACACCTACAGAGGCACGGCGAAGCGCGATTCTTGGTCGTAGAGTACAAACTGCACGCGGATTCCGAACGACTCCGACCGCCGCCAAGAGCGATCAAGAGGCCCCGTGCGGAGCGGCGCGTGGCGACTCCGACCGCCGCCAAGAGCGATCAAGAGGCCCCGTGCGGAGCGGCGCGTGGCGACTCCGACCGCCGCCAAGAGCGATCAAGAGGCCCCGTGCGGAGCGGCGCGTGGCGACTCCGACCGCCGCCAAGAGCGATCAAGAGGCCCCGTGCGGAGCGGCGCGTGGCGACTCCGACCGCCGCCAAGAGCGATCAAGAGGCCCCGTGCGGAGCGGCGCGTGGCGACTCCGACCGCCGCCAAGAGCGATCAAGAGGCCCCGTGCGGAGCGGCGCGTGGCGACTCCGACCGCCGCCAAGAGCGATCAAGAGGCCCCGTGCGGAGCGGCGCGTGGCGACTCCGACCGCCGCCAAGAGCGATCAAGAGGCCCCGTGCGGAGCGGCGCGTGGCGACTCCGACCGCCGCCAAGAGCGATCAAGAGGCCCCGTGCGGAGCGGCGCGTGGCGACTCCGACCGCCGCCAAGAGCGATCAAGAGGCCCCGTGCGGAGCGGCGCGTGGCGACTCCGACCGCCGCCAAGAGCGATCAAGAGGCCCCGTGCGGAGCGGCGCGTGGCGACTCCGACCGCCGCCAAGAGCGATCAAGAGGCCCCGTGCGGAGCGGCGCGTGGCGACTCCGACCGCCGCCAAGAGCGATCAAGAGGCCCCGTGCGGAGCGGCGCGTGGCGACTCCGACCGCCGCCAAGAGCGATCAAGAGGCCCCGTGCGGAGCGGCGCGTGGCGACTCCGACCGCCGCCAAGAGCGATCAAGAGGCCCCGTGCGGAGCGGCGCGTGGCGACTCCGACCGCCGCCAAGAGCGATCAAGAGGCCCCGTGCGGAGCGGCGCGTGGCGACTCCGACCGCCGCCAAGAGCGATCAAGAGGCCCCGTGCGGAGCGGCGCGTGGCGACTCCGACCGCCGCCAAGAGCGATCAAGAGGCCCCGTGCGGAGCGGCGCGTGGCGACTCCGACCGCCGCCAAGAGCGATCAAGAGGCCCCGTGCGGAGCGGCGCGTGGCGACTCCGACCGCCGCCAAGAGCGATCAAGAGGCCCCGTGCGGAGCGGCGCGTGGCGACTCCGACCCCCGCCAAGAGCGATCAAGAGGCCCCGTGCGGAGCGGCGCGTGGCGACTCCGACCGCCGCCAAGAGCGATCAAGAGGCCCCGTGCGGAGCGGCGCGTGGCGACTCCGACCGCCGCCAAGAGCGATCAAGAGGCCCCGTGCGGAGCGGCGCGTGGCGACTCCGACCGCCGCCAAGAGCGATCAAGAGGCCCCGTGCGGAGCGGCGCGTGGCGACTCCGACCGCCGCCAAGAGCGATCAAGAGGCCCCGTGCGGAGCGGCGCGTGGCGACTCCGACCGCCGCCAAGAGCGATCAAGAGGCCCCGTGCGGAGCGGCGCGTGGCGACTCCGACCGCCGCCAAGAGCGATCAAGAGGCCCCGTGCGGAGCGGCGCGTGGCGACTCCGACCGCCGCCAAGAGCGATCAAGAGGCCCCGTGCGGAGCGGCGCGTGGCGACTCCGACCGCCGCCAAGAGCGATCAAGAGGCCCCGTGCGGAGCGGCGCGTGGCGACTCCGACCGCCGCCAAGAGCGATCAAGAGGCCCCGTGCGGAGCGGCGCGTGGCGACTCCGACCGCCGCCAAGAGCGATCAAGAGGCCCCGTGCGGAGCGGCGCGTGGCGACTCCGACCGCCGCCAAGAGCGATCAAGAGGCCCCGTGCGGAGCGGCGCGTGGCGACTCCGACCGCCGCCAAGAGCGATCAAGAGGCCCCGTGCGGAGCGGCGCGTGGCGACTCCGACCGCCGCCAAGAGCGATCAAGAGGCCCCGTGCGGAGCGGCGCGTGGCGACTCCGACCGCCGCCAAGAGCGATCAAGAGGCCCCGTGCGGAGCGGCGCGTGGCGACTCCGACCGCCGCCAAGAGCGATCAAGAGGCCCCGTGCGGAGCGGCGCGTGGCGACTCCGACCGCCGCCAAGAGCGATCAAGAGGCCCCGTGCGGAGCGGCGCGTGGCGACTCCGACCGCCGCCAAGAGCGATCAAGAGGCCCCGTGCGGAGCGGCGCGTGGCGACTCCGACCGCCGCCAAGAGCGATCAAGAGGCCCCGTGCGGAGCGGCGCGTGGCGACTCCGACCGCCGCCAAGAGCGATCAAGAGGCCCCGTGCGGAGCGGCGCGTGGCGACTCCGACCGCCGCCAAGAGCGATCAAGAGGCCCCGTGCGGAGCGGCGCGTGGCGACTCCGACCGCCGCCAAGAGCGATCAAGAGGCCCCGTGCGGAGCGGCGCGTGGCGACTCCGACCGCCGCCAAGAGCGATCAAGAGGCCCCGTGCGGAGCGGCGCGTGGCGACTCCGACCGCCGCCAAGAGCGATCAAGAGGCCCCGTGCGGAGCGGCGCGTGGCGACTCCGACCGCCGCCAAGAGCGATCAAGAGGCCCCGTGCGGAGCGGCGCGTGGCGACTCCGACCGCCGCCAAGAGCGATCAAGAGGCCCCGTGCGGAGCGGCGCGTGGCGACTCCGACCGCCGCCAAGAGCGATCAAGAGGCCCCGTGCGGAGCGGCGCGTGGCGACTCCGACCGCCGCCAACAGCCAACTTTTATAAAACCAAAATTTTATAAAAATCTGTCTTAACTCTACAAAACACTGTACAGAGTATTAGTTGTTAGCACATTATTTCAACTTCAATATCTTTATTGTGGATCATGGATAGGTACAAAATACAGGTCTTAAATAATTAAATTGTGATCAGCTATGTCCCGGCCTTAGAGCATACAATAGTTACATAGAAATTAAATTTACATTATTGTTACAAAATATTAAGATTTAATGGAACGAATTTGGGTACGGGGATGGGGGGACGATGACTGTATTGAAGCAGTGATTTGTCTGATAGGAAGTCTTTTATAGAGTAGTAGCACTTATTTACTAGCAGATCATCTATTTCCTCTTAATACGTCTCAAAAGTGTGGTGCAATAAAATTTTCCAAGCTTTGACGTGTTATCATGTGTGACTCAGATGTGTTGATAACCTTACACTATCAGCACAAGTAGTGCTAAGGTCAAGAGACACACAAACAGTATCGGACGATGAGCCCGAGTTGTCGACAGTTGGACCACCTGATTGCTTCTTGTTATTTAATAATTAAGTAATAAGTCCGGTAATCACTGGGCGGTATATCGCTGCTTGCCACGGTAAAGCATTAACATTTTGTATGGCTCAAGTCCCCTTGTGAAATGTTAGTGCTAAGGGTTTAAAATAAGATTCAAAATCATTTTTGCTTACAACAATCCTTTGCCATGCCATGCTGCAGCTGGTGACCAGCGCCTATAGTTAAGCTTCATGAGAAAGGGTTCATCGGTCATCCGGGAACTATTCCTTCTGATAATTTCTGCCACCACCACCATTGCTGTGTTCTGATTTAATAGGATATATTGTGCTGCGGAAAACAGACTTGTTTCTAAGGTTCACAAAGGTTTTGGTGCTTCAAATCTGTGCAGGAGGCTTGACAGCGGTAGCTTGTCTTCCGATGAGCCGTGTGTTTGTTGTAGTTAATCAAAGTCGTTAGTTATAGAGTTGATAATATTATAGTATAGTAACAGAAGCGAGTTGTTGGTATTCCTACCGCGGAATTTTAATGTCGATACCGTTCCAACTGTTACACTAGATAGTGTACCGCTTAAAAGAGCAACGCAGATAACGTGGACGTTTAGAGGGAACGAAGGGCGTTGGCTGTCCGTGGGAACACTCTGGCTCGCAGGTTTAAACGGTGCCCGAATGAGGTGAAGTGCACAATGTTCAGGGCATACTGCCAATCGTTTTATTCGTGCACCCTGTGGGTCAGCTGTACTAAGCGGGCACTCAATGCCCTTCGTGTGCAGTATAACAACGCTTTTAGGATGTTGTTGGGGCTGCCGAGATGCTGTAGTGCGTCGGGCATGTTTATGGAGGCTCAGATTGATGGCTTTGATGCCATCATGAGAAAAAGAGGGGCCTCCATTTTGCACCGTATCCGAGCAAGCTCCAACAGCATTCTGAAAGTAATTGCGGACCGGCTAGACGGTCCTTTTCATAGGCACTGGATTGCACTCCATGTGTCAACATCTGTTGACTCTGTTGTGTGATCCTGATTTGTTTTATTTTTTTTTTGAGTTCATTTTATTGTTAAAATTGTGATATACTAACATAGATCTTAAGTACTCACTAACACAATTATGGATGTTTTTTGTTGTCTGAAATAAAGTTAATAATAAGGCACACCTATGTTAAACAAATCGTAAATATTGAAACACTTTAGCAGAGCCCCTATCTCGACACCCATGGGCAAACAATCAACAGGACCTACTGTAATAATATTTTTCCAACTCATTAACTAAATAAGGGAAGGTGAGTAAACGAAATGTGACGCGATTTTCCTGTTATTTTATAAAGTTATGTTGAAGCACTTGAAGTTAAGCAAATTAACGACGAGTCTGTACCTCAAGTCACAACTTTTCAATCATTCACAACGAAGTGGATTACCACACACAGGTTCCCAAGAATTATTAAAGAATATCTGTGTTTAATGGCAGAGCATGAAGTAGCAGATAATATTTAAGTATTGTCATTAGAACAATCCATGGTCTGCCTTCGCCTCGTCTTCACAGCGAATTTGGTTCGTAAAAAAAAAAAACAAAAAGATTGTGGTTTACTTTCAAGGGCTCCCAGTCTAAGGGATTATTCCGATCTGTCACCCTGCTTTATCCTCTTAGGAGGACAGATCGAAAAAAAAAATTGAACTGTCCCCCGTTAGCAACTTTATTCATTTCTATCTGTCCCAGATAGGAGTGAATAAAGTTCGAACTGTCCCCTCGTTGCTAACAGGGGCACAGATCACATTTCTTTCCCTTACTGTCCCTCTAAGGAGACAAAGCAGGGTGACAGATCGGAATAATCCAATCTAAGCGCAATATGCAACTAGGGGTGCATCCGATACCGATACCGATGCCGATATATCGGCGATACTTCGGGTTTGCCGATATATCGGCATCGGCGAAACTTTTATTGCCGCTACAAAGATACTTTTCATATTTCGCGTTTCAAAAAAGTAATGTAAGCGCGCGTGCTGTTTCGTACATTTCTTTGCAAACAAGGCACAAACAACGACGTCTTATACCCAAATTTGAAAAAAATGGCGCAGAAATAATTTCCAAATGAGTTCTGTCGCATCTGAGAGACTATTTTCCACCGCATTCAAACAGACTTACCAATCAAAACTTGAGAATACTTTATTTTTTAAACAAAAATCTCATTAAGAGGGCTGTTTGGTTTTGTCACCTCTCTCGCTCACACGGGACCAAATTGTTAAGATTATTAAATGAAAAGATGCCATTTTGAAAAATGTAATCAATTAGCGAACTAGTAAATAATATTAATTTTATAGGTAATTATTAAAAACACATTTCTATTGTGTTATCTAATGAAATCAGCTCAAAAAGTATTATGATCTGTTTTTGATGCTTTTAGGGTTCCGTACCTCAAAAGGGAAAAACGGAACCCTTATAGGATCACTCGTGTGTCTGTCTGTCTGTCCGTCTGTCACAGCCAATTTTCTCCGAATCTAATAGACCGATTAAGTTAGAATTTAGTACACGTATGTATTTCTGTGCCCCAAACATGGACGTGTAACGTAAACAAATGAATTTCAAATATGGGTAAATTTTGGGGGCAAATAAGAAAATTAAAAAAAAAGTTTTGCAAACTGTACCGTGTGACAAATTAAATGAAAGGGCTTACTGTGAGGGTCTCAAATATATATATATATATATATATATATTTAAGAAAATATACGAAAATTGACCATTCTAAATCAAATTTAGGCTCAGTACTTTTGGAGATGGGGGGCCCATCTCCAAAAGTACTGAGCCTAAAATTTTGCAAAAAAAAAATACAGAAAATAGTTCAATACTTGTTGATTAGATTACAGGAAAACTTATAAGAAGTCTATGCTGCGGTCGTAAGAAAAAAGGGCACAACTAACATTTTAAAAAAAAATCTACAAAAAATTGAGCAGATTAGCCTTTTTTTTTCTGATTCTAAATATGTATGTAACTCAATTTTTTTTTAAATGTTAGTTGTGCCCTTTTTGCTTACGACGGCAGTATGGTCTTAAAACAACATGGTAAATCTCTCAATAGTGTGCATACAAACTTAAACTTGCAGTTGGAATGTATGGGAGAACATGTTTTTCAACTACAATGTTAAGTTTGTTCTTGGGATTCATCCCAACTACGAAACCCTTCGTTGTGCGTAGTACGACACGCACTTGGCCAGTTTTTTTTTTAAATAAATGACACAATAAAATTGTTTTTAATAATTACCTAATAACTTAATATTATTTACTAGTTCGCTAATTGATTACATTTTTCAAATAAGCATCTGTTTTATTTAACATTCTAAACATTTGGTCACGTGTGAGCGAGAGAGGTGAAAACGAAACAGCCACTCTTAATGTTAATTTTATATCAACACTATTAACCTTAATTATTAATTTTAATAATTAATAATCTCATTCCTAGTCTGTAATTTTTTTATATTAATTAAAAAGAAAATTAACTCAAGTTGTGTTTTATTTATTTTACCTTCATTTAAATTCAGTAAGCGTATCGGCATCGGTATCGGTATTGCCGATGAGTATCGGTACATATCGGTATCAAATCGGCAAAAAGGCGTATCTATGCATCCCTAGATGGAAATATTGGAACACCTGGAGGAATAATACCTACCTGTGAATCAAAAGTTTGAAACAAATATAAACATTTGATGGGTAGCCTAACCTACCTATCTAATTATTATTAATTACGATTCAATGTAACATTGTTACAAGGTCATTAAACGAATTAGTTAATCATATAAATTTATGACGATATAGATGATATGAGCATGACCTTTAAATAACTTTCATATCGCTTCGCAGTTCGAACCTAAATAAAAATAATAAGGAGCTTGTGAACAGAAAATTAACACTATCTACAATAGTTTCGTCATTAATTGTGGTGAAACACAATGAGAAATACCTATACTGGATAATTTCTTTACCATCTTGAAAAAAATAGGGTACAATATAGGTATAGGTATAGGGGTATAGGGTGACCGGAGAATGGCATACCTAGTTTTTTCTTTTTTCTCAATAGCTTAGACAGAAATTGCTCTATCAATAAACACTTAAACATTTAAAGTAAACAAGAACAATAAAGACAGAAATTTTGAAAATACTTTATGGATCGTTAAAAAAATGTCGAAATTCAAATCTTACGCACTACGTAGATTTCGATATTATTATTCAAAAAAAAAAAAAAACTAGGTATGCCTTAGGCTTCTACTCCATTCACCTATTATACCCTATTTTTTTTCAAGACGGTAAAAAAGTCAGCCAGTATATTGATAATATGATGCCTTCGTTAAAAAAAACCATGTGTTAACTTAGGGTGTAGGTACCTATTCAAAAACAGATCATTGAACCTTATCTTGGATGACATAAGCCGCCACAGAACTGGTGCAGGAAAGATAGAACCAGAACTGTAAGAATGGCGGATATGAGGATGGGTAAACATTGCGAAGGTATGCATGTCACATGCCGCCGCGGTATTCTCTAGCGCGCTCTTCAATATCGCAGAGAGAAATCCTCTTTGATGCTCCGTGGTCGGTATTTGAGCTTTGGAATCTATATCTTATTACCATTAGATACGTACGAATTTACGTTAAACTTAAAATACCCTGCCCGCCGACCGACGATGTGCGCTGGCTTTAAGGAGCCCTCATGCCAACACGCAGGATGTTGGCCTGTGGGCCGGAAACAAAAACCTGAGAAAGAAGAGAAGTCGTCGAAGATTAAGGTCAGTTTTCTCTCTTATCTTAGCAACTAGGATAACAACGATAATAGCGCAATTAAGAGGCCCATCACAAAATTGCGTTTTGACAGATTAGGTTTTGAGCATGAAGCGACACATCGCGTTATGTAGCAATTTAGCAGTTGTTTATTTTGAGCCTTATATGTTTGTTTTTTTTTATTAAAATACATAGTCAATTTTAATTTTATATGAAATAACGTTTATTCTGGTACGTACGTAGATAATAGTATTAATGTAGTAAGGAGAAATTTACAGTTAATTCTAAGCGTTTTTAGTAGTTTTATGGTTTTGAATGCGATTTTTTTTATAGATCTTCCATAGATATTTCAGAATTCTGAGGCCACATAAACTAAACCTACTATTGAAGAAATATTATTCCCACACTAGACTGGCCAGCCTTCAGTCCTGACTTGAATACGATTTAACATATGGGGGACGAGCTGAAAAGGCGGGTACGAGGAAGATGTCCAGCTCCGGCGTCGATAGAAGACCTGAAAACTGCTTTATTTGAAGAGTGGCAGGAAATCCCACAGGATTCTATCAAGAAACTCATTCGGTTAATGAAAAACTATTTACAGGCTTAGATATTAGACCAGGGGAGGCGGGGTAACACAAAATATTGAGGGGCAAATAACAGAAATTGTTAACATTTTTATCTTTACATAATACTTCCTATTCATTTAGACGTCCACAACTTCCACTTATTACCTAAATTTAGATAGAAAATTCAATTAATTTTAAATCTTTTAAACAAAATTACCTTCCAAATGATATACCACAATCCATAGTTCATTGCATACAAATTGTTAAAATTAGTTTTGAGAAACGCGCCATGAAAAGATACCCGTTTATTGCTCGCGAGTGTAGTTCAATCAACGAGCTCGAAAAAGTGCCGTCGCGCATTTTATGAAAAACTTGCTTCGGAATTTCGGCTTTAATAAATAGATAAACTATTAACTATCCTCCACCACTCAATATGTCAAAGTTGTCCGATGCAGGGACGTTAATTGTTGAGAAGTTCTCCTAGTAAAAACCAGGAGAACTGGAGCAGATGGTGAAGTCACCACCAGCTCCACTTCAGCATATGCATTGTGTTAGCATTAATTGCTTAGCGACCATATTAAAGTAATACAATCGCAACCCGTGACATACTTATTATTGAGTAGTTCCGATGTCCATCTGTGATCTTCATCATAAGTTCCAAAAAATACCCAAATGGCTATAGGTGTGACTATAAAATTTGAGAGTTTCCTTCGGTTTCTATGGGATCCCCTTATCAGATTCTGACTTGGTGGCAATGCGCAATGGGACCACTGAGAGAGCATACACTTTTAAACACAATAGAATTTTGCAAATCCGTCTATATATGACGGAGTTATGCCCGAACATACCTACATAAAAAAATACAAACATCCGAATTGAGAACCTTCTTCTATTTGGAAGTTGGTTAAAAATGAAAGGTATTAGTCATTGTAAGTTTGATGCTAACATTGCTGTTAAGCTGGACACAGCCCGCTGATCGGGCTGTGTCCAGCTTAATAAAGAATGTTTGAAACCAATTGTGGTATCTTCCTGAATTATCTATCACCCGATATTGTAATGAACGCTTTCTTGGTACTATATTTATCAGATGACATCTCCATTGCTAAAAATGAACCCCTTCCATAACATAAAATCACGCTGGTAATCCCCGAGAATTGGGCAGAGGTTGGACGTTCCATCATCATCGAATGATGATGATCGAACGCAAGGAATAATAGATAGAGAAGTATTGAAGAAAAGGACATGTTGCGCCGACCCCAAATAAAATGGGACAACCCTAATCTCCGAGCGCATACAACCCTCATCTCTTCAAAGTGAGAATGAACAGGTTTCTTCCATTCCATCTAGGTAAGCTCATTCCATCGTCGACTTTGTGTCTGTCACCTCTGACCTAGACTAGAGTAAAACAAATAAGCAAACCCATCTCAAATTAAAAAACAAAAACAAGGGCAGGAGAATTCCTGCCCTTGTCCCAATTTATTTGGGGTCGGCGCAACATGTCCTTATCTTCAATACTTCTCTATATATTAATCGTCATCTCGGTAGTCTCCTCTTTTCTAGCCATATCATCTTTCACACAGTTCATCCATCGTTTCTTTGGTGTTCCTCTACTCTTATACCCATCCTGCCATCGACCGGGCACAAATCCAGACTCCTGGCTGCTACTGAGAAATTCAAGATGGAAAACCCCAATAACACTTAGCCCGACCCGGGAATCGAACCCAGGACCTCATGCCCTTGCGACTACTAGTCCAACGAGGCAGTTGTGTACTGTATGGTACCTAACTACATGTAAATTAAAAAAAAATATATATTACATTTTTATCTATAAAGTTTAACTGTATTTACATCTTAGAAGAAAAAATGATTGACTACAATAAATATATGCCTCAACAAATTAAAAATACCAGTTCTACTCAAGCTACCTACCAAATAAGACGTCGTTCTAAGAGCAAAATAAAATTAACTAAAGACAATAAGATATTTCTCAAAGCGATCGGATTGTTAAAATGAATATCTTAGACGTTTTATCCACTCCGACTTACGACAACAGTATAGAAGGAATCGAATTTCATTCGTACAAACCTTATGTAACAAGTTTCAACAGGAACGATGAAATACGCATACCTATCAACCAACAGGATCTTTACATATTACCATCAGCCAGCACTCTGTATTTGGAAGGAACCGTTATCGTTAGCAAAAAAGATTCAAAAGATTTTATTGATAGCTGGCTTTTACTAAAAACATTACGATACTGTACAAGTATATCTATGTATACCAACCCATTATTATCTATTCTACTTATCCCTCATTAAGGTGCACCAATAAAATGCTTAGACTTTCTGACTTTATTGTTCTTTATGTGCTAATCAATAAAAGTACTATAAAAGTATTCCTACCGATAAGGACGATGTCTATTTAAGTAGAACTGGTTCTATTAAGTTATTTAACGTCTTGGAATATTTAAATCAGACTTGTCCATATAGTACCTACATAGTATGTTTTTTTATTGATATTGCTTAGCAAAATGTTGTCGATTGATCTGAAAGTGTTGGTTCTTACTTGGTAAATAATTCATAGAATGTTATCTAGTTCGGTTGTTCCCAACATTAACATAAAAAAATTGTTTTGCCTGCTTTTAAATATAGTAATTTAAGTGGAAGATACGAGTACATTAAAACAAAACGTGCTATCATAAAGGCATTGCCGACTCGTAGTCACACCAGATTATCACACCAGTATGACAAACAGGATATTTTTTCCCGTTCGTCACACCACTGATTTTTCCACACCATTTATTCCTAACTAGTGCTGTCCTAGTTATAGGTACTTACTAGTTTAATTAAAAACCTTCAAATTACGTTTTTATTCATTTAAAAACCTTCAAATTATGTTTTTAACGCAATGTTTCAAGAAAATGTCCCAATGATATTTCACCATTTAAAAGTTTTAATTGGCAGAAAATGATAAAATTGTCTTTATCAGTTTGGTCGGCCCTTATTTTTTTTCGATACTAATTTCCTTTTGATTGAATAATACTGTTAATAATTTTAGTATGGTTACGTAGTTTTTATTTATATTTTTATTTAATTGGGAGTGCCAACTTTCACAAATGTTGTTGGTTCTGTGTCTTTGACCAACTACATTCCAGTCGGCGATATATTGTTCATCATTTAGCCATTGTCGGGCCATGTATGCTATGAACTGTTTCATCTTTTCCCCGCTAAATTCATTAGATTCCCTTTTTATGTACTCCCATCCGTTTTTAACAAGTTCTAATGGAGTTAGCAGCAATGGCGTACATAGTCCCACAATTCTTTTATGTAGTTTACTTTTCAAACCAATCGATTTCGCTTTTCGCCATAAGCTCTGACAATAATGATAGTAACACTTTTTTACCGATATATGTGGAAAAAACATCTTAAAGCATTTGCTACGGCAATCTCGAAATCTGCGTGGAATACAGTGGGACACCAATTGGGAAATATTCAGTTTCAGGATGTCAAACAATGCAGCACATTTCGACTCTTTTTTGTCGCTCATGAGCACATGTATTAGCGGTATCACTGAAGTTGTTTGAGACGTGCTCCCCAAGTCGCCGAGGATAAAAAGTAATTGTGGAAATGGTCGTGGAGAACTCTTAAAAGTCGCATCTATAAAATATTCTTTCACACTTTTTAATAATTGCTTTGCTTCTTCAGAACAAAATACTTATAATCTGGTATGCTCATATTGATAGTCAGCAACGACAAATATCTCAAATGTAGCGGGTACTTGTACTTCCTCAATACGTTTGAAAACCATCTTGCTGACTTGTAGTTTCCGTTTTCGTGCATTGTAAAGGCTGCACTTTTCGCTATCGAATAGTGGTCCTTTCAACCCTTTTTCTTTTAAAGCCCTTATATTTTGCTTGTAGATTATTGTAGAAATAGCTATTTCATTTTGGTTCTCATCTGGTTGACATGTATTTTTGTGCTCGACTGATTATAAATCAATATATTATGTTTCTAGATGGCTAATGATGCGAGTCTGAAAGGTTACGACTTAGAATAAGTTGGTTATAAAAAGAAAAAAAAAAAGAAATGAGATAAAAACGTAAGTACCTATGCTAACCGTTCGAAAAAAAAAGAGACAAGTACTTATGCTAACCGTTTGAAAAAAAGAGACAAGTACTTATGCTAACCGTTCGAAAAAAAGAGACAAGTACTTATGCTAACCGTTCGAAAAAAAGAGACAAGTACTCATGCTAACCGTTCGAATAAAAAGAGACAAGTACTTATGCTAATCGTTCGAAAAAAAGAGACGAGTACTTATGCTAACCGTTCGAAAAAAAGAGACAAGTACTTATGCCAACCCTTCGAGAAAAAAAAAGAGACGAGTACTTATGCTAACCGTTCGAAAAAAAGAGACAACTACTTATGCTAACCGTTCGAAAAAAAAGAGACAAGTACTTATGCTAACCGTTCGATTTCAATTTGTATTAGTTTTTTATTTTTTATTTTGTTTTTACTAAGACATGAAAACCCTTTGTACCTTATAATGAAAAAGTCGTCTCTGCATTACCCTAAGACTGGTAGAAAATGCCTCAGGAATTAAGTCCGCCTTTGTACGGTATTTTTTTACTTGTGCATAATGTTTTAATAAATAAATAAATATAACTAAAAGTAGAGAAATCTAAATAGAACAGAAGTCTATTGCGAAGAACGAAAGTCGGCAAACGCCAATCAGCAGATAGACTTCATTAGAATATAAAGGTACTGCACTAGCAATTATCATATACATGGCGTGGAAAAATCAGTGGTGTGACAAACGAGAAAAAAAATCCTGTTTGTCATACTGGTGTGATAATGTGGTGTGACTACGAGTCGGCAATGTCAAAAAGGTAATCAAAAGAAGAAAAACTTACGAAAAACATATTTTCCGATTAGAATAGGTAATTAAGAGAGCGGGGCGAAAATTGCCAACCGTAAATTTGATTTTTCATGAAATTGATTACTTACTTACCTCTAAAAATAACAATTATGAGTAACTGCATGATATATCCAAACTGTTTGTGGAACAGAAAAATAAAATAACCCAATAAATGATTGCAGAACATTGCAGAAATAGGCAAGCTTTCCATTGATAACCCCTTTGTTTATAAACGTTGCTTAATAGTAATGATTAGCGACTGTTTAAACATATTTCTGAGGATTTTAAACGGAGTTTATCCATTCGATAGTGATGATTGGTTCGATATCGTGTTTGTGGAAGAATTTAGTTTAAAAGTCGAGTGAATTATTATCGAGGGTTTATTTGAGGAACTCAAAAACCGAGCATAAGGAAGTAATTCGCTTAATAGATAATTTTGTCGAATCAATCAGAAACCGGACATAAGAGGCATATTACATTTCGACCGTGATTTTTGAGTTAAATGGCCAACTTTGGCGTTCTTATTCTGAGCAACTGAAAGACTTCGACAACTTGAGTTATTGAGTGATGAAGAATAGTTATTACTATAGTTCATAGCGGCCTTGATTTTCGCAATGTTTTCTTATCTATATAAGGTCTATCTGTTCATAGTCGAAATCTCTTAAGGGGTCATCATTATGAACAACTTTTACTATAGGACCAAACATGAAATCGCAAAAAAAAAATCAACTGATCTCTATATTTATGTTCGCATAACTCGTCAAAATGTTCGATTTCAGGTTTGGTTATATAGTAAAAGTTGTTCATAATGATGAGTACAATGACCCCTTAGAGATATCGTGTATGAATAGATAGACCTAATATTGATAAAGCTAAAATTCCGAAGCAAGTTTTTTCATAAAATGCGCGACCGCATTTTTTCGAGCTCGTGGATTGACTAATAAGCAAATGAAAAATATATAATAATATATCTTAAGTAAGTACTGGTTTAGTTTATAGCAGCCTCAGAATTTTCAAATACATAATTATATGGAATAGCTATAAAAAACCCTCAGAATTAAGTGTATATTCCTTCTAACTACATGAATATGATTACGTAATATTTATACCAGAATAAACGTTAGTTCATAAGAAATTAATATTTTATAATTTAAACAAAAAATAAATATTATAAGACTCTATATATAAATAATATAATATAAATAAACGTAACTACAACTGTCAAATTGCTACATAATGTGATGCGTCGCCGTGCTTCAATATATTATACCTAATCTGTCAAAACCTTCTTTCTTATATCTACATATGGTCAAAATGCAATTTTGTGGTTGGCCTCTCAAACGTCTCATAACTGAGCAACGTTTGTACAGAATCCCATGTACTTATATGAAAGAAAGAAAAATAAGATTATTTGTCATAGAAACACGTGCTTAAAAAAACATAATTAACTCGAATAGGTACTACATTAACAGAAAAATAAAACAAAATAGATCTACATAATTATAATCACGAGCACAAAACAAATAGTCGGCAGCTGCTGGCACGTCATGACTGTGACTAGAAGGCTTCCAACTCAGCATTATGCTGTTCCCAATAGCAATTGGGTCCCACAGCACAGCGCTGATTTTCGCCGAAAAAGACGTATGGAAACCAAGTCAGGTTTAATAAATAGTACAGAAATAGGTAACAAAATAAAATATATATTTCCTCTACTGGTACCTACCCAAACTTCCACACATAGTTTGCCTCCTTATTTCCATAGCCTTTTCCTCTCAACAATTTCTTGCACATACTACAATTAATAAAAACAACAAACCATCAATCAGACAGGTATTGCATTATTTATAAGGAAAAAAATGCATCTAGTTAAGTCAATACAAAGGACATTGTGACCACTCACTGGATGTTACAAATTCTTACTACACCAAGATAATTAGTTTAGAGTTAAGGATAATAACAAATATTTGTACAGCGGGAGAATTTTTTTTTTTTAATGATTGAGTTAGACTTTCAGGCCTATTGTTGCTATTGAATAGCCTAATTATGTAATGTTTTCGATATGTTGCATTGTTTTTGAACGAAACCAACTCGAAATTGTTCGTAGGTTAACAACTATAATTCTTTGTCTGTCGTATGAAATGGCTATAACACGGCATTTTGACGTAGGTTGTCAATTTGCAAATCAATTAATTTTTCTGTCTGGATATTACAGCTATCTCTTTCTTTTTTTTTATTGCGTTTACAAAAAGCTAACCCAGTCAGGAAGGTTAAGCTGCGTTACTTGAGATCGCTTATATTCACCTATAAAATGCGCCCCATAATTACCCCATAGTCCGAAATAAAAGTTAATGCCACCGGCAGATCTTTGAAAACATGCGCGTGTCCATTATCCACCAGTTGTAGTCGACACACAGATATCACTCGACTCGTATAAAGACGACTATTGTCATGTTTAGGGCAGCTGCTGACTATGGCGTAACGAACGCGTGCGATACTTTCAGATTTGTTCCGCCTGTAGTGTTTTGAGATCAGCGGCATGCCTGACGGGGCCTTGCAAAAAAGTTTTACAAGTTACTAAAAGTTTATTTATTCGTATTTATTTATTCGGCCCCTGGTCCTGGGGCCAAAAAAAAAGTACTTCTCGAGATTTTGGGGCCAATCTCAAGAAGTACTTTTTAATAAAATCCCAAACAAGGCCAAAAATAATATATTCCGTAACAAAGAAGCAGGTTGTCAGTTAGGGTGTGTTGGTGTAGGGTTGTTGTTGGTTCCTGGGCGGCAGTCGCCTCCTTCTGCGAACACGTCATGTCCCAGAAGGAGGCGGCGGAGCGCGCGCGGGAGGAAGACCCTCTCGCGGCGCCGCTCCGAAGGCGAAGGAGGGGTCGAAGAAGACGTCAGTATGACAGTCATCTCCGACTCCTCCCAGGTGGAGGCCAGCAGGCAACGGGTGCGGGGCACCCTTGCCTGTATTGCACAGGCCTCCACCAGTGTCGGACGGGAATGGCCAGGTGTTCCCGGCCATTCCCGTAGCCCCCCAGCCTGGGGGGCATGCGGGGCCCGCCAGCTAGGCGGGCATGCGCCGGGAGGGTTGTGGAAGCAAAGGTTGAGCCGGTTTCCCATGGCCCTCCCATCACGGCGATGCGGGAACACCGCTGAGTTTTAGTGGGTATACTGCCACTCTGGCAGGGAGTCCCACATACTCCGTGTCGTCCCCCGACGAGCGGAGATGCGTAATGTCATTTCTCAACGACAAAAAAAAAAAAAAAAAAAAAAAAAGGGTTGTTGTTGGTGGTTGTGGTTATAGTTGTTGGTTGTGTTGGAGGAGAATACGTATGCAAAATATAAACGTGGTATGCTAATATTTTCGAGCTCGCTTCGCTCGCTCTTCCATCGCACATTTTCTTCGTTTTCAAACTTTTCTGTATCATCATCATTCTACTACCCTTATCCCAATTTATTTGGGGTCGGCGGTACATGTCTAGTTCTTCCATACTTCTCTATTAGTCGTCTTGCATTCGTTAAATTCAAAATTTCTGAAAAAATTCAAATGTTCAAAAGAAAATTTTACCTATCTGAGACTAGGTGCAAAAATTTTCAAACTCGCTTCGCTCGCTCTTGCGTCCTGAATGCTCCTAATTCTCAATTGTTTCTGTATAACTTAACAAAATTTCTCCTATTTTTCTGTAAGAAGGAATGGTTATAAGACCACCTAAATTTAACCATCCGAGGCGGCGGAGTTCTATATCGAGCTCGCTACGTGCGCTCGCTCTTGCTTCTCAAACTTTTCTGCATTAGAAATAGTGGTTGGTGTTAGCTATGACATTTCAGTAAGTCTGAAAGCCGAAAAGTTCGTCTATTTTACTTAATTTGTGTTTTTTATGTAATTTTTGTCATCATTTGATTAGCAATAAAACTCATATACCTACTGATACATAGGTGTATAATTCAGCGCATTCAGTTTAACGTTTTTCTTTCGACTGGGACATGAAAGAGGCCTCGCAAACTTGATGTCACCGACGTCCACATTTTGGTCGTTACGGGTCGTCAAAGCCTGACAACCAGTCTTCCCAAGTTCTCAGTCTTACCAAAGGGTATTGTATTACCCAGTAACTGGGTTGTGGAGGTCAGATAAGTAGTCGCTCCATGTAAAATACTGGTATTCGGCTGCATCCGATTAGACTGGAAGCCGACCGCAACATAGTTGGGAATAGGCTAGGCAGATGATGATATTTTAACTAATATATAAGCGAAGCTACAAATTCGTAGAACGTATCGCACCTTTATTTCGAAACCGTTACTAAACGAAATTTCCATTATAAAAACGTAATTATAGAAAATATTAAATTATATGACTATACGTACACCTTAAAAAGAAACCAATAATTTAACAAATAAGCACAGAATTATCTCATAGGAGTAGTTATAAGTTCATCACTTTTTTATTAAGAGGTAAATGATAATGCAAAAATCGTAAATTAATTCTCCTGTAAAATTTAGCATTTTCGTGTAGTAACGGTTTCGAAATGAAGGTGCGGTATGATTTTCTCTATAAAATTAGCGACGAGGCTAATCGCAAATACTGAAGACGTCGTAGTTTCATTTCGTCAGTAAAGTATATAAACATTCCCAGAATTAAAAGCGTGCGGTTAAGAACGTATAAACAAGAAATAAAATAAACAGATTTTGAGGAACTTACAAAATTATTATTTTATTTTAGCTCCTTCTGGATTTGTTTGTTATTGGTATTTGAAATCGTTATATTCCTCATGAATTAAAATGAACATTGAATTTGGAGGAATTTCTTACAGAGGAAATTTTCCGGGAAGCTAGATATAGCAGTAACTGTATCTAAAATACCCATGATTTTTTATTTAACATCAGTAAAGTACCAACGACGTTTGCAACACTCGTCTTCATCGCATCAGTGAGTTATCATCCTAATATCGTTTGTATAAAACGCGATATAAAACTGACGGAGCTTCAGTCCGCGTTCGGCATTGGTCTTGCAACCACAGAGTATTAAACAGTGCTACAAAATGATGCTAAAAACTTTTGTTTTCGCCGTACTGGCAGTGGGTAAGTTTTTGTCAAGTAATTATTAAAATAAAGCGATTTTTAGACTGTTTGGCGTAAATAAACAGAGAATATAAAACTCTGGAAATTAATTAATTAATTGTTTTAAATAAAATCTGTATAATTGTTATATTTTTAATGGGTTCAGCAGTCTTAAATAGAGTAGTTTTTTTTGTACTTTTGGTGGTTAATTAAATAAATTAGTACTAATTATTAGTATTCATTATTATTAGGGTTATCGATAATAATTAAGCGATCTCATATTTATTTTGTGTGAATAATTGAAATATAGGTACAGTCCTTCATAATCGGTACACAGGAAATGTCTGCTTGTAATGTCAGCTATTATGAAGTACATAAAGTTACTCTACAATATTTAATTTATTTGGAATCGGCACGAATGGGGCTTGATAAACCTGTCATGGCCTTTGAACTTAACCCATCCGTGTTGGGAGTAGGTAAAATAATCGTTTAATCGTTTATTGGGAACAGAAAACAAATACATTCAGAGATAACAATGTTAAACGATGATAGCTGCAATATTAAAAACTGTAGCGCAGTTAATTAAATACTTACGTGGTTATAGGTTGCGCAAAATTGCTTGACAAACACGTGATTTTTTCGTGCTTGTCAAACAATTTTGACCGTCTAGGGACCCATTAGGACTTTGCGACCTTATTCGGTTGTAAAGACATCGCTATCTATGTCGAAACTGCAGCCCCAGGAATTATTCGATACTAGCATCAGTTCGCGTGAAATTTATCCTGTGACACTCGGCAATACTGCTGAGCTTCCCATTAGTGAAATAATTTTCGTAATCGGATCAGTAGGTAGTTCCGAAGATTGCCCCAACATACAAACTCACAAATTTTACCTCTTTATAATTAGGGTTCCGCACCAAAATGGTAAAAATGAACCCTTATGGTGCGACTCAGTCTGTCTGTCTGTCAAAGCTGGATATCTGAAGAACTACTAATGCTATCAACTTGAATTTTGGAATAGTTTTATAGTTTTAGATGACGTTTGCCCAACTATTTTACAAATAAGATAGAATATATATATATATATATATATACATATTGCAACAGGGAATGAAAGGGTGTCTTAAAAATTCGAAGTGGGGCACATTTTGAAACATTTTTTTTTTTAGGTTTTCAACTTTTAATGAAAAATGTAAAAATATTACCGGTACCCCCCTGCCTCCCTTATCTCCGAACTTTGCATAGAGAAAAATCTGAATTTATTATATACAGGAAAAATAACACGATGTCTCTAAATAGCACACTTTTTTTTTGATGGTACGGAACCCTCAGTGCGCGAGTCCGACTCGCTCTTGGCCGGTTTTTTATTTTAGTACGACTGTTTTAGTATTGGATGATAATGTGTACCTAGGTGCTTAGCGTTTATTAAGGCAGAAGAAAAAGAAGTTATTCGGCTTAAAGTCCTCAGGGCTACAAACAGTGATTAAGGATTCTGTTTTGGTGGCTTTAAATAGTCTTATCGATTACTTTTATAATGAAAGGCAATGCTCTATCCTAAAAAAACTCTATTTAAAAAAAAAACGGCCAAGTGCGTGTCAGACCACGCACAATGAAAGATTCCGGAGTTGGGATGAATAACACTGTAGTTGAAATACATGTTCTCCCATACATCCCAACTGCACAAGTTTATACACAAAATATTGAGAGATTTACCATGCTATTTTAAGACCATAGACTTCTTATAAGTTTTCCTGTAATCTATAGGTATAGAACTATTTTCTGTATTTTTTTCAAAATTTTTGGCTCAGTAGTTTCGGAGATAAGGGGCGGAATGGTCAATTTTCGTCTATTTTCTTAATTAACTTTTCCCTCAATGTAAGCCCTTTCATTTGATATGTCACATAGTACAGTTTGCAAAACTTTTTATTTTAATTATCATATTTGTCTCCCAAGAGTGACCCCCATATTCAAAATTAATTTATTTACATTACACGTCCGTGTTTGGTTCACAGAAATTCATACGTGTACCAAATTTCAACTTAATCGGTCCATTAGATTCGGAGCAAATTGGCTGTGACAGACGGACAGACAGACACACGAGTGATCCTATAAGGGCTCCGTTTTTTCCTTTTAAGGTACAGAACCCTAAAAATCAAAGTAGGACCTGGTGCATAGCATAATAATACTGCCGTCCGTCGTAAGGAAAAAAAACACAACAGTTATTAAGTTAAAAAAGACGCATTTACCAGTATTTTTATATTGGCGTAAACTTAAAAAGAAACTAATAATTCTTATTATTAAAAGACGTATCTGCCTTTGTATCAACAAAAAAACAAAATAATCTATTTTTCGAGAGATGATAAGTTATCTGTTGTCCATGTAAAATTAATTAACAATCATTATTAACTTAAACTTTTTTCGCGAGGCTTATCCGTCCGTGTTCGATTACAGATTGTCAAAAGCCTAGACGCAGTTCGCATAAATATCGTATTTCGGAGGTCAGATCACTCGATATTGCTCATACCTATTAAGCCTAATCTAGATAGTTTGAAAGCCGATCACAATCACAGAAAAAAGCTATACGATGCTGTTCAATCACTACTTAGATGCAATATAAAGTGGGAGAATATAAATAAAACTTATTATTATTAATATAGACCTCTAAACAATTAAAATTTAAGAAAAAGCTAAGTGAATTTACTTTTCACATTTTCCATAGGCATCGGAGCCCTAAAACTTAGGTACACACAGCGCCATCAACGATACCCCAGCAAAAGACATGCAAGTTCAAATTCGAATTTTTGAAAGGATCCTGTAAGGCTTCTCCTCCCGTAAAATCGCGGTCACTGTCGGACTGCTTAGAAAAGAAAGAGAAGGGCGATGACACAACGCTGGTAATTTATTGCAAAATACGAAGCAATTATCTATTTACCAAAAAATCTACTTTATATTAGGTAATAGTTTGTTTTTTTCTTTACTTCTATAAACTAAAATAGATTTCAGGACAAATGAAATCACTTCTTACGTAGATAACTTTGTATTTTTTCCTATCAAAAAGATGCTATACTCGTAGTTACTGTAAAAGATGGACACTAAGTTACTTAGTTTTGCCGTATTTTACGGAGAATAACCCTTTAAATAGTCGTAACAAATTGAATGTTATACTCGTACATTGTAATATTTTAAAAAGTGAGGGGTCGTCAAATAGTGCCGCTGTCTGTACCTTTATCTGTGCTTTTTACCGATGACTGTATTGTTGCAATGTTGATGTAACAATAGGTAACAATGATAACTAGGTAGGTACATGCCTCGTTAGTGATAATGCCAATGAACACATTAGTTATGATACCTATATTAGTTTACAAATTTGTAGTGGTTGTTTTGTTTGTATGTCTGTTTGTTACATCATTTTTGTCCTTAGCGATTCATCATCCATAGCCCGACTTCACCCACTGCTGGGCATAAAACTCTCTTTTCTTGTGCCCTTAGCGATTAGAACACAACAATTCTCTATTGATTTTAAGAGGCCGTATACGAAATTTTGCCGATTAAGCTGATTTACGTGATTTTACAAACGCTATTTAACAGTTAAAATACTGTATTTCCATAAGTTTTAATTCACAACATAAAAGATCTTTTCAATTATGATCTAATAAGTGAGCTACTTTTTTATATTTATTATGAAATTTTTACTAATCGACCTAAAACCGACGACTGTTTTGTGAATTTTTGCTGTAAGAGGTTTAGAATATCTGGGCCCACTCCCTCTCGAAGAGAAGCCATTATAGGCTGATTGTGCACGCGTAACATATCGCACCTTCGGTAAGACAAGGCCATAAATGTCAAAATTTCAAACAGTCGGTTAAATATGCCAAACTGCTTTAAAAATACCCTTTTATCTGAAATCACAAAAGTATAGGGCTTATTTCATGCAAAGATCAATCATTTCAAGGTGGTAAGATGGTATGAGCAGAATAATACGGTATTTAATGTAAAAAAATCTTAAAATGGCTCTGCTGTAAAATCATAACAAGTGCAGTTGTGCCCTTGTCTTACCGAAGGTGCGATATATGCATGTGATCAATGGAATAACATAACACAACACGCCACGATTCCCGAAGGGTTAGGCAGAGTTGTACACCCAGATTTCGCCAGATAAGTTTAAGTCCCATGTATTTACGAATAGTTTTGACGTCTACAGAGTATAAAAAACTACAATGTATGCTCGTGAAAGTTGTCTATACAATAAGTGTATCACATTTTACCAATTTCATATAAAATTTTTGATTAAAAAAATATTTAACTTAGTCAAATTTTAGAGACAATGGGCAAAGAATTGCTTTTGATTTCGGCTACTTAGAACATTAAAGTTCATAAAATTAAAACAACAGAAATAAATTTCAGTTCAAAATCCCTAAAAAAAATGCAAAAAAAAATTGCCAACAATTTTTCTTTTTTAAATCTCGAATTATTATAATACACGACGCAAAATAAAAAGTCGCTCATTCATAAGATCATAATTGAAATTATATTTCAAGTTGTGCATTCAAACTTATAGAAATACAGTATTTTAAATGTAAAATCACGTAAATCAGCGAAATCGGCAAAATATCGTATACGGCCTCTTAAAGATTCACTACCAACTGACCTTGGCTTTGTTGGTATTACAGCATGTAAATAAAAATATTTCATTTGTTTGGGTTGAAAAAGCGTCCTCTTTATCCATGATTACCTACGCCAAATCCAGTGTCTACTATCCATTGGTTTTAGAGCTTAAAAAACAATCATACTCGTAAAAAACAATCTCCTTGTAGAGGAGCTATCCTGGTAGATTGTACAATGTTCTTTAAAAGACACATAGGTACTAAGCTAATAATTATAATTATTTATGCATTTATATCTTTTTTTTCCCGTGGAGAAATGCTCAAGCATACTGCACTACCACGGGGAGATAATGCAGTTATGTGGGACTCCAACCCACTAAAACTCCACGGTGTCCTCCTCTGCCGCTTGTGGCGGGAACACGGGCACGCGTTAGCACTCACCGCGATGGCTCTCAAAACGGTGAAGGCAAACATCGGGAGGAAACCAAAAATTCGAAGACATGTAACATCTACCAACCCGCACTGGGCCCACTCCCTCTCGAAGAGAAGCCTTTATAGGCTGATTATGCACGCGTAACATATATGCATGTGATCAATGGAATAACATAACACAACACGCCTGAAATCCCCGAAAGGTTAGGCAGAGTTGTACACCCACATGTCGCCAGTTATGTTTAAGTCCCATGTAATAGGGGGCGGGTCTATTGCTACTGAGAAATCCTTGATGGAGAAACCCAATAACACTTTACCCGACCTGGAAATCGACCCCAGGACTTCAAGCTCAGCCGTAGCGCTTGCGACCACTGGATCAACGAGGTAGTCTTTGTCCACCGCACCAGGAACGCGTAACACACTATCAGTCGGAATCGGTTGCATTTTGACAGTTCAACAACATTCGTTTTTTTTTTTTCACACATGGTCGTCTGATCCCAAACTAAGCAGAGCTTGTACTATGGAAACCAGATAACTGATAAACTACATACACTACTTTTTTTTTAATACATACTTATATAGATAGTTACACCCAGACTCAGGACAAACAGACATGTTCATGTACACATATGTTTGTCCTGGAGGCGAATCGAACCCATGACCTGCGACATGATAGGCGATATCTTAACCAACCACGCCAGCTGGCCTGTATGTTGCGTGATTTACGTTATAGAGCAGACAAATTTTTCGAACATATGGAGCAATGGATTTGCAATTTGCTTCAAAATGATTCAGATTCCGATTGGTAGTGTTACGCAATTAGGATAGAGATGGCCGGTTTTTTAATCCCTAGTTGACTCAACCAATGTTTAAACATAATTTTGGCGAAATGTGTTCGCCAAAATGCCATTTTTTTACATGAATGAGTTAACATGAATACATCCATTTTAATTCATTCATTTTTAGCCTTTCATATGTAGCCAAAATTCAACCATTAGTTAATAGGTTTAACCATTGGTTGAGTCAATCAATCTGCCTAGCCTTTTCCCCACTATGACTATGATATTCCCCCTAAACGGATGCAACTGAATACCTGTATTTTACATGGAGCGACTGCCTCTCTGACCTACACAACCCAGTTCCTGGATAATACGATACCCCTTGGTAAGACTGGTTGTCAGACTTTCCGGCTTCTGACGACGCGTAACGACTGTCAAAGATCCACGAATGACAGCCAGGACCTACGGCTTAACGTGCTTTCCGAGAGAAGATTGTTACCATCTACAGACCAACCCCGGCAAGCGTAGCTTATCCTGATGGATCGACGAAGTAGCGACAGTACTTTTACTATGGCCAAATAATCTCGTTTCTCGTTGACGTCACGTTCCCGGTGCGGTGGACAGTCTTATAGGGCAATAAATAACCCCTCTTGCAGTAGTGTTCATCATACTAGGAAACAATTATCATTGTGTTGCCTGCAATGTCTATACAAGACAAAGCTACCAATTGGAAGATTGCTATAGACTCCATAGCAATTTAAAGTGCAGAGCGGGCTAATCTCGGGAACTACCAGTCGGATTTGAATTTTTTTTTTCATTTGTTAGCCCAATTCTTGAGGAAGGCTATAGAGCCTATCGCCTTCCTTAATCGCGCTGCTCCTAAATGCCCTAGCGTGATGTTAAATAGCAAAAAGAAAAAAAAAGTCAGAAAGAACGCTAGACAAAAACGAAGTCATACCGCGGGCAGGCGATGCGATGCGACGGGGTGGATCAGGGGAACAAGAAGTTTCACATGGACGACGTCGAGGGCAGAAGCTAGTAAAGAATAAAGTAGTGTTAGTTGGTAGCGCAACGACCTAGAGAACCATTTTCACCCGTTTTCCTTAGATGACTTATATCTTGCGTGCAGGAACTAAGATAAAGATAATGCGTTTGCCTTCAGTTGGTAAGTAGTTCACGACTTCCGAGAGCGAGAAACTGTTGAAGACCACGGTATTATCGTTTCGTAACTGTTTGTGATTTTAAACCGACTTCCTCTCCTATCAAAATCAATCAATCTTCCTAGCCTTTTCCCACTTCCAGTTCAAACGGATGCAACTGAATATCAGTATTTTACATGGAGCGAATGCCTAGTTGACCTCCACAACCTA
This sequence comes from Dicycla oo, assembly GCA_948252095.1. Lineage (NCBI taxonomy): Eukaryota > Metazoa > Arthropoda > Insecta > Lepidoptera > Noctuidae > Dicycla > Dicycla oo. The sequence goes on from OX411714.1 coordinate 25,972,145, forward strand.
GTAACTGGGTAATACGATACCTCTTGGTAAGACTGGTTGACTTCCTTTCCTATTATATATTGACAGGCCAGATGGCTTGGTTGGTTAAGATACCACCTGCCATGCCGCTGGTCGTGGGTTCGATTCCCATCCAGGACAAACGTTTGTGTGCATGAACATGTCTGTTTGTCCTGAGTCTGGGTGTAATTATCTATATAAGTATGTATTTACAAAAAAAAAAGTAGTGTATGTAGTTTATCAGTTATCTGGTTTCCATAGTACAAGCTCTGCTTAGTTTGGGATCAGATGACCGTGTGTGAACAATGTCCTAGGATATTATTATCACCCAGCTAATTGAATCTGCAGTTTGTTTTGTGCTGAATAGTTAAACATAATTAAGTTATAGTGGTTTATTATGTTATGACTGCCTCGTTAGTCTAGTGGTAGCAAGGGGTACTGCAGAGCATAAGGTCTTAGGTTCAATTCCCGGCTCAGGCAAAGAGTTATTCGGTTTCTCGATCTGGAATTTCTCAGAAATTGCCTGGAGTCTGGATTTGTGCCTCGTTGCGGGACTTAAACATAACTGGTGAAATGTGGGTGTACCAGGTACATCTCTGTCTCACCCTTCGGGGATTACAGACGTGATGTTACCACAGGTGTCTGCCGGTACCTACTAATCGGCATTTCTTAGTGTAAGTAATATTTATTCAAAAATGTATTTTCCTATTCTTTAGAGATGAACAACAAGGTACCCTTCGTGTTTTTTCTTTAAATGAAAACTTTTTTAGGCACGTTGAGCGATATTTGGTAGGGGAAAAATCTTATTTCGCGTCACCGATATGCTCTAATAGCAGTATATCTGTAGCTATAAGGGCTATCTCTACCAGTATATCTATAGCTATATGTGTGCAACGTTATTTCATAGTTTTAAGTTTTCACTTTTGTCTGCACCTAAACTCTGATTTTTAATTAGGTAGACTAAAATGACATGATAACATGAGTAAAATGTCAAAATGACACAAAAAGTTCGATTTGAGCTGTCATTTAGTCCCCATGACTGTCTTTGGTTTTTTCTTTTTCGTGATTTTCCTATTTGTTGCTGGACTGTTTTTTTTAATGGTATTGTAGGTAGTTAATTAATTGATTGGCACTTATATTTTCCGGACAACATACCTTAGCGTCTAGGTATCGTAGCTATGTACGTATGTGTATATCTAGACAGACAGTTGACGTCAGTCGTTAAAAAATTAGCCCACTCAAATGTCGCCATTTGCATTCCCGGGAAACAATATATTATACAATAATGTCTTTTACTGCTTAATTGGCGTTCGCGCCCTTCCGCCATCTTATCTGTCAAAAGGCCTTTGAACTTTGTCAATAAAATTAACATTAGTAAATGTGTTTAGTAAATTATGTTAAACATTATTTAATTAGATAATTGTTTATTGACATTAGACACAGTTTTGATAATTAATTACGAATTTATTTCGTTTGTTTGTTTGTTTAATAGATTATTTTATTACCTATTTAGGTAACTATGTCGTTCGTGACAGTGAAAATAAAGAAACCAAGTTGAAGTATAACAGCAAAATTGTTGACAATTGGAATGATAACAATAATTGTTGTTTGTTATGGAAATATGTAGGTATCTAGTTTGGGTTAAAAAACACAATAACAATTATTTGCATCAATTACTTAGGTAGGTATTCGTACACATGCTTAGTTAACGAATGCCGATTTTTAAATAAACAAAGAAATAAAAATATACACTTAGTTAATTAGCCTCATTAGTATGTTGACTTTCAGTAAATCCGGCTGCAACCCTTGAGATATTGCCACAATAAAAATTCAAAACAAAAAAAAAAAGTAAAATAATTCAAAACTTCTACTTTTAGGTACTGACAAATTATTTAAATTGGGAATTTATTGTTGGTGTGACCATATAGACCATATAGATGACCATATGGGATCATTTGAAACCATGAATCAAGAACACTTTATTTATTTTTTTTAGAGAGAGATTTTTTTTTAATATATGCCGTTTACACACCAACCATTTTACTTTTTTTTACCTTTTTAGGTAGTTTCAGGAATACCTCTCCTTTGAAAAATAAAACTGTCACCGAAAGTTCAGTCCAAAGTGGACTAAACTTCAGTCCAAAGTGGACTGAACTTTCGGTCAAACCCAGTGTGTATAAAGCCGCGATTACCAATACGTTGCAAAGCCAGTGCAAACTTAAATGCATTTTGTGTAATGGGCCAACAATAGAAGCAGATCATACGGTCAGCCAGGCACAATGGACTACAGCACTTGACTTTCTTCACCCACGAGTACATTGTGAGGTCGCATGTACTAAGATACGTGTATATGTGCCACAGTTGGCCACTCAACTCGGCCCCCACTTCCTGCCAGCTACATCAGCCCATTTACCAATTTACTCGATCAAGACTATCCTTTGAACTCTGCTCGCAGTGTCACCGCTGTGTAGTCTGAGAGACACGATGCATCGGTGCATTGGGCAAAGTTCAGGCTAGAAAATTGTTTTAGGAAACACTATTTAGGTCTTAGGACGACTCCATTTTACATTGTAGGCATTACTAACAGTTATAGGTAATGTGAATGTCTGTTTCCACTGATAGAGAAGAGAAAGAAGAAATACTGGCTTTGTTTTGTAAAAGCAAAAGTATCGCCAAAATGTGTACCATATTCTGGGACGTCAAGCAAGTTTTGCCCCTACCGTAGGACAGCCTAAATAAATTTTTAATGGAGTGTAATGGATGTGATGGCAAGATATAACAATTTATTTGATAAGCATTTGGGCATAGACGTTCCCAAAAGTTTGTGCAATAAGGGCACGCTTACACGTCTTACCTATGAGGGAGTCTATGGCGCCAATTCCCTTATTCACAAACTAAACTAAATTTAAGTTCAGTGTATCCTTTTCTTTCTATTTCATTAAGAAAAGGAAGATAAATATTAGTATACTCCTGTAAAATTAGTCAGCGCCTGACGTAAATTGATGTATTTTTAGTAGCCAATCTTTTAATCACAACTAAACTTGTATATGGAGTGTCTTAATTTGACAGGACTAAAGTAATATTTATCTTCTGTCCTTTTCTTAATGAAATAGAAAGAAAAAGATGCACTGAACCTTAATTAAATTTAGTTTGTGAACAAGAGAATCGGCGCCAATGTCTCACAACTCTTACCTACGAGGAGATTGAAAAGTTACTTGGAAAGCTTTTTTAACAGTTCCTACTTATTCTTACAGGTCTAACACGACACACATACACGACACGTATACATGATACCTACACATGACACACACACTTACCAAATACAGAGAGGCTACACATTTTCTTTTTTTTTATTTTATTTATTTAGTAGTATCTTTTGTTTCTTTATTAACTTTGGTTTCTTTTTGTACTCAAACGATGGCTACTTACCTAATGTAACTCCGTACTAGTTTGTATAAATATTGGAATATTAGAGAGAGCCCTGGCACTCATAACACAAGTTTAATCTTAGCTTGGGTGCCAGTGGAGACAGTCAATGATTTATGTAATTTAAAAACAATATTGCCATAATGTTAACGTTATCGCCTTTATGTAAATTGCAAAATTGGAAATAAAATTATTATTTATTTATTTTATTACCTACGTTTTGAAAGACACATCTAATCTCTACTAAACTTGAGCTTTACTATGGTAAATCTAAAGTTTAGTAGAGATTTGTAAAATGACAATAGAGCGTGCCTACTTTAGAGACCAATAGTGCTAAAAAATATTATTTATTTATTTATTTAAAATAGGTATGCCAACAGCATATACATTGTACATTAAATACTAAAAGCTAACTGGTATGGGTTTTTATGTATGTGCGGCTACACCTAGTTTTAGCCGGCTAGAACTAGGTGTAGGTAACCGATGGCATTCGGACCCTGGCACTCGTCGGCCGCTCCAGCGGCATCGTTCGCTTCGCTCGCTCGGCTCGCGCATTGTGTGGTCACAGTTCTAACCTAACCTACCTTTCAGCCTAGACCTATGTTTCGGTTACCTACACCTAATTCTAGCCGGCTAAAACTAGGTGTAGCCACACTTCGGGTTTTAGCAGTAACATATTTACCAATTACAGGTGTACACGACATTCACATAAAACAATGCAACCTTCGAAAATTGTATGAAATAAAAAATATTAAAATTATTAATTACAATGAAAACAAAAATTATTAAAAAGAGAACAAAAAACTGACTTAAACAAATATAGAGATAATAAAGATATACATTCTTGTTATAAATCTCACCATGAAAACTTAGGTGAAGTGAACTTGAAGTGAAGTGAAGCTGCCCTAGATAAGCTCGCGTACCCTAGTGTCAGACAGAATGACGGTACACTTCAAGCTCGCTTCACCTAACATGGTGAGATTTTTACAGAATAGACCAGCAAATGTAGGGATACCTAATTATGTTACCAAAAACCAAAACGAAAGAGTTGGTTAAATACCTAATCAATGAAAAATATAATTTTTTCCTTATTTGTGTAGTTTAATATTTTGTTTTAATAATCTCGATATTATTAAAGAGGTTAAATCGGTGTCACTTGATAAGTTTATTCTAAGTAACAGTTATAGTTAATTGGGCAATAAATTGTATATCTTTTAATAAATATTATTAAAATATTATCATTTTTGCTCTCTTTGCCCCGGTAATGTACGTAGATTATTATTTGGTTATCATGGACTTAGGTAGTTACCTACTAGTCAAATTAAAGCTAAGAATAGGTAAGTTATGATTAAATCAATAGACGATGCCTTTAATAGTTTAAATAAATTATATTTACGGATATCAGTATTATAAAATAAATTTACTTTAAAAAAGTAAAAACCACGGAGTACAGAAAGAAAACCGACTTCAAAAACCTAAAATGATTAAAATAACCCGTGGTAAAACCCGACTTCAAAAACATAAAATTATTAAAATAACTTTCATAAATAACTTAACAGCTTCTGAAGTCGGTGCCAAACTAACGTGCATTGAAGAATTGAAGACACAGACTTCAGAAGCTGTAGAATCATCAAAATTGGTTCATTCGTTTTGAGAAAATCGCGGACACATAAACAAACATACATACGTACGGGTCGAATAGAGAACCTCCTTTTTTGAAGTCGTTTAAAAAGGCACAATTAGTCAGTTTTCATTTAAAATTCAGCATTCAAATACATAACAGAAGATGATAGGTATCTTAATAAAAAGCTAACTTAAGTGAAACTTTAATTTTTAATGCCTGAACTGCTGAGCCGATTTCTTTTTATCAACGTAGATACGTGGCGTTTTTTCCCAGATTTCGTGTTTATTTATGAATTTGTTGATTCCAGCCGTTCTGGCCGACGACTACTCGATCTCCGATGACAAGCGCGCTCAGCTGCGTGAGATGCTCAAACAACAATGCCAAAAGAACAACGCCGCAGACAAAGTAGACCAAGTTGAGGTAAGGACTACTTAGTACCTATTGGAACTTGGAACTAGTTCACTGACGGATTCCAAGCTAACTCTTGCTAGCGTAGGGGAATTACATTTAAATTTTAAAATAGATGCCGTCTGCTAGCTGAGAGAATGGGAGTCAGGCTTGTGGCTTCAGGCAATCCTGTCATCCACCATAGGCACTATGATGGATGATTGACCTTGTGTTGCTCCGCATCGATGTCACTGCGGTGAAGCTGTCGACTGTCTCGGCATAGCACGGCACGCCAGCATCAACAATATTACTCGTCGAGCTTTTGTCACCGCTGGCGTACCAGCGGTGTTACAACCAAACGGTTTGGTCCGTGACGATGGCAACAAACCAGACGGCAAGTCGTCGTTGCCTTGGATGGATAGGCGTCCGGTGAGGGACGCAACCTGTGTCGACACCCTTGCGCCATCTCATGTACCAAGCTCGGCGTGCTGTGCTGGCTCCGCTTTCGCGGCTTCTGAGACCCTCAAGCAGTGCAAATACTGTAACTTAACTTATAGGTTAGTTTTGAGCCTTTTGGAGTCGAAACGTTCGGGTCATAGGGCCCGAGTGCACGTCTCTTTTTAAGGAAATTTATCGCCATCTGATCGAGACTTCAGGTAACCCTCTGGTCGAACGAGAACGAGCCAGCCATAGGGGCTGGCTCGTCTTTTGGCCAAAGAAAGCATTGCCATTCAACGTGATAATGCTGGCAGTCCTGTGGGCACGGTTCCGGATGACAGCGATGCAGACTAATACTTCGACGCCTAAGTGTCCTTTTGTTTTTATTTGTATAGTTAGTCATTTATTTAGTACCTATTGTAGATAGTTAGTTGTGTTAGATAGATTAAAACGAAGACAGTTACCTAAATAACGTATAGGAAAGGTGGTAGGAAAGGTGTGTAGGTGGTGGTTTTCATAATTCCCTTCCTATATTTTACCGTCATGAAAAAGTTACTAAGTGCAGATGTCAAAAGAATAATGAAACTAATATTCAATTATATGCTCTACGACGTTATCTCTACCTACAGTCTTCGCCACGCAAGTTGGCAAAAAAGTGGGATGCGCAGTGTTATATCCTGTTGCTTGATTGGTCGCGTACCTGATGTGACCAATCACGCACAGGATTCCGTACTGCGTATCCCCACTATTTTGCCAACTTGTTTGGTGGCTATTGTTACGTATAACTACAAGGTAGGTGCTATAGGTAGGTACCTAATTCAGTAGCCTATACCTACCTACATACAACACGAATGTAAAAAAACCCTCCAATGTTTTAATTTGTGTACAAATTATATACAACTAGCTAACCTGACAGACGTTATCCTGCCCAAATTTCAATAATTCATACAAAAAAGACGCTCAGTTTTTCCCGACTTTTTCCAATTTTCCGGGAAACTTTTCCAATTTTTCTTTATGTAAGAACTTAATTCGAACTATTACAAATATTTTAAAACCAAAATTAGCCAAATGGGTCCAGCCGTTCTCAAGTTATGGCGTGACCAAGGGAAACAGGGATTCATTTTTATATGGATGTTTCAAGAGGGGCTTGTGGCTAAGTAATAACAGCGGCACGGGTCGATCGATCAGGTTAAGCTTCCCTTGCCGCGGTTGGTACGTGGATGGATGACCATCTTTATTTACCATAACTCCTCCGTGCCTTGGAAAGCACGTTAAGCCGTTGGTCCCGGCTGTCATTCGTGGATCTTTGACAGTCGTTACGGGTCGTCAGAAGCCTGAATGTCTGACAACTAGTCTTACCAAGGGGTCGTATAACCCAGTGCTGTGGAGTTCAGGCAGGCAGTCGCTCCATTCTGCTGTGTCCCATTAAACTGGAAGCCGACCCCAACACAGTTGGGAAAAGGCTAGGCAGGTGTTGTTATGTTTCATGGCATTATTAGTGAATCAAAGTGCAAATAAATGTTAAAAACCCAAATATTGGCATATCGTCCATTAACATGACAATAAGAAGAAACATCTGTTCATAGAATTTTTGCCGCTATCTGTATTAATTAACAGTAAATACTGCTGAACTAAGGCAGTTGGAATACTAAAGAGGTTGTTAGCCTATATTCGGACCATCTTTGTACCAAACGCGGGACGGCTGCCGATCTCATGTTTTGTGAGATAAACGGTGCCATACCTATTCATGACTTTCGATAGATACGGGGACGCCCATGCGCTATGTAGCCTGGCCTGTCTAGGCATGAAAGAATTTCGAAATGGCTGGCTCTACTACAAAGAACATGCGAATAAAAGAGACCTAAATATAAATTAGTATTGTATAACTTTTGGCTATGAAGATAAAAAATCAAACCCACCTCGCCCGTACTGCGATTTAATAAATAAAGCCCAGGGCCGATATGTCAGCTAAATCTTGAAAATGGGCTTTCAAAAAGGTTACTGAATAGGTATCTGGTACTTAATACAGCTACCTACATCTCCTACCTATCCAGTGCGAGAAAATTGCTAAAGTCGACGATACTTGCAACCGAGATAAGAGCATTTTCCATAGAGGGTACCGAGCGCGCAGTGGCGCCCTCATCGTTTGATTGGTTATTTCTTTTACTTTAGAATGAAAATGCAGGCATTAAACACGTTAGGACACGGTGGAGCATACAGTGGAGGTCTGCCCGGCTTGGGCAGAGCACCGCCGTGTTCTCACGGAGGCGATCGGCGGCGGCGATCTCTCGCGTCCGAGCCTGGTCCAGGCCATGGTGCGGAGCGAGAGTGCATGGGAGGCCGTCACCTCCTTCTGCGAAGCGGTAATGCTTGCGAAGGAGGAGGCGGAACGCGTGAGGGAGAGGCAGCCTCACGCCCTCAGTCGCCGCAGGAGACGCCCTGGGCGGCGGGAATCGATAGCCGATTCCCAGCCACCGTAGGCGCGGGCTTGCGGACGGTGAGTAGTGGGTAGCTCGCCGTCCGGTGAGGACCAGGCCCGGGTCGACGGCGCGTTGTGTTCCACGCGCGCCTCAAAGAGATGTCAGCAAAAGATGGGGTCCAATAGGGCCGATGCCGCTGGGGTCGCGGGTTGTTTGAAAAAGATACCGTGGCCCTGGCATAGGCAACTGAAGGAACACGGGTGGGTTTTAGTCAGTAAAAGTCTGACACGCCCTTCCGCTCCACCCAGAGCGGGAGAAGTTATTTGATGATTTCCCATCCACAAAAAAAAAAAAAAAAGGCATTAAACACGTTAAGTTGTGCTCTACTATACGATTTTATTATTATAAACAGTAGTTTTATTGTAATCCTTAAAACAGAAAATATAGTGCCCACTTTTTATACAGAAAATATTCTAAAATAAAAGAAATAACCAAACAAACGATGAGGGCGTCACTGCGCGCTCGGTACCCGGTAAAATTTTGTCAAGACTATCTTTATTTTCAATAACGTGTACCATTAATTATTTGTAGAATGTTGGCAAGGCCTTCGTAGATTGCGTCAAGGGACTCATTGACGTGCCGACGCTGCAGAGAGAGATCGAGGATGCCAAGCCCAACGGCGCCCTTGATGAGGTCTTCAAGAAGTGAGTACCGATCCTTAGCCTTATTTTTGGGACCTTTTATCTAGAAATTGACGTGACAAACTGTTGTTTAAGCAGTAGTTACTTCTCTCTCATTATAACTGGTGTGAAAATTTTCGATTTTTAAAGCTTAAAACGCAATTATTCCAATAGCACAACCTGACTATTTCTGCCAAGATCGAGTTTTCTTAAATAAGAATAATATGATTAGGTATGGGACTGGAAAGATCTATCTGTGGACAACCGCATTTAAACGACAGGAACTAAAATAATTATTATTGTATACTATTTTGTATCACTGACTGGTGGCTAAGTAATGACAACCGCATGGGTCAATGTGTCAGGTTAAGCTACGTTTGCCGGGGTTGGTTCGTGGATGAGTGAAGATCCTTACATAACGAGACTCCTCCGTGCCATGGAAAGCACGTCAAACTGTTAGTCCCGTCTGTCATTCCTGGATCTTTGAACCAGTCTTACCAAGGGGTATCGTATTATGTACGCAGTTACTGGGTTGTGGAGGTCAGATAGGCAGTCGCTCCATGTAAAATACTGGTATTCAGTTGCATCCGGTTAGACTGGAAGCAGACCCCAACATAGTTGGGAAAAGGCTAGGCAGACTGATCGTATAACGGACTGGTGTCCGCAACACCACGTCCAAGCGAATATTTTGCGTAGGTAAATCATTATTAATAAACAGGTGCATTTATAAATCTTGCTAAAACAAAGTGACTAATTGATCTCTCTATTCCAGGTACTGCGCCAAGACTCCTGAACTGAAGACCTGCATCTACAACTTGCTGGATGGCGTATCTCCCTGCATAGACACAAACGCTCGCGAACAGATGTCCTCCTTCAAGAACGGCACCAACCAGTTTATCGACTTTATCTGCTTCAAGGACGGTGACAGGATTGCTCGTAAGTACCTACCTTTGCAGCTATACTAATAATTTTACTAGGTATTCATGATTTTAAGTATACACAATAATATTTTTTTCACGTAAGAGAAAAATTGTGCCGGCTCACTGTTCCGCCACTTTTGTTGCACTGCCTTACGATTGTCAATAAGTATTATGAAATTAAAAACAGATGTCACTATTTTCAAATGTCGAGTTGGATTTATGGAATCCAGAAGTAATTTCGTACTTTTTTTTTAAGTACGAAATGACTTGTGGATTCCAAACTCCATAATTTTCGTTGCGTTAATCACTTATAATCGTGGGTCGCCAGACTGTGGCCTGTAACTTCAGAGTGCGATACGGTTTCTGTAGTCAAAATATAAGTACTTACCTACCTACACCAGCATTCCCACTCAAAAAACTTCTGTTCGAAATCTGGCTGTAAGGGGTCAATTGCAATCAATCCCATTTGTAGTAATATTGTCAATCGCTTCAATTGCATTTGGTAGACGATCCATTTGCGCATCAATGTATATCAATCACGTAAAAATTTACAATTGGAATTGATCGTTTCGGGGACTCTTAACGATTAGTAGGGGTAAGGCACCGTATATCGGATAGTTGTGCAAATTCCGATAGTCGACTCTCTCGACATTTTAAAATAGTGACATCTATTTTTAATTTCATAATACATATTGACAATCGTAAGGCAGTGCCTCTGCGGAAAGTGTGACAGTCTAGCAACAAAAATAGCGGATTTCCGGCAGTGATCCGACACATTTTTTCTCTTACGTAAAAAAATACTATTGTATATACATAAAAGTGTTGTTTTCATTGAAGCAGGGTAACTACAAATTATTTTTGTCATTGCTATGTTTCATCAAGCATTTATTTTGTTGTACTTATAATATTAATATTTAAAAAGTTGTTGTTAGCCTAACCGCTCGAAATCATGGACAAAACACTGAGATAAAGTACTACTACGCTAGTAATAATAGTTCTATAGGACAAAACGAATAATGCGATAGGTACAGAACAAAAGAAAGTTCAGGAAGTGTCAAAAGTAGTTTAGAACCCGATTCAATCGCTGTTCATTCCTCAGACACCTCGATTCTGATTGGAATATCTTTTGCTTATTGTGTTAGGTACACTTTTAACTATTTGAACCTACCCATTCATAACTAACACTGGTGAAACAGGCGTACTAATCTTGTAATTTTTCGACAGTATTCATCGCTGAAGGTGGACCACAATGCTTCACGAGCAAGGCCAATGAAGTCAGGGAATGCGCCAACAAAATCAAGGACAAGTTCCCAACCATTGAGGCCGCTAAGGCCCTCAGCCTTGACGTAAGTTCTATCAGTATTTGTATTTTTGAAACTAACTGGTCCTTACAACTTCATGAGTGCTGCGTCTCGTCTCATTTATTTTTTCCCTTTATCCCATACCTACACGTCAGTATTACAATTGAACAAAGATGAGGTTGTTTTCAACTGCTACGAAATAAAGGCCCTACAAGTTAAATTGTTACCATAGTGAAAAGATTGGCACACTGGGTTAGCTTCTCCTTTGTCTCACCGTTGGTATTATATGAGGTATCTCATATCGCTGGTTTGCGAGAACAGCGACACAACTAAAAATTTTGATTTTAGAGAATGGCATGTTGAAATTTCTTTATAAATGCTTTGCATAACGCAAAATGTTGCTCCCTAGCCAATAAAAAAGCAGCGTGTATACTACCTCAGGCGGCGACTAGCACTTGCGCGCATACTATAGTGTGGACGTACGGTTAACGCACTAAACCTCAAAAGTAACGAACAAACCGGTCAAGAGTAAGTCGGACTAGCGCACAGAGGGTTCCGTACCATCATATATTTAAAAAAGTGGGCTATTTAGAGATATCGTTTTATTTTGCCTGTAATCTTTACATTAACTTCTATCACACAGAATAATTTCAGATTTTTCTCTATGCAAACTTCGGAGATAAGGGGGAACGGTATTTTTTTTTTATATTTTTCATCAAAAGTCGAAAACTATGCGGCCTAAAAAAATGAAAAAGATGTTTGTGAATGTGCAAACAGCGCTCTTTGGTATGCCCTAGTAGCCCCACTTCGAATTTTTAAGACCCCCTTTCAGTCCCTGTTGCAAAAAATATATGTGTATATACCTATATTTTTATTGTTTTCTTATTTGCAAAATAGTTGGGCAGACGTCATCTAAAAACATTCCAAAATTCAAGTTGACATCATTAGTACTTCTTGAGATATCCGGCTGTGACAGACAGACAGACAGACTGAGTCGCACCATAAGGGTTCCTTTTTACCATTTTGGTACGGAATCCTAAAAACATAGGTTGTCATGGGGACAGCCGACGGAAGTGAAAACTTAAAACTTAGTATGAAATAATGTTGCACAACACGTTACCCTTATCTACAAATATACTATTACAGCATGTCGGTGACGCGAACCCATAACTTTTTCCCTACCAAAAATCGCTCAACGCGCCTAAAGAAGTTTACACTTCAAAAAATTTTATACCTAAGTACCTACTTGAAATAATTCGAATTCCATTTTATTCCCATCCACAGGAAAAGTGTGCGACGTACGACGAGCTGTCAACTTGTATTGTCACAAAATTGGAAGGCTGTGAGACACCCACCCCGAGCAACATGGCCGAGTCCCTCTTCAGATTTGTACGCAAAGGATCGCCGTGCAACAAAGAGAACAAAGATTGATTTTGGTAAGCATTGATTACTTTAATTTGGTTACATTACAGTATTCAATGAAGTTCTGAGTTCTCTAGATACGAGTAGTTTCATGATTTGTTGTCAGCAAAACGCAAAGCGACTCGAGAATAAAAAGATGACCTTTTCCAATACGTCATGGCTTTACCTTAGTACCTATAACAGCAAAAGATAATCTCCGTTATATACTTCTTTCATTTAAGTGCTGGGAGCAGAATACCGGTTATAAAAAAGAATATCAAATGCTATAGTCACGAACCGGGATTGTTGAGCCACTAGCTTATCATCTTAACTTGGTTGAGTTACACGAATGCCGCCCGTGAAATTTGACATGTGATATTTCAATAACGAAAAATAGGCGGCATTCGTGTAACACAACCGAGTTAAGATGATAACCTAGTGGCTCAACAATCCCGGTTCGTGACTGTACCTATGGACATTTCAGACTATCTCCAAAATGGCCTCACACTGCACACAACACCGATAGAGTCACGCCACTCACTGGTGTTGCTAGAAAATAAAAATGCCACCACAGTATTGCAATATTATTTTTTTAGTACTGCCAGTTTTTTTTTTTTAATTATAATCAATGTCCAAAGGTAAAAGCGTCCATAGGTACAATACATGACTACATAGTCGTAGCGAGGTTTATATTGATACCTACATTTAGGCCTGTGTCTTGCCCATTTCTTTTGCGCACGAAACACAGTAACACAAAGAGAACCATTTTTACATTAACTCCTGACACGCGATACGCACAAACGGGTGTGCAAACGAAAAATCTCTAATATGTATATAAATGTATATCATATAATATATGATATACGTTTATAATCATCCAGTATATTATACTGGATGATTTTTTTACCGTCTTGAAAAAAATAGGGTACAATAGATGAACGGCCTATGGCATACCTATTTTTTTTTTTGTATTTTTCAATAGCATAGACAGAAATTGCTCTATCAATAAACACTACACATTTGAAGTAAACTAGAACTATAAAAACAGACATTTTGAAAAAGCTTTATAGATCGTTAAAAAATATCGAAATATATATTTATTTTTTCAAGACGGTAAAAAAATCATCCAGTATATAAACGTAAAAAATCATCATCCAATGGCGACCGCGGGCTTACAGTAGTTGTGAACGTAAGGGGTATTGGGGTTCGGTTGACATAACCTACCTACGTATATATGTTTTTTTTTTATTGTATATAACTCACATGGGAATTTTGTACTCATTCAATGGGGAGGAAAACTAACTTTTTATCACGATAGATGGCGCACAATCGACTGTACCTTGTTTTTATATATTAGCTGTCAAATCGTATGGATTTTTGCAATCTAATAAGTTTATCTTTCCTATTTTCCGTAATTTTGTCCTAAATGCCACAATGTAGTGTGTTAACTTGTAAAAACAGAGAAGTACATTTGTTTCCTAAAGAAAGTAATGGCAGACAACAATGGGAATTGGCGTTACGTATTAAAAACTTTAAGGCAAGTAGTATTGCACAATTATCTGCTGCGCATTTCACAGAAGAGGATTAGATTCGTAATGAAGCCGTCCTTTAGGCTGCGTACTATATCTATAAAACAAAAGAATCAATATTATTATCTAATAAAATAAAATTATTGTCATCAAAATAAAAGTGTCATAAAATATACTATATTAACTAATGTATGTAGTAAAGAATTCTTCCAAAGATTTAATCAACCAATATAGGTACTTAGTTTTCAAAATATTCCTGTATTACCTGTCTGTTAATCATTGGTAAAGGAGTATCTGCATTTATGTCTATGAATGTATTAGAAGGTGGACATAGGTATGTGGTGTCGTCTTGGATGTCGCAGTCAGCACCAAAGTTTTGGTTTCGACATATAAAAGTAATATATAAAACAAAAAATAGGAATGTTAGTCAGCGGCTTATGGAAAAAGGCTCACAAATAATCATAACCTTAAATATTTTAAGTGTTTTCCTTTCAAACAAATTGGCCTTTTTGTCGGCAGTTGCAGCGTTCCTTTTACGGAGCTCAACTTTTAGTTGACGCACAGTCATTAACGCGTACATATTATAGTGGAAATATATTTTAAAATCTCGTAAATAGCAGTCACACTACTGTCACGAAAGGTAAACAAGGTACGGTCGACTACAGCGACATCTACACATAGCTTTGAGTGTGGCTCCTCATTATTTTTAATTGACTAATTTGTTTTTTGTTACAGAAGAACTGATTCGTCGCTGATAGTCCAAGAGTTGGGTGTGATCATAAGTGCCAATAATAATTATGTAGTGTTAAATCGCTGTGCAAGAACTGTAACTTTCAATACATAGACATAAGACCAATACGTGTGTTATTTACTCATAATCCTTGATCTAGAAACGTCGTAGGTAGGTACTATTGCTTTCTGCAGGTCAGAAGTTAAATTAGAATTGCTGATGCTGATTGTGAAAAATTGCCAGTTAATAAACAGGGTGATTTTTCTAGTCAATTATTATGTGTAAGTTCTAAATATTATAGTTTACTGACCTATGTATAGAAGCGGCAACAGCGCGCACACGCCAGGGACATGGGCCCATTTAGGTAGTACAGGGTGTAGGGAGACGCGGGGCGATGATGGTAGGTATCAACAATTTAACACAAACTGTATTTATGGTATTGTTTAATTACGTTAGCTGCAACCGGAGGACTTAAAAAAAAAAATATTTTACTCAATTTAATTTAGATAAATAAAAGAATTACATTAATTATGTACTAAATTAGCCTAAATGCCTATTCGAAGTATGAATATGGAATGCAGTTTTTCAGAATTACAATAATTGGGTAAACTAGGTCCGCGTGTCACAAAGTGTCTATCTCAGCTCGCAGTTTCCGTCGATCGCTATATTTGCAGATGACGATGCCCCTTATAATCCCGTAACAAGTTTTATCCAAATCATCACAAACGTGTGCGGTCGGGCGACCCCGTCAGGAACGAAGATTCTTGGATTTTCATTGTGACCAAGTTCGCTGTTTCTCCTATCTACACAATTACAAACATGTTCTCCTTAAGGACGAGCAGCAGTTGGCCATTATAGCCAGAGGATGCCCTCAGGGAGGGTTGCTGTCCCCCCTTCTATGGAATCTACTGATTAATGAGCACATCACGAAACTCGACGCCAACCGCTATTACAGAATAGGTTATACAGACGACCTCACAATCCTCATTTCGGGGAAGGTGACGGCAACAATCTGTAACCTCACTCGGCAGGCGTTAAGTATCGTAGATAGGTGGTGCAGGGAATTTAACCTATCAGTGAACTCCACTAAAACTGAACTAGTCATGTTTACTCAAACACGAGCTTAAAGGCCCTTTCCGCCAACCAAAACTGTTTAATACAGAACTCCAGTTGGCCAAAGAAGTCAAGTACCTCGGGGTCATTCTTGACAGTAAATTAAACTGGAGTAGTCACTTATAACCGATCCCTATAAACTACGGGCCGTTATTGGTTAAAATGAAGACCCTTGTATCTTTACCAATAATTAAGCAAAGAACTATTATTAGCTTTGCATAGTAGACCCTCCCATTTGGAAGTAGCTTAGCTATCACAGGTAAAATTAAAAATTGCTTACGAATCTATGTATAGAGTTTGGCAATAAAAATGCTACCATTAGTAAGCGAAACGATTCGTTTTTGTTTACAGGAACTGAGCATTAGGCAATCAACTAAACATGACTTGCATCTCCTTGAGACAGTTGGCTCTGATCTAATTAATATACGAGTGCTACTGGCGCCTCAACCAGGTGGGTAGCCTCAACAACATACAGTCAATCGATCTACCTAGCCTTTTCCCAACTATGTTGGGGTCGGCTTCCAGCCTAACCGGATGCAGCTGAATACCAGTATTTTACATGGAGCGACTGCCTATCTGACCTCCACAACCCAGTTACTGTGTAATACGATACCCCTTGGTAAGACTGGTTGTCAGACTTTCGGGCTTCTGACGACCCGTAACGACTGTCAACTCAACAACATACCTAACCATTCCATGGATCAAAGGACACAGCGGTTCACTAGGCAACGATACGGCCGATGAACTTGCCAGTAGGTGGTCGAGCATGGTACCAGACGGACTTAAACCCATCGCGCCACTCCCGTCACTTCTTCGTCGGACATGGTCGTTGACGAGTTAAATTTTAATTTAATGCCAAAAAATTTAAACATTATGCTGAGCTGAGGCCTCAGCTCAGCATAATGTCAGATGGCAACACAAGGTGACCTGACGCTGATTTCAGTTATATCTTATATCGAACGTATATCGTGTACGTATTTTCGAAGAATGTAGGATAGGTACGTAGTTTCATTTAATGTGATAATCTTAACCAGCCTGTGGGAGGGAGGGCTTTACCTAGGGCCACATAATAGATAATAGAAATGTACAACTCTGTCTACACACACATAACAAAACATCACGCATGTTTTCACCGGTGGGTTAGGCAGAGGTGTACCTTCAGTACACCTACATTTCGCCAGGGAATGAAACCAACGACGTGGAGCAGTGGCCCGAGCGGGGCGAGCGACGGCGAGACGGTACAAAATAGTTCCGTCATCACCGCCCCGCTCGGCCACCGCTGGTTTCGTGCTCGTAGACCGAGTCCCATGTAGTACGGGATGAGCCTATTGCCATCAACCAGGCACAAATCCAGACTCTGGACTGCTATTGAGAAATTCCAGATATCGGGTTGGCTAATAAGTAATGAGTTTTAGATTATAATTTATAGGATTTTCGGAAAGGTTCGAGAGCGTTCTGTAGCAGAGGGTATATAAAGAGCGAGTCGCGCTCATGCGCGTTATTGATAGTTTGGCTGTTAGTGCGTTAAAGTTCACAAAGAAATGAGTGATATTAAAACCCACGTACGACATTGTTTATTATATGAGTTTCAATCTGGGCATTCTGCTGCAGAAGCTACACGTAATATATGTCAAAGGATAGCTCACGATGCAGTCTCCGAAGCAACAGCAAAGCGCTGGTTCCAACGGTTCCGCAATAACGATTTTTCCTTAACCGATCAACCAAGGTCTGGCCGCCCCGTGGAAATAGATATCGATAAATTAAAACTATTAATCGAAGAAGATCCTCGAAGAACTACACGCGATTTGGCTGTTCAACTCGAGTGCTCTCATGGCACCATAGAAAATCATTTACATGGTTTGGGAAAGACTTACAAATATAGTGTTTGTGTACCCCATCAATTAAGTAAAGATCAGCTGACCTACCGAGCTGAGATTTGTGTACAACTTTTATCTTTCCGCCGCACATATAATTGGTTAGATCATCTTGTCACTGGAGATGAAAAGTGGGTTCTCTATGTTAATCACACACGCAAGCGCCAGTGGCTGGGATGTAAAGAACAGGAAAAACAAATGTCAAAAGGTGATCTTCATCCTCGCAAGATAATGCTTTCTGTCTGGTGGGATATACATGGAGTAATAAGCTGGGAATTCCTTCCTACTAATACTACGATTACAGCAACAGTATATTGTGATCAACTCGAAAGACTGAAGCTTGACATCCATCGCAAACGTCCACAACACGACAAAATATTTTTCCTGCACAACAATGCTCGGCCGCATATTGCTAAGAGTACCAGGCTAAAACTATTGGAGCTTAATTGGGAAATAATACCCCACCCTCCATATTCGCCGGACTTAGCACCAACTGATTTCAGCTTGTTCCGATCACTTAGTAATAATTTACGGGAAAAAAGCTTTGACGATGAACCACACTTGAAACAATACATAGATAACTTCTTCAATTCACTCTTTGCCAGATCGATGGCGAAAGGTAGTAGAAAACGACGGTGAATAATAATAATAATATCCTGGGACATTTCACACACGGTCATCTGATCCCAAACTAAGCAGAGCTTGTACTATGGAAACCAGATAACTGATATACTACATACACTACTTTTCTTTTTTTTTTTGTAAATACATACTTATATAGATAATTACACTCAGACTCAGGACAAACAGACATGTTCATGCACACAATTGTTTGTCCTGGATGGGAATCGAACCAACGGCCTGCGACATGATAGGGGGTATCTTAACCAACCACGCCAGCTGGCCTGTCTGAATATATTATTAATGTTTAACAATTATTCATTTAATAAATAAATACAAATAAAATAGTTGTATGTCGCTCATTACTTATTAGCCAACCCAATAGAAAACCTCTCCTCGAGGAATTACGTATCATGCAGTGTTATTGGGTAGGTATAAGATAATTGAGTTAGCAATTGGGATTAGGATTAAAAACAATTAAAACTATTTCTTCTATACTTTCATAATTTATTTGCAAATATTGTAAAATGGTTAGAAACCACGTAGCAACAAATCCCTAGCTACCGGACATCGAACCTACGTTTTGACATAGACAATAATATGCTCCTATTTCTATAAACAAGCAGCTAAGCAATAGTTTACTTCTGCGTCTAATCCGTTCATAGAAGAAAATCCGGCCAAGTGCTTGTCTGACCACGCACAATGAAGAGTTTCGTAGTTGGGATGAATTTATCCCAAGAACAAACTTAACACTCTAGTTGAAAAACAGGTTCTGCCATACATTCCAACTGCAAATGTAAGTTTGTACGCACAATATTGAGAGACTTACATGTTATTTTAAGACCAAAGACTTCTTATAAGTTTTCCTGTAATCTATAGGTATAGAACTATTTTCTGTATTTTTTTTTTCAAAATTTTAGGCTCGGTAGTTTCGGAGATAAGGGGGGAATGGTCAATTTTCGTCTATTTCTTAAATAACTTTAAAACAATTTATTTTAAAACTATAAAAAACATATATTTGAGACCCTCACAGTAAAGCTCATTTCAGACTACGCTATACTATTCTGCTGTATAGTACAACCTATATGCTATTATATTATAGCGTAGTCTGAAATGAGCTTAAGCCTTTTCATTTGATATGCCACAGTTTGGTACACGGTACAGTTTGCCAAACTTTTTTTTTCTTATTTGCCCTCCAAACTTGACCCCCATATTCAAAATGCATTTATTTACGTTACACATCCGTGTTTGGGTCACAGAAATTCATACGTGTACCAAATTTCAACTTATACGGTCCCTTAGATTCGGATCAAATTGGCTGTGACAGACGGACAGACAGATACACGAGTGATCCTGTAACTGTTCCGTTTTTTTCCTTTTGATGTACGGAACCCTAAAACGTGTTTTGCTACAGTTTTAAGAAATTCAAATATAAGACATCAAGTAATAGCACACAAAGGATGCAAAATTTTTACAACATGGCTAACAAATCTTTGTTCGTCTTCTAGAGCTGCTGTTATAAACTATAATTGTCACAAATCTAATCTTACATTTCGTATAATAAAATTATCCATCACAATTTGTTAAAACGAAATAAAAAGCTATCTAAATATTCTGTCACATCAATATACAAAAGGCGAGAATACACATGCTTGTAACTTGCACAATAGTAAGCAAGAAACTTGCATGCCGTGTGCCATAACAACTTTTGATTGGTGATGTCACAATGGTATGCCAGTTACTTGAATATAAGCTAGTAAGTACAAGCTACAGGCATGTGTATTCCCGCCTTTATAAGGCTCTCTCGGCTGCCACATTTCAAAACCTAGTAACCTAGTAGGACTTAAAACGAAATTTTACAGGAGAGCGCAAAACCGTAAAGTGGTCACGGGGCAGTGACTGGGACACTTGGGTTTTTTCGATGCTTAAAAAATATATCTGCTTATTTGTGATTTTTAACGCTGTGTTTTTGTATTACATAGGGATTCACTAGGTTAGCAAGATTATGCAATAAATCGATTTTTGTAAAAAATGTTACTAGGTTTTAAAATGGGGCAGCCGCTCTGTCCATTTGAGCGGAAAAGTACAGAACCAGGGGCATATCTCCTATAAACCGACAGGTGACAAGATCTAATCCGACAATTTTCCGAATACTTTTTGTGCTTGATGAAACAGCAGTTGTAGTAAAAATGTCACAATTTTGTTTTTTTTGACAAATATCTTGCATTCTCAGTTATACAGGTGTCTCATATTTATACACGTTAAATTACAAATTACTGAAGACATGGGAAAATTACTTTTTGAAAATAACGTTATTTAAATGTCGTCCATCGCGGCTCTGACACTCTTCAAAGCAATCTCTAACATTCATGAAAATGCGCTTTAGAAGTTGAGTAGTCAGGAATGTTATTGATTTCTTGTCTGTTTTCTTTCAATTCAGATATGGTTGATGGATTACTGTTGTATATACCCGACTCTTCAGATAAACTCAAGAGGAAAAAATCCGGGGGTGTGAGGTTTGAGCTTCACGGGGGCCATCTGATGTCACCTCTGGGTGTCTCAGAATAAACTCACAATTTGAATGTGTTTTAAGAACAAAATGCTCGGAACGCGGGGTACGGAGGGAATCATTAGTGGATGATTGGCCAGTTGAGTAATTTTCCCATGTCTTCAGTTTCTGATTTTGTAATATAACGTGTACTTATGTATATATATATTTATTTGTTAATATTTTATGCATCTAGAAAAGTTAGTTTATTTTTTCTGAGCCAACCTGTATTAAATAAGGCCCAGATATTCATTAACCAATATAATTCCACTTAATTGACGTATTTCTCTACTACACCATCGCTATTCTTTGATCAAACGGATAGGTAGCCTAAACGGCAATTGGGAAGTTGATTGACATAACCTGCTCGTATTTTAAACTAAAACCCAGTTATGACGCGTCAAAGACCAATAAGGTGTACGATTTCGATACATAAATGCGGTAAGGCTAAACCCATCCTACTTATATTATAAATGTGAGTTTGTATGTTTGTCACACAATCACACAAAAACGGCTGAACGGATATGGATGTAATTTGGCACACAGATAACTATCTGATAAACTATAGTTTATAACCACACTTTTATCCAGGTAGTACTGTCTCATGGGATAATTTCCTACCTCAACGCGAGGTGGATATGTAGTAAAAGCCGCACGGTTCTATCGACCAGGTTAAGCTACGCTTGCCGCGGTTGGTCCATGGATGACCATTTTTAGATACCAAGACACCTTCGTGCCTCGGAATGTACTTTAAGCCGTTGGTTGGTTGGCTGTCATTCGTCGATCTTTGACAGTCGTTACGGGCGGTCAGAAGCCCGAAAGTCTGACAACCAGTACCAAGGGGTATTACCTAGTAACTGGGTTGTTGAGGTCAGTAAGTCGCTCCATGTAAAATACTGGTATTCAGCTGCATCCGGCAAGACTGGAAGCCGAACCCAAAATAGTTGCGATGAGCCTAGGCAGATGATGACGCGGGAAAGAGCTAGTATTATTATATTTCAATATGCCTTCGGTCTAAGAAGCGCATAGCACGATGTATGAATACAAAACCTACAAAATAATAAGAAAATAATAATATAATAAATCAATATTTATTTAATTACAACACATACCTAAAATTTATTTATGTGTACTAAACATAAAAAGTGAATTCACATATTTAAAAGCAGCGGCCAAAATTTTCAGTGGAAATCACTTTTACAAAAATACATACAAATGTCTGCCTTTGAATGTTTTTTAATAACAGACTTTGCAGTCGCATTAATCATATATATTGACTAAAAACGTTCAGGAATTCGTAGGAAGACATTGAAAAGATAGAAAAGGAAATAATACTTCGTCTAAAAGCGAAACATCCGCTATTATCCTTTCGGGACGACACGCCCAGATTCAGTATTCAGAAAAAATATTTCTTTTTCCATAATTGTTTTTGGAGTTTACTCCTTAAGAATAGATTTTCATTTATGGCCCCCGGGTATTGAAAAAATATGAGGTGTGAAATACAAGCGAAGCGTTGTCACGTTTTGTTTATTTTCGACCAGTGTTAATTGTAGCGGTCAATCTATTCATTATATTCAAAGACAATCGTACATAAGGAGTAAACTCCAGTCGTGCGTCGGAGCTGACACACACTTTTTTTACAGTGACAATCTAAACAAACAAGCTAAAACTATTCACTATAACACCAACCCTAACACCAAACTTCGTTTACCCCTAAAACATTATAATCGACAGAAGCAATCAATTATAATTACTAAGCGAGACTTGTCATTTTTCACTTGCTATTATAGACTTTATAATTACAAGCTAAAGTTCATATTACAGTGTTGCCGGTTTCTTTAGCTTTAAGAACATTCTGATGAGTACATCGTTAGGACGGCTGTTTAAAAAAATAATTAAAAAGAGCATTTTAATATTTATTTCTAGATTCCATCCTAGTAGTATGCTATAGTAGTTTTTTTTTTTTTAATATTTATCTATATAATGTCGTAAAAGACGATTTTCTATATTTTTGACAATTTATGCTACCAAGCTAAGCATTATTATTTCATTGGCCACATTTATTTGGCAAATACATATACTATATTATGAAAATATGTAACGATATGTAACTTTCCGATAATGTCTCACTTTTTTTGTAAAATTATGGATGAATACAATTGAAAAAAAAAATACATAAATGTTGTAATCACAGTCTTTAAGCATTAGCAATATTATGCTAATTTATAATATACTTAAAGGAACGCAAATCACCTGAAAAATTAAGTGCTATAATGTAAATATAATTTATAAAAATATTAAACGTGCACAATTCTTCTAACACACCCATTTCTTTCGATTTCTTAATATGTTTTTCATAATAATCTTGAATAGAATTGTACAAAACGTTTCAAAATAATGGAATGTAAATATAATATTAATGATAATTTTCTGATAATATATTTGGCCGATTTTGCTTAATAATCAAGTCGAGACTTGGTGACTAAACTCGAGCCATTTATCGAGGAAACTTACATCTGACCCATTTGAAAACAAAATCCCGTGCCCACGTTGCCTATATCTGTTTACAAGCATTACTATAGCTGCCGAGCGCTGCAAGCAACAATAGTCCTTACGGTGTACATATGTTCGTTTCTTCGATAATACACCATCTTTATTTTATCTTAACTATGATAGGTTCTGAAGTAGTAAGAATAGAGAAACTGTGGAAAAGAACGCCGCGTGTCGCATGTGTCGCATGCAATCGCCAATAAGAAATGAGGTATATAGTCATATAGTTCATTTCTTATTGGTGCCAATGATGCCAGTGTTTCTCCAGCGACGGACGTTCATTTCAACTCGTGTGGCCAAATTTCGGTACTTCTTTTTTATGTTTAATCACTTTATACTTACTACTCTAAGCCTTGGACTTTTACCTTCATAGTGTTGTTTCACAACAATCGTATATACCTTATAATTATGTACGTTGTTCTATCCCACGCCTTTCCAAAATATACATATAAAAATTAAAAAAGAAATATGCGACCTCGCCTTAAAAATGTATCTAAAATGCCTCAAAAATATTTATAATATTGTAAATTACTGTCATATTGTTTTTTTTTATTCTTGCAACATATTTGTTTCTATTTTATGTGGATGGCAGCACCAGCGTTTGAGATCGCATACGACCTGTATTTTTGTACCTCATTAGGTTTGTTTTATGATTGTATTCGCATAGCGTTCTAGTAATTAATGATATAACTCTATGAGTGCTTTGCTTAATCTAGTATGCATCATTTAAGCGAATAATGCTACAGATAAGGCCGTAAGAAGCGTTGCTGTCGTCACAGCAAGGCCACTGGCTGCGCCGCGCGAGTTCTTTTGTTGTTCCTGAAAATTGAAATAAATATGTTAAAACATGGGGTTTAATTATTGACCCTTCACATAAAAATGCTTCATGTTTTATGAGGCTAAATGGGGTCCCTCCCCACTTATGGAGGGTGCACTAAGGTAGACCGCTAAATTTAAATTTTCTTACGTTTTTTTGCAATTTGCAGGTCAGTATTACGTTGTGTGTTGATAAAAATATGATTCGAATCGCAACCGTAACATATAACAGAAATATAACATTAGAATCCTAACTAATATTATAAATGCGAAAGTGAGTTTGTTTGTTTGTTACGCTTTCACGCTACAACGGCTGAACGAATTTGGATGAAATTTGGCACACGGGTAGTCCACGACCTAGATTAGGACATAGGATACGTTTTATCCCAATAGTACGTTCCCTTAGAGTAATTGCCGACATGCACGCGGGCGAAGCCGCTGGCGAAAGCTAGTCATTAATACAACTCTTTAAGTTAGAACAGAATTGGCCTTAAATATCATGATTTCCTGAAATAATCATTCAGTAGGGTCATTTGAACTTAGAGTTGTATTGGTGATTTTAATAATTATAAATACGTACTTGTTACGGTCGCGAATCATATTTTGATAAACATACAACTTAATACTAACCTGCAAAATGCAAAAAAAACGTTACGAGAATTTGAATTACGCGGGCGTCCCCGTCACTGATTTTCTGGATTATGTGGAAAATAAAAAGGACAGCACACGTGATCAGTGACAATGTAAAGCAACGAAATTACTACGCCACG
Organism: Dicycla oo; assembly: GCA_948252095.1. NCBI lineage: Eukaryota > Metazoa > Arthropoda > Insecta > Lepidoptera > Noctuidae > Dicycla > Dicycla oo. Next base: position 25,997,290 of record OX411714.1, read on the forward strand.
ATAAAAATAAAAATTTGAAACAAGCAGCGAAAGCATAGACAAAAGAAGTTTTTTTTTAATCTGTTATAAAATCCTAACAAATATTATAAATGCGAAAGTGAGTCTGTTTGTTTGTTACGCTTTCACACTAAAACGGCTGAACGGATTTGGATGAAATTTGGCACATGGATAGACCATGACCTGGATTAGGACATAGGGTACTTTATATTCCCGGTAGTACGTTCCCGTGGGATATAACAAGCCATCCACGGGGGCGAAGCCGTGGGCAATAGCTAGTTTCTGATTAAAATCGAAATTATCTGTGTAGTTCAAAAAATATGGTAATTTAGCAGACGTTCACATAATGATGTAATGATAGATTGGTGCTCGTGACATACAACTTACAGTATTCTGACCTCTGCCCTTGGGTTTGTCCGTCGCCTATTAAAACATGCGTGATAAATAATATTATATTAGTGCGATACAAACATTTAGATTTGACAATATTGCTGTGAGCAAACCTGTGGTAACGCTGTGCAAACTGAAATAGGTGTTATTTAAATAATACATAGATATAATTTGTTAAAAAAAAAACATGTTAAGGCATAGATAGTCAGTCACTTCTTTTGAGTTAAATTAATAAACTCATATCAGTTTGTTACTAGACAACTAATATTTTTGTGTGATTAGTTTTTAGTTCAATAAATTAAATAAAAAACACATCCACTGAATAGTGTCTTTCGTATTTCAAGCATAGGCGTTGTCGTTGTTGCGTGGACGCCTCGTAGTTGCTACATTAATATATGCGCTAGCGACGTACATATTTTACCGAATTATCGTGATTACACCTAAAATACTTCGCTTTAACGCAGCGTTAAGCGGAGTTAGGGGGGAGAAACAGTAGTTTGACTGTTCTGTATCGGACTATAGCTAACTTTTAATAGCTAGTTTTTGAAAAGCTGATAAATTCAACTAACAGGCTGTCATATAGATAAATAATAACAATTATTTCAGCCAACTAATGAGCAGAAACCCGACATCAGTAGAAAGTCTAAGACGTCGGCAACAGGGCGATCAAGTGGAGTTAGACAGGACATCTAGTTAGACGCGGAGATGGCCGATGGAGTAAAGCCGTGACCGAATGATGGCCAAGGTTAGGCCGAAGAAACCAGGGACGTCCAATAGCGCGTTGATATCGTCAAAGTCGCGCGAAACACCTGCACGCGTAGCATGACCACTTTTATCTCTACGGAGAATAGACACATCTCTTTCTATACAAAGCGACATTTCGTATCTCCATGTTTAACATCGCACCGTAGAAATCCTTCTACAATCTGTCATTTTGTCTTTCGTTTCTAACGATGTCTAGGTTCTTTTTTATGTACACTATTTCGGATGAAAGTTTTCAGGCAGTGAAGACAATTTGATTTTGTAATCGCTTGCTAAAGGCAGTCGAAAACTTTCTACTTTCTACGGCCGCAAAGAATATACGGTTATCTAAAAAATCATGATTTTACAGGAGAGCGTTTTGAACGCAAAACTGTGCTAATTAATAGAAAAACAAAGCTATCTTCTTCTATTTTACATCATTTAGTTAATAGGGCATTACCAAGGAAATGGTTAAAGCCAATATTACTGTAATATTTTTTTTTTTCTAAAATACAGTTGTTCGTCACTTTGCGAAAAATTGTTGTAGTTGTCTTTATTTACGTGCCTTAATATTACAAAAAAATTGAGAATTAATCAGAAAAAAAAAATCCTATGATAAAACAAAGAATTCCGAGACGAATTATGTAAAAAAGTGCATTTCGTAAAAAGTGCATTTGACACTTTCTACTTTGTTGCCGTCTTACTGTCTACACGGAAACATAATTTTTGTCTATTCTTCCGTCATTAAAACCTCTTTGTATGGTGGTCAAGCTACACGTGCTGGATGAGGGAAGCACGGAACCGAGAAGTGGCAGAAAAAAGGGCAGGCCCAGCAGTGGGCGATTCCGGGCTGGAATGATGATGATGAATGAGCAGTTAACATGTTAGTTAGTTTTTATCAGCTTTTCAAAAACCGGCTTTTAGTTAGCTATAGACAGAACAGTCAAGCTACTGATTCACGACACTAGTTTCATATTCGGACACTAGCCTCTCGAATGTCTTATGTTACACAGTTCGACATAAGAAAAAATGCTCCAAGTGTCTTAAGTCGGACAGTTACACTAAATTGACAAGTGAAAATATTAAAATGACCTTTATGATAATGTAATCCTAATACAGCTTGACAATTTCAGTCAAGTCAGATTAGTCTCCGACATTCGAGAGGCTAGTTTCATATACCAGCGCTGCGGTATTTATTTTTTAATTATCGCAACTTTATGCTGAGATAGGAGCCTTTTTGGCCTCGCACAGGTATTTTTTTTTCTTTTTTGTGTATTTTTGTTAATTTTGTTAGTTTTAAATGCTCCTCTGTTTTACTGTTTGTATATCCTGTGCGTGGCCCAAATAATAGTTATTTATGCTACAAGTGCGGAAAGTAGGTGCTTTAGTGTATAAGTCGACACGAGTCGGAAATTATCTTACGCAGATGTATCGTACAACGTTTTACTATGCATTGTGCGATAAAATAAAATAATATTATATTGAAAAAGCATTTTGTGCTTCTTGAATAACATTTTGCGGGGTTCAATTAATTGATTCGTCACTTGAACTCGACATTTTTAGCAGATTTACACAGATCGACTCAGAACTGAAATTAGTAAAATGTCTGGCTCGTTTTAAATAGATGCGTGCTCAGCATAATATCTAGTTCTGCGCATGTGCAAATGAGCTGCCACATTGAATCGCAAAAAGGCTCGTGTGAAATATACGTTCAGCCAAACATATTTAATGAATATTTCAAATTAATTTATTGATCAATCTCTAAATCTACAGATATTAATAACGCGTTTAATGAAGTATTCGTTTTATTGTACCTTTTTTTATGAATGATAAATAATCTGTACTTGACCAATTTGTAAAACTTTTCTCAAATAATATAAACTCTTTGCGTCAGGCTGACGACGGAGTTAAAAATTAAAAAAATAAAAACTGAAAAGTAAAAAGCACAAGTACGAAAAAGTGACACTATCTACACAATTTGGCTGCTTGGAAAACGCTTTTTTCGAGCACATTCATTGTAAAATATATTTCTTTCTTTCTTTTTTTAAAGTAAAACCCCACTGTAGCGACGCGTTTGTTCAGCGTCTACGCTGCGTTTACGTTCGACGAACGCCTATGCTTGGTCACCGCTATATACAAGGGCTCTGATGGTACAATAGCGTTATATTATGTACAATATTTTTCTCCGTGACTTACTTTAACAAACTGCTTGCAGGGCGTCGCCTTCCTGATGAAGTTGAACAGTGAGTCCACGATGTTAGCCGAGGTTGGCTTGGGGCACTTCTCTAGCACGTTCACGATACACTTCTGTAATGTCGTCATTTGGGTGCACTGCTCTTCCTGAAAATATGGAGAATGAATTTGATTTAATATTTTAATGTCGGGAAATAATATGGTAGCAAGAGTAACGTTGGTGGTCCTTGGATTAACGCCGCCGTATTGAATCTACGTCATACTCGACCAGCGTCGCGTTTTCACAGCGTATACGTTTGTTTGATGAACGCCTTCACTAGATGCGAAGAGTGCCATACTGGCCCACTTCACCAATTTAAAAACGAAAAACACCCTATGCCCATGCATTGGGTGTTTTTACGTTTCAAAATTGTATAACAAAATTAAGAAATTTGACCTATACACATAAGTGCATACTTAGGTCAAATTTCTTATAGACGATTTGAGTGCGCAATAGAATAAACGCTTCCATCAATGAAAGAGCTAGTGTAAATCTATAGAAAATTCTGGCGCTAGTAGTAAATTATGAAACTCCCAAGATGTAATTGTTACTAATGTCGAGCACCCTAATTGCGTAACACACTATCAATCGGAATCTGAATCATTTTGAAGCAAATTGTTTATTCATTGCTTCGTATGTTGGAAAAATTTGTGTGCTTGACAAAGTATTTCGACAGTTCAACAAACTGTCAAAATGAAACCGATTTCAATTGATAGTGTGTTATGCAATTGCCCCGCTGATAATTTTCTTATTGTTACCTTGAACTCAAGCTGTAACATTCCAGCATCGGTGATGTTCTTAAGGTTTTCGGTGATGTTCTTAATGTTCTCCGTCGTCTTTGAATCGAAGGTCGAGTTGAAGCAGTCCTGAATGAGCTCAGTTTTGTCCTGGAAACACTCCTTGCCGCCTTCTGCGATGAACACTGGAAATTAAGTAAATATAATTATTTAAAAAAAAAATCACAGTTCTAAAGCAACAAGGTAACAAGTCCGACGGTGCACCTCATCATCTGCCTAGCCTTTTCCAACACCTCCATAACCCAATAAATGGGTAACACAATACGATACCCCTTGGTAAGACCGGTTGTCAGAATTTTGGGCTTTCGAGTATCCGTAACGACTGTAAAAGTTCTACAAATGAAAGCCAGGACCAACGGAGGCACGGAGGGTCTCAGTTTGTAATGGATCCATCCACGGACCGACCTCGGTTTTTTTTTTTTTTGATGAAATTGAGTTTCTGAGAACTGAACAATTTTTTCTTCGGCCTCTAATGGAGTTTCTAGCTTCGCTACTGATATTGATAATAGACGCGAACCGTACGAACTCCTTCTCAGAGACCTCTCCTACTACCAAGTCTTTGCGTATTTTTTAGCAACCGCGACTCAACTGTTTCAAAAACTGCTGTTCTTTTTTAAATTAAAACATTTCTGTACAAACTTACATGCGATTCGGTCGCCATCTTTAAAGCAGATAAAGTCGGCTAACTGCTCAGTAACGTTGTACAAAGTCTTGAAGTTCTTCTGTTCGGGAGCCGAGAAGCAAGGCTTCACCGTCTCTGTCATATTTTGGAAACATCCTTTGAAATCCGGTGTCTTGACGCAGTATCTGGAAACAAAATTGAACTAAGTTATCTCGACATCAAGGTTCATAGCCGTATGACAAATTGGCGTTGTACGGGACTCGCATATTTATTTTATTATTTAATGGATCCGCTCTTGACTTTGAACTCGCCTGATGCAAAGCGATGGAACAAGTCTACGACGGAACTAGCTCACCTAGACATTGCCTGTAGCGCGGAACTTTTACACATTATTTAATGTCTTTTAATTAATATAATCGTAAACTAATGTATTATAATCGTCGGGGCTTGTGACTAAATAATAACAGCCGCATGGGTCGTTCGAAGGTGACCATTCATTACATATCGAGACCCATCGGATATTTGTCCTCTATGCCCCTCCGTGCCTCGGAAAACACGTTGCCCAAAAGCCCAAACGTCTGACAACCTCTCGTCGTACCAAGGAGTATCGTGTTACCCAGTAACTAGGGTTTAGAGGTCAGATACGCAGCTGCTCTATGTAAAATACTGGTATTCTATATTATATAGCTGCATCCGGTTAGACTGGAAACCGACCCCAACATAGTTGGTAACAGGCAGGCAGACTGAATCGTCTTTCACTTTTGTGGTCTATAAGTTTGTATAAAGTATAAGTATTCTATCTATATCCATAGATCTATATTAATTTATTGGAGTTTGAGGTATCTTTATTTCCCATATTGATGCAAGATAAAAGTACAAAGTCGGACTTGGGTATTCTCTACTAGTCAACCAAGGCTTGTGGAGAGATAATATGGCAGGTGCGTTGTTTGAAATTTGGGTGTACCTACTGTGGGTATACCTTTGGCTTTGGCGTGATGTTATGGTATATTTATATGATAATGTAAAGTTACATCATGGCTATTAAGAGGAGCCGTCCTATTTGAGCATGGCCCATTTACTGCAACGTTGTAAAGGGAAGTTACCATTATCTATATCAGACGGATTGTTGTGACATTACTCAGTTCTTATTAGTTGACTTGAAACAGCTCACGCTACGGCCTGTTTATATTTACGTCCCATGAATATATCTTACTAGCTTTTTCCAGCGGCTTCGCCCGCGTGGTGTTCGGAAATTAATCCAAGGAAACGTACTACTGGGATAAAAAGTACGTACTACCGTGATGAACAGTAGCCTACGTGCTATTCCAGACTAGAATCTATCTCCATGCCAAATTTCATCCAGATCCGTTCAGTTGTTCTGGCGTGAAATCCATCCATTCAAACTTTCGCATTTATAATATTATTATAGCAGGATTGAATTTTGTTTGGTTCATTAGTTATTTATTTTAATTTAATACTAACATTAGGCTAAGTTATACTACTACCTGTGCTACTACTAACATTATATGGATTTTGGTCCGAAATAAAATATTAGAATTTGAATTGCCATCAATCGGGCACAAATCCAGCTTCCAGGCTGTTTCTGAGAAATTCCTAATGGAAAAACCCAATAACACTGCCCGACCGACCTGGGGGCCGATTCTACTAATTTGCAACGTTACACGTTCGATTGTGTTTCAACAACAGTTCAGTTTCGATCGCCGTTCGATAGTTACCAAAAAAGTCATTCTACTATTCTATAAGCAAAATGGAAACTAAACTTAAACCCAATCGTAACGGGAACGTAACAGTGGGTAACCTGTGTGACCAACATTCCAAATAGTATGTTTTAGTAATACCACAGAAAAAGAAAAGTTCAATCTAATAATATTACTAAATACGAATAAGTGCTACTAAAAGTATTTTTAATACAAAAACATATCTAGACCATACTTATACTTTTAGCCTGTATATTTTTTTGTAACATTTCAACTTTATAAATAATAAAAACTCAGAAGAACGTTTCCTTTTCGGCCCCAGCTTGCGAAATCTCTGAAACGAAACGTTTCAATTATGTCAAAAAGATAATGATGCCACTAAACGTCACGCTTGGTCACGCTCATGTTCGGTTTTCTTAGCAGAATAGCTTTTGAGTTTGTTTCGATCGATCGGTGACTGAACTGAAACGTAACCGCAGTTGGATTGTTGTTACATTAGTGCAGGGTTACTCAAAGTGGGGTACGCGAATCCTTAGGGGTTCGCCATTTGACAGTAGGGGGTTCGCGCCAAGGTTTACGTAATGGCGGTTGTATGGCTGGCAAGCGAGCCGAGTCAGAATTGACCAAAATTACTCCTAAAATCGACTCAATTTGTGACAAGAAACAAGCCCACCCATCACTTTAATTTTCTTTTTGACACTTTTGATAACTTTTATTAAAATAAAAACCGTATTTTCTACTACCTACTGCTAGATATTCTTTACAGGGGGAGGAGGGGGTTAGGGGGTTCGCTATCGTCTGGGAACTTTAACAAGGGAACGTGGGGCCATAAGTTTGAGGAACCCTGCATTAGTGGAATGCGAAAACGCTCAAAAGCCGTGGTTCAGCTGCCATTCAATTGCAATTTTTTAACAATTTTGTTAGTAGAATCGGCCCCCTGGGAATTGTGCATGCGAGCACTCGAGTCGAGAAAATATTTTTTTGACGAGTGGCGAATAATAGAAAATCACATCTATGCGTATGATCATTAAGATCCATATTTGCATGTTTAATACTAACTTCTTAAACACTTCATCGACCTGTCCAGTTGGCTTAGCATCTTCGATCTCCTGTTGCAGAACTTCCATGTTCACCAATTCGTTGAAGCATGTCATGAGGTTCTTGGCCGCTGTCTGAAATTAAAGGATACAATAAAATTATACTTTGACGAACTGATTTGTGTCTTCTGACGTTATAAGCATTGTTTATTTTTTGTTTTCATAGTTCTATGGGGTTTTTGTTCTAATGCCAATAAACATTGTTTTGATTGTTTTCTTTCTTTCTCTTGTTAAGTATTTCTTTATCACAGTACCTACCAACCGAACGACGTCTTATACTGGCCTCCCCCAAGTATAGTATAGGCCAGAGGTCATCAGTAGTTTTTAACGACTTCAAAAAAGGAGTTATCAATTCAACACGTATGTATCTATGTAATATTATTGTTGGAACTGCAATATTCACATATGATAATCTATTAGGGCTTCCAAACAAATATTCAAAATTTTATAGATGTATAATGTATACGTTTGTAAGTATGTATGTTTGTCCACGCTTTTCTCCAAAACTATTAATCGGATGGTGACCATTCTTTTTCTTAGCTTACATTTACTTCAACTTAGGGCACAGTGAACATTTCATCAAAATCGGTTCAGTAGTTTTCAGGATGATGGAATAATACGTGTAAGTGTCGACGCCGTCCTATTGCCATCGCTCGTACGATGATGCGTGAGTCCGGCGCCGTCCTACTGTCATCGCTCGTGCGGTGATGCGATGCGATTTCATCGTGCGATGAAACCGTTTGCGCGATAAGAAATTGTGTGTCCTGTTTAGAGCGATGCGATCACACTCGTAATGGCTCTTATCAGAGATGCACAGTTTTTGCATGCTCGCGTGATCTCCAATAGGACAGTTAGAAGATATCAGTATGTTTGAACGCACGGTCTCACGATCATTTTCGTCGGAGGCGCCACCCTATTGCCATCGCTCGTACGATGAAGCGTGCGTCCGACGAAAATGACCGTGCGATCGTGCGTTCAAACATACTGATATCTACTAAATGTCCTATTGGTGATCGCGCGATCATGCAAAAACTGTGCGAAATATCGTAATTTAAACAAAATAGGCAAACTTAGGCTTAGTTGGTGAAGTTGCAGCATTTTACGGTAAAGTCCAAGATAAACACAGAAAAAACCCCAATAGTTAAAAAGAAAAGTTTGAAGTTCACCTAAGTGTGTACATAAAAATTTTGCATGTAACTGTAAGGTGTTGCAAGCAAAGCTAGTAAGTGGGTAATGTTTACATTACTACATAAAATACCTACCTATAACATACAGGGCGATTTTTAAAACATGCGACAAAATTTAAGGGGGTGTTCTACCCATCAATATGAACAACTTTTACTATGGGACCAACTAAGAATTCGCAAAAAAAAAAAATACCTTCCCATGTAAAAGCACATACCCGATTGGACCATTTTGTGTAAAAAGGTCGAAATTTTTTTGCGAATTCCGAGTTGGTCCCATAGTAAAAGTTGTTCATATTGATGGGTAGAACACCCCCTTAAATTTTGTCGCATGTTTTAAAAATCACCCTGTATAATAACTAGCTGTGCCCCGCGACTTCGTTCGCGTGGAAGTCATAAGATACACAATGTACTAAAATAACAGCCACATATTAATAAAATTCCCTCGTCCCCCGACCCGCCGCGTCGCATTGCATCGCCCGCCCGCGCTATTACTTCGTTTTCACTTAGCGTTCTTTCAGACTTTTTTCTCGGCTCTTAAGGGTCGTGAATTTATCCTTAAGAATTGGGCTATCAAATGCAAAAAGAATTTTTCATATCACTTTTTGTTCACAATTTCATTGTTTTTTTTTTTGCGCGGAACCCTAATTCGTTTTTCTAAAATAAAAGTAGACTATGTTACTTCTTCTAATATCAGCTATCTGCCAGTGAAAGTCCCGTCAAAATCGGTCCAGCTGTTTCGGAGATTAGTCGGAACAAACAGACAGACAGACAAACATTTTAAAACTTTTTTTTTGTTATAAGTAACGTATACGTAACGTTTACTTACGTTACGTTACTTTACTAAATAGTAAAGAGCTGTTATTTTGACATTACAAACACGACACTTCAATTTTATTTATTTGTATAGAAGATACGTAGTTACCAAGCAAGTTTTTCTTGACGACCGGTATGTATTTTGTTTTTTTTTTTTTTTGCTTTTTTGTATTCTATGCAAAGATCATTGAACTAAAATGAATAAGTGTAAACATCTTGGTTTATAAATATTACAATCAACTATATTTATTTTAAAGGTTATCAGAATTATGAAGTTTCTTTTACTATCTACTTGTCTCTGTAAAACTTCCTTTTTTAATGAAATAAAGAAAAATATAACTAACTTTATTTCATTAAAAAGGAAGTTTTTTTTTACTTTTTACAAGTGAGTACTTAATATATTTGTTTGTGAAAAAGCTCGGACTCAACAAAAAGTTTAAATTAATCCAATTCGTAATTACTTACCTAAACTAAGTTGTTTTACACCTATTTTTTTCAACCTGTTTTGGTTTATTTCGGTATCATTCTGATAATTCAGAAAAAAAAACAGGTTAAAAAATACTATAGATCTCATACTTACTAGTTTTATTTATTTATTTGAAATAGGTACAGTCATGAGCACTAATATGTATACACTGAGCAACTTTTCAAATTGATTTTCTCCTACTGTATTGATTGTAATTTCATGTTGTTACTAGCATAACATTTTGGAGCCCATACTATTATGAAATAGGTCTTACCTCAAATTTGCAATTGTTATTACACGAGAAAAAAGATTTTGAATTTTGCTTAGTGTATAGGTACCTATTTGTGCTCGTGACTGTACGCCAAGAGCATAAACATTGTACCTACATTGAATAGTAAAAGTTAACAAATATAGGTTCTCATGTATACAGGGTGGAATTTTTACCTCACCTGGAGGGAAAGAACTCTAAATACTGGATATAGCAAATTTTACTCAAAGGAAAAAACTTTCCTTTATTTTTAAAAATTCGCTTGCCACACTCGGGAATCGAACCGGCTAAAATCCGGAAAAGTAACATCCTGTACTTTTATGGCATCAATCGATAGGGCCAATCCTAAGGATCAAATATCTATCAAACATGATAAATTATAAATGAAAGGAAAACCATGAAATCTAAACTTATAAATTCAAAATCGATTGATGCCATAAAAGTACATGTCATTATTTCGGATTTTAGCCGGTTCGATTACCGAGTGTGGCAAGTGAATTTTCGAAGATCTTTGAATGTACAGACGCCAGCAGGTCAACCTACCCGAAACTGTCAGATTTTCCCAATCAACCTTGAACCTAATTCTTTAGCAATAAAGTCGAAAATCTATTAAAGAAATCTGACAGATTGTAGTAGCTTGATGTGCTGGCGTCTGTACATTTGTTTCTTTTCAAAAATAATGTTTCCTTTGAGTAAAATTTGCTATCTCCCGTATTTAGAGTACTTTTCCTCCAAGTGAGGTTAAAAAATTCCGACCTGTATACCAATTACAGGTGTACACGACATTCACATAAAACAAAGCAAACTTCGTAAATTGTATCAAATTAAAATATTAAAATTATTAATTGCCCAGTCGGGTCATAAATACTGTCATAGGTTCCAAATTTTAAATTTGGAATGCAGTAAAAAAAAAAACAATAAATTACGTTCGAATTTTGAATGTTTCACGATTTTAAAAACATAGATTTTTTAAACTTTTCTTTAGTTTTCACCAAGGAGTGGACACAAAAAGAAGACAGTCGCTGTAATTGCGTTGCATCGCACAGTGTGTTTTTCACCCTAAAAATCGGACATGCCCTTTTTATTCCAATAATAGATGCTCTAACATGTTTGGAATGCGAGAGTAGAACACCCAGAGTTCAATTATATTTAAAACCAAAGTTAAAGTCGTTTTTATTATTTTTCTATGGAAACCAGAAAAACCACAAAAATATTAATATAAAAAAAACTATTGAATAATTCTAATATATTTATGTACAGTATTATAAAACACCATTTCGTCTTTATTTTAAGATAATACTTGTAATTTTAACTGCATTCAAATGGGTGTTATGGATTTTTTAGCTTCATTTCGTAATTTATTTTTATTTTTTTTATCTTAGCGAATATGGATTTTATTTCCTAATGTTGTTATTAATTATATCTTTATCCATTTAAATTCAAAATATCTAATCCATATCTAGTAGGATCTCGAAGATATCGGATTTTGAAAATGACGACCTAGGGTTGACACAAATCCAAAATGACAAAATATTTTCTAAAAAAATACCTAATTGTGAAGAGATGATCGTCATACGTAATAATAACGTTTTGCGCTTTTAGTGTAAGTTAATTAAAATAGAAGTAATTTTTCAAAATATTGTTTTTTTTTTTGAGGTAGTAGTAACCAATACCAAATAACCTATTCTTGTAATAGGTAGGTACTACGTGCAATATGGGTGGGATTAACTTGAACTTTTTCTCTGCATCATCCAAAGTTTGACTAGTAGAAAATTACTTTTATGCCTATAAAATTAAGTCCACCTTAAGCAATTCATTTACATTAACCGCTCAGGTACCGCGCGCGTGTTAATCATTATGCGCGCGGGGCCTGACCGATTAAAGTTTTAAATAAATGAATAAGAAAGACTTAGAAATTCAACAATACCATGAACGTTCTTTTTATTTTGCAATAATTGTAAGTATTTAAGCATAGGTTCCTTCTTCTTAATATATCGGAATATAAATATTGACATTAAAAGTGATTTTAATCTGATGAAGGAGATTATTTGGTAAAGGGAAGGGGTCCGCCCTCGTTAGGTTTCAACTAAAACCCTTTACTGTTAAATAATCTCTGGAGGAACGGGGGTGAGGCACCATGGAGCCGTTAAAGACCCATGGTACCACTTCGCCTCAACAGGAGTTGACCCAACCTGTTGAGGGATGTCTGTCCGGGCTCCGACCGGCTGACTTAATGCAAGGAGAGCAAGAGGGCGCCAACCCTCTTGTTGGTCAGCGAGTGGCAAATGAAGCTGTGGATACCGCCACAGCCGGTGCTCTTCAGTCTCCGAGAGTATCCGCAAATGCGCAAGGAGAACCTTTAACAACTAATTTTACCAAATTAAAAGCGTACCAAATACTTGTCGGCGCTGCTAAAAAACTTGGAAAAAATGTCCGACCCACTGATTTAGATATAAGCGATCGCATTTCAATTATTTTAGAAGCTCTGTCATTACCCTTAACTTACCAAACCAATAAAGACTTGCATAATTTAATCATTAAATTTACATCTAAATGTGAAACATTATACAAAAAATGTAATTATAATTATAATATTTTTATAAGAAAACACAAAAAGTGGCTAAACGAAGATTTTTGTAAACAGTGGTCTTGTGTGATAGCCGAACCTCTTCTTAGTAATTCTATTCTTGAACCTAGTCCCAGTTCTGTCCCAGATTACATTCCAAGCTTTGATTTATGTCCTGATTCTGAACCTGGTCCCAGTCACGTCCTTGATTCATATCCTGTCTCCGCTTCCATCCCCTCTACTGATTCATCTTTGATTCCCGGTTCCGTACCGATACATTTCAAGCATTGATTTATGTCCTGTTTCTGAACCTAGTCCCTTCCATGTCCTTGACTTAGACCTTCCATCTCAATCAATTCCCAATTCGAACTATCCTATCCCTGAACCTGGTCCCAGTCACGTCCTTGATTCATATCCTGTCTCCGTTTCCATCCCCTCTACTGATTCATCATTGATTCCTGGTTCTGTACCGATGAGTAGATATGATGATCTTTCCTTAAGACAGAAACACAGAGCTCGAAAACGCTTGCAGGATTATTTAGAAAATGAGTCCCCTAATAAAGTAATATCAGTCTTTGCGAGCACTGTTGAAGTAGGAGGTAGAAAATTAAAAAAGAGCGTTTCCAAAGACCTAGAATTTATTTTTGATTCATGTGTACAGACTCCAACAAGACCGACAAAAATTGCTTCAAAAATTAGAACGCAACCGACACCTTATTCAGCAGATGAAACACTAGCTATTTATATTGACAGACAGTTTTCAGTAGAGACATACAAATTTTTACAACAAGATTTAAAAGCTCGTGGATTTAACGCCTTCCCTCTATACAGCCAAGTGCTCCAAGCCAAAAAACAATGCTACCCGTTACATCCAGTCCATGTATCTGATACAGAAGCTATTATACCAGTTTCCAGCCTAGTTTCTCATTCTTTCGAAAGACTAGTTCAATCGTATGACGCAACTTTCACTGACTACTGTAATCGAAAAGATACCAATAAATTAAATTGTATTTTTGAAGCATCTTGGGGGTTTGACGGTAGTACAGGCCAATCACTATATAAACAGAACTTTTCCCAAAATGAACATGACGAAAGTTGCCTTTTTGCAACTACTTTTATACCGTTGCAGATCAAAACAACTTGTGGACAAGTTCTGTGGCGTAACCCTACTCCACAATCGTATAGATATTGTCGCCCAATTCACATTCAATATAAAAAAGAAACGACTGATTTAATAATGGCTGAAAAACTATTAATACAAAATCAAATTGACCAATTAGACAGATTTGATACTAAAACTTTAAGTGGTCAAACTATATCTACAGAGTTTAAACTATATTTGACAATAATAGATGGTAAAGTCTTAAATATTATTACTAATACAATGTCTCAACTTCGGTGCCCTTTTTGTAAAGCGACTTCTAAAGAATTTAATAATTTAGAGTCTGTGTATTTAAAACCTGTCGATCAAAACCTTTTAAGATATGGCATAAGTCCGTTGCACGCCTGGATTCGTGTTTTGGAATTTTTATTACATTTAGGTTATAAAATTATTGTAAAGAAATGGAGAGTACCTAAAAGTTCCCCGGAAGGTGTTCTTGTCAATGAGAATAAAAAAAAAATTCAGGACGAAATCCGCAGTAAATTAGGGCTGCTCGTAGATGTGGTTAAGCCTAATACGGGTACGACTAATGACGGAAATACTGCAAGGATGGCCCTGTCTAATAAGTGTCGTACAGTATTTGCTGAAATTTTAGGACTACAACAATGGCTTTTGGATGACTTACATGTCATACTAGTAGTTTTATCAAGTGGATTACCTGTTAATGCAGATAAATTTGATGAATTTTGTAAATTATTGGCCAAAAAATACGTAGAAGAGTATTCGTGGTATCCAATGACCGTAACTCTACATAAAATACTTGTGCACGGCAAAGCTATCATAAAAAACTCTGCACTACCCATAGGATTGTTATCTGAGCAAGCTGGGGAAGCACGTAATAAATTTTGGAGGCACGACCGCGAGCACCACACAAGAAAATCAGATAGAGAAAAAACAATTTTAGACCTTTTCCATCGAGCACTTGAATCCTCTGACCCCTTTATATCGAATATAAGGCTTAATAAAAGATTAAATAAGCTTAAGCGTCAACCTCTTCCACCCCAAGCCCTCATATTGTTAGAGCCTTTTGAAGTTCCAACGGACGAAGAAGAAGCTGATCCTGAGGAAAATACAACCACTATGGAGAATGACCTCCCAGATAATTTTGAAATGTTATCTGAAGATGTGGATTTTGATGATTCGTAGTCTTCTGGGTTGTCCGATACTGTACAAGAATCAGATATTTGCACTTATTTTTTTACACCTTTCTGTATCTCAGACAATATCTATTGCATTGATCTAGAAATATAATTCTTAAAATACAAATAATAATTATTTACTTTTAACAAAAAGTAAAACCGCCTTCAAAACCCATAAAATAAACTTATAATAGATACGGTTTAGGAAGTCGGTGGCAGTTTTTCCTCAATTAAACTATAATAGTTTATTTTATGGGTTTTTGAAGACGGTTTTACTTTTTTGATAAAAGTTTTATTATTTCTTAATTTTTAGTACCGAAAAAAAAGTAATCTTCGATTTACAACAATCATAATAATTGATTTACACTCACAACTAAAATTAAATAAAATGCAGATGTAACAATAATACAGCACCTACACCCTTTACTGTATTATTGTTACATCTGCTTAAACATTTACAGTGTACAGGCGTTATGTTATTTTATGGAAGGGTGTAAACAAGGCATAGTCGTACGATTAAAGGAATCGCGGGCAATTTGCTGTAAGTTATTGAAGAGTTCCGTTGTCTGTCTCCGAAACTCTTCATCAGATCTTTACTAAATTTGTGTGGTACCATTTCAAAGTGAACTTCTTTCAAACAAAAAAAGAATTTTGCAAATCCGTTTACAAATGACGGAGTTATGCCCGAACATAAAAACATAATGTAAACATCCGAATTCAAAACCTCCTCCTTTTTTGAAGTCGGTAAATAATAAATAGGTAGCATAGCAAAAAGCGTAACAATCAATAAATTAGGGTAATCGCTACCTATGCAATCCGAATTTCTCAAAATATTTCTACAAAGTTTATTTTCCAAGAGAGGCAACCCTAAAATCATAGAAATTCTATGAGAACTTTAGAAGCATGTTTCTCCGAGATCCTACTGGATATGGACACGATTATTTTTTTGGGGTTTAATTGTATCTTAGTCAATGTAATGAGTTTAAAATAAAATCCATATTCGTTTGGATTTATCATAAAAAAAATAAAATCTTAAATTAAAAAAAAAGCTGATACTGGGTTTCCTTGCGGAGTTAAAGTCTTGTAAGTATAGTCAAAAAATGCCTAAAATATACCGTTAGTTGTGTATTGTAACAGAAATAAGAGAAACTTTTCCTGAGACGAGATATTTTCAGATTTATCAAAATACCTAAAAATATCAAAATGGCTCTAACTTTGGTTCTAAGTATATTTGACCTCCGGGTGTTCTACTCTCGCATTTCAAACAGTTTTCAGCATCTATTAATGAAATAAAAAGGGCATGTCCGATTTTTAGGGCAAAAAACACACTGTGCATCGTTGTGGATACGCTGCCAGTGAAAATTTCAAACATCTGAAAAACTTGATAATAACACAAAGGTTCATTTTTCGCACTATTAAACGATACGAGGAATATTTAAGAAGACAGAGAGGAATGGTCGACCTCGTATGGTTCGCAATCCAGCGGTGCTCAAAGCCATCAATCAAGGAGCGAATTCGAAGAAATCCCGTGCGAAAGCAGAAAGTGTTGGCTCTTCAGATGGGAAACAGAACCAAGGTGAAATAGGTGTTGAATGAAGACCTCGGGCTATGGGCTTATCGTAAAAGAACAGCACACCTGAATGCTGAATGCTGATGAAAAAAATCTTATTATCAGATGAAAAAAAAATTGCAGTCGAAGAGAGCTTCAATAAGCAAAATGACAAGGTGTATGCTCACAACAGTGATCAAGCGAGCAAGCGTGTTTCGCGCGTTCAACGTGGTCGTCATACCTCATCGGTGATGCGTTTGGCTTGGAGTGTCGTAAAACTTAAAAAAAAAATATAAAAACTACCGACTTTAAAAAAAAAACACTAGCAAGTGAAAAAAACTTTAATTTTTCGGAAGTCGGTGTCTTTGGTTTTTACTTTCGTTTCTTGCCACCGACTTCCGAAAATGTAAAGTTATTTCACTTTCACACACAAAGTCACTTTATAGTGATTTTTTTTTTAAAGTCGGTTGTTTTTTTTTTTATTTTTCACTTTTTACTTATGGTACATACCTACCCCACACAAATTCGAATATCACTGCAAAATAAATTAGAACATCATCGTCGCTGAAGCTATCCCTCATCAAAGCAGTGGCCAAAATGGACCCCAATGTCGTGCGTGATTCTATCTATGACTGGCCTCGCAGATTGCGGGCTTGTATCGATAACTGTTTATTTTTACCCATCTTCTCCTATAATATTAATTATTATAATAAATTTCAAAATGTGTCATTTATTTCACACTTGATATGTGACAGAACTTATGACCCGACTGTGTACAATGAAAAACAAACATTATTAACAAAACAACATTTACAAGAATTATAAAAAAAAGAACACGAAATCAAACTCACACAAATATCAATAAAGATATAAATATAAACTAACTAAATAATAAGCTTAACTAAGTACGACATCAAGAGGGTTTTGAATTGCGGCAGGGAACCAAAGAACACATCCAAATCAGGTAGATGTTGGCGAATGTCTCCCAATGTAATTTCTACAGGTGGGCGGTTCAAACAGTCTGAATATTGGCTGTCTAGGAAGATTATACACAGTCAAGCAATTGTTCGCATTCTATTTGACCATTTACAATTTTATAAATAAAGACTAAGTCATGGTTCCGAAACGACTCAATGCGAAAGAACGGCAAACGTTGTTCATATGGACAACACCTGTGCTGGGATATTCCTGAAGTCGTGTACCTTGTAAACGCATGCTGGATATTCTCGAGACGCTGCGCCTGTATAGCGTACATGGGATTCTATGCTGTACTGGCAAATTCTAGATGAGAACGCACCAAAGCATTGTAAAGAATAATCATAGTTTTGGCCCCAAATGACTTTGCATTTCTTTTGATGAAACGAAGCATTTAAGCCGATTTTCTTACAATTTCAGAGATATCAGAGGTGAATATTAGTTTTTGGTCTATAATTACTCCTGAGTCACGAAATTTAGAAACCTCCTGCAAGGTAATGGTGTTTATCTTGTAAAAAAAAAACTATGTTTATGTTGTTGTAGGGTTGTTTATGTTGGTGTATCTGTCAGTAACTCTACTCTTTTGTAGATTTTGAGATCATCAGCATAAAAATCGCAGCTAATTCGAGACGCAAGATTGTTGACTAATATGATGAATTCTTTTCATCATATTAGTCAACGCGCGTCAGGGCTCGCACGTGGGTGCCCTTCTTGGGCACTCACGTGCGAGCCCTGTGGTACTCCAGATTTGGCATAATACTAATATTATACTCATGACCTCGGACTGAAACAACTTGTTTCCTGCCGCTCAAATATGATTCAAACCAGGCATGTAGGGAACTCCAGCTTCTGTAATAATAATTGAGGATTTAACTTATGAAAAGCACTGGAAAAATAGGTGTATATCGCATCAATTTGATATCCTCCATCGATTTCTTTTGATAATTCAGAAAATAAGATAAATTAGTGTCAATGGAACCGACCACTTCTGAACCGTGTTGATGAGTCAAGATAAATTTTCTAACATGTTATATATACTTAACAGGATAAATGATGGATTCAAAAATTGTGCCCAAGGTCGAAAGAATAGCAATGGGTATAGACCCATTGCTATTCTGTTATTATTATAAAAACGGAAACAATTCTAGAATTATTCCATTTTTCTGGAAAAATTCCTTCGGCAAGAGAGCGGTTGTAGATTTTGGTTAAAGGTGCAGCCACTGGCACACCGTTTTAAAAAATATGGGTGTATTGAATCAGGACCTGCACCTTTGTTAACGTCAAGCTGAATCAGCTTAACAAATATTTTCCTTGGAGTAAATTGTATATTGCAAGATAAAGAGTCGATAATTGCTTTAGTTGTGTTGATTAATACTTGGGAATCGTCATGTGTCATAGGAGAAGCTACCATCAAATAGATTGGCGATATTGGTACCATTTCCACCAAAAATTCCGTTTAAATGCATACGTTCAGGATATGAGGAGTTATTGTTGCGTTTTTCCTTAATATATTGCCAAAACACTTTCTCATTTTTAGTCACAGCCTGTTGTATTTTGCGTTTATAATTATTATGGCAGATATAAAATAATTTAGAACATCTTTCGCGTAGTGTTGTAAATTCTATATTGTCGTGCGGGTTGTTAAACTTCCGGTACCGTTTTCTGATTGTCTTCCTCAGCAATTAATTTAATAAATGAAGAGGAAAACCAGCGAGGACATTGACTACGTGAGCGTCTCGGAACATAGCTCTCTATCGTGGCATTAACATTTTGATAAAAGACAGATAGATTTGAGTAAAGACGCCAGCACAAGCTACCCGAAACTTTCAAATTTTCCCAATCAAACTTGAACCTAATGCTTTAGCAATAAAGTTGAAAATCTATTAAAGAAATTTGACGGATCGTAGTAGCTTGATGTGCTGGAGTCTGTACAACCAGAAGAAAATATTAATTCCCAGTCAGTGCTCCCTAGTTCCCTTAAGATTGCCGTATAGACTGCTTTAAAAAAATAATTTAAATTCATATTGTCGTTATTACGGAGCCAGGCAGAGTTAGATGATTCAATACAATACAAAAGTGAAGGATGGTGCGGGTCTAATTTACTCCAGATATGTGAGGGTTGGTTTATTTTTCCGTCTTCAATGCTACACATAATTTAATCTAGAATTCTACCGTTACAGTTACAGGTAGGTATTGTTAACTTGAAAGAGATTAATAATAGCTAAAAAATCAATTAAAGAACATTCCAATCTACTGTCAAAACTGCTAGATACTGGGTAATTACAATGAGGTTCACTAATCCACTGAATTCCTCCTAGATTAAAATCACCGAGAACCACTACACTGTATATCTGATTCATAACGTTACTCACACTATCAAGAAACTTAGTTTGCGTATCAAGTTTTGGAGGGGGTGGTACATACACAGCACATATCGCAATTTTTTTAGGGTTATTATCAGAGGAGGACAGGAACGTAACAGGACCGTAACGCACAAATCTTAAGATTCAGATTCTCAGTTGATAACACGACAGGAGACCAATTTCAGTGACATTGCAATCAACACACCGCCACCACCCAATTTCAAATTTTGATTACAACTCTGATTAACAGTATTACGTGTTACACGATCACTTCGATATACAATATATATTTTGCCAATGAACTCATTATTACATAAATGTTCTTGTTAAGCCAAGTCTCGGTAAATACAATAGCATCATATGAACAAAGTAAGATATTTTTCTATAGATCGTTTGTTTTCGTTCTCATTCCTCGTATGTTTTTTTTTTTTTTTTTACAAAGTAATACATTTACTAACTTATAAATACTTAGTAGTAGTACCAAGATCTTAACAGATTGGCTTAATTACTTATACACAAACTAGTTTAATTTACACATGATTTTAATTACCTATGAAAGGTGCGTTGGTACAGACAATTTTAACTTGTGGCGACCTGCCTGAGCTAGGTTAATAAAAACCTGTGTTTCAGGCCATCCCCAGACTATGCGATCAACTGATAACAAGAGTTTTGATAGTCAATAGTGCATTTTGTTTTATGATGCGCAGTAACACTTACATCAGTTGTTATATTGTTATATGCTTACATCATGAGTTTTAAACTTTCAGAGCTACGTACTAGCTACTTATTAGTTGGGTAGTCTCATGTTTACGAGTGAGGATTCGGCCATTACTAACCCACACAAATTTGTATTTTGATTCTTTAGCTTTAATTTTCGTAGCAGCGTGGAGCGATTTATTTGCCGGGGTTAGGTGTTCCGATACGTAGATGGCAGCTTTAGTTCCACCCAGACCTACGTGATGTGTGTTTAACTTGTTGTCAGGGTTCTTTCAATTGTGATCTTGCACAGCTGCTAGTAGGGTATCCCTTACACGTGGGCTGCGGAGTTCTGCCACAATTGTTGGAAGCCTAGTGCTGTCTTTATCCAATTTAGCAACACGTGACACTTGCATTATATCTTCGTCATTGATAGGGGCGTTAACAGTTTTGGCCATTTGCACTAAACAGTTAACTAGGTTTTTAGACTGGTGTTCAGTTAAACCATTTATTTCGACATTGCTCTCTCGAAGTTGTTGTTCAAGTAAATTAAGTCTGTTTGATAGACCTCTTATCGTAGATATTATAGTTACATTCTCGGTTTGTAATGCATAAGTAAGTTTCCATGATGCATTAAGTAACTATATTATATCATCAACTGTCTGGCTCGGTAACCATAGACGCAAGAATAGTTCTGACTTTTGACCCTTAGTTCTAATCACGAGGCACACATTATATGAACGTCGATCGAAGTGATGTATACAGGGCGAAGTCATAACAATCATACATCTAATATAGTCATCTGCCTAGCCTTTTCCCATATATGTTGCACTATGTTGGGTTTGGCTTCCAGTCTAACCAGATGCAGCTGAACACCAGTATTTTTACATGGAGTGACTGCCTATCGGACCTCCACAACGCAGTTACTGGGTAACACGATACCACTGGGTAAGATTGGTTTTCAGACTTTCGGGCTTCTACGTAACGTAACGACTGTCAAAGATCTACAAAATATGACAGCCGGGACCAACGGGCGTGCTTTCTGAACAACAAATATACAAGGTCAAATTAAATTATTTGACAGAACTTCACATACATTAAGCATTTATTAAATGTTATTTTTTGGTTTTATAATCATTATAATTATATCCATTATGTCTATGTCTACGTAGTCGGGCCATGTTCTGTCACATAGGTAAAATTTAGAATTTAGAATGCAAGCCAAGGAAAATATTATGGGCATTCGAAATTTAAATATTTAAAGAAAATAAAAACAAAGGGTTTCAGTAATTTTGTTCATTTTCTGAAATAGTGTGGACGCGCAAATAAGACAGAGTAGTCGCAGTAATTGCATTGCATCGTTACGGTCACGCGCCAACTGAGATTTTCAAACTGCTGAAATAAATCTCAGTGGTATTTTCAAATTTAAATTCCACTGAGATTTATTTATCGTACTATCAAACGATTCAGGGAAGATTCAAGATTAGAAGATAAACAAAGGAGCGTTCGACCTCGTACTGTTCGGACTCCAGCGGTCATCAAAGCAGTGAAGGCGCGAATCCAACGAAATCCTGTCCGCAAGCAAAAAATGTTGGCTCTGCAGATGGGACTAAGCAGAACTACTGTTAAAAGGGTGTTAAATGAAGACCTAGGACTGCGTGCTTATAGAAAAAAACAGCACATCTTCTTAACGCACGGCTGAAGAAAATCAGACTCGAAAGAAGCCGGGTTTTGTTAAGGCGGTACGCGGGAAAAAAAAATACCGCGAAATACTTTTTTCAGACGAAAAAATTTTTAATGTTGAGGAGAGTTTCAACAAACAAAATGATAAAGTGTATGCACACTCTAGTGAAGAAGCGAGCAGACGTGTGCCACGTGTTTAGCGTGGTCATCACCCTTCGGCATTCATAGTTCGGCTTGGGGTGTCCTATTTGGGTACAACGGAGGTGTTTTTATTTTTTTGTGAAAAAGTAGTGAAAACCAGTGCCCTTGTATATCAAAACACAGTCCTAAAAAACATTGTGGAACCTCTTTCACAAACAATGTTCAAAAACAAGCACTGAGTATTCCAGCAGGATTCTGCGCCGGCTCATAAGGCGGAAAGTACCCAAAACTGGCTTACGACCCGTGGAATCGACTTTATCAGGCATGAGGATTGGCCCTCATCCAGTCCAGACTTGAATCCCTTGGATTATAAAATATGGCAGCATTTAAAGGAGGTCTGCGCTAAACCCCATCGCAACTTGGAGTCACTTAAAGCATCCCTGATCAAAGCAGTCGCCGATATTGACATGAACGTCGTGCGTGCTTCGATTGATGACTGGCCTTGCAGATTAAAGCCTTGTATCGAAGCAAGAGGAGGACATTTCAAATAATTTTAATGTGGTGTCAATCTGTATTTTATACCCTTTCATTTGATGTATAAATGGTTGTAGTGCGTAACTCATTGTGTCAGTTATTTAACTTTCCATATGTGACAAAACTTATGACCAGACTACGTAAAGATGAAAAATAAAACGAAAATCTTAAGTCATAATTAAATAATAATACACATAATTTATAATTATAGGTACCTACCATAAGAGCATATCTGTGAAGTTTTGCTAGATAATTTAATTTTACCTTGTATATTTGTTGTTCGGAAAGCAAGCGCGTTGGTCCCGGCTGTCATATTTTGTAGATCTTTGACAGTAGTTACGGGTAGTCAGAAGCCCGAAAGTCTAACAACCAATCTTACCAAGGTGTATCGTGTTACGCAGTAACTGGGTTGTGGATGATGGATGTGAGTACTCATACCTCATCCAACGTGACGTTGAAACAGCGTTCAAAAATATAGTGATCTTACTAACTATTGCTAAGTAATTACATGTTTACATCACCCTATAGGTGCTAAGTAGGTACATAGTCTACACAATCGCAATAATATTTCCTATTAATAACCACATCCGACTCTGATTAGATACCAACCATGCGTGCAATGAGAATGAACTTTGACTCTAAAAATTCTAATCAATGTACAAGGACCAAAGGACTAATCTAATAGGTTGACCTTTTGCCCAAAGTAACTCAAGGTGTCTTACTGATACAATGAAGACACACCATTGTTGCCATTGTTTTACCGTGATCAAATTAGGAGACGTTTTTCGATTCTTCATTTTCAGTTCACGTATTAGTTTTGTGTGGATAGCGTTCCGTTACAGGTAGACATATATTTTTTTGTTTTCCCGATCCACCGCGACATCGCCTGCCCGTGCTATTACTAACACCGTTTTGCTCCGTGTTTTCTGATTTTTTTTTTCTTTTTGCTGGGCTCCTAAGGGTCCTTAAATATCATATAACCTTCCTGAAGAATTGGGCTATCAAAGGCTAAAAGAATTTTTCAAATCCGACTGGCAGTTCCACAGATACGCGCGTTCAAACAAACAAACAAAAAACAAACTCTTCAGCTTTAGTTGTAAGTATGTGTATATGTTACTGCTAAAACCCGAAGTGCGGCTACACCTAGTTTTAGCCGACTAGAATTAGGTGTAGGTAACCGAAACATAGGTCTAGGCTGAAAGGTAGGTTAGGTTAGAACTGTGACCACACAATGCACGAGCCAACTGAGCGAAGTGAAGCCGCGGCAGAGGCCGGCAGTGCCAGGGTCCCGGTTATCTACACCTAGTTCTAGCCGGCTAAAACTAGGTGTAGCCGCACTACGTGTTTTAGCCGTAACATATAGATAGATATTAAGCATGTCGTTTTTTGAAGTTTTTAAGTAGGTAGGATTAAATTTTTTTCCTGTTCATTATTTTCCGAGTCCCATTTTCTAACCAGCACCCTAATTGCGTAACACACTATCAATCGGAATCGGTTTCATTTTGACAGTGAATTAATTAACTAATGTTAATTAATTAATTAACATTATAACAATCATTTACGGTGTTCAGAAGACAAATTTTTCAAACATTATGAAGGAATGGATTAGCAATTTGTGATTCAGATTCCGATTGATAGTGTGTTACGCAATTAGGGTGCAGATTATTGAGGGTGAAAATTACTGCCACATACTACAGCTGGCAAAATAATTTTTGCTATATTGTTACTTTTCCTTTTAAGTGAGTGGTTTCTATATAGCATTTAAATGCGTAGCTATAATTATGTCTCTTGTCATTGATGTAATGATTGTAACACGTCGTTTTGGTCAATCAATCATACAGTCAAACTACATCACAACTGATAGCAGATTTACCTACTGATCAGTGTTTTTATCCATACATTCAGGAATCAGGGGAGTCAAATACCGAAATAACTATGTTTAATTTTTAAAACAAGATTCAACAAAGTATTTTCTTATTTATACGTTTTCCGAACTCAGATATTCGTAACTTATACAGAGCAATTTTGGAATTTGTGCGAATCATTAATTTGTTTGTCTAGGTGTGTTCCTCGACCTTCATTCGATGAATAAAACAGATGTTAATTTATTGTGTCGGTTCCATAAGTAGTACCACATTGAATATGATACTAACTTTCAGAGTTCTATATACGGTCAGCAACAGAAGTCCTTCAGTTTGTTCATTTCATGCAAAAACTAAGCCATCTATTCTGATTTTTTTCCTTCTACTATTGTGCTCAATACTCAATAGGTACTTTTAATTTAAAATAATGTGTGTTAATTAACTTCATTGCTATTGCTGACCGTAGGGCAAATTGACACCCTACGTCAATTTGCCTTCTTATAGCTATTTCATAATTAATTAAGTTGTAATTTTACTATATTTACGGACAATTTAAGTTGGCAATCGATTTGCTTTACAATCAATTTCCCTAACTAGGTACCTAACAATACTTTGCTATGTCGTCGGTTGAAAGAAAGAAAGAAAGAAAATACGTTTATTTGCGATAAACATGGCGCAAAGAAATAAAATAACAAAATAAAACAAAGAACAAGTTTGGGGAAAATATGCGTTGGTTGCCGACTATTACAGTTCGCATCATGTAAGTTTGCCGCTCTGATTAGGCAACGAATGGCTGCGCTGTAGTCAATGTCTATTCTTACTAAAATAGCAATGCGCCATGCCATGTGGATCTAAAAGCCTGGTTTCAGAGCGGCAAACTTACGTGACGACGTGACGTGTGGAAAAAAATTCAATCCTACGTTGTCCCGTCTTCGCCATGATACTCGGTATAGGTAGTCGACAAAACAAGGGCCAACGATTACCACCTTGTACCCACGGAATAGAAAAAACAAGTGGAAGTCAATGCCCAGTGCCTACGTAGTTATACAAAGTCTTAACTCATATATGCCCAGAACTTCTTTATTTATTATAAATTATAATTTATAAATATTTTATTTATAAATTATTATTTACTCATTCTAAATACACAATAGAACCTACTTACATTGAAACAATGGGCATACCTATAGGTATGGGTTAATTTTGTATGAACAACAAATTCAACAGACTTATTACAACTAGCGAAGGTTGTTATTATTTTACATTTTTTCCGCATAATTGTGACACGCGCCGGATAGCTACGTGGGCATTTCTACTTGTTTTTAGGCTTCCGTACCTCAAAAGGAAAAATGGAACCCTTATAGGATCACTCATGTGTCTGTCTGTCCGTGTCACAGCCAATTTGCTACGAATCTAATGGACCGATTAAGTTGAAATTTGGTACACGTATGTATTTCTGTGACCCAAACACGGACGTGTAATGTAAATTAATGATTTTGAATATGGGGGTCAATTTTGGGGGCAAATAAGAAAAAAAAATACTTGCAAACTGTACCGTGCGTATATCAAATGAAAGGGCCTACTGTGAGGGTCTCAAAAATATTTTTTTTTTTTATAATTTTACAATAAACTATTTTAAAGTTATTTAAGAAAATAGACGAAAATTGGCCATTCCCCCTCTAGCTCCGAAACTACCGACCTTATTTGAAATAAATATATAAAATAGTTTTATAGCTATAGATTACAGGAAAACCTATAAGAAGTCTACGGTCTTAAAATGACATGGTAAATCTCTCAATATTGTGCGTATACGTACAAACTTACATTTGTCCATAGTTAAACGAAAATCCAACCCACATTAGGTGTAATGTGGGTTGGATCCTTTTCGTTTAACAATGGACAATTGTAGTTGGAATGTATGGGAGAACATGTTTTTCAACTACAATGTTAAGTTTGTTCTTGGGATAAATTCATCCCAACTACGGAACCCTTCATTGTGCGTGGTCCAACACGCACTTGACAGGTTTTTTTTTTTCTATTCCGTGCTTGTACCTACGTATTTAGGTCAATTTAATTTCGCCCTTTATGACGATAAACTCATTGGAACGTGATTAAGAACTAGGTCAATGCACCGATGAATTCGTTTTTCGTTTACCTACCAAATCAGAGAACCGGTCGGCAACCTTTAAAAGTTAATTTATTACCGAAACGCACGGTATTCTTATAGGTATTTAGAATTTTGTAGGTACTTATTTTTATTTATTTGACAATATTATATATGTTAAAGTACATATTCAATGAAAAAAATAATTGGTAGGTAAGTACTTAGAACCAACACAAAATATGTATCAATCTGCCTAGCCTTATCCGAACTATGTTCGGGTTGGCTTCCAATCTAACCAGATTCAGCTGAATGTCAGTATTTTACGTGGAGCGACTGCCTATCTGACCTCCACAGCCAAGTTACTGGGTAACACTATACCCCTTGATAAGACTGATTGTCAGACTTCGGGCTTCTACTCGTAACTACCCGTAACGACTGTCAAAGATCTACCAATGACCGCCGGGATCAACGGCTTAACGTCCTTTCCGAGGCACGGAGGGGTCTCAATATAGTAATAGATGGTCACCCATCCACGAACTGACCGCGACAAGCGTAGCTTAACCTTCGATCGACCCGTGCAGCTGTTATCATTTAGCCACGAAAACAATAACAAATAAAAGATAAACAGATAAGTCGTTTAAAATTAATGGAGTAAAATGTTTGATTAATTAATATAAATATGACCTATTTAAATTATATCAGTAGCAATATGCGCAGACAAGTTTTGTTTTATTGTACGTACTTAATCATTTCGGGCCGGTTTTTTGATACGTACCTCAACCAATGGTTAACTCAACCAATGGTTAAACATAGTAAATAATAGTTGAATTTTGGCTAAAAATGTGAAAGGCTAAACATATTTTTTTTAACATGAATGTATTCATGTTAACTCAGTCATGTTAAAAGATAGTAATATTGGTATTTTGGCAAACACATTTAGCCAAAATTCAACCATTAGTTACTATGTTTAACCATTGATTGAGTTAACTACGGATCAAAAAACCGGCCCTTATGTAGGTAACAATAGTTAAGTTAGATAGAGATACCTACACTTCGAGCATGTTAACCATCAAAACAATAATACAATTAAATAAATATAATTATGAGGATTTTTATGATTCTCGGTAAAATTGATTCTCGGTAATATTGGTTTAAATTGAACTAACTGTAGGTGAAACTTTGAAGTACCTACCTATTTAACAAATTTATGTATGCCT
Source organism: Dicycla oo (assembly GCA_948252095.1). Lineage (NCBI taxonomy): Eukaryota > Metazoa > Arthropoda > Insecta > Lepidoptera > Noctuidae > Dicycla > Dicycla oo. The sequence continues at coordinate 26,025,610 of OX411714.1, forward strand.
GAACATAACAAATGGACTATGACTCCATAAATCCACATTATATTATCGTTAACGAATTACACACTACCTACGATTTAGTTACTCTTAACATATTGTTCTTTTTTATCGGAAATATAGGTAGATACTTTGTAAATCGAATGTGAATTATTATTGAATATTAATTGACGCACATTTGACGTCAAAGGGCAAGATATAGAATTTAAGGCTGAGGCCAAACTAACGTAATTTTTTGAGCTGTGAGTCGCGGAACTTGAGTCGCGGAATTTACGCTTAATTCTGTTTCATACTAAAGTCCTGTTTGTGCCATACGGCGACGTAAAATGAGTTCATCTCATTTTATTTTTTTTTTAAATCCGCGTCTCATTTTACGCGACTCACAGCTCAAAAAATTACGTTCGTTTGTTAGTATAATTCTAAATGAACAAAAATAACGTAGTTAAAGTTTATTTTTACAAATATTTGCACGATATGTTTAATCTTTGCAAAACATGTCTACTCTATTTTATACTGTAAGACCTTCTCATACCTTATTTTACGCAAAAAATATAATAATAATAATTACACCGCTGTATCTCTACGTTGACGTCGTGGTGGGGCTTGCGCGCTTCGAATTTTAGGTCTGTGCTCTTTGCCGGAACAGGTCTACGATGAAGAGCCAGACCAAGAGAGATACAGAAACCCGCACGGTCCTATCTCCCGGGAGAAGTGTTGTTCCTCATCTCTGCCTTGCCTTTATTGACCGGCTGGAGTGAACACTGACGAGGAACAGAGCTCCCACCTCATTCTTGTCTTTATTGGCCGGCTTGAGTGGAGATTCGCAAGACCAAACGTGCTCGGAGGAAGGAAGTATTTCAGTAGAGTGCTGATAGGGATCTTGACCGTACTTCCGGGATTATCCTGATAGCCGTGGAATACCTCTCCACTCCTCAAGCACCTCAGGAAGTGTTGCCCCCATGTCGCTACGTCATTATGTGCTAGCGACCACAGAACGAGGTTTTATCTGTTCTGTGCTAGCGACCGTTTCCGGAGGCCCATTATTTCAATGATTATAATTCTATAAATACAAATTTGTTACGGTCGCGAATCATATTCAGATCAACATAACCTGATACTGACCTGCAAATTGCAAAAAACGTTAGAAAATTTTTATTTCGCGGGCTACCTGGAGCTTTCTCCTTAATCTTAACTATTCATCTTTTGCAGACTCATCACATCAATAAAGTGGACTCTGATTTTTAGGGTTCCGTACCCAAAGGGTGCCAACGAGCGAGACCCTATAACTAAGGCTCCGAAGTCCGTCTGTCACAGAGCTGTATCTTTTGGACCGTAAATAGTAAATAGGTAGACAATTTAACATTTCACAGTGTTTACTACTATGACCGCTATACATAACAACAAAAAATTAAATAAACATAAAATGAAAGGGGGTCCCTACCTATGCAAGGATGGTACAAAACCCTTCGTGTAAGAGTCCGACTCGCACTAGGCCGCTTTTTAGGGTTCCGTACGTCCGAATGAAAAACGGAACCCTTCTTTTATTGCATCTGATTACCAACCAATGTGAATTTCTGATGTCCCCTATTTTCTAGACTGACACTGACTGAATAAACACCTGTGATACAACTGAAATCTCCGGTCTATATTCGCTAAGCGCCCGTGAATCCTTGTTCATTTTATTTATGAGAAGTGCCCATTCAGGTGCTTATAGTTCCTCTAAACGAGTAATCTATTAAAGACAGGGACTTAAATTATGTTCGCACAAAATTATTATCTTCTAAAATAATGATTTAATATTGCGATTAAATGATCGATGCTCATCTTTGTTTGCACCTCATACGCTGAATTCGTATGATCGTTTGGTTGGTTGAATCACAGACTGCAACATCTACTTAAATCATTCCGAGAAAATTTCTGCAGTAGCACAATTTATTAATAGAACGTTTTAGATAGAAAAGTGTTCCCCCAAAAACGGTCCCCCAACAGCAATGCCAATTTTACTTATCTGTTTAGTCAGGGAGTAAATGAATGACCTTTCGCTTTGTATAAACAGATTAACTAATACAACTTGTTTTTTACTTTTTATTTCGTTTTTTGGCAGTCTGTTTTTTTTTCAGATGTGATTCATCAAATGGGATGAGAATCTCCCAGCACCCAGACTGTGATTGCTTCGTTTCGCAATGGAAGCATGTCATGTCTCATCATGATGTAGGGAAGGGAGTGACTCAAAAGCCGATCATTGCTACTGAAGAGTAAATATGACACATACTATAGATAACATATCTTTTTACACATTGCAACTTTAATATGAATCAGGATTTTGTGATCAATCTACGTAAGTATAGTACGTATACGTATGTAGACATCAAAGTTCTGTGTAGTTTGAAATACACGATTGCTTGAAAGTGGTGAATTTCTGAGTCAGCAAATTGATTTTTTTTTTAGGGTTCCGTACCTAAATGGTAAAAAGGAACCCTTATGGTGCGACTCAGTCTGTCTGTCTGTCTGTCACAACTGGATATCTCAAGAACTACTAATGCTACGAGTATCAACTTGATTTTTGAATTTTGGAATAGTTTTAGATGACGTTTGCCCAACTATTTTGCAAATAAGAAAGAAATAAAAATATATATGCACATTTTTTGCAACAGGGACTGAAAGAGGGTCTTAAAAATTCGAAGTGGGTAGGGCATGTATGTGGGGTATCATATGAAAGAGCGCTTTTTTCACATTTTCTAACATTTTTGCTTTTTTTTAGGCCGAATAGTTTCAACTTGTGATGAAAAATGTAAAATAATACAGTTCGCCACCTTATATCCGAAGTTTGCATAGAGAAAAATCTGAAATTATTCTATGTGATAGAAGTTTATATAAAGAATACAGGAAAAATAAAACGATGTCTCTAAATAGCACTTTTTTTATTGTACGAAACCCTCGGTGCGAGAGTCCGACTCGCTCTTGTCCGGTATTTTTTTAAAGTTAGCCTACACTGTCCTACTGCTGAGCAAAGGCCTTCCCCAAATCCTTTCGTCGTCAGTATACTGGCAATAGTCCAGAACAGACTAAGAAAATTAGCACATTTATCCAGTCATTTCAAACTTATTCATAAAGGCGACGATAACCGGCTTTTAATGATTTGAAACTGAAGACCACGTCTAAACGAGTAGTGTTAATGATTTAGAAAAAAATATATGTACATTAAATTAGAGCATTTTCTTAATAACTTAGTTTGTGAATATTTTAGGTTATGTTTATATTGCATAGTGTAATTAATTTGTAAAATTATGGGTAACGCGGAAAAAAAACTGAGAATCTCGCAAAAAAACTCTCAAGCGTATTTTTATGACACCTTCACCATTTTAATGATAAATTTAATTATTTATCTTTTAGTATACGTGTTTTAATACCTTTTGTTTTATGTATAATAAATTAATAATGCGTCTAATTTGGGACAGTGTTCCTTGATGGGTGGGTCCTATTATTATTACTGGGCGGACGTACGACGCGTTGCGTGAGCTCAGCATAGAACACGCAAGCTATCCACTCAAGGCCGTTTGAGGCTTATATCTGCGTCTTAACAACAGATTTCATTAAAGCATGTCGTCCTCCGTAAAAATCTATTTTAGTTTATAGAACTAAAGAAAAAGACACTAAATCCAGGCCTATTTTTTCTAGTTTTTACCACCATATTATTCCTACAATTTTCATTAAGTGTTCACAAATTTATACAGTTTTATACAAAATAATAGATAAATAGATAATTGCTTCATATTTTGCAATAAATTAAGTACCAGCGTTGTGTCATCGCGCTTTTCTTTCTTTTCTATGCAGTCCGACAGTGACCGCACTTTAGGTCCTGTAGTCCCCTTAATAGGAACTCGTAACATTTACCTACTTTGGCATATTCTTCTCATTTATTCCATTTCTTTCTTCATCAAAGTTGGGGACTAAACAGCAGTAACGAGTGGGGGGCAGGGGAGGGCAGCCGTCTCTTAGACTTTCTGCCTCTCATACAAATTTTGCTGGAAAATTACGTATCTCTCTATGCCTAAGCCTGATGAAGCGTAATTACACAATATGGGAGATTCGCAGGAGTAAGCCACTTATAAGTAGGGAAGAGTAAAAAATTATGAATGAGTTATATAAATACATTCCTGTTAACTCATTCATGTTTAGCCTTTCACATTTAGCCAAAATTCAACCATTAGTTACTATGTTTAACCATTGGTCGAGTTAACTATGGATCAGAAAACCGTCCCTAACGTACACTTAATCTGTTTTTATCACACGTCTATAATAACATGCAGATCGAGACCTGATACTTATCAACGATTCATTATCAACATCCTCTTGACAAATGAAATTATTAGCTAGCCCATATCTTAGCACTCGGACTGATAAATCAAGGTTATTACTTATTACTGATTAGATTTGTTTCACAAACCGAGGATTACACAAATATTAATTTTATGTTGCCGAGTGAATGAGTACAAGTGAGTAGGTATACGTATATACAGGGTGTTTTTTAAAACATGCGACAAAATTTAAGGGGGTGTTCTACCCATCAATATGAACAACTTTTACTATGGGACCAAACCTGAAATCGCAAAAAAAAAATCAGCTGTTCAGTACATTTTGACCAAATAAGCGAACATAAATGTACCTACTGAACAGCTGATTTTTTTTTTTTGCGATTTCAGGTTTGGTCCCATAGTAAAAGTTGTTCATATTGATGGGTAGACCACCCCCTTAAATTTTGTCGCATGTTTTAAAAAACATCCTGTATAGTAATATTTTAGCTTAAATGAGTAATGTGACTTATTATATAATTACTAGTGTTTTTTTGAATAACGATAAATTTGAACGTTTAAAAGTGACACTTAAACAAGACTCCGCTGTCCGTCTGTCCGTCGCGTCTGTCAGCAGGCTGTATCACATGAACCGTGATAGTTAGACTGTTGAAATTTTCACAGATGATGTATTTCTGTTGCTGCTATGACAACAAATACTAAAAAACAGAATAAAATAAATATTTAATGGGCTCCCATACAACAAACGTCTTCTTTTATCTAATTAAGGCCTATTGAAAAATTATGTTTAATGAAAAGTTTGACTACTTCGTTCTAAAAGGTTGAATGTTGAATATTGTTGGTTAGATTGGTTTAGTAATGCCATTTTATATTTATTTTCCTAAATAGTAGGTACAGCAAAATTGTTGTGTTGTTGTTATAATTTTTAGTTTGTTATTTTATTGCCATGTTGTACAAAAATATGTCAACGTCAAAAACTAACACCGAACACTGTTGAGGAGGCCATTATGTAAAACGAGCAGTGTACTTCGGATTGTGGTAAACTGCGCACGCAACCACGTGCTCAGTGGACGTTATATTTTAAGCACATCTTTTGTTTATTATGGGTTTGCTCTTGACTCTAGTCTAGGTCGGACGCGACAGAGACAGAGTCGACGATGGAGTGAGCTTACCCAGAAGAAGCCTGTTCACTCTCACTTTAGAAGAGATTAGCGTTGTATGCGCTCGGAAACACAGACGCAGGTAGTGAGTTCCACTCTTTTGCTGTGCGCGTTATAAAAGTCATTTGGAAGCGCTTAGTGCGAATCGGTGGAATAGCAACTAGGTAGGGATGGTAACTGGCAGTGCGTCTAGATGTCCGATGGTAGAAGGGGCCCGGTAGAATGAGGTCGTGGAGTTCTTGAGCACACTCACCGAAGTACAATCTGTAGAAGACCGACAAGCAGGCAACCTTGCGGCGATGAGCCAAGCTATGAAGCTTGGCATCCACCACTTTTACGTCGCCAATGAGCCTCTTAGCTCTGCTTTCCACCGAGTCCAGCGCGGCTAGTTGGTACTTAGCTGATCCATCCCAAAGGCTGCAATACTCCATGCAGGATCGGACCTGCGCTTTGTAAAGAGTTAAAAGCTGTCCAGGCGTAAAGTATCGCTTCACCCTATTTAGGATGCCCAGTTTCTTGGCCGCAGTTTGGGCTTTGTACTCGATGGCATCCCTTACATCCATCTCTTAATCTAAGCGATGTATAACTATTTTGTGAAGTGTTTGATTGAATTATCGAGAATTATAAGTAGAGTAATTGTGACAAGTGTTATTTTATTGAAATACTGCCTTCCTATCCTACCCGATAATCCACGCCTACCTGATCATGGAGAACACGTTAAATGAAAGTCGAAAGACCTCAAATAAATGCGTACCATAAGCGAAAATAAACGCGTACCATATTATGGTATTGCAGTAAAGAGGAAAATATCAAATGTTATGACAATTCTGAACTAAAAAGACTAGTATTCAAAGTCTTAAGAAATATGGCTTGGTTGTTGACATTGACAACCATTGATATTGACAGTTTACAACTGTTGACCAGAAGCTTGTGCTGTCGTATGTTGTTCAAAAGTTCAACACTGAATATATATTAATCTGCGCCTTCTCCTTACAAAAAATCTTGCACAAACTAGCTCAGAAAATGACGCCGAGTTAAATAAGGTATTTTTCACCTACCTGTACCTAGTAATTTAATTTCAAATAAAACAATGTATGGGAAGCTGCCATTGTTCTTTTTATCCTATTAGTCATTAGCATATTATGTTATTAAAAGGCCCACGAAGCATGCGTAGTTCATACAAACGAAATATCAAAATAATTTGTAAACCAAACATATTCTTAAGGTAGTGTGTATTTATTTCGATTGGATTACAGAATATGCAGGTTCCCAAAAATATTATTTGAAAGGACACTGATTTGAAGACGAGATATTTATGAGGTATTTAAAATTTCTACAGAAAACTCATATTTCCTGTTTAAATTAATGTTTTTACTTAATATAGATTTGGGAACGTAGATATTCTGTAACCCAATCGGAATGAATACACAGTACCTTTAGAATATGTTTGATTTACAAATTATTTTGTTATGTCGTTTGTACTACGCATGCTGCAATGGAAATTATTTAAACATTTGAGGTAACTTCGTGATGTTATTTTATCGAGAAATTTTTAATATGTATTTTGTTTCTGTTCCACAAAAAGTTTGGAAATATCATGTAGTTACTCATATTATTTACATTTTTATAAGTAAATACCTAAGTCGTATCAATTTCATCAAAAATCAAATTGAAGATAGGCAATTTTGGTTACTACGCCCTCAAGATAAGAGTTAAAAATACTACTCATGGTTTTAGGATGGACGATGTGTGTGAAAGTTCTTTTAGAAGAAGCTAAATCTTCAAAAGTGCCAAAAAATGAACACTGCTGGAGAGATCAGTTGCCTGCAGCAAATGATAGCCTTGCTATATCTCAATCAAAACAACCGCGTTTTGACAAACGATAAATACATTCAACAAAAATCGAGCTAAATTGGAGACACCTTTAAAATTAAGAGCATTCAGGTTCTATGTCTGCATTATCTCACGACTCGAAGAAGCTAGCGTGATGCTCACGTAACTACCTCGACCTCGAGGTCTGAAGTTTTTCATAATGGTGTTCCAGGAAGTCTAAGATGTTGGAACAAAGGACGTAGATTTCCATTGTTCAAAACTACACTGCATCGGTTAAAACATACCTAAGTGTCCATCAATAAACATTGAATTTAAAAGAACGAGAAAAAATTTTTTTAATAAAAATCCTAGTTACTTAGCTAAAACCCTACGAGATTCAGGGCGTAAAAATGTAACACATAATGCAACAATGGCGGAAGAATACAGGTGTGCATTTTACCTGGAGTACAGTTTAACAAGAAGAAAGGCGGCTAAGTAATAACAGCCGCACAGGTCGATCCATCAGGTTAAGCTACGCTTGCCGGGGTTGGTCTGTGGATGGGTGACCATCTTTTCATACCGAGACTCCTCCGTGCCTCGGAAAGCACTTTCAAGCCGTTGGGCTCGGCTGTCATTCGTGGATTTTTGACAGTCGTTACGGGTCGTCAGAAGCCCGAAAGTCTGACAACCAGTCTTACCAAGGGGTATCGTATTACCTAGTAACTGGGTTGTGGAGGTCAGATAGGCAGTTGCTCCATGTAAAATACTGATATTCAGCTGCATCCGGTTAGAATGGAAGCCGACCCTAACATAGTTGGGAAAAGGCTAGGTAGATTGATTGACTGTTTAACATTCATTTCAGGAAAAGCATCGTGAGGAAACCTGGACTATAGATTTATAGTCAAGTCTAAAATCGCCAACCCATCCTGAGCAAGCGTGGTGATCAATGCTCGTGCCTTGTCTGTATGAGAAGAGGCATTAGCCCTGCTGTGGAACAATAATAGACTCGTATTATAATCCATATCTGGATGGATGAAATGGCGACAGGTCACAGGAGCAACTGGCGACCCACGGATGCCCCTCAAGTTAAAGGGGAAAATTTATAAGTCCGTGATAAGGCCTGTCGTACTTTATGGGTCTGAATGCTGGGCCGTGAAGAAGACGGATGAAAAAAGATTGCATGCATCGGAGATGAGAATGTTGAGATGTATGTGTGGAGTGACGAGGATGGATAAAGTAAGAAATGAGTATATAAGAGGAAGTTTGAAAGTGGCGCCAGTGACAGAAAAGTTGAAAGGAAATCGTTTGGCTTGGTATGGGCATGTGATGAAAAGGGACGAAACGCTTGTGACTCAAAGAGTGATGAATATACATGTTGATGGATGGAGAGGGAGAGGAAGGCCGAAGAAAAGATGGATGGATTGTGTGAAGAATGATATGAAAGAGAAGGGAGTGAATGATAGTGTGACGGTTGACAGGGGAGAATGGAAGAAGAAAACGTGTTGCGCCGACCCCAAGTAACATGGGATAAGGGCAGGAAGATGATGATTATAATCCATATCTGGATAATGTTGTATGTTACTCATTTATATTGACTGATGTACTTCAAAGTTATTATCAGAGGGACAACAAGGCTGTTCAGTTATCGTCAAACGTACGAAATTGCGCAAACGACCCAATTTTCCGGGTATTTTGATACATACGTGGGCGGAAGGAAAAATCCTTCTGTTCGACCTTCTATGAGAGACTTATTAATCGATATCTTGTTATACATAGGTTGGTTTTACTTGTACCTATATCTAATAGGTTATTTTGTGATGACACAAACACTAATGATAATAGATAAAAGCGCTTAGTAACGTTAGTTTTTATTTTCCTCAATGGTGGAAATAGACCGTATTTTATTCTGGCAAGATATATGACTATGGATGAGTGATATGTATATATATGTAGGTGAAAGCTAAAGGACCTTAAGTCACATTTTATAAATTATTCAGTAGAGCTCATTATAGATTTCTATAGGTACCCCAAATTATATATTAAAATCGACCGTGTATAAAAAGTAAATAGTGTATCGTTGTAGAAAAAAATATGATTATGAAGGTTTATTAAGCTGTTATATTGTGATATTTTTTGACAAATATTGTTCCTTAAGGCTGTAAAAATAAAAATGGACTTAAGGCGCTTTAGCTTTCACCTACAGATATGTACCTATCTATACAAACACCTATTTGATGTATGAACGTAAATGAAACAAAAGGAGTATGAAGAATCATAGCTGGTGGTGTTCTGTAGTTTCCCCATGGGAATAAGACGTGATTTTACTGTTTACTGGTTTCTCGTTTTTTTCTGCTGAGTAGGCGTTTAATAAAGCTACGCAGCTTCTGTTATTATAATTTATCTTCGCATTCGACTATTCAAAAAGGGTTTTGTTTTACTAAGTTTAATGCTTATAATAATAAACAATATAATGACGCTGATTAACTTGTCGGCCCTGAAAATATTTGCGTAAACACAGAAACGTGTTTTTGCAAGCCTGTATACTTATTCCATATTTTTGTTCACATGTTTTTAAATAATTATTATTTTATTTTTATTTATTTTATTGGTTCACCAACAATTGTTTACACAGGTTCTATGCTACAGGTACCATGTGAAAGTGCGTACCTATGTAACAGTGCAACAATACAAGCAAAGTCCGCATGCATAAAGAAGTTGTACAAAAAAAAAATATCTGAATGTTTTCCAGTTTTCCGGGTTCAGTTTACCGGAAAACAATCAGATAATAATGATTAAAAACCAGTGCACAAAAATATACACCTTAATTGTTCAAACAATGCTAACATCTACTCTCACATCGTAAAATTCGAATTATAAACTTCAAAACGAGTTTATATTCACATACTTTACAATACCGAAATTTAAAACAGAATAATATTATAACACCTTTTCTCTAACAAAATAGTGTTATAAAGCATTTGTTTACCATTACGATACCTACAGGCACCAAGAAGTTTCCATCAATTTTTTTACTAATAGAACGAGGAATGCGGGGCGCGCCGTTTTTATAGCATTACAAAAAAGTTTTGATTCCAATTTTTACTTGTCTGTGTGACCCGCTTTAGCGCATGTAGGCACTGAATTTCGTAGGATTTTTTTTATTGAGGTTGAATGAGTTTAATCCCAATGTATGAGAGTAGATAAAATAGTGTATGAAGCTGCACATAACTTGGTATTAAAACAGTCGTGTTAAACACACACTCGTGTTTTAATACCCCTCATTATACAACAGTTTCATATAATTCTGTTTATACTACTATTAATATAATTCTGATTTTTACTTAAAGTAGGTACAAATAAGATTTTAAAAGAATTGTGTTATTAGTATTGCTACTATTATTTGAGAAAATATTGAGAATGAGAAATATCACTAACCAGTTAAAACGATTCACGACTGATTTATGGCGGTGACTGTACACAATGACGTTGATGCTAATTATAGTGTTTTCTTTCGGTCTGATACTGGATTTACAGACTGGTTTGAAAATAAATACCTGGTCTACTATTAAAGCTTAAGGTGGGTCCGCAGTGGTAGCCCAATCAATCAATCAACTCATCCCATCGCAGTGCATTGCTGGCCACAGGCCTCTCCCAGGCTGCGCCAGAACACCCTGTCCTCCGCATCAAGTCCGCGAAATTCAAATTTTCTAGCGTATGATAGATGTATTATGTTAGTTATATTGATGATTCTTATGGTTATAATAATTGTAAATACATACCTATTTGGTATTGTCGCGAATCATATTTTGATTAAGATACAACCAGAAACTGATCAGAAATTCCAAAAAAAACGCAAGGAATTTTAGAGAAGAGCTAACACTGCGAATCCACCTTAAGCTTTAATAGTAGACCAGGTATTTATTTTCAAACCAGTCTGTAAATCCAGTATCAGACCGAAAGAAAACACTATAATTAGCATCAACGTCATTGTGTACAGTCACCGCCATAAATCAGTCGTGAATCGTTTTAACTGGTTAGTGATATTTCTCATTCTCAATATTTTCTCAAATAATAGTAGCAATACTAATAACACAATTCTTTCCTGAAAACCCATAACACGCACATCACGCCTTGTTTCCCCGAAGGGTGCGGCAGAGATGTCCCTATAGTAGGTACACCCAAATATAAAGACCATATTATTCGGAATTAATTCAACTAAAGCCAGAGAATCTCAGAAGAAAATCTGTTGATCTTTGGAACGTCGACCTCGTCAACTAACGAAGGTCACTCATTACAGAACCGGTCGCTTACAATTAGCTTCTCACACAAACATCCGTTCGTAAGAACCTACAGTATCTCTTCTTGACACTAAAACTATTATTTTATTAAAATTGGTGCTTATTTAGCGACCTTTATTAAAATTGATGCTAATTTTATCTAAGGTCACACTGAACTTCTACTTTGAAATCTGGAGATATCAACCACAATTTGAATGATTTTGAAGGATATTGCTAATCCATTGCTTCATATGTTCAAACAATTTGTCTGTTCAACAACGAACATTTTTTTTTTTTATTTGTGATGGGTTTGCTCTTGACTCTAGTCTAGGTCAGAGGTGACAGAGACAAAGTCGACGATGGAGTGAGCTTACCCAGAAGAAGCCTGTTCACTCTCACTTTGAAGAGAATAGCAACCAGCCGGTCTGTTCCACCGTGAAAACGTAGGTGAAGTGAGCTGTCATTTTTGAGATTGTCACTATTGACAGCTCACTCCACGCTCACCTCACCTAAATTTTCACGGTGAGATTTGTACAGAATAGCACTGCAGGTAGGGATGGTAACTGGCAGTGCATCTAGATGTCCGATGGTAGAAGGGGGCCGGTGGAATGAGGTCGTGGATTTCTCGGGCACACTCTCCGAAGTACAATCTGTAGAAGACCGACAAGCAGGCAACCTTGCGGCGATATGCCAAGCAAATAATGCAATGAATGTTGTTGAACTTTCAAAATGAAACAGATTCCTATTGTAAGTGTTACGCAATTGCCCCGCAGCTGCAGGTTTATCTACCAATGATAAAGTTTATAAATCCCTACATGGCAATTCTTTTTCTTAGCGTACCTAACGTTGGCCTTAGCGTACCTGGCGTTTACCTTTTATGTATATACATGACCTTTGCATATTATTTGTATTTAAAAATAGCAACATTTTTCAAAAAACAAAAGATATTCATAACTTAAACACACGCCATAAAAATAGATTACATCATCCAACCTCACGGATCAAAATGCTTTACCACAAATTACCGGAACAAATAAAAGAAGAAACCAAAAATAAATTTAACAGAAAATTAAAATAATATCTAACACAAAAATGTTTTTATTCGGCCGCAGAATACCTAGAACAAAGTATTTAGTAAATATGATATCTAGATAAATAATTACGTATTATATTATAGTCATGTAAAAATATACAAAAAAGAATGCACACAGACATACTTTTAATATTATGTTATTATTATGTTGCCGTGCCCTAACCGGGTTTCATGTTGGAACTTACTTATATTGTAAAAACTAAATTGTACACATGAATGCCATAAAGAGCTTTGAGTTTTACTAGTACCTACCAACCACCTACTATATTTTTTTATTTTTTCGTCGTCTTCTGTATTTTTACAGACAATGACTTCGAAATTACTATATTTGATACTTACAAAAAAGAAAAGTTGGCAACCCTAGTCATATTCAATGACACAAGCTGACAATTTTAGGCATGACACTCGATGCGCATATTATATCTGCCGTTAGCTTGCTACATATGTATTAGTGATCTGTGGCTGCCGTGTGGCACCTACTGTTCTGGGTTTGCGATCCCCAAATGTATCGCATTTCATATCCTGTGATAATGTTTAACCGACTTCAAAAAAGGAGGTTCTCTATTCGACCCGTATTATGCTTGCATGTAAGTTTGTATGTCCACGATTTTCTCAAAAACTAATGAACCAAATTTGATGATTCTTTCTCTAGCGTGATCTACATACTTTCAGGAAGGTTTTAGTATAAAATATATTATTAGGTAATTAAACTTAAGTACGAAGTTATATATGTACTTCGATTCTTCAATGTCAATGCTTGGCACCGACTTCAGAAACTGTTATGTTTTTTATGAAAGTTATTTTATTCGTTTTAGGTTTTTGAAGTCGGTTATTGCTTTTTTAAAGTCAATTTAAACACTTAACTATTCAGCTGCGTCCGGTTTGACTGGAAGCCGATCCCAACATAGTCGTGTGTGAAAATAAAGGCATCTCTTTTTCGAGAACATGCGCGACCTGCGACGCGAATCGCACGCGACACAAAGGCACAGCTCGTCACGACACCCAATACATTCTTATGTGTTGAAATCATTAAAAAACATATTTCGAGCTCGTTATCCCACGATATGATACGGTGGAAACGCTAACTCGGCCACCAAGATAAATAATATCAGTAGGTAGGTAGGTGCCTCCAAACTTATTTATTTAATGAAGTTACTCTTATCCCTCGCTTAATGATATTATAATTGCTGAAGCAGAAATATGGGCAACATTAATTGAATTTGTGTAGAATGCTAAGAGAGATGTGTGGTGTTACATGAATAGATAGAATAAGAAATGAGTATACATTATAAGTGGAAGTCTGAAAGTGACACCGGTGACCGAAAAGTTTTGTGGAAATCGGTTGTCATGGTATGGGCATGCGTGTAAACTGTCGTCAGGAAGTTTTGAGTATGAATGTGGATGGCTATACGAGTAGGGGAAGACCAAAGAAACAATGGATGGACTGTGTGAAAGATGATATGGCTAGAAAGGAAGTGACTACCGATGACGACTAATAGAGAAGTATCGAAAAAAAAGACATGTTACGCCGACCCCAAATAAATTGGGACAAGGACAAGAGAACGATGAAGATAAATTGAATTTGTTGACTGCAAGTCATATATACATATATACATACGACGCATAATTATTTTTACATGCATTTTTTGTAATACTCTGCCATTACCTACGTAATAGCGCCAATCGTAGGTACCTAAAAAACATAAATAAACTAAAATAAAACGATCGCCAAACTTATTTCCGCTACTTCCATAATTATTTTGTAATTTATAATCTAAAAATAATATTATCCATACTTATAAAGGGGCTCGTGGCTAGGTAATAACAGCCGCACGGGTCGATCGATCAGGTTAAGCTACACTTGCCGCGGTTGGTCCGCGGATGGGTCCATCTGTACACACCGAGACCCCTCCGTGCCTGGAAAAGCACGTTAAGCCGTTGGTCCCGGCTGTCATTCGTGGATCATTGACAGTCGTTACGAGTCGTCAAAAGGCCGAAAGTCGCTCCATGTAAAATACTGGTATTCAGCTGCATCCGGTAAGACTGGAAGAAGACCCCAACATAGTTGGGAAAAGGCTAGGCAGATGATGAGTAATAACGCAGACACAAGTGCACTCTCTCTATCACTCTCATAGTCCGACGAGTCCCATAATAAATAGAACCCCGCCTCTTTTTTTTTTCGAAGGAATAATCGGGCATCAAAAATTTGTCCACATCGGTATCAACAGGTTTTCCAAAAGTCTGGCATAATTAATTAAGGTAAGAATGATACGTTCGAAAAATATCCGTATCTCAAGTTTTTCTCAACAACTTATTATATTATTATTATTATTTATTGCAGTCCTTATCAGCTGTTATCGTGGCCGCCATCACCTTATAAACTTTTTTTTTACCTATTATAATTCTGCCCAAGTAGGGCATCGAATCATGGTATACCGAGATCTCGAAATACCGGGATCCCGCATGATTGTCTACTCCAGCAAATAGCGAGATTACGTGTGCGGGATCTGCGGGATTTGCGGGATTGGGGAGCAGTATATCCTTTTATCACATATTTTTTGCGATTACAAACTTACATTTGCAGTTGGAGAATTGACCGTGACGTATTAGGTTGGGGAAAAAGTCTTTTCGCATTATAGTATGTATGAACTTGTAATAAAATCTCTTTGGCTATACTATTTGTATCTGGCTGGTTTTGGTATCATTGAAAGTTTAAATTTTAAAGAACATAATTCCAAATTCAAATTAGGAAAATGTGTGATTTTCATTTGTTTTTCGTACCGTCAAGATGAGTGAATCTAATGAAGAAATTCGATACATTTTAAAATTTTACTACAAAAAAGGTAAAAATGCAACGCAAGCCGCGAAAAAAATTTGCGATGTTTATGGACCTAGTTTAGTGTCTATGAGAGTAGCACAAATTTGGTTTAAGCGTTTTCAATCCGGAAATTTTGATGTCAAAGATGCACGTCGCTCTGGTCGCCCTATTACGGATAAAATGGATGCCATTTTTGAAAAAGTGGAGCAAGATCGGTAGTTACGACGTAGCTGAAGAACTGGAAATTGACCACAAAACAGTTTTGGCGCATTTGAAAAAAACTGGGTGCACAAAAAAGCTCGACATTTGGGAACCTCACGAGCTCACTGAAAGAAACCTAATGAACCGTGTACTCATTTGTGATTCTTTATTACGACGTAATGAAACCGAACCATTTTTGAAGAAGCTGATAACTGGTGATGAAAAGTGGATCACGTATGACAAGAACGTGCGAAAAAGGTCGTGGTCAAAGGCCGGTCAGGCTTCACAGACTGTGGTGAAACCCGGGTTAACTCGCAACAAGGTGATGCTGTGTGTGTGGTGGGATTGGAAGGGCATTATTCATTATGAGTTGTTACCACCAGGCAGGACCATCGATTCTGAACTCTACTGCGAACAACTGATGAGATTAAAGCAAGAAGTTGAGAGAAAGCGGCCGGAATTAATCAAC
This sequence comes from Dicycla oo, assembly GCA_948252095.1. Classification (NCBI taxonomy): domain Eukaryota; kingdom Metazoa; phylum Arthropoda; class Insecta; order Lepidoptera; family Noctuidae; genus Dicycla; species Dicycla oo. The sequence continues at coordinate 26,041,747 of OX411714.1, forward strand.
AGAAAGGGTGTGGTTTTTCATCATGATAACGCTAGACCTCACACATCTTTAGCCACTCAGCAAAAATTAAGAGTGTTTGGCTGGGAGGTGTCAATGCATCCGCCATATAGTCCTGACCTTGCACCTTCAGATTTCCACCTGTTTCGGTCTCTTCAGAATTCTTTAGGCAGTGTCAGGTTAACATCACGAGAGGACTGCCAAAACCACTTATCGCGGTATTTTGACCAGAAGTCCCAAAATTTCTATAGCAATGAGATCATGTCCCTACTTACAAGATGGCAAAAAGTTATCGAACAAAATGGTACCTACATACTTTAGTTAAATAAATGTAAATAAACTATATTAAAAAATGTTTTGAATTTTCTTAAAAAATGCGAAGAAACTTTTTCTCCAACCTATTATATTGATGTATGGGAGAACTGTTGAAAATGTTTATCAACTACAATGTTAAGTTTGTTTTTTGGATAAATTCATCCCAATTACGGAACCCTTCATTGTGCGTAGTCCGACACCCACTTGGCCGGTTTTTACTTTTTTTTAAAGTATTTTATTTTTTATTTTTTTTTATTTAAGATAGGTTTGCTCTTGACTCTAGCCTAGGGCGGTGGCTATTATATTTATTTTCCTAAATAGTAGGTACGGCATAATTGTTGTGTTGTTGTTATCATTTTTAGTTTGTTATTTTATTGACATGTTGTACAAATTGTGTCAACGTCAAAAACTAACACCAAGCACTGGTGAGGAGGCCATTATGTAAAACGAGCAGTGTACTTCGGATTGTGGTAAACTGCGCACGCAACCACGCAATTTTAAGCACAATTTTTTTTTAAATTTATGATAGGTTTGGGTTTGCCTAGGCCGGTGGCGACAGAGACGGAGTCGACGATGGAGTGAGCTTACCCAGAAGAAGCCTGTTCACTCTCACTTTGAAGAGATTAGGGTTGTATGCGCTCGGAAACACAGACGCAGGTAGTGAGTTCCACTCTTTTGCTGTGCGCATCATAAAAGACCTTTCGAAACGCTTAGTGCGAATTGGTGGAATAGCAACTAGGGATGGTAGGTAACTGGCCGTGCATCTAGATGTCCGATGGTAGAAGGGGGCCGGCGGAATGAGGTCGTGGAGTTCTTGAGCACACTCACCGAAGTACAATCTGTAGAAGACCGACAAAGCAGGCAACCTTGCGGCGATGAGCCAAGCTAGAAGCTTGGCATCCACCAGTTTTACGTCGCCAATGAGCCTCTTAGCTCTGCGTTTCACCACCGAGTCAAGCGCGGCTAGTTGGTACTTAGCTGATCCATCCCATGGCTGCAATACTACATGAAGGATCGGACTTGGCGCTTTGTAAAGAGTTAAATACTGTCCAGGCGTAAAGTATCGCTTCACCCTATTTAGGATGCCCAGTTTCTTGGCCGCAGTTTGAGCTTTGTACTCGATGGTGGCGCCAAAGTTGAGACCAGATGTCAACTCCATGCCTAGGAGCCCAAGCCGATCAGTTACAGGAACAGATGTACCCCGAAAAGTAGGAGTTTGAGCGAAACGACTCCTTTTAGCGGTAAAAAGACAAGCCTGTGTTTTGGTGGCGTTAAAAGAGACCAGATTATCATCACCCCACTGGGAGACAAGACTTAAATCTGTCCGCTCTACCATGGCCTCTCTCAAGGAACGAACTTCGGCCCCGCTGGTTTATGCGCTAGACAAGTATCTCTCTGAAACTGAACTGTCATCCGCGTACCCAACAATATCAGGCTGAAGCATGTCATTGATGTGCAGAAAGGAAAGAGATGCAGAGAGAACAGACCCCTGAGGAACTCCGGCATCAATAGCCATAAGGTCAGAGGAGGCCCTCAACGACTACTCTGATCGACCTTCACTAAGGAAATCTGATATCCAGCTACAAAAATCAGCTGGGATGCCATAAGCAGGAAGCTTGCTGAGCAGAGCAGCGTGCCTACCCCGACGATCCTGAGAAAAAGGGTTTTGACAAACAGGGAAATCATCCTGTTGGGATTCCAAATTTTTCATTTTGAGGTACGGAGCCCTAAAAAGATTATGTGAATTTATTATTTGTCTGTCTGTCTGTCTGTTACCTTTTCATACCGTAACGGCTAAACAGGTTAAGATGAAAGGCATAGGGATAGGCCATGACCTGGGTTAGGACGTAGGATACTACAAATCCCAGTAGTACGTTACTGTGGAATAATGTCCGAACTTTACGCAGGCACAGCCGCGGACGGAAGCTAGTAATATAATAATTACAGAAACAATTAAAAAGCCATGGTGTCTCGCGTAGATCCGCGTTCCCGGCAGTCAAGACGTTAATCGACTTTTGTTGCCGACCGTACCTACGAGCTACCATGATGATAAGCCTATTTATAGGCCTCGGACCTCCTCCAGTGCCATAGTAGGTGCCCATGGTATGTGGCTGTGCCTAGCTTGGGACCAACGCTATTTCCATGTTGAAATAAAATATGTACCTATATTAGGCATTATGGTAAAATTAATACCGATCTTGTATTCTTTGTTATACCGCGTCGTGGCTTAACAAAGGTATCAATTATTCTTCGATCAACAATACCAACTAGATATCGGGTCGGCGCAAAAAATACGTCTCGGTAAATAACAGCGCACTTGAGACGTGAGCTCTTATTTTGTTTAGTTCGCTTGAAACACAGCCAATGTAGACACGTTTCACAATGCCGCAATGTGTATCCAAAAGTTGCGAAAACAATGCCCAAAAAATTAATTTAACGGTCGGAGTGTCTTATTTTCGGTAGAATGAGTAATATGCTAAGCTTGAAACTAACAAAAAAAATATATATAAAACTTTGAACAAAATTACCGATTTTAAACCACCGACCACTACAAATGTTTGGCTAAGGTTGGCGAATACGGCCAATATTGGCCAAGAAGCAAACAGAAACGGAACCAAACGATGTAGGTCGCAAGGCAGTAACGGGAAAAAAGTACTTTATTTGTTGCCATTTAAGGTAGATTTCGCACTAAATGTTATTTAACTTGTCTTTTCATTCCTAAGTGACAGCAGTAATTTATTTTTTTGTTCGTTTTTGTGACGAATGATTGTAAGTTCAGGATAATGTTTTGAAGATATGTGACTTTATTACTAGGTGTCACGTTGTAATTCGGTTGAACTTAAAACTGTTTTGAAATAAACAAATGTAGCTGTTCATGTATATTATGTTCTCGCGGACAGCATTTAGCTTTGATTTTGTACGTGACCCGTTATCAAGATGGTACCTATGAGGCTATATAGTCCACTGGTATATATATAAATATATATATTATTGATTACTACTACAATTGTTGACCGAAGACATTTGGCTATTTGATAGGTACCTATTTTAAGTAATTTATTATTTTCAAATATGCCAAAATAAGCCAAACTTACCTGTGCACTCTCAAATAGTTCAGGATGCCCATTTTGCTCGCATTTCTTCTTGAACTGTTCCAGGTATTGCGTCTTGTACTTTTCTACTTCCGTTTCATTAAACTTCTGCTGTAGTTCTGGTGGCAAATGGTTTGCTAATGCTGAATCTCCATCAAACTGAGCTGTGGCTGTACCTAAAAGTTTTTAAATTGTGAGAAAATTATATCATAAAATATGTAGATAAAAACTATACTTAGGGTTTTACAGAAGAGCTTTAGGGATAAGGGGATGCCATAATTAAATTATTTTGGGAGTTACGCGGTTGGGCCCTATATTAACAATCCTACGCCAATGTCTGTCTGCCTTTATTTTTAACAGTATTTCATTACCCCGGTCGCTCACATTCGCACGAATACGCGAACGCCCCAAGTGTAGGACGACATTTGCAAATGATTATAAAAAGTTTTCGCTGCATTTTTTCCACATGCGTGCAAACATTCGTACAATACAATAAACTTAGACAAACATTTTTTTTTTTGTTTTGAGGTTTCGTGTTTGGAACACGTATTCCGTTTCATATTAAGCCCACTTTCCACTATGGGATATAATGTAACTTATATTACATCTCGAGATATAGATTAATATCGCTCACCGTACTTTTAAATGGAACCGTTTCCACTGAGATGTAATATACTCGTATATTACATCTCAAACTATAAATATTTTTTCGACCGACCGAAATGTTGTTTTTTTTTTTTTTTAATTAAACGTGAATTATTTATTCATTGTTATCAGACTTGTGTCAACCGTCGTCGCCTTATAAAATATTATCTAAGCAAGAGATCATAATTTCAAATTCCTAGCTAGTTGAGCAGAAAATTGAAACATTATGACCTCCTGATTATTGGTCAATAGTATGGAATCTACGCTTTCATTACTGACATCAAAAGCAATTATGGTTCTGTGAATTATTGAACATAAAATGTAGGTATACAACTGTTTGTACTGAGGACAATAGAATTGGAAGTAGGGGTGTTTTTTTTTTAATTTATGTTGATATTTCAACTGCACAGAAAAGGGTTTCAGCTACATTACAAACCTACTTATCGTGAAATGTCACATTACAACCGCCTTCTCTACAGTCACACAGGATAATGTTGTACACTCAGCAAGCAAAGTCAATATTCAAATTGTAATTTTTATTCATTTATTAACAAAAGTAACAAGTAATTATTGATTGAAGTATATCATAATACCTGTAATATTATGAGTAAATACCTACTGACTATATCATTGCAAAATACTTATCTTCCAATAATTTATAATCCCAAAGAAGTCAATAATTCATTAGGTTTTTTATAGGGTGACTGGATCTGGACCCGCCATAGCAAATTCGCATATAGAGGTAATTTGCTAATTACCTTACTTTCTTCTTTAGCTAAAGTTTTATATTATAGCTTTTATAGTTTAGGAGATATGTCAATTTTTATATTTCATTGAGATTTTGCCAAAGTTTGAACACACACACACATCACATTCGTAACTTTTTCGTCGTTTTTTTTTTCATAATTATAGTAAGTACTTATTTTTTTATTATTTGTCGGTAGTCATAAACATTTGAGATTAAAATACGGCAGAAGTTCCCTCAAAATAGGGTTAAAAAATAAGTTAATACGCTTAAAAAATTAAAAAATACTTAAAAAAAACTTGACGATCAAATACGATCTGAAATTTAAAAAAGACTAGGGTTTTTCAATAATTAATTTTAATCTAAGTTAGTTCTATAGTTCGTCACCTTTCCAACGGTACGAACTTTGTTTAAAAAATTGCTAGTAAAAAAAAAAAAAATATTTGTAATTGTCGTACCGGCCAATTCAGGAAAGATTTGTTGCTACCTGAGGGCTCGTTCCCACTATGTTGTAACGGTTAATTTATCGTCGGACGACTATCGTCTCTAGCTCTTCACATTAAAACGAGTTTTTGTCGTCAAGTCGTCTGCACATCAGTAGCAATATTAGTAGGCAGTAGTAGTCATATTTTTGTCGTGCCTACGACAGATAGTCGCAACAACTTAGTCGTTACGATTTTTTATCGTTTTACGACAGTCGTGCTAGCCGTTCCCACTGTCATGACAATAATAATATGTTGTCACTGCAAAAAACGTCGTAGACGACAGTTAATCGTGTCGTCCTATAATATATCTGCACACCTTCATTTAAATAACTACATGATTATCTGTCGTCACGACAAAGTGGGAACGCGGCCTAAGGCTGCTAACGACGGAACGGTCCATTTTGCATGATGTCAGAATTAAGGAATGCGTGGAATGCAGCGTCATGTTTTGTCTCTTTCTTACGCTAAGGGAAGGGCCATGCTGCTATTTTTTATTTTTATTTAAGCCAAATCAGCAGAAATTGTTTGTTTAGTTTGTGTTTGATTGTTTGGTCGCTCACACGCTTCCGTCATTTTTGCATTTTCGTTTTAAAATGCCGGGATACACAAGTGAAGAATACGCCGACATGCTGCTGGCGTATGGTGCAGCACACAGTAACGCCCGCGAAGCGCGGCGAATTTACCAGGAGCAATATCCAAATAAACGCTTACGCTTACGGTGACGTGACACATTTTCTACGACATATCGTCAGAAAAACGGGTAACTTGAACGCCAGGGAACCCCGTGTAGCTGTGCGGCAATTACCTGTTGACATTGATCACCACAGTTTGACAGCTTTTGAAGAAGATCCTACGACTAGCACCAGAGTGGTAGCAGTCGCTTTGGGCGTCAGCCAGTGGAAAGTCTGATCAGTGATGCATCGGGATCATCAACACCAGTATCATTTCACACCAGTTCAAGGTAATTTTTAGTTTATCAATGTACCTACCTAATTTGGTATTAGATTCCATATTGCCTATCATACTACATCTACTTACCTATTAGCCATTTTATGTTGTATTACCTAATTATACTAATTAAACGTGCGCGTTCAGAATTAAAGAAATTGTAATTATTACGACGAGCCTAGATGTACCATAATCCTTAACAATAAATGGTAAAATTTTAAGTAGGTACAAATTTTGTCTTTAGAATAACATACATAACATTTATGAAAATAATTAACAAATGGATTGTTAGCAGGGCTTGAAACTGGCGACTACGAAAGAAGGATGTATTTCTGTCGCCTTATTCTTCACACCGAAGTTGACGACCCAGCATACCTGAAGCGTATTCTTTGGACCGACGAATCACATTTCACTTGAGAAGGCATCACCAATTTGCACCACTGGGCCTGTGATAACCCCCATAAAAAAATAGTAACATCGGTCCAACGGAAATTTTCCGTTAATGTGTGGACCAGTGTTATTGGTCGTAACATTACTGGACCCCATTTCCTACCAGACACTTTAAATGGGGAAAATTACTTTTAAATAATTCATTCCTTGATTCGTGGATCGGTAGAGGTGGGCCAACTGAATGGCCGACCCGGTCACCAGACTCGACACCGTTAGATTTCTACATTTGGGGCCCGGCCCCAAAGATTTGGTCTACATGGAAGAAATAATAACAAAAGAAGAGTTAATTCAAAAAATCAATAATGCTTTTCCAGTTATGAAAGAAGAAATTAAGCTTAGTCTTACCACGTTAATTAGGAAAAGATATCGGGCATGTATCAGAAATCGCGGGCAGCAATTCGAGCAGAATCTTTAATTTCAACTCAATTTTAATTTTTCTTTTTGATGCCCAAATACTTTCCTAATTTCCTGTTTTACATTGAAAAATAATTTTTTGAATAATAAATAATGTAAGTACACTAAACTCGCCACAAAATAATAGGTCCGTTTTGACATGAGGGTGTCCCTCATTGTCCCGCTATGTTTGTTTCTTTTTGGTATATGAAACGATATAGGCTGTCAAAACGGACCTATTATTTTGTGGCGAGTTTAAGCACGTAATTTCTACCTACCTAGCCATAAATATGCAAAAAATACTTTGCACAATTCGCTTCAACAAACCTTTACTGAATTGTTTCTTTTTTTAAGTTAGCAACTTTTTCATTACAAATTTAGTACCGTTGGAAAGGTGACAAACTAGAGAACTAACTTAGATTAAAATTAATTATTGAAACACGAGTTTTTTTTTTAAAGTTCAGGTTGAATTTGATCGTAAAGATTTCAGTATTTTATTTTTTAAAGGCGTACTATCTTATTTTTAACCCTAGTTTGAGGAAAGTTCCGAGGTATTTTAATCACCAATGTTTACTACCAACAAATAATAAAAAAACTACTACTTAAAATAATGCAAAAAAAAGTTATAAATGATTGCAGAGCAAATTTTGGAAAAATCTCAATAAAGTATAAAAATTAACATATCTCCCAAACTATAAAACTTTAGCTAGGGAAAGGTTCAATCATTAGTAAATGTCCTCCTCTATATGCGAATTTGCTATGGCGGGTTCAAATCCGGTCTCCTCTAAATGTATAAAAATCTCTATAACTTCTGATGGTGGTCTACTTTTGTTGTTCACAGTTATTTTATCTATGTCATCAGCATCCCGACAGCAACCTTATTGGAATGAGAACAAAGATCATTGTAATTTTGACAAACTTGTCAGTGGCAGCAACCCAACAGCAACCTTATTACAAAGAGGATAAAGATCACTGTGGTTTTGACAGTGATACAAAATCAGAGGTAAAATAACTGTGAAAGGACTGCAAGAGTACCCAGTAGCCATACCCTTTTAAATTACTAATGAAAGAATGGCTTTGACTGCCAGTACCTTATCATAGAGTATATTTTCTATTTTTAACAACTTAAAAAAAACGGAGGTTATCAATTCGACACATATGTATGCACAGAATTGATATATGAAAAACCCAAGATACACAATCAGCGTCTCAAAACCGTCCGCAAAACAATAGCGCACAGTTTTAAACTGTGCGCTCATTTCAATACAGTACTGCATCGCTCGCGTCACTGCATGTCGTTAAAAATGACAAAGTGTACCATGAAAAAACTGTAAAATATTTGTGCCGGACGGGCGTGATCGATGGGCACTGTAGGGTGAAAGGAGGGTGTATCCCTATTCCAGGCGTATCCCTATACCTGGTCTAGGCCTCCTAGCCCAAACGGCGCTGACGTCCTGCACCTATAGGTTCGGACTGTCTGCAGACTGATGGCCGGTGGCTATGAGTTAAAGTCTTGACGGGGAAGGGTTTCTTGTTGATGAAATAATAACCAGTGATTCTATAGCGAAGAATTCACGAAGCTGTTCATTGAGATCTTCATTGCTAGCTGTAAGTCGATTGACGTAGTGCACCTGCTGACCCAAGATTCTAGTGTGCGCGCCGTGAAGTGTCCAGCCCAGTGTGGTTAGCGACGCAACAGGCTGGTGTTTCGGTCCTCTTCGGATCTCGCTGGCTAGTAATAGGTGCCAGTTATCTTGACCGATAAGTATCTTCGGTGCGCCCGTGTCGTGAATCAGCTGCTGCCTCAGGTCATCTAAATGCTTGCAATGTGCAACGTCCTCTTCACTGACTGTCTGCGGTGCGAGATTGAGCTTCGGTATGGTGCGCGCTCTGAATGGCACCCTATTCTTCAACTGACTTGCAAGAGTGAGGGTGATTCACCGGGAACAAGGGGTGTCGATTGTGGTGTTTCCGATCGCACCTATCTTCAACGGGTCGATGTGGCCCTCTGCTCCGACTTGCTTTGATATTTCTTCGTCGATCAAGGAAACGGTAGATCCATCATCGAGAAGAGCGAACGTAGAAACTTCTCCCGCCGGTCCTATGACTAGAACCGGTATCATCTTGAGGTAGGCATGGCTTGACGTCGTTCGCGAGCTGGCCACCGTTTCTTGAGCCTCCTTTGTTTCTTCTTTCGATGGCACTATGTTGTTCTTCACTTCATTCACTGTAGGATTCGACAAAGGTACTTGCGTATGGAGGCCCACTATTGCATCGGCATCCACAGGGGGGAGGCTGTTGTATACGGCTTCTATTTCTATTGTCCCCCTCGGTGGAGTTGTCCCCTTTCGGCGGCTCTTGCGCTGGTGTCTCTTCATTCCAGGAACGCAAGTACTCATTGTTTTCGGTTCTATTATCCATATAATCGCCGTCGGAGTCTTCTTCCTCGGCTCTATAAAGTGCTATCTTCACTTCATTCACTGTAGGATTCGACAAAGGTACTTGCGTATGGAGGCCCACTATTGCATCGGCATCCACAGGGGTGGGGCTTGTTGCACACGGCTTCTATTTCTATTGTCCCCTCAGTGGAGTTGTCCCCTTTCGGCGGCTCTGGCGCTGGTGCCTCTTCATTCCAGGAACGCAAGTACTCATTGTTTTCTCTTCTATTATCCATATAATAGCTGTAGGAGTCTTCTTCCTCGGCTCTATGAAGTGCTATCTTCACTTCATTCACTGTAGGATTTGACAAAGGTACTATCGTATGGAGGCCCACTATTGCATCGGCATCCACAGGGGGGGCTTGTTGCACACGGCTTCTATTTCTATTGTCCCCTCAGTGGAGTTGTCCCTTTTCGGCGGCTCTGGCGCTGGTGCCTCTTCATTCCAGGAACGCCAGTACTCATTGTTTTCTCTTCTATTATCCATATAATAGTCGTAGGAGTCTTCTTCCTCGGCTCTATGAAGTGCTATCTTCACTTCATTCACTGTAGGGTTTGACAAAGATACTATCGTATGGAGACCCACTAATGCATCGGCATCCACAGGGGTGGGGCTTGTTGCACACGGCTTCTATTTCTATTGTCCCCCTCGGTGGAGTTGTCTCCTTTCGGCGGCTCTGGCGCTGGTGCCTCTTCATTCCAGGAACGCAAGTACTCATTGTTTTCGCTTCTATTATCCATATAATAGCCGTAGGAGTCTTCTTCCTCGGCTCTATGAAGTGCTATCTTCACTTCATTCACTGTAGGATTTGACAAAGGTACTAGCGTATGGAGGCCCACTATAACATCGGCATCTACAGGGGGGGGGCTGTTGCACACGGCTTCTATTTCTATTTCTACTGTCCCCCTCGGCGGAGTTGGCTCCTTTCGGCGGCTCTGGTTCTGGTGCTGCTTCAAGCCATGAACGCACGTACTCATTGTTTTCTGTTCTATTATCCATATAATCGCCGTCGAAGTCTTCTTCCTCGGCTCTCTGAAGTGCTATTTCAACAACATCCAACTTAATCTTCAATAAGTCTTCACGTGCTCTTGAAATTTTTCTATTTGACCGCGTCGTTCTATTCGTAGTCGACGGCGGCTTGATATGTTCGGTACGGGCGTCACCCCGGGTAGTCGTCGGCATGGTTCGGCTGCGGTTTTCTTCTGATTCCTTTTCTATTCTATTTGGCAGGATTGTTCTATCTAAAGACTTCAATGTTTCATCTGAAGTTCCCTCCGGCTGGGTTCCCTCTTCTGAAGTATACGGCTGCTCTTCAGATCGTGCTCGTGCAGGTAGACCTCCCCCCCCCCCCCGCGCGGGGCAGGGCGCTGTTCGGTTACTTCAATGGTGGACGGCGATCGTCGGATGCCCGAAGCACCGCGCTCTCTGCCCACCTCCGACATCGAGGATTCTGGTGCTCTGCCCTGTGATCTTGTGAACCTCATCTTCTATGTTCGATGGTAAATTTGGAACGAATTTTCGACTTCAGAATTAATTTTCTATCTTCAGAGCTTGAGTCTTTAATGTTCCGGTTTGAGTCTTCAATGTAAACACTCTTCAGGGATAAGGCTTCAGGAAGTCTTCAGTCTCCAAGCTTGAGTCTTCGGTGTTCCGGCTTGAGTCTTCAATGTTCCGGCTTGAGTCTTCAATGTTAACTCTTCAGGGATAAGGCTTCAGGAATAAATCTTCAGTAATAATCCTTCAGTTTTCAAGCTTGATCCTTCATTGTTAACTCTTCAGGGGTAAGGCTTCAGGAATAAATCTTCAGTAATAATCCTTCAGTGTTCAAGCTTGATCCTTCACAGGAACAGCAGATGGCCCCAGCTGCAGACATCCGGCTCGAAGGACCAGCGGATGTGCCGAACGGGCGTGATCGATGGGCACTGTAGGGTGAATGGAGGGTGTATCCCTATTCCAGGCGTATCCCTATACCTGGTCTAGGCCTCCTAGCCCAAACGGCGCTGACGTCCTGCACATATAGGTTCGGACTGTCTGCAGACTGATGGCCGGTAGCTATGAGTTGAAGTGTTGACGGGGAAGGGTTTCTTGTTGATGTAATAATAACAACTGCTCGATAAGTCTTCAGGAGTTTTCAGGAGACAGCTTGCGTAACTCTTCAGGAATAAGTGGTACCATGCCGATGGCTACGAAGCTATGTTTTTTCTCGCGCGCTTAGGTCCCTCGATACTTTACCGTAACAAGGACCGCAAATTGTCTCCTGTTTTAGTTTTACAAAATTGCTTATAAATAGCCTAAATATAAAAATAATCATAACATGTGATATACTGTCAGACTCGTCATTAGAATACCCAGCGATTGAGATACCTGTGGTTTCTGTAACATTATCCACTGAAAATATTTTACAGTGTAAACACGCAAAATATAACTAATTTAACTAAATATTATTTTCAAAGTTGATTTATTTGAAAACCCGTGAAGCTATTTCAGTAAACTAAACAGGTATCTCAAGCTGGTCCAATGACCTAACACAATATGATATTTACAATATCCTAGTCTTGTTTTTGGGATCGCAGGACGGGACACGCCCTGAAAACCAAGATTGATAAAACAAATTAACAACAAACAACTAACATTTACGACCCTTATAAACCCAATTAAGTGGGCTTTTCAGGAAGACTAGACGACTAATAGTACGTCCAGGGCTAGGTCTTTATCTAGGGTACCTGGACGCACCAACAAACTATAAATCGCGGCTATGTAGCCCACTCAATAAAAGTTTATAAGGGTTGTACTTACGTTTTCTTTAAGAAACACTATCACTTTCTAACTATAAAACACTATTGTTAGTTTGTTACTGAGTCTAAATTATAAACAAAACATTAAACTATTAACACTTTTTTGGTGACGCATCGTCGCGAACAACATTACATCAAGGACGTTAAAAAAGGATGGGATATCGCACTTTCGGTAAGTCAAAGAGTTTATTGATTTGTTTTTATCGTTTTTATGACTAAATAAAGGCAGAAATATGTGATATTGATTTAATTTATCTTAAAACTTCACTCGTTCAAGTATAATACTGCTTTCAATGGCCACTATTTCAGTGAAAGAAAACATTACAATATCCTCTTAATTTAGCCGAACAATACAAGTTGGTTGGCCCTGTTCTTATTAGTGGAGTCGACTTTTTTTTATTATGTTTAATTTTTTAATTAATAAGTTTACTAACTTTTACACTTTTTTCTATTTAGTTTTCAATTAGTATTTATTTATTATATATATTTATAGTTTTTAACCGACTTTCAAAAGGAGAAGAGGACATCAATTAGATGATTTTTTTTTTGATGTTTGTTTTTTTATGGGCCAAATTGAGTAGTTCTTTTATTTTCTTTATAAGAATATACAGGGTTATTGTTAAACCACCATCAACCTTCAAGTGGTCATTGTACTCATCATTATGAACAACTTTTACTATGGGACCAAACAAAAAATTGCGAAAAAAAAATCTGCTGTTCAGAACATTTTGCCGAATTATGCGAACATAAATGTACTGAACAGCTGGTATTTTTTCGCTATTTCAGGTTTGCTCCCATAGTAAAAGTTGTTCATAATGATGAGTACAATGACCTTAAGAGGTTGTTGGTGTTTTACCAATAACCCTGTAGTCTTTGATAGTGCTTGTATGAACCTGTTAATGATCTGATGGTGAACTTTGGAGATGTACTCTTTATAGAATGATAGGAAATCTGTGGTAACAACAAATTTTGTTATGTTTATACGTGTTGTTGATAAGCATATTCCTCAGTGGGAGGAAGGGGTTGAAATATTAATTATTTTTTTTTAAATGAATCAATTTGAATGTTGTTTTCAATTGTAGGTATATAATCTCGCATTAATCTTGGGTGGCCCTTTTTTATTCAGTAAGTGATTTATAACTTTTATTTTATTTCTTAAAATAATTTATAACCTTACAATTTTTCACACCAAAATATGATTAAATGATTTTAACTGTTAATATTTTGTTTCATTGATATACATGTGAATAAATGTAAAATTTATATAAATGTGTATCCTAAACACATAACTTAACTGATCGTAAATCTGTTTTTGGGTAGGACATATGACAATCTATTAGGGCTTCCAAACATACTCAACTTTATAGATGTTTGTATGTTTAGGTATATATTATGTTTGTCCACTCATTTCTCCGAAACTCCGAAATCAGATTGTGACCATTTAATTTTTATTGGCTTATATTTACTTCAACTTAGGGAACAGTGCAAGTTCCATCAAAATCGGTTCAGTAGTTTTCAAGATAATGGATTGATATGTGTAAGAGTGACAGCCTTTTTTAATATGAACTACGGATGTGGTGTCCAAGAGAAAACCTCTCAAAACCTTGTCAAATTCTAGTGCAATATTTATAACAAAACTATTAAGTACTTATTACAAACAAATATTCCAGTTTTTACTAAGAACTAAAAATTACGAAATACAAAATAATTTACAAAAATGACAACTTCAAAAAGACATGAAGTCAAAATTATGAAATAACTTTAACTTCGGAAGTTGGTGGCAAATCGTAACCCGCTTTTTTTTAAGTCTGTTAAAAACTAAAATACAGATCCAAGACACCGACTTCCGAAATTGAAGTTATTTCATAATTTTGAGTTAATTTCTTTTTGAAGTTGATTTAATTTATTTAAATATTTTTTTGTAAATTTAATATATTTTGAAAAGATTATTTATATTTTATTTGACCAGATTATTTGGCACTCTCGACTCTGCAGATGCATAACTTAAGACTGAGTTAGTCCTGCTTAGGAATTGAAAAAATAACATAAATCGTATGACCAGATATTTAGCTGCCTGTCTTTTGTTTTTAGGGTTCTGTACCTCAAAAAAAAACAATGGAACCCTAATAGGGTATCTCGTGTGTCTGTCTGTTCATGTGTCACAGTTCACAGCCACTTTACTCCGAATCTAAGTTATAATTTGACACACTTATGAATTCGTGTGAACCAAACACATGTGTAATATACATAAATGATATTTGAATATGAGGGTAGTCACTTTTAGGAGCAAATAAGAAAATTTAAAAAAAAGTTTAGCAAACTGTAACATGTGACATATTAAATGGCTATGGCTTACTGTGAGGGTCTCAAACGGATTCTTTTTTATAATTTTAAAATAAATTGATTGAAACCTATATATGAAAATAGACTTAAACTGTCAATTTAAGATTACCCATAACTAAAAAAACTAATAAGCCTAAAATTTTGAAAAATATGTGCCAGTGGAGCCGAAAGACGACCCACTGACCGAAAATAGTTCTATACTTATATAGATTACAGGAATATTTAAAAAAAGTCTAGGGTCTTAAAATAACAGTAAATCTCTTAATATTGTGCATACAAACTTAACATTTGCAGTTGGAATGTATGGCAAACATGTTTTTCAACCACAATGTTAAGTTCAGTCTTGGAATAAATTCATCCCAACTGTGGAACCCTTCATTGTGCGTAGTCCGACACGCACTTGGCCGGTTTTTTTTTTATTTAATAGTTTATGCCTACATAAAGGATAAAGGGTAAGTATTAGTGATACCAAGTAAGTAACGTAGAGCAAATAATAAGCAGATAATGTCCTACCAATTACTTTTAAAACAATCGAGCTGCAAAAATAAAAGTACGTATGTTTACGCGGGAAATCAAGCGATTTAATTACGTACGCCAGGAATGAATAAATAAACGAAAATGTTAGGATTCACCACCATTATCACAATATCATTATTTTAATAATTAGAATCTATTGACTAACTAACAAGGTAAACATGAAGGTCGCTAGAATCTTAGATTAATCAATTTAATGGTCTTTTCAATTGTTTTTTCTATGCGTTGTGAAGGTACCTAACCCTCTCATGCTTTTTAGGATCCTTTACAAAAAATCGAGTAAGATACAGGGATACTCCTGATACATAATATTAATCTGAGTATCTTCGGCGTCTAATTATAAAGAAAAAACATTGACGATTTACCTAAATTACTTATGAATGTGACCGAATTAATAGTCTAAATAATGGTGTACTGTACTTACTTATGAAAACGGACAAGATGAGGTAGATCCAAGCCATAATGTGAAAATATTTTCTTTTTTTACAACAGAATAGTCACTCAATTCACGATAAAGTACCACTCATATATTTCTTTAACAATATAAAATTATAAATACCCTAGACAGGATGACAAATGACAATACACAGCACACTCACACTGACTGAGCAAAGAGTAGAATAATAAAATAATTAGAATAACTAGTAACTACGACCGACGGCACGACCAGTGTTGCCAGATGGCTTTGTATATTTCCCCCAGACCAGACCTCACCAAAACACCCCCGAAAAACTGCTTTTACGAAAAAAACCCCAGCCTATTTACTTTTTTTTTCTAACCCAGATTCAGTTTTTTGTTTAAATTTAAAGGGAAAAAAATGAAAAAAAAAACATGCTTTCTGTGGCTATTTATTATTATTATTATTTTCAACTTAGGTTAATTCAGCCAGAGCTTATAATAGTAAATAATTATCATTATCACCTTCAACTTCAGTTACATTTATATTAGTATTAGTTATATTGTTAGGAAGAATCTTGTGACGTTTTCAAATCTGGTATAAAAGGAGCGCGCAGCCGTTCTTTTTTTTTTTTTTTCATCTCACCTCATTCATAGGATGCAGGCCTTCCAAAACCGTTTCCTCCGAAAGGCAACGGGAGCCCCTTGGTTCGTTCGGAACGAAATCCTCCATGTCGATCTCGACATTCCCACCATCTCCCAGTTCTTGAAACGCAATTCCAAGCGTTTCTTCGACTCAGCCACCAACCATCGCAACCCTCTGGTTGTCGAGGCGGCTAGCTATGTCCCCTCTCGTATTAGTAAGGTCCGCCGCCCCAGGCTTGTCCTCTCAGATCCCGACGACCCCATAACTCTTCTCCAGGAGAGCAGTAGGGACCGTAGGAACAAAAACAAATCGACATTCCGACCTCGCCGCCGAGGTCCCTCGCGACGACCCCGTAATAATGGTCCTCCCCCCCGTCCCTTGCTCGGGTATGATGTGCCACCTGGTGGCGTAGCTGAGCCTGTAGCTTTAAACTCCCCTGATAATAATAATTCAAATCTGATCCAGCCTGTCCCACCTTGCTGTCCTCCCCCCAGCGACGCCCTAAGCCGAGGCCCGTTCCCCACAGGGGGAGCCCTTAGCGTGTAGTCGCTTAGTCTGTAAGTTTTTTGCCCCTGGCTGGAGGCTTTGAGTTTTTCTTAAGGCAGCCACAGGATAGTCCGGTTAAGTAGTCTCGACCTCTCTAGGTCAACTACGAGATGCCATTCAAAAAAAAAAAAGTTCTTTTTTTTCTTTCGTCGGGTGTCACTCGTGGCGGCAACATCGCTCAAAGGGCAGTAAGACTTATATTTTTTATTTTGCTTCAATATAAATGGTCAAAACTAAATAATTAGATGTAAATTTGATTTGTTGATATCAGTTGTGATTTATGTGGTTTAGTGGTTATAATTTTGGTTCCTTGTGTTACCGTTGTAATAATTTTAAAACGTGTTTATTAAAATAAATCAGTTATAATTGTGATATCGAGTGCTGTGTTGTTTTTTTTAAACATCTCCGCTTCTGATTGCTAAAAATATTATACATTTTTTCCGAGTTAAATTTACTCTGAGGTTGAAAAGAAATTAATACATCCCACAGGTAATGCATAACGGCCTCTGCAGCATAGATTATACACTATATTATATATTATAGGAACTCTGCAGGAGCGTAAGCGTAGAAGCGCGAACGAACTAACCACGAACGAATGAATGGGTGAATTAATGAAAAGTATGTATGTACATGAAACATCGAAGATGAGGTGAGCTAGTTAGCGTTGCTCTTAACGTTCGATTGATTCAATCGATCGACTCATATCGTTATTTCGCGACGAACGATTAGCTTTAAAAACTCCTAAAACCCCCATTTGATTTTATCTCTCCGGAAATCCCCCAAAGGATTAATCCCCCCAAAAATTCCGCCCGGAGGCTTAAAAAACCCTCAATTTTGGGGCGAATTCCCCCATCTGGCATCACTGGGCACGACTTGCAAGCCAGCCAAAAGGAATGTCCAATACTCCAATGAATGAGTCAATGCTCTTTCTCTTCTGACAGTGTCTAGTCTCTCTCTTATTCAATGAATGGGGAATGGAGGAATAGGCATTGGGCATTCATTGGTCGGATTACCATAGAAATACCGGCCGAATGAATGATAAAGACATTCGAGCGTCAATATAGTTGAATGAACGAATGATCTTCGTGGACTGGATCCATTGGACCACTACTGGCTGGTCCAGACTGGCTGCCAAAATGACTTGATGGATAGGCACAAAGTAATCTTGATGGAGTATGGACTTTCTGGCACACTATCATTCAGGACCGTAGACAGAGAACGCTATTCAGGATCTTTTTACATAGTACACAGACAACTTTCTCAGTTTAAAAAATTGTGAATCTCAGTGCCTGTAATATTGATGTTGAGATAAATAAAGATATGTGTGTTCAAATGTTCTGTCAAAATGTCTGTGTGGAGTGGACGTGAGATTTTGAAATCGCCTGCGAGTTGCCGGCGACCAAAGTCTACTAGTACTAGCATTAGCGGAAAACCGTTTGAGAACCCGGAGAACCCTTGCGGGCAAACATACTTTTTTTTCTACCAATAATTTTATAAGTATTGCTTTGGCATGCGTGCGGGAATGTGCAGTGGTGGGCGTGGTGACCCAGTGGTAAAGGCCGTGACTTTACGAGTTGTAGGTTAAAGGTTCAAACATCACCACTGCTCTCAAAACGGTGAAGGAAAACATCATGAGGAAACCGGAATATCCTAGAACCGAAAATTCGAAGACATGTGACATCTACCGACCCGCACTGAGTTCGCGTGGTGGATTACGACCCACTCCCTCTTACTGTGAGGAGGCCTGTGTTACAGCAGTGGGAATATTATAGGTTGATTATGCATTTGCGTGCGGGAATGGCACAGAGGGCAACATTTTTGGGCAATATTTTAATCACGTTTAGGTATCTGTCTAAACCATGCTTATAACCACCTTTACCAACCCGCTTGCTACCATAGTTGCTACCTTTTCGTAGATTGTGCAAGTTACTACAAACTGAAAGTTACATTTGCTTTTTATCAATCAGTCAGCCCGACGTTCCGGAAAAACCGTGGTTTGGCAGGGCGAAGTTTGGCAAAATTGAGACCTCCGTTTTAATACGGATGAGACTAGGTCATGTTTGCTCTCCAGCCCATCTTGCCAAACTTCACATTATCGACGACCCCATGTGCTCGTGTGACACAGACGTAGGCGACCTAAATCACATTTTTTTCTCCTGTCCCTTATATGACCGTTCTTCTTTTCTTAGTAGCCTGTTGTCCCTCCATATTCCTTTTCTACCTCAACACTTTCTTTACTTTACACAAATGGCTTTCCTGTATGTATAGTCTCATTCATTGCTTTAAATAATATTAAGTTGTAAATTTTCCTCATTGTAATGTGCTCATTATTCACTATCGTCACCTTTATAAATATACTGATCTTATATCCGTCCTATCCTAAATCCCAATTAATCATAGTAATGTTTTCGTTTCCCTAACTTTGTTTCTAAACTTGACATTGGCTAAATGCACAAACCGTGCGAAGCCAAAAGAAAAGAAAAAAACTATGGGCTGTATGGTCGTTGGATCTATGTGACATGTTTCTAGGTGTCGAGTAGGGGGGGATTCCCTCCAAATTCGGGGGGTTTTTTAGCCTCCGGGGGGAATTTTCCATTTGATATTTTCCGGAGCGAAAAATATCAAATGGGGTTTTTGGGAGTTTTTTTTTTTCATGCTAATCGTTCATCGCGAAATAACGATAAGAGTCGATCGATTGAATCAATCGAACGTTAAGAACAACGCTAACTAGCTCACCTCATCTTCATGAGTGAATTAATGAATTTACATGAAGTACTTTTCATTAATTCTCTCATTCGTTCGTTCGTGGTTAGTTCGTTTGCGCTTCTACGCTAACGCTCCTTAGCGATGGGCGACTCGAGTTATCTAACTCGAGTAACTCGGGTCAAACTGTAAGCGAGTCATCCCGAGTCAAAATATCTGCAAACCGAGTTGACCCGGAGAGCGCGCGCGGCGGGCGATGCGGTGGGTTGGCTAGCGGCCCGCGAGTCGCGAGGCCCGAACGACTCCGAGCAAGCCCGAATAAGACCGACGACAGAACGTCCGAGCCGCGAGTGAAAGAGATAGTTCTAGTTGGTTTCTTATCAGACGGTTAGTCAGACAGAACTGATGAGAGTTTTGGCATAGAAAGCCAGCTCGCTTATTTGTTTTGTTTACTTTTTTTTATTGTTACTTCGTTCGTTGTTTATTGTTTTGTTGCAGTTTTTTTAGTTAAAGTGTCAAAAACCTAATAAGGTATGCGTTGTATTAAGTAAGAAACATTTTAGAGTCGTTTTTATTTTAGTTACTAATTGCAAATTTTATAAAAGTACGAACTTACAATTTTGTTCTTTCGTAGTAATTGAAGACTGAAATTCAGAAACAAGTGCCATTATACATAGGTAGTCATTTTTATATACCTAATAACTTAAAAAAAAAATGTTACCATTCTTTTGCGCTACTTAAGTAGTTCGTTTTGTGATGTGATGTTTACAAACTTTGTAAACACTTTTAATAATAATAAACGTCTGATTTTTAAACGGGCTCAATTTTATTTGACTACCATTGACTCGACGCCACGCAGCCCGCCGGACCCGACCCGGCGAACCGTGAACGTAGCAAACTAGCAACCCGCAGAACGATGCACCGAGTTGAGCATTTACTGACTCGGACGGACGACGCGGTGACGCGGCGACTCGACGGACCGAGTCGAGTCAACTCGAGTTGCAACACGAGTTGGTAAGCGAGTCAACTCGAGTTACTCGAGTTACCAAAAAGTCGACACGGCCCATCGCTAACGCTCCTGCAGATGATGCAGAGGCAATTCTTAGAATTCGTTACGCGTTACCTGAGGGATGTATTAATTTATTTCCAAACTCAGAGTAAAAACTTGGAAAAAATGTATAATATAACTAATAGTAATATGACTAAATGTAACTGAAGTTGAAGGTGATAATGATAATTATTTACTGTTAGAAGCTCTGGCTGAATTAACCTAAGTTAAAAATAATAATTATAATTAAAAAGCCACATAAAACATGTTTTTTAATTGTTTTCCCTTTAAAATAATACAAAAAATTGAATCTGCGTTAGAAAAAAAAATTGTAAATAGGCTTTTTTTTTCGGATAAGCAGTTTTTCGGGGGTTTTTTGGTGAGGTCTGGGGCGAAATACACAAAGCAATCTGGCAACACTGGTGTCATCTCCCATCTTCTCAACTGTCAACTACTGTCAAGCCAATTCCAATGTTTAAATAAAAAAAAAAAAAAAAAAAAAAAAAAAAAAAAAAAAAAGAAAGCGCGGGAAAGTTAAGGAAAGGCGCGTTTCTTGGAAAAAAAAATTTCAAATCTATTTTATTTTATTGCTACCTTTTGCATAATAACTAATACTAATACTACATAACTACTTAATGGTAGTTTGTTGTGATGGGGAAGGTTAAGAAGAGGAAGAAAAGTGGGACGGATCCCCTCGAAGATGATGCCGACAATGGGTCGTTGCGCTCCATGCAGTCGGCCACATCAGATGCTGTAAATGAAAAGGATACGGATAAGTACCTTGAATATAGAGTATCTGATTACACCCGGTCTTATCCAGAGTCTGGTGGAAACTATGAATATATTGTTTTCATCGAAAGTCTGAATCAAGTCCCGATCGGTGACCGCGATATGATGTCGTTAGCCACTAACTTCAAGAGGTATAACAAAGGGGTTAAGCAACTAATTAGAATGAATCGGCACAAAGTTGGCGTTATTTTCGAACGTCCGTCATTTGCCAATGCTGCGCTCATAAATAAAAAGTTTTTGGATAATTTTAAACTCAAAGCCAGCATTCCAGCCTCGGCTACAGAAATTACTGGAATCATACAGCATGTCCCGATTGATCTGTCAAATGAGCAAATCTATTCAGCTATATCCAGCTCCAAAAATATAATATCGGTCAAAAGATTTATGCGTCGGACTATTACAGGAAATAAAGTCTCCTTTGAACCTATGAAGACAGTGAGCATCACCTTTTCGTGCGTCTCCTTGCCCGACAGCGTGGATCTAAACAGCTGGCGGTTTGAGGTACGGCCGTACATCCCGCCGGTAAAGCAGTGTCTGCAGTGTCTGAGGTATGGACATATTGCTAAATTTTGCAAAAACAGCATCAGGTGTTCTATATGCGGAAAAGATCACAGCTATAAAGAATGTACGATTGCCCCAACAGAAGCTACATGCTGCCAATGTAAAGGAAATCATATTGCTATTTCTGCAGAATGTCCTGTCAAAAAAGCTAAGATACAAGAAAATAAAAATAAAATTCAGAAAAGATCATATGCTGACGTGTTAAATGAGAAGTCATTCCCTCCTTTAACTAACAAAAACCCTGCTGAACAACTTAAATTTCTAATACAAACAGATCAAATACAAAACATTTTAATTCAGACCCTTCTTACTTTAATTTCACAAAATCGGAACAAAGAAAGTTCCATTACAAATGAAAATATTAAAAAAGTTCTCTTAGCAACAATACAGAGTGATAATAACATTAAACAATCTTAATTATGGATCAGTTAAATATTGTACAGTGGAATGCTCAGAGTATTCGTAGTAATCAACATATTTTTTCTCATTTTTTAATTGAGAACAATATTCATGTAGCTTTACTTTGTGAAACTTGGCTTAAGCCTGAGATGCGTTTTAATATAAAATATTATAACACTGTTAGATTAGATTCTGGTAATAGTCATAATGGCGTAGCTATATTAATACATAATTCATTACAGTTCAAAAAAATTGATACTTCATATGATGACTCTATACAAAATATTGCAATACGTTTAAAATATGGTGCTAAGGAGCTTTCTTTGGTGTCATTTTATAGTCCTGGTAATTGTCATCCATCCTTTTCTAAATCAAAGCTGGATAATTTAATCCAAAGTATTCCTGGTCCTGTTTTGATTGGTGGGGATTTCAATGCCCATCATTCGGCCTGGGGCTGTAGTGCACAGTGCAGTCGTGGTATTGACGTTCTTGAAAGTATCAATGGTAACAATCTTGTGTTGCTGAATAACGGAGATATGACTACATTAGGCTCAGATAGGTGGCAGAGAAACGCCCTTGATTTAACCTTAGTATCACCCTCGTTGGCTTTGTCTTGTCACTGGTCAGTGCATGATGTTCCTCTAGGTGGATATCATTTGCCTGTAATTACAAAAATAGTATTTAATAATTTTATTTCTTCATCCAATGATCTTTCAAATCTGCCTGTTCATGTAAATTTCAAACTAGTTAATTGGGAACTTTACACAGCTCAAGTAGATAATCTATTACAAAATTTTGTGGTTATTCATCAAAACCCTTTACAAACTTATAAAGAACTTATTCTTATCTTAAATAAAGCTGTACAGAATTCTGTTCCATGTTCTGATATTTCTCATATGCAAAGTACCTCTAGTGCCTCACTCAATACACCTAGAACTCATAAAAAGAAAAAACGCAGTCCACTTCCATGGTGGAATAACAACTGTACTAGGGTTGTAGAAGATGCTAAGAATGCTTATATACAGTTTAAACATGACCCCTCACAAGCAAACTATGTTGAATTTAAAAGGCGACAAGCTGTTAAAAAGTTGATTTTAAAAAGAGAGAGGTATTTGAGTTGGGTAACTTTGTGTGAGTCTTTTAACAGAACAACTCCTTTAAGTAAAATATGGGGTATTTCTAGAAAGTTTAATAGAACATATGTACCATCTTGCAATAATGTATATCCATGGATTTTTGATTTTCTTAAAAAATTCACACCTGATACTGTAGAGGCCCCCTTCCATTCACATGACCATTTACCAACAGCAGCATGCTCAAATTATTTAACCGATCCATTTACTATGCAAGAATTGAAAGCTGCAATTTTTTCCAGGCGTGATACAGCTTTTGGCCTAGATTGTATACCATATAAAATGCTTAAGAATGTTTCATTGCAAGCCTTATTTTTGGTTTTAAAAGTTTTTAACTTACTTTGGCTTAATGAAACTATACCTCTAGACTGGAAAATGGACTGTCTTATTCCAATCTTAAAACCTAATAAAGACAAAAACAAACCTGACTCATACAGACCTATAGCTTTGACCTCTTGTGTAGGAAAGATTTATGAGCAATTGATAAAGCAAAGACTAGAATTTTACATAGAAAGTAATAATTTATTACCTTCTAATCAGCTTGGATTTCGTAGAGGAAGGTCAACACATGAAACTATTTCTCATTTGCATCTTGATATTTTTAATGCTCGTAAAATGGAACATGAGTTTGTTGCTGTTTTTGTTGACATCGTTGGTGCTTTCAATAATGTCAATCATCACATTTTGTCACTTGAACTCCGCTCACTAGGCATACCTGAAAAAATAGTTTCGTGGGTTTTTAATTTTTTGCATGGTAGAGAAGTTTATGTCAAAGTGGATAAGAAATTAATTGGACCCCGTTTTTCATATAAAGGGGTGTGTCAAGGTGGTATTATGAGTCCATTGATTTATGTGCTTTATATGCATAGACTTAATATGATTTTGGGTAGTAAAGTACTGAATTTACAATTTGCTGATGATTTGGTTATTTATACATCCGGTCCAGATATGGATGAGATTAAGAGTAATATTAATGGGGCTTTGAAAAATATGAGTAAATATTTTCACTATTTAAATTTAGAAATTAGTCCAGACAAATCAAAAGTTATTGTTTTTAGTGAAATAGATTTTGATTTAGAAATTTTTTATGATAACTTTGAACTTACCACTGTTAATGAATTTAAGTACTTAGGAGTAATTTTTTCTGCCAATCT
The DNA here is from genome assembly GCA_948252095.1 of Dicycla oo. Taxonomy (NCBI): domain Eukaryota; kingdom Metazoa; phylum Arthropoda; class Insecta; order Lepidoptera; family Noctuidae; genus Dicycla; species Dicycla oo. The sequence goes on from OX411714.1 coordinate 26,066,303, forward strand.
TACATGGAATAAATATGTTGATTACATACTTGGTAAAGCAAATAAAGCATACAATTTTATAAAATCTGTCTCAGTACATGCTGATCCTAAAATTCTGTTAATGTTATACAAATCTTTAGTCCGTAGTCATTTTGAATACGGCTTTTTGTGTTTTGGGTCTGATCAGAGACTTATCCGTAAACTTGATATCTTACAGAATCATAACTTGCGTTGCATTACAGGTGCCATGAAAACAACACCTATCAACTCCTTACAAGTAGAGTGTAATATTCCTCCACTGAAAATTAGATTTCAGTACTTAAAATCTAAATTCCTTTTAAAGCTTTTGTCATTTCATAACCACCCTCTTTACAGAAAACTTTTATTTTATCATACAGTTTATAATCCTTCAAATAATATTAACATTCCCTATTTACTTCATGATTTCTCTAATACAATTACACCTATTCAGCAACATGAACTTTACAAATGTAATGACACTTGGACATGTTATTCTGGCAAGTACAATAGTAAATTTATAGATATGAATATTGTTATAAAGCATGATTTGAAAACCAAGGAAGAGGTGTATCAGTTATTACAGGAACATTCTGGCTATCGATGTATATTCACTGATGCTTCTAAGAGCAGTACAAATGTCGCAATGGCTATTTACATACCTTCTACTAAGACTGGTCATGGTGTAAGGTTGCCTGATGTTTTAACTATATTTTCTGCTGAGGCGATGGCTATTTCAGCTGCTTTGGATTTCATAAGTGAAAATAACTCTGGCATCATTTCTTGGCTTATTGTAACGGACAGCATGAGTGTTCTTAAGGCATTGGATAACAACAAACTGGATGCTTCTACAAACTACATTATATATTGCATCAAAGAAAAGTATTTTACACTTCAATCAAGAGACTTTGATATCAAATTTTTGTGGACTCCTTCGCACATCGGAGTCAGTGGCAATGAAAATGCAGACACTTTAGCGAGAGCCATTGTTGACATAGGAAATGCAGAAATTAAAAGTGTTGCCATACCTTGTTCAGACTTATTACCTATGATCAAGGAAGATAATATTCGATGTTGGCTTGAAAATTGGCAGGAGACTTTGCAAATAAAAGGCACTTGGTATGCAAAAATAAATACAGTTATTGGTTTAGCTCCTTGGTTTACGAAGGCACAATTTCACAAAAGCAAACAGTTTTATTCTTTAATTAATCGGCTAAGATTTGGACATGGACGTTTTAATGCTCATCTGGCCAGAATGAAGTTAATAACTTCCCCTAAATGCACTGATTGCAACCTCGATAAAGATCAAACCCTTAATCACATTACTTTTGAATGCCCAGCGCACAATGTGAATCGTTTAATATTGATTGACAAATTGCTTGAGATTTACAAAACACCGGCAAACCTCCCGCGCGACATTCAAGGATTGCTGGAAAATTCTTCTACATTTAATCCTTTATTTAATTTTATTACATCTAGTGGGTGTAAAATTTGATTGGGATATATAATTTTACATACATACATATAATTACATACATGGCTTACATGGCTATGACATTGAATTGACATAACTCTTGGAAATGACTACACTACATGGAAATGACGATAAAATGTGGATTTGACAAAGAAAAAAAATTGGATTGACAAACATGAAAAAAAGAAGACATGGCATATGCCTTGATTAAGAATTTACTGATGACTTGGCTTTGGCCTTACTTTTATTTTAAATAGAAGAATAAGAAAATATGACGAGGCTGAATGGTCTATAGATCGATGCCTGCCTTTTAATACAGGCGAAAGAAAAAAAAAAAAAAAAGTTTAAATAAAAAAATAAAAAAAAATCGGCTGAATGGTCTATAGATCGATGCCTGCCTTTTAATACAGGCGAAAGAAAAAAAAAAAAAAAGTTTAAATAAAAAAAAAACAATTCCAATGTTTACAGTTTACATTTACATCACATCACACTGATCACACTTGATCACACTGCAGTGAAATAAGTAAACCGAGTGATAGATTTTCTCTCCGAACTTTTTCACTGAACTACTTACTCAAGTTGACTCAAGTAAAGCCAGCTTGGCTTGGCTGCAAGCTGTAGGTGAAAGTTTGGAAACTTAAAAAAAGTAGGTAACAATTATTTTTATCCGTAATTTGTACGGAGTACCTGTAGCTGTATTGTATACCAGTTCCTTTTCTTAATAATTCAGAAATGCCTGCACAAAAAATTCTTTCGGAAGGCCAATGGAATCTTTTGCTTGAATACATGGAGGCCAACCCAACTTTTGCTAAAGGCATTGCTGGTATTAGGAGCGGGCAGGAAGCCAATGAAGAGAACAATGCCCGATGGAAACGCTTAGCATGCAGGTTAAATAACGTCGGGACTGGCTGCATAAAGAATTATCGCCAATGGCGAGAGGTAAGTGTAAAATAGTGGCAATTATTAATAATTTTATAATTATCGTGAAGTTACCGGGGTGTTTGTGAACAGGCAGCAAGCATTTTATAGCTGAAAAAACCTTAATTCGCCCTAAATATAGTATTAATGCTTGAAGAGCTAGATGTATTTAAAACATCATAGATGCCAATGATGCCTGTTTAAAAACTCACCTGTATGAACTCATAATTCTGATTATAAACTTGTAAGTACCTACCTAAATAACTTCAGAACTTTGATGTTTTGCTCTTGTATGGTTGATGTACCCTATTTTTCCAATATTGGGGTTCCATTCTCCAATATTGGCATTGAGACTCAATCAATGTTTGTCACAGGGCTGTATCTTATGAAATCTAACATCTAGATAATTGAAATTTTCTCAGAATAAGTGTATAAGGCAGCTCATATCATGGCAGTTACTAAAATGAAGTTAACTCTAAGGAATTTTGATGGAATGTAACCCAATGTAATGGAGTTGTAACTTTCTTTCACCTGACTGGTTTTCGTGTTAGAGGGCTCTGACTGTAAATACACCTCTTCATATATAATAAGTATGTATTTACAAAAAAAAAGTAGTAGTATATCAGATATCTGGTTTCCATAATACAAGCTCTGCTTAGTTTGGGATCAGATGACCATGTGTGAATAATGTCCCAGGTTATTATTATTATTTACATTTCTCGGGATCCGGGGGTCCCGCACCTTTGGGAGGCGTATGAGGAGCCGAAGCCAACTTGCAGAGGCCCCTTAGATAATTTTAAATGATGAGGAGGCACCAACCGATGATTATCCCTATATGCACTATGCAAGTGCACCCAAGGACAACCCCCGGTTGGTGCAGGACTATTGTTGTACGTGGAAACAAAACATATTGGGCTATGGGTTTGGGTGGCTAAAGTGGATTGGGTAACTTGAACTATGGAAGAACTATGTCCCCTGCCTGACCAATGTTACATATTATACATGGGTAAAGTGGCAGGGGGTGACTTACACACTCAATAATGGCCCCCCCCGGAAACGGCCGCTAGCACATAGTGACGTAGCGACAAGGGGGCAACACTTCCTGAGGTGCTTGAGGAGTGGAGAGGTATTCTACGGCTATCAGGACAATCCCGGAAGTATGGTCAAGATCCCTACCAGCACCTTACTGGAATACTTCCTTCCTCCAAGCATGTTTCCTCTTGCGAATTTCCACTCAAACCGGCCAATAAAGGCAAGAAAGAGGTGGGAGCTCTGTTCCTCGTCAGTGTTCACTCCAGCCGGCTAATAAAAGCAAGCCAGAGATGAGGACAAGATTTCTCCCGGGAGATAGGGTCCGTGGGGTCGATACTGCCCATCAGCTCGCCACATGGTGCCCTGTGGGTTTCTGTATCTCTTGGTCTGGCTCCTCATCCTAGACCCGTTCCGGCAAAGTAAACTACTGGCACAGGTCTAAAGTTCGGAGCGCGCAAGCCCCACCACGACGTCAACGTAGAGATACAGCAGTGGTGTTATATTATTATTAGGTTAGATTATTATTATTATTATATATACTTTTTATTTTTACTCTCAGATAACATTTATATGTCTAATCCATTAAAACAAAATTTAAAAATACAGGAACAACCACTTAGAATTGTATAAACCATAAGTTGTCAAATAATAATCTTTTATTTTTCCTTCTAGTATTGGAATAATACAAAGTACATGGCGCGCAAAAAGGCTTCTACCGTCCAGAAACAAATGAGTAAAACAACAAATGGCGAACCTCTTCACAGGTTTTATTTGTTAACGAAAAATGAAAAGAGGGTGCTTGCAAGTCTGGGGATACAGATACCGGGAGAGGTACAGATGAAAATAAAATCTCCACCTGTTTCACCAACACCGGACGCGTCACAATTACCCCCAGATGCATCACTGCCACAGTCTGACATGTCACCACCAGCTAGTCCATCTCCAGATATACCAATGCAACAAATTAAATCTGAACTAGATTCACCACATTTGGCTTCAACACTTCAATGGGTCCCAATGGAACAAGAAGGTAAATAGTTTCTTTTTGTCCTAGTTTAAAGAAGTCCTTACATATACATAATAGTTAAGTGAAATAAATTGCACAAAGCGAATGCCATTATACATTCGCCTCCTGCTTGAATTTCAACTCAACATAATATTTCCGCTCAACAAATGTTTACGTAAAAAGAAGGTACAGACCCAGCACGTCAAGCTACCCGAAACTGTCAAATTTTCTCAATCAACCTTGAACCTAATGCTTTAGCGATAAAGTTAAAAATCTATTAAAGAAATTTGACAGATTGTAGTAGCTTGATGTGCTGGCGTCTGTACATAATTGTAACTATTTAGTTGCGGAATACCTATTCATCATTTAGAAATAGTTGATGCATGTATGACAATTATACACTTTTTATTTTTTCGGTAAGATATATTTACACTACCCAACTCCCCAACATCCACTCTACACTTAAACACCAATACATGTCGAAATTTGGCACCAAATTGGTAGTAACTCTTACATTAGTTTGAATCACAGGGAATTTTGTAATTTTAAAATTAATTAGATCACATTCACATCTCCACAGATATCCCATTAAAAACCCCTACTTTCTAAGTTTCTTCGGAATGTTTTCACGAATTTATAATAAGCTTCCTAAACTAATAAGAGAAATTGAAAACTTTGATTTTTTTAAGAAAAAATTAAATCACTTCTTTGTAAATAATAGGTTGGGGCAAAAGTTTCTTCGCATTTTTTAAGAAAATTCAAAACATTTTTTAATATAGTTTATTTACATTTAACTAAAGTATGTAGGTACCATTTTGTTCGATAACTTTTTGCCATCTTGTAGGTAGGGACATGATCCCATTGCTATAGAAATTTTGGGACTTCTGGTCAAAATACCGCGACAAGTGGTTTTGGCAGTCCTCTCGTGATGTTAACCTGACACTGCCTAAAGAATTCTGAAGAGACCGAAACAGGTGGAAATCTGAAGGTGCAAGGTCAGGACTATACGGCGGATGCATTAACACATCCCAGCCAAACTCTCTTAATTTTTGCTGAGTGGCTAAAGATGTGTGAGGTCTAGCGTTATCATGATGAAAAACCACACCCCTTCTGTTGATTAATTCCGGCCGCTTTCAACTTCTTGCTTTAATCTCATCAGTTGTTCGCAGTAGAGTTCAGAATCGATGGTCCTGCCTGGTGGTAACAGCTCATAATGAATAATGCCCTTCCAATCCCACCACACACACAGCATCACCTTGTTGCGAGTTAACCCGGGTTTCGCCACAGTCTGTGAAGCCTGACCGGCCTTTGACCACGACCTTTTTCGCACGTTCTTGTCATACGTGATCCACTTTTCATCACCAGTTATCAGCTTCTTCAAAAATGGTTCGGTTTCATTACGTCGTAATAAAGAATCACAAATGAGTACACGGTTCATTAGGTTTCTTTCAGTAAGCTCGTGAGGTACCCAAATGTCGAGCTTTTTTGTGTACCCAGTTTTTTTCAAATGCGCCAAAACTGTTTTGTGGTCAATTTCCAGTTCTTTAGCTACGTCGTAACTACTGATATGCCGATCTTGCTCCACTTTTTCAAAAATGGCATCCATTTTATCCGTTAGGGTGACCAGAGCGACGTGCATCTTTGACATCAAAATTTCCGGATTGAAAACGCTTAAACCAAATTTGTGCTACTACAGACACTACACTAGGTCCATAAACATCGCAAATTTTTTTCGCGGCTTGCGTTGCATTTTTACCTTTTTTTGTAGTAAAATTTTAAAATGTATCGAATTTCTATATTAGATTCACTCATCTTGACGGTACGAAAAACAAATGAAAATCACACATTTTCCTAATTTGAATTTGGAATTATGTTCTTTAAAATTTAAACTTTCAATGATACCAAAACCAGCCAGATACAAATAGTATAGCCAAAGAGATTTTATTACAAGTTCATACATACTATAATGCGAAAAGACTCCCCAACCTAATAGATCATAATAAACAGCATATGAATTTTTGTCCGACAGATTCGTGATGAGTTAGTGCCAAACTGTTTTTATGTTTTGATGCAAAGATAGTTCTATTTCAATTAAAATGTCTCTTTTGAATTAATATAATAGGTTGGGGAAAAAGTTTCTTCGCATTTTTTAAGAAAATTCAAAACATTTTTTAATATAGTTTATTTACATTTAACTAAAGTATGTAGGTACCATTTTGTTCGATAACTTTTTGCCATCTTGTAGGTAGGGACATGATCCCATTGCTATAGAAATTTTGGGACTTCTGGTCAAAATACCGCGACAAGTGGTTTTGGCAGTCCTCTCGTGATGTTAACCTGACACTGCCTAAATAATTCTGAAGAGACCGAAACAGGTGGAAATCTGAAGGTGCAAGGTCAGGACTATACGGCGGATGCATTAACACCTGCCAGCCAAACTCTCTTAATTTTTGCTGAGTGGCTAAAGATGTGTGAGGTCTAGCGTTATTATGATGAAAAACCACACCCTTTCTGTTGATTAATTCCGGCCGCTTTCTCTCAACTTCTTGCTTTAATCTCATCAGTTGTTCGCAGTAGAGTTCAGAATCGATGGTCCTGCCTGGTGGTAACAGCTCATAATGAATAATGCCCTTCCAATCCCACCACACACACAGCATCACCTTGTTGCGAGTTAACCCGGGTTTCGCCACAGTCTGTGAAGCCTGACCGGCCTTTGACCACGACCTTTTTCGCACGTTCTTGTCATACGTGATCCACTTTTCATCACCAGTTATCAGCTTCTTCAAAAATGGTTCGGTTTCATTACGTCGTAATAAAGAATCACAAATGAGTACACGGTTCATTAGGTTTCTTTCAGTGAGCTCGTGAGGTACCCAAATGTCGAGCTTTTTTGTGTACCCAATTTTTTTCAAATGCGCCAACACTGTTTTGTGGTCAATTTCCAGTTCTTCAGCTACGTCGTAACTACTGATATGCCGACCTTGCTCCACTTTTTAAAAAATGGCATCCATTTTATCCGTAATAGGGCGATCAGAGCGACGTGCATCTTTGACATCAAAATTTCCGGATTGAAAACGCTTAAACCAAATTTGTGCTACTCTCACAGACACTACACTAGGTCCATAAACATCGCAATTTTTTTTCGCGGCTTGCGTTGCATTTTTACCTTTTTTGTAGTAAAATTTTAAAATGTATCGAATTTCTTCATTAGATTTACTCAACTTGACGGTACGAAAAACAAATGAAAATCACACATTTTCCTAATTTGAATTTGGAATTATGTTCTTTAAAATTTAAACTTTCAATGATACCAAAACCAGCCAGATACAAATAGTATAGCCAAAGAGATTTTATTACAAGTTCATACATACTATAATGCGAAAAGACTTTTTCCCCAACCTAATATATCACAGAAACTCAGGTCTAACAAAATAAACTATCCAAACTATTGTATGCCATGGTGGAGCACTGCAAATACACACCAATCAATGACAATTCTGTAACCACTGTCTCACAATGAAGATCTTTGACTTAAAAAAAAAAGCACTGTCTTGCAAAAAAAAAAAAACTACAAAGTGAAAAATAACTTTAATTTCGGAAGTCAGTGTCTTTGGTTTTGTATTTTCGTTTTTTACCACCAACGTCCGAAATTAAAGTTATTTCACTTTTTGGTTGTGGTACCCACCCCACACTTTGAATACCTAGTGGTATGTAATTTACATGCTATGTAAATTACAGTGACAGGAACATCGAACATAGAAACCAGTGGAAGTGGTATGCAACTAAATTACTATAGGAACCGCTGTCGCCAAACTCACACAAATAAACCGATAATCGTATAATGCACAACAAACAAACAATTCGTCTGATTTGTCGTTTTAATTTTAGTCAAAACTAGCGTAAGTCACAGATCCTACAACCACACCTTTATGCTCTATGAATAGGATTTATTTTGCTTTAGTCCAGAAAGTATTTACGTTTTGTAATCTTAAGTCAAATTAGATTCGATTGACGAGTAAATTCCGCTACTCGACCATAGATGGCAGTATTCTCACTGGTCGCAATTATAAGTCTAATTGCGTTAGCCATAAGGTTGACATTCGCGTCATAGGTCGATATCTATTGCTACTCGACCGAGGCCACACCAGTGCAATAATACATTGAATTTTTAATTACATTATCGATATCGATAGATACCCGATTTCTTCTTTTTTTTTTTTTTTTTTTTTATTTTTTTTTTTTTTTTTATTTGTGATGGGTTTGCTCTTGACTCTAGTCTAGGTCAGAGGTGACAGAGACAAAGTCGACGATGGAGTGAGCTTACCCAGAAGAAGCCTGTTCACTCTCACTTTGAAGAGATTAGGGTTGCATACGTTCGGAAACACAGACGCAGGTAGTGAGTTCCACTCTTTTGCTGTGCGCATTATAAAAGACATTTGGAAGCGCTTAGTGCGAATTGGTGGAATAGCAACCAGGTAGGGATGGTAACTGGCAGTGCGTCTAGATGTCCGGTGGTAGAAGGGGGCCGGTGGAATGAGGTCGTGGAGTTCTCGGGCACACTCTCCGAAGTACAATCTGTAGAAGACCGACAAGCAGGCAACCTTGCGGCGATGAGCCAAGCAATGAAGCTTGGCATCCACCAGTTTTACGTCGCCAATGAGCCTCTTAGCTCTGCGTTCCACCGAGTCTAGCGCGGCTAGTTGGTACTTAGCTGATCCATCCCAAAGGTGACTGCAATACTCCATGCAGGATCGGACTTGCGCTTTGTAAAGGGTTAAAAGCTGTCCAGGCGTAAAGTATCGCTTCACCCTATTTAGGATGCCCAGTTTCTTGGCCGCAGTTTGGGCCTTGTACTCGATGGTGGCACCGAAGTTGAGACCAGATGTCAACTCCATGCCTAGGAGCTCAAGTCGATCAGTTACAGGAACAGATTTACCCCGAAAAGTAGGAGTTTGGGCGAAACGACTCTTTTTAGCGGTAAAAAGACACGCCTGCGTTTTGGTGGCGTTAAAAGAGACCAGATTATCATCACCCCACTGGGAGACAAAGCTTAAGGTCAAATCTGTCCGCTCTACCATGGCCTCTCTCAAGGAACGAACTTCAGCCCCGCTGGTTTTTGCGCTGGACAAGTATCTCTCTGAAACTGTACTGTCATCTGCGTACCCAACAATACCAGGCCGAAGCAGGTCATTGATGTGCAGCAGGAAAAGAGTTGCAGAGAGAACAGACCTCTGAGGAACTCCGGCATCAATAGCCATAAGGTCAGAAGAGCAGCCATCAACAACTACTCTAATCGACCGTTCACTAAGGAAATCTGATATCCAGCTACAAAAACCAGCTGGGATGCCATAAGCAGGAAGCTTGCTGAGCAGAGCAGCGTGCCAGACCCTGTCAAAGGCCTTCGAGATGTCAAGCGATACAGCCAGTGCTTCGCCGTGTTTCTCGATGGCTTCGCCAAAGCAGTGCGTGACATACACAAGAAGATCGCCAGTTGACCGTCCCCGGCGAAAGCCATATTGACGGTCACTGAGGAGATCATTGTCTTCAAGGTAGTTCAGCAACTTATTGTTCAGTACCCTTTCCAAAACTTTGCACAGAATGGAGGTAATGGCGATCGGACGGTAATGGGCAGGGTCTGCACGGTCGCCTTGTTTGGGCACTGGTTGTACATTTGCAAGCTTCCAGGATTTCGGCACCGTTCTTTTTTCAAGAGAGAGGCGGAACAAACGTGTCAATACAGGAGACAGTTCAGGCGCACACTGCCTCAACACTCTCGCTGGGATGCCGTCAGGCCCGCTGGCCTTGTTCACGTCTAGACTGCACAATACTCTTCGGACCTCTTTAATGTGTACTGCGATCACCGGCATCGAGGAGTCACAATGAGGTACAGTAGGTGGTTGCTTTGAGCCAGCGTCCAGACGTGAATTGCTTGCAAAGAGAGATACAAATAAATTTGCCTTCTCAGTTGCAGAGTGAGCCAGCGACCCATCAGGTTTCATCATAGGAGGTAAAGTGGGACGACAGAAATTCGTTTCAACCGCTTTAGACAGGGACCAGAACTGTTTACTACCCGGAGGGTGCGAAGCCAGCCTGGCCCCGATATGTCCGACATGGTCAAAACGTGCCCTACGCAAAACCCGCTTGCAGAACTTGGCGGCAGAATTAAAGGCTCTCCTCTTCGCGCGAACCCTGCGCGCTCTAACTTTGCGGTCGCGGGCCTTGACCCAGGCTTGGTAGGCAGTCTCTTTTCGGGCCTCAGCGTGGGCACATTCTGCATTATACCAAGGCCGGGATTTGTGACCGAGCGGGATGTCGGAGAATGGAATAAAATATTCCATCCCCTGCCGAATCACGTCCGCAACCGCGTCAGCACAGCGCGAGGGGTCACCCGAGGAAAAGCACACTTGCCGCCATGGATAAGACGCAAAAAAGTGCCGCATCTCATCCCAGTCTGCTTACCCGTATCGCCATACTCGCCTCGTGCCTCTAGGGCTCTCATCTGGAGGAGAGCAGGTTGATATGGATTTCACCAGACAGTGGTCAGACGTTCCCAGCGGGGCTGAGACCGATACTGAATGACTGTCCGGATCAGATGCCAGCAGAAGGTCCAAGCAATTGGGTGTATGGCCGTCAACATCCGGTACCCGCGTTGCCACATTCACCATCTGGGTTAGATCTAGCGTTAAAGCAAAATTGCGCGCCTCCAACCCAGCATGGTCAGTTTTCTGGTATGGGAACAACCATTCTTTATGATGGGCGTTGAAGTCCCCCAGAAAAATGAGCTTCGCCGTTGGGTACCGTTGCTGGGCTACGTCAGTCGACTCCACGAGGAAATTAAAGAGCGCTGTTGTCTCCTGGTCACCGCTATGCGATCGGTAGATGCCGATGTAGAGAGATTTCTCCACGCCAGTATCCACAAGTAGCCATATGGCAGAGAAACCCGATTTCTCAAAGCAACGGAGACGACGACAACAAATGTCATCGCGGACGTACACACAGACCCCAGCTTGCTTCTTGAACTTGTGTTCAAGAGAGTACCCCGGGTAGTTGAGGTACGCCACGTCCGACGGGGTTGTTATCTTCGTCTCCGTTAGGAAAAACAGGTGCGGCTTCTCGGTCTCAAGGTGGTGATGGACCGAATCGAGATTGGAGTGCAACCCCCTGATATTAGTGAGGTGCACTTTTAGTGGGAGGAAGTGCAGCCGTTGTTTTACCCTATTTTTCTTCGCTTTGTGTGTCATATTGAGAGGAGTTGTTGGGGGAAAAAGTCGACTTGTCGAGGCGCCGCTCAGTGATCCAAGTGGAACACTAGAGCCAACCAAACCTACGGGGAACTCATCTGGAGACTGCGGGGACGCCCGAACCCCCCCGGATATGGCCACCGGGTCCTCCCATCCAGTCGCCGGCTGGCACGGTGGAGCATACCGGGATTTTTCGCGAGTTGGCGGGGCAGCCTTTGGCACGTGGCTGGCGTGCTACTTGGGCCCCCTACTGACTGCGGTCGGCCAACGGCTGGCACCGTGCTTCGGATCCCGCTACCCTCCAAAATGAGTTACCCGGCTAGCTGACTCAGAGACCACAACCGGTGCCAAACAGCGCAACTGACAATCTCCTTCTCCCCCAAAGGCACTGGCACTCCCACACACCGACGGAACACAGCAAGCTGCTTGGCGCCAGACTCCGGTGGGATGGTGGTCGCGAGCCAGGCGGCCCCTTGCGGAGCCTACCACCGCTAAGTGGGATCGTTCAGCCGTACCACAGGCAAGCCTGTGGTGCCGTTGCCCGGGGTGGACCACTAGGAGGCAGATCCCAAAACCACCCCAAAAAACTTATTTCTAAAAAATTATTTATTAGTAAAACTGTAGGAGGAATGAAATAGTATTTTTCTTTATTTTGCTTATATCTCGAAAACGGTGTGTCCTATCGAAAAAATAATGAAAACTACATGTTGGTAATAATCAATAATAGACATTTTGAAAATATTTTCCATACAAAAAGTGAAAAGTTCCTCCACTTGAGATGTAATTTTTTTATTGTTTTTGCTTATATCTCGAAAACGGTTTGTCCTAATCTAAAAAATAATGAAAACTTTCGCGATTAAAAAAAGACATTTAGTTTGATAATCTAAATTTTGGTGAAAAACATCAAAATCAGAATTGCAAAATTTCCATTTTCACTAAATTAAATAGCTTAGTGAAAAATTAGTGCTGTCAAACTATAAAATAATTAAGTTGTGTCACTTTAGTCCACCGTCTTTTGACAGGAATAAACTAAATTTAGGTGATATTAAGTCTAGTTTAGAGACATTTGTAACAAGAGAATCGGCACCATTTTATTTTGTCGATAAAACTAACATCCGACCCGACCACATCACTAATTGAGTAGCGAAGTACTTTCGAGAACGAAATAGGGAATACGAGTGAATACAATCAATCCAAAAGAAACTATTTTAATCCTATAAGGTTGATTTTAATTAGATGTTCTATTACATCATTAGTAAATTGAAATTAACTAAGATTTTATTAGAAAACAAATAAAATCGTACTTACCGATGGTACGAAACACCTCCATTTTTAAGAGCTTTTCTCCTACTATCATTTTTGCACTCCAAAATGGAACAAAACGGCATAGCTACGGAAAATAAATTTGTCACGAGACTGCAACTCGACGCGATGTTAGAACTCGAGTGGGACCATAGTTTAAGATCTGTGGGGACCAAGCAAGCGTTACAGCGCTTATTTGTGACACGCGTGCCACGCCTACTTTGCGCTTCCACTGTTTTTCATGTTCCGTGGGCAGGAAGTTATAAAGCTGGGCACTCACGGTCAGCCCATCCCTCCAAATGGCGCGGCGTGATGTACAGACGCCAGCACATCAAGTTACTACAATCTGTCTTTCTTTAATAGATTTTCAACTTTAACGCTAAAGCATTAGGTTCAAGGTTGATTGGGCAAATTTGACAGTTTCGGGTAGTTTGATGTGCTGGCGTCTGTACATCCTGATCGTGAGTGTCGATTCTTCAAACCAAATTTTGGCGCGACGTCAATCAACGGATTCTCGGTGCGCGCCGTCATCCATAGCCTCACGACGTTTGGCCGTGAGTGCGAAAACCGTAGGTCGTGGCTTCATACTACGCGAATGAAAAGGCCTGGCGTCCATTAGAGATGTGTAACTCTTTACGGAACCGACTCACTGATCCGGATCATTGAAGTCATTCAAAAGGTTGGTTCAGTAACTACGTTTCAAACGCATCATTTGGGTCTGAATCATTACTTTCTTTGCTCTGTGCTTTTCCGCGCGACGCGTCGCTTGCGAGGCGACTGAGGAGTGAGCGAGAGAGGGACGCTGAGACACCGAGTTACTTTACTATTGTACTGACACGCGAGTCGCGAGTGTGTGGGTGACATAATACAATTTATATAAGTCAGAAAGAGATACCAAATGACAGGTGTATCACTCACACTCTCACAGTTTTTCGTTGTCGTTATCCATGCATGTAAAAATGACCATTAAGGCGTACATATTAAATACTACTATATAAGATCGTTTTTTGCATATAACGTTTGCAATAACAAGCGTTTGATGCGGCACGCGGCAGATTGTATTCGTTCGCGCAAATTTAAATTTGACGAAAACATTGCTGTTCTGTTTACAATATTTGCTTGCGTTGTGAATAAGTGACATACTTTCTTCCTTTTTATTTACAAAGTTAAAAAAATAATATTCAACATTGTTGCCACTTAACATTCCTCTGATTCAGTAGTAAACGCCCGCGACGCAACGTAAATGTATACGTAACATTCTGTATTTCAATGATCCAAATGAAACGTACCTATCAGTAATTCGGATCATTTCAGTGTTCCAGATGCATATATTCCAATCGCAAAAATGATACCTACCCATACATAAACAAAGTAATACAAGTATTAAATTGATGAAAATAGATCAAAATGAATTAGATGAAATTGTAATACACAGCAAAGTATACATCAAACGCTAGCGGATGGCTGCGACACAGAACATATATTGTATACTCTGACGACATGCGACTGTAATAATAATTGGTGGCTGAAAAGAAAACAAACTTGAAAAAAAGTAAAAAATGACGTTACGAAAATTAATTACCGCGCGGATTCTGTACGTGTCAAGTTACCGACACTTCATCGGTTAAGACTACGTTATGTACTATAACTATGACTAAAGAGTTAGGCGTCGTCCTAATTGACAGCGATCGTACGATGACACGATGCGTTCTCGTCGTGCGATGAGTTCAAACATACAGATTTCATCAGAGTGTCCTATTTGAACCTCGCAAGTAATCGTGCGAGCACATGAAATGCTTAATAACGATCGTACGATGCGTTTGATCGTGCGACCATGTAATGAAAGCAACAGATCTCTTTTGAGTGTCCTAATTGGTTACATACGCGATGCGTCGACGCGCGAGGGGCGCGGGACGAAAGGGGCAAGGGCCAACACCAGTGACACACAGTAGGTACTCGGCTCGCTCGCGGCCGGACGCCATTTTGTGTTTTCATTCTTCGTGTAAAGCGTTTGGCTATTCTGTTACATACAAGATGACATTCGAAGAAGATTTAATTAACCAAGTACGTTTACATCCTGTTGTTTGGAATAAGCAGAGTGAGGACTATAAAAACAGGTTGAAAAGTGAAAGAGCATGGGATATAATTGCGAGGAACGTAAATAAAACAAGTAAGTAGATAGTAATTTGAGCTTAGTTTTAATCACAACCAGAATTGTATAATGTATACCACACACACACTCACACTCATACCTTGGCTTAAGTATCTACTTAGTATAGTTAGATATAATTTGAATCGTAATCGTAAATCGTACCTCCATTCATTACTAAAGAGGTTCTGACATTTTTGTATGAAGCCTGGCATAGTGATTTCACGTTCGATATTATGAACTAGACCCGATTTCACCCATGAGGAGCCTCAGTACGGGGAAAAAAATTGTGACAGCCAATGATGAAACATGTGTCAAGTAAATTATCGTAAGTGGTATACTTTAGAAGATATGAGGGTTTGAATCGTCAATATATTTTTTACATTTTTTATAATTTTATTTTCCCGTAGTGGGGCTCCTCATAGGTGAATTTAGTATGCCAACCATGCACTAAGCCCTATTGACGTAAATTAACTGTTAATTAGGAATAATTTCTATTAAGGAAATAAGTGGTGAAGAGTTCTCTAGCGTTAATTGCTGTTATTGTAGCACGATTATTGACTCTATTACGAGGAAGTCTTCCAAAATTGTTATTTAATTGATTATTTGTTACAGATAATTCTGGTTCTCTCTTATCTCTGTGTATTATAATATTGTGCAACAGACAGACTGCCTTTACAATTTTAATTGAATTGTCCACAGATGTTTCGATGCTTTTTAAAAGAATTCTAAATTTACTAGCAGCCATTCCAAAGGTGCATTCTATACCGACCCTTGTAGTAGACAATTTGAAATTAAATCTTGATTTATCTGCATTTCCTGTTGCTTGTGTTCTTGGATAAGGTCTCATTATGAACGTTTTCAAAGGAAAAGCCTCGTCCCCTAAAAATACATATGGTGCCACAATATCACTATTCGGTAATCGTTCCTCGGGTGGTAATTGAATATTTCCACTGTTAAGTTCTTGAAAAAATTTTGAATTGCTGAGAACGCCTCCATCACTATCTTTCCCGTATGCACCTACGTCAATGATGCGAAATGTGTTGTCTGAATCGGAGACCGCTAATAAAACAATTGAGTAATAATTTTTGTAGTTGAAATACATGCTTCCAGAGAGTTGTGGCTTTACGACACGAATGTGTTTTCCGTCCAGATTCCCACAGCAATGTGGAAATTTATTTTTATTTGAAAATGAATTTGCTATTTCCTTAAAATCTTCGATACTTGGAAACTTCATATGTATTTCGTTAAAATTATTCCAAATCGCACTGCAAACCTCCATCACGATACTTGCTATTGCGGTTTTTGAAATGCGAAATGGCACTCCTAATTTCCGAAAAGGGGTTCCTGTTGTTAAGTACCTGTAAATAATAACACGTTGAATTAAAATTTATTGTTATTTATTACAGAAAAGGACGTTAAAACTAGGTGGCGACACTTAAGGGATGTCTTTCTAAAAGAATTGAAAAAAGTTCGTAAGCCTCGCTCTGGAGATCCAGGAAGCCCAAATGAACAATATTACTCAGGAAAGTGGACCTATTACCAACATATGTTGTTTTTAAAGGATGTTTCAATGCCTCGACCAACCGAAGGTAATAGTGTTCATCAAGAAACTGGAAATAATGATAATGATGCCAGCCTACCATCCACTTCAAGATCAGAGCAGAATCTTCAGTTGCCTGATGAAGAGAATTCTACTGCAATGTCTAATAGATCCGAGGCTTTTGTGTCTTCTGATGACGAACCACTGTCTACCAGTGCGCGCAGTACAATTACACAGAGCACGAGTGCTTTGTCAACTGAAGCTTTGGATAGTGGATTACAAACTGGATCCCAAAAAAGAAAACGTAAAGAAAATCAATCTTTAACCGAATATCAGCGTCGAATGATCCAAATCGAAGAAGATAAAATTAAAGCGTTTAAGGAGAAAGAAAAAGAAGTTGAGAATGAAGATTTGCTATTTTTGAAATCGCTAGCTCCATATTTTAAATATATGAATCCAGTGCAAAAATTAAGATTAAAAAGTAAACTACAGAATACAATAGCAGACGAAATTTCTCTAGCTATGCCATCACCCCCTTCAAACTCTTCATCTACTATGTCAATGTCAATCATACCTTCACCTGTGCACGCATCCTCACATCCATCCATGGCACCACCGACAAACACAACAATTCTACGAATCATTTAATGCTGAATATGATTCTTGAATATAAGATTTTTTACACCTCAATTTCTTTTTCTAATAAAAAAATGTGTGATTATTGCTTTTTTTATACCGTCTTCTTCTTATCGTATGGTTGATGAACAACCTGGTGTCAGAGTTTAAACCGCCCGTAGGCCTCTGACATGGCTTCACACACCGTTGAAAAATCTCTCAGGTGTGCTGGTTTCCTCACGATGTTTTCCTTCACCGTTTTTAGCAAGTGATAATTAATTTATAATACTCACATGAATTCTAAAAGACATTGGTGCGTGCCGGGGTTCGAACCTGCAACCTTTGACTTGGCAGTCCAACGGTCGTACCACTCGGCTATCACTGCTTTTTTTTAAAGCTCTTTCTTCCTGCTTTTTTTATACCGTAATAGTTGATTATAAGATTTTTTTAAAATTTGTAAATCCAGTAGTTTAAAACTAGAATTCTACGTAATTTTGCTGACTTAAGAAGTGTTTTATATACTCTGTTGCACATTAAAGCGACATAATGACTACCTATATGAAATAAATATAAAAAAGTAATAAATAAATATAATAAATACATAAAATATTTGTCTTTCATTTGAATGGTCTTTCAACAGGGACTTACAAATTGGAGGAAAATGGATAGGTTCAACTGCGGCTGACTGTACGTAACGCACACATAATAATAATAAAAAACTTACCTGATTGTTAATACCAATCTTTCTTCCACACTAATGGGTTTTTTAAAGTTGGTCACTCTATGATTACAATCGCTATGTATTCCATTGCAGGTGTAGTCAAATGTTTCTTTTGACATAGACAAATAATCGTAAAAGTCTTCTTCGTTATTTCGTACATCAAAATAAAGGTTGAAAAATTCACCGCGCAGATTCCTGGATCTATAAAGTATTTTATGTTGTCTACGTTTCCTTTTTTCAATGTCATTTGCAATTTTTAAAGCAATATTGCCCGACAGCAAAAACTGTGCATCTCTATAAAGAGCCATCGTTAAAGTGGCGTAAGCGCGACGCCAGTCATCGAGGGACGGCATCGCACGATAGACATCGCGCGATCTATTAGGACACCTGTTAGGTCATCGTACGACCACTTTGATCGTGAGATGAAAAACGCATCGCGCCATCGTACGATCGCTCCCAATTAGGACGACGCCTTAGATTATAATAATAACCTGTACCTATGCTTATTATAGGTTTTGTATCAGTAAACAAAACGAACTATAGCATAATAAATATTTTGGTCGGTAAATGAGTTTTTAATAAGAACGCCTACAAAACATTTCGAGCAAAAGAGAAAAGAATGTTAGCCACCCTTTAGAGAGATAGTGATAGTTTTAAATATTATTTTTAAATATTCTCTAAAATCTGAGATACAAAACTTTTGTGACGGGCCTGGGTTTTTTTGGGCCATCGCTTTTTAGGAAGTTTACCTTTTCAAACAAAAAAGTTTTTCCAAATCGGCCTATAGCCGTCTTTGAGTAATCGGGGAAATTACAAAAAAAAAAAAACAAAAAGATTCCGTCGCATTGAGAACATCCTCCTTTTTTGAAGTCAGTTAAGAAAAGGTATGGTCCTCGGTAACCTTCGTGTTTCTGAATTAGAACGAACGTCGCATCACAGAATAACCCCCCCGTCGAGCGAATACACGATCGTTGCGTTTATATGTCACTTTGTTCGGTGAACCAAAATACGTGGTCGCGCCGACCAGTTTTTAGAGTTGTTAATCTATAATTTTGTAATCATGGTATAGATAAACCAATCTAACAATGAACGCCCCTCCACAGCGTTTACGCTCACATGCAAAGAAGATGTATAGACGCAATATACATAGTTAATGGGTCTTTGTCATTGGTTACTCATTCGTCGGCGAGACACGAAAGTGAGACCATGCGTCAAATTACAAAAAATCTAAAAAAAAAAATTCGGTTCGGGTGGGTACTCGACTTGCCCAAACGGCGAACAGCCGGATTTGTCAGCCAACTAGTGAATAAATGACATGAACGCGCGACTGAGCGAACGCGTCGTTGCATACAAAGCGCACGCTTCCCGCCGTACAATGCTAGTAGCCGATGCTGCTAGTCCCATGTTTACAGTATAGTCGCCGCACACACTCAAGTGTTGCAATAAGTATTTCCTCTCATACATTGAAATAATCACGTTCGGAGGAGGGGCGTTCATTTTTAGAATGGTTTATCTATAATAGAAAATAGGCACACTTCCATGGTTGTAATGTAACAACTGGCGCGTTAGTATTTCCGAAGATAGACGGTGATTCCCGAAGCGCATACTTTTCTTGAGATATCTGTAGATATCGTCTAATTTAAAATTGCACGCCCCTCAATTGCTTGTTATATACACATTTCAATTATTTGCATAGAAATATTAGTGGAGGGGCGTGTCATTTTAAATTAGACCTGACCTTCCTAATAATCAGTCCTATTTTGATTACAGATAATCAAGCTGCGCCTCCTGCGCCAGAATGGGTACGAGACATTGAGGAAAGAAGAATTGCTGTGGAAGAAAGGTCAGCACGAGCACTACATGGCATACAAGTCAACACAGAATTTTGTGTGAGCGCTCTGCAGGGAATTCAGTTGGCTCAAGAGTGCTTGAACAAAACCTTGCAGGGCATACAAGCTGCGTTGGAAGCATCTGCAAGAGCCCTGCAGGAAAGACGCAATTAGCAACTAATAAAAATTATCATTGTTGAACACAAATTTATCGTTATTAGCTTAATATTGCAACTTTACAAACAGTTGTAGATGTACAGACGCCAGCACATCAAGCTGCTACAATCTGTCAAATTTCTTTAATAGATTTTCAACTTTATCGCTAAAGCATTAGGTTCAAGGTTGATTGGGAAAATTTGACAGTTTCGGGTAGCTTGACCTGCTGGCGTTTGTACATTGTACCGAATTAATTAATACCGTAAGAAGACATCTACTAGTAAGAATAAGCAGTAAATTAATTAAAAATGTATTTTTAAGATATTAAAAATTAAAAGTTTAAAAGTTAATGTCAATCATTATTTAGATGTTTACCATTCTTATATCCAATTTGATCTGACCCAATCGAGACTGAAACACAATACGAATCTCTATTTTTTAACCGACTTAAAAAAGGAGGTTACCAATTTGGCACGAATATTATCGGAACTGCAATATATTCACATGAGGGCTTCCAAACAAATATATATTATAGGTGTATGTGTGTATGTTTGTCCACGCATTTCTCCGAAACTATTAATCGGATCGTGACCATTTTTAGGGTTCCGTAGCTCAAAAGGAAAACGGAACCCTTATATATTTGTGTCTGTCTGTCCCGTCTATCACAGTCAATTTGTCCGAACCTAATGGACCGATTAAGTTGAAAGGTACACGTATTCTGTGACCCAAACACGGACATGTGACGTAAATAAATGAATTTTGAATATGGGGGCAAATAGGAAGAAAAAAAAGTTTGGCAAACTGTACCTACTCGTACTGACATATCAAATGAAAGGGCTTACTGAGAGGGTTTCAAATATATATTTTTTTATACTTTTAAAATAAGTACCTAGGTACTTTGTTTTAGTTATTTAAGAAAGACGTAAATTGACCATTCCCTCCTGTACTTTCCGAGATAAGCAATGAGCTTAAAATGAAAAATATCTACAAATAGTTCTTTATTTATTCAAAATTATTTAAATAACACCATAGCAGCTATAACATCAATGCGATGTGACTACCACCTGGATACCCGTAGTTCTAATTTACAATAAATACAATTAATTAAAATACAATTTAAAATATAATTCAAAATACAATTAAATTACTTACAATTTAAAAAATCATTTACGATACAAAAAAAAAAAAAAACCTTTTAAAATACACTAAAAAGTACCTACAATTAATAATCCGTCTCAGTTATTCAATGCACTTCAGCGCTTCACCTGTGAACTTCAGCAGGCTGCTGTGAAATATATCTACCTCATTTGAAATAATATTTAACAATTTTATGGCGCGTGACAAGGGGGCAAACTTGTTTTAGTCCTAGAGGTTGGGGTGAGGCGACGTGCGCCCCCACACCCGGTATTACCCTTCTTCAGGCGCAGTCGGGTAAGAAAACATCTGAATCATAAAAGTTGACGACTTCTGGCTCGGGAGAAGTGCGCCATATTACCAACAACTTAGGCGCACTTGCCTCACTTGATTATTTTGAGGTTAACAACTTAACTGTCCAATGAGTCACATATGACTCACGGAGAACTTTTGGAATAAGTTCAAGAGTCACAGGTGACTCATTTCTTTACACAACTTGGGAAATTTTGTTATGAGCGTGGAGTAATATTATAATTATAATTACGTGAACGTATGGCAAAAAACCTAACCTATAAGAAAACAAAATAAAATTTCGCAATTTTTTTTTTATATAATGTTATCAGGCCTTGGATTTGGTACGAAATAAAACAAAAATAACAATGAAATAAAAATGTTTATTGAGGAAATTTCTTATGTTTATTACAGAAACCACGTCAGAAAGAGAAACCAGTCACACATGTTTTTCGTTGTAGCAATCCAAACAATATGCTTTTTTGCATGCTTTGCACTCTGTGTGAGTGTGGACTTGCTTGGCTTTTCGAGCCAACTTCCCTTGAATGTTCAATTTTGCATAGCAACCAGTACATCTCTTTCGTACTAACTTATTGTTTGTAGTATTTCACGGAATTTCTTGAAGACAATGGTCAGATGAAGAAGTGGTAGCTGAAGATCTGGGAGTCGGAGAAAGCGAAGGCATTTGAGGCACGTTAGGTATTGTAGTCCACGCTGCTGGCCCGAGAAAATACCGGACTAAATGTTCCTGAACACTCAAAACAGACAATTCTGGTGCCAGTTCGTTATAAATACACCTAGCATTTATAGAACTTTTGTTGGGACGTGATTTAGGTTCTATGAAATTAACCCGTATGTGCTCAACTTTTTTTTTCGTAAAAACTGTTATTTTTTTTGTTTTATTCTAAGTCCAATAAGCATAAAAATGAGGTTTTCAGAAAATTTAATAATAAAAAAAAATACCATTTTGGAAATTTTGACCGCTCCAATTTTGGGGCGCTGAGCACGGCAGATCACGCCCATTACACTTTCATATTTTTTAAAATTTCGATTGATTTGGAGGGTTAATATTAATAAAATAACTGTTATAGACGTTGTAAAGAAATTTTAATTATATCTAAAGAACATTTATTATATATTAGTGTTTATTCTGTTAGTATTTATCATTTATTTAGGAGTGGAAAATTTTAAAACAATTAGTATGACAGCCGACATCACATTTTCGGCATTTCTTCGTAGTATTTTTGTGGCATTGGGCACAACGTATCTGAATTGCACTGGAAATAATTATATGATCAGCCCCATCTAGACGTACATC